>CM060918.1:206585805-209213305 GCA_030737875.1 Allium sativum
CCAGCCGCCACAAACCTCCTTTGAGCTCTAGCAATGGCCTCCACCTTCTAAATCACTCCCAAAACATCTTTTTGGCTTTCCTAATCACATATTAGCAAGATCTACACCAAATCAAGGCGGATTAGCCTCAAATCAAGATAGTAGCTGCTGCTAAGCATTGGAATTCGAACCAAACAGAGAATCATTTCAGATCTATAGTTTACTTTGTGGCAAAGGTGAGTGATTTGCATTGTTTTTCACTAATTACGGCTAGTTATGGTAATTAGCGAAATTATGGCTCAGAAAAATCTAGAAAAATTTCTAAATTTCTAAAACATCATTTTATGCCTCTGATATGAATTTGGGTTAATTTCGACTAATTTTGCAAATCCCGGAATTTGGGGGATTAAGGGGTGATTAGTGATAATTAGCGAATTTATGCATGATTAAAATCTGGAAAAATATTCAGAAATTCTTAAATATTGTTTTAGGCCCCTGTTAGAAAATTTGGCTAATTTGGTTAAGTTCTTCTAGTCCTATTGTTAGATTTTCTTAAACATGCTTAAGGGGAAAATATGGGTTTTTGGGTATGTTTGATCCATTTTACATGGTATGATTGTTGTTTTGGTGTTCCTGAATGATTATACATGTTGCTATGACTGTTTGGAATGTTATATGATTGTTTAGAAAAGTTAAGTTGGCCAAAAACGCCGTCGGATGGCAAAAAACAGTCGCTGGAACAAAGTGCAGGAAATACACCGGACCGGATCGCCACTACCCTATGCGACCCGACCCGATCGAAGCTCTCAACCACGATCCGCTCCACTTATAAGGCCACAAACTAGAGACTGGCGCCACGAGTCACTTAAAGCATCATGAGCCGTGGACCAAGAGAGACGATCCGACCCGAAGCTTGGCCACGACCCGATCCGATGGAGCTGGGGGATCACGAGCTGATGGCACGACCCGATCCGATGAAGGAACTCGACCCGATCCGAAGCATGGCCACGATCTGGACGAGATGTCACGATCCAACATGGGTAGAGTAACACGATCCGAACTAGAGTGGTGCGATCCGCGAACCGATGGAGGAGAAGCACGATCTGAACCTGGAGGAAAACCACGACTTGAAGCAACGTGAAGTGAAGAAAGGAAGACCGATCCGGAGGAGATGCTGACCAAAACCCGAGATGCAAAGGTAGTCCAAATGGAAGTTAGAGCTCAGGATCCAGATGGGAACCAATGAGTTCACTTCATGATTGGGCTTTGCTGCGGGACGTGTGCAAAGGGGTTGTCGGTATTCATAACTTTGGTTCACCACTAAGAGATGGATAGTGGGCTTGTAGTGATAGTTGTACGGGATTGGATTCCGTCATGGCCCAAAGTATTAGGTGACCAAAGTAGTGGATATCGTATGCTTTACGCACTGAGTGAGGGATGTGAGGATGATTGCTATGCTTGATTGTTTGACATCACTATGACATGCACACCCCCACCCCCGTATCTCTTACACAGTATGTTAGTGGCACCTTAGAGTATTGTACGGTATGTAGTGCTAACTCTTTGGTTGCAGGTCCAGGTTCAGGTATGATTGGATTATACCTGTTATTGTTTTGTTTTGTTGGTTATCGCTCATACCAGGCTTTATGTCTGACCCAGAGTTTTATGTCTCCTCTTATTACTCTGGTTGCTCACACGAGCAGACTAGAGACAGGTTATGGTTAGTTGGTGATGCGCGAGTAGCTGATTCGGAGGCGAGCAGGAGGCTTCCACGTATGATATCTACACATATTCTCCCTGTGTCGTTGGTGGTCACTACTTGGGCATTAGTAGTGTACCTTCTTTATCTTGCTTTTTCTTTAGAGACAGTATTTCAAAAGTTGTAATAAGCTGTATTTTGGATTTCCGCTGCTATGATGCTTAGTTCTGGTTTTCAACTTATGCACTGTCTCACCTGTTTTATGTCAAGTATGTTGTTATTTTATTTTATTCTATGCGCTGTGAGACATTCTACAGGATCTTTGTTGATTCTTCGTCTTCTTTCTTTTCTTTTGACGACCGTCCCGTGCTGACTGGACATGTGTACAGCGCACCTTTGGAGTAAATGTCAGTTGGTGCGGGCGGGCTGTCACACTTTGTATCAGAGCTCTAGGTTGTGTAGTTAACCTAGGGAAAGACACCAGGGAGAGATAGTACATATACGAGAGCGCGTATTTGTGATTACTTTGGTTTTCAAAGCTATATATATACTATTAGTAGTATAAGAATGAAGTCGTACTGCACTAGCACCACTATGGGGTCGTTAATCGTTTTCTCTCTACAGATTTGACGATGAAGCGAAATTTGAGAGGTGCTGGTAGAGGAGCCAATAATGGGAATGCTCCTGACATGAGGACTATGTTCACCGACCTCATGAGGGAGATGCATAGGGATGTTCAAGGGGCAGTTCCCAATCCCGGAAATGTTGGTGGTCCAGTAGTGCAGGCGCCTAGGGTCGATTTCGCCAAGTTGTGCAAGGATTACACTAACCTCGGTGGGAAGCCGTTCCACGGAACGGAGTCAGCCACAGATGTTCAAGATTGGATGGATAGCTGCGACCGTATCTTCGATGACTTGGGTCTTGAGGATGCGATGAAGAGAAGGCTAGCGTCTCGTCAGCTGCAAGGGCGAGCGATGAATTGGTGGAATGCCATTAGAACAGCTACTCCAAAAGATCAAGTTACTTGGAATCAGTTTAAGACTCGCTTTTGTGATAAGTTTATTCCAGCTTCTCATAAATCAGAACTGTTCAGGAAGTTCTTGGAGCTTAAGCAGAATGGTAGAGTAGTCTCGGAGTATATCGCTTAATTCGACACTCTATCGAAATATGGATGGTCCCTTATCGATACAGTCGAAAAGAAGAACGAGAAGTTCATAACTGGCATGGATGGGTACTTGGGGGAAAGACTTATAAACCATATCGATGAGACGTTCGAGTCTATTGTAGGAAAGGCATTAAGGTCAGAGAGCCTTTTCCCTAAGTTGAAGACCGAAGTTGCTATTGCATCTACAGAGGAGCCAAAGCCGCAAGCAGGCGGTGAAGGCAAGAAGAATTCTCAAAGCAAGAGGAAGCAGAACCTGACCAAGGATGGTCAGAATAAGAAAAATAAGAAAGATGGCGAATGTTTTAGTTGTGGCAAGAAGGGCCACTGTGCCAGAGATTGTCGAGAAAAGCCTGGGGAAAGGAAGTGCTCTAACTGGGGCCAGGCGGGACATCACAAGGATGATTGCCCACAACCTCCTAGGGAGAAGCAGATTGTGAAAGCGTATGCTATCAACGCTGTTCCTTCTTCGTCAAATGCCCCAACTGCGGCACAGAAGGAAAAAGGTGTCGTTATTCGAGGTATGCTTTCTATTTAAGATGTTTTGATCGGGTTTTGTTTGACAAACCTGAGTTAGTCGATAGACCTTTAGTAGTAACGAACCTGATTGGTGGTTCGACTAGTTTTGGCATGATTTGTTAATGTGATCTTATCGAATCATGGATGTATGTTTCCTTGTGATTGCATTGTTTTGGGCTTTACTGGGTTTAGCATTATTTTGGGGAGTCGATCTACTCCAAAGGAATAGGGTGGTATTAGGTACCTACCTAGTGATGGTTATAGTAACTGGAGTTAAGAAAGCTGAAAGGTTATCGTTGTAATAGGTTCTAGTTGTCTCTGGGAGGCAAATGAGTACTCCAGTGCTAGATTGTTTTGCTAGTATCACCTCACGTGGGTTGCCCGAACTCGGAGGAGATGTTCCTTGAGTGCTTGTCTGATATTGGTTTAGGCCTTTGGGGCTTGTGCTTGGGGAATGTCGATTTCCACTAGGATGGTTTGCGTGAGGGATAAATAGTTGTTGTGATTTTTCATTGGATGATATCTTGGTTTACTCGAGGAGTAATGGGCAGACGAAACATGATGAGACTGTTCAATGGTATAGACTGCCAGAGTTAGACTCAATAGGGTTATGAGATTGCTCGAGTGGGACTCGAGAAAGATGCAAAGTAATGGATTGTTTAGGACCCTATGTTGATGTTCTCTATCGGATAGTAGAATTTTGAAGGAATAGGGTGTGTTCGTTGATCATGGAAGATACAACGAAGATTAGGGCGATTCAAGTTGGACTTGAATTCGTAAAAGAAAATGAGTGTTCGTTGATCTTGGAGATGCAAAGAATAGGGAGACGACTCACGTTGGATTAGAGTTTGTCACTAATGGATACTCAAGACTGGGTCTGAGTTATAGATTGACTCGAGTTGGACTCGAGAAGGCTGCAAGGAATTGGATTCAGCTCGAGTTGGACTCGAGAGGGTAGCAAGATAATGGATAGACTTGGGTTGGACTCAAGTATTTTAGGAGGACTAAAAGCAGGGGTATCTGGGGACGCCCGTTACCTTGGATCCGTTGGACGTGATCTAGTTATCCTTGGAGGATAAACGTACGTTGGATGTACGGTAGTCCGATTGGAGGCTGGGCTTCCATTAGTTTAATTATCCTTGGAGGATAAATGTACGTTGGACGTATCTAGTCTGTAGGGAGGCGGGGCTTCCATTAGCCTGGGATTGGTTGGACCAGTCAAGTAGGCATCGGTGTATGTATGGGGGCTGGGCTTCCATTTGTTATTGATGTTGGTTGGACCAGACATACTAGAATCGACATATTGGGATTGGTTAGACCAATCATGTAGGTGTCGATGTGTTTATGAATTTAGCAGGTGATAGGTAGGACCTGTTTGATGGATGTTATGGTTGCTATGTTGTTCCTATTTTTTCCTTGTGTAGACTATCACCTGTAGGGTTCCGGCGATGGGGAACAAAGTGATTGTAGTAGGACTATGAGCCAGTGCAGTAGAGTCATTGTGACTCGAGGGGCAAAGTGGACATAGTAAAGGATTAGTAAGGCTATGAGCCAGTGCAGTGGAGTTGTTATGACTTCATGGGGCAGAGTGGACATAGCGAAGGACTAGTGGCTATAGATCAGTGCAGTGGAGTCGCCATGGCTCCATGGGGCAAAGTGATCATAGTAAAGGATGTGGGTGCGGTAATAGTTGCATTGAATAGGAGACATGCCAGTTTAGGGGTTTTGTCTCTAGGATGGAAGCAACTAGAGTATATCACAGGATATGATTTCGAGCCCAAGAGTGAATTGGATTCAGAAACACTAGTAAGCTTGACGATTAGATCGATTTTGATTGAGTGGATTGTTCCCAGTTAGAAGGACGATCCTAATCTATTGGAAACCATCTCTAGGGTAGAGATGGGTATCGATGGAGAGAAAATGATCAAGCAAGGATTTGATCGTGAATGATGGCTTCAAAAGAATGGAGGACTAGTTGTACCCAACGTAGATGGACTGAGAAATGAAGTGCTTAGAGCATATCATCACTCGAAATTGACTATGAATCCCGGTGGTAACAAAATGTATTGAGACATGGATTAGACCTACTACTGGGAAAGGATAAAGGAAGACGTTGGGAAGTTTATGTCCAAATGCATAAATTGCCAGTTAGTTAAGGCTGAGCAAAAAGAAGCCTAGTGGTTTGTCACAATCGTTGGAAACAAGTCTCAATGGATTTCATTAATGGTTTACCAAGGATTAGATCAGGTTGTGGTGGTATTTGGGCGAATCGTGTATTAGAGGATCTTTTGAGGATTTGTATATTGGATCTTGGAAGGTCATGGGATGACCATTTGCATTTGGTTGAGTTTGCATATGAAGTAGAGCTACCTGACAAGATGGCGAGAGTTCACAACGTATTTCATGTTTCCCAGTTAAGGAAGTTTGTGCAAGACCCTAATGTGGCTATTTCACCAGATCAGTTGGACGATATCGAGGTTGAACCCGAGGCGGTTGAGAACCGCAAGCCTATGCGTATTGTTGGGAACGATACGAAGCAGCTTCGAAGGAAGGCGGTGAAACTAGTCAAAGTCCAGTGGGGTGAGAATGAGAAAGACAGTACTTAGGAAAAAGAGAAGGATATAAGGAAGAAGTATCCAGAACTCTTTTCCTGGTAAGGTTTTGGTAGTGATAGTTTCTTCCCTTGTTAGTAAACCGCATGCTAGGACAGGCTTGTTGTGTTGTTTTGTATGTTTTATTTTTTGAAAATGATTGATAGGCATGCAGAATTCTTTGTATGTTTTGGGGTGAGGAATTTCGGGGACGAAATTTCCTAAGGGGGGAGAATGTAACAACCTGCATTCTACGCATCAGAGGATCGTAGAAAATTTATTTCTTTCTCATATGAAGTCGTATGGTCATGTAACTTTGGGAGACGACTAATGGGGTCACTTTCCATGTTCATGATTTTTGTTGATTTTTAAATGACCATTTTACCCCTAGTTGGTACTGTTTTGGCCATAACTTTTGACTGGAAAGGAATTTTGATCTGAAACCACTTCCATTGGATTCGAATGATGATTTCTCTTTCCGTAGAGCGGTTACATTAGCCAAACGGACTTACCGTTTGGGAGATATGGCTGAAACAAGGTTTAGAAGGTGAAAAACAGCTTAATTGGGCTAAACCGGGTGATTAACAGCTAGGCCCAATGGAGGATTTCGGGTTTAGAGATATTTAAGGGCTGCTAGGGTTTAGAAAACAATTTTTCATTCATTTTCCAGCCGCCACAAACCTCCTTTGAGCTCTAGCAATGGCCTTCACCTTCTAAATCAGTCCCAAAACATCTTTTTGGCTTTCCTAAACACATATTAGCAAGATCTACACCAAATCAAGGCGGATTAGCATTAAATCAAGATAGGAGCTGCTGCTAAGCATTGGAATTCGACCCAAACAGAGAATCATTTCAGATCTATAGTTTACTTTGTGGCAAAGGTGAGTGATTTGCATTGTTTTTCACTAATTACGGCTAGTTATGGTAATTAGCGAAATTATGGCTCAGAAAAATCTAGAAAAATTTCTAAAATTCTAAAACATCATTTTATGCCTCTGATATGAATTTGGGTTAATTTCGACTAATTTTGCAAATCCCGGAATTTGGGGGATTAAGGGGTGATTAGCGATAATTAGCGAATTTATGCATGATTAAAATCTGGAAAAATATTCAGAAATTCTTAAATATTGTTTTAGGCCCCTGTTAGAAAATTTGGCTAATTTGGTTAAGTTCTGCTAGTCCTATTGTTAGATTTTCTTAAACATGCTTAAGGGGAAAATATGGGTTTTTGGGTATGTTTGATCCATTTTACATGGTATGATTGTTGTTTTGGTGTTCGTGAATGATTATACATGTTGCTATGACTGTTTGGAATGTTATATGATTGTTTAGAAAAGTTAAGTTGGCCAAAAACGCAGTCAAATGGCGAAAAACAGTCGCTGGAACAAAGTGCAGGAAATACACCGGACCAGATCGCCCCTACCATATGCGACCCGACCCGATCGAAGCTCTCAACCATGATCCGCTCCACTTATAAGGCCACAAACTAGAGACTGACGCCACGAGTCACTTAAAGCATCACGATCGTGGACCAAGAGAGACGATCCGACCCGAAGCTTGGCCACGACCCGATCCAATGGAGCTGGGGGACCACGAGCTGATGGCGCGACCCGATCCGATGAAGGAACTCGACCCGATCCAAAGCATGGCCATGATCTGGACGAGATGTCATGATCCAACATGGGTGGAGTAACACGATCCGAACTAGAGTGGTGCGATCCGCGAACCGATGGAGGAGAAGCACGATCTGAACCTGGAGGAAAACCACGACCTGAAGCAACGTGAAGTGAAGAAAGGAAGACCGATCCGGAGGAGATGCTGACCAAAACCCGAGATGCAAAGGTAGTCCAAATGGAAGTTAGAGCTCAGGATCCAGATGGGAACCAATGAGTTCACTTCATGATTGGGCTTTGCTGCGGGACGTGTGCAAAGGGGTTGTCGGTATTCATAACTTTGGTTCACCACTGAGAGATGGATAGTGGGCTTGTAGTGATAGTTGTACGGGACTGGATTCCGTCATGGCCCAAAGTATTAGGTGACCAAAGTAGTGGATATCATATGCTTTACGCACTTAGTGAGGGATGTGAGGATGATTGCTATGCTTGATTGTTTGACATCACTATGACATGCACACCCCCACCTCCGTATCTCTTACACAGTATGTTAGTGGCACCTTAGAGTATTGTACGGTATATAGTGCTAACTCTTTGGTTGCAGGTCCAGGTTCAGGTATGATTGGATTATACCTGTTATTGTTCTGTTTTGTTGCTTATCGCTCATACCAGGCTTTATGTCTGATCCAGAGTTTTATGTCTCCTCTTATAACTCTGGGTGCTCACACGAGCAGACTAGAGACAGGTTATGGTTAGCTGGTGATGCGCGAGTAGCTGATTCGGAGGCGAGCAGGAGGCTTCCACGTATGATATCTACACATATTCTCCCTGTGTCATTGGTGGTCACTACTTGGTCATTAGTAGTGTACCTTCTTTATCTTGCTTTTTCTTTAGAGACAGTATTTCAAAAGTTGTAATAAGCTGTATTTTGGATTTCCGCTGCTATGATGCTTAGTTCAGGTTTTCAGCTTATGCACTGTCTCACCTGTTTTATGTCAAGTATGTTGTTATTATATTTTATTCTATGCGCTGTGAGACATTCTACAGGTTCTTTGTTGATTCTTCGTCTTCTTTCTTTTCTTTTGACGACCATCCCGTGCTGACTGGACATGTGTACAGCGCACCTTTGGAGTAAATGTCGGTTTGTGCGGGGCGGGCCGTCACATTATGTATATTTCAGATTGCAAATTGTGTGTTTGTGTGCAGATCAGTAGGCAAGATAAATGGGTTTGTCTATGTATAACACATGTTTTTTTAAGTATATATGCCACAACATTATCATTATGATTCAAAAATGTGCATCTATATGTATCCGCTATATATATATACGTATGTCCTATGTTTAACATTGTTTCTTGGTTCCAAAATTAATGAATAAATATATCATATACATCATATTTCAGAACCAAGATTATAGATATACACGCATGAAAAAAATTCACTCATACATGTATATTCTAGTATATTCAGGTATACAGGACATCAGTAAATTAAACATGAGGTATTTAGTTTTAACGGTTGAAACAATTTAATGTATACATTAGTCAAAATTAAAGATATACATAGCAATACATTCAAGTTGAAAATATGCTTAGAGTATATGACACATACTGTTGTATAAAACTTGAGTTTCTTTTTCAATTTAGCCCATCATGCAAATACATCAACACACACACACACACACACACACACACACACCCACATATATATATATATATATATATAGCTGTAAGTATCATCCATCATATGAAATATTCTAAGGAGCAATACAACTGGAATTCAAAATTCCAATATTAATAAAATAAAATGTAAGGACTAGATTAAATGGTTTAGCAAATTATGTATTATATATATCAAATATATATACAACACTGTATGAGTTCTCATTTGTATCATGCAATGTCAAAGTACATACATATACAGTCAAACAAATACAAAAAGAATACCTATCATCACTGTGATATAATCCAGACATAAGCAAAATAATCAAGCATAAATCCTATTAGTATGTGTCCAATTTTGCATGTATAAAACTATTTTTCATAAATCTGTAACTCCAATTTTCCTTTTGAAAACATCTCAAAATTACACAGCATGTCTCCTATATTATAAATACTTTTAAATGTATATATATATATATATATATGTAATCAATTTTAACTGCCTGTACATATATACTCATATAAGTTTTGAACATAGAATGTTCATATATATATATATATATATATATCATGTTTATACAAAATTTAAGCAACAATTTGCTTTCTTTAGTTAATGATTCAAAATCAAGTAGACTATGTGCTAAATGAAATACATATGAAGTTTGCTAAACTATTTGAGGATGCATTGAATCATATATTATTATACATCATCATTGCTAATTTAAATCAAGTAGCATTTACTAGTGCGTTGACAAAAAAATTATGATGTTTAGTAAAATATATCAATTAGTTTAAAACTAATTCACTTCAAGCTGCAAACATGAACAAATAAACAAAACCAGCAACTTATTGATCCTCATATGTCTACTTATGAAAGATAATATATTTCAAGTATCAATTAATTTTAAGATATTAATAAGTCAGATTTATTTTCGATTTGGTTCAAAATAAACATTCTTAAACATTTTTAAGAGGATACCTAGCTAGTTTCAAACTGTTGTGGATGTATTAAAACATCTCAGATCAAATTTCAGTATAGTTGTTAAGCACATCACATAAGATTTCAACATGTTTCAAAAGATCAAATTTTAAGGAACTTAATACATTGATTAATCAGATTTATATGTTGAGTTACGATCCAAACTTAAAATATAACAAAATGATAACAAAGCTTTCAGCAATCAACCCTTTTGATTCATAATTAAACTAAGTCACACATGTTAACAGATTCAAATTAAATAACCACACAGATTTAACATATGACACCTCATGTATCTAGAGTGTAACATGCTAGTTAATTACAAGCACTTAGGTTTTAAGAATCTCGTTGCAAACCAAAAATTTTAAAGTTCCAATAGATTTTGGTAATGTCAATGAAATTTATATCGAATATCAATTCATTAGGTCAGTTTGAATCCATATTAGTTCAAGTTTTAATAGTCTAAAATCCAATAACATTCAAATAGAATTAATGTTAGAACCAAAAATGGTTCTAACACCCCATTCAATGGTAATTAAAAGAGAAAAACAAAGAGAACACATGATTTATAGTGGTTCGGCATGCCTATGTCCACTTTATACTTTGTTGATTGATGATTAGAGTACAAATATAATGCTTGTCTTCACTCAATCTCGCACTTACAATGAATAATTTCACTCAATCTTTTATGAAATATGCTTTAAAAGTTGATGATGATCTGAATAAAATAGTGAAATTCGGTTTCTATGGAGGAGAGAGTCAACAATTTGTCAAAAAAATCCCTTCAAATGAGGTTTGGTGGTGTATTTATAGGTGGGAGATCCCTCTGAAATGCCTTCAGTTCGGATACACGTGGAGTTCATGCCTCAATTGTCGGGGTCGGAAGCTTCAAGATGATGATAGCACATTCCGTTCATGGATGAACGTGGGGGAGTGGATATGCAACCGCTCTGCATTCCCAGGGACGTGGAGTACAACTGCTATATTAGCCATCCTCAGTTCGGATTGGAAGTGTGGAAAAAGAAGGGTGTGGATCAGGTAGCTCCGAACCGATCTGGTTTCTTCTTCGTACTTTTATTTTCTAAGCTTATCTGCTTCACTATGCATGGGTTTGGTTCGGGGGTCTCTGAACCGATCCAGGCTTCTGTTGTAAAACTTATTAATCAATACTTTTCCTTGATTATTCTTTTATCTTTGTGTAGCCTAATCCACAAAGTAGGCTAACATTTTTTTCCCCCACAAAGTACATATATATTAGAGATAATGTGTGATTTGAAATGGTCTTCCAATTTATCTCTGAACCATTGTTGTCCGACAATCATGTTCTTGTGTTCATATAGTCATGACGTTTCATAGAGATGTATCTATTAGTGCTTATAAATATAACATTGGATATATGAATCATTCCCGTTTCTTTCAAATAACTTCAGTTCCTATTTAAGAGTGGAGCATCGCTTCCAGGCAATCTATGCAGATTGCACTTTTAGATAATTTGTTTGAATTTCCTTTATCTTTAATCTTGTTTAAATTCGCGTCTCTCACCTTGGATTAAGGCTTAAATGACGGATCGAGTTGATTCATTAGATTCACTTGTGCATTCGATCAGGCCGCTCTTTGGGCCACTGTTGTTTAGGGGACCAGTGATTCGAATAAACCCATCACATCAAGGAATATGAAGAGCCCTCAATATCTCATATATAGGGCTGCGTCCTCCTACTTGTTCTCTTTCCTTCTACTGAGCATTTTCATTGA
This sequence comes from Allium sativum, assembly GCA_030737875.1. NCBI lineage: Eukaryota > Viridiplantae > Streptophyta > Magnoliopsida > Asparagales > Amaryllidaceae > Allium > Allium sativum. The sequence goes on from CM060918.1 coordinate 206,597,761, forward strand.
AAAGGAAACCTTTTCCAATCACAAAAACCTTAATTCCCAAATCTGGATGAAAATCCTTCGAAGCTTCAAAATCGAACTAAAGGTGGATTTAAATCTTCGTGAAATTTGTTTGTTCACATGTTTTACTTATCAATGGAATTGGTTTTTTTGCATTTCCACTCGATTCGACCTCGATTTTGATGCCATGACCTCTGTGTTTTGTCGTAGTCGTTGGCAATTTCACTATGGTCTTGAGGTGGTGGCGATGGCGGTTTAACTCAGTGGAACGATGAAGAGAAGCTTATAATGATTTGACTAAGAGAAGTTTCGATTTGATCAACAAACTTTCAAGCAAGGCACAAAGGAAGTGCTGGGTTCGAGCTAAGTTTTCCAAAGGGATAAGGAGGACAGCTAATGATGGAGAGTGGAATCGGTTCGGGTCGGTTGGCAGCGGAAGAAGCTGGAGTTTGTCCAAAGGCACATGTAAGAGAGAGTTGGTGGTACAGGATCAGTTCGGACCGGGGAACCTCTAAAGGAGGATATTGGTTTCTAAAGATATGGTCCGGTTCGGATAGGTGCCAACCAATCCGAACCACTTTGGGGTTTGTTAGATCCGATCCGATCCGATCTGGGTCTGCTTTGCTTCCATCACCGAACTGATCCGACAAGCTCGTTTGAGAATCCTCATTTCGTTGTGATATCTTACTTTGTAAAACTCTGAACCGATCCGCATGTGTTGTGAACGTCCGAACCGATCTGAATATGAAGAAAAATTCTGAACCGATCCGCATTTACACACCATGCAATACAACCATATTATAAATAACTTAGCCAATATTAAATATCACTTGTGACTTTGTCAACAGTTAGGATAGGGCCTTCGTAACTTGATCATTTGGACTTTAGCGAACATATGAACACTTTCCTCGCTGCTTTATTTCCTATTAATCTTGTATTCCCTGATTTCAGTATTAAACACCATTGCACACCTAAGTCCAAACACATGCACAGGGGGGGACACGGGAAACTTTGCTCTAATTCCAGCTATTGTTTCTTCCATAGTACGTCAACTATGACTGAGAGATGCTCGTCCAGATTAGCAGAGAGAAGAGAAGCTATGGAGACATCTGAAAGTCATATCATCGAAGATATATCCTCCACTTTAGATCCAGAATGGGACAACAAGGGTCTAGATTACGAGATGGGAACTCATGATAGTGAAGTATCATCCAAGCGTGATGTCTCTATGGATGAAGAGGAGGAAGGAGGAGTCGGAGATGATCGTGCTTCTAAGAATTTGAGAATGTTGTCATTTTTTATAAACCAAATGATTCTGTCACAGCAACAATTGACAATGACAAACTTGCACGGATATGTCTAAAGCATGAGATTCTTCGAAGAGATACTGAGTTGTCCTCGAAAACAGATCGTCCTCATAATCCACCGGAAGGGTACATGGTCATCACTAGATTAATTTGCCTTGTTGGGACGATACCTCCATTTCCGCCATTCGTCGTCGATTTCCTGAGACAACTGCGGATTGCCCCATGCAACTTCATCCCAACTCCTATGCTTATTTGTATACTTTATACATAGCATATAAAGAAATTCTCGGTGTAGAACTTACTTTTGAGGACGTTCATTTATTTTATAATTTCAAGCATCGGTGTAACAACCTCAATTTTTATAGTATTTTAATTAATGATTTAATTTAAAATTTTGGTTTATTTTTTTTATTTGTTTGTATTCATTCTTGAATTTTTATATAAATATGTAATTTGTATAATTATACCCTTCGTTTTCAATATGGAATTATATATTAAATTTTATTTCAATTCGTATTGATTGTTGTTGATGTAAATACAACAAAATTTTAATTATATCTTTAATTTAATTCCAATGCGTATTGATTTTGTTGGTGCAGACATTGATTACATTTTAATGTTCAACATACGTTTCTTAGTATTAATGTTTTCCTTACATGTTCATTATTTTCAAAATTTAAACCATTCTTTTCTCTTGCCAAATATTCATTCAAGCCATTAGTGTTTTTCCATATATGACTCTTCATTTATTTTGTCTTGTATCCATTTATAACAATCCATTTAATTTACTTAACGTTCCATTCATAGTTTATTCTCTACATATATTCACAGTTGATTATTCTTTTCAAAATTTCTTTCTAATTTTTGTCTTTCTCTAATCCTCGCATGCTCCATATTAAACCAATTCACTTTTTTCTATCATGAGCTTTCCTTAACACTTTCTGTGTTATCTCCTCATTTTCCATAATCTTTTCTTATTACATGCAAACATGAAGACACAACAACTCCTATTTTTTTAAAATCTGTTTGTTCCCTGAATTACCAAGCGTTATCAAGCATCAAATGCCAGTAGGCACCTTTCTCCACATGCATTACTTTTCCATATATTTCTGAATCCATCTTTATCCATTTATTCCCATTACCATATTTGTCTCCATTTCTATTCCTTTTTTTAAAGCTGCTCCATTCCCATCTATTTATTCTTCATGTTTCTCTCTTCTGTCCCTTTTATTTGTCATCTCTTCGTAGACAAAAGAAAAAATGGGCATTGCAACTCCAATTTATACCCACGTCAGTTTTTCTTCTACCATTCTCCATGTTTGTACCCTTTACCATGTTTTTCCTACCCATTGCCATTCCCTCTCCTTACGCAGACACATGACCTCTACTCCCTCACAACCCCCACCGATCAAACTTGTACCTACAACCGACCAGTGTTACGTCACCAGACTAAGCTCAACCATAGCTGCAACCGCTTGAAGCCCACGTCCACCCCCTCGCCTCACCTATGAGCCATCTCCAATCGAACCCCTGCTTCCACGTTTTCCCTTTTCCCCTTATGTGTATATGTGTGTAAGTTTTTTTTTATGTGAATGGCGTGAGCTTTGTTTTTTGATTGTGGTGTGTGTTACATATATCTTTGTGTGTGCATGAGTGCCTTGCGTGAGTTCTTAATTTGGTGTATATTTATATATATTTATATGTTAATAAGAGTTGCTTTTTAAATTTATTTGTTTTGGAAAATATATGTATAGATATATTTTTGTATATGTATATACATATTTATTTATATATAATGATTTTGGTGTGATTTGTTTTGGAAATTTATTGGTTTTCAAACTATATGTATATATATATGTTTAATTGGCTATATGTAAATATATATGGCTTGCGTGTGTTTGTGTGTATTTGGTTTTGTGTGTTTTGCTTAGGCGTGTGTGTTGGCATGTGTATATATATAATATTTGGGATAGACGTGTCTGTGTGTAGTTTGTGTGTAGTAATATACATATGTATGTGTTTGTGTTGAGTTGTATATTTGTGGCTTGGTGTTGAGTGTCTAGTTTGGAGGGTGTTTGCTTGTTGGTTGTATGTTGTGGGTGTGAGTAATTACATATGTATATATATACTTGTTTGAAAATTTATTTGTTTTTTTTGTTAATTAAAAAGTTATATAATTGGTTTTGGGTGTTTATAAAATTTATAATATATATGTTATAATTTGTGTTGTGTGTACGGTGTGTGTGTGTGTGTGTGTATGTGTTTGTTTTAAAATAAATAATGTATATGTGTGTGTGTGTGTTTTATGGTTTTATTTGTGTGTGTTTGCGTTATATGTAATTTTAAAATATATATGTTTTGGTGCTATATAATTTAATATATATATATAAGTAATTTGGAATGTGTCGAATTTTAAACATATAGGCATATATTAAATTTAATGTGTATATGTTTATATTAAATACATATGCTATTTTGAAAAAGGATTCGTTGTGTGTTCATGTATAATTTGTGTTGTGTGCACGGTGTGTGTATATGAGTTTATTTGTGTGTTTCAAATTATATATCATATATAAGTGTATATGATTTAGTATGCGTAAGCGTTGTGTTTTACTTAAATGCATAATTTATAAAATATATTTTTGTGCATCGAATTTTAAATATATATATGTTAAATTTTTCTGCATGTTTGTATATAAAAAAATATACATTTTGTGTAAATAATTTATTGGGTTTATTTTGAGTCAAGTTTGGTGTTGAGTTTGAGAACCGTTCCAAAACCCAAATAACCGTACTGATCCATTGAAAATTCCCTAGCCTCCTCTTATAAAATAAAATAAAATATTGAGCGATCAACGAGTTAAAATCCATTCTGAATCATGCTTGCAAGTCGTCGTTTCATTTTGGGCCACGAAAGGTGAGTTTATCTCACACTTGACTCACATTATATCATAGATGTTAGATCAACTAAATGAACTATTATGAAATGAATAGGATTGCCATTAGAAATTGTTTGTTTAAATATACACTTTCATATGTGACACGATATTAATATGACATGTATGTACACTGATTTTAGGGGAATTATACGTTAAGGGCCTCCCTTAGTTAAAAAATTAGTTTCTAGGACACAGGTTCAAAACAATTATTTTCCAGGACATACTTCAGAACCCATGTCTATATAAAGACGGTCTTCTTATAATTGCATCTAGCATCAAATGAAATCCAAAAATGAAATACTATTTTCTTCTAAATCGAATTTCAATTGCAAGGTTTTCTGCTTCATTGATTTAAGCGTAACCAGTTTCAGCTAAAACTGAAATATGTACGATGAACGATCTGTGGAATCACCTCAAAAACATTTGACGAATGATTTGTGGAATCAACAAGAAAGCTTTCTTTCTAATTACAAGGTTTTTCATTTATCTTTGATTTAGGGGAGTTCGTGCGCTTTAGATTTGACCTAAGTTGATTATGCTTGAATCACGGACGGGTGGCGATCATCTCTTCTGTGACGACTCGCCCCGCACCAGCCGACATTTCAATGAAAGTGCGCTGTGCCAACGTCCAACCAGCACGGGACGATCACCAAAGAAAGGAAAAGAATGGAATTTGAAGCTAGAACTACCAAAGGAACCTGTAGAATGTCTCCCAGCGCATGGAATAAAATATAATAATAACATACTTGACATAAAACAGGTGAGACAGTGCATAAGCTGAAAACTAAACATCGTAGCAGCGGAAAATCCAAATACAGCTTATGTTCCACTTCATCATTATTACAACTTTAAAACTGTCTCAAGCAAAACAAAGGAAAGTTAAACTACTAATGCCCAAAGTAGTGACCAGCAGTGACACAAGGAGAATATATATATATCATACGTGGAAGCCTCCTGCTCGTCTCCGGTACAGCTACTCGTGCATACCACCTAACATGTCTCTACTCTGCCCATTTAAGAGCACCCAGAGTATCAAGAAGATACATAAAACTCTAGGTCAGACAAAAGTCTGGTATGAGCGATAAGCAGCAAAACAGAACAATAACAGGTATACTAAACCTTACCTGGACCTGCAACCAAAGAGTTAGCACAAAAAGATGTACAATACTCTAAGGTGATGCTAACATATGGTGTAAAGATACGGGTTTGGGAGTGTACATGTCATAGTGATGTCAAACAATCAAGCATAGCAACCATCCTCACATCTCTCACTCAGTGCGTAAAGCATACGATATCCACCGCTTTGATCTCCCAAATCCTTGCTATGATCACTCTACCCCATGGAGTCATGGTGACTCCATTGCACTGATCCATAGCAACTAGTCCTTGCTATTTCCACTCTGCCCCCATGAAGTCATGACGACTCCACTGCACTGGCTCATAGCCATGCTACGATCACTCTGCCCTATGGAGTAATAACTACCCCATTGCACTGATCTACAGCCAAACAATCGTCTCCCGGTGGTGAATCAAAGCTATGGACGTCGACAACTCCTTAGTACACGTCCCGCAGCAAAGCCCAATCATGAAGTTAACTCGTTGGTTCCCATCTGAATCCTGAGTTACAACCTCTAATTTGGGCTACCTTTGCATCTCGGGTTTTGGTCTCCTTCGGATCGGTTCGGTTCTTCAGTCATCATCGGTTCGGCCATCCTGGTTCAGTTCGTGATCACTTGCTTCGGATCGGATTGCTCCATACGGGTCGGGTCAAGATGACCCCATCGGTTTGGATCGGGCTCATGTTATAGGTTTGGGGTTGGAGATAGTACCCCAGTCTATGTCGTGTCCTTTCATTGGTTCGTGGTTCCTCCAGGCATCAGCTCGTGGTGCATCAGATTGGAGGAGGTGGTTCATGATAGCTCCGAATTGTGGTCTCCAAGTGCGAGCAGATCGGGTTGAAGAGCTTCAGACATGAATGGTTCGGGTGTTCCACAAACAGATCGATTCGGAGCCTTCAAATATAGTTCGTGATACATACTGATACATACTCCACGAGTGAGTCCGAGGGGGGTCCGATCCGATCTAATCTCTGCTCAATTCCTGCAGCTTTTCCAGCGGCTATTTTACGCCACACGACGGCGTTTTCGACCATTCTATCTTTTCTAATCAATCACAAAGCATACCATACAATCATAGCAACATGTATAATCTTCCACAAACACAAAACAACAATTTGATATGTCAAAACGGATCAAACATACCCAAAACCCTTGTTTTCCCCTTAATCCCCCGTAATCACGTTTAACTATACAATTAGTCCAAATTTTTATCAGAGCCCTAAAATAATATTTTAGAATTTTACAAATTTTTCTAGATTTTTCTAAGCCATAATTTCGCTAATTATCACTAATCACCTTTAATTAGCCGTAATTAGTGAAAAACAATGCAAATCACTCACCTTAGCCACAAATAAATCTTAGATCTGAAAATATCTCTGATCTGGGTTGAATCTTTATGCAACACAACAGCTCTATTCCTAATTTGATGCTAATTTTCCTTGATTTGATGTAGATTAGGCTAAAGCTTGATTAGAGGACGATTTGGGATGAAATTAGAAGGTGGAGGCCATGGCTAGGGTTAGAGAAATGTTTTAGGCGGCTGAAAAATGAAATAAAACTCGTTTTTCTACTGTTCTCAGCCTCCCCATAACCCTAATCCCGAAATGGGTTATGGGCCCTCTTGCTAATCACCCTAATTAGGCCCGATTAAGCTGTTTTTCACCTTTTAAACCTTGTTTCAACCATTTCTTCAAAACGGTGAGTCTGTTTGGCTAATATGACCACTCTACGGAAAGGTAAACCATCATCCAGATCTAATGAAAGTGGTTTTAGATCAAAACTCCTTACCAATCAAAAGTTATGGCCGAAACAAGATCAGCTAGGGGCAAAACGGTCATTTAAAAATCAGCAAAAATCATGAACATGGGAAATGACCCCAATAGTCATCTCCCAAAGTTACATGGCTATACGACTTCGCATAAGAAAGAAAGAAATATCCTACGATCTCCTGATGTGTAGAATGCGGGTCGTTACATTCTTTCCCCCTTAAGAAATTTCGCCCCCGAAAATCCTTAACTAAGAAACAAGTAAAGGATCCTGCATGCCTATCAACCATTCACAACAATCAAACATAAAACAACAAACAAGTCTATCCTAGCATGTGGAAAACTAAATTGCAATTAAAATCTTACCAAGCAAAGAGTTCTGAATACGTCTTCCTAATGCTCTCCTCTGTCTCCCAAGTGTAGTCCTTCTCTTTCTCGCCCCACTGAACTTTGACTAGATTCACCGCTTTCCTTCGAAGTTGCTTCGTATCATGCTCGACAATATGAATCGGCTTGCGGTTCTCAACCGCCTTGGGTTCTACTTCGATATCATCCAATTAATCAGGTGAAATAGCCACATCGGGGTTATGCACGAATTTCCTTAACTGGGAAACATGAAATACGTTATGAACTCCCGCCATCTTGTCCGGCAGTTCAACTTTATATGCCAAATTCCCAACATGCTCGAGGATTGGGAATGGACCAACAAGTCTTGGTGTTAACTTTCCTCTCCTACCAAATCGTATCACACTCTTTAATGAAGAAATCTTGACAAACACCAAGTCGCCAATGGAGAATTTTAAATCTCTTCTCCTCTTATCAGCATAACTCTTTTTCCTATCTTGGGCAGCTTTCATTCGTTGTCGGATAACCTTGATATTATCTGAGGTGTCTCTTATCACATCTAGCCCAAGCACAAATTTCTCACCAGTTTCTAACCAACATGACGGTGAGTTGCATGGTCTTCTGTACAAAGCTTCAAATGGAGCCATACCAATACTGGATTGATAACTATTATTATATGCAAAATCTACTAGATGCAAATGGTCATCCCATGATCCACCAAAATCCAATATGCAAGCTCTCAAGAGATCCTCTAATACTTGATTCACCATCTCTGTCTAACTGTCAGTTTGAGGATGGTACGCGGTACTAAGATATAATTTTGACCTTGTAGCTTCTTGTAAGCTCTTCCAAAACCCACTAGTAAATAACGGGTTTCGGTCACTCACAATGCTTTTAGGTACTCCATGAAATCTCACTACCCACTTCATATATAGTTTCGCAAACTTAGCTATCGTTCTATTCGACTTGACGGGTATAAACCTTGCACTCTTAGTCAATCGGTCCACAATCACCCAAATGCTATCATGGCCCGATCTAGTTCTTGGTAACCCATCAATGAAATCCATTGAGACTTGTTCCCATTTCCATTCTAGATTTTCTAATGGTTGCAACAAACCACCAGGCTTTTTTTGCTCGGCTGTAACTAGCTGGCAGTTCATGCATTTGGATATAGACTTCCCAACGTCTCTTTTCATCCCTTCCCAGTAGTAGGTCTGCCTTATATCTCGATACATTTTGTTACCACCGGGATGTATGGTGAGCTTCGAGTGTTGACATTCTCTAAGCACTTCATCACTCAATCCATTGACATTGGGCATAACTAGTCTTACATTCTTTCTAAGCCATCCATCTCGATCAAGCCCATACTTGTTCATCTCCTCGTCGATACCCATCTCTAACTTGGAGATGATTTCCAATAGGTTAGAATCCTCTCTCTGACTGGAACCAATCCTCTCAATCAAAGTGGGTCTGATTGTCAAACTTATTAATACTTCTGGATCCAATTCGCACTTTGGTATGAAATCATACCCAATGATGTACTCCAGTTGCTTCCATTCTAGAAACATAGCCCCAAACTGGCATGTCTTCTACTCAATGCATCAGCTACCGCTGCCCTTTCCTGGTGTATATGCGATATCGAAATCGTAGGAAGCCAAGAATTCTAACCATCTTTGCTGTCGGAGATTTAGATCCGTTTGAGAGAAAAGATACTTTAACGATTTATGATCGGTAAACAACTCGAATCTTTCTCCCAAGAGATAATGTCTCTACATCTTCAATGCGAACACGATTGCTGCCAATTCCAAATCATGGGTAGGATACCTTTTCTCATGCGGTTTCAGTTGCCGACTAGCATAAGCTACAACCCTACCTCCTTGCATCAATACAACACCTAGTCCGGTACCACAGGCATCTGTGTATACCGTCATCTTTTCATTCTCTTTAGGGATGACTAACACTGGTGCACATGTCAACTTTTCCTTTAGACTCTTAAATGCATTCTCGCACTTTTTGTCCCAAACAAAAGCTTGATTTTTCTTGGTCAACCGAGTCAACGGTGCCGCTATCTTGGAGAAGTCTAAGATAAACTTACGATAATATACAGCCAACCCCAAGAAACTTCTTACGTCTGTTGCATTCTTAGGCGTAGACCAATCTTGTACCGTATCCACCTTTGCAGAGTCCACGACAATACCATTCTCTGAAACATCATGGCCCAAGAATCTCACTTCCCTCCTCCAGAAGTGACACTTAGAGAACTTTGCTTTCAATTGGTGTTTCTCAACACCTCCATCACTATCCTCAAATGTTCCTTGTGTTCTTCCTCTGTCCTCGAATAAACTAAGATATCATCCACGAACACAAGAAAAAACTTATTTAATTGATCCCAGAATACCTTATTCATAAGGTCCATAAAATATGCTGGTGCATTGGTCAACCCGAATGGCATGACCAACCACTCGTAGAATCCAGATGGAGTCCGAAAGGCTGTCTTAGCTATACTCTCGGCTTCCACCCTAAGCTGATGGAAACCTATCGCGAGATCCAACTGGGAGAACACTCTCGCGCCACTCAGCTGATCAAACAAATCATCTATCCGCGGTGGAGTATACTTATTCTTACTAGTTACCTTATTCAACTCGCGGTAGTTGTAACGACCTGGATTTTTCGGCCATTTGGTTCGACTATTTAAATTTATTTTAAATATTTTATTTGAACTATTTATGGGATTCAATACCGAAATCGTTAATTAAACGATGGATGAGCGTTTGTATTTATATTTAAACTATAAAACGAACTCGAAAACAACGCGGTAGTTCGTAAAATCGAGTTTGAACTTCAATTGATTATGCAGAATTTGTTTTAAATCAGATTTCAGTGAAACAAGAAGCGTCTGAATCTAGTTGATAATATTTTTCTAATGGAGGAGAAAAATCGAGTATTCGTATTGTAGATTTTATTTTACGTCCAAATCAAATTCTGAAATAGTCGTTGTAGAATCGTTTATACGCTGTAACGGATTATTTAATATAATTAAATACTGGCTTCGAATTTGGACAAGTCCTTTGAGGCGTAGTTATAATTTAAATTTTAGAATTTTACTGTAAATTTTAATTTGAAAAATAAGCAACTTTTATTTGGAGTATTTTGCACCCTATAGGGTTTCACAATATAAGTTAATCTACCGATATTGTTATATATTTGTGATCGTGGCACACTGTTGAGTGCGACGATATATTCAATTCTGTCGATAGCAAGTCATACGGACGAAGTTTTATATTGTAAGGTAAGTTTAGCAAGAGTGAATAGTGCGGCTTCTTTGTTTTGTCTCCACAAGTATTTATATGTATATAAAGAAACGTGACCACCTTTATGGGGCATTGTATCACTCATTAAATACTTTAGGTGATCCAACAAAATCTATGAGCATGTATTTTCAAATCAACCCACAGCCTACATCTTGAACATCCACATGCGAACAGACCATAGGCACATGCTTAGGCTTAACCTAACCATTGAAATCTTCTCCCATCTCGCCGAAAAACCATTCCCAGTCCGTACCCTGTTGTACAATTTTCACATGCACCAGGGAGGTAACAACAGCTACCCTATATGGGAGCTAATATCTGAAACAACAAGCACATGCATAAAGGGAAGGCGCAGACAAATTGTTATACAGCTACTCTAGACCCTTCAGACATGCATTCTGCCAAATTTTGTATGACTGAAATGGAAACACCATGTGATTTCTGATAATATAAATTTAAAATACATATAAGAGTCAAGTTCTCGTTCTTTTCACCAGCAGAAAAACCACATGCCTCGTCTGAAAATTTCCAAACATATGAAAATGATATGTCAGTAAGTTTGCCGACCAAGTTTTATAAATGAAGATGACAGTTCAAAAACCTTGCCGACAACGCTGCTGCTCGTATGAAGAGACAGCTGTACCATGGACAACTTGATGACCACGGTTTTGCTCCTATAAATATACATGAGCCGCTTCCTTTCTTTTTCATTCAGACATGAGACAAGTAAAAAGAAAACTAAATATAAAAAGGAAAACCGCAAGCACATTCCCGTATCTAAGATCAATGGCTGCCACACCATCCTACATTTTTTCGACGATCTCAACAGAAGATGTTAGAGGGAGAGGTCCGACGTTCATGACATGGCTGTGGGAAAGCATGGAGCTTTTGTGTGGAAGTTGTTTAAATGATGGAAGAGCTCATCAGAAAGGAGAAGGGGTTCCGGTAAAGTCCGGTCAAACGGCAAAGGCGGTGACAAAAGTCTGAAGGGTGAATTGATGAAGTACGGTTGCAGGAAAATGCATGCGGGAAGTTGAAGGCCGGTTGTAACGTGGTGAGGAGCTGGACAGTGTGTAGTTTATGGCGTGGGTTCAGATGGTGGTGTGGACACGTGGAGCAGTAGTGGTGCATGAAGGGGGAAGGAGGACGTGTTTTCTAGTTGTAGTCAGTGGATGGGGGTTTTGTTCGGATAGGAGGGGTAGTCCCAGGCTGTGTGTATGTTGAGAAGGAAAGAGGTGTGGTAACGGTGAAGTGTTGGGTGACATGGCGTTAAGTTGTCACGGTGGAGCAGTGATTGGGGAAAGTTTTCACGATGGAACTTGGTGCCTTTAAAAGGGAACTGGAGCTATCACTTGCGGTTATGGTGGAAGAAGATTGAATGGAAGACCGACGATAAGATCATTAACGGTAACCATATTAATTTAGTTAGTAAACTAATTAATTTAAGAATATTGTTCTAATTATATTTAAATATTATTATAAGCGTAATTCGGTCATTTGAAATCAGAGTTTCCGCAAACTCAGAAATGATGGAATCACAGCGAAGGGTACGGCGTTGTTGAGCAGACTCGGACATGACCGAAAGCAGTCAAGTTTCAGTTTAATTTTAAACGTCAGTTTAAAACGCGCGAACCGCCGACCGAAGAAGGTGAGTTAATTCTCACACATTTCTGAAATACTAGGATGTGCTAAATTCATATAATTAAATTTAATTGGTTGATTGAATGCTTTGGATGCCAGTGGTTGCTTTAATGGTTGACGTTAATTATATTATCGTCGTTTAAAATATTTCTATATGCTGATATGAAATATTATAATGATCTGTGTTGCAGGGAAGAACAGGTAGGAGGAATCAAACCGGTTCCTCAAATATTTAATATGCTGTTATTTCATATTTTATGAATTGTTCAAAACCCGTTGACTTTAAACCCTGTTGGTTGATGAATGTGGTTGAATTTGAACCAATATATATAGTATTGCTTGATAAATAAACAGCAGATGGCCCTTAAATACACCGTTTTATAAATTTCGATTCACCGTCAAGTGAATCGCTAGAAAAGGAGTTATGAAATTATTTTAAAACCAATATAGATTTTTAAAATATATTATTTTAAATAAAGTTCTAAAAAGAAAATAAACCAACCACATGAATACGTTGATTGGGTTAACAAAATTTACCGTGCGCGAAGCACGTGCTTATTAAGTAATTATGAAAAACGATCTTATTTAGCTAATTTAAGTGATTAGAATTAACGTAAAAATTAGAATGGGTGGGCTTATATTGGTATTGATTTAATAAGTAAATAGAATTATTTAGAGTAATTAATTTTTAATTAATTTAAATGGCGAGATTGATAATGATTGACTAACGAGTTAGTCATGTTTTAGAGAAAAACAAGTTAACGGCGTTAGCTGAACTTGTTATTGAATTAGTTCATAGTTAATGGTAATGAAACCAGTTTTCTTTTAATAAATGTTGACACTTGATTATTTGTCATTTAAAAATAACCAAAGTGATACTTTGGAATGTTAAATATAGTAAGGAATGTTGTGAAGTTTAAAGCCGTGTTGATAGTAGATACCTATAATGTGAAACTGAAGTTTTAATTCAATTCTTATTGAATTATATTTAATGGGATTTTATGAAATCCAAAATAGACGAGGTTATAAAACCCGAGTTGAACTAGAGTAGTGAAATGAGATAAGTTATAAAGATGTGATATAGGACCACTGTTTTAAAGAAGAAATGGTATTTCATCAACATGGAAATAAAATTGTGATTTGTTGTGATAAGGGAAATAAGTATCGATTTTTGTATTACAACTGATATCTGTCTTTCGATAAGAACGTTGTTGATCAAGGTCTGAGAGGTAATTAAAATACCCCAACTTGAACGACTTCAGGATTAGCGAAGGATAATATTAGTCGTAATGGTGAAGATGTTTTGAGAAATAATAACGTAACGTTATTTGAAATGTTGGGAATATATAAAAGGGAATTGGAAAGGGATTCGAGAATACTAATATATGGAAACTGATATATTATAAGGGCCAAGTGATGCTGTGTATAAACCAATGGATCTGGTTATTTTTATGGTTGTTTATTTTGATAGTTAAATAACCGACTATCAAAATCTAACCCAACATTATTGGTACGGGAAGACCGGGATCGAATTTATATTCGAAAACCATTCCGACCAATGAATACGAATACGTCGAAGACGCTGATCGAGGTGGAGCAATTGAAGACCGTAGATCTTCATGAGACGGAAGGATTACTTACAATCTCTGGCTGATCCCTAGGGGTATACTGTGATTCTGTCGTGATTGGAATCTGCGGATTGCAAGGACTTCTCGCTGCTGATCCATGCGGTGATTCCTATATTGGATGCAGTAGGAAAGTGCCTTCGGTTCATCCTGTTCCTGGATGACGTATATGGATGATGTGAATGGTGGCCAGATGTTTCAAAAGTCGATTATAACCTCAAGCCCCACAACCGAGAGATGACAAAAATCGGGCAGGCAGCATGGCTATGTGGGTCGCACCCATTAGGGTGTATTGTCACCATCTAGAGAATATTCATATTTGTTACTTCTTTCCAATTCTATATCTCCCGGGGATTTCGGTGGTCGCGACAAAAAGCCGAAAGGGTGACAATATATTCGATACACTCAAGGGAAATGAGTGGTCGGTCATGTGTGGGTCGGGTTGCAAGACGTTCTTGTTGAACCCCGTGTATTCGTCTCTAGAGATACACTAGCGGCAGGTGGTCCCATACCTTGTCATAGTTGGAAATCCAATCTCCAATAAGTGCCCGCGGTTTTGATTGTATACTATATATGTGGAGCGTGAGATGCAAGCGTTCTGCTAGATTCTATTTACTTGTATTTAGACACTATGATAATATCAGAAGAAGATATTGATTTCAAAACGATTTGGGTTATAGTAAGGTAAAAACCGTCCGTGTTTATGTGTGGACTGGTCTTACTATTATCCTTTTATTTCAAAAGGATTTCAAAGTTAAACAAGCTGGTTGCTGTATGAATTTATCACTGAAAAGTATTTCAGACTGATCTGGGTGAATTTTGTTTTAAATCAAATATGCTCGGGTCAGACCAAGCATATTTACAGGTCAGGTTTCCGCTTGAAGCAACAGAGATGGAGTTGAAGTCGAGACGTATTCCATATATATACTGGTACTGGTTTATTTCCGCTGTATGTTGTATTGATCTGAATGTATACTCTGATGTTGTAATATACAATTTTTGTATAAAGTATTTCTGATTATTATATTTTGTCCATTCCGCTGTGAGATTCTGATCTTCCTATTCTTCTATTCTAATATTTCTTGCTTTCTTTTCTCACCCTCTAACTTCTTTCTATTAGCTTTCTGGGTTTTCGGTACTTGAGTTTGGACACGGGTTGTGTTAGTGTCTGGATTCGAGTGTCGAAATTCCCGGGTCGCTACAGTTGGTATCAGAGCAATGGTTTAGGAATAACCTTGGCTCTGTGGTGTAATTCGATAGAGATTGGGCTAGTAATACCCTAGATCGAGTTGAGTGTATATATACGAGAGCGCGTATTTGCAATGTGATATAAAATTATTTTAAACTATTTTTGCCAAAATATTTTATAAGAAGGCAAATTTATGATTTTCTCAAATTATTATTTAATTCAAAATTTGTATGAAATGAAATGATTAAGAGATTGTTGCTTAATTGGCTGGATTGGATTAAATTGAAACCATCAGCAGTTAGTTAAGAAGTTGAATGGATTGAAAAGAAAGGAATTCCAACATAACGGCTTTTGGATGGGATTATATGATATAACCCAGTATCAGTTTTTTGAATTAGAAGTTGAGTAAAGGGCAGACTGCCAGAAGGCTATGATAATTAACTTGATCACGGAGATTGAAGAGCAGATTAGGAAAAGAAGAGTTGTTGGTTGATTTGCTTCGAAACTGGGATGAAGTTGCCCGACAAAAAGGTAAACCTTAATATTATTGATTGGGTGTTTAGAATTTATACACGAGATTGGTAGCCGCTTGGTTTTTATTTTCTTTGGATCGACATGTGAGGCCGGAGTGGCAAGTGAATTTGTTTGGATTAAACAGTACAGAGGAGGTACTGGCGAATTTTGTCGAAAGGTCGTAAACATAGAAATTATTTTTGATAATATTTTAAATGAATTATTTTGAAATTAATTGAATTCGAAACATTCTTCTTACTTAGCAATTTCGAGGACGAAATTTATTTAAGGGGGGAAGAATGTAACGACCTGGATTTTTCGGCCATTTGGTTCGACTATTTAAATTTATTTTAAATATTTTATTTGAACTATTTATGGGATTCAATACCGAAATCGTTAATTAAACGACGGATGAGCGTTTGTATTTATATTTAAACTATAAAACGAACTCGAAAACAACGCGGTAGTTCGTAAAATCGAGTTTGAACTTCAATTGATTGTGCAGAATTTGTTTTAAATCAGATTTCAGTGAAACAAGAAGCGTCTGAATCTAGTTGATAATATTTTTCTAATGGAGGAGAAAAATCGAGTATTCGTATTGTAGATTTTATTTTACGTCCAAATCAAATTCTGAAATAGTCGCTGTAGAATCGTTTATACGCCGTAACGGATTATTTAATATAATTAAATACTGGCTTCGAATTTGGACAAGTCCTTTGAGGCGTAGTTATAATTTAAATTTTAGAATTTTACTGTAAATTTAATTTGAAAAATAAGCAACTTTTATTTGGAGTATTTTGCACCTTATAGGGTTTCACAATATAAGTTAATCTACCGATATTATTATATATTTGTGATCGTGGCACACTGTTGAGTGCGACGATATATTCAATTCTGTCGATAGCAAGTCATACGGACGAAGTTTTATATTGTAAGGTAAGTTTAGCAAGAGTGAATAGTGCGGCTTCTTTGTTTTGTCTCCACAAGTATTTATATGTATATAAAGAAACGTGACCACCTTTATGGGGCATTGTATCACTCATTAAATACTTTAGGTGATCCAACAAAATCTATGAGCATGTATTTTCAAATCAACCCACAACCTACATCTTGAACATCCACATGCGAACAGACCATAGGCACATGCTTAGGCTTAACCTAACCATTGAAATCTTCTCCCATCTCGCCCAAAAACCATTCCCAGTCCGTACCCTGTTGTACAATTTTCACATGCACCAGGGAGGTAACAACAGCTACCCTATATGGGAGCTAATATCTGAAACAACAAGCACATGCATAAAGGGAAGGCGCAGACAAATTGTTATACAGCTACTCTAGACCCTTCAGACATGCATTCTGCCAAATTTTGTATGACTGAAATGGAAACACCATGTGATTTCTGATAATATAAATTTAAAATACATATAAGAGTCAAGTTCTCGTTCTTTTCACCAGCAGAAAAACCACATGCCTCGTCTGAAAATTTCCAAACATATGAAAACGATATGTCAGTAAGTTTGCCGACCAAGTTTTATAAATGAAGATGACAGTTCAAAAACCTTGCCGACAACGCTGCTGCTCGTATGAAGAGACAGCTGTACCATGGACAACTTGATGACCACGGTTTTGCTCCTATAAATATACATGAGCCGCTTCCTTTCTTTTTCATTCAGACATGAGACAAGTAAAAAGATAAAAATAAATATAAAAAGGAAAACCGCAAGCACATTCCCGTATCTAAGATCAATGGCTGCCACACCATCCTACATTTTTTCGACGATCTCAACAGAAGATGTTAGAGGGAGAGGTCCGACGTTCATGACATGGCTGTGGGAAAGCATGGAGCTTTTGTGTGGAAGTTGTTTACATGATGGAAGAGCTCATCAGAAAGGAGAAGGGGTTCCGGTAAAGTCCGGTCAAACGGCAAAGGCAGTGACAAAAGTCTGAAGGGTGAATTGATGAAGTACGGTTGCAGGAAAATGCATGCGGGAAGTTGAAGGCCTGTTGTAACGTGGTGAGGAGCTGGACATTGTGTAGTTTATGGCGTGGGTTCAGATGGTGGTGTGGACACGTGGAGCAGTAGTGGTGCATGAAGGGGGAAGGAGGACGTGTTTTCTAGTTGTAGTCAGTGGATGGGGGTTTTGTTCGGATAGGAGGGGTAGTCCCAGGCTGTGTGTGTGTTGAGAAGGAAAGAGGTGTGGTAACGGTGAAGTGTTGGGTGACATGGCATTAAGTTGTCACGGTGGAGCAGTGATTGGGGAAAGTTTTCACGATGGAACTTGGTGCCTTTAAAAGGGAACTGGAGCTATCACTTGCGGTTATGGTGGAAGAAGATTGAATGGAAGACCGACGATAAGGTCATTAACGGTAACCATATTTATTTAGTTAGTAAACTAATTAATTTAAGAATATTGTTCTAATTATATTTAAATATTATTATAAGCGTAATTCGATCATTTGAAATCAGAGTTTCCGCAAACTCAGAAACGATGGAATCACAGCGAAGGGTACGGCGTTGTTGAGCAGACTCGGACATGACCGAAAGCAGTCAAGTTTCAGTTTAATTTTAAACGTCAGTTTAAAACACGCGAACCGCCGACCGAAGAAGGTGAGTTAATTCTCACACATTTCTGAAATACTAGGATGTGCTAAATTCATATAATTAAATTTAATTGGTTGATTGAATGCTTTGGATGCCAGTGGTTGCTTTAATGGTTGACGTTAATTATATTATCGTCGTTTAAAATATTTCTATATGCTAATATGAAATATTATAATGATCTGTGTTGCAGGGAAGAACAGGTAGGAGGAATCAAACCGGTTCCTCAAATATTTAATATGCTGTTATTTCATATTTTATGAATTGTTCAAAACCCGTTGACTTTAAACCCTGTTGGTTGATGAATGTGGTTGAATTTGAACCAATATATATATATAGTATTGCTTGATAAATAAACAGCAGATGGCCCTTAAATACACCGTTTTATAAATTTCGATTCACCGTCAAGTGAATCGCTAGAAAAGGAGTTATGAAATTATTTTAAAACCAATATAGATTTTTAAAATATATTATTTTAAATAAAGTTCTAAAAAGAAAATAAACCAACCACATGAATACGTTGATTGGGTTAACAAAATTTACCGTGCGCGAAGCACGTGCTTATTAAGTAATTATGAAAAACGATCTTATTTAGCTAATTTAAGTGATTAGAATTAACGTAAAAATTAGAATGGGTGGGCTTATATTGGTATTGATTTAATAAGTAAATAGAATTATTTAGAGTAATTAATTTTTAATTAATTTAAATGGCGAGATTGATAATGATTGACTAACGAGTTAGTCATGTTTTAGAGAAAAACAAGTTAACGGCGTTAGCTGAACTTGTTATTGAATTAGTTCATAGTTAATGGTAATGAAACCAGTTTTCTTTTAATAAATGTTGACACTTGATTATTTGTCATTTAAAAATAACCAAAGTGATAATTTGGAATGTTAAATATAGTAAGGAATGTTGTGAAGTTTAAAGCCGTGTTGATAGTAGATACCTATAATGTGAAACTGAAGTTTTAATTCAATTCTTATTGAATTATATTTAATGGGATTTTATGAAATCCAAAATAGACGAGGTTATAAAACCCGAGTTGAACTAGAGTAGCGAAATGAGATAAGTTATAAAGATGTGATATAGGACCACTGTTTTAAAGAAGAAATGGTATTTCATCAACATGGAAATAAAATTGTGATTTGTTGTGATAAGGGAAATAAGTATCGATTTTTGTATTACAACTGATATCTGTCTTTCGATAAGAACGTTGTTGATCAAGGTCTGAGAGGTAATTAAAATACCCCAACTTGAACGACTTCAGGATTAGAGAAGGATAATATTAGTCGTAATGGTGAAGATGTTTTGAGAAATAATAACGTAACGTTATTTGAAATGTTGGGAATATATAAAAGGGAATTGGAAAGGGATTCGAGAATACTAATATATGGAAACTGATATATTATAAGGGCCAAGTGATGCTGTGTATAAACCAATGGATCTGGTTATTTTTATGGTTGTTTATTTTGATAGTTAAATAACCGACTATCAAAATCTAACCCAACATTATTGGTACGGGAAGACCGGGATCGAATTTATATTCGAAAACCATTCCGACCAATGAATACGTCGAAGACGCTGATCGAGGTGGAGCAATTGAAGACCGTAGATCTTCATGAGACGGAAGGATTACTTATAATCTCTGGCTGATCCCTAGGGGTATACTGTGATTCTGTCGTGATTGGAATCTGCGGATTGCAAGGACTTCTCGCTGCTGATCCATGCGGTGATTCCTATATTGGATGCAGTAGGAAAGTGCCTTCGGTTCATCCTGTTCCTGGATGACGTATATGGATGATGTGAATGGTGGCCAGATGTTTCAAAAGTCGATTATAACCTCAAGCCCCACAACCGAGAGATGACAAAAATCGGGCAGGCAGCATGGCTATGTGGGTCGCACCCATTAGGGTGTATTGTCACCATCTAGAGAATATTCATATTTGTTACTTCTTTCCAATTCTGTATCTCCCGGGGATTTCGGTGGTCGCGACAAAAAGCCGAAAGGGTGACAATATATTCGATACACTCAAGGGAAATGAGTGGTCGGTCATGTGTGGGCCGGGTTGCAAGACGTTCTTGTTGAACCCCGTGTATTCGTCTCTAGAGATACACTAGCGGCAGGTGGTCCCATACCTTGTCATAGTTGGAAATCCAATCTCCAATAAGTGCCCGCGGTTTTGATTGTATACTATATATGTGGAGCGTGAGATGCAAGCGTTCTGCTAGATTCTATTTACTTGTATTTAGACACTATGATAATATCAGAAGAAGATATTGATTTCAAAACGATTTGGGTTATAGTAAGGTAAAAACCGTCCGTGTTTATGTGTGGACTGGTCTTACTATTATCCTTTTATTTTAAAAGGATTTCAAAGTTAAACAAGTTGGTTGCTGTATGAATTTATCACTGAAAAGTATTTCAGACTGATCTGGGTGAATTTTGTTTTAAATCAAATATGCTCGGGTCAGACCAAGCATATTTACAGGTCAGGTTTCCGCTTGAAGCAACAGAGATGGAGTTGAAGTCGAGACGTATTCCATATATATACTGGTACTGGTTTATTTCCGCTGTATGTTGTATTGATCTGAATGTATACTCTGATGTTGTGATATACAATTTTTGTATAAAGTATTTCTGATTATTATATTTTGTCCATTCCGCTGTGAGATTCTGATCTTCCTATTCTTCTATTCTAATATTTCTTTTTTTCTTTTCTCACCCTCTAACTTCTTTCTATTAGCTTTCTGGGTTTTCGGTACTTGAGTTTGGACACGGGTTGTGTTAGTGTCTGGATTCGAGTGTCGAAATTCCCGGGTCGCTACAGTAGTCCACACACAATCAAAGGGAACCATCTGCCTTGGTAGCAAACACAACTAGTGCTCCCTACACAGAAACACTTCTTCTGATAAATTCCTTCTTCAAAAGATCACTCACTTGCACCCCGAGCTCTCGCTGCTCCCTTGGTGCCATATGAAGAAATGGCATCACTATAGGTCTGGCATCTTTCACTAAATCAATATGAAACTCAATTTCTCAGTGTGGTGGAAGTCCGGTCACTTCCTCGAAGACGTCCGGATACTGGCCAGCCACGGGCACATCTGAAAACTCATCATGCGGGATGTCGAGGGAATTTAGAAAACTAGCCATTACCCCATCACTAGGTAGACCACCAAATACTACCCTCCGTCCATCATCCGCTCTAACTGTCACCCAAAAGCCCTCACAGTCTACCACCACCCCGTACCTTTGGAGCCAATTGACTCCCAAAATAATGCCAAACCTAGTAAAGCCCAAAACAAAGAAATCACAAACAAACATGCATCCATGACTCGATAAGACCACATTACGAAAAATCATGCTAAGGCTAGTCGAACCACCTATCGGGTTCGTCACCGCTAAAGGTCTATCGACTATCTCGGGTTCCAATCCCAACCTATCTACCAGGTCACTAGATATGATGGAACGGGAAGCTCCGGTATCAAACAATACTCGACCAGGAACATCCTAAACAGAAAGCATACCTTGAATGACGACATTCTTTCCTTTCTCCGTCGCGGTTGGGGCATTCGACGAAGAAGGAACTTTGCTCAATTCCTGCAACTTTTCCAGTGGCTATTTTACGCCACACGGCAGCGTTTTTGACCATTCTATCTTTTCTAATCAATCACAAAACATACCATACAGTCATTGCAACATGTATAATCATCCACAAATAGCAAAACAACAATTTGATATGTCAAAACGGATCAAACATACCCATAACCCATGTTTTCCCCGTAATCCCCCTTAATCATGTTTAAGCATACAATTAGCAAAACTTATCCAAATTAGTCCAAATTTTTATCAGAGTCCTAAAATAATATTTTAGAGTTTTACAAATTTTTCTAGATTTTTCTGAGCCATAATTTCACTAATTATCACTAATCACCTCTAATTAGTCGTATTTAGTGAAAAACAATGCAAATTACTCACCTTAGCCACAAATAAAACTTAGATCTGAAAATGTCTCTGATTTGGCTTGAATCTCTATGCAACACAGCAGCTCTATTCCCAATTTGATGCTAATTTTCCTTGATTTGATGCTTATTAGGCTAAAACTTGATTAGAGAGCGATTTGGGATGAAATTAGAAGGTGGAGGCCATGGCTAGGGTTAGAGAAATGTTTTAGGCAGCTGAAAAATGAAATAAAATTCATTTTCCTACTGTTCTCAGCCTCCGCATAACCCTAATCCCGAAATGGGTTATGGGCCCTCTTGCTAATCACCCTAATTAGGCCCGGTTAAGCTGTTTTTAACCTTCTAAACCCTGTTTCAACCATATCTTCCAAACGGTGAGTCCGTTTGGCTAATGTGACCACTCTACGGAAAGGTAGACCATCATCCGGATCCAATGGAAGTGATTCTAGGTCAAAAATCCTTATCAATCAAAAGTTATGGCTGAAACAATATCAGCTAGGGGGGAAATGGTCATTTAAAAATCGGCAAAAATCATGAACATGGGAAATGACCCCAATAGTCGTCTCCCAAAGTTACATGGCTATACGACTTCGAATGAGAAAGAAAGAAATATCCTACGATCCCTTGATGCGTAGAATGCGGGTCGTTACATATTCAGTGGAAGAAAAGCAGTAGTTGAAGTAGTTGATTTTAATTTTAATAGCCACAATTTAGGATTTGGATTTCTATTGACAAAAGCTTATTGTCATCAATACATGGTATTATTATCACTTTCCACAATAAAAGTATATGTTATATGATTTTCTGAGAAAAAGATAAAACCATTTATCTTTTCTTTTGATAAAAATGGCACTCTAAAGGGTTTATTTTCCTTGGAGTTTATGAAATGAGTGGTCCAGTAGTAATGAGGTTGGTTAGATGGTATGTTTACATATGTAAAAGATGTTTGTTTAGTATGCACATAATCTTTTTGTATATGAATTGTGTATCTTTTTGTATATCATTTTGTGTGATCAAATATATATATATATATATATATACACACACACACACACAATCACCTAAACTAAAATTACAGCTAACTTCATTATAGAATGGTTCATCTTCTATCATTTTATTATAGTATAGTGATAGAAATGAGATATTGATGACATAATAGTATAAACATTAAAAAGATATAATCGTATATCCTTTTAATGTATATATCTTTTTATTATATATTATAAAATGGTTCGTTTTCTATTATAGTATAATAATATATAAATCTTCATTACAATACATCTTTTTAATTGAAAAATGAGATAATGATGTCACACAGTTGAAAATCCACTTTTATGCACTTTTCAGAAAAAGATATAATCATATATTTTTTCCAAAATTCAAACTTTGGAAAAATATTGCAACAACTTAAATTTGTGCGTTTCATGAAAAAGATATGTAAAATTCATATACAAAAAGATACCCAATTCATATACAAAAAGATATATAGCATTTTGAAAGATATATAAAATGATATATATGTATGTATGTATATATATATATATATATATATATATATATATATATATGTATTAGTTTTGTTATTATAACCAATAGAAGGGCAATGTGTTTTGTCAAGGTTGTATATATAGGCCTTATAGGATTTTCTATTATAAAGAATAAAATTAAATGGTTTTCTGAGAAAAAGATAAAAACATTTATCTTTTTTCTATTAAAAGTATAAGTTATATGATTTTGTGAGAAAAAGATAAAATCGTTTATATTTTTTTGATAAAAATGGCGTCCTGAAGTGTTTGTTTTCCATGGAATTTATGAAATGAATGGTCCAGTAGTATTGAGGTTGGTTAGATGGTATGCTTACATATGTAAAAGGTGTTTGTTTAGTAAGCGCATAATCTTTTTGTATATGAATTGTATATCTTTTTGTATATATCTATTTGTATATCTTTTTGTATGATCAAATATTGACAGTTATGAATTGTATTGATGTAAGAAAATTGAACCAAGGATCATGGTGAAAAAATTGTCAAGAAATTAACTGGAACCAATAAGCAAGTAATCAAAAAATTAATACTGTTAAAACATTCCTCATATCTAAGAATTTCACAAAAGAAAAACTACAAAAAAACAATGCTAACGAACACAATGCGGATAACAAAAATTACACAAAACATGAATTAACTCTCTTCATAACTTCTCTACGTCTTCAGATTAGAAACATACTTGTAGAGCAGAGAATACCAACACTTCAAAAATACCAAAAATCACCACTTGCATCATACCCAAAGGAGGACATCATAAACTAATTCATTACATAACGGTCCCCACTTAAAGGATCACAGTAGCTTCAACATCAAACGGTAATTTCAACATGAACAATCATATCACTCCAAACAGTCTTTTCAACATCAACATTAGTTTCACAGTAATTTCAAAATGAATTCCATTACAGTAGCTTCCATAGCTTCATAATAGATTCACAACAACAAATCTGATAGGAACTCCATCATTTATATCATAGTATCAACAGAAAAACCATTTCACTTGCTTCTTAGAAGTTACAACATCAAACAGTAAATCTTATATGCACAACAGGATTATTCACAGAAGTTGCACTTCAATAACCATATTAGAATTTTCACAGTACACGTAAAAATAGATACCACATAGCAGCTGCATCAGATTAAAATTGAGATTTAGTAGAAGAAAATACTTACAGATTGAAATAGCATTAGAATTACATTGGACTTTAGAAAAATGCCTAAGCTTAGCAGATTGAATCCAATTGCATCACATATTTAGATGTAGAAGAAGCAATTACATCTCCTAACTCTCACAGCATAACCATTTAGCATGCAAGTGATCATTACAAAAAGATACACAATTCATATACAATAAGATATACAATTCATATACAAAAAAAATATAGCTTTTTTTATAAATAAAAAGATATATAAAATGATATATATATATATATATATGTATGTATGTATATATAAGTATTGGTTTTGTTTTTATAACCAATAGAAGGGCAATGTGTTTTGTCAAGGTTTTATACATAGGCCTTATAGGATTTTCTGTTAAAAAGAATAAAGTTAAATGGTTTTCTGAGAAAAAGATAAAAACATTTATCTTTTTTTTGTTAAAAGTATAAGTTATATGATTTTCTGAGAAAAATATAAAATCGTTTATCTTTTTTCTGATAAAAACGGCGTCTTGAAGTGTTTATTTACCATGGAATCTATAAAATGAATGGTCCTGTAGTAATGAGGTTGGTTAGATGGTATGCTTACATATAAGAAACATAAAGTAAATGAAAACACAATAGAGCGTGAAATTTAATGAAAAGATATTATGTTATATCTTTTTAAGTTCTTTTAAGCTTTTTTAAAATTTAATTGTCTTGTATTAAATAATGGTAATTGATTTTTTATTTAATATATAATAATATTATGAATATATATTTATAACAGAAAATTATAGTAAACATAATTGAAAAATTATAAACATGTTTAACATTTAGTAGTAACTATGATATGTAAGTACAACATAATATGTTATTTTATTCCTTATCTTAAAAGATAAATGCATTTTTTTAACTCCTGTATACATTGAAATGCAGTTATTAGTGAAATCATTTACCATTTTCTGTAAAGAATATCATCAATTTATCATTTTCTGTCCTACTTTCTGAAAAAAGATAAAATCGTTTATCTTTTACGGATTATAAATCACCAAGAACTAAAGAACAAGTGTCGTCAACTAATATTATTTAAGATCCAATTTAATAACTAAATACAAAAATCATAATCTAAAATGAATAATGCAACCAGGTTAAATACGCATTGCTTGTTTTATCTGAAAAATACCTTTCAGAATACATTATTCCGACTACAGTAAATGTAACCTTCCTCTAATAGATCAAAACTTCCTCTGTTGATAAGAAATGTACAAGAGCATTAACAACGACATAAAACATCGAATTGACAACGAAAATTACCAAATAAAATAGAGACTCACCAAAGAACAAGCAATCCAACAGAGAAAATAAATTAGCCAATCCAAATGAACAAATTTGCCTTACGATTTCCCACAATTAATCTCGAATTTGATTTCAGAACAAACTAACGTCTAATTTTTTCCTAAAAAATCAACGAGCTCTTTAATTGCACAAGAATCGATGGATTAATTTTGACCAAATTTCAGAAGATACGAATATTGTTTGAGAACATGAAGACATTCACTTTGATTTTTGTCCTGCAAAATAATAATTTAAGACCCGTGTCCTAGAAAATAATAGGATCCGAATAGTAAGCCCTTAACGCAAATTTCCACTTGATTTTATAAGACTATGATGTAATCGATGATATGTGATGATTTGTTATGTTATACATACCCCTAGTTTAGGAAAAATCACTAAGGGTTGAAATGATACATACCTGAACGGACATTAGATTAGGGAAAAATCATTATGGGTTAAAATGATAGACCTGAATTTTTTTACTGAATTTGGGATTGCGGGTTGAAATGATAAACTCGTAGAAATTTTATAAATTGCGGGTGGAAATGATAAATATCCATATCACTTGACCATAGGGTAAAATACTATATACAAACACCGTTGGTCATGTTTTCGAATTAAAATAATTTAGAAAATTTGATTGTAATAATATTAATTTAAGATCTTATATTTATATTTTAAAGATTTATACTTAAATTTTGTAAATTTTTAAATTATATGTTTTAAAATGATTTTATGAGTAAAAATGTATTCAAATTCTTATTTAAGATTTTACTTATAGTTTATTTATTTTAAATTGTATAATTTAATCATATATATATATATATATTTACTTTAAATTAATATATTATAATAAATTATTCTTTTTAAACCTGTTTCTAAATTATTTTAAACCTATATATGTTTATAAAGCTATTTTCTATATAAATTTATAACTTTTAAATATATTTTCAATGCTTATTTTATATATATTGTATAAATTTTAATAATAAACTCAATAGGTGGATAAGTTTTGATTTTGCAATTTAAATTCGAGGTGTAAAGATCTAAATTTATATAATGACTTGATTCAATGAATTTGGTTTTTAAATCAACTAAATGTGAGTTTTGAATTGACTTAAATATTGAACTTTATAGGAAACGAATGTGAACTGCATAATTAATTGGAATTTGAATTTACAACTGACATGAATATATGAATTCGATTATAAATTGATTGAATATGAATTGAAGTAATTTTATATATGGAATTGATTCATAAACTATTTGTTTGAATTAAAGAAATTTCTTAAATCAATCTATTTCAAGATATGACTTTATTAAAATGGCCACGATGTGCAAACGTTTGGTTGTTAAAGAGACCGGGATCGGATATTGTCATACTCTCTGCCAATACAGAAAACCACTTTAACAACTGTGTACGCGGTGGAGTTCCAGAATGAAGTAGGTCGATTTGAAGGCAGTTACTGGATTTGAAGAAAAATAACGATAATGGATTTCTTTAACCTTCGGGTCATAATTAAAATGACTAAAACAGGGCAATATCGGACCAAGTGCGGTTAGCTACCTCCATCGGCAACACTTCTTCCTTTTTTACTATAGTCCCTCGGTTTGATTGATTTGATTTGATGCGCATCCGTGATTTGGGAGTGTTGTCCGAGATGGGCGGTAGTCGCGGCTATGCGTTACCACCAGTCCGGGCGTGAAACTAGTATATTCATACTCTGGGCATTCCTCGTGTGCCTTGTCATATTATCCTTATCGAGCCCCTACGATTTTGATTTGACATTATCGTATAGCGGCGCATCCCTATCCATCGACCGTTATTGTTGTTTTATATGCAATGTTTACGATAATGTTTAAAAACAGTGTAAAGGTAAAAATGTAATCCCGCTTATGCTATTTTAATATGTTATATTTAAACATAAACACTATTATAATAGCATATTATATTATATGGTATTAGTTAAACGGATCCTTAGAGGATAGTGATCCCAAACATCCTTTAAGTTACTGATGCATTTCATTGAATATTTCATTTGAGTTGATTTACTTCCATGAGAATGTTAATCCTAATCCGAGTTGTTTGTTTTGTATTATTGCTCGGGTCAGATCGACTATTGCATTGTTGAGATTTCACCTTTTGAAGCTGGAGACTGTTGCAGATATCGCCTCTACCTGTTGATTCTGGCTATTTCTCTTTTGTATTAGATAATCTTGTATTTAGACTTCCGCTATATTAAATTTTGTAACTTTGATATTATGTATAAATTTTGATTTTTATTTAGTGGCTTCATGACCCACTATTGTATAATTTATTTATTCCACTGCGAGATATTCTGTTTTTCTGTGTATGTGATTCTGTGATTTATTCTATTTACCTTAGAAGCTAATAACATTTTGTCATTTTGAATGGTTCGAGTTGGTTTAACTATCAACTTGTAATGACCCGCATTAGCAGAGGTATTATAATTAATTAATTTAATTATATATATAGTGATATAGTGAATTAAATGGTCATGGAATTAAATAACTGGGAATATTTAATTAAAATAATAGAATAATATATTTAATTCAGAAATAATCAAAAATATTGGAAATCACAATATTCTGTGAATGGGGTTGTCCCTTATATTTAATTCAACTTAGAGTTGAAGTATATTGACGAATATATTCAATCGACGTCGGTTTGAATGTAGAATTATATTATAATTAAAATCGAGCTTGAAATGGCGCTGCAGTTCATAAATTGGCGATTTGAACTTCAACTGAATGTACAGGATTCATTTTAAGCTGGATTTCTGTGAAACAAGAAACGTGTGGAGCTGGTGGAGTATATCTTTCTAGTGGAAGAGAAAAATCGGGATTTCGTTGGGTAGATTTTGATGTATGTCCAAACCAAATTTCAGAAAAGTCGCTCTGGAATTCCTTTATAATTTGCGACGCTTTAATTACGTTATAAATGGGTTTTCGACATAAATTGAATATCGATTTATTCTGGAATTCTGGATAATCAAGTTATAAAATCTGATAGGATATTCTGGAGCCGTACGACATCGTATGTGGATATATATGATAATATTAATTTATTAATATTTAATTTAATTATATTTAAATATATTTATATATTTAAATGGGTCATCCAGAGCTTTAAAAAAATAGCCAGTTTTTCAAATGAAGTCGGAATTCGACAAAACTAATTTTGTTGGATCTGCAATGTCAAATAGTTGTTAGATTCCAAGTTCCGTGATTTTTAAAGTCACTGTGTGGCCGTACGGATTTTTAGAGTGAGAAACAGTCAGTATTTTGACGGTTAAAAATATGTTGTGTGGGCATACGGAGTCGGAATTCGACGAAACCAGTTTCGTTGGGACCGTAATGTCGAACTCTAGCTACATGTCCAGTTTGGTGATTTTTGGGTATTATATGAGATCACAGGAATTTTTAAAGACCAATACAAATAGAATATTAATATAAAATAAAAATATCTAGATATTTTTGTTCTCTATAAATAACCCCCTCCAAACATTCTTAAGACCTAATTTCATTCTTCTGTCGGCTGTAACAAAAATGCCGCCTCCCTCTTAATACTTCAACGAATTAAATCTCCCTCCTTACTAAATGAAATTATCCAATACCAGATCCTTTAAACTCGTATAATCGAGAGCCACAAACACATATGCTTAGTAATTTGTGCAGTCGACTTAGGGGATGCTCCATTTTGCTACAGGCAGCGCTAGGGCTGAGGCGCAGATAAGGTAGGGGATGTCGGAGTGGGAATCGAGGTCGTGGTCGAGTTCTGGGTGGTGAGGCACCGCCTTTGGTGGTGGTTTGGCATACTCCGGTGATCGATGGTCGGAGTTCGAAGTTGTTGAACAGAGGTTGTCTGATATTGTTGCTTTCCGCGTTCGATGAAGAGTTAGCTGACGCTGTTGGGTGTCATACGAGGTGAGTGCGATGGTTGTCGTCGTACTGAGGAGACTGGTGAACTCCGGTCGAGGGTGCGGTTGCAATGTGGACGGTAGGAGGAGTTAAGGAGGATGAAGGTGCTGTAATGTTGAGCGGAAGGGCGGGTTACTTGTTGAATGTAGAGTTTGAGGGAGGGGGCGAGCTGTTTTTGTGAGGTGTTCGTGGAAGTTTGAGGTCGTGTGGGAGACAGCAGCAAGAGGATGAGATTGAAGAGTTTGGAATGTGATGTGTTAATGTTTACTGGAGCGTGTAATTGTTGAATTGGGGAAGAAAGGGGACAAGCGGTTCTGGGCTTGTCGGGATGAAGTTTAAATGGGTTGAGAATCAAATAAAAAGGGAAGTTTAATGATGTAGGGAAGGAGTTAGTTTGTTTGTTCTTTTTTTCTGAAGTTTGGGTAGTAGCGCTGGAACCATTTTCTTGGAAGAGGGATTGTTGTTATCGAAGAAGAAGAGGATTTTTCTTAGAATGGGTTGGGGCTTTTTGAAGAATGGTTGGGCCGGGTTTCTAAATGTGGTGAGGCCTTATAGAAATAAACTAAGTTATTTAGATTTAAATCACAGTGGTAACTTGTAAATTAAATATCATAGTCATGTGTGATCAGAATTTCGCAAAATCAGATCCGACGGGATCATAGGAACAGACGCTACAAAAGGAATTGGAACCGAAATGATTGGGAGCTTATCTGGATTTACGACAGAATAAAACGAATGGAATAAATCAAGAACCGTTAATCGTTATTTAACGAAAAACGCCAAGGTGGGTAAAACTCACCAACTCTGAACAGTTCTATTTTTACAACGTATTCTTAGAACTGTTAAATATTGTCTGTTTGACTGTGTATTGATTGTTTGATTGAACATGCAAGTCAGTTAGTAGAAATTATATATATATATATGTATGTATATATATATATATAAACCGTTAAATATTTATATGTCGATTCTGTTTATCAGAATATTTCACAGTGAGGTGAAATCGATGTTAATTATATTGTCTAACATCTGTGATGCAGGGAAACAGGTCAGAGGAATCCGATTCCTCAACATTTATTTTACTGTGATTTATATATTGTGATATATAATGTGATATATAATCTGATGTTGATTATGTGTGTTGGACGATATTTATCGTTGTTATATGGTGTGTTAAAAACCATAAGAAATACCAGAATGTGGAAAAAGGGATTTTCAAAGTATATTTTGAAAATAATTTATTTATATAAAATCAATGGATTTTGTATTATAAAAGAAAAAGGATTTTGAATAAAAGAAATATATTTGTAAATCAAATATAAGGGAATTATATTTGATAATCAAATATAAGGAATTTATTTGTTAATCAAATATAGAAGGAATTTATTTGTTAATCAAATATAAAGGAGATATATTTGAAATGAAATATAAAGGAGATATATTTGAAATGAAATATAAAGGAATATATTTGAAATCAAATAAAATAGGAAATATATTTGAAAACAAATATAAAGGAATATATTGGTAAAACATAAAAATAGAGTTAAAGGAGTAAATCGAATATAGTTTATTCGAATAGAGTCAAAGGAGTTATCGAATATAGTTTATTCGAATAGAGTCAAAGGAGTTATCGAATATAGTTTATTCGAATAGAGTTAAAGAAATTATCGAATATAGTTTATTCGAATAGAGTTAAAGGAGTTAATCGAATATAGTTTATTCGAATAGAGTCAAAGGAGTTATCGAATATAGTTTATTCGAATAGAGTTAAAGAAATTATCGAATATAGTTTATTCGAATAGAGTTAAAGAAATTAACAAATATAGTTTATTCGAATAGAGTTAAAGAAATTATCAAATATAGTTTATTCGAATAGAGTCAAAGGAGTTATCGAATATA
Source organism: Allium sativum (assembly GCA_030737875.1). Classification (NCBI taxonomy): domain Eukaryota; kingdom Viridiplantae; phylum Streptophyta; class Magnoliopsida; order Asparagales; family Amaryllidaceae; genus Allium; species Allium sativum. The sequence goes on from CM060918.1 coordinate 206,629,934, forward strand.
GTTTATTCGACAGGAGTAAGTGAAAAGAGTAAATCGATTAGAGTTAAATCAAATAGAGTTAGTCCAGTAGAGTTAATCAATAAGAGTTAGTTGAATGAAGTTAATCGAATAAAGTTAATCAAATATAGTTTATTCGAAGAAAGGTTATCGAATGTAGTTATTCGAATGGAGGAATTATCGAATAGAGATTATTCGAAAGGGAATTTCGTAAGGAAGTTTGTTAAAGTTTTAAAGGATAAACCTTGTCTATCCCGAAGTTTAAACCGTTGTTCAGTTAAGGTCTGAGAGGTAATTATACCCCCAACTTGATTGACTTCGTTTTTAACTAAGGAATGGTTAAGGTTTGATATTAAGTGATGGTTAAGTGAATATAGTTAATAAGTGTAATGATTTGAGTTGGCATCGCGATGGTTTGTTTAAACATCCACCTAAGTCCAACGTAGGAGTTTTGGAAATGTTTTCCAATAAGAACCAGAAATGTTTTCTAATATAGAAAACAAGAAATGGAAATGTCCCCAATGTTAATAACGTATATTTTCTAAATTTAGAAAATAGCAAATGTTGAATATAGGGAAACAGGAGATGTAAAATGAACTAAAGAGATTAATGTTAGATGATGTTTGTTCGATATAATTTTCATCTGGAAATAATATCGTTGTTTGCACACTTGTTTTTCTTTGATAGTTAACTCACAGGCTATCGAAGTTTTGACCATTTTAACGTTGTTAATATGGAGAGACCGGTTGGATTATTATCCAAAGAACCACTCTGTATTGGCATAAGCATTGCGAATCATTTATGCCAAAGATAATTGAAGACGGAGTAAAGTGCAAGGGCTGTTGTATAAGTCTTAGATAACAGTGACTAAGATGGATATACTGAATAGTGCCTTCGGTTTGTCCAGTCCCAGGACAACTTGTATGGACGAAGGTCTGACAGAGTATATCCAATGGATCGCGTAAGTTGATCCCTTCAAACGTATATACGTTGGTGGCGGAGGAATTCATTTCTCTTAGCTGTATACCCGTTGTATCTTTGAGGAAATCAATTTGTGATTTTGCGGGTATGAAGATGTAACATTTCTAAGTGAATGAAGATGGATGTCTGACAGAGTATTTCCAGACGATCACGTACATTGATTTCTCCAACCGTACCAAGAGTGGAAGCGAAGAAGGAAACTTCTTTTAGCTAACACATAATGTATTTTTGAGGACGTCAATCGGTGATTGGATGGATTTGATGATGTGGCATTTAAAGTGAATCTGATCTGAAGATAAGCGTAGCTTCTAGCCTCACATCCGGTAAATGACAGAAATCGGGCAGGTAGCATGGCTATGTAGGTCGCACCTATTAGGGTGTATAATCACCTGATCTAGAGTTTCATTTATGTCTAAAAATCTATTATTGATGCTGTCCCATTCGGGAAACGGTTGGTGATATACATTCGATACACTCAAGCGAAATGAGTGGTCGGTTATGTGTGGCCGGGTTGCAAGATGTTCTTGTTGAACCCAGTGTATTCCTCTCTAGAGGTACACTAGCAGAAGGTGGTTCCATACCTTGTCATAGTTGGAAATCCATTATCCAATACGTGCTTGCGATTTTGATTATATACTATATATTGTAGAACGTGAGATGAAAGCGTTTCTGCTAGATTGATATATATTTGTACTTAGACATTATTATAATATCAGAATGATATTGCTTGTCAAAGATGTTGGATTCTCATAAGGGAAAAACCCGTTCCGTATTCACGGCGTGGTCTTGTGAGATATCATATATATGTTAAACTGTGTTAAACTATTTTACTCACACCAGTCCCATGACTGACCCGGGGTTTACTTTGTTGTTTTCCCTAAACTCTTGGGTGCCTTAATTTGTACGGGCAGTCAAGTAGTCGGGATTTACAGATATACTTGAAGAGCTGGAGCAGGAGGCTTCTAGATCATATAGCTATAGTTTATTTCCGCTGTGTTGTAAGTGTTGTACTCTGATAAGTGCTATTGTATACATAACTGTTATGTTTCAAAGTTATGTTATATATTATATGTTATTCGTTCCGCTATGAGGTTCGTGTTACTCTGATGTTGTGTTCTTCTTCTTCTTTTATTCTAAGTTTCTATCTTATCTATCCTCACCCTCTAATTTCTTTCATTAATTACCAGGATTTTTCGATGTTTTGGTTATCGACATCGTGTTTATGTCGATAACCAAAGTCGCTCAAAATCCGGGTTGTTACACAACTTGAATTGGATGAAAGACGATATGTTACATTTGGTATCAGAGCTTTGGTTTATCAAATCTTTAGCCTATGGGGTAAAAACTCATTAGAGATAGGGTAGTGATACCATAGAATGAGTGGAATCAGTCACAGAATTCTTCTTGAGGGAGAGCGTATTTTGAAAGTATAAATAGGTTTTTTATGGTTTTAAAATGTTTTTAAAACAAATATTTTTGAAAATAAAATTTTGTTTAACATTTATATCTTTTTCTGAATACCTTTTCCATTTGAATCCGTCTTCCTTCGTAGATCCTCTTTGATTAAGTTTTTTCGTTCGTTCGGGTTTTAACTCGAATGCTATAACTTACCCTTGTCTATAACAAGGGAGGAAGTAGAAGATGAGTATAAGACTTCTAGTGAGTCCATTATTATTTAATATTGATTTGAAATTGTTATTTGAAAGGTATCATAGTAAAAAAAATTGACTCCACTATTGTACAATTCATTATACATATATTCCTCACTAAATCACTCAGATCACTCAGTTCCATATATAATTTCAGCTACACACACTAACACAACTGAGTATTCGATTGCTTCAAATCCAATCCAGTCACCTGCATACTAATCACAGAAATACACATAGTAAAATGGAGGAAAAATAGATTCAACTGTAGACGAATACAAATTTTTTCAAGTATTATTTTCCTTAGATATTTGGTGTGCTTCTCATCATTTTTCTAGACTTGGTCAGATTTTTATTTTACTTGAGTCTAGACTACTTATGATATTCACGGTGATTCACTGTAAATACTTGTGCTCGCAGATCAGCCTCAACGTAGTTATAGTTGTTTGTTGATCAAGACTAGCCACGACTCATATATGTGGTCTATTGATCTTGATCAGCCACGCCACAACATATAACTGATATGCTGATTCTATATATGTATGTATGTATGTATGTATGTATGTATGTGCAAATATATATAGTTATCTTTTTAGGTAAATAGTTGGTTAAGGCCAAAGGAATGCATCATGACAGTCCAACAACTACACTACTAAGCAGTGAAACATGTACAAGTTCAAGTCATATGACAATGCAAAGAAACCAACACTTGCACATGAACAAGAGCTACAACAAAGTGCAGCAAGGAAACAATGAAGTACCAAACATGCCCGACATGAAGAGTTCAAGCTCAAGACACTCACAAATATGCACATTGCATCTTAAACCAACATGGGTTCAAGTATGCAATAAGGGATCAAGCCTCGTCAGCACAGTAGAGTGCATCATCAAGTGAATGCCAAGCATGGAGGATAATACATATGAACATGGCAATATAGCAACAACACAGTAGAGTGCAAAATATAAAAAAAAACAGAGCAAGCAGGAAAATGGTGATCAAGATAATTGAAGCAAAGCATGCTAGGTTCAAGTTTCGTAGGAGTTCATATCGTCAAGGAGTGTGGCACAATGACGAGTAAAACAATGTAGAGTGTAAACTGAAAATGTAGCACACAGTGAAGCTGCAAACAGTGGACGAAATCAAGTGGCCGATCAAGAGTAGCAGCTGTTCGAATCTATGGCAAATCAAGTAAAGTGTCAATTCTTAAAATCATTGCCAAAATAAAATACAATAAGCATGTACAAAATATTGATGAAACAGCCAGTATAAGCTCATGGAAGATGATATCAAATGCACAAATTAAAGTACAAAAGCATGGTCAAATGTAGAATCTGTTCGAATCAGCTATGCAGAACAAGTACAGTATCTGCCCTTATCATTCGAGAAAAAGAAAACACATAGTACCCACTCTTATCAGTGATGAACATAAGAATAAAGACAGAGCAATTTTATTTCTTTTTGATTCGAATAGGTAAGCAAAACAGGATACAGGAAAAATCAATATTGTCCAAACCAAAAAGGAAAATTTTAAAGCCTTTATTTTTGGTAAAGTTTATATTTAGCAAGTTAAAAGAGCCAAGAAGGTTGAAGAATTTAGCACGATCTATTCACAGCAAATATATCACAACTAAGTCGCATAAAGGAAATCACATAATATATCGGGTTTTAAACCCAATAGATAACACCACAATTCATCATAGGCAATTATCGAAACTATGCAATGAAATTCGATCGTAATAAAAATCAAGAATCAGAGAACTTATATTGTTTCGATCATCTCTCCCTACAGACAAATCCTTGTCTCAAATCAAAGGGAAAAGGAGCAATAAGCAATCAATCGAAGCCATTGAGATTTATCAACCATCGAAATCAAAATAGCCGCGATTTGATAAGGAGGAAGAAACCCTAGGCGGCCATTGGAGATTAAGGGAAGAGGAAGCCGATAGTTTACAAGTGATGAAGCATACAAATAAAAGAGGTCGTGTTTGTTTATCAAGTGTGTTATCCGATATTTTAAAACTAGGGTTTCTAAGTAATTTTAGTTTTTTGTATTGTTTATATTGTATCGAACTCTAATTCTGACTAGGTTACAAACTACATGTATCGTAGTTTGGGGATATTCTAGCTACAAGGTTTTTTAGTTAGGTAAAATCTGATCTCTAGGATTTAGATCAGTGTAGGATTTGGAGCATAGGGTTTGAACAGTTGGGAACTGGTGTTGTGAGTTTGCATGGATTGTAAGGATAGAGATTGTTTAATACCTAGTAGAAACCTTGGGGAATGCAGCAGCAGGCATGGTTTTGCCGAAGATGGGTATTTCTATGTGTTATTTACTTTTCTGCACATACACTAATTATTATCTATACTACTATTATTATTACTCAGTGAAAAACTTCATTAAACCCTATTCACCCCCTATAGGGTTAATTTAGATCCTACGTAATACACCATACATGTCCAACTCAGACTATTCCAAAAAGATGAACTATTAATGGGTTTAGTACGAAGTGGAATTAAGAAGAGAAAAAACTAAATAATACACAAAATTTCATAGAAGAATGAAAAAAAATATAATAATAACATTAACATTTCATGAAGCGGTTAAATAATATACATTTAATTTTAGTTACAATAGTATAATAGTTGTACACATTTAACAAAACATACTAGTAATGTAGTGGAAATAATAATAGTATATATAGTGTTCAAAATTCCAAATTTGTATTCAAGTAAAGAATGTCTTTGATAATTGAAACAACTCAAGCAGACTCGAGCATGATGTGAAAACAAAACGCTCGAGTCAAGACTATATATTCTTATGTCAATCAAATCAAATCAATAATTAAAGGTACAATAATTTGAAGGTCAACATAAGTGATATTTGATTACTTAACTCTTTGAATTAATATTCTTTTCAATAATAATATTCAAATTAAATTAAATTTTATTTGAAAATCCTTAAAATAATAATATATTCAATTTCATATAAAAATTTTATATTTGGGATTTAAATAATTTCTTTTATAAATATGGTTAATTCAAAGTAAGAATATTGTGAACAAACCTATCCAAAGATATGAAATTGAATTGGAAGATTTCTCCCAATAAAAAGGCTAGTGAGTGATAACATATCGAAATAAATGAATCAGTAAAAGTGTATCATTGACAGATTATAGTCGGGTTCTAAAGGAACCCTCGAATCAAAACCCATTTTTCAATTATGGATTACCTATGTCATTGGTAACATATGAGGTGAATTTGTTACCCGAAGCTGTAAATATTCAAAGAATATTCGTAACCACTTTGTATGTAAACATTCTCTCTATAATATTTCAAAAATCTTGTTTGTTTATAACATCTTTGTAAACTAGTTGTAAACATAATATAATTTCAAAAAAATTTGATATAAAATATTCTTATTATGTCAAATATTGTCATTTAATTTAAACCGTTCGATAGCATTTTTTAAAAACACTTTATATTTCGAATATCGGTTGGAAATCATTTAAACTTCACATTTACAACAAATTCAAACTCATATTAATCAAATTTAGCATGTTTATTTCAAATTAAACAAATCCATATTTCAGCTCATCTAAAACAAATTATATTTCATTTCCAATTGGAATGGATTAATAATTTAAATCTAATTCAATAAATCTAAATATATTAATCTCACAATATAATCAATAAATTATTAAAAGAGAAACGCTTGTTAATGGCGACTGGTGAGATCTTCACCATATTTCGTCATCGTGAGCGCCCACTTCTTCTTCACCTTTCTCTACCTTCCTTAAATCGCTTTGCAATTTTTACTTCACCAACCTTCAACGATTTTATCGTTGATAATACACCTGATTTTCTTTTGATTTTCACCACTTAAATCGCTCTGTGATTTCACCCCTTTTGTTTTCTATCCAATTTCTTCCTTTTTTCTATCGGATTTCATGATTATCCAAATCGCTCTGCGATTTTTGCCATCCTTCTAACCCTAATTTCTGGATCTACTAATCAACCTTTAGATCTATATGCCGCCTCAATCTTCGTCTGCCCAATATTCACGGATCTGATCAGTTTGATTGTGGATTATCAAGCCAATGCTAACTTGGGATTCGGCATGGACGACGCAACTGATTAGCTTCAGTTCCGAGTTTTCCAACTGATCTTCCATCGTTGTGCTTGATCGAATTCTGTTCTGTATTGGGTAAGATATTTTGGTTCTGGTCTTGGGTTGATGGATTCCTAGTTTTCTGGTTTTCGCCCTGTTTATGACTTTTTTCATTATGTAATTTAAAGTTGAGAAAGAGATATGGTTTTCAATGTGATCCATTACATTTCTCTGTTGATTTTGGAGTAACTAGCATCTGCAAGTATTTTCTCAAACTAGTACAATGGTGGATTTATATGTTTTTGGGATATCTTGCTGGGAAACATGGTTTTCTTCCCTTAAATGGTGGTCAGTGTGTAGATCTAGTGCTTCTATTGCTTGTTTAAATGGGAGATAAAGTGTAATTTGCATGACCAGTAAACACAGCAAGGAAAACACAGAAGTATTTTCCATTTTCTTTTTCAGATCCATCCAAATACTGTAGTTTCTAGAATTGATAATGACATTTAGATTATTGTGCTGCAAAGTTGATTCGGGCACTAAGATTGACACACAACGTTGTGAGTCATTAACCAGATTTAGTGTGTTGGATTGGATTTTGGTGATTTACGTGCTGTTTTATTTTTTTGGTTTTTGGTGATTGGTCTGTATGGTATGGAAGTCTCTTTATTGATTGAAGTTTGGCTGCATAAACAGATCAAATTATTAGAAGTCAACCACATTACAAAACAAGTAAACAATTTTCTGTGTTCTTGAAGCAGTAGAGCTGGTTTGTCGTTTTTCAGTTCACAAAAATGGGGAAAGAAGTTATATGTGGATATAATGGTTTCATCCGGGAACCATAGTGACCAGTGTTGGTTTTGAATTGAATTTGGCTTAGGAGGAATTGTGTGAGGTGCAGAAAGTGCATGGTAGCGGGAAGTAGGCTTCTTCATGGGCTTTTTATCATTAGTTTAGGATTTATTTACATGTAATTTCAGTTTTTCTTTTATGTTTTGCATATGTAAAGGTTAGAATGCTAACCTCTTTCTTGTATGCTTTTTCAGTAGAAATAAAGTGAACCAATTTTCAAAAAATAAATAATTCTAATTCCATAGTAATCCAAATCAAATTTAAGTGAATTCCAAACTAAGTCAAACTAGTTCAAACCTAGTTTAAATGGTTCAAATTTGAATTCAAAGTAATTTATACTAGAGTAATTCAAAATTCATTTAAACTAAATAATTCAACTTGTATTTAGAATAATGCAAAAAAATCTTGATAAATTCAAATCCAAATTAAAGTATTTCTAAACCATTTTGAATTTGCTTAAACTGATTTAATTTTTCGATTAGCTTTAAAATAAGTTTAAATGCTTAATTTAAATAAATCAGCTTTAAATATTAACAATTTCATTCATAAATTCAAGTCTTTAAATTCAAATTTATTTAACAATTCATTTTAAATAATCTAAATAAATGAGTATATATCATTTCAACTCGTAATAAGTACCGTAGGTATATCATTTCAAACTGTTTTGGGTTGTCAAGTTTAGTTGTGGTATATAACCATTTAATGATAACATCATTTTGATAATCTACAATATGACGACAATACCATATCACAATAAACAACAAAGTATCATCCATAACAACGATCAACATACAATTAAAGTACATGTCAATATATCGCACAAAAATCATATTTCAATGGGATCAACTAATGATATCATTCGATTTTGATATCAAATAGAAATTCAGTCAATGAAATCTCAAATTCGTGAAATTTAATCTATAAACATAGAACGTTGATAAATTTAATTCAAATTAAATTTCTAAATTTGAATAAAGCGACAAATTTCTGTTCAATTCATTATAAATTCGATATGATAAATTTTCGATTCAAAATTGATATAACTATCGAATATATCAGTAACAAGTTAATGTCAATATCAATATTAACTTAAATAACCTATTTGAGAATTCAATAACTAACTAGCATAGAAATATACATCATTAATTAAATCAATTAAATTTAAATAAAAACATGATTCGTTAATTATAACACTCGCCTTTGCATGCAAACAGGCATCAAATGCCACACACGAACATGGACAACGAGCTTGCAAATAGTGGAGATGGTCACGACTACGAAAAAAGACGCTGATGCACATACGAACATAACAAGATGGCTACAACAGTGGAGACGTGGTGTGAGAATGGATATGGCTCAGTTTTTAATAGAAATGCTAATTCAGTAAATATGCTTCCATTAGCTAAATCTCTGATGGGATAACCTCTGTTATGGGAATACACTTTTCCCATCAATATTACAAATGGTAGAGTAGGTAGGGGCAATAAAAATAAAACCAAAGTTTACTCCACTTACTATTTCTGAAACTTAATCCTTTTAAAATTAGAAACCATAACAATGTCATCATACCTAACCATTAATTTATATTCCTTACCACTTTAAGCTTAACCACTTGTTTGCACCATTGCATTAGAAATGACAGGAATGCCCAAATAAATTTGAAATATCAATCACATCTGACGCGATCAAATGGAAAGAGATCGCAACCAAAGTGTCCACGAGGGCGATCCATTTCTGACTATGATCATATCTAATTTGAGCAAATGAAGGAATTAGAGAACATGGTTGAATGAGTAGGTATAGGAAGGAATATTTGTGTGAGTGGATGGGTGAACTGGGTTCGAACCTCATTTATATATATGCACACACGTTGCTAATGCAAGGAGGAAGGGCAGGCAAGGGAAGGATGTAACAACCCAATTCCGATAGACCGATTTTTTTTTTCAAAATTCCAATCTACCGAAACTCGGATTGGTTTGCTCTGGTATCCAGCAGAAAAGACAGAGACATAAAATATGTTAGAGCTTAGAAAATATCTCACAGCAGAATGGATAAAATATAATATACTGAAAGTATAGCCTTACCATATTAATAATACTGCCAAACCAGTATCCAAAGCTATCATTTCTCTGTCACAAACCTAACCTGCGAGTATGTTATGAGGAGGGGGTCAGAACACAAGTTCTAGTGACTGGATTTAAATTATACACCTTGGATAATCCTATATATACCGTTTAATCATATTTTCTTATTTATTAGGTTAATCGGGTCAACATCACCCAAGGCTTACACACACGTCGTACCCATTTACTTCCAAGTGGATTAACCTTATATAGTATATATGTAGTTGCCCCTCAATACTGAGGTACACCACATGGACCCCACTTACACGATCTCCACCGTAATGCCACGGAAATGAATGTAGTCCCTCATCCTATGCCGGAGTGACGTATGGATCTCTGCATAACAATGTTATGTTCTGCATATATCTGTCATTACTACGCTATGTAAGCGTACGGACTGCCATCATCGATTGAATTAGATTTCATACTAGAGTAATGCCCTCAAGTTTACGATACACCACACAGAGCCGACATGCATGCATCTAGACTGTCTCACATACATATCGTCAATTATAGCTCGATGCCTTAACCGCATGTCCTCTAATGTGCACCGAGTTCCGTGGCAAGGCGATACAAGAAACACGGACCTCGGTCGGGAGCTTTTCCATATCTGTACAGGCCCGTCTTTAAGAACCTCTATATACAGATATTCCTAGGGACTGTTTTCACGGTGCCTGTGTCCCCACCTCGGCCAATCCCTCAACTAGTAAAGACTACAAGAGCTAAACGACTGTTCCTAAAAAACAATCTAAACATCCATTTGGCGTCTTCCCTCAACCCACGTATCTCGATAGTGAAAGGTGAATGGTCTATTGGTTTTAGCGCTTGTCATTTCGCATCCCACTGGCTGCCAATGACGAGTATACGACGATATACTATCCTTGTTGGTCATGACCCTTCGCCTCCCTGTTGAGGCGACCGTCGAATCACCCTGGTGTCACTGCGTCATAGCATTCTGACTGCATAGCTACTTTTGCAGTCGAGGCCCACCCACCTAGTAGTTACGCGCAGACCCAACCTCTGCGAGCACATCCTAAACATCTGCAGCACACGGAGGACTACTAGGAGCACCTTATGTATCTCAGGAAGCCGCGTGCTCCCCCTTCCAGTCCTTCTGAGCCAACATAATAATTAGATAAATGTGCGCTCCCCTCGTGCCTTGTAACACTACGATGATCAACCCCGTTGGGTTATTCACGCTCAAACGTGCGGACTGGTCCAAGCGCCTCACTTTAATATGTTGTTAGACCCTATGTCTAAACATTATTTTACGCGCTTGCCTTACCTCATCAGGTTTCCATTTAACTTGGTTATTCTTATTCATATTGAACTTTTAATCAAGTTACCGAGTTCCTCTTGCTTATTAATTTCAGTTATATAACTTAACCCATTTAAGTTCATTAATAAGCCCACAACATGTTATTCCCTAGATTGTGGCCCAAGGTCTGTAATCCACAATCTCTTTTATATTCTTGCTTGATTTCATCATTACAATAACATGTTCTACATAATATGTAATTAAGTATATCTGAATTCACATGTTTTCTGGTTAACATGTCAGTCATTATTTATGATTAAATATAACTTATTTCATAAGTTTTCCTCATTCTTTTTCATTTAATCATAAATTCAATTTATACCATCACTACAGCTTATCGTTGTTTACTTAATAACTTAGCTCTCTTAACTAAAGCTCATTAATAAGTTTTCTATCTGTAACAACCCGTATTTTCAATAACCTGTAATAACATAAATCGAGGCAGAATTTAATTCTAAAATGGGAATCAAGGGAAACGGGCTATGCCATTGCGTTCGTCTCGGAAAAATACGCGAAATAGAGTCCGAGTTTTCGAAAATCGGAGTCCGTATGACCAAGATATGGCCTCGCGAAGTTTCACGAAAATTCCCAAATTAAAGTATACTTAATTAAGTGAAATGGGTTGTGTAGATATATATATATATATATATATTGATATATATATATATATATATATAATTGAAAATTTAATAAATAAATATGCAAAAATGCTCAAAACAGCGAATTGGGAGAGGGGAATAACCGAACCGGCCGATTTTTGAAGTCGACCCGAGCCCGCTGGGTCGACTAGGGGTTAATCCAGGGTGTTTGGCTGTCAACCCGTGGGCCGATTCGCTCAAGTGCAGATTTTGCATTTGAATGGTTCTCATGGTTCATCTTTAATCTAAAGGCCCTAGATGGTTCCTACCCTTGACTTCTTCCCCAAGACATGCTTTGATGGCTTGGATTGAATCTAGGGTTAATCCTATGGCCTAAAACACTTGCCTAATCTATAAATAAGACCCTAACCTACCCTAATTCATTCATAATTAAACCTAGTGACTAAACTATGGCAAAATGCTAGCTCTCATGGCCTCCACTAATTTTATGAAGAGGGTTGCATACTAATCACTCTCTAATCAACTTCTAATCCCTTCTTAGCATCTTAATCTTCTTCATTTGGTGTTCAAAGTTGCTAGTTGTGAGTTTCTATCACTTTGATGATCTTTTGGTAAACTAATTAGATGAGATGTGATGAGATTTATGGTTTTGTATGTGGGTTAATGAGCTTTGAATCATATGATATGATGTTAGCATTAATCTTATGTTTATGCATGTTGAGTATGTAAGCTTATGCAAGTTTAATATGATGTATGTTATGTTTGCATGATGCTAAATATGCAAGTTGTGGGCTATGTAATCATATGCATGTTATGCAAGTTCATGGTAATATGCTATGCAAGTTACATGTATGTAAATATGCAAGTTACATGTTTGTTAATATGCAAGTTACATGTATGTAAATATGCAAGTTACATGTTTGTTAATATGCAAGTTACATGTTTGTTAATATGCAAGTTACATGTATGTAAATATGCAAGTTACATGTTTCTTTATATGCAAGTTACATGTTTGTTAATATGCGAGTTACATGTATGTAAATATGCAAGTTACATGTTTATTAATATGCAAGTTCATGATGACACATTATGCAAGTCTATAAGCTAATATGCAAGTTTGTTATGCAAAATGAATATGTAAGTTATGTGACATATTATATGCAAGTTATGTGACATGTTATGCAAGTTCATATGCAAGTTATGTGTTTGTTAATATGCAAGATGGCACCTTTGAAACATGTTCATTCATATGCAAGTTGACACCTTTTATATGTGTTATATCATGAACGAAATTACGTGGGAACGATGGGGTAATTAAATGCATAAGTTAATAAGATTGTGTGAAATTAATATAATTATGCATAACACAAAATAAATAAACATAGTATGGGAATTTGCCTATTTGGTTAGGTGTACCCATACTATGTGTTGGGAATTTACCTATTGAGTTAGGTCTACCCCATGGGAATTTACCTATTAAGTTAGGTCTACCCATGTTAAGAAAACTTGATTAATTAGGGATAATTAATATAAAATTATGAGGGTGATTAATTAGGTGTAATTAATTGACTAAGACACGAGGTTGGACTCAGTTGTAGCGTAAAACTGCCCGGACCCAACCGGCTTAACCAGTTGCTACAAATGTTAGCCCAATGTGAGAGGTCTTAGGCACAAACTAAATACGTAATTAATGTAAAGACACGAGGTTAGACTCTGTTATGACATAAGGCTGCCCGGACCCAACCGGCTTAACCAGCGGTCATAAAAGACAGTCTAATGTGAGAGGTCTTTACAAAGGTTACGTTCTTAATTAATTAATTAAGAAACACTTAACCATATTAGCATGTAGAGGGACATGAGGGGTTAAGTGGGTGCCTCGGGTGGCATGAGAAAATCTAGTGGTTGCCTTGGGTGGCAATAGAAAATACGATTAGAATACTTAACCAAAATGGAACATGTAATTAAAACATGATTAAAGGGTTAAGTGGGATATACTAGAAAAAGGGACAAGCTTAGGTGGGTAGCTTGTGGAGGCCCATTTCAACCAGTAACCCATACGTATCTTTGTGGGCTCGACCCATGTCGAGGACGGGACACGCATACTGGGCTTGACTGTAAGAGGCAAACGGGTTAGCGGTGGCAACGCAAGTCCAACGGGCTTCATATGCGTGAGTGGGCCCGGGCTGGTAGGTAAGCCGTTGTTGCATCGAGTAGATATAAGCCGTGCACCTTTAGTTCCATCAGGTTGCCACATTGGGGAATGATACATCCCACGGTGGGGCCAGCACGGGTATCTACGTTAGGGAGCCGATCGAATGGGAAGTAGTGTGTACACCTAGTGGATTGTAGGGCCCCGTGGCGCCTACTTGGTCACCTAGGGGTACGCAGGTACTAATTAGTAAATTTTATAAGTCCTTGGGTGGGATCAACCTTTAAGTTAGGAACGACTGGTGTGGTGCAGTTTAGTAATTTACCTTAGGGAGGGTAGATGCGTCTTTATCCTTTATCTTCGTTTAGTTGACTGCTTAGGGTAGCCATTCATCCCTATATGTTACCGTATATCAGTTTATGTCTTCTCTGGTTACTTTAACGATTGTATTGTTAAAGTTATAGGACTCGCTCAGACTTATGTCTGACCCTGTTGTTTTTATCTTTTTCCCAACCCTCAGGTCCTACGGTGGATCCTAGCAGTAGTGGAGCTTGATCGGATTGCTGTTCCAGTCTTTAGGAGCTTGGATAGATGTAAAGCTCCAGTTATCCAGTTATCTTTTCTTTTGTTTGGCTATTGTATGAGAGTGGGATTATGTACTTCTTTATTTTGATGGATATTGTACTTGACCTTTATTGTGGTTTTATGATGTAACCAGACATGTTTTACTTCCGCTGTTATGAGATGATGTTTTAAAATTTCAAGTACTATTTATATCTGTCTTGTTGTAATTTTTCTGTTCTATATTCACTAAAATACTCCACCGATGCTATGGCATTCCCTTAGTGAGTGATCATAGCGGGACTGGGGTGTTACACGTGGTATCAGAGCTTAAGGTTACCAGAACAGATAAAATTTTTGAGAAAAACTACTTTCTAAGAGTATTTTCGAAGAAAGGATTTTTAAAAGCATGTCTTCTAAGAGAAAAAGTTTTTGAAAAAGAAAAGCATAATCCCCAATAGCCATATCTTTATCTTTCGGAATCTCCTTTTTGAATCTTTCCTCTTTCGTTTCAGCATGGCTGAAGATCTTAACATCCCGGAGGGTTTAGTTATACCACTATGGTATAGGAGGTTGCAAGAGGCTAGGGCCGCGGCTGCGGGTCCGGCCAATGCTACTACACCAGAGACAACCGCTCCTCCTCCTCAGCCTAGAGTGGATTATAGGGAACTTAATAAGCTCACGAAGAAGAATAGACACCCATTACCGAGGATAGATGATCTCTTTGATCAGTTGGTTGGCGCGTCAGTATTTTCGCAGATGGACTTAGCTACAGGGTTTCATCAGTTAAGAGTGGCGGAGGACAGTATAGAGAAGACTGCTTTCCGGACTCCGGATGGTTTTTATGAGTGGCTAGTGATGCCATTTGGGTTGACAAACGCCCCCGCATACTTTGTTGATCTCATGAGTAGAGTGTTCAGAGAGTATCTGAATAAGTTTGTAGTAGTTTTTGTGGATGACATCTTGGTCTTTTCCAAGAATGAAGAAGAGCATGCCTTACATCTCAAGGAAGTGTTGGAGACTCTTCGAGCGCATAGTCTTAAAGCTAAATTCTCTAAATGCCATTTTTGGAGAAGAGAAGTGCGATTCTTAGGGCATGTGGTCTCTAAGGAAGGGATAGCTGTGGATCCCGCAAAGATAGTATCTATCCAGGATTGGAAAGTTCCTAGAAATGCTACCGAGGTAAGAAGTTTCTTGGGGTTGGCAGGATATTATAGGAAGTTCATCAAAGACTTCGCGAAGATATCAGCCCCATTAACCCGCTTGACGAAGAAGAATCTGGTTTTCTCATGGGATGTAGATTGTGATGATGCTTTCCGACGGTTAAAGAGAGCTTTGACCACCGCTCCAGTTTTAGTGCTCCCGGATGGGAGTAAGCCGTTTGTTGTTTATACCGATGCTTGTGGAACAGGATTAGGCGCAGTCTTGATGCAGGAGGGAAGGGTAATAGCCTATGGAGGGAGACAATTGAGAGTGCATGAGAAGAATTACCCTACCCATGATCTAGAGTTGGCCGCGATTGTTTTCGCACTTAAGTCTTGGCGCCATTATCTTCTTGGTGAGAGATTCGAGTTGTTCACCGACCATAAATCATTGAAGTACTTATTCTCTCAGAAGGATTTAAACTTAAGACAGCAAAGGTGGATGGAGTTCTTAGCATCCTATGATTTCGAGATAGCGTATACCCCTGGTAAGGGTAACGTGGTGGCAGACGCCTTAAGTAGAAAAAGGCTATCTTTGAGTCCATTGTTCGTGGAACGACGAAGCTTGGAGTTTCTTTCTTTGTTTGACTTCAGACCTTCTGTTGATTTTGTACCTGGTTTGTTGGCATCCTTGGAGGTTAGACCTACTCTTTTGAGACGGATTGGCGAGGCTCAGCGAGACGACCCACAGTTGGTTGTGTTGGTAGAGAAGCTTATAAGAGGGGAGTCGTCCAGCCATTTGGGTAGATACACCATAGATGATAAGGGATGGTTGCATAGAGACGGTAGACTTTGTGTACCGCAAGATGAGGGTTTGAAGAAGGCTATTTTGGATGATGCACATCGTTCAAGAATGACTATTCATCCCGGTGGAGACAAAATGTACCAAGACATGAAGAGAGTTTTCTTCTGGGCCGGTATGAAGAAAGATGTGGCCGAGTATGTGGCTAGATGCTTAGTGTGCCAACAAGTTAAAGTGGAGCAAAGGAAACCCGGTGGGTTGCTACACCCATTGGAAGTTCCACAGTGGAAGTGGGATAGTGTCTCGATGGATTTCATCGACGGGTTACCGAGATCGAGGAAGGGCAATACGGGAATTTGGGTTGTGGTAGACAGACTTACCAAGAGTGCCCATTTTATACCCGTAAAGAGTAAGAGGACCGCTCCATGGCTTGCTTCAGTCTATGTTAGAGAGATTGTTAGATTGCATGGCGTACCATCCAGCATTGTGAGTGATCGAGATCCTATTTTCACTAGTGAGTTTTGGAGAAGTTTGCAAGAGGCGGTAGGGACTCAGTTGTGTTTGAGCACCGCATATCATCCTCAGACGGACGGTCAGACTGAGAGGGTGAACCGTATCTTAGAAGATCTTTTGAGGCTTTGTATCTTGGATTTTGGAGGTACATGGGAAGAACATCTTCGTTTGGTGGAGTTCGCATATAATAACAGCTTTCAGTCCAGTATTGGTATGGCTCCTTTCGAAGCTCTTTATGGAAGGCCTTGTCGATCTCCTACATGTTGGTGGGAATCTACGGATAAGATCTTGCTTGGGCCGGATATGGTTAGAGAGACTTCAGAGAAGATTGATTTAATTCGAAAAAGGATGAAAGCAGCGCAAGATAGACAGAAATCTTATGCGGATCGGAGAAGGACGGATCTTGAGTTTGAGGTTGGGGACATGGTTTTTGTCAAAGTATCTCCATTGAGAAATGTTGTTCGCTTTGGGTCCGTAGGGAAGTTAGCACCGAGATTTGTTGGGCCGTTTCCTATTAAGGAAAGGATTGGACGGATGGCATATAGGGTGGAGTTGCCCGACAGACTTAGTGGTGTTCATGATGTATTCCATGTATCACATTTGAGGAAGTGCTTACATGAGACCGCGGAGGTGGTAGAGCCGAGCTTGCTTAGAGATGTAGAGGTAGAGCGTGATGCGACGATTCGACGAGCTCCTACTCGCATCCTTGGGTCAGAAACTAGGAAGTTGAGGAACAGAGAAGTTCAGCTAGTTAAAGTGCAATGGGGAGATGACGAAAGCAATGCTACTTGGGAGACGGAAGCAAAGATGCGTTCTTTGTATCCATTTCTTTTTGAGAGTATGTCTTTTAACTTCTCCTTTATTGCTTGTCTAGTACTTATCTTATCTTTAGTATATCCTCTCGCTAATACCTATGACCTTTAGATAGGGTAAAACCTATGGTTGAAACATGTGTTTGAAACATGTTATGGTTGATGGATGCATATGGATGCAATTGTTTGCTAGTGGTTGCTCGTGGATGCATATACACACACATTAGGCACTAGATCGGCTCAGTCACTTCATGTTGCATATTGCATAAATGGATGTGGTAGTTAGATTGATGGATGTATCATGGCTGTGTTATCATATGGATGATGCATTTTTGTGTATGGTTGTGCACGCATGTAGAAATTTGTATGTGTCAATAGGGTTTCGCATACATATTGGATGCATGGCACTATCATGGTTTGCATTAAGGAGGTTTACTGTATCAGTAACCGCCTGATTTTTGCATTAGGTAAGTACATATACACACACTTTTGCATATATCCATCCAGCATTTAGAATCTTGTAAGGACAATGATTGCTCGTGGATGATGCTTTGAGTAGATGGATGATTGGATGGTAGGATACGTTCTTCCTAACTTGAAGATTTCGGGGACGAAATCCTTTAAGGAGGGGAGAATGTAACAACCCGTATTTTCAATAACCTGTAATAACATAAATCGAGGCAGAATTTAATTCTAAAATGGGAATCAAGGGAAACGGGCTATGCCATTGCGTTCGTCTCGGAAAAATACGCGAAATAGAGTCCGAGTTTTCGAAAATCGGAGTCCGTATGACCAAGATATGGCCTCGCGAAGTTTCACGAAAATTCCCAAATTAAAGTATACTTAATTAAGTGAAATGGGTTGTGTAGATATATATATATATATATATATTGATATATATATATATATATATATATATAATTGAAAATTTAATAAATAAATATGCAAAAATGCTCAAAACAGCGAATTGGGAGAGGGGAATAACCGAACCGGCCGATTTTTGAAGTCGACCCGAGCCCGCTGGGTCGACTAGGGGTTAATCCAGGGTGTTTGGCTGTCAACCCGTGGGCCGATTCGCTCAAGTGCAGATTTTGCATTTGAATGGTTCTCATGGTTCATCTTTAATCTAAAGGCCCTAGATGGTTCCTACCCTTGACTTCTTCCCCAAGACATGCTTTGATGGCTTGGATTGAATCTAGGGTTAATCCTATGGCCTAAAACACTTGCCTAATCTATAAATAAGACCCTAACCTACCCTAATTCATTCATAATTAAACCTAGTGACTAAACTATGGCAAAATGCTAGCTCTCATGGCCTCCACTAATTTTATGAAGAGGGTTGCATACTAATCACTCTCTAATCAACTTCTAATCCCTTCTTAGCATCTTAATCTTCTTCATTTGGTGTTCAAAGTTGCTAGTTGTGAGTTTCTATCACTTTGATGATCTTTTGGTAAACTAATTAGATGAGATGTGATGAGATTTATGGTTTTGTATGTGGGTTAATGAGCTTTGAATCATATGATATGATGTTAGCATTAATCTTATGTTTATGCATGTTGAGTATGTAAGCTTATGCAAGTTTAATATGATGTATGTTATGTTTGCATGATGCTAAATATGCAAGTTGTGGGCTATGTAATCATATGCATGTTATGCAAGTTCATGGTAATATGCTATGCAAGTTACATGTATGTAAATATGCAAGTTACATGTTTGTTAATATGCAAGTTACATGTATGTAAATATGCAAGTTACATGTTTGTTAATATGCAAGTTACATGTTTGTTAATATGCAAGTTACATGTATGTAAATATGCAAGTTACATGTTTCTTTATATGCAAGTTACATGTTTGTTAATATGCGAGTTACATGTATGTAAATATGCAAGTTACATGTTTATTAATATGCAAGTTCATGATGACACATTATGCAAGTCTATAAGCTAATATGCAAGTTTGTTATGCAAAATGAATATGTAAGTTATGTGACATATTATATGCAAGTTATGTGACATGTTATGCAAGTTCATATGCAAGTTATGTGTTTGTTAATATGCAAGATGGCACCTTTGAAACATGTTCATTCATATGCAAGTTGACACCTTTTATATGTGTTATATCATGAACGAAATTACGTGGGAACGATGGGGTAATTAAATGCATAAGTTAATAAGATTGTGTGAAATTAATATAATTATGCATAACACAAAATAAATAAACATAGTATGGGAATTTGCCTATTTGGTTAGGTGTACCCATACTATGTGTTGGGAATTTACCTATTGAGTTAGGTCTACCCCATGGGAATTTACCTATTAAGTTAGGTCTACCCATGTTAAGAAAACTTGATTAATTAGGGATAATTAATATAAAATTATGAGGGTGATTAATTAGGTGTAATTAATTGACTAAGACACGAGGTTGGACTCAGTTGTAGCGTAAAACTGCCCGGACCCAACCGGCTTAACCAGTTGCTACAAATGTTAGCCCAATGTGAGAGGTCTTAGGCACAAACTAAATACGTAATTAATGTAAAGACACGAGGTTAGACTCTGTTATGACATAAGGCTGCCCGGACCCAACCGGCTTAACCAGCGGTCATAAAAGACAGTCTAATGTGAGAGGTCTTTACAAAGGTTACGTTCTTAATTAATTAATTAAGAAACACTTAACCATATTAGCATGTAGAGGGACATGAGGGGTTAAGTGGGTGCCTCGGGTGGCATGAGAAAATCTAGTGGTTGCCTTGGGTGGCAATAGAAAATACGATTAGAATACTTAACCAAAATGGAACATGTAATTAAAACATGATTAAAGGGTTAAGTGGGATATACTAGAAAAAGGGACAAGCTTAGGTGGGTAGCTTGTGGAGGCCCATTTCAACCAGTAACCCATACGTATCTTTGTGGGCTCGACCCATGTCGAGGACGGGACACGCATACTGGGCTTGACTGTAAGAGGCAAACGGGTTAGCGGTGGCAACGCAAGTCCAACGGGCTTCATATGCGTGAGTGGGCCCGGGCTGGTAGGTAAGCCGTTGTTGCATCGAGTAGATATAAGCCGTGCACCTTTAGTTCCATCAGGTTGCCACATTGGGGAATGATACATCCCACGGTGGGGCCAGCACGGGTATCTACGTTAGGGAGCCGATCGAATGGGAAGTAGTGTGTACACCTAGTGGATTGTAGGGCCCCGTGGCGCCTACTTGGTCACCTAGGGGTACGCAGGTACTAATTAGTAAATTTTATAAGTCCTTGGGTGGGATCAACCTTTAAGTTAGGAACGACTGGTGTGGTGCAGTTTAGTAATTTACCTTAGGGAGGGTAGATGCGTCTTTATCCTTTATCTTCGTTTAGTTGACTGCTTAGGGTAGCCATTCATCCCTATATGTTACCGTATATCAGTTTATGTCTTCTCTGGTTACTTTAACGATTGTATTGTTAAAGTTATAGGACTCGCTCAGACTTATGTCTGACCCTGTTGTTTTTATCTTTTTCCCAACCCTCAGGTCCTACGGTGGATCCTAGCAGTAGTGGAGCTTGATCGGATTGCTGTTCCAGTCTTTAGGAGCTTGGATAGATGTAAAGCTCCAGTTATCCAGTTATCTTTTCTTTTGTTTGGCTATTGTATGAGAGTGGGATTATGTACTTCTTTATTTTGATGGATATTGTACTTGACCTTTATTGTGGTTTTATGATGTAACCAGACATGTTTTACTTCCGCTGTTATGAGATGATGTTTTAAAATTTCAAGTACTATTTATATCTGTCTTGTTGTAATTTTTCTGTTCTATATTCACTAAAATACTCCACCGATGCTATGGCATTCCCTTAGTGAGTGATCATAGCGGGACTGGGGTGTTACACTATCCATTTATTATAACCTATGTTATAATTTCCCCTTGTCCCTAGGACAGGTCTAAACATGTTATTCTTATCAGCGAGTCTCAGACTTCCCAGTTTACAGATTAATTAATTTAAAATTAAGTACAACTTCTTATATTTCACAAAATTTCCGCCCTTTTCTCAATTGGTTTTAGGTTTTCTCCATTTACTAATTACTTAATGTTACAGTTAAGTGTCCCTTATCTCATTTCACTAGTTATCTCATTTCCATCTTAGGTTACTATAACCTAAGTTATAATTTTCACTTGTCCCTAGGACAAGTCTACCTATTATACAACATTTTCATTAATGTTATTTTTTATAATAGGTTATTATCATTCCCCGTTTGAACCATTTACTGTTGTAATCCATTATTCTTCATTCACTGTAATATTTATTCCTTATTTTATTTAGGAAAACACAATATGCACCTTATCAGTTTGATTTATAGAAGGAATCAATGATTTATTTTCATAACATATTCCCATATAAATTCGTGGGGGTAAGTAATTTCTTTCCTCTTTCTTACTTTAGTCACTGTGGCTTACTTGCAACCATGTTCTCAAAAATAGGTCATCTAGGGAAATACATCACTTTTCCTTCGCATCACACTAACTCAGCCCATTACATCTCTTCCTTTCTTATTTTTTGAGTTAGACATTTAATTACCTTCATTTCCATTTATTTATATCTTGTTATATATATATAATATGCACTAGACCTCTCACATTAAACCTACACTTGTGGACGCTGGATTTGCCAAGCAGGTTTGGGCAAACTTCTACCACCAGTTGACTTAACCTCGTGCCTTAGTACCGTTGCATGTTTTAATTATGCACTTAGACCCCTCACATTAGATTTACCACTTGTGAATGCTGGATATGCCGGGCGATTCCGGGCAGACTTCTATCACAAGTGCAATCTAACCTCGTGTCTTAGAGCGTTACAGTGTCAAATTACTATGAATCTAGGCATGTCCGTTCTTTAACAATTACTCCTATTTCATGTAAATTTTTAGGCATATTGTCCTTTTCATATGTTTATTGTAATCCAATTTACATGTCATCAAATTATGCCTATATTTTGTAGCATGTCCTTTTTAACATGTCTTTAATTCTATTTTGGCATGTAAATATTTAATCGGGTAATTCTTCAAATCCAACAAGTTAAACATATCATTTACACAATAATATACCACAAGTGAATCGTATGAATATAATAACAGTAGTCACTACCCATTTTCTAACAAGTTTGTTTTCAACATTTAATCATTCCAACACTTTAACTGATTCAACATATGAATTATTCATATTGACATCTCAAATTGTTATAACAGTAATTCTTAATTATTCTGGCAAATTCAATCATACAAAATGGGGAATGGTAAACGATAACATATTATTATATAAAATGCTATAGCTTAAACCCACTCACCTCGTACGCTTCCCAATTCTGGATTTGATCTAGTTTAGCATCCATGGTTTTTCCACTTAATCAGATTCACAACCTAAGGACCATGGATTTATTATTTTCATTAAAAGAGAAAGGAAAGAAAGAGGAAGGAATTTAAATAGATTAGATTTAGAAAGTTACCTTACTTCGCTTAGAGATCTGAACACCTATTTACAAGCATATGTTCCTTTCCTCTAGATTTGAATTCATAATTTTTCCTAACTAATAATCTATATTTTCTAAAGAGATATTTAAGGGAGGAGAAACAACAGAGGTTCAGCGTAGCCTCAGAAATATGAGGTTTAGAGTTTGCTTTAGGGTCATATTTATAGGTGTTCAACAACATATTTGGTCAAGAAACGAATCCACATTCACAAAATACTGCCCAGATCTGTATGGGGGGTTGACCTCCCCCCCCCCCCCCCTTTTTTTTTTTTGGTGTCGACCCCGGGGTCAACCCATGAGTCGACCCCAAAGAGCCTGGGACGACCCAACGGATCTCAGGTCGACCCCCAAAATGGTGCATTTGGCTATAGGGGCTTCCATTTGCTGATTTTGAATTTTCTTGATTTTTTTTAATATTCTTGTTTGTTTGTGTATATATAACTCTCTTCGTGTATAAAACTTCTAGTCTTAATAACTTCTTCATATGATGTCTGTTTTATGCAAACCAGGTGCCTATCTTGATCAGAATTTCGAGGCGAACTCAATGGCGCAGTCCGTTTTACTCAATTTTGAATATTTAATTAAGTTATTCTTATTTTATTACCTTAAAAATATGGGGTGCTACATTCTCCCACCCTTAGGAAATTTTGTCCCCGAACTTTAATAAGGGTAAAAATTAATTAACCCCTCGCATAATATACATCCATCATGTGTGCATCCTATTTTTGCAAACATTGTGCACTTATACAAAGTGAATTACAACATAATAATGCATGTATGCCTAAGCGGTACCTCCTATGTGTATGCAAATTTTTCAAAAATCCTTTTTAAAACACGGTGCTCACATCCTAAATATACTGGCAGTTCTGCATGAATGCAATATTTTGAAAATCAAAATATATTTTCATCCAAATTTTCCTGCACTCTTACTGAATAAGAGCCTAGTTCATCCAATTGTTGCATCCATAATCTACCAGCCAACTTTATTTTTCGAATTTCAGAAAAATCTAACTTTCTAAATACAATTTCTTATGTTGCAAAAAGGTGGGAAATGGAAAATTTCACATATTACGTTTTTCTTTTATCTATCCATTTTCAACTGTACTTGGATTTTATGCAACTAATTATAAAAATTCCTTATTTTCCTATTTAAGCACAGCCCACATAAGAAAATTTTCTTTTCTTACTGATTTTCTTTTCATCTTATCTTGAAATTTTTTATCTTTATCCATCCTTTCTTATAACTTATCTTGTTTTGTTGCTTTACCGAATTTGTTGTTTCCTTTTTAGTTGTACCTTATCCCTTTCTTAGCTTATTTAATTATCTGATATAAGTTTAAATTTAAATAAGCCTTCTAGTTATTCAACTAAAATAGGAGAACAAACACCCTACACAGCTACTACTAAGGGCCAAGAATCTCGAGATTATGTCCCCCTCAGACAGAAAAGTTATAACCATGGGATCCACGACAGGTTTAGGTATTACCCTAACTACCCAACAAGAACAAAATAATGGAATGGTCCCAACAGAAATGTAGTACCAGGTTTTACCCCTAACAAGGAAATTAGCAACAGGATCTAAACGCTTACTTGCCCTTTACTATCTAGTAGTCACTACTAATTCTAGCTGTGTACCAACAATTGTTTTAAGCAACACCCTAGGATTTTCTATGCTAAGGCATTCTATGGGAACTTACTATAATTCCAAGATAATTCTCGCTATCTGCTTCATAACCTCAAAACTTTTCCAGCCTTCCCTAGGCACTAATCCTCACCTACTCCACACATTTAAAACATGGTTTGGCCTTTTTTCATTTAAAATTTATTCCAAAAATTTAAAAATGTCAAAACTTTATTTTCCTCATCAAAACTTGCTTTTGCCAAACTATAAAAAAAGTGTCATCTTAAAAAAAATCAATTTTTTTTCAAATCACAAAAACTAGAGTAGATAAGGACAACTATTTTCTCAATCTGGTTTATGACTTGCTCTTACCTATATAGTCAGTTCAATCTCTTACTACAAGGTGCAAACATCTACTCTATTCTTAATTTTTACACTTATTTTGTCCACCCAATAAAATTCTCTTTTAAACAATTTATCAAAAATGACTGTCAAAAGAATAGAGACTTCAAAACTTTCTTAATTAAAAATTCTTGTAGAAAATATAACAAGAAAACTAGCGAGCTATATATGCTCTATAATATGCACCTTTTACTGAGAGATATTTTTTTAAGACAAAGTTCTCGAAAGAAATCACCATGTGCAAAATATATCTCATTCTACTTCAAAACCAAATATGTACTTCTTTACATATCTTAAAACAATAACTTTTAAGATTAAAACTTGAAAACACCATAAACCATTTTTCAAAACTTTTTTTCATGTTTTTAAAAGTTATCAATGGGGTTAGACTCAAAGCAGGTTTCCAATTTTTCTAGGCTTTCCTAGACACTCCCCAAGGTCAATTCTCTTAACAATATATATTCCTAATCCATTTTTCTCTTTTTAACCTTTTCCAATCTATAAGGTTTTCAAGCCCACTAACCCAAAATACAAATCATACGGGATTCGCTTTCCTTTCATACAAAGTACATTGTACACTTCCCACCCAAATTACCTAAGGGCCTCGGATTTCCATATTCATTCCTTTAGTGTACAAAACAAACATCCCATTCTTTACCATATTACACTCTTTCTTTTTAGTCGGTTCCTCTATGGATCTAGGTATACGTATAATATACTTATATTTTAAAACTACAAATATGTTAACTCACTATTTATACTGGAATCCTAAACCTAAGCTCTGATACCAGATGTAACAAGCCAAATTCTGACAGACCGATTTTTTTTTCAAAATTCCAATCTATCAAAACTCAGATTGGTTTGCTCCGGTATCCTGCAGAAAAGATAGAGACATAAAATATGTCAAAGCTCAGAAAATATCTCACAGCGGAATGGATAAAATATAATATACTCAAAGTATAGCCTTACCATATTAATAATAATGCCTAACTAGTATCCAAAGCTATCATGTCTCTGCCACAAACCTAATCTGCGAGTATGTTATGAGGAGGGGGTCAGAACACAAGTTCTAGTGACTGGATTTAAATTATACACTTTCGATAATCCTACATATATCGTTCAATCATATTTTCTTATTTATTAGGTTACTCAGATCAACAATACACAAGGCTTACACACACATCATACCCATTTACTTCCCAGTGGATTAACCTAATATAGCATATATGTAGCTACCCCTCAATACTGAGGTACACCCCATGGTACCCCACCCATGCGGTCTCCACCGTAATGCCACGGAAATGAACATAGTCCCTCATCCTATGTCGATGTGACGTACAGATCTCTACATAACAATGCTACGTTCCGCATATATCTGTCATTACTATGCTATGTAAGCATACGGACTGCCATCGTCGATCGAATCAGATTTCATACCGGAGTAATGCCCTCAAGTCTACGATACACAACCCAGAGCCAACGGTATGTATCTAGACTGTCCCACATACGTATCGTCAATTGTAGCTCGATGCCTTAACCGCATGTCCTCTAATGTGGACTGAGTTCCGTGGCAGGGCGATACAAGAAACATAGAACTCGGTCGGGAGCTTTTCCATATCTGTACAAGCCCTTTTTAAGAGCCTCTATATACAGATATTCCTAGGTTCTGTTTTCACGGTGGCTATGGCCCCACCTCGGCCCCTCCCTCAACTAGTAAAGACTACAAGAGCTAAACGACAGCCCCTAAAAAACAATCTAAACTTCCATTTGGCGTCTTCCCTCAACCACCGTACCTCGATAGTGAAAGGTGAATGGTCTATTGGTTTTAGCTCTAGTCTTTTCGCATCCCACTGGCTGTCAATGATGGGTATCCAACGATCTACTATCCTAGTTGGTCATGACCCTTCGCCTCCCCATTGAGGCGACCGCCGAATCACCCTGGTGTCACCACGTCACAACATTCTGACTGCATAGTTACTTTTGCAGTCAAGGCCCACCCACCTAGTAGTTACGCGCAGACCCAACCTCTGCGAGCACAACCTAAACATCTTCCACCACACAGAGGACTACTAAGAGCACCTTATGTATCTCAGTAAGCCATGTGCTTGGCCTTCCATTCCTTTGGAGCCGACATAATAATCAGATAAATGTACGCTCCCCTCGTGCCTTATAACACCATGACGATCTACCTCATTGGGTTATTCACCCTCAAACATGTGGACTGGTCCAAGCACCTCACTTTAATATATTGTTAGACCCTATATCTAAATATTCTTT
Source organism: Allium sativum (assembly GCA_030737875.1). Lineage (NCBI taxonomy): Eukaryota > Viridiplantae > Streptophyta > Magnoliopsida > Asparagales > Amaryllidaceae > Allium > Allium sativum. The sequence continues at coordinate 206,657,345 of CM060918.1, forward strand.
TATGTTCTTGTCTTACCTCATTAGGTTTCTATTTAACTTGGTTATTCTCATTCATATTGAATTCTTAATCAAGTTACCAAGTTCCTCTTGCTTATTAATTTCAGTTATATAACTTAACCCATTTAAGTTCATTAATAAGCCCACAACATGTTATTCTCTAGATTGTGGCCCAAGGTCTGTAATCCACAATCTCTTTTATATTCTTGCTTGATTTCATCATTACAATAACATGTTCTACTTAATATGTAATTAAGTATATCTGAATTCACATGTTTTCTGGTTAACATGTCAGTCACTATTTATGATTAAATATGACTTATTTCATAGGTTTTCCTCATTCTTTCTCATTTAATCATAAATTCAATTTATACTGTCATTATAACTTATCGTTGTTTACTTATTAACTTAGCTCTCTTAACTAAGGCCCATTAATAAGTTTCATTACCCAATAATTATAATCTATGTTATAATTTCCTCTTATCCCTAGGACAAGTCTAAACATGTTATTCTTATCAGCAGGTCTCAGACTTCGAAGTTTACAGATTAGTTAATTTAAAATTATGTACAATTTCTTATATTTCACAAATTTTCCCCCCTTTTCTCAACTAGTTTTAGTTTTTCTCCATTTACTGATTACTTAATTTTACAATTATGTGTCCCTTATCTCATTTCACCAGTTGTCCCATTTACATCTTACACTACACCATAATAGCCATTTGGCAACCCTTTTTTTTTCAATTGTCAACACTTATTTGTGTTGTAAGGTAGTCACAATAATATGCGTTGCTATATTAAAAATGTGTTACCAAAATTACATAATTATATTATTTTTTATTGTCAACGCTTATTTGTGTTGGTAAGGCTGGTTTTGAGGGTAAAAACGTAATCTGATGTCCCTAGCCCTATTTCCCATTCCTTGTTCCTTTGTCCAACGCTTTTACAGTAAGCGGCCGCCTAAATTAAAAATCTGAATCCCACGAATTTCTGAAGAAGAAAAAAAAATAAGAATCCCAGCATGGCAAAGATAAAAATATTCACATACGTTTCTCTCTAATCGGATTTTGGGGGTCGCTTCAGGGAACAACTCGCATTCAATTTTGGGGATCTTTGTTTGATTTGTGCTCGCATTCAACTCGCATTCAGTCCCTTCAGGTATAAATTTTGTTCGAAATTACCTTCTTTCCTACAAAATGGCACAATTGAAGAACGTCCTTGCGGAAATTATTATATTTTTCTGTCAAGACGTTCCTTCTCTGATTTAAGGTAATGGTCTGTTCATGCTGTATAACAGAAATTTTGGTCAATCCGTTCTCATATTAATTTTTACTTGACGAACCTATATTTTTGATTTGGTAAATTTTATTTGTATTTTTCTTTGAAGAATGTTGAATGTATTAATCCTAGGTATGAAATTATTTACATCAGCATACCATATTTTGTTTGACGAATTTTTTGTTATTAGATTGTTCTCCTTGATTGGAAGTTCTAAAAATATATGCTTTACCACTCACCAGCTTCAGATAGCCTACTATAGTTTTGATTTTTCATTTAAACGAATAAGTTTGTCATGTTGGAATTTAGTGTCCATATGTGCTAAGGACAGTTAAGTTAATCCGTTTTTTAGTTGTCGTAACCATTTAACCGCAACAAAATATGCATAATTAAATAAGCCTTGAATTTTGTATAACAAGGCATAAGTTCACAAGTTTAAATGAGATGAAAACGTTGCAACTTGCGTGTTCTTGATACAATAATCATTTTTTAAAGGTATTAACAAATAATAGATATACGTTGGATCTTCGTAAATGTTATTTTTCTAAACCTGAATTTCATGTTATTTTATTATACATGTAGCCTGGTTAATATTTGTGCTAGATTTGTTGCACCACATGTTTTAGCTATATTACAGTACTTAGGTTCTATTTTGCAGAAAATTTAGAAAATGTTAGATGTTATCATACTGGATTTCATCCAAATCGTCTTTACGATAACATTTTCTGTCAAAATCGGAGAACAAACTTAATAAAAAAAAATTGTGCACTAATATTGTTCGTTTTTATCCTATATTTTTGTAAATTGTCTTACGGACATATTTGGCTTTTTGATTATGAACCACCGATTGTTTGACTGTTAAATATGTATGTAATTGTCTGTCTGCACGGTTACCTGTATATGTTCATAATGTGTTGATTTTCTATGTTGCTGTTGCTACCGAGCAACACAATATAGTACCATATGATGTTTTATTCATATTTATGCAATATTTGTAGGCCGTGGAAATAAATTAACTTCTCTTGCTTTATTTTACAAGTATATCCGTTCTGTGTCTTGGTAGCCATATTCACCTTCTCGATTGCTGCATTTTTTTACAGGTTTCAAGCATCTGATTATTCATATCATTTAAACCAACGTTAAACTATAAAAATAGGTTAGTTCGCATATAAATATTTCCATAAATTATCTTCATCCTAACAAAGGAAATGAAAGAGATAATGATGCACACTTTGACTGCTAAGATAGTTGTGCAAACGTTATGTCTTGCAATGTCTTTTACTGTATGAGTTTCCAATTACACATAAATAGCCTAAATATTATCTTGACAGTAATATCGTTGAAAGATTTGTAACTTTGCAAATCATGTTTCATTCAATTACATATTTGTGGAGCTATTGTTGATTTATGGAGCGCTGGTTGCATTCTTGCTGAATTACTCGCCGGAAAGCCTATCATGCCTAGAAGAACCGAGGTAAATTTATGTACTCGAAGGATCTCTATTGCTTCAAGGTTATCGTTTGCATTTGTTTAGAATAAGACGTTTGATCCATGAATGCTGATTAGATGTAGGCCAAGCTCTCGGGTAAGACGAGCTATTATGTCTGAAGAAATCCTTCAAAGGCAAACCCCAATCACTAATCAAATGCATAGGAGAAATCTATAGCAGTTTAACAGATTAAGACGAGCAAGAAGAAAAAAAATTAATGCCTAAAAGTCATTAATGATTATGAAACACTCAGTAGTATGTAACCAATGACGATAAGCACTTTTTTAATGGTAAAATATACTACCTTTGCTGCAGGCAAATTTTTATACTCATCTCTATTTTTTTTCATGAAAGTTATCATTTGCATTTGTCTAGGATAAGATGTTTGATCCATGAACGCTGACTAAAATTAGGTCCAATCCTAGGGTAAGACAAACTATTTTGGTCCGGAAATCATTTTGAAGATCAACCCCAGTTCGCAAATGAAATGTATGACAAATAGTTACAGTAGTAAATGTTATGCCCAAATGTATAAGAAATATTTTGGTTAGAAATAATTACATTTTAGTGGTTGTAGTTTTGCATAGAAATTCAAGCATAGTTTGCTTCATTTCGTTATCACTCGTTATATTATTATGAAAAGTAGTAATTTATTTTTTGTAGCAGTGGTTTCATCCATGATCAAGTTCATCATTTTTAACAAGTGTATTCTATCAAATCTAAAGATCACATGGAAAACACAGTGGAGATCCTCTGTGCCTATTTGTGGTGTACTGTCCGTCCTCATTCAATCGTGTGCACCGATCCATTATTTATCATTTTATCAAGTTAATGATTTAACAATAAATGGATATGATGAGTTGGACTTATGTGCTTTTAGGATAGGTTATCTCATCTCGGAAAAACCTACTAAGTTATTATTCCACATGGTTATATTATAACGACCAAATACAGATATGTTAAGACTGTTTCTATTATAAATATCAAAATCAACTGTTTTCAGACCACAGCAACAATATCCACGCCGTGCTAATGAGATATTTAATGATTTTTCATCAACAGCTTTAAACCTTCTTAATACATAGCTTGCGATAGAATTTGAAGGCCGGGGAACTGCAGATTCTACCCTTCAGAACAAGGTATTCTTTTTCTCTCCCTATTTTCTATATTGTGCAATTAAGCATATGATGAATTTTTATGATCTTAGAACAACATTTCTGAAGACTAATACAAAGTTGTAATACGTTTTCAAGTTTTGCACTGTGAATCCTCTTGCATGTGATCATTCAAGTTTGCCTAAATGCCCACCAAGCAAAGAGTATGATACACGAATGAGGGCAGAGGAAGCTAGCAGGTATTCTTTCTCGAGCAAAAAATAAAAATAATTTTCGTTTTTAAAAAAAATCTTAGTTCTTTGTGAAACACACAAAAAAAATATTAATTTGAATATTCTTTCATTTTCATATTTTATAGTATATCACACACATACCAGGTAGAGCATCTCGAGGAATTGGAGATAGTACAAAATTGTAATAACTCTCACTTTTTTCTTGTTTCGCTGTGCTCCAGCAATTGGTGTTGGAGTGTGGCAAGCAGTAGTAAGAAGGGTGCACTTCGGTTTTATTTTTTAATTTTTTACCATGTAGACAACAGGTTTCTGAAAACAGTTTTAGGTTTGAACCTGTTTTTGTATCTGATTGGCATACTGAACACAGTAATATATAAAAAAGACCACTACTGTGTTTGCTATGAGGGATTCTGAAACTCGTTACGGCATTCAGAAACCCGTTTTACACTTCTTTTCCTATTTTTCTTTTTTTTTCAAATTCTTTTTTCTGGAACTATCTACTTGATTGTTGTATGAGTGGGAGTTCTTCATGCTTCATTTCCTAATTCTAATAGACTTCTGCTGGAGAGGCCTCAACGCAAGGATAACTCTTTTATGTCTGAATGGTTTTTTCCCTTAAAAAAATGAGGCCCAGAAAGAAAAAGGAAACCCTCTGAATTCCACAACTTAAGCCTTAAAAATTTGTTTCATTCCTCAAATTTAACTTCTTTTTTCTAGCATTATTCCTTATGCAATTATTGCTAAAAAATTATCAAATATTTATTTGAATGTAACAGTACATTCTGATCCAAAAGTGTTTTTTTTTTTTTTGGCGATCAACTTTTGGAGTTTTGCTATGGCAAACTTTGTCAACAAGCTTCAACATAAAAATATACTGTATGATGCTATTTTATTTTTCTATGGTAAATTTATGGAGTATTTCATGTAGGCAAAGAGAAGCTGCAAAACTCAAGGATAAAGAAAAACCAAGGAAATTTCCAAGTACTTTTTCACAAAACAATGCAGAAGAAGATCAGGTAAACATGTCTTATATGTTAGTAGCTACGTTTATTTTGAGGCAAACTGATTGATATATGACATCAATATATTCTGATAATAAGCATACCTTCAAATTTTTGCTGTAGGAGAATCAACCTGGGGGAAAATGCAACAGTGATAAGTACAATGAACTCGGCAGTGTTCACATTAACAGTGGTGCTGATTTTACAATGGTATGATTCGATTATCTTTTATAGTAGCAGTGTTTACATTAATAGTAATGGGATCATCTGCTCTCGGTGATTAAGGATTAACAAAATATATTCCATTACATAGTATTTAGTATGTGTGTATTTTCACAATTTTCTGCGTATGCCTACAGTGATTTTAGCTTTCAATTAGATACTTAGCCTGCAGTGATTTTGGCCTTTCAATTAGGTACTTAGCTTTCTATTTTACCAAATAAAATGAGAACCAAATTTAACTATATCCTCTCACTAGTGAATTTGATGCTTAATGAGGAATACACACACATGCACACATGTGCGCACTCACTTAATGCACCAGTCTACAACATGTGGAATCACACATGCATGCCTACATACACATACTGAGGTACGGACTATAAGTGTAGGGGTCTACATAAACAATTTTCAAATATGTATCCTTATGTATTGATATTCACTTGTATTATCATAACATATGCCATCACAATGTGAAAGTATAATTATGGTGTTGGCAGTGCAAAGGAGGCGAATGGTTTCATTATTCATGTGTTGGTTTGAACCCAGAAACAAGATTTGAGGGGAAGTGGTTTTGTCCTACTTGCAGGCAATATCAATGAAATCCAAATTAGCAACAACTTCGACGGTTAGTTTTAGCAAGTTCATTTTTTTCCTTCTTTATTTTGAACTTTATCGTCTAAGCATGTTCTGTGTACTTGCTTAAACCCAGAAAATCGTATTCTGTTGTACATACCCTTCGTATGAAGAATAACCGTATTAATGCCTTTGATGATAATTACATTGTAATGTGAGAGAATTATTCAATATGAGCCCAAAAAAAAACTCAGTTGCAAATTGAGTTTAGTTTTCAAACTGAGTTGCCGCAACTCAGTTGCAAACTGAGTTTGCTACTCGGTGTTGCAAACTGAGTTGCAAACTCACTCAGTCTTGCAACTGAGTCGAGCGACTCAGTCTTGCAACTGCGCTGCGCAACTCAGTGTCGCGCAACGCAACTCAGAGCCGCGCAACACATTCTTGCAACTGAGCCACATAACGCAATCTTGGAACCGAGTCACACAACTCAGAGTCGCGCAAATCAGTCGCTGACTGAGTAGTGCGACTCAATCTCGAACCGAGTTTGCCGCAACTCATTTTTCCAATTGAGTTTGCCGATCTGAGTTTGCAACTCAGTTTGACTTTGAATGTTGAACTAGTTCATTATTTCTTTAAGCATTGATGTCTTGGCTTTAACTGATAATTTCAATGATACTGAATGCATGTAGGTACTTCTACAAGAAGCGGAAGAAAATGGTAGTTGTAGTGGTAATGATGGAGTAGAAGATCTTGAATTTTCACATGGAGGGTTCGTTATATGGTCTGAATTTCGTATTCGGTATTTGTAGAATTTCATTTATGTATTAAATTTGCAACTTAATTATGTATTGAATTTAGAAACTTAATTATGTATTGTATTTGTCTGTTGTTAACTGATATTTTATGTCGTTACTTGATTATGAGTGTTGTTTATTGATATTCATTGAGTTATCTTTTTAAATTGGGAATCATATTAGTATTGGATTCATATTAAATATTCTCTATATTATAATCATGTTAGTTATTAAATGTCATTTTAGCAACATTAATTGACTATTAATGTTATTAATTGATTATTCATAAGAAAATCTACCAATGTTTATAAGCGTTGCGAAGAATATCTACCAATGCTTATAAGCATTGCGGAAGAAAATCTACCAACATTTGTAAGCGTTACGAAAGAAGATATACCAACGCTTATAAGCGTTGAGAAGGAAGATATACCAACGCTTATAAGCGTTGGAAGAGAAAATCTACCAACGCTTATATGCGTTGGAAATAAATTGCCATGCCCCCTTAGCAACACTAATAAGTGTTGCTGAAATTGTTTGCGACGGTTATACTCGTTGGTAATTGCCTGTTTTGGTGTAGTGTTAGTTTATTATAACTTAAGTTATAATATTCACTTGTCCCTAGAACAAGTCTACTTATTATACAACAGTTTCATTAATGTTATTTTTTTATAATAGGTTAATATCATTCCTCGTTTAAACCATTTACTGTTGTAATCCATTATTCTTCATTCACTGTAATATCTATTCCTTGTTTTATTAAGGAAAACACTTCATGCACCTTATCATTTTGATTTATAGAAGGAATCAGTGGTTTATTTTCATATCGTATTCCCATCTAAATTCGTGGTGGCAAATAATTTCTTTCCTCTTTCTTACTTTAGTCACTGTGGCTTACTTGCAACCACGTTCTCAAACATAGGTCATTTAGGGAAATACATCACTTTTCCTTCGCATCACACTAACTCAGCCCATTACATCCCTTCCTTTCTTATTTTCTAAGTTAGACATTCAATTACCATCATTGCCATTTATTCATATCTATACATGTACATATATGTGTATATGCCATGGACCTCTCACATTAAGCCTACATTTGTGGACGATGGATTTACTGGGCAGGTTCGGGCAGACTTCTACCACCAGTTGACTCAAGCTCGTGTCTTAGTACCGTTGAATGTTTTAATTATGCACTTAGACCCCTTACATTAGATTCAACACTTGTGAATGTTGGATATGCTGGGCGGTTCTGGGAAGACTTCTATCACAAGTGCAATCTAACCTCGTGTCCAAGAGCGTTACAGTGTCAAATTACTGTGAATCTAGGCATGTCCGTTCTTTACCAATTATTCCAATTTCATGTAAATTTTTAGGCATATTGTTCTTTTCATATGTTTACTGTAATCCAATTTACATGTCATCAAATCATACCTATATTTTGTCGCAAGTCCTTTTTAACATGTGTTTAATTATATTTTTACATGTAAATATTTAATCGGGTAATTGTTCAAATCCAACAAGTTAGACATATCATTTACTCAATAATATACCACAAGTGAATCGTGCGATCATAACAACAGTAGTCACTACCCATTTTCTAACAAGTTTGTTTTCAACATGTAATCATTCCAACACTTTAACTGATCCAACATATGAATTATTCATATTAGCAACTTTTTACGCAAATTTATAATCGATTGTAAATATTTGGGAAAATCCCCTAAAATCATCAAAAAAAAAACATCTTTCTTACGCAAATTTTTTAGAGCAAACAAAATTATAACCCAAAATATTTCATTTTCCACCTTAGGAGATTCATGAAGTATTCAAGCTAACTCGGAAAATTATGAAATTGAAGGCCTATATCCAAAAAAAATGTTTTATACATCATATCCAAAAATCAAATTATTTGGAGATCGTTACCAATGTTTTTGCCAATAAATCTTTCATAATAATTACATTTAAATTTACTTATAATTAAACAATCAAAAAACTATGATGGTAATGATATATGCATATGTATAACTTGGAATCAAGCAAGATCTGAATTTAAGCAAGCTTTAATGAAACGTTTTTATTATTATTCACCTTGATTTGATACTGAAGTTGAGAATTGATGTAGAATGGTTCCCTTAACTTTCTTCATTTTGATTTCTTATTCTTTTTCCTTCTAATTTTTTTTCTTCAAATTATGGCCTCCCTTTTTCTTGTTTTAATTATTTTAATGTTGTGTAAAACATGGATGATATAGGAGGAAGAAGGTTTAAAGGGATAAGAAAAGGATCTATTCCTATTTTTCCCTCTTATATACTTTTTATGTTAGATTTGAAATAATCTCATTACTTAATTATTTGATTTCCAATCCATTTCCTTATCAAATGCCATCTCCTTGCCATACCATATATAACTCATTCAAATTTATTTGATTAAATATCATGAATAATGTTAGAAAATATTATGGGCATTACATTAGGAGACATTCCTTAGGGTTTGTTTTTAATGAACGGCAACGGGGCATTTGAGCGTGACATTGTTGTGAACGGGGATGTTTTTTTTTGTTGCGAACGGGGTATTTGAGCATGGATTTGAGTGGAGTATTTTCAAAATAAGATATAAATAGATAGGATTTGGCATGCTAAAACCTTCTTACAGATACAAATACAGTTACATATACAAATACAAATTAGCGCATCCCTGCAGCAACCAACTCATTTCTTATGGTATCTCGAAATGATGACATTACTTGATATCTATTTCATTGTACCCATTCAATGCCTCTATTCATCATATTTCTCATAGCATAATATTCCTCCAAGTACTGATCAGGGATAAGTTTAGGATCATCATCAAAAGCAATAAAATCTGGGTCACCACTATTATATTCGCGTATGAACTTGTATAAGGCCATTGTAGATATGACAATTTTGACTTGAGTTTGAAATGCATATGTAGGCATACGGCTCAAAATGCCAAAACAAAATTCCAAATGCCAAAAGTTCTTTCTACGGCCATCCGTAAACTCGAATGGTAGAAATTAAACACTTCATTGGTCAATTTTAGTTGATTCACGATTTCACGAAAATGCGAAATATGATACCTCATATTTAAATATGGTGGCAAATATCCAGTCTGAAGTAGATAGCCCGAATCAACCAAATAATGCTCTGTCCAGCTGGAGGTTCAGGAAAGTTGAAGTTTCTATCTATTGTAACCAAATTAAAAATTCTATTATTATGTGCAGTCCCTTCCCATCCAGCCATAACATACGTAAATTGTAAATCGAAATCACATACCGCTAATATATTTTGAGTTGAAAAACCTTTTCTTCCGATATAAGGGATAATTTGATTAGCAGGTAAATGTGCAGATACGTGTGTACCATCTATAGAACCAATGCAGTTTCTGAAATAAGGATAATGCCGGATTGAACTGCTAATGTGATGTGGAACAGTATTAAATTATGGATCCTCTGGCTTTATCAAATTAGCAGTGAGTAATTGAAAGGTGTTCAGAACAGCATGAAAACAAATGGAAAATGTGCTACCTACTTGTTGAAATCTTTCGCTAAGTTGTCTATTTGAAAGCCCAGTAGCCATCGTGTAAACAAAAATTCCAACCATTTCGATGATACAAATTTCTGCCGTTGAAGAGAGACCATGATGATGTAGTTTTCACATAACGAGTAGAAGCAAAATCTTTTCATTTAAATTTTTTTTGACAACGTTGTTGATGACCATTCAAAATGTTGTTGATCTAAGCTAAGCCAATAAACTCTGAAGTATTAATCTGAGTCATATGATTTATCCTTGCATTCCGACACAATGAAATCCCATAGAGATCAATCAAATCGCCATGATCGAAGGATAAATCAGAGGCAGACATTATTTTGTTGAAGAAAAAGAAGAAGTAGTAGAAGGAAATGATGGATGAGTAGTGGATATGTGGTATAATAGAGGGTGAATAGAGTCGCGGGGGAGGGGGGATAGAGGAAAACAAGTCATTGACATCCGAGCTTGTTTCCCTATGTTCCCATACCGTGGAATATCAATGCTCTGGAGGGGAACTTGGTAACTAAAGGCTGCGAACAGGGCCTTGTATTAAAGATTTTTGATATTTCCTTAGGAGTTGATGACTCACGATGAAGTCATCCAGCATTAATCTGCACACTTGCTTTGATAGCTTCTAATATCGCTTGAGGAAATGAGGAGTTGTAATATTCCCTTAAGATGATGATTCATGTTATTTCATGCCACTCCATATCATTAATTAGATTTGTTGTTCATGGCAAGTTTCTACTTACCACTAGCGTGTGACATGGTTTGAAATCCTTTAGTCTACTAGGAGTTGACTCTTATTACCGATGACATACAACATTGATGTGATGTTAATGGTGCATGATACGTCAATGCTTAGGCATGTTTCATTGGTAGGTGAGGTGCGACAACAATAAACTCGACATTTTTGACAGCGACATTACTTAAGAAGTGACACTAAAGAGATGCAGCATGTAGGAGAAGCGATATTAAAGGCACTTGAGATGCAGTTTTAGGGAGAATGACAAGATCGTTTCTGAGATCTAGTACAAGTTGTTGATTTTATAGAACATCCCTTATCTCGATGAAGTATATAGTAACTTAGGTGGTGGCTTATGATATGCAACTCTCCAACATAATCATTACCTTATTAATATGTAAGACTGATAATGTATGGCTTTGATGAAGCGTTATACTAATGGGGTGTGATATGGATGAAATGCAACATTGATTATATAATGCCCTTTATTACGCTTATAGCTTGCAATGTTTTGTTATTCAACACCCCTTTGCTTTGATAATATGTGGTACCTTCAAGTGACCATGCCTCTCTTTTTGCTTCTAGTTTCCCAATATGAATTTATTAATTTTAGCATAAAGCACTTAGTATTTACATGCGATCTCAACTCCGACATGAATTCGAGTGTCGACATTCTATTATGAATCTTGATATGAATTCCTATATTCTAGCACTAGTAAATCTTCAATTTCAATCCCTAAGATTTCTAATCATACGCTTTGGAAATTAGTAAGCAGCTAACAACATTAATTACCGCTTTGTTCATTAGCATTTAAATTAATTATTGTGCTTGTACCCATTACAAAATATGTAGGTAACATTTTCCCCGCCTAATGTAAAAGAATTTTTTAAGTTTTGTTGTAAAATCGAGAATTTTAATATTTTCCCAATTATTTGCAAGGATTTTATACTTGTAAAACATGAAACAAGTGATGATTTTCATTACAAGTACTAGATTTAATTTCGTCTATGAGAAATCTCTATTATATTTGATTGAGTTGGGAATTGTTATTTATTATTTTATGTGGAAAATCATTTATATTCTTCCATATAAGCTAAGATTGCTTTTAAAATATGATAAATTTGTCTCAAATCAACTTATAAGAATGATTTCTCAACGCAATCCCTAAATATTGTTTGAAAGTAACGTATGTTCCAAAGAAAACCTAGAAAATTATTGGGTGATGATGATTCCATAAATGAAAAAACAGAAGATAATGTAGTAATTGTAATCCATTGAATAGAGAATTAGAAAGTTAATGATACTATTATACGTGGGAATCCAGAAATTCATTTGGTAATAATAAGAATATCCTGAATAAACAACCCAAAAAATCCTTTGGCCATAAGAATAATATTTCGGTAATATTTCAAATAGAATTTACCATCTAGTAATAATAGATCTCCCTAAATAGAATGCTAGAAAACCATTTAATAATAATAGTATAAGCTATAAAACCAACAGGTAATAATCGTAAAGGCCAAAAAACCTATGGCAATAGTAACGATATGATAATGATAATAGTAAGACCAGAAAACCATATAAGTATAATAACAGAAGGCCAAAAAAATATCTAGCAATAATAGTAGAAGATCAAACGATTGTTTATCAATTATAGTAGGAGACTAGAAAACCATCTATCAACTATAATAGATGACCAAAAAACCATCTAGCAATGATAAAAGAAAACCAAAAACACATCTAACAATAATAACTAAAGACCAAAAATCCATCTTACAATATTAAAAGAAGACTAGACAAAAATGTCAATATTAACTGTTAACCCAAAAATCGATTTAACACCCTTGATGTCGAGCATGTCAAGGCATCCTTTATTTTGAATTGCAAGGTGACGAACGAGATTAGTTGTTTCGAATTTGTATGGATCTCAAGAGTGAATTCAAGTGCTTGGCTTTGCACAGAATAAAGAGGTCAAGATGGAACAATAGTGCTTATGAGCACTTAGCCCATGGGTCAACATATGTATTGTCCTGAAGTCAATATGAAGTAAGCAATACATTTCATGTTAACTTGTTTCATATCACAATCATATAGCTTAGTAAATCCAGGCAAAGATTGACTCCATTTAGCTTGTTAATGGTGAGTTATTCTATTTTCGTAATCCATCATTTAATGTCGGTATGATAGTTATCAAATATATGAAACACTATTTTCTCCTAATTCAGAAGAGTTGTTTTATACAAATCTTTGTCCATGTCAAATATATTCATTATGCACTATCAAAGTCATTAGCATGGTCCAAGTAGAAGTTCATTATCGCATAAGGAATATTAATAATCCATCGAATTGAATTTTTCTCCTAATTTGACTTCGGTTACATTTAAAAACCCAAGAATGAGAAAAGAAAATTAGGTCTCTTGATTGATACCTGATCACTCAAACTTGTACTCTTTAAAGCTGAAATACTAGCAAAAAATAAGTGTATTACTATCACCACTATATTCATCTGATCTAACTAATGTTGAAACCAATGATCTTCCCTTCTTTGACCTTTTTGTAAGAGTTAGAAAATCCCATATAAAATTCCCTCTTTTCTCAATAATAGCAATTCCTCATTCTAGGACCTGTAAAGTGAAACCTATGCATACCTCTCCTATCTTGAAGGTGCTTCTGCCTCTTGTCATCTCTTCTAAATGAATCATGTTATTGATAAAGAACTACTTGATTAATCTTCACCTTTCATGTGACAAACTCTTTTTATAGTATGACACCATAATTTTTCATATCACCACTAGAATAATTTGCCATCAATAACCAATCTAAAATAAGATGGCCAACTCTGATATTAATCTGCTAAGCAAAATCTATTACTCCATAATCTATTACTCCATTGATAAATAATCTAAAAAAAGAGCTTACTTTGATAATCATCTATAGAGAAAAACTATTGCTTTGAAACTAATCCGTTAAGAAAAAGCTATTTCTTTGATAACTATCTACCGTGCAAAACTTTAATTAAGCTGCTTGGAGGCAAAACTGCAATGAAACTAATCTATTAGGTTTTCTTACATAGTATATGCGCTGAAACAACCTAGACTTCTCCGATTCCCGAAGAGACGAAGGAGCCCGGATTGTTTTGAGAACACAACGCGTCGGAACACAAGCAACAGAACATTTCATTGTTATTACAACAATATACATCAGAGTACAAGTATTAGAGTTCAAATGAACAATATACAGCGGAAAAATAAATATCAAATATTTACAGATTACAAAGCAACGGAAATATATATACATAAATATAATGTGCAGTGGAAAACATAAACTACCACAACTGAAAGAAATATACGAATACAAAGCATTCTGAATATAGCTCCAGCTATAATCCAAGATCCTGTTACATAGAAATTTGCAAACCCTAAACTGCTAGATGCCCGTGTGGAAAATATGGGCACCCAGAATTTAGGTAGAAACAATAAACTCCGAGTCAGTCATGGGACTGGTGTGAGAACTCAAAACAGTTATTAAACTTTACTTTAAAATAGGGTAAATCAAGGGACCACGCCGTATAACACAGAACGGGTTCACTCCTATGAATACTCTGAAATAAAAAAAATTATAAACAACGTAATGCTTTACGGAAAATGAAGCTATTATAAGACTCAAGTCCCATCACACATTGCAACACAAGCTGGAGGATAGAGTTTTACCTTATAATAGCCAAACATGCTTGATGCGCTTTAAAACAAATCATTTTGATATTACTATAAGTGCATAGTGTCAAAACAACTTCAAATATAAATGTATCAATCATAGACGGCATAGTACCCCATCCTACTATGTAGCCATATATGTTTACAACTAAAACCGAAAAGTCATGTATTGGAAAATGGAATTCCACCATGAGTCAAGGCAAGGGATGATCTCCTTACCGATTCGGATCACCTCTAGCAAGATGACCCAGGATTACACACTCTGGGAAATCCTTAGATCCTGCAGTGCAGGTCCACACTTACTTTAATGGATTGATTATTCCTGAACACACGTTTCTCGGTCCTATCGGATCTATCACTTGGCCAGTAGCGACCAGTATATCTGAGGCGCCTCGCAATCCATCATCCACATAAGTAAAAATGCCTGGGCTCCATATCATTACACCACTTCTAGCTAGAAAGAAACGTCATGCACTCACTGCGCCCCCTTATCCCCTTTTTGAGTCATATCAAGGTTTGAGGCTTGCAAATTAACGTTAAACACAAAGCTATGCTAATTAAAGCCGTGCTTTGATCATCATCCACAAGACTCTGCTTTTCAACAAAAGCCTTAATCATTGCATCTTATCATGCCACACTGACAATTCATGTCATACAACTGATGTCTATCAATATATAACCTCTAAGTTCGTACGTCTCAGAGAAGGGTGTTAAGCAAGAGAATAAATTCTCCGCTACCAAACATATATATATATATATAATAGAAATCAATCAATACAGAATGAAATCCAATGTCAGACACACATCCATTTACAAGTGCGTTCTAGGTTTGAACGAAACCGGAGGCACCTAATTCCTCGTCCCGTATGTCCAATACAGGAGAGAGGTCCTCTAATTTTTGGTCGATCTCCAAGTACGTCTAGACGATCACCACTTATTACCTTGTCTTGGGTGTACAACCCAATCAAGACATCAGTAATCATCCAAATGATGCGAAGATCTCCGGTCTTCAACCACCATCTTCTTCGACTTTTAGTCTTCCTATCAGTTATTCAGAATGAGATAAACCCGGTCTTTTCGAATAACTTGTGTATTTTATAATCAATAATCAAGTGCTATAAAAACACACCATACGCCTCATTCCAATTCGAAATATTCTTTTATTCAAATATTCACATCTTTAGGGAAAGGTTCCCATTAATTGTATCAAAGATAAATTCTTTTAAACTTATTCTTTAATCATCCATTGGATATCATTTCCAAAAGATTTTATTATCTTTTCTACAATTTAAACCCAATTAAGGTTTAAGAACTAGTCGGGATTAGCGAGCCTTGCCGATGTAGTCATTCATTTTATTAACCCAATCCCAATTTATTCATCCCATGAAGCAAAACTGGTAGTACTCCATTTCTAACACCCACGGTGCTATTGGTAAATTTAATTACCACTTAACGTTCAAATCCAATTAAAGATTTAACTATCTCCTGGAGTAAAACTGGTAGTACTCCATTCTCGATCATTTCATGAATTCGATACATTTAATTATCCCATTCTCATTTTAATCTACTTAAAGATTTATTAAAATTTCATTTAGTTTTAATCCTCCAAAAGTCATTATTTAATGATTTTTCAACTTTAGGAAATCAATCCTGTCTTTAACGGGGTTAAAGAACGAATGTCGTTTAAAACACATTACACAATAAACTCAAATTCGTCTTCCATAAAAATGGAATTTTCATGGAAATCCAACAACGTATAATCGATATAAATTTCCGTCATAAATTAATACTATAAACGGAATAACGGCTAGGCCTTTTAAATTCCATAAATAGTAACGGTCTTCATTCATAGAAGCTCATCCCGATTATCACTAAATCGAATTCCATTCAATTCCAATTTAATATATTAAATTGGAAAATCTTTTCTTGGATAATTTCATTAAATCTTAGTTAAGAAATTTAAAAACTCCAAATCATAACTTCATTGTTAATTGGGTTAAAGAACAAATGTCTTTTAAAACAGTTCACAATAAACCCAAATCATTACCATTTAATTCCAATTATATCAATTAATTGGAAAACTTCATTAAATCTTGGTTAAAAGATTTATTCTTTTCTCAGCTGGGTTTAAGAACAGTGTTATTAAAGACACCATTCACGACAAACCTAAAATCTAATTTGATATTAAATACAAGGTTGACTAGTATAATGCGATGTTGACTAATGACAACTTCCCCCATAACTCCTGCATAAAACTAAGGAGAAGCGCGATGTATGATGTGCCAGGCCGATATGGAACAATCACCATGGAAGAATAACTCAAAAAAGAAACACCTATGATAGAAACGTATCTTGCACAATAATACTTTTCCCTTTTCCACATCAATCGGATCCCTTGAGGAAGACGACACAGCATCCAAAGCATACGCTTTCACAACCTGCTTATCCTTTGGTGGTTCTGGACAGTTCTTCCTCATATTTCCCGGCTTATCGTAGTTATTAACACTTTCTCTCCACCCTAGAGTTCTTACAGTCCTTGAAATAATGACCTTTCTTTTGATAGTTATAGCAGGTAATCTCACTCTTAGGTTTCTTCTCGTCAGTTTTCCTTTGTTGTTGTTTCTTTTTTCCATTTCACTTTTTCTTTTTACTACTACTTTGTTGTGGCTTTGACTCCTCTCTATTCCCAACAACAACCTCTATCTTCTATGGGAACAAACTCTCCTTTCTTATAGTCTTATCAACTAGTTTCTCATAAGGATCGTCAAAATGATCTTTCAATTATTTCCCAAGACACTCATCCAGACCCAAAATAAACTTCTCGTTCTTCCGATGAGTAGTCTCAATATATGAACGAGCATATTTTGATGAAGCTTCAAATTCAGCCACATACTCAAATACGGGTATAACTCCTTGTTTAAGCTCAATAAAACTCTTAAGAAAACCGACTTCTGGACCGTCAAAATAAACTTTGCTTCGAACCTGGTTCAGAACTGATCCCAAGAAATCTCATCCTCTTGAGTCTCTAAAGTGATGGAGATCCACCAATCCATCCCTCGTCCTTGTAGTTGCTTCAATGCAAGCTTCCTCTTAGTTGCATCATCAATTCCCAAATCTCCAATAATCCGAACACACGTATCCAACCAATTCTGAACCGCAACAGTGGGTTTCGTACCAAATTACAGGTTGTCACACAAAGAAGTATAATCTTTGCGGAGCTTAGCGAAATCAACAGCCCAGGATGCCTGCATTGGAACACCACGCTCTACTGTCGTTTATGGAGTGGACATCCTCCTTATGATTGTTGCCATCACAACATAGCAGGATAATCGAGTGTAGCAGCTGCAGCTCCCGACTAGCTTCCCCCACCCACCCCTCCAATAGCAGGCTCATCTTGTCTTCATTCTCTATCTGAAATGAGAATGATTGGTCCACATTAGAGAAAGGCCACAAAGGTGGTCAAGTGCTTACTAACCTACTATACTATATACTATAATATAATAATTACATCGCTCATACACTTTTACGCTCGTAGTCATTGCGGAAAATCGATTATCCAAAGCTCTGATACCAAATGTGACAACAGCTCATAAATCCTGCATAAAACTAAGGAAAAGTGCACTGTATGAAGTGGCACAATGATATAGGATAATCAGCCAGAAAGAATAACACGAAACAAGATCTGTCGTATAACTCACATGCATGGATAACAGATAATAGAAAATATACAATAAAATATAGTAGTAAAACATAACATAAAAGAAAATCCAACCTCTATAACATCTCAGAGTCACAAATACAAAATAGCTGTGTAAATGAATATTTGTACGTCAAACCTCACTACATATCTCTCAGAGTATTAAAAGTCATCAACATACAGCAGAAACAAAAAAATATCTATAAAATATGGAAGTAATATACCAGCCTCTTGCTCATCATCGCACAGCATCATCGGCATCAACCTGGCACCTGTTATCTCAGTCTACTCACCAACAACAATGATGAGCAGCTAAAGGTAATAAGAGGAAATTTAAAACCTTGAATCGGACAATAGCGTCAATGAGCGATAAAATAATAATCAACGGTTACACAGGAAATATGAGTATGGACAGTTCAATCATCTGATCTGTCTCTGCAATCATAGAGTTAGCACATGATAATCATCTATAACATGTCACTCCAAAATAGGAAAAGTACATCCTTAATCCCAGTTTTCTTCGTCGACCTGTGATGATAGCCTATCTATAGAAATAGAGAAGAAAGCATACAATCAATCATAGCATCCCCTAATCGTCGATCGATGAAGAGAAGTGGGATTTAGGGATGTCCTTTTCCTATTTTGAGTGTCATATTATAGATGATTATCATGTGCTAACTCTATGATTGTAGAGAAAGATCAGATGATTGAACTGTCCACTCATATATCTTGTGTGACTGTTGATATTTATTTTATCGTTCACTAAGATTGTTGTCTGACTCATGGTTTTATGTTCCCTTTTATTATCTTGGGTTGCTCATCAATGTTGTTAGTGATTAAAATGAGATAGCAGGAGACAGGTTTTGGTGCCGATGATGTTGTGCGATGACGAGCAAGAGGTTGGCGTATTACTACTATACTATATAGATATTCTTTTGTTTTCGCTGCATGTTGTTGATTTTTGATACTGTGAGAGATATGTAGTAAGGCATGATCCACAGATATTCATTTACAAAGTTGTTTTGCATTCGTGACTCTGAGATGTTAAAGAGATTGAATTTTTTGTTCTATTATGCTTCACTACTATATCATGTTGTATATTTTCTATTACATGTTATCCATGCGCTGCAAATTATACGACATGTTCTATTTCGAGATATTCTTCCTTGATGATCGTCCCATATCGGCCTAGCACGTTATACAATGCATTTTTCCTCGGTTTTGTGTAGGATTTATCAAGCAGTTGTCACATTTACCAAAGTAAGCTCTAGGATGTGGCTTGTGCAACTACGTGCATAGTGGAGATGCAACGAATGTTAAAAAAAATTATATGATATTGGAACTGATGTCTTAAGGGGATCAACATAATGTGACATTGACCTAAGTAAGCTATGGGATGTGGCTTGAGCTTGAAATGCTCATTGAGGTAGAGTAATATGTTAGAACATAGTTTATTTCAACTAAAAAAACTTTGTGCAAAGATCATGACCTAATTGTTAAGAAGTGGCAATGACCAGATAAGGGACTTTATCAAAGTGTCGTGAGAACTCTATATAACTTCGAGTTAAATTGAGACATACTTGTCATAGTGGAAATGGGCTAGATGCGGATTGTGTTGTGTTAAAATGGATGTGTATATTGGATTATGATTACAGTTCCATACAACAATATATTATAAAGGGTAAGTTTAGCTCAGATCCAGTTTATGTTTCAAAATAAAAAAAGTCTCTGTCTTAGAACTTTATAAATTAGGTCCTTGTTTTTCGAAAATCATCAAAATAACAACAATTAAAAATTGCTAAAATTTGAAATTTAATTCAACACATAATCTTCGTCATATTCATGCAAAAAAAAAAAAAAAAAAAAAAAAAAAAAATCACATCCCTGTGATTTTCAGCAAATTTACGTATAATTGACTCATTTAAACATCGAAGTATTGCAGGAAAATCATCAAAAAAATGAAAAAAAATTGCATACAAATGTAAAATGTTTCATTTTCAGGAAAATTGCAGTAAAATCACCAATTATTTACAGGAAATTGCTGATATTTCTACAGTTTTTCACGTAGTAGCACATATATTCAACAAACTGTAAGATAATTGCAGATATGTCTACAATTATTCAGAATAGTTGCAGACATTGCTGCAATTTTTATATTTCGGAATTATTATTATTATTATTATTATTTTTATTTTTATTTTTTTATTTTTTTAATTTTTTTTTGGTTTGCAGAATTTATCCATAAATGTTTACAATTTTTTGTAGAGATAGGGATCCGCTTTAAAACAACTGTTTGGAAGGGAGCCGCTTTCAAAGAAACTTGAAAATAAGGCTGTGCTACTAATTCCCAAGATGGGCATGTACATGGAACACGTAGAACTAAACAACAGATTATTCCTTTTACTACAATAAATGTTCCAATGAACAAACATATGCTACATGAAGAATGTTAGGATACCCATACCCAACCATAACGCTGACATCAAAAGAGTTTCATTGAGTGGTCTCGCTTCTTCTACACTAAATAACGTGCATGTGTACAATAGTGCAAAGGAATGCCAGAAGGCCAAAGCTACATACGCGACAGTGCACTAAGAACAACAAAAGCAACGACATAAGATCTTGAAACTACACTGTTACCACCGGCACATCATAAAAACCATCATAACCAAATTACACTAAGAACAGCAATAGCAGCAATAACACATCATCAAATACAACCTTGCAGTAACCAAACTGTGTCATGAGTCGACAAAACAATAGCCATAGCCACGGCCACGAGACATCAAAATATAAGCTACAGATAACCATAACATAAAGTCTTAAAACTACAAACACAAATTGCAGTCTTAAAATATTACATAAAAGACAACATGAGCACCAGCTTCAGAAGCAACTGACCTACGGAGTAAGGTAATAAACTAATGCACCACATATATCCATCCATCATCAACATCAACCTATCTACCTAAACTTGGGCCTTTTAGGCACAGGGATAGCTTTAGAACCCGAGCCACCAAAAGCTTTCGCCTTCCTCCTCTTCCTATCCTCTTCAGAGTCAGAATCGTCACCCATCTCTTTATCAGCATTGCTAGCCTCACGCTCAAGCTCTTCCCATGTCTTTCCTTCCTCCTCTTCCGAATCTTCATCTTCCTCTTCCTCATCATCATCAGATTCGACTAAAGATTCACTGTCACTGTCGTCGTCGTCGTCAGAGTCCGACTGCACTTCCATGTCCGATGGCTGGTACCCTTGATCAGAATCTTCCGACATGTCAGACTCTGAATCGCTTGCTTCCAAGTTCAAAAACTCCCACCCTCCATCTTCCACAAATTTCTCTGGATCCTCCGTTATCGTCTTTAGTATAGGCTTCCAGTTCAAGTTCAATCTACTTTCATAATACTTTATATCTGTGTGATCAAGCCATTCCTTGATCGCATCCAGCGAAGTCGAAGGAATGGAGTCTATACGAAATACATCTTTGTTGAAATCTTTGAAAACTATCGCCATGTCGAAGTTCTTCTGCCCTAACCCAACCCTTTCAAGGTTAACAATCTCGATTTCAGACAATGTGACCACCACGAAAGGAGTCTCGATAAGTTCGACTAAGCACCCTGAGGTCGGAACCATGAAAGCTGCAGATTTATGTGGAACACCGTGGAATCCTAGTTCCCTCACAGGCTGATCAAACTCTAAATCCAAGTCTTTAAACTGCGGTTGATTCCATATGTCGTGCACTTTATTCACGAAGCTCTGAAAATCCATGTTTATTTTGTTTTTACGTTCACGTTCTCTTTGCTCTTCTTCAATCTCGTCGGGATCATAGTTAGATCTCCTGCTACCGCCTAGTGTTTGCACTACATCCATGACTTCAACGTAGAACTGGACATCAAGAGTTTTTTTAGTGCCAACCATGATATGGTTATGAAGGCGAAAATGCACCAAGGTTATCATCTCTCTTTCAGCAGGCTGGAAGAATGCATGTTTTATGTTTCTGAACATGACATCTACTCTTTGATCCGGGTT
The DNA here is from genome assembly GCA_030737875.1 of Allium sativum. Taxonomy (NCBI): domain Eukaryota; kingdom Viridiplantae; phylum Streptophyta; class Magnoliopsida; order Asparagales; family Amaryllidaceae; genus Allium; species Allium sativum. The sequence continues at coordinate 206,679,771 of CM060918.1, forward strand.
TGGAGTTGAGTACCGAAAACCGTTAGCGTGAGCTTCTAGAGTTCCACTAAGCTTCCGGGTCCTCCCACCAAAAGCAGGTCGGATCCAGAGGTCTGGTAATCTGATCAGCTTTGTTCTATTGGTGTTAAGCTGCAGCTTTTCTTGACTGACCAATGTGGCTCTTTCAGCCCTCTCAGATTCTCTTGACGTCACTTGTCTACGAAGAAGCTTAATCCTTCCTACAACATCATTGCTATGCCTAGGATCTTTAGAGCGAAATGTAGCTTCTTTCAAGTATATAGCAGCTTGATTTTTTATTGAATTTGCATCATGAGGATTGAAAGCAGTACCAGGCACATTGAAGATGATTCGAATTGTACACGTTCGGTTGTCTTGATGGCTTGTAACACTCTTCACAGTAGAAACGTGGAAAGGGACCATGCTTCCATAAATAGGCAAGAGAATGGACTCATTTTTCGGGTCAAGTTGTATGGCCAATTCTTTAGTCGGGGGTAAATCATTCACGCTTTTATATGCATTCAGTTCGCCAGAGGTTTTCACAGGCCCACGTCTATCGTTGCTTTCAGAACCACCACCTGCTAATCTTCTGGCAGTCTCTTCGTTCTTCTGACGTGCAAGCTCAGCTTGATGCTGTTTTCTCAATTCTTCTTTCGATGCCTCGTTGTTTCCTGACCTTAAGGCAGCTGTTTTCGATATATCATTCTCAGCAGCAGCACTTCTTTTAGGGCGCTCAATTTCTTCTGGCTCTTGATCTTCGCTAAAGGAGTAAGCAACATCTTTAACTGACTTTGAGCAGACTGCAGTTAACACATCTGGCTTCTCAGGCGTAATGATAACAGTGTCAGCAAGCAACAGAGAGTATTTATCGGTCTTCGGATTCCCTGTTTCAGATTGAAGATTATGAAAGCCAAGTGAGACATTGAAGACCATTCCTGCTTTCAGTACACGCTCATTGTTTGAGTTTAGATTGAGTCCAGATTCACGGAATTCGAGTCCGATTCCTGTTCCAGCTGATTTAGTAAGATTCTGAAGAAATTCTGGAGCTTCTTTCTCTACAATAGAAAATGCTGCCTTGTAAGCAGCATTGGCTTTGTTGCCTGGTTTAAGCATGGAAATAGCAGCACTTTGAGCTTTGAGAAGAACATCATATGCCTTCCTTTGAGATGGGGTAGCATCGATTAATATAGTACGTGCAATATTGGAGCAGTAGCTTGTGTAACGCGAACCAATTGCTGATATTATTACACTAGCGGAATCATAATAGAGATTATCATCATTGCTTGAAGCGCCTGGTTTTAAATCAAATTTGCCTCCACTTTGAAATATTGATGGATAGCATATGTCTACGTTCTCTGCCTTGAGCTTGACTTTGACTTTAGATGGATCGGTTATAACTTTATCGGTAGCATCCATTAGTGAAGAATGAGTGATTTTCTTCTCCTCGTCTATGGTTTTCTCAAGCTGTGGGACAACAAAATTTTTGAACACTGAAGAAGTCAAATGAGCAGCTTTTTTCACACAGATGATTTCAGTAGAGTCCTTCACAGCAAATAATTCAGAGAACCCATTTGTTGCATCAACCAGATTTACATTTGATGTATTCAGCTTGGTAGACCAGGTTTCTAAAAGTTTCCCTTCTGGTGCTTCTTTCGCTATATATCCAACAGTAGGAGGGTTTGATTTGGATTGAGAACGAATATTTCTTAATAATTCATCCATTAATGCAGATCCATCATCACTCTTTGCTTTCACGTGTATGATAAGGTCAGCACCAACAGTTTCTTTCGCGGATTTTTTGACAGTTTCAAGCAACGATGCCTTCTTCTGGCTACACAGTAGATGAATTTCATTGGGTAAAAAAACCATGATTGTTTCAGGAAACTCATAACTTAGCAACCAAATGTTCAGAGCGGAGGATTTGAGATAGCGAAGATCATCCGAAGGAGGTGGTGTGGCAATGGCAATAGCATCAGCATTACCCCAAATATTAGTTCTGTTTTCTTCCCAATGAGAATAGAATTGCTTTAGACGCTTGCTGAAGTTCTCGATATTGATAGTGTATGCGTTTTTATCCGCCATTAAGATAATTTTAATAGCAACGAAAAACAAATTTTAATGTGCCAATCTTCTGTAACCTGGTTCAAAAGTAGAGTTAAAGTTAGATGATACATTATCACGAGAAAAGAAAACAAGTTACTAAAGTGACTCTAAATGTTGGAATGCTATAACAATCTTATAGCAGAAACTCAGCAAGGAAACGAATATATATATATATATATATATATATATATATATATATATATATATATATATATAATATAGGGAAAGTTTATTTAGACACAAAATGAGGACACAAAATTGCACATAATAAATCTCAACCACAGGATTCTCCCATGAATTACACTCTCCACATAAAGACAAACAAATCCAACGGTGGAGGCTTTGTGTCTCTCCCTTTGTGTTTAATTCTGTGTCCAAATAGTCGGCCCCATACACACACACACACACACACATAAATATAAGTTCTAGAAACTCACCCCGATACTTGCCTCAAGTAACATCTCGAGAAAATGAGAGATAAAACGCCTTGAGACTATCATCAAAAGGTTTTTTAAATCTCAAAAGCATACACCTCAACAACTTGAGGCATACATAGCATACGCCTCGCATGCCTCAAACAGTTGAGACATGCATTTGATGAACCTTTTTATTCTTATTTGCAATAATATTGATAATAACAGAGATTACTAAATTTCACTTATTTAATAGAAAACATAAAAGATTAAATTTTGAAAAAAAAAATGGAAGTTAACATTTTGTTCTTTACAATTTCAATATTGACATGATTAAATAAGATTATTTCTCAAACGAAGACCAAGAGCTATGTAGTGGATTTTTCACTGGTATTTAAATAAGTTTCTTAATACAGACTACATTAAACCCTCGAATAAATTTTGTGAACCGATTTGAATTGGTAAAAGAAATCAACATGGGAGTTTTGCAAAATCTTCAAATAAATTTTGTGGAATCGAAACTAGAGTCATATCGACTCCAGTTATTTAATTTAAAGTCTTTTTAAAAAGATAAGAGATGTTACCTTTTCAAAAGTAGGCTTAAATGACTTGTTTTTCATTTTTTGCACTTTAATTTAATTTGTCAAATTTCATCATATGTTTTACGCTTTATTTCTACCTCAAAAGCTTATGCATCAACGCTTCAAGGCTTACGGCTCACCCCGCTAACCTAAAAATGTCTTATGTAAGCTTTTGTGTTTTAAAACAATGTTATGGTATTATAGTTACTGTTGTTGCTATCACTGTTTATTTCTGATATTTTTTGATAAGATGAAAACAATTCTAGTTCGAGACTGAAATTACTTCTTAAGTTTGAGGGTAATGTCCACACAGTTATTGGACATTGAGTTGCATTGCAATTTTGAAAGGAAATATTTATCGGTAACTGCTAACAACGTACAATGTAACAAAATCATGGCTGAAATGATTAGTATGTGATGATAAGAACCTTATTTTCAATCTGAGTCGCTTGATCTAAAGTTAAAGGGCCATAAAACTGGATGTTGCATTGCATTACATTTTCAAATGGAAGCTTATTTACCTATAAGCAGTAATGTACCATAATCATAAGTACAATATATACGCATATTAGCCTAATCAAGAAAGAATGAATAAAGCGAAAATTCAGAGTAAAAATTTATGTATTTATTATGTCTCAGGCATGGTTTGAGGTCTCGTTCGAAACAGCGAGATCCTGTTGATCTCGTTCCGGACCCGACACTCACCGGAACGGAACAATGGCAGAATCTCATGCCAATCAAAACAGTGAAAAGAATCGCGAAATCATTCAAGGAAGAAGAAGGAGAGACAACAAGGAAAAACAAAAAGCATCGATTGATCGAAGAAAGCAAACCCTAGACTCTAGCAAAGTCCTCGATCTCAGCAAATTCCAGCACACGAAAAACCCACAATTCGAGCATAGCAGTCTTCAACTTCGTCTTCGAGCACCGCAGGCCTCAACTTCGTCTTCGATCTTCCTCTTCGTCTTTAAGAAGGTTTATTTTTATTTTTTTGGAATTCGGCTAGCTGCTGTGTTTCGGTTTTTTCTTTTCTTTTTTGCCGTTCGATTTTGTTTGTGCGAGAGAAGTGGATGGACGGTGGAACGTGGAAACTGACCTAGTTAAGAAAGACATTTGAACTAATATTGTTTTGGTCTGGGCTTTGGTTGATAAAGAAGGGCTTTGGCTCACTAAATCATTTTATTTATGTGAAGAGGATTAGTACTTCGGCTTGCTAATATACAAATGAATTAGCCATTTTATATCTTAGACCGAACAAGTAGTTATTATATTTTTGCAGACTATTTCTAATGTGGATTTGCAACATTTATCATTAACTTTTTTATTTTTATAAAAATATAAAAGTTTGATTTTTGAACCGAAACCGTCCGAAACTAGTAAATTTTCAAATGATCGAAACCGAAACAGAATTTTCGAACCTTGGTCTCAGGTGATATTGTTCTTATCAGTTCGGCCATTAACATGAAAATCCACAGAAAATAATGTGGTATTCAATCAATACGATCATTCTCATCAATTTCAGTATATTATCTAATCAACCACAGAAAATCACTTCATGGCTTCACAATCATGAGTACTTCAAGACTGAAATCCTAATCCATGAAATGTCATCTCAGAACTATCTAAACACAATTAAAATGACTAAAATGGCATAACGCTAACAAAAACATCAATTGCTCTTGAAAATAGAACTAAAATTTGAAGTTCGAATATACATGATTTACTCGATTACTACTGATATCAAAAGGTGTATTCCAACTGAATATGGCCAAAGCAAAACCAACTGAATATGCAAATTAATTTCCATAAGAAACCATAAGTAGAATGCATAACAATCCAAACTGAAATAGACACGCCATTAATAGACAAATGTCTTTAATTTAATATGCTTAAGTAGAACATAGACACCATGATTTAAAATATGGTGGTTTAAAGTATTGTGGTAATAATGAAATCTAATAACCGAACTGATGACCAAACAGTATATAAAAGCTTAAAGCTTACGGCAATATGGAAATTAATCAAGCTATTACAACCATCATGTCACAGATTAACAATTACCAACTTATTGACACCTTATGTGTACAGCATGAAGGTAAAACGTAAAATAATATATGCCATTTTTAACAAATTATAATCCGGTCTAAAAGCATTTGTAACTTGAAGATATCTTATGCACGAACCAGGAAGAAATTATAGCTGTCTTCCTACTGTAGCACAAGGAATGACAAAAATGATAATAATACATATAATATAACATAAATACTATATATGATATATATATATATATATATATATATATATATATATATACAAGAGTCTGGAGAAGGGAGACAACAATGTTAATATATTTTCTAGAAAAGTAGTTAGTTATAAATGAAATGTTACTTCAAATGTAATGCAGTTTAACATTCTGGAAACACCATAGGAGATTATGCTGTTCTACCATAAAGGAAGGGGAACTAACTATTACAAACTGCAACAACATCAAAAGTATATATAAAAAAAATGCATATCAAATCGAATTCAGGACAAAACATATTTTACCTTTACCAAAAAAGCATATGGCCAACAAAAATACAAACTAACATTACATTGTTTGCAAGTAATTCAAAAAATAAATGTGAAAATCATTAAATACATAGCATTAGCTTAACTGATCACACACACTCACATGTTTACATTAAAAACATGTTTGTTAAGGAGGTTGTAAGCTTATTAAAATCTTCGCAATGTTTGTACAAACTGTGACTGTTTTTTATGTGGATAAATAATGTGAAGCTGCTAAAATGAATTTTCAAAGATCAAAATTGTCTGAACCTTTATGGTTGTACTGATGATGATGATGATCTCAATGCATAAGAATATTGTACCAACCATAAATTCAGTTTGCAAATGGATCTCAAAGCTGATGTCTTATAACTTAAGTCAATACGCAAAGTATATTGATGTAACGAAATTTAAACTTTATATGTACTTGTTCATATTATTTTTAAGGTTACCCCATACTGTAATGCAAGTTTCAAATTTGGTAAAGACCCAAGTTTGATTATAAAATTGTATATTAGTGGGACTCGATCTTCTCGGACCATCTACGAGTTTACATTTGAAGCACCACCATTGTCCCCCATAATCAGCTATCTTATCATAACATTGGCGCAAGCACTTCATTATGCTTTAACTTAAACCATTACTACAAACAAAAAAATAAACATCATAACTGAACGCTTGGGTACTTCTCAAGTTGACCATAATATTAAGCATGCCATTTGTAACAAACAAGCTTTCTTCGATCATAACCTCAGTCCGCGTGGCTTATATGAACTTCGTAGCACAAAATACAAATACCGTTGATTAACCTACAAAAATAAAAATCAACTGACCTACAATCCAATTCAAATTTTAGCCTTTCAAATTGCATACTGCAGTGATAAGAATTGCACCCCAAATTTCAGTCTTTCAAATTTGGGACACAAAATCTAGGGTTTTTTTTTTTCATTCAAAGTACTGAACGGGATCGAACGAATCATAAGATAGTGAATTGTATTAATAAACTTACCAAATATCAAAAATTTCCAACAAATTGACAAAGAATCACCCGAATGGAATCGACGAAGCTTTGTCTTTGCGTCACAGCGTGAAGAAATGTTTCCAGCAAAATCGAGGAAGCTTTGCCTTTGAAAGAAAAAAGAACGTGGTTAAACTGTGAAACTTGCATCAAACCTGATAATCAAGCCACCTGCCTCTGACGAAAAACCAACCCCAAAGCCCTAGTTTGCAGGAGAGCGCGAGAATAAGCAGAAATTTGGAGTAAGGAGTGAACGAAAAAAAATGATTTCTTGCTTCGGTATTTAAGGAGTGGTTAGGAGTTAGTTTTGGATACTTGGATTTCGGGTTTATCGGGTTTGGATTCATGTAAAACAGAAAAGGTGGAAATGACGCTAAAAATAGTTACCTTTATCCTTTTTGCTACAATATCATAAGCCTTGCTGATCAAGTAATTACTGCACTAGTAAAAGCCCTAGTTAACTAAGAAATTTGCTGGATGTTCAAAATTTTGACATAATAAAAATAAGGTGAATCTTACTGATTAGTATGAATAGTCATTATTAATACTACACTAGCAAAAGCTCCTTTAATTAAGGAATGGGCTATGGATTTGATAATTTTATTAGTGAAAACCTCGGAAACTTTAGATAAGAGACGTAATATATTAATTTTAGTGGGTTCATGATTTTTATTTACATTTTTAAACTCATATGAAAATTTTAGAAGTAATGAAAATTTTGATTAGTTAATAATGCTGATTGATATTCCGAAACCAAGCTTGTCAGCTACATGGTAGTTCTGGCTTATGTTGCATCATCGAGGTTTCCCTTTTTGAAAATCAAACTAGCATGCTGCACTAGTTTACTTTCTTAAAAAACGATAAGTTAGGTTAAAATTCGTAATAAATCTTCATTAAGTTTTGAAACAATTTAAGTTGTAACTTCAGTCTAGACTTTTTTGTTGAGTTTCCAATTTCCATGCTTGTTTTGGATTTGAATCCTAATTTCTTGGATGGATATTGTAGTTTGAAAATACGTTTGTTTATTTCTAAAAAGTTCGAGACCTAGGTTTTAAATGTTAGTGTTTGAAAATATGATTTATGCAACTTTATATTGAAAATTACGATTATGCAGAATAATCCAGTTTCATCGAGAACATAATAAATGTAAATTTGGTTCTTCTTATGCATGAATTAATGCTCAGTTAACTTTGCTTTTGTATTTATTATTTAAAAAGCTTTTATGTCTTTTTAACTTTGGATGTCGGTTATAGCTATTTTTTTGGGTGATCATTATGACTTGTATTTTTTCCATTCAAGGTTTGAAACTAAAAATTGGAAATAATGGTGCATACTTTATTCGTTGGTGTTTTACTCATGTTACTAGACGTGGATCGTTAATATTTTATTGCCGCCACTGAATATTTAAGTTATTACAAGGCAATAACAAAACTATAATTTTACAAAAATAAGTCAAAGTAACTATACAAGTGTGGAGACAAAAAGGCAGAAAGACCCAATCTACTTCATCTTCTGCCAAGCTCATACGAAATGGCATATCAAACATTGTATGCTCTACATGGTCCCTAAAACTTTAGATCTTTTGCTCTCAACATTCTAACAAGAGCAAAATAGGTTTAGGACAACTCTTACTTGAGCGGAGAGGCTGGAGGAGAAGTAATTGATGATTCAACAACTGCTTGGCGGGTTGACTTTGATATAGAGGTGAGCGTTCGGTCGGTTCGGTTGGTTTGGACGTAAAAAAACTCAAACTGAATTGAAACCAAACTTTTTTCAAACCAAACCAAATTAAGTTCGGTTAATTCGGTCGGTAACCGATTTAACCGAACTTGAAAGATATACTATAATTTTAATGACGCATTCACTCAAATTAAACCATAAATTGATGTTTGGAGAAAGATTATATAGTAAATTTTATGTTTATGATAAGATTTGATCTATTTGCAACAAATGTCTTTGTATTATATAGCTAAACTAATTATTTAAAGTATAACAATACCATAAAATTAGATAAAAAATTACAAGTTCTGTTAATTCGGTTAAACCGATAACGAAAAAAAAATTACAAACCGAATCAAACCGTTTAGTTTTGAAACCAAACCGACCGAAATGGACCGGTTTGGTCGGTTAATTCGGTTTGAACCGAATATTGCTCACCCCTACTTTGATATCGAAAGGTATACCCCATGAATATGTAGCTTCTTAGTGGATCAGATTCTTAGACGTGGTGGTTAAAGATTTCAAACTTACTTTTAAATCTATTGTGAAATAACTTATTATTATGTTATTTCTAGATAATCCAAATTATAATCGAAGTCACCGATATCATGTCTCATCATGTCTCTATACTGGTAATTATAGTTGAATTTGTTTCAACATTGATGTGTTATAAAAACTAAATATATTGCGACCTTTGATGTTATCTCATTTTAATTTATACATAGTCCACACATACTTAGGTAGCTTTTGATTTTTAGATTGGGCAGTTAACGTTCGCGTCTACGTCAGACGCATCGGACACGTCTGACGCGTCAGCCAAATCGGACGCGTCTAACGCGTCAACAGTAGGGCTCACACTTATGCCTCATCGAGACGAACGGTTGAAAAATTAGCTTTCGCATCCGACGCATCGGACACCATCTGACGGAAACGAAATTCTGGATCAGCCGATTTCCTTCTCCTTCCCATATATATTTACTTCCATTTCTTACCTTTTCCTCACCAAATCACACTAACAATCTGAAAATTCAAGCTTAAATCCCCGTCCAACCGTCGATTTTTTTAGGTTTTTGTTATATTTCCATTTTTTAGCTTCTTACCTTCGCTATATGTTTTTTTGGCAATTTTCTGATTTTATTTTTTTCAGAATGGCTACTAGTCAATCGTCGTCTACATGTTCCATTGTCGAATGGAACAACGACACCACCAATGCCTTCATCTCCATATGCATGGAACATCTAGAATCCCACGTGCATAATGTGGGTAATTGATATCAGCATATCGTGCTAATGTTCAACTCGTAGGCATGTCAGGACCAGTGTTGGCCCTTCTCGTTCTACTCCTCTGTCCATGGACCGAGCTAAGCTTATTGATCTGTGTACGTCAGTACGCCATGACGATGATGACTATCATGAGTGGGAGGTGGCGGTTGTTCTGCCAGAGAATGATAGAAAGGGCCACAACCCTTTTTATTCTCTACTTGACAAGCCCCCACAGCTTAGGCGTTGTGTTATTCATTATGTTCAGAAGCTGAGGGCTGGACAACTATGATTGTGTTTGCATGTTTGAATTGTGTTGTAATGGTGTTTTCTTATGTGATTGTTTTGTAATGGTGTTGCGTAATGTGTTGTAATGGCTTTTGAATTATGAAATTTAAATTCTGCAATTTGTGTTCTGCAATTCGTATTCTGCAAATTGTATTCTGCATTGAATAAAACTTATAATGAACACAAATACAAAAACAATAAAATAATAAGTATGCTCCTTTCAATTTGCCTCTTTCGTATAAAAAACATATTCCGCGTTCGCAACAATTCCCCTTCAAATACCCCTTCAATATAACTCTTCCAAATACCCCTTCTTGTTAAAAAAAATCACATTCTCCATTCGCAACAATTGCCACACAACAAACAATTTTTATCTTCCGGAATTAAACTCATTTGTCTTGGTCTATGTTTAATAGATAGTCTATTGTTTAAAACTTTGAATAAGGACATAGACATTTGATGCTATAAATTTTATCCCATACAAACTTGTACCACTAATCCTTGGCAATGTTAGGATTCGGGTCTTTGAAAATAGATTTGAGCTAGATTAGTCCTCGTGCAGATGCACGACTGCCTTCAATCGAACATCCATGCAATATCGTGCCAAATAACCGGTACATTGTATATTGGTTTTTAACGTAACAAACAATAATATGGCATAAATCCTAGAATCAAATTCATATGATATTGTTAATGTGAAGAGCTGCACAAAAAAAAAGTTGCTAATAAATGGTTTTCATGTTACATGTAGAGACTTTAATACGATTCAAGCTAATCAAAATTGCTATATTTTGGAAGTTACGAATACAGTAAACTATTAGATTAAATAATATTCATTTGGCCAGTAATTTACAAAATGAGGCACGACTGTAAAAAATAATAATATAATTTCGTATTAATACTTATAGAAATAAGATATAAATAATTGTATGCACTTGTACGACTGCCTTCAATCGAACATCTTTGTTGTACCATGTCAAATAACTGACACATTGCTTTTTAACCAAATAAACAATAACATGGCATAAACCTAGAATTAAATTCATAGGGTACTGCTGACATGAAGGGCTGCACCAAAAAAAAAGACTGCTAATAAATGGTTTTCATGTTACATATACAGACTGTAATGCGATTTAAACTTATCAATTAGTATATTTTGGAAGTTGCAAAAATAGCAAAATATTAAGTTAAATAATATTCATTTGGCCACATTTCAAATAATTATTTTCAATAATGATTCGAATTAGAGGAAAAAGATTATTAATGCATGTTATAACAATTAATTTGATGCCATTAACTAAACATGGTTGTTATTGTGTCCTTACTACGATATATTGTTATTGCTTAAATTTAAAATTCCTTGAACCGATACATTAAATAAATATAAACACATTAACTTATCTATATAGCAAAGTGCTGCGCAGCTAGTAATTCAGAAAAATTATTTGCTGAACTAAGATCACTCTCAACCCAGTATTGGGTTGGGAGGCAACCAACCCCAACAGGGGGTTGCTTTGGCAACCTTGGAGGTTGCTTTGGCAACCCCGAAAGTTGCCTGGCAACCATGTTAACCGGCTAACATATATATTGTTTAAAAAAAATTTACCCGGTAGCCTAAAAAATAGGCTGCTCGGACTACTATATATATTTTTTAAAAAAGATATATTTTCTTAGCCGGTTAAGGAAATTCCGTTGGGAATGTTGTAACAGCTACAACATTAGTTCTATCTATATCAATCCACAGTGAAATAAGCCTGTATGTAAACGATTATTAACCATAGTAATCAAGTAGTAAATTAATTTTATTCCAGTGTCAACAATGAAAACCGAATATGTGTTTCCACTGATTACAATTTTATGCTGCGCATATAAGTGAATCTAGAGGTTTTATCTCCATGACCACTACCAAAAGCATTGTAAAAGGAAAATACTACATTTAAAATGAATATACAAATTGTTGTCCATCCAATAACCTTTTAAAACTATAAACTACATGATACAACTTTTAGAATTTATCATCTTAGTAACCCTGTCACTCGATCAACATTAGCTACCTTTTATGTTGGAACTAGCGTAACAATGCTTCACCAACATTCTTGCACTATCAATTAGACCTGCTATTCACAAACAAATGATGAGAAAATGTTCAACAAATTATAATGCAATATATGTAGACTTTAGAACATGAATAAAAGATCATACACACTGACTTTAGAACACAAATAAAAGAGCAGGATTTCTAAAATTGACTGACACAATACATTGAAGGAGAATAAAAAAATTGGAAAAGCATTGGTTACACATTGTTGTATAGGTTCATAAAATGAATGAATTATACATTCTTTCTTATTATTCCATTAAGTATATAGTTTGATTTTCGTACGTGTGTGAATATCCAAAAGGTGAAAATGAAAAATATATCATAAATTTAGGAGATTGCAACATTTAACTTGAGTTTTGATCTAGCAAAAAATATTATTATTCTATTATAATTGTCCTTATTTATGAGATTTGACTATTTTGTTATAATTATCAATATTTATTATTCTATCATAAATTTTGGAGATTGAACAATTCTAATTTTTACTGAATACAAAATAATAAAACAATGCACTTTAGTGTGCAACAAATGTAAAACCATGAGTGTGTAAAATCTATTTTATTCTATAGCCATTTTTGTAAATCACTAACCCTTAAAATCAAATGGAGGGCTTAATTGCAAAAGAATTAAAAAGAAAAGATGCAAAGTTTAGATAATATTGCTTTCCAACATATTATATAATCTAAAACAAAAACCAACAGTCATAAGAATATGAAAATATCCTTTATATAAGTTGGATTCTATTACTAACAAACTATAAATAAATCAAGAGACAAAATTTGCTAGAGAACCAATTTTTACAAATAAATAAGAACATGAACATAACTGCAAGTATTGTAGATTATTTGCTCAATACTCTATAAATGAAGCTTCGTTTGCTCAAATATTTGATCAAAGTAATCAAATTTACTTCAAATTCAATGAATCTATCAATTTCTTTTTTAATAACAACCAAAGAAACTGTACGATATATATGACAAATAAGGAAACAGGGAGGAAAATTTGAGAAAAAAACAAAATGGTAATGGCCTTTATATAACATGACACAGTCAAAAAGAAAAATCTTATACCTTGTAAGGGAAAAAGTATAATTACCTTTGGTGCAATGATTATGCATTGATGTGTTTTATTACTAGCAAATTGAAAATGAGTACCTTTGCAATTATAACTTTAAAATTTTGATGTTCTAAGATGGTCACTACTTTTATTTAGTTTGAAAATGAAAATACACCGATAAATCATTAAAATATATTAATACATTAGGTTATAAAGTAGAATAGGAATGCTTTACTAGATACAACTTTATTTTAACTCAGTTGTGCATATATTGACATAAATAGGAGAAATAATTAACTACTCCAATAGTAAAATAATGTTAATGTGCATAAAGAAGATTTTATATAAATAGAGTAATGCTTAATATGCTATTAGCAAAGAAAAAATTTGATGACTTTAGTTGTAGCTAATTTTAGCTATGCATAGTTTAACTTACATGTAAACCGACAATGAACATGCAAAGATGCTTTTTTCAATTAGAAAATTCTTAAGAATATGATACCAAAAATGTTCGCAATGCACTTGTAATATCGAGTCTTATATTATTCTTGGAACCCACACGATAGTGCCATCTAAAACCAGATAATTCATTTTCAACTTGTAACTTTTAAGCAACTATCTTTGTATCTTTTTATGTCGTCATGAATACATGAACAACAGTTAGTGACTCAAATATTTATAAACAATATCTATGAATGAGTTATATGAAAATTTACAAAATATTATGATTGTAGACAACAATGATCGATGGTCAAGAGTCTGCAATTTAAGCAAAAATGCACTAAATAAATAAAATAATAGTTGGAGCATACACCAACCTTGATTATGAACAACCTGCTCCTGATCTAGAGTTTGAGCATCAACAACAACAGATGGATCCAACTCGGTGGCAGCCTTCAATTGGTCGTTGAAATACAACACCTCTAAATTAAGTAAACCTGTTTATTATATAAGATAACTCATTTCACGTTGTGACGACCGCCCATAACTCATGCACTAAATAAGAGAAATAATGCACTGAAAGGTGTGCTTGAGAGCCATGGACGATCATCGAGGTAAGATAACACAAGTAAAACATGTCGTATAACTCACATCACAAAGATAAAATAAAGTAGAACATATACAACAGCCAATAATAGTGAAGCCTGAGTAGAGACTTTAACTTTCATAACAACTAGAAAGGATATTCATACACCTTTGGATTACAACATAAGCATCTATACAAATATGCCTCACTACAACACTCAAAGCAAACACCAAACAGTAGAAAACAACAAGTACTGGATAGTAGGAAATAATACACCAGCCTCTTGCTCGTCATTGCACAGCAACCTCGTCCTTAGCAAGATCTATCACTTGTCACCTGCTACTCAGTCTGCCCATCCACAACAGGATGAATAGCCAAAGGTTATAAGAGGGAAATATAGAACCCTGAGTCAGACAACAGTCTTAATGAGCGATAAAACAACTATCAACATCATCAACAAAGTATATGAGAATAGGAAGATTAATCAATTAATCTACCAACATCAACAGAGTAGAAACCAAAACCATCTTCCCCACATTCGACAGTGATAGCTTTTACAATATCAAAGAAAGAACAGCAATACGTTCATGGCAATTAGTTATCAAGCGTAGACCATTTTAATCGACATTGACATTCCCCAAGTACAAGCCCTAGAGGCCTAAACCAATATCAGAAAAACACCAAAGAGATATCTCCTTAGATATTGTATAATCTACACAAGATGATACAAGCAAAACAATCATCATCCACGACTCTGGCTATCACTGCCAATTTTGTTTTGAAACCATCGTTAATCGTATGACCGACTCAATACCTTGTCGTCCGTCAAGGGCTAATGGTAAACCCCGATTATAGCAAAACTCCATACGCCATCATGACTCGTATCTCTAGGCCCATCATGACTGCCCAGGATACTCGACCAGCCACTTCTAATCTTGGGTGGCCCCATTGTACCCCTGCTTTGAGTCTGCTAGAGCCTACTACAATGATAATCTCTTGACCTCCATTATGTCTAGCCGTCCAACCTGATGACTCTTCACAAGCTCAAGCGCCTTCTCGAGCAATCATTATCCACGAGCTCACCACCTTAAGTTGTCTTCACATTTGTTGCATTACGATGATCAACGTACACTTCACATTACTTCGAACATTCTCACTTGAATATACTTCAAAGTCACATCACCACTGAACCAAAATAACACCACATATGGTCCATCTTAGTCAAGTCGCCCATCTTTGAAACTGACCCATCACCAGGTCATTTAGACCATCTGTAACGACACGGATTTTGCCCGGACTAAATCGACCGCTAAATCGACCAAGACCGTTCAATTCCCGCATACGTTAACTTTGGGAATACAACAACATCAGAACAATAACAGCAGACTTTTATAACATCATAATAAATGTTACATCAGAGTACAGAATATATATCAGAGTACATTAAATAAATTTACAGCGGAAGACAATTTTACATTACTTTAATACAGTGCAGCGGAAATAAAATAACTAAGACAGCGGAAGACTTTTCTATGCTCCGGACACAGCTTTGAGCTTCAATCCAGGATCCTGCTAAAGAGATAAATATCTGCAAAAAGCTACTCGACTGCCCGTGTGGAAAAGAGGGCACCCGAGTTTGCAAAAGTGGAAACAAACAACGGGTCAGTCGTGGGACTGGTGTGAGAATTCTTAACTAATATAACTAATAGTAATAAGGTAAATCCATGGACCACGCCGCTAAAGCGGAACGGGTTTTATTCCAATGGATTGCCGAGCATAATTTAAGTAAATCGTCAAAACAACGCAATGCTTTGTAGAAAAATGAAACCATCATAAGACCCAAGTCCCATCACACAATGCAACGCAAACCGGAGGATAGGGTTTTACCTTATAATGGTCAAACATGCTTGATACGATAAAAACGATATTATTATTAGTGTGTATATGTTTTAAAACATTTCAAAGTAAATATATCAATCCTAGGAAGCATAGGTACCATATGCTATGCCTCCATACTAATAATACAATCAAAACCGCAAGGGTCGTATTTGGAATTTGGATTTCCATCTGAGTCAAGGCTAGGGAGGAGCTCCTTACCGATTCGAGACACTCTAGCTGATGCCTCAGGATTACCCGCAGTTAACCCTTGGATCCTGCAGGGCCGGTCCACACATACAGCTTCGTGGATTGGCAATTCCTGAACACACGTTTCCCGATCCTATAGGACCTATTCGAGGCGCCTCATTCCATCATCCACGTAAGTAAAATGTCAGGGCTGGTAGGTCACTGACACCACTCTAGCTAGAAAGAAACATGCTGCTCTCCCTGCGTTCCCTTCTCCCGTTTTAGACTCCGCCGGTGTGTGAGGCTCGTGAAGTCACGCTATACACAAAGCTATGCCTAAACAGGCTATGCTTTGATCACCCACAAGGCCTGCTTTTCAACAAAGCCTTGATCATATGCATCTTAGCATGTCACACCGTCAATCCATACCATACCATTGATTTCTACCAACATATGACCTCTGAGCTCATACGTCTCAGAGAAGGGTGTAAAACACCAAACAGATATATGTTAAGCAGAGATCAACGAATACAGTATAAAGGAATACAATGTCAGACATACAACCCATTTACGCGCTTATGCTCTGGGTTTGAGCGAAAGCCAAACCCGTGCAATCAACACTACGTCCGGACGGCTACTACTGTCGCCCCTTCAAGGTAGCTACTCCCATCATGGGTCTCAATAGCAACACACCCATTCGATGTGAAGATCGTCGGTCTTCAATCACCGTCTTCAACTCTTCGAACGTCGTATCATTATTTGGAATGAGAGTAAACTCGGACTTTCCAAATAATTCTCGCATATGTATATATATATGTGTGTATATATATATATATATATATATTGAAAATCATTCTTATTTGTTAATAACATTTAACAACTCACTCCTATTTTAATTATATAAAATACATGTGAACTTTCATTCTTGCCACCTACTTATCATATTTACATTAAATAAAAATGTAAATTTCACCTACGGTGTACATTCATATATATGTCACATAAATAAAATGTAAGATTTTTCCTACGGTGTATATTGCCTCTTTATTTAACATTAAAAATAACGTTAACTTACCTGCGGTGTAAATTCTTTTTATAATTACATTATAACATAATGCAAATTAACATACAGTGAAATTCCATTATACCACATTATAAAATAATGTAATTTTAACTTACCGCGTAATTCTCTTAATATTAACATTTAAGATAATGTTAATTTAATCCTACGGTGAAATCCCTTTTTTTTTTAACATTGAAATAATGTTAAATTATCCCATGGTGTACTTCTTTTATTTTAACATTAACATAAATGTAAATTATCATACATTATAAATTTTTTTTATTACATAAAAAAAAATTTATAATGTAAATTTACATACAGTTGAATTTCTTTTTTTCCTAATTACATCATAAATGTGACTTTCCTTCTTTAAATCTAAATTACATAAAATGTAATATTTTACTTCATTCTTATTTCATAAAATGAATGGTTTATTTCATTCTTTGTGTTTATCCTTCTTTTTACATTTGATAAAAACAATATATTTTTATCATCATACATTATAAAAAAAAAAATTATTACATAAAAAAAAAATTATAATGTAAATTTACATACAGTTGAATTTCTTTTTTTCCTAATTACATCATAAATGTGACTTTCCTTCTTTAAATCTAAATTACATAAAATGTAATATTTTACTTCATTCTTATTTCATAAAATGAATGGTTTATTTCATTCTTTGTGTTTATCCTTCTTTTTACATTTGATAAAAACAATATATTTTTTTCATTTGATAAAAAAAAAAAAAAAAAGAAATTCTTATTTGCAAAGCAAATATCATACCTCTAGTTCAAATAAAAATGAAATTTTTATTTGCAATGCAAATTCTCATTCTAAGTTCATAATAAAATGAAATCTTTATTTTCAATGCATATTCCTATTTTTGTTTACATATAGAAATGTAAATTCTACTTACAATGCAAATTCGTATTTTTATTTTACATGATAAAAATGTAAATTTCATCGCTATATTTTTCATTGACAAGAAAATGATCTTAACCATGCCTTTCACTTCATATGCAATTCTTGACCATAACAAATGAATAATATAACTCCATGTGCAATTCTTGACCATACAAATGAATAATATAACTTCATATGCAATTCTTGACCATACAAATGATATATTTAACTTCATATGCAATTCTTGACCATACAAATGAATATTTAACTTCATATGCAATTCTGTCGTTCTCATACATATTAACAAAAATGAGATTTTGTCGCTCCTATTCATATTAACAAAATGAAATTTTGTCGCTACTATTCATATTAACAAAATGAAATTTTGTCGCTACTATACATATTAACAAAATGAAATTTTGTCGCTACTATACATATTAACAAAATGAAATTTTGTCGCTACTATTCATATTAACAAAATGAAATTTTTGTCGCCACTATACATATTAACAAAATGAAATTTTGTCGCTACTATACATATTAACAAAATAAAATTTTGTCGCTACTATTCATATTAACAAAATGAAATTTATACATTAACATGATTTCCATTTCTAATGACATATAAAATATAAATTTAATGTGTCAACAATTCTACCATTTCAAATTTACATATAAAATGATATTTTATATGTTAATCAAATTTCATCATTTCAGATTTACATACAAAGTGATATTTTATTTGTTAACAAAATTTTACCATTTCAAATTAACATACAAGGTGATTTTTATTTTCTTAACTAAATTTTCCCATTCCAAATTAACATACAAAGTGATTTTTATTTGTTAACTAAATTTTACTGTTTCAAATTAACATACAAGGTGATATTGTCGCCAATTCCAATTCAACCAATGTAGTTTGATTTTGTTTTCCAACAATTCAATTGGGTCATCCTCCATTTTATCCAACAAAAATCTATATTTTTATTTTTCAGCAATTTTAATCACATCACAATGTCATCCAATTGATAGATGTATACGATACAAATTAACAGCACAACAACCATAATTCATCACAACACGACATCAAATTAAATTACATACAAACAGTTATTCAACAGTGAGGAAATAATTAATTTAATTAATTAATTAATTAAATAGAAATTCTCACCAAGATACTTTGATTTGAAATTTCCTCGATTTTCCAAAGTGCTTGGTTTCAGATCTGGTCAGCTCCAACGCGTAGATCTCGAAAATATGATTCCAACGCACCTTGTTTCATCAATTTCTGATTTGATTTGCATAAGATATGAATTTTTAAAGGTTACTAACTCATTTAAATTAAATTAATTTTATAATTAAATATGTTTTACCCCTTCTTCTTCATCCAGGAACAAAGCCGCGATATTACAAGTTCTGCTCGAACTTAGGTTTCCTTTTTGCACGCAGACCGAAGCACCGGGGGAGGATCGGAGTACAGGGGGTTGTTGGGCTCGGGAAGGCGCCGCCGCGCCAGGAGGATGGGCCAACTCGGTGGCGGTTCGTGGCCTGGGCGGGGGTTCGAAGCGGACGGGTTTGGGTGGTCGGGTCTTGAGCCACGCGCCACCAGGGGCGATCATCGCCGTATCAAAATGACGAGCTCGAGTCCCTCTTCGATTTGAGCATTGATTCATGTTTTAATTCCTTGTGGGGAGGAAGAAATTGAGGAACCAAAATCGAATGATTTCGGCCATTGAAGAAGTGAATACGGCGGCTGTGTATTTGGGGTATTAGGGTTAGCATATAGGGCTGTATATGGATGGTATTTATACGCGTATTTGTTTTAGTTAATTTATTTAATTCAAGAGAAAATCCTGTTAAACCACCCGAACTCCAAAATAAATTCAACGAAAAATGTCCCTAAGCAAATACCCCCATTCCGGACGCAATGGAACAGGTCTCGTAACCTAATTCGGCTGTTCCGATATATTTTTATTTAATTTAAAATATAAATCTTTTAATTATTTAATTCTGACGCACAATTAAATTTACCGGGCCCACATACTGCCTCTAAAAATTACAAAAAAAAATATATTTGGCTATGTTTTGACGATACGGTTCTAACGAGACTAATTTTGTCGAATTCTGAGACTGTTTGGAAAATGGCTATTTTGAAGTCGATTAAAATTGACCGAAACTGACAAAACACAGTTTCTTTTGCCACGCTCACATATTAACTCGGAAAATTCTAAAAATTGAAACCTAGTAATAATTTGACATTCTGGTTCAAACAAAAGTGGTTTCGTCGAAAACAGAGGTCGTTTGAAAATTGACTATTTTCAGTGGTTTTAATATTATTTAAAATTGGAAATTTTAAATTCTGGCACATTTTCCAACAAAATTCTTTAAAATAAAAATTTTAAATTGGCCCTGATTTTCCGGGTTGTTACAATCTCCCCCACTTAAAATCTTTTCGTCCTCGAAAAGGAACTAAGGTAAAAGTTGTTTAATTAACTAACTAAATTTTAATTTCTCTTATTAATTTCATTTGTTGACTAACTTATCAAATATACATACTTTTATATATTTAAAAATCATATTTTCAGAAATAGATTATATAATCAAAAATACGCTAATCATAAGCTTATCACTCTGAACTCATTCTAGGGCATTACTAACCCCATCTCTAATGAGTTTTCTCATTCTAGGATACTGCTGATCCTATCTTTAATGAGTATTCTTATTGGACATTACTAATCCAATTCTCTGATGAGTCTTTTGTTCAGTTCTAACGAGTTGTACCCCAAAGATTTGAGCTAACCAGAGCTCTGATACCAACTGTAACGACACGGATTTTGCCCGGACTAAATCGACCGCTAAATCGACCAAGACCGTTCAATTCCCGCATACGTTAACTTTGGGAATACAACAACATCAGAACAATAACAGCAGACTTTTATAACATCATAATAAATGTTACATCAGAGTACAGAATATATATCAGAGTACATTAAATAAATTTACAGCGGAAGACAATTTTACATTACTTTAATACAGTGCAGCGGAAATAAAATAACTAAGACAGCGGAAGACTTTTCTATGCTCCGGACACAGCTTTGAGCTTCAATCCAGGATCCTGCTAAAGAGATAAATATCTGCAAAAAGCTACTCGACTGCCCGTGTGGAAAAGAGGGCACCCGAGTTTGCAAAAGTGGAAACAAACAACGGGTCAGTCGTGGGACTGGTGTGAGAATTCTTAACTAATATAACTAATAGTAATAAGGCAAATCCACGGACCACGCCGCTAAAGCGGAACGGGTTTTATTCCAATGGATTGCCGAGCATAATTTAAGTAAATCGTCAAAACAACGCAATGCTTTGTAGAAAAATGAAACCATCATAAGACCCAAGTCCCATCACACAATGCAACGCAAACCGGAGGATAGGGTTTTACCTTATAATGGTCAAACATGCTTGATACGATAAAAACGATATTATTATTAGTGTGTATATGTTTTAAAACATTTCAAAGTAAATATATCAATCCTAGGAAGCATAGGTACCATATGCTATGCCTCCATACTAATAATACAATCAAAACCGCAAGGGTCGTATTTGGAATTTGGATTTCCATCTGAGTCAAGGCTAGGGAGGAGCTCCTTACCGATTCGAGACACTCTAGCTGATGCCTCAGGATTACCCACAGTTAACCCTTGGATCCTGCAGGGCCGGTCCACACATACAGCTTCGTGGATTGACAATTCCTGAACACACGTTTCCCGATCCTATAGGACCTATTCGAGGCGCCTCATTCCATCATCCACGTAAGTAAAATGTCAGGGCTGGTAGGTCACTGACACCACTCTAGCTAGAAAGAAACGTGCTGCTCTCCCTGCGTTCCCTTCTCCCGTTTTAGACTCCGCCGGTGTGTGAGGCTCGTGAAGTCACGCTATACACAAAGCTATGCCTAAACAGGCTATGCTTTGATCACCCACAAGGCCTGCTTTTCAACAAAGCCTTGATCATATGCATCTTAGCATGTCACACCGTCAATCCATACCATACCATTGATTTCTACCAACATATGACCTCTGAGCTCATACGTCTCAGAGAAGGGTGTAAAACACCAAACAGATATATGTTAAGCAGAGATCAACGAATACAGTATAAAGGAATACAATGTCAGACATACAATCCATTTACGCGCTTATGCTCTGGGTTTGAGCGAAAGCCAAACCCGTGCAATCAACACTACGTCCGGACGGCTACTACTGTCGCCCCTTCAAGGTAGCTACTCTCATCATGGGTCTCAATAGCAACACACCCATTCGATGTGAAGATCGTCGGTCTTCAATCACCGTCTTCAACTCTTCGAACGTCGTATCATTATTTGGAATGAGAGTAAACTCGGACTTTCCAAATAATTCTCGCATATGTATATATATATGTGTGTATATATATATATATATATATATATTGAAAATCATTCTTATTTGTTAATAACATTTAACAACTCACTCCTATTTTAATTATATAAAATACATGTGAACTTTCATTCTTGCCACCTACTTATCATATTTACATTAAATAAAAATGTAAATTTCACCTACGGTGTACATTCATATATATGTCACATAAATAAAATGTAAGCTTTTTCCTACGGTGTATATTGCCTCTTTATTTAACATTAAAAATAACGTTAACTTACCTGCGGTGTAAATTCTTTTTATAATTACATTATAACATAATGCAAATTAACATACAGTGAAATTCCATTATACCACATTATAAAATAATGTAATTTTAACTTACCGCGTAATTCTCTTAATATTAACATTTAAGATAATGTTAATTTAATCCTACGGTGAAATCCCTTTTTTTTTTTTAACATTGAAATAATGTTAAATTATCCCATGGTGTACTTCTTTTATTTTAACATTAACATAAATGTAAATTATCATACATTATAAATTTTTTTTATTACATAAAAAAAAAATTATAATGTAAATTTACATACAGTTGAATTTCTTTTTTTCCTAATTACATCATAAATGTGACTTTCCTTCTTTAAATCTAAATTACATAAAATGTAATATTTTACTTCATTCTTATTTCATAAAATGAATGGTTTATTTCATTCTTTGTGTTTATCCTTCTTTTTACATTTGATAAAAACAATATATTTTTATCATCATACATTATAAAAAAAAAAATTATTACATAAAAAAAAAATTATAATGTAAATTTACATACAGTTGAATTTCTTTTTTTTCCTAATTACATCATAAATGTGACTTTCCTTCTTTAAATCTAAATTACATAAAATGTAATATTTTACTTCATTCTTATTTCATAAAATGAATGGTTTATTTCATTCTTTGTGTTTGTCCTTCTTTTTACATTTGATAAAAACAATATATTTTTTTCATTTGATAAAAAGAAAAAAAAAAAAAAGAAATTCTTATTTGCAAAGCAAATATCATACCTCTAGTTCAAATAAAAATGAAATTTTTATTTGCAATGCAAATTCTCATTCTAAGTTCATAATAAAATGAAATCTTTATTTTCAATGCATATTCCTATTTTTGTTTACATATAGAAATGTAAATTCTACTTACAACGCAAATTCGTATTTTTATTTTACATGATAAAAATGTAAATTTCATCGCTATATTTTTCATTGACAAGAAAATGATCTTAACCATGCCTTTCACTTCATATGCAATTCTTGACCATAACAAATGAATAATATAACTCCATGTGCAATTCTTGACCATACTAATGAATAATATAACTTCATATGCAATTCTTGACCATACAAATGATATATTTAACTTCATATGCAATTCTTGACCATACAAATGAATATTTAACTTCATATGCAATTCTGTCGTTCTCATACATATTAACAAAAATGAGATTTTGTCGCTCCTATTCATATTAACAAAATGAAATTTTGTCGCTACTATTCATATTAACAAAATGAAATTTTGTCGCTACTATACATATTAACAAAATGAAATTTTGTCGCTACTATACATATTAACAAAATGAAATTTTGTCGCTACTATTCATATTAACAAAATGAAATTTTTGTCGCCACTATACATATTAACAAAATGAAATTTTGTCGCTACTATACATATTAACAAAATAAAATTTTGTCGCTACTATTCATATTAACAAAATGAAATTTATACATTAACATGATTTCCATTTCTAATGACATATAAAATATAAATTTAATGTGTCAACAATTCTACCATTTCAAATTTACATATAAAATGATATTTTATATGTTAATCAAATTTCATCATTTCAGATTTACATACAAAGTGATATTTTATTTGTTAACAAAATTTTACCATTTCAAATTAACATACAAGGTGATTTTTATTTTCTTAACTAAATTTTCCCATTCCAATTTAACATACAAAGTGATTTTTATTTGTTAACTAAATTTTACCGTTTCAAATTAACATACAAGGTGATATTGTCGCCAATTCCAATTCAACCAATGTAGTTTGATTTTGTTTTCCAACAATTCAATTGGGTCATCCTCCATTTTATCCAACAAAAATCTATATTTTTATTTTTCAGCAATTTTAATCACATCACAATGTCATCCAATTGATAGATGTATACGATACAAATTAACAGCACAACAACCATAATTCATCACAACACGACATCAAATTAAATTACATACAAACAGTTATTCAACAGTGAGGAAATAATTAATTTAATTAATTAATTAATTAAATAGAAATTCTCACCAAGATACTTTGATTTGAAATTTCCTCGATTTTCCAAAGTGCTTGGTTTTAGATCTGGTCAGCTCCAACGCGTAGATCTCGAAAATATGATTCCAACGCACCTTGTTTCATCAATTTCTGATTTGATTTGCATAAGATATGAATTTTTAAAGGTTACTAACTCATTTAAATTAAATTAATTTTATAATTAAATATGTTTTACCCCTTCTTCTTCATCCAGGAACAAAGCCGCGATATTACAAGTTCTGCTCGAACTTAGGTTTCCTTTTTGCACGCAGACCGAAGCACCGGGGGAGGATCGGAGTACAGGGGGTTGTTGGGCTCGGGAAGGCGCCGCCGCGCCAGGAGGATGGGCCAACTCGGTGGCGGTTCGTGGCCTGGGCGGGGGTTCGAAGCGGACGGGTTTGGGTGGTCGGGTCTTGAGCCACGCGCCACCAGGGCGATCATCGCCGTATCAAAATGACGAGCTCGAGTCCCTCTTCGATTTGAGCATTGATTCATGTTTTAATTCCTTGTGGGGAGGAAGAAATTGAGGAACCAAAATCGAATGATTTCGGCCATTGAAGAAGTGAATACGGCGGCTGTGTATTTGGGGTATTAGGGTTAGCGTATAGGGCTGTATATGGATGGTATTTATACGCGTATTTGTTTTAGTTAATTTATTTAATTCAAGAGAAAATCCTGTTAAACCACCCGAACTCCAAAATAAATTCAACGAAAAATGTCCCTAAGCAAATACCCCCGTTCCGGACGCAATGGAACAGGTCTCGTAACCTAATTCGGCTGTTCCGATATATTTTTATTTAATTTAAAATATAAATCTTTTAATTATTTAATTCTGACGCACAATTAAATTTACCGGGCCCACATACTGCCTCTAAAAATTACAAAAAAAATTATATTTGGCTATGTTTTGACGATACGGTTCTAACGAGACTAATTTTGTCGAATTCTGAGACTGTTTGAAAAATGGCTATTTTGAAGTCGATTAAAATTGACCGAAACTGACAAAACACAGTTTCTTTTGCCACGCTCACATATTAACTCGGAAAATTCTAAAAATTGAAACCTAGTAATAATTTGACATTCTGGTTCCAACAAAAGTGGTTTCGTCGAAAACAGAGGTCGTTTGAAAATTGACTATTTTCAGTGGTTTTAATATTATTTAAAATTGGAAATTTTAAATTCTGGCACATTTTCCAACAAAATTCTTTAAAATAAAAATTTTAAATTGGCCCTGATTTTCCGGGTTGTTACACCATCCCATGACCTGATCCTCTCAGGTACCCAACGACCTGACTCCCTCAGGTTCCCAACAACCTGGCTCTACTGGGTCCCCAACGACCTAACTCTCCTAAATCGTTAACGACCTAGCTTTCATCAACATAGTTAGACCCGCTTCTTTCTGAAGCTCCACAACCTAAAGCCGTCCACATTAGTCGACCCGAAACCATACGCTCGAACCGACCCATCTTCCTACGACCTGACCTAGGCTCCGATAACCTGAAACCCATAACCTGATTTGCTTCATTTTTACGGAGCCTTGCTCGAGCTGCCTCAAACATGCCTTACATGATCCAACGCCTTAGGCAGTCGAATGACCTAAGCCATCACGATCTGAAATCATCCAAACACCATGCTCGAATAACCTAAGTCCATTTCTTGGAGAACAAGACTCACGACTCGACTCCAAAGACGACCCGATTCCTGATCTAACCAAAATAGCTCAAATCTTGACCATATCATCACCAAACGACAACATTGATGCAAACAATTCATCGAAATCATCCAATTCAGCAATCAACACTTTATGAAACCACCAACAACATCAAAATGACAATTATTCATCAATAATCATGTAAAGTTCACCAAATCATGATAAATCAATGAATGAACTAAAACAATGGATTTAACTTGCATAAACATATGAATTATCATAAGAATTTACGGATTTAAGTTGCTAGATTAGATCCTGTGGCGATCCAAATGAAAATATACTTACCATGATGTAGATCTTGGTGAAAACAACTTAAAATGATGAAAATATGGTCAAACAACCCATATACCTGATTGAATCCGTGTAAGAGATGCTTATCACTCACCAAATCTTCGATATAGCTTAAAAGCGATGAATCACGAATCCGAACAGTAAAGAACAACTTTCAAATCTCTCGATTTGATGAGATCTCTCGTCACTTGATGTAGATCTAGCTTTGCTTGATGTAGATCTTTAATTTCTTCCTTAGATCTAGATTTTAATTGTGGGAAGGTATATTTGATTGAGCAAGGAGGATCATGAGTTCAACCAAATGAGAGAATGAAGAAAGTAAACTATTCTCCATGCCTCCAACCCCTGTTTATAGCCTCCCACCAGCCCATTAATGGGCCACACCAGATCAACCCATTAACGACTAGCCAAATCTGTATAGAAAATGTGCAGCACTAAAACAGCGATTCCTCCCAAACCGCTAATTGTGACCACTCTACGAAATTGGAAACATCGTTTCCTTTCTAATGAAATTGATCTTAGTACCTGTTTCGACCCCAGTCAAAAATTATGTCTTGTACAAAACTGATAAGGGGAAAATGGTCACAAATAAAAATGGGTAAAAATTATGGACATGTCTCACATCCCCATAATCAACATCAAAATATGAGAATGATCCAACCCTTAGGGAATTAAATAAAAATATTTTATAATCCTCCGATATGTAAAATGCGGGATGTTACACACATGATTATATCACAAACAAAATATTACTAGAATGGTAAAAGAAGCTACCAGCCACTCTAAGCTTCAGTCCAGATTGATGGTTTATATGGCTTGTTTGGAGTAAACTCATCGCAGTAAAAACCATTGCAGACATTAATCTATTGCATACATAAGAAAATTCACGAACAATGTACCATCATTATGTGTTTAAAATTGTGCTTGAAAGGATAACTCTCATACAACTTGGTTGGGTGCATCATCTTCTTTGCACATAACCCATGGCACACATGTGCTAGTCTCAATGGCCATTTTTGCAGCCTAATTCACATAACTGTGACCAACAGGACCAAATGCCTTACTCTCTGGTCCATATTCATTCTCAATCTACATATGTAACGACCCAGATTTTCGGCGGCTTTGGTTATCGACATAAGCTCGATGTCGATAACCAAAACATCAAAAAATCCCGGTAATTAATGAAAGAAATTAGAAGGTGAGAATAGATAAGATAGAAACTTAGAATAGAAGAAGAAGAACACAACATCAGAGTAACACGAACCCCACAGCGGAACAAATAACATATAATAGATAACATAACTTTGAAATATAACAGTTATGTATACAATAGCACTTATCAGAGTACAACACTTACAACACAGAGGAAATAAACTATAGCTATATGATTCTGAAGCCTCCTGCTCCAGCTCTTTAATGTATCTGCAAATCCCGACTACTTGACTTCCCGTACAAATTTAGGCACCCAAGAGTTTAGGGAAAACAACAAAGTAAACTCCGGGTCAGTCATGGGACTGGTGTGAGTAAACTAGTTTAAACAGGTATATGAACAAGTAAACGATATCTCATAAGACCACGCTGCAGAACGGAACGGGTTTTTCCCTTATGAGAATCCAAAATATCTTTATATCAAAAACCTTTTGATATTATAATAATGTCTATGTACAAATAGATATCAACTAACAGAAACGTTTTCATCTCACGTTCTACATATATAGTATACAATCAAAATTGCAAGCACGTATTGGATAATGGATTTCCAACTATGACAAGGTATGGAACCACCTTCCGATCAGTGTACTCTAGGAACGATACACTGGAGTTCAACAAGAACATCTTGTAACTCAACCACACATGACCGACCACTCATTTCGCTTGAGTGTATCGAATGTACATCACCAACGGTTGGGATCAGCAACCGTTCCCGTATATATATGGGACAACATTGATAGAATTAAGAAACAAATGAATATTCTCTAGATAGGTGATTATACACCCTACTTCGGTGCGACCGACCTAGCCATGCTGCCTGCCCGATTTCTGTCATTTACCGGTTGATGAGGCTAGAAGCTACGCTTTATCATTACATCAGATTCACTTCGAATGCTACATTGTCAAATCCATCGAAATCACTAATTGACGTTTACAACAATACATTATGTGTCAGCTAAAAGAAGTTTCCTTCTCCGCTTCCACTCTTGGTACGGTTGAAGAAATCAATGTACGTGACCTTTCTGGAAATACTCTGTCAAACATCCATCTTCATTCACTTAAAATGTCACATCGTCATACCCGCCAAATCAAAAATTGACTTATCCAAAAATAACACGGGTATACAGCTAAGAGAAACGAATTCCTCCGCCACCAAACGTGAATACGTTTGAACAGATCAACTTACGCGATCCATTGGATATACTCTGTCAGACCTTCGTCCATACAAGTTGTCCTGGGACTGGACAAACCGAAGGCACTATTCAGTATATCCATCTTAGTCACTGTTATCTAAGACTTATATAACAGCCCTTGCATTTTACTCCGTCTTCAATTATCTTTGGCATATATGATTCGCAATGCTTATGCCAATACAGAGTGGTTCTTCGGATAATAATCCAACTGGTCTCTCTATATTTACAACGTTAAAATGGTCAAAACTTCGATAGTCTGTGATTTAACTATCAAAGAAAAACAAGTGTGCAAACAACGATATTATTTCCAAATGGAAATTATATCGAACAAACATCATTTAACATAAATCTCTTTAGTTCATTTATTTACTTATCTCCTGTTTCCCTATATTCTAAATTCTTATTTTCTTTTATCAGAAAACATTTCTGATTCTCGTTGGGAAAACATTTCCAAAACTCCTTTACGATCAAACCTTACCATTTCTTAGTTAAGAAGGAAGTCACTCAAGTTGGGGTATAATTACCTCTCAGACCTTAACTGAACAACGTTATAACTTCGAAATGGTCAAAGTTTATCTTTTAATCTTTAACAACTTCTTTACGCCTTTCTCGGATCCAATTTTACTAATCTACTTCTATATTTAAAACATTGGTTATAACGATAACGTTATAATCCCTACTTTCGAATTATCTAACTTTAATTATAACTTCTATTCTTATTTGTGAATAATTAACCTAACACTTATTTATTTATAAATAAATAAATCTCTATTTAAACACTGGAAAAGTATAAGTACTTTCCCGAATTCGATATAATCGAATTTGCCGATTAACTCTCTTCGAGAAATCTCTATTTGATTAACTCTTCTTCGAATAACCTATATTCGATTAACTCCTTCTCGAATAAATGATATTCGATAATCTCTCTTCGAATAACTAATATTCGAATACTCTTCCCTTTCAAATATCTCATGTTTGAAAATCTCACTTCGATTAAACTAACATCGATAACTCCCTTCGATGAAACTAACATCGATAACTCCTTTCGATGAAACTAACATCGATAACTCCTTTCGATGAAACTAACATCGATAACTCCTTTCGATGAAACTAACATCGATTTATTTAACTCGACGGACTTAACTCGACTAACTTAACTTGACTCGACTAACTCGACTTGACTAACCCCTTTCGAATAACATATTCGATTAACTAACTTTCGAATACCATATTCGATTAACTAACTTCGAATACCATATTCAATTAACTCCTTTCGAATGTCTATATTCGATTAACTAACTTCGAATACCATATTCGATTAACTAACTTCGAATACCATATTCGATTAACTCCTTTCGAATAACATATTCGATTAACTCCTTTCGAATGTCTATATTCGATTAACTAACTTCGAATACCATATTCGATTAACTAACTTCGAATACCATATTCGATTAACTCCTTTCGAATGTCTATATTCGATTAACTAACTTCGAATACCATATTCGATTAACTCCTTTCGAATGTCTATATTCGATTAACTAACTTCGAATACCATATTCGATTAACTAACTTCGAATACCATATTCGATTAACTCCTTTCGAATAACATATTCGATTAACTCCTTTCGAATGTCTATATTCGATTAACTAACTTCGAATACCATATTCGATTAACTAACTTTGAATACCATATTCGATTAACTCTTTTCGAATGTCTATATTCGATTAACTAACTTCGAATACCATATTCGATTAACTCCTTTCGAATAACATATTCGAATAACTCCTTTCGGATGTCTATATTCGATTAACTAACTTCGAATTCCATATTCGATTAACTAACTTCGAATAGCATATTCGATTAACTAACTTCGAATACCAAATTCGATTAACTCCTTTCGAATGTCTATATTCGATTAACTAACTTCGAATACCATATTCGATTAACTAACTTTGAATACCATATTCGATTTCTCCTTTCGAATACCATATTCGATTTACTTTATTCACTTTATAAAGATTTCCTTTTTAACAACGTTTTATTCATTTGAAAAGATTTACTTTTAAATAACGGTTCTACACTTTAAAAATGATTTCCTTTTTATAATGTTATCTTTCCAATTCTATTTGTAAATGGTTTACAAATATTTCCTTTTCAAATTTATTCTTGAAATATTCTAACTTCTTAAATTCCCGGGAAAATTCGCCATAACCTCCTTTGTATTGGGAGCATCGGGAAAATCCCCAAACTCGCCACACAGGCCTTTCCATTCAAAAAGAAATGTTTTGAATTTATTTCCTTTTCAAATATCTCCTATTTATAAATATTCCAATTTATAAACATTTTTTATTTATAAATATTCCACTTTATAAATATCTCTTATTTATAAATATCCCATTTTATAAATATGCTATTTTCAATATCACTTTGAAAATCCCCTTATCAACATCCCGTATGTTATGGTATTCAATCAGATCAAATCACGATGTTCAATATCGTCCAAGCACATATAATCGCCCACAGATTTTATATCACATCATATAACAATATATGAAAAACAATAAAATAACTGTTGAGGAATCCAGTCGGATTCCTCCAACCTGTTTCCCTGCATCACAGATGTTAGCCAAAAATATTAACATCGATTTCACTTTGATACGAATTATTCTGATAGCAGAATCACATATAAATATTTAACAGTTTATATATATATATATATACAGATATATATATATATATAATTTCTACTAACTGACTAGCAGTTCAATCAAACAATCAACACACAGTCAAACAGACAATATTTAACAATCCTAAGAATACGTTGTAAAAGTAGAACTGTACAGAGTTGGTGAGTTTTACTCACCTTTGACGATCATCGTCAATGACGATAACCATCTCTTTATTCAGCTGGACAATTTATTTTGCTATAAATTGTGACGGACTCCAATTGACTCGCGGTCAGTTCCATTGTGGAGTGCTCGTCCCTACGATCCCAACGCAACTTACGGTTCATAAATCCGACCTCGTATGACCAAGATTTTCAGTTAACAAGTTCGAACTAATTTGAATTAAAAACAAACATGAATGATTTCATTTGGGCTTTACCCCTTTCTTGGCCCACTCCCATACGTGAATACCAAGCCCAACGTTCTTTCTTCCCCAATTTGATTTGGCCGTGACCTGCTCCTCAAACATCACCGTTGACCCCTCCCTTTGACCCACCTTCACTCCTTCTCTGGCCATCTATTTCACCCGCCACCACCATCAAACCACTCAGCTTCCAACCCTCCATCCACTCGACCCAACTGGACACCACTCGACGCCCTCAAGAAGAATGCGACGGCCTACACCCATCAGTTCGATCGACCATTTTCAACACCTAATCCACCCATTTCAGCACACTAGGTGCGGTTCTCTCTTGCGAACTCGAAGATGCCATTGATTTCGACAACGAACGATCACAAATCCCACAAACCTAAACCCTAACTCACGCAGCAAAAACCCCGAACCAGAAAGCTGCCATCGCAACCCACCAAAGTGGTATCAAATCGAAGAGGAACTCTCAAGCAATCCATACATATATCCATTGTAATTTATAGATTTGTATTTTCTTTGATTTGGATTTTTATCTCTTGCGTTCATTGTGTTTTTGAAGAGAGGAAGAGCCTGGCGGCTTGAATGTTTGATTATATAAGGAGGATGAGAAATTGTGTGGCTGTAGACATAAGGATGTGGCCTTGTCTTGACCAAAGGATATTTTTAATTAATATTTTCTTTACTTTATATTGTCATACAAGTGTTTAAAAATTCTTGTGATCACCTATGATACTCAAAAATCACCAAACTGGACATGTAGCTAGAGCTTGACATTACGGTCCCAATGAAACTGGTTTCGTCGAATTCCGACTCCGTATGCTCACATAGTGTATTTTTAACTGTCAAAATACTGACTGTTTTACACTCTAAAAATCTGTATGGCCACACAGTGACTCTAAAAATCACGAAACTGGAAATCTAACAACTATTTGATATTGCGGATCCAACAAAACTAGTTTCGTCGAATTCCGATTTCGTTTGCAAAACCGGCTATTTTTAAAGCTCTGGATGACCCATTTAAATATATAAATATATTTAAATATTATTAAATTAAATATAAATAAATTTATATTATCGTATATCTTCATATATGATATCGTACAGTTCCAGAATATCATATCAAAATTTACAGTTTGATATTTCAGACTCCCGGTTACCTCGATATTCAGTTTTACATTGAAAAACCCTTTTATAACGTATATAAAGCGTTACGAATTATAAAGGAATTTCACAGCGACTTTTCTGAAATTTTATTTGGACATAAATCAAAATCAACATGACGAAATCCCAATTTTTGTCTTCCACTAGAAAGATATACTCCACCAGCTCCACACGTTTCTTGTTTCACAGAAATCCGGCTTAAAACGAATCCTGGACATCCAGTTGAAGTTCAAATCGCCAAATCGCGAACTGCAGCGCCATTTCAAGCTCGATTTTAATTATATTATAATTATACGTTTAAACTATCGTCGATTGAATATATTCGTCAATGTAATTCAACTCTAAGCTGAATTAAATCTCGGGGATGACCCAGTTCACATTATATTGTCAATTCCAATATTTTTGATTATTTCTGAATTAAATATATTATTTAATTATTTAATTTAATTAAATATACCCTATAATTTAATTCCACGACCATTTAATTCACTATATCACTATATATATAATCAAATAAATCAATTATAATACCTCTGCCAATGCGGGTCATTACATTCTTCCCCACTTAAAATAATTCCGTCCTCGAAATTGCTAAGTTAGAGGACGACCCTATCTATTGGAACTCCTAAGATTTGTTTACCCTTTATTTCTGATTTCAACTGAACCAATTATTATCGACTAAAATATTTATTCATTCCGACTAACTAAAATTTTCAAATATTCTGAAAATTTTCTAACACTTTAAATTTTCGGAAAATTTCGCCATAACCTCCTTTGTACAGCCCTATCGGTAAAACCACAACTCGCCTCTCTAGGCCTTCTCCAACCCAAAAGAAAATCAAACAGCCAAGCGGCTTTCCAAATCGGCTCATAAATTCCAAACTCATATATAAAATAGACTTGTACCTTTTTGTCGGGCATATCCTTATATCCCTTCCATCTGTTATCATTCCATATATACCAATGTCCTCCCAATCAAACTCAATCACTTTTATACCGTCAAGCAAAATCATTCACTTATACTCAAGTCGAATCCCATTTTCAATCACAAGTTTCATTCTTGATTTTCAAATTCTAAGTCCAGCTAAATTTCAAATTCTTGACTTATCCATTCAATTCTATTTAACTTAGTTCAAGTTAAATTTCAATTTATTTTTTTACCATCTCACTTTATTTAACTTTATAAGTTAATTTTAATTTCCAGAACTTAAATTCCTGGGTAAATTTCAAATCAATTCGAAATCATAATACCTATTCAAAACCTTTGAATTTCTAGACAACTTGTTTTCTCAAAACAATTCAAATCAAAATCTTTGGTAGTAATCCACCACCTAGAAACTCGAAAATCACACCGATGATACTGCGTAGTCATCATCGGAATTATTTTCCAGCGACCCAAGTGATTTCAATACAATATCATTTCAAAACCCTTACTAAATACATCCATTTTGAAAACATCTCAAAATCTCCCAGGAACTTAAAATTTCCTTATTTTAATTCCAAATCTGATTTAAATTCATATTCAATTCATCTTATTTCATATACTTTACTTATATGATTCTGATTGATTATTTACATAACCATTATATTTGTAATCTTACTCGATTATAATAACAACCAATATATCTAATATATGATAATATATTACATATC
Source organism: Allium sativum (assembly GCA_030737875.1). Classification (NCBI taxonomy): domain Eukaryota; kingdom Viridiplantae; phylum Streptophyta; class Magnoliopsida; order Asparagales; family Amaryllidaceae; genus Allium; species Allium sativum. The sequence continues at coordinate 206,714,995 of CM060918.1, forward strand.
CATACTGTGTCGGTCCATCGTATTCAAGTATTTATTTACTCCTACCGATACAGTGGATCAAACTGATCGACCAGAACTCATAAACAACTCAGCCAATGAATCTCCACAATATAAAACCATTTTTATATCAAATACAAATACGCACTCGTATATATACACTCAACTCAATCTAGGGTATTACTAACCCTATCTCTATCGAGTCACGCCACAGAGCCAAGGTAATTCTTAACTTAAGCTCTGATACCAACTGTAACGACCTGGATTTTCGGCGGCTTTGGTTATCGACATAAGCTCGATGTCGATAACCAAAACATTGAAAAATCCCGATAATTAATGAAAGAAATTAGAAGGTGAGAATAGATAAGATAGAAACTTAGAATAGAAGAAGAAGAAGAACACAACATCAGAGTAACACGAACCTCACAGCGGAACGAATAACATATAATAGATAACATAACTTTGAAATATAACAGTTATGTATACAATAGCACTTATCAGAGTACAACACTTACAACACAGCGGAAATAAACTATAGCTATATGATTCTGAAGCCTCCTGCTCCAGCTCTTCAATGTATCTGCAAATCCCGACTACTTGACTGCCCGTACAAATTTAGGCACCCAAGAGTTTAGGGAAAACAACAAAGTAAACTCTGGGTCAGTCATGGGACTGGTGTGAGTAAACTAGTTTAAATAGGTATATGAACAAGTAAACGATATCTCATAAGACCACGCCAAAGAACGGAACGGGTTTTTCCCTTATGAGAATCGAAAATATCTTTATATCAAAAACCTTTTGATATTATAATAATGTCTATGTACAAATAGATATCAACTAGCAGAAACGTTTTCATCTCACGTTCTACATATATAGTATACAATCAAAATCGCAAGCACGTATTGGATAATGGATTTCCAACTATGACAAGGTATGGAACCACCTTCTGATCAGTGTACTCTAGGAACGATACATTGGAGTTCAACAAGAACATCTTGTAACTCAGCCACACATGACCGACCACTCATTTCGCTTGAGTGTATCGAATGTACATCACCAACGGTTGGGATCAGCAACTGTTCCCATATATATGGGACAACATTGATAGATTTAAGAAACAAATGAATATTCTCTAGATAGGTAATTATACACCCTACTTCGGTCCGACCGACTTAGCCATGTTGCCTGCCCGATTTCTGTCATTTACCGGTTGATGAGGCTAGAAGCTACGCTTTATCATTACATCAGATTCACTTCGAATGCTACATTGTCAAATCCATCGAAATCACTAATTGACGTTTACAACAGTACATTATGTGTCAGCTAAAAGAAGTTTCCTTCTCCGCTTCCACTCTTGGTACGGTTGAAGAAATCAATGTACGTGACCTTTCTGGAAATACTCTGTCAGACATCCATCTTCATTCACTTAAAATGTCACATCGTCATACCCGCCAAATCAAAAATTGACTTATCCAAAAATAACACGGGTATACAGCTAAGAGAAACGAATTCCTCTGCCACCAAATGTGAATACGTTTGAACAGATCAACTTACGCGATCCATTGGATATACTCTGTCAGACCTTCGTCCATACAAGTTGTCCTGGGATTGGACAAACCGAAGGCACTATTCAGTATATCCATCTTAGTCACTGTTATCTAAGACTTATATAACAGCCCTTGCATTTTACTCCGTCTTCAATTATCTTTGGCATATATGATTTGCAACGCTTATGCCAATACAGAGTGGTTCTTCGGATAATAATCCAACCGGTCTCTCCATATTAACAACGTTAAAATGGTCAAAACTTCGATAGTCTGTGATTTAACTATCAAAGAAAAACAAGTGTGCAAACAACGATATTATTTCCAAATGGAAATTATATCGAACAAACATCATTTAACATAAATCTCTTTAGTTCATTTATTTACTTATCTCCTGTTTCCCTATATTCTAAATTCTTATTTTCTTTTATCAGAAAACATTTCTGATTCTCGTTGGGAAAACATTTCCAAAACTCCTTTACGATCAAACCTTACCATTTCTTAGTTAAGAAGGAAGTCACTCAAGTTGGGGTATAATTACCTCTCAGACCTTAACTGAACAACGTTATAACTTTGAAATGGTTAAAGTTTATCTTTTAATCTTTAATAACTTCTTTACGCCTTTCTCGGATCCAATTTTACTAATCTACTTCTATATTTAAAACATTGGTTATAACGATAACGTTATAATCCCTACTTTCGAATTATCTAACTTTGATTATAACTTCTATTCTTATTACTGAATAATTAACCTAACACTTATTTATTTATAAATAAATAAATCTCTATTTAAACACTGGAAAAGTATAAGTACTTTCCCGAATTCGATATAATCGAATTTGCCGATTAACTCTCTTCGAGAAATCTCTATTTGATTAACTCTTCTTCGAATAACCTATATTCGATTAACTCCTTCTCGAATAAACGATATTCGATAATCTCTCTTCGAATAACTAATATTCGAATACTCTTCCCTTTCAAATATCTCATGTTTGAAAATCTCACTTCGATTAAACTATAATCGATAACTCCCTTCAATGAAACTAACATCGATAACTCCTTTCGATGAAACTAACATCGATAACTCCTTTCGATGAAACTAACATCGATAACTCCTTTCGATGAAATTAACATCAATTTGTTTAACTCGACGGACTTAACTCGACTAACTTAACTTGACTCGACTAACTCGACTTGACTAACCCCTTTCGAATAACATATTCGATTAACTAACTTTCGAATACCATATTCGATTAACTAACTTCGAATACCATATTCGATTAACTCCTTTCGAGTGTCTATATTCGATTAACTAACTTCGAATACCATATTCGATTAACTAACTTCGAATACCATATTCGATTAACTCCTTTCGAATAAAATATTCGATTAACTCCTTTCGAATGTCTATATTCGATTAACTAACTTCGAATACCATATTCGATTAACTAACTTCGAATACCATATTCGATTAACTCCTTTCGAATGTCTATATTCGATTAACTAACTTCGAATACCATATTCGATTAACTCCTTTCGAATGTCTATATTCGATTAACTAACTTCGAATACCATATTCAATTAACTAACTTCGAATACCATATTCGATTAACTCCTTTCGAATAACATATTCGATTAACTCCTTTCGAATGTCTATATTCGATTAACTAACTTCGAATACCATATTCGATTAACTAACTTCGAATACCATATTCGATTAACTCCTTTCGAATGTCTATATTCGATTAACTAACTTCGAATACCATATTCGATTAACTCCTTTCGAATAACATATTCGATTAACTCCTTTCGAATGTCTATATTCGATTAACTAACTTCGAATACCATATTCGATTAACTAACTTCGAATACCATATTCGATTAACTAACTTCGAATACCATATTCGATTAACTCCTTTCGAATGTCTATATTCGATTAACTAACTTCGAATACCATATTCGATTAACTAACTTCGAATACCAGATTCGATTTCTCCTTTCGAATACCATATTCGATTTACTTTATTCAATTTATAAAGATATCCTTTTTAACAACGTTTTATTCATTTGAAAAGATTTACTTTTAAATAACGGTTCTACACTTTAAAAATGATTTCCTTTTTATAATGTTCTCTTTCCAATTCTATATGTAAATGGTTTACAAATATTTCCTTTTCAAATTTATTCTTGAAATATTCTAACTCCTTAAATTCCCGGGAAAATTCGCTATAACCTCCTTTGTATCGGGAGCATCGGGAAAATCCCTAAACTCGCCACACAGGCCTTTCCATTCAAAAAGAAATGTTTTGAATTTATTTCCTTTTCAAATATCTCCTATTTATAAATATTCCAATTTATAAACATTTCTTATTTATAAATATTCCACTTTATAAATATCTCTTATTTATAAATATCCCATTTTATAAATATGCTATTTTCAATATCACTTTGAAAATCCCCTTATCAACATCCCGTATGTTATGGTATTCAATCAGATCAAATCACGATGTTCAATATCGTCCAAGCACATATAATCGCCCACAGATTTTATATCACATCATATAACAATATATGAAAAACAATAAAATAATTGTTGAGGAATACAGTCGGATTCCTCTAACCTGTTTCCCTGCATCACAGATGTTAGCCAAAAGTATTAACATCGATTTCACTTTGATATGAATTATTTTGATAGCAGAATCACATATAAATATTTAACAGTTTATATATATATATATATACAGATATATATATATAATTTCTGCTAACTAACTAGCAGTTCAATCAAACAATCAACACACAGTCAAACAGACAATATTTAACAATCCTAAGAATACGTTGTAAAAGTAGAACTGTACAGAGTTGGTGAGTTTTACTCACCTTTGACGATCATCATCAATGACGATAACCATCTCTTTATTCAGCTGGACAATTTATTTTGCTATAAATTGTGACGGACTCCAATTGACTCGCGGTCAGTTCCATTGTGGAGTGCTCGTCCCTACGATCCCAACGCAACTTACGGTTCGTAAATCCGACCTCGTATGACCAAGATATTCAGTTAACAAGTTTGAACTAATTTGAATTAAAAACAAACATGAATGATTTCATTTGGGCTTTACCCCTTTCTTGGCCCACTCCCATACGTGAATACCAAGCCCAACGTTCTTTCTTCCCCAATTTGATTTGGCCGTGACCTGCTCCTCAGACATCACCGTTGACCACTCCCTTTGACCCACCTTCACTCCTTCTCTGGCCATCTATTTCACCCGCCACCACCATCAAACCACTCAGCGTCCAACCCTCCATCCACTCGACCCAACTAGACACCACTCGACGCCCTCAAGAAGAATGCGACGGCCTACACCCATCAGTTCGATCGACCATTTTCAACACCGAATCCACCCATTTCAGCACACTAGGTGCGGTTCTCTCTTGCGAACTCGAAGATGCCATTGATTTCGACAACGAACGATCACAAATCCCACAAACCTAAACCCTAATTCACGCAGCAAAAACCCCGAACCAGAAAGCTGCCATCACATCCCATCAAAGTGGTATCAAATCGAAGAGGAACTCTCAAGCAATCCATACATATATCCATTGTAATTTATAGATTTTTATTTGCTTTGATTTGGATTTTTATCTCTTGCTTTCATTGTGTTTTTGAAGAGAGGAAGAGCCTGGCGGCTTGAATGTTTGATTATATAAGGAGGATGAGAAATTGTGTGGCTGTAGACATAAGGATGTGGCCTTGTCTTGACCAAGGGATATTTTTAAATAATATTTTCTTTACTTTATATTGTCATACAAGTGTTTAAAAATTCCTGTGATCACCTATGATACCCAAAAATCACCAAACTGGACATGTAGCTAGAGCTTGACATTATGGTCCCAACGAAACTGGTTTCATCGAATTCCGACTCCGTATGCTCACACAGCGTATTTTTAACTGTCAAAATACTGACTGTTTTACACTCTAAAAATCCGTACGGCCACACAGTGACTCTAAAAATCACGAAACTGGAAATCTAACAACTATTTGATATTGCGGATCCAACAAAACTGGTTTCGTCGAATTCCGACTTCGTTTGCAAAACCGGCTATATTTAAAGCTCTTGATGACTCATTTAAATATATAAATACATTTAAATATTATTAAATTAAATATAAATAAATTTATATTATTGTATATCTTCACATATGATATCGTACAGTTCCAGAATATCATATCAAAATTTACAGTTTGATATTTCAGACTCCCGATTACCTTGATATTCAGTTTTACATTGAAAAACCCTTTTATAACGTATATAAAGCGTTACGAATTATAAAGGAATTTCACAGCGACTTTTCTGAAATTTTATTTGGACATAAATCAAAATCAACACGACGAAATCCCGATTTTTGTCTTCCACTAGAAAGATATATTCCACCAGCACCACACGTTTCTTGTTTCACAGAAATCCGGCTTAAAACGAATCCTGGACATCCAGTTGAAGTTCAAATCGCCAAATCGCGAACTACAGCGCCATTTCAAGCTCGATTTTAATTATATTATAATTATACGTTCAAACTGTCGTCGATTGAATATATTCGTCAATGTAATTCAACTCTAAGCTGAATTAAATATCGGGGATGACCCAGTTCACATTATATTGTCAATTCCAATATTTTTGATTATTTCTGAATTAAATATATTATTTAATTATTTAATTTAATTAAATATTCCCTATAATTTAATTCCACGACCATTTAATTCACTATATCACTATATATATAATCAAATACATTAATTATAATACCTCTGCCAATGCGGGTCATTACAACATACATACTCAAATTTCAGCGAAACATATTGTTTATGCCAGTCTGAATTTTACCATATTTCTCGAACGATGGTTCATTAAATGAATTATAGGGCCAACTTGCGATTGGTAAAGTGATTCACTCTTGATCAGTTGAACATTTTTTTGGCGTAAATCCTTGCATAGAATTATGCTGAAAAAACACATGATTATCAAAATGGCATATAATTTTTTACTATTTTTAGGAAAATTAAGAAGATAACCTTAAAGGGTTCATTATCCGTTCTGAAGCTAATTCCAGAAACATATTTCAACCACAAAGGAAACTTCTGCATAAAATTTTAAGAAGACGGTTAGTGTTGACAAAACCAGAGGTTATTACAAACCAGAAGCATTAATGAAATATAATAAATCAAATATGTACCCAAAATTCCATTCAACACATAAGGTCCAATTCTCAAATGTACGTAGAGGCCTACTTTCTGCACTGTCTTTATAAACCTCACTAAATCATACCTTTCTTCAAAGTTGTACTACGTAAATCAGAAAGAGAGCATATTTAATGAATACCTTATTACATGTTATTACTTTCATATTAATTTCAAAAGAAAACTTTTTGTACTAGCAAAATTTTACTCATTAATCAAACAATATGCATGGCAGTATAATTTTCATGCAATGTTTATGTGTTTGTCTAAATATAGTCCTTTTTCAAAAAAAAAAAAAAGAAAAGAAAAGAAAACCCAAAACACAACAAAGAAGGAATCAAAGAAAGTCGCCTTATAGAGCAAACAATTAATTTTAAATGTAAGGCAGTACATTATTTATTACACATAATTTACCCATATAAAATAAGTTAGTAACAATAGATTGATCATCTATATAATAAAATGCCTTCGTAGGACAAACAGGGAGACAAAGAAGGGCTGAGATTAAATACATGGAAGGATAAAGAGTGGTTTAGATTTGGCCACCTATGCCTACATTATTCTCCGTTAACTCGCGGTCTAAATTACACAGCCACTACCCTCACTACGTACTTAGATCGAAGATCATGCTCCGTTATCTTTCTTCCCTAAATTTTATTTCTACAGTTTCCATTCTTCCTTCCTTTAGGCGTTTATGGGGAATATGCTTTCAGTTCTAATTGCTTACGCACCAAATATGGGTAAGATCATTTATCACCTTATTCGATTACATAAATACAATGCGATTTACCTTTTTCCTTTGGATTACACGATTCTAACTTCTGTTCCAATCCGTCCCAGATTTAATTGCTTAATTTCTAATTTTATGGGATAGATCTTTCGCATCATAATTCTTCTCATTAATCTAATTCGAGACTTGGAGTATTTTCTTCTACAGGATGTTTTCAGAATTTTGTCACTTCTGTTTTCCATGCTGTTATATTATTGTTTTATGTCAATAACAATAGTAAACTGATGTTTCTAAGCTATTAATCTCCTTCCACTTGCGTTATGAAATCAACTGCTTCATAAGATTTCCGACATCCCAAATCTCGCGTGATGGAAACAAGCGCCTTCATCCACTTTTTCTAATCGGCTGCGTCGTAATCTCCTTTCTCCACCAATGCACACCTAATCAAAACAAACATTTGTATTTTACTATTAGTTTGACTGACTTTTGGATTGCTGGATGGTCAAATTTCATTGGTTTATTCTTCAACTCTAGATTTTGCAGATAGGAGATATCAGAACGGTTGTCATACGGCGGAATCAGGTAGTCTTTGTCAAAATTTTGCTAAGATTTCATTTGAATTTGTCTACTCTTTTTCTCGATAGAATGTTCCGATGTTTTATGTCAACAAGTTAGCATTTTGTTTGTCTAACATGGGGATTCTTATTAAGGTTGATTTTGCAGTTTTGTTCACCACCTTTTTTTCTACATGACTCTTTCTCCCAGTTAAATCCGACGGTTTGCCAGCGTTGATTTATTACAAAGTATTATGGAATGGTAAAATCTCTACTTTATGCGTTGTAAGTGTTATTTGTTAATATTTGATTTTTGGTGATGACTTGCTTTATATGGATATACCCATATTGATACTGAATAAATTTAATCTCTTTGATATCCTCACTTATTAGTTATTCGGACTTGTGTGCATATAAGTCATACCTTGCTACTAGATGCGTTTACTTTCAATAATCCAGTGCAGTGCATGTTATAGGCAAGTTAAAAGCAACAATATGATGTACAAAAAATATAAAGGAACATAAACATAAATGACTGAAAACGTACTTTACTGCGTTAATTTACTACAGGTGTTTTTTTTTTAAAAAAAACTTTACATGTTAGTTGCAAAAATATTTCACTTATTTATTGGTGCTCTTTTGGGGCACTATGGAAAATACTTCGTGCATTGCTTCATAACTATTTTGGATGGTACCTTAATTATGAACTACTGCACTATTACTTATTTACTCATAGGGTATGACTTCCGATTAGAATTATTATTTCACATACATAAGGAACCATTTCATTCTTCGTAGTTATGCTTGGTGAACCGAACGTGTATTTGGTTTTCATAAATTGGCATTGTTAGCAACATTGACTGATTTTCTAAATTTAACATGTGACTAAGTTTCCTATTTTTATCTACAACTAAAGACATATGATGTTAGTTACCAATTAAAAACTTTCTCTTCTACCAGTTAAACTCATACCGCTTCTTAGAGAATTTAAAACGTTCATTCTTCGTAGTTATGCTTGGTGAACCGAACGTGTATTTGATTTTCATAAATTGGCATTGTTAGCAACATTTACTGATTTTCTAACTTGAACATGAGACTGAGTTTCTTATTTTTATCTACAAGTAAAGACATATGATGTTAGTTACCAATTAAGAACTTTCTCTTCTACCAGGTAAACTCATACTGCTTCTTAAAGAATTTAAACCTTTCTCTTCTAATAATATAGTAACCAATTTTGATGTTATCATTACCAATTATGGCTTCTAATAGAAATAAAAAAACTCCCTCTCTTTTTACAATAATTTTGCCAAAGTTGATGTATTTTCTTTCAATTTCTTTCACTGAATTAATGTGCACAACAGCTTATAATTGTTCTAATGCTTCTTTTATCTTTCTTATGCCTACATATGTTAGTTTTTGCGATTTCTTACTGCATTTTTAATTTTTATATTATAGGCCTAAGCTGCCGTTGTAATATGTAACAACCCGTATTTTCAATAACCTGTAATAACATAAATCGAGGCAGAATTTAATTCTAAAATGGGAATCAAGGGAAACGGGCTATGCCATTGCGTTCGTCTCGGAAAAATACGCGAAATAGAGTCCGAGTTTTCGAAAATCGGAGTCCGTATGACCAAGATATGGCCTCGCGAAGTTTCACGAAAATTCCCAAATTAAAGTATACTTAATTAAGTGAAATGGGTTGTGTAGAGATATATATATATATATATATATATTGATATATATATATATATATAATTGAAAATTTAATAAATAAATATGCAAAAATGCTCAAAACAGCGAATTGGGAGAGGGGAATAACCGAACCGGCCGATTTTTGAAGTCGACCCGAGCCCGCTGGGTCGACTAGGGGTTAATCCAGGGTGTTTGGCTGTCAACCCGTGGGCCGATTCGCTCAAGTGCAGATTTTGCATTTGAATGGTTCTCATGGTCCATCTTTAATCTAAAGGCCCTAGATGGTTCCTACACTTGACTTCTTCCCCAAGACATGCTTTGATGGCTTGGATTGAATCTAGGGTTAATCCTATGGCCTAAAACACTTGCCTAATCTATAAATAAGACCCTAACCTACCCTAATTCATTCATAATTAAACCTAGTGACTAAACTATGGCAAAATGCTAGCTCTCATGGCCTCCACTAATTTTATGAAGAGGGTTGCATACTAATCACTCTCTAATCAACTTCTAATCCCTTCTTAGCATCTTAATCTTCTTCATTTGGTGTTCAAAGTTGCTAGTTGTGAGTTTCTATCACTTTGATGATCTTTTGGTAAACTAATTAGATGAGATGTGATGAGATTTATGGTTTTGTATGTGGGTTAATGAGCTTTGAATCATATGATATGATGTTAGCATTAATCTTATGTTTATGCATGTTGAGTATGTAAGCTTATGCAAGTTTAATATGATGTATGTTATGTTTGCATGATGCTAAATATGCAAGTTGTGGGCTATGTAATCATATGCATGTTATGCAAGTTCATGGTAATATGCTATGCAAGTTACATGTATGTAAATATGCAAGTTACTTGTTTGTTAATATGCAAGTTACATGTATGTAAATATGCAAGTTACATGTTTGTTAATATGCAAGTTACATGTTTGTTAATATGCAAGTTACATGTATGTAAATATGCAAGTTACATGTTTCTTTATATGCAAGTTACATGTTTGTTAATATGCGAGTTACATGTATGTAAATATGCAAGTTACATGTTTATTAATATGCAAGTTCATGATGACACATTATGCAAGTCTATAAGCTAATATGCAAGTTTGTTATGCAAAATGAATATGTAAGTTATGTGACATATTATATGCAAGTTATGTGACATGTTATGCAAGTTCATATGCAAGTTATGTGTTTGTTAATATGCAAGATGGCACCTTTGAAACATGTTCATTCATATGCAAGTTGACACCTTTTATATGTGTTATATCATGAACGAAATTACGTGGGAACGATGGGGTAATTAAATGCATAAGTTAATAAGATTGTGTGAAATTAATATAATTATGCATAACACAAAATAAATAAACATAGTATGGGAATTTGCCTATTTGGTTAGGTGTACCCATACTATGTGTTGGGAATTTACCTATTGAGTTAGGTCTACCCCATGGGAATTTACCTATTAAGTTAGGTCTACCCATGTTAAGAAAACTTGATTAATTAGGGATAATTAATATAAAATTATGAGGGTGATTAATTAGGTGTAATTAATTGACTAAGACACGAGGTTGGACTCAGTTGTAGCGTAAAACTGCCCGGACCCAACCGGCTTAACCAGTTGCTACAAATGTTAGCCCAATGTGAGAGGTCTTAGGCACAAACTAAATACGTAATTAATGTAAAGACACGAGGTTAGACTCTGTTATGACATAAGGCTGCCCGGACCCAACCGGCTTAACCAGCGGTCATAAAAGACAGTCTAATGTGAGAGGTCTTTACAAAGGTTACGTTCTTAATTAATTAATTAAGAAACACTTAACCATATTAGCATGTAGAGGGACATGAGGGGTTAAGTGGGTGCCTCGGGTGGCATGAGAAAATCTAGTGGTTGCCTTGGGTGGCAATAGAAAATACGATTAGAATACTTAACCAAAATGGAACATGTAATTAAAACATGATTAAAGGGTTAAGTGGGATATACTAGAAAAAGGGACAAGCTTAGGTGGGTAGCTTGTGGAGGCCCATTTCAACCAGTAACCCATACGTATCTTTGTGGGCTCGACCCATGTCGAGGACGGGACACGCATACTGGGCTTGACTGTAAGAGGCAAACGGGTTAGCGGTGGCAACGCAAGTCCAACGGGCTTCATATGCGTGAGTGGGCCCGGGCTGGTAGGTAAGCCGTTGTTGCATCGAGTAGATATAAGCCGTGCACCTTTAGTTCCATCAGGTTGCCACATTGGGGAATGATACATCCCACGGTGGGGCCAGCACGGGTATCTACGTTAGGGAGCCGATCGAATGGGAAGTAGTGTGTACACCTAGTGGATTGTAGGGCCCCGTGGCGCCTACTTGGTCACCTAGGGGTACGCAGGTACTAATTAGTAAATTTTATAAGTCCTTGGGTGGGATCAACCTTTAAGTTAGGAACGACTGGTGTGGTGCAGTTTAGTAATTTACCTTAGGGAGGGTAGATGCGTCTTTATCCTTTATCTTCGTTTAGTTGACTGCTTAGGGTAGCCATTCATCCCTATATGTTACCGTATATCAGTTTATGTCTTCTCTGGTTACTTTAACGATTGTATTGTTAAAGTTATAGGACTCGCTCAGACTTATGTCTGACCCTGTTGTTTTTATCTTTTTCCCAACCCTCAGGTCCTACGGTGGATCCTAGCAGTAGTAGAGCTTGATCGGATTGCTGTTCCAGTCTTTAGGAGCTTGGATAGATGTAAAGCTCCAGTTATCCAGTTATCTTTTCTTTTGTTTGGCTATTGTATGAGAGTGGGATTATGTACTTCTTTATTTTGATGGATATTGTACTTGACCTTTATTGTGGTTTTATGATGTAACCAGACATGTTTTACTTCCGCTGTTATGAGATGATGTTTTAAAATTTCAAGTACTATTTATATCTGTCTTGTTGTAATTTTTCTGTTCTATATTCACTAAAATACTCCACCAATGCTATGGCATTCCCTTAGTGAGTGATCATAGCGGGAGTGGGGTGTTACACGTGGTATCAGAGCTTAAGGTTACCAGAACAGATAAAATTTTTGAGAAAAACTACTTTCTAAGAGTATTTTCGAAGAAAGGATTTTTAAAAGCATGTCTTCTAAGAGAAAAAGTTTTTGAAAAAGAAAAGCATAATCCCCAATAGCCATATCTTTATCTTTCGGAATCTCCTTTTTGAATCTTTCCTCTTTCGTTTCAGCATGGCTGAAGATCTTAACATCCCGGAGGGTTTAGTTATACCACTATGGTATAGGAGGTTGCAAGAGGCTAGGGCCGCGGCTGCGGGTCCGGCCAATGCTACTACACCAGAGACAACCGCTCCTCCTCCTCAGCCTAGAGTGGATAATTTTGCTAAGGTTTGCAAGGAGTTCAAGGCTATAGGAGGAAAACCTTTTCTTGGTTCAGAGACTTTCGTAGAGGCTAGAGATTGGCTTAAGGAAGTGGAAGAGTTGCTAGATATCTTTGAAGTGGAAGAGGGAAAGAAAGTCAAGTTGGCGGCTTGGTTAATGAAGGGAGAGGCCTCATTCTGGTGGGAGGTCACTAATGGAGAACGCCCTGTTGACTCTTGGGCAGATTTTAAGCAAAGGTTTGGGGCTAAGTTTCTCTCAAGGGCGGAAGAGAATCTGTTTATGGAGAAGTTCTTGAATTTGAAGCAAGGGAATCTCACGGTGAAAGAATATGTCAACAAATTCAATCAATTAGCAAGGTTTGGCATAGAGTTGGTGAATACACCGGAGAAGAAGGCTTTGAGGTTCGTTAGAGGCTTGAACGAACCATTGCAAGGAATAGCTATGACTCACATTCCTATGGGGGCCACTTTTGAGAAGCTTGTCTACATGGCACTTATGCATGAGGATGATAAGAATTCTAAGGCACCAGAGAAAAAGGGGGATCAGAAGAAACCGCAACAGCAACAACAAGGCAAGGGCGGAAAAGGCAATGGTGACAAAAAGAAGACGAAGAAGAAGTGCTTCAATTGTGGAACACCAGGACACCTTAGTAAGGATTGTCGCAAAAAGAAGAAGACCGGTTGCTTTCATTGTGGTGAAGCAGGGCATCTTGTGAAAAACTGCCCAAAGAAGGGGCAGAAGACGGGGTCTACCTCAGGAGGCCAGGTGCAAGCTCTTATAGCACCACCTCAGTCAGGGGGGCAAGTTCAGGTTCTCTCAGTTCCACCGATTCAGCAGAGAGGTAGAACTATTTCCGTTGAAAGTCTGGTTTTTCTGTTTGATCATCCAGTTCGTACTTTGTTTGACTCTGGCGCATCGCATTCTTTTATCTCATCATCGTTAGTTGAGTCACTGCACTTAGACACCAGTCTAGTTGATGATCCCTTGGTTGTCTCAAACCCAATTGGGGGCTCCATATATCTGTCTATGATATGTTTGGGTTTGAAGATTTCTATACTTAGCGTTGAGTTTAGATGTGATGCTTTTGTATTGGGCTTCACGGGCTATGGGTTGATCTTGGGCATGGACTGGTTATCCAGTAATGGTGCCGTTCTTGATTGCGAAAGGAGAGTTGTCAGGCTCATGACCCGCTTGGGTAACACTCTCGAGATCTCTTGCAATCCCATGGAATCTGTTTTGCTAAGTTATCTTGAATCGCTCGATGCTTCGGTCGAGAGTTTGTGTTCTGTCAGAGTAGTCCGGGAATATCCGGATGTGTTTGAAGAAGTAAAGGGTTTGCCTCCGAAGCGGGAGATAGATTTCCGAATTTATTTGGTGGATAATGCCAAACCAGTGTCTTTGCCAGTACGCCACATGGCTCCTCGTGAGAGAAGAGAACTTCATAAGCAAGTAGGGGAGTTGCTTGAGAAGGGGTTCATAAGGCGAAGTATATCGGAGTGGGGAGCTCCAGTAGTGTTTGCCACGAAGGCGGATGGGTCCCTCAGACTTTGTGTGGATTATAGAGAACTTAATAAGCTCACGAAGAAGAATAGACACCCATTACCGAGGATAGATGATCTCTTTGATCAGTTGGTTGGCGCGTCAGTATTTTCGCAGATGGACTTAGCTACAGGGTTTCATCAGTTAAGAGTGGCGGAGGACAGTATAGAGAAGACTGCTTTCCGGACTCCGGATGGTTTTTATGAGTGGCTAGTGATGCCATTTGGGTTGACAAACGCCCCCGCATACTTTGTTGATCTCATGAGTAGAGTGTTCAGAGAGTATCTGAATAAGTTTGTAGTAGTTTTTGTGGATGACATCTTGGTCTTTTCCAAGAATGAAGAAGAGCATGCCTTACATCTCAAGGAAGTGTTGGAGACTCTTCGAGCGCATAGTCTTAAAGCTAAATTCTCTAAATGCCATTTTTGGAGAAGAGAAGTGCGATTCTTAGGGCATGTGGTCTCTAAGGAAGGGATAGCTGTGGATCCCGCAAAGATAGTATCTATCCAGGATTGGAAAGTTCCTAGAAATGCTACCGAGGTAAGAAGTTTCTTGGGGTTGGCAGGATATTATAGGAAGTTCATCAAAGACTTCGCGAAGATATCAGCCCCATTAACCCGCTTGACGAAAAAGAATCTGGTTTTCTCGTGGGATGTAGATTGTGATGATGCTTTCCGACGGTTAAAGAGAGCTTTGACCACCGCTCCAGTTTTAGTGCTCCCGGATGGGAGTAAGCCGTTTGTTGTTTATACCGATGCTTGTGGAACAGGATTAGGCGCAGTCTTGATGCAGGAGGGAAGGGTAATAGCCTATGGAGGGAGACAATTGAGAGTGCATGAGAAGAATTACCCTACCCATGATCTAGAGTTGGCCGCGATTGTTTTCGCACTTAAGTCTTGGCGCCATTATCTTCTTGGTGAGAGATTCGAGTTGTTCACCGACCATAAATCATTGAAGTACTTATTCTCTCAGAAGGATTTAAACTTAAGACAGCAAAGGTGGATGGAGTTCTTAGCATCCTATGATTTCGAGATAGCGTATACCCCTGGTAAGGGTAACGTGGTGGCAGACGCCTTAAGTAGAAAAAGGCTATCTTTGAGTCCATTGTTCGTGGAACGACGAAGCTTGGAGTTTCTTTCTTTGTTTGACTTCAGACCTTCTGTTGATTTTGTACCTGGTTTGTTGGCATCCTTGGAGGTTAGACCTACTCTTTTGAGACGGATTGGCGAGGCTCAGCGAGACGACCCACAGTTGGTTGTGTTGGTAGAGAAGCTTATAAGAGGGGAGTCGTCCAGCCATTTGGGTAGATACACCATAGATGATAAGGGATGGTTGCATAGAGACGGTAGACTTTGTGTACCGCAAGATGAGGGTTTGAAGAAGGCTATTTTGGATGATGCACATCGTTCAAGAATGACTATTCATCCCGGTGGAGACAAAATGTACCAAGACATGAAGAGAGTTTTCTTCTGGGCCGGTATGAAGAAAGATGTGGCCGAGTATGTGGCTAGATGCTTAGTGTGCCAACAAGTTAAAGTGGAGCAAAGGAAACCCGGTGGGTTGCTACACCCATTGGAAGTTCCACAGTGGAAGTGGGATAGTGTCTCGATGGATTTCATCGACGGGTTACCGAGATCGAGGAAGGGCAATACGGGAATTTGGGTTGTGGTAGACAGACTTACCAAGAGTGCCCATTTTATACCCGTAAAGAGTAAGAGGACCGCTCCATGGCTTGCTTCAGTCTATGTTAGAGAGATTGTTAGATTGCATGGCGTACCATCCAGCATTGTGAGTGATCGAGATCCTATTTTCACTAGTGAGTTTTGGAGAAGTTTGCAAGAGGCGGTAGGGACTCAGTTGTGTTTGAGCACCGCATATCATCCTCAGACGGACGGTCAAACTGAGAGGGTGAACCGTATCTTAGAAGATCTTTTGAGGCTTTGTATCTTGGATTTTGGAGGTACATGGGAAGAACATCTTCCTTTGGTGGAGTTCGCATATAATAACAGCTTTCAGTCCAGTATTGGTATGGCTCCTTTCGAAGCTCTTTATGGAAGGCCTTGTCGATCTCCTACATGTTGGTGGGAATCTACGGATAAGATCTTGCTTGGGCCGGATATGGTTAGAGAGACTTCAGAGAAGATTGATTTAATTCGAAAAAGGATGAAAGCAGCGCAAGATAGACAGAAATCTTATGCGGATCGGAGAAGGACGGATCTTGAGTTTGAGGTTGGGGACATGGTTTTTGTCAAAGTATCTCCATTGAGAAATGTTGTTCGCTTTGGGTCCGTAGGGAAGTTAGCACCGAGATTTGTTGGGCCGTTTCCTATTAAGGAAAGGATTGGACGGATGGCATATAGGGTGGAGTTGCCCGACAGACTTAGTGGTGTTCATGATGTATTCCATGTATCACATTTGAGGAAGTGCTTACATGAGACCGCGGAGGTGGTAGAGCCGAGCTTGCTTAGAGATGTAGAGGTAGAGCGTGATGCGACGATTCGACGAGCTCCTACTCGCATCCTTGGGTCAGAAACTAGGAAGTTGAGGAACAGAGAAGTTCAGCTAGTTAAAGTGCAATGGGGAGATGACGAAAGCAATGCTACTTGGGAGACGGAAGCAAAGATGCGTTCTTTGTATCCATTTCTTTTTGAGAGTATGTCTTTTAACTTCTCCTTTATTGCTTGTCTAGTACTTATCTTATCTTTAGTATATCCTCTCGCTAATACCTATGACCTTTAGATAGGGTAAAACCTATGGTTGAAACATGTGTTTGAAACATGTTATGGTTGATGGATGCATATGGATGCAATTGTTTGCTAGTGGTTGCTCGTGGATGCATATACACACACATTAGGCACTAGATCGGCTCAGTCACTTCATGTTGCATATTGCATAAATGGATGTGGTAGTTAGATTGATGGATGTATCATGGCTGTGTTATCATATGGATGATGCATTTTTGTGTATGGTTGTGCACGCATGTAGAAATTTGTATGTGTCAATAGGGTTTCGCATACATATTGGATGCATGGCACTATCATGGTTTGCATTAAGGAGGTTTACTGTATCAGTAACCGCCTGATTTTTGCATTAGGTAAGTACATATACACACACTTTTGCATATATCCATCCAGCATTTAGAATCTTGTAAGGACAATGATTGCTCGTGGATGATGCTTTGAGTAGATGGATGATTGGATGGTAGGATACGTTCTTCCTAACTTGAAGATTTCGGGGACGAAATCCTTTAAGGAGGGGAGAATGTAACAACCCGTATTTTCAATAACCTGTAATAACATAAATCGAGGCAGAATTTAATTCTAAAATGGGAATCAAGGGAAACGGGCTATGCCATTGCGTTCGTCTCGGAAAAATACGCGAAATAGAGTCCGAGTTTTCGAAAATCGGAGTCCGTATGACCAAGATATGGCCTCGCGAAGTTTCACGAAAATTCCCAAATTAAAGTATACTTAATTAAGTGAAATGGGTTGTGTAGATATATATATATATATTGATATATATATATATATATATAATTGAAAATTTAATAAATAAATATGCAAAAATGCTCAAAACAGCGAATTGGGAGAGGGGAATAACCGAACCGGCCGATTTTTGAAGTCGACCCGAGCCCGCTGGGTCGACTAGGGGTTAATCCAGGGTGTTTGGCTGTCAACCCGTGGGCCGATTCGCTCAAGTGCAGATTTTGCATTTGAATGGTTCTCATGGTCCATCTTTAATCTAAAGGCCCTAGATGGTTCCTACACTTGACTTCTTCCCCAAGACATGCTTTGATGGCTTGGATTGAATCTAGGGTTAATCCTATGGCCTAAAACACTTGCCTAATCTATAAATAAGACCCTAACCTACCCTAATTCATTCATAATTAAACCTAGTGACTAAACTATGGCAAAATGCTAGCTCTCATGGCCTCCACTAATTTTATGAAGAGGGTTGCATACTAATCACTCTCTAATCAACTTCTAATCCCTTCTTAGCATCTTAATCTTCTTCATTTGGTGTTCAAAGTTGCTAGTTGTGAGTTTCTATCACTTTGATGATCTTTTGGTAAACTAATTAGATGAGATGTGATGAGATTTATGGTTTTGTATGTGGGTTAATGAGCTTTGAATCATATGATATGATGTTAGCATTAATCTTATGTTTATGCATGTTGAGTATGTAAGCTTATGCAAGTTTAATATGATGTATGTTATGTTTGCATGATGCTAAATATGCAAGTTGTGGGCTATGTAATCATATGCATGTTATGCAAGTTCATGGTAATATGCTATGCAAGTTACATGTATGTAAATATGCAAGTTACATGTTTGTTAATATGCAAGTTACATGTATGTAAATATGCAAGTTACATGTTTGTTAATATGCAAGTTACATGTTTGTTAATATGCAAGTTACATGTATGTAAATATGCAAGTTACATGTTTCTTTATATGCAAGTTACATGTTTGTTAATATGCGAGTTACATGTATGTAAATATGCAAGTTACATGTTTATTAATATGCAAGTTCATGATGACACATTATGCAAGTCTATAAGCTAATATGCAAGTTTGTTATGCAAAATGAATATGTAAGTTATGTGACATATTATATGCAAGTTATGTGACATGTTATGCAAGTTCATATGCAAGTTATGTGTTTGTTAATATGCAAGATGGCACCTTTGAAACATGTTCATTCATATGCAAGTTGACACCTTTTATATGTGTTATATCATGAACGAAATTACGTGGGAACGATGGGGTAATTAAATGCATAAGTTAATAAGATTGTGTGAAATTAATATAATTATGCATAACACAAAATAAATAAACATAGTATGGGAATTTGCCTATTTGGTTAGGTGTACCCATACTATGTGTTGGGAATTTACCTATTGAGTTAGGTCTACCCCATGGGAATTTACCTATTAAGTTAGGTCTACCCATGTTAAGAAAACTTGATTAATTAGGGATAATTAATATAAAATTATGAGGGTGATTAATTAGGTGTAATTAATTGACTAAGACACGAGGTTGGACTCAGTTGTAGCGTAAAACTGCCCGGACCCAACCGGCTTAACCAGTTGCTACAAATGTTAGCCCAATGTGAGAGGTCTTAGGCACAAACTAAATACGTAATTAATGTAAAGACACGAGGTTAGACTCTGTTATGACATAAGGCTGCCCGGACCCAACCGGCTTAACCAGCGGTCATAAAAGACAGTCTAATGTGAGAGGTCTTTACAAAGGTTACGTTCTTAATTAATTAATTAAGAAACACTTAACCATATTAGCATGTAGAGGGACATGAGGGGTTAAGTGGGTGCCTCGGGTGGCATGAGAAAATCTAGTGGTTGCCTTGGGTGGCAATAGAAAATACGATTAGAATACTTAACCAAAATGGAACATGTAATTAAAACATGATTAAAGGGTTAAGTGGGATATACTAGAAAAAGGGACAAGCTTAGGTGGGTAGCTTGTGGAGGCCCATTTCAACCAGTAACCCATACGTATCTTTGTGGGCTCGACCCATGTCGAGGACGGGACACACATACTGGGCTTGACTGTAAGAGGCAAACGGGTTAGCGGTGGCAACGCAAGTCCAACGGGCTTCATATGCGTGAGTGGGCCCGGGCTGGTAGGTAAGCCGTTGTTGCATCGAGTAGATATAAGCCGTGCACCTTTAGTTCCATCAGGTTGCCACATTGGGGAATGATACATCCCACGGTGGGGCCAGCACGGGTATCTACGTTAGGGAGCCGATCGAATGGGAAGTAGTGTGTACACCTAGTGGATTGTAGGGCCCCGTGGCGCCTACTTGGTCACCTAGGGGTACGCAGGTACTAATTAGTAAATTTTATAAGTCCTTGGGTGGGATCAACCTTTAAGTTAGGAACGACTGGTGTGGTGCAGTTTAGTAATTTACCTTAGGGAGGGTAGATGCGTCTTTATCCTTTATCTTCGTTTAGTTGACTGCTTAGGGTAGCCATTCATCCCTATATGTTACCGTATATCAGTTTATGTCTTCTCTGGTTACTTTAACGATTGTATTGTTAAAGTTATAGGACTCGCTCAGACTTATGTCTGACCCTGTTGTTTTTATCTTTTTCCCAACCCTCAGGTCCTACGGTGGATCCTAGCAGTAGTGGAGCTTGATCGGATTGCTGTTCCAGTCTTTAGGAGCTTGGATAGATGTAAAGCTCCAGTTATCCAGTTATCTTTTCTTTTGTTTGGCTATTGTATGAGAGTGGGATTATGTACTTCTTTATTTTGATATTGTACTTGACCTTTATTGTGGTTTTATGATGTAACCAGACATGTTTTACTTCCGCTGTTATGAGATGATGTTTTAAAATTTCAAGTACTATTTATATCTGTCTTGTTGTAATTTTTCTGTTCTATATTCACTAAAATACTCCACCGATGCTATGGCATTCCCTTAGTGAGTGATCATAGCGGGAGTGGGGTGTTACATAATACTTAATCACAAGGGTCACAATTGCTTTTCACGTTATCCACCAAATTTGGTTCAAATTGGTTATATTTATGTTTGAAACACTGCAAAGATGGAACGGTGCCTACGACTGTACCTTTAAAATCATCTCAGTTTATGCTTTGCTGCTAAATTTGGTTACTGCAGTTGATCCGCGAACACATCATTGATACCGCTGTTGACATCATTTTTACTTATGCACATGCTTTTGTAAGGATAAATTATAATGCATAAATTATAATGCATTAGCTGAGCATCAAAGATTTAAATAAGATAATAATAGTATTTTACATATGCTGAATGATAAGTAACGGTTTATGTACTTACATTCATTAGGTATTAACATAATTAAGTCTAATTCAATGAGCCCAATGAAATATGCTATTTAATCGCATACTTTTCTACTGTAGATAGCTAGAAAAACACCTTTTGTATCTGTTTTTATTAGGAAAGTAAAATGTGAATTGTAAATACACACAGTTTAGTCTCAAATGAATTTTATATTATCATAATTTACACAGTGCTATAGGGAGATGTAAGGAACATATTAGTAGTTGTTTTATATTTTTGATATTATAATAATATATTGCATGTTGGAATATAATTTTTTTCTCTTCTACCGTTATCTTTTTAACATTATTTTAATTATTATGAATAACAGCCTTATCCGAAAGTAATTAATGTCATCTTAGTATACAAAATATAAATGTGTTTATTCAATGCTTACAACATTTTGGATTTATTTGTTGTAAACTATAATGTCGGTGATGATATTATTTTTCCCATAGTTTCTTTACACAGACAATTTCAATTATAGAAACGTATAATCAGTGAACAAAGAAACATGTAACACATAAATTTATTAATTACAGTATAAAAATAATACAACATTGATATGTAGTTTCACTTTCTAATTTCTATTTTATTTTCAACATTATGTTATTGATTTGGAAATTTCATGCCATGAAGAGCCAAAAAATAAGTTTGATGTAGACCAGTTTACATCATCAATATAAGTTCCAGAATGATCTATTATCATCTTCAGTAATTTAACATAGTTTCATAAGTCAACAATTTGGCCAAGTGTCTAATGGTAAATTGCTATAGTTGAATAGTATTATAAGACATACATCTACACTGAACTTTTTTGAGTGGTCGTTATGTTTATACTTTAGTGCTGGATATTTCAATTTTAGACCTTAACTAGAAGTACACAAATAGACTTTATCTCGGAATCAAGGTCATTATAGCATTTGGAACAGTACAAACTGACTAATAAAACTAGGGCTGTTATGGTAATGGTTACCGTTACCGTTTGACAAATACCGTTACCATACCATTTTTACTGGTAAAGCAAAATTGCTTACCGTTACCATTATCGGTCGACGGGTATACCGATGAATCTGGTAACTGTTACATTGGTAATGGTAAATTACCGTTTGTCCATCAAAGTTTATATTTTAACATATTTTTTGCACATAGTGCATCTTTATTATACTATATGTATTGTTAGTTTATAAAAACCATAAATGAAAAAGAAAATAAGCATATCCGAAATTATATCATCTGATTATCGAACTAAATATAATCATTTATTCGGTTCTACGTGCATGTAGTAAAGCATATCCGATGAGTATACTTATGTTTTGAATTAACTGGTAAAATTACCGTTACCGCTGGTATTGAAGAAACGTTACCGATAATTTACCGTTAAAAACAGAAATTATCGTTACCATACCGTTTTAACTGGTATACCGATTTCAATCAAAAAAGGTTACCGATCGAGTGGTAATGGTATGGTATGGTAAATTTACCATTACCGTAACAGCTCTAAATAAAACCAACAAAAGTAGGAATAAAGAAAATATGACCATAATGATACATCAATAATCCATATTCATTAGTAAATATTACAGTAGCCGTTTGTATCATGGTATCCAGCCAATGGCCACAATATGATTTAAATAAATAAAAATACAACTTCCGATTATTATTTTCATGTAAATTTATGCTTAATTTAAAATTTCCCGAATAGTTTCAATGATATTTGGTTTTAAGTTATATAATATTGTATAAAACATAGTTGTGTGATGAGGTTGAGTATATTACACTAATTAAATTAATTTATATTTTTTGCCTTTTAAGCCATAACTATATGCCAAGTTTGACTTGCTCGATGTGTTTGGAGGAGATGAACATTGGAACAGAAAGGAGGATGATGCCATGGTTGGAGCTATATAGCTGTTGCCCTGTGTGTAGGTTTCGAAGGCCTATGGCGGGTTGATGCGTGTAAACATGGATGTATGTTACAGAAGGATGCCAATGATTTGGTTATTTTTTCCTTCAAATTTTAAATGATGGTGATTATAATAATGTATATGTATTGAAAAGCAAACTTGAGCTGAGCTGCCGTTAAGCTGTTATTTGTATGGCTTTTCTGAATTCACTCACCCGGGTAAATTATTATATAACTGTAAAGAAGTCATGTAGAGCACGTATATACATACTCCACCCAGTGCTCAAGTCACAATGTAAAGAACACATGCAATATGTCATGTTATTTTCTCTGTGTATCTTCAGACAACCCTTGAAGAAATATAAAAAATTGGACCACACCGATTGAGTGCATACCGATATACATTGATCTACATATATCTTCAGATATCCCATGGTTGTGTTTGATGTTGTTTGTTTTATTTGTATATTTAACATTTCCTTTAATATTTCAGATTTTATAGAGTAAAAATTGTTGAATTATTATGTGCTTGATCGGTTGCTGTTGATCAATTATTATTGATTTGTGCACATATAAAGTGGAATACTTCAAACGTAATAATCCGTACACTTTTTTTTACAAATAGTGTTTGTTAACACCAATACATCATGCATTGAGGTACAACAGTCCATGCGCGAAGCGCGTGCTTTGATCACGCGCGAAGCGCTTGCCTTGATCAATATATTAATTTATTTAATTAGCATGACACCTTATTCATCTGGATAGTGCAACTTATACATGGTTACGTTAATTATCATGTTTCTATTGACGGATGTAAACTGCAAATGGACTCAACAAAATAAATTGCAAACGGTCAAGTTTTTAATTCACGCAACTGTCAAGTTTAGGGGTGGTGGGTCCATGCTCAGGTTGAAGCCATCATTTATCAGTATTTTTTCTAATTGATGGAATGTACGTTAACTCATTAGTAATTTCCATTGAGTAAACGTTTTTTAATTTACTATAGGTGTTATTATTTTAGTTTATGTGTATACTGAAAAAAAAAATACTGCAAACAAGTCTACATATCTGATCTTATACAAGTGTTCGTCTTATAATATGATATACTTTTCTGTATGCATTTGCATTTAAGTTTGAACTTAACAAGTACTTAAGGGTTTTTTGTAATTGATATATCCTATAATAAGATTAGTTCCCTCTTAAAAAAATAATCAATACAAAATAAGATTAGTTCCAATTTTCATTTTTCTAACTGTTCTATCACCCATTAGTCTATTATGCAACTTATATTCATTTTTCATGTTTAAGACACTAAACTATTTATATAAGGAAAAAAGGCCAATGCACCCGCAGAAGGCATATAAAAATCATCAAAATGAATGTAAAGCCTGTATTAATATTTGCTCAGTTACATTTATATCAATGACTTTTCATATGAGCGTTAGTTAATTAGATCATGTAGGAAATTTAGATACATGAAAGGATTATGATATAACTTTGCAAAGAAAGATAGTAAGTTCTTCTCCTTGATACCGAGAGAAAAAGAAAGTTGATACCTTAAATTATTATTGCAATGGCCATGTTTATTATATACGTATACTGATGAAACAACTAGCACTCACTATTTTCAATAGTTCCAGTTCTAAATTATATTTTATTTAATATACCTTTTGCAGCCAAATAGAAATTGAGGTTGATGTTTGGACCAAACCAAGGCCCATGATGAAAGATAAGATCTAAATTAATCCTTTTATACCCATCATTTCACTTACTATGAATAATTTCTAAAAGTATGAAAATATAAGGAATATTCTATTACGTACTACTGCCCACTTATAAAAAACCCAAGAATAGCAAAAAAAACTATGAAATGCAATATTAATATACATTTAAGTGAGCTATTGCGAGCAATACCTTTTTTTCTCTATCCGTTATAATACACATTTAGTTACCTATGAGACCACTGCATATGAAAATTGATTATATATGAAAACTTAACATTTGATAATTGATAAACCATTTCACAAGAAGATGGATGGCACATCAATGACAAAAAAGTTTGTGTTGCTAACTGGAAGTAGGTTAACATATACTATGCTTCTTGATAATAATTTCAAGGGAGCGTTTAACACATTTAATAAATTATTTTGAATTTGTACCTTTTTACTGGACTTATAATGCATAAATTAGTTACAGTTAAGAAAGATACTGATAGCTTCTTTTTTTATAACTATTAATGTGTGAAATGAGCATTTTACACTGCTTGCCTTTTGTTTTCTTTGCATTATACTTGACTAAGCATTATTAGTATCAAAGTCTTTAACACCTGCAGCTAGCCTGCTAGAGAGGTTATAATATTAGTTAGTGACATTGTGCGCAAGTCATTTTGTTGAATACAGTCCCTTGAATTTTGATAATAGAAATACCACTTTATTACTTATTCACATGATGAGTCTTTTTTCTGTCATGTAAAACAAGAAGCAAGCAAAGTAAAGAACATTGTTTTCGATGAGAGAAATTTATTATATCACTTCTTGCTGTCAAATTTAGTTTCTACAGTAGAATCCTAACACATACATATATCATTACATTATATATCTTGCTGCTATACAATATGTTCTCACCGCTTATTGATGAATGCAAACTAAAACACTTAAAAGTCTATGCTCCCCTGCATCGTACGGGTTTCCACTCGTTTTTAATAACAAAGTAAAAGGTCATATAATACAATATAACTGCTTTC
The DNA here is from genome assembly GCA_030737875.1 of Allium sativum. Taxonomy (NCBI): domain Eukaryota; kingdom Viridiplantae; phylum Streptophyta; class Magnoliopsida; order Asparagales; family Amaryllidaceae; genus Allium; species Allium sativum. The sequence goes on from CM060918.1 coordinate 206,741,127, forward strand.
ATTCAGCAACCACACTATGTAGAAAGCATAATAACATTTGTAAAAGAGTATACCCATGGTTGAATCTTCGACACCATGAAACCTCTCCTTTTATCGCATGCAAACAAAAAACCACATTTGGATTATTGTATTTCTTGCACAGTCAATCCAAGCAAAAATGAAAGTTGCTTATTATTAATAATATGCTAATGCACATTGAGTGTCTAGTGTGATGATATAATAGACATAATTAATTTAATTATCAGTAGCTCGTACTTAACAAATATAGTCAATAACATCAATTATCCTTTGAGTAAACCCTTTTAGCATCTATAAATTAAAAAATTATTATACTAAACACACCGCTACTTGTAGCAATGAATCCTGGGGTGTAGAGTGCATGCAGGTTACACTTAGTTTACCAGATATCAGCAAACACACTGCCATTGTAAAATTCACAAATTGTTGACATATATATGTAAAATTCATTACCTTCTGATTGATTGCATTAAACAATCAACAAATAGCTTGGATTGCCATTGTACATGTAGGATCAGAAAAGTTCCTTGTTTAGCGGCTCTCTTCCTTCAAGGTGAAAAATTAAAACATTTGTCAATTATCAAATGTTAACATATATCCCAAACTGTTTCAATTACTTTTTTGTATGGAGTAGGCCAAAATATATGTAATTTGTTTATTTATTGTAATTTTCAATGGATCATATGAATACATACAAAAAATTTAAAAATCATAAATAGTAATAAAAATGACAAAGATAAATATGCATAATGTTATCTATACTACTATATTAACGATAAAGATAAATATGCATGAACATAAAAGAGGAACATACAAAGATATACCATTTTCTAGTTCACTTCATGTATAATTATTAGTACCATATCTTGTAGCATCATATGGAGGTGATCCCTTGCATCAACATTGTCTCCTCATTATTTTGGCAACAACGATGAGGCCTTGTATGGAAGAAATACATCAAGAAGGGCTTGTGTAACAACCTGCATTTTACGCATTGAAAGATCATAAAATATTTTATTTTTATTCCTGGAGGGTTGGATTATTCTCATATTTTAATATGTCGCTTATGGGGATGTGAGACACGTCCATAATTTTTACTAATTTTGTTTATGACCATTTCCCCCTATCAATCTTGTACAGGGCATAACTTTTAACTCAGGATGAATCAGAGGGTGAGATCTATGCTATTGGAAAGGAATTGATGATTGCCTTTCTTTGGAGTGGTTACATTAAAGATTTGGCCTAGCGGTTTGGGAGGAATTACTGTTTTAAGGTTTTTCAGTTGGTCGTTGTAACAACCCGTATTTTCAATAACCTGTAATAACATAAATCGAGGCAGAATTTAATTCTAAAATGGGAATCAAGGGAAACGGGCTATGCCATTGCGTTCGTCTCGGAAAAATACGCGAAATAGAGTCCGAGTTTTCGAAAATCGGAGTCCGTATGACCAAGATATGGCCTCGCGAAGTTTCACGAAAATTCCCAAATTAAAGTATACTTAATTAAGTGAAATGGGTTGTGTAGATATATATATATATATATATATATATATATTGATATATATATATATATATATATAATTGAAAATTTAATAAATAAATATGCAAAAATGCTCAAAACAGTGAATTGGGAGAGGGGAATAACCGAACCGGCCGATTTTTGAAGTCGACCCGAGCCTGCTGGGTCGACTAGGGGTTAATCCAGGGTGTTTGGCTGTCAACCCGTGGGCCGATTCGCTCAAGTGCAGATTTTGCATTTGAATGGTTCTCATGGTCCATCTTTAATCTAAAGGCCCTAGATGGTTCCTACACTTGACTTCTTCCCCAAGACATGCTTTGATGGATTGAATCTAGGGTTAATCCTATGGCCTAAAACACTTGCCTAATCTATAAATAAGACCCTAACCTACCCTAATTCATTCATAATTAAACCTAGTGACTAAACTATGGCAAAATGCTAGCTCTCATGGCCTCCACTAATTTTATGAAGAGGGTTGCATACTAATCACTCTCTAATCAACTTCTAATCCCTTCTTAGCATCTTAATCTTCTTCATTTGGTGTTCAAAGTTGCTAGTTGTGAGTTTCTATCACTTTGATGATCTTTTGGTAAACTAATTAGATGAGATGTGATGAGATTTATGGTTTTGTATGTGGGTTAATGAGCTTTGAATCATATGATATGATGTTAGCATTAATCTTATGTTTATGCATGTTGAGTATGTAAGCTTATGCAAGTTTAATATGATGTATGTTATGTTTGCATGATGCTAAATATGCAAGTTGTGGGCTATGTAATCATATGCATGTTATGCAAGTTCATGGTAATATGCTATGCAAGTTACATGTTTGTTAATATGCAAGTTACATGTATGTAAATATGCAAGTTACATGTTTGTTAATATGCAAGTTACATGTTTGTTAATATGCAAGTTACATGTATGTAAATATGCAAGTTACATGTTTCTTTATATGCAAGTTACATGTTTGTTAATATGCGAGTTACATGTATGTAAATATGCAAGTTACATGTTTATTAATATGCAAGTTCATGATGACACATTATGCAAGTCTATAAGCTAATATGCAAGTTTGTTATGCAAAATGAATATGTAAGTTATGTGACATATTATATGCAAGTTATGTGACATATTATGCAAGTTCATCTGCAAGTTATGTGTTTGTTAATATGCAAGATGGCACCTTTGAAACATGTTCATTCATATGCAAGTTGACACCTTTTATATGTGTTATATCATGAACGAAATTACGTGGGAACGATGGGGTAATTAAATGCATAAGTTAATAAGATTGTGTGAAATTAATATAATTATGCATAACACAAAATAAATAAACATAGTATGGGAATTTGCCTATTTGGTTAGGTGTACCCATACTATGTGTTGGGAATTTACCTATTGAGTTAGGTCTACCCCATGGGAATTTACCTATTAAGTTAGGTCTACCCATGTTAAGAAAACTTGATTAATTAGGGATAATTAATATAAAATTATGAGGGTGATTAATTAGGTGTAATTAATTGACTAAGACACGAGGTTGGACTCAGTTGTAGCGTAAAACTGCCCGGACCCAACCGGCTTAACCAGTTGCTACAAATGTTAGCCCAATGTGAGAGGTCTTAGGCACAAACTAAATACGTAATTAATGTAAAGACACGAGGTTAGACTCTGTTATGACATAAGGCTGCCCGGACCCAACCGGCTTAACCAGCGGTCATAAAAGACAGTCTAATGTGAGAGGTCTTTACAAAGGTTACGTTCTTAATTAATTAATTAAGAAACACTTAACCATATTAGCATGTAGAGGGACATGAGGGGTTAAGTGGGTGCCTCGGGTGGCATGAGAAAATCTAGTGGTTGCCTTGGGTGGCAATAGAAAATACGATTAGAATACTTAACCAAAATGGAACATGTAATTAAAACATGATTAAAGGGTTAAGTGGGATATACTAGAAAAAGGGACAAGCTTAGGTGGGTAGCTTGTGGAGGCCCATTTCAACCAGTAACCCATACGTATCTTTGTGGGCTCGACCCATGTCGAGGACGGGACACGCATACTGGGCTTGACTGTAAGAGGCAAACGGGTTAGCGGTGGCAACGCAAGTCCAACGGGCTTCATATGCGTGAGTGGGCCCGGGCTGGTAGGTAAGCCGTTGTTGCATCGAGTAGATATAAGCCGTGCACCTTTAGTTCCATCAGGTTGCCACATTGGGGAATGATACATCCCACGGTGGGGCCAGCACGGGTATCTACGTTAGGGAGCCGATCGAATGGGAAGTAGTGTGTACACCTAGTGGATTGTAGGGCCCCGTGGCGCCTACTTGGTCACCTAGGGGTACGCAGGTACTAATTAGTAAATTTTATAAGTCCTTGGGTGGGATCAACCTTTAAGTTAGGAACGACTGGTGTGGTGCAGTTTAGTAATTTACCTTAGGGAGGGTAGATGCGTCTTTATCCTTTATCTTCGTTTAGTTGACTGCTTAGGGTAGCCATTCATCCCTATATGTTACCGTATATCAGTTTATGTCTTCTCTGGTTACTTTAACGATTGTATTGTTAAAGTTATAGGACTCGCTCAGACTTATGTCTGACCCTGTTGTTTTTATCTTTTTCCCAACCCTCAGGTCCTACGGTGGATCCTAGCAGTAGTAGAGCTTGATCGGATTGCTGTTCCAGTCTTTAGGAGCTTGGATAGATGTAAAGCTCCAGTTATCCAGTTATCTTTTCTTTTGTTTGGCTATTGTATGAGAGTGGGATTATGTACTTCTTTATTTTGATGGATATTGTACTTGACCTTTATTGTGGTTTTATGATGTAACCAGACATGTTTTACTTCCGCTGTTATGAGATGATGTTTTAAAATTTCAAGTACTATTTATATCTGTCTTGTTGTAATTTTTCTGTTCTATATTCACTAAAATACTCCACCAATGCTATGGCATTCCCTTAGTGAGTGATCATAGCGGGAGTGGGGTGTTACACGTGGTATCAGAGCTTAAGGTTACCAGAACAGATAAAATTTTTGAGAAAAACTACTTTCTAAGAGTATTTTCGAAGAAAGGATTTTTAAAAGCATGTCTTCTAAGAGAAAAAGTTTTTGAAAAAGAAAAGCATAATCCCCAATAGCCATATCTTTATCTTTCGGAATCTCCTTTTTGAATCTTTCCTCTTTCGTTTCAGCATGGCTGAAGATCTTAACATCCCGGAGGGTTTAGTTATACCACTATGGTATAGGAGGTTGCAAGAGGCTAGGGCCGCGGCTGCGGGTCCGGCCAATGCTACTACACCAGAGACAACCGCTCCTCCTCCTCAGCCTAGAGTGGATAATTTTGCTAAGGTTTGCAAGGAGTTCAAGGCTATAGGAGGAAAACCTTTTCTTGGTTCAGAGACTTTCGTAGAGGCTAGAGATTGGCTTAAGGAAGTGGAAGAGTTGCTAGATATCTTTGAAGTGGAAGAGGGAAAGAAAGTCAAGTTGGCGGCTTGGTTAATGAAGGGAGAGGCCTCATTCTGGTGGGAGGTCACTAATGGAGAACGCCCTGTTGACTCTTGGGCAGATTTTAAGCAAAGGTTTGGGGCTAAGTTTCTCTCAAGGGCGGAAGAGAATCTGTTTATGGAGAAGTTCTTGAATTTGAAGCAAGGGAATCTCACGGTGAAAGAATATGTCAACAAATTCAATCAATTAGCAAGGTTTGGCATAGAGTTGGTGAATACACCGGAGAAGAAGGCTTTGAGGTTCGTTAGAGGCTTGAACGAACCATTGCAAGGAATAGCTATGACTCACATTCCTATGGGGGCCACTTTTGAGAAGCTTGTCTACATGGCACTTATGCATGAGGATGATAAGAATTCTAAGGCACCAGAGAAAAAGGGGGATCAGAAGAAACCGCAACAGCAACAACAAGGCAAGGGCGGAAAAGGCAATGGTGACAAAAAGAAGACGAAGAAGAAGTGCTTCAATTGTGGAACACCAGGACACCTTAGTAAGGATTGTCGCAAAAAGAAGAAAACCGGTTGCTTTCATTGTGGTGAAGCAGGGCATCTTGTGAAAAACTGCCCAAAGAAGGGGCAGAAGACGGGGTCTACCTCAGGAGGCCAGGTGCAAGCTCTTATAGCACCACCTCAGTCAGGGGGGCAAGTTCAGGTTCTCTCAGTTCCACCGATTCAGCAGAGAGGTAGAACTATTTCCGTTGAAAGTCTGGTTTTTCTGTTTGATCATCCAGTTCGTACTTTGTTTGACTCTGGCGCATCGCATTCTTTTATCTCATCATCGTTAGTTGAGTCACTGCACTTAGACACCAGTCTAGTTGATGATCCCTTGGTTGTCTCAAACCCAATTGGGGGCTCCATATATCTGTCTATGATATGTTTGGGTTTGAAGATTTCTATACTTAGCGTTGAGTTTAGATGTGATGCTTTTGTATTGGGCTTCACGGGCTATGGGTTGATCTTGGGCATGGACTGGTTATCCAGTAATGGTGCCGTTCTTGATTGCGAAAGGAGAGTTGTCAGGCTCATGACCCGCTTGGGTAACACTCTCGAGATCTCTTGCAATCCCATGGAATCTGTTTTGCTAAGTTATCTTGAATCGCTCGATGCTTCGGTCGAGAGTTTGTGTTCTGTCAGAGTAGTCCGGGAATATCCGGATGTGTTTGAAGAAGTAAAGGGTTTGCCTCCGAAGCGGGAGATAGATTTCCGAATTTATTTGGTGGATAATGCCAAACCAGTGTTTTTGCCAGTACGCCACATGGCTCCTCGTGAGAGAAGAGAACTTCATAAGCAAGTAGGGGAGTTGCTTGAGAAGGGGTTCATAAGGCGAAGTATATCGGAGTGGGGAGCTCCAGTAGTGTTTGCCACGAAGGCGGATGGGTCCCTCAGACTTTGTGTGGATTATAGAGAACTTAATAAGCTCACGAAGAAGAATAGACACCCATTACCGAGGATAGATGATCTCTTTGATCAGTTGGTTGGCGCGTCAGTATTTTCGCAGATGGACTTAGCTACAGGGTTTCATCAGTTAAGAGTGGCGGAGGACAGTATAGAGAAGACTGCTTTCCGGACTCCGGATGGTTTTTATGAGTGGCTAGTGATGCCATTTGGGTTGAAAAACGCCCCCGCATACTTTGTTGATCTCATGAGTAGAGTGTTCAGAGAGTATCTGAATAAGTTTGTAGTAGTTTTTGTGGATGACATCTTGGTCTTTTCCAAGAATGAAGAAGAGCATGCCTTACATCTCAAGGAAGTGTTGGAGACTCTTCGAGCGCATAGTCTTAAAGCTAAATTCTCTAAATGCCATTTTTGGAGAAGAGAAGTGCGATTCTTAGGGCATGTGGTCTCTAAGGAAGGGATAGCTGTGGATCCCGCAAAGATAGTATCTATCCAGGATTGGAAAGTTCCTAGAAATGCTACCGAGGTAAGAAGTTTCTTGGGGTTGGCAGGATATTATAGGAAGTTCATCAAAGACTTCGCGAAGATATCAGCCCCATTAACCCGCTTGACGAAAAAGAATCTGGTTTTCTCGTGGGATGTAGATTGTGATGATGCTTTCCGACGGTTAAAGAGAGCTTTGACCACCGCTCCAGTTTTAGTGCTCCCGGATGGGAGTAAGCCGTTTGTTGTTTATACCGATGCTTGTGGAACAGGATTAGGCGCAGTCTTGATGCAGGAGGGAAGGGTAATAGCCTATGGAGGGAGACAATTGAGAGTGCATGAGAAGAATTACCCTACCCATGATCTAGAGTTGGCCGCGATTGTTTTCGCACTTAAGTCTTGGCGCCATTATCTTCTTGGTGAGAGATTCGAGTTGTTCACCGACCATAAATCATTGAAGTACTTATTCTCTCAGAAGGATTTAAACTTAAGACAGCAAAGGTGGATGGAGTTCTTAGCATCCTATGATTTCGAGATAGCGTATACCCCTGGTAAGGGTAACGTGGTGGCAGACGCCTTGAGTAGAAAAAGGCTATCTTTGAGTCCATTGTTCGTGGAACGACGAAGCTTGGAGTTTCTTTCTTTGTTTGACTTCAGACCTTCTGTTGATTTTGTACCTGGTTTGTTGGCATCCTTGGAGGTTAGACCTACTCTTTTGAGACGGATTGGCGAGGCTCAGCGAGACGACCCACAGTTGGTTGTGTTGGTAGAGAAGCTTATAAGAGGGGAGTCGTCCAGCCATTTGGGTAGATACACCATAGATGATAAGGGATGGTTGCATAGAGACGGTAGACTTTGTGTACCGCAAGATGAGGGTTTGAAGAAGGCTATTTTGGATGATGCACATCGTTCAAGAATGACTATTCATCCCGGTGGAGACAAAATGTACCAAGACATGAAGAGAGTTTTCTTCTGGGCCGGTATGAAGAAAGATGTGGCCGAGTATGTGGCTAGATGCTTAGTGTGCCAACAAGTTAAAGTGGAGCAAAGGAAACCCGGTGGGTTGCTACACCCATTGGAAGTTCCACAGTGGAAGTGGGATAGTGTCTCGATGGATTTCATCGACGGGTTACCGAGATCGAGGAAGGGCAATACGGGAATTTGGGTTGTGGTAGACAGACTTACCAAGAGTGCCCATTTTATACCCGTAAAGAGTAAGAGGACCGCTCCATGGCTTGCTTCAGTCTATGTTAGAGAGATTGTTAGATTGCATGGCGTACCATCCAGCATTGTGAGTGATCGAGATCCTATTTTCACTAGTGAGTTTTGGAGAAGTTTGCAAGAGGCGGTAGGGACTCAGTTGTGTTTGAGCACCGCATATCATCCTCAGACGGACGGTCAGACTGAGAGGGTGAACCGTATCTTAGAAGATCTTTTGAGGCTTTGTATCTTGGATTTTGGAGGTACATGGGAAGAACATCTTCCTTTGGTGGAGTTCGCATATAATAACAGCTTTCAGTCCAGTATTGGTATGGCTCCTTTCGAAGCTCTTTATGGAAGGCCTTGTCGATCTCCTACATGTTGGTGGGAATCTACGGATAAGATCTTGCTTGGGCCGGATATGGTTAGAGAGACTTCAGAGAAGATTGATTTAATTCGAAAAAGGATGAAAGCAGCGCAAGATAGACAGAAATCTTATGCGGATCGGAGAAGGACGGATCTTGAGTTTGAGGTTGGGGACATGGTTTTTGTCAAAGTATCTCCATTGAGAAATGTTGTTCGCTTTGGGTCCGTAGGGAAGTTAGCACCGAGATTTGTTGGGCCGTTTCCTATTAAGGAAAGGATTGGACGGATGGCATATAGGGTGGAGTTGCCCGACAGACTTAGTGGTGTTCATGATGTATTCCATGTATCACATTTGAGGAAGTGCTTACATGAGACCGCGGAGGTGGTAGAGCCGAGCTTGCTTAGAGATGTAGAGGTAGAGCGTGATGCGACGATTCGACGAGCTCCTACTCGCATCCTTGGGTCAGAAACTAGGAAGTTGAGGAACAGAGAAGTTCAGCTAGTTAAAGTGCAATGGGGAGATGACGAAAGCAATGCTACTTGGGAGACGGAAGCAAAGATGCGTTCTTTGTATCCATTTCTTTTTGAGAGTATGTCTTTTAACTTCTCCTTTATTGCTTGTCTAGTACTTATCTTATCTTTAGTATATCCTCTCGCTAATACCTATGACCTTTAGATAGGGTAAAACCTATGGTTGAAACATGTGTTTGAAACATGTTATGGTTGATGGATGCATATGGATGCAATTGTTTGCTAGTGGTTGCTCGTGGATGCATATACACACACATTAGGCACTAGATCGGCTCAGTCACTTCATGTTGCATATTGCATAAATGGATGTGGTAGTTAGATTGATGGATGTATCATGGCTGTGTTATCATATGGATGATGCATTTTTGTGTATGGTTGTGCACGCATGTAGAAATTTGTATGTGTCAATAGGGTTTCGCATACATATTGGATGCATGGCACTATCATGGTTTGCATTAAGGAGGTTTACTGTATCAGTAACCGCCTGATTTTTGCATTAGGTAAGTACATATACACACACTTTTGCATATATCCATCCAGCATTTAGAATCTTGTAAGGACAATGATTGCTCGTGGATGATGCTTTGAGTAGATGGATGATTGGATGGTAGGATACGTTCTTCCTAACTTGAAGATTTCGGGGACGAAATCCTTTAAGGAGGGGAGAATGTAACAACCCGTATTTTCAATAACCTGTAATAACATAAATCGAGGCAGAATTTAATTCTAAAATGGGAATCAAGGGAAACGGGCTATGCCATTGCGTTCGTCTCGGAAAAATACGCGAAATAGAGTCCGAGTTTTCGAAAATCGGAGTCCGTATGACCAAGATATGGCCTCGCGAAGTTTCACGAAAATTCCCAAATTAAAGTATACTTAATTAAGTGAAATGGGTTGTGTAGATATATATATATATATATATATATTGATATATATATATATATATATATATATATATATATATAATTGAAAATTTAATAAATAAATATGCAAAAATGCTCAAAACAGTGAATTGGGAGAGGGGAATAACCGAACCGGCCGATTTTTGAAGTCGACCCGAGCCCGCTGGGTCGACTAGGGGTTAATCCAGGGTGTTTGGCTGTCAACCCGTGGGCCGATTCGCTCAAGTGCAGATTTTGCATTTGAATGGTTCTCATGGTCCATCTTTAATCTAAAGGCCCTAGATGGTTCCTACACTTGACTTCTTCCTCAAGACATGCTTTGATGGCTTGGATTGAATCTAGGGTTAATCCTATGGCCTAAAACACTTGCCTAATCTATAAATAAGACCCTAACCTACCCTAATTCATTCATAATTAAACCTAGTGACTAAACTATGGCAAAATGCTAGCTCTCATGGCCTCCACTAATTTTATGAAGAGGGTTGCATACTAATCACTCTCTAATCAACTTCTAATCCCTTCTTAGCATCTTAATCTTCTTCATTTGGTGTTCAAAGTTGCTAGTTGTGAGTTTCTATCACTTTGATGATCTTTTGGTAAACTAATTAGATGAGATGTGATGAGATTTATGGTTTTGTATGTGGGTTAATGAGCTTTGAATCATATGATATGATGTTAGCATTAATCTTATGTTTATGCATGTTGAGTATGTAAGCTTATGCAAGTTTAATATGATGTATGTTATGTTTGCATGATGCTAAATATGCAAGTTGTGGGCTATGTAATCATATGCATGTTATGCAAGTTCATGGTAATATGCTATGCAAGTTACATGTATGTAAATATGCAAGTTACATGTTTGTTAATATGCAAGTTACATGTATGTAAATATGCAAGTTACATGTTTGTTAATATGCAAGTTACATGTTTGTTAATATGCAAGTTACATGTATGTAAATATGCAAGTTACATGTTTCTTTATATGCAAGTTACATGTTTGTTAATATGCGAGTTACATGTATGTAAATATGCAAGTTACATGTTTATTAATATGCAAGTTCATGATGACACATTATGCAAGTCTATAAGCTAATATGCAAGTTTGTTATGCAAAATGAATATGTAAGTTATGTGACATATTATATGCAAGTTATGTGACATATTATGCAAGTTCATCTGCAAGTTATGTGTTTGTTAATATGCAAGATGGCACCTTTGAAACATGTTCATTCATATGCAAGTTGACACCTTTTATATGTGTTATATCATGAACGAAATTACGTGGGAACGATGGGGTAATTAAATGCATAAGTTAATAAGATTGTGTGAAATTAATATAATTATGCATAACACAAAATAAATAAACATAGTATGGGAATTTGCCTATTTGGTTAGGTGTACCCATACTATGTGTTGGGAATTTACCTATTGAGTTAGGTCTACCCCATGGGAATTTACCTATTAAGTTAGGTCTACCCATGTTAAGAAAACTTGATTAATTAGGGATAATTAATATAAAATTATGAGGGTGATTAATTAGGTGTAATTAATTGACTAAGACACGAGGTTGGACTCAGTTGTAGCGTAAAACTGCCCGGACCCAACCGGCTTAACCAGTTGCTACAAATGTTAGCCCAATGTGAGAGGTCTTAGGCACAAACTAAATACGTAATTAATGTAAAGACACGAGGTTAGACTCTGTTATGACATAAGGCTGCCCGGACCCAACCGGCTTAACCAGCGGTCATAAAAGACAGTCTAATGTGAGAGGTCTTTACAAAGGTTACGTTCTTAATTAATTAATTAAGAAACACTTAACCATATTAGCATGTAGAGGGACATGAGGGGTTAAGTGGGTGCCTCGGGTGGCATGAGAAAATCTAGTGGTTGCCTTGGGTGGCAATAGAAAATACGATTAGAATACTTAACCAAAATGGAACATGTAATTAAAACATGATTAAAGGGTTAAGTGGGATATACTAGAAAAAGGGACAAGCTTAGGTGGGTAGCTTGTGGAGGCCCATTTCAACCAGTAACCCATACGTATCTTTGTGGGCTCGACCCATGTCGAGGACGGGACACACATACTGGGCTTGACTGTAAGAGGCAAACGGGTTAGCGGTGGCAACGCAAGTCCAACGGGCTTCATATGCGTGAGTGGGCCCGGGCTGGTAGGTAAGCCGTTGTTGCATCGAGTAGATATAAGCCGTGCACCTTTAGTTCCATCAGGTTGCCACATTGGGGAATGATACATCCCACGGTGGGGCCAGCACGGGTATCTACGTTAGGGAGCCGATCGAATGGGAAGTAGTGTGTACACCTAGTGGATTGTAGGGCCCCGTGGCGCCTACTTGGTCACCTAGGGGTACGCAGGTACTAATTAGTAAATTTTATAAGTCCTTGGGTGGGATCAACCTTTAAGTTAGGAACGACTGGTGTGGTGCAGTTTAGTAATTTACCTTAGGGAGGGTAGATGCGTCTTTATCCTTTATCTTCGTTTAGTTGACTGCTTAGGGTAGCCATTCATCCCTATATGTTACCGTATATCAGTTTATGTCTTCTCTGGTTACTTTAACGATTGTATTGTTAAAGTTATAGGACTCGCTCAGACTTATGTCTGACCCTGTTGTTTTTATCTTTTTCCCAACCCTCAGGTCCTACGGTGGATCCTAGCAGTAGTAGAGCTTGATCGGATTGCTGTTCCAGTCTTTAGGAGCTTGGATAGATGTAAAGCTCCAGTTATCCAGTTATCTTTTCTTTTGTTTGGCTATTGTATGAGAGTGGGATTATGTACTTCTTTATTTTGATGGATATTGTACTTGACCTTTATTGTGGTTTTATGATGTAACCAGACATGTTTTACTTCCGCTGTTATGAGATGATGTTTTAAAATTTCAAGTACTATTTATATCTGTCTTGTTGTAATTTTTCTGTTCTATATTCACTAAAATACTCCACCAATGCTATGGCATTCCCTTAGTGAGTGATCATAGCGGGAGTGGGGTGTTACAGTCGTTCAGGATTTTGAGCCACATTTGGCTGATTTGAGAAGGCCCAAGTAGTAGGCTGATGGAAACCATAAATAGAAGGTGAGAGGTATGTGAAATAGTTTACTTCCCCATTCTCTCATTTGGAGGCCTTGAGCTCCTCCTTCCTCCAACACCTTTCCACTATTAAAAATCAAAATCCAAGGAGGGAAATCATAGATTTGCACCATTAGAGCTATATCTACATCAATCAAAGAAAGGATTCATCGGATCAAGGGATTTGGTATGAGATGCTTGCTGTCCGGATTCTTATTTCTATCATTTTAGCTTGTTTTGGCAAATCGGTGAGTGATTATGGATGCAATGAAGTATATGAATGTTTGATCATGTTTTCCATCACATTTCAGTGTTTTATCATAGATCTATGTCCCTATAAGTCCATTTTCACGTGAATCACCCTATGATCTATTTTAGCAAGTTTAATTTGATGATTCACTGCTATTTCATGTGTATATGCAAGTTAGATCTATAGCTTTGTTCATATGACCATTCATTATGATTTTGGAGTGATTTGCATGATTTGGTTAAAACTATTGTTTTCATATTGTTAGCGGATTCATACTGTGTTTTTATCATATTTGATGAATTGGACAAGTTGGTTTTGTCGAATCTAACATTTGGCGTATTTTTTTGGAAATCAGAGTGGAATTGGTGAAGTGCAGGTTTTGGGTCGCACGTAGGGGTGGTCGGTCGCGCACCATGGTGATTTCTTAGAGAACAAGACAGTAATAGAGGCGTTCGCACGTAGTAGGAGCAAGCAGGTCGGTCGCGCAAGTGGAAAAAAGTTGGGGGCTTGGCTTTGAAGTGGAAGTAATCGGTCACTCCTGGTATCTGGTCGGTCGAGCGATCCCAAGAGAAGTGAAAGGTTCGAGCGAGTCTGGGGTTGGTCTCAGAATCTGGTCGGTCGTTCATAATCAGGTCGGTTGTTCAGTAACAGGTTGATCTTGTGTTTTCAAAAAGAGATGTCGGTCGAGCCAGGGAGATTGGGTCGGTCGAGCAGGTGAAGAAAAGTGGTGGGTTCAGTTGAGCAAGTCTATAGGTGGAGTGATCGGTCGGTCGTGCACCCAGGGGTCGGTTGTGTTCCCAGCGGTCAGTCGGTCGAAGATAGATGATGAGTTTGGCAGTGCTTCGAAATGCCGTGGCAAATGGCATGAGTGTTGTGGTTTGTTTTCTTGAGCAAATCGATGTGATGCTACGGATTGTTTTGAAACTCATGATGGATGTTTTCTTTGGTTCGAAGGTGGTGCTAACTTCAAGGGTAATTCAAGTGGGAATATTCGAAGTGCTGAATGTGTTCATTGGTCGGTGTAGACCCACGAGAAAGATTGCAACTCAAAGGTCGTGAGTTGGTGGATAATGGTTGCTCGAGAAGGTTGCATGAGCTTTGAAAAGTCATCGGGTTGGATGACTAGAGATGAAAAGTCTGAGAGATTATCGTTGTCGTAAGTTATAGCAGGATCAAAGCAAGGATACAATAGTGGCACCTAAAATGCCAGAAGGTTGCTGGTCGAGTACCCTGGGTTTTGTAGACAGGCCTAGTTATCAAGGTTGGACATAGTCAAGGTTGGACATATGGAGCTTATGTTAGAACTGGGGTTACCATTATCCCTTGACATATGGCAAGTTTGGCCGTCATTTGATTAACGTTCGTTCTAAACCAGGATTGGTGATGATAGCCAGAGTCAGTCATGGATGATTGATTGTTCTGTTTGTACCATGTCATGTTGGTTGTCGAAGTAGATGTTCCTTGAGTTCTTGTCTGATATTGGTTTAGGCCTCTGGGTCTTGTGCTTGAGGGATGTCGGATTCAATTAGGATGGTTTACATGAGATATATATAATCTGGATGTTATGAGTGCTTGCCATGATTGAATGGATGTTATGGTTCCCATGAATGAATGGTTGGACTGTCAATTGTAAAGGCTATCACTGTCCGATGTGGGGAAGATAGGGTTGAGTTCTTCTCTGGTGTTTTGGGTAGATTAGTATGTTTATTTATTCATTCTCATATACTTTATTGCTGAAGTTTGTTAGCTATTTTATCGCTTATTAAGATTGTTGTCTAACCAAAGGTTTTATGTCTCCTCTTATTACCGTGGGATGTTCATTCGGTTGTGGATGGCCAAACTAAGTAGCAGGTGACATGTGATTAGTGATGACGATGCTATTATGCGAGTATGAGCAGGAGGCTGGCATATTACTTTTATCTAGTATTTCTGTTTCCCCTGTTTGAGTTGCTCTATGAGGGTTGTAGTGAGGCCATATGTACAAACTTTGATATTTTATGGATAACCTTTTAGGTTGTTGTGAAATTTTGAAAAGTTTGCTATATGATGTTTCACTTTTATTACCTGTTGTATATGTTCTATTATATTTTATCCTTGCATTGTGAGTTTTACGACAGGTTCTGCTTGTGTTTACCTACTCTAATGATCGTCCATAGCTGCCTGGCACACCTTTCACTGCATTATTCCTTTTGTTAAGTTTAGGGGCCATGGGCGGTCTTCACAGTTGGTATCTGACCTCTGGTCAATGACTTTAGCCAAAGTTCGAAGACATAATTGCGTATGAGAGACGTATTTGTAAATTTCAGTTGGATGCTTACTATTTAAATATTAGCATATATAGTAGTAGCGGTTGTATCCTTTAGCAGTTTATCTTGTAAGTGGCTAATTATTCTAACATGTAGGTTTAGAACGAGTAGGCGTTATGCAAGACATATTGTTAGGGAAGAAACTGTGCCTTGAGGGGGTAATGGCAGGGAACATGACTACCTGGCCATGTTTGAAGCTATGATGGAAGCATGCCTTCGAAGGAACCCCGCTCCAGTGGCAGCTAAGGTTGATGTTAGAGTCCAAATGCCTAGAGCTGTAGAATTTGCAAAGTTGTGCAAAGACTTTACATCGTTGGGAGGGAAACAGTTCAAGGGAACTGAACCAGTTGAGGTGGTTCAAAGGTGGTTGGATACTTCTGTTCAGATCTTCATGGACTTGGGTATTGATGATGCAACAAAAAGGAAGCTTGCATCAAGGCAGTTAGAGGGCAGAGCAACGGACTGGTGGAATTCTGCCACACTTGAGACTCTAGAAGAAGAGATCTCGTGGGAGCAGTTCCAAGCTAAGTTTGAAGCAAAGTTTATGTCCACCGTACAAAAGTTAATTCTGTTTAAGAGATCCGTGGAGCTTAAACAGAACGGTCGCCCAGTTCTTGACTATATTTCTGACTTCGAAGCCTTGTCGAAGTGTGCTCGTTCATATGTGGATACTCCTTACCAAAAGAAGGCTTTGAGACATGAAAGTTTGTTTCCTAAGAAGATGTCTATTGTTGCACCTAAGGAAGAACAAAAGCCACAACAAGGTGGTAATAATAAGAAGAGGAAGTAGCAATAACAGAAAGGGAAGAATGGCCAAAAGAAGTCTAAGAGTGAGGTGGTTTGCTTCAACTACCAACAGAAAGGTCATCTTGCTAGTGAGTGCAAGAATCCTAAAGCTGAGAAGAAGTGCTTCAAGTGCGGAAGCGTGGGCATAAGAAGAAAGACTGTCCATAGTCAGCTAAGGGCAAGCAGGCGATGAAGGCATATGCTTTGGAAGTCGTGCCAACTTCCTAAAGAGCTCCTACTGCAGAGGAAAAGGGAAAGGGTGTCATGGTGCAAGGTACTCTATCTATTCATGGTGTTCCAGTTTGAGTTTTGTTTGATACTGGGGCATTGCATTCATTCATTTGCAATGAACTTGTATGTCACTTGAGTTTGGAACCTAAGAGTTGTGATAGACCATTGATTGTGACTAATCCAATTGGGGGTTCGTCCATTTTGTGCATATTTGCCATGGTCTAGTGTTGTCGAGTCATGGTTGCTCTTTTGGTTGTGATTGCTTTGTTCATAACTTCGCTGGTTTTGGGATCATCTTGGGCATGGATTGGCTCAAGAGGTATGCAGAAAGAGTGAATTGCGAGAAGCTAGAGGTGAGGGTCGAGGATGTGGAAGGGCGAAAGGTGTTGATTAGATGTAAGCGCGAAGACGCGGTCTTCGTGAGTTATCTATATTCGCTTGGGATTCCACAAGAAGACCTGTCATCAGTGCTAATCGCTAATAAGTATGTAGATATCTTTGACGAGGCCAAAGGGTTGCCGTCGCATCATGAGATCGAGTTTAGAATCAATTTGGTCGAGGGTGCCAGACCAATCGTTATGCCTCTTAGACGGATGACGCGTAAGGAACAGTGAGAGTTGGAGGTGCAAGTTCGAGACCTTTTGGGAAAAGGATTCATTCGGAGGAGTGTATCCGAATGGGGTGCACCGGCCGTGTTTGCAACCAAGGCAGATGGCTCATTAAGATTATGTGTGGACTATCGTGAGCTGAACAAGGTTACTAAGGAGAACAAGCATCCGTTGCCAAGGATTGATGACTTGTTCGATCAACTTCTCGAAGCCAAAGTGTTTTCTCAGATGGATTTAGCAATGGGATTTCACCAGTTGAGGGTGGCTAAGGATAGTTGTAACACCCCACCTCCGTTAAGGTCACTCACAAAGGGAATGCCTTAACTTTGGTGGAGCATTTTAGTAAACAGAACATAAACTTACAAGACAGATAAAATAGTACTTGAAAATTTTTAACTTTATTACAGCGGAAACAGAAATCAATATGGTTACATCCTTTCAAATCTCAGAATTCAAGTACAAAATACCAGTCTTGTACAAAAGCCTTCAAAATGCATGGTTTAAAATCATAATCCCCATAGAACGGAAGCTATACAGAGCCAAGCCATACTTTAAGCACTTCAAGCAAAGAGAAATTCGGATCAAGCTAAAGTATTCCCTCCTTGGATAACCTGGGGGGGGGGGGGGAAACGGAAGAAAGGAGGCGAAACAACAAGGGTCAGACAAAAAATCTGGCAAGTCCAGTGACTTTCAGCATATGAACAGATAATAATAATAATATGACATGAACATAAAACTGGATGAGGGATAACTGTAACAGGTATAGCAGATATAACAGAAGAACAGAATGACATAAACTATTGCTTTACACTTCTCTGCACTAATACTAGTATAACAGAATTAGGTGTCACCCTAATGTCTAAACTGAAGCAGGAACGGGTACAGAATAATCTAACAGAAACAGAATGCTAATAATGGGCCTTTACTACCCGATCAGAAACAGACAGAAGCAGAAACAGATTAATCCCTACGGAAACAGAATGTAGAATTAGGTGTACACTAGTAATGGGCCTTTACCACCCGAACAGACGGTACCACACAGAAACAGACAGGTGTTACCACCCAACAGAAACAGACGGTACCAACAGAAACAGACAGAACTAAGTGTACCCTAAAACCCTACCCCAAGCGATCGGCTCTCTAATGCATAAATATCCTGTGTCGGCCCCACAGTGGGGTGTATCACTCCCTAAAGTGACAACCAATTGGCACAAACCTATTTACAGATGTCACGGCGTCTTACATCCTCAGAGGCAGACCGAGATCCATGCACACACATGACCCGGTTGGAACGCACCATCAACACCCCTCGCCATTATCAGAATGAACCGCTTATAATTAGTTCAGTAAGCGTGCCCGGACCCTACCTACTGTTGGGTCAAAGTTTTGATACCAGAAAGGGTTACTGACTAATATGGGTCCCAAACAACAGATGACACAAGTAATTCCCCTCCTAACCTTGTGTCCCAGACTAACAGATTTCAGATTAACTTGTTTAGAAGTTCAGACATACAGCGTTTAGATCAACTAGTTCATAGATCAAACAAACAAGTTAACAGGTTTTCAGACTAACGGATCAGATGTTCGGATTAATAGGCTTACAGATTAACTGGTTCCAGATTATCTAACTTTGTATTGGGCCTACGGATTCACGAAACGGGTTCATCAGATTCATTGGTCCAATTGGTTTAACCTTACCCAACACGTTTTAGACATCATAATTATCTCAGATTTTCATTAATTAAATATTAATGCCCAAACCTCTCACATTAGACTGACAGTTTGCGGCTACTGGTTAGGCCGGTTGGTTCCGGGCAGGTTTCTGTCGCAAACTGAGTCTAACCTCGGGTTTCAAGCACGTTATGACTAACTTCTCACATTAGAACCTATTGTTTGCGACCACTGGAATATGCCGGGCGGTTCCGGGCAGAATTACGCCGCAAACTCATTCTAACCTCGAGTTAGCGATGTTCATCTTTGCGGCCAATTAATTAATGATTTACCATTTATACCCACGCCTAATATACATGTCAATTATTCATAACTATAGCCAATTCAGATTATGTCAATAACGGACTAATTATACCAACTCAACAGATATAGCAGATAACAGATTTCTCAGGTTAGGCGACTTAGCAGATTGAGCAAACTAGCAGATTTAGTATTTTCAACAGGCTTAGCAAATGACAGATTTGGCAGATGAACAAATCTAGCAGACTAGGCAGTAGACCAGAACTAGCAGATTATGCAATATAACAGAACTAGCAGATTAGGCAATGTAACACAACTAGCAAATTAGGCAAATATAACAAATTTACTTATTCCTTAAAGTTTCATACCTTGCCTAATTATAAACCTTGCCTAAGTTCACGTGTATAAATAATAGTCTTGATTCACAATATTATCATATACCCTATGTTTGTATTAAATTTACATAGCACAGATTATGGTCATAAATTTACCATATATCATATGTTCCAAATTTTTATTAAACTTGCATGGTACAGAAGATCCATATAATTTATACCAAATATAGCCATAGATTACTATGCATGTCATATATCCCAAAGGTCCCTTACTTAGGTGTTTATTTACATTAATAGATATCCTACTTTCATGTAAATCTTTATACCTAGGCCATATTCTCTTTATCCCAAATCATGTGTTTAATACAGTCTATATTTATGTTCAATTATATACCTTTTTATGTCATGTCCACAAATCATATGTTCAATACCTTTTTATGTTATAAATATAACATGACCAATCATATGTCTCAGATTCATGTTCTAGCTACAGTCCATATTCTTTCCTCAAATTAGTCACCTACTGGTCATGCCCAATTTATGCATCATTCATTTTACTGTCCCAAACATTTTAGCGCATGTTAATCTCTTATGAGATTGGCTCAGGCTCGTGGTAGCCTGGCTATAGAACAGAAAGAAGAAAGAGGTACAGAATAAGATAAATCAAATCAGAACAGAACAGATATAATCTCAGATTCAGATTCACAATTCATGTCAAAATCAGAATTAACGTTTATAGCGGAAAATAACTGTACTTGCCTTAATTGGGTTAAAGAAAGAACTCTAGTTGTTGTAAAGCCGTTGCAGAAGCTCTAATATCTAATTGAATTTAGGTTGCTGTTGATTGTCTTCTAGTTTTGATTTCAGCAGAGTAGCAACGCCCTTTTTATTTTTAATTTAGAACAGAGGCAGAGTAGAAGCAGAATAGAATTGTGTGATGAGAAGGCTGGTTTGAGGCTGTTTAAATAGGTTTAGACAGACGAATCTAGACAGAAAACGAGACCAGATACATCAGAACGCACCCAGGCAGAAAAGCAGATTCGGGAGGCAGGTCGACCCCCAGGTCGACTCTAGGGTCAACCCCCTGGGGGCAGGTCGACTCTAGGGTCGACCCCCTGGGGGCAGGTCGACTCTAGGGTCGACTCCCCAGTCGACCTGGTCTGTGCTGTTTAATTTTTTCTGAACTTTGGAAGGCCATAACTTGGTCATATGGACTCCGATTTACGAAATTTCGGACTCTATTTCGCGTATTTTTCCGAGACGAACGCAATGGAACAGCCCGTTTCCCTTGATTCTGATTTTATATTTTAATTATACTCATATTTTTAATTCTTAAATTCACAGAAAATACGGGGTGTTATATTCTCCCCTCCTTAAAGGATTTCGTCCCCGAAATCTTCAAGTTAAGAAGAATGTGTCCTACCATCCAATCACTCATCTACTCAGTCATCATCCACAAGCATCCATTGTCCTTAGAAATTTCTAGTGCTGTATGAACATTTGCAAAAGTGTGTGTATATGTTCCTTATCTAATGTAAAGATCAGGCGGTCTACTGGTTCAGTTGACCTCCTTAATGCGAATTATGTCGGTGCCATGAGTCCAATATGTATGCAATTTTCCTATTTGATACATATCATTTCTATATGAGTGCACAACCATCCACTCATATGCAACATCCATGTGCTGATTCAACCATTTTGCATCCAGAAAAATTTAAAATGCTCACACATCCATATGCAGTATGAGAGTGTTTTCGAGCCGATCTAGTGCCTAGTGTGTGTATATGCGTCCACGAGCAACCACTAGCAACCACTTGCATCCACTTGCAACCATCAAACATAACATGTCTCAAACACATGTTTACACCCATTAGGATTCCTATCTATAAGTTGAACACTCGATCGATAGTATACAGTCGAGGAAGCGAGTACAGATAAAACAAAAACTTGATTCCTATCAGACATTGGTTGAGAAAATAATTCCCCTAAGTGTCAACCCCGAAGACCGAAATCAACATCAGATTGACTCCCAGAGGGTTACCCTCTTTAGACAATGTCAAAACTGGAAATCTTATCAAAAGTATTCAGATATTTACAGACTACTGGTACAGATTAGGTTCCCTAATGATTTTTCGGAAGCTAAGCATGATAAAAATCATATCCCACAAAAACTCAGAATGTATGCGTCATACTTGATGTCTAACACAAATATCCCTCAAACCCCAATCTCAAACAGATGAGCCATAACCCTTATGGGTCTGAGTCTACAGTGGAATTCAGAAATAATACTAGTATTAAAGTGCAGAGTATCAATTACAAAATCAAAATACCAGAATCAGAAAAAAGTCTTAACTCTATAATCAGATAAAGAAATTAAACCTACTATAGAAATTTTCCTATTTCTATCCTAGCCACTAGCCTCGAGAGTGTTTGCCTGCCCTCCTTGCCCTCGTCTCTTCGGGCAGTCCCTAGTGAAGTGCCCCATCTCTCCACAGTTGATGCAAGTGCCTTTCCTTTTTCTGCAATCCTTGTTCAGATGAGTCGAGCTCCCACAAGTAAAGCACTTTTTCCCCTTCTTATCTTCAGTCCTTTCATCCTTCTTTTGTATTTCCTTTTTGGGCCCCGCTTTCTTATTCTGTGGTTCTTCCTTCTTTGTCTCTTTCGGGCCCTTATCCTCCTCGTGCAGTAGTGCCATGTCCACCAATTTCTCGTAAGTCGCTCCCATGGGTACATGGGTCATGGCTAGGCTGTGCAGTGGCTCGTTCAATCCTTTAACAAAGCGGAGAGCCTTTTTATGCTGAGTGTTGACTAAATCCAATCCGAACCTAGCTGGTTGGTTGAACTGGTTGACGTATTCCTTGACCGTCATACTTCCTTGCTTAAGAGATAAGAACTTCTCCAGTTGTAAACTCCGTTCAGCTTGCGAGAGAAATTTTGTCTCAAACCTTGTTCTGAAATCCATCCATGTCTCAACTAGCCTCTCGGCGTTAGTGACTTCCCACCAGTAGGAAGCTTCGTCTTTGAGCAGCCATACCGCCAACTGTACCTTCTGCCTATCGTCCACCTCGAAGATAACGAATAGATCCTCAGTTTTTTTGAGCCAATTCCTTGCTTCTACGAATGATTCAGTTCCTTTGAAATCCTTCCCACTCATGGCCCTAAAATCTCTACAGATCTTTGAGAAAGCAATTGCACGAGGAGGGGGTGGGGGAGGGGGATCATTTGCTGGACCTGCAGCGACGGTCCTAGCCTCAAGATATTGACGAAACCAACCGGGTACATGAACACCCTCTGGTATCTCAGATGCTTCAGACATGCTGAAACGAAAAAGGAAAGGTTCAATACAAAAAGGACTGAAAGAAAGATATATGGCTCTCGGGGATTATGTTTTTCAAAATAAGCTTTATTTTTGAAAATACTTCCTTTCAAAACCTTTTTGAAAATAGTTTTCAAAACTTTTTATAAAATCTGGTAACCTTTAGCTCTGATACCAAGTGTAACACCACACCTCCGTTAAGGTCACTCACAAAGGGAATGCCTTAACTTTGGTGGAGCATTTTAGTAAACAGAACATAAACTTACAAGACAGATAAAATAGTACTTGAAATTTTTTAACTTTATTACAGCGAAAACAGAAATCAATACGGTTACGTCCTTTCAAATCTCAGAATTCAAGTACAAAATATCAGTCTTGTACAAAAGCCTTCAAAATGCATGGTTTAAAATCATAATCCCCATAGAATGGAAGCTATACAGAGCCAAGCCATACTTTAAGCACTTCAAGCAAAGAGAAATCCGGATCAAGCTAAAGTATTCCCTCCTTGGATAACCTGGGGGGGGGGGGGGGAACGGAATAAAGGAGGCGAAACAACAAGGGTCAGACAAAAAGTCTGGCAAGTCCAGTGACTTTCAGCATATGAACAGATAATAATAATAATATGACATGAACATAAAACTGGATGAGGGATAACTGTAACAGGTATAGCAGATATAACAGAAGAACAGAATGACATAAACTATTGCTTTACACTTCTCTGCACTAATACTAGTATAACAGAATTAGGTGTCACCCTAATGTCTAAACTGAAGCAGGAACGGGTACAGAATAATCTAACAGAAACAGAATGCTAATAATGGGCCTTTACTACCCGATCAGAAACAGACAGAAGCAGAAACAAATTAATCCCTACGGAAACAGAATGTAGAATTAGGTGTACACTAGTAATGGGCCTTTACCACCCGAACAGACGGTACCACACAGAAACAGACAGGTGTTACCACCCAACAGAAACAGACGGTACCAACAGAAACAAACAGAACTAAGTGTACCGTAAAACCCTACCCCAAGCGATCGGCTCCCTAATACATAAATATCCTGTGTTGGCCCCACAGTAGGGTGTGTCACTCCATAAAGTGACAACCAATTGGCACAGACCTATTTACAAATGTCACGACGTCTTACATCCTCAGAGGCAGACCGGGATCCATGCACGCACATGACCCGGTTGGAACGCACCATCAACACCCCTCGCCATTATCAGAATGAACCGCTTATAATTAGTTCAGTAAGCGTGCCCGGACCCTACCTACTGTTGGGTCAAAGTTTTGATACCAGAAAGGGTTACTGAATAATATGGGTCCCAAACAACAGATGACACAAGTAATTCCCCTCCTAACCTTGTGTCCCCAGACTAACAGATTTCAGATTAACTTGTTTAGAAGTTCAGACATACAGCGTTTAGATCAACTAGTTCATAGATCAAACAAACAAGTTAACAGGTTTTCAGACTAACGGATTAGATGTTCGGATTAACAGGCTTACAGATTAACTGGTTCCAGATTATCTAACTTTGTATTGGGCCTATGGATTCACGAAACGGGTTCATCAGATTCATTGGTCCAATTGGTTTAACCTTACCCAACACGTTTTAGACATCATAGTTATCTCAGATTTTCATTAATTAAATATTAATGCCCAAACCTCTCACATTAGACTGACAGTTTGCGGCTACTGGTTAGGCCGGTTGGTTCCGGGCAGGTTTCTGTCGCAAACTGAGTCTAACCTCGGGTTTCAAGCACGTTATGACTAACTTCTCACATTAGAACCTATTGTTTGCGACCACTGGAATATGCCGGGCGGTTCCGGGCAGAATTACGCCGCAAACTCATTCTAACCTCGAGTTAGCCATGTTTATCTTTGCGGCCAATTAATTAATGATTTACCATTTATACCGACCCCTAATATACATGTCAATTATTCATAACTATAGCCAATTCAGATTATGTCAATAGCGGACTAATTATACCAACTCAACAGATATAGCAGATAACAGATTTCTCAGGTTAGGCGACTTAGCAGATTGAGCAAACTAGCAGATTTAGTATTTTCAACAGACTTAGCAAATGACAGATTTGGCAGATGAACAAATCTAGCAGACTAGGCAGTAGAGCAGAACTAGCAGATTACGCAATATAACAGAACTAGCAGATTAGGCAATGTAACACAACTAGCAAATTAGGCAAATATAACAAATTTACTTATTCCTTAAAGTTTTATACCTTGCCTAATTATAAACCTTGCCTAAGTTCACGTGCATAAATAATAGTCTTGATTCACAATATTATCATATACCCTATGTTTGTATTAAATTTACATAGCACAGATTATGGTCATAAATTTACCATATATCATATGTTCCAAATTTTTATTAAACTTGCATAGTACAGAAGATCCATATAATTTATACCAAATATAGCCATAGATTACTATGCATGTCATATATCCCAAAGGTCCCTTACTTAGGTGTTTATTTACATTAATAGATATCCTACTTTCATGTAAATCTTTATACCTAGGCCATATTCTCTTTATCCCAAATCATGTGTTCAATACAGTCTATATTTATGTTCAATTATATACCTTTTTATGTCATGCCCACAAATCATATGTTCAATACCTTTTTATGTTATAAATATAACATGACCAATCATATGTCTCAAATTCATGTTCTAGCTACAGTCCATATTCTTTCCTCAAATTAGTCACCTATTGGTCATGCCCAATTTATGCATCATTCATTTTACTGTCCCAAACATTTTAGCGCATGTTAATCTCTTATGAGATTGGCCCAGGCTCGTGGTAGCCTGGCTATAGAACAGAAAGAGGAAAGAGGTACAGAATAAGATAAATCAAATCAGAACAGAACAGATATAATCTCAGATTCAGATTCACAATTCATGTCAAAATCAGAATTAACGTTTATAGCGGAAAATAACTGTACTTGCCTTAATTGGGTTAACTAGTTGTTGTAGAACCGTTGCAGAAGCTCTAATATCTAATTGAATTTAGGTTGATGTTGATTGTCTTCTAGTTTTGATTTCAGCAGAGTAGCAACGCCCTTTTTATTTTTAATTTAGAACAGAGGCAGAGTAGAAGCAGAATAGAATTGTGTGCAGAGAAGGCTGGTTTGGGGCTGTTTAAATAGGTTTAGGCAGACGAATCTAGACAGAAAACGAGACCAGATACATCAGAACGCACCCAGGCAGAAAAGCAGATTCGGGAGGCAGGTCGACCCCCAGGTCGACTCTAGGGTCGACTCTAGGGTCGACCCCCTGGGGGCAGGTCAACTCTAGGGTCGACCCCCTGGGGGAAGGTCGACTCTAGGGTCGACCCCCTGGGGGCAGGTCGACTCTAGGGTCGACTCCCCAGTCGACCTGGTCTGTGCTGTTTAATTTTTTTCTGAACTTTGGAAGGCCATAACTTGGTCATATGGACTTCGATTTACGAAATTTCGGACTCTATTTCGTGTATTTTTCCAAGGCGAACGCAATGGCACAGCCCGTTTCCCTTGATTCTGATTTTATATATTAATTATACTCAGATTTGTAATTCTTAAGTTCACAAAAAATACAGGGTGTTACAATAGTGTACCAAAGAATGCTTTTAGGACACCATCTGGTTTCTTTAAATGGTTGGTGATGCCATTCGGGTTGGCTAACGCACCAGCATATTTTGTGGATCCTATGAATAGGGTAATCAGAGATCAGCCGAACAAGTTCGCGCTTGTGTTCGTAGATGATATTCTGGTTTATTTACAGGATGAGGAAGAACATAGGATGCACTTGAGGGTTGTGTTGGAAAACTTGTGAAAGCATCAGCTGAGGGCTAAGTTTTCGAAGTGTCACTTCTAGAAGAGTGAAGTGAGATTGTTAAGCCATGTTGTTTTTGGACATGGAATAGCGGTTGACCCTGCTAAAGTGGCAGCAATCCAGGACTGGGATAGACCTAAGAATGCGGCAGATGTGAGAAGTTTCCTTTGGTTGGCTGGTTATTACCGATGGTTTATCAAGGATTTCTCCAAGATAGTTGCACCGTTGACAGGACTGACGAAGAAGAACCAAGTGTTCACATGGGATGCAAAGTGTGAACAAGCATTCGGAAACCTGAAGGAGAGATTGACAAGGGCACCTATGTTGACCATTCTGAGTGGGAATGAAGAGACGGTGGTATACACCGATGCATGTGGTACTGGGCTTAGAGCAGTGCTAATGCAAAAGGATAAGGTTGTAGCCTACGCGAGTCGACAGCTGAATCCACATGAGAGGAACTATCCAATTCATGATTTGGAGTTGGCGGCGATTGAGTTTGCTCTGAAGATGTGGAGACATTACCTATTGGGAGTTCAATTCGAGTTGTTTATGGATCACAAGTCATTGAAGTATATTTTCTCCCAAAAGGATTTGAATCTTCAGCAGTAACAATGGATAGAGTTTCTGGCATCGTATGATTTTGGTACCACCTATACTCCTGGAAAAGGTAATGCGGTTGTAGATGGGTTGAGTCAAAGACATGCAAGTTTGGGAGCAATGTTTTCAGAATGGAGGAGCCTCGAGTATTTGGGAAGGTTTGATTTCAGGCTAAGGTGTGAGTTGGAACCTGAAATGTTGACAAGCTTATCGATAAGACTTAATCTCATCGAAAGGATTGGCGAAAACCAAAAGGAGATACAAAGCTTGTCAAGTTTATCCAGAAACTAGAACCCGAAGATAAAGAGTTCGAAGTCGATCGAGAAGGTTGGCTTCGAAAGCAAGGGCAATTAGTTGTTCATGATATCGATTGATTGAAAGATGAGGTTCTGTGAGAATGTCATCACTCAAAGTTGACGATTAATCCCGGTGATAATAAGATGTATCAGGACATGAAGCAAATCTACTACTGGGAAGGGATGAAGCGGGATATTAGAAAGTTCATTTCCAAATGTATGAACTATCAGTTGGTGAAAGCTGAACAGAAGAAGCCATATGGTTTGCTTCAGCCATTGGAAGTTCCGTGGAAGTGGGAGCAAGTATCGATGGATTTTATCGATGGACTACCTAGAAACAAGGCAGGAAAAGAAGGGATTTGGGTCATCGTGCATCGTTTGACCAAAAGTGCGAGATTCATTCCTGTCAAGTCGACGAGGATGGCGTCGAAACTGGCTGAACTTTATGTGAAATGGATAGTTCGATTCCATGGTGTCCCAAAGAGTACAGTGAGTGACTGAGATCCATTATTTACGAGTGGATTTTGGAAGAGTTTGCTAGAAGCTTTGGGAACCGAGTTGTGTTTAAGTACGGCTTACCATCCCCAAACGGATGGTCAAACCGAAAGGGTAAATCGAGCTTTGGAAGATCTCCTGAGGGCTTGTGTGTTAGACTTCAGAGGATCATGGGAAGACCATCTACATCTAGTTAAGTTTGCATATAATAATAGTGAAACACCCCACCTCCGTTAAGGTCACTCACAAAGGAACGCCTTAACTTTGGTGGAGGTTTATAAGTAAAAGTCACAGATAAACACAAGGCAGATATAAATACACATATTTTAAACAGCGGAAAACGAACAGGCTTTTATTTCATCAATACGTGTTCATACAAAACATTTCCATAATTGTCTCAAAATACTTCCAACTTTACAACCTCATTACTGTCTTGATTATTAAAGAAGCATAAAACATAAATAAAGTAACAATAATCCCCATAGTGATATCCAAAGCCATAATCCAGGCAAAAGAGATCCAAACCATACATCTACGGTCTTGAAGCTTGCAAAGAGTCTGACTAAGCTGGGTTGTTTCCTCCCTGTAGACCTGGGGGAGGGGGGAACGAAAGAAAAGAAGACGAAAAGAACATAGAGTCAGACATAAAGCCTGAGTAAATCTAGTGACTCTTCAGTACGTGAATAAGAAAAAGGGCATGACATATATAAACTGAAAACAGGAAAGTATCACAAGCTAAGGAAGTGTCGTTTAGAATCGAATGTACTATCGCACCCACACTATATCTCTGCACCTACTTGAGCTTATTCTAACTAGCACCCCATGCTGAGGGTGAAGTGATCCCTATTTTCTAAAGATCGGCTCCTACTCGCATAAACATGTGTCATACGGCGCCCAAGAATTGTAGATACCTATGCTGGTCCCACCATGGGGTGTATCAAGACCCATGGTGGTGGCCCCGACACAATTCTAGAATACATAGGTTATACTACTGGTGCCCCAGTGCCCTGTTTGTCTGCTCCGGAGTGTGTGCACGCCCGCTCCCCGTTAGAACCTACACTGTGCACCCACCGCCGTCGTTTTTGACCGCTTACAATCAGCCCAGTAATCGTGCCCCACCCTGCCTAGTTTCAGGGTACCATGATACCTAACTTGGGTTACTGTTGAAATGGATCCCTCGTTACTAGGGTTTTCTAGTCAAACATGTTAAGTGGTTAAGTGTCTGTATTTACCTAACCTCACCCATCAATTCTTGTTAACATGTTGAATTTGGTTAAGTGTTTTTAGTTGACTTAACCCTACCATCTGTTCTTAGCCTCTTAAAGCACTGACCACTCACATTAGACAGATATTGCTACGGTTACTGGATGTGCCGGTCGGTTCTGGGAAGGTTTACACCGTAGCTCAGTCTAACCTCGTGTCCTTATTGGGCTTAATGCTTAACCACCAACATTGGATAGGTACTGTTGTGACTACTGGACAGCCGGGCGGGTCCGGGCAGGTTTACGTCACAACTCAATCCAAACTCGGGTTAAGCATACCGTGTTTTATAAATTTACATATTTTATCACTTCTCAATTTTATATGTAAATGTCATGTCCTTTATTCTTGGGTATAACAATTCATACCGCTTAAATGTCATTGTCGTTGGCATCTGCCAAACATGCCAACATATATTTTTCATGTTTTACACCCAACGTTATTACCCCCGTTTGTACGTTCGCAACATTATAACAAATGTTGGGCTCGACACAATTCAGCCCAACTTTATAAACGTGAGAAAAGGGGAAATCAAGAACATGTAATATTTTACAATACATAAAGGTGTGTGGCGCATGAACTTGCAATTTAGCGATTCAACTTACATAAATTATGGGTCATGTGAACTTGCATTCAAATCAGAGTATAACTAAGTAGGTGTCATATGAAATGGCATAGTTTAGGCTTATACAAACTTGGGTTTAAACATGTTTAACTTGGCATAATGTCAACCACAAAACTAACATGTTGTATATTCACCAAAATATTCAATTTTAACATCTAATCATATAGCCTATTTCAACATGAAACTTGCACAGTTTATGTAACCCAAACGGTACTTAACATAGATCCAATTATACTTGCAAATAAACATAAGAATGTGTTCATAGGTTGTGAGTCATGTAGGCATAAAAGGTCTCAAATCTAGAACATGTTTACATAAGCTTTAACTTAGACTTAGGGAATGTATATAGACCATGCCATCGACATAAACATAAAGGGATCAATTACTAGTTTTTGCCACAACTTGCAAGTGCTATTATTTTCATATACAAATGTCCAATAGGCTTGCATCAATCAATTTATGCCACAAATATCAATACACAAGTCATGATAGAATTATTACAATACACAGAATTCATATCATTATTATACAATAACACAATTCTATTTTCATTTACATCGAGTCACGTCATAGTTTTATTCATATTCTGAAAGATCACTATACTTACAACGAATGCAGAATCTTGAATTCTGGATTCTGAGTTCTGAAATTGAGATGCGTTCCTTTGGGTAGATTAACGTTTCGTTGAATAATCTGATTAAGCTCTAGTTCTTTTCTTATTTTGATTCGTCTCTAAGCTCCTCTCTCTTGATGGCTACGCTCAATTCCTTCCTGGCAGCATGACGACTCCAATCTTATTTTTTTGTGTGAATTTTAGTTGAGACTTAGGGTGTATATATAGATTTTTAGATTGTTTTGAGCCGTCAAATGAAGACAGGAGGAATCTAGACCATAGAAAGTCCAAAGAGCCAATCAAGAGGTGACATGTCAGCCCCAATGACACACCGAGCCATAGAAATTCGAGCCAGAGCCAGACCCAGCCAGGTCGACTGGCAGGTCGACACCCAGGTCGACACTATGATCGACCTGGGGGTGACCAGGTCGACACCATGGTCGACCTGGTCCCTGGGCGGGAATTTTCCCGCCCAGCCCAGTTTGAGCTTATTTTTCGAATTTTGAACTTGAAACCGAGCTGTTTGAATTTTAAATTTTATCCTGAAACTTCCGAAGGTCATAACTCCTTCATACGGAGTACGATTCACGCAAACTCGAACTTTATCTCAAGCAGAATTCCGAGACGAACGCAATGGCATAACCCGTTTCCCTTAATTCTTTCATTTAGAATTAATTACACTTTAATTTGTGAAGCTTAATGTTATAGAATTCACGCGGTGTTACATTCTCCCCCTCTTAAAAGGATTTCGTCCCCGAAATCTTCAAGTTAGGAAGAATGTATATCCTACCATTCAGTCGTCCATCTACTCAACCAACAAACACAGGCATCCACTGTCCTTAAAAGACTTCTATTGCTTCATGATCATATGAATAGTGTGTGTACATGTCCTTATCTAATGCAGAAATCAGGCGGTCTACTGATTCAGTTGACCTCCTTAATGCGAATCATGTAAGTGTCATGAATCCATTATGTATGCAAAATTTTCCTACTCATAATTCTACATGAGTGCACAACTTATTCATACAAATGCGACAACCATATGACAGCATATCAAGTTTCAACCGTATACAAATGAGAATACATATATGCATATGCAATATGAAGTGACTGAGCCGATCTAAAACCTAGGGTGTGTGTGTATATGCATCCACGAGCAACCACTAGCAATCACTAGCAACCATTTGCAGCCATCATCCATAACATGTTTTCAAATACATGTTTGCATCCATTTGTTTTCTACCAAAGGAGTTAGGAAAAGGACCGAGGAGATATACCTAAAAAGATAGATAAAGCATAACTTAAGGAAAAAGAGAGATCAAAGATGTACCCTCAAAAAGAAAAGGGTAGGCAGCGCGTATTCTGTCCTCAGTTTCCCAAGTTGCATCTTCCTTGACATCGCTCCACTGAACTTTAAAGAGTTTGACTTCGCGGTTGCGTAGCTTTTTCACTTCAGTTCCTAAGATGCGGGTTGGAACTCTCCTCATAGTTGCTTCACGTTCCACTTCGGCTTCTTCTAGAGTGCTAGGTTCCACCACTTCCGCAGACTCATGCAAACACTTCTGGAGGTGAGAAACATGAAAGACGTTGTGAACTCCGGCCAGTCTCTCGGGTAGCTCTAATCTATAGGCCATCTTCCCAACCTTCTCGATGATAGGAAACGGCCCTACAAATCTTGGTGCTAACTTTCCTGTGGATCCAAAGCGAACAACGTTCCTTAAAGGAGATACCTTAACGAAAACCCTGTCCCCAACCTCAAACTCAAGGTCGGTCCTTCTCTTGTCTGCGTAGGATTTTTGTCTATCCTAGGCTGTCTTCATCCTTCTTCGTATTAAGTCCACTTTCTCTGAGGTCTCTCTGATCATGTCTGTCCCAAGTATAAGCTTATCTGTAGACTCCCACCAACAAGTTGGTGATTTGCACGGTCTTCCATACAAGGCTTTGAAGGGTGCCATGCCTATGGTAGCTTGGTAGCTGTTGTTGTAGGCAAATTCCACTAAAGGAAGGTGATCCTCCCATGTCCCTCCAAAGTCAAGAACGCAAAGTCTTAAAAGATCCTCTAGAACTCTATTCACCCTTTCCATCTGGTCATCAGTTTGGGGGTGATAGGCCGTGCTCAAACATAACTGTGTACCAACGGCTTCTTGCAGACTCCGCCAAAACTCGCTTGTGAGGATTGGGTCTCGATCACTAACAATGCTGGAGGGTATCCCATGGAGTCGAACTATCTCCCTAAGGTAAAGAGACACTAAAGATGAGGCAGTCCTTCTACTCTTGATCGGTAAAATGTGGGCGCTTTTTGTAAGCCTATCCACTATTACCCAAATGCTAGTATTGCCCCTTCTAGACCTAGGCAGCCCATCAACGAAGTCCGTTGAAATACTATCCCACTTCCACTATAGGACCTCTAGAGGATGAAGCAGTCCCCCAGGCTTCTTCTGTTCCGCCTTGACCTGTTGGCATATCATACACTTAGAAACGAAATCTGCCACGTCCTTCTTCATGCCGCTCCAAAAGAAAACTCTCTTCATGTCCTTGTACATCTTGTCTCCTCCTGGGTGTATTGTCATCTTGGAATAATGTGCTTCCTCAAGAACCTTCTTTACCAACTCCCTTGCTTGTGGGACGCATAGTCTTCCATCGCATCTCAGCCAGCCTTTATCATCGATAGAGTACCTATTGAGGTGACTAGAAATCTCACCCCTAATTAGCTTATCAACCACTTCAACTAGCTGAGGGTCTTCACATTGTGCAGTCCCTATTGTATCCAAAGGAGTAGGGCGCACTTCAAGAGATGCTAACAAACCCGGTGCAAAATCAGAGGAGGGCCTAAAGTTAAAACTGGCTATATACTCCAAGCTTTGCCTTTCTACAAAGAGCGAGCTTAGGGTCAACTTCTTTCTGCTTAAGGCGTCTGCTACTGCATTGCCCTTGCCCGGAGTATAGGAAATCTCAAAGTCATACGAGGCAAGAAACTCCATCCATCTCTGTTGCCTTAAGTTAAGATCTTTCTACGAGAAAAGATATTTCAACGATTTATGGTCAGTATACAGTTCAAACTTCTCACCTAGGAGATAATGGTGCCAAGACTTAAGTGCAAAGACGATGGCAGCTAACTCAAGATCGTGGGTTGGGTAGTTCTTTTCATGAACTTTCAATTTCCTTCCACCATAAGCTACTACCCTCCCTTCTTGCATCAAGACAGTGCCTAGCCCCGTCCTGCATGCATCTGTGTATACTGTGAACATCTTACTTCCATCTGGCAGAGTCAGAACTGGGGCTGTTGTAAGAGCCCTTTTCAAGCATTGGAAAGCAAACTCGCAATCCAAGTCCCAAGCGAACGCTAGATTCTTCTTTGTTAGCCTTGTGAGTGGAGCTAAGATTTTTGCAATATCCCTAATGAACTTATGGTAGAAACCCGCCAGCCCTAGAAAACTTCTGACTTCGGTTGCGTTCTTTGGTGCCTTCCAATCTTGCACCGCAACTACTTTCGTGGGGTCCACGGCCAACCCTTCTTTGGACACCACATGCCCAAGAAGCCTTACTTCTTCTCTCCAAAAGTGGCATTTGGAAATTTTTGCCTTCAGCTGATGTGCTCGGAGAGTATCCATGATTTCTTTCTGATGTTGAGTATGCTCTTCCTCATTCTTTGAGAAGATCAAAATATCGTCTACGAAGACAACCACAAATTTGTTTAGGGATTCTCTGAACACTCTGCTGATTAGGTCTACGAAATAAGCGGGTGCGTTTGTCAAGCCGAAAGGCATGACAAGCCACTCGAAGAAACCGTCTGGGGTTCTGAACGCCGTTTTATCAATGCTGTCTTCAGCTACTCTTAGCTGATGGAACCCAGTTTCCAGATCAAGTTGGGAGAAGACCGACGCACCTACAAGCTGATCAAATAAATCGTCGATTCAGGGAAGAGGGTGCCTATTTTTCTTGGTCAATTTGTTTAACTCCCTATAGTCGATGCAAAGGCGAAGCGAACCGTCCGCTTTGGTTACGAACACCACTGGAGCACCCCATTCCGAAATGCTCCGTCTAATGAACCCCTTTTCGAGAAGTTCTTTAACCTGCTTACTGAGCTCCTTTCTCTCCTTTGGAGCCATGTGTCTGACAGGTAAAGCTACAGGCTTTGCATTATCCACAAGATATATGCGGAAGTCTATTTCCTGCCTCGGAGGTAAGCCCTTCACCTCCTCAAAGACATCCGGATGTTCCCAGACTACTCTAACTGACTGCAAATTCTCATCAGAAGCATCAAGCGACTCTAGATAACTAAGCATAACAGCGTTTAATGGATTACAAGAAATTTCTAGAGTGTTACCAAGCCGAGTCAAGAGTCTAACTACTATTTTCTCACAATCAAGAATGGCACCATTACTGGATAACCAGTCCATGCCTAAGATCAAACCATATCCCGAGAAGCCCAAAACAAAGGCATTACAACTAATCTCAATGCTGAGAATAGAGATTTTCAAACACAAACCATTGACAAGTAAGCGGAACCCCCAATTGGATTTGAAACTACTAAGGGATCCTCTACCATACTAGTGTCTAGATGCAGAGATTCTACTAAGGAAGATGAAATAAAGGAGTGTGATGCGCCAAAGTCAAAAAGTGTGCGAACTGGATGATCATAAAGATAGACTACACTTTCTACAGAAATATTACTACCTCGTTCCTGTGGAGGTGCCACTAGTGCATGAACTTGACCCCCTGAAGTGGATCCAGCCTTCTGTCCCTGCCCTCGCTTCTTTGGGCAGTCCTTAGCCAAGTGCCCAGTCTCTCCGCAATGGAAGCACCCATCCATCTTCGTTTTCCTCTTTCGGCAGTCTTTCGATATATGTCCAACAATGCACAGAAATTGCACTTTCTCCTCTCACAGGGCTTATTGTTCTTCCCTCCTTTCTTGAAGTCTGTTTTCTTAGCTTGTAGACCCGCTTTCTTTTCTTCCACCTTAGTCTCTTTCTTGCCGTTGTCTTCCTCGTGTAGCAACGCCATGTCCACCAAGCTTTCATAAGTCGCTCCCGTGGATACATGGGTCATAGCAAGGCTATGTAGAGGCTCATTCAGACCTTTGACGAAGCGAAGCTCCTTCTTGTGTTAGGTGTTTACTTAGTCCAGCCCAAATCCGGCTAGCTGATTAAACTGATTGACGTACTCCCTGATCGTCATGCTCTCCTGTTTAAGAGTTAGGAACTTCTCCATTTGCAGGCTTCTTTCAGCTTGGGAGAGGAATTTCATCTTAAATCTTCCCATGTTTCCATTGGCCTCTGAGCATTGGTAGTCTCCCACCAATAGGAAGCTTCATCTTTAAGCAACCACACTGCTAGCTGTATCTTTTGCCTGTCATCAACTCCAAAGATAACAAACAGATCCTCGGTCTTCTTTAGCCAGTTTCTTGCTCGTACAAAGGATTCTGTCCCATAAAAGTCTTTTCCACCCATAGCCTTGAAGTCTCTACAAGTTTTTGCGAAGGCATTTCCACGAGGATGAGGAGGAGAAGGAACCGCGGCCACTGGAGGAGGAATGACTGCTGGGCCCGCGCCATTGGTCCTTGCTTCTAAGTACCTCCTAAACCAGCCGGGTATCGGCACTCCTTCTCGAAGGTTAAGGTCTCCAGACATGTTGAAACAGAAAGGAAAGATTCAAAACGAAGGATAGAGAGAGATAGTGCACATGGCTTTGAGGGATTATGACTTTTTAAAAATATAACACTTTTTCTTGAAAAATGCTTCTTTACACTTCATTTTGAAAAAAAATTCAATTTTTTTTATCTTATCTGGTAAACCTATGCTCTGATACCAAGTGAAACACCCCACCTCCGTTAAGGTCTCTCACAAAGGGAATGCCTTAACTTTGGTGGAGGTTTATAAGTAAAAGTCACAGATAAACACAAGGCATATATAAATACACATATTTTAAATAGCGAAAATTAAACAGGCTTTTATTTCATCAATACGTGTTCATACAAAACATTTCCATAATTGTCTCAAAATACTTCCAACTTTACAACCTCATTACTGTCTTGATTATTAAAGAAGCATAAAACATAAATAAAGTAACAAAAATCCCCATAGTGATATCCAAAGCCATAATCCGAGCAAAAGAGATCCAAACCATACATCTACGGTCTTGAAGCTTGAAAAGAGTCTGACTAAGTTGGGTTGTTTCCTCCCTGTGGACCTGGGGGGGGGGGGGGGACGAAAGAAAAGAAGACGAAAAGAAAATAGAGTCAGACATAAAGCCTAAGTAAATCTAGTGACTCTTCAGTATGTGAATAAGAAAAAGGGCATGATAGATATAAACTGAAAATAGGAAAGTATCACAAGCTAAGGAAGTGTCGTTTATAATCGAATGTACTATCGCACCCACACTATATCTCTGCACCTACTTGAGCTTATTCTAACTGACACCCCATGCTGAGGGTGAAGTGATCCCCATTTTCTAAAGATCGGCTCCTACTCGCATAAACATGTGTCATACGACCCCCAAGAATAGTAGATACCTATGCTGGTCCCACCATGGGGTGTATCAAGACCCATGGTGGCGGCCCCGACACAATTCTAGAATACATAGGTTATACTACTAGTGCCCCCATTGCCCTGTTTGTCTGCTCCGGAGTGTGTGCACGCCCGCACCCCGTTAGAACCTACACGGTGCACTCACCGCCGTCGTTTTTGACCGCTTACAATCAGCCCAGTAATCGTGCCCCACCAGCTTAGTTTTAGGGTACCCGTAACACCCCACCTCCACTAGGGTCACTCACAAAGGGAATGCACTAGCTTTGGTGGAGCATTATCTAGGTAAACATACACAGAAATATTACAAGACAGAACATATAAAACAGCGAAAGTAGAACCAAATTTTATTTCTTTAAAAATCTAGAAAGGTCTAAAGCCATTTTACATTAAAATGCCATTAAATCCATTACATCGAAATCTGTCTTGCAATAGTAAAGAAGCATAAAACCATGGTCATAAATCATTCCCCAAGTAAAACAGTAAAGCAGGCCATAGCCAAGGGAAATCCAAGCCGTACATGAAAGAGCCTTGGAGCTTGGTAAGATCCGAACTAAGCTGTATTCCCACCCCACGAACCTAGGGGGGGGGGGAGGGAAACGGAAGAAAAAGAGGCGAAACAAAACGGGTCAGTCATAAAGACTGAGTAAGTCCTAGTGACTTTCAGCATAAAAATAGGTAAAGATAACATGGCATGAATAAACTGAAAATAAACATAAGCATGATGACAAGGTATGCTACAGGCACGATGAATCAAGTATAACATTCCATGCTTCCTATCAAGAGTATCATCACAAGGTTCCTACCAAGTATCATATTGCAAGGTTTCTATTAAGTATAACATCGCAAGATTTCTAAGCTTCACCACTCCACTATTTTCTTTGATTTCCTAAATTCTCTGCACCAACTGTACTAGTACCCCAACCCGTATCATCCTTTCCGTGTATATGTACAGTCCCTTGCCGTATATCGTACGGGTTTCATCACGTATTTCTATACTACTTCAACGTAGTGCCATCATTATTGAAATCGTTTAGACTGCCACCCTTGTTCTGGCTAGGTTTCCTTATCATGAACTATCGCGTGTTCAACTAGGATTTATGCCACCTAGGACCACTAGGGATTATGCTACCTATTGAACATTTTCTAGATTCGATTTGGATTTATGTCACCTAGGACCACTAGGGATTATGCTACATAACGAATTCCGCGTAACAATCTATTAATCGATCGGCTCCCTACAAGTCCTAGCTCGTTCATGTGTCTGTGTCATACGGCCTAATTACGAAATGTAGTCACATGTGCTAGGTCCACCATAGGGTGTATCAAGCCCTAGGGTGTCAAATTGGTTAAGTATATTCAAGCGGTTCATGACTTACCCTATCAAATCATCGTGTCCAATTGGTTAAGTATTATCTATATGTTCAAGTTGACTTAACCCTACCACTTGTCAGGTTATATCGATTGGGTGTTATCAACCTATTCAAGTTAGCCCAACCCATCTTCTATTCATGTTATAACGGTTAAGTGTCGTTAGCCTAGACATGTTACTTAACCCACCCATTCATATCATATTGGTTGAGCCTACATTTATAAGTTTTACACGTTCTTAACTCATACCGGTTAGGTCCACATTTACATGTCAAATTTCCACGTCATCCCACCTAACCCTCTAACCATACCCACGTCTTATTATGGTTAGTATTCCTTAATTCATTCATTATGACGAATGAATCATGACCCCTCACATTAGACCGTGCATTTTGTGGCCACTGGGTTTGCCGGGTGGTTCCGAGCAGATTTATACCACAAACTGGGTCTAACCTCGTGTCATAAATCGTTACGCCTACAATTTGGCCTTCGACCTCTCACATTAGACCGACACTTTGTGGCTACTAGATTTGCCGGGCGGTTCCAGGCAGATTTACACCACAAACTGAGTCTATCCTCATGTCAAAGGTTCATTAATGGTCGTATTCCACCCAAAACCCCAATATCAGTTCATGTGTTTAACATATGGAAATGTTCATGATTCACGTTTTTGCCTCAAAACGTGTTCCCAAATTATTATCATAATTCACTATAAGGTTATGCCAAGTTATAGCCTTTTATTTACAATACATGCCAATTACCCGAAACCCAACTTAGGCGCGCTCATATTAAACCTCTACTAAGTCATAAATTATAATACATGTTTCAACTCCAAATTTTACATAATTAACATATGCCCAAGTTCTAAATTACATGTAAATTTTACGTATGCCCAATTCCTGCCAAATTTACATATGTTCAATTCATGCCGTTTTACATGTATGCCAACTTTATGCCAATTTACACATATACCAAGTTTCATGCTGCTTTACATATGTCAAGATTCACGATTTACATGTTTACAAATCTATGACTAATTTACATAGATCAAGTTTTATCCCCAAAATTACATGTATACCACGTTTACACCAATTTACTCATAACAAGTTCTAGCCTAATTACATATATCAAGATCCATGCCAAATTATATATATATATATATATATATCAAGATCCATATCAATTTATTAATATTGAGATCCATGTCAAATTATATATGTCAATCCCCACTCTTGCAATTACCATTATAATAACAATACCCAAATATCAAGTTTCATGTTAATGGCAAGTTATCCCCAAACATCCAATTTTCATATTATGCCTTCGATTCCACCAAACACATATATTCCGCTAGGCAATATTCCAATATTTCCCCCGTATACCCTCGTACGCATATCGTAGTTTAGGCCTAGGTCCGAAATTGACCTAAGTTCATCAAAAGAAAATAAATAGGGGAACGTAGAATTTTGCATAAAAATAAGACCAGAGAGAAAAACATCATCACAGGCATGAAGATTACAACTTGGTAATGGATCAAGAAAACTGATTTACAACAGGCTGAATAGATCATAAACTAGACATGGGAATAAAGATAGACAAGTCTCAAAACTAAAGATCCAAGAAGTAACAGAAATAGATCGATAAACATACTTAAATCCAATTTCACTTCGTCACATGCCCATATTATATTTAAATATTTTAATCTGAAAATAACTAGAACTTACAGGGCATGGCTAAAGAATTAAGAACTTAAATTGTCATAAAACGTTGTAGTAGTGTTGATTTATTATCTTGAATCATTGTAGAAGCCTTAATCTTCGAATTGGATTGTGTATGTAAGCTTTGGAAATTTATTAGAGGCGGCGGCCATGATCAAGAGGGATTCCAGCAGAATTTAGGTGCAAGAATGATTTGTTACGAATTAGGTTAGGTCTAAGGGTGTTTATTTAGGTGTAGCAACTAGTTTAGGCCCTTAGATTAACCCTAGAATCAATCTGGACCATCAAAACATGTCTCAGGCTTCAAAAATGAGTTCTGGGTCAAACTAGGTCGACCTGGGGGGGGGGGGGGGAGGTCGACACTATGGTCGACCTGGGGCGTAGGTCGACCCTATGGTCGACTTGGGGGGGGGGGGGGAGGTCGACCCTATGGTCACCCCCTGGTCCAGTGCTGCCTGAAAACTACTGAAACTTGTACAGGCCATAACTTCTTCTTCCTGACTCCGATTTTCGAAAACTCAGACCCTATTTCATGTAAAATTTCGAGACGAACGCAATGGCGTAACCCTTCCCCTGATTCTGACTTTAATATTTAATTCTGCCTTGATTTCTTGTTTTAACATGTTATAAAAATACGGGTTGTTACATTCTCCCCTTCTTAAAGGATTTCGTCCCCGAAATCTTCAAGTTAAGAAGAATGTGTCCTACCATCCAATCATCCATCTACTCAATCATCAATCACAAGCACCCATTGTCCTTAAGAGATTTCTAATGCTGTATGAACATATGCAGAAAGTGTGTGTATATGTTCCTTATCTAATACAAATGATCAGGCCTGATTGATCTTCTTAATGCATAATATGTTTTAGTGCCATGAGTCCAACATGTATGCGAATAGTCCTAGCCATATAAACACTATATGTGTGCACAAACATTCATCCATATGCAACATCCACATGATAACACATTTAATTTCATCCATAAACAAGTATAAACACTCATGCATATGCAATATGAAAGGTGACGGAGCCAATCTAGTGTTTAAGGTGCGTGTATATGCATCCACGAGCAACCACTAGCAACCGCTTGCAACCACTTGCAACCATCAATCATAACATGTCTCAAACACATGTTTACACCCAATTGTTCCTACCTAAAGATATAGTCGAACGAAAGAAGCAAGTAAAAACTTCGTGCCCATTAGGCAATGTCAAAGCTGGAAATCTACGTCACATATATACTGAATAGGAGAAGAACTCCCTAAGCACCAGCCCATATCCTATAAAATCCAAAAAGTTTAGTCAACCCAACGGCCACCCTCTAGCCCCAACATGTATTACTAACAGATAAGTCATACTCCCTATGGGGTTTGCAACAGAAAT
The DNA here is from genome assembly GCA_030737875.1 of Allium sativum. Lineage (NCBI taxonomy): Eukaryota > Viridiplantae > Streptophyta > Magnoliopsida > Asparagales > Amaryllidaceae > Allium > Allium sativum. The sequence continues at coordinate 206,782,629 of CM060918.1, forward strand.
AGGATTGAGAATAGGACCGAGAGGTTATACTTAAAAGATAGCATACAAGTAAGCTCTACAAGAAAAAAGGGATCAAGGATATACTCTTAAAAAGAGATATGATGCGCGTGTCTAGTCTTCAATCTTCTAAGTCGCATTTCCTTGAGCTTAACTCCATTGTGCTTTGTCCGTCTTTAACTTCATAATTTCTTAATTCCCGTTTCCAAAATATGAGTTGGAACTCATTTCACTGTTGTCTCTCGTCCCATTTTCCCTTATCCTCCTTCTAGTATGCTTGGTTCAAACATAACTGTGTACTCATGGTTTCATGCAAGCTCTCCAAAATTTACTAGTGAATCCTAGATCTCATTTATAGGGTATTCCACGCAGAAGGATTATCTCTTGCAAATAAACAAATGTTAACCATGTTGCCAAGTGTACTTAATAAGGTGATTTTCTATAACTCATGCATAAGCGAAATGAACCATCCGCCTTAGTGGCGAACACTACTCGAGCGGATTGATAAATGTATCAAGAGATTCTAGGTAACTAACCATGACAAAACCCTAAGGGTTACACTAGACTTCGAGGGCATTACCAAGGCAAGTCAAGCGTTTAACTACCCTCTTTTCATACTCGAGAATGGTATCACTTTCGGAAAACCACTCCATCCCTAGAATCAACCCATTGCCCACAAACATAAGCATTACTTCTAAACTTGTAACAACCCATATTTTTATAACATATTAAAACAAAAAATCAAGGTAGAATTAAATTTTAAAATCAGAATCAAGGGAAATGGGTTGCGTCATTGCGTTCGTATCGAAATTCTTCTTAGAAACGAGTCCGAGTTTGCGAGAATCGAAGTTCGTATGAGGGAGATATGACCCTCCGAAGTTTCAGGGATTTTCATAATCAGAAACAACTCAAAATTCGAATTCGAAATTCGAATTCAAACCCCGGAACAGGCTGGGCGGGAAAATTCCCGCCCAGGGACCAGGTCGACCATAGTGTCGACCTCCCAGGGACCAGGTCGACCATAGTGTCGACCTGGGGGTCGACCCACCTCCCGAACCCACTTCCTGAACCAGATGCATCCTGACGTATTTAGACTCGTTTTCTGACCAGATTCGTTTGCCTAACCCTATATAAACAGCCCCCTAGCCTCATTCTCTCCACACCATTTCTTTTTGTCCTTATGCTGCTTCTAAGATAATCAAAATAATAAGATAAAAAGGAAGAAAAAGGAATTCTCCTTCTCCATCAAGACTACACTTAGGGATTTGCAAATTGGAGGATTTCAATTAGAACACGATCGATCAAATAGAGATTCAACAATCAAATTCTGCTTTCTAATTCTCGATCCACGCACTGTAAGTTCAAGTTACTTTTAGATAAAAGCTGCAAACTTAATATCCATGTTGTAAATTGGAATTGGATCTATGTATGGTAATTGATTCGTATCTATTCTTGTTCGTCTTGGATCTTGACTTTCGTGAATATTGCTTTGGACCTATTCATGTTGTAAATCAAACTCTCTCGTGTCTATAACCTTAACATGCCTATGACGTTGAAGCTATTGTTAATGGACAAGGACTATGACTAAGAACATAAGACTGCCTATGACTAATATGACTATGTCTATGACTATGACGGTGAACATAAGACTGCCTATGACTAATAAGACTATGCCTATGACGGTGAACGTAAGACTGTTGCCTATGACTATGACAAGGGCAATTGTGGCTAATCAACTATGACTCTTGACTATGAGAATTATTATCTATGATTATGAACATATGGCCATTATCTATGACCACGACTTTGAAACTATTACTGTTAATTGCCTATGACTATTGCCTAGAACTGTTTTGGATAATTAACCATGACTATTGTGATTAATCGCTTAGGATTCTTAATTATGATATTTCTACCTATGACCATGACTATGACTATCATCGTTAATTACCTGGGACTATTATAGTTTATTGAAACCCATGTTGTATACCGAATTTGCAGTTTGTTGGATCTTATACCGAGGGTGTGACTTGTTTAGTTTATTCGCTATTATGTACACCGAAACCATTGGATCCATTATCCTTGTATTTGGTTTGCTTTGGCATGCCTATTATTTTATGTCAGCGTTTACCATGACTATCGCCTTATCTTGCTAGATTTGAAATCCCTTATGCCAGTGATGTTGTAATCAATTATCCCAAGTTATACCATACTAGTCTTGTAACCCCTTTTATTGCTTTATGCCAGTCCCTTTTGCCTATCATAATTTAGATGCTATTCCCTCTATTTCGAGATTTGGATTTATTTGTAGTACAGATCAATTCACGTTCGCGTGCAATGGGAATACGATTTGGGTAGATTCGGCAAAACATGAATTGGTTATGAACACGAATTATGAACTTGATAATAGGCAAAACTTGAAACATAAACATTGTTATAACTTGATTCTGGATGTGGGCATGAAACTTATCCTTGAAACTTGACACGAACTCGACATGAAACTTGAACATGGGCATGACATTAGAATAAACATGAAAATGGCCAACTCGATGTTGGGTTGAGTTTGCAGTGTATATCTACCCGGAACCGCCCGGCAAATCCAGTTACTGCAAACAATAGGATCCAATGTGGGTAGTTGGTCATATCGCACTTGAAAACCCAAGGTCAGACTGAGTCGTGGTGTAATTCTGCCCGGAACCGCCCGACATATCCAGTGACCACAGCAACAGGTCTGATGTGAGAGGTTGAGGTGCATTAATGAATTAATACAACATGATAGGGTTAAGTCATGAACATAAAAGACAACACTTAACCAATTTGACACGAAGACTTGATAGGGTTAAGTCATGAACCGCTTGAATATACTTAACCAATTTGACACGATGACTTGATAGGGTTAAGTCATGAACCGCTTGAATATACTTAACCAATTTGACACGATGACTTGATAGGGTTAAGTCATGAACCGCTTGAATATACTTAACCAATTTGACACGATGACTTGATAGGGTTAAGTTATGAACCGCTTGAATATACTTAACCAATTTGACACGATGACTTGATCGGGTTATGTCATGAACCGCTTGAATAAACTTAACCAATTTGACATGATGACTTGATAGGGTTAAGTCATGAACCGCTTGAATATACTTAACCAACTTGACAGGTGATTCGTAGGGCTAAGTCATGAACTTGAACGACAACACTTAGCTAATTTGACATGACACGTAGGCGGGTTAAGTCACGAACTTGAATGACAACACTTAACCAACTTGACATTCTAGACTGATGGGGTTAAGTCTCGAATTTAAATGACAACACTTAACCTACTGAACGGAAACCCTACTTACATGGTCCTTTTCAGCAGTAACCCACTAGATGTATCACGGTACCCTGGAACTAGGCAGGGTGGGGTACGATTACTGGGCTGATCGTAAGCGACCAGAACGACGGCTGAGTTGGTGCGCCATTGTAGGTTCAGGTGGACTGTGGTCGTGCACGTAGTCCGGAGTTGAAAAAGCAGGCATTGGGCACTAGTAGGTTTACACTGTGCGTGCTTGATTCGTGTCGTTGGTTGGCACCCTAGGGCTTGATACACCCTATGGTGGACCTTGCACAAGTGACTACATTTCGTGATTGGGCCGTATGACACAGACACATGAACGAGCTAGGACTTGTAGGGAGCTGATCGATTAATAGATCGCTACGTGGAATTCGTTAGGTAGCATAATCCCTAGTGGTCCTAGGTGGCATAAACCCTAATCGAATCCAGAAAACGTTCAATAGGTAGCATAATCCCTATTGGCCCTAGGTGGCATAAATCCTAGTTGAACACGTGATACCTCATAATAAGGAAACCTAGCCAGAACAAGGGTGGCGGTCCAAACGATTTCAAGAATGGTGGCACTACGTTGAAGTAGTATAGAAATACGTGATGAAACCCGTGTGTTATACGGCAAGGGACTGTACATGTACATGGAAAGGATGATACGGGTTGGGATACTAGTACAGTTGGTGCAGAGAATTTAGGAAATCAGAGCAAATAGATATCATTTTAATGGTGAAGCAGAGAAATCTTGCGATGCTTGATAGAAATCTTGCGAAACTATACTTAGTTCATCCTGAATGGGAACCTTGCAGTGTTATACATGACAGAAATCCTATGATGTTATTCTTAGTTATCGTGCCTGTAGCTTATCTTGTCATCATGCTTATGTTTACTTTCAGTTTATTCATGCCATATTTTCTTTACCTGTTTTTATGCTGAAAGTCACTAGGACTTACTCAGTCTTTATGGCTGACCCAGTTTGTTTCACCTCTTTTTCTTCCGTTCCCCCCTGGTTCACAGGGTGGGAACACAGCTTAGTTCGGATCTTACCAAGCTCCAAGGCTATTTCATGAAGGCTTGGATTGCTCTTGGCTATAACTTGCTTTGCTGCTTTATTGGGGAATGATTTATGACTATGGTTTTATGCTTCTTTACTATTGCAAGACAGATTTTGATGTAATGGATTTAATAGCATTTTGATGAAAAAGGCTTTAGACCCTTCTAGATTTTAAAGTAATGAAATTTGGTTCTTCTTCCGCTGTTTAATATGTTCTGTCTTGTAATATTTCTGTGTATGTTTACCTAGATAATGCTCCACCAAAGCTAGTGCATTCCCTTTGTGAGTGACCCTAGTGGTGTTGGGGTGTTACATTTGGTATCAGAGCAGAAGGTTACCAGACTGGGAAATTTTTTCTTATAACCTTCTGAAATTATTTTCAAAACCGTTTACAAAGAAGCATTTTTCAAGAAAAATCTTGTTTTGTTTAAAGGCTATTACCCAAAGCCATATGCACTATCTTTTGATTCTCTCCTTGAGTCTCTTCTCTCTTTCTTTTTCACCATAGTTTGTAGGCATGCGACACATGTCGGAGGGCAAAGTAGTGTCCAACCTCCATCTGTAGCCGCAGTAGTTTTACTTGCGACTAATCTTATCTCAAGCTTTGTAGGGTTGCCATGCGATGGAAGTAGCTTTCGAGAAACTTGTCAACAAGCTATACAAGGATAGTAAGAACGAGGATAAAGAACACAAGGCTAAGGATGAGAAACTTGTTGATAAGGCGTAATCCACGAAGGAGGAAAAGGTGAAAGGGAAGAGGTCAAAGTAAAAGAACAATAAAACCCATGATAAAAAGGACATCGTTGGTATGGTAAAAAGGGACATGTAGTTAAGTATCATAGGACAAGGACAAGGGCAAAGAACAAGATCGTTGAGAGGGCAAATTGTATGCTCTCACTACTAGCATACCTAAGAGAGGTGGTAACGTTTCTGTTAAAAGTTTAGCTTCTCTTTTCTATCATCCCGTTAGAACTTTGTTTTTGTACATCGCATCCTTTTAATTCTGCCTCGATAGTTGAGTCTCTGCACCTTAGTACTAGCGTAGAAGAGGATCCCATTTTTGTCTCAAATCCTGTTGGGGAATCAGCTCATTTATTCATGACTTGTTTGGATTTAAGAATGTCTATGCTAAGTGTTGAGTTTAGAAGTAAAGCTTATGTTTTTGGGCTATGGGTTGATTCTATGGATGGAGTGGTTGTCCAGTAATGGTGCCATTCTCGAGTATGAAAAGAGGGTAGTTAGACGCTTGACTTGCCTTGGTAATGCCCTCGAAGTCTAATGTAACCCTTAGGGTTCTGCCATGTTCAGTTACCTAGAATATCTTTATACATTTATCGATCCGCTCGAGTAGTGTTCGCCACCAAGGCGGATGGTTCATTTCGCTTAGGCATGAGTTATAGAAAATTACCTTAGTAAGTACACTTGGCAACATGGTTGGCATTTGTTTATTTTCAAGAGATAATTCATTTATGTGGAATAATTTCTAGTGAGTGAATGAGATCCATGATTCACTAGTGAATTTTGGAGAGCTTGCACGAAACCATGAGTACGCGGTTATGTTTGAATCGGGTATACTAGAAAGAGAATAAGCGAAAATGGGACGAGAGACAACAGTGAAATGAGTTCCAACTCATATTTTGGAAACAAGAATTAAGAAATTATGAAGTTAAAGATGGACAAAGCACAATGGAGTTATGCTCAAGGAAATGCGACTTAGAAGATTGAAGACTAGATACGCGCATCATATCTCTTTTTAAGAGTATATCCTTAATCCCTCTTTTCCTGTAGAGCTTACTTGCATGCTATCTTTTATGTATATCCTCTTGGTCCTATTCTCAATCTTATTTCTGTTGCAAACCCCATAAGGAGTATGACTCATCTGGTTGTGATATATGTTGGGGTTTGAGGATGTCCGTTGGGTTGACTAAACTTTTTGGGCTTTATAGGATATGGGTTGGTTTTAGGAAGGGATTTCTTGCGACCTAAAAGGAGTTTATCATGCTTGATTTCCTAGAATCATATATATTGGTTTTGGGCTGGTGTTTAGGGTACAAAGTTTTTCTTTACTTGCTTCTATCATTCAGTTATACCTTTAGGTAGGAACTAATGGATGTAAACATGTGTTTGAGACATGTTATGGTTGATGGTTGCAAGTGGTTGCAAGTGGTTGCAAGTGGTTGCTAGTTGTTGCTCGTGGATGCATGAACACACATTAGGCACTAGATCGGCTCAGTCACATCTCATATTGCATATGCATGAATGTTTATACTTGTTTATGGATGGAATTGAATGTGTTATCATGTGGATGTTGCATATGGATGGATGTTTGTGCACACATATAGTGTTTATATGACAAGGACTATTTGCATACATATTTGATTCAAGGCACTAAACATATTTCGCATTTAAAAAGATCAATCAGGCCTGATCTGCATTAGATAAGGAACATATACACACACTTTCTGCATATGTTCATACCGCATTAGAAATCTCTTAAGGACAATGGATGCCTGTGATTGATGACTGAGTAGATGGATGATTGGATGGTAGGACACATTCTTCTTAACTTGAAGATTTCGGGGACGAAATCCTTTAAGCAGTGGAGAATGTAACAACCTATATTTTTATAACATATTAAAACAAGAAATCAAGGCAGAATTAAATTTTAAAATCAGAATCAAGGGAAACGGGTTGTGCCATTGCGTTCGTCTCGAAATTCTGCTTGGAAACGAGTCCGTGTTTGCGAGAATCGAAGTCTGTATGAGGGAGATATGACCCTCCGAAGTATCAGGTATTTTCATAATAAAAAACAGCTCGAAATTCGAATTCGGAATTCGAATTCAAACCCCGAACAGGCTGGGCGGGAAAATTCCCGCGCAGGGACCAGGTCGACCTGGGGGTCGACCATAGTGTCGACCTTCCAGGGACCAGGTCGACCATAGTGTCGACCTGGGTGTCGACCTGCCTCCAGAACCCACTTCTTGAACCAGATGCATCCTGACGTATTTAGACTCGTTTTCGGACCAGATTCGTCTGCCTAACCCTATATAAACAGCCCCCTAGCCTCATTCTCTCTACACCATTTATTTATGTCCTTATGCTGCTTCTAAGATAATCAAAATAATAAGATAAAAAGGAAGAAAAAGGACTGCTCCTTCTCCATCAAGACTACGCTTAGGGATTTGCAAATTGGGGGATTTTAATTAGAACACGATCGATCAAATAGAGATTCAACAATCAAATTCTGCTTTCTAATTCTCGATCCATGCACTGTAAGTTCAAGTTACTTTTAGATAAAAGCTATAAACTTAATATCCATGTTGTAAATTGGAATTGGATCTATGCATGGTAATTGATTCGTATCTATTCTTGTTCGTCTTGGATCTTGACTTTCGTGAATATTGCTTTGGACCTATTCATGTTGTAAATCAATCTCTCTCGTGTCTATAACCTTAACATGCCTATGACGTTGAAACTATTGTTAATGGACAAGGACTATGACTGAGAACATAAGACTGCCTATGACTAATATGACTATGCCTATGACTATGACGGTGAACATAAGACTGCCTATGACTAATAAGACTATGCCTATGCCTATGACGGTGAACGTAAGACTATTGCCTATGACTATAACAAGGACAATTGTGGCTAATCAACTATGACTCTTGACTATGAGAATTATTATCTATGATTATGAACATAAGGCCATTATCTAAGACCACGACTTTGAAACCATTACTGTTAATTGCCTATGACTATTGCCTAGAACTATTTTGGATAATTAACCATGACTATTGTGATTAATCGCTTAGGATTCTTAATTATGTGATTTCTACCTATGACCATGACTATGACTATCGTTGTTAATTACCTAGGACTATTATAGTTTATTGAAACCCATGTTGTATACCGAATTTGCAGCTTGTTGGATCTCATACCGAGGGTGAGATTTGTTTAGTTTATTCGCTATTATGTACACCGAAACCATTGGATCCATTATCCTTGTATTTGCCTTGCTTTGGCATGCCTATTCTTTTATGTCAGCGTTTACCATGACTATCGCCTTATCTTGCTAGATTTGAAATCCCTTATGCCAGTGATGTTGTAACCAATTATCCCAAGTTATATCATACTAGTCTTGTAACCCCTTTTATCGCTTTATGCTAGTCCCTTTTGCCTATCATAGTTTAGATGCTATTCCTTCTATTTCGAGATTTGGATTTATTTGTAGTATATATCGATTCACGTTCGCGTGCAATGGGAATACGATTTGGGTAGATTAGGCAAAACATGAATTGGTTATGAACAAGAATTATGAACTTGATAATAGGAAAAACTTGAAACATGAACATTGTTTGAATTGGGTGTGGGCATGAAACTTATCCTTGAAACTTGATACGAACTCGACATGAAACTTGAACATGGGCATGACATTAGAATAAACATGAAAATGGCCAACTCGAGGTTGGGTTGAGTTTGCAGTGTAAATTTGCCCGGAACCGCCTGGCAAATCGAGTTACTGCAAACAATAGGATCCAATGTGGGTAATTGGTCATATCGCACTTGAAAACCCAAGGTCAGACTGAGTTGTGGTGTATTTCTGCCCGGAACTGCCCGGCATATCCAGTGACCACAACAACAGGTCTGATGTGAGAGGTTGAGGTGCATTAATGAATTAATGCAACATGAAAGGGTTAAGTCATGAACATGAAAGACAACACTTAACCAATTTGACACGATGACTTGATAGGGTTAAGTCATGAACCGCTTCAATATACTTAACCAATTTGACACGATGACTTGATAGGGTTAAGTCATGAACCGCTTGAATATACTTAACCAATTTGACACGATGACTTGATTGGGTTAAGTCATGAACCGCTTGAATATACTTAACCAATTTGACATGATGACTTGATCGGGTTAAATCATGAACCGCTTGAATATACTTAACCAACTTGACACAATGACTTGATAGGGTTAAGTCGTGAACCGCTTGAATATACTTAACCAACTTGACAGATGATTCGTAGGGCTAAGTCATGAACTTGAACAAAAACACTTAGCCAATTTGACATAACACGTAGGCGGGTTAAGTCACGAACTTGAATGACAACACTTAACCAACTTGACATGCTAAACTGATGGGGTTAAGTCTCGAATTTAAATGACAACACTTAACCTACTGAACGAAAACCCTAGTTACGCGGTCCTTTTCAGCAGTAACCCACTAGATGTATCACGGCACCCTGGAACTAGGCAGGGTGGGGCACGATTACTGGGCTGATAGTAAGTGACCAGAACGATGGCTGAGTTGGTGCGCCATTGTAGGTTCAGGCGGACTATGGTCGTGCACGTAGTCCGGAGTTGAAAAAGCAGGCATTGGGCACCAGTAGGTTTACACTGTGCGTGCTTGATTCGTGTCGGTGGTTGGCACCCTAGGGCTTGATACACCCTATGATGGACCTAGCACAGGTGACTGCATTTCGTGATTGGGCCGTATGACGCAGACACATGAACGAGCAAGGACTTGTAGAGAGCCGATCGATTAATAGATCGCTACGTGGAATTCGTTAGGTAGCATAATCCCTAGTGGTCCTAGGTGGCATAAACCCTAATCGAATCCAGAAAACGTTCAATAGGTAGCATAATCCCTAGTGTCCCTAGGTGGTATAAATCCTAGTTGAAAACGCGATAGCTCATGGTAAGGAAACCTAGCCAGAACAAGGGTGGCGGTCCCAACAATTTCAAGAATGGTGGCACTACGTTGAAGTAGTATAGAAATACGTGATGAAACCCGTACGATATACGGCAAGGGACTGTACATATACATGGAAAGGATGATACGGGTTGGGATACTAGTACAGTTGGTGCAGAGAATTTAGGAAATCAGAGCAAATAGATATCATTTTAATGGTGAAGCAGAGAAATCTTGCGATGCTTGATAGAAATCTTGCGAAACTATGCTTAGTTCATCCTGAATGGGAACCTTGCAGTGTTATACATGACAGAAATCCTATGATGTTATTACTTGTTATCGTGCCTGTAGCTTATCTTCTCATCATGCTTATGTTTATTTTCAGTTTATTCATGCCATGTTATCTTTACCTGTTTTTATGCTGAAAGTCACTAGGACTTACTCAGTCTTTATGACTGACCCAGTTTGTTTCGCCTCTTTTTCTTCCATTCCCCCCCGGTTCACAGGGTGGGAACACAGCTTAGTTCGGATCTTACCAAGCTCCAAGGCTATTTCATGAAGGCTTGGATTGCTCTTGGCTATGGCTTGCTTTGCTGCTTTATTGGGAATGATTTATGACTATGGTTTTATGCTTCTTTACTATTGCAAGACAGATTTTAATGTAATGGATTTAATAGCATTTTGATGAAAAAGGCTTTAAACCCTTCTAGATTTTAAAGCAATGAAATTTGGTTCTTCTTCCGTTGTTTAATATGTTTTATCTTGTAATATTTCTGTGTATGTTTACCTAGATAATGCTCCACCAAAGCTAATGCATTCCCCTTTTGAGTGACCCTAGTGGTGGTGGGGTGTTACAAAACTCAACACTTAGCATGGACATTCTCAAATCCAAACAAGTCATGAATAAATGAGCCGATTCCCCATAGGATTTGAGACAAAAACGGGATCCTCTACTACGCTAGTACTAAGGTGCAAAGACTCAACTATCGAAGCAGAAATAAAAAGGATGCGATGTACCATAATCAAAAAGGGTACGAACAGGATAGAAATATAAACTAGATTTTCCTACAGAAACATTTCTACCTTCTTGTTCTGAGCCTCATTCGCCTTAACCACTCTTATCCCCTCTTATATAATGTGTTAACAGGTTTCTCGAGAACTTCCTCCATCGCACGACAACCCTACAAAGCTTGAAATAAGATTAGTCGCAGATGGAACTAATGTGACTATAGATGGAGGAAAGAAAGGAAAAGGGATTCGAACAAGGAAACAAAGGATAATGCTAATGGCCTTTGGGGAATAGCCTTTAAAAATAAAACTTTTCTTGAAAAATGCTTCTTTGTAAATGGTTTTGAAAATAATTTCAAAAGGTTTTAAAAACTTTTGCCCAGTCTGGTAACCTTCTGCTCTGATACCAAATGTACCACCCCACCTCCACTATGGTCACTCACAAAGGGAATGCACTAGCTTTGGTGGAGCATTATCTAGGTAAACATACACAGAAATATTACAAGACAGAACATATAAAACAGCGGAAGAATAACCAAATTTTATTGCTTTAAAAATCTAGAAAGGTCTAAAGCCTTTTTACATCAAAATTCCATTAAATCCATTACATCGAAATCTGTCTTGCAATAGTAAAGAAGCATAAAACCATGGTCATAAATCATTCCCAAGTAAAACAGTAAAGCAAGCCATAGCCAAGGGAAATCCAAGCCGTACATGAAAGAGCCTTGGAGCTTGGTAAGATCCGAACTAAGTTGTATTCCCACCCTGCGAACCTGTGAGGGAGGGGGGAACAGAAGAAAAAGAGGCGAAACAAAACGGGTCAGTAATAAAGACTGAGTAAGTCCTAGTGACTTTCAGCATAAAAACAGGTAAAGATAACATGGCATGAATAAACTGAAAATAAACATAAGCATGATGACAAGGTAAGCTACAGGCACGATGAATCAAGTATAACATTCCATGCTTCCTATTAAGAGTATCATCACAAGGTTCCTACCAAGTATCATATTGCAAGGTTTCTATTAAGTATAACATCGCAAGATTTCTAAGCTTCACCACTCCACTATTTTCTTTGATTTCCTAAATTCTCTGCACCAACTGTACTAGTACCCCAACCCGTATCATACTTTCCGTGTATATGTACAGTCCCTTGCCATATATCGTACGGGTTTCATCACATATTTCTATACTACTTCAACGTAGTGCCACCATTCTTGAAATCGTTTGGACTGCCACCCTTGTTCTGGCTAGGTTTACTTATCATGAACTATCGCGTGTTCAACTAGGATTTATGCCACCTAGGACCACAAGGGATTATGCTACCTATTAAATGTTTTCTATATTCGATTAGGGTTTATGCCACCTAGGACCACTAGGGATTATGCTACCTAACGAATTCCATGTAACGATCTATTAATCGATCGGCTCCCTACAAGTCCTAGCTCGTTCATGTGTCTGTGTCATACGGCCCAATCACGAAATGTAGTCACCTGTGCTAGGTCCACCATAGAGTGTATCAAGCCCTAGGGTGCCAACCACCGACACGAATCAAGCACGCACAGTGTAAACCTACTGGTGCCCAATGCCTGCTTTTTTCAACTCCGGACTACGTGCACGACCATAGTCCGCCTGAACCTACAATGGCGCACCAACTCAGCCATCGTTCTGGTCGCTTATAATCAGCCCATTAATCGTGTCCCACCCTGCCTAGTTCCAGGGTACCATGATACATCTAGTGGGTTACTGCTGAAAAGGACCGCGTAACTATGGTTTCCGTCCAGTAGGTTAAGTGTTGTCATTCAAGTTCGTGACTTAACCCGCCTACGTGTCATGTCAAATTGGCTAAGTGTTGTCGTTCAAGTTTATGACTTAGCCCTACGTATCATGTATCAAGTTGGTTAAGTATATTCAAGCAGTTCATGACTTAACCCTATCAAATCATCGTGTCAAATTGGTTAAGTATATTCAAGCGGTTCATGACTTAACCCTAAGAAATCATCACGTCAAATTAGTTAAGTATACTCAAGTGGTTCATGACTTAACCCTATCAAATCATCGTGTCAAATTGGTTAAGTATATTCAAGCGGTTCATGACTTAACCCTATCAAATCATCATGTCAAATTGGTTAAGTATATTCAAGCGGTTCATGACTTAACCCTATCAAATCATCGTGTCAAATTGGTTAAGTATATTCAAGTGGTTCATGACTTAACCCTATCAAATCATCTTGTCGAATTGGTTAAGTATATTCAAGCGGTTCATGACTTAACCCTATCAAATCATCGTGTCAAATTGGTTAAGTATATTCAAGTGGTTCATGACTTAACCCTATCAAATCATCGTGACCAATTGGTTAAGTATTATCTATATGTTCAAGTTGACTTAACCCTGCCACGTGTCAGGTTATATCGTTTGGGTGTTATCAACCTATTCAAGTTAGCCCAACCCATCCGCTAGTCATGTTATAACGGTTAAGTGTCATTAGCCTAGCCACATTACTTAACCCACTCATTCATATCATATTGGTTGAGCCTACATTTATAAGATTTACATGTTCTTAACTCATACCGGTTAGGCCCACAATTACATGTCAAATTTCCATGTCATCCCGCCTAACCCTCTAACCATACCCACGTCTTATTATGATTAGTATTCCTTAATTCATTCATTATGACGAATGAATCATGACCCCTCACATTAGACCGTGCATTTTGTGGCCACTGGATTTGCCGGGCGGTTCCGGGCAGATTTATACCACAAACTGGGTCTAACCTCGTGTCATAAATCGTTACGCCTACAATTTGGCCTTCGACCTCTCACATTAGACTGACACTTTGTGGCTACTGGATTTGTCGGGCGGTTCCGGGTAGATTTACACCATAAACTAAGTCTAACCTCGTGTCAAAGGTTCATTAATGGTCATATTCCAGCCAAAACCCCAATATCAGTTCATGTGTTTAACATGTGGAAATATTCATGATTCACGTTTTTTCCTCAAAACATGCTCCCAAATTATTATCATAATTCACTATAAGGTTATGCCAAGTTATAACCTTTTATTTGCAATACATGCCAATTACCGGAAACCCAACTTAGGCGCGTTCATATTAAACCTCTACCAAGTCATAAATTATCATATACGTTTCAACTCCAAATTTTACATAATTAACATATGCCCAAGTTCTAGATTACATGTAAATTTTACGTATGCCCAATTCCTACCAAATTTACATATGTTCAGTTCATGTCGTTTTACATGTATGCCAACTTTATGCCAATTTACACATATACCAAGTTTCATGCCACTTTACATATGTCAAGATTCATGATTTACATGTCTACAAAGCTATGCCCAATTTACATAGATCAAGTTTTATCCCCAAAATTACATGTATACCACGTTTACACCAATTTACTCATAACAAGTTCTAGCCAAATTACATATATCAAGATCCATGCCAAATTATATATATATATCAAGATCCATATCAAATTATATATATTGAGATCCATGTCAAATTATATATGTCAATCCCCATTCTTGCAATTACCATTATAATGACAGTACCCAAATATCAAGTTTCATGTTAATGGTAAATTATCCCCAAACATCCAATTTTCATATGATGCCTTCGATTCCACCAAACACATATATTCCACTAGGCAATATTCCAATATTTCCCCCGTATACCCTCGCACGCATATCGTAGTTTAGGCCTAGGTCCGAAATTGACCTAGGTTCATCAAAAGAAAATAAATAGTGGAAGGTAGAATTTTGCATAAAAATAAGACCAGAGAGAAAAACATCATCACAGGCACGGAGATTACAACTTGGTAATGAATCAAGAAAACAGATTTACAACAGGCTGAATAGATCATAAACTAGACATGGGAATAAAGATAGACAAGTCTCAAAACTCAAGATCCAAGAAGCAACAGAAATAGATCGATAAACATACTTAAATCCAATTTCACTTCATCACATGCCCATATTATATTTAAATATTTTAATCTGAAAATAACTAGAACTTACAGGGCATGGCTAATGAATTAAGAACTGAAATTGTCATAGAACGTTGTAGTTGTGTTGATTTATTGTCTTGAATCATTGTAGAAGCCTTAATCTTCAAATTGGATTGTGTATGCAAGCTTAGGAAATTTATTAGAGGCGGCGGCCATGATCAAGAGGGATTCTAGCAGAATTTAGGTGTAAGAATGATTTGTTATGAATTAGGTTAGGTCTAAGGGTATTTTTATAGGTGTAACAACTAGTTTAGGCCCTTAGATTAACCCTAGAATCAATACGGACCATCAAAACACATCTCAGGCTTCAAAAATGAGTTCTGGGTCAAACCAGGCCGACCAGTTCGACCTGTAAGGGGGGGAGGTCGACACTATGGTCGACCTGGGGGGTAGGTCGACCCTATGGTCGACCTGGGGGGGTGGGGGTAGGTCGACCCCCTGGTCCAGTGCTGCCTAAAAACTGCTGAAACTTGTACAGGCCATAACTTCTTCATCCGGACTCCGATTTTCGAAAACTCAGACTCTATTTCATGTAAAATTTCGAGAAGAACGCAATGGCGTAACCCGTTTCCCCTGATTCTGAATTTAGAATTTAATTTTGCCTTGATTTCTTGTTTTAACAAGTTATAAAAATACAGGTTGTTATGGTACCATGATACCTAACTTGGGTTACTACTGAAACGGGTCCCTCGTTACTAGGGTTTTCTAGTCAAACATGTTAAGTGGTTAAGTGTCTGTATTTACCTAACCTCACCTATCAATTCTTGTTAACATGTTGAATTTGGTTAAGTGTTTTTGGTTGACTTAACCCTACCATCTGTCCTTAGCCTCTTAAAGCACTGACCACTCACATTAGACAGATATTGCTACAGTTACTGGATGTGCCGGTCTGTTCCGGCCAGGTTTACACCGTAGCTCAGTCAAACCTCGGGTCCTTATCGGGCTCAATGCTTAACCACCCACATTGGATAGGTATTGTTGTGACTACTGGACAGCCGGGAAGGTCCGGGCAGGTTTACATCACAACTCAATCCAACCTCGGGTTAAGCATACCGTGTTTTCTAAATTTACATATTTTATCACTTCTCAATTTTATATGTAAATGTCATGTCCTTTATTCTTGGGTATAACAATTCATACCGCTTAAATGTTATTGTCGTTGGCATGTGCCAAACACGCCAACATATATTTTTCATGTTTTACACCCAACGTTATTACCCCCGTTTGTACGTTCGCAACATTATAACAAATGTTGGGCTCGACACAATTCAGCCCAACTTTACAAACGTGTTAAAAGGGGAAGTCAAGAACATGTAATATTTTACAATACATAAAGGTGTATGGCGCATGAACTTGCAATTTAGCGATTCAACTAACATAAATTATGGGTCATGTGAACTTGCATTCAAATCAGAGTATAACTAAGTAGGTGTCATATGAAATGGCATAGTTTAGGCTTATACAAACTTGGGTTTAAACATGTTTAACTTGGCATAATGTCAACCACAAAACTAACATGTTGTATATTCACCAAAATATTCAATTTTAACATCTAATCATATAGCCTATTTCAACATGAAACTTGCATAGTTTATGTAACCCAAACGGTACTTAACATAGATCCAATTATACTTGCAAATAAACATAAGAATGTGTTAATAGGTTTTGAGTCATGTAGGCATAAAAGGTCTCAAATGTAGAACATGTTTACATAAGCTTTAACTTAGACTTAGGGAATGTATATAGTCCATGCCATCGACATAAACATAAAGGGATCAATTACTAGTTTTTGCCACAACTTGCAAGTGCTATTATTTTCATATACAAATGTCTAATAGGCTTGCATCAATCAATTTATGCCACAAATATCAATACACAAGTCATGACAGAATTATTACAATACACAGAATTCATATCATTATTATACAATAACACAATTCTATTTTCATTTACATTGAGTCACGTCATAGTTTTATTCATATTCTGAAAGATCACTATACTTACAACGAATGCAAAATCTTGAATTCTGGATTCTGAGTTCTGAAATTGAGATGTGTTCCTTTGGGTAGATTAACGTTGCGTTGAATAATCTGATTAAGCTTTAGTTCTCTTCTTAATTTGATTCGTCTCTAAGCTCCTCTCTCTTGATGGCTACGCTCAATTCCTTCCTGGCAGCATGACGACTCCAATCTTATTTTTTTGTGTGAATTTTAGTTGAGACTTAGGGTGTATATATAGATTTTTAGATTGTTTTGAGCCGTCAGATGAAGACCGGAGGAATCTAGACCATACAAAGTCCAAAGAGCCAATCAAGAGGTGACATGTCAGCCTCAATGACACACCGAGCCACAGAAATTCGAGCCAGACCCAGACCCAGCCAGCCAGGTCGACCAGGTAGGTCGACTGGCAGGTCGACACCCAGGTTGACACTATGGTCGACCTGGGGTTGACCAGGTCGACACCATGGTCGACCCTATGGTCGACCTGGTCCCTGGGCATGAATTTTCCTGCCCAGCCCAGTTTGAGCTTATTTTTCGAATTTTAAACTTGAAACCGAGCTGTTTGAATTTTAATTTTTATTCTGAAACTTCCGAAGGTCATAACTCCTTCATACGGAGTCCGATTCACACAAACTCGGACTCTATCTCAAGCAGAATTCCGAGACGAACGCAATGGAGTAACCCGTTTCCCTTAATTCTTTCATTTAGAATTAATTACACTTTAATTTGTGAAGCTTAATGTTATAGAATTCACGGGGTGGTACAAATAGCTACCAGTCTAGCATTGGGATGGCACCATACGAGGCGTTGTATGAGCGACCGTGCAATTCTCCAGGATGTTGGTTAGAAACTAGAGATAAGTTGGTACTTGGCCAGAGATGATTAGAGAGACCTCGGATTGTATCGAGACCGTTCGACAATGAATGAAGGCAACCCAAGATCGCCAGAAGACTTATGCTAATAAAGGTTGAAAAGATTTGGAATTCGACGTTGGCAATATGGTTTTCATGAAGATTTCACCGTTGAAACATGTGGTTGGATTCAGAAGTAAAGGAAAGTTGGCTTCTAGGTTCGTTGGACCATTTCCGATAGTCAAGCGGATTGGAAAGCTCGCATATAGATTGGAGCTACCCAAGAAGTTGTCGAGTGTGCATATTGTGTTCCATGTGTCGTTTCTATGAAAGTTTGTGCATAATTCAAATGTGGTGGTACCTCCAAAGCAATATGAAGACCTTGAACTAGACACCGTAGTGGCGAGACCTTGTGAGCCACTTCGTGTTGTGGGGAATGACACGAAACAACTTAGGAGGAAGACGGTTAAGCTAGTCAAGGTACAATGGGGTGAAGACGGAGACGATTGTACATGGGAGACGGAAGAGAACATGAGAGTGACTGATCCAGAACTCTTTGTTGGTAGGACCCTTTGATATCGTATCATCATTGTATTGTTGTATCTTGTTGTTGTTTAATAGAATTCCACGTGCTAGGATAAGTCTATGGATACATGGCTTGATGGTTGCTAGTTTGGATGATAGAATTGGCTTCTCATGGATGATAGGCATGTGTAATTGTTGTGGTTGCTTGGAATTTCGAGGGCAAAATTCTTTAAGGGGGAGAATGCAACAACCCGCATTTTACGTATCGGAAGATCATAAAATATTTTTATTTTTATTCCCTAAGGGTTGGGTCATTCTCTTCTTTTGATATGTTGCTTATGGGGATGTGAGACATGTGCATAATTTCTACCAATTTTGTTTGTGACCATTTTTCCCCTGTCAGTCTTGTATAGGGCATAACTTTTGACTCAGGTAGAACCAGAGGGTGAGACCTATGCCATTGGAAAGGAATTGATGATTGCCTTCCTGTAGAGTGGTTGCAATAAAGATTTGGCTCAACCATTTGGGAGGAATCACTGTTTTAAGGTTTTTCAGTTGACCGTTCAGTATTTTGAGCCACATTGGGCTGATTTGAGAAGGCCGAAGTAGTGGGCTGATGGAAACTACAAATAGAGGGTGAGAGGTATCGGAAATAGATTACTTCCCCATTCTCTCATTTGGAGGCCTTGAGCTCCTCCTTCCTCTAACACCTTTCCACCATTCAAAATCAAAATCCAAGGAGGGAAGTTATAGATCAACACCATTGGAGGTTAGATCTACAGCAATCGAAGAAATGATTCATTGGATCAAGGGATTTGGTGCGAGGTACTTGCTGTCCGGATTCTTATTTCTATCATTTTAGCTTGTTTTGGCAAATCGGTGAGTGATCATGGATGCAATGAAGTATATGAATGTTTGAACATGTTTTCCATCACATTTTAGTGTTTTATCATAGATCAATGTCCATATAAGTCCATTTTCACATGAATCACCTTATGATCTATTTTAGAAAGTTTAATTTGATGATTTCAATGTTATTTCATGTGTATATGCAAGTTAGATCTATAACTTTGTTCATATGACCATTCATTATGATTTTTGGAGTGATTTGCATGATTTGGTGAAAACTATTGTGTTCATATTGTTAGTGGATTCATACCAATTTTTGATCATATTTGATTAATTGGACAAGTTGGTTTCGTCGAATTTATCGTTTGGCGAAGTTTTGCTGGAAATCGGAGTAGAATTGGTGAAGTGCAGGTTCTGGGTCACACATAGGGGTGGTCAGTTGCGCACTATGGTGATTTCTTGGAGAACAAGACAGTAACAGAGGTCGATCGCACGTAGCAGGAGCAAGCAGGTCGGCCGCACAAGTGGAAAAAGGCCGAGGACTTGGCTTTGGAGAGGAAGTGACCGGTCGCTCCTGGTATCTGGTCGGTCGAGCGATCCCAAGAGAAGTGAAAGGTTCGAGCGAGTCTGCGGTTGGTCTCAGAATCTGGTTGGTCGTTCATAATCAGGTCGGTTGTTCGGTACCTGGTTGATCTTGTGTTTTCAAAAAGAGGGTGTCGGTCGAGCCAGGGAGATTGGGTCAGTCGCGCAGGCGAAGAAAAGTGGTGGGTTCAGTTGAGCAAGCCTACAGGTGGAGTGATCGGTCGGTCGTGCACCCAGGGGTCGGTTTTGCTCCTATGTGTTGGTCGGTTGAAGATAGATGATGAGTTTGGCAGCACTTCTAAATGCCATTGCAAATGGCATGAGTGTTGTGGTTTGTTTTCCTGAGAAAATCGACGGGATCCTACTGATTGTTTTGAACCTCATGATGGATGTTTACTTTGATTCGAAGGTGGTGATAACTTCAAGGGGAATTCAAGTGGGAATATTCGAAGTGTTGGTTGTGTTCGTTGGTTGGTGTAGACCCACGAGGAAGATTACAACTCAATGGTCGTGAGTTGGTTGATAATGGTTGCTCGAGAAGGTTGCTTGAGCTATGAAAAGTCATCGGGTTGGATGACTAGAGATGAGAAAGCCGAGAGATTATCATTGTCATAAGATCTAGCAGGCTAAAAGTAGGGATACAATAGGGGCACCTAAAATGCCAGAAGGTTGTTGGTCGAGTACTTTAACACCCAAGAATTTTAACGACACTAAAGATGATGAATTAAAGAATAATTAGTGTGAAATACACTATTAACAATGAATTAAGGAAAAATTAATTTAATATTCAGAATTAAGTAAAACGAACTATGCCATTGCGTCCGTCTCGAAATTCTGGTCAAAATAGACACCCGGTTTGCGTAAATCGGACACCATATGAAGAAGTTATTAAGGTTTGAAGTTTTTATACGCACAGGAAGAATATATATACATATGTATATATATAAAAAGTTCAGAAATTCAAAAAAGGATCCAGAAATTCGAAATTCTGTTCAAAATTCGAAATTTGGGAAGGCGGCAGATTTCCCGCCCAGGTGGGTCTACCCACTCAAAAGGAGGTCGACCTACCCAAAGGGGGGTCGACCCATAGGTCGAACCACTCAAAGAGGGTTCAAGCCACCCTGACAGATATGGGCGAAATACTTCGTTTTGTATCTGGACACCTTTCTGAGCAAGATTTATTGAACCCTAGGCTATATAAAGGACCCTAGACCTAGGTTTTATTCATCTAAAAATAATGCTGACGGCGAAGCTCTGCTGCAACGAAAATTAAAATGGCCTTTTTTCTTTTAAATCAATTCAAAGAAGATTATACATATTCGAAGATTGCTACAACAAATTCAGCGATGGCTACAACAACTTATTCAACATGTTCTTCGCAGTTCTATTCACTGTGAGTTCATGTTTTTTTTTAGATCTGAATATTTAAATAGTAATCTTGATATATATAAAAACTGGATCTTGAATCGGTGCCTAATCAGTTCTATTATGACGTAATTATCAGATCTGCTTTTATATGTTCATATTGCCACCATGTTAAATCTTGTCATAATATGCATATTTCTATCAGTTTATTATTGATACGTTATTATGCCTATTCTTGATTCTCTTCTCTCCCTCTTTTTCCCTTTTAATTTTTATATAGCCAGGCTACCTTCGAGCCTAGGCCTAATGCTGGAAATGCGAACATGCGAAATTGGGATCGATTGGGAAAGACATAATTTGGGGCATAATTGGTATTGGAAAATATTGATCTAAATTTGGGCGTAAAATTTGGAAATATACGAATATGAATTTGGGGGCATATATTGTGTTGAATAATATAAATATGAATTTAGGCATACGTTGGAAAATATAATTTGAACATAAATTGGGACATGTGTAAGTACTAATTTGGGACATAAACTAGGACGTATGTGAATATGAATTTTAGGCATACATTGGAAAATATGTGAATATGGATTCGGGTATAACTTGTATTGAAATGGGTGAATATGGACTAGGGACATAAATTGGAAAATATGTAGATTTGGGTTTGTGCATAACACACACACACACATATATGTATATGTACATGCCTTGACTTATAACTTGGGAAAAAGAGCATATGGTGCATAATTAAAAGGTGAATTAAAAAGGGGTGTAAAAGTTTATGATTTGAATAATGAATTGGGCATATAATTAAATATGGTTAAAAAGAGAAATAATCACCTATAATGACATAGGTAGATTTGGATAAAAATGGAATGTCAAGTAATTACAATTAGGAACTGTAATTGCACTTATGCCATGAGGTTAGGTTGCATTAATGGTGGAAGTCTGCCCGGACCCGACCGACATATCCAGCAGCCACGATGTTGAACCTAATGTGAGAGGTCTAAGTGTGCAAATACGAATCTGGCTAAGACACGAAGTTAGACCCAACTGTGGAATAAGACTTCCCGAACCCGACCGACATATCTAGCATCTACACGTTGTAGGCCTAATGTGGGAGGTCTAGCCCATTATAACCATAATTGGACATGGTAATGAATTGGACTACTTAATCTAATTTAATCCATAAGGATTGCATGATTATGAACTTAAGTTAGTGTTAAGTAAAATTGGATGGGTAGTGGGTGGGTTAAGTAAGATAGAAGGGGTGGGTAATGTTTACATATAGGCCCACAAACATAACCCAATAAGGTTATGTAATTAAAGACACCTAGTGGTATACGTAACTAGTGGAAAATATAATAAAGTTATGTAATTAAAGACACCCTTGTAGGGTAAGCATAACTTGTAGAAATGATAGAATTAGATATGCGTAATAATCTGCTAAGTAAACAATGATAAGTTGTAGTGGCAGTGTAATTTGAATTTATGATTAAATGAGAAAGGATGAGGAAAACTTGTAAAATAAGTACGCTATATTTAATCATAAATGGTAAGTGACATGTTAATTAGGAAACATTTGAATTGAGATATACTTAACAACATATTAAGGAGAAAATGTCATTGTAATGATGTAACCAAGCAAGAGCATAAAATAGATTGTGGATTACAGACCTTGGGCCACAATCTAGACAATAACATGTTGTGGGCTTATTAATAAACTTAAATGGATAAAGTTATATGATTGAAATTAATAAGCAAGAGAAACTTGGTGAATTGGAATAAGAATTCAATATGAACGGGAATATCCAAGTTAAATGTGAACCGGGTGAGGTAAGGCAAGCGCGTAAAAGAATATTTAGACATAGGGTCTAACAACATATTAAAGAAAGGCGCTTGGACCAGTCCGTTCGTTTGAGGGTGAATAACCCAACAGGGTAAATCATCTAGGTGTTATAAGGCATGAGGGGAGCGCACATTCATCTGATTGTTATGACGGCTCCAAAGTAATGGGAAGGTGAATCACGCGGCTTCCTGAAGTATGTAAGGTGCTCCTAGTAGTCCTATGTGCGGTGACAGATGTCTTAGGCTGTACTCGCAGAGGTTGGTCTGCGCGTAACTACTAGGTGGGTGTGCCTTGACTGCAGATGTAGCTATGCAGTCAAAATGCTATGACGAGGTGACACTAGGGTGATTTGATGGTTGCCTCACGAGGAGGTAGAAGGGTCACAACCAACAAGGATAGTAGACCGTCGGATATCCATCATCGACAGCCAACGGGATGCGAAAAGACTAGAGCTAAACCCAAGATATCATTTCACCTTCCACTATCGAGGTACGGAGTTGAGGGTAGACACCACATGGATGTTTAAATTGGTTGTATTAGGGGCGGTCGCTTAGCTCTTGTAGTCTTTACTAGTTGAGGGATGGGCCAAGGTTGGGCCATAGCCACCATGAAAAACAGACCCGAGGAATATCTGAATTTGGAGGCACTTAAAGGCGGCACGTATAGATATGGAAAAGCTCCCGATTGAGCTCTGCGTTTCTTGTTTAGCCCTGCCACGGAACTCGGGGCACATTAGAGGACGTGCGATTGAGGCATTGAGCTACAATTACAGTACATACGTGGGACAGTCTAGATACATGCATATCTGCTCTGGATGGTTTATCGTAGACTAGAGGGCATCATTCCGATATGGAATCTGATTCGATCGATGGTGCATGCCTGTACGCTTGCGTAGCATAGTAATGACTGATATATGCGGAACGTAACATTGGTATATAGAGATCCGTACGTCACTCTGGCATAGGATGAGTGACTGCATTCTTTACGGTGTAGACCATGCGAGTGGGGTACCATATGGTGTATCTCAATATTGAGAGATAGCTACATATATTGTATTAGGTGAATCCATGGGAAAGTAAATGGGCACGATGCACGTATAAGTCTTGAGTGCTATTAACCCAAGTAACCTAATAATCAAGAAATTGTAATGGAACAGTATTAATAGGGATAATTCTGCTTCTGATATACCAGTATCTGTGTCGTGCAGAGAAATGTATTTAAGAAGCGCAATATATCATGTTCATCTTATCTTGCTCAGTTCACACTTGTTATTGTTACTGTTATCTTGTTCCTCCAGTTTAATATACCTGCCATGATACTTTTATTTATTTATATTTAAAAGTAACTGGACTCACCAGAGTTTATGTCTGACCTTTTTTGTTTGTCTTCTCTTTCTTCCGTTTCCCCCTCACCCAGGTTCTCAAGGTGGAAGTGCTTAGAGTTGATTTCGATTCTTTCAGCTTAGCTTGGTTTTGGATATAGGTGTATCGCTTTGACTTCCGGTCAATTCTCTTATGGTTTCACAACGAAATATGGTTTTATGCTTTTGTACTCTGATATTTTTGGCAAGACAGATTATTAATGTAATTAGTTACTTATGATGTAAACTCAGTATTTGGGACCATGATGTTTTGATTTAAATAAAGTTTTTTTTTATGTTTTTAATTCCACTGCTATTTTACATGTCTGTTTTGTGCTATTATGTTCTTATTTACCTATAACGCTTCACGGAACTTAATGCATTCCCTTAGCGCGTGACATTAATGGACGTGGGGTATTACATTTGGTATCAGAGCATATGGTTATAAGATCGGATAAAGTATTTTGTAAATGGTTTTCAAAAGGTCTAAAAAACAATGTATTTTAAAATAAAAAGTCAGTTTTTGAAGAGAATATTTCCCAAAGCCATAAATATCTTCTCGATTATCCGCTTGATTTATTTTCCTTTTTGATCGGGGAACCGTTTCCTCTCAAAAGGGTATCCCTATTTCGGCATGGTTCCGTAGGCTTGTTAAAACTACGGTACGTGTCGAAGGACATAGAAGTGCCCAACCTCCATCTTTAGCCGTAGTGGTTTCAACTGTGTCTTATTTTCTCTCAAGCCTCGTAAGGATTTCTGTGTGATGTAGGCAGCTTTCAAGAGACTTGTTAGCATGTTGCACAAGGACGGTAAAAAGGAGAATAAGGGAGCAAGGGCTAAGGAGCACAACCCAAAGAAGAAAAGAGGAAATACTATAACTTCAGAACAGTGGGTCATCTGGAAAAGGATTGCAGAAAGAGAAAAGGCGTTTGTTACCACTTTGGTAAGGCAGGACACCTCATTAAGGAGTGCCCGAAGAGACAAAGACAAGGCCAGTGGGCAGGAAATTCTGGGGGCAAGCTAATGTTCTCATAGCTGGTGGACAGGATAGGGGTAGGAAAGTTTCCATCAAAGGATTGATTTCTACTTCTATCATCCTGTTAGGATTCTTTTTTCTGGCGCTTCGCATTCTTTTGTATCTGATCTTTTAGTTGAGTCTCTGCACCTAAATACTAGTATGATTTTGGATCCCGTTAGTGTCTCAAACCCATTAGAGTACGATTCATTTATCAAGGATTTGTTGGGGATTGAGAGTCTCTGTGTTAGGCATCGAGTTTGGTTACGACGCATATGTTCTTGATTTCATATGATATGGTTTGATTCTAGGGAGGATTGGTTAACTACATATATGGAGCCATTCCAGATTGTGAGAGGAGAGTCATTAGACTTCTGACTTGCCATATAAAGACTCTCGAGATTTCTTATGACCCCAAAGGGGTCTATCATGCTTAGTCTCCTAGAACCTCTTGATGTATCTATCGATGATTTGTGACATGTGACTCCTAAAAGAAAAGAGGGAACTTGATAAGCAAGTAGGGGAGCTACTTTAGAAGAGGTTTGATAGGTGAGTCATATCGGGATGGGAAACCTATTGAAGACAGTCCTTGAGGAAGCCCGTTCTAAGTCAACTATTCATTCAAGAGGCCAAAAAAATGTATAGAGTTCGAGGTAGTGGAGCCAAATTTGCAAGCGGAAATGAATGTAGAGAAGGAAGCAATGATAGGACGAGTTCCGACTTGTGTACTTGGATCGGAGGTTAAGAAATTATGCAACAAAGATGTGAAGCTAATAAGAGTGCAATGGGGAAAGGGCCGCAAGAACGCTACTTGGGAGGTTGAAGACAAGATTCACGCTTCATATCCTTTCCTTTTTGAGAATATATTCTTAACTTCTTTTCCCAAGCTACGAATGAATATTTGTATCTATAGTTTGAATATCTCCTATCGATCGAGTCTTTAGGTAGAAAACTAATGAATGTAAATATGTGTTTGAGACATGTTATGTTTGATGGATGCAAGTGGTTGCTAGTGATTGCTCATGGATGCATATACACACACAATAGGCACTAGATCAGCTCAATCACTTACATATTGCATATTGATGTGTGTACATTTTAAATTTTTATGGATGAAAATGGGCGTATCATTACATTGATGTTGCATTTGGATGGATGATTGTGCACACATATAGAACTTACATGTATTAGGATAATTTGCATACATTTTGGTTGCATGGCACAAACATACATTGCATTAAGGAGGTCAACTGAATCAGTAGACCGCCTGATCTTTCACATTAGTTTACGGACATATACACACACTATTACATATGTTCATAAAAGAATTAGAAATCCCTTAAGGACAATGGATGCCTATGATTGCTAGATGAATGTATGAGTGTTGGATTTTAGGATATACGTGCTTCTTAACTTAGAGATTTCGGGGATGAAATCCTTTGAGTAGGGGAGCATGTAACACCCCAGAATTTTAACGACACTCAAGAATAACTAGTGTGAAATACACTATTAACAATGAATTAAGGAAAACTTAATTTAACATTCAGAATTAAGTAAAATGGACTGTGCCATTGCGTCTGTCTCGAAATTCTGGTCAAAATAGATACCTGGTTTGTGTAGATTGGAACCG
Source organism: Allium sativum (assembly GCA_030737875.1). Lineage (NCBI taxonomy): Eukaryota > Viridiplantae > Streptophyta > Magnoliopsida > Asparagales > Amaryllidaceae > Allium > Allium sativum. The sequence goes on from CM060918.1 coordinate 206,809,776, forward strand.
TAGGAAGAAGTTATTAAGGTTTGAAGTTTGCATACGCATAGGAAGAATATATATATATATATATATATATATATATATATATATATATATATATAGTTTAGAAATTCAAAAATGGGTCCAGAAATTCGAAATTCGGTTCAAAATTCGAAATTTGGGAAGGTGGCATATTTCCCGCCTAAGTGGGTCTACCCACTCAATGGGGGGGGGGGTCGACCTACCTACCCAAAGGGGGGTCGACCCATAGGTCGACCCACTCAAAGGGGGGTCGACCCACCCCTGACAGATTTGGGTGAAATACTTCGTTTTGTATCTGGACACCTTTCTAAGCAAGATTCATTGAACCCTAGGCTATATAAAGGACCCTAGACCTAGGTTTTATTCATCTAAAAATGATGCTGACGGCGAAGCTCAGCTGCAACGAAAATTAAAATGGCCTTTCTTCTTCTAAATCAATTCAAAGAAGATTATACATATTCGAAGATTGCTACAACAAATTCTGCGATGGCTACAACAACTTATTTAACCTGTTCTTCGCAATTCTACTCACCGTGAGTTTATGTTATTTTTAGATCTGAATATTTAAATAGTAATCTTGATATGTATATGAAACTGGATCTTGAATAGGTGCCTAATCAGTTCTATTATGACGTAATTATCAAATCTGCTTTTAAATGTTCATATTGCCAACATGTTAAATATTGTCATAATATGCCTATTCAGTTTATGCCTATTTCTATCCGTTTATTATTGATACGTTATTATGCATATTCTTGATTCACTTCTCTCCCTCTTTTTCCCTTTTTATTTTTGTATAGCCAGGCTACCTTCGAGCCTAGGTCTAACGCTGAAAAATGCGAACGTGCGAAATTGGGAACGATTGGGAAAGACATAATTTGGGGCATAACTGGTATTGGAAAATATTGATCTAAATTTGGGCATAAAATTTGGAAATATATGAATATGAATTTGGGGGCATATATTGTGTTGAATAATATGAATATGAATATGAATTTAGGCATACGTTGGAAAATGAAATTTGAACATAAACTGGGACATATGTAAGAACTAATTCGGGACGTAAACTGGGACGTATGCGAATATGAATTTTGGGCACACATTGGAAATATGCGAATATGGATTCAGATATAGCTTGTATTGAAATGGGTGAATATGGACTAGGGACATAAATTGGAAAATATGTAGATTTGGGTTTGTGCATAACACACACACACACACACACACACACACATATATATATATATGCATATGCCTTGACTTATAACTTGGGAAAAAGAGCATACGATGCATAATTAAAAGGTGAATTAAAAAGGGGTGTAAAAGTCTATGATTTGAATAGTGAATTGGGCATATAATTAAATATGGGGAAAAAGAGAAATAATCACCTATAATGACATAGGTAGATTTGGATAAAAATGGAATGTCTAGTAATTACAATTAGGAAATGTAAATGCACTTATGACACGAGATTAGGTAGCATTAGTGGTCGAAGTCTACCCGGACCCGACCAACATATCCAACAACCACTAATGTTGAACCTAATGTGAGAGGTCTAAGTGTGCAAATACGAATCGGGCTAAGACATAAGGTTAGACCCAACTTTGGAATAAGACTCCCCAGACCCGATCGGCATATCCAGCATCCACACGTTGTAGGCCTAATGTGGGAGGTCTAGCCCATTATAACCATAATTGGACATGGTAATGAATTGGAATACTTAACCTAATTTAATCCATGATTATGAACTTAAGTTAGGGTTAAGTAAAACTGGATGGGTAGTGGGTGGGTTAAGTAAAATAGAGGGGGTGAGTAATATTTACATATAGGCCCACGATCTTAACCCAATAAGGTTATGTAATTAAAGACACCTAGTAGTATACGTAACCGGTGGAAAATATAATAAAGTTATGTAATTAAAGACACCTGTAATAACCCGGAAAATACGAGCCAATTTAAAAATTCTACTTTGGTTATTTTAATGAATTTGGAGTAATTGAAATTAAATATTTCAATTGAATAACAAGTTAGAAATAATGTGGCAGTTTAAAATTTTGAATTCGAACTTTGACTGAACATACAAGATGTAAAATATAATGGATTTTAGCAAAACCAAAAATATTTAAATATTTTTAAGAATATCTTTCTAACGAATCTGAAAAATCAAAATTTCATAGCGGGAATCAAAAGTTATGGCCAGTTGAATATTCAGAATGGTCGCTATATAATGAAAATAGGCCTTGAAAATTGACATTTTGCAAACGAACTCCCTTTTCGACGAAACCACTTTTGTTGGATCCGGGATGTCAAATTATTTCTAGGTTTCAAATTCCATAATTTTTGGAGTTAATATGTGGGTGTGGCAAAGGAAAATGTGTTTGGTTAATTTCAGTCAAATTGGATCGACCAGAAAATGGTCATTTTTCAAACGGTCTCAGAATTTGACGAAATCAGCTTTGTTGGGACCATATCATCCCAACATAGCTAGGTTTATTTTTCAGGAATTTTTAGAATCAGTGTGTGGCCCCGACAAATTAAAATGTACGTTCAAATCAAATATTGAATGTTTATACTTTAATTTGAAGAATAACAGACTGTATCAGTCGAAGGGCTTACGAAACATATTCCATTATGTCTAGAATGGGAGTATTTAGCTAAGGACGACAGTCGTTGGGATTGGATTGGTGTTCGTATGTGGTAAGAGGCATTTTCGGATTTAAATAAATTAAATATAAATATAAAATAATCTTGACCAATCACTTCATCGTTTACTTTTCAAAACCCCCCGATACCCCTTTGCTCTCGAAGGTGGCTGTGTTTCCCATCTTCCCATCCATTTTCAGGCGAATCCCTTCGCCAAAACCCCCTGCTGTCATTCAACTTTCTAAAGTCCGTTTCCCCCTCTTCAAATCAAGACAAGTAGCACCCCCTCTCGTTGCTCCAATCGAGAGAACCACCTCTTCAAAGTCCGCCGCTTCGTCTCGCCGCCATGCCCTCCATCCTCAGTCGAAGTGGTCCCCCTTACCATCTTCGGGCGCGCCTTTCCAGGCTCCAAGCCGTGGTGCTGACGGATTTTGATATCGTTGCACAGATTCTCCATAAGATCGAAACCTAGTTTCGAAGAAATAACTAAGGTATACGGCCTTGGTTTTCATAACTGAAAATAACACTTTTATGTGTTGCTATTTATGATTTTGGTTTAAAAATCGTATCTTTTTGCGGCGAAATTCGATGAAACAGGAAATATCGGACTCGAAGCAAAATCATCCACATCCTAGAAGAAACTAGAACGTGTTCCGAGCTCGCTACAATTTTCAGATGGATTAAAATCAAAGTGACACATCTAAATTCAATATGGAATGGAAATGCATTGTATAAATTAAATGAGCAAAATATAAATTATATATGCGTTGTACACCACATGTATGAGCATTGTATAAGTCATATGAGCGATGTATAAATTGTACACGCATTGTAAAAATCATATATGTGTTGAAATGGAAATGAAATATATTTATATATACTCCCCTCGTCCACAGACCATGGACCATATAAATTGATTGTGATTGGCGTGAAATTGATTGATAATGCGAACGGTTGAAATTAGTTGAAATGCGAATGGTTGGAATAATTGTCTGTGGTTGAGAGAAATTAATTGTGGTTGAAACAATGGGAATTATTGTGGAAAATTCATATGATATGAAATTGATCTTAGATCATTTAGTTAAGCCCCTTGTGGAACGCCGCGAGGCCTAAGGTAGTGCGAGGAGCTGTACTCGGGACGGTGCCGGTTTTTAACCCCCTACTGTTATGCTGCCGAAATTTCAGTAATATCTATGTGTTTGAATTATTTTCATATATTGAATTATATTCATGTGTTGAATGAATTGTTTAGATAATAAAAATCACATTTTGTTATGCGTGTGAAGTATATGAAGCGTGCATGTATGAGATATTCATATGTTGAGATATTCGTACGTTGGATGACATTCATGTGTTGAATAAATTATTTTAACTTCAAAAATAACATTTTTATCATAAATATGGAGTAAATAAAATATTAATGTTTTAAATAATTTATTTTAACGTTTAAAATAACATTTTTATCATATGTATGAACTATTTAAAATATTCATGTGATGAAAAGAATTCATGTGTTGAATGAAAGGATTAAACAATAAAATTTACATTTTATTGTGAACATGAAGTGCTAAAAACATTCATGTGTGGAAGAAATATTTTTAATGATAGAAATATCATTTTTATCATGTATACGACTCGCTAAAAATACACGTGTTGAAACATATTTTTGTTTGCCAAAAATAACATTTTTATCCTGTGTATGAAGTGTTAAAAATAACTGCGTATTAAAACAAACATTTGTTCGCTAAAATGTTACTTATTGTTTAGTTCAGCATATATATACATGTGTTGAACAGGAATATGGATTAGATGTTGTGTAAATAATATATTTGTGTGCTCGACAAATAGGTAAGCCTTAATGAGTTGGCTACGCAATTTTATTACTATATAAACTCCTGTGAATGCCACTGGATGCGGAGTGCTGGTTGTTCTGTGTGAAATAATAAATGTCGCCATAGGATAGCAAAAATTAATTTTGAACTACGCTACATGGCATACTTCTTAAAGGTAGCATACACTATCATATACCACATAAGCATTTGGAGCTTATGTGACGAGGTTGAAGAAGTACCATACAAGTGAGAGGCTTGTATGGTGATGACTATATTTCAGGTTGAACTGAAGACTGATATGGACTATATAAATTATAATGATAAATTGCCAAGTTAATTAAAAAAACCCACACGGGTCTGGAGATGACAATAAACACGTATCTCTGGTAATTAAGGCACAAAAACCATTTATAGGGTGCCAAGAATTTATTCTCTGGAGTTATGATCTATACGCACTCCCCTGTGGACACCGGAATATATCACTATAAATATGTGCATGCTTTTTAAGATTTATTGGGTGCCTGATACGGCCCGATAAATTTCCAAACCCCTCCCCATACAAAGGACGTTATGGCGAAATTTTCCGAAATTTAAAGGAATTAGTGAAATATTTGAAGTGAAAAACTATATGGAAATCATAAAATTGATTATATATATATATAAATTAAATAAATGAATCGCACAGCTATAGTTCGTGTTTTGGAATCGTAATTTTAAACGATTATATAGAGAAATCCGACCATTGGATTTCCCCAAAACCGGAATCATTGGGTTGCTTTGGAAAAATCTTTCCAACGACATAAAATTTGTTAAAATCCAACGGTTGGATTGTGTGAAATGTTGAATTCAAATCTGAATGAAAGCAGCGCCAGAATGAATTATCCATATATATATATATATATATATATATATATATATATATTAAATAAACTGAATAACGACACTGAAGTTCGTATTTTGAAATCGTAACTTTAAACAGTTATATCGAGAGATCCGACCGTCGGATTCTCCCGATAACAGAAATGTTGGGTTTGATTTGGAGAGATCTTTCCAATGGAATCGACTTTGTTAAGATCAGACGGTTAGATTTTGAGAAATGTGTAAGTCAAAATTAGAGAAAAACAGCGCCAGGGCCACATTATGGTCTGAAACGTCGTTTAATTAAATGGCGCTATTTTTAAATAAATAAAAATAGCGATATATTGTTACAAAATATTATAGGCGATATGGAATGGAAATAAACCGATTCTACTGGGTTTGCTTGATATGTGATGGTTGAATGTGTTTGACATTAAATATTATATAAAGAACAGAAATGTGGATGTCGAATAATTTTACCATGGACCGAATTGATTTGAATTCTAATATATGTGAATTATTTGAAAAGGCCGAGTTAACTCTCATTTCAAATAATTGATCGACGAATGAATGTCGAAGATATGAAGACGGTGCAAGACCGGTAATCTTCACATCGTGTATATTACTACTGATGCCTTCGAGCTGGGTAGCTCCCATGATGAGGTTATAGCGGTAGTGGTCTAGATGTACTTGTTGATCATCCGGATATGCAAGGGCCTCTCTCTTGTGTTGGACATACGGGAGCAGGAAAAAGGTGCCTCCGGTTTCGTTGAGACCCAGAATGGACTTGTAAATGGATGTGTGTCTGACATGTGTTCTGTGCTGTATTTGTTGATCTCTACTAAATATACATCTGTTCGGCAGTGGAGAATTTATTCACTTGCTTAACGCCCTTCTCTGAGACGTACGATCTCAGAGGTTGTATATCGGTAGACATCAGTGGTATAGTGTGGATTGACAACGTGGCATGCAAAGATGCCATAATCAAGGCTGTTGTTGAAAACCAGAGTCTTGTGGTTGATGAGCAAAGCACGACTTTATAGCGTAGCTTTGTGTATGACGTTGATTCGAGAGCCTCACATCTCGGTATGAGTTAAAAACGGGACAAGGACCACTGGGAGAACACGATGTTTCTTTCTAGCTATGGGTGGTGTCAGCGTCTTACTAGCCCTGACATCGTTGCTTATTATACCTTTGTGGATGTTGGAATGCGAGGCGCCTCGATATATAGGTCCGATAGGATCGCGAAACGTGTATTCAGGAATTACTAATCCAATAATGTAAGTGTGGACCGGCCCAGCCAATTCCAAGGGCTACCCAAAGTATGTAGTCCTAGGGCATTTGCTAGAGTGTCTCGAAGCGGTGAGGAGCTTGCCCCTTGCCTCGACTCATGACGGAATCCAAATCTCCAATACGAAATCACAGATTTGATTGTAACTTATATATGGCGACATAGTGGTATGGGGGACTTATGCCGCCTAGGACTGATATTTATGATTGAATTTTCTTTTGAAACATATATGCACTAGTAATAATATCAATGATTTTTCTTTACACATATCAAGCATATTTTGGTCATTATAAGGTAAAACCCTATCCTCCGGTTTGCATTGCATTGTATGATGGGACTTGGGTCGTATAATGGCTTCATTTTTATAAAAAGCATTGCGTTGTTTAAATAATTTACCTTATCTAATGCACTGGCAGTCACCGGAGTAAACCCGTTCCATGAAAGTGGCATGGTCCTATGATTTGCCTTGTTATTGTTGCTTATCCAGTTAAGTAGATTTCTCATACCAGTCCCATGACTGACTCATAGCTTGTTTCACTTTGCAAACTCGAGTGCCCTTACTTTCACACGGGCAGCCTATTGACAGGTAGCATGATATATTTTGGCTTTTGCGCTACAGCATGGAGTGCATTTTTTGGCTAGTATGGCAAGGGCTTGACTTCTCAGTATTTTGGCTATGTGATATTCCGCCATTAGTACTATATGTATATGATTTCCGCTTATCGCGATGTAGACAGATTTATTCCTATTATGTATTTATGATGTCTATGTACCGGTGATCTCGATTTTGACTGATCATTTACTTTTATGCACTAAGTTGTATCCTACACTGTGCTACTCTGATGTTGTTACATATTATGATTTCGCTATCATATTGATGTAAATTATTTTATTTTCTGTTTATACTGTTATCTGTTCTATGCTAAAGATGATTAATGTGTTATATTCCAATGATTATCCTTAATTCCGTCGTATGGAGTTTTGAGATCGTCACAGGTGGTATCAAAGCTTTGTTTAATCTTAGTTATGGAATTTAACACATTAAACACCTCGTCAAGATAGAATCAGTAGTGTTCTAAGACGAGTAGCTCATTAGAGATAAGATTAGTAATGTCCTAGAATGAGCTAAGCAGAATAGCAAAATAACTTGATCAGTACATCGTTGTCTTTTCGTGTATTCTTCTGCTTTTACTGTATCTTAAAATTATCATTTCTGTGAGCTTGACTCTTTTCTTGCTTATACAGAATTTGACTAGATGGCTACTCGAGCAGCAGCAGCTAGAGGCAGAGCAGGCCGAGGAGGCCGAGGCGAAGGGCGAGGAAATATCCCCGCTGTCCCAGAGCCTTTGGTTCAGCCACAGCCACCGCAACCCCCTCGACCGTTTGAGTTAGACTGAGTGGGAAAGACATATAGGAATCTGGGAGGAAAGCCATTTTCGGGCAATGGAATTGCAATTGAAGCGTTGGGCTGGTTGAATACTTGTGAGAAGATCTTCAGAGGCATGGGTCTTGAGGATCAGAGGAAAAGCTTTATGGGCGCTTGGCTATTACAGGACGAGGCCCAACTCTGGTGGGACGACATCACCTTTATTAATGAAGAGGTAGAGATGACATGGAATGAATTCAAAACACTATTCAAAGAGAAGTTCATTCCAGAGCAAGAGATGGAGCGCTTGCATGATGAGTTTGCCAATCTTCAGCAGAGAGATCGCACCATCTAGGACTACCTCAATAAGTTCACTCAGCTATCCCGCTACGCTCCGGAGCTTGTTCAAACTGTGAAGGCAAAGGATAAGAGGTTCATTCATGGACTTCAACGCAAATATCAGGATAGGGCAACGAGTCATGTTAACCTTACATTCGCCGAGATGGTGGAAATGGCTTGCAATTATGAGAGCCTAGATCAGAGAAACATGCAAATAGACTACACAAAGAATTAGGCGGGAAGCAAGCGCAAGACTTCAGAAAATCAGCCTGAATCCAGCAACATAACAGCTGATGCCAAGCCACAAGCGAATAGGCCACCCAGAGGAACCTGCTACAACTACGGTCAAGCTTTCCATTACTCTAATGTGTGCACCGCTCCAAAGCGGCCGAAGACCAACCAACCCAGCTCGAGCTAGAACCCCTGCAAACCTGTTGAATGTTACAACTACCACCATACTGGGCATATCAGAAGGAACTGTCCTTTGTTGAAGAATTCACAGGTTGCACATGTGTACGAAGGGGCGAATCCGCCAGCTATTACTGATGGGACATGTAAACCCGATGTTTTAGAAGGTACCCTTACTATTAAAAATATTCCCGTTTCCATACTATTTGACACTGGTGCATCACAAAGTTTCATTGCAAGGAACACTATTAAAAAGTTAAAGTTAAAAATAAGAAAGCTTAAAGAATCAGTAAGGATTCACAATCCGATAGGAGGTTCTACTCTTCTCAGTTCATATTGTAAAGTGCCTATCTCTTTTTCTCGATACTGATTCCCTTTCAAATTGGTTGTCCTAAATTTTTCCGAATTCGATATTATACTTGGACTGGACTGGTTAACCAACTACGAGGCCGAAGTCAAATGTGCCAAGAGGATAATTACAATTAAAACAAAGTTGGGGTATATTACTATACCATGCCAAGGCTCTGATTCAGATCCTAATAGAAAAGAATTTTGGTCTGCGTTGGAAGTTATTCCCACTTTGTTAGAGAATATTCATGTCGTTAAATACTACGCGGATGTGTTCGAAGAAGTCGAAAGCTTACCTCCGCAAAGAGAAATTGAATTCAGGATCGATCTAATTCCGAATTCTAGGCCAGTAGTGCATGCAATCCGAAGAATGCCTCTAAAAGAAAAAGAAGAATTAGGCGATCAAACTCGTCAACTGCTATGGAAGGGTCTGATTAGACCTAGCTTTTCTAGTTGGGATGCCACTGTAGTGTTTGTTCCTAAGTCAGATGGTACTCTCCGATTGTGTGTTGATTACCAAGACCTCAACAAGCAGACACTCAAGAACAAATATCCATTACCCCGCATCGATGATTTGTTTGATCAATTAAATGGAGCAAGAGTACTTTCCAGAATGGACCTAGCTACAAGTTTCCATCAACTGAGAATTTCCGAAGAATGTGTTCCTTTGACAACTTTCAGAGGTCCAGACATATTTTATGAGTGGTTAGTAATGCCGTTCGGCTTGTGTAACACTCCAGCTTACTTCGTCGATTTAATGAATAGAGTGTTCAGAGAAGTCCTAAATAAATTTGTTCTGGTATTCATCGATGATATTTTAATCTACTCCAAGTCAGAAAGCGAGCATGAAAAACATTTAGAACAAGTGTTGGGAATTCTGAGGAAGAACGTCTTCAAAGCTAAATTCTCTAAATGTATCTTCTGGCCAGAGGAAGTGAAGTTCCTTGGCCATGTCATGTCAAAGGAAGGAATTTCTGTAGATCCAAGCAAAAGTATTGCAATTCAAGAATGGAAGCATCCTACTACACCCACGGAAGTCCGAAGTTTTCTTGGATTAGCTAGTTATTATCAAAAATTCATTAAGGATTTTTCGAAGATATCCGGTTCATTAACCAAGCTTACAAAGAAGACGAAAGATTTAAATGGACTCCCGAATGTGAGGAAGATTTCCAAGAACTGAAATTAAAATTGACGACTGCTCCAGTATTAACCATTATCGATGGCAATCTGGATTTGACGGTTTGGGCGGATGCTTCTATTAGCGGTCTCGGTGCAGTGTTAATGCAAAGGGGCCAAGTAGTCGCTTATGTTAGCCGTCAGTTGAAGCCGTGTGAGAAGAATTATGCAGCTCATGATCTCGAATTATTAGTTATCATCTTCGCTATGAAAATATGGAGGCACTATCTATTGGGTGAGAAATTTGAATTATATACTGATCATCAATCGTTGAAGTATTTATTCACCCAGAAAGACTTGAATATGAGACAACAACGTTAGCTAGAATTTCTTGCAGCGTATGATGTAGATATTCTGTATACACCGGGAAAAACCAATGTGGTAGCGAACCGCAATCATCGCCAACCTTATTATTACGCCTTCATTAATCGACAAGATCGCCATTTTTCAGAAGGATGATAATTTTGTTAAGGAGATGATCAAAAGAATTCAAAAGGGCGAAGTCTCTAGTTTCCAAGTAGATAGTGAGGGAGTTCTGAGATTAAAGGGAAGAATCTGTGTTCCCGACGTCTCTGAGCTCAAAAGAGAAGTGCTTGATGAATGTCACAAGTCCAAACTTTGCATTCATCCGGGGGTAAGTAAAATGTACAACGATCTTAAGCGCACATTCTGGTGGAAGGCAATGAAGAGAGACATTTCTTTATATGTTAGCAGGTGCTCAACTTGCCAACTAGTCAAAATCGACCAATAGAAACTCGTTGGATTGTTGCAACCGTTAGAAGTTCCAAATTGGAAGTAGGAGCAAATTTCCATGGATTTCATGGATGATTTGCCCCGAACCAAGAAAGGAAATGACAGAATTTGGGTGATCATAGATGTTTCACGAAGATCGCCCATTTCATGCCCATCAGATCCAATAGAACCACTCAAAGTATAGCGCATATTTATCTCAAGGACATTGTTAAGCTACATGGAGTACCGATCAGCATAGTCTGTGATAGAGATCCATTATTTGCTAGCAAATTCTGGGAGGCATTTCAAGTAGAGCAGGGGACAAAGCTAAACCTGAGCACTGCATATCACCCTCAGACAGACGGCCAAACTGAGAGGGTGAACCGTATTCTAGAAGATTTACTATAGGCTTGTATTATTGATTTTGGTGGACCATGGGAAGATCACCCGCATTTGGCTGAGTTCTCATATAACAACAGTTATCAAGCAAGCTTGAAAATGTCACCATTCGAAGTATTATACGGTAGACCGTGCAGATCTCCCGCATGTTTGGTAGAACCTGGCAATAAACTTGTGTTGGGACCCGATATGATTCGCGAAGCTTCAGACAAAGTCGATTTCATCAAGAAACGATTACAGACGGCTCAAAGCCGACAGAAAAGTTATGCAGATTCTAGAAGAAGAGATTTAGCAATTGCTGTTGGTGATTATGTTTATTTGAGAGTTTCTCCGATGAGAGGAGTAATTCGATTCGGTACAACTGGGAAGTTGGCACCCAGATTTATTGGTCCCTTTCCAATACTTGAGCGAGTTGGAACTCTCGCTTATAGGGTTCAATTACCTGATTGGTTGCCTAGAGTACATAATGTGTTACGTATCTCAACTTAGAAAACATGTGCATGATCCAGATCTTGTTGTAGAAGAAGCAGCGCAACAGGACTTGGAAATTACTCTAGAATTAGCAGTTAGAAGAGAGCCGATAAAGATTATTGGCAAAGAAACTAGGGATCTAAGGAACAAGAAGGTTCATTTAGTTAAAGTGCAGTGGAGTGGAGATCCTAAAGACTGTACTCGGGAGACAGAAAAAAGCATTAAGCAAGCTTATCCCAAATGCAGAGTGGACATCTCTGACTAACTCCGGTGCAAGGTACATTTACAATACTTTGCATTTCCGTTTTGTTTCTACTTTACTGCTGTTTCCTTTTCGGGGACGAAAAGTTTTAAGTGGGGGAGATTGTAACAACCCAAAAAATACGAGCCAATTAAAAAAAATAGATTTGGTAATTTTAATGAATTTGGAGTAATTGAAATAAAATATTTCAATTGAATAACAAGTTAGAAATAGTGCGGTAGTTTAAAATTTTGAATTCAAACTTTGACTGAACGTACAGGATGCAAAATATAACGGATTTTAGCGAAACCAAAAATATTTAAATCTGTTTAAGAATATCTTTCTAACAAATCTGAAAAATCAAAATTTCATAGCGAGAATCGAAAGTTATGGCCAGTTGAATATTCAGAATGGTCGCTATAGAATGAATATAGGCCTTGAAAATTGACATTTTGCAAATGACCTCTGTTTTCAACGAAACCACCTTTGTTGGATCCGGGATGTCAATTTATTGCTAGGTTTCAAATTCCATAATTTTTGGAGTTAGTATGTGGGCGTGGTAAAGGAAAATGTGTTTGGTTGATTTCAGTGAAATTGGATCAACCAGAAAATGGCCATTTTTCAAACAATCTTAGAATTCACCGAAATCAGTTTAGTTGGGACTGTATCATCCCAATATAGCTAGGTTTGTTTTTCGGGAATTTTTAGAATCAGTATGTGGCCCCGACAAATTAAAATGTACGTTCAAATCAAATATTGAATGTTTATACTTTAATTTGAAGAATAAATGACTGTAACAGTCGAATGGGCTTACGAAACATATTCCATTGTGTTCGGAATAGGTGTATTTAGCTAGGGACGACAGTCGTTGGGTTTGAATTGGTGTTCGTATGTGGTAAGGGGTACTTTCGAATTTAAATAAATTAAATATAAATATAAAATAATCCTGGCCAATCACTTCATCGTTTACTTTTCAAAACCTCCAATACCCCTTTGCTCTCGACGACGGCTGTGTTCCCCATCTTCCCGTCCATTTTCAGGCGAATCCCATCGCTAAAACCCACTGCCCTCATTCAACTTTATGAAGTCCATCTCCCCCTCTTCAAATCATGACAAGTAGCACCCCCTCTCGATGCTCCAATCGAGAGAACCACCTCTTCAAAGTCCGATGCTTCATCTTGTCGCCACACCCTCCATCCTCAGTCGAAGTGGGCCCCCTTACCATTGTCGGGCGCACTTTCTAGGCTCCACGCCGTGGTGCAGACGGATTTTGATATCGTTGCACGGATTCTCCATAAGATCGAAACCTAGTTTCGAAGAAATAACTAAGGTATATGACCTTGGTTTTCAGAACTGAAAATAACATTTTTATGAGTTGCTATTTATGATTTTGGTTTAAAAATCGTATCTTTTTGCTATGTTGACAAAATTCGATGAAACATGAAACATCGGACTCGTAGCAACATCATCTACATTCTAGAAGAAGCTAGAACTTTTCGAGCTCGCTACAAATTTCAGAAGGATTAAAATCAAAGTGAGACATCTAAATTCAATATGGAATGGAAATGCATTATATAAATTATATGAGCGAAATATAAATTATGTATGCGTTGTACACCATATGTATGAGCGTTGTATAAGTTATATGAGCGATGGATAAATTCAACACGCATTGTAAAACTCATATATGTGTTGAAATGGAAATGAAATATATATATATATATATATACATATATATATATACACTCCCCTCGTCCACAGACCATGGGCGATATAAATTAATTGTGATTGGCGTGAAATTGATTGATAATGCCAATGGTTGAAAATTAGTTGAAATGCGAATGGTTGGAATAATTGTTTGTGGTTGAGAGAATTATTTGTGGTTGAAACAATGGGAATTATTGTGGAAAATTCATATGATATGAAATTGATCTTAGATCATTTAGTTAAGCCCCTTGTGGAACGCCGCGAGGCCTAAGGTAGTGCGAGGAGCCGTACTCGGGACGGTGCCAGTTTTTAACCCTCTACCGTTATGCTGCCGAAATTTTCAGTAATATCTATGTGTTTGAATTATTTTCATGTATTGAATTATATTCATGTGTTTAATGAATTGTTTAGATAATAAAAATCACATTTTATTATGCATGTGAAGTATATGAAGTGTGCATGTATGAGATATTCATATGTTGAGATATTCGTACGTTGGATGACATTCATGTGTTGAATAAATTATTTTAACTTCAAAAATAAAATTTTATCATAGATATGGAGTAAATAAAATATTAGTGTTTTAAATAAATTATTTTAACATTTAAAATAACATTTTTATCATATGTATGAACTATTTAAAATATTCATGTGATGAAAAGAATTCATGTGTTGAATGAAAGGATTGAACAATAAAATTTACATTTTATTGTGAACATGAAGTGCTAAAAACATTCATGTGTGGAATGAATATTTTTAATGATAGAAATATCATTTTTATCATGTATACAACTTGCTAAAAATACACATGTGTTGAAACATATTTTTGTTTGCCAAAAATAACATTTTTATTCTATGTATGAAGTGTTAAAAATAACCGCATATTGAAACAAACATTTGTTCGCTAAAATATTACTTGTAGTTTAGTTCTGCATATATATACATGTGTTGAATAGGAATATGGATTAGCTGTTGAGTAAAGAATATATTTGCATGCCCGACAAATAGGTAAGCCTTAATGAGTTGGCTACACAATTTTATTATTATATAAACTCCTGTGAATGCCATTGGATGCGGAGTGCTGGTTGTTCTATGTGAAATAATAAATGTCGCCATAGGATAGCAAAAATTAATTTGAACTATGCTACATGGTATACTTCTTGAAGATAGCATACACTATCATATACCACATAAGCATTTGGAGCTTATGTGACGAGGTTGAAGATGTACCATACAAGCGAGAGGCTTGTATGGCGATGACTATATTTCAGGTTGAACTGAAGACTGATATGGACTATATAAAATATAATGATAAATTGCCAGATTAATTAAAAAAACCCATATGGGTCTGGAGATGACAATAAACACGTCTCTCTGGTCATTAAGGCACAAAAACCGTTTATAGGGTGACGAGAATTTATTCTCTGGAGTTATGATCTATACACACTCCCCTGTGGACACCGGAATACATCACTATTAATATGTGCATGCTTTTTAGGATTTATTGGGTGCCTAATACGGCCCAATAAATTTCCGAACCCCTCCCGGTACAAAGGAGGTTATGGCGAAATTTTCCGAAATTTAAAGGCATTAGTGAAATATTTGAAGTGAAAAACGATATGGAAATCATAGAATGAATTATTATTATTTTTGAAAATTGGTATAAAAAATAATATAAATAAATTTATATGTATATGTATATATATAAATGAATTATATATATGTATATATATATATTTATATATATATATATATAAATTAATTAAATAAACGAATCACGCAGCTATAGTTCGTGTTTTGGAATCGTAATTTTAAATGATTATATAGAGAAATCCGACCATCGGATTTCTCCGAAACCGGAATCGTTGGGTTCAGTTTGGAAAAATCTTTCCAACGATATAAATTTTGTTAAAATCCAACGGTTGGATTGTGTGAAATGTTGAATTCAAATATGAATGAAAACAACTCCAGAATGAATTATATATATATATATATGTATATATATATATAATTGAATAAAACGAATAACGACGCTGTAATTCGTATTTTGAAATCGTAACTTTAAACGGTTATATCGAGAGATCCAACCGTCGGATTCTCCCGAAACCGGAACCGTTGGGTTCGCTTTGGAGAGATCTTTCCAATGGAATCAACTTTGTTAAGATCCGACGATTAGATTTTGAGAAATGTGTAGATCAAAATTAGAGAAATACAGCGCCAGGGCCACGTTATGGCCTGAAACGTCGTTTAATTAAATGGCGCTAATTTTAAATAAATAAAAATAGCGATATATCGTTATAAAATATTATAGGCGATATGGAATGGAAATAAACCGATTCTACTGGGTTTTCTTGATATGTGATGGTTGAATGTGTTTGACATTAAAAATTATATAAAGAACTGAAATGTGGATGTCGAATAATTTAACTATGGGCCGAATTGATTTGAATTCTAATATACGTGAATTATTTGACTAGGCCGAGTTAATGCTCATTTCAAATAATTGATCAACGAATGAATATCGAAGATATGAAGACGGTGCAAGACCGGTGATCTTCACATCGTGTAGATTACTACTGATGCCTTCGAGATGGGTAGCTTCCTTGACGAGGTTAAAGTGGTAGTGGTCTAGATATACTTGTTGATCGTCCGGATATGCGAGGGCCTCTCTCCTGTATTGGACATACGAGAGCAGGAATAAGGTGCCTCCAGTTTCGTTCAGACCCAGAACAAACTTGTAAATGGATGTGTGTCTGACATGTATTCTGTGCTGTATTCGTTGATCTCTACTAAATATACATCTGTTTGGCGGCGGAGAATTTATTCTCTTGCCTAACGCCCTTCTCTGAGACATACGAGCTCAGAGGTTGTATATCGGTAGACATCAGTAGTATGGTGTGGATTGACAACGTGGCATGCAAAGATGCAATGATCAAGGCTATTGTTGAATAGTAGAGTCTTATGGTTGATGATCAAAGCACGACTTTATATTGTAGCTTTATGTATGATGTTGATTCACGAGCCTCACACCTCGGTATGAGTTAAAAACGGGATAAGGACCGCTGGGAGAATACGATGTTTCTTTCTAGCTATGGGTGGTGTCAGCATCTTACTAGCCCTGACATCGTTGCTTATTATACCTTTGTGGATGTTGGAATGCATGGTGCCTCGATATATAGGTCCGATAGGACCGAGAAACGTGTGTTCAAGAATAACTAATCCACTAGCGTAAGTGTGGACCGGCCTAGCCGATTCCAAGGGCTACCCAGAGTGTGTAGTCTTGGGCATTTCTTGAGTGTCTCGAAGCGGTGGGGAGCTTGCTTCTTTCCTCGACTCATGATGGAATCCAAATCTCCAATACGAAATCATGGATTTGATCGTAACTTATATATAGCGACATAGTGGTAAGGGGCACTTATGCCGCCTAGGATTGATATTTATGATTGAATTTTCTTTTGAAACATATATGCACTAGTAATAATATCAAATGATTTTGCTTTACACGTATCAAGCATATTTTCGTCATTATAAGTTAGAACCCTATCCTCCAGTTTGCGTTGCATTGTATGATGGGACTTGGGTCTTATAATGGCTGCATTTTTATAAAAATCATTGCGTTGTTTAAATAATTTACCTTATCTAATGCACTGGCGGTTACCGGAGTAAACCCGTTCCATGAAAGTGGCGTGGTCCTATGATTTGCCTTGTTATTGTTGCTTACCTAGTTAAGTAGATTTCTCATACCAGTCCCATGACTGACTTGTAGTTTGTTTTACTTTGCAAACTCGGGTTCCCTTACTTTCACACGGGAAGCCTAGTGACAAGTAGCAGGATATATTTTGGCTTTTGTGCTACAACATGGAGTGCATCTTTTGGCTTGTATGGCGAGGGCTTGACTTCTCAGTATTTTGGCTATGTGATATTCTGCCATTAGTACTATATGCATATGATTTCCGCTTATCTTGATGTAGAAATATTTATTCCTATTATGTATTTATGATGTCTATGCACCAGTGATCTCGATGTTGACTGATCATTTACTTTTATGCACTAAGTTGTATCCTACACTGTGCTACTCTGGTGTTGTTACATATTATGATTTCGCTGTCATATTGATGTAAATTATTTTGTTCTCTGTTTATGCTATTATCTGTTCTCTACTAATGATGATTAATGTGTTATATTCCAATTATTATCCTTAATTCCGTCGTACGGAGTTTTGAGATCGTCACAACACCCTTATTGGGTAAGCATAACTTGTAGAAATGATAGAATTAGATATGCGTAATAATTTGTGAAGTAAACAACGATAAGTTGTAGTGACAGTGTAAATTGAATTTATGATTAATGAGAAAGAATGAGGAAAACTTGTAAAATAAGTAATTAATATTTAATCATAAATGGTAAGTGGCATGTTAATTAGGAATCATGTGAATTGAGATATACTTAATAACGTATAAAGGGGAACATGTTATTGTAATGATGTAACCAAGCAAGAATGTAAAATAGATTGTGGATTACAGACCTTGGGCCACAATTTAGAGAATAACATGTTGTGGGCTTATTAGTAAACTTAAATGGATTAAGTTATATGATTGAAATTAATAAGCAAGAGAAACTTGGTAAATTGGAATAAGAATTCAATTTGAACGGGAATAACCAAGTTAAATAGGAACCTGATGAGATAAGGCGAGCGCATAAAAGAATGTTTAGACATAGGGTCTAACAACATATTAAAGAAAGGCGCTTGGACCAGTTCGTACATTTGAGGGTGAATAACCCAACGGGGTAGATCATTGAGGTGTTATAAGACACGAGGGGCGCGCACATTCATCTGATTGTTATGACGGCTCCAAAGGAATGGGAAGGGGAAGCACACAGCTTCCTAAAGTATGTAAGGTGCTCCTAGTAGTCCACTGTGCGATGACAGATGTCTTAGGCTATACTTGTAGAGGTTGGATCTGCGCGTAACTACTAGGTGGTTGATCCTTGACTTCAGATGTAGCTATGAAGTCAGAATGTTGTGATAAGGTGACACCAGGGTGATTCGACGGTTGCCTCACGAGGGGGTAGATAGGGTCACGACCAACAAGGATAGTAGACCATCGGATATCCGTCATCGACAGCCAGCGGGATGCGAAAAGACTAGAGCTAAACCCAAGATATCATTTCACCTTTCACTATCGAGGTACGGGGTTAAGGGTAGACGCCACTTGAATGTTTAGATTGGTTGTATTAGTGGCGGTCGCTTAGCTCTTGTAGTCTTTACTAGTTGAGGGAGGGGCCAAGGTGGGGCCATAGCCACCATGGAAAACAGACCCGAGGAATATCTGTATTTGGAGGCACTTAAAGGTGGCTTGTACAGATATGGAAAATCTCCCGACTGAGTTCCGTGTTTATTGTTTAGCCCTCCCACAGAATTCGGTACACATTAGAGGACGTGCGATTGAGGCGTCGAGCTACAATTACAGTACATATGTGGGACAGTCTAGGACTCTAGATACATGCATATCTGCTCTGGATGGTGTATCGTAGACTAGAGGGCATTATTCCGATATGGAATCGATTCAATCGGTGGTGGCAGTCCGTACGCTTGTGTAGCATAGTAATGACAGATATATGCGAAACGTAACATGGTATATAGAGATCAGTATGTCACTCTGGCGTAGGATGAGGGACTGCGTTCTTTACGGTGGAGACCATACGAGTGGGGTACCATGGGGTGTATCACAATATTGAGAGATAGATACATATATTGTATTAGGTGAATCCATGGGAAAGTAAATGGGTACGATGCGCGTATAAATCTTGAGTGCTATTAACCTAAGTAACCTAATAATCAAGAAAATGCAATGGAATGGTATTACTAGGGATCATTCTTCTTCTGATATACTAGTATCTGTGCGGTGCATAAAAATGTATTTAAGAAGCGCAATATATCATGTTCATCTTATCTTGCTCGGTTAACACTTGTTATTGTTACTGTTATCTTTTTCCTCCAGTTTTATATAATTGCCATGATAGTTTTATTTATTTATATTTAAAAGTAATTGGACTCGTTAGACTTTATGTCTGACCCTTTTTATTTCCTCTTCTCTCTCTTCCGTTCCCCCCAGGTTCTCAGGGTGGAAGTGCTTAGAGTTGATTTGGATTCTTTCAGCTCAGCTCGGATTTTGGATATAGATGTAACGCTTTGACTTCTGGTCAATTCTCTTGTGGCTTCACAGGGAAATATGGTTTTATGCTTTTGTACTATGATATTTTTAGCAAGAAAGACCATGATCTTTTGATTTAAATAAAGTTTTTTTTTATTTTTTAATTCCGCTGCTATTTTACATGTCTTTCTTGTGCTATTATGTTCTTATTTACCTATAACGCTTCACGGAACTTAATGCTTTCCCTTAGTGAGTGACATTAACGGACATGGGGTGTTACAAGTACCCTGGGTCTTGTAGAAAGGCCTAGTTGTCAAGTTTTGACATAGTCAAGGTTGGACATATGGAGCTTATGTTGGAACTGGGGTTACCATTAGCCCTTGACATATGGCAAGGTTTGCCGTTGTATGATTAACGATGGTTTCAAAGAAGGATCGGCGGTGATAGCCAGAGTTGGTCCTGTATGATTGGTTGTTCTGTTTGTACCGTCTCATGTAGGTCATCCAACGTCGAAAGAAATGTTCCTTGAGTGCTTGTCTGATATTAATTTAGGCCTTTGGGGCTTGTGCTTGAGGGATGTCGAATTTAATTAGGATGGTTTACATGAGATATTTATAATCTGGATGTTATGAGTGCTTGCCATGATTGAATGAATGTTCTAGTTTCCATGGATGAATGGTTGGATTGTTTAATGTAAAGTCTATCGCTGTCCGATGTGGGGAAGATAATTTTGAGTTCTTCTCTGGTGTTTTGCGTAGATTAGTATGTTTATCTATCCATTCTCATATGCTTTATTATTGAAGTTTGTTGACTGTTTTATCGCTCACTAAGACTGTTGTCTGACTAAAGGTTTTATGTCTCCTCTTATTACCTTGGGTTGTTCATTCGGTTGTGGATGGGAAGACTAAGTAGCAGGTGAAAGGTGATTAGTGAGGATGATGCTGTTGTGCGAGGACGAGCAGGAGGCTGGCGTATTACTTTTACTACTATCTAGTATTTCTGTTTCCGCTATTTGAGTTGCTCTATGAGGGTTGTAGTGAGGCCTTATGTACAAACTTTTATATTTGTTGGATAACCTTTTAGGATGTTGTGAAGTTTTGAAAAGTTTGCTATATGATGTTTCACTACTATTACCTTTTGTATATGTTATATTATATTTTATCCTTGCACTATGAGTTTTACGACAGGTTCCTCCTGTATTTACCTACTCTGATGATCGTCCCTAGCTGCCTGAGACACCTTTTAGCGCATTATTTCTCTTGTTAAGTGCAGGGGCTGTGGGCGGTCGTCACAGCATGATCTGTTACACAGTCAGAACCATAAAAATAAATGTAAGTTAAAAGGAAGAATACAAATGAGTTTGCTAATCAAAAACAAAAGGGACAAAGATTTTTGTCGGATACATCGTAAAGAAATATTTATGTGGCTTATATGTATATATATATTGTGTGTGTACACACAAAAATGTTTGCATACCTTCATGAAGTAGAATTGAAATCCCCATAGATTGTAACATTTGGGCTAACAGGAATTTTCTCAAATCCTTTTAAAAGAGTAGAGTCTGTTACTATTTTATGTTGAAACATGGTCAAAAAAGATTGTACGGTAAATACTTGTACAATAAATTGCAAAATGAAACTATGTAGACCTTCAATAACTTTACAACCTTACGATCTTGTGTTGAATGTTTATATGCCTATTCCCAACAGTAGATAGAAATTAAGTTTTTTCATAGAAATCATTAGGGCTGCACACAACCCATATCCAAACCGACCCAACCCACCAATCCGACCCAACCCACATAAACCCAACCCAACCCATCCTAGTTCGGGTCGGATATGGGTTACAATTTGTAACCCATACTATATGCGGGTCGGGTTTGACATTTTGTTCAACCCAACCTCATTTTAACCTAACCCAAACCTATTTAAAAAAAACTAATTTAATATCCATCCAATTAAAATTAGAATAGTATAATCCTAGAATAATGTTTATGTATTCTATAATAAATGTACAAAAAAATATTTCATGTCAATCCAAACTAAATAGAATTTGATAAATATATTTTAAAGAGCATTTTAATGTATTTTAAAATGAAACACTTGCTCAACTATGTAGTAAATTAATTTCATATGATGTGTTTTACAATGAAATTTTAATTATATGTCTTGTAATGAATCGATTATTTTAAATGCATTATGCTAGCTAAAATCTGATATATTATGCTGAATATTTTGATATAATTTTCTGAAAAAATCCCTCATATTCTCATTTTTTTATTGTATTCAAGTGACCCAACCCAACCTTACTTAACCCGACCCAACCCATACTTCAACCCAACCCATATCCAACCTCATATAGGGTCGGGTACGGGTTGAGCTACCTTAAACCCATACCTATGTGGGTCGGATAAAGTATTTGGTCTAACCCGACCCAACCCATACTTTGTGCAGCCCTAGAAATCATTTAGCTAAACTTTGTAATATCATATCAGTAAATGTTGAATTTGGTTTTTTATAGATGAAATTAGAATAGAAATCACATAAATATGCTTAAATATGGCAAAACAATTTTGCAATCAGATTGTAACTCAAATTAGATCACTGTTATCAGCCATCATAAGAACAAAACCATCGTTGAATGCTAAAAGTTAAATCTTAATTCGATGCACCAACAGAACCCAAAATTGATTCGATTAAAGTTACAATTATAAGAAAAAAGCCGCTTACATCGAGGATGAGGTGGTAACTTGGAAAAAACCACATCATTCAATAACTTCCAACTGATTGTATGAGGAGGTAGCAGATGAAGATTATCGAGAGAATCAACATGAGAATTGTAAAGGATGGAGAGAAGCTATGAGATGGCAATGACGATATGATTGAAGAACGTTCAGTTGAATGTGCTATACTCTTTTTTGGTTGGAGGAGGAGATACAAAGAAAGAAGAGCTTAGGTTTAAAGGTAACATTACTGGGAATATGGATGCAATACGCAGGTGCAAGATAAAGAAAAGGGTAGGCATTAAAATGATGTTTATTTTCAGAAAATGGAAGAAGAAATGAAAGTTTACTTCTACGGTGAGTAGGACGGAAAAAAGCAAAGAACTATGTAGAAGAAGCCTTGAAAATTGAACCTAGTAATAACTATAGGGGAGGAGCTCTGTGGCTGCTGACTGGATTGGTGGTTGTTATCTTCTTTGGATCTTTTTTGTGTACTGTGCGGAGAGTTTTTGGGGATTTCAGTTTTCTTTTTGTTGTATTTAGCATGGAGTGACTAGTTTTGGTATTAGAGTAGATATATTTCAATTTCGGGTGGCAGATTTGCTGGAATTCGAAATTGAAGTATAATGGGCGGTGGTTTATCTGGAGCTCATCTATCTACTTTCCTTTACATTCTTATAGTCATGTTTTGTTTTGCTTTTGTCTCATTTTGGATATGTTGTCAGATATTGTAGCCTTTTTGTTTTTATATTATATATGTGTGCTCTCTTCTTTTTAGAAGATCATACATTTTTGTTTTCAAAAAAAAAAAAATTTATAGCTATTTTTTACTATTAAAAATGGTTGTGTGCCTTGGAAACCACATATAATAATTATTAAAAATGGTTGTGCGCCTTGGAATAATTATATAGGTGTTTTTTATTAATAAAAAAATTTTTGGCGGGAAAAAAATTCACCAGGTGATGACATGTGGCCTTTGCGGCCTTTGCTTTAGTATATTGTAAGATGTGAATCTACCCAGGGATTAAGTTTCCAAAGCCCATAATCAATGTCACCTTGATAAATACCGGTCTAGATAATACATCTGTAGCATACACAATGTGCTGGAGGTTCCAAGGTTTCCATTGTCCACTTCCAATAATTGAGTGTACATTTAAAGTATAACCTCCCAATAGTTCCAAACTACTAATAGAAAGTCTCTTCAATAAATTAGACCCATAAATCCATGGATCAAACCTTAAGCTCATAGTCCTACCATTGACCACCCTCATATATATATATATATATATATATTGTAACGCTTTTTACCTGAGATCATCCATTTCCAAGTTTTAGACTGAAAATTATTGGCTCTAGCATCCCAAAGCATGCATCTTTTTTTGACTAATTAGACCACATGTTGTAACGACCTGCATTCTACGCATCGAAGAATCGTAGAATATTTATTTCTTTCCCATACGAAGTCGTATAGTCATGTAACTTTGGGAGATGACAATTGGGGTCATTTCCCATGTTCATGATTTTTTCCGATTTTTAAATGACCGTTTTGCCCCCAAATGATCTTGTTTTGGCCATAACTTTTGATTGGTAAGGAGTTTTGACCTGAAACTACTTCCATTAGATCCCAATGATGGTTTACCTTTCCGTAGAGTGGTCATATGTGAGAAACGGACTTACCATTTGGGAGATATGACTGAAATAAGGATTAGAAGGTGAAAAACTCCTTAACCGGGTCAAATGAGGTGATTAGTGAATGGGCCCATAACCCATTTCGGGATTAAGGTTATGGGGAGGCTGAAATGAGTTAGGTTTTCAAACTATTTTAGTTTTCTAACCACCATTTACCTCTTAGAAACCCTAGCAATGGCCTCCACTTTCTAGAATCATTTCTAATCACCGTTTAATCAAGGATTAGCCTAATCTACACCAAGTTAAGGAGAAATAGCACCAAAGCAAGGTTGGAGCTACTTTTAGACATTGGTATTCGCCCAAATCAGAGGAGTTTCAGTTCTGAAAGTTTTAATTGTGGCTAAGGTGAGTGATTTGCATAGTTTCTCACCAATTACGGTTGATTAGGGGTGATTAGTGATAATAAGCGAAATTTTAACTCAAAAAATTCTGGAAAAATTTGTAAAATTCTAAAACATCATTTTATGTCTCTGTTATTTATTTGGGTTAATTTGGTTAAGTTTTGTTATTCCTATCATTAGTTATGCATGAACATGATTAAGAAAAAAACATGGGTTTTTGGGTATGTTTGATCCGTATAAACATCTTAAATTGTTGTTTTGCTGTTTGTGGTCAATTCTATATGTTGCTATGACTATATAGTATGCTTTATGATAGATTAGAACAGTTAGAATGGTCGAAAACGTTGTCGTGTGGCGTAAAACAATCGCAGGAAAAGTTGCAGGAAAATATGCAGGAATCAGATCAGATTGCCTATATCCGAACCGAACCGATCGTGCTCACCTTCTCCGACCAGACCCGCTCGTGAAGTATCCCCTCCTCATGAACCGTTGGTGGAACCACGAAGCCTGGAGGCACGAACCGACCCGACGCTCCGAGAAGGCACCACGATTAGAACACCCATGAGCTGAGGAACTTGAACCGAACCACAGTGGAGTGGATCGCGAACCGACCCGGATGGAGAAGCTCGACCCGACCTGGTGAGGATGGCATGATCTGAACCCATATGACAGGGTACGATGATCCGAACCAGTGTGGCACCACGACCCCAGCCTGGAGTATCACGACCCGACCCGCTCGAGTGAAGGAGCACGATCCGACCCACCATGAGAGGGAGCTAACGACTCGACCGCTCAGGTGAAGACATCACGAACCGAACCGATGATAACTGGGGTACTACGCACATTCAAACTGATCCAAAGGAGGCCAAAACCCGAGATGCAAAGGTAGTCCAAATAGGAAGTAGAACTCAGGATCCAGTTGGGAACCAACGAGTTAACTTCATGATTGGGCTTTGCTGCGGAATGTGTGAAAAGGGGTTATCAATATCCATAACTTTAGTTCACCACTTAGAGACGGATTAGTGGCTATAGATCAGTGCAATGGGGTCATAGTGACTCTATGGAGCAAAGTAATCATAACAAAGGATTGGGTGTTCGAGTGGTGGATATCGTACGCTTTACGCACTGAGTGAGAGATGTGAGGATGATTGCTATGTTTGATGTTTGCTATCATTATGACATGCACACCCCTACCCCCGTATCTTATACCATGTGTTAGTGTCACCTTAGAGTATTGTAAATCCTGTTGTTCTAACTCTTTGGTTGCTGGTCCAAGTTCAAGTATGGTTGGATTATACCTGTTATTGTTCTATTTTGTTGCTTATCGCTCATACCGGACTTTTGTCTGAACCAGAGTTTTATGTTTCTTCTTATTACTATGGGCACTCCTAAACGAGCAGACTAGAGACAAGTCAGGTGGATATGCACGAGTAGATGTCCGGAGACGAGCAGGAGGCTTACACGTACCATTTATACATATATTCTCCCTGTGTCGCTGCTGGTCACTACTTTGGGCATTAGTAGTGTACTTTTCTTATTTTGCTTTAGAGACAGTTTTTAAAAGTTGTAATAATGATGATGTGGAACATAAGATGTATTTTGGAATTTCCACTACTAGATGGTTTAGTTTTCAGCTTATGCACTGTCTCATCTGTTTTATGTCAAAGTTATGTTATTATTATATTTTATCCCATGCGCTGTGAGACATTCTACAGGTTCCTTGTTAGTTCAAGTTCCTTTCTTTTCCTTTCTTTGGCGACTGTCCTGTGCTTGTCGGGCATCGACACAGCGCATTTTAGGGAAATGTCGGCTAGTGCAGGGCGAGCCGTCACATTTGGTATCAGAGCTCAAGGTTGCGTAGTTAACCTAGGGAAAGGCACCAGGGAGAGATAGTACCCGTATATGAGAGCGCGTATTTGTGATATTTTGGTTTTCAAAAGCTATATATGTATATATATATATGTACTATTAGTATATTTAAGGATGAAGTCGCACTGCACTGGCACCACTGAAGAGATGGTTAATTGTTTCTCCTTACAGATTAAACGATGAGCCGATATACTGGGGGTAATGGTAGAGGAGCTAATAATGGGAATGATCCTGATATGAGGACGATGTTTACTACCTTCATGCGAGAGATGCTTAGGGATTCTTGGGGAGCAGTTCCTAATGCTGCTAACGGTGGTGGTGCAGTAGTGCAGGCTCCTAGGGCCGATTTCACCAAGCTTAACAAGGATTATACTAGTCTTGGCGGGAAGCCGTTCCATGGAATGGAGTCGGCTACGGATGTTCAAGATTGGTTGGATAGTTGTGAGCGCATCTTCGAGGACTTGGGAATCGATGATGCCATGAAGAGAAAGTTAGCATCGCATCAGCTTCAAGGACAAGCTATGAATTGGTGGAATGCTATTAAAGCAGCTACTCCTGAAGATCAAGTTACTTGGAACCAGTTTATGACTCGTTTCAGCAAAAAGTTCATTCCAGTTGCTCACGAATCTGAACTGTTTAGGAAATTTTTGGAGCTTAAGAAGAATGGTAGGGTAGTCTTGGAATATATTACTGAGTTCGATACTTTATATCGAAGTATGGATTATCTCTTATAGACACTGCCGAAAAGAAGAACGAGAAGTTCATAACTGTCTTAGATGAGTACTTAAGGGAAAGGCTGATAAATCACATCGACGAGATGTTTGAATCTATTGTGGGAAAGGCATTGAGATCAGAGAGTCTTTACCCTAAGCCAAAGACTGAAGTTGCCATTGCATCTACAAAGGAGCAGAAGCCGCAAGCAAGCGATGGAGGCAAGGGAAAGTCCCAGAATAAGAGGAAACATAACCAAACCAAGGATGGTCAGAATAAGAAGAATAAGAAAGATGGCGAGTGCTTTAGCTGTGGCAAGAAGGGCCACTATGCTAGAGATTGTCAGGAAAAGCCTGGTGAAAGGAAGTGCTTCAATTGCGTCCAAGTGGGACATCACAAGGATAATTGCCCGCAACCCCCTAAAGAGAAGCAGATTGTGAAAGCATATGATATCAACGCTGTTCCTTCTTCGTTGAATGCCCCAACTGCGGCGGAGAAGTGAATGGGCGTCATTATTCGAGGTATGCTTTTTATTTATGATGTTTCTGTTCTAGTTTTGTTGATAGCGAGGCATCCCATTCCTTCATATCTAGTGACCTGGTAGATAAATTGGGATTGGAACCTGAGATAGTTGATAGACCTTTAGTTGTGACGAACCCGATAGGTGGTTCGACTAGTCTTTGCATGATTTGTTGTAATGTGGCCTTATCGAGTTATGGATGTATGTTTGCTTGTGATTGCTTAGTTGTTTTGCTAGTATCATCTCACGTAGATTGTCAGAATTCGGAGGAGATGTTCCTTGAGTGCTTGTCTGATATTGGTTTAGGCCTTTGGGGCTTGTGCTTAGGGAATGTCGAGTTCGACTAGGATGGTTTGCGTGAGATATAAGTAGTTGTTGTGATTTCCATTGAATGATATCTCGGCTTACTCGAGGAGTGATGTGCAGCCGTGACATGATAAGACTGTTCAATGGTATGGGCTGATGCGAGTTAGACTCGATAGGGTTATGTGATGACTGGAGTGGGACTCGAGAAAGATGCAAAGTAATGGATTGTTTAGGATCCTATGTTGATGTTCATTTTGAAGGAATAGCATGTGTTCGTTGATCATGGAAGATGCAACGAGGGTTAGGACGACTCAAGTTGGACTTGAATTCGTAAAAGAAAATAGGTGTTCGTTGATCTCAGAGATGCAACGAATAGGGAGATGACTCATGCTGGATTAGAATTTGTCGGTAATGGATACACAAGACTGGGTCTGAGTTTATGGGTAATAGATTGACTCGAGTTGGACTCAAGAAGGCTTCAAGGAAGTGGGTTGGCTCGAGTTGGACTCGAGAGGGCAGCAAGATAATGGATAGACTTGGGTGGGACTCGAGTGTTTAAAGCGGACTAGAAGCAGGGATATCTGGGGACGCCTGTTACCTTGGATCCATTGGACGTGATCTAGTTATCCTTGGAGGATAAACGTACGTTGGACGTACGGTAGTCCGTATGGAGGCGGGGCTTCCATTAGCCTTGGGATTGGTTGGACCAGTCAAGTAGGCATCGACGTATGTATGGAGGTGGGGCTTCCGTTAGCCTTGGGATTGGTTGGACAAGTCAAGTAGGTATCGACGTGTGTATGGCTTTAGCAGGTGATTGATAGGACATGTTTGATGGATGCTATGGTTGCTATGTTTGTTCCTGTTTTATTCCCTTGAGTAGACTATCACCTATAGGATTCTGGTAATAGAGAACGAAGAGATGACGGTATACACAGATGCATGTGGTACCAGACTAGGTGCCGTACTGATGCATTGAGTAGGAGACATGCCAGATTAGGTGCTATGTTTCTTGAATGAAAGTAACTGGAGTATATCGTGGGATTTGATTTCAGATCTAAGTATGGATTGGATCCAGAAATGTAAACAAGTTTGATGATTGAACCAACTTTGATTGAGAGGATTAGTTCCAGTAAGAGGGACGAACCTAGTCTATTGGAAATCATCTCCAAGGTAGAGATTGGCATCGACAGTGAGAAGATGAACAAGTATGGACTTGATCGAGGAAGATGGCTTCGAAAGAATGATAGAATAGTTGTACCCAATGTTAATGGATTGAGAGATGAAGTTCTTACAGAACGTCATCACTCAAAACTGACTATGCACCCCTGGTGGTAACAAAATGTATTGAGACATGAAGAAGACCTACTACTGGAAAAGGATGAAAAGAGATGTTGGGAAGTTTATATCTAAAGGCATGAATTGCCAGCTAGTTAAAGCTGAGCAAAAGAAGCCTAGTGGTTTATTGCAACCATTAGAAATTCCAAAATGGAAATGGGAACAAGTCTCAATGGATTTCATTGATGGGTTATCAAGAACTAGATCGGGCCATTATAGCATTATGGTGATTGTGGACCGATTGACTAAGAGTGCAAGGTTTATACCCGTCAAGTCGAATAGAACGACAACTAAGCTAGCGGAACTATATATAAAGTGGGTAGTGAGATTTCATGGAGTACCCAAAGGCATTGTGAGTGACCGAGATCCATTATTTACTAGTGGGTTTTGGAAGAGCTTACAAGAGGCTTTAGGATCAAAATTACATCTCAATATCGCGTATCATCCTCGAACCGATGGTCAAACAGAGAGGGTGAACCGAGTATTAGAAGTTCTCTTGGGAGCTTGTATATTGGATTTTGGTGGATCATGGGATGACCATTTGCACCTAGTTGAGTTTGCATATAATAATAGTTGTCAGTCTAGTATTGAATTGGCTCCATTTGAAGCTTTGTACGGAAGACCGTGCAACTCACCATCATGTCAGTTAGAAAACAGTAGGAAATTTGTGCTTAGACTAGAAGTAATAAGAAAAACTTCATATAAGAACAAGGCTATCCAACAACGAATGAAGGCTGCCCTAGATAGGCAGAAGGGTTAGGCTGATAGAAGACGAAGAGATTTGGAATTCTTCATCAACAACTTGGTATTCGTCAAGATCTCTCCATTAAAGAGCATGATACGATTTGGTAGGAGAGGCAAGTTAACACCAAGATTTGTTTGTCCATTCCCAATCCTCGAGCAAGTTGGGAATTTGGCATATAAAGTTGAATTACCAGAGAAGATGGCAGGAGTTCATAACGTATTTCATGTTTCCCAGTTAAGGAAATTCATGCATGATCCCGATGTGACTATTTCACCTGATCAGTTGAATGATATTGAAGTAGAACCCGAGGCGGTTGGGAACCGTAAGTCGATTCGTATTGTCGAGCAAGGTACGAAGCAACTTCGAAGGAAAGTGGTGGATCTAGTCAAAGGTCAGTGGGGCGAGAATGAAAATGACTGTACTTGGGAGACAAAGGACAACATTAGGAAAGACATATCCAGAACTCTCTACCTGATAAGATTTTATTTGCGACTTAGTTTTCTGCATGCTAGAATAGACTTGTTTGTTTTTGTATGTTTGATTGTTGTGAATGGTTGGTAGGCATGCGGGATCCTTTTCTTGTTTCTTAGTTAAGAAATTTCGGGGGCGAAATTTCTTAAGGGGGAGGAGGGGGAGGGGATGTAATGACCCACATTCTACGCATCGAAGTATCATAGAATATTTCTTTCTTTCACATACTAATTCGTATGGTCATGTAACTTTGGGAGACGACTATTGGGGTCATTTACCTTGTTCATGATTTTTGCCGATTTTTAAATGACCGTTTTGCCCCAAGCTGATCTTGTTTTGGCCATAACTTTTGATTGGTAAGGAGTTTTGATCTGAAACCATTTCCATTAGATCCGGATGATGGTTTACCTTTCCGTAGAGTGGTCATATGTGAAAAACGGACTTACCATTTGGGAGACATGGCTGAAATAAAGTTTAGAAGGTGAAAAACTGCTTAACCGAGCCAAATGAGGTGATTAGTGAATGGGCCCATAGCCCATTTCGGGTTTGGGGTTATGAGGAGGCTGAAATGAGTTATGATTTCATTCTATTTCAGTTTTTTAACCGCCATTTACCCCTTAGAAACCCTAGCAATGGCCTCCACTTTCTAGAATCATTTCTAATCACCGTTTAATCAAGGATTAGCCTAATCTACACCAAATTAAGGAAAAATAGCATCAAAGAAAGGTTGGAGCTGCTATTAGACTTTGGTATTCGCCCAAATCAGAGGAGTTCCAGTTCTGAAAGTTTTAATTGTGGCTAAGGTGAGTGATTTGCATAGTTTCTCACTAATTACGGTTGGTAGGGGTGATTAGTGATAATTAGCGAAATTTTAACTCAAAAAAATCTGGAAAAATTTGTAGAAATCTAAAACATCATTTTATGTCCCTGTTATAAATTTGGGTTAATTTGGTTAAGTTTTGATAATCCTATCATTAGTTATGATCGAACATGATTAAGGGAAAAACATGGGTTTTTGGGTATGTTTGATCCGTATAAACATGTTAAATTGTTGTTTTGCTGTTTGTGGTCAATTCTATATGCTGCTATGACTGTATGGTTTGCTTTGTGATTGATTAGAACAGTTAGAATGGTCGAAAACGCCGTCATGTGGCGTAAAATAGTCGTTGGAAAAGTTGCAGGAAGATATACCGGAATCAGATCGGATCGCCTATATCCGCACCGAACTGATCGTGCTCACCTTCTCCGACCCGACCCGCTCGTGAAGTATCCCCTCCTCACGAACTGCCGGTGGAACCACGAAGCCTGGAGGCACGAACCGACCCAACGCTCTGAGAAGGCACCACGAGTAGAACACCCATGAGTTGAGGAACTTGAACCGAACCGTAGTGGAGTGGATCACGAACCAACCCAGATGGAGAAGCTCGACCCAATCTGGTGAGGATGGCATAATCCGAACCCATATGACGGGGTACCACGATCCGAACCAGTGTGGCACCACGACCCCAACCTGGAGTATCACGACCCGACCCGCTCGAGTGAAGGAGCACGGTCCGACCTGTAACAACCCGTATTTCGATAACATGTAAAGACGAGAATCAAGGAAGAATTTAATTTTAAATTCTGAATCAAGTAAAACGGGCTATGCCATTGCGTTCGTCTCGGAAAAATACGCGAAATAGAGTCTGAGTTTTCGAGAATCGGAGTCCGTATGACCAAGTTATGGTCCGACGAAGTTTTCAAAAAATTCAAGTCCAAAAACGAGTTCTAATTTCGAAAATTTAGCCTAGAAGGCTAGGCGGGAAAATTCCCGCCAGCCACCCCAAGTCGACAGGGCTGTCGACTTGGGAGTCGACATGGCATGACCCAAGTCGACAGCCCTGTCGACTTGGGTGTCGACTTATGGTGGCCGGACAGTTTTGCCTGGTGCACCTGTTTTCTGTTTTGGCTAGGTTTTTGGGCCTGGTTCGAAATCTGATGGTTCAGGTTGATCCTATGGTTAATCTAAGGGTCCTAATGTAATGACCCGCACTGGCAGAGGTATTATGATTAATTTATTTAATTGTATAAATGGTAGGTTAGTGAATTACATGGTCGTTGAATTAAATAATGATGAATATTTAATTAAAATAATAAATTAAAAATATATTTAATTCCGAAATATCAGAATTGGCTGAAATGGCGATATGGTGTGAACTGAATCATCTGTGATATGTAATTCAGCTTGTAATTTGAATTTGAATAACGAATATATTCAATCGTCAACAGTTGAACGTATAGTTTATAATATAATTATAAACGAGCTCGAAATGGCGCTGCAGTTCGTAAATTGGCGATTCGAACTTCAACTGAATGTACAGGATTCGTTTTAAGCCGGATTTCTGTGAAACAAGAAACGTGTGGAGCTGGTGGAGTATATCTTTCTAGTGGAAGAGAAAAATCGGGATTTCGTCGTGTAGATTTTGATGTACGTCCAAATCAAATTTCAGAAAAGTCGCTATGAAATTCCTTTATATTTTGCAACGCTTTATATACGTTATAAAAGGGTTTTCAATGTAAAAAACTAAATATCGAGGTAATCGGGAATCTGAAATATCAAACTGTATATCCTGATATGATATTCTGGAGCTGGACGATATCATGTGTGAAGATATACGATAATATAAATTTATTTATATTTAATTTAATAATATTTAAATATATTTATATATTTAAATGGGTCATTCAAAGCGTTAAAAATAGCCAGTTTTGCAAACGACCTCGGAATTCGACGAAACTAATTTTGTTGGATCCGCAATGTCAAATTATTGCTAGATGTCAAGTTTCGTGATTTTTAGAGTCACTGTGTGGCCGTACGGATTTTTAGAGTGAGAAACAGTCAGTATTTCGACGGTTAAAAATACGCTGTGTGAGCATACGGAGTCGGAATTCGACGAAACCAGTTTCATTGGGACCGTAATGTCGAACTCTAGCTACATGTCTAGTTTCGTGATTTTTGGGTATCGTGTGTGATCACACGAATTTTTAGAAGGCAATAACGAATATAAAAGGAATATAAAACTAAAATATCTTGCAAAATATCTGAATCCCTTTCCCTATAAATAGACCACCTACCTGTCTAAAACCTAATTTCATTTCTGAGGTCAACGAAATATCGCGCCCCCATTTTTTCTTCCTACAGCATAAAAACCAAAGTAGAAAAATAAAAAAATAAAATTCAATCATACTCTATAAATTATATGATATATACATATGGATTCGGCAAGTAAAGGGCTTCGAGTTGATGCCCAATGTGAGATGTGCGGCGCCAATTTCCGTTCAGCAAAAACAAGGCAGAAAACCTAGGGTTACGATTTCTGGGGGCGTTAAAGCATTAATGCTGGTTTTGATGTGTGGATTTGAAGTCGGGGTGTTGAGGAGGTTGATTTGTGGGAGTTTGGATGGGTTCGGTTGCGACTGGTGTCGCTCGTGTACAGGATTGGGCGGCGGACGCGATTTAGACGAGGACGTCGAGTGGGGCAAAAGGGGTACGGGGAGGAACGGCTTTCGAAGAAGATGACGATGGTGGTTTCTGTTCGATATTCCGGTGAAGAACGATGGTGGGGGTGATGGTTCAAGGCAACGCAATGGTGTGTGTTGAGGAGAAACAGACGGAGCATGTTGATTTGGGAAGAAAGGAGGAAGCGGGCTTATTAGGTTTAAATGGGCCGATGATAATAATAAGGTTAAAGCCCAATATTTTAATTATTTAAGCCTAAGTTAAATTCGAATAACGTATTAACTTATATATATCATATCTTGGTCATACGAAAACAAAATTCAGCGAAACAAGATCCGATAGGATCGTATGGACGAGAACAACCCAATGGAGCTGACTGGGAGTGGACTGAGGCTCGTTTGAATTTACGGCGAAATAAATTGTTTGATTCAGATCAAACAACAGTTTATCATTTTTAACGATGAACTGCCAAAGTGAGTAAATCTCACTAACTCTGAACAGTTTATAATTTCATGTTATATTTTAGAACTGTTAGATATTGACTGATTGACTGTGTGTCGACTGTTTGATTGAACTGCTAGTCAGTTAGTTAAATTTTCTATATTGATTCTGTTTAACAGAATATATCACATAGAACTGAAAGTGATGTTATATATATTGTTTAACATCTGTGATGCAGGGAAACAGGTTGGAGGAATCCAACTGGATTCCTCAACATTTATTTTACTGTTTTCGTATATTGTGATATATGATGTGTTATATAATCTGTTATGGATTATGTGTGTTGCAATGATATTGATCATTGTTATTCGATATTTTAAATATCATAAAAGACCCTGAGATGTAAAAAGAAGTATTTCAATGTATATTGAAATAAAGGAGTTTTATAAAATCACAGGATTTTATAAAAGGAATTATTTATAAAACGAACACGGTTTTATAAAAGGGATATTTATTTAGAAAATAAATAGAAATAGAAAAGGAAATATTTGTAACGGTAAATAGAAGTTATAAATAGGAAATATTTGTAACGGTAAGTAAACGTTATAAATAGGAAATATTTGTAACGGTAAATAGACGTTATAAATAGGAAATATTTGTAACGGTAAATAGAAGTTATAAATAGGATATATTTGTAACGGTAAGTAAACGTTATAAAAAGGAAATAGTTGTAACGGAAAACGTAGTATCAAAAGGAGCTAATCGATGTTAGTAAATCGATTAGAGATAAAGCAAAAGAAGTTAATCGATGTTAGTTAATCGATTAGTGTTAAAGTAAAAGAAGTTAATCGATGTTAGTTAATCGATTAGTGTTAAAGCAAAAGAAGTTAATCGATGTTAGTTAATCGATTTGTGTTAAAGTAAAAGAAGTTAATCGATGTTAGTTAATCGATTAGTGTTAAAGCAAAAGAAGTTAATCGATGTTAGTTAATCGATTAGAGTTAAAGCAAAGGAGCTAATCGATGCTAGTTTAATCGATTAGAGTTTAAAGCAAATGAGTTAATCGAATATAGTTATTCGAATAGAAGCGAATGAGTTAATCGAATATAGTTATTCGAATAGAAGCAAAAGAGTTAATCGAATATAGTTATTCGAATAGAAGCGAATGAGTTAATCGAATATAGTTATTCGAAAGGAGTTAAGTGAAATGGGTAAATCAATAGCATTAGTCAAATAGAGTTAATCCAATAGTGTTAGTCCAATAGAGTAAATTGATAGGGGTTAGTCCAATAGAGTTAATTGATAAGAGTCAATCGAATGTAGTTATTCGAAGGAGGGTTAAGTAAGGAAGTTTGTTAAGGAATATAAAGTGAACTTTGTCTTTTCAAAGTTAGAAATGTTGTTCAGTTAAGGTCTGAGAGGTAGTTCTACCCCAACTTGATTGGCTTCGTTTTTAACTAAGGAATAGTTAAGGTTCGACAGTAAAGGAAATGGTTTGAGTTGGCATCGCGATGGTTTGTTTAAACATCTGTCTAAGTCCAATGAAGAAGCTTTGGAAATGTTTTCCAAATAAGAAACCAGAAATGTTTTCTAATAAAGAAACAAAGAAATGGAAATGTTTTCCATTGTTAATAACGTATATTTTCCAAATTTAGAAAATAAGGAATATTGAACGCAGGGAAAACATGAGATAAGTAAATTAATGAACTAAAGAGATGAATGTTGAACGATGTTTGATCGATATAATTTCCATTTGGAAATAATATCATTGTTTGCACACCTATTTTTATTCGATAGTTAAATCACAGACTATCGAAGTTTTGACCATTTTAACGTTGTTAATATGGAGAGACCGGTTGGATTATTATCCGAAGAACCACTCTATATTGGCATAAGCGTTGCGAATCATATATGCCAAAGGAAATTGAAGACGGAGTTATGCAAGGGCTATCCTGTTTACAGAATAGTGCCTTCGGTTCATCCTGTTCCTGGGTGACTTGTATGGACGCATGTCTGACAGTGTATGTCCAGACGATCACGTATATTGATTTCTCCAACTGTACCAAGAGTGGAAGCGGAGAAGGAAACTTCTTTTAGCTAACACATAATGTATGGTTGAGGACGTCAATCGGTGATTTGATGGATTTGACGATGTGACATTCAAAGTGAATCTGATATGATGTTAAAGCGTAGCTTCTAGCCTCATCATCCGGTAAATGACAGAAATCGGGCAGGCAGCATGGCTAAGTCGGTCGCACCGAAGTAGGGTGTATAATCACCTGATCTAGAGTTTCATTTACTTCTAAAAATCTATTGTTGATGCTGTCCCATTCGGGAAACGGTTGCTGATCCCAACTGTTGGTGATATACATTCGATACACTCAAGCGAAATGAGTGGTCGGTCATGTGTGGCCGGGTTGCAAGATGTTCTTGTTGAACCCAGTGTATTCCTCTCTAGAGGTACACGAGCGAAAGGTGTTTCCATACCTTGTCATAGTTGGAAATCCATTTCCCAATACGTGCTTGCGGTTTGATTGTATACTATATATGTAGAACGTGAGATGAAAGCGTTTCTGCTAGATGATTATATATATACTGTGGTTGATAGACATTATTATAATATCAAAAGGGTTTTTGATATAAAGATATTTTGGATTCTCATAAGGGAAAAACCCGTTCCGTTATGCGGCGTGGTCTTATGAGATATCGTTTACTTGTTCGAACTGTTTTTAAATTGTTTTACTCATACCAGTCCCATGACTGACCCGGAGTTTACTTTGTTGTTTTCCCTAAACTCTTGGGTGCCTAAATTTGTACGGGCAGTCAAGTAGTCGGGATTTTACAGATACACTTGAAGAGCTTGGAGCAGGAGGCTTCAGGATCATATAGCTATAGTTATTTCCGCTGTGTTGTAAGTGCTGTACTTTGATAATGATATGTATATTCAAGTACTGATTTGTATTTCAAAGTTATGTTATGAATTATATGTTATTCGTTCCGCTGTGAGATTCGTGTTACTCTGATGTTGTGTTCTTCTTCTTCTTCTATTCTAATTTTCTATCTCATCTTTCCTCACCCTCTAATTTCTTTCACTAATTACCAGGATTTTTCGACGTTTTGGTTATCGACATCGCGTTTAAGTCGATAACCAAAGTCGCCGAAAATCCGGGTCGTTACAGTTGGTATCAGAGCTTAAGTTAAGAATCACTTGGCTCTGTGGCGTGACTCGGTAGAGATAGGGTTAGTAATACCCTAGATTGAGTTTGAGTGTATATATACGAGTGAACGTAATTGTATTTGATATAAAAATTTGTTTTATATTGTGGAGATTCATTGGTTGAGTCGTTTATGAGTTCTGGTCGATCAGTTTGATCCACTGTATCGGTAGGAGTTACTAAACACTCGAATACGATGAACCGTCATGATATGTTTAGAAAGAGGGTAAACGAAATAGTTTACCCAACGTATATTTTGAATATATTGGATATATTGGTTGTTATTATAATCGAGTAAGATTATAAATTAAATGGTTATGTAAATAACCAATCAGAATTCATATAAGTGAAATATGTGAAATCAGATGAGTTAAATCTGAAATTTAAACCAGAACTGAAGTTAAGACTCTGGAGAATTGGATAAGTGTTTGTAAATGGATTTGGATTAAAAATAAGGAAAATTTAAGATCCTGGGAGATTTTAAATTGTTTTACAAGCAGTGTGAATTATATTTTGAAATGAATTTCAAAGGGGAAATGTTTAGAAATTGTTTTATAGTATTGAACTCACTTCGATCGCTGGGAAATAGATTCTGATGATGACAGCTGCATAATCAGTATTCATTTTCGAGTTGTAAGTGACGAATTACTACCAGAGATACTGTTTTGAATTTGTTTTGGGAAAGACGAGTTGTGTTGAATTTCAAATGAAATTTCAAATTTAGAATTTGAACTTTTAAATAGATTTGAAATATTAACTTGTTTAAAAGAAATAAAACAAGGAGTTCCTTTATAAACGAAGTTTATAAATAGTTCTTTTATAAACGAAGTTTATAAAATGAAGTGAAAAGAATTATCATTGGATAATTCAGAAATAAAAATACAAGTGTGAAGTTGAAAGGGAAATCTATTTTCCTAAGGTAGAAATATCGATTTCAAATGGAATTGAAATCGAGACTTATGTAAAGATTGAATAAAGAAAGTTAAATAGGAATTTGAATTAAGGAAGTTCAAACTTAGAATTTGAATAAAGAGAATTCAAATAGAAATTGAATATAGAAATTCAAAGGGAGTTTGAATGTATGAAATTCAATGGAAGTGATATAGAATTTGAATATAGAAATTCAAATGGCGTTTGGATATAGAAAATATAAGAGATTTCAAATATAGGATTTGAATATCGAAAGTGAAATGAAATTTGAATGTAGAAGATTCAAATAGAATTGGAAAGGGAATTTGAATAAAGAAGATTCAAATAGAATTGAATGTGAAATTTGAATATAGAAGATTCAAAGGGAATTGAAATGAAATAAAGAGAATTCAAGTGAATTGAAATGAAATTCAAATATAGAATTTGAATAAGAGAATTGAAATGAAATTCAATTAGTTAATAAACAAGTTAAACCTATATTTGAACATGGATATTCAAATATGAAAGTGAAATGGGCAAACCAGTAATTTGAAAATCACTTAACGAAATAAGTTAAAACGATTGGATTAAGTTGGAATGAATTAGAAATGTATGGATATACATGAGATAGGTATGGATAAGGATAATGCAAGAGTTATAAATAGAATGCCCGACAAAAAGGTATGTATTTCATTCATATATGAGATTTTATGCGCCGTATCGGCTAGCCGCTTGGCTTTCCTTTTTCTTTTTGATTGGAAAAGGCCTGTGTGGCAGTTTGTGGATTTTCCCGATGCTCCTAATACAAAGGAGGTTATGGCGAATTTTTCCGAGAATTTAAGGAGATAGAATATTTCAAGATAATCTGATAGTTAGAAATCATCGTATCGATATATATATATATATATAGAAGTCGATAAGGAAACGAACTTAGAAATAGAATAGTAAAATCAAAAAGGAAG
This sequence comes from Allium sativum, assembly GCA_030737875.1. Taxonomy (NCBI): domain Eukaryota; kingdom Viridiplantae; phylum Streptophyta; class Magnoliopsida; order Asparagales; family Amaryllidaceae; genus Allium; species Allium sativum. The sequence goes on from CM060918.1 coordinate 206,849,492, forward strand.
ACTAAGAATAAAATCTAGTAAGAATAGAAAGAGGAAGCGTATACGTGTTTAAAAGAGAATAAGTAGTTGTATGGTATTGATCATTCGAGTAAGTAGTCATATCTGTTTTGACGTTATAAATGTTATTCAGTCAAGGTCTGAGAGGTAGTTATACCCCAACTTGATTGATTTCATTATTAACAAATAAATAGTAAGATTTCAGGCTCGAAGATCAATGTTGGATGAGAGTTAGTTGAATATAGTATTTGGGTTGTCGTAACAATGTTTTACACAACATCCGTTTTAACCCAAATAAGTGTAAGCAAAAGAGATAAGTAATTGGAATATTCTCCAATTATAAATATCATATATTTTCTAAGGTTTAGAAAATAAAGGAAGGCGATATTCGGAAATGTTTTCCAAATAACGTAAAAGGCCAATATGGTTATTGCAAATATTTGGTTAACAAATATTGATAAAGAAATAGAGAAATGATTTAACTAATGGAATATTGATTATGGGCTCAGTTGAATTTCAAAAAGGAAAATTGATTTTTGAAAAGAGTAAACTGTTTAAAAATTCCCAGGAAGAGACTGTTTAAATTAAGAACAAATTTAAATAGAAGTTTGCGGAAGTAAGCTGAAATTGAATTAAAACAATTAAGTGAAAACTGAATGGAAATAGAACGATATCAGGAAAAATTTATTCTTGAATGAAATTGGATTGTCGAGATAAGAATCTGAAATGAAATTTGGATTGGGAAGTTAAGAGGTTGGAATCGAGAAGAAACTCGAGTTGAAATGAAAATTTGGCTTGGTAAAAAGCGAATGGTTGTGTTGGAGATAAAAGTAATTTCAGAATTTGATTGGGGTAACATTGGTATATGCTGAGTGATAGCATATGGAAGTGATAGAGTTGGTATGCCCGACAAAAAGGTACCAATTTATTTTATATATTGGGTATGAGATTTTGATGAGCCGAATTGGCAAGCCGCTTGGCTGTTTGGTTTTCTTTTGAGTTGGAGATGGCCCAGAGAGGCGAGTGGTGGTTTGACCGATTGACCAGTACAAAGGAAGTGCTGGCGAAATTTTTCAAAAAGATAAGGAGTTAGAGAATTTTCAAGATTTTTGAAAATTTTCGTTGATAAGAATTAATTAATAATTTAATTGAATTAAATTGGTCCAGTTGGAAACTGAAGTTAAGAAGTGAACAAATATGTTCTATCCAGTCGATAGGGTCGTCCTCTACTTTTTAGCAATTTCGAGGACGAAATTATTTTAAGTGGGGAAGATTGTAATGACCCGCACTGGCAGAGGTATTATGATTAATTTATTTAATTGTATAAATGGTAGGTTAGTGAATTACATGGTCGTTGAATTAAATAATGATGAATATTTAATTAAAATAATAAATTAAAAATATATTTAATTCCGAAATATCAGAATTGGCTGAAATGGCGATATGGTGTGAACTGAATCATCTGTGATATGTAATTCAGCTTGTAATTTGAATTTGAATAACGAATATATTCAATCGTCAACAGTTGAACGTATAGTTTATAATATAATTATAAACGAGCTCGAAATGGTGCTGCAGTTCGTAAATTGGCGATTCGAACTTCAACTGAATGTACAGGATTCGTTTTAAGCCGGATTTCTGTGAAACAAGAAACGTGTGGAGCTGGTGGAGTATATCTTTCTAGTGGAAGAGAAAAATCGGGATTTCGTCGTGTAGATTTTGATGTACGTCCAAATCAAATTTCAGAAAAGTCGCTATGAAATTCCTTTATATTTTGCAACGCTTTATATACGTTATAAAAGGGTTTTCAATGTAAAAAACTAAATATCGAGGTAATCGGGAATCTGAAATATCAAACTGTATATCCTGATATGATATTCTGGAGCTGGACGATATCATGTGTGAAGATATACGATAATATAAATTTATTTATATTTAATTTAATAATATTTAAATATATTTATATATTTAAATGGGTCATTCAAAGCGTTAAAAATAGCCAGTTTTGCAAACGACCTCGGAATTCGACGAAACTAATTTTGTTGGATCCGCAATGTCAAATTATTGCTAGATGTCAAGTTTCGTGATTTTTAGAGTCACTGTGTGGCCGTACGGATTTTTAGAGTGAGAAACAGTCAGTATTTCGACGGTTAAAAATACGCTGTGTGAGCATACGGAGTCGGAATTCGACGAAACCAGTTTCATTGGGACCGTAATGTCGAACTCTAGCTACATGTCCAGTTTCGTGATTTTTGGGTATCGTGTGTGATCACACGAATTTTTAGAAGGCAATAACGAATATAAAAGGAATATAAAACTAAAATATCTTGCAAAATATCTGAATCCCTTTCCCTATAAATAGACCACCTACCTGTCTAAAACCTAATTTCATTTCTGAGGTCAACGAAATATCGCGCCCCCATTTTTTCTTCCTACAGCATAAAAACCAAAGTAGAAAAATAAAAAAATAAAATTCAATCATACTCTATAAATTATATGATATATACATATGGATTCGGCAAGTAAAGGGCTTCGAGTTGATGCCCAATGTGAGATGTGCGGCGCCAATTTCCGTTCAGCAAAAACAAGGCAGAAAACCTAGGGTTACGATTTCTGGGGGCGTTAAAGCATTAATGCTGGTTTTGATGTGTGGATTTGAAGTCGGGGTGTTGAGGAGGTTGATTTGTGGGAGTTTGGATGGGTTCGGTTGCGACTGGTGTCGCTCGTGTACAGGATTGGGCGGCGGACGTGATTTAGACGAGGACGTCGAGTGGGGCAAAAGGGGTACGGGGAGGAACGGCTTTCGAAGAAGATGACGATGGTGGTTTCTGTTCGATATTCCGGTGAAGAACGATGGTGGGGGTGATGGTTCAAGGCAACGCAATGGTGTGTGTTGAGGAGAAACAGACGGAGCATGTTGATTTGGGAAGAAAGGAGGAAGCGGGCTTATTAGGTTTAAATGGGCCGATGATAATAATAAGGTTAAAGCCCAATATTTTAATTATTTAAGCCTAAGTTAAATTCGAATAACGTATTAACTTATATATATCATATCTTGGTCATACGAAAACAAAATTCAGCGAAACAAGATCCGATAGGATCGTATGGACGAGAACAACCCAATGGAGCTGACTGGGAGTGGACTGAGGCTCGTTTGAATTTACGGCGAAATAAATTGTTTGATTCAGATCAAACAACAGTTTATCATTTTTAACGATGAACTGCCAAAGTGAGTAAATCTCACTAACTCTGAACAGTTTATAATTTCATGTTATATTTTAGAACTGTTAGATATTGACTGATTGACTGTGTGTCGACTGTTTGATTGAACTGCTAGTCAGTTAGTTAAATTTTCTATATTGATTCTGTTTAACAGAATATATCACATAGAACTGAAAGTGATGTTATATATATTGTTTAACATCTGTGATGCAGGGAAACAGGTTGGAGGAATCCAACTGGATTCCTCAACATTTATTTTACTGTTTTCGTATATTGTGATATATGATGTGTTATATAATCTGTTATGGATTATGTGTGTTGCAATGATATTGATCATTGTTATTCGATATTTTAAATATCATAAAAGACCCTGAGATGTAAAAAGAAGTATTTCAATGTATATTGAAATAAAGGAGTTTTATAAAATCACAGGATTTTATAAAAGGAATTATTTATAAAACGAACACGGTTTTATAAAAGGGATATTTATTTAGAAAATAAATAGAAATAGAAAAGGAAATATTTGTAACGGTAAATAGAAGTTATAAATAGGAAATATTTGTAACGGTAAGTAAACGTTATAAATAGGAAATATTTGTAACGGTAAATAGACGTTATAAATAGGAAATATTTGTAACGGTAAATAGAAGTTATAAATAGGATATATTTGTAACGGTAAGTAAACGTTATAAAAAGGAAATAGTTGTAACGGAAAACGTAGTATCAAAAGGAGCTAATCGATGTTAGTAAATCGATTAGAGATAAAGCAAAAGAAGTTAATCGATGTTAGTTAATCGATTAGTGTTAAAGTAAAAGAAGTTAATCGATGTTAGTTAATCGATTAGTGTTAAAGCAAAAGAAGTTAATCGATGTTAGTTAATCGATTTGTGTTAAAGTAAAAGAAGTTAATCGATGTTAGTTAATCGATTAGTGTTAAAGCAAAAGAAGTTAATCGATGTTAGTTAATCGATTAGAGTTAAAGCAAAGGAGCTAATCGATGTTAGTTTAATCGATTAGAGTTTAAAGCAAATGAGTTAATCGAATATAGTTATTCGAATAGAAGCGAATGAGTTAATCGAATATAGTTATTCGAATAGAAGCAAAAGAGTTAATCGAATATAGTTATTCGAATAGAAGCGAATGAGTTAATCGAATATAGTTATTCGAAAGGAGTTAAGTGAAATGGGTAAATCAATAGCATTAGTCAAATAGAGTTAATCCAATAGTGTTAGTCCAATAGAGTAAATTGATAGGGGTTAGTCCAATAGAGTTAATTGATAAGAGTCAATCGAATGTAGTTATTCGAAGGAGGGTTAAGTAAGGAAGTTTGTTAAGGAATATAAAGTGAACTTTGTCTTTTCAAAGTTAGAAATGTTGTTCAGTTAAGGTCTGAGAGGTAGTTCTACCCCAACTTGATTGGCTTCGTTTTTAACTAAGGAATAGTTAAGGTTCGACAGTAAAGGAAATGGTTTGAGTTGGCATCGCGATGGTTTGTTTAAACATCTGTCTAAGTCCAATGAAGAAGCTTTGGAAATGTTTTCCAAATAAGAAACCAGAAATGTTTTCTAATAAAGAAACAAAGAAATGGAAATGTTTTCCATTGTTAATAACGTATATTTTCCAAATTTAGAAAATAAGGAATATTGAACGCAGGGAAAACATGAGATAAGTAAATTAATGAACTAAAGAGATGAATGTTGAACGATGTTTGATCGATATAATTTCCATTTGGAAATAATATCATTGTTTGCACACCTATTTTTATTCGATAGTTAAATCACAGACTATCGAAGTTTTGACCATTTTAACGTTGTTAATATGGAGAGACCGGTTGGATTATTATCCGAAGAACCACTCTATATTGGCATAAGCGTTGCGAATCATATATGCCAAAGGAAATTGAAGACGGAGTTATGCAAGGGCTATCCTGTTTACAGAATAGTGCCTTCGGTTCATCCTGTTCCTGGGTGACTTGTATGGACGCATGTCTGACAGTGTATGTCCAGACGATCACGTATATTGATTTCTCCAACTGTACCAAGAGTGGAAGCGGAGAAGGAAACTTCTTTTAGCTAACACATAATGTATGGTTGAGGACGTCAATCGGTGATTTGATGGATTTGACGATGTGACATTCAAAGTGAATCTGATATGATGTTAAAGCGTAGCTTCTAGCCTCATCATCCGGTAAATGACAGAAATCGGGCAGGCAGCATGGCTAAGTCGGTCGCACCGAAGTAGGGTGTATAATCACCTGATCTAGAGTTTCATTTACTTCTAAAAATCTATTGTTGATGCTGTCCCATTCGGGAAACGGTTGCTGATCCCAACTGTTGGTGATATACATTCGATACACTCAAGCGAAATGAGTGGTCGGTCATGTGTGGCCGGGTTGCAAGATGTTCTTGTTGAACCCAGTGTATTCCTCTCTAGAGGTACACGAGCGAAAGGTGTTTCCATACCTTGTCATAGTTGGAAATCCATTTCCCAATACGTGCTTGCGGTTTGATTGTATACTATATATGTAGAACGTGAGATGAAAGCGTTTCTGCTAGATGATTATATATATACTGTGGTTGATAGACATTATTATAATATCAAAAGGGTTTTTGATATAAAGATATTTTGGATTCTCATAAGGGAAAAACCCGTTCCGTTATGCGGCGTGGTCTTATGAGATATCGTTTACTTGTTCGAACTGTTTTTAAATTGTTTTACTCATACCAGTCCCATGACTGACCCGGAGTTTACTTTGTTGTTTTCCCTAAACTCTTGGGTGCCTAAATTTGTACGGGCAGTCAAGTAGTCGGGATTTTACAGATACACTTGAAGAGCTTGGAGCAGGAGGCTTCAGGATCATATAGCTATAGTTATTTCCGCTGTGTTGTAAGTGCTGTACTTTGATAATGATATGTATATTCAAGTACTGATTTGTATTTCAAAGTTATGTTATGAATTATATGTTATTCGTTCCGCTGTGAGATTCGTGTTACTCTGATGTTGTGTTCTTCTTCTTCTTCTATTCTAATTTTCTATCTCATCTTTCCTCACCCTCTAATTTCTTTCACTAATTACCAGGATTTTTCGACGTTTTGGTTATCGACATCGCGTTTAAGTCGATAACCAAAGTCGCCGAAAATCCGGGTCGTTACACCTAACTAATCCTAATCTCTATAAATAAGCCCCTAACCCTCTCCTAAAATCCTCATTATTCATTCATGCAACTAAACTATGCCAAAATTGCTCCTCTCATGGCCTCCACCCAAAACCCTAGCCTCCATCCTCTTGCCCAAAGTTTCTATCTTCATTTCTATGAGAGGTTTCATGATCATGTGAGTGTTAGAGAGTCTCTATGTTAGTATGAGAGCTTCTCAAGTTGATTTCAAGGCTAAAGCTTTGATCTTTGTTCATCAAGATGGGGTTTTTATTGATTTGGAGCTTTCATCTTTGGGTTTTTGGATGATGGCATGCATAGGCTTTGTCTCAATCTTTAATTTAATCGATTTGTGCCTTCATAGCAATGTAAGCCCTTTCCCTACTCTTAGATATTAACTATGAAGTTAAATGTTCATGTTGCAAATTTGGGTTTGATCATTAAGTATGATACATGCTATCATGTCATGCAAGTTTATGAAGTCATTATCTTGATCTTGTGGGCTAAAAGCTACAACCTTTATGTTGAAATGTTGCATTATGCAACATGAGAACCCTCATAACCTTTATGTCAACTTGCATATGAAGTCATAACCCTTATATGATGATATATGTGAGTTACTAGTCATCATTCCATGTCTTTTGTTACCATGATTCGCTTATGTGCCAAGTTTGGGTTTATGCATGTTTTTGAGGCTTAAGAAGGTAACATGCAAGTTAATGAACACATTTGTGCCTCATTTGCCACCATGATTAACTTGTGGCTTAATATCCATTTTTGTCATGCCTTTGCCAAGTCTCTTCTTTTAATCCATTACGTTGTTGCGAAAGTATATGCGAGTTTAAAAGCGTTGGGTTATGTTATGGGAAATTTCTAATGACATGAAAATATAACTTAAAACATGACTTGAAATATAACATGGAAGTTGACATGTAAGTATGCTTGAAAATATGAAATTGGGAATTTACCTATTAAGTTAGGTCTACCCATACTATGGAATTGGGAATTTACCTATTGAGTTAGGTCTACCCATATTCTTAAGAAAACTTGAATATGAACATGACACTAGACTAAACATGAAAGTGACCAACTCGAGGTTGGGTTGAGTTTGCAACATAAAGCTACCCGGAACCGACCGGCCTAACTAGTAGTTGCAAACAATAGGACCCAATGTGAGAAGTTGGTCATGTTGTGCTTGAACCCGAGGTTAGACCAAGTTGTGGTGTAAAGCTACCCGGAACCGACCGGCTTAACTAGTAACCACAACAAAGTCTAATGTGAGAGGTTGAGGTGCATTAAGTAATTAATGCCACATGATAAGGTTAAGTAAGTTTCCTTAATGACACTTAACCGTATAATACAGTTAATGGATGGGGTTAAGTTAACTTAGACTTAACTAATCTAAACATGGAAATCGGATGGGGTTAAGTTAGCCTAGACTTGATTAATCCAACTTGGTAGTTTAAGGGGGTTAAGTTAAACACTTAACTAATCTAACACGATGATTTGATGTGGTTAAGTGACCTATACTTAACCAATCTAACTTGTTAATTTGATGTGGTTAAGTTAACCAATACTTAACCAATATAACGTGAAAACGTGATAAGGCTAAGTCACGAATCGCTTGAATACACTTGACCGATTTGACTAAGTAAATTGATAGGGTCAAGTTAATATATACTTAACCAATCTAGAATGATAATTGGACGAGGTTAAGTCGTGAATTGCTTATTATACTTAACCAACTTGACACATGGTTTGTAGGGTTAAGTCTTGAACTTGGATACTTAGCCAATTTTGACATGATTTGTAGACAGATTAAGTCATGAACTTAAGTGACACTTAATCCATTATATAAACCCTAGTTCAGAGAATTAGGTGGATAAGCGTAATTAACAAGAATAACGGGAATAAGCTAAGTGGTAAACCTTAGTTGGAGAATAGCTAAGTAATAATTCTTAGTCAAGGAATTTTGGACCAGTTCATAGATTGGATGAGTAACCCGATACGGTAGGTCATCGTTTAAGCACACGAGTAGGAGCAAGTTATCTGATTTAGATAAAGGCTCCAGCGAACTGGGTAACGAAGCAGCGGCTTCGGGGAACGTGAGGATATTCTTGGTATCCCTCTGTGAGCTGCCAGGTGATCATACTAGGCTCATGAGAGGTTAAGGTCTACGTTAGAAGAACCAAGACTATGCCTTGGTTGCTATACGAGCGACCTAAAGACGGGGATGGATAGGGGATAGTCGACGATACACGGTAGTGCCCTAGAAAGCATTTCGTCAGGCTACCTACCATCTTTGGTCAAGCGTGTACGTACGGAAAGGCAGAGAACACCCAAAAGACAATAATTGCTATCTAATTATGGTTGCGGTAAGGCTAGGATTGTGGGTTGGCCAGTAGTGTGTTCTCATACAGGATTTATCCTGTCTTGTCTTTCACTAGTTGAGGGAGTGGTCTCGTGGGACCATAGCCACGTATAGGAAAAACAGACCTTAGCATCTGCATCGGCAGATAAATCGAAAGCTCCCGACCGAGTCCTGTATTTCTTGATCTGCCCTGTGACAGGACTCGGATGGCACGATGTGATACATGTGCATACAATCATGGAAAAACGATTCACGATGAATGCGTGGGAAAAAGGGCGCGGTTGACGGTTAGCGTAATTCCTAGTGGCCCTGGGTGGTTGAACCCAAACCGAAATACGAAAACGTGCAATAGGTAAGCATAATCACTAGTGGTCCTAGGTGGCATAAGTCCTAGTTGCACAAACGATGATTCATGTTGGGAAAGCCTAGCTAGGTCTAGGGTAACAGTCCAAACGAGCTTAAGGATCATGGAATTACATTGGAGTAGTATAGAACCTCATGGGAAAGCCCGTACGGTCTACGGCAAGGAACTGAACATTTACATGGAAAGAAACATACGAGTTGAGTAACCTATAAATGCGATATATTAGGTTGACATGAACCATTAAACGACTTTTGAGTAAGGGTCATTCATGGTTAACACATGATACGGTGGGGATACTAGTATGGTAGGTGCAGAGCTAAAATACAGAATAGATACCATGGGACGTTATACGTGATAGATATCTTGGGGATATTATACTTGATAGGAATCTGACGATGGGATACCTTGTTTTATCTTGACATCGTAATTTATCATGACACCTTAGTTTATCTGAGTTCAGTAGTTCATCCTACTATTTTGATTTAGCTTATCTATCTTGTCATCATGCTTATGTTCATCTCAGTTTCTCATGTCAGTTAACTTTACTAGTTTTTATGCTGATAGTAGATAGGGCTTACTCAGTCTTTTTGACTGACCCGTTTTGTTTCACTTCTTGTCTTCCGTTTCCCCCCAGGTTACAGGGAGGAAATACTGTTGTTTAATTTGGACTTCTTCTGCTTGAAGGTCATCATGGATGGCTTGGACTTTTCTTGGCTATGGCTACTTTACTGTTTTACTTGGGGAATAATTTTCGAAAATGTCTTTATGCTTCTTTACTATTGCAAGACAGGTTTTGATGTACTCTGATGTAAAAGGCTTTAGACCTTATTTATTCATGTTATGAAAGTTTGATTTTACTTCCGCTATTTTATATGTTCTGTCTTGTGATATTTCTGTGCATGTTTACCAATAATGCCCCTCTAAAGCTAGTGCATTCCTTTGCGACTGACCCTAGCGGAGGCGGGGTGTTACACGTGGTATCGGAGCAGAAGGTTACCAGACTGGGCAAAAGTTTTTAAAGACCTTCTGAAAACTATTTGAAAATCGTTTACAAAGAAGCATTTTTCAAGAAAATTTTCTTTTAAAAGAAAAAGGCTATTCCCCAAAGGCCATTAGCACTATCCTTGTTTCCTTAATTGAATCTCTTTTCCTTTCTTTCCTCCATCTGTAGTCACAGTGGTTTTAACTGCGACTAGTCTTTTCTATCTACGAAAGTGCTTTCCATACGATGGAGGTGGTTCTCGAGAGACCAGTGGCCGCGTTATAAGAAAGGATAGCGAGAAAGAGGATAAAGGATACGAGCTTAAGGATGAGCAACTTGTTGGTATGGCTTAGTCCTCAAAGGAGGGAGAAAGATGAACAATGAAACCCATGACGAGAGAGTACCTTTGGCATGGTAAAACGGGGCGGATAGTTAAGTATTATGGGACAAGGACACGGTCATCGGGAGGACAATAGTATGCTCTCATTTCTAGGGTACCTCGGAAGGAGGGTAACGATCTTGTTAAAGGTTTAGCTTTTCTTCTCTATCATCCCGTTAGGACTTCGTTTTTCGTATCATTTAAGTCTGCTTCGATAGTTGAGTCTCTGCACCTTAAGTACTAGCGTAATAGAGAATCCCATTCTTGTCTCAAAGTCCTATTGGAGAATCAGTCCATTTATACATGACTTGTTTGGATTTGAGAATGTCTATGCCAAGTGTTGAGTTTGGAAATAATGCTTATGTTTATAAGCTATGGATGGATTCTAGGGATGAAGTGGTTATCCAGTAGGGGGTGCCACTCTCGGTTTTGATAGGAGGGTAGTTAGACCTTTTGACTAGCCTTGGTAATACCCTCGAAGTATCGTGTAACCTTTTTGAGGTTCTGTCATGACTAGTTACTTAGAATCCCTTGATGCCTTTATGGGAAATTTGAAGCCCGATCGAGTGGTGTTCGCCGATAAGACGGATGGTTTACTTCATCTATGCATGGGTTATAGAGATCACCCTAGTAAGTGCGCTTGATAACCTGGTTGACATCTGTTTACATTCAAGAGAAAGTTCTTCTACACGGAATACCTTATAGTATATAAACGAGATCCAAGATTCACTAGTGAATTTTGGAAAGCTTGCATGAGATCATGAGTACGCAGTCATGTTTGCGCCAAGTATTCTAGAAAAAGGATAAGTGCAAGTGGAACGAGAGGCGACGAAGAAATGAGTTCCAGCTCATGTTATGGAAACAAGAAATAAGAAGCTACGAAATCGTGAAGTTAAAAGACGGTCAAGGCACAATGGAATTAAGCTCAAGGAAATACGACTTTGATGGTCAAAGACTAGATACGCGCATGATATCTCTTTTTGGGAGTATATCCTTGATCCCTGTTTTCTGTAGAGCTTACTTGTAGGCTATCTTTTGTGGACATCCTCTCGGTCCTATTTTCTGTTACAAACCCCGTAAGGAATTTGTCTTGTTTATCTTCTCGACCCTGTTTCAGGGAATCCAAGGTAGAACCCTATGGATGTAAACATGTATTTGAAACATGTTATAATTGATATGGTTGCAAGTGGTTGCAAGTGGTTGCTCGTGGATGCGCGAATACACATTAGATACTAGCTCGACTCGGTCACATTTCATATTGCATATGCACGAGTATTTATACTTGTTTATGGATGAAATCAAATGTATTATCATGCGGTTGTTGCATATGAATAAATGATTGTGCACGCATATAGTATCTATATGACTAGGACTATTTGCATACATGTTGGATTCATGGCACTATACATATTTTGCATTAGAAAGATTATTCAGGCCTGATCATTAGCATTAGCTAAGGAACATGTACACACACGTTTTGCATATATTCATACAGCATTAGAAATCATCTAAGGACAATGGTTGCTTGTGGATGATGTTTTGAGTAGATGAATGATGGATGGTAGGATATGTTCTTCCTAACTTGGAGATTTCGGGGACGAAATCCTAAAAGGTGGGGAGAATGTAACAACCCGTATTTCGATAACATGTTAAGACGAGAATCAAGGCAGAATTTAATTTTAATTTCTGAATCAAGTAAAACGGGCTATGCCATTGCGTTCGCCTCGGAAAAATACGCGAAATAGAGTCTGAGTTTTCGAGAATCGGAGTCCGTATGACCAAGTTATGTTCCGACGAAGTTTTCAGAAAATTCAAGTCCAAAAACGAGTTCTAATTTCGAAAATTTGGCCTAGAAGGCTAGGCGGGAAAATTCCCGCCAGCCACCCCAAGTCGACAGGGCTGTCGACTTGGGAGTCGACATGGCATGACCCAAGTCGACAGCCCTGTCGACTTGGGTGTCGACTTATGGTGGCCGGGCAGTTTTGCCTGGTGCACCTGTTTTCTGTTTTGGCTAGGTTTTTGGGCCTGGTTCGAAATCTGATGGTTCAGGTTGATCCTATGGTTAATCTAAGGGTCCTAACTAATACTAATCTCTATAAATAAGCCCCTAACCCTCTCCTAAAATCCTCATTATTCATTCATGCAACTAAACTATGCCAAAATTGCTCCTCTCATGGCCTCCACCCAAAACCCTAGCCTCCATCCTCTTGCCCAAAGTTTCTATCTTCATTTCTATGAGAGGTTTCATGATCATGTGAGTGTTAGAGAGTCTCTATGTTAGTATGAGAGCTTCTCAAGTTGATTTCAAGGCTAAAGCTTTGATCTTTGTTCATCAAGATGGGGTTTTTATTGATTTGGAGCTTTCATCTTTGGGTTTTTGGATGATGGCATGCATAGGCTTTGTCTCAATCTTTAATTTAATCGATTTGTGCCTTCATAGCAATGTAAGCCCTTTCCCTACTCTTAGATATTAACTATGAAGTTAAATGTTCATGTTGCAAGTTTGGGTTTGATCATTAAGTATGATACATGTTATCATGTCATGCAAGTTTATGAAGTCATTATCTTGATCTTGTGGGCTAAAAGCTACAACCTTTATGTTGAAATGTTGCATTATGCAACATGAGAACCCTCATAACCTTTATGTCAACTTGCATATGAAGTCATAACCCTTATATGATGATATATGCGAGTTACTAGTCATCATTCCATGTCTTTTGTTACCATGATTCGCTTATGTGCCAAGTTTGGGTTTATGCATGTTTTTGAGGCTTAAGAAGGTAATGCAAGTTAATGAACACATTTGTGCCTCATTTTCCACCATGATTAACTTGTGGCTTAATATCCATTTTTGTCATGCCTTTGCCAAGTCTCTTCTTTTAATCCATTACGCTGTTGCGAACGTATATGCGAGTTTAAAAGCATTGGGTTATGTTATGGGAAATTTCTAATGACATGAAAATATAACTTAAAAACATGACTTGAAGTATAACATGGAAGTTGACATGTAAGTATGCTTGAAAATATGAAATTGGGAATTTACCTATTAAGTTAGGTCTACCCATACTATGGAATTGGGAATTTACCTATTGAGTTAGGTCTACCCATATTCTTAAGAAAACTTGAATATGAACATGACACTAGACTAAACATGAAAGTGACCAACTCGAGGTTGGGTTGAGTTTGCAACATAAAGCTACCCGGAACCGACCGGCCTAACTAGTAGTTGCAAACAATAGGACCCAATGTGAGAAGTTGGTCATGTTGTGCTTGAACCCCAGGTTAGACCAAGTTGTGGTGTAAAGCTACCCGGAACCGACCGGCTTAACTAGTAACCACAACAAAGTCTAATGTGAGAGGTTGAGGTGCATTAAGTAATTAATGCCACATGATAAGGTTAAGTAAGTTTCCTTAATGACACTTAACCGTATAATACAGTTAATGGATGAGGTTAAGTTAACTAAGTTAGCCTAGACTTAATTAATCCAACTTGGTAGTTTAAGGGGGTTAAGTTAAACACTTAACTAATCTAACACGATGATTTGATGTGGTTAAGTGACCTATACTTAACCAATCTAACTCGTTAATTTGATGTGGTTAAGTTAACCAATACTTAACCAATATAACGTGAAAACATGATAAGGCTAAGTCACGAATCGCTTGAATACACTTGACCGATTTGACTAAGTAAATTGATAGGGTCAAGTTAATATATACTTAACCAATCTAGAATGATAATTGGACGAGGTTAAGTCGTGAATTGCTTATTATACTTAACCAACTTGACACATGGTTTGTAGGGTTAAGTCTTGAACTTGGATACTTAGCCAATTTTGACATGATTTGTAGACGGATTAAGTCATGAACTTAAGTGACACTTAATCCATTATATAAACCCTAGTTCAGAGAAGAAGGTGGATAACCGTAATTAACAAGAATAACGGGAATAAGCTAAGTGGTAAACCTTAGTTGGAGAATAGCTAAGTAATAATTCTTAGTCAAGGAATTTTGGACCAGTTCATAGATTGGATGAGTAACCCGATACGGTAGGTCATCGTTTAAGCACACGAGTAGGAGCAAGTTATCTGATTTAGATAAAGGCTCCAGCGAACTGGGTAACGAAGCAGCGGCTTCGGGGAACGTGAGGATATTCTTGGTATCCCTATGTGAGCTGCCAGGTGATCATACTAGGCTCATGAGAGGTTAAGGTCTGCGTTAGAAGAACCAAGAGTATGCCTTGGTTGCTATACGAGCGACCTAAAGACGGGGATGGATAAGGGATAGTCGACGATACACGGTAGTGCCCTAGAAAGCATTTCGTCAGGCTACCTACCATCTTTGGTCAAGCGTGTACGTACGGAAAGGCAGAGAACACCCAAAAGACAATAATTGCTATCTAATTATGGTTGCGGTAAGGCTAGGATTGTGGGTTGGCCAGTAGTGTGTTCTCATACAGGATTTATCCTGTCTTGTCTTTCACTAGTTGAGGGAGTGGTCTCGTGGGACCATAGCCACGTATAGGAAAAACAGACCTTAGCATCTGCATCGGCAGATAAATCGAAAGCTCCCGACCGAGTCCTGTATTTCTTGATCTGCCCTGTGACAGGACTCGGATGGCACGATGTGATACATGTGCATACAGTCATGGAAAAACGATTCATGATGAATGCGTGGGAAAAAGGGCGCGGTTGACGGTTAGCGTAATTCCTAGTGGCCCTGGGTGGTTGAACCCAAACCGAAATACGAAAACGTGCAATAGGTAAGCATAATCACTAGTGGTCCTAGGTGGCATAAGTCCTAGTTGCACAAACGATGATTCATGTTGGGAAAGCCTAGCTAGGTCTAGGGTAACAGTCCAAACGAGCTTAAGGATCATGGAATTACATTGGAGTAGTATAGAACCTCATGGGAAAGCCTGTACGGTTTACGGCAAGGAACTGAACATTTACATGGAGAGAAACATACGAGTTGAGTAACCTGTAAATGCGATATATTAGGTTGACATGAACCATTACACGACTTTTGAGTAAGGGTCATTCATGGTTAACACATGATACGGTGGGGATACTAGTATGGTAGGTGAAGAGCTAAAATACAGGATAGATACCATGGGACGTTATACGTGATAGATATCTTGGGGATATATACTTGATAGGAACCTGACGATGTGATACCTTATTTTATCTTGACATCGTAATTTATCATGACACCTTAGTTTATCTGAGTTCAGTAGTTCATCCTGTTATTTTGATTTAGCTTATCTATCTTGTCATCATGCTTATGGTCATCTCAGTTTCTCATGTCAGTTAACTTTAATAGTTTTTATGCTGATAGTAGATAGGGCTTACTCAGTCTTTTTGACTGACCTGTTTTGTTTCGCTTCTTGTCTTCCGTTTCCCCCCCAGGTTACAGGGAGGAAATACTGTTGTTTAATTCGGACTTCTTCTGCTTGAAGGTCATCATGGATGGCTTGGACTTTTCTTGGCTATGGCTCCTTTACTGTTTTACTTAGGGAATAATTTTCGAAAATGTCTTTATGCTTCTTTACTATTGCAAGACAGGTTTTGATGTACTCTGATGTAAAAGGCTTTAGACCTTATTTATTCATGTTATGAAAGTTTGATTTTACTTCCGCTATTTTATATGAGACGACCCGAATTCCCGTTCAGACGGAAACAGGGCTATCTTTGGAATATAACACAGAAACATATAATAGCAGAACATAATTAAATAAATACACCAGATATGAACAACAAAATATACTGGATAAAATTAATCATCAGAGTTACACAGTATACAGGATCTTACTTAGTACAAATACAGTTCAGCTATACATAAATGTCTACAGCGGAAATAAACAAAATATGTACAATAGGAGCTGAACAGCATAAAAAGAAATAAATGATAGAATCCATCTTCAGCTCCAGCTATCCAGAAAGAACCAGCTAAACCTGAATACAAGGCTGCCCGTGTAGAAAAAGGGGCACCCGAGTTTGAAAGTGAAACAAACTACGAGTCAGTCATGGGACTGGTATGAGAAATCTACTCAACACATATATAATTTGGCAAATCACAGGACCACGCCACTTTCGTGGAACGGGTTTACTCCATTGGATTGCCAGTGCTTTAAAACAAATCTTTCTTTTAAACATCGCTATGCTTTTTATAAAAATGAAGCCGTTATAAGACTCAGTTCCCATCACACAATGCAACGCAAACCAGAGGATAGAGTTTTACCTTATAACGGCCAAATATGCTTGATACGAATAAAACAAAGGCCTTTGATATTATTGCTAGTGTTTATATGTTTTGAAAACAATTTCAAATCATAACTATCAATCATAGACGGCATGGGTACCATATATCATGTCGCCATATATATATATACAATCAAAACCGCACGATGTCGTATTTGGAAATTGGATTTCCGCCATGAACCAAGGCAAAAGATAGTCCTTACCGAATTCGAGACAATCTAGCCCATGTCTCAGGCAAGTACTCAGTCAAGCCTTTGGAGCGACAGGGCCGGTCCACCGATGTGGATTAAAATGCCTGAACAATACGTTTCCCCGCCCTTTGGGGCGTAAACGAGCCAACGAATGACTCCATCGGACCCGGATCGTCCGATCAAACCGAGGCGCCTCGCAACAGCAACAACCACATAGGTGAAAAGTATATAAATGTCAGGGCTGGTAGGTCACTGACACCACCCTAGCTAGAAGGAAACGCATGCCCCCCCTGAGGTCCTTCTCCCGTTTTAGGTTCATACCGGGGTGTGAGGCTCGCGAATTTACGTTATACACAAAGCTACGCCACACAGGCGATGCTTTGATCATCACCACAAGACTTTGCTTTTCAACAGAAGCCCTGATCACTGCATCTTAGCATGCCACACAGGCAATTCATACCGTGCAACTGATGGCTATCAATCACACAGAACAAATTCCAATGTCGGACACACAGTCCATTTACAAGTCCGTTCTGGGTCTGAACGAAACCGGAGGCACTAAATACCTCGCAAACCCTTCGATCAACACGTACGTCTGGACGATCACCACTCATTATCCATATTTCGGGATGCCTCCCAATCAGGACCTCGGTTACCATCCAAACGAGGTGAAGATCTCCGGTCTTCGACCATCGTCTTCATCTTCGACTTTTAATCATCGGTCAATTATTTGAAATGAGAATTAACTCGGCCTTCTCAAATAATTCACGTATATTTAGAATTTCAAATCAATTTATTTCAATGGTTAAATTATTCGACAACACCAATATTGTTCTTTAATGTAATTTTCACACCAAACACATTCAACCATCAAAAGCCACATAAATCAAGCAAATTCAGTTTATTTCCATTCCATATCGCTTATGATATTTTATAACTATTTATCGCTATTTTTATTTATTTTAAAATAGCCATTTTATTCAAAACGACACTTCGGGCCATACAGCGGCCGTGGCACTGTTTTTCTTCAGATTTGTTTTACACATATCTGAAAATATAACCGTTGGATCTTCACAAAATTTACATCATTAGAAAGGTCTTTTCAAAACGCACCCAACGGTTCCAGTTTCGGGAAAATCCGACGGTCGGATCTCCCGGTACAATCGTTTGAAATTTCGATTTCAAAATTCGAACTACAGCGTCGTTATTCGATTAAATATATAATTATATTTATATATATATAAATATAATCGCTTCTGGCGCTGTTTTTCTTCAGATTTGAATTAAACATTCCAGACAATCCAACCGTTGGATTTCTACAAAGTTGGTGCCGTTGGGAAGATATTTCCAAGGCGAACCCGACGGTTGAGGTTTCGGGAAAATCCAATGGTCGGATTTCCCGCACTAGTCGTTTGAAATCACGGTTTCAAAATACGAACTGCACGGCTTCGTTTCGTTTTTATTTTTATTTTTATTTATATAATTATATAAATATAGTTCATTCAACGATTTCCATATCGCTTTCACTTCAAATATTTTTCTAACACCTTAAAATTTTGGAAAATTTCGCCATAACCTCCCCTGCACCGGAAGCATCGGGAAACCGCAAATAGCGTTCCCGGTCCTTCTAATCTCAAAAAGAAAAAGAAAAAGCCAAGCGGCTAGCCAACAGGCTCATAAAATCATCACCCAAACAAAGCAGTAAATGTGTACCTATTTGTCGGGCACAAAATTTTATTCCTCTTCTCTAGCCCCTTTGCTATAACCTGTTCAATGAATATGCATGTACATATATATACAGTTCTTATCATTTATCATTTTCTATTCAACTTCATATTTGATTTCTGTTTGGTTTAAAAACACCATTCATTCTAATGTTACATAAATAGGTGCAAATCATTTCATTAGCTAATTAATGAATATTTCAACTCATATATGTTTATTTTGAACAAGTGGCTATTTTTAACACTTCACATTTCAATGATTTATGCATACAATAAAAATGTGATTTTTATTGTAAAACAATTCATTTCAAAACACTATTTTTCTATATAGTTCAAGTTGGTGATAAAAATGGGATTTTTATCCTAAAACAATTTCTTTTAAAACGAGATTATTTTACACAGTTCATATAGTCGATAAAAGGTGATTTTTATTATCAAACAATTTATTTCAAAATATGAATACCATTCAACACATGAATTTCTAATCAACGAATGAATATCAATTCAACACATGAATGTTTTCTATTGTTTCTATATATAGATAAAAAATGTGATTTTTATTATCAAACAATTTATTTCAAAATATGAATACCATTCAACACATGAATTTCTAATCAACGAATGAATATCAATTCAACACATGAATGTTTTCTATAGTTTCTATATATAGATAAAAATGTGATTTTTATTATCAAACGATTTATTTCAAAATATGAATACCATTCAACACATGAATTTCTAATCAACGAATGAATATCAATTCAACACATGAATGTTTTCTATAGTTTCTATATATAGATAAAAATGTGATTTTTATTATCAAACAATTTATTTCAAAATATGAATATCATTCAACACATGAATTTCTAATCAACGAATGAATATCAATTCAACACATGAATGTTTTCTATAGTTTCTATATATAGATAAAAATGTGATTTTTATTATCAAACGATTTATTTCAAAATATGAATACCATTCAACACATGAATTTCTAATCAACGAATGAATATCAATTCAACACATGAATGTTTTCTATAGTTTCTATATATAGATAAAAATGTGATTTTTATTATCAAACAATTTATTTCAAAATATGAATATCATTCAACACATGAATTTCTAATCAACGAATGAATATCAATTCAACACATGAATGTTTTCTATAGTTTCTATATATAGATAAAAATGTGATTTTTATTATCAAACGATTTATTTCATTTCCACAAACTAATCCTATGTGGTTTCAACCAAATATTTCACAACCACAAATGGGTATTTTTCAACCACAATCAACCAATATCAATCACAAACAATCCCAAACAACCATTCGCTATCAATCAATTTTCACAACAATTTCAACCAATAAATATCGTCCATAGTTTGTGGACGAGGGGCGTATATATATATATATAGATATATATTTATATATAGCAATTCACTTTCATTTCACACATATATAATATTTTAAAATCAGAAATCTCACCAATAGCTATCCAACTACGATTCTTCCTTTACAGAAATCTTCGCCAATCTCGCCTTTTGTCGCTTTCGCCCGTATTCTCTACATATGTAAAAATCGAATTTTTACGATGTTATTCAATATATAAAAATTATATTTTTAATATTCCTATGATGTAAAAATTATATTTTTATTGCTTTAAAAATATAAAATCATATCTTACTCCTACCTAATAAAAATTCCGTCTTTTTCTCTTTTTAAAATATGATCTTTATTTTTGCAAGTTCAAATCTTCTTCTATTTTAAATCTTAAAATAAATTAGTTTATAAATCATTTTAAAATCAGTTTTTAATACTTTTTAAAATCAGTTTTTACTTTATAAAAATGATATCTTTACATCGCCACTTCTCAAAACAATGTATTTATATGAATTAAAACTGAATTTAAACAATGCATGTTATAAATTAAAGTAATTAAACAAAAAAAAACTCACTGTATAAACATTTTTGCCTGAAATAGTCGTTCAACCTTTGCCGTTGCCCGTTGCCGCTTCTACAGGCCGCCGGAGGTCCGACCAACCCCACCGCCGACAAGCCCCTTCCACCATGCGTCAACGCCTGAAGTGGCGCCGCCTCTCTTGCCGCCGCCTATCAGAAATCGCGGTTTGCCCCCTTTCTGCTTCGCCGGAAAATTCTATGCCTCCGGTCATCTTTACAGTCGCGCACCCCACCCAATTGACGCATCTTGCCAAGCCCGAACTCCGACCTTCCGACTCCCTGGCCAGGCGTCGCCTGTGGCGATCAGATTTGGGCGTTATTAGTTGTGAGCGGCGGCTGACCTAAATGGGGCTAGGGTTTCATACTCTAGTGTGTTTATAGAAAATATTTTATTAATTTATATTATTTAATTTCCAATCTTCCTTGTTTATCGTTACGAGCCCCAAAACGAACTCAGCGACTGTCACCCCTAACTAATTACCCCCATTCCGAACACAATGGGATATGTATCGCAAGCTGATTTGATCGTTACAATCAGTTTCCTTTTGAATTTTCATTTAAATCACTATATTAAATTTTAAACGCACATTTCAAATTACCGGGGTCACATACTAACTAGAAAAATTCCAGAAAAATATTTTCTAGCTTCGTATTGACGATACGGTCCTAACAAAACTAGTTTCGTCGAATTCTGAGACCGTTTGAAAAATGGCCAATTTCCAGTCGATTAAAATCAACTGAAATCGGTCAAACGCGTTTTCCTTTGCCACGCTCACATATTGATTCGAAAAATTATGAAATTTGGAATCTAACAATAACTTGACACTGCGGATCCAACAAAAGTGGTTTCGTCGAAATCCGAGGTCATTTGCAAAATGTCCATTTTTAAGGGCCTGAATTCCATAGCGACTATTCAGAATTTTCAACTGGACATATCTTTTGATTCCCGCTATCAAATTTCGATTGGTTGGATTCGTTAGAAAGATATTCACTAACAAATTTAAATATTTTTGGTTTCACTAAAATCCGGATTGTTTTGCACCCGGTATATTCAATTGAAGTTTGAAATCGAATTATCGAACTACCGCGCCATTTTCAATTCTATATATAATTATAATTAATTATATTCGTTTTCAAATGTCGATTCAAACTCAGTTTTCATCGCTATTATTTAAAATATTTATTTTAAATATTTAAAATCCATTATTTTAGCCAATTTAAAAATTTTAAATTGGTTCAGATTTTCTGGGTCGTTACATTATATGTTCTGTCTTGTGATATTTCTGTGCATGTTTACCAATAATGCCCCTCTAAAGCTAGTGCATTCCTTTGCGAGTGACCCTAGCGGAGGCGGGGTGTTACACGACCCACCATGAGAGGGAGCTAACGACTCGACCGCTCGGATGAAGACATCACGAACCGAACCGATGATAACTGGGGTACTACACACATTCAAACTGATTCGAAGGAGTCCGAAACCCGAGATGCAAAGGTAGTCCAAATAGGAAGTAGAACTCAGGATCCAGTTGGGAACCAACGAGTTAACTTCATGATTGGGATTTACTGCGGGACGTGTGCAAAGGGGTTATCGATATCCTTAACTTTAGTTCACCACTTAGAGACGGATTAGTGGCTATGGATCAGTGCAATGGGGTCATAGTGACTCTATGGAGCAAAGTGATCGTAGCAAAGGATTAGGTGTTCGAGTGGTGGATATCGTATGATTTACGCACTGAGTGAGAGATGTGATGATGATTTCTATGTTTGATGTTTGCTATCATTATGACATGCACACCCCCACCCCCGTATCTTATACCATGTGTTAGTGTCACCTTAGAGTATTGTACATCCTGTTGTGCTAACTCTTTGGTTGCC
The DNA here is from genome assembly GCA_030737875.1 of Allium sativum. Taxonomy (NCBI): domain Eukaryota; kingdom Viridiplantae; phylum Streptophyta; class Magnoliopsida; order Asparagales; family Amaryllidaceae; genus Allium; species Allium sativum. The sequence continues at coordinate 206,871,968 of CM060918.1, forward strand.
GGTCCAGGTTTAGGTATGATTGGATTATACATGTTATTGTTCTATTTTGTTGCTTATCACTCATACCAGACTTTTGTCTGACCCAGAGTTTTATGTCTCTTCTTATTACTCTAGGTGCTCCTAAACGAGAAGACTAGAGACAGGTCAGGTGGATATGCACGAGTAGATGTCCGGAGACGAGCAGGAGGCTTACACGTACCATTTATATATATATTCTCCCTATGTCGTTGCTGGTCACTACTTTGGGCATTAGTAGTGTACCCTTCTTATTTTTCTCTAGAGACAGTTTTTAAAAGTGTTAATAATGATGATGTGGAACATAAGTTGTATTTTGGAATTTTTGCTGCTATGATGGTTTAGTTTTCAGCTTATGCACTGTCTCATCTATTTTATGTCAAAGTTATGTTATTATTATATTTTATCCCATGCGTTGTGAGACATTCTACATGTTCCTTGTTAGTTCAAATTCCTTTCTTTGGCGACCGTCCTATGCTAGTCGGGCATTGGCACAACGCATTTCAGTGAAATGTCGGCTAGTACGGGGCGGGCCGTCACACATGTTCTCTTTATGCAGAAGTTTCCAAATTAACTTCAGGACGCATGCTTCATTTAGTTGCTTAAAACTATATATTCCCAAACCATATCTTTTTTCTGCTAACACATTTCATCCCACTTTATTTTCTGGTACTTGTTATTTCACATAAAGTCAGAGCAAATCGTATCATTTCGGTACATGAACAAAACAATTGGTATGATATTAGACTTAATTAGTATCAATATCCCTATAGTACTAAGCAATTTACTCTCTCGACCCTCTACTTTCTTTTTATGATTGTCAGTCAATCTACCATAAAAATTATCTTCTACACATTGAATGGAAAATAGCGGCCTTAAATGATTAATAAGAAATTCTACCTTGTGTAACTATATTACACACCTCATCTTTGGTACTGTAACCGTTAGTGAAGAAAATTTTGTTTGTCATTATTTTTTTTGCAGACCTACAAACCTTTTAAGTTTATCAAAAAAAATCTTAATGGAAAAGACACATGTTGTGTTTGCTTTAGAAAAAAATAAGAAAATCATCAGCATAAATCAATTGGGTAATACTCGACTCATTCTTAACAATTGGTTTTACTTTCACTTCATCCTTTTAAATCCATCGACAAGGCGAAGTACTCCATGACAATAATAGAAAGGCACGATGAGAGTGGTCACCTTGTCTTAAACCATTAAAGCTTTCAAAATATCATTTTGGCAAACCTTTATATAGCATAGGGAAATTTAGAGTATTAATCATTTCCTCAATCGAAATGCACCACTTCTCAAGAAGATCCATAGCTATTAGCATGTGAATTAAAAAAATTCTACTAACCAAATCATATGCTTTTTTGATATCTACTTTAATACACATTATACTAGAACCACTCGAGTTGAATCCCTTGATTTATTCATGAGCACACATGATTCTTTTAGCGATATTACTATAAGGCATAAAAGTATGTTGATTAGATGAAATGAGATATTCCAACACATGTTTAATTTTTTTAGATAAAACGTTAATCTAGACCTTGTAGATAAAATTGCAACAAGCAATTGGTCTATGGTTATTCATCAAAATGGATGGACTTTTCTTAGGGATCATCGATGAGAAAGTGTGACAAATTTCATAAATATTTTTGCCAATTATAAGAGAACTCCGATAGATCCTTTTGTAAAAAAGGACTTTGCATAGCAATATGAAAGCTACGTCTGAGTTTTTCTTAATGATTTTGAAAGAATTTCAAGTAAAAATCATTGCGGCATGCACTATGTCCACTCCGCAATATGTCCACTCCAATAAACTAAACGACAATTTTCAGCTTTTAAAGAAATGACCACACTTAAGAAGTAATTATTATTTTTACCACAATTATTTTTTACATACCAATTTAGTAAAGATATTATTTTGCACTCTTGGATTATTATTATTTTCAAAATATTACACTCATCCTTATAAAGTTAATATAAGTTTTAGGTGGGACATCCTGTAACAACCTTGATTTTTGAGTTAATCAAATAAAACAAATAATGATTCAAATTAAAGAATTTAAATTGTTAGTTTGGAAAAAATATTCTTATATAAAAGAAAATATGTTTAGAATGATTAGTCCAAAATAATCATGAAATAAAGAAAAACTAATATGTATTTATATGGGAAACTTAAATTATAGAATTATTAAGTTAGAAACTATAAACTAAATTTTATTTTAGTAAATAATTGTTATAAAATAATAAATCCCAAGTAAATATGGAATAACATGAATTTCATAGGAAATAAAACCTTGGGAATGATTTTGTTTTGGAAATAAATGTATATAATTTAATATTAAAGGATTTTATAGTGATTAGAGAAAAACCAAACTAGAAACTAGTAAAATAGCATTGAAATATAGATAATCATATTAATAAAATAAGGGTTTCTACATTTAATAAGACATAAGCAGTATAGTCATTATATTTTGATGGGTGTAACAACCTGTATTCTACTTATCACAAGGTCGTAAAGTATTTGTATTATTTGTATATGAGTTGCACAATTCTATAATTTTGTAAAATGACTACTAGGGTCATTTCTTACCTTCACTATTTTTTCGGATTTTTCTATTACCATTTTACCCTTGGTGAATCTTGTTTCGCCCATAACTTTTGATTGGTCAAGAAACTGGACATAAAACGACTTATATTGGGTCAAAATGATGGTTTCTCATTCCGTGGAGATGTCAGATTGAGTAAAAGGACTTACCATTTGAGAGCAATGGATGAAACAAAGTTTGAAGGGATTTGGCCAGCTCAATTAGGCTAAAGAGGTCATTAGTGAGTGGGTCTAAGGCCCATGTTTGGATTTACACTAGTGGGGGCTGGAAGGGGTAGAAGAATCCTCTCCAATTCACTTATGCAACTCCCAAAATAGATCTCATACCCCATTAGTGGATCTCACCTTCCAGTTCTCTGATTAAGCCTTACTTCAATTAGCCAAACCTCATCATTAGTGAAGATTAAGTCAAATCAACATTAAATCGAAAGAAGAGCTGCTGCAAATAACTAGGAACTCGTGAAAACTACTATTCATTTGGATCTAACATAGCTTAGACAATTAAAATAAATTATTAGTACCTTTATTCACTAACTAGAGTGTATTATTCTTTAACCACCTTCTAAAAATATGGAAAAATGTTCAAAAATCATTATTAATTATATAATTACACATATACAAGTTTGGGGTGATTTGGATCATATTTGTGAAACCTAAAATTTAGGGAGGATATACTTAGACTACCATATGAACATATTCTTCTTCTTCTTGTTTGATGCTTTTTCTGCTTTGATTGAATTAAGTGCTGTTTGAGGATGCTTTGTATGTTAGAAACTTACTTAGAAATGCTTGAATTGGTGTAAACGCCGAATGAATGGAGGATTAGAGACAGGAAGCTATATGGTGGGGGTATTACATGGTGCCAATTTGGCATAGCCTGGATCGATACGAAATTTCTATGGGACAATAAGGAAGGTCCCAAGAAGCCACATACAAAGTTTCAAGTTGTTTTGAGTTTGGGAGTCAAGATATGGCACAAACAAGTTCAGATAAGTATGGAGAGAAGGACCTCGAATCAACCTATTTTCGGATCGGCTACTTATTTGGTCGACTTACTTCAACTTGACTTTACTTCGACTAAGGACGTTCACTTTCGAATCGTCATAGGAGGGGAACGCTTGCAGATTGGCATGGCAGGGGTTGAAGGGGACTTCTCGAATCAGCATGCCAGGAACATCGATCTGAATTGATCTTGTTCGACATAGTTGGTATACCGATGCGAATCCAGATCGACATGACCTATACCAATGTGGAGTTGGCCCAAATCAGTGTGCTAGCCACATAGATCCTGATCTGGTACACCGATCCAAATCCAAATGAGCTCAGGTTAAGTGACCCTAGGGTAGGGGTTTAACATGGTCTTCTGGTGCTTAGTGGAAGAGCATGACTTGTAGCTCTTAGCTTGGAGATTCGCACGAAATTTTACTTCGGTGATGACTTTTTTCTTGAAGAACAACTCCAATACGACTGACTAAACCTAAGATGTAGAACAAATGACAATAGGTCGCATCGGTGGGTTGTCTGAGAGATATGTGAGACGGGTGGTGGCGTCCAACAATGATGGTTAGGATGGCCCTTAGAGTGTAGCGACTTCAGATGGGAGTCATACATATAGTCCAAAGATAGATTTTGCTATGAGGAAAAATTCATGCAAAGGAGTTATTGGTATTAGGCACTTTGGTACACACTCGAAGGAGTGGCATAAGGATAAGGTCAGAGTCAACTGACGTTCTTGACCTGATCTTCCTGGACCCCATAGCATGTTGACATTTTGGATTGGGTAGGGATGTCAATTATAGTCCATTAATGCTTTGACATAGTGGATTGTTTCGTAGAGTCAGTTAACATTTTCAACCTAATGGTGCTACTATGGATTGGGTGACCAAAGTGTGGGTATCGAGTCAGTTGACATTTTCGACCTACTGGTGCTACTATGGATTTGGTGACCAAAGTGTGGTATCATACACTCAACACACTAAGTTGAATGTGTTATGGATGAGGATCAAGGATCGTACGGCAAAACATACACTAGAGGGTGAATAGTGTTTTAAAGAATTTATAGAAATCTTAACCAACTATCGATTACTCAAACTACTATATGAATCACAAAATGAATATTATAACAGAAATGATCACAAATGCAAATATAAACAAAAGTAAAATGCAGAAAAGGAAAGAACACATTGGATTTTTATACTGGGTCGTATTGCTCCAACATCCAGTCTCGCACAACGCTGGATTGTGCAGAGTTTTATTAATATCAATATCCAATTACAACACCTTTGATTTCATGGGATACAAGGTTAACACCCCTCCTTTCCTTAATTTCACGGGCTGCAAGGAACACACCCCCGCCTTTCCTTGATTTTAGGGATACAAAGAAAACACCCACACCTTTCCACACTCTTTCTAATTACAACTGCCATAGAACTCTTGAGTATCACTTCCAAAGAGAGTATTTGATAGAGAATGAAAATAGAAGAAGAATGGTATAATTTTTCACGAAATCGATAGAGCATAAGTGTATAAACTTGAAATTTTGAGAATAATAATGGTGGTATGTAATACGAACATTGTATAATTTAAACCCAACAATTAATTCAGATAATACTTATAAAACAATCTTAACATGTATTTATGTACAACGAATACATGAATATATGAATGAACGAAATCCTAATCGATTAATGTTTCTGAACAATTAGGGATTTGTGAATTGAGCAATGAGGATAATGAAGACAAAATTCCCCATTTTGTTCGATCACATTCCCATTTTTATCGAAACACACCTCTCCTACGTAAATAACTTGATCTTCTTCTTCCATTTCTTCGTCTAATGTCTCTTCTTCTTCTTCCACTTCAACTTCCTCTTGTTCTTCTTCTTTCACTTTACTTGCTTCATTATCATCCTCAATGATAATAGGATTAATTTGATTATCCATCATAATAGTTGTAAATTCCTTATAATTATTCCTTTTTTTTCTAGTTTTTATTCATCCTTAACTGTAGAACTTGAATCTTAGTCATCATTTGCTGCAAATCCTTCATTGATCCTTCTAATATCATCACTATTGCCATCGTAGTATGTTTGAGCGAACCATCGGAGTGTTCGGGGAATGAAATTGGAGTTATTTTGGTTTGTATTATGAGAGGAGGCCATTATTTAATTTATTTCAGAGTTTAGCCAAAGAGAAAATGAAGAGGAGAAGAAGAAATTACAAAATTAATAGTTTAAATTTAAGTTTTAATTACTCTTTGGTGGGAATTAATCATTTTTAAAAAACTAGCAGTTATATGTCGACATGCGACTTTGTGTATGTCGACATACGTACAATTTTTTTTTATTTTTAGAATTTTATTATATTTTATACTATATTTATATTAATACATTTGATTACTCTATTTCGGTTAAATCCTAATTCTCTTCTAAATTTAGTAAATGTTGCTTCATTTAAAGGTTCGGTTAATATATCTGCTATTTGTTTTTCTATTTCAATGAATCCTAGTGAATTTTTTTTCATTACTTACATTATCTCTTAGGAAATGATGTCTTACATCAATATGATTAGTTCTCGAATGATATGTTGGATTTTTAGATATATTTATGGCGCTTGTATTATTACAAAACTGGAACCTAGAGTTATTGCACCCTTTCCGATTATTGAGAGAACAGAAAATTCTATAGAGTAGAACTACCTTTAAAGATGGCGAACATATGCAATACTATCATATCTCTTATCCATGGAAATTTGTGCATTATTGAATTTATTATGGTACTGCTGTATTAGCTTGAAGATGTAGAGGTAGAGTTCGAAATCTTAAGGTCTCGCAAGCTGCTTCGTGTTGTGGGATATGATATGAAAAAGATTATGAGGAGGGTAGTTAAGTCATTTAAGGAAATGGAGCAAGAATGATGGAGATTATACTTGGGAAATAAAGAACAGTATAGAGGACGTGTTTTCAGAACTCTTCAAATGACATGTCCCATTTACCGTATCTACTTGCATCGTAAGTCTTATATTATTAGAATTCCACATGCTTGGTTTTGAATTTGATTTTTCTATTATGTGTTTGAATCATAGATTGGATGGTAGATTTGCTTCTCATGGATGGTAGGCATGATGCTTCATTTGGAGACCCATATTAACAAAGAGCACTAACAAGTAACGTCATAGGCTAAAATGGAGAATATGGTTGGTTAGGAGCGGCCATCTTCGAGTCTTGTTTTAAAATACTATCAAGTATGTCGATATAATGCTTATTATATTTTTCCTTATCTCAAAGGATTAACATACTTAACTCTTACCTAATACAAAACCACAGTGGCTAGTGGATCAATCCAGAACAAAACACTACAACCATAATGAATATCACAAATTATAGAATTATAAACACAACTATAAATACATATACATCAAGTACTATACAAAGTGACATACATAAGTGATTATACAAACCATAATGTTTGCAACATCAACTCCCATAAAAGAATATGTACAAATATTAAAGTGCGCTACAAAATAACTAGGTGATTGGTCCAAAAATATACCAAGCTCCAAAAGATAATAAGTAATCCAAGCGAACGAATAGGTATCTACATAGGTGCTAACCGAGAATGACTAAGTCTGACCCGAGTATATAAGTTATACGGGTCAGTTAGTTTAAATAATATAAGTAGATCATGATAGGGGAACATATCATCATAAACGATAACTTGGCACTCATGAGATATGGCACAACTAAACATCATATAATGGTCTCATGAAAACAATATGATCAACAAAACATTAATGTATAGAACCCTTATGAGTCTTCCAAACAACATAATGAAATCACCATATGTATAAAAGTATCATGGTAGCTCTAAACCTACATAAGGAACCAATAACAATAATAACATCATAAATTGGATCCAAACAACAAATAGATATAGAATCAACAATAACAATAAATAGTGGATCCAAAATAACAAATAGCAACAAACTGGATCCGACCAACAAATAACACGTGCATCTAATACAATGCTCCCCCTTTCTTTGCCAAATACTATATACATATTCAGGTGCCCATCACTACAACCTTTCTGTAACTATCCAGGTTTTATATTATTACCTGTAATAATAGTTAATAAATTATAACAAGAATTGTAATTTTTTAATTGTGATATAAATACTATTTAAGAGATAACTAGACTTAATTATCTAAATTTGTTTAGCTTTGGAATTTTACTGTGGAAAATTCAGAGAAAGAAGTTATTTAATCATTCTAAATGATTAAATAAGGTGTTTTGTGGAAATAAATTTTAACTACAGTAAATTAGAAGAAAATAAATTTAAATGATGATTTTGTGTAAATTTGAGATAATTAAGTAAAGGTATAATGTATTAGGATTTAAGAAAAACAAATATGTGATTTGAAGTTGGATTTTGTTCCATTTAAAAACATTCGGAATGAAATTGGACTTTATAACTCAATATTCGAAAGTATCAAAATTTTAAAATGGAAAATAAAATTTGGGGACATTATAATATGTGAATTTAGATACAAAGAAAGTGTTTACAAGACCTTTGTTTAATTTGTTGTAACAAATTATATAATAAAAGCAAATAATGAATTTTGGAACAAACAGTGTCTTCCGAGAAATATTGGGTAAGATAAAGTATAAAATGTTAATATTTTCCTAAAATATACATATGTATATAAAAAATACTTTTTATGTGTGTATAAGTTGGTTGTGTCTAAATAATACAATTAACTAATTTTAACTTTGAAATTGATAAGATCTATTAAAGGAAAATATAAGTTTTTGTAAAATTTGTAAATTTTAGTTATAATTTGCTAAAATAAAGTTTAAAAGACTTAAAAGTGTTTCAAACATGTGTTTATATTTTTACAAGAGTGCTTAGTGTCAAAACTTCAAAGTGTAGGAGAGAAATAATGTAAATTTGAGATGAATGGGTGAAAAAATGGCTTAAACCATGTTAATAGGGTCATTTCAATTACCTAAGGCCTAATTACATATTAATGACTCTACTTAGGCTTATTAATCCAACTAATTAATGGTTTTAGGAGAGAAAGGTCTGGACATAAAACATTTCAGTATGTATCCTTTCTTCTCCAAAACAAATTTTCCTCCTTTCAAGTTGTAGTAAAAATATAATCCCTCTTAAAACACAAATCCAAGCTTCTAAACTCAACAAAACACAAAAATTAAGTTTCTAATCTCACTCAATAGAAGGTAATCATCTTAAATTTATCTTTGGTTCCATCATAATATGTGTTTTTTTTGTAAAACTCTTATTGTATATCGAAGATATTGGTTTGCATGCTACTCTGCTCTTTCTACTGGTATTTGAGCTCCATTTCTCAAAGGAAGAGCTCCAAATCATTTCAATTTTGCCATAAAACCACTTAAATCCACAAGTAAGGCGAGTGAAACTCACATTTCTACTTTAACAGTGAGTTTTTGCCGAAATCTATGTTTGGCATGTAAAAATTGCAAGAAACAGTACTTTAATTTTTTCCAGCTATGAAAAACATCCGTGAGTACATCTTTGGGCTTTATATCTTGCTTGTTTCTTGATGAAATCATTCCATTCCTTTTTTAAGTTATTGTACCATTGTTGGTCTCTACGCACATCATTTTTAGGTCGTTTTGACCTTCGTTGCTAGGTGAACGTTTATTTAAGGTTGAGTTCAGGCAAGATTATCGCCTAAAACAAAATCTTATAGCTCACCATCCCAAATTCGACACCATTTTCAACCCATCTTCTCCCTGATCAACCCTAGGGTCGACCACCAGGTCGACCGCGGAGGGGGGGGGGGTATGTATGTTGCACAAGCAACATGTGCTGCTGGCTATATGTTTGTCTCTGTGAGTTTCCTTTATTTTATTGATGGATTTTGAGAAGTTCCTATGATGTTTAACCTATAGCTTTGATCTTAGTGATGAAAGCCTACGTTACACACAATCCGATTTCATATTTGTAGAATTGAGATGATTTTAAACCATGTTTTCTTGTTGAAATTCGTATATTTGTGACACATGCACGTTTTATGAAATGATTTCCATTAGTAACTTATGTGTATAAATTTTCCTCTTGCTTTGAGACAAAAAAGGATTTCATTGATTTTCTTTGAAAATAAAAATCATCTTAAGGCTATAATACATATATATTCTAAAATATAAAGATTTTCAAAGAAATGATTAAAATGTTTTGGAAATCGTTTTATAAACCCGTTTTCTTAAAACTTAGTATTTTTCTATATATTAACCTACATATTTTTGCACCTTTGAGAAATCGAGAACATGACTTATATGATATAATAAATCACGTGGTATGGAACACGTAGATTAATTATAATGATTAGCTCCAGACTCGTTGATTTGAAGTTATTTGGCGATGTGAAGTAGGCTGACTTGTAAAAAAATGATTTGTGAAACGTGTGCCGTGGGACATACTATTTTCTCCTTTTTTTGTTACAATGGAAATTTTGTGACATGTTCTTTGTTGTTTAATGTTGTATCAGTACCACTTCGGTGGGAAACTAGACTCGAAGGAAGTCTCATATACATATTCTCTTGAGCGTGGAGTCAAGTAACACTCAGCCAGGGGGGTCATAGTGATGGCGCCTGAATACATACATAATACTTGGCAAAGCTTGGGGAGAGATTATTTGTTGATGCACGTGCAATAATATGGTGTTTTGGATCCATTTTGTTGTTTTTGGAGATTCTGATATTTTTTATATTTTGGATCCATATTTTGGTTATAAGTTGACACTAAATTTCATCTATATCCTAAGATGATTCTGTTGCATTTTAGAGTTGTGATCACGTTCAAAATTTTAAACTCTTATGAGTTTTTTATATTGACATTTGGATGAGTTTGTTATGTGAAAATTAGGGTTTTATGACAAGATATTTAAGTTCTTAGCTAAAAGCTTAGTACTTATGTTATAAGTAAATCTCCTGTGTGGTTGCCAGTTTGATCATATGCCTATATTATCCTTATGGTATAATAAACTTCTTCTTTGTTTTAAGAAGAGTTTTCTCCTTGTGAATCCTTATGTTATTGCCATTTACTCACTGTTCATACTATACTAACCCGGGTATTTTATTACTTGATCAGACTAAGCTTTACAGTTAGACTTGCTGTAGATATCTATGTTCTAGCTTCTGCTATGGATCTATCACCTCTTTTTTTAGGTGTCGTAGTTAGTGTATTTTAGTGTAGATATTTCGTGATGATCTAGGTACTCTGATGCTTGTACTTTGATAATTTTGGCTTGATGTATAAATATACAAAAGTTTATATAACAACTATTTTGAGACATTATATACTGTATGACTATTGTATCTGTATATGTTGCTAGGTCGACTATTCTGTAATCTGTGTTATTTAGTTTAATTGTTTTGCTCTGGATAATGTACATAGCCACCATGGCATTGTATTAAATAGGGATCAAGTATATCGAACCACCCAAAAAATGAAGCACCTTGACAACATACTTGATACTTATTTAATACAAGACTCACGGATGGTCGCTTCTAATCAGCCCTATCACATTAGTAAATGACACTACTCATCAATGCTCTTCATAATTTCAATCTCATAGCGGGTTGTCATAACTTTGTATTAAAACTGAATTCAGAACAAAAGGTGATTAATACAGGATAGTAAACAAGCAAATACAGTACATCAATGTACAACGTATGTGTTAACTAAAACTCTTAGTGTCCTTACCCTTAAGTGTGGTTGTGCTTGGTCGTGTCTTTTAATATTATCTTTGTTTTTATGGTTAGATATAAGTGGGAATACATCTTGGACTATAATTTTTTTTTAAATTTCATAGTATTCCTTATATATTGAATGCAAGTAATAATATCTTACCTCTGTGAATAATCCAATCTTATCTTAACTTTCATCTAATGTCTAAAAGAGGCAGAAGTCGTGTGATGACCGCCACATAACTCCTGCACCGTGCTAAGGAAAAATCGCGTTGTATGACGTGCTAGCCTAATATGGGACAATCATCAAGGAAGAATAACTAAAAATAGAACCCGTCGTATAACTCACAATGCATGGATAACGTATAATAGAAGATATACAATAGGATATAGTAGTGAAGCATAACAAAACAAAAAATCCAATCTCTATAAAATCTCAGAGTCACCAATACAAAACATCTGTGTAAATGAATATATGTATATCAAGCCCCACTACATATCTCTCAGAGTATCAACAATCATCAACATACATCGGAATCAACAAGTGTCTATGTAGTATACAAATAATACACCAGCCTTGTGCTCATCGTTGTGCAACATCATTGACACCAAAACCTGTCACATGCTATCTCAGTCTACTCATCAACAACATTAATGAGCAAGCTAAGGTAATAACATGAAACATAAAAACTGTAGCCAGACAATAGTCTTAGTGAGCGATAAAATAACTATCAATAGTTACACAAGATATACGAATATAGATAGTTTAACATATGATTTATCCCTATGACCATGGAGTTAGCACATGATAATCTTCTATTATATGCCACTCAAAAATAGAAAAATGAAGTACCCTGATACCGCTTCTCTTCGACGACATATAGCAATAGCTACCTAAAAAATAGAGAAGAAAGCACACAATCGACCGTAGCATATATATCAAACAATGTCCTAGAAATCACTGGATAAAGCCTTCAATACGTCAATCATCGAATGACCAGTCATTGTCATCCGTCAAGGGCTAACAGAAACCTAGGTTCTAGTCAGACTACTATAAGTCACCTTACGTATGTTTGCCTCCATTTAAGACAATTAGATCTATCTGGATCTAGGGTACACCATCCATCTGATCTTAATGGGTGTTCCCACAATACCCCCGCTTTAAGTCCGCTAGAACCTTCAATTTTTGATGATTCCTTGGCACTTCCAGTCTCATAAGCCATCCATCTTGATTTCTTCATCCTTAGTTTGAGCCAATTCTCGAAAAAATTCCATTATCATCCATGATTGTTGACGTGTAAAATGGTCATACACCAACACCTAATGTGTGTAGTGTGAACACAATAATCAAAAGATGTAACAAATCAGAAGGAAAATAATGCATGGAAGACACAACATTTTATAATGGTTCAGTAATAACGCCCACGTCCACTTTATAGTGATCATTCATCGTATATATGTTGATTACAATATTGTACAATTGCGGACAATATTTAGGTGCAAAGTGTTGTAATATAACTACAAAATGTATGTTAGTCCTAAACTTTGACTAAAATATTCTTCTTCTTCTTGTTCGTTGGGTGGAAAAGTTGTTGGGTTGTTCAACAATGTCCAAGAAATCCAAGTATGTCCAAACCAACCCAAGAATGGTGTTTTTATCCTTGTAGGTGTCCAAAAAGTGATGGAAACTATTTGTGCAACGTTTTGGTGGTCCATGCCATGTCCAACGGTTATAGAGAGGAAGGTGTCTTCCATTAATGATGGTTTTGGATCATTAGATAGCCAAAACTCCAAGGGAAAAGGGGTCCAAATGAAGGCCAAGCTTGGGGCTATTTACAGTGCAGGGTTGGTAATGAAGTAGGTAGGAAGCGGGGACCATGTAGTAGAAATTTGGACCCCAAAAAGGGCTAAGAGCAGTAATTTCCTATCCCTCCAAGGGATACAAAAATTGGTATCCTCTAAGGGATACAAGAAAGAGGGAGAGGAAGTCGAAATTCTGATGTTGAGGAACATGAAAGTTATGAACTTGGAGGTGAGGGATCCGAAAGTAGGGAGGGATCCGAAATTCTTGAGTTGATTGACATGCATTCACGAAAATGGGCATAACTTTCAAGCCGTAAGTCCATTTTGGTCAAACGATAGTTGTACCTGAAGCTAATTCATAGGGCTACATGAGATATGGAGCAAAGCACCATAAATGATGTTTTCGTGCACAAAAACGGTCATCTGAAGGGGTTCCGGGCCATTTTATGTACGTGACATGACTTTGACCAAATTGCTTTGTGTTTTCTGACGATGCTTCCGACGTTTGAACGCGTTGCTAGTTGAAAACTTGACGAATGACAGCTTTGAGCAAAAAGCATGTCAACAATGATCAACTCCTCCATGAGTTAATTTATCATCTTATTGCATCGTGCATCATCCCAACATCAGCATTATACGAATTCAACTTTGACCACTCCATCTTGAGTTCACAATCGAAGCATTAATTATCCTGAGTTGCACTTCAAACATCTGAAGTCCTTTGGTCACCAAAATCCACTAGTAATCACCCAAAGGCCTCACCATCTTGCCCACAAAAATTGAGCTCTCCACCATGCACCATCATGGATCTGTCTGGTCCATCGGCTATGGATCAACATCGGTCTATCCACTTAGTCTAAAATTGATTAAATATTGGATCTCTCCAAATCAGTCCTTGAGCACTTCTTATTGGTCCATTCCTGAAGCCAAATTTTTGATGCGACTAGTTTATGAAAAGACTGTAACAACCCGAATTCCGACTGACCGAGTTTTTTTCAAAATCCTAATCCATCGAAACTCGTGTTGGTTGCTCTAGTATCCTACAGAAAAGATAGAGACATAAAATATATCAGAGCTCAAAAAATATCTCACAGCGGAATGGATAAAATATAATATAACAAAAATATAGCCTTACCCAAATTATAATACTGCCTAACCAGTACCCAAAGCTATCATATCTCTGCCACAAGTTTAACTTGTGAGTATGTGTGAGAAGGGGGTCTGAATGTAGGTTTTGGTGACTGGATTTAAACAACACATTTTGGATAACCCTACGTATACCGTTCATTCACATTTTCTTATTTATTAGGTTACTTGGGTTAACAACACTCAAGGCTTACACAAAGGTCGTACCCATTTACTCCCAGTGTATTAACCTAATTCAGTATATATGTAGCTACCACCAATACTAAGGTACACCCCATGGTATCCCACTTGCACAGTCTCCGCCATAACGCCACAGAAATATACGTAGTCCCTCATCCCATGCCGGAGTGACTACGGACGTCTATATAACAATGCTGCATTCCGCATAGAACCGCCATCGCCATGCTACTTAAGCGTACGGAGTACCATCTTTGATCGAATCAGATCGCAGAGTAATGCCCTAGAACCTACGATACACCACCCAGAGCATACATGCATGTATCTAGACTTTCCCACGTACGTATCATCAATCGTAATTGATGCCTTAACTGCACATAGCCTCTAATGTGCACCGAGTTCCGTGGAAGGGTTATACAAGAAACACAGAACTCGGTCAGGAGCTTTTCCGTATCTGTACAGGCCCGCCTTTAAGGGTCTCAAAATACATATGTCCCCCGGGTCTATTTTTCATAGGGGCTATGGCCCCACCTCGGCCCCTCCCTTAACTAGTAAAGACTAAAAGAGCTAAGCAACTTGCCCCTAATAAACAATCTAAACATTCAGTTGGTGTTTCCCTCAACCACCGTGCCTTGATAGTGAAAGGTGGATGGCGTCATGGGTTTACCTCTAGTCTTTTCGCATCCTACTGGGTGCCGATGACGGGCACCCAATGATCTACTATCCTTGTAGGTCCTGACCCTGCCTTCCTATTGAGGAGATTGCCTAATCACCTTAGTGTCACCTCGTTACAACTTTCTGACTGCAAAGCTACTTTTGCAGTCAAGGCTACTCACTGGATAGTTACGCATAGACCTAACCTCTGTGAGCACAGCCCAAACACTACACCCCCACAGAGGACTACCAGGGGCACCTTCTACGTCCCAAGAAGCTGCGTCCTTCCCCTTCCTGTCCTTCATAACCGACAGAATAATCAGATGAACGTGCACTCCGCACGTGCCTCATGACACCACGAAGATCTACCCTGTTGAGTTATTTACACTCAAACGTATGGACTAGTCCAAGCGCCTCAGTTTAATGTGTTATTAGACCCTATGTCTAAACATTTAATTATGCGCTTGCTTTACATCATCGGGTTTCCACTTAACTTGGTTATTCACATTGACTTCTTATTCAAGTTACCAAGTTCCTCTTGCTTAGTAATTTCAGTCATATAACTTAACCATTTATGTTTATTAATAAGCCCATAACATGTTATTCTCTAGATTGTGATCCAATGTCTGTAATCCACAATCTCTTTATATTATTTTCTGACTTCATAGTTACAATAACATGTTCTACTTAATATGTATTAAGTATATCTCAATTCACATGTTTTCTGTTTAACATGAAATTATTATTTATGATTAAATATAACTTATTTCATAAGTTTTCTTCATTCTTTCTAATTTAATCATAATTTCATCTTACACTATCGCTACAACTTATCATAATTTAATTATTAACTTAGTTCTCTTAACTAAGGTTTACTAATAAGTTTCCTTTCAATCAATATAACTTATGTTGTCCTTATCAGTAGATTTTAGATTCTCGTTCTTATAGATAACTTAATTTTATTAAGTACAATTTATTCCATTACATAAGTTATTCCATTTCCTTTATCGTTTATTATAACCTAAGTTATAATTTCCACTTATCCATAAGACAAGCCTACCTATTATATAACATTCTTATTAATGTAATTTATTTATAATAGGTTATTATCATTCCCCTTTCACTTCACTTCTTTTACTGTTGTAATTTTCTTCATTTCAAATATTCGTTTCCACTAATCACAATTAGTGCCATTTATTTCTATCCCCTTATATACATATATTCACACACACACACACAGATATATATATATATATATATATATATATATATGTGTGTGTGTGTGTGTGTGTGTTTATGCACTATACCTCTCACATTAAATTAATAACTTGTGGATGTTGGATTTACTAGGTGGTTCCGGGCAGACTTCTTCCACAAGTTGAATTAAACCTCGTGTCTTAGCACCATTACATGTATATTTACGCACTAGACCCCTCACATTAAATTAACAACTTGTGGATGCTGGATTTGTCGTGCGGTTACGGGAAGACTTCTACCACAATTTGAATTTTAGCTCCTATCTAAGTGCAGTTACAGTTTTCTATTTACTATAAATTTTCTATATAATTTAGGCGTGTCCATTCTTTCAAATTTTTACTATAATCTAAATTTTACATGCCAGCATATTAATCCCATTTTATGTCGCATGTTCTTTCTAACATGTAATTAATTCTATTCTAACATGCAATCATTTAATCATGTAACTGTTCAAATCTAACAAATTAACATGTAATTTCCTCAATTCTACAGTTAATAATTCAAGTACATAATGTGCCACAAGTTAACCACGTAATTAGAGCATATACGTATACAATAGTAATCACTACACATATTTTAACAATTTTACATTTCAACATATGAACATTTCAATATATTAAACGTTTCAACATATGAAATTTCCAATATATTAATATTTCAACATGCCATATTAGCATTTCATCACTTTAATCATTCTAGCAGATTTACATTGCATATTAACGGGGAATGTCAAATGATAATATACCATTATCAAAAATGATATAACTTAAATCCACTCACCTAATTTGCTTTCCAATTCCTGAACCTGGTTCTGATCTAGCATTCCATGGTTTCTCCTAACTGGGTTTAGAACCTAATAACCATGGATCCACAATTCTTGCTAAAAGAAAAGGGGAAGAAAAAGGAGAAATAAAATTGAACAGATCCAAGAAATTACCTTACTTCGAATATGATTCTGAGCACCGTCTTTATTAATATACATTCTTTTCCTCCAGATCTTGAATCAGAATTTTCCTAAACAAATTATTCTATTTTTCCTAAAGAGATTTGAGGAGGAAGAAGAATGGAAGAGCTTAGGTGGCTTCTCAGAGAATGTAAGATTTAGGCTAGGCTCTGCTATTCTATTTATAGGTGTTCAGGATCTTATCGTACATACAGCGCTGAGTCAGCAACGAATGATGTTAAGAAAACAATCCAGATTCATCAATGAATCTGCCCAGATATGGAGTGGGGTCGACCCCTGAGTCGACCCCCCTTCAGGTGTGTCAACCCCTGGGTCGACCCCCCTATGGGTGGGTCGATCCCTAAGTTGACCCCTCAGGGTGCCACGAGCGGTTTTGGCGCAAAAGTTTAATTTTCAAATGTTTGAATTACTGGAATTTATCAACTATTATATTTACATGTAATCTCCTTATATGTATACAAAGCCTATAATGACCATTTTACGCGTATATATACGCACAACTTTTATTTAGATTTCAAAATTCAAACGGTGTTATGCTGTTATTTAATTCTTACCATATTTTTGTGATTGCAACCTTGTTTTGATTTTTTCTCTTGTACATATATATTTCAGTACATATATACACATATATTCTCATATACATATATACGTATATTTTTTTATATTTCCATATATGTATACTTTTACTTATATATGCGTTTATACATATTTTTCTTTTTAGAACATGTGTTATTTTAGTCGTTTCCTTAAAATAAAAATATGATGGCGACTGGGATCGAACTCTGTGCCTCTTGTATGCAAGACACATGCTCTTATCAAATGGACTACTAAGGCTATTTTTAACAAGGCTTAGTAAAAAAGGTAGTTATTATTCTCTTCTTATTCCTCTTTTCATATTTGTTACAATATTTCATTTGAACCATTACATGAATCTTTTTCTTTTATTTCTCTTTTATTATTAATGCATAATACTTGTAAATCTGTGCGTGCAACATATTTACACTACATGCAACCAATCCTTTCTTTCTATTAATGCATGCATTACATTTTTATTTACATTAATATTTTCTTCTTTTTCAGCGCATGTATTTATTACATGCAACCACATATCATCATTATTATATTTTTCTTTCAAATGTTTATGTCTATGTATATAAATACACATACGCATTATTCAATTATTTAATTGTTACAAAATGTGGAGTATTACAAAGGCCAACCATCATTTCAATCTAATGAGACCGATTTCAGCACCTAATTCAATCCCTATAAAAATTTATAGCTAAAACAATATTTAGAAGGATAAAATGGTCACAAATTGATTTGATATGGACAAGCCTTCCATCCTAATGTCAAACATTAAAATATGAGAATGATACAAACCCTAGGGAATTAAATATAATTATTTCATGATCTTCCGATACATAAAATGCAGGTTGTTACATTGTCCCACTTTAGGAATTTCACCCCCGAAATTCCGAGCAAACATGAACAAACAAAATATTATGCATGCCTACCATCCACGAGTCTCAAATCTACCATCCAATCTAGCACCCAACAGTCCATGTAACCAAAATTCTACCCTAGCATGCGGAAGTGTAATAGTGCAGGACACAATGGTAAAAATAAGATACGATACACGAGACATACCACTTAAAGAGTTCTAGATGGGTCGACCTCATACTCTCCTTCATTTCCCATGTGCAGTTTACGATACACGAGACATACCACTAAATAAGATACGATACACGGGACATACCACTAAATATGACACAATGGTACAAATAAGATACGATACACGGGACATGCCACTTAAAGACTAGCTTAAAAACCTTTCTCCTAAATTATTTTGTGTCACTCCATATGACGAGAAGCAGTTTACGAGGCCTAGAAACTTCGGCCTCGACCTCCAAATCTTCAATATGATCAGGAGATACCACAATATTAGCGCCGTGAAATGATACTTGAAATACATTATGCACACCTGTCATCTTCTTTTGTAAATCCACACTGTATGCTAGCTTTCCAATTCACTTGACTATCAGAAACGACTCAACAAACCTTGGTGCTAACTTTCCTTTACTTCCAAAACAAACAATATTCTTTAGAGGCGAAACCTTAACGAACACCAAATCTCCAACTGAGAATTCCAAATCTTTTCATCACTTATTAGCATAACTCTTCCCATGATTTTGGGTTGCCTTCATTTTTTACCAAATGACCCTAGTCTTATCTGTCGTCTCCCTTATCATTTCCGGCCCAAGTACTAACTTTTCTCTAGTCTCTAACCAACAAGTTGGAGAATTATATGGTTTACTGTAACACCCCTAGAATTCTATAACATTAAGCTTCACAAATTAAAGTGTAATTAATTCTAAATGAAAGAATTAAGGGAAATGGGTTACGCCATTGCGTTCGTCTCAGAATTCTGCTTGGGATAAAGTCCGAGTTTGCGCGAATCGGACTCCGTATGAAGGAGTTATGACCTTCGGAAGTTTCAGAATAAAATTTAAATTCAAACAGCTCCGTTTAAAATTCGAAATTAGAAAAACAGGTTCAAACTGGGCTGGGTGGGAAAATTCCCGCCCAGAGATCAGGTCGACCATGGTGTCGACCTGGCCACCTCAGGTCGAACATAGTGTCGACCTGGGTGTCGACCTGCCAGTCGACCTACCTGGTCGACCTGGCTGGCTAGGTCTGGATCTGGCTCGAATTTCTGTGGCTCGGTGTGTCGCTAGGGATGACATGTCACCTCTTGATTGGCTCTTTGAACTTTTTATGGTCTAGACTCCTCCTATCTTCATCTGACGCTCAAAACAATTTAAAAATCTATAAATACACCCTAAGTCTCGACTAAAAATTCACACAAAAAAAAGATGGGAGTCGTTATGCCTCCAGGGAGGAATTGAGCATAGCCGTCAAGAGGGAGAAGCTTAGAGACAAATCAAATTAAGAAGAAGATAAAAGTTTAATCAAATTAATCAACGCAACATTAATCTACCCAAAGGAGCGCATCTCAATTTCAGAATTCAGAATTCAAGATTCTGCATTCGTTGTAAGTATAGTGACCTTTAAGAATATGAAAAAAAAACTGTGATGTGATTCGATGTAAATGAAAATAGAATTGTGTTATTGTATGATATAAATTCTGTATATTGTAATGATTCTTTTATGACTTGTGTATTGATATTTGTGGCCTAAATTGATTGATGCAAGCCTATTGAACAATTGTATATGAAAACAATGGCACTTGCAAGTCTGTGACAAAAACTAGAATTTGATCCCTTTGTGTTTATGCCTATGGCATGGACTATATACATTCACTAAGTCTAAATTAAGGCTTATGTAAACATGTTCTAGATTTGAAACCTTTTATGCCTACATGACCCAAAACCTATGATATCATTCTTATGTTTATTTGCAAGTATAATTGGATCTATGTTAAGTATCGTTTGGGTTTCATAAACTATGCAAGTTCATGTTGAAAATAGGCTATGGGATTAGATGTTATAATTGGACATTTTGGTGAATATACAACATGCTAGTTTTGTGGTTGACATTATGCCAAGTTAAATATGTTTAAACACAAGTTTGTATTAGCCTAAACTATGCCATTTCATATGTCACCTACTTAGTTATACTTTGATTTGAATGCAAGTTCACATGACCCATAATTTATGTTGAATCGCTAAATTGCAAGTTCATGCGCCACACACCTTTATGTATTGTAAATGTTACATGTGCTTGATTTCCCCTTTTCTCACGTTTATAAAGTTGGGCTGAATTGTGTCGAGCCCAACATTTGTTATAATGTTGCGAACGTACAAACGTGGGTAATAACGTTGGGTGTAAAACATGAAAAATATATATATGTTGGCATGGTTGGCACATGCCAACGACAATGACATTTAAGCGGTATGAATTGATATACCCAAGAATAAAAGATATGACATTTACACATATAATTGAGAAGTAATAAAGTATGTAAATTTAGAAAACACGATATGCTTAACCCGAGGTTGGATTGAGTTGTGATGTAAACCTGCCCGGACCCGCCCGGCTGTCCAGTAGTCACAACAACACCTATCCAATGTGGGTGGTTAAGCATTGAGCCCAATAATGACCTGAGGTTAGACGGAGCTACGGTGTAAACTTCCCCGGAACCGACCGGCACATCCAGTAACCGTAGCAATACCTGTCTAATGTGAGTGGTCTGGTGCTCTAAGAGGATAAGGACAGATGGTAGGGTTAAGTCAACTATAAACACTTAACCAAACTCAACATGTTAACAAGAATTGATGGGTGGGGGTTAGGTAAATACAGACACTTAACTACTTAACATGTTTGACTAGAAAATCCTGGTAACGAGGGACCCGTTTCAGCAGTAACCCAAGTTAGGTATCATGGTACCCTGAAATTAGGCAGGGTGGGGCACGATTACTGGGCTGATTGTAAGCGGTCAAAGTGACGACGGTGGGTGCAACAGTGTAGGTTCTGACGAGGTACGGGCGTGCACACACTCCGGAGCAGACAAACAGGGCACTGGGGGCACCAGTAATATAACCTATGCCTTCTAGAATTTGTGTCAGGGCCACCACCATGGGTCTTGATACACCCCATGGTGGGACCAGCATAGGTATCTACAATTCTTGGGGGCCGTATGACACATGTTAATGCGAGTAGGAGCCGATCTTTAGAAAATGGGGATCACTTCACCCTCAGCATGGGGTGCTAGTTAAAATAAGCTCAAGTAGGTGCAGAGATATAGTATGGATGCGATAGTACATTCGATTCTAAACGACACTTCCTTAGCTGGTGACACTATCCTGTTTTCAGTTTATATCTATCATGCCCTTTTCTTATTCTCATACTGAAGAGTTACTAGATTTACCCAGGCTTTACGTCTGACTCTATTTTCTTTTCATCTTCTTTTCTTTCGTTTCCCCCCTGGTCCACAGGGAGGAAACAACTCAGCTCAGTCAGACTCTTTACAAGCTCCAAGACCGTAGTTGTATGATTTGGATCTCTTTTGCTCGGATTATGGCTTTGTATATCACTATGGGAGTTTTTGTCACTTTATTTATGTTTTATGCTTCTTTAATAATCAAGATAGAAATGAGGTTGTAATGATGGAAGTATTTTGAGACAATTATGGAAAGGTTTTGTTTGATCACGTATTGATGAAATAAAAGTCTGTTTGCTTTCCACTATTTAAAATATGTGTATTTATATCTGTCTTGAATTTATCTGTGGCTTTTACTTATAAACCTCCACCAAAGTTAAGGCATTCCCTTTGTGAGTGACCTTAACGTAGGTGGGGTGTTTCACTTGGTATCAGAGCATAGGTTTACCAGATAAGATAAATATATTTTTTTGAAATTGTTTTCAAAAGAAAGTTTAAAGAAGCATTTTTCATGAAAAAAGTGTTATATTTATAAAAAGACAAAATCCCCCAGAGCCATGTGCCCTATCTATCTCTCTCTATCCTTCGTTTTGAATTTCTCCTTTCTGTTTCAGCATGTCTGGGGACCTTGCTCCCCAGCTACAGATGCTTTTACTCATCCTCCACCTCCTCTACGTGAACCAGCAACCAGAAGAATCACCGAACAAGAAGATGGATAATAGTCAAGGAGGAAAGGACCACAACAATAATAATAATACACGTGAGAAAAGGAAATGTTATTTCTGTGGCATCGTTGGACATGTGATGAACGACTGCAGAAAGAAGAAGAGGAAGATGAGTGCTACTTGCTTCCATTGCGGCAAGGCTGGACACATGGCTAAGGACTACCCAAAGAAGAAAGGGCAGGGATAGAAAGCCGGATCCACTTCAGGGGGTAGATTCATGCGCTAGTGGCACCTCAGCAGGTACGAGGTAGTAATATTTCTGTAGAAAGTGTAGTTTATCTTTATGATCATCCAGTTCACACACTTTTTGACTCTGGCGCATCACACTCTTTTATTTCATCTGCCTTAGTAGAATCTCTGCATCTAGACACTAGTATGGTAGAAGATCCCTTAGTAGTTTCAAATCCAATTTGGGGCTCCGCTTACTTTTCAATGGTTTGTTTAGGTTTGAAAATCTCTATTCTCAGCGTTGAGTTTAGTTGTAATGCCTTTATCTTGGGCTTCTCGGGATATGGTTTGATCTTAGGCATGGACTGGTTATCCGGTAATAGTGCCATTCTTGATTGTGAGAAAAGAGTAGTTAGACTCTTGACTCGGCTTGGTAACACTCTAGAAATTTCTTGTAATCCCTTGAATGTTGTTATGCTTAGTTATCTAGAGTCGCTTGATGCTTCTGATGAGAATTTGCAATCAGTTAGAGTAGTCCGGGAATATCCGGATGTCTTTGAGGAGGTGAAAGGCTTACCTCCGAGGCAGGAAATAGACTTCCGCATATATCTTATGGATAATGCAAAGCCTGTAGCTTTACCTGTCAGACACATGGCTCCAAAGGAGAGAAAGGAGCTCAGTAAGCAGGTTAAAGAACTTCTCGAAAAAGGGTTCATTAAACGGAGCATTTCAGAATTGGGTGCTCCAATGGTGTTCGCAACCAAAGCGGACGGTTCGCTTCGCCTTTGCGTCGACTATAGGGAGTTAAACAAATTGACCAAGAAAAATAGGCACCTTCTTCCCCGAATCGACGATTTGTTTGATCAACTTGTAGGTGCGACGGTCTTCTCCCAACTTGATCTGGCAGCTGGGTTCCATCAGCTAAGAGTAGTTGAAGATAACATTGATAAAACGGCATTCAGAAACCCGGACGGTTTCTTCGAGTGGCTTGTCATGCCTTTCGGCTTGACAAACGCACCCGCTTATTTCGTAGACCTAATGAGCTGGGTGTTCAGAGAATTCCTCAACAAATTTGGGGTTGTCTTCGTAGATGATATCTTAATCTTCTCAAAGAATGAGGAAGAGCATGCTCAGCATCTGAAAGAAATCATGTAAACTCCGCGAAAGTGGTGGTAGTGCAAGATTGGAAGACACCAAGAAATGCAACCGAAGTTCGAAGCTTTCTTGGGCTAGCCGGTTTTTACCGAAAGTTTAATAGGGACTTCGCGAAAATCTCAGCTCCACTCACAAGGCTAACAAAGAAGAATCTGGCGTTCACTTGGGATTTGGACTGCGAGTTTGCTTTCCAACGATTAAAAAGGGCTCTCACAACAGCCCCAGTTCTAACTTTACCAGATGGAAGCAAAATGTTCATAGTATACACAGATGCATGTGGAACGGACTAGGCGCTGTTCTAATGCAAGAAGGAAGGGTAGTAGCTTATGGCGGAAGACAATTGAAAGTTCATGAAAAGAACTACCCAACCCACGATCTTGAGTTAGCCGCCATCGTCTTTGCGCTTAAGTTTTGGCGCCATTATCTCCTAGGTGAGAAGTTCGAATTATACACTGACCATAAATCGTTGAAATATCTCTTCTCGCAGAAGGATCTTAACTTGAGGCAGCAAAGATGGATGGAGTTTCTTGCCTCATATGACTTTGAAATTTCCTATACTCCCGGCAAAGGCAACGTAGTAGCAGATGCGTTGAGCTGAAAGAAACTAACCTTAATCCCGCTCTTTGTGGAAAGGAAAAGCTTGGAGTATATAGCCAGTTTTAACTTTAGGCCCTCCTCGGATTTTGTACCGGGTTTGTGAGCATCTCTCGAAGTACGCCCTACTCTCTTGGAATCAATAGGGGCTGCACAACGTGAAGACCCTCAGCTCATCGATGTCATTGATAAACTTATTAGGAGTGAGGCTTCTAGTCACCTCAGTAGATACACCATCGATGATAAGGGTTGGCTGAGGCAAGATGGAAGATTTTGCGTCCCACAAGCAAGGGAGTTGAAAAAAAAGGTTCTCGAGGAAGCGCATCATTCCAAGATGACTATACACCCTGGCGGTGATAAGATGTACAAGGATATAAAAAGGACTTTCTTTTAGAGCGGCATGAAGCAGGACATGGCAGATTTTGTTTCTAAGTGCATGACCTGCCAACGGGTCAAGGCGGAACAGAAAAAGCCTGGAGGACTACTTCATCCTTTAGAGGTCCCACAGTGGAAGTGGGATAGCATTTCAATGGACTTCATTGATGGACTACCTAGGTCGAGAAGATGCAATACTAGCATTTGGGTAATAGTGGATAGGCTTACTAAAAGCGCCCACTTTATACCTATCAAGAGTAGAAGGACTGCTGCATCTCTAGCATCCCTTTATCTCAAGGAAATAGTTCGACTCCGTGGGATACCCTCCAGCATTGTTAGTGACCAAGACCCTATCTTCACAAGTGAGTTTTGTCGGAGTCTGCAAGAAGCTGTAGGCACACAGTTATGTTTGAGCACGGCCTATCACCCCCAAACCGATGGCCAGACGGAAAGGGTTAATAAAGGTTCAGAGGACCTTTTGAGACTTTGAGTTCTTGACTTTGGAGGGACATAGGAGGATCACCTTCCGTTAGTGGAATTTTCCTACAACAACAGCTACCAAGCTACCATCGGTATGGCACCCTTCGAAGCCTTATATGGAAGACCATGCAAATCACCAACTTGTTGGTGAGAGTCTACAGATAAGCTTATTCTTGGGCCAGAAATGATTTGAGAAACTTTAGAGAAAGTGGACTTGATATGGAGAAGGATGAAGACAGCCCAGGACAAACAAAAATCCTACGCCGACAAAAGAAAGACCGACCTTGAGTTTGAGGTTGGGGACAGGGTTTTCCTTAAGGTATCTCCTTTAAGGAACGTTGTTCGCTTTGGATCCACAGGAAAGCTAGCACCAAGATTTGTAGGACCATTTCCTACCATCGAGAAGGTTGGGAAGATGGCCTATAGATTAGAGCTACCGAGAGACTGGCCGGAGTTCACAATGTCTTTCATGTTTCTCACCTCCGGAAGTGTTTGCATGAGTCTGTGGAAGTGGTGGAACCTAACATTCTAGAAGAAGCCGAAGTGGAACGTGAAGCAACTGTGAGGAGAGTTCCAACCCGCATCTTAGGAACTGAAGTGAAAAAGCTACGCAACCGCGAAGTCAAACTCGTTAAAGTTCAGTGGAGCGACGCCAAGGAAGATGCGACTTGGGAAACTGAGGACATAATACGCGCTGCCTACCCTCTTCTTTTTGAGGGTACATCTTTGATCTCTGTTTTTGCTTAAGTTATGCTTTATCTATCTTTATAGGTATACCTCCTCGGTCCTTTTCCTAACTCCTTAGGTAGAAAACAAATGAATGCAAACATGTATTTGAAAGCATGTTATGGATGATGGCTGCAAATGGTTGCTAGTGATTGCTAGTGGTTGCTCGTGGATGCATATACACACACCCTAGGTTATAGATCGGCTCAGTCACTTCATATTGCATATGCATATATGTATTCTCATTTGTATATGGTTGTAGCTTGATAGGCTGTCATATGGTCGTCGCATTTGTATGAATAATTGTGCACTCATATAGAATAACGAGTAGGAAAAATTTGCATACATAATGGATTAATGACACTTACATGATTCACATTAAGGAGGTCAACTGAATCAGTAGACCGCCTGATTTTTGCATTAGATAAGGACATGTACACACACTATGCATATGATCATGAAGCATTAGAAGTCTTTTACGGACAGTGGATGCCTGTGTTTGTTGGTTGAGTAGATGGACTGTTGGATGGTAGGATATACATTCTTCTTAACTTGAAAATTTCGGGGATGAAATCCTTTTAAGTGGGGGAGAATGTAACACCCCGAGAATTCTGTAACATTAAGCTTCACAAATTAAAGTGTAATTAATGCTAAATGAAAGAATTAAGGGAAATAGGTTACTTGCGTTTATCTTGGAATTCTGCTTGAGATAGAGTCCGAGTTTGTGCGAATCGGACTCCGTATGAAGGAGTTACGACCTTCGGAAGTTTCTGAATAAAATTTAAATTCAAACAACTCAGTTTAAAATTCGAAATTCGAAAAACAGGTTCAAACTGGGCTGGGCGGGAAAATTCCCGCCCAGAGACCAGGTCGACCATAGGGTCGACCATGGTGTCGACCTGGCCACCCCAGGTCGACCATAGTGTCGACCTGGGTGTCGACCTGCCAGTCGAACTACCTGGTCGACCTGACTGGGTAGCTCTGGCTCTGGCTTGAATTTCTGTGGCTCGGTGTGTCACTAGGGCTGACATGTCACCTCTTGATTGGCTCTTTGAACTTTGTATGGTCTAGATTCCTCCTGTCTTCAACTGACGGCTCAAAACAATTTAAAGATCTATAAATACACCCTAAGTCTCAACTAAAAATTCACACAAAAAAATAAGATGGGAGTCGTCATGCTGCCAGGGAGGAATTGAGCATAGCCGTCAAGAGGGAGAAGCTTAAAGACGAATCAAATTAAGAAGAAGATAAAAGTTTTAACAAATTAATCAACGCAACGTTAATCTACCCAAAGGAGCGCATCTCAATTTCAGAATTCAGAATCCAGAATTCAAGATTCTACATTCGTTGTAAGTATAGTGACCTTTCAGAATATGAAAAAAAAACTGTGATGTGATTCGATGTAAATGAAAATTGAATTGTGTTATTGTATGATATAAATTCTGTATATTGTAATGATTCTGTTATGACTTGTGTATTGATATTTGTGGCCTAAATTAATTGATGCAAGCCTACTGAACAATTGTATATGAAAAAAATGGCACTTGCAAGTTTGTGGCAAAAACTAGAATTTGATCCCTTTATGTCTATGCCTATGGCATGGACTATATACATTCACTAAGTGTAAATTAAGGCTTATGTAAACATGTTCTAGATTTGAAACCTTTTATGCCTACATGACCCAAAACCTATGATATCATTCTTATGTTTATTTGCAAGTATAATTGGATCTATGTTAAGTATCGTTTGGGTTTCATAAACTATGCAAGTACATGTTGAAAATAGGCTATGTGATTAGATGTTATAATTGGACATTTTGGTGAATATACAACATGCTAGTTTTGTGGTTGACATTATGCCAAGTTAAACATGTTTAAACACAAGTTTGTATTAGCCTAAACTATGCCATTTCATATGTCACCTACTTAGTTATACTTTGATTTGAATGCAAGTTCACATGACCCATAATTTATGTTGAATCGCTAAATTGCAAGTTCATGTGCCACACACCTTTATGTATTGTAAATGTTACATGTGCTCGATTTTCCCTTTTCTCACGTTTCTAAAGTTGGGCTGAATTGTGTCGAGCCCAACATTTGTTATAATGTTGCGAACGTACAAACGAGGGTAATAACGTTAGGTGTAAAACATGAAAAATATATATGTTGGCATGGTTGGCACATGCCAACGACAATGACATTTAAGCGGTATGAATTGATATGCCCTAGAATAAAAGATATGATATTTACACATATAATTGAGAAGTAATAAAATATGTAAATTTAGAAAACACGATATGCTTAACCCGAGGTTGGACTGAGTTATGATGTAAACCTGCCCGGACCTACCCGACTGTCCAGTAGTCACAACAATACCTATCCAATGTGGGTGGTTAAGCATTGAGCCCAATAATGACCCGAGGTTAGACTGAGCTACGGTGTAAACCTGCCCGGAACCGACCGGCACATCCAGTAACCGTAGCAATACCTGTCTAATGTGAGTGGTCTGGTGCTCTAAGAGGCTAAGGACAGATGGTAGGGTTAAGTCAACTATAAACACTTAACCAAATTCAACATGTTAACAAGAATTAACGGGTGGGGGTTAGGTAAATACAGACACTTAACCACTTAACTTAGAAAATCCTGGTAACGAGGGACCCATTTCAGCAATAACCCAAGTTAGGTATCATGGTACCCAGAAACTAGACAGGGTGGGGCACGATTACTGGGCTGATTGTAAGCGGTCAAAGCGACGGCGGTGGGTGCAACAGTGTAGGTTCTAATGGGGTGCGGGCGTGCACACACTCCGGAGCAGACAAACAGGGCACTGGGGGCACCAGTAGTATAACCTATGCCTTCTAGAATTTGTGTCGGGACCGCCACCATGGGTCTTGATACACCCCATGGTGGGACCAGCATAGGTATCTACAATTCTTGGGGGTCGTATGACACATGCTAACGCGAGTAGGAGCCGATCTTTAGAAAATGGGGATCACTTCACCCTCATCATGGGGTGCTAGTTAAAATAAGCTCAAGTAGGTGCAGAGATATAGTATGGGTGCGATATTACATTCGATTCTAAACGACACTTCCTTAGCAGGTGACACTATCCTGTTTTCAGTTTATATCTATCATGCGCATTTGTTATTCACATACTGAAAAGTTTCTAGATTTACTCAGGCTTTACGTCTGACTCTATTTTCTTTTTGTCTTCTTTTCTTTCGTTCCCCCCTTGGTCCACAGGGAGGAAACAACTCAGCTCAGTCATACTCTTTACAAGCTCTAAGACCATAGATGTATGATTTGGATCTCTTTTGCTCGGATTATGGCTTTGGATATCACTATGGGGATTTTTGTCACTTTATTTATGTTTTATGCTTCTTTAATAATCAAGACAGAAATGAGGTTTTAATGATGGAAGTATTTTGAGACAATTATGGAAAGGTTTTATTTGAACACGTATTAATGAAATAAAAGTCTGTTTGGTTTCCCCTGTTTAAGATATGTGTATTTATATCTGTCTTGAGTTTATCTGTGGCTTTTACTTATAAACCTCCACCAAAGTTAAGGCATTCTCTTTGTGAGTGACCTTAACGGAGGTGGGGTGTTTCATTTACCGTACAACACCTCATATGGTGCCATATCAATACTCGATTGGTAGCTATAATTATAGGCAAGCTTAACTAGATGCAGATGGTATTCCCATGATCCTCCAAAATCTAATACACTGACCTAAAAAGATCCTCCAATACTCGATTAACTCTCTCGGTCTGTCCATCTTTTGGGGGATCATAAGCTATACTCATGCATAGTTCGGTTGCCATTGTCTTTTGAAAACTCTTCCATAATTCACTAGTTAGAAACAATCTCAATCGCTAACAATACTCTTCGGTATCCCATGGAATCAAAATACCCACTTACGATATAACCTAGTTAACATTGATGTCAATCTAATAGGAGTATACCTTGCACTTTTGGCCAAACGATCCATGATGACCAAAATATCATCATTTCCTGCCTTTATCTTAGGTAACCCATCGACATTTGCTTCCATTTCCACAAAGGAACTTCCAATGGCTATTACAATCCTCTTGGCTTTTTTTTTGCTCTTCTTTAACCAACTGATAATGTAATACCCCCCCATTTTTAACTAAATAATAAAATAAAGATTTGTAAAATTTTCAGAATTTTATCATGGAATTAGTATCAATGCGTTTGTGGCGATTTTCTAATCAACTTAGACCTACGGTTTGCAGAAAACGGATTTAAAACGAAAAAAATATCTTTAAATGAAGTTTTAGAAAAAGATAAAAAAGAAGATATAGAGGAACACAAATAAGAAAAATTGATACCAATGAACGTAGTCTTGTGAACAAAAGCTAATTTAAGTGAGTTAGTAAGGCATGCACTTCCCAAGGCGAAGGTCAGGAGTTCGAGTCCCGCTAACTTCATGTTTTAATTTTAGAGGGACGTCTAAAGAAATGCATGTTCTAAGAAGAAGAATATATAAACTTATATATAAGACAAATTATATATAAGTGAGAATATATACATGTATATATGCATATACGTACATATGCATACATACGTATATATATATATATATATATATATATATATATATGCGTATGTGTGTGTGTATATATACGAAATCCGAAGGTAACCCGCAATCAATCCAAACAAGTAAGAAAAAAATGTCGACATAACATTTTTTGAATTTTAAAAAGAAATGTTGTTGTGCGTAAATATATATGCATAAATTCAAAAATAAAAAATTAACGTGTAATTTAAGGGCGAAAAGTAATAAATGTGGAATGAATGAAAAATGGGCAAGAGAATAACTGCATTTGAAATTTGAATATATATTAAAAAGGAAGGAATCAATGAATCGATATTATTAATAATGACGTTTATTGCACAACTATTAATATATAAAGATTTGTAGAGTTATATGCGTATATATGCGCATAAATTTGAAATTGAAAAGTTGAATGTACCTTATAATTAGAAGAAAATAATTTACATAGCAATATTTAGAAAGAGAAGAAACTTTACACGCAACATTAAACAAAATTTAGTTCTTAGCAAAATTAACATCAATAGCCCAGGTCACGGGTCGACATAGACCATATGTGGGTCGACCTATGGGGTCGACACACCCTAGAGGTGGGTAGTCACACGGGTCAACACACGAGTCGACACACAAGGGGTCCAGGTCGACCCATATCTAAGCCAATTGACGTTATATTTTCAATCTTTACAGTTCAGATTTTATTATATTTAGTCTAACGGACTAGAATCTTTCATACACTATAAATATACTAGTAGAGCCTAGCCTCCAACTCATATTTTCAGAGATAACGCCAAGGCTCTGCCATTATCTTTCTTCTCCAAACTTTTCAGAAATAATAATATTAGTTTATAGGAATTATGATTTAAGATTTGAAGACAAAGATTATAGATCTACGATATAGGTGTTTAGATTTCTTGTCTACGTGAGGTAAATTCAGTGAATCTGAATTATTAAGGTTCCTTTCTTTCTTTTTAGCATAAGATCTGTAAATTTGTGGTTATCCCAATAATGGATTAAATTAGAAAGGCCATAGAATAGTAGGCCTTAATCAGATTCAAGGATGGAAAGCAGTCGGGTTAGTGGATTTAAATTATACCTTTTGGTAATGGTATATTATCATTTACATTCCTTGAAGTTCTTAATGTGATAAATAATTGGAATTTGCAGTAATTTATTAGATAATTTATTCCCTAAGTACGTTAAGAATATTTATGTTGTATGAATCTATTCCATTAACTTTCTATTTGGATTGAGAATTACTATAATACTGAAATTGTGAATTTGACAGTAGTTATGCATATATTCTTAATATTGTTATTCAATGGTAAATTGGACATGTTGTAAAAAAAGAGTTACAGTGGATTTGGGAATAATGGTAAAAGAATTGGTAGGCCTAATTTTATATCGAAATTTATAGTAATTGAAAATTGTACATGAAAAACAGTATCTAACTCAAAAAAGGAATTTGTAGTGGGCTGAGCTAGTTAGGACTGAAAAAGGGATGCATTTCCATAGTTGTCATATGGCAAAGATACCGAAAACGTAGTTTCTAGAATAGAAAGGAAGAAAGGATTAGTGTGAAATAGGAGTTCTTTTACCGTATTGCACACTAATTAAATAAAATATATATGTATGTCTGCAATGAAAATAAAAAGAAATAGTTTGCAACTACGGATCTTAATTGATGTATATCATGGAAATATATCTTAATATTTTTTCTCTAACCAATCTAATGAATTATGCGAAATAATTTCCCAAAATAATAAGAATGCACAAGACGTTAAATAAAGAAAGATTACAACAGTGAAAGTTGGTTCATATTAAGGAACCTAGGGAAATTGGGACGAACAGGGAATATAACATATTACAATTAATTATATGAATGGGAAGGAAATGTAATAGGTAAGCTTATCCTAGGGACAAGTTTAATTATAGCATAAGTTATAATTAATGGTGAATAAAGAGCTTATTAATAAACCTTATTTGAGGAAACTAAGTTAATAAGCAAACCCACAACAAGAGGTTGTGGTAATAGTACAAAATAAGGTTAAATTTTAATAAGAAAGAATAAAGTAAGCTCATTGTTAGTAGACTTATAATTAGAAGTATTAAGTCTAATAAATGTAATAAATAATAAGCGAAAGTCCTCTTCGGTGGCATAAGGCTGATTAAAGAAAGTAACCAGCCAATTGTGAGCTAATAAATCAAGTAACTTGAATAAATGAATATGTAGATAATCAAGTTAATTAGCAATTCAATAAGATTAAGAAAGCACATGATTATAAGATTAGATGCAGGATCTAATAATGCGATGGCGTGATGCGCTGGAACTAGCCCGTACGTATGGAGATGGAGAATCCAACAGGGTAGATAATAGCAGTGTCTGGAGTAAGGAAAGGAGCACGTTTAACCGATTATTCTACAAGATTGGAGGGAGGCACAAGGCTTCTGCGGTACTTGGTGGGGTACTCTGAGATGGCCCTCTGAGAAATAACTGGATGAAGCCGTCTACTAGAGGAAGGTCTGTTGCAAGAGTATACCTTGACTGCAACTGTGGTGTGGCAGTTAAAAGGCTGTAGCAGATGGCATTGGGTGATTCAGAGGTTTGACTCGCTCTAGGATGAGGTCGGTCAGGACCAAATTAAAATTATTAATTGTCGGATACCTATCATCAGCAGTTAATAGGATGCGGAAAGACTAAGAGGCATTTTTCACCTATATATACACCATCAAGGAACATTTGGGGGGGGGGGGGTCTTTTGGCATTTTCAGAGCTCACACTCCTTCACAAACCGAATTTCATCAAGATATTCAGATTACAATCATCTTTTAAATTACATTTTAGAAGAGATTGAGTGAATTCATGCATTGTATGAGTGAAATTGAGCGAGAACCATCATTGTATTTGCATTCAAGTCATCAATTCAAAAAGTAGAAAGTGGACGTAGGCTCTTAAATGCCGAACCACTATAAATCGAGTGTTTCTTCTGTGTTTTTGATTTCATTTCATTAGAATTATTTCTAATTTGGTGTTAGAGCCATTTTTAGATCTAACATTTTGGTGCTTTCACTGAGAAATCTTTGAATTCTCCGCTTTTTAGGATTATCGTTCTACTATTTGGATCCTCAAGTTCACAGAAGTTAATCCTTCATTTTCGATATTTTTAAGTATTTGCTGATTAATCGCTGAAGAATTGGATATTATGGCTAAAGGAAGAGGAAAAGAAGTGCAATGCGCTCGGGAAAAAGAAGCTAACAAAGATTCACAAGCCGTGATTATAACGAGGTCGAGGGGCAGAGCGCTGACGCAGGTCGATCCGATCTGGTTACTCCGAACAAAACAAATGGCTCGACCTAGAACCAAAGCAGAGACGCCGATGCTGCTCGAACCCCCCTCCGAACCGAACCGATTCCTCTTCCATACTTTGATCCAAGTATGGCTGAAGCTGGTACCTCTACTCGAGCACAAACCAATGCTCCGATACCGGCTGTGACAACTAGTGAACAACCCGTTTCATCTGCACCAGTTACACACAGAGACTTTTCACGCCTCCTTGATATGCTTGAAAGTAATAGGGATGCTTTGGAAGCTCACAAGAGTTGTAACACCCCGTAATTCTGTGACATTAAGTTTCTCAAATTAAAGTATAATTAATTTTTAAAAGAAAAAGAAAAAGATCCATGCAGTTGTTTAATTTAAGTCTTGTAACTAACATTAAAAAAAGAGGTAAGGAGAGAACAATAATTATTATTGTTCTAAGACTTATTACCAAAAGCCTCTGTAGCTCAGTTGGTTAAGGCATTGGATTGGTAGCATGGAGGTCGGGGGTTCGAACCCCGGCGGCGGCATAATTTTTTTATCATTGTTTTAGAGAGGGCCAACTAAACATGCAAATATATGTACGTATACAAATTCAAAATTTAAAAGGATAAGAACATACGTATAAGGAAATAAAGAAAAAAAATATATATACATATGAGAAATATAAATATATATATATATATATACACAAAAATATATGTATACGAAAGATAAAATTCAAGATAAGGCTACAGTCAATGAAATATGGCAACATCATTTGAATTTTGAAAATAAAATGAAAGTTGTGCGTATATATATACGCGTAAAATGGTCGTTAGAGGAATTGTATACATATAAGAATATTTCATGTGAATAAAACAGTTAAATAAATTCGAGAAATTCAAAAGTTTGAAAATCAAACTTTTACGCCAAAATAGCTTGTGGGACCCAATGCTGACTCAGCACTGCGTGTATGATAAGGTTTGGCTAGATTCATCTACGTACCTGGACTATTTTCTTAACTAGGTTCAATGCTGACTCAGCGCCGCGTGTACGATAAGGTCTTGAGCAGCTATATAAACAGCCCTAGTCTTCATTCTCTTTGCACCAATTCTCTTCTATCCTTATGCTGCTAAGATTCATGGCTTCTTCCCCTCCTCTAAATTTTCTTAAATAAAATAAAATATGATTCAAGACGAGGAGATGCTGCTAAACGACTTTTAAGGAGGGATTCAAATCAAAGTTTCAAGTGAAAAATTCAAAGGCTAGCTCAAACAAGTTTCAAGCAACGACGCACGAATCATAGCCATGCTTTCCTTCTTTTCTTGATCTATTTTCTGTAAGTTGGTTATTTCTAGATCTGAATATTTTGTTTTATTTGTGACATGAAATTAAAGGAATAAAGGAATATGCCAAATCTCTCTCTCTCTCTTCGAATCTGTGTTTATACTCTTGGACTGAATTAAGAACTGTTATGATTCGAGGACAAATAAGACTGTAACCGTGACTATGACTATAGAACTGTGGCCTTGGAAAGCATATGCCTTTGGACTATGACATAAGCCTTTGATTTTGGGACATATAAACATTGCCTATGACAATGACTTATGACTATGGGAATTATTTTCCCTTTTGGACTATGAACATCGCATATGACTATGGACATTTCCTATGACTGTGACTGTGACTACAAGGATTATTTCCTTGACTAGGCCTATACCTTTGATTTGGACATAAACTATTACTTATGACATAATAAGGACAACTGTGATTTTGACACCCATGATTTATGATTAGGAAAATATTGCTTTAGTTTTGTGATTGAGAAGTTGGGTCTAAACCCAATTATTTATTCTACCTGTTCCTTGGTTTTTCTTTGGTTTTAAGACAGTGGGAATTTACCTATTAAGTTAGGTCTACCCACGTTCTTGAACCTATTTTGCCCATTCTTTGGTTTTAAGACAGTGGAAATTTACCTATTTAGTTAGGTCTACCCATATTCTTGAACCTACATTGTTATCCATACCTTTTTATGCCAATTATTCCTTCTTGTCATTTTGATTCATTCCCTTTTTTTCTACGAATCTAGATTTATTTATAATCTAGGTTGAATCACGATTATTCGAACGGTGGGAATGCGATTTGGGGAAAAACATGGAAATGAATATGAACGTAGTTGTAAACTTGGAAATTGGCATAATTTGGAATATGTATTATGACATGCATATTAAAATGAAAACGGGGAAATTTGACATGGATTAGGGAATATGTGATTTTGACATATTAAATTTAGCGTTAGTAAGTAAGCTAAATTTTAGGCATAAAATGTAAACTAGAAAAATAATTCTAGTTTTGCCATAAATTGTGAATTAGGATGTTAAACCAAGATTGGGTTAATTAAGGTTGATTTGGAATAAGTATATTAGCACAATTTTGAATTTATTCATAATTGTGAGCAATTGTCATGTTTAGAATAAATTATGATTAGCGACACTAAACTTGGTATAATTTACATACCAAAAAGTATAAATATGATAAATAAGAGAGAATGGGCCATAATAATAAATATGACAATGTACATTAAAAGAGTAGTAATGAAATCAGTAAATTAGGAGTAATTTACTTATAGAATTCGTCATAAATGTTAAATTGTTCATTTACCACAAAATATGTAACTTGGTTAAATTTTGGCCATAAATTATAAACTAGGATATTTAATCTAGTTTCGGCAATGAAATAGGAAATGGCTTAAACTGCATGTTGGGTTAGGACTTGGGCCTAGAATATAAGTATACTAGTAGGCTTGACAAATAAATATAGGCCAAATTTGTCTAAAAAGGGGAAATGGGCTTTTGAAATAAATTGTTAACAATTTATAAACAAAAGAAAAGTATTTTGATAACACCCCTTTTTATAACACATAGACCAGAAGGTTCTAGGGTGACAGAGAGGATAGTGTCTAGGCTTGGGTTTGGAAAATACAAGTTTCCTGCCCTCCCTGGCTATCCCTAACTGATCCGAAGGACGGGATGGTTGTTTTCAAAACCAGATTTGGAAATTAATCAAAAACCCTTTGAACTTAGAAAACATGAATATGCCTAACCCGAGGTTAGACTGAGTTGCGGTGTAAACCTGCCCGGAACCGACCGGCACATCCAGTAACCGCAGCAATATCTGTCTAATGTGAGAGGTTGCGGCTTTAATTTATTAATTAAAGCTAGAATGGGAAGGTTAAGGAACACTTAACCAACTTAGCACAGTTAAAGCTAGAATGGGAGGGTTAAGTCCATGGGAATACTTAGCTAAATTAACATGTTGACTAGACTAGAAGGTGGGGTTAAGTAAAGTTAATACACTTAGCCAATTTAACATGTTAATTAGACTAAAGGTTGGGGTTAAGTAATACACTTAGCCAAATTAATATGTTAGCTGGACTAGAACATAGGGTTAAGTAAACTTGAATGCTTAACCATCAGAATATGATAAATGAATAGGGTTAAGTAAAAAGCATACAGGGATAACACTTAACCAGTGTAATAGGATAAGGGAAGAGGGTTAAGATAGCTTCAATCGACTAAAGACACTTAACCAACCCAACCTGGCGAGAAAGAAAACTAAATAGTAAACCTCAGTTGAAAAAGGGACTAAGTAGTAAAACTTAGTTAAGAAAACAAGGAATTTGGAAACTAAGTGGTAAACCTTATTTAGTAGAACTGAGTAGTAATTCTTAGTATAACACGAAGGAGCGGACATCCATCTGGTTTTAAGAAGGCTCCAACGAATTGGGTTACGAAGCCCGAGGCTTCGAGGGGACGTGAGGGTACCCTTGGTATCCCTCTGTGAGGCTGCAGATGATCATCCTGGGCTCACAGAGGTTAAGGTCTGCGTTAGAAGAACCGAGGGTATGCCTTGGTTGCAATATATATATGTGGCAACCTAAAGACTAGGATGGACCAGCGTGATTCGGCGAGAAGACGGTAGCCCTGTGATAGCAACTCGTCGTCTACCATCCATCTTGAGTCAATCGAGATACGTGAAGCGGAAAGGCGGGGAACTCCAAAAGACCATATACTTGCTATCTAGTTATGGTTGCGGATGGCCATAGGATAGTGGGGCACCGGGGGCCGGCGTATAGTTCTCATTTTACAAGGTGTGCCTTTCATTAGTTAAGGGAGGGGTCAAGTGGGACCATAGCCACTGGAATAAAAACAGACCTTAGCATCTGCATCGGCAGATATCCGAAAGCTCTCGACCGAGTTCTGTATTCCTTGATTTGCCCTGTCACAGGACTCGGATCGCACATTACAGGACATGTGCATCTAGACAAGCGATAACGATTCGCGATACATGCGTGGGGAAGCCTAGGAGCATATACCACTCTAGGTAGTGTGTCCTAGACTTGGGGGCATTGTTCGTCAGGTAGCGTAATCCCTAGTTGGACTAGGTGGCATAAACCCTGAACTCGAAAAGCGTTCAGCAGATAGCGTAAAACTATAGTTAAATCTAAGAAGCACTTGATAGAAAAACCTAGATTAGATCTAGGTAATAAATAATAAATGTATGCCTGAAGACATTGGAAACTACAGGGGTTGGGATCACGTTATCGTTACTAGTTGAACACTAGTTAGGTGGTGCAGAGATATAGAAACCAGTATAATAAGGAAATAGCGAAGCTGCGAAAGTATTAGAGCGTATCCAGTCATCTTAGCATATCTTGTGACTACCTTGTCTAATCTTGTTGACCTTATCGTCATGGTGTAATCTTGTATTCAGTTAATTCATGTCGTTTTGTTTTTCCATGTTCACATGCTAGAAGTTACTGAACTTACTCAGGCTTTATGTCTGACTCTGTTTTTCTTTCGTCTTCTTTTCTTCCGTTCCCCCCCCCCCCCAGGTAGTTGAGGAGGGAATAGTATAACTCAGGATTAGACTGGACCGTTGCTCTTTCCCAGCTTGAAGATTTGACGAAGTTGTCTTTGGATTCTCTTCCAGATGCTATGGCTGGCTCTTGCTACATTGGGGAATATATAAATGTATTTTCATGCTTCTTTATTTTATAAAGACAGATGATACTCTGATATTGTAAAAGAATCTTGTACAGACTAAATTATCAATAAAGCAAAGTTCTATTTTCCACTGTTTAATAATTTGTCTGTCTTGTAATTTATCTGCATCTTTTACCCAAAATGCTCCACAGAACTTAGTGCATTCCCTTTGTGAGTGACACTAACGGACGTGGGGTGTTACACGTGGTATCAGAGCTGAAGGTTACCGGATCAGATAAAAGATTTGAAAAATTATTTTCAAAAGGTTTTTAAAGAAGCATTTTTAAAAGAAAGGATTTGTTTTAAAGGCATATTCCCCAAAGCCATACGCATTGTCTCCTCTTCCTCTGTTTGAATTCTTGTCTCCTTCTTTCTTGAGTCTCTGGGGCTCCTGGCTTTCTGGGAGGTAACCTCATCGAAGGGCAAAGTAGTGCCCGACTTCCATCTATAGCCGTAGTTGTTTCACTTACGGCCAGTCTTCTTTCAAGTTTATATGGTTTTTCCGTGCGATAGAGGCAACTTTCGAGAGATTTGCCAACATGGTTACACGCGGAAGTTTGGCAAAGGAGCACGACCCAAGGATGAGGAAATTATGGATGTAGACTTGGCTCACGAAGGAGGAAGGGATTATAAAACCTAAGACAAGAGCAAGTATCTTTACTATGGTATGATAGGACATATACTTAAGGACAAGGGCAAGAACGAGGACGAGATTTTCAGAAGGACAAGTACATGCTTTCGCCACCAAGCGCACCTAGGAGAAAGGTGGTCCGGTTGGAAGAGTCTAGTTTTCTGTTCGTACTATTTCCTTAGGTTCCAGCGCTTCTTAATTGTTCATACCCACTTCCATAGTTGAGTCTCTGCACCATAGTACGTGTATAGTAGAAAGATCCCACTAGAGTCTCAAATCCAATTGGTGGTCCGACCAGTTTTTGGTTAGTAGGGATTTGAGGATAGCTATCGAGTTTGCTTATATCATCTCACGTAGATCGTCTAAATTCGGAGAAGATATTCCTTGGATGCTTGTCTGATATTGATTTAGGCCTTTGGGGCTTGTACTTGAGGAACGTCGAGTTCGGTTTGGATGGTTTGCGTGAAAGATGAATAGTTGTGGTAGGTACTCTAAAAAGTACGGAGTGATCTTTTGACTCTCATAGTTATGGCGTGATGGATAAGCCAAGAGGGAGGCCTCTAATCATCTTAGTACATATACTTGGCGCCGTGATTGACATCTGTTTATTTTGGAAATGGAGATTAGGAACTTCACAATCGTGAAGATAAATTGGTTAAGATACAGTGGAGTAAAGCTCAAGAAGGCTAGATACTAGCAACATGCCCTTTTTCCTTAAGGGTGCATCCTTGATTTCTCTGTTTAGGAGCTTTACGCGTAGTTGTTTCTCTCTTTCCAAAGTATATCCTCTAGGTCGTATCTGCGATCCTTAGGTAGAAGCCAATGGACGTAAACATGTATTTGAAACATGTTATGGTTGAATGGTTGCAAGTGGTTGCAAATGGTTGCTCGTGGATGCATATGCATACGTATTAGGCACTAGATCAAGTTTGGACGCTCTCATATTGCATTTACATATATGCATTTGTTTATAAGTTGAACTTGATATGATATCATATGGACGTTGCATATGGATGAATGGCTGTGCACGCATGTAGTATTTACATGACTAGGGATGTTTGCATGCATGATTGGACGCATGGCACTAACATGATTTGCATTAAGGAGGTCAACTGAATCAGTAGACCGCCTGATTTTGCATTAGATAGAGACATATATACACACTATGCATATGAACATGAAAGCATTAGAAATCTTTTAAGGACAATGAATGCCTGTGATTGAATGGTTGAGTAGATGGGTGACTGGATGGTAGGACACATTCTTCCTAACTTGAAGATTTTGGGGACGAAATCTTTTTAAGTGGGGGAGAATGTAACACCCCGTAATTCTGTGACATTAAGTTTCTCAAATTAAAGTATAATTAATTTTTAAAAGAAAAAGAAAAAGAAAAAGATCCATGCAGTTGTTTAATTTAAGTATTGTAACTAACATGAAAAAAAGAGGTAAGGATAGAACAATAATTATTATTGTTCTAAGACTTATTACCAAAAGCCTCTGTAGCTCAGTTGGTTAAGGCATTGGATTGGTAGCATGGAGGTCGGGGGTTCGAACCCCGGCGGCGGAATAATTTTTTATCATTGTTTTAGAGAGGGCCAACTAAACATGCAAATATATGTACGCATACAAATTCAAAATTTAAAAGGATAAGAACGTACGTATAAGGAAATAAAGAATATATATATATATACATATGAGAAATATAAATATATATATATACAAAAATATATGTATACGAAAGATAAAATTCAAGATAAGGCTACAGTCAATGAAATATGGCAACATCATTTGAATTTTGAAAATAAAATGAAAGTTGTGCGTATATATATACGCGTAAAATGGTCGTTAGAGGAATTGTATACATATAAGAATATTTCATGTGAATAAAACAGTTAAATAAATTCGAGAAATTCAAAAGTTTGAAAATCAAACTTTTACGCCAAAATAGCTTGTGGGACCCAATGCTGACTCAGCACTGCGTGTATGATAAGGTTTGGCTAGATTCATCTACGTACCTGGACTATTTTCTTAACTAGGTTCAATGTTGACTCAGCGCCGCGTGTACGATAAGGTCTTGAGCAGCTATATAAACAGCCCTAGTCTTCATTCTCTTTGCACCAATTCTCTTCTATCCTTATGCTGCTAAGATTCATGGCTTCTTCCCCTCCTCTAAATTTTCTTAAATAAAATAAAATATGATTCAAGACGAGGAGATGCTGCTAAAAGACTTTTAAGGAGGGATTCAAATCAAAGTTTCAAGTGAAGAATTCAAAGGCTAGCTCAAACAAGTTTCAAGCAACGACGCACGAATCATAGCCATGCTTTCCTTCTTTTCTAGATCTATTTTCTGTAAGTTGGTTATTTCTAGATCTGAATATTTTGTTTTATTTGTGACATGAAATTAAAGGAATAAAGGAATATGCCAAATCTCTCTCTCTCTCTTCGAATCTGTGTTTATACTCTTGGACTGAATTAAGAACTGTTATGATTCGAGGACAAATAAGACTGTAACCGTGACTATGACTATAGAACTGTGGCCTTTGAAAGCATATGCCTTTGGACTATGACATAAGCCTTTGATTTTGGGACATATAAACATTGCCTATGACAATGACTTATGACTATGGGAATTATTTTCCCTTTTGGACTATGAACATCACATATGACTATGGACATTTCCTATGACTGTGACTGTGACTACAAGGATTATTTCCTTGACTAGGCCTATACCTTTGATTTGGACATAAACTATTACTTATGACATAATGAGGACAACTGTGATTTTGACACCCATGATTTATGATTAGGAAAATATTGCTTTAGTTTTGTGATTGAGAAGTTGGGTCTAAACCCAATTATTTATTCTACCTGTTCCTTGGTTTTTCTTTGGTTTTAAGACAGTGGGAATTTACCTATTAAGTTAGGTCTACCCACGTTCTTGAACCTATTTTGCCCATTCTTTGGTTTTAAGACAGTGGGAATTTACCTATTTAGTTAGGTCTACCCATATTCTTGAACCTACATTGTTATCCAAACATTTTTATGCCAATTATTCCTTCTTGTCATTTTGATTCATTCCCTTTTTTTTCTACGAATCTAGATTTATTTATAATCTAGGTTGAATCACGATTATTCGAACGGTGGGAATGCGATTTGGGGAAAAACATGGAAATGAATATGAACGTAGTTGTAAACATGGAAATTGGCATAATTTGGAATATGTATTATGTCATGCATATTAAAATGAAAACGGGGAAATTTGACATGGATTAGGGAATATGTGATTTTGACATATTAAATTTAGCGTTAGTAAGTAAGCTAAATTTTAGGCATAAAATGTAAACTAGAAAAATAATTCTAGTTTTGCCATAAATTGTGAATTAGGATGTTAAACCAAGATTGGGTTAATTAAGGTTGATTTGGAATAAGTATATTAGCACAATTTTGAATTTATTCATAATTGTGAGCAATTGTCATGTTTAGAATAAATTATGGTTAGCGACACTAAACTTGGTATAATTTACATACCAAAAAGTATAAATATGATAAATAAGAGAGAATGGGCCATAATAATAAATATGACAATGTACATTAAAAGAGTAGTAATGAAATCAGTAAATTAGGAGTAATTTACTTATAGAATTCGTCATAAATGTTAAATTGTTCATTTACCACAAAATATGTAACTTGGTTAAATTTTGGCCATAAATTATAAACTAGCATATTTAATCTAGTTTCGGCAATGAAATAGGAAATGGCTTAAACTGCATGTTGGGTTAGGACTTGGGCCTAAAATATAAGTATACTAGTAGGCTTGACAAATAAATATAGGCCAAATTTGTCTAAAAAGGGGAAATGGGCTTTTGAAATAAATTGTTAACAATTTATAAACAAAAGAAAAGTATTTTGATAACACCCCTTTTTATAACACATAGACCAGAAGGTTCTAGGGTGACAGAGAGGATAGTGTCTAGGCTTGGATTTGGAAAATACAAGTTTCCTGCCCTCCCTGGCTATCCCTAACTGATCCGAAGGACGGGATGGTTGTTTTCAAAACCAGATTTGGAAATTAATCAAAAACCCTTTGAACTTAGAAAACATGAATATGCCTAACCCGAGGTTAGACTGAGTTGCGGTGTAAACCTGCCCGGAACCGACCGGCACATCCAGTAACCGCAGCAATATCTGTCTAATGTGAGAGGTTGCGGCTTTAATTTATTAATTAAAGCTAGAATGGGAAGGTTAAGGAACACTTAACCAACTTAGCACAGTTAAAGCTAGAATGGGAGGGTTAAGTCCATGGGAATACTTAGCTAAATTAACATGTTGACTAGACTAGAAGGTGGGGTTAAGTAAAGTTAATACACTTAGCCAATTTAACATGTTAATTAGAC
Source organism: Allium sativum (assembly GCA_030737875.1). Classification (NCBI taxonomy): domain Eukaryota; kingdom Viridiplantae; phylum Streptophyta; class Magnoliopsida; order Asparagales; family Amaryllidaceae; genus Allium; species Allium sativum. The sequence continues at coordinate 206,916,404 of CM060918.1, forward strand.
TAAAGGTTGGGGTTAAGTAATACACTTAGCCAAATTAATATGTTAGCTGGACTAGACCATAATAGGGTTAAGCAAACTTGAATGCTTAACCATCAGAATATGATAAATGAATAGGGTTAAGTAAAAAGTATACAGGGATAACACTTAACCAGTGTAATAGGATAAGGGAAGAGGGTTAAGATAGCTTCAATCGACTAAAGACACTTAACCAACCCAACCTGGCGAGAAAGAAAACTAAATAGTAAACCTCAGTTGAAAAAGGGACTAAGTAGTAAAACTTAGTTAAGAAAACAAGGAATTTGGAAACTAAGTGGTAAACCTTAGTTAGTAGAACTAAGTAGTAATTCTTAGTATAACACGAAGGAGCGGACATCCATCTGGTTTTAAGAAGGCTCCAACGAATTGGGTTACGAAGCCCGAGGCTTCGAGGGGACGTGAGGGTACCCTTGGTATCCCTCTGTGAGGCTGCAGATGATCATCCTGGGCTCACAGAGGTTAAGGTCTGCGTTGGAAGAACCGAGGGTATTACTTGGTTGCAATATATATATGTGGCAACCTAAAGACTAGGATGGACCAGCGTGATTCGGCGAGAAGACGGTAGCCCTGTGATAGCAACTCGTCGTCTACCATCCATCTTGAGTCAATCGAGATACGTGAAGCGGAAAGGCGGAGAACTCCAAAAGACCATATACTTGCTATCTAGTTATGGTTGCGGATGGCCATAGGATAGTGGGGCACCGGGGGCCGGCGTATAGTTCTCATTTTACAAGGTGTGCCTTTCATTAGTTGAGGGAGGGGTCAAGTGGGACCATAGCCACTGGAATAAAAACAGACCTTAGCATCTGCATCGGCAGATATCCGAAAGCTCCCGACCGAGTTCTGTATTCCTTGATTTGCCCTGTCACAGGACTCGGATCGCACATTACAGGACATGTGCATCTAGACAAGCGATAACGATTCGCGATACATGCGTGGGGAAGCCTAGGAGCATATACCACTCTAGGTAGTGTGTCCTAGACTTGGGGGCATTGTTCGACAGGTAGCGTAATCCCTAGCTGGACTAGGTGGCATAAACCCTGAACTCGAAAAGCGTTCAGCAGATAGCGTAAAACTATAGTTAAATCTAAGAAGCACTTGATAGAAAAACCTAGATTAGATCTAGGTAATAAATAATAAATGTATGCCTGAAGACAATGGAAACTACAGGGGTTGGGGTCACGTTATCGTTACTAGTTGAACACTAGTTAGGTGGTGCAGAGATATAGAAACCAGTATAACAAGGAAATAGCGAAGCTGCGAAAGTATTAGAGCGTATCCAGTCATCTTAGCATATCTTGTGACTACCTTGTCTAATCTTGTTGACCTTATCGTCATGGTGTAATCTTGTATTCAGTTAATTCATGTCGTTTTTTTTTTCCATGTTCACATGCTAGAAGTTACTGAACTTACTCAGGCTTTATGTCTGACTCTGTTTTTCTTTCGTCTTCTTTTCTTCCGTTTCCCCCCCCCCCCCAGATAGTTGAGGAGGGAATAGTATAACTCAGGATTAGACTGGACCGTTGCTCTTTCCCAGCTTGAAGATTTGACGAAGTTGTCTTTGGATTCTCTTCCAGATGCTATGGCTGGCTCTTGCTACATTGGGGAATATATAAATGTATTTTCATGCTTCTTTATTTTATAAAGACAGATGATACTCTGATATTGTAAAAGAATCTTGTACAGACTAAATTATCAATAAAGCAAAGTTCTATTTTCCACTGTTTAATAATTTGTCTGTCTTGTAATTTATCTGCATCTTTTACCCAAAATGCTCCACAGAACTTAGTGCATTCCCTTTGTGAGTGACACTAACGGACGTGGGGTGTTACAAGAGTGATAGTCTTCGTATGCAAGAGAACATAATCACTATGAGTAGGGGAATCAATGAGCTTCGTAGGCAGAAGATACCCTCTCCAACTCGCTGCCTTGCAGCAGATCAGTCATCCTCTTCGGATGAAGAGCACCCACGTGAAAGAAGGCCACTTGAGCGACCTCAAAATCTTGATCAATTGAACTTTGGATCATTAGGATCCCGTGAAGATGCTGCTCATGTGTTAGGACCTGACGACCCGAGCCTGAGAGAACCTATGTTGTTGCCCATGCGTGGATCCCACGTTTTACCCAGGGATCCTAAAATTATCAGTCCCACACAAGGACAGCTTCTCCAACCCCTTCCTCCCGTGAATGACCGGGAGTGGAGGGAACAGAGTAGAGCAGCTGCCGCTAGAAACAGGAGGATATCCCCTAATCAGGAGTGCAGGGGTAATCCAAACATTAGGGCGAGAGAGCCTGAGCCTACATTAACAAATGTTGATGTATGGGCGATGGTGCGCCAAATCATGTCTGAAAGCCGACACTACACCAATGAGGACTGGGGCATTGAACGAAGTCACACCCCCTTTACGGATGATATATTGGACTTCCAATTCCCTCGGTGATTTAATTTGCCACAAATGGATAGGTATTCAGGGAGAACCGATCCAGGACAACATCTGATGAGATATGCATGGTTCATGAATGTCGCAGCAGCTCTGGACACTGTAAAATGAAAAGCCTTCCCAATTTATCTAGAAGACGTGGCACTGATGTGGTTCAGCCGACTCCCTCCTAGGTCGATATCAACCTTTAAAGAACTAAGTGAGCGCTTTATGAACCAGTTTCGGCTTCATGCTCGAAAATCTAAAAGCGTCATTGAATTGTCAAGGATTAAACAGGCTCCAAGTGAATCTTTAAAGTCATATTTAGACCGTTTCAACCTGGCTGTTACCGAATTCAGTGACCCTCATGAACCTACCATTTTGATGGCCTTACTAGAAGAAGTTGATCCTGACACAGAATTCGAGGATTACTTGTCTGGAAAACCGCCCCTACTAGGGAATTGCTTTACGAAAAAGCCAATATTCGCTTGAGACGAGAGGAAGCCCATGCAAATAGAAAAAGAAAATCGCAAGGGGCTTCTAAGGAAAATATTCAAAGCAATGTTGTAGTAAAGCAGTCAGGCGATAGCTCAGGAAGAGTCAAGGTAAACATCGGCAACAAGAACGAAGGCAATAACAACAGAATTGGCAACGACAATAGAAGGAATAGAAATCGAGGGAACAACGCCAGTAAAAGGCCTCAATCCAAACTTTTGAGAACTATTCGTCGTTGAGTGACACATTGGAAAACATTTATCTGGATACATACAACATATTGCAATATAAAAATCCACCACCCAGAGAGTAAACCGAAAAAGAGATCGCTATGGGAATGTTTTGTTTGTTCCATGGAAACCACGGTCATTCAACCAACGAATGCCGTCATTTGAGAGATGTAGTTGAGAAATTGTTGCGGGAATGGAAGCTAAACGAGTACAAATTTGCCCCACGGGATAGAGGGAAAGGAGGGCAAGCCCCGAACCAAAATCAGCCTACATCTAAACCCACAGCCCAACAAAAAGGTAAAGGGATCGTTATCAATACCATTATAGGCGGGCCCTATCTAGTTAGCCATTGTTTCAAAGCAATGGATCCGTACGTTAATGCCTCCAAGCACTTTGAAGTAGGATAATGCAGCAACCTCGAAGACATCACTCCAGTGAAACAACAAAAGACGATGTCAGACGACGTCATATTCCGTGGTAGAGATGATACCGGAATTCAGTCACCCACTGAAGACCCGCTAGTAATTACCACAGCCATCGGCCCCGCTTTAGTCCATAAGGTGTTGGTGGATAATGGAAGCTCGGTTAATATCCTCTTTAAGAAAGCCTTTGAACCAATGAGGCTCGAAGCGAAAGACTTAAAGCCCTACGAAGGATGGACACGGGGCTTCAATGGGGGCATCGACGACTCCGATAGGGTATGTAGAATTATCGGTGACATTAGGACAAGGAGATCGCCAGAGAGTGAGAATCATACCATTTGTAGTTTTGGATGTTGAGTCACCCTACAATGCCTTCCTGGGCCGATCGGCCCTAGCAGAGTTTAGGGCATGTATTGCACCTTGGTGCTTGCTGCTTAAATTCCCAATCGACGCAGGAGTAGGGGCGATGAGAGGTGATCAAGCTACGAGACGAGCTTGCTATATGACAGAGTTGAAGATACTAATGAAGGGGTTGAATATAGAACCCCAGGGTACTTCTTCCCCTTCGAAGGAAAATTCAGCATAACAATTAAGGGGTCCATCCTTAAGAGAGTCGCCCGGAGATGCACTCGAGGATATAGATCCCAGAGAGGATAAGAAACCAGATGACCGAAAGGCGACTCCCAATAAAACGAAAGTGGACATCTCCATTGATGATGTGGATTCGACAAAAGTATTGAAAATCGGATTGCAGCTTGATCCAATTCGAGCGAAAGAGTTGGCTGACTTTTTGAAGGTATATCTGGATGTTTTTTCCTGGACTCACGCTAATATGTATGGGATATTGCCTGCTATTATGAGCCATTCTTTGAGTATCAACCCAAAACACCCACCAGTCAAGCAGAAGAGGCGGATGTTAGGCCCGGAGCGGTCAGCAGCCTTGAAGGAAGAAGTCAACAAATTAAAGGATAATGGATTCATCAAGGACTCGAAATATCCCGACTGGATATCGAATCCTATCCTAGTCAGAAAAACTAACGGGAAGTGGCGTACGTGCATTGACTTCTCTGACTTAAACAAGGATTGTCCGAAAGATAGCTTTCCTCTTCCCAGAATTGATCCACTCGTAGATTCAATAGCCAGACAAGAGCTCCTTTCCTTTATGGATGCCTATTCGGGATACAATCAAATTCCCATGCACATACCAGATCAGGAGTACACGAGTTTCATCACAGACTTGGGGTTATATTGCTATTTGGTAATGCCATTTGGATTAAAGAATGCAGAAGCCACATATCAGTGCTTGGTTAACTGCATGTTCTATAATCGAATTGGAAAAACCATGGAAGTCTATGTGGACGACATGCTTATGAAGTATATACTGTCTTCCGATCAAACAAAAGACTTAGCAGAGAAGTTTCGCATTTTGCGACGGTATGGGGTGAAGTTGAACCCTCTAAAATGTTCGTTTGGGGTCGCATCTGGGAAGTTCCTCAGGTTCATCGTAAGTTCTGGAGGAATTGAGATCAATCCTAGCCGGATAGCAGCAATAAGAAATATTAAAGAACCATGAAAAATTAAGGATGTTCAATGCCTGGCAGGGAAGATTGCCGCTTTAAGCAGGTTTATTTCCAAAGCCACGGACAAGTGTGTCCTTTTCTTCGATTTGATAAAACGGGGGAAACGCAACTTCGCGTGGACTCCCGATTGTGTGGAGGCTTTTCAGAATCTACTGGATTTATTAGAGAAACCCTCGATATTGTCAAAACCTGTGGACCACGAGGAATTGTTTGTCTATCTGGCGGTGTCATCTTATGCTATCAGCACAACACTAGTGCGTGAAAAAGCAAGGTCCAAAGGCCTATATACTACGTAAGCAAGAAGCTAGCCACTGCAGAGCGTAATTATCCAAGAATAGAAAAACTTGCTTATAGTCCCTTGATTGCCTCCCGAAAGCTCCGTCATTCCTTTCAGGATCACCCGATAGTTGTATACACCGATCAACCACTAAGACAAGTGTTGCAAAATCCCGAAGCATCGGGGCGGTTAATTAAGTGGAATATCGAGTTGAGTCAATTCGATTTGAATTTTCAACCACGAAGATCAATAAGGGGGCAGGCCTTAGCCGACTTCATAGCAGAATTCATGATTCCCGAAGAGGAAACAGTGGATGATAAGGTTGTTGCTTCAGAACAAGAGTTAGATCTAAGTCGTGGAAGTTATATACGGATGGGGCCAAGAATGATCGAAGATCCGGCGTCGGAGTTGTTTTAATCACTCCTTAAGGACGATCTATTTACTACGCCCTACGATTGGAATTTCCCGCTACAAATAACGATTCCGAGTATGAAGCCCTGATTGACGGGCTAAAGCTCACCAAGGAATTAGGAGTAAAAACATTGGATATATGCTGTGACTCCAAGATAGTTGTCTACCAGGTACAAGAGGAGTTTGTTACCAAAGGACCTCGGCTTGTTACTTATCTTAGAAAAGTAAAGGAGTAACTGGGCAATTTGAAGCGTTATAGCATAACACGCAATCAAGAGCAGAGAATCAGAAATAGACCGGTTGGCAAAACTAGCAAGTTCTGACAACCCTAATGAAACTGAAATGGTTCCAATAGAGATATTGGAGTCACCAAGTTTCGACCTAATGGAGGTGGAACTAGCCCTAGAAGCCGAGCTAGAGAGGGAATCATGGATGACACCAATTAAGAACTTCCTTAATAGTGGAATTCTCCCGTTGAAGAAAAGCAAAAGACGAGTTGTAACACGTAAGGCTGCAAGATACGTTTTACAGGATGATGTCCTTTATCATCAAGGGTTTTCCATGTCCCTACTACGGTGTATCGCACAAGGCTACATCAAACGTGTACCACAGGAAGTACATGAAGGTGAGTGTGGAGACCACACCGGGGGCCAAACCCCAGCAAAGAAAGTATTGCGGTATGGAAATTTTTGACCTACTATGAATCACGATGCTGCAACAAATGTCAAAGATTCGCAAAAATTACCAGAGCACCTCCAACCCGGCTTAAGTCAATGGTAAGCCCATGGCCGTTTGCTATGTGAGGAGTTGATATTATTGGAGTGTTACCTATCGCCAAAGGAGGAGCAAAGTACGCGATCGTCGCCGTGGATTATTTCACGAAGTGGGTGGAAGACGAACCCTTAACCACGATCACGGGAAGGAAGGTGATAAGTTTTGTGGTCAGAAACATTATCTACCAATTTGGGATACCGAAGACCATTATAACTGATAATGGAACACAATTCGACAGCGCCGAATTCAGAAACTTTTGTCAGAAATACAAGATTGATAAAAGGTATGCCGCTGTAGCTCACCCGTAGACAAATGGGCAGGTTGAAGCAATAAACAAAATTATTTAAGCTATTCTTAAGAAGCGGTTGGAACGAGCCAAAACCAAGTCGGTGGACGAATTACCGCTAGCTTTGTGGGCCTACAGAACGACCTTTAAGATAGCAGTCATACTCCCTTTTCACTCTCCTTCGGATCAGAGGCAGTGATCCCGGTGGAGCTCGAAGTCCCCTCTCATAGAGTGACATACTATGACCCAATGACGAATAGAGCACTCCTCCTAGAGTCTCTTGACATGGTTGAAGAGAAAAGAGACAAAGCTGACTTGCGTGCCTCAAGACATTGACACCAAGTAGCATGTTATTATGACCGAAAAGTTCGCTTCAGGACTTTCGAACCAGGGGACTTGGTGTTAAAGTGAATCTTCCAGCCTTCAACCCAATTGAGTCCAAAGTGGGAAGGACCATATGCCATCCAACGGAAGCTTGATACAGGAGCCTTCAAGCTAACGACCGTGGATGGCGAGAAGATTCCCAGAGCTTGGAATGCTCAGCACTTGTGGCGATATCTAAGCTAAATATGCAATGTTTTCCTTTTGTTTTTATAGACTATGTAAAAAGGCACGACTTGCCTTAAAAAGTCTGTTTGTATGAATGAAGAATTATGAAGTGGATGTAGGCTACGACTTAGCTGAACGACTATAAAAACATCGTGCGTCATTTACTTCCCTGCATTATTTTTATCTTCAGTAATTATTCTATCATGACTATGAAACACAAAACATTAAATTAAACTTGAAAAATTAGAGACAATTCGTGTGCAGGAGAAAACTAAATGACCGTTTGCATAATAAGATAGAAGGAATGAGAAGATGACATTCCTAACTCTAACTCTCATGAATTGAGAGAGAGTATAATGGACAGGAAGACGACATCCCTTGAGGCATGAAGGTGCACCCCGCTAAGAGACCGCCTCGATAATACTCTAACCTGGTTATGAGACAGGAGAGTACAAAGATGCTAGAAGCATAAGCATCAATGACAACGGAAATTTTGCCCCGCCAGAGAGTCGGGGGCAACATAATGTTGAATCTAATCAATCTCGAATAAGCCTTAGTTAGTCAGTTTATTCAAGATTGATTGGGGGCATATATATACACATGTTCCCTTGATAATGACTTTATTATATAACTGTGATATGACATGTTGTTTATCTGTATTTTTACTTAGATGATTAATTTACAGATATTTGACATTGTAGGGAACAAAATATTTTATTCACAAACATGCGAGTTTATACAGAAAAACTAAGCAAAAGATGCAAGGGCCGCGCTCGCTACAACAATAACGGACCAGTGGAATATCAAAACAAAAGACAAAACGTGTTTTCACTTGGACTTCGGAGTACACTTTTCCTTCTTGGCAGCCTTGAGCTTTTCATTCTCTTCTTTCTTAGTCTCAGTGAAAATGCACTGTAGTTTCTTCTTCCCCAGGACTGTGACACTGGGATCAATAGAAGATTTTTTAGCAAGTTCCTCAGTGATCGATCTTGTTGAAAGTTTAATGACTAACTTGACCCAAGAGGTACTGTCGCAAGAGGCTTAAGATTTTCAGGATTTATCTCCTCAACTTTCAACTGCATATGCATATATTGCTTGGCCTTCATCTCGACCAAAGTCAGATCATCGACATTCCCTACATCCCCATTTATAGTAACATCGGGGTCTTCATCATGCCCGTCAATACCACCGTCCTCTTTCAAAGTAGCTATTATTTCATCATCATGAGGAGTTTTGGTGTTAAATGGTACAGGAGCCTTGTCGACAACCTCCTCTCTCTCGCCCTCGTCACCCTTTCCAGGTTCTGTAGCAGTGACTTCATCATGTTTCTCCCGGGTCTCTTTAGTAGACTTTTTACCCGGAGACGTCTTTTGTGAATCGTCGGTCCTCTCAACTTGCTTAGTACCTACAGAGCGAGAAGCAATAGTTATTAACTCAGGAGAAAACATGGGGCCTTCAATTGTCTGTCTGATAACATGACCAAAGGTTAAAATAGCCTTGATGAATTGAGGCGAAAAGGTAGAAATACCTTTAGTAGACTTCTCGACTTGAACGGCGGTAACTTCAGAGATAGACTCGATTATAAGAGACAAAAGAGAAGCCTCAGGAATTCCTGGCCTTACCGGGTTATATCCCTCTACTCCAATGACCTCAGCTGTAGCAGAAGCGGAGCCGGCTTCGATGGTATTTTTTCCTTTGGCTTGGCGCTTCTCCTCCTCCATGGCAGCAACAATATCTACGCCATTTGGCCAAACGCACTGGTTCCCCACCCCTAAGGAACGTCTCCATAAGCTTATTTTCGTCAATCGAATCCACTCCGAGTTCTGCTTTCTCCCATTCGACCAATTGGTCCCATGCCTACACAAGGGGAGTGGGATAGTCCTTAAGCCAAGCAAGGTCTCGGTGACGGATCACTTGAGCAAAGAATCCGACCATTGTTTCACCACTCTCGTCAATCTCCCTTTTAGCATCTTGGAGTCGTTCGTTGACTTTCTCGACTCGATGTAATGCCGTATTTGCATTTCCTTCGGCAAGAGCTGCCCTTGTCTCAGCCTCCAGCAATTTAGACTCGAGCTCGGCGTTCTTTTTTGCTAGGTCCGCTTTCTCTAGGGCAAGACGAGTGCTTTAAGATTTAGCATCCTCTACCTGTTTCTTTAAGTCTATTCGCTCCAGACTGTGGGATTCAGGCTTGGAATGATAACGCTTTTGTAATTCCTCGAGCTGCTTCTTATAATTATCTGCGTCGCGTTGTACAAGAGCAAGCTTAGCTTGAGCATCCTCTAGATCTTTCTCAGAGTTTTCGATGGCCCTTGCATCATACTCAGCAGCGTCGACCATGGTTTTCACATCTGCCATCAGATGACTAATGATTTTAGAGAGAGTCTTTGCATACTTCTTCATTTCTTTATACTTTCCATCCACAAAATCTATAGTAGCCTCGACATCGTTGGCCCAATCAGGTTTTACCAGTTTGAGTTTTGAGACATAGTCCATGTGCCCGAAATGGTGTTCGGGAAATTGTTGCCTCAGAACTTCCAGTCTAGCCTGGTTCTCGTCATTAAGAATAACCGGCCTTGTGGTAGTTATGTCAACGTGCGACGAGATAGCTTCGAAGTTGGTTGATTCTTTCCTGCATCCTTCCCCGATTCTGGTTGCTTCCCTTTTGGATCAGGAACCCTTCTTGAGGTATCATCTTAAGGAATTGTGCCGTTAGATGGAGCAGGAGGCTTAGTGCTGTACTTATCTTTCTCATGATTTGAAGGATGGCTCTTGTATTTATATGAACCTTTGTGATGTAGGGATCGAGAACGGGAAGGTCGATAAGGCTTTGGAAGTCGATCCCTCCTATCGTCTCTACCCCTACTCTCATGCCAATCATGCTTCTCGTCGGAAACCATTGGCAGCATACTCGAACGAACATCTCGCATATGATATCGCTGCCTCACCATTTGACCTATAAGAAGAAATGAAGGAATATTAGAGTCAACGTTAACATAAAATCAAGTGCTGTGACGTGCCGTACTAGAGTGCAATGTGTTTCCTAAAGTGGTAATTCCCCCTAGACAGACTAGAGCCCGGACTAAGGCCGGTATGAGTAGTCTCCTTGGACTTTACTGGAGTAACTTCTTCCTTAGAAGTGAAAGCAAGAGGATTGGTCGCAAAGTAATTTGTGGTACAAAAGGTCTCGGGCAAGGAAAGGTTTCCTAAATCCTGATATATAGGGTCATCAACTGTAGTTTTATCTCCTAAAGGAATGACTGATGGTAACTCCTTTGGAGGGATTAGCCTTTCAGGGGTAGCTACGTCTTCAGGAGTGAAATATGTATCTCTATCCTTTTTGGTTATGTTCGCCAGTTTGTCATCCTGAGTCGAAGGAGGAGAAGGAGAGTCCCTAAGGGGTACCGTTGGATTTTTCGAGCTATCTCCCACCACAGGAATAATATCAACTGGGGGTATGTACATGTAAGGGCCTTCTCCATGCCCTATGCTACGGGTTATGGCAAGAAGACAATGATGATGCAGATATTCATCTACCAAACAATCCTTAATGGTCAAGAATTTTTGGTCACCATTAAGTAATCAATTTAAACGATGAAATTGTATTGGAAGCTTCTCTTGTGGAGGATTAGGAACTGCAAAGAGAAAACAAGCAGCGCTTAATAAATGTAAGATAAAAGTTGGAACTGAAACTCGAAAAAATCCGAGTCCCTACTTGATTTAATCCATCTTCTGGCACACCCGGGCCGTTGCTTGATATAAACCCATTCGGGTTTTGGAACCCCAGCATTACTACTAAACGGGATGGTGATAATTTTCCTTTTTGGCACCGATTCAAAATATACAAAGGATGGGGTGTCGTTATTTCGATGCTTGAAGTTGTTAAAGAAATGAACATCTTCAAAAATCAACTCTTCACCAAGAATTTCCTTATAAGTTGTATACAGAGTGTACAAGTATGCGTAAGAGTTGGGAAGAAGCTGCATTGGGGCAATCCTTAATTGTCTCAAGAAGTCGACGATAAATGGTGGGAATGGAGGTATTGCTCCAACAAGGCACATTAATCTGGTAATGGTCATATACCCCTTCGGTGGATTATGAGGACGATCTGTTTTGGATGGCACCTCAGTATCTCTTTGGAGAATCCCGTGTTTTAAATATATCCTGGCAAGTCTGTCATTATCAATTGTCGATTCGACCGAGTCTTTAGGCGATTCCAAGATAACTGCATCCCTGAATTCGTCGGAAGCACGATTATCTCCTACCCCTCCTTCTTCCTCACCGAGAGAGAGACATCACCTCCAGAAGATGCTCCACTATTATGAAGTTCCATCTCATATTCTGGGCCTCTACTATCCCATCCAGAATCTGAGGTGGAAGATACATCCTCGACAAGTGGATTTTCAGATGATCTTACAGCATCTCTCCTTTCCGCTAATCTAGACGAGCGTCTTTCTGCCATGGTTGCTAAGCTATTGAAGAAGCATGAATGGGAGTTAGAGTAAAATTGCTCGTATCCCCTTGTGCGTGTGTGTAAGCTAAAGTGTATAAGTGTGAATACAATATCATGAAATAGCTGAGTAAAGAAATGCAGCACGAAGAGGGATAATGCAATTGTGTATTTATAAGCAGTCCAAAAGTCAAGTTAGAGAGGCTCTATCCTAACTATCCATAGAGTTATAAGTCACATTTAGTATTGATTGAGTTGATTATAGCATAATTGTGTTTCAAGACACAACATGGATGATCGGATCGGTCGTGTACTGTTGAACCGGATCAGGTCAGAGCATACATTTCTAAAGCAAGTTGAGCCAAAGAAAACATACTAGAGGCAGGTCAGTTCAGAGCTCTGGATTGGGCCATAACGGATCGGTTCGGACATACAATAAAGATAAGGGAACCGACAATAGAATGGAAAACCCGTTCGGATCGGTTGGCACCAGACCGAACTGATTTATCAACCCCTTTGAAAGCGAAGACCTATCCGCTCTGTCCATCGTCATCTTTCCCGATCCGATCTGATGGTTTGTACCTTATCCCAAGCATCCTGATGGCAACTGATCCACCTCCCACCGATCCCGCTCCTCTTTCAATTCTCCTTCTTCATCTTCTCCATTCCTTCATCAACGCCAAGCCCACCTCCTTTCAGAAGCTCACTCATCTCCATAAACTCCACCACAATGAAACACCTATGGACCCGTATGTCTAACGCTGACTCCGATCTCCCCCACAACCATCTCGAGGTGACGGCAAGACCGGAGATCTTTTAAATTACCCTAAAATTTAAACTAGATTCAGTTGAAACAAAACTAATTAGAGATTGAAATCCCCACCTAGTGATTCGATCCGAAGATTGAAGGGAATTAGGAAAATTGGGGGCTAGGGTTTTTGTTAAATAAAAAAAAAGATGGCGAGCTAAATGATAGGAATGGATGGTTTTTGGCAAATTTATATGGTGTAGAGGAGCTCTTTGTATTCCATATGGGCCCCACAACAATTTGGCCCACCCGTTGGAGAAGAAGCCCGCATCCTTTACATCCTTATGATGATGCGTGGGTTGACTCGGGATCGGACCGGATGAATGTGATGGTTAAGAGATGAGATAACATGCAAGACCAACTCGAAAGAAGACGTAACAAATTAGCGAGTGTAAATCTCAAAAGCTTACTTAAAGGCGACATTTGTGTGCTAAATGAAGCCCTTGGAGTTGAAGTCAAATAACAAAAGTAATCTAAGCATTTCCTGGTGTATTTATAGACGACAAAAGATGTGGATTTATGAAACATCACGCCCTTACAATTGAATAGAAGCGACTATTCAACGATTTGAACTCAGAAATCACTGGACAGACAATTTCGAAGCATACTCCTTCTTTAATAGAAGTGCACTTCGAGGGGGAAAAATGTTAGCCTACTTTGTGAACTAGGCTACACAAAGTTAGAAGATCAAGTGATGAAGAGCACTCTCTCAAAGGCCAGACCGGATCGGAAATATACGACCATGGAAAAATAGCGTGGATCAGAAAAAGAAGGGACTCAGACAGAACCAGATCGGTTCGGAGTAGGCAGATCCATTCCCTCTCTTGCGCGTCCGATCCAAACCTAGAGCAGAAACAGTTTCACCCTACGATTTCCTGAAGATGCGGAGCGGTTAAACAACCATTCTCCCCACGTTCACCACTAACATGATATGTTGCCACCATCATATCTCATCCGAATCCGACTTTCATGGAATGGAGGCCACGTACATCCGAATCGGAGCTGCTCCAGAGGCATATTTCACCTATAAATACACCATCAAGGCACATTTGGAGGGATATTTTGGCATTTTCAGAGTTCACACTCCTTCACAAACTGAATTTCATCAAGATATTCAGATTACAATCATCTTTTAAAGTACATTTTAGAAGAGATTGACTGAATTCATGCATTGTATAAGTGAAATTGAGTGAGAACCATTATTGTATTTGCATTCAATCATCAATTCAAAAAGTAGAAAGTGGACATAGACTCTTTAACGCCGATCCATTATAAATCGAGTGTTTCTTCTGTGTTTTTGATTTCATTTCATTAGAATTATTTCTAATTTGGGTGTTAGGGCCATTTTTGGATCTAACAATTATTATATTTTATCCATTCCACTATGAGATGTTTTATCGAGCTTTGATACGTTTATTATCTCTGTCTTTCCTATAGGATACTAGACAAGCCAACCCAAGCTCCGATAGATTGATATTTTTGAGAAAAATCCAGTCTACTGAAATTTGGATTGTTACAAACAGTTCATACATTTTGACGTAAATTTATCGACGTCCCTCTTCATGCCTTCCCTGTAGTAAACTCGCTTCATATCTCGATGCATCTTGTTACCACTATGATGCATCGTCAACATATAAAGATGACATTCCCTTAAAACCTCATCTCTCAATCCATTTATATCAGGAACCACTAGTCATCCACTCTTGCAAAGCTAACCATCTTGATTGTAACTCCCCGTAAAATATAGTTAATTTAGACATAGGATACTTTAATTTAAAAATAAATAGTAATAATTAATAATGTATTAAAAGGCTGAAAATGGAATTTTGGACAATTAAGAATTGGGGCATGAAAGTATTGTAGTTTTATTCCTGGCGAGATTCAGATCCATTTTCATATTTTATTCTTGAAAATAGAATCTGTATCCAAAAGTTATTAATTAATTAAGTTGTACACATATATTAATACACAAAGGTTTGAATTCCAACAAATATATATACAAGCTAGGAATATTTTAAATAGGATAAGCGTGAAAAGAATATTCCTTTTGATTTCAAACTTATATGCATATATTCACACAAAGTAGGGGACATGAATAAATAAAATAAGGAAAGAAATTAAGAGAATTAATCAAGGAATGATAAAAAAGTAACATACAGGAGACAGTTGTCTCTTAGGCTGGACCCATAAGGGGTGTCACCCCCCCCCCACTAGGAGGGGTGTCAACCACTAGGTTGACCGCCCTTCTAGGGAGGGTGTTGACCGAACTTCTACTGGGAAGCCCAATGAGGACTATTTTATATAGGGGCTTATTTATAAATACTATCAATCAGACCGCTTAGATCCAACAGTCTGAAAATACGATGGAAAATATAAAAAGACCCCCAAACCCTCACTCCAAACTCTATCTCCATTCTCTTTATTTCCTCCTCCATGACTTCTTGCCATTGCTAAAACTTTGGAAAAGAAAACAGGTTCTTCTTCTATCTTTTAATCTACTTTCATTTCTGCTATTCTATTCTATTTAGATTTAGATTTAGAATTATTCCGAGATTAAAATTTATATATATAAGAATTCTATTATATGTGATTCTTATATATATATATATATATATATATATATATATATATTTGAAACTTATATATATGTGTGCGTGTGTGTGCGTGTGTGTGTATATATATATTTGAAAGGTTAGAGATTGTTCATACTCGAAGGCCAAATCCATACTTTTATCCACTCAATTCTTTTGTTGCATCTTCTCATAGCTTTGTGAGCGGAATCAACTAAGTTACTATTTTCTATAGATTGATAGTTATAGATTTGGATTGTTGTGCCTTGGAGGATTTGGGATGTAGAAAAAAACATGACTAAAACCTTCAAATCCTCCATTCATTTTATTATTTGTTAAAATGTTCAATCAAGTTATATTTGGGTTTTGGGTTGCTACAATGATAAAAGAAGGACATAATTCTTTTGTATGATTTTCTATATCGTTTTGATTTTCTATATTGAATTAATTCCTTTTTATTCTATTTTCATGTAAAAGCACATGTTTAGTTTTTGGGAAAAAGATTAAGATTTGGATAGTCTGTAAATTCACTAGGTTTGAATCTCTATTTCTTAAATAGAGAATTTGAATGTATTATTTACGAAATATCTAAATATTAATGTTTTGCGTGCAAACAAACATAAGAAAAGGAATCTATTCAAAATACGAGCTATAAGCATGTATGGATAATGCCATGTTCATCTTTTATTGTTATAATAATCAAGCAAAAACCTTAGTTGCAAGTTATTATGTTATTGTTGTTATTTTTGTCATTTTATTATCATATGCAATATTATGTTATGAATTGAGGAGAAATGGTAAAATGACCCGTACACCTTAAGATTTTGATAGGATTGAGATTTCAAATACATGATAAGGATGCTTGTCTCATTCGTTAATTTTACATATATATTTATATATATATATATATATATAATGTAATAGACATATATAAATTCGTATTTAATGCATTATAATTACAAGTAAATTAGGAATAAAATTTAAATGTCCTTGTAGGATTTGAATGCCTGTATGTGTGTGAGTTAGTAGCTTAATTTATATTGATGACACATGGAACCGAGGTTGACCGTTGCTTGTAGTAGAACTCTGCCCGGAACCGACCGACATATCCAATGTCTACAAGTAAATCTCGTTAATGTGAGAGGTCCTTGATGTCATGGGCCATTATAATTAGTATGCTATGATGCGAGGTTAGGTCCAGTTTATAGTAGAACTCTGCCCGGAATGGCCCGGCAAATCCAGTTACAAGTGGAAGGTCTAATGTGAGATATCCAATATGCATATATATATATATATATATTGTGTAAAGTATGCCTTCTTGGGAAAATGGTATTATGTGGCTAACCTATCTCTTATTGCGTATAAAGTGGGTAGGACTGAGTTCGTTCCTAAGGTTCACTCTTTGGTTCAGGACTTAAGTCATTGGGCCCTCCCTCGAGAAGTAAATGGTTATTGGGTCCTCTTTTCTTCCATAAGCTGTTAAATGGTCCTTGTAGATGATAATGTGTATGGGGGTAGCTCTCCAAGTAATGTCAGCTTCTTATCGAGGAGGCTAGTGAGTGTTGACCCTAGGGCATATTATGTATGTAAGGCCTAAAGGGACTATTAAGTGGATCGGACTTCACTTGTTGGGACAACTAGATAGTAACAAGAGGTTTTGCCCGGGGGTTCTTCCTATGAGAAGTTGTTTTCCTGACCCATAGCCTTGTACTAAGTAGCCGTTGCTATTTCTCTCCCTGCAAGTGAGCTATCACTTATAATGTATTAACGTTAGAACGTGATCTTATGTGACATGGGATCCGCCAATTGGTATTAAGTGAATAGAGTGGTGTCTACCCTAAACAAATATGG
This sequence comes from Allium sativum, assembly GCA_030737875.1. Lineage (NCBI taxonomy): Eukaryota > Viridiplantae > Streptophyta > Magnoliopsida > Asparagales > Amaryllidaceae > Allium > Allium sativum. The sequence goes on from CM060918.1 coordinate 206,933,560, forward strand.
TATTTATGTGACCATAGGAAGATGCCCGCCATTAATTAAATCTTAGGTATTAAGTGATTGTTAGGTCTGCTCTATATGTTTGCCTTGTATGTTTGTTACGAATACATAACCCATAAAGTTTACAATTGTTAATTATAGGAAATATCCTTCTTAACTTATTTTTATTTCATTCACTAGAACTTTTTATGTTCTGACCTCCCTGCTCTTAACATTAACAGTACCTTAGGTAAGACAGGTGATTAAGGATGGAGGATGATTTCTTTGAGGAGCCTCTTGAAGATCTAGTTATTATGGTTATTTCTTATTTACTACTATTGATATGTAATTGGGATGAATAATAATGATATACCTTGTAGTTTAAGACATGCTGTAATTCTGAATTATGGTTTTTAAATGTTTGGTACATCTCATATTTATGTTATTATATTATATTCCATTTGGTTTTGAGCTCTGATTTCCGTTTTAGATTGCTCTGTATATCTATTTAACCTAATCCTTATATGAATCAATAATCCGTGTAGAGTGGCTCTAAGTTCCGATAGCCCCTTGGAGTTAAGGCCCATTCCGGGCGGGTTGTTACATTTCGTATCAGAGCATAGGTTACCCGATTATGGGGAAATATTCTTCTGAGAGACGTATTTGTTATTTGAAAAGAATTTTCAAAGCTATATGTTGATATATACATTTATAAGAATTATTCCCCAAACATACGCAATCACACTAGGAAACCTTATCTTTCTTTTTGGGCCTTGATATTATCATAGGAAGTCTGCTGAAGGTTTTTCCTTTTTCAAATTGTAGGTATGGCCAACAATCATCCCGAACAGGGAAACCAGGCAAGGCCTCGTTACTTTCCAGAATTGGTCCAACAGAGTCTTAGGACTGTGGAACAAGTCCCTGTTGCTAATACTGCACCACCAGAACCAGTCGCTTAGCCAACTGTAGGGCCACTCATTTTCCCTTGCCATTGTAAATATTTTACAGGTTTAGGAGGCAAGACCTTTTCGGGAACAGATAACTTCGTGGATGCGAAAGATTGGATCTCGGAGCGTGAGAGGATTTTTAAGGCTACCTAATGGAAGATGAACTAAAGTGTAGGGTAGAAGCTTAGCACTTGAGAGGGGAGGCTCCGAAGTGGTGGAACCTGGTCTCTCAAGAGAGTGTAGGAAGTGTGTTTACGTGGGCATAATTTCGGACTCATTTCGAGATCTAATTCTTGACTAACGCAAAGAAGACCCTACAGCTAGAAAAATTTATCCATTTAATGAAGAAAAGATGGAGTTGAAGGAGTATGTGGCGAAGTTTATTGAGTTATCTAGGTTTGGCAGGGGATTGGTGGATACCCCAATAGATAAAGCCTTTAGGTTGGTGAGGGGTTTGAATTCACCATTGAAGGAGATGCTTTTGGCACAAGTTACTCTTGGAGTTATATTTGAGGCTTTGGTTAAGGGAGCTATCTTATATTATGCTGAAAACGTTATGGAATTTAAGACACCTAATAAAGGAGAAGGTACTTCTGGTGATGGGCATAATAAGAAAAAGAATTACTGGCTTAAGATAAAGAAGGGAGATAAATTCAAAAAGGAAGCCAAGACTTGTTTTAGGTTCCACAAGAAAGGGCACGAAGTGAAGGATTATAGAGTAAAATTGGCAAAGACATAGATTAAAGGGAAATGCTTCAACTGTAACAAAGATGGACACTTAGCGAAGAACTACCAAGAACTATCCTCCAGAAGTTGCATCAATTCGCAGTCAGCCCCTATGTAACACCCGTATTTTAACAACACTAAAAGATGATAAAATTAAAGAATACTTAATTAAATATTGGGAACTAAGTAAAACAGACAGCGCCATTGCGTTCGTCTCAAAATTTCGGTCAAGATAGACACCTAGTTTGCATAATACGGACATCGCATGAAGAAGTTATTAAGCATAAAAGTTTGTATATGCACAAGAGAATTATATATGTACAAACAAATCAAAGTAATAATAATTAAAAAAAGTCAAAACCAGCAAGCTGGAGACCCGGGAACGGAACCGACCTATTATGTTTAGATAACATTATGCATGTTCCTATTATGTTTGTAGCCAAATCAGATCTGTTGTAACTTGTGTACATATGATGTTCTGACATGACTATGACTTGGATTTTAACCTTTATCATGCCAGATCTACCTTTGATTATAGATCTAAATTCATTCCTTAGATCACCTTATACTTGTTCTATTATGTTTATGGCCAAATTGGATATGTTATTAGGTGGAAATCTAAACCACTGTTTATATCTTATCATGCCTATATGACATCCCTGTTGTGTTAGAATCAATTTCTATTATCATATGTTCATTAGATCTGTTCCAATATGCCTACCTTGCCATTATGTCACAATATGTTGATGCCGTTATATGTCAATTTTGTTATCATATTCATCTTTGTCCTTTTTCCTCCTTCTTTCCCTTTTTTATTTTTATAGCCAGGCTACCTTCGAGCCTAGGCATGCCGCTGAAATAAGCGAATGCATTAAACGGGAAACAATGGGGAAATTATTAATATTTGGCATAACTTGTAATTGAAAATTTGGACATAATGTGAATGAAATTTATGAACGTGAATTTGGGGGCATAAATTGAACTGTGAATAAAGACCTTAAATTGGGGGCATATGGTTCGTTATGAACATAACTTGGGAAAGGGGCATGAAAACCTATAACAACATATGTAAATTTGTTAATAATGGAAATGCCTAGAATTACAATAATTTAAATTGTAAACCGCGCTTAGGCACGAGGTAAGATTACACTGGTGGTGGACGTCTGCTCAGAACTGACCGGCATATCCAGCAACGACAAGTGGTGAATCGAATGTGGGAGGCCTAAGTGCATAAATACGAGAAGTGCTAAGACACGAGGTTAAGCCCGATTTGTGGAATAAGTCTGCCCGGACCCACCAGACATATCCAACATTCAGAAGTTGTAGGCTTAATGTGGGCGGTCTAGCGCATTATAACCATAAATGGAAAATGGAAATGAACTGGGGTAAGCAAGGAAAGATAGTAACCTATTATGATTAGTTACTTTAATGATAACATTATATATGATAAGTACGCTTGTCCTAGGGACAAGTGGAAATTATAACATAAGTTGTAATAAAAAGGAAAGAAGCTTATTAATAAACCTTAGTTAATAAAACTAAGTTAATAAGTAAACAACGTCAAGTTGTATTGATATGTTAAATGGAAAACAGGTGAACTGATATGAAGTATACTTAATTACATATTAAGTAAAGCATGTTATTGCAAATATGGAATCAGATAATGAATAATACATGGGGATTGTAAGATTATTTCCGTTAATTACAATCTAGGGGTGAAAGATTATAAGATTTCTTCTGCTAATTACAATCTAAAGAATAACATGTAATGAGGCTAATTAATAAACTTAAATGGAATAAGTTATATTTATATTAATAAGGAAGTGGAGTTTTGAGAAGTGAAAAGAAGACAATGTGAATGGGGATAACCTGTTGGTATGTAATACTTAACCTAGTTGAATCCATAAGGACTGTATGAGCATGAACTTGAATAAGGGTTTAAGTAAACTTGGTTGAAACAGTGGGAGGGTTAAGTATATCTGGGTTGGGTGGGTAAAATTTATATATAGGCCTACAAAACTTAACCAATTGTAGGTTATGTATTAAAGACGCCTATATGTAAGCATAACCAGTAGGAGTGTTAGGGTTATGTATTACACACACCTATAGGTAAGCATAACTGGTAGAAAAGTAGGGGTTATATAATTAAAGACACCGTAAGGTAAGTATAACCTGTAGAAATGTTGGGTTATGTAATTAAAGACATCTTAGGATAAGCATAACCTGTGGAAATCCCAGTGGGGATGCAAGACAAGGGGGAGAGCTTGCATCATCTTGTGTGAGGGACTCATTTCAGTCAGTAACCCAGATATAAGTATCAAAATGAGTACTCCATCCTAGGTCGGAGTGGGGCACACTTACTGGGCTGATTAAAAGAGATCCCGACATGAAGGACGGTGTGGGCGGTGCAAACCAACCGGGGACATGTGCGTGCATGGGTCGGGTAGTGGGGGTTATGACGACCGTAACACTATAGATATGGCTGTGCATATCAGCAAAGGGTTGCCACTATAGGACGTGATACATCCTATAGTGGGGCCAGCACAGAGTATCTACGCGGATTAGGAAGCCGATCAATTAGGGTAGTAGTTAGGGTACATCTACACTCTGGTAAGTTTAGGAGTCCGTTATTAGGGCTGCTTGTGGATTTTAAGGGGTTAAAACCTCTCACCTGAAGTACTCCTAAGTTTACCATTTTATACATGTTGGGATCATCTCATTCTATTTATATTAGTATTAGTGCAGGGAAATTTTTAGAAGCGCAACTTACTCTATCATGTTACCTTGTCATACCTGCCTTTTATGATGATATCTCTCTTATCCATTCTATATGCCTATCATGATACGTTTACTTATTTACTTGCTAAAAGTAACTGGACTCGCCAGACTTTATGTCTAATCTATTTTGTTTCCTCTTCTTTCACTTCCGTTCCCCTCCCCCCAAGGTTCTCAGGAAGGGAATACTCAGGCTTGACCATGATTTTTTTTCATTTTGCTAGAGCTACTTAGATGTATGGCTCAAGCTCTTATCCTTGCTACTATGGCTATGTTTTATTTGGGGAATTATGCTTCTTTTATTATTGTACTCTGATGTTTTAAGTACAAGACAGTGGTTTTAAATGATGTAATGGTTTTCATGTATTTCAGACAAATGATGTTTTAGACCATGATGCTTTATGATTAATAAAGTTTTTAACTCTGCTGCTATTTTATATATGTCTTGTAATGTTTTTGTTTCTGTTTACCTATAACGCTTCATGGAACTTAATGCATTCTCTTTGTGAGTGACATTAACGGACGTGGGGAGTCACACTTGGTATCAAAGTTGAAGGTTACCATATTAGATAAAAGTATTTGAAAACTATTTTCAAAAAGGTTTTAAAAGGAAGAATTTTAAAAGGAAAAGTCTATTGAAAACATATTCCCCAAATTCATATTAAATATCTTTCGATTCTATGTTTGAATCCCTTCTTCCTTTTCATTTCGGTATGTCTGGGGATTCGTATATTCCCGAGGGCGTGCAAGTGCCGGCTTGGTTCCGTAGGTATCTTAAGGCTACAACACCAACCGGGAGCCAAGGAAACGCCCCTCCCAAGCTACAATAGTTGTTCCTCCGCCGTCGCGAGTAGATGATTTCTCTAAACAGAAATAAGATAGGATTGTGGAAACAGAAAACAAGAAAGTATGGCCCAAGAAAGGACAACAACAACAACAACAGAAGAAGGGCGGAAAGAGTGACAAGGCTAAAGATAAGAGGAAGTGTCATAATTGCGGACGCATGGGTCATTTGGTATAAGATTGCTGAAAAAGAAGAAAGAACGCTTGCTATAACTGTGGCGAAGTTGGACACTATACGAGGAAATGTGTGAAGAAACAAGGACAAGACCAAAGGGCAGGATCTTCTGAAGGACAGGGGTATGTTCTCGAGGTCAGTGTACCAGGGAGAGGTAGTAAAGTTTCCGCTAAATATTTGATTTACCCTTTTTAATTATTCGGTTTTAAAACTCTTTTTTATTCTAGGACTTCGCATTTGTTTATATCTAGTTCTGTGGTTAAGTCTCTGCACCTAATACTAGTGCGGTAGTGGATCCCGTTGTTGTCTCAAACCCATTGGTGGTTCGGCTCATCTATCCATGATTTGTCGGGGTTTGAGAATATTTGTGTTAGGCGTCGAGTTTGAATGCGACGCATATGTGCTTGGGTTTATGGGTTATGGTTTGATTCTAGGGTTGGATTTCTATCCGTATATAGTGCCATTCGGTATTGTGAGAGGAGGGTCGTTAGGCTTCTGACTTGTCATGGGAGGACCCTTGAGATTTCTTGTGACCCGCAAGGTTCTATCATGCTTAGCTTCCTAGAGTCTCTTGATGCATCTTTCGATGATCTACGATCTATACCAGTAGTCCGTCAGTATCCTGATGTCTTTGATGACTTTCGGGGTTTATCCCCAAGGAGCGAGATTGATTTCCGTATACATTTGGTGGACAATGCAAAGCCAGTTGCATTGCCTGTGCACCATATGGCTCCAAGAGAAAGAATGGAGCTGAGCAAGCAAGTAGGGGAGATACTTGAAAAATGAATTATTAGGCGACGCATATCTGAATGCGGTGCAACTACGATGGATGGTTCGCTTCGCTTATCTGTAGATTATAAAGAGTTGAATAAACTCAAAAAGATGAATCTGATATTTTATTGGTGTATGGACTGAGAGGATGCAATTTCGATGATTGAAGAGCGCTCTGACTACAGCCCTAGTCTTGACCGTGCCCGACAGAAAAAAGTGTTCGCAGTATACACTAACGCATGTGGTATAGGACTTGGTGCGATTCTGATGCAATAGGGAAGGGTAGTATGTTATGGGAGTAGATAGTTGAGAGTTCATAAGAAGAACTACCTTACCCATGTTTTGGAATTAGCTGCTATAGGATTCATGCTTAATACTTAGCGACAGTATCTTCTTGGAGAGAGGTTCGAGTTATACTTGGACCATAAGTCACACAAGTATCTGTTCTCACAGAAGGATCTCAAATTGAGATAGTAGAGTTAGGGTTCTACTTGGACCTGAGCTAATTAGAAAACTTCAGAAAATATTGATCTTATCCACGTGCACATGAAGACAGCTCGGGACAGGCAGAAGTCAAATGGCTTATAGGATAAAACAACCAGAGAGGTTGGCGAATGTTCATTTGCGAAAATACAACAGAAGTAGTTGAGCCGAGTATGCTTGAGGAAGTAGAGGTGGAACGGGAAGCGACAGTTAGACGAGTTTCTTCCCGTATTCATGGATCAGAGGTTAACAAGCTACGCAACCGAGAGGTCAATTTGAAGGAAGTTCAGTAGGGAGATTACCATGAGGATGCTTCTTGGGAGACTGAAGATAAGATTTGCGCTTCGTACCCTTTTCTTTTCAAGGGCATGTTCTTAACTTCTTTTCCAAAGCTTTTTATCTGTACTTGTTTCTATCATTCGTTTGTATCCTATTGATCGAATCTTCGACCTTTAGGTGGGAATCCTATGGATGTAAACATGTGTTTGAGACATATTATGTTTGATGGATGCAAGTGTTTGCTAGTGGTTGCTTGTGGATGCATATACACACACATTAGGCACTAGATCGGCTCAATCATTCTCATACTGTATATGGATGTGTGTGCATTTTTCTTCTTTTAATGGATGAATGTGGATGTATCATCATATGAATGTTGCATTTGGACGAATGATTGTGCACACATATAGAACTTACAAGTTATAATAAGATTATTTGCATACATATCGGATTCATGGCACTAACATACATTGCACTAAGGAGGTCAACTTAATCAGTAGACCGCCTGATCTTTGCAGTAGTATTGGGACATATACACACACCTTTGCATATGTTCATATAAGAATTAGAAATCTTTTAAGGACAATGAATGCTTGTGATTTGTGGATGAGTAGATGGGTGATGGATGTTATGATATACATTCTTCTTAACTTGGAGATTAAATCCTTTAGGTTGGGGAGAATGTAACACCCGTGTTTTAACAACACTAAAAGATGATAAAATTAAATAATACTTAATTAAATATTGGGAATTAAGTAAAAAGGACTGCGTCATTGCATTCGTCTCGGAATTCTGGTCAAGATAGACACTTGGTTTGCGTAAAATGGACATCGTATGAAGAAGTTATTAAGCCTAGAAGTTTGTATATGAATAAGAGAATTATATATATACAGACAAATCAAAGTAATAAAAATAATAATTCAAAACCAACGAGCGGGAGACCCAGGAATGGAACCGACTGTTCCGGGGGGTCGACTCGAGACCCACCGGGTAGACCCAGGCTCTTTGGGATCGACCCATGGGTTGAACCAGGGGTTGACACCCAAACGAAGGGTCGACCCCCCATACAGATCTAGGTAGATTCTCGATTCTGAACCTGGGCTTGTTTCTTGGCTTAGTTTGTTGAACCCAGGCTATAAATATGACCCTATATCCATTGTTTTATTCATTTAATTCAATGGCGACGATGAAGTGCTGCTCCAACATAGTTTAATCTAGCCTATTCTTCTTCAACAAACAAGTCATTCAAGTTTAGATATGTGATTCAACATCAGAAATCTCTTCTTCTATTTCTTAGATCCAAACACTGTGAGTCTATGTTAATTTTAGATCTAAATAATTAAAAAGTAAATCTTGACATGACTATAATTTGATCTATGCCTGTGACTATGTGAATCATATCAGATCTGCTATAACCTGATTATCTAAGTTATTCTAACATGCCATGAACTAGATCTGAAGCTAAACCTATTTATCATATCAGATCTGCCATTGTTAGTAGATCTAATTTACTGTTTAGATCACCTTACGCCTGTTCCTATTATGTTTGTGGCCAAATCAGATCTGTTGTAACCTGTGTACATATGATGTTCTGACATGACTATGACTTGAATTTTAACCTTTATCATGTCAGATCTACCTTTGATTATAAATCTAAATTCATCACTTAGATCACCTTATACCTGTTTTATAATGTTCATAGCTAAATTGGATCTGTTATTAGTTGGACATCTAAACCACAATTTAGATCTTATCATGCCTATTATGACATCCCTATTGTGTTAGAATCAATTTCTATTATCATAAGTTCATTAGATCTGTTCTGATATGCCTATCATGCCATTATGTCACAATATGTTTATGTCGTTATATGTCAATTTTGTTATCCTATTCATCTCTGTCCTTTTTCCTCCTTCTTTCCCCTTTTATTTTTATAGCCAGGCTACCTTCGAGCCAAGGCATTCCGCTGAAATAAGCGAGTGCGTTAAACGGGAAATGATGGGGAAATTGTTAATATTTGGCATAACTTGTAATTGAAAGTTTAGATATAACATGAATGAAATTCATGAACGTGAATTTTGGGGCAAAAATTGAATTGTGAATAAAGAACTTAAATTGGGGCATATGGTTCATTATGAACATAACTTGTGAAAGGGGCATGAAAACCTAAAATGACATAGGTAAATTTTTTAATAATGGAAGTGCTTAGAATTACAGTAACTTAAATTGTACACCGCGCTTAGGCATGAGGTTAGATTACACTTGTGGTGGAAGTCTGCTCGGAACCGAATGACATATCCAGCAACCACAAGTGGTGAATTGAATGTGGGAGACCTAAGTGCACAAATACGAGAAGTGCTAAGACACAAGGTTAAGCCCGATTTGTGGAATAAGTCTGCCCGGACCCGGCCAGCATATCCAACATCCACATGTTGTAAGCTTAATGTGGGAGGTCTAGCGCATTATAACCATAATTGGATAAATGGTAATGAATTGGGGTAAGCAAGGAAAGATAGTAACCTATTATGATTAATTACTTTAATGATCACGTTATATATAATAGATAGGCTTGTCCTAGGGACAAGTGGAAATTATAACATAAGTTATAATAAAAAGGAAAGAAGCTTATTAGTACACCTTAGTTAAGAAAACTAAGTTAATAAGTAAACAACGTCAAGTTGTATTGATATGTTAACAAAAAACATGTGAACTGAGATGAAGTACACTTAATTACATATTAAGTAATTCATGTTATTGCAACTATGGAATCAGACGATGAATAATACATGGGGATTGTAAGATTACTTCCATTAATTACAATCCAGGGGTGAAAGATTGCAAGATTTCTTCCGCTAATTACAATCTGAAAAATAACTTGTAATGAGGCTTTTTAATAAACTTAAATGGAATAAGTTATATTTATACTAATATGCAAGTGGAGTGTTGGTAAGTGAAAAGAAGACAATGTGAATGAGGATGACCTGTTAGTCTGTAATACTTAACCTAGTTGAATTTATAAGGATTGTATGAACATGAACTTGAATAGGGGTTAAGTAAACTTGGTTGAAACAATGGGAGGGTTAAGTATATCTAGGTTGGGTGGGTAATATTTATATATAGACCCACAAAACTTAACTAATTGGGGGTTATGTATTAAAGAAACCTATAGGTAAGAATAACCAGTAGGAATGTTAGGGTTATGTATTAAAGACACCTATAGGTAAGCATAACCGGTAGAAAGGTAGGGGTTATATAGTTAAAGACACCGTAAGGTAAGTATAACCTGTAGAAATATTGGGGTTATGTAATTAAAGACACCTTAGTGTAAGCATAACCTATGGAAATCCTAGTGGGAATGCAAGATAAGGGGTGGGGGGACTGTTTCATTCAGTAACCCATATATAAGTATCAAAATGAGTACTCCGCTGTAACAACCCGGAAAATCTGGGCCAGTTTAAAATTTTTATTTTGGCAATTTTAGCGAGTTTTAATTATTTAAAATGAATTATTTTAAATAATATCGACGAGAAATCTATTTTGAATATAATTAGAACGTATATATTATATACGTCGTCGTTAGAATATATAATAATTATATATAATTATAAATAGAATTGAAATTGGCGCGGTAGTTCGATAATTCGATTTCAAACTTCAATTGAATGTATCGGGTGCAAAACAATCCGGATTTTAGTGAAACCAAAAATAATGGAATCTAATAGTGAATATCTTTCCAAGAATCCGAAAAATCAAGATTTCATATCGGGAATCAAAAGATATGTCCAGTTGAAAATTCTGAATAGTCGCTATGGAATTCAGGCCCTTAAAAATGGACATTTTGCAAATGACCTCGGATTTCGACGAAACCACTTTTGTTGGGTCCGGGATGTCAAACTATTGCTAAGTTTCAAATTTCATAATTTTTCGAATCAATATGTGAGCGTGGCAAAAGAAAACGCGTTTGACCAGTTTCTATTGAATTTAATCGACTGGGAATTGGCCATTTTTCAAACGATCTCAGAATTCGACGAAACTAGTTTTGTTAGGACCGTATCGTCAATACGAAGCTAGAAAATATTTTTCTGGAATTTTTCTAGTTAGTATGTGGCCCCGGTAATTTGAAATGTACGTTTAAAATTCAATATAGTGATTTAAATGTAAATTCAAAAGGAAACTGATTATAACAATCGAATCAGCTTGCGATACATATCCCATTGTGTTCGGAATGGGGGTGAAACGCTATGGACGACAGGCGGTGGACCTCGTTTCGAGGTCATATGTAAAAGTCAACCTTTTTGCCAAATATAATAATTAAATAATAATAATAATAATAATAAAATATACTTCTCCCTCCTATACCTCTGGCCCCCCCCCCCGAATTCATTTATACAGAAAAAAAAAAAGATGAATGGAGGCGGAGGAACCGCCATCGCGTGCCCCTCCAAGAGGAGCTCCGCCGTGACCTGGCGACCCCCCCCCCTCTTCTTCCATCTCTCCTCCCTACCCGCAAGTCGTGAGCCGTCCCTCTTTCTGAATCCGTCGCTACACCAACAGCCGCACCACCGAGCTCCGCCTCCCCGCTCCCCCTTCTCCTGCCCAAGACGCGACCCCCGAAGCCGACCCGCCTTCCTCCTGCTCGCACCGATCTGAAACCCTAAACCCCCGTGAAAGCAATCGCCTTCATAACCATCCCGCGCCCTGAGCATCACAGCCCGCCGCCACCTGCTAGGACCGGCTCCGACCAGAGTAGCCCCCCCGTAAGTTTTTAAATTTATTTACTTTACTTTTAATTTATAAACTGATTTTATTATGAATTCATAAACTGGTTTTTTAGGAATTTATAAACTGATTTTATTATGAATTCATAAACTGATTTTTAGGAATTTATAAACTGATTTTATTTTAAGATTTTAAATAGAAAAGATCTGAATTTTAAATGGAAAAAGGTTAGAACTTTGAAAGGTAAAAAGATAGGATTTTTATTTGGTAAAAGGTGTGATCTTTATATTTTTAAAGTGATAAAAATATGATTTTTATATTTTTAAAGTATTAAAAATATAATCTTTACTATATAGAAATATAAAAAAATATGATTTTTATATATTGAACTTCGAATAAAAAATATGATTTTTATATATTGAACTTCGAATAAAAAATATGATTTTTATATATTGAACTTCGCATTAAAAATGTGATTTTTATATATTGAAAAGCGAAGTAAAAATTCGATTTTTACATATGTAGTGAAAGCGGATAACGAAGGTGACAAAAAGGCGAGAACAGTGAAGATTTCTCTAAAGGAAGAGTCGTGGAGCTGGATAGCTATATGTGAGAACTTCTCACCTTTCAATTTTATTTCTAGTTATATATATATATACTAGGATGCAGACGGTGCTTAGTAGCACCCGACACAATCGTCCACAGACCATGGACTTGTTTGTTTGGCTGTTTGGTTATTGATTGTGATATTGGTTTGAATGTGGTTTGTGGTGTGAAAAATCGAATCGATAAATTGGTTAGGATTAGACGTGCGCCGTTATAAGGCGAAGGAGTAAGGCTAGGTTAGACCCTTACTCCAAATTTTGTGGTTTGCATAACGAAAGTGAATTCGATTGATGTGTGAATGGCGTGGGCCTTCACTAGACCGGGGATTAGGCTAGGCCTTGTCCCGTTTCTAGTATCGTGCCGTTATGCCGCCGAAATTTTCTAAAATATGTTAGAAAATAAAAATATCATTTTATTGTGTAAATGAATAATAGAAATTCATATGTGGGAATAAAATGTTTTATCGTTAAAAATATAATTTTTAACGTGAATATGAATATAGTGAAAGTGAATAAATAAATATTCATTTACAAACCAGACGGTTTGTTTATGTACACTTATTTGAAGGACATTGATTGGGTCGATAAATTTTACACATCGCCCAACTGCACAAATAAAATAGGTGTTTGATTGTTTGAAAACCCCACACGGGTGTTGGGATGAAATTTGAAGTTCACTCATCCTGATTGATTAAATATGTCGATCGATTGATTGACAGGCTGTTATAAGCATTGAATATCTATATTTGATGCTTATACAGTGTAGTGCACTTTGGTTGATGGTTGATTATTTTTCAATGCTATGATATACATGTGTTGTATGAAAATCCATATAATTAACCTTATATGGTAATTGATTGGGCCTCATTCCAGTTTTAAAATAGAAATATTTGAAAAAGAAATATTTGAAATAGAATATTTGAAAATAGAACTTTATGAAGCCGTGTTGATTAGATTGACGCCATTTTGACGTGAACGATATTTATATCGATTTTATTCATTTTAAAATGAATATTGAAAAGTGACTTCGAAGTCGAATATTTCGAAATGAATTGAATTGAAAACGATTTCGAAATGAATTGAATTGAAAACGAATTCAAAGTGAATTGAAAACGATTTCGAAATGAATTGAATTGAAAACGATTTCGAAATGAAGTGAATTGAAATGAATTCAAATTGAATTGAAATTTGAATTGAATAGAAATGAATTTTAAAACGAATTTATAAAGAAGAATTCAATTTTGCTTTGAATTGAAATGGAAGTTGAAATAGGTTTTGAAACGATTTTAAAACTATTTATATAATTCGTTTTAAATAGAAATCGATGAAATATATATTATATATATTATATATATAATATAATGGCCTGAATAGAACGCGCCGCGCCGCGGCAGTTCGTGAATTTCGACCATTTATTTCAAACGGACATTACGGGAGATCCGACCGTCGGATTCTCCTATAACCGGAACCGTTGGGTTCGTATCGAAAAGAGCTTTCTAACGAATGTTAGAAATTTGAAATCTAACGGTTGGATTTGGAGATACGTCCAAATCAAATTCGAAAAAGGTCGCTGTAAGTGCAGTTCGATGGCCGTTAATGGAAATCGACTGTACGGGCCTTGATAAAATTATTAAAAATAGTAATAATTTGTGTAAAATCATAAGAAATGATTTGTGAAAGTTTGGGATGAAAAACTCCATATTTGAAAAGATAAAAATAGATTTTTATCGAAATGAACTAGTTTTGAACTAGAATTATAATTCTATTTATTTTTAAATAAATAAATTGAATTTGAAATGGTTTTGAAAATAACCAAAATTTCCAATGATTGCATTGGAGTGGATTTGAATCGAAATTGTCTTCGGAGTATTTCGATGTTGGAATTCGTGATATTACAGGTGTTGTTATGGAAATTTGAAAGATATATATTTGTATCGTTATTTCCAATACGACATTTGTTAGTCGTAGAATTCGATATTGAATATAAGCCGATATATTTTCTATTCAGAGCCTTGTATTGAATATCGAATGTGATTTGGGTTTGTCGTGAATGGTGTCTTCACTAACACTGTTCTTGAACCCAGTTGAGAAAAGATTAAATCTTTTTATTTAGATTTAATGAAGTGTACCAATTAAATGATATTTAATTGGAATTGAATTGGTATTGATTTTTGGGTTTATCGTGAACAGTGTTTTAAATAACACTTGTTCTTTAACCCGATAATTAATGGAATGTGATTTGGGTTTGTCGTGAATGGTGTCTTCACTAACACTGTTCTTGAACCCAGTTGAGAAAAGATTAAATCTTTTTATTTAGATTTAATGAAGTGTACCAATTAAATGATATTTAATTGGAATTGAATTGGTATTGATTTTTGGGTTTATCGTGAACAGTGTTTTAAATAACACTTGTTCTTTAACCCGATAATTAATGGAATGTGATTTTGGGTTTATCGTGAATCGTGTTTTAAATGACACTGATTCTTTAACCCAGATAATGATTAAAACTAAGTGGAGTTTTAATGAATCTTTAATTAGATTGAAAAGATCGAGAATGGAGTATCACCAGTTTTGCTCCAGGCGATAGTTAAATCTTTAATTAGATTTGAACGTGAAATTCAGAAACTAACTGTCGGTTAGCTAAGCGGAATGGTTTTCTGGATATTGATCTGATGTTGGTTTCGGCCTTCGGGGTTAATATTTGGGGAATTATTCTCTTGATTAATTTACGGTTAGTGACTAATGAATTGGAATGAGGCGTATGTTGTGTTTGTGTAACACTTATTTAAAATATACGCGAGTTATTCGGAAAGGCCGGGTTTATCCCATTCTGAATAACTGATGCGACGATAAGTCGAAGATGAAGACGATGGTCGAAGACCGGAGGTCTTCACATCGTTTGGGTGATAACTGATGATCTTGATTGGGCTGTACACCCAAGAAGATGGAAACAGTTAGTGATCGTCCAGACGTACTTGGAGATCGATGGATATGCGGGGTACTAGGTGCCTCCGGTTTCGTTCAGACCCAGAACGGACTTGTAAATGGACTGTGTGTCTGACATCGGATTTCATTCTGTGTGACTGATATCGGTTGCATAGGATGGTTTGCCTGTGTGGCATGCTAAGATGCAAATGATCAAGGCTTTTGTTGAAAAGCAAAGTCTTGTGGTGATGATCAAAGCACGGCCTTTGTGGCGTAGCTTTGTGTAACGTTTACCTCGCGTGTTTCACACCCGGTATGAACCAAAAACGGGAGACGGACGTCAGGGAGGGCATGCGTTTCTTTCTAGCTAGAAGTGGCGTCAGTGGTTTTACACGCCCTGACGAGTTTGACTTATGTGGTTGTTGCTGTTGCGAGGCGCCTCGGTTATATCGGTTTCGGCCGAATGCATTCTGGTCGGCTGACGGACCAGACTTACACCCCATAGGGTGGGGAGACGTAGTGTTCAGGCATAATAATCCACTCCGTGTGGACCGGCCCTGAGGATCCATGGGGCAGTTGCGGCTGTTCCTGAGACATGGGCTAGATTGTCTCGAATAGGTTGAGGACTATCTTTTGCCTCGGTTCATAGACGGAAATCCAATTTCCAAATACGTGACATTCGCGGTTTTATTTGTAATCCTATATATGGCGACATAGTGGGATGGGGCGCTCATGCCGCCTATGATTGATACTTATGATTTGAAGTTGTTTTATACACTATGCACTTATTATAGTATCAAATGATTTGTTTCAAACGTATCAAGCATTCTTTGGCTGTTATAAGGGAAAACCCTATCCCCCGGCTTGCGTTGCATTGTGTGATAGGACCTGGGTCTTATAACAGCTTCATTTTTCTTTATTTAGCATTGCGCTGTTTGTTTTATGCACTGGTATTCTTGGGAGGAAACCCGTTCCGTGTTATACGGCGTGGTCCCTTGATTTACCTAATGATTTAAAATAAAGATTAATAACTGTTTTAGTTCTCACACCAGTCACATGACTGACCTGGAGTTTATTGTTTTAACCTAAACTCTGGGTGCCCCTATTTTGACACGGGCAGCTAGTAGTTTTGGTTTTGCAGATTTATATTCACAGGATCCTGGTTTACAGCTGGAACGATATCCGGAAAGCTTTGTATCCGTATATCTCTTCTAGTTGTGTATTGTATTATTTTCCGCTGCGATGTTTTTAAATGTAATTTAAATCTCTGATATTTCTGTGTAATATTCATTCATTCATACTCTGTATATTCTTGAAATCTGATGCATTGTTGTAATATACAATGAAATGTTCTTCTGTATGAGTTCTGCTGTGGTTTGTTCTCGAACTATCCGACGCTTTCCTTTACGGGGAAGTTGCGGGTTTTCACAGTTGGTATCAGAGCTTTGGTTTACAAAGCTCAGAGAACAAGACACATTAGAACCGTACGAAAGAATTCATCAGATATTGGATTAGCAATATCCAATGAGAATGACTCGTTAGAGATAGGATCAGTAGTATCCTAGAACGAGTATGAAGAGTATATTTTTAAAATGAAAACAAATCTTGTTTTGAAAATTTAAATCGTTTTAAACGTATTTGATTATTTGTTTATATTGATTTGGACAATGCAGTATATAAAAATTTTGGGTATACGTCTGATCCGCGTGTATTCGAAGTTTTAATATATTGGATAGATATAGAATCACACTCTAGTCGCCCGGAGAAGGTACTGATGATAGCACGTGCATCATCAGTATTTATGTTCGTGTTTCGAAGGTGTGATTTTCTATATATTTCCATTGGACTGGTGTGAGAACCAAAACTAATATAGTTAGAATACATTGTTGTGAATTGACATCAAAAACATGATTTTTGTATATGTATCAAATTTATGAATTTGAAACTCTAATTCACTAATGGATTGATGTTTGTGTTGTTTGTTTATTTGTTTGCTAATTTTGAACCATTTAGCCTAATTGAACCAAATATTGAACTGTATTGAAAATTGGTTGCATTTGCTTGCATATACATATATATTATTGAACAGGTCATAGCAAGGAGGCTAGAGCAGAGAATAAAATTTGTTTGCCCGACAAATAGGTACATGTTTACTACATAATTTCCTGTTTTGTTTGGGTGATGATGATTTTGTGAGCCTATTGGCTAGCCGCTTGGCTTTTTTTTTTCTTTTTCTTTTTGAGATCTGAAGGACCGGGGAAGCTATTTGAAATTCCCTGATGCTCCCGGTGCAGGGGAGGTTATGGCGAAATTTTTCGAAATTTTAGGGTGTTAGCCAAATTTTTGAAATTTTGAAAATTCTCAGAAACTAAAGAGTTGGAGAATGGAAGCCTGATCGATCGTAGAGTTGATTAATCAAACCACTTTCGACTTTGTTCCTTTTCGGGGACGAAAAGTTTTAAGTGGGGGAGATTGTAACAACCCGGAAAATCTGGGCCAGTTTAAAATTTTTATTTTGGCAATTTTAGCGAGTTTTAATTATTTAAAATGAATTATTTTAAATAATATCGACGAGAAATCTATTTTGAATATAATTAGAACGTATATATTATATACGTCGTCGTTAGAATATATAATAATTATATATAATTATAAATAAAATTGAAATTGGCGCGGTAGTTCGATAATTCGATTTCAAACTTCAATTGAATGTACCGGGTGCAAAACAATCCGGATTTTAGTGAAACCAAAAATAATGGAATCTAATAGTGAATATCTTTCCAAGAATCCGAAAAATCAAGATTTCATATCGGGAATCAAAAGATATGTCCAGTTGAAAATTCTGAATAGTCGCTATGGAATTCAGGCCCTTAAAAATGGACATTTTGCAAATGACCTCGGATTTCGACGAAACCACTTTTGTTGGGTCCGGGATGTCAAACTATTGCTAAGTTTCAAATTTCATAATTTTTCGAATCAATATGTGAGCGTGGCAAAAGAAAACGCGTTTGACCAGTTTCTATTGAATTTAATCGACTGGGAATTGGCCATTTTTCAAACGATCTCAGAATTCGACGAAACTAGTTTTGTTAGGACCGTATCGTCAATACGAAGCTAGAAAATATTTTTCTGGAATTTTTCTAGTTAGTATGTGGCCCCGGTAATTTGAAATGTACGTTTAAAATTCAATATAGTGATTTAAATGTAAATTCAAAAGGAAACTGATTATAACAATCGAATCAGCTTGCGATACATATCCCATTGTGTTCGGAATGGGGGTGAAACGCTATGGACGACAGGCGGTGGACCTCGTTTCGAGGTCATATGTAAAAGTCAACCTTTTTGCCAAATATAATAATTAAATAATAATAATAATAATAAAAAAATATACTTCTCCCTCCTATACCTCTGGCCCCCCCCGAATTCATTTATACAGAAATAAAAAAAAAAAGATGAATGGAGGCGGAGGAACCGCCATCGCGTGCCCCTCCAAGAGGAGCTCCGCCGTGACCTGGCGACCCCCCCCCCCTCTTCTTCCATCTCTCCTCCCTACCCGCAAGTCGTGAGCCGTCCCTCTTTCTGAATCCGTCGCTACACCAACAGCCGCACCACCGAGCTCCGCCTCCCCGCTCCCCCTTCTCCTGCCCAAGACGCGACCCCCGAAGCCGACCCGCCTTCCTCCTGCTCGCACCGATCTGAAACCCTAAACCCCCGTGAAAGCAATCGCCTTCATAACCATCCCGCGCCCTGAGCATCACAGCCCGCCGCCACCTGCTAGGACCGGCTCCGACCAGAGTAGCCCCCCCGTAAGTTTTTAAATTTATTTACTTTACTTTTAATTTATAAACTGATTTTATTATGAATTCATAAACTGATTTTTTAGGAATTTATAAACTGATTTTATTATGAATTCATAAACTGATTTTTAGGAATTTATAAACTGATTTTATTTTAAGATTTTAAATAGAAAAGATCTGAATTTTAAATGGAAAAAGGTTAGAACTTTGAAAGGTAAAAAGATAGGATTTTTATTTGGTAAAAGGTGTGATCTTTATATTTTTAAAGTGATAAAAATATGATTTTTATATTTTTAAAGTATTAAAAATATAATCTTTACTATATAGAAATATAAAAAAATATGATTTTTATATATTGAACTTCGAATAAAAAATATGATTTTTATATATTGAACTTCGAATAAAAAATATGATTTTTATATATTGAACTTCGCATTAAAAATGTGATTTTTATATATTGAAAAGCGAAGTAAAAATTCGATTTTTACATATGTAGTGAAAGCGGATAACGAAGGTGACAAAAAGGCGAGAACAGTGAAGATTTCTCTAAAGGAAGAGTCGTGGAGCTGGATAGCTATATGTGAGAACTTCTCACCTTTCAATTTTATTTCTAGTTATATATATATATACTAGGATGCAGACGGTGCTTAGTAGCACCCGACACAATCGTCCACAGACCATGGACTTGTTTGTTTGGCTGTTTGGTTATTGATTGTGATATTGGTTTGAATGTGGTTTGTGGTGTGAAAAATCGAATCGATAAATTGGTTAGGATTAGACGTGCGCCGTTATAAGGCGAAGGAGTAAGGCTAGGTTAGACCCTTACTCCAAATTTTGTGGTTTGCATAACGAAAGTGAATTCGATTGATGTGTGAATGGCGTGGGCCTTCACTAGACCGGGGATTAGGCTAGGCCTTGTCCCGTTTCTAGTATCGTGCCGTTATGCCGCCGAAATTTTCTAAAATATGTTAGAAAATAAAAATATCATTTTATTGTGTAAATGAATAATAGAAATTCATATGTGGGAATAAAATGTTTTATCGTTAAAAATATAATTTTTAACGTGAATATGAATATAGTGAAAGTGAATAAATAAATATTCATTTACAAACCAGACGGTTTGTTTATGTACACTTATTTGAAGGACATTGATTGGGTCGATAAATTTTACACATCGCCCAACTGCACAAATAAAATAGGTGTTTGATTGTTTGAAAACCCCACACGGGTGTTGGGATGAAATTTGAAGTTCACTCATCGTGATTGATTAAATATGTCGATCGATTGATTGACAGGCTGTTATAAGCATTGAATATCTATATTTGATGCTTATACAGTGTAGTGCACTTTGGTTGATGGTTGATTATTTTTCAATGCTATGATATACATGTGTTGTATGAAAATCCATATAATTAACCTTATATGGTAATTGATTGGGCCTCATTCCAGTTTTAAAATAGAAATATTTGAAAAAGAAATATTTGAAATAGAATATTTGAAAATAGAACTTTATGAAGCCGTGTTGATTAGATTGACGCCATTTTGACGTGAACGATATTTATATCGATTTTATTCATTTTAAAATGAATATTGAAAAGTGACTTCGAAGTCGAATATTTCGAAATGAATTGAATTGAAAACGATTTCGAAATGAATTGAATTGAAAACGAATTCAAAGTGAATTGAAAACGATTTCGAAATGAATTGAATTGAAAACGATTTCGAAATGAAGTGAATTGAAATGAATTCAAATTGAATTGAAATTTGAATTGAATAGAAATGAATTTTAAAACGAATTTATAAAGAAGAATTCAATTTTGCTTTGAATTGAAATGGAAGTTGAAATAGGTTTTGAAACGATTTTAAAACTATTTATATAATTCGTTTTAAATAGAAATCGACGAAATATATATTATATATATTATATATATAATATAATGGCCTGAATAGAACGCGCCGCGCCGCGGCAGTTCGTGAATTTCGACCATTTATTTCAAACGGACATTACGGGAGATCCGACCGTCGGATTCTCCTAAAACAGGAACCGTTGGGTTCGTATCGAAAAGAGCTTTCTAACGAATGTTAGAAATTTGAAATCTAACGGTTGGATTTGGAGATACGTCCAAATCAAATTCGAAAAAGGTCGCTGTAAGTGCAGTTCGATGGCCGTTAATGGAAATCGACTGTACGGGCCTTGATAAAATTATTAAAAATAGTAATAATTTGTGTAAAATCATAAGAAATGATGTGTGAAAGTTTGGGATGAAAAACTCCATATTTGAAAAGATAAAAATAGATTTTTATCGAAATGAACTAGTTTTGAACTAGAATTATAATTCTATTTATTTTTAAATAAATAAATTGAATTTGAAATGGTTTTGAAAATAACCAAAATTTCCAATGATTGCATTGGAGTGGATTTGAATCGAAATTGTCTTCGGAGTATTTCGATTTTGGAATTCGTGATATTACAGGTGTTGTTATGGAAATTTGAAAGATATATATTTGTATCGTTATTTCCAATACGACATTTGTTAGTCGTAGAATTCGATATTGAATATAAGCCGATATATTTTCTATTCAGAGCCTTGTATTGAATATCGAATGTGATTTGGGTTTGTCGTGAATGGTGTCTTCACTAACACTGTTCTTGAACCCAGTTGAGAAAAGATTAAATCTTTTTATTTAGATTTAATGAAGTGTACCAATTAAATGATATTTAATTGGAATTGAATTGGTATTGATTTTTGGGTTTATCGTGAACAGTGTTTTAAATAACACTTGTTCTTTAACCCGATAATTAATGGAATGTGATTTGGGTTTGTCGTGAATGGTGTCTTCACTAACACTGTTCTTGAACCCAGTTGAGAAAAGATTAAATCTTTTTATTTAGATTTAATGAAGTGTACCAATTAAATGATATTTAATTGGAATTGAATTGGTATTGATTTTTGGGTTTATCGTGAACAGTGTTTTAAATAACACTTGTTCTTTTACCCGATAATTAATGGAATGTGATTTTGGGTTTATCGTGAATCGTGTTTTAAATGACACTGATTCTTTAACCCAGATAATGATTAAAACTAAGTGGAGTTTTAATGAATCTTTAATTAGATTGAAAAGATCGAGAATGGAGTATCACCAGTTTTGCTCCAGGCGATAGTTAAATCTTTAATTAGATTTGAACGTGAAATTCAGAAACTAACTGTCGGTTAGCTAAGCGGAATGGTTTTCTGGATATTGATCTGATGTTGGTTTCGGCCTTCGGGGTTAATATTTGGGGAATTATTCTCTTGATTAATTTACGGTTAGTGACTAATGAATTGGAATGAGGCGTATGTTGTGTTTGTGTAACACTTATTTAAAATATACGCGAGTTATTCGGAAAGGCCGGGTTTATCCCATTCTGAATAACTGATGCGACGATAAGTCGAAGATGAAGACGATGGTCGAAGACCGGAGGTCTTCACGTCGTTTGGGTGATAACTGATGATCTTGATTGGGCTGTACACCCAAGAAGATGGAAACAGTTAGTGATCGTCCAGACGTACTTGGAGATCGATGGATATGCGGGGTACTAGGTGCCTCCGGTTTCGTTCAGACCCAGAACGGACTTGTAAATGGACTGTGTGTCTGACATCGGATTTCATTCTGTGTGACTGATATCGGTTGCATAGGATGGTTTGCCTGTGTGGCATGCTAAGATGCAAATGATCAAGGCTTTTGTTGAAAAGCAAAGTCTTGTGGTGATGATCAAAGCACGGCCTTTGTGGCGTAGCTTTGTGTAACGTTTACCTCGCGTGTTTCACACCCGGTATGAACCAAAAACGGGAGACGGACGTCAAGGAGGGCATGCGTTTCTTTCTAGCTAGAAGTGGCGTCAGTGGTTTTACACGCCCTGACGAGTTTGACTTATGTGGTTGTTGCTGTTGCGAGGCGCCTCGGTTATATCGGTTTCGGCCGAATGCATTCTGGTCGGCTGACGGACCAGACTTACACCCCATAGGGTGGGGAGACGTAGTGTTCAGGCATAATAATCCACTCCGTGTGGACCGGCCCTGAGGATCCATGGGGCAGTTGCGGCTGTTCCTGAGACATGGGCTAGATTGTCTCGAATAGGTTGAGGACTATCTTTTGCCTCGGTTCATAGACGGAAATCCAATTTCCAAATACGTGACATTCGCGGTTTTATTTGTAATCCTATATATGGCGACATAGTGGGATGGGGCGCTCATGCCGCCTATGATTGATACTTATGATTTGAAGTTGTTTTATACACTATGCACTTATTATAGTATCAAATGATTTGTTTCAAACGTATCAAGCATTCTTTGGCTGTTATAAGGGAAAACCCTATCCCCCGGCTTGCGTTGCATTGTGTGATAGGACCTGGGTCTTATAACAGCTTCATTTTTCTTTATTTAGCATTGCGCTGTTTGTTTTATGCACTGGTATTCTTGGGAGGAAACCCGTTCCGTGTTATACGGCGTGGTCCCTTGATTTACCTAATGATTTAAAATAAAGATTAATAACTGTTTTAGTTCTCACACCAGTCACATGACTGACCTGGAGTTTATTGTTTTAACCTAAACTCTGGGTGCCCCTATTTTGACACGGGCAGCTAGTAGTTTTGGTTTTGCAGATTTATATTCACAGGATCCTGGTTTACAGCTGGAACGATATCCGGAAAGCTTTGTATCCGTATATCTCTTCTAGTTGTGTATTGTATTATTTTCCGCTGCGATGTTTTTAAATGTAATTTAAATCTCTGATATTTCTGTGTAATATTCATTCATTCATACTCTGTATATTCTTGAAATCTGATGCATTGTTGTAATATACAATGAAATGTTCTTCTGTATGAGTTCTGCTGTGGTTTGTTCTCGAACTATCTGACGCTTTCCTTTACGAGGAAGTTGCGGGTTTTCACATCCGCCCTAGGTCGGAGTGGGGCACGCTTAATGGGCCGATTGTAAGAGATCCAAACATGGAGGACGGTGTGGGCGGTGCAAGCCAACCAGGGACATGTGCGTTCATGGGCCGGGAGCGGGGGCTAAGACGACCGTAACACTATAGATATGGCTGTCCATATCAGCGAAGGGTTGCTACTATAGGACGTGATACATCCTACGGTGGGGCCGACACAGAGTATCTACGCGGATTAGGGAGCCGAATGATTAGGGTAGTAGTTAGGGTACATCTAGATTCAGGTAAGTTTAGGAGTCCATTATTGGGGCTGCCTGTGGACTTTAACATAGAACCTTTCACAAAAGTATGCCTAAGTCTAGCATTTTATACATGTTTGGGATCATCTCATTCTAGTTATACTAGTATTAGTGCAGAGAAATTTTTAGAAGGGTAATTTACTCTATCATGTTACCTTGTCATACCTGCCTTTTATGATAATATCTCTCTTATCCATTTTATATGCCTATCGTGATACGTTTACTTATTTACTTGCTAAAAGTAACTGGACTCGCCAGACTTTATGTCTGACCTGTTTTGTTTCCTCTTCTTCTCTTCCGTCCCTTCCCCCCCAAGGTTCTCACGGAGGGAATACTCAGGCTTGACCGTGATTCTGCTTTCATTTTGCTGGAGCTGCTTAGATGTATGGATCAAGCTCTTATCCTCGTTACCATGGCTATGTTTTATTTAGGGAATCAGGCTTCTTTTATTATTGTACTCTAATGTTTTAAGTACAAGACAGAGGTTTTAAATGATGTAATGGTTTTCATGTATTTCAGACAAATGATATTTTGGACCACGATGCTTTATGATTAATAAAGTTTTAAACTCCGATTCTATTTTATATGTGTCTTGTAATGTTTATGTTTCTGTTTACCTATAACGGTTCACGAAACTTAATGCATTCCCTTAGTGAATGACATTAACGGATGTGGGGTGTCACACCCTACGAATCAGGGAGAGCCTGCACCAGAAGGTATAATTTCTATTCTAGGAAATTCGTTGTGTACCCTATCTGGTTCAAGAGCCATCTACTCATTTATTGATAGGAAGGTTGTAGACCCTTTGAAACTTCTCTTATCCTTTGCTAGTCATCCGATAGAGGTGTCTCACTACACCAAAAAGCAACTTTAGCTACTCCACATCTGATAGGCTTTTGGCCATATCAGATATAATACGGCTATAACCCGTATTTATGAGTGTCGATACAGCTATGCAGAGCTTTCTCGCAGAATAATCTGCTGTCTCTCTCAATTAGGAGCGGATCATAGCTGTACCATATTGGACACAGCTAATAGTCATATCCAATCTAGTGCCTGATTTTGGTGCACGCAAACCATCATATCCCTCTTATTTTCCCCTGTTTATCCTTATTCCCCAAATCATTTTCTAGGGCAAATACAACGATGCCAAAAATAGAAAATGGTGGCTGTCTCCAGCACCAACCCACGGCGCAACCTTTGGTAACCTCCAACACCAAACCACGACGACAACACATCACCAACATGCACAATATCCAGCACCTCATTAGCAACCTCCGGCACATCATCGCCAACCTCCAGCACCTCATCGCCAACCTCCAGCACCTCATCGCCACCCTACTGTTATCACTAGAGCACCAAGGTGAGATTTCGAAATATTACAATCAATTGATCAAAATTTCACTGAACTATATAGATTTGGTTTTAATAAATGACTATTATTAAATCTTATTTGAGTGTAATACAGATTATACAGTTTTGTTGCCTTGTTTGTGATATCAAACTGACTTGACCCTGTTGCATGTGTAAATACCTACATGTATAAATATGGTATAAAACATCTGATTGGTTTGGGAATTTTCGTATATGTCCATTATGAATACAATGACTATTATGTTTCAATACTGTTTGATCAATGAAATCTGTCTGCATTGAGCTCATAATATTCAAACTTGCAACATCAAGCTCATAACCGAGCCTTTAACCGAGCTCATATCAGGATTGACTGAGCGAGTCTTAGTTCAATAAGGTGATGAATGTAGAATTGTTATGTACCACACATGTATAACTTATTTGATCGTAGAGGTATTACTTGAATTTATCTCTTGATAATGTTTGATTAAATTGTATAATTTGTGTCTTATAAATAGGTACTGTGGTAGATAACGAAACTTTCCGTCCAAAAAACTACGATTTTTACATGTGCTCTCATGCAGAGACGAGGCATAAATAATACTTTCCAAAAGAACAAAATTTGCAAAGGTGCGGTTAGTTGCATAAGCAATAATTTTTATGCTACCTTAGTGTGCTTCTTACTTGAAGGACTTTATGGCCTTTAAGGTAGCATACAAATTATTACTTGTACAACCAACAACACCTTTGGTAATTTTGATCTTTTGGAAGTATTACATAAGATTGTGGTTTCAGTGGAGCTGTTCGCAATAATAGGAACGCCTTCCAAGTTGGTGGGATAATCCCAGTAAAAGGGGGCACTTTTTGATTACTCTAGTCCCACTAACTTCAGACGACGTTCGTATTGCTATCGAACAACTCTACAGGAACCGCAAGCTTAAGCCTCACCCCAAGCTTGAAAAGGAAGCACAACCACTACATGTATTACTATCGAACAACTTTATACGTGAATTTTTTCTTTACGTTGCGCTTGATAGTTGCTGGACACCTTGTTTACACTATGAACCTAGACTATGATAGTTTTGAATTTAGACTATGATACACTCGATACACTTGGTATCACTTGGTACTTATATGATGTACTTGGTACTTGGTACATTATGCTTATGCACTATACTTATCTTGAACCCAAACTTGATACATTATGATAACTATGCTACACTTGACAACTATGATAATCATGAACCCAGACTTGAACATATATTGATACACTTGTTTGGACTGTCACATGTTGTGTTGAATGATAATCATGAACCCAGACTTGGACTTGACAACTTTAAACCAAAGTTTATTTACATGATGTTATGCATACATTTTTCTTATGATCTTTGTTTTGGCTTACTGTCCATTTTGTTTTGTACATGGACTTGGATTGTCTACTTTTCCATGGCATGAATAATGTGTAGATTGGTTGAACCTTGCATATTTGTGTGCACTTCATTTTTTCAACCTTGTTCACTTACTTGTACAACTGCATTTTTGGACTTATGGCTTATGTATGTGAACCTATTTGTAACCAAAATGTCATAAGTAGTGTGGGAAATTGATGGTATATTGATGTGTTGGTTGATTATGGAAGGCCCAAGCATACACTTTGATAACAAATGGCGATCCAAAGGAGGTTATTTGTGAGGCAGCAGAATAAACACAAGCTAATCTTCTTGTTGTTGGAAGTTCGTTGGTTATTAAAAAGTGCTAATTTAAATACATGTATTATTTGTGTGTGTATGAAGCTATTGAGTAGTGTTGGAAAACCATTTTCCTTCATATAATATGTGCTTAAATAAGATGTATTATTTTTCTTGATCATGTGTTAAATAAGAAGTTTTACTGTTCTTGATGATGTGTTAAATAATTAGTTTTATTTCCCTTGATCATTTAATACAGTATTATTGTTTGATATGTCTCAGAATGATTATATACATGGTATTGGAACTAATACTTGTATGATAATTAGATTATGTTTAATTAGGTCTAGGTTAATTGATGCATTAGGTACGGCTAAAAGCCTTGTTATTCAATTAATTATGGCTTTTAGCCGTATCTAAAAGGACATAAGTTGTATCTAAAAAGTACAGGTAGTAGAGCAGTTAGTTATGGATCTGAAACATATCTAACGGATCAGTTAGATACAACCATATGTCATATCTGTTGAGGAAATTAAGCATGGTTTAAAGCCGTGTCTAATCATTAAAGATGCCATTTTTAGCTAAGGTTAATGGTCGTATTAAACTTCGTTAAAATGGCTTTTAGTAATAGCTAAATTACATTTATGATCTAGGGTCTAACCCTATCGAAAGGGATATGCATCTTTCTGTTGTTTGTAAAGACCAATTATTAGACACTGATGACGTCGACTTCTTTTGCAATGCATATATACTTGATTTTGAGGGTTATGTCTTATCTTGGGTATGGGTTGGCTATTATTTTATGGAGTTATCCCAATTGAGATAGAAGAGTAGTTTGTTGGAGAACCCGCGAAGGCCACAAGATAGAGATTACTTGTAGGATAAGAAGTAGGAGTTCGACCTTATTTTCCCTATCTCCTGATTTTGAAGGACCAACCTCAGTACCAGTTGAATGTAAGTTCCATGATGCTTTTGAGGTACTCGTAGGACTCCCACCCCACTGAGAGATATTTTTAGAATGGACCTTGAAAAGGGTACGAGGCTCGTAGCATTGCCTTTGAGGCACATAACACCTAAGGAAAGGAGAGAGTTAGACAAACAGATCTCGAAATTGTTGTAGAAGGGATTCATTTGTAGGAGTACCTCAGAATGGGGCTCCCTAGTAATATTTGCCATGAAGTTGGATGGACCTTTAAGGTTGTGTGCTGACTATAAGGGACTTAATAAGCTGACCAAGAAGAATAGGTATCCATTACCAAGAATTAATGAATTATTTGATCATTTGGGAGGATCCTAAATATTTTCCCAGTTGGACTTAGCAACTGGATTTCACCAGTTAAGGATTTCAGAAGAGAGCCCAAGATAGCATTTGGAATGCCAGATGGACTATTCGAGTGGGAGGTTATGCCTTTTGGATAAACGAATGCCCCCGTTTTCTTAGTAAACCTGGCGAGTAGGGTATTTCATGGCATACTCAATAAGATCTGTTCAACGATGAATATTCTTTGAATTAGAACACCATCATGAAGTGTAATAAACCGCAAGTGCACGACGTACACTTGTAGTACGTTAGCGAGTACGAGTCGATCCACAGGGAAATAAGTAATTTTAATTATATTCAATCAAATTAAAACAAACTTTGGATTGATTTAATTAACAAAAACTAATTAAAACTCTAAACTAAGTTGAGAGCTAAATATGAAATGAAACCAATTTAGAGGCAACTCCACCACTCATGACCACATAAATCAACATACAATGATTTCATGATCTCTCATTTGATATTTTGTGTAATTAGTTAGTGCATTTATCATAAGCACGACCTAATGTGTCATTAGAGAACACACTTAAACTGTCAAACTCTAACACACTCTCTAATCCACAATTATACCTTCATGAAATGACAACAAAAGTGAAACTAAAATTTACTTCAAGCATACTCTATTTACTATTGATTTAGTAACATAGAGTATCGAATTTTGAATTTCAATCACACTTTAATTACCACATTCATATGTTGATGAAGAGGCAATCTTGTGTTTACGTTGACTAAGCAACCTATTTTGTTGTCAGCAAACATAGACTATCAAAACCAAAAGTCAAACAACCAAGTAATTACTAATTCAATCATTCCATTAAGCATAAAAAAGTGATCATAAAAACCAAAATGCGTTGCATCTACATAATCAAGAGTGCTTCATTACCCCTAAATCAAAGGGATTAGCCTCTCATGTTTTTATTCTAACAACAAAAGTAGATTGCAACATAGAACAAAAATAAAAGAAATGAGAACTAAATAAAGGAAAATCTATTTTAATCGCATAAAATAAATCTATGGTACTTGCATAAAAGAAAAGAACATGTAAATAAAAGAAATCTAATTAAAATTGCATTAAAAAGAGATATTATATAAAAGAAAATGGCTAAGAAGCTATGGAAGAAAATGAGGTTTTGATTTGAGCCTCAACTCTAAACTAAATAAACTCTAAGATTATCCTTAACATGTACACAAGTGGGTTATTTATACATGATAAAAAACCTAATTCAACATTTAGCGTGCTACCAAAAATGCCCTTTAGGAAGTATGGCCACCAAGTAATCATTAAGCTTTAATTAATCCATCATAAAATTTGCATGAAGGTTTAACATCCACTTATTTGTGCATTAGCTTCAAAGTGTAGAGTTATGTAAGTGGGAATGTAGGCTGGGTCTTCCATGATCATGTATGAGAATTATTTCCTCTTCATTCCTTTGTATTCATATATATCTTTATGAAGTCCTCTTCTACATGCATTAAATTTCTACAAAAACATGAAAAATGTCCAAGTAACATAAGCACAAAAAATGACCATTTTCCCTATATGATGATGAATGCATGATGTTTTGAAATCAACTGAATTATGGTTTAAACATGATAAAGTACCTACGTATGACATTTTTTTAAACTAAACAAGAATAAATATGTGAATAAAATGTGCATTTTTACATGCACATCAAATATCACTGCACTTAACTTTTTATTTGTCCTCGAATAAACTGAAAAACAAAGCTAAATCCATTTTCGTAAGGAGCATGACTGCATTGAGTGTATGCTACAAGCCGTTAAACCTTTAGGTGTCCCTAGTAGGACGAGTGTTTTCCCGTGAGGGTTTTCAGTGGGTACTACCCACAACATCCAAAAGTTAAATGCAAAGAATATTTAAAAAATGCAAGATTCAAAAATATTTACAAGATGAATGCAAGTTTTCAAAAAATAATTTACAAATGGGTAATTTACTTTTAAATATGACTCGAATGAGTTAAAACACAAGTTTGGGTCGCCACTATGAAATTTAAGTCCGTTACTAATCAAAACTTCAAACAAAAGTGAGGCTATCATTACAAACTCCTCCAGCTTGGCCAGCTGTTTCGATTGAAAACATAGTGCAAATATGAAATGAATTCTAAAATGGATATCAACAATCATAAAATGGAATCTCAATTTCCTTTTGGTTAACAAGTTAGGTCGAATAATTGAAGATAGTGCTTGGAATTCAAGTGCTTACTCTCTCTTTATTATGAAAAATATTTACATTATTGTTATTTACAAAACACCTAGGTATACCACCCCTACATTGCATCACGACTTACGTGAGGGTCGGTAATCCTTAGGTGTCCAACTCATGAAATGAGACCTAGATATAACCAATGCACTACATTACGACTTACGTGGAAGTTGGGACAGAGCTTGGCGAGTTTGCACACTAATGCTAGATGTACTAATTAACAATGTCGGATACCCTTGGATTATTATTATATGTATATCCTTCTTTTTTTTCAACATAAGAGAGAGTAAAGAGAGAATATCTTAGCACAACTTCACTTAAAAGATCTAAAATGTTATAACAAGTAGTCTAAATCAACCATTCAATTAATCAGATTACCATTTAGAAAACATTTCATACTCATTACCTACGAATCTCCCTATATACCAGTTACATAATATTTGCTCATAATTCAAACTTTTCTTCCGTTATCCGTTAAAAGAAGTAAATCTCCAAACATTTTAATTGAACGTCCAAAATTGTATGCTAACTCCATCATGTCTTATTTAAAGGTAAATAGAAGTGTCAAACTCTTTTTTTAAAGATAAAGAGGAAAAAATGCAAATGAAAAACAGAATGAAAATGGGACATCCCCCACTCTTTAATTTCGACTGTGTCCACATAGTCAATGCATGACACAATAACTGAACGGAAGAGAAATATTTACATATTTACAAAAGAGGGTTAAACTTAACTTTCTAACTTCATGTAGCGCGTCTCATGAAGAATCATGAGCTCCTCCACTCGATCAATGTGCAATTTCAAGAATAATTTTAGACGTTGACCATTGACTTTGAATACGGATCCATCCCTCGGGTTTTCTATTTCAATAGCATTATGTAGGAAAACAGTTCAAACAACATATAGTCTGGCCCATCTTGATTTTAATTTCCGGGGGAATAAATGAAGTTGTGAGTCATACAATAGAACTTTTTGGTGTAGCAAAAACGGTTTTCTTAGGATAGACTTATCATGAAAAACTTTGGTTTTTCCTTGTTAATTTTCACGTTCATATGCGTCATTCCTAATTTCTTCTAATTTGTTGATTTGCAATTTTCGTTTTTCGCCAGCTTGTTCAAGATCAAAGTTTAAGTTCTTTATTGCCCAAAGTGCTTTATGAGACGACCCAGAACCCCGTACCGACGGTGACCAAGGGTAATCTTTGGAATATAACACAGAAACAGATAATAGCAGAACAGAAATAAATAAATAAATACACCAGATAATGCACAATAGAATACACTGGATAAACGTAATCATCAGAGTTACACAGTATACAGGATCATACTTAGCACAAATACAGTTCGGCTATACATAAATGTCTACAGCGGAAATAAACATAATATGTACAATAGGAGCTGAACAACATGAAAGAGATAAATGATAGAATCCATCTTCAGCTCCAGCTATCCAGAAAGAGCCAGCTAAAACCTGAATACAAGGCTGCCCGTGTAGAAAAAGGGGCAACCGAGTTTGAAAGTGAAACAAACTACGAGTCAGTCATGGGACTGGTATGAGAAATCTACTAAACAATTTTATAATATGGTCAATCACAGGACCACGCCACTTTCGTGGAACGGGTTTACTCCATCGGATTGCCAGTGCTTTAAAACAAATCATTCTTTTAAACATCGCAGTGCTTTTTATAAAAATGAAGCTATTATAAGACTTAGTTCCCATCATACAATGCAACGCAAACCGGAAGATAGAGTTTTACCTTATAATAGCCAAAATATGCTTGATACGAATAAAACAAAAGCATTTGATATTATTACAAGTGTTTATAGGTTGCAAAAACAATTTTAATCATAACTATCAATCATAGACGGCATGGGTACCATATATCATGTCGCCATACATATACAATCAAAACCGCACAGTCACGTATTTGGAAATTGGATTTCCATCATGAACCAAGGCAAAGATAGTCCTTACCGAATTCGAGACTGCCTAGCCCGAGCCTCAGGACCCAAACACAGGTGAGCCCTTGGAGCGACAGGGTCGGTCCACCGATGTGGATTAAAATTCCCAAACACTACGTTTCCCCGCCCTATGGGGCGTAAATGAGCCAACGAATGACTCCATCGGTCCCGGATCGACCGATATATCAAAGGCGCCTCGCAACTGCAACAACCACATAGGTCAAAATAATATAAATGACAGCCAGTTTAAGCACTGACACCACCTCTAGCTAGGAAGAAACGCATGCCCTCCCTGACGTCCTTCTCCCGTTTCTAGTTCATACCGGGTTGTGAGGCTCGCGAATTCACGTTATACACAAAGCTACGCCACACAGGCGGTGCTTTGATCATCAACCACAAGACTTTGCTTTTCAACAGAAGCCTTGATTACTTCATCTTAGCATGCCACACAGGCAATTCCTACCAAGCAACTGATGGATATCAATCACACAGAATGAATTCCAATGTCAGACACACAGTCCATTTGCAAGTCCGTTCTGGGTCTGAACGAAACCAGAGGCACTATATACCTCGCAAACCCATCGATCTCCACGTACGTCTGGACGATCACCACTCATTATCCATATTTCAGGATGCCTCCCAATCAGGACATCAGTTACCATCCAAACGAGGTGAAGAGCTCCGGTCTTCGACCACCGTCTCCATCTTCGATTACTTATCGCCGATTCAGTTATTCAGAATGGGATAAACCCGGTCTTTATGAGCAACTCACATATATAATAAACAAGTGCAACACAAACACTCATACACATCATTTCAATTCATTAGTCGCTAACCGTAAATCAGTAAGAGAACGATTTCCCAAATATTAACCCCGAAGGCCGAAACCAACATCAGATCAAAACCCAGGAAACCATTCGACTTAGCCAACCTTCAGTTAGTTTCTGAATTTCCCATCTATATCTTTTATAATATTTTATAATGATTTATCGCTATTTTTATTTATTTTAAAATAGCCAATTTATTCAAATGACGCTTCGGCCATAACGCGGCCGTGGCGCTGTTTTCCTTCAGATTTGATTTACACATATCTAAAAATCTAACCGTTGGATCTTTACAAAATTTATATCATTAGAAAGATCTTTTCAAAATGAATCCAACGGTTCCAGTTTTGGGAAAATCCGACGGTCGGATCTCCCGGTACAATCGTTTGAAGTTTTGATTTCAAAATACGAACTACAGTGTCGTTATTCGATTTAATATAATTATATATATATATATAATCGATTCTGGCACTGTTTTTCTTCAGATTTGAATTAAACATTTCAGACAATCCAACCGTTGGATTTTTACAAAGTTGGTGTCGTAGGAAAGATATTTCCAAAGCGAACCCAACGGTTTCGGTTTCGGGAAAATCTGATGGTCGGATCTCCCACACTAATCGTTTGAAATCACGGTTTCAAAATACGAACTGCAGCTTCGTTATTCGATATATTTCAATTCTATTTATATATATATCGATTCTTCAATTTCAAAGCTATATTCTTTTCATACATTTGATAAAAATGATATTTTTATCCAACAAACATTTACTTCGACACTTCACTATTTTTAACAACTCATGTGTACAGTAAAAAATGTGATTTTTTATTGTAAAACAATTCCTTTCAAAACACGATTATTTTATATAGTTCATGTAGGTAATAAAAATATGATTTTTATTATAAAACTATTTCTTTCAAAATACGAATACCATTCAACACATGAATTTCAATTCAACGAATGAATTTCGATTCAACACATGAAGGTTTTCTATAGTTTGTATATATAGAGTAAAAATGTGATTTTTATTGTTAAAACAATTTATTTCAAAACATGAATACCATTCAACACATGAATTTCAATTCAATGAATGAATTTCAACTCAACACATGAAGGTTTTCTATAGTTTGTACATATAGAGTAAAAATGTGATTTTTATTGTTAAAACAATTTATTTCAAAACACGAATACAATTTAACACATGAATTTCAATTCAACGAATGAATTTCGATTCAACACATGAAGGTTTTCTATAGTTTGTATATATAGAGTAAAAATGTGATTTTTATTGTTAAAACAATTTATTTCAAAATACGAATACCATTCAACACATGAATTTATATTCAACGAATAAATTCTTATTCAACACATGAAGGTTATTGTAATAACCCGAAAATCTGGGCCAGTTTAAAAATTTTATTTTGGCAATTTTAGCGAATTTTGAACATTTAAAATAGATTATTTTAAATAAAATCGACGAGAAATTTATTTTGAATATAATTCGATGTATATATTATACGCGTCGTCGTTAGAATATAAATATTTATATATAATTATAAATAGGAATTGAAAAGGGCGCGGTAGTTCGATAATTCGATTTCAAACTTCAATTGAATGTACCGGGTGCAAAACAATCCGGATTTTAGTGAAACCAAAAACATTAGGATCTATTTGATGATATCTTTCCAACGAATCCGAAAAATCGAAATTTCATAGTGGGGATCAAAAGATATGTCCAGTTGAAAATTCTGAATAGTCGCTATGGAATTCAGGCCCTTAAAAATGGGAATTTTGCAAACGACCTCGGATTTCGACGAAACCACTTTTGTTGGGTCCGTGACGTCAAATTATTGCTAGGTTTCAAATTTCATAATTTTTCGAATCAATATGTGAGCGTGGCAGAGGAAAACGCGTTTGACCAGTTTCAGTTGATTTTAATCGACTGGAAATTGGCCATTTTTCCAACAGTCTCAGAATTCGACGAAATTAGTTTTGTTAGGACCGAATCGTCAATACGAACCTAGAAAATATTTTTCTGGAATTTTTAGAGTTAGTATGTGACCCCGGTAATTTGAAATGTACGTTTAAAATTCAGTATAGTGATTTAAATGTAAATTCAACGGAAACTAATCGAAGCGATCAAATCAGCTTGCGATACATATCCCATTGTGTTCGGAATGGGGGTAAAACGCTATGGACGACAGGCGGTGGACCTAGTTTAGAGGTCGTATGTGAAAGTCAACTTTTTAATAATTAAATAATAATAAAAAAATTATATAATTTCCTCCCCTTCCTCCTTTATACTTCTGGCCCCCCTTTTACTTCGAAATCGAATTCACAGATAAAAAAAAGAAGAAGAAGAGAGGAGGACGGAGCCTCCCCCCCTCGCGCAATCGACGCCGCCACCCTCGAAGCCCCTGCCGCCGCCGCATCTTCCCCTCCTCGTCAGATCGGAGAGCCCCCACCTCGAAGAGCCGCCTGCCACGCACCCCATCCTCTCGCGCCAGCTCAAACCGCGAGCCCCCCCTGTAAACCCTAAACCCGCCGAAGCAACCACCGCACCACCCTCACACCCCACCACCGAACCCTCGCCCCACTCTCCTGCTCGACGCGAAGACCCTTCCCCATCGCGAAACGAAATCCGACGACGCTCCAGTTCAGAAACAGAAAAGGTACGATTTTTCTATTGAAAAAAAATATGATTTTTGTTTATATAGTTATGTTATAAAGAAATGGTTTATATATAAATTTTAGCTAATGAAAAACATGGTTCTATTTTTAGTTATAATCGAAAAGAATAGATTTTTATAATCGAAAAGAATAGATTTTTATAATCGAAAAGAATAGATTTTATAATCGAAAAGAATAGATTTTTATAATCGAAAAGTATAGATTTTTATAATCGAAAAGTATAGATTTTTATAATCGAAAAGTATAGATTTTTATAGTCGGAAAGTATGGATTTTTTACAATGGAAAGGCTGAAGTTTTATCAATGGAAAAGGTATGATTTTTAGCGAATGGAAAATATAACTTTTAACGAAGTAAAATTTTGATTTTTATATATTGAACATCGTAGTAAAAATTCGATTTTTATATATATGAAGTGATTATAAAAATATGATTTTTAAATTAAAAGTGAATAAATAAAAGTGTGATTTTTATTTTAAAGACATCGAAATATAAAAATGTGTGATTTTTATATATGTAGTGACTACGGGCGACGAAAGTGATAAGATGCGTGAACGAGGAAGACTTCTATCAAAAGAAGAGTCAAGATGATTGGATTGCTTTCTGTGAGAATTTCTCACTCTTCAATTTCTATTTCTAGTTATATATATACTAGGATGCAGACGGTGTTTAGTAACACCCAACACAATCGTCCACAGACCATGGACTTGTTTGTTTGATTGCAAAAATTAGTTAGAATATTTGATTGAAGTTGAATTGTTTGGTGCAATGAATTGATTTGATTGATGTGTGAATGGCGTGGGCCTTCACTAGACCGGGGATAAGGCTAGGCCTCGTCCCGTTTCTATTATCGTGCCGTTATGCCGCCGAAATTTTCTAAAATAAGTTAGAAAAATAAAAATATCATTTTATTTAAAGAATGAAATGAATAGAAATTCATATGTTAAAATAAAAAGTTTTATCGTTAAAAATATAATTTTTTAACGTGAATAAGAATATAGTGAATGTGAATAAATAAAATATTCATTTACAAACCGGACGGTTTGTTTATGTACACCTATTTGAATTACATTGATTGGGGCGATAAATTTTACACATCGCCCAACTGCACAACTAAAATCTGTGTTTGATGGTTTGAAACCCCACACGGGTGTTCGGATGAAATTTGAAGTTCACTCATCCTGATTGATTAAATATGTCGATCGATTGATTGACAGGCTGTTATAAGCGTTAGATATCTATATTTGATGCTTATACAGTGTAGTGCACTTTGGTTGATGGTTGATTATTTTCAATGCTATTATATGTGTGTAATGTATGAAAATCCATATAATTAACATTATATGGTGATTGATTGGGCCTCATTCCAATTTAGAAAATAAAGGTTCATGTGTTGACAGTACTCATCCATTGAGATTGGTCGTGTGTTGAACGAAATATTTTAGTAATAAAATTTACATCTTTATCAATATAAAATAAAGGTTCATGTGTTGACAGTACTCATCCATTGATATTGGTCATGTGTTGAACGAAATATTTTAGTAATAAAATTTACATCTTTATCAATATAAAATAAAGGTTCATGTGTTGACAGTACTCATCCATTGAGATTGGTCATGTGTTGAACGAAATATTTTAGTAATAAAATTTACATCTTTATCAATATAAAATAAAGGTTCATGTGTTGACAGTACTCGTCCATTGAGATTGGTCATGTGTTGAACGAAATATTTTGATAATAACAACTATTTTGAAATAGAATATTTGAAATAGAATATTTGAAAATAGAAATTTATGAAGCCGTGTTGATTAGATTGACGCCATTTTGACGTGAACGATATTTATATCGATTTTGAAATGAATTGAATTGAAAACGATTTTGAAATGAATTGAATTGAAAACGATTTCGAAATGAATTGAATTGAAAACGAATTCAAATTAAATTGAATGCGAATTGAAATGAATTCAAATTGGTTTGAAATTTAAATTGAATAGAAATGAATTTTAAAACGAATTTATAAAGAAGAATTCAATTTTGATTTGAATTGAAATGGAAGTTGAAATTGCTTTTGAAATGAATTTAAAACTATTTATATAATTCGTTTTAAATAGAAATCGGAAAAATATATATTATATATATAATATAATGGCCTGAATAGAACGCGCCGCGCCGTGGCAGTTCGCGAATTTCGACCATTTATTTCAAACGGACATTACGGGAGATCCGACCGTCGGATTCTTCTAAAACCGGAACCGTTGGGTTCGTATCGAAAAGAGTTTTCTAACGAATATTAGAAATTTGAAATCTAACGGTTGGATTTGGAGTTACGTCCAAATCAAATTTGAAAAATGTCGCTGTAAGTGCAGTTCGATGGCCATTGATGGAAATCGACTGTACGGGCCTTGATAAAATTATTAGAAATAGTAATAATTTGTGTAAAATCATAAGAAATGATTTAGAAAGAATTGGGATGAAAAACTCCATATTTGAAAAGATAAAAATAGATTTTTGTCGAAATGAACTAGTTTTGAACTAGAATTATAATTCTATTTATTTCTGAATAAATAAATTGAATTTGAAAAGGGTTTTAAAATAACCATAATTTCCAATGATTGCATTGGAGTGGATTTGAATCGAAATTGTCTTCGGAATATTTCGATGTTGGAATTCGTGATTATACATATGTTGTTATGGAAATTTGAAAGATATATATTTATACCGTTATTTCCAATACGACATTTGTTAATCGTAGAATTTGATATTGAATATAAGCCAATATATTTTCTATTCAGAGCCTTATATTGAATATCAAATGTGATTTGGGTTTGTCGTGAATGGTGTCTTCACTAACACTGTTCTTGAACCCAGTTGAGAAAAGATTAAATCTTTTTATTTAGATTTAATGAAGTATGCCAATTAAATAATATTTAATTGAAATTAAATTGATATTGATTTTTGGGTTTATCGTGGACAGTGTTTTAAATAACACTTGTTCTTTAACCCGATAATTAATGGAACGTGATTTCGGGTTTATCGTGAACCGTGTTTTAAATGACACTGATTCTTTAACCCAGTTAGCGATTAAAACTAAGTGGAGTTTTAATGAATCTTTAATTAGATTGAAATAATCGAGAATGGAGTATCACCAGTTTTGCTCCAGGCGATAGTTAAATCTTTAATTAGATTTGAACGTGAAATGGTAATTGAATTTACCGATAACACCGTGGTGTTAGATATGAAGTATTACCAGTTTTACTTCATGGGATGAATAGGTTGGGATTGGGAAATTAAAATAAATGATTACTTCGGTAAGGTTCATTAATCCCGACTAGTTGAATCGAAATTCAAAAGATGATTAAAGAATAAATTCAAGGAATTTATCTTGGATAAAATTAATGGGAACTTTTCCCTATGAATGTGAAAACTAGAAACTAACTGTCGGTTAGCTAAGCAGAATGGTTTTCTGAATATTGATCTGATGTTGGTTTCGGCCTTCGGGGTTAATATTTAGGGAATTATTCTCTTGATTAATTTACGGTTAGTGACTGATGAATTGGAATGAGGCGTATGTTGTGTTTGTGTAACACTTATTTAAAGTATACGTGAGTTATTCGGAAAGACCGGGTTTATCCCATTCTAAATAACCGATACGACGATAAGTCGAAGATGAAGACGGTGGTCGAAGACCAGAAGTCTTCACGTCGTTTGGATAATTACTGATAATCTTGATTGGGCTGTACACCCAAGAAGATGGAAACAGTTGGTGATCGTCCAGACGTACTTGGAGATCGATGGATATGCGAGGTACTAGGTGCCTCCGGTTTCGTTCAGCCCCAGAACGGACTTGTAAATGGACTGTGTGTATGACATTGGATTTTAGTCCGTGTGATTGATCTCTATTAAATATATATCGGTTTGGCGGCGGAGAATTTATTCTCTTGCTTAACGCCCTTCTCTGAGACGTACGAGCTCAGGGGTTATATATTGAT
Organism: Allium sativum; assembly: GCA_030737875.1. Taxonomy (NCBI): domain Eukaryota; kingdom Viridiplantae; phylum Streptophyta; class Magnoliopsida; order Asparagales; family Amaryllidaceae; genus Allium; species Allium sativum. The sequence continues at coordinate 206,973,855 of CM060918.1, forward strand.
GGATATCAATCGCATGGAGTGAATTGCCTGTGTGGCATGCCTAAGTGGCAAATGATCAAGGCTTCTGTTGAAAAGCAAAGTCTTGTGGTTGATGATCGAAGCACGGCCTTTGTGGCGTAGCTTTGTGTAACGTTTACTTCGCGAGTTTCACACCCGGTATAAACCAAAAACGGGAGACGGACCTCAGGGAGGGCATGCGTTTCTTTCTAGTTAGGAGTGGCGTCAGTGCTTGAACTGGCTGACGAGTTTGACTCATGTGGATGTTGCTTATTATTACTTGCTGAAAAGCGAGGCGCCTCGTGATATCGGTTTCGGCCGATGCTTCTGGTCGGCTGACGGGCCAGGCTTACGCCCCAAAGGGCGGGGAAACGCAGTGTTCAGGAATTTTAATCCACATCGGTGGACCGGCCCTGTCGCTCCAAGGGTCACTCGAGCTCTGATCCTGAGACACGGGCTAGAGCGTCTCGAATCGGTGAGGATCTCGCCCCTAGCCTCGGTTCATACCATAAATGATAACCCAACTTCCAATACGACATTGCGGTTTTGATTATAAACTTATTTATGGCGACATAGTGGTATGGGGCATTCATGCCGCCTATGATTGATACTTATGATTTGAAGTTGTTTTATACACTATACACTTATAATAGTATCAAATGATTTCTTTTAAACGTATCAAGCATTCTTGGCTATTATAAGGTAAAAACCCTATCCCCCGGCTTGCGTTGCATTGTGTGATAGGACCTGGGTCTTATAATAGCTTCATTTTTCTTTATTTAGCATTGCGCTGTTTGTTTTATGCACTGGTATTCTTGGGAGGAAACTCGTTCCGTGTTATACGGCGTGGTCCCTTGATTTACCTAGCTTTAAAAAAACAAAGATTAATAACTGTTTTAGTTCTCACGCCAGTCACATGACTGACCTGGAGTTTATTGTATTAACCTAAACTCTGGGTGCCCTTATTTTGACACGGGCAGCTAGTAGTTTTGGTTTTGCAGATTTATATTCACAGGATCCTGGTTTACAGCTGGAACGATATCCGGAAAGCTTTGTATCCATATATCTACTTCTAGTTGTGTATTGTATTATTTTCCGCTGCTATGTATTTAAATGTAATTTAAATCTCTGATATTTCTGTGTAATATTTATTCATTTATACTCTGTATATTCTTGTAATCTGATGCATTGTTGTAATATACAATGAAATGTTCTTTTATATGCGTTCTGTTGTGGCTTGTTCTCTAACTATCCGCCGCTTTCCTTTATGGGGAAGTTACGGATTTTTACAGTTGGTATCAGAGCTTTGGTTTACAAAGCAGAGAACAAGGCACATTAGAACCATACAAAAGAATTCATCAGATATTGGATTAGTAATATCCAATGGGAATGACTCGTTAGAGATGGGATCAGTAGTATCCTAGAACGAGTGTGAAGAGTATATTTTTCAAATGAAAACAATTTTTGTTTTGGAAAATCTAAATCAGCTATTCGTATTTGATTATTTATTTCATATTGATTAGGACAGTCCAGTATATAAAGATTTTGCATGTACGCCTTGCAAACGTGTATTTGAAGTTTTAATATATTGGATAGATATAGAATCACATTCTAGTCGCCTGGAGATGATTCTGATGATAGTTCGAACATCATCAGAATTGGTATTCGTGTCTCGAAGGTGTGATATTTATATATTTCCTATTGACTGGTGTGAGAACCAAAATTATATAGGGCCTATTGTTGTGATTTGGCATCAAAAATCTGATTTTTGACTATGTATCAAAGTTATGAATTTGAAACTCTAATTCACTAATTGGTTGATGGTTGCGTTGGTTGTTTATTTGTTTGCTAATTCTTAGCCATTTAGCCTAATTAAATCACATATTGAATTATATTGAAAATTGGTCGCATTTGCTTGCATATACATGTACTTACATTGAACAGGTCATAGCAAGGAGGCTAGAGCAGAGAATAAAATTTGTTTGCCCGACAAATAGGTACATGTTTACTACATAATTTACTGTTTTGTTTGGGTGATGAAGATTTTATGAGCCTATTGGCTAGCCGCTTGGCTTTTTCTTTTTCTTTTTGAGATCTGAAGGACCGGGGATGCTATTTGAGATTTCCAGATGTTCCCATTGCAGGGGAGGTTATGGCGAAATTTTTCGAAAATTTAGGGTGTTAGCCAAATTTTTGAAATTTTTGAAAATTCTCAGAAACTGAAAAGTTGGAGAATGGAAGCCAGATCGAACGTAGAGTTGATTAATCAAACCACTTTCGACTTTGTTCCTTTTCGGGGACGAAAAGTTTTAAGTGGGGGAGATTGTAATAACCCGAAAATCTGGGCCAGTTTAAAATTTTTATTTTGGCAATTTTAGCGAATTTTGAACATTTAAAATAGATAATTTTAAATAAAATCGACGAGAAATTTATTTTGAATATAATTCGATGTATATATTATACGCGTCGTCGTTAGAATATAAATATTTATATATAATTATAAATAGGAATTGAAAAGGGCGCGGTAGTTCGATAATTCGATTTCAAACTTCAATTGAATGTACCGGGTGCAAAACAATCCGGATTTTAGTGAAACCAAAAACATTAGGATCTATTTGATGATATCTTTCCAACGAATCCGAAAAATCGAAATTTCATAGCGGGGATCAAAAGATACGTCCAGTTGAAAATTCTGAATAGTCACTATGGAATTCAGGCCCTTAAAAATGGGAATTTTGCAAACGACCTCGGATTTCGACGAAACCACTTTTGTTGGGTCCGTGACGTCAAATTATTGCTAGGTTTCAAATTTCATAATTTTTCGAATCAATATGTGAGCGTGGCATAGGAAAACGCGTTTGACCAGTTTCAGTTGATTTTAATCGACTGGAAATTGGCCATTTTTCCAACAGTCTCAGAATTCGACGAAATTAGTTTTGTTAGGACCGTATCGTCAATACGAACCTAGAAAATATTTTTCTGGAATTTTTAGAGTTAGTATGTGACCCCGGTAATTTGAAATGTACGTTGAAAATTCAGTATAGTGATTTAAATGTAAATTCAACGGAAACTAATCGAAACGATCAAATCAGCTTGCGATACATATCCCATTGTGTTCGAAATGGGGGTAAAACGCTATGGATGGCAGGCGGTGGACCTCGTTTAGAGGTCGTATGTGAAAGTCAACTTTTTAATAATTAAATAATAATAAAAAAATTATATAATTTCCTCCCCTTCCTCCTTTATACTTCTGGCCCCCCTTTTACTTCGAAATCGAATTCACAGATAAAAAAAAAAAAAGAGAGACGGACGGAGCCCCCCCACTCGCGCGATCGACGCCGCCACCCTCGAAGCCCTTGCCGCCGCCGCATCTTCCCCTCCTCGTCAGATCGGAGAGCCCCCACCTCGAAGAACCGCCTGCCACGCACCCGATCCTCTCGCGCCAGCTCAAACCGCGAGCCCCCCTGTAAACCCTAAACCCGCCGAAGCAACCACCGCACCACCCTCACACCCCACCACCGAACCCTCGCCCCACTCTCCTGCTCGACGCGAAGACCCTTCCCCATCGCGAAACGAAATCCGACGACGCTCCAGTTCAGAAACAGAAAAGGTACGATTTTTCTATAGAACAAAATATGATTTTTGTTTATATAGTTATGTTATAAAGAAATGGTTTATATATAATTTTTAGCTAATGAAAAACATGGTTCTATTTTTAGTTATAATCGAAAAGAATAGATTTTTATAATCGAAAAGAATAGATTTTTATAATCGAAAAGAATAGATTTTATAATCGAAAAGAATAGATTTTTATAATCGAAAAGTATAGATTTTTATAATCGAAAAGTATAGATTTTTATAATCGAAAAGTATAGATTTTTATACTCGGAAAGTGTGGATTTTTAACAAAGGAAAGGTGGAATTTTTATCAATGGAAAAGGTATGATTTTTAGCGAATGGAAAATATAACTTTTAACGAAGTAAAAATATGATTTTTATATATTGAACATCGTAGTAAAAATTCGATTTTTATATATATGAAGTGATTATAAAAATATGATTTTTAAATTGAAAGTGAATAAATAAAAATGTGATTTTTATTTTAAAGACATCGAAATATAAAAATGTGTGATTTTTATATATGTAGTGACTCCGGGCGACGAAAGTGATAAGATGCGTGAACGACGAAGACTTCTATCAAAAGAAGAGTCAAGATGATTGGATAGCTTTCTATGAGAATTTCTCACTCTTCAATTTCTATTTCTAGTTATATATATACTAGGATGCAGACGGTGTTTAGTAACACCCGACACAATCGTCCACAGACCATGGACTTGTTTGTTTGATTGCAAAAATTAGTTAGCATATTTGATTGAAGTTGAATTGTTTGGTGCAATGAATTGATTTGATTGATGTGTGAATGGCGTGGGCCTTCACTAGACCGGGGATAAGGCTAGGCCTCGTCCCGTTTCTAGTATCGTGCCGTTATGCCGCCGAAATTTTCTAAAATAAGTTAGAAAAATAAAAATATCATTTTATTTAAAGAATGAAATGAATAGGAATTCATATGTTAAAATAAAAAGTTTTATCGTTAAATATATAATTTTTTAACGTGAATAAGAATATAGTGAATGTGAATAAATAAAATATTCATTTACAAACCGGACGGTTTGTTTATGTACACCTATTTGAATGACATTGATTGGGGCGATAAATTTTACACATCGCCCAACTGCACAACTAAAATCTGTGTTTGATGGTTTGAAACCCACACGGGTGTTGGGATGAAATTTGAAGTTCACTCATCCTGATTGATTAAATATGTCGATCGATTGATTGACAGGCTGTTATAAGCGTTAGATATCTATATTTGATGCTTATACAGTGTAGTGCACTTTGGTTGATGGTTGATTATTTTCAATGCTATTATATGTGTGTAATGTATGAAAATCCATATAATTAACATTGTATGGTGATTGATTGGGCCTCATTCCAATTTAGAAAATAAAGGTTCATGTGTTGACAGTACTCATCCATTGAGATTGGTCATGTGTTGAACGAAATATTTTAGTAATAAAATTTACATCTTTATCAATATAAAATAAAGGTTCATGTGTTGACTGTACTCATCCATTGAGATTGGTCATGTGTTGAACGAAATATTTTAGTAATAAAATTTACATCTTTATCAATATAAAATAAAGGTTCATGTGTTGACAGTACTCATCCATTGAGATTGGTCATGTGTTGAACGAAATATTTTAGTAATAAAATTTACATCTTTATCAATATAAAATAAAGGTTCATGTGTTGACAGTACTCGTCCATTGAGATTGGTCATGTGTTGAACGAAATATTTTGATAATAACAACTATTTTGAAATAGAATATTTGAAAATAGAAATTTATGAAGCCGTGTTGATTAGATTGACGCCATTTTGACGTGAACGATATTTATATCGATTTTATCGATTTTGAAATGAATTGAATTGAAAACGATTTTGAAATGAATTGAATTAAAAATGATTTCGAAATGAATTGAATTGAAAACGAATTCAAATTGAATGCGAATTGAAATGAATTCAAATTGGATTGAAATTTAAATTGAATAGAAATGAATTTTAAAACGAATTTATAAAGAAGAATTCAAATTTGATTTGAATTGAAATGGAAGTTGAAATTGCTTTTAAAACGAATTTAAAACTATTTATATAATTCGTTTTAAATAGAAATCGGCAAAATATATATTATATATACTATATATATAATATAATGGCCTGAATAGAACGCGCCGCGCCGTGGCAGTTCGCGAATTTCGACCATTTATTTCAAACGGACATTACGGGAGATCCGACCGTTGGATTCTTCTAAAACCGGAACCGTTGGGTTCGTATCGAAAAGAGTTTTCTAACGAATATTAGAAATTTGAAATCTAACGGTTGGATTTGGAGTTACGTCCAAATCAAATTTGAAAAAGGTCGCTGTAAGTGCAGTTCGATGGCTATTGATGGAAATCGACTGTACGGGCCTTGATAAAATTATTAAAAATAGTAATAATTTGTGTAAAATCATAAGAAATGATTTAGAAAGAATTGGGATGAAAAACTCCATATTTGAAAAGATAAAAATAGATTTTTGTCGAAATGAACTAGTTTTGAACTAGAATTATAATTCTATTTATTTCTGAATAAATAAATTGAATTTGAAAAGGGTTTTAAAATAACCAGAATTTCCAATGATTGCATTGGAGTGGATTTGAATCGAAATTGTCTTCGGAATATTTCGATGTTGGAATTCGTGATTATACATATGTTGTTATGGAAATTTGAAAGATATATATTTATACCGTTATTTCCAATACGACATTTGTTAATCGTAGAATTTGATATTGAATATAAGCCGATATATTTTCTATTCAGAGCCTTATATTGAATATCAAATGTGATTTGGGTTTGTCGTGAATGGTGTCTTCACTAACACTGTTCTTGAACCCAGTTGAGAAAAGATTAAATCTTTTTATTTAGATTTAATGAAGTATGCCAATTAAATAATATTTAATTGGAATTAAATTGATATTGATTTTTGGGTTTATCGTGGACAGTGTTTTAAATAACACTTGTTCTTTAACCCGATAATTAATGGAACGTGATTTCGGGTTTATCGTGAACCGTGTTTTAAATGACACTGATTCTTTAACCCAGTTAGCGATTAAAACTAAGTGGAGTTTTAATGAATCTTTAATTAGATTGAAATAATCGAGAATGGAGTATCACCAGTTTTGCTCCAGGCGATAGTTAAATCTTTAATTAGATTTGAACGTGAAATGGTAATTGAATTTACAGATAACACCGTGGTGTTAGATATGAAGTATTACCAGTTTTACTTCATGGGATGAATTGGTTGGGATTGGGAAATTAAAATAAATGATTACTTCGGTAAAGTTCGTTAATCCCGACTAGTTGAATCGAAATTCAAAAGATGGTTAAAGAATAAATTCAAGGAATTTATCTTGGATAAAATTAATGGGAACTTTTCCCTATGAATGTGAAAACTAGAAACTAACTGTCGGTTAGCTAAGCAGAATGGTTTTCTGAATATTGATCTGATGTTGGTTTCGGCCTTCGGGGTTAATATTTGGGGAATTATTCTCTTGATTAATTTACGGTTAGTGACTGATGAATTGGAATGAGGCGTATGTTGTGTTTGTGTAACACTTATTTAAAGTATACGTGAGTTATTCGGAAAGACCGGGTTTATCCCATTCTGAATAACCAATACGACGATAAGTCGAAGATGAAGACGGTGGTCGAAGACCGGAAGTCTTCACGTCGTTTGGATAATTACTGATAATCTTGATTGGGTTGTACACCCAAGAAGATGGAAACAGTTGGTGATCGTCCAGACGTACTTTGAGATCGATGGATATGCGAGGTACTAGGTGCCTCCGGTTTCGTTCAGCCCCAGAACGGACTTGTAAATGGACTGTGTGTATGACATTGGATTTTAGTCCGTGTGATTGATCTCTATTAAATATATATCGGTTTGGCGGCGGAGAATTTATTCTCTTACTTAACGCCCTTCTCTGAGACGTACGAGCTCAAGGGTTATATATTGATGGATATCAATCGCATGGAGTGAATTGCCTGTGTGGCATGCCTAAGTGGAAAATGATCAAGGCTTCTGTTGAAAAGCAAAGTCTTGTGGTTGATGATCGAAGCACGGCCTTTTGTGGTGTAACTTTGTGTAACGTTTACTTCGCGAGTTTCGCACCTGGTATGAACCAAAAACGGGAGACGGACCTCTGGGAGGGCATGCGTTTCTTTCTAGTTAGGAGTGGCGTCAGTGCTTGAACTGGCTGACGAGTTTGACTCATGTGGATGTTGCTTATTATTACTTGCTGAAAAGCGAGGCGCCTCGTGATATCGGTTTCGGCCGATGCTTCTGGTCGGCTGACGGGCCAGGCTTACGCCCCAAAGGGCGGGGAAACGCAGTGTTCAGGAATTTTAATCCACATCGGTGGACCGGCCCTGTCGCTCCAAGGGTCACTCGAGCTCTGATCCTGAGACACGGGCTAGAGCGTCTCGAATCGGTGAGGATCTCGCCCCTAGCCTCGGTTCATACCATAAATGATAACCCAACTTCCAATACGACATTGCGGTTTTGATTGTAAACTTATTTATGGCGACATAGTGGTATGGGGCATTCATGCCGCCTATGATTGATACTTATGATTTGAAGTTGTTTTATACACTATACACTTACAATAGTATCAAATGATTTCTTTTAAACGTATCAAGCATTCTTGGCTATTATAAGGTAAAAAACCTATCCCCCGGCTTGCGTTGCATTGTGTGGTAGGACCTGGGTCTTATAATAGCTTCATTTTTCTTTATTTAGCATTGCGCTGTTTGTTTTATGCACTGGTATTCTTGGGAGGAAACCCGTTCCGTGTTATACGGCGTGGTCCCTTGATTTACCTAGCTTTAAAAAAACAAAGATTAATAACTGTTTTAGTTCTCACACCAGTCACATGACTGACCTGGAGTTTATTGTTTTAACCTAAACTCTGGGTTCCCTTATTTTGACACGGGCAGCTAGTAGTTTTGGTTTTGCAGATTTATATTCACAGGATCCTGGTTTACAGCTGGAACGATATCCGGAAAGCTTTGTATCCGTATATCTACTTCTAGTTGTGTATTGTATTATTTTCCGCTGCTATGTATTTAAATGTAATTTAAATCTCTGATATTTCTGTGTAATATTTATTCATTTATACTCTGTATAATCTTGTAATCTGATGCATTGTTGTAATATACAATGAAATGTTCTTTTATATGCGTTCTGTTGTGGCTTGTTCTCGAACTATCCGCCGCTTTCCTTTATGGCGAAGTTACGGGTTTTTACAGTTATTCAATATATGAAAATAATTCTAACACATGAATATTAATCAAAATTTTGGCAGCATAACGGCAGGGTAGTTAAAACCGGGGTCGTCCCTAGTACGGCTCCTCGCTCTATCTTAAAGCCTCGCAGCTTTTGACAATGGGGAATCATGCATCTAGTTTGCACGCAGGAGGCATGTATATTTTTCTCATTTCCACAAACTAATCCTATGTGGTTTCAACCAAATATTTCTCAACCGCAAACGGGTATTTTTCAACCACAATCAATCAATTTCAACCACAAACAATTCTAATCAACCATTCGTAATCAACCAATTTTCACACCAATCACAACCAATAAATATCGTCCATGGTTTTTGGACGAGGGGCGTATATATATATATATATATATATATATATATATATATATATTTATATATAGCCATTTCACTTCTATTTCAACACATATATAATTTTTATAACGCATATATAACTTATATATCGAACGTACAACTTATACAACGCTTATACATGAGGTGTACAACGCTTATATAACTCATACATTGACTATATAATTTATACATCGTCGTTTTCGATATCGTTTATAAATTAGAAATCTCACTTTGGGTTCCACTCCACCAAAAATAGCAGAAGGCTCAGAAAAATATGCGGTCTCTTCTAAAATGTAGAAGACGTCCACACGAGTCCACTATCTCTTGTTTCACTGAATTTTGTCAACATAGCAAAAAGATATGATTTTTAAAAGTTCGTAACGGTTTAAAAGTGTTAAAACTGATTTAAATTAACAAAGCCAATTACCTCACTGATTTGTTCAAAACTAGGTTTGTAGTTTTCGCGAAAACCGAGCAGTGTGGAGACGATCGGAGGTTACCACGGCCTAGAGCTACGAGAGGGATTCCCGGCGAGGTAGGTCACGGCCAACTCGGATCTCCGGTGGTGGCGATTTTTGGCTCGACGGCAACGGACTTCCCCGGCGCGAATCTCGAGAACGACGCAACGGCAGAAGGCGAGGCTAGGATTGATGTGTAGATCGTAGTGGGCTCTCTGAAATCCCTAACTGGAGTGATGCGTTTTGATGCGTGGATTAGAAGTTAAGGAGGAGAGAAAAATTGAAGAGGAGGTGCCGTTCGATTTGGGGGACTGTCGGTGAAGAAGAATAATGATGGCCCAATGAGATTTTTTCTTTAATTTATATATTTTTAAATTTCGAAAATACCCCCTTTCACACATGAACCCCAATCCAAACCCAACGACTGTCGTCCCTAGCGTTTTACCCCCATCCCGAACACAATGGGATATGTTTCACAGGCCCATTCGACAGTTTCAGTCAGTTTTCCTTCAATTTAAAATATATAACATTCAATATTCGATTTGAACGTACATTTCAATTTGCTAGGGCCACAAACTGATTCGAAAAATTCCAGAAAAATAAATCTGGCAATGTTTTGATGATACGGTCCCAACAAAACTAGTTTCGTCAAATTCTGAAGCCGTTTGAAAAATGGCCCAATTCTGGTCGATCCAATTTAACTATAATTGGACAAAACACGTTTTCCTTTGCCACGCTTACATATTAACTTCAAAAATTATGAAATTTGAAACCTAGAAATAATTTGACATCCCGGATCCAACAAAATTGGTTTCGTCGAATTCTGAGGTCGTTTGCAAAATGGCCATTTTCACGGGGTATATAAATCCTATAGCAACCTTTCTGAAAATTCATTTGGCCATAACTTTTGCTTCCCGCTATGAAACTTCGATTTTTCATATTCGTTAGAAAGGTATTTACTAACAGATTTAAATATTTTTGGTTTCACTCAAATCTGTTTTGTTTTGCACCCGGTACAGCCAGTCAAAATTTGAATACAAATTTTGAAACTACCGCGCCATTTCAGGCCTTGTTTATAATTAGTATTAATTATATTCATTTTCAAATGTTGATTCAAACTTACTTTTCATCATTATTATTTAAAATATTTATTTTAAATATTTAAAATCCACTAAATTAGCCAATTAATTTTTTTTTAAATTGGTTCAGATTTTCCGGGTCGTTACACTTTATGTTCAAGTTCAACAGGTAAGTGACATGCTTTACTGTAAACCAATCGGAAAGTGGACATTCCGATATTAGTTTTAAAAGCTGTACGGTAAGCCTAAAGTGCATTTGTCAATTTTTATAACCAATCTTTTTGATTATTATTTGCAGTTTTCTCCAAAATTTGTTTTATTTGACGATTCGACACTTCGACTTGACTACAAGTTTGCGGATGATAAGGAGTGGTTAACATGTCGATTATCGATTATTTCTTTATTAAGGATTCAAAAGATCGATTCCCAGAAAGGCGTTCCATTGTCGCTTATTATTGTGCGAGGCATGCCGAACCTCGAAAAAATATCTTCTTTTAGGAATTTCACAATAGTTTTATGATCATTTGGTTTACAAGTAATGGCTTCAACCCATTTCGAAAAATATCTACGGTGAGAAGAATATACAAGTTTCAAAAAGAGTTTGGGAAAGGTTCCATAAAGTCAATACCCCATACATCAAAGTTTTCAATCGTAAGGATGGGGCTTAAGGGCATCATATTTCATCGAGAAATCTTTCCTAGCATTTGGCAACAATTGCAAGTTTTGCAGAATTCAAATGGGGGCCAATAAAAAACACATTGAAGCACCCTTCAGATGTTTTCCTTGAACCAAAATGTCCACCGCACGCATGATCATGGGCGAAAGAGAGAACACTCCTAATTTCGCTATTAGGAAAGCATCGACGAATGATTTGGTCTGGACAATACTTAAACAAGTATGGGTCATCCTAATAGAAGTATTTCACTTGGGAAGTAAATTTATATTCATCTTGTTTGGACCAAAACGAGGTGGTTCCATAGTGACTAGATAGTTCACTATGTCGGCGAACCAAGGATCGACGGAAACAGAAAGGAGTTGTTCGTCGAGAAAGTTCTTATTTATTAGCAAAGAAGATGGTACGTTCGGAAGGCAAGACAAATGATCGACTATGAGTTATCGAATGCTTTTGTTTCTTTGGTTGTAAGATTGAATTCCTGAAGTAAAAGGATCCATCAAATTATGCGTGACTTAGCATCCTTTTTAGCAAAAAGGTGTCGAAGAGCAAAATGGCCAGTGTAGACCGTGATGTGGGAACCAATCAATTAAGATTGAAACTTCTCCAACGCAAAAACGACAGCTAAAAGTTCTTTTTTGGTGGTTGTATATTTGAGTTGAGCGTCGTTCAAGGTCATACTCGCATAGTAAATGACGTGAAGGATTTTGGTGATGCGTTGTCCTAAGATAGCACCAACGCGAAGTTAGAAGCGTCACACATGATTTCAAAAGGAAGTTCCTAATTGGGTGAGCAGATTATCAGGGTTGAAATGAGTTCATTTTTAAGATGTTCAAAAGAGGTGAAACATTCAAAGTTAAATTCGAATGGGACATCTATTCCTAAAAGTGTAGTCTAAGGATAAGCAATTTTGCTAAAATCTTTCACAATGCGTCAGTAAAAGCTAGCATATCCAAGAAATGAACGAATGTCCTTAACGCATTTTGAAATGGTTAGTTTTCAAATAGCGTCAACTTTCGCTTTATCTACCTCAATGCCATTATTTGAAATTACATGTCCAAGGACAATGCCTTGTTTGAACATAAAGTGGCATTTTCCCAATTCAACGTTAAGTGTTTTTCTTTTACATTGATATAAAACAAGTTCAAGATGATGTAAGCAAGAGGAAAAAGAATCGCCAAAGAATGAAAAATCATCCATAAAGACATCAAGAAAGCGTTCGATCATATCAGAAAAATTCCAACCGTACATCGTTGGAAAATTGCATGAGTGTTCCTAAGACCGAAAGGCATAGGTCGGTAAGCAATGGTACCGAATGGACATGTGAAAGTCATTTCTCTTAATCTTCGGGAGCGATTGGAAGTTGGTTATAACCGGAACCATCAAGAAAGTAGTAGAATTCATGACCGGCTAAACATTCGAGCATTTACATGTTGCAGCATTCAATTTTCGATAATCGATGCAAACACGCCAACCCGTTTGAGTACGAGTTGGAAGAGGTTCGTTTTGGTCATTTGTGACAATGGCGAGTCTGAACTTTTTAGGAACAACGTGAATAGGGTTGACCCATAAGCTATTAGAAATGGGGTAAATGATAGCGTTGTCAATAATTTTAAGAACTTCTTCGTGAACTACCTCTTTTATCTTAGCGTTAACCCTACGTTGCGATTCGCGAGTGAGTTTGGCTTCGTCAGCTAAGTGAATATGATGTTGAATGATTGCGGGGCTAATTCCCTTAATGTCAGAAATAGACCAATCGATTGCATCTTTGTTTTTAGAAAGATTCGAAAGAAGAGAAATTTCTTGATCACCAGTTAAATTTGAAGAAATTATGATATGACAAGTTTCGTTATCACCTAAGTATACATACTTAAGGTGATTGCTAAGAGGTTCAAGATCCAACTTTGGTGATTTCTCTGTCAAAGAACTTAGTTGAGATTTGGACTCAACTGAAAGCGATTCAAAGGGAAGCATGTATTCAACTTCATTAGGAGCGGCGTGGAATAATTTTTCGTACTCAGCGTCACGCTCATCACTAAGGTCAATCAAATTGTTTTTGGAGTTCTCATGAATGACATTAACTTCCAAGGTTTGGTCACTTGATTCATTCGAATGACTTTCAAGATTGAAAATATTAAGATCTACAGTCATGTTTCCAAAATTGATTTTCATCGAACCATTGCGACAATTTATTAAAGCATTTGAAGTAGCTAAAAAGGGCCGACTTAAAATCAATGCAATTTGACTCATTGGATTATTGACAGGTTGAGTTTTCAAAACAATGAAAGCAACAGGGAAGATGAATTAACCAACTTTAATAGTACATCCTCGATTTCTCCAATAGGTTTCTTAATTGAACGATCAGCAAATTAAAGAGTTATTTTCATTGGTTTAAGTTCACCCGAACCAAGTTGTTGGTAAACAACATATGGAATCAAATTGACACTCACACCCAAATCAATTAGGCATTTGTTATTGTTTTATCTCCTATCGTGCACAAGATTGTAGGGCATACAGGATATTTGTATTTGACGGGGATCGATTGGGTCAAGAATTCATTTTTTCCGGCAGCTAAGAAGACTTTCTTGGGTACATGAGTGTGTCATTTTTGGGTACACAAGTCTTTGAGAAATTAAGCATAGGTGGGGACTTGTTGACTGATGTCAAGAAGAGGGATGTTAACTTCCACTTGTTGAAACTTTCCAACATATTTTCCATTTGGTCTAAATGTTTCTTTGGTTGCAGACGATGTGGAAATGGAATGGGAAACTCAGTAGGTCGGTCTACTTGAGTTGTAGCAGAACTAGACTCAGAATCTAGATTAAGATCATTCATGGTTTTAGAAGAGTCTAGAGGAACATTCGATAAGTTATTTGGATTTTCAACTTAAATATCAATTTTCTTACCAAATCTTAAAGTCGTGATAGCATTTAACTAAGTTAGATTGCTATCCTAGATGACATGAGCTTGGTTTGGGTTAGGATTTTGACTCCTAAGGTTTGGAATGGGTTGACTTGGGAAAGTGCCTCTTTCCCGTTCACTTATGGAAGTGGCTAACTGACTCATTTGCATTTCAAGTTTAGCGACCTATTGACTCGTGTTTTGCATGTACGAAGTCAATAAATTTTGCAGATTGCTATTTGATTGAAGATTTTGAGTCATTGCTTTAGTCAATGTTTCAAGACTTTTCTTAAGTGACATCAATCGTTTATCATCTTGGGGAACAAAAGATTGTTGCGCTCTACATTGAGAAGGTGGCGCAATATTTTGGAATTGATTTTGTTAAAAGGAAGGATTCGAAGGATTATTTGAAAATGGTTGGAAAGGGGGTCAAACCAAATTCGAATATGCATTATTTTGGACCTAAGAGAAGTTAGGATGGTTTCTATAGGTTGTACGTTGGGGAGAATGGGTCGTTCCCAACTTTATTAAATGTGTTGAATTGTTCTAACGAATGTGGGCATTGATCGACAATGTGGTTAGGATCGTTACATTTGTAACATGAGGGTTAAGACACTTGAGCTTGATTTTGTTTGAGTTGATAAAAGGACATTATCAAATTTTGTTAACATTGCGTTTATTTTTGCTTCTAAGGCCATTGAAGATCCTAACAAATGAGCATTTGATAGTGAATAAATCGATTTCTCGTTAGATCTTTCCCATTGAGCTGATTTTTTGACCAAATTTTCGAGAAATTGCCAAGCCACGTCGTGATTTTGGGCTAAAAAGTTTCCTTGACACATCGATTCGCGCATGGTTAGAGAGTTATTTTCGAGACCGTCGCATAAAATTTGACAAAGGGTCCATTTTTTGAAATTGTGATGTGGACATTCGATTAGAAGTTCTTTAAATCTTTCGAAATATTTTGCAAAGGATTCACCATCGAATTGTCGAATATTAACGATTTCGTTTCAAATTTTGGATGTTTTTCCAAAAGGGTAAAATTTCTTTAGAAAAATTTTCACAAATTCATCCCACGTTCCAATCGTATTTGAAGGCAAGTTATACATCCATTTTTCAGCATAATCGGCAAGTGAAAATGGAATTAACCTAAATTTGATTCCATCGTCACTTAGTTGTTGAAATTTCTTGTTTGCACAAACTTGTTCAAATTCGGTTAAGAAAATGCAAGGATCATCAGGTTTAAAACTGCCGAATTTCGGAAGAGTATTTATCTGATTCAATGAATTTCAAAGTGGTTACCCGTTGGGGCGGGCAATATAATGCAAGAAAGAATCGAAACCCGATCGGGGAAGATTCTATCCATAAGAGTTCAAAGGGGATTTTCTTCGACCATGGTTGAAAGAATGTTTGTTCGAACTAAACAATTAGTTGAAGGATCACGAGTCCAACTGCGCAAGCACTAGCGCAAAAAATGAGAGAGAGAGAGAAAAAAAATTGAGAAGAGAATAGAAGCGATGTTTATTTTTATTATTTTTAGAGAAAGAAAAGTTAAATTTTTACAAAAAGGAAATTAGTTTTTGTTTTTTTTTGTAATTCACAAAACAATTAGAAACACATAAATTAGCTAAAATAAATTTTCTGTTCTTAATGGCTCATAACTGAAAATTTATAAACTTAATAGTTTTAAACTACACAAGTAACAATTCTCAGTCAAATCGGGTCATGATTTATTAGTGCACCACGAATCACCGTAGCAATGCAGCTGAAGTTTTAAGAACTGGATTGAGTTCGAAACTTTACCCTTCCTTAGACATTGGGAGAGTTAGCTAGTACAGTCCTAGATATTAAGAAAATAAACTTTACCCTAATTGAGCACGTCACGCCCTTAAGTCCAGAGTCTACAATTTTTATTTATTAATGAAGCTATCCATGAAATTTTCTGGAATATTTTAATCAACTACAGAACAATCACAGAATAATAAATTCTAGAAATATTTTTTTTACAAGCAAGACACGGCACCTGCGTGAAATCTTTACAAGTAATTTTTATATATTTTTCAAGCAGCAGGCCTTGTAGAGTTTAGAAAACACACACCTAGATCAACAGCCCATCCAGTGCAACTAGGTAGCGCTAGCGCATTCACACCCCACTTGGGGTGCAACCACTCCAACAAATCAGTTTGCAAATCAATTTGACCTCCGAATCTTTATTCACATTGCTTGAAATCCCCATCTCTTTTTAAATGGGAATAATAGAAAATGACATAGAAACCGAAAATTAAATAGGAAGTAAAAATTAAAACAAAAATAACTCAACAAAAATAAGAATTAAGCCTTAAGAAAATAGGAACTAAGTTAAACAAACAACTAGCCTCGTGTTCAACCAAAGCAATTGGCTTGCACAAAAGTCATCCACGTAATTCCAAAAGAGTGAAAACAAATGAATTTCCAAAAGAACAAATTACAACAAAAATCACACCACTTTTCTTAGGAAACCCAAAACAAATTTGAAAACCAAATTAAAATAGGAACAATTTCTATTTCCCCCAATTCACGCAATCGGACCTACATAGACCTGGTTCCTCATGCGAACAATTAAAACCCCAAACTCCTTTTTTTTATTTAACCCTTCACAACCCTTCTTAGTTCAGAACGCCAAATCGAGCCCACTTTTTTCTCGAAATTGATTTGGAATTTGGGGTGTTGATGGTTTTTTCGAATTGGTTTCTGAGGAGGAAGTTGCTCGAATTTGTTACGAAGCTTAGATCGTTTTGGAAAGCTTGGCTTAAGGTGTTTGAAGTATTCGATGTCTGGCTTTGTTTGGGGATAACCGACCTGGGAGAATGAGTATGGTAGGGTTTTATGTGGTTATGACTTGTTGAGGAGGAAGATGGTTGTAGGGTCGTATGATGAGACTGTGTTTGTTGGTGAAGCACAGTTTGATGAAGGAGGGTATGCGATTTGGGGTTGTTCCAGTTGTGATAAGAACCTGCGGCGACGGGGTTGGTGTTTAACAGTGTCATCTACAGTGTTGATGTGGACTCAAGGTGACATGCTGATGTTGGTGGTTGTGAGAACTTGGTTGAGTAGGCACGGTTTTGCGGAGAAGTGGAAGTTGGACTGGTAGCGGTGAATGAATTATGGTGAAGAAGGTTGATTGTTGCGGTAGTTTTTGTGAAGGTTGGTAGGGTTATGGTTCAAAGATGGTGACTGAAGGTGAATTTCTGCTGACGCTGGTGACTGACTTGATATGGGTCTGAGTTTCAGAGCCGCGAGAAGGAGGTGGATGTTCAAAATGATTACGGGTGGAGCGATGTTTTGAGAAGAAATTAAGGTGGTCTTTTTGAGGTTGGTTCAGGAATAGAGGATGGTTTGAAACTTGTATGCATGTGAAGATGGTATTGAGACGAGATAGAGGGTATTGACAGACTGTGATGATGAAAGGCAGTGGTGAAATCAGGTCTAATGGAAAAGGTGTTGAAGTGGATGATATGGGATCTGGATGATGGAAATTATGGTATATAAATAAGGTAGAGAAGGGGAAAAAATTACAGAGGAAGGAAAAGGCAAGCAATAAATTGGGAGGTAATTAGAGATAAATGCAGAAGAAATATATAGCAAGGATAAGAAACTTTGGAAAGAATTTTTTTTTCCAAGAAATTTGTAAAAGAAGGTAGGATTGTAAGGATTGGAAAGACAAATGGAAAGAAGTTGTAACATCTCGGATTTTCTTGCCCATTAAATTGGAATAATTAAATCTGTTTTTTATATTATATTGGAAATATAATGGATTTTATATTGAATTTATTTATAAAATGGAGTTTGAATATATATATATATAATATAATTAAAACGAGCTCGAAACGACGTGGTAGTTCGTAATTTATGATTTAAAACTTTAATTTAATATACCGGATCCGATGTAAGTCGGAATTCTGTGAAACAAGAATCATCCGGATCAATTTGATTATATTTTTCTAATGGAAGGGAAAATTGTAGATAGTATATTATAGATTGTTATTTATGACCAATTAAAATTTTAAATAGTCACTATGGGAATCATTATTAAAATATAACGTTTATTAATTAATTCAGTAAGGTTTTTAATATATTTTGAATACTGTTTTAACTGGATATTGATAATATTGAGATATATATATATATATATTTATATTCCATATTAGTATATTTGAAGCTAATATATATGTAATTCGAATATTTATGATGATAATAATTTATTATTATTTATTTTGGAATTTATATAATAATTTATCGATATTATATAGGCCTTAAAAATAGTTCTCCTTTCAAATGACCTCCATTTTCAACGGAACGAATTTTATTGGAATACGTATAACTAATTATTGCTAGATTTCCAGTTTGGAGTAAATTAGAGTTATTTTGTCGGTAGATGAAATTTAAATGTGAACCGATAGATTGAAATAACGTCGTTGTGCAAGTAGAGTCGGTTTTTAACGAAAACAAATTTTACTGGAACCGTAGAGTCAAGACGTAGTAGTACGTTCATTTTCACCGTGTTTGGAGGGTGTGTGCGATGGTGCGATCATCAAATGTTAACATTGCATGCGGATAATTTAACTATATGTATATACTATCAAATATGAAATAATAAACAAATCCAATCCTTAGTCTTTGCATCCACGCAACAGCGGATTCATTCAATCCCAAGGACAATTCAACCCCAAGCAAAGTAAATAAATATAATAAATGTACTAGTCTATGTTTAAAAAATAAAATAAAATTTCAACTACTACTTACCTATCCAAAAGCACAGCTGCCTTCCTAGTTTAGACGTAAGCTAACCTATTCTACCCTTGTGTATTTGCACATAAGTAAGCCTACCTAACTCAGTAAATCTAAGAACATGTGACAATACATGCCATCTAAATCACTACAGCTAATAACGCCACTATCATGCCTACCACTGAAAGTCAGTACCACGCTGCCTCCCTTCATAACAACCTGTTCCTTTCAGTGGAAGGAAACTTAGTAGCCTACCCTAAAGACATGAATGTAGAAAATAGCGTAACAAGTGTTTAAAATGATAAGTTGAATCAATTTCCAAATTATAGATAATAAGTGATGTTATAAAAAATGTTTTGAAATGGTAATTAACGAGAAATTGGGATATGGCTTTAAGATATTTTTCTAAGTATATAAATAAAATGATTTGATATATTAATATATTAAAACTGATATATTTTCTTTGGTATTTCACCTGATATATTATTTAGAAAGGCCAAGTGATGCTGTATACTAAACCAATGGATATATTTTATTTTTTATGGTTGTTTATTTTGATAGTTAAATAACCGACTACCAAAATCTGGCCCAACGTTATTGGTACGGAAAGACCGGGATCGAATTTATATTCGAAAACTATTCCGACCAATAAATACGAATACATAGAAGATGCTGATCGAGATGGAGCAATTGATGACTGTAAATCTTCATAAAACAGAAGATTTACTTACAATCTCTAGATGATCTCTACAGATATACTGTGATTCTGTCGTGGTTGAAATCTACGGATTGCAACGACTACACGCTATTGATCTATAGGGTGATTCCTAGGATGTGGTAGGAGGGTGCCTTCGGTTCATCCTCTTCCTGGATGACGTGTAGAACGATGTGATTCAAAAGAGGATGGTGGCTAGATGTTCCAAAAGTCGATTATAACCTCATGCCTCATCAACTAGGAAATGACAAAAATACGGCAAACAACATGGCTATGTGGGTCGCCCCCATTAGGCTATATTGTCACCATCTAGAGAATATCCATATTTGTTACTTCTTTTCGCTTCTGTATATCCTGGGAACGGTTATGTTGCTGCAACCATAGGTGACAATATATTCGATACACTAAAGAGAAGTGAGTGGTCGGTCATGCGTGGCCGGGTTGCAAGACGTTCTTGTTGAACCCAGTGTATTCCTCTCTAGAGATACACTATCGGCAGGTGGTTCCATACCTTGTCATTGTCGGAATCTAATCTCCAATAAGTGCCCGCGGTTTTGTTTGTATACTATATATGTGGAGTGTGAGATGCAAGCGTTCTGCTGGATTCTATTTATTTGTATGCAGACACTATTATAATATCAGAATAATATACTGATTTCAAAACGTTTTGGGTTATAGTAAGGTTAAAACCGTCCGTTTTTATGTGTGGGCTGGTCTTACTATTATCCTTTTCTTTCAAAAGGATTTTGAACTTTAAAATCAATATGGGTGTATTTAAACTTAGCGAGTTTTTTTCATTCACTAGACTGACCAGGTATTAGAAATGCTCGGGTTAGACCGGGTTGTACAGGTTTAGGTTATCGGATGCTGTGAAGTCCAAAGACGAGCTGAAGAAATTCAAACATATCATGTTATACCGTTATTGTTCCGTTGTGTGATATATATGAGGACATGCTATTATAACTGTCCGGATGTATTGATGTACTCTGATGTTGTAAGTATTAATTCAAGCACTCAATAAAAGTTATTTCTGTGTTACATTTTGTTCTGCTGCGATGAGAGTCTCTGTGTTGTGTTGGTTCTTCTTATTCTTCTATTCTAACTTTCTTTCTTATCTCACCCTCTAATTTCTTTCTATTAAAGTTCTGGTATTTTCGATGCTTGAATATTCGACATGGTGTTTTGTGTCGATTTTCGTGGTCGAAAATCCCTGTTCGTTACAGTGGTATCAGAGCTATAGGTTTAGGAATAACCTTGGCTATGACGGCCCTCCCCACACCAGCCGACATTTCCAATGAAAGTGAGATGTGCCTATGCCTGACCAACATGGGACGGTCGTCAAAGAAAGGAAAGAAAGGAATTTGAACTAACAAGGAGCCTGTAGAATGTCTCATAGCGCATGGAATAAAATATAATAATAACATACTTGACATAAAACCAGCAAGACAGTGCATAAGATGAGAACTAAACCGTAATCATCATAGCAGCGGAAATTCAAAATACAGCTTATGGTCCATATAATCATTATTGCAAATTTGGAGAACTGCCTCTAAAGAAAAATAAGAAAGATACACTACTAATGCCCAAAGTAGTGACCAGCAGCGACCCAGGGAGAATATCTATATATATCATACGTGGAAGCATCCTGCTCGTCTCCGGTACAGCTACTCGTGCATACCACCTAACCTGTCTCTAGTATGCCTATTTAAGAGCACCCGGAGTAATAAGAAGAGACATAAAACTCTGGGTCAGACAAAAGTCTGGTATGAGCGATAAGCAACAAAACAGAACAATAACAGGTATACTAAACCATACCTGAACCTGCAACCAAAGAGTTAGCAAAACAAGATGTACAATACTCTAAGGTAACACTAATATATGGTGTAAAGACATAGGGGGAGGGGTGTGCATGTCATAGTGATGTCAAACAATCAAGCATAACAACCATCCTCACATCTCTCACTCAGTGCGTAAAACATACGATATCTACTGCTTTGATCACCCAAATCCTTGTTATGATCACTCTGCCCCATGGAGTCATGGCGACTCCACTGTACTTATTTGTAGCCACTAGTCCTTGCTTTGTCCACTCTGCCCCATGAATTCATGAAGACTCCACTGCATTGGCTCATAGCCATGCTATAATCACTCTGCCCCATGGAGTAGTAACTACCCCCATTGCACTGATACGTAGCCTAACATCCATCTTGGTGGTGAATCAAAGCTATAGACGTCGATAACTCCTTAGCACACGTCCCGCAGCAAAGCCCAATCATAAAGTTAACTCATTTGTTCCCGTCTGGATCCTGAGTACAAACATCCCATTTGGACTACCTTTGCATCTCTGTTTTTGGTCATCATCTCCATTCGTGATTCTTCAATTTGGTTCGTTCGCTGTCCAGACTCAAAGATTAGATCGTGATTTCCCCCTGGCCATCGGCTTGTGGTCCCTCCTTCAGCTCGTGGCTCGTGACATCATGCTCCAATATCGGTTCGCGGCTCGTGGTCTGCCTCCTCCAGCTCGTGGTGACCAATTCGGCTCCTGCAACATCTAGGTGGTTCTTCCTATTCCTGACGGTCGGGGTGTGAGGTTTATGATCATCCCCAGATCGGGGTTTGGGGTTCATGATCATCCTCACGATCGGGGTGTGAGGCTTCGCCATCATCCTCACGATCGATGTATGAGGCTTCGTGATCATCCTCACGATCGGGGTGTGGGGTTCGTGGTCATCCTCACGATCGGTGTGTGGGGTTCGTGATCATCTTCACGATCGGGGTGTGGTTCACGAACCGGTATGACCAATTTCCTGCAACTCTTTCCAGCCAGCTATTTACGCCATACAACGGCGTTTTCGACCATTCTAACTGTTCTAAACAACCACAAAACATTCCAAACAGTCATAGCAACATGCATAATCAACCATAAACACCAAAACAATAAATAATCATGTCCATATGGATCAAACATACCCAAAACCCATGTTTTTCCCTTAATCATGTTTAAGCACAACTAACGATAGGATTCGAAAAACTTATCCAAATTAACCTAACTTTCTAACATAGCCCTAAATTAATACTTTAGAATTTTACAATTTTTTTCCAGAATTTAATTATGTATAATTTCGCTAATTACCACTAATCACCCCTAATTAGCCATAATTAGTGAAAAACGATGCAAAACGCACACCTTGGCCACAAACAAACTATAGATCTGAAATATTATCTGTTTTGGGTTGAATTCTAATGCAATACAACATCTCCAACTCTGGTTTGGTGTTATGTCCCCTTGATTTGACGTAACTTGGCTTAATCTTCAAGTAGAAAGCGATTAGGAGCGATTTGGGATGAAAGTAGAAGGTGGAGGCCATGGCTAGGGTTAGAGAAATGTTTTAGGTGGCTGAAAAATGAAATAAAAACCATTTTCCTACCGTTCTCAACCTCCCCATAACCCTAATCACCCTAATTAGGCCCGGTTATATTGTTTTTCGCTTTCTAAACCTTGTTTCAGCCATATCTCCCAAACAGTGTGTTCGTTTGGCTAATGTGACCTACGGAAGGGTAAACCATCATCCAGATCTAATGAAAGTGGTTTCAGGTCAAAACTCCTTACCAATTAAAAGTTATGGCTGAAGCAAGATCAGCTAGGGGCAAAATGGTCGTTTAAAAATCGACAAAAATCATGAACATGGGAAATGACCCCAATAGTCGTCTCCCAAAGTTACATGGCTATACGACTTCGCATGAGAAAGAAATAAATATTCCACAATCCCCAGATGCATAGAATGCGGGTCGTTACATTCTTTCCCCCTTAAGAAATTTCACCCCCGAAATTCCTTAACTAAGAAACAAGTAAAAGGATCCCGCATGCTTACAAACCATTCACAACAATCGAACATACAATATAACAAACAAGTCTATCCCAGCATGCGGAAAACTAAATTGTAATTAAAATATTACCAGGCAATGAGTTCTGGATACGTCTTCCTAATGCTCACCTCTGTCTCCCAAGTACAGTCATTCTCATTCTCGCCCCACTAAACTTTGACTAGATTCATCGTTTTCCTTCAAAGTTATTTCGTATCATGCTTGACAATACGAATTGGCTTGCGGTTCCCAACTACCTCGAGTTCTACTTCGATATCATCCAACTGATCAAGTGAAATAGTCATATCGGGGTTATGCACGAATTTCCTTAATTGGGAAACATAAAATATGTTATGAATTCCTGCCATCTTTTCTGGTAATTCAACTTTATATGCCAAATTCCCAACTTGCTCGAGGATTGGGAATGGACCAACAAATCTTGGCGCCAGCTTTCCTCTCCTTCCAAATCGAATAACATTCTTTAATGGAGAGATCTTGACAAATACTAGGTCGCCAACGGAGAATTTCAAATCCTTTCGCCTCTTATCAGCATAACTCTTCTGCCTTTCTTGGGTAGCCCTCATTTGTTGTTGAATGATCTTAATCTTGTCTGAAGTTTCTCTTATCACATCTGGTCCAAGCACAAACTTATCACCGGTTTCTAACCAACATGACGGTGAGTTGCATGGTCTTCCGTACAAAGCTTCAAATGGAGCCATACCAATACTGGATTGATGACTATTATTATATGCAAACTCTACTAGATGCAAATAGTCATCCCATGATCCACCAAAATCCAGTATGCAAGCTCTCAAGCGATCTTCTAATATATGATTTACCCTCGCTGTTTGACCATCAGTTTGAGGATGATACGCGGTACTGAGATATAATTCTGACACTAAAGCCTCTTGTAAGCTCTTCCAAAACCCACTAGTAAACAATGGGTCTCAGTCACTCACAATGCTTTTAGGTACTCCATGAAATCTCACTACCCACTTCGTATATAGTTCCGCTAACTTATCTGCCGTTCTATTCGACTTGATAGGTATAAACCTTGCACTCTTGGTCAATCGGTCCACAATCACCCAAATGCTATCATGGCCCAATCTAGTCCTTGGTAATCCATCAATGAAATCCATTGAGACTTGTTCCCGTTTCCATTCGGGAATTTCTAATGGTTGCAACAAACCACGAGGTTTCTTTTGCTCAACTTCAACTAGCTGGCAATTTATGCACTTGGATATAAACTTCCTAACATCTCATTTCATTCCATCCCAGTAGGAGGTCTGCTTCATGTCTCGATACATTTTGTTACCACCGGGATGTACAGTTAGTTTTGAGTGATGACATTCTCTAAGCACTTCATCTCCCAATCCATCGGCATTGGGTACAACCAGTCTTCCATTCTTTCTAAGCCATCCAACTCGATCAAGCCCATACCTGCTCATCTCCTCATCGGTACCCATCTCTAACTTGGAGATGATTTTCAATAAGTTAGGATCGTCCCTCTGACTGGAACCAATCCGCTCAATCAAAGTGGATCTAATTGTCAAACTTGTTAACATTTCTGGATCCAATTCGCACTTTGGTCTGAAATCATACCCAGCGATGTACTCCAGTTGCTTCCACTCAAGAAACGTAGCCCCTAAACTGGCATGTCTTCTACTCAGTGCATCAGCTACTGCATTGCCCTTTCCTGGTGTATATGCGATATCAAAATCATAGGAATCCAAGAATTCTAACCATCTTTGCTGTCGGAGATTTAAATCCTTCTGAGAGAAAAGATACTTTAATGACTTATGATTAGTAAACGACTCGAATCTTTCTCCCAAGAGATAATGTCTCCACATCTTCAACACAAATACGATCGCTGCCAATTCCAAATCATGGGTTGGATATATTTTCTCATGCGGTTTCAGTTGCTGAATTGCATAAGCTACAACCCTACCTCCTTGCATCAATATAACACCCAGTCCGGTACCACATGCATCTGTATATACTATCATCTCTTCATTCCCCTTAGGAATGACTAACACTGGTGCACATGTCAACTTTTCCTTTAGACTCTTAAATGCATTCTCGCACTTTTCGTCCCAGATGAAAGCTTGATTCTTCTTGGTCAACTGAGTCCACGGTGCTGCTATCTTGGACAAGTCTTGGATAAACTTACGATAATATACAGCTAACCCCAAGAAACTTCTTACGTCTGTTGTATTCTTGAGCGTAGACCAATCTTGTACCGTAGCCACCTTCACAGGTTCCACCGCAATACCATTCTATGAAACAACATGGCCCAGAAATCTCACTTCCCTTCTCCAGAAGTGACACTTAGAAAACTTTTCTTTCAATTGGTGTTTTCTCAACACCTCCATCACTCTCCTCAAATGTTCCTTGTGTTCTTCCTCTGTCCTTGAATAAACCAAGATATCATCTATGAACACAAGAACAAACTTATTCAGTTGATCTCGGAATACTCTATTCATATGATCCACAAAATATGTTGGTGCATTGGTCAAACCGAATGGCATTACCAACCACTCATAGAATCCAGAAGACGTCCGAAAGGTCGTTTTAGCTATACTCTCAGCTTCCACCCTTAGCTGATGAAAACCTGTCGCGAGATCCAACTGGGAGAACACTCTCGCGCCACTCAACTGATCAAACAAATCATCTATCTGCGGTAGAGGATACTTATTCTTCCTCGTCACCTTATTCAACTCGCGGTAGTCCACACACAATCGAAGGGAACCATTTGCCTTGGTAGCAAACACAACTGGTGCTCCCCACTTAGAAACACTTCTTCTGATAAATACCTTTTACAAAAGATCACTTACTTGCACCCCGAACTCTCGCTGCCCCCTTGGTGCCATACAACGAAGTGGCATCACTATAGGTCTGGCATCTTTCACTAAATCAATACGAAACTCAATCTTTTGGTGTGGTGGAAGTCCGGTCGCTTCCTCGAAGACGTCCGGATACTGCCCAGCCAAGGGCACATCTGACAACTCATCATGCGGGATGTTGAGGGAATTTAGAAAACTAGCCATTACCCCATCGCTAAGTAGACCACCAAACACTACCCTCCGCCCATCATCCACTCTAACTGTCACCAAAAATCCCTCACAGTCTACCACCACTCCATACTGGAGCCAATCAACTCCAAAAATAATGCCAAACCCAGTAACGCCCAAAACAAAGCAGTCAAAAGAAAACATACATCCATGACTTGATAAGACCACATTACGACAAATCATACTAAGGCTAGTCGAACCGCCAGTCGGGTTCATCACCGCTAAAGGTCTATCAACTATCTCGGGTTCCAATCCTAACCTATCTACCAAGTCAGTAGATATGAAGGAACGGGAAGCCCCAGTATCAAATAATACTCGAACAGGAACATCATAAACTGAAAGCATACCTTGAATGATGACACTCTTTCCTTTCTCCACCGCAGTTGGGGCATTCGACGAAGAAGGAACAACATTGATAGCATATGCTTTCACAATCTTTTTTTCTTTAGGGGGTTGCAGATACTTATCCTTTGATGTCCAACTTGGCCACAGTTGAAGCACTTCCTGTCCGCGAGCTTTACTCGACATTCTTTAGCATAATGGCCCTTCTTACCACAGCTAAAGCACTCTACATCTTTCTTATTCTTCTTCTTCTGGCTATCCTTGGTCTGATTCTGCTTCCTCTTATTCTGAGAACCATTCTTGCCTCCACTGCTTGTTTGCGGTTTTGGTTCCTCTCCAGCTACAACCTCAGCCTTCGTCTTAGGGTAAAGACTCTCTAACCTCAATGCTTTTCCCACAATCGATTCAAACGTCTCATCGATGTGGTTAATAAGCCTTTCCCCCAAGTACCCATCCGAAATAGTTATGAACTTCTCGTTCTTCTTCTCGGTAGTATTAATAAGGGATAATCCATATTTCGATAGAGTATCGAACTCAACAATATACTCTGAGATAGCTCTACCATTCTGCTTTAGCTCCAAGAACCTCTTAAACAGTACTGACTTCTGAGCAGCTAGAATAAATTTGTCACTAAAACGAGTCTTAAACTGATCCTAGGTAACTTGATCCTTAGGAGTAGCCGCCTTAATAGCATTCCACCAATTCATTGCCCGTCCTTGCAACTGACAGGATGCTAGCTTTTCTTCGTCGCATCCTCGATACCTAAGTCTTCGAAGATACGCTCACAACTACCCAACCAATCCTGAACTTCTGTAGACGATTCCGTTCCATGGAACGGATTCCCACCAAGACTAGTGTAATCCTTGCAAAGCTTGGCGAAATCGGCTTTAGGCGCCTGCACCGCTGCACCACCACCATTTGCAACATTGGGAACTGCTCCTTGCACATTTCTAAGCATCTCTCCCATGAAGTCAGTGAACATCATCCTCATATCTGGAGCATTTTCCATTATTAGCTCCTCTACCAGTGCCCCTAGCATATCGGCTCATCGTTCAATCTATGAGGAGAAAACAATTAACCATCTCTTCAGTGGTGCCAGTGCAGTGCGACTTCATCCTTAAATATACTAATAATACATATATAGCTTTTGAAAACCAAAATATCACAAATACGCGCTCTCATGTACGTACTATCTCTCCCTGGTGTCTTCCCTAGGTTAACTACGCAACCTAGAGCTGTGATACCAAATGTGATGGCCCGACAAGCACCAGCAAACATTTCCAATGAAAGTGCGTTGTGCCTATGCCTGATCAGCGCAGGACATTCGTCAAAAAAAGGAAAGAAGGGAATTTGAACTAACAAGGAACCTGTAGAATGTCTCACAGCGCATGGAATAAAATATAATAATAACATACTTGACATAAAAGGGCAAGACAGTGCATAAGCTGAGAACTAAACCATAATCATCATAGCAGCAGAAATTCAAAATACAGCTTATGGTCCGCGTCATCATTATTACAACTTTGGAGAACTGTCTCTAAAGCAAAATAAGTAAGGTACACTACTAATGCCTAATGTAACACCCCACGTCCATTAATGTCACTCTCAAAGGGAATGCATTAACTTTCATGGAGTATTATTAGTGTATTGAACAGAATATAACAAGACAGATACATATATTGGTACTTGAAAATTTCAAAACAACTTTTATTGCAGCGGAGAAATAGTTTGATTACAACAACTTCATAAAACAACAGTAAAACCAAGTACACTTAATATCCATCTTGACAAATTGTTTTCTGAGTACATAAAGTAAAAAGCATAACCCCAACCCAAGTAGCCATAAAAGAGATGAGCTGAACTTTACTTTCAGCAATCCAATCACTTCCAAAAGAGAGAGAAAGAGATCTAAATCAAACTCCGCTAGTACTAGTCCCCCCCCCCCCGAACCCGGGGGGAGCGGAAAAGGAAGAAAAGAGGCGAAAACAAAGGGGGTCAGACATGAAGTCTGGCGAGTACCATAACTTTAATAATATAATTATTAAAGTAATTAGGATAAGGCATAACTGGTAAAACAAGGAATGACTGTGAAACAAGTGGGCAAGGCAAAAAAAAATAAAGGAATATTTTGGCATTAATTGCGCTCCTAATCACTATAGGATAATTATTATACTGCATTAATGCTAATTACACCGCACCATTACTATTCCCACACTGGAAGTTGATCCCTCTTACTAATCATAATAATGATAATTATAATAATGGTAGTTTCGCGTACTCCTAGCTGCTGTCGTAGGTGCCGCCTGCTCCTACCTCCACTAGTTACACCCACTACCCTCCCCATCTAGTTACAACATTTATTCATAATATGGTAGTTTCTTGTACTCCTAGCTGCTGTCATAGGTGCCGCCTTCCCCTATCTCCGCTAGTTGTACCCATTACCTTCCCCATTCGATCGGCTCCCTAACTCGTAGATACCCCTGCTAGTCCCAAAGTGGGGTGTATCACTCCCCAAAGTGGAAACCCGATACCTTTAAAGATGCACGGCTTATATCTACACGATGCAACAACGTCTTACTTACCTGCCCGGGCCCACGCACGCACATGACCCCGTTGGACTTGCGTTGCCACCGTTAACCCGTTTTGACCTCTCACAATCAAACCCAGTAAGTGTATCCCGTCCTCGATCTAACTCGAGCTCACAAAGATACTTAATGGGTTACTGGTTTGAAAAGAGTCCCCCATGCTTGACACAAGCTTTCCACCTATGCTTGGTCCCCACTAGAATTTACCACTTAACCCCTTCTTATTCATGTCTTCTTACATGTTTCAATTTGGTTAAGTGTTTATAATTATATCCCACATGTCACCCATGTTACCCACTTATCAAATCAACATGTGTTATTGGTTAAGCTTGTCTTAACCCTATCTGCTTATCAGATCAATATATATATATATATATATTATTGGTTAAGCTGGTCTTAACCCTATCCACTTATATATTATTGGTTAAGCTGATCTTAACTCAATCCACTTATCAGATCAATATATATTATCAGTTAAGTTTGTCTTAACCCTATCCACTTATCAGATTAATATATATTTTTGGTTAAGCTGGTCTTAACCCTATCCACTTATCAGATTATTGGTTAAGCTAGTCTTAACCCTATTCACTTATCAGATTATTGGTTAAGCTGGTCTTAACCCTATCCACTTATCAGATTAATATATATTATTGGTTAAACTGGTCTTAACCCTATCCACTTATCATGTTTTACTTAATTTATGATTAAGTACATCCTAGTTCACAAATACATTGGTTAAGAGAATAACTCCCTAAGTATCAATCCTGAAGACCGAAATCAACATCAGATTGGTACTTAGAGAATTATTCACTCAACCAAACTTCTGTTTGTCATTCATATTCGTCTTTGATCAGAATTAAATAATTATTAATGCACAGACCTCTCACATTAAGTCAATTGCTTGTGGCCGCTGGATATGCCGGGCGGTTCGGGGCAGACTTCCATAACAAGCCAGACTTAACCTCGTGTCTAAGCATCATTTAATTTATGCCCTTGACCTCTCACATTAGACTACCGTTTGTGGTTGTTGGATTTACTGGGTGGGTCCGGGCAGTCTTATACCACAAACGAGTCTAACCTCGTGTCTTAGGCATTTATTATCGATTTAATTTATTATTCAACTCCAATTTGAATTAACATCCTTATTTCAAATTGTCAGTAACATCCAAATTAATCTATGTCCATAATTGTCACCTAAATTATGTCCATACTTTTAGGTATATAAATTATACCAATTAATGTGTCACTTTAATTATATGCCCTTAAATCCATTTTATGCCAATTCACAATTTGGCAAAATTAATATTTTCCCATTTTCCCCACGCTATTCGTGCATGTTAATACGATACAAGTTAGACTCGAAAATAGTCTAACTTATAAAAAGAAAAGCAACATTACAACTTGCATAACACATAAAATAGATCTAAGAATCATAACACAAGTTTGCATAGCCAATAACTTGCATAGGCAATGTGACGGCCCGCCCCGAACCAGCCGACGTTTCCAATGAAAGTGCGCTGTACCGATGTCCAACTGGCACGGGACAGTCGCCAAAGAAAGGAAAAAGAAGAGGAAATACAAGTGAACTATCAAAGAACTTGTAGAATGTCTCACAGCGCATGGGATAAAATATAATAATAACATACTTGACATAAAACAGGTGAGACAGTGCATAAGCTAAAGCTAAACATCATAGCAGCGGAAAATCCAAATACAGCTTATGTTCCACATCATCATTATTACGACTTTAAAACTATCTCCAAAGCAAAAGAAAGGAAAGGTACACTATTAATGCCCAAAGTAGTGACCAGTAGCGACACAGGGAGAATATTTATATATATCATACGTGGAAGCCTCCTGCTCACCGTCGGTACAACTACTCGTGCTTCACCAGCTAACCTGTCTCTAGTCTGCTCATGAGAGCACCCAGAGTAATAAGAAGAGACATAAAACTCTGAATGAGACAAAAGTCTGGTATGAGCGATAAGCAGTAAAACAAAATAATAACAAGTATACTAAACCATACCTGAACCTGGACCTGCAACCAAAGAGTTAGCACTACATACTATACGATATTCTAAGGTGCCACTAACATATGGTGTAAAGAATACCGGGGTAGGGGTGTGCATGTCATAGTGATGGCAAACAAATCAAGCATAGAAACAATCCTCACATCTCTCACTCAGTGCGTAAAGCATACGATATCCACCACTTTGATCACTAGACCCATCGAGGTAATTACGAAGTTCGACTTGTACAACTACTGCTACCGCCAAGCTTATCCCATGGGATCATGACCAAACCTTTTCAAATGACCCCACTTCATTGGTTTATAGCTCACTAGTCGTACCTAGGCCACTGTGGTCCTGAATCCGTTCAAGTACCTCCTACACATAGTGATCCAAAGTTATAGACATCGACAACCCCTTAGCACATGTCCCGCAGCAAAGCCCAACTCATGAAGTCGACTCATTGGTTCCCAACTGGATCCTGAGTTCTACTTCCCATTTGGACTACCTTGCGTCTAGGGTTTTGGTCTTCTCCGGATTGGTTCGGTTCTTCACTTTACCTTGCCCCAGATCGTGCTCCTGGTTCGGTTTGTGGTCCACACCTCAAGTCCAAGCCCTTCGGTTCAGCTTGTGGCCTTCATCACCTCGGATCGGGTCGAGTTCCTTAAGCTCCTACATGGTGCATTGGTTCGGGTCGAGTATCATGGTTCGGATCGACCATGGTCATCATACAGCCTCCCCTACTGGTTCAATTCGGAGGTGATTATACGGGTCGGGTCGGATCACTACGCCTGTTCGTGGCTCCTCCACTCGTAGCGTGCTTTCCCAGGCGGTACGTGGAAGGATAGAGCGACTCGTGTGTGGCATCGGTTTGGATCGGAGCTCCTTCTAACCAGCGGGTCGGATCGTGGAGCTTCCTGGCGAGCGAGACGGATCGGGCTTTCCTCCTCTAATCCGATCCGATTCGGGCAATTTCCTGCACTTCTTTCCAGCGACTGTTTTGCGCCATATGACGGCGTTTTCGACCAATCTAACTATTCTAATCAATCACAAAGCATACCATACATTCATAGCAACGTGTAGAAACGACCATAAACACCAAAACATCAATTTGATAAGTTAAAACAGATCAAACATAGTTAAAACCCCATATTTTCCCTTAAGCATGTTTAAGCCAAACTAATGATAGGATTAGTGAAACTTAACCAAATTAACCCAAGTTTCCAACAAAGGTCTAAAACATCATTTCGAATTTTGTCAATATTTTTCCAGATTTTTAACATGTATAATTTTACTAATTATCAGTAATTACCCTTAATTAACCATAATTGGTGAGGAACTATGCAAATCACTCACCTTAGCCACAAATAAAATATCAAATCTGAAATGATTCTCTGTTTGGCGTTGTTCCCAAGGCTACACAGCAGTTTTACATCGATTCTTTTGCTAATCCGCTTTGATTTTATATAGATTTGGATTAATTAGCGATTAGAAGGTGATTTGGGTGTTTTAGCAAGTGGAGGCCATTGCTAGATTGAGAGGAATGTCTTAGGCGGCTGGAAAATGAAGTAAAATTCGTTTTCTAAACCCCAGCAGCCCTCTTATACTCTTAATCCCGAAATACCCTAATGGGCTTAGCTGTTAATCAACCGGTTAGGCCCAATTAAGCTGTTTTTCACCATCTGAAACTTGTTTCAGCCATATTTCCCAAACGGTGAGTTTGTTTGGCTAATACTCTACGGAAAGGTAAACCATCATCCTAATGGAAGTGGTTTCAGGTCAAAACTCCTTTCCAATCAAAAGTTATGGCCAAAACAAGATTAGTTAGGGGCAAAACAGTCATTAAAAATAGACAAAAATCATGAATATGGGAAATGACCCCACAGTCGTCTCCCAAAGTTACATGACCATATGACTTCGTATGTGAAAGAAATAAATATTCTACGATCCCTCGATGCGTAGAATGCGGGTCGTTACATTCTTCCCCCCTTAAGAAATTTCGTCCCCGAAATTCCTTAAGCCAAAACATACAAAGGATCCCGCATGCCTACCAACCATATACAGCAGTCAAACATGTAAAACAAACAGAACAAACCTATCCTAGCATGCAGAAAGACTAAATCGAAATGGAAATCTTACCAAGCGAAGAGTTCTGGATACGTCTTCCGAATGCTCTCCTTTGTCTCCCAAGTACAGTCGTTCTCATCCTCGCCCCACTGAAATTTGACTAATTTCACCACCTTCCTTCGAAGTTGCTTCGTATCGTTCCCAACAATACGCATAGGCTTACGGTTCCCAACCGCCTCAGGTTCAACCTAGATATCATCCAAATGATCAGGTGAAATAGTTACATTGGGGTCATGCACGAACTTCCTTAACTGGGAAGCATGAAATAAGTTGTGAACTCCTGCCATCTTGTCTGGTAATTCAACTTTATATGCCAAATTCTCAATTTGCTCAAGAACTGGGAATGGACCAACAAATCTTGGTGCTAACTTGCCTCTCCTACTAAATCGTATCACGCTCTTTAACGGAGAAATCTTGACAAACACCAAGTCGCTAATGGAGAACTTTAATTCTCTTCTCCTCTTATCAGCATAACCCTTCTGCCTATCTTGGGCAGCCTTCACTCGATGTTGGATAACCTTAATCTTGTCTGATGTTTCTCTTAATACTTCTAGTCCAAGCACATATTTCTCACCGGTCTCTAACCAACATGACGGTAAGTTGCACGGTCTTCCGTACAAAGCTTCAAATGGAGCCATACCAATACTGGATTGATAACTGTTATTATAGGCATACTCTACTAGATGCAGATGGTCATCCCATGATCCACCAAAATCCAGTACACAAGCTCTTAAGAAATCTTCTAATACACGATTCACCCTCTCTGTCTGACCGTCGGTTTGAGGATGATACGCGATACTGAGATGTAATTCTAATCCTAACGCCTCTTGTAAGCTCTTCCAAAATCCACTAGTGAACAACGGATCTCGGTCACTCACAATTCCTTTGGGTATTCCATGAAATCTCACTACCCACTTCATATACAGTTCCGCTAACTTAGCTGCCATTCTACTCGACTTGACAGGTATAAACCTTGCGCTCTTAGTCAATCGGTCCACAATCACCCAAATGCTATCATGGCCCAATCTAGTCCTTGCTAACCCATCAATGAAATCCATTGAGACTTGTTCCCATTTCCATTCTGGAATTTCTAATGGTTGCAACAAACCACTAGGCTTCTTTTGCTCAGCTATAACTAGCTGCCAATTCATGCATTTGGATATAAACTTCCCAACGTCTCTTTTCATTCCTTCCCAGTAGTAGGTCTGCTTCATGTCTCGATACATCTTGTTACCACCGGGCTATATAGTCAGTTTTGAGTGATGGCATTCTCTAAGCACATCATCTCTCAATCCATTGACATTGGGTACGACTAGTCTTCCATCTTTTCTAAGCCATCCATCTCGATCAAGCCCATACTTGTACATCCCTTCATCGATTCCCATCTCTAACTTTGAGATGATTTCCAATAGGTTAGGATCGTTCCTCTGACTGGAACCAATCCGCTCAATCAAAGTGGGTCTGATCGTCAAACTTGCTAATATTTCTGGATCCAATTCGCACTTTGGTCTGAAATCATACCCCGCGATGTACTCCAGTTGCTTCCATTCTAGAAACATAGCCCCTAAAATGGCATGTCTTCTACTCAATGCGTCAGCTACCGCATTACCCTTTCCTGGTGTGTATACGATATCGAAATCATAGGAAGCTAAGAATTCTAACCATCTTTGCTGTCGGAGATTTAGATCCTTCTAAGAGAAGAGATACTTTAACGATTTATGATCGGTAAACAACTCGAATCTTTCTCCCAAGAGATAATGCCTCCACAACTTCAATGCAGACACGATCGTTGCCAATTCCAAATCATGGGTAGGATATCTTTTCTCATACGATTTCAGTTGCCGACTTGCATAAGCTACAACCCTACCTCCTTGCATCAATACAACACCTAGTCCGGTACCACATGCATCCGTGTATACCGTCATCTCTTCATACCCCTTAGGAATGACTAACACTGGTGCACATGTCAACTTTTCCTTTAGGCTCTTGAATGCATACTCGCACTTCTCGTCCCAGACGAAAGCTTGATTCTTCTTGGTCAACTGAGTCAACGGTGCTGCTATCTTGGAGAAGTCTTGGATAAACTTACGATAATATCCAGCTAATCCCAAGAAACTTCTTATGTCCTTGCATTCTTGGGCGTAGACCAATCTTGTACCGTAGCCACCTTCGCAGGATCCACGACAATACCATTCTATGAAACAACATGGCCAAGAACCTCGCTTCCCTCCTCCAGAAGTGGCACTTAGAAAACTTTTCTTTCAATTGGTGTTTTCTCAACACCTCCATCACTATCCTCAATTTTTCCTTGTGTTCTTCCTCTGTCCTTAAATAAACAAGTATATCGTCCACGAACACAAGAACAAACTTATTCAACTGATCTCTGAATATCCTATTTATAAGATCCACAAAATATGCTAGTGCATTGGTCAACCCAAATGGCATGACAAACCACTCATAAAATCCAGACAGCGTCCGAAATGCCGTTTTAGCTATACTCTCAGCTTCCGCTCTAAGATGATGAAAACCAGTCGCAAGATCCAACTGGGAGAATACTCTCGCGCCACTCAACTGATCAAACAAATCATCTATCTACGGTAGAGGATACTTTTTCTTTTTCGTCACCTTATTCAGCTCGTGGTAGTCCACACACAATCGAAGAGAACCATCTGCCTTGGTAGCAAACACAACTGGTGCTCCCCACTCAGAAACACTTCTTCTGATAAATCCCTTCCTCAAAAGATCGCTTACTTGCACCTCGAGCTCTCGCTGCTCCCTTGGTGCCATACGACGATGTGGCATCACTATAGGTCTGAAATCTTTCACTAAATCAATACGGAACTCAATCTCTCGATGTGGTGGAAGCCCGGCCACTTCCTCGAACCGGATACTGGCCAACCACGGGAAAACCTGACAACTCATCATGCGGGATGTCGAGGGAATTTAGAAAACTAGCCATTACCCCATCACTAGGTAGACCACCAAGCGCTACCCTCCGCCCATCATTCGCTCTAGCTATCACCAAAAAGCCCTCACAGTCTACCACCACTCCGTATCTTTTGAGCCAATCGACTCCAAAAATAATGCCTAACCCAGTAAAGCTTAAAACAAAGCAATCTCAAACAAACATGCATCCATGACTCGATAAGACCACAATACGACAAATCATGCTAAGGCTAGTCGAACCACCAATCGGGTTCGTCACTACTAAAGGTCTATCGACTATCTTGGGATCCAATCCCAACCTATCTACCATGTCACTAGATATGAAGGAACGGGAAGCTCCGGTATCAAACAATACTCGAACAAGAACATCATAAATAGAAAGCATACATTGGGTAACGACATTTTTTCCTTTTTCCGCCGCAGTTAGGGCATTCGACGAAGAAGGAACAACACTGATAGCATATGCTTTCACAATCTGCTTTTCCTTAGGGGGGTTGCGGACACTTGTCCTTGTGATGTTCCGCTTGGCCACAGTTGAAGCACTTCCTATCCACTGTCTTGGCCCGACACTCTTTGGCATAGTGGCCCTTCTTACCACAGCGGAGGCACTCAACATCTTTCTTATTCTTTTTCTTCTAGCCATCCTTAGTATGATTCTGTTTTCTCTTATTCCGAGAACCATTCTTGCCTCCACTGCTTGCTTGCGGCTTTGGCTCTTCTGCAGATGCGACGTCATTCTTCGACTTAGGGCATAGGTTCTTTGATCTCAAAGCTTTCCCCACAATCGATTCAAACGTCTCATCGATGTGGTTAACAAGCCTTTCCTCCAAGTACTGATCCAAGCCTGTTATGAACTTCTCATTCTTCTTCTCGGGAGTGTCAATGAGGGATGACCCATACTTCAATAAAGTATCGAATTCTGCAATATACTCCGAGACAGCTATGCCATTCTGCTTGAGTTCCAAGAATTTCTTAAACAACACTGACTTCTGAGCAGCTGGAATGAACTTATCGCTAAAGCGAGCCTTAAACTGATCCCAAGTAATCTGATCCTCGGGAGTAGCTGCCTTTATAGCATTCCAGCAATTCATTGCCCGTCCTTGCAGCTGACGGGATGCTAGCTTCCTTTTCATCGCATCCTCGATACCTAAGTCTTCGAAGATACGCTCGCAGCTATCCAACCAATCCTGAACTTCTGTAGCCGATTCCGTTCCGTGGAACGGCTTCCCACCAAGACTAGTGTAATCCTTGCATAGCTTGGCAAAGTCAGCTCTAGGCGTCTGCACCGCTACACCACCACCATTAGCAACATTGGGAACTGCCCTCTGAACATCCCTATGAATCTCTCATGTCAGAAGCATTCCCATTGTTGGCTCCTCTACCATCACCCCTCGTATATCGGCTCATCGTTCAATCTATAAAGAGAAATGATTAAGCATCCTCTTTGTGGTATCAGTGTAGTGTGACTTCATCCTTAGCTATACTAATAGTATATATATATATATATAGCTTTTGAAAATCCAAAATAATCACAAATACGTGGTATCATATACGTATTATCTCTCCCTAGTGTCTTTCCCTAGGTTAACTACGCAACCTAGAGCTCTGATACCAAGTGTGATGGCCCGCCCCGCACCAGCCGACATTTCCAATGAAAGTGCGTTGTACCGATGTCCAACCGGCACGGGACGGTCGCCAAAGAAAGGAAAAAGAAGAGGACTTACGGGTGAACTATCAGAGAACCTATAGAATGTCTCACAGCACATGGGATAAAATATAGTAATAACATACTTGACATGAAACAGGTGAGACAGTGCATAAGCTGAAACTAAACATCATAGCAGCGGAAAATCCAAATACAGCTTATGTTCCACATCATCATTATTACAACTTTAAAACTGTCTGCAAAGCAAAAGAAAGGAAAGGTACACTACTAATGCCCAAAGTAGTGACTAGTAGCGACACAGGGAGAATATCTTTATATATCATACGTGGAAGCCTCCTGCTCGCCTTTGGTACAACTACTCGTGCTTCACCAGCTAACATGTCTCTAGTCTGCTCGTGAGAGCACCCACACCTGAACCTGGAATGAGCAATAAGAAGCAAAACAGAACAATAACAGGTATACTAAACCATACCTGAACCTGGAATTGCAACCAAAGAGTTAGCACTACATACTGTACAATACTCTAAGGTGCCACTAACATATGGTGTAAATAATACGGGGGTGGGGGTGTGCATGTCATATTGATGGCAAACAAATCAAGCATAACAACCATCCTCACATCTCTCACTCAGTGCGTAAAGCATACGATATCCACCACTTTGATCACTAGACCCATCAAGGTAATTACGGAGTTCGACCTGTACAACTACTGCTACCACCAAGCTTATCCTATGGGATCATGACCAAACATTTTCAAACGACCCCACTTCATTGGTTTATAGCTCACTAGTCGTACCTGGGCCACTGTGGTCCTGAATCCGTTCAAGTACCTCCTACACATAGTGATCAAAAGTTATAGATATCGACAACCCCTTAGCACACGTTCCGCAGCAAAGCCCAACTCATGAAGTCGACTCGTTGGTTCCCAACTGGATCTCGAGTTCTACTTCCCATTTGGACTACCTTTGCGTATCAGGTTTTGGTCTTCTCCGGATCGGTTCGGTTCTCCACTTTACCTTGCCTCAGATCGTGATCTTGGTTCGGTTTGTGGTCCACACCACATGTCCAAGCCCTTCGGTTCGGCTCGTGGCCTTCATCACCTCGGATCGGGTCGAGTTCCTTAAGCTCCTCCATGGTGCATCGGTTCGGGTTGGGTATCATGGTTCGGATAGGCCATGGTCATCATACAGCCTCCCCTACTGATTCGATTCGGAGGTGACTATACAGGTCAGGTCGGATCACTACGCCTGTTCGTGGCTCCTTCACTCGTAGCGTGCTTTCCCAAGCAGTTCGTGGAAGGGTGGAGTAGCTCATGTGTGGCATCGGTTCGGATCGGAGCTCCTTCTCACCAGTGGGGCGGATCGTGGAGCTTCCTGGCGAGCAGGTCTGATCGTGCTTTCCTCCTCCGATCCGATCTGGTTCGGGCAATTTCCTGCACTTCTTTCCATCGACTGTTTTACGCTATATGACGACGTTTTCGACCAATCTAACTATTCTAATCAATCACAATGCATACCATACAGTCATAGCAACATGTAGAAATGACCATAAACACCAAAACATCAATTTGTTAAGTAAAAACGGATCAAATATAGCTAAAACCCCATATTTTCCCTTATGCATGTTTAAGCCAAACTAATGATAGGATTTACAAAGCTTAACCAAATTAACCCAAGTTTCCAACAG
The DNA here is from genome assembly GCA_030737875.1 of Allium sativum. Lineage (NCBI taxonomy): Eukaryota > Viridiplantae > Streptophyta > Magnoliopsida > Asparagales > Amaryllidaceae > Allium > Allium sativum. Next base: position 207,014,014 of record CM060918.1, read on the forward strand.
AGGTCAAAAACATCATTTCGAATTTAGCAATATTTTTCTAGATTTTTAACATGTATAATTTCACTAATTCACTAATTACCCTTAATTAACCATAATTAGTGAGGAACTATGCAAATCACTCACCTTAGCCACAAATAAAATATCAATTCTGAAATGATTCTCTATTTGGCGCTGTTCCCAAGGCTATACAGCAGTTCTACCTCGATTCTTGTGCTAATCCGCTTTGATTTGATATAGATTTGGCTTAATTAGTGATTAGAAGGTGATTTTGGTGTTTTAGCAAGTGGAGGCCATTGCTAGGTTGAGAGGAATGTCTTAAGCGGCTGGAAAATGAAGTAAAATTCGTTTTCTAAACCCTAGCAGCCCTCTTATACTCTTAATCCTGAAATACCCCAGTGGGCTTGGCTGTTAATCACCCGGTTAGGCCCAATTAAGCTGTTTTTCACCACTTGGAACTTGTTTCAGCCATATCTCCCAAACGTTGAGTCCGTTTGGCTAATGTGACCACCCTACATAAAGGTAAACCATCATCTGGACCTAATGGAAGTGGTTAAAGATCAAACGTCCTTTCCAATCAAAAGTTATGGCCAAAACAAGACCAGTTAGGGGCAAAATTGTCATTAAAATTTGAAAAAAATCATGAACATGGGAAATGACCCCACCATTCGTCTCCCAAAGTTACATGACCATACGACTTCGTATGTGAAAGAAATAAATATTATATGATCCTTCGATGCGTAGAATGCGGGTCATTACAGGCAACATAAATTTGCATAAACTATCATGGATCTAAATATACATCTAAACATGTAATCGTGAACTTGCTTATATGGATATGGTTTTCCTATTACTTGCATATGAATTTCATCCAAACTTACATTCAAACAAGCATATGATTCACATACAAAACTAGCATAGGCAATGGGCATGTAGAACATAAATTTGCATAACTATGTACTGCCATGGATCTAAATATAGATCTAAACATAAAAATGAGAACTTACACATAAATATGGTTTTTCACCTAAACTTACATAAATTGTGAACTTGCATATAGATTCCTACAAACTTGCATATGGATCTAAACATATAAATTAGTGTCATGTGTTTTGCATATAAACTAGCATATGTATGTACTTGATTCATATTTGAACTTGTGTAGAATTCACATATAGACTTGCATAAGATTCATATTCAAACTAGCATATGATTTAACATCCCAAACTTGCATAAGGTTTCACATACGAATTAACATATGATTTAACATCCCAAACTTGCATAAGATTCACATAACATATGATTTAACCTCCAAACTTGCATAAGATTCACATATGAATTAACATATGATTTAACATCCCAAACTTGCATAAGATGAATAAAGTTAAATATGAAATAGATCTACCAACATAAGTTAACAAAGTTAAACAATCATCACGTGATTCAACAGACATGTTCTCATAATCCAATTACAACCCATCATAATTAATTTATTAATTATATTGTGAAAGAAATAGTACTCACAAACAAAAGAACAGTCTTGTTTTTCAGGGATTTGTATTCTGAAAAAGGATTGCTCGCCTTTGATGTAGATTAATTGTTATTTAGATTAGATTTGATTTTGATTCTTGCTTCTATCTTGCTTTTGAATTGAAAGAGAACGACGGCTACTCTAGGTTCACCATTGATAGCATGATGGCTCTTGGTTTGAACTAGTGTGATTTTAGGTTGAGGGTTAGGTTGCTTATATAGACTTTTAATTAATTAAGAGTCTTCAAATTAACCTAGAAGCAATCAAGACCATCCAGACAAGATAAAATAACAACATCAGCCTTAATGACTCAGGAGTGAATCAAAAAATTGTCACATTTTAGATCTGCATGGGGGGGGGGGGCGTAGGTCGACCTACATATAGGGAGGTCGATCCCCTGGTTGACCTGGCCTGGGGTAGGTGGACCCCCAGGTCGACCTGCCTTGGTATTTAATTTTCTGAATTGTTTTATATAAATTTCTGGAAGTTCTGAGGGCCATAACTTCTTCATACGAAGTCCGATTTTCGAAAACTTGGACTCTATTCCAAGCAGAATTTCGAGACGAACACAATGGCGTAACCTATTTCCCTTAATTCTCACTTTAGCAATTAAGTATCCTTAAATTTGTTAATTTTAATATTTAAAATTTCAGGGTGTTACATTCTCCCCTCCTTAACGGATTTCACCCTCGAAATATCCAAGTTAAGGAGAATGTATATCCTACCATCCAATCATCCATCTACTCAACCATCAAACACAGGCATTCATTGTCCTGACAAGATTTCTAATGCCGTATGAACATATGCAGAAAGTGTGTGTATATGTTCCTTATCTAATGCAAAATCAGGCGGTCGACTGATTCGTTTGACCTCCTTAATGCAAATAATGATAGTGCCATGCGTCCATTATGTATGTGAAAGAATCCTAACGACACATATTACTTCTACATGTGTGCACGCCCATTCATTAAAATGCAGTATCCATATGATAACACAACCATTATACATCAATTAAATATTCACACATATTTATATGCAGTATGAAAGTGATTGAGTCGATCTAGTGCCAAATGTGTGTGTGTACATGCATCCATTAGCAACCACTTTGCATCCATTTGCATCCACCAAACATAACATGTCTCAAACACATGTTTACAACCATAGGGTTTCTCCTAAGTAAAGATCGAAGATATCATCGTATAGACATATTAAACGATAGGAAAAGTATCAACAAAGCGGTAGAGAAAGGAGAAGTTAAAAAAACATATCCTCAAAAAGGAAAGGGTACAGCGTACGCATCTTGTCTTCTGCCTTCCAAGTCGCGTCTCCTTGATTATCTCCCTATTGCACTTTGACCAACTTGACCTCTTTGTTGCGTAGCTCTTATACCTCCGACCCGAGGATGCATGCAGGAGCTCGTCTAATCGTGGCATCCCCTCTACTTCCACTTCTCTAAGCATGTTCGGCTCCACTATTTCCACGGTATCTTGTAATACTTCTGCAAATGCGATACGTGAAACATGTCATGAACACCACTAAGCTCGTTACCTCTTCTCATGTCCCTCAAAATCTAGGATACATAACCTCAAAAGATCTTCAAGGACTATATTCACCCCTTTCTGTCTGTCCATCCGTCTGTGGATGATAAGGGATGCTCGTACATTCCGCTTTTTGCATATCACCTTTTCCCCTTGCATCGAAACTGCTCCAAGCCCTGTCCCACAAGCATCGATATACACTGCGAATGATTTACTTCCATCCGACAAAACTAAAAATGGAGTTGTCGTCAACGTCCTCTTCAAATGCGGGAAAGCATCACCACAGTCATCATCCCCAAGAAAAAGTCAAGTTCTTCTTCATTAACCGAGTAAGTGGGGCTGATATCTTCGTGAAGTCCTTAATGAACTTTCTATAATAACCTGCTAGCCTTAAAAAGCTTCTTACTTCTATTGAGTTCTTAGGTATTTTCCAATCTTGGATTGTCACCACCTTTGCGGGATCCAAAGCTATCCCTTTCTTAGAGACCACGTGTCCTAAGAACCACATTTCTTTTCTCCAAAAATGGCACTTGGAGAACTTAGCTTTGAGTTGATGCGCTCATAGGGTCTCTAGGACTTCCCTAATATGTAGGGCATCCTCTTCCTCGCTTCTAGTGAAAACAAAGATATCATCCAAAAAGACTACCACAACTTGTTTAGAAACACCCTACTCATTAAGTCAATGAAGTATGCGGGTGCATTTGTCAAACCAAAAGGCATGACGAGCCACTCGAAGAACCGCCAGGAGTTCTAAATGCGGTCTTCAGCTACCCTTAGCTGATGAAATCCTATAGCCAAATCCAGTTGCGAGAAAACCGAAGCACCCACCAACTAATCGAATAAATCATCTATCCTCGGCAATGGGTGTATGTTCTTCTTTGTGAGCTTATTCGGCTCTCTATAGTCTACGCACAATCTAAGTGAACCATCAGCTTTCGTAGCAAAAACAACTGGAGCACCCCATTCTGAAATATCTCTTCTTATGAACCCCTTCTCAAGCAACTCTTTTACTTGCTTACTGAGTTCTCTTCCCTCTCTCGGAGCCATGTGGCGCACCGGTAATGCAACTGGCTTTGCATTATCTACTAGGTATATTCAAAAGTCTATCTCGCGCCTCGGTGGTAAACCCCGAACTTCATCGAAGGCATCACTATATTCACGGACCACACGAACAGATTGCAAATCATCGTTGGATGCATCAAGGGATTCTAGGTAGCTAAGCATTACTGGACCTCTAGGGTCACAAGAAATATCAAGGGTCTTTCCACATCGAGTCAACAATATAACTACCCTTCTTTCCCGGTCTAGGATGGCACCGTATCTAGCTAGCCAATCCATGCCTAGAATCAAGCCATAGCCCAAGAAGCCAAGAACGAAGGCGTTGCATTCAAACCCAACGCCCAAGATAGACACTCTCAAATCCCAACAAATCATTGAAAGATGTGCCGAACCACCAATAGGATTTGAGGCTACTATGGGATCCGTAACTAGACTAGTATTTAGGTGAAGTGTTTCAACTAACGAAGCAGATACAACCGAGTGTGAAGCGCCAGAATCAAACAAAGTATGAACAGGATGATCAAACAGAAAAACCAAACTTCCAACCAATATATTTCTATCTCTATCAGGTATGCCAGCCGTGAGGGAACACGTCTGCCCTCCAGAAGATCCTGTACTTTGCTTTACCTTTGCCTTTTGCTTCTTTGAATGATCCCAATAAGATGTCCTGTTTCTCCATAACGATAACAACTAGTCTTCTTCTTCTTTCTAACGTCTTTATTTAAGTAGTCATGTATTTCACAAGTGTGGCCCTTCCTTTTCTCTTGGCCCCTTGTTATCCTTACCCCCTTTCTTTGGATCTACTTTCTTGTCGTGTGTACAATCCATGTCTCTCCTGCACATTCTCCATTCGTGACCTCCTACCAGAATGAGGTTTCGTCCTTCATTGACCCAGCAGCTAATTGAACTTTCCTCGCATCTTCTATCTTAAAGGTAACAACAAGTCCTCCACTTCCTTCTAGCTTTGACAAACGTCCCAGTCCCATGAAGCGGTTTTTCGCCCATCGTACGGAAGTTTTTACATATCTTAGAAAAAGCGTCTATACATGGAGGAAGAAATTCAAAAAGGAAAGAGGAAGAGATTTAAAATGGAGAATCGAAGGAAAGATATATGGCTCTTGGGGGTTATGTTTATAAAACAAACTTTTCTCTTGTAAATACACTCCTTAAAACATATTTTTGAAAGTATTTCTTTTAAAACACTTTTGAAAAATAGTTTTTCAAAATCCCTTATCTGTTCTGTTAACCTTCAACTCTAATACCACGTGTAACACCCCACGTCCATTAATATCACTCTCAAAGGGAATGCATTAACTTTCATGGAGCATTATTAGTGTATTGAACAGAATATAACAAGACAGATACATATATTGGTACGTGAAAATTTTAAGACAATTTTTATTGCAGCGGAGAAATAGTTTGATTACAACAACTTCATAAACCAACAATAAAACATAGTACACTTAATATCCATCTTGACAAATTATTTTCTGAGTACATAAGTTAAAAAGCATAACCCCAACATAAGTAGCCATAAAAGAGATGAGCTGAGCTTTACTTTCAGCAATCCAAACACTTCCAAAAGAGAGAGAAAGAGATCCAAATCAAACTCCGCTAGTACTAATCCCACCCTGAGAACCTGGGGGGAGGGGAAAAGGAAGAAAAGAGGCGAAAACAAAGGGGGTCAGACATGAAGTCTGGCGAGTACCATAACTTTAACAATATAATAATTAAAGTAATTAGGATAAGGCATAAACTGGTAAAACAAGGAATGACTATGAAACAAGTGGGCAAGACAAAACAAATAGAGGAATATTCTAGTGTTAATTGCGCTCCTAATCACTATAGGATAATTACTATACTGCACCAATGCTAATTACACCGCACCATTACTAGTCCCATACTGGAAGTTGATCCCTCTTACTAATCATAATAAAGATAATTATAATAATGCTAGTTTCGTGTACTCCTAGCTGCTATCGTAGGTGCCACCTGCTCCTACCTCCACTAGGTACACCCACTACCCTCCCCAGTCTAGTTACAACATTTATTCGTAATATGGTAGTTTCTTGTAATCTTACCTGTTGTCATAGGTGCCGCCTGCCCTTATCTCCGCTAGCCATACCCCTACCTTCCCCATTCGATCAGCTCCCTATTTGTAGATACCTGTGCTGGTCCCACAGTGGGGTGTATCACTCCCCAGAGTGGCAACCCGGCACCACTAAAGATGCACGTCTTATATTTACACGATGCAACAACGTCTTACCTACCAGCCCGGGCCCACGCACGCACATGACCCCGTTGGACTTGCATTACCACCGTTAACCCGTTTTGACCTCTTACAATCAAACCCAGTAAGTGTGTCCCGTCCTCGATCTAACTCGAGCTCACAAAGATACTTAATGGGTTATTGGATTGAAAAGGGTCCCCCATGCTTGACACAAGCTTTCCACCTATGCTTGGTCCCCACTAGAATTTCCCACTTAACCCCTTCTTATTCATGTCTTCTTACATGATTCAATTTGTTTAAGTGTTTATAATTATGTCCCATATGTCACCCACATTACCCACTTATCAAATCAACATGTGTTATTGGTTAAGCTTGTCTTAACCTTATCTGCTTATCAGATCAATATATATATATATATATATATATATATATATATATATGTAATTGGTTAAGCCGGTCTTAACCCTATCCACTTATATATTATTGGTTAAGCTGATCTTAAACCAATCCACTTATCATATTAATATATATATTTTTGGTTAAGCTGGTCTTAACCCTATCCACTTATCAGATTATTGGTTAAGCTGGTCTTAACCCTATCCACTTATCAGATTATTGGTTAAGCTATTCTTAACCCTATCCACTTATCAGGTTATTGGTTAAGCTGGTCTTAACCCTATCCACTTATCAGATTAATATATATATTATTGGTTAAGCTGGTCTTAACCCTATCCACTTATCAGATTAATATATATTATTGGTTAAACTAGTCTTAACCCTATCCACTTATCATGTTTTACTTAATTTATGATTAAGTACGTCTTAGTTCACAAACACATTGGTTAAGAGAATAACTCCCTAAGTATCAATCCCGAAGACCGAAATCAAAATCAGATTGGTACTCAGAGAATTATTCACTCAACCAAACTTCTGTTTGTCATTCATATTTGTCTTTGACCAGCATTAAATAATTATTAATGCACAGACCTCTCACATTAAGTCAATTGCTTGTGGCCGCTGGATATGCTGGGCGGTTCCAGTCAGACTTCCACCACAAGCCGGACTTAACCTTGTGTCTAAGCATCGTTTAATTTATGCCCTTGACCTCTCACATTAGACTACCGTTTGTGGTTGCTGGATTTGCCAGGCGGGTCCGGGCAGTCTTATGCCACAAACGAGTCTAACCTCGTGTCTTAGGCATTTATTATTGATTTAATTTATTATTCAACTCCAATTTGAATTAACATCCCTATTTCAAATTGTCAATAACTTCCAAATTAATCTATGTCCATAATTGTCACCTAAATTATGTCCATGCTTTTTAGGTATATAAATTATACAAATTAATGTCTCACTTTAATTATATGCCTTTAAAGCCATTTTATGCCAATTCACAATTTGGCAAAATTAATATTTTCCCATTTTCCCCATGCTATTCGCACGTTTTAATACGATACATGTTAGATTCGAAAATAGTATAACTTATAAAGAGAAAAGCAGCATCACAACTTGCATAACACATAAAATAAATCTAAGAATCATAACACAAGTTTGCATAGCCAGTAACTTGCATAGGCAACATAAATTTGCATAAACTATCATGGATCTAAATATAGATCTAAACATGTAATCGTGAACTAGCATATATGGATATGATTTTCCTATAACTTGCATATGAATTTCATACAAACTTACATTCAAACTAGCATATGATTCACATACAAAACTAGCATAGGCAATGGGCATGTAGAACATAAATTTGCATAACTATGTAATGCCATGGATCTAAATATAGATCTAAACATAAAAATGTGAACTTGCACATAAATATGGTTTTTCACCTAAACTTACATAAATTGTGAACTTTCATATAGATTACTACAAACTTGCATATGGATTTAAACATGTAAATTAGTGTCGCATGTTTTGCATAAAAACTAGCATATGTATACACTTGATTCATATTTGAACTTGTGTACAATTCATGTGATGGCCCGCCCCGCACCAGCCGGCATTTCCTCCGAAAGTGCGCTGTACACATGCCCGACTAGCACGGAACGGTCGCCAAAGAAAGGAAAGAAGAGAATGAACAAATCGAAAACCTGTAGAATGTCTCACAACTCATGGAACAAAATATAATAATAATACACTTAACATAAATCAAGTGAGACAGTGCATAAGCTGATAACTAAAACCAACATCAACATCAACATCAGAGTAGCGGAAATCCAAATACAGCTTATTACAACTTTCCAAATTACTATCTCTAAACAAAAGAAAGAAAGATACACTACTAATGCCCAAAGTAGTGACCACAGCAACACAGGGAGAATATCTATATAAATGTATCATACGTGGAAGCCTCCTGCTCGTCTCCGGTACAGCTACTCGTGCATACCACCTAACCAGTATCTAGTCTGCTCGTAAGAGCACCCAGAGTAATAAGAAGAGACATAAAACTCTGGGTCAAACAAAAGGTCTGGTATGAGTGATAAGCAGCTAAACAGAACAATAACAGGTATACTAAACCATACCTGAACCTGGACCTGCAACCAAAGAGTTAGCACTACATACCGTACAATACTCTAAGGTGCCACTGAACAGATGGTGTAAAGATAACGGGGGTGAGGGTGCGCATGTCATAATGATGGCAAAAAAATCAACCATAGAAACCATCCTCGCATCTCTCACTCAGTTCATAAAGCATACGATGTCCACCACTATCAATCAATAGACCCATCGAAGTAGTGACCGAGTTCGACTTGTACAACAACTTCTACTACCAAGCTTACCTCATGGAGTCATGACCAAATCTTTACAAATGACCCCACCTCATTGGTCTATAGCTCTTTATTCGTACCTAGGCCGCTGTGGCCCTGAATCCGTTCACCTACTCCCTATACATAGTGATTCAAAGTTACAGACATCGACAACCCCTTAGCACACGTCCCGCAGCAAAGCCCAACTCATGAAGTCGACTCGTTGGTTCCCAACTGGATCCTGAGTACAAACTTCCCACATGGACTACCTTTGCATCTCGGGTTTTTGGTCTTCACCTTCTTCTCCGGATCGGTCTTCATTTCTTCACTTCACTCTGCTTCAAGTCGTGGTCACCAGCTCCTCGGTTCGGATCGGAATACCCCATACGGGTTGAGTCATGCTCCTCCAGCTCGTGACTCATCGTCAGGTCCTACTCGTGATGCAACACCATCGGTTCGGAGTCCACTAAGCGGCTCGGATCGCATACTCCTTCCTAAGAAATCAGATCGGTTCGGAAGTGGTCTCCCTTCGAGGTACAAGAAGCTCAAGCCCTCCTCTCTGCTCCGGGTCGGATCGAGGAACCTCTGTTGGATTGGTTCGGGAGTGACCACTCGGGTCGGGTCGGGGAACTCCTCGGCAATCAGTTCACGAGCTCCAGGCGGTTCGGGTCGGGTTCCATCACCACAAGCGGATTGGGTCGGAGAAGGTGTTGCGATCGGGTAAGACGATTTGATCCAGTCCGGGTATTTTCCTGCACTTTGTCCAGCAAGTTGTTTATGCCATTCGACGGCGTTTTCGACAATCTAACACTTCTAGACAATCACAAATCATACCATACAGTCATAGCAACATGTATAATCATCTACAAACAGCAAAACAACAATCATAGCATGTAAAATGGATCAAACATACCCAAAACCCCATATTTTCCCTTAAGCATGTTTAAGCAAAACTAATGATATGATTAGCAAAACTTAACAAAATTAACCCAAACTTCTAACAGAGGTCTAAAACAATATTTCGAAATTTATCAATATTTTTCCAGATTTTTAACATGTCTAATTTCGTTAATCTTCACTAATTACCCTTAATTAACCGTAATTAGTGCAAAACTATGCAAATCACTCACCTTGGCCACAAATAAAATACCAAATCTAAAATGCATCTCTGTTTGGCGCTGTTCCCAATGCAACACAGCAGTCTAACCTTGCTTTGGTGCTATTCCTCCTTAATTTGATGTAGTTTAAGCCAAAACTTGATTAAGAAGTGATTAGAGGTGTTTTTAGATGTTGGAGGCCATTGTTAGGTTGAAGAGAGGGTTTGTAGCGGTTGGAAAATGAGTGAAAAACTGAAATCCTAACCCTAACAGCCCTTATATATCTCTAATCCCGAAATCCCCCATTGGGTCTAGCTGTTAATCATCCGGTTAGGCCTAATTAAGCTGTTTTTCACTATCTGAAACTTGTTTCAGCCATATCTCCCAAATGGTGAGTCCGTTTGGCTAATGTGACAACTCTACGGAATTGTAAACCATCATCCGGAGCCAATGGGAGTGGTTTTAGGTCAGAACACCTTTCCAATCAAAAGTTATGGGCAAAACAAGATCAGATAGGTCATTTAAAAATCGGGAAAAATCATGAACATGGGAAATGACCCCAATAGTCGTCTCCCAAAGTTACATGACCATATGACTTCGTATGTGAAAGAAATAAATGTTCAACGATCCGTTGGTGCATAGAATGCGGGTCGTTACACTCTCCCCCCTTAAGAAATTTCGTCCCCGAAATTCCTTAACCCAAAACATACAAAGGATCCCGCATGCCTACCAACCATATACAACAATCAATCATGCAAAACAAACAAAAAAAGCCTATCCTAGCATGCGAAAAGACTAAATCGAAGTTAAAATCTTACCAGGCGAAGAGTTTTGGATACGTCTTCCTAATGCTCTCCTCTGTCTCCCAAGTACAGTCATTCTCATTCTCGCCCCACTGAACTTTGACTAGATTCACCGCTTTCTTTCGAAGTTGCTTCGTATCGTTCCCAACAATACGCATAGGCTTGCGGTTCCCAACCGCCTCGGGTTCAACTTCGATATCATCCAACTGATCTGGTGAAATAGTTACATTTGGGTCGTGCACGAACTTCCTTAACTGGGAAACATGAACTACGTTGTGAACTCCTGCCATCTTCTCTGGTAATTCAACTTTGTATGCCAAATTCCCAATTTGCTCAAGAATTGGGAATGGAAAAACAAATCTTGGTGCTAACTTGCCTCTCCCGCCAAATCGTATCACGCTCTTCAACGGAGAAATCTTGACAAACACCAAGTTGCCAATGGAGAACTTTAATTCTCTTCTCCTTTTATCAGCATAACTCTTCTGCCTATCTTGGGCAGCCTTCATTCGTTGTTGGATAACCTTAATCTTGTCTGATGTTTCACTTATTATCTCTGGTCCAAGCACATATTTCTCACCAGTCTCTAACCAATAGGACGGTGAGTTGCACGGTCTTTCGTACAAAGCTTCAATTGGAGCCATACCAGTAACACCCCACGTCCATTAATGTCACCCACAAAGGGAATGCATTAACTTTTATGGAGCGTTTTATGTGTGTATAGAACAGAAACTTAACAACAAGACAAATATAAACAGTACCTAAAATTTTAAAAATTTATTCATTGCAGCGGTAAACACATAGGTTTGATTACATCATCAAAAACCAGAGTCAAAGTACATAATATCCATCTTGACTAAATCAGAGTACATAAATTGAAAGACATAACCCCAACACAAAATAGCCATAAATAAGATAGGCTGAACTTTTACTTCAGCGATCCAAGCAACTTCTAAAAGCAAGAGATACAACTGTCCAAAATCAAGCTCCGCTGGTGCTAGTTCCACCCTGAGCACCTGGGGGAAAAGGAAGAAAAGAGGTGGAAACAAAGGGGGGTCAGACATAAAGTCTGGCGAGTGCGATAACTTTAACAATATAATTACCAAAATAACTAGGCTAAGGCATAAGTTGAAAAATAAGGAAATGACTATGAACAATTGGGTATGGCAGAGCAAACTAAAGGAAATAAGATAAACAAAGATAATGTTAAAGGCACACCTAGTCGCTATAAGATAATTACTACACTGCACCATACCAAACACCCTAAAAGTTGATCCCGCCTACAAGACTTTAATAATGATAATGGTAGTTTCGTGTACCCCTAGTTGCCTTCATAGGTGCCGCCTGCCCCACTCTCCACTAGGTGCACCCACTACCCCCATGCGATCGGCTCCCTAACTCGTAGATACCCGTGCTGGCCCCATAGTGAGGTTTATCACTCCCCAAAGTGGCAACCCGATACCACCAACAATGCACGGCTTATACCTACATGATGCAATAACGTCTTACCTACCAACCCGGGCCCACACACGCACATCAACCCGTTGGACTTGCGTTGCCACCGCTAACCCATTTTGGCCTCTTACAGTCAAGTCCAGTATGTGTGTCCCGTCCTCGATTTGGGTCAAGCCCACAAAGATACTTATGGGTTACTGGTTGAAATGGGCCCCCATTACTTGACACAAGCTATCCACCTAAGCTTGGTCCCCTCTAGTACATACCACTTAACCCTCTTCTTATTCATGTTCACTTACATGTTTCAATTATGGTTAAGTGTTTCTAATCGTATTTCACAAGCAACCCAAGGCACCCACTTAACCCCCACGTCCCACCACATGTTTATCTGGTTAAGTGTTTCTTAATACATTAACACCGTAACCTTGTAAAGACCTCCCACATTAGACTGGCATTTGTGGAAGCTCGATTTGCCGGGCAGGTCCGGGAAGTCTTACACCATAAACGTGCCTAACCTCGTGTCTTTACAGCTGTTATGCATTTAATTTATGCCTAAGACCTCCCACATTAGACTGGCATTTGTGGCAGCTGGATTTGTCGGGCGGGTCCGGGCAGTCTTACACCACAAAAGAGCCTAACCTCGTGTCTTAGGCGATTAATTACACATAATTAATTATCCCCCAATTTGAATTAATTTCCCTATTCAAATTATCAATCAATTCCAAATTTAACTATGTCCATAATTAACTCAATTATGTCCATCTATTTATGGTATGCAAAATTATACCAATTATCATCATAAATTTATTTTATGCCATTTAAGGCATTTATGCCAATTCTCAATATTAACTCTTTTAATATTATCCCATTGTGCCACGTTGTACGTTCGTTCGTTTAACGTAAAATATACGTTAGACTCGAATAGTCTAACTTATGGAATAAAGAGAAAACATCACAACATGCATAGAATAAAAACTAGATCTAAACATAAGGGGTGAACTTGCATAGGCCAAAGTCACAAACTTGCATAAAACTACATATGTTATAGATCATAATCTAAAGGTGTAAACTTGTTTAGGTAATAGTCACAAACTTGCATAAACCATGTATGTCATAGATCTAATCATAAGGTGTAAACTTGCATAAGCAATAAACACAAATTTACATTACATGATTCATACTCCAAACATATATATATATATATATATATATATATATATATATATATATATATACTTGCATATGTGATTTATACAACATAAACGATGGTGTAAACTTACATCTGAACATGTAAACTAGCATAAAGAATTTTGCATACTAACATATAACTCACACATGTCATAGCCTAATTTTAGGTCCAATTTACACATAAAATAGATGTCATGAAACATGTAAGATTGTATATAATTTTCATTAACTTGCATATGATCCATGCCTCAATTAACATCCTAACTTGTATGTAGAATCATCATGTTAAACTTTGTATAACTTAACACATAAATTAGTTCCACAAACATAACCAAACCAGCATATGAATTGATTGTACATAAGCCAATAATTAACATAGATTTACAAAATAACATCACAGCTTTACAATATAGATAATAACAACATGGATAGTAGCATAACAGATTTACAACATATATAATAACATAACGGTCAATGATTCACCACATAACCATATAATCCTAAATCATAACTCAACCAAATTAAATTGTTAATTATCTTATTAAAAAAATCGAACTCACAACTCAAAGAAGATCTTGAGTTCCGAAATCTGAGTTCTGAAATTGGTTTAGCTTTCCTTTGAAGAAGACAATTTGTTGCGATTTAGATTAGAATTGAATTGATTAGCTTTTCTTCCTCTTAATTGGTGGCGGATATTCTAGGTTGCAAGGTGACAACATGGAGGACATGATTCTATTTTTTATTTGATTTTAGGTTTGAGTCTACATGTGTTTTTATAGAGTTTAGGATTAATTTAGGCCACCCGATCAACCCAGAATTAACCCCAGCCATTCAGACTAGATCAGAAACCCTAATGACTCAGCATACAGTCATTAAATCGTCATCAAACAAATCTTCCCCGAGGGGGGGGGGCTGGTCGATCCCCAGGTCGACCCCCTGGTCGACTTGTGTGGGTAGGTCGACCCCCAGGTCGACCTGGCCCTGGCGGGAAATTTCCCGCCTAGCCCAATCTGACTCTGAAATTCGAATTTTTGAAATCTATTTAAATTTTGGTGAAACTTCTGATGGCACTAACTTCTTCATACGAAGTCCAATTACGCAAACTCAGACTCTATCTCAACCAGAATTCCGAGACGAACACAATGGTGCAACCCTTTCCCTTAATTGTCACATCTGAGATTAGTTATTCTTCAATTTGAGAACAATAATATTGAAAATTACGGGTGTTACATTCTCCCCTTCTTAAAGGATTTCACCCCCGAAATCTCCAAGTTAAGGAGATTGCATATCCTAACATCCAAACAACCATCTACTCAACCATCAAACACAGGCATCCATTGTCCTTATAAAATTCCTAATGTTGTATGAACATATGCAAGAAGTGTGTGTATATGTTCTTTATCTAATGCAAAATCAGGCGGTCTACTGATTCAATTGACCTCCTTAATGCGAACCATGATAGTGCCATGCGTCCATTATGTATGCGAAAGAATCCTTTCGATACATATTATTTCTACATGTGTGCACAACCGTTCACCAAAATGCAGCATCCATATGATAGTACAACCATTATACATCCATTAACTTAAATATGTACACACATTTATATGCAATATGCAATATGAAGTGACTGAGCCGATCTAGTGCCTAAAGTGTGTGTATATGTATCCACGAGCAACCACTAGCAACCACTTGCATCCACATGCATCCATCATACATAACATGTCTCAAACACATGTTTCAACCATAGGACTACCCTATCTAAAGGTCAAAGATACTAGCGAGAGGACATACTAAAGATAAAACAAGTACAAGCTAAGCGATAAAGGAGAAATTAATAGACATACCCTCGAAAAGAAAAGGGTACAATGAACACATCTTCTCTTCCGTCTCCCAAGTAGCGTTGCTCTCATCATGTCCCTATTGCACTTTGATTAGCTTGACCTCTCGATTCCTCAACTTATTAATCTCTGACCTAAGAATGCATGTAGGAGCTCGTCGAATCGTCGCATCACGCTCTATCTCCACCTCTCTAAGCAAGCTCAGCTCTACCACTTCCGCGGCTCATGCAAGAACTTCCTCAAATGTGATACATGGAATACATCGTGTACACCACTAAGTCTCTCGGGCAACTCCACTCTATACGCCATATGTCCAATCCTCTCCTTAATAGGAAACGGCCCTACGAACATTGGTGCTAACTTCCCAACAGACCCAAAGCGAACAATATTCCGTAATGGAGACACCTTGACATTGACCATGTCCCCAATATCAAACTCAAGATCTGTCCTTCTCTTGTTCGCATAAGATTTCTGCCCATCTTGCACCGTCTTCATCCTCCTTTGAATCAAATCGATCTTTTCCGAAGTCTCTCTAATCATATCGGGCCCAAGCAAGATCTTATCTATAGATTCCCACCAACATGTAGGCGAACGATACGGCCGTCCATAAAGAGCCTCGAACGGTGCCATGCCAATGCTAGACTGAAAGCTATTATTATATGTGAACTCCACCAACGGAAGATGTTCCACCCATGTACGTCTGAAGTCTAAGACACACAACCACAATAGGTCCTCTAGAATACGATTCACCCTCTCGGTCTGGTTGTCCGTCTGAGGATGATATGCGGTGCTCAAACATAATTGAGTCCCTACCGCCTCTTGCAAGCTCTTCCAAAATTCGCTAGTAAAGATAGGATCACGTTCGCTCACTATGCTAGAAGGAACACCGTGCAAACGAACTATCTCTCGAATGTATACGGAGGCTAACCATGGAGCAGTCCTCTTACTCTTCAAGGGAATGAAATGGGCGCTCTTAGTAAGTCTGTCTACCATGACCCAAATCCCTATATTACCCTTCCTCGATCTCGATAACCCATCAATAAAGTCCAACGAGACACTTTCCCACTTCCATTGTGGGACCTCCAACGGGTGAAGCAACCCACCGGCTTCTTTTGCTCTGCTTTTACTTGTTGGCACACCAAGCATCTAGCGACAAACTCAGCCACATCCCTCTTCATGCCAGCCCAAAAGTAAACTCGTCTCATGTCCACGTACATCTTGTCCCCACCGGGATGGATGGTCATCTTCGAACGATGTGCATCATCAAGAATGGTCTTCCTCAAATTCTCGTCCCGTGGTACACAAAGTCTACCGTCCCTACGTAACCAACCCTTATCATCTAGGGTATATCTACTGAGATGGCTCGATGACTCCCCCCTTTTGAGCTTCTCTACTAACTCAACCAACTGTAGGTCATCTCATTGTGCCTCACCAATCCGTCCCAAAAACGTAGATCTGACCTCTAATGATGCTAGCAAACCGGGTACAAAGTCAATGGAAGGTCTAAAGTCAAACATAGAGATGAATTCTAAGCTTCGCCGCTCAACAAACAACAGACTTAAGGACAACCTTTTCCTACTTAAGTCGTCTACCTCCACGTTGCCCTTGCCAGGGGTATATGCTATCTCGAAATCGTTGGACGCTAAGAATTCCATCCACCTTTGCTGCCTTAAGTTCAAGTCCTTCTGAGAGAACAAATATTTTAGCGATTTGTGGTCAGTGAATAATTCGAATTTCTCGCCAAGAAGATAATGGTGCCAAGACTAAAGCGCGAAAACAATAGCGGCCAACTCTAGGTCATGTGTAGGGTAATTTCTCTCATGCACTCTGAACTGCCTCCCTCCATAGGCTATTACCCTTCCCTTTTGCATTAAGACTGCGCCTAGTCCTGTCCCACAAGAATAGATATAAAAGGTAAATGGCTTACTCCCATCTGGCAACACTAAGACTGGGGCTGTGGTCAAATCTCTCTTTAAACGTTGGAACGCATCATCACAATCCACGTCCTATGTGAAAACTAGGTTCTTCGTCAAGTGTGTTAATGGGACTAATATTTTTGCGAAGTCTTTGGTAAACTTCCTATAGTAGCCAGCCAACCCTAAGAAACTCCTCACCTCGGTAGCATTTTTAGGGACCTTCCAATCTTGGATGGCCATTACCTTCGCGGGATCCACAACTATCCCTTCTTTGGAAACCAAGTGCCCTAAAAATCACACTTCCTTCCTCCAAAAGTGACATTTGGAAAATCTAGCTTTAAGGCTATGCGCTCGAAGGGTCTCCAACACTTCCCTAAGATGTAGGGCATGCTCTTCCTCGCTCTTAGAAAAGATCAAGATGTCGTCCACAAAGACTACCACGAATTTACTAAGGTACTCCCTAAACACCCTACTCATCAAGTCAACAAAGTATGCGCGGGCGTTTATCAAACCGAAGGGCATCACAAGCCACTCGAAGAAGCCGTCTGGAGTCCTAAAGGCAGTCTTGTCTATGCTATCCTCAGCCACTCTCAACTGATGGAAACCCGTGGCTAAGTCCAACCGCGAAAACACTGAGGCGCCAACTAACTGATCGAAGAGATCGTCAATCCTCAGCAGTGGGTGCCTATTCTTCTTAGTAAGCATATTAAGTTCTCTATAGTCCACACAAAGTCTAAGGGACTAATCTGCCTTTGTGGCAAATACTACTGGAGCACCCCACTCCGATATACTACGTCTTATGAACCCCTTCTCAAGCAATTCTTTCACCTGCATACTGAGTTCTCTTCTCTCTCTTGGACCCATGTGGCGCATTGGAAATGCAACTGGCTTTGCATTATCTACTAGATATATTCGAAAGTCTATCTCACGTTTAGGGGGTACACCCCTCACCTCATCGAAGACATCAACATATTCACGGATTATACGAACAAAATGTAAATCATCATTGGATGCGTCAAGGGATTCTAGGTAGCTAAGCATTACTGGACCTCTAAGGTCACAAGAAATATCAAGGGTCTTTCCACAACGAGTCAACAGTCTAACTACCCTTCTTCACAATCTAGGATGACCCCGTATCTAGTTAGCCAATCCATACCTAGAATCAAGCCGTAGCCCATGAAGCCAAGAACAAAGGCGTTGCATTCAAACCCAACGCCCAAGATAGACACTATCAAATCCCGACAAATCATAGAAAGATGAGCCGAACCACCAATAGGATTTGAGACTACTAAGGGATCTGTAACTAAACTAGTATTTAGGTGCAGTGTTTCAACTAATGATGTAGAGATAAACGAATGTGATGCTCCAGAATCGAATAAAGTACAGACAAGATGATCAAACAGAAAAACTAAACTTTCAACAGAAATCGTTCTACCTCGTTCTTGCAGCGGTGGGACCACGAGAGCTTGAACTTGCCCCCTTGCCTGCCTTGGTGCCATAAGAGCCTGCACCTGTCCTCCCGAGGTAGGATCTGCCCTCTAGCCTTTCCTTGGGCAGTCCTTAATCAGATGTCCCGCTTCGCCACAGGGGAAACAACCAGTCTTCTTTTTCTTCCTACAATCTTTGCTTAGATGGCCTGGTGTCCCACAGTTAAAGCATCTTTTCTTTCCCTTACCATTGTTGCCTTTACCAACATTCTTGTTCTGTTATTGCTGTTGCAGTTTCTTTTGATCCCCTTTCTTCTCGGATGCCTTATTTACATTGGCGCCCTTCTTATCTTCATGCATAAGTGCCATGTCAACAAGTATCTCAAAGGTAGCCCCTATGGGGATGTGGGTCATAGCTAACCCATGAAGCGGCTCGTTCAAACCCGTAACAAATCTCAGGGCCTTCTTTTCTGGTGTATTCACCAAGTCCAAGCCAAATCTCGCCAACTGATTGAATTTGTTGACGTATTCTTTCACTGATAGATTCCCTTGCTTCAACGCCAAAAATCTTTCCATATATAAATTCTCTTCAGCCCGTGAGAGAAACTTTGCCTCAAACCTACGCCTGAAATCTGGCCATGTATCAACTGGACTCTCTCCATTAGTGACCTCCCACCAAAACGAGGCCTCGTCCTTCATTTGCCAGGCAGCTAACTGGACCTTTCTTCCATCTTCCACTTCAAAGATCCCAAACAATTCTTCCACCTCCTTTAGCCAATTTCGAGCTTCAACAAATGTCTCCGTCCCGTGAAAAGGTTTTCCACCCATTGCACGAAAGTCCTTACATATCTTTGCAAAAGTATCGACACGAGAAGGAGGAGGAAGAGGAGGAGGAGCATTTGCTGGACCTGCGGTGGTGGCCCTAGTCTCCAAATACCTCCTAAACCATCCTGGTATCTGTATCCCATCAGGTATCTCGGGAATTCCAGACATGCTGAAACGAAAAAGGAAAGATTCAACACAAAAGAACCGAAGGAAAGATATATGGCTCTTGGGGTTATGCTTTCTAAAATAAGCTTTTCTCTTGAAAATACTTTCCTTAAAACAAACTTTTGAAGATACTTCTTTATAAAAGTGTTTTAAAAAAAATAGTTTTTCAAAATTCATATCTGTTCTGGTAACCTTTAGCTCTGAAACCATGTGTAACACCCCATGTCCATTAATGTCACTCACAAAGGGAATGCATTAACTTCTATGGTACGTTTTTAGTGTGTACAGAACAGAAACTTAACAATAAGACAAATATAAACATTTCTTAAAAATTTAAAAATTTATTCATTGCAGCGGTAAACACATAAGTTTGATTACATCATCAAAAACCAGAGTCAAAGTACATAATATCCATCTTGACTAAATCAGAGTACATAAATTGAAAGACATAACCCCAACACAAAATAGCCATAAACAAGATAGGTTGAACTTTTACTTCAGCGATCCAAGCAACTTCTAAAAGAAAGAGATATAGCTGTCCAAAATCAAGCTCTGCTGGTGCTAGTTCCACCCTGAGCACCTTGGGGGGAAAAGGAAGAAAAGAGGTGGAAACAAAAGGGGGGTCAGACATAAAGTCTGGCGAGTGCGATAACATTAACAATATAATTATCAAAATAACTAGGCTAAGGCATAAGTTGGAAAATAAGGAAATGACTATGAACAATTGGGTATGGCAGAGCAAACTAAAGGAAATAAGATGAATAAAGATAACGTTAAAGGTGCACCTAGTCACTATAAGATAATTACTACACTGCACACCCTAAAAGTTGATCCCACCTGCAAGACTTTAGTAATGATAATGGTAGTTTCGTGTACCCCTAGTTGCCTTCATAGGTGCCAACTGCCCCTATCTCCACTAGGTGTACCCATTACCCCCATGCGATCGGCTCCCTAACTCGTAGATACCAGTGTTGGCCCCACAGTGGGGTGTATCACTCCCCAAAGTGGCAACCCGGTACCACCAACAATGCACGGCTTATACCTACACGATGCAACAACGTCTTACCTACCAGCCCGGGCCCACACACGCACATTAACCCGTTGGACTTGCGTTGACACCGTTAACCCATTTTGGCCTCTTACAGTCAAGCCCAGTATGTGTGTCCCGTCCTCGACTTGGGTCGAGCCCACAAAGATACTTACAGGTTACTGGTTGAAACGGGGCCCCATTACTTGACACAAGCTATCCACATAAGCTTGGTCCCCTCTAGTACATCCCATTTAACCCTCTTCTTATTCACGTTCACTTACATGTTTCAATTTTGGTTAAGTGTTTCTAATCGTATTTCACAAGCCACCCAAGGCACCCACTTAACCCCCATGCCCCACCACATGTTTATCTGGTTAAGTGTTTCTTAATTCATTAACACCGTAACCTTGTAAAGACCTCCCACATTAGACTGGCATTTGTGGCAGCTGGATTTGCCAGGCGGGTCCAGGCAGTCTCACACCACAAAACGAGCCTAACCTTGTGTCTTTACAACTGTTACGCATTTAATTTATGCCTAAGACCTCCCACATTAGACTGGCATTTGTGGCAGCAGGATTTGCTGGGCGGGTCGGACAGTCTTACACCACAAAAGAGCCTAACCTCGTGTCTTAGGCAATTAATTACACATAATTAATTATCCCCTAATTTGAATTAATTTCCCTATTCAAATGATAAATCAATTCCAAATTTAACTATGTCCGTAATTGACTCAATTATGTCCATCTATTTATGGTATGCAAAATTATACCAATTATCATCATAAATTTATTTTGTGCCATTTAAGGCATTTATGCTTGTTCTCAATATTAAATCTTTTAATATTATCCCATTGCCCCACGTTGTACGTTCGTTCATTTAACGTAAAATATACGTTAGGCTCGAATAGTCTAATTTATGGAATAAAGAGAAAACATCACAACATGCATAGAATAAAAACTAGTTCTAAACATAAGGGGTGAACTTGCATGTGTGAATGAGGTTCTTCATCTAAAAACTTGCATAGGCCAAAGTCACAAACTTGCATAGAACTACACATGTCATAGATCTAAATCTAAAGGTGTAAGCTTGTTTAGGTAATAGTCACAAACATGCATAAACCATGTATGTCATAGATCTAATCATAAGGTTTGAACTTGCATAGGCAATAATTACAAACTTACATTACACATGATTCATACTCCAAACACACACACACACACACACACACACATATATATATATATATATATTTGCATATGTGATTTATGCAACGTAAACGATGGTGTAAACTTACATCTAAACATGTAAACTAGCATATCGAATTTTGTATACTAGCATATAACTCCTCAATTAACATCTTAACTTGTATGTAGAATCATCAAGTTAAACTTTATATAACTTAAAACATAAATTAGTTCCACAAACATAACCAAACTAGCATATGAATTGATTGTACATAAGCCAATAATTAACATAGATTTACAAAATAACATCACAGCTTTACAACATAGATAATAACAACATGGATAGTATCATAACAGATTTACAACATAGATAATAACATAACGGTCAATGATTCACAACATAACCATATAATCCCAAATCATAACTCAACCAAATTAAATTGTTAATTATTTTATTAAAGAAATCGAACTCACAACTCAAAGAAGGTCTTGAGTTCTGAAATCTGATTTCTGAAATTGGTTTAGCTTTCCTTTGAAGAAGACAATTTGTTGCGGTTTAGATTAGAATTGAATTGATTAGCTTTTCTTCCTCTCTAATTGGTGGTGGCTATTGTAGGTTGCAAGATGACAGCATGGAGGCCATGACTCTAATTTTTATTTGATTTTAGGTTCGAGTCTACATGTGTTTTTATAGAGTTTAGGATTAATTTAGGTCATCCGATCAACCCATAATTAACCCCAGCCATTTAGACCAGATCAGAAACCCTAATGACTCAGCATACATTCATTAAATCGTCATCAAACAAATCTGCCCGGTGGGGGGGAGGGCTGGTCGACCCCCAGGTTGACCCCCTGGTCGACCTATGTGGGTAGGTCGACCTGGCCCTGGCGGGAAATTTCCCTCCTAGCCCAATCTGACTCTGAAATTCGAATTTTTGAAATTTGTTTAAATTTTAGTGAAACTTCCGATGGCCATAACTTATGCATACGAAGTCCAATTCACGCAAACTCGGACTCTATCTCAACCATAATTCCGAGAAGAACATAACGGCGCAACCCGTTTCCCTTAAATCTCACGTCAGAGATTAGTTATTCTTTAATTTGAGAACATTAATATTGAAAATTACGGAGTGTTACAATACCAATACTGGATTGATAACTATTATTGTATGCAAACTCTACTAGATGCAAATGGTCATCCCATGATCCACCAAAATCCAATACACAGACTCTCTAGAGTTCTTCTAATATACGATTCACCCTCTCTGTTTGACCATCGGTTTGAGGATGATACACAGTACTGAGATGTAGTTCTGATCCTAACGCCTCTTGTAAGGTCCAAAATCCGCTAGTGAACAACGGTTCTCGGTCACTTACAATGCCTTTGGGTATCCCATAAAATCTCACTACCCATTTTATATACAGTTCCACTAACTTAGTTGTCGTCCCGTTTGACTTGACGGGTATAAACCTTGCACTCTTAGTCAATCGGTCCATAATCACCCAAGTGCTGGCCCGATCTAGTCCTTGGTAACCCATCAATGAAATCCATTGACACTTCTTCCCATTTCCATTCCAGAATTTCTAATGGTTGCAACAAACCACTAGGCTTCTTTTGCTCATCTTTAACTAGCTGGCAATTCATGCATTTGGATATAAATTTTCCAACGTCTCTTTTCATCCCTTCCCAGTAGTAGGTCTGCTTCATGTCTCGGTACATCTTGTTACCACCGGGATGTATAGTTAGTTTTGAGTAATGACATTCTCTAAGCACTTCATCTCTAAATTCATTGACATTGGGTACAACTAGTCTTCCATTCTTCCTAAGCCATCCATCTCGATCAACCCCATACTTATTCATCACTTTGTCGATCCCCATCTCTAAATTTGAGATTATTTCCAACAGGTTAGGATCGTCCCTCTGACTGGAACCAATCCGCTCAATCAAAGTGGGTCTGATCGTTAAACTTGCTAACATTTCTGGATCCAACTCGCACTTTGGTCTGAAATCATACCCAGCGATGTACTCCAGTTGCTTCCATTCAAGAAATAGCCTCTAAACTGGCATGTATTCTACTCAATGCATCAGCTACCGCATTGCCCTTTCTTGGTGTATATGCGATGTCGAAATCATAGGAAGCTAAGAATTCTAACCACATTTGCTATCATAGATTTAGATCCTTTTGAGAGAAGAGATACTTTAACGATTTATGATCGGTAAACAACTCGAATCTTTCTCCCAGGAGATAATTGTTGACGTCAAAAGTTGGTCACTAGTGACAATCAACCCCCAATCGCGTGATCTACACACGAGTAAAGATAAAATACGCAATAAAAAGTAAAATAATGGGGAGCACACACAGAATTTTTTAGTGGTTCGGCAAAGACAATGCCTACATCCACTTTATATATTATTCCTTTTTTTTTATTACAAATACAATGCTTTTTCTGCTCAGAGAAAAGAAAGAGAATGATTATTTCCTTTCTTCCTTTTGAGAGACTAAGATTCTGGAGGAGAGGAGAGATGAAAAGTTTGAAGAAAGCCGTCTGGCCCAGAGAAGTCCCCTTTTCTCTTTAAGTTTGGAAGTATTTATAGGTGGAAAATGCTGCTTGGGCTGTTGCGAAATGGTCCGGCCATTCCGGGAAGGTCCAGATATGTGGAACCCATCCATTGGCTCGAATTGCGGCTGGAAGACTGATTCCACTGCTCATAAACAGTATCCACGAGAGTTGTGGCCGGCGCGGCATCCATGGAGAGGTATATCAAAAGCAGAGCTTTGTCCGCATATGGTTGACCGCCTTTATCTCCTTGGAAGTCGGGATATTAAGTGGACTGGCTCTGTAGAAATCTTCCACGCTGGCCCAAAATAACCGGTCGACGAGTTCTTTCTGGAAGCGAGAAACTTGATCGCCTTGGTAAGCGATTTTTCTGGTAATACGCAATTAATCTGACTAAGTTAGATTTGGGCCGATATACCATTGCTTGATGTAGCGCCCCTGATGGGTCTCCTGGGGCGCGACTTGTATTTGGTTGTGCGTTTGGGCTTTGGTTTTGGCCCGATAAGATTAGTACCAAAAAGAGGGCTAACACTTTGCCCCTCAGAATATATCTTCATCGACAGACGGAGGTGTATTCTGAAATCTGAACTAAAGCACAAACGCTCGAGCTACTATGGTCGCACCAGACCATATTAAGGCCAGAAAACCGACGGTCCGATGTTGTATTAAGACCAGAAATCCGACGACCATGCCAGGTCGTATTAAGGCCAGAATACCAACAACTATCGGAAACCGTATTAAGGCCGAGGTGATGATCGCCACTGGTACAAAAGTTGGTTCCTTCAAATACAAAACAAACCATGGTTCGAGCATTTTATTCCACTTGGCTTTAGAGGGTGGCGAGCATAAACCATGCTCTCCTTAGTGGCGAGAATAAACCATGCTCGGCTTGGTGGCGAGCATAAACCATGCTCGGCTTGGTGGCGAGCATAAACCATGCTCGGCTTGGTGGCGAGCATAAACCATGCTCGACTTAGTGACAAGCATAAACCATGCTCAGCTTAGTGCAAGTGTTTCTTATGCTCAATTCATGTTGGGTTAGTCAGTTTAACGAGCTATGCACGCTCGTGGTGTAAAGAAAAAGAGTGTAATCCACACTCGTGTTTAAGAGAAAGCGACCTCTCTCGCTTGAAAAGGTAGGTGTTTTGAAGTAGTGGTAGATTTTCGCGCAAACCACATAGAACAGGGGGGCGAGCATTAACCATGCTCGGCTTGATGGCGAACACTAATCTGATTCGGCTTAGAAATTTCACAACAGTCAATCTACTTTTGTAAAAAGTAAAGTTCATAACTGTTAAGCATTTATTACAAAGAAAATCTACGAGGACAGCGATTGATTACATAGCATCAAAGCGTCCCTATTATTGAAAGAAATTCATCGAGAGAAAAGATAAAAAATCTAATTAATGATAATGCCGCGAGTGCTAGTTTCAGGGTCCTTTTCATTCCTAGGAGCTTGCGGACTAGCCTGAGGAGCTTGGGCAGAAGGCCGTGGCAGCACGGCCGGGGCGTGATTTTTGATATACTCGGCGAGTTCCCCTTTTCTGACTCGCCCTTCAATAAGATCGCGCAGATGTCGGCAATCATTTATGTTATGTCCAGCTACGTTGTGGAATATACAATGCTTGCTAGAGTCAAGTTCTATCTGGGTCGGTTCTGGTTGAGGTGGCCTTGGAGTGGGGAAGGACTCGCGTATATTGAGATAGATATCGAGCAAAGAGGAATTGAGCTTGGTGTACTAATTATATTTGTTTTCATTTCGAGGTCGTACATTGCGTTTATCCTTTTCCGGGGTCGTTCCTCTTCCTTTATTCTGGCCATTGCCGTTGAGTGGACCTTGTTGTTTGGCTACTAAGACTTCAAGGCTCTCCATCTCAAGGTTGGCATCCTCTTGTCGGAGGAATCTTTCGGCCTCGGAATAGAAATCATCAATATCTTTGGGAGGATCCCTAGTTAAGGAGTTTGAGAATTCCGATCTCTTCTGGACTCCCGCGATGGCTTCCATCAGCACCATCGATGGCTCAGGCCGATCGACAGATGCTACGACTGCGTTGAACCTTTCGAGGAAGGATCCTAGCATCTCTCCGGATCGTTGTTTGATGGTAGATAGAAACATGACACTTTTCGGTCGAGAGATATGCACTCGAAATTGCTCGATGAAACGGGTGACCAAAATATTCCAACTACTGATCGACTCCGTTGTTAGCTGTCGAAACCGCATTCTGGCTATATCTGTGAGAAAGAGTGGAAAGCACTTAGCCATGAAGCTGGTCGATGCACCAAGTACTTCCATATGTCGCATGTATCGCATAAGATGAATGGTCGGGTTAGTGCGACCATTGTACGGTTCGACGGAAGGGAACCTGAAGTCCGGAGGGTTTCAAGAATTTTTGATTTCTCTAGTGAAGGGGCTGCAATTGACATTGTCTATGTCTTGCTGCGAAGAATTGCCCCGAGTGAAACATCGGATGATGCTTGCAAGCTGACTCCCATCTCGAAGGAGTCATTGCCATGAACTTAACTCTACATCCTGAGGGGGTTCTGTACGAGGATCCGGCAAAAGCATGCTCGGAAGGGTGGTCGTTGGCTGGGCTCGACCTCCGAGAGTTGAGTGAAGGTGTGAGGGAAAGTGAGATCTAACGGGTTGTTCTGGGTAGAATGGCTCCTCTGGAACCTGATGAGTTGTGGATCGAGCCATATTTGTAGCTAAAGGTCTAGGCTGATCCAGCATAGCATGTGATGTTCGGGGGCCAGGGTTGCCCCCATTTGAAGCGAGGTTAGGAGGGTCTAGGGTAGCGTTATCTTCCGCTACGGTGAGGACCGGCATGGTAGGGTGGCTCCCCTCGTTCGAAGGGAAGGCTACTCCAACTCTTCGTTGAAGAGGAAGAGTGGTTAGACTGGTCTGCGGCAAGATCGCGGGTTGAAATGGGAATGGCATCGATTCTGAGGGACCCGGGGGTCGCTCGACTGATTCGGTAGGTCGAGATGTTCCAAAGAGTGGAGGCATATTTGTCGGATGACCTAGATCTTGGTCGCCTACCGCCTGAGGTTCTGTTGCTGCAACCGCACTGGTCGCTGGAAGCGATATTCTTGGCGGGGATGGATCGATTGGTGGAGCCAAACCAGGATGAAATAAAGGTGTAACCTGATCAATGGCCTGATTTTGTGCAGACCGAAGATCGGTTATTGCCCTGGCTTCGGTTGAT
Organism: Allium sativum; assembly: GCA_030737875.1. Taxonomy (NCBI): domain Eukaryota; kingdom Viridiplantae; phylum Streptophyta; class Magnoliopsida; order Asparagales; family Amaryllidaceae; genus Allium; species Allium sativum. The sequence continues at coordinate 207,041,821 of CM060918.1, forward strand.
GGAGGAATTGATGTTGAAGCGTTTAACCCTGTTTCCAATCGACCGAGAAGGTGATCCATCAACTGTTGTTGTCGTTCGATGACTTTACACTGAGATGTCATATGGCCCCTGAGTTCGACCATGATTTTATCCATGTCGTCCCGGGTAAGGAATCGGGACATATTGTCATGAGAGGAAACTTCATGGCTTTCTTCTGCAGCATCGGCATCAGCTGCATCGGCGTTTACGGGACGAGAGGATGTTGCATCTTTCTTTCGTTTGTTCGCCATGACCTGGGATAAGTAGGAGCTCGATGGCGGTGTTGGTGCGCTACCCTTTCCTGGCGCGCCAAAGTGTTGACATCAAAAGTTGGTCACTAGTGACAATCAACCCCTAATCGCGTGATCTACACACGAGCAAAGATAAAATACGCAATAAAAAGTAAAACAACGGGAAGCACACACAGAATTTTTATAGTGGTTCGACAAAGACAATGCCTACGTCCACTTTATATATTATTCCTTTTTTTTATTACAAATACAATGCTTTTTCTTCTCAGAGAAAAGTAAGAGAATGATTATTTCCTTTCTTTCTTTTGAGATATTAAGATTCTAGAGGAGAGTAGAGATGAAAAGTTTGAAGAAAGCCGTCTGGCCCAGAGAAGACCCCTTTTCTCTTTAAGTTTGGAAGTATTTATAGGTGGAAAATGCTGCTTGGGCTGTTGCGAAATGGTCCGGCCATTCCGGGAAGGTCCAGATACGTGGAACCTATCCATTGGCTCGAATTGCGGCTGGAAGACTGATTCCACTACTCATAAACAGTATCCTCGAGAGTTGTGGCCGGCGCGGCATCCATGGAGAGGTATATCAAAAGCAGAGCTTTGTCCGCATATGGTTGACCGCCTTTATCTCCTTGGAAGTCGGTATATTAAGTGGACTGGCTCCGTAGAAATCTTCCACGCTGGCCAAAAATAACCGGTCGACGAGTTCTTTCTGGAAGCGAGAAACTCGGTTGCCCTGCTAAGCGATTTTACTGGTAATACGCAGTTAATCTGACTGAGTTAGATTTGGGCCGATATACCATTGCTTGATGTAGCGCCCCTGATGGGTCTCCTGGGGCGCGACTTGTATTTGGTTGTTCGTTTGGGCTTTGGTTTTGGCCCGATAAGATTAATACCAAAAAGAGGGCTAACAATAACGTTTCCACATCTTCAGTGCGAACACGATCACTGCCAATTCCAAATCATGGGTAGGGTATCTTTTCTTATGCGGTTTCAGTTGCCGACTTGCATAAGCTACAACCCTACCTCCTTGCATCAATAAGCACCTAGTCCGGTACTACATGCATTCGTATATACCATCATCTCTTCATTCCCCTTAGGAATGACTAACACTGGTGCACATGTCAACTTTTCCTTCAGACTCTTGAATGCATTCTCGCACTTTTCGTCCGAGACGAAAGCTTGATTCTTCTTGGTCAACTGAGTCAACGGTGCTGCTATCTTGGAGAAGTCTTGGATAGACTTACGATAATATCCAGCTAATCCCAAGAAACTTCTTATGTCCGTTGCATTCTTGGGCATAGACTAATCTTGTACCGTAGTCACCTTCGCAGGATCCATGGCAATACCATTCTCTGAAACAACATGGCCCAAGAAACTCACTTATCTCCTCCATAAGTGACACTTAGAAAACTTTTCTTTCAATTGGTGTTTTATCAACACCTCCATCACTATCATCAAGTGTTCCTTTTGTTCTTCCTCTGTCTTCGAATAAACAAGTATATCGTCCACGAACACAAGAAAAAACTTATTCAACTGATCTCTGAATACTCTATTCATAAGATCCACAAAATATGCTGGTGCATTGGTCAACCCAAATGGAATGACCAACCATTCATAAAATCCAGACGGCGTCTGAAATGCCGTTTTAGCTACACTCTCAGCTTCCACTCTAAGCTGATGAAAACCTGTCGCGAGATCCAACTAGGAGAATAATCTCGTGCCACTCAACTGATCAAACAAATCTTTTATTTGCGGTAGAGGATACTTATTCTTCCTCGTCACTTTATTCAATTCGCGGTAGTCCACACATAATCGAAGGGAACCATCCGCCTTGGTAGTAAATACAACTGGTGCTCCCCATGCAGAAACACTCCTTCTAATAAATCCCTTCTTCAGAAGATCGCTGACTTGCACCCCGAGCTCTCGCTGCTCCCTTGGTGCCATACAACGAAGTGGCATCACTATAGGTCTGGCATCTTTCACTAAATCAATACGGAACTCAATCTCTCGGTGTGGTGGAAGCCCGGTCACTTCCTCGAAGACGTCCGGATACTGGCCAACCACGGGCAAACCTGACAACTCACCATGTGAGATGTCGAGGGAATTTAGAAAACTAGCCATTGCCCCATCACTAGGTAGACCACCAAACACTACCCTCTGCCCATCATCCGCTCTAGCTGTAACCAAAATGCCCCCACAGTCTACCACCACCCCGTATCTTTGGAGCCAATCGACTCCCAAAATAATGCCAAACCCAGTAAAGCCCAAAACAAAGCAATCACAAACAAACATGCATCCATGGCTCGATAAGACCACATTACGGCAAATGATGCTAAGGTTAGTTGAACCACCAATCGGGTTCGTCACTACTAAAGGTCTATTGACAATCTCGGGCTCCAATCCCAACCTATCTACTAGGTCACTAGATACGAAAGAAATGGAAGCTCCGGTGTCAAACAATACTCTAACAGGAACATCATAAACAGAAAGCATACCTTGAATAACGACATTCTTTCCCTTCTCCGCCGTAGTTGGGGCATTCGACGAAGAAGGAATAGCATTAAGGGCATATGCTTTCAACACCTGCTTTTCTTTGGAGGGTTGCAGACACTTGTCCTTATGATGTCCCACTTGGCCACAGTTGAAGCACTTCCTATCTGCTGGCTTGGCCCGACAATTATTAGCATAATGGCCCTTCTTACCACAGCTGAAGCACTCAACATCTTTCTTATTCTTTTTCTGGCCATCCTTATTCTGGTTCTGCTTCCTCATATTCTGAGAACCACACTTGCCTCCACCACTTGCTTACGGCTTTGGCTCCTCTGCAGATGCAACCTCAGTCTTCGGCTTAGGGTAAAGACTCTCATCGATGTGGTTAATAAGCCTTTACCCCAATGCTTTCCCCATAATCGATTCAAGCGTCTCATCGATGTGGTTAATAAGCCTTTACCCCAAGTACTGATCTAAGCCAGTTATGAACTTCTCATTCTTCTTCTCGGTAGTATCTATTAGGGATAACCCATATTTCGTCAAAGTGTCAAATTCAGCAATATACTCCGAGACAGCTCTGCCATTCTACTTGAGCTCCAAGAATTTCTCAAACAGCACTGACTTCTGAGCAGCTGGAATGAACTTATCGCTAAAGTGAACTTTAAACTACTCCCAAGTACTCAGATCCTCGGGAGTAGCTGCCTTTATAGCATTCCACCAATTCATTGCCCGTCCTTGCAGCTGACGGGATGCTAGCCTTCTTTTCATCGCATCCTCGATACCCAAATCTTCGAAGATACTCTTGCAGCTATCCAACCAATCCTGAACATCCGTAGCCGACTCCGTTCTGTGGAACGACTTCCCATCAAGACTAGTATAATCCTTGTTCAGCTTGACGAAATCGGCCCTAGGCGCCTGCACTATTGGACCACCACCATTACCGGCATTGGGAGCTGCCCTCTGCACAACCCTAAGCATCTCTCTCATGAGGTCAGTAAACATCATCCTCATGTCAGCAGCATTCCCATTATTAGCTCCCCTACCGGTACCCCTTGCATATCGGCTCATCGTTCAATCTGTAAAGAGAAAACGATTAACCATCTCCATAGTGGTGCCAGTGTAGTGCGACTTCAACCTTAGCTATACTAATTTTATATATATAGCTTTTGAAAACCAAAATAATCACAAATATGCGCTCTCATATACGTATTATCTCTCCCTGGTGTCTTTCCCTAGGTTAACTACGCAACCTAGGGCTCTGATGCCAACTATGACGGCCCGCCCAGCACTAGCCGACATTTCCTCCGAAAGTGCGCTGTACACATGCCCGACTAGCACGGAACGGTCGCCAAAGAAAGGAAAGAAGAGAATGAACTAATCGAAAACCTGTAGAATGTCTCACAGTGCATGGAACAAAATATAATAATATACTTGGCATAAAACAGGTGAGACAGTGCATAAGCTGATAACTAAAACCAACATCAACATCATCATCAGAGTAGCGGAAATCCAAATACAGCTTATTACAACTTTCCAAATTACTGTCTCTAAACAAAAGATACACTACTAATGCCCAAAGTAGTGACCGCGGAAACACAAGGAGAATATCTATATGAATGTACCATACGTGGAAGCCTCCTTCTCGTCTCCGGTAGAGCTACTTGTGCATACCACCTAACATGTCTCTAGTCTTCTCGTGAGAGCGCCCAGAGTAATAAGAAGAGACATAAAACTTTGGGTCAGACAAAAAGTCTGGTATGAGCGATAAGAAGCTAAACAAAATAATAACAGGTATACTAAATCATACCTAAACCTGGACCTGCAACCAAAGAGTTAGCACTACATACCGTACAATACTCTAAGGTGCCACTGAACAGATGGTGTAAAGATAACGGGGGTGGGGGTGTGCATGTCATAATGATGGCAAACAAATCAACCATAGCAACCATCCTCACATCTCTCACTCTATGCGTAAAGCATACGATGTCCACCGTTGTCAATCACTAGACCCATCGAAGTAGTGACCGAGTTTTACTTGTACAACTACTGCTACCACCAAGCTTACCTCATGGAGTCATGACCAAATCTTTACAAATGACTCCACCTCATTGGTCTATAGCTCTTTAGTCGTACCTAAGCCACTGTGGCCCTGAATCCGTTCACGTACTCCCTACACATAGTGATTCAAAGTTACAGACATCGACAACCCCTTAGCACACGTCTCGCAACAAAGCCCAACTCATGAAGTGGACTCGTTGGTTCCCAAGTGGATCCTGAGTACAAACTTCCCACTTGGACTACCTTTGCATCTTGGGTTTTTGGTCTTCATCTTCTTCTCCGAATCGGACTTCATTTCTTCACTTCACTTTGCTTCAAGTCGTGGTCACCAGCTCCTCGGTTCGGATCGGAATACCCCATATGGCTCGGGTCGTGCTCCTCCAGCTCGTGACTCATCGTCAGGTCCTACTCGTGATGCAACGCCATCGGTTCGGAGTCCACTAAGTGGGTCCGATCGCATACTCCTCCCTAAGCAATCGGATCGGTTCGGAAGTGGTCTCCCTTCGAGGTACAAGAAGCTCAAGCCCTCCTCTCTGCTCCGGGTCGGATCGAGGAACCTCTGGTGGATCGGTTTGGGAGTGACCACTCGGGTCGGGTCGGGGAACTCCTTGGCTATTAGTTCACGAGCTCTAGGCGGTTCGAGTCAGGTTCCATCACCACAAGCGGATCGGGTCGGAGAAGGTGTTGCGATCGGGTAAGACGATCCGATCCGGTCCGGGTAATTTCCTGCACTTTGTCCAGCAAGCTGTTTACGCCATTCGACGGTGTTTTCTACCAATCTAACACTTCTAGACAATCACAAATCATACCATACCGTCATAGCAACATGTATAATCATCCAAAAATAGCAAACCAACAATCATAGCATGTAAAATGGATCAAACATACCCAAAACCCCATATTTTCCCTTAAGCATGTTTAAGAAAAACTAATGGTATGATTAGCAAAACTTAACAAAATTAACCCAAACTTCTAACAGAGGTCTAAAACAATATTTCGAAATTTATCAATATTTTTCCAGATTTTTAACATGTCGAATTTCATTAATCTTCACTAATTACCCTTAATTAACCGTAATTAGTGCAAAACTATGCAAATCACTCACCTTGGCCACAAATAAAATACCAAAACTGAAACGAATCTCTGTTTGGCGCTGTTCCCAATGCAACACAGCAGCTCTAACCTTGCTTTGGTGCTATCCCTCCTCAATTTGATGTAGTTTAAGCCAAAACTTGATTAAGAAGTGATTAGAGGTGTTTTTAGATGTTGGAGGCCATTGTTAGGTTGAAGAGAGGGTTTGTGGCGGTTGGAAAATGAGTGAAAAACCGAAATCCTAACCCCAGCAGCCCTTAAATACCTCTAATCCCGAAATCCCCCATTGGGCCTAGCTGTTAATCACTCGGTTAAGCCCAATTAAGCTGTTTTTCACTATCCGAAACTTGTTTCAGCCATATCTCCCAAACGGTGAGTCCGTTTGGCTAATGTGACTACTCTATGGAATTGTAAACCATCATCCAGAGCCAATATAAGTGGTTTCAGGTCAAAGCTCCTTTCCAATCAAAAGTTATGGCCAAAACAAGATCAGCTAGGGGCGAAACGGTTGTTTAAAAATTGGGAAAAATCATGAACATGGGAAATGACCCCAATAGTCGTCTCCTAAAGTTACATGACCATACGACTTCGTATGTGAAAGAAATAAATGTTCTACGATCCTATGATGCGTAAAATGCGGGTCGTTACAATTCACATTTAGACTTGCATAAGATTCATATTCAAACTAGCGTACGATTTAATATCCCAAACTTGCATAAGGTTTCACATACGAATTAACATATGATTTAACATCCCAAACTTGCATAAGATTCACATAACATATGATTTAACCTCCAAACTTGCATAAGATTCACATATGAATTAACATATGATTTAACATCCCAAACTTGCTTAAGGTGAATCAAGTTAAATATGAAATAGATCTACCAACATAAGATAACAAAGTTAAACAATCATCACGTGATTCAACGGACATGTTCTCATAATCCAATTACAACCATCATAATTAATTTATTAATTATATTGTGAAAGAAATAGTAGTCACAAACAAAAGAACAGTTTTGTTTTTCAGGTATCTGTATTCTAAAACTGAATTGTTCGCCTTTGATGTAGACTAATTGTTATTTAGATTAGATTTGATTTTGATTCTTGCTTTTATCTTTCTTTTGAATTGAAAGAGAACGACGACTACTCTAGGTTCACCATTGATAGCATGTTGGCTCTTGGTATGAATTAGTGTGATTTTAGGTTGTGGGTTAGGTTGCTTATATAGAATTTTAATTAACTAAGGCCGTCAGATTAACCTAGAAGCAATCAAGACCATCCAGACAAGATAGAATAACCACCTCAGCTTTAATGACTCAGCAGTGAGTCAAAACATCGTCACATTTCAGATCTGCCTGGGGGAAGGGGGTAGGTCGACCCCCAGGTCGACCTGTATATAGGGAGGTCGACCCCCTGGTCGACTTGGCCTAGGATAGGCCATCCCCTAGGTCGACCTGCTTGGTATTTAATTTTCTGAATTGTTTTATATAAATTTCTGGAAGTTCTGAAGGCCATAACTTCTTCATACGAAGTCCGATTTTCGAAAACTTGGACTCCATTCCAAGCAGAATTTCAAGATGAACGCACTGGCGCAACCCGTTTCCCTAAATTCTCAATTTAACAATTAAGTATCCTTAAATTTGTTAATTTTAATATTTAAAATTTCGGGGTGTTACACTTAAAGTAGTGACCAGCAACGACACAGGGAGAATATCTCTATATATATATATCATACATGGAAGCCTCATGCACGTCTCCGGTATAGCTACTCGTGCATACCACCTAACCTGTCTCTAGTCTGCCCGTTTAAGAGAACCCAGAATAATAAGAAGAGAAATAAAACTCTGGGTCAGACAAAAGTCTGTTATGAGCGATAAGCAGCAAAACAGAACAATAACAGGTATACTAAACCATATCTGAACTGGGACCTGCAACCAAAGAGTTAGCACAACAAGATGTACAATACTATAAGGTGACACTAACATATGTTGTAAAGATATGGGGGGAGGGGTGTGCATGTCATAGTGATGTCAAACAATCAAGCATAGAAACCATCCTCACATCTCTCACCCATTGCGTAAAGCATATGATATCCACCGCTTTGATCACCCAAATCCTTACTATGATCACTCTGCCCCACGGAGTCATGGCGACTCCACTGCACTGATCCATATCCACTAGTCCTTGCTATGTCCACTATACCTAATGAAGTCATGAAGACTCCACCGCACTGGCTCATAGCCATGCTACGATCACTTTGCCCCATGGAGTAGTAATTACCCCACTGCACTGATATGTTGCCTAACATCCATCTTGGTGGTGAATCAAAGCTATAGATGTTGATAACTCCTTAGCACACGTCCCGCAACAAAGCCCAATCATGAAGTTAACTCGTTGGTTCCCGTCTGGATCCTGAGTACAAACTTCTCATTTGGACTACCTTTGCATCTCGGGTTTTGTTCATCATCTCCGTTCGTGATTCTTCAATTCGGTTCGTTCGCTGTCCAGACTCAAAGATTGGATCGTGATTTCCCCCGGCCATCGGCTTGTGGTCCCTCCTTCAGCTCATGGCTTGTGGCATCATGCTCCAACATCGGTTCGCAGCTCGCGGTTTGCCTCCTCCAGCTTGTGGTGACCAATTCGGCTCATGCAACCTCTAGGTGGTTCTTCCTATTCCTCACGGTTGGGGTGTGGGGTTCATGATCATCCTCACGATCGGGGTGCGGGGTTCGTGATCATCCTCACGATCAGGGTGTGAGGCTTCGCCATCTTCCTCACGGTCGAGGTGTGAGGGTTCTTGACTACCCTCACGATCGGGGTGTGGGGTTCGTGATCATCCTCACGATCGGGTTGTGGGGTTCGTGATCATCCTCACGATCGGGGTGTGGTTCACGAACGGGTATAACCAATTTCCTACAACTCTTTCTAACCAGTTATTTACGCCATACGACGGCGTTTTCGACCATTCTAACTGTTCTAAACAACCACAAAATATTCAAATAGTCATAGCAACATGTATAATCAACCATAAACACCAAAACAACAAGTAATCATGTCCATATGGATCAACATATCCAAAACCCATGTTTTCCCCTTAATCATGTTTAAGCACAACTAATGATAGGATTAGAAAAACTTATCCAAATTAAACCAAATTTGTAATATAGCCCTAAAATAATATTTTAGAATTTTACAAAATTTTCCAGAATTTAATTATGTATAATTTGCTAATTACAACTAATTACCCCTAATTAGCCGTAATTAGTGAAAAACGATGTAAATCACTCACCTTGGCCACAAACAAAATATGGATCTGAAATATTATCTGTTTTGGGTCGAGTTATAATGCAACACAACAGCTCCAACTCTGATTTGGTGTTATTTCCCATTGCTTTGATGTAGCTTGGCTTAATCTTCAATTAGAAAGCGATTAGGAGCGATTTGGGATGAAATTAGAAGGTGGAGGCCATGGCTAGGGTTAGAGAAATATTTTAGGCAGCGGGAAAATGAAATAAAAATCGTTTTCCTACCGTTCTCAGCCTCCCCATAACCCTAATCCCGAAATGGGTTATGGGATCCCTTGCTAATCACCTTAATTAGGCCCGGTTAAGCTGTTTTTCACCTTCTAAAACTTTTTTCAGCCATATCTCCCAAAGGTGAGTCCGTTTGGCTAATATGACCACTCTACGGAAAGATAAACCATCATCCGGATCTAATGGAAGTAGTTTCAGGTCAAAACTCCTTACCAATCAATAGTTATGGCCGAAACAAGATCAGCTAAGGGCAAAACAGTCATTTAAAAATCGGCAAAAATCGTGAACATGGGAAATGACCCCAATATTCGTCTTCCAAAGTTACATGGCTCTACTATTTCGCATGAGAAAGAAATAAATATTTTATGATCCCCAGATGCATAGAATGCGGGTCGTTACATTGGCTCTATGATATAGCTCGATAGAGATGGGGTTAGTAATACCCAAGATCGAAGTTGAGTGTATACAACTGAGGGAGCATATTTGTAAATTTTATATAAAATTGATTTTGTATTGTGTTAATTGATCGATTCAAGTTGAACTGACGATTTGATATGATATTGTTTTGTAAATAGTGTAAATGAAATAATTTTGCCCAAATTATATTTTCGTATAGAAAAGAAATACTTTTATTGAATTACTAATACTGGTTTATTAGAAATTCAAATTGAATTTGAATAGTTTAATAAAACCAAAAGAGTATAAAATATATAAATTGTGAATGGAAATTTTAATATGGAATTAAATAAATCAGAATTTAACTTAAAACTAAGTTAAAGTGGAATGATCTGGTTAGGTTGATGTTTGTTTGTTAGATGCTAAATAGATAAAATTTATCAATAATTGAATGAATTATATGAAAACTGAGAAAATAAATTTTGGTACGATGAGTCGAAACAGAATCAAATATGAAATGAAATTTGTTAGTTATATTATAAATCGAGTTACGTGAGGTTGGAAAAAGGAAGCCGAATGGATAATAATGGAAATTGATTGAATATTAATCGAATACGTTCAACAAAAATGAATATGGACCAGTAAGCATTAAGGTTAAATAGAATTCAAATGATTCAGTGTTTGTTGGGTTGGCTGAATAAAATTTATCAAATTGAAATAAAATCGGAACTAAATTCCAGTATGATGAATTGAGAATAAAATCGGTTACGAAATAAAACCGAATTATTTAACCCGGATTGTTATAAGTGGAGTAAAGTGCAGAATCCTAAAGGCTGTGAAGATGATTTGGTTATACAGATTGGAAGTACAGCTTGGAAAACGAAGATCGGTTAGTTGATTTGCTTCGAAATTGAAATTGAGTTGCCCAACCAATAGGTAAACCTTAATATATATTGATTGCAGTGATGGATTTTTATACCCCTGAGTTGGGTAGCCATTTGGCTTTGGTTTTCTTTTGGAGAAGTTAAGTCCCAGAGTGGCAGTTATAGTTGTGCCGACGGAACCACACAGAGGAGGTGCCGACGAAATTTTTGGAAATTTCAAAGTGTTTGAATTTGTTTTGACAATAATTCAAAAATAATTATTTTAAAATAATTGGGTTCAGAGCATTCTTCTTACCGTGTAATTTCGAGGACGAAATTCTTTTAAGGGGGAAGAATGTAATGTCCCAGATTTTCCTACCATTCAAATTGGAATATTTAAATCTGTTTTATATATTATATTGGAAATATAATGGATTTTATATTGAATTTATTTATAAAATGGAGTTTGAATATATATATATAATATAATTAAACCGAGCTCGAAACGACGCGGTAGTCCGTAATTTATGATTTAAAACTTTAATTGAATATATTAGATCCGATATAAGTCGAAATTCTATGTAACGACCCGGATTTTTCGAACAGTATTTTAAATATTTAGTATCGTTTAAATATTGAATTAACCATATAAAAGAATTTTTATAGTGAATTATCGATCAAATAATCGAAATACGAGAACAAAATATAATTGAAATCGAAGAAAAAAAAAGAATCAAAACCATTCAAATGATCAGTGTCAGTTCTGTCTGAACATGTACGATAATATTAATTTATTATCTATGAATTTAATTGTTGGAAATTGATTTATATTAAATTTAAACTAGATCGATAATTTAAATTGTTATCACTTCTATATTGTCGAATTTAATTTCAGAACTGGTTCCGTTGAATTCAAAATAACGTTGTGATGTTGTAACATCAGTTACTGCGTGGAAATAACAGTCCAATTTTTAAATTAAGAAACTGCGAGAGATATGTTAGTTTTCAATTAAAACAAAAATAAAATTAAAAATGAATACTATCACTTCAACCACCCTAAACTGTCGACCTCTTTATTTATTTACGCATATTAGCTTACCTCGAGCCAACAAAAACTGTCCCTTACCTTCGAAATCAGAGGAACAAAGAAGTTAATGGCCTTGTACCCTTGTCTGCTCTCGCCTTTATATATTGAGCTTGCCTTCGAGTTTTCTACCATCCACGAAACCATTTTGTTGTCTTTCCCTTTTCAGTCCTCTTCCTCAAATCGAGAGAGCCTCCGTTAGGTAAAAAAAAAAAAAAAAAAAAAAAAAAATTCAAATCAAACTCGCAACTTGAATCGCGAGTCCGGAGCTCGAATCAAAGCTGAAGGCGGTTGCAATTCAATGGAGTATCAGGGGTTTAGATTTTCGTAGTCGCGATCGATACTTAAGGTCCTGAGGGGGGCAACTGGAGATGAATCAGATGGTGCGATGTCTGATAGTTCGGGTTTGGGAAATAGGAGATCGACATTAGCATATGGGAAAACGAACGTGATTTCGGGAAAAAGGGCGGAACGGAGTTGAGTAGGGTTCAAAGTCGGGGAAGGTACAACAGTTGATCAACTGGTCTGGAGTTCGATGTTCATTTTGTGGGGTGTAGTTCGACGGACTGATGGATGAAAAGGGGAACGGAGCGTGGTTTCCAGAGTGAAGGAACAGGAGGCCGGCAAGCTATTTGGAGGGAGTTCGATCTAAAGGATTGAGCTGAAGTTGTGCTGAAAAGATTAAGCAGTAATGGTGTTTGGTGAAATGCCGGAAAGAAGAAAAAGCGGGATTAAGGTAATTAAATTCACTTAAATGTTTGATTTAATGAATAAGTTGGAAAATGTTATTAACATACGGAAATACTGTAAAAGAAATGACGTTAGATGTTAATATAAATTTGTAATATAACCGTGGTTTAAATATTTAATTTAAAAGGATTAGTGATATTTAAATTAGATATAAAAGGAGAATATATATATATATATATATATATACGTATAGTAAATTTATTTATTCAAATAATCAATCTCATTAAATAAATGTTAACAAGTAAATTTGAATAAAATTATCGTAGGTACGAAATCATTCTAAAAGATTCGTAGCTGGTGATTGGGAAATAAACAGGATACTCGACGACTGCAAAATCACGGTGAGTAAATCTCACTCACCTTTAGAATTATTTTTACTTCGTTAAAAATAATTGTTGTTGTTGTTTGAATTTTTCTGCTTGTTTTATATATATTAGTTATTTAGGCTATATATATATATATATATATATATATATTGGGTTGATTGATTGGTTGGATTCCCGCAGTCTCATTAGCGGATGCCCGCAGTTTCATAGCGGATGATTACCCTATACGCCCCACGCTATGATTAGTGGATGACCTTCTATACCGCGATATTCTGCCACGAAGCAGAATTGGTATTATTTATGTGCTAACATCTGTGGATGCAGGAAAACAGGTTGGAGGAATCCAACTGGATTCCTCAAAAATATATTATCTGTTTGTTTATTTGTTTGCATATAAATCGTTGTATATGATGTGTTAGAAAAATAAATAATTGGTTGCTTTGTGTGTTTTATCACTGGGCTTAAGTAATGATATCTAAAAATATCGTGAAAAGAGTATTTGAGATTTAAAGAGAAAATTCTATTTTTAAATAGAATTTGAATTTTAAATGGAAATGAAATATAAACTTGTTTTTGAAGAGTAAAACAAGTAGTTTCTTTTTAAACGAAGTTTATAAATAGTTCTTTTATAACGAAGTTATAAATGAAGTGAAGAGAATTATCATTTGATAAATTCAGAAATAGAAATGCAAGTGTGAAATTGAAATTCGAAATGAAATTTCAAAATAGGATGTGAAAGGAAATTTTTAAATATATAACTCAAATGAAATTTGAGTATAACAATTGAATAGTAGAATTTTAAAAGGGATATTTGAATTTTTAAAGGAGATTGAATATTAGAAGTTCAATAGAAGTTCAAATAGAATTTGAATAGACGAAATTAGAATGAAAAATAGAATTTGAATTCAAGGAATTAAAATAAAATTTGAATTCAAAGGAATTCGAATAAAGAAATTCAAATAGAGATTTGAATGTAGAATTTCAAAATAGAATTTGAAATATAAAATTTCAAAGAAGAATTGAAGAGAATTTGAAATATAGTATTTCAAAGAAGAATTGAAATATGAAATTTAAATAAAGATTTGAATGGAATTTAAATATGAAATTTGAATTGAGATTTGAAATAGAAATTCAAGTGTTGAATTTTAACATGGAATTGAATATAGGAATTCAAGTAGAAATTTGAATATGAGATTTCAAAATAGAATTTGAAATAAACTTTGAAAGTAGGATTTCAAAGTAGGATTGAAATAGGATTTCAAAATAGGAAATCCAAAGGGTTTTGAAATGGAATTTGAATTCAAGGGAATTCAAATGGATTTGAGTGAAGAAATTCAAATGGTGTTGAAAATGAGTTTGAATATTAGAATTCAAATGGGGCTGGAAATGAATTTGAATATTAGAATTCAAATGGAAAAATGAAATTTTGATATAAGAGATTCAAATTGAATTCAAACAGGATTTAATCTATGAGATTTGAATATAGAAATTCAAATGAAGTTTTGAAAATAGATTGGAATATAGAAGTTCAAATGGAATTTAAAAATAGAGTTTGAATAAAAGAATTCAAATGAATTCAAGTATTGAATTTGAATATAGGGAATTCAAATAGAAATTTAAGTATTGAATTTGAATATCAAATAGAAAAGGAATTTGAATTTGAATATGGAATTCAAAGTGAGATTGGAATTTGAATCAAGGAATTCAAATGGAATTAAATGAAGTTGAATTCATTTTAAAGAAGTTTAACGTTTATATTTATAAATATAATTAAAACGAACTCGCCGCAGCGCTGCAGTTCGTAAATTGGCGATTCGAACTTCAATCGAATATACAGGACTCAATTGGAGTCGGATCTCTTTGGAACAAGAAACGTCAGGACCAGTTTGATAATAGTTTTCCAATGAAGGAGAAAAATCTGAATTTCGTCGTATAGATTTTGAGTTATGTCAAAATCAAATTTTCAGGAAAACAGCGCCAGAATCGTTTTAAAGCCATAATGGTTTATTTAATTTTATAAAAGGATTTTTAAGCAAATGAAATCCGAATTAACTATTTAGAAAATTTCAGAGTTGAGTTAAAAAATATATGCGAACTTAAGTGAAGTGAAAGAAATGGTTTTTTTAAAAATCAATAATCATATTTTGATTATTGAATAGAGTTGACTAAGACAAAGAGAAGTTAGTTAATCGAATTTTGACGATGAACTTTGAAAGGTGAAGGGAATTTTTAAATATATATTTGTAATCGAATATAGAACGTGAATTGGAAATGAAATTAAATTAGTATAATCAAGTTGAAATATATTTGGATAGGTTATATTCAAATATCAAAGGGATATAGGCAAAAGAGTTAATTTGCAAACTGACAAATAAATTAGTTAAAACGATTGAATCGAGCAAACTGTGAATAAGTAAATTAACTTGTGATTTCATATTCAAACCAAATATGAAACTAGAAATTGAAAAAGAATTTGATTTGTATAAGCAAGTGGAATCAAATTTGAGCATGTTATGTTCACAAAAAGTGAAATAGGAAAAAGGGCCAATTTAAAGAATAAATGGCGAAACTGAATTCAAGCGATTAGATGATATTGAATTGAATTGCAAACAGGTGAATATGTGTTAAGCAGGTTTGGGATGAAGTATATGAAGTTATTAATGTAGTGCTCGACAAAAAGGTACATGTTTAATTCGTATATGAGATTTTATGCGCCGTATCGGCAAGCCGCTTGGCTTTTTCTTTTTCTTTTTGAGATTAGAAGATACCGGGAAGCTATTTGAAATTTCCCGATGCTCCCGATACAGGGGAGGTTATGGCAAAATTTTCCGGAAATTTAAGGAGTTAGAATATTTTTAAGATATTTTGATAATTAGAGATCATTATATCGACGTATTGAATTCGATAGTAAAGTGAATATAAAAATCGAATATTGCAAACAAAAAGGGATAGAGATAAGTGATTGAAATTGTTTCAATTGCAAATAGAGATATTTTCTAATATATAGAAATAAAAGAAGTTAATATTTGGAAACGTTTTCCAAATGGCATAAGGGCCAAGATTGATTATTGAAAATATTTGGTTAACAAATATTGATAAGGAAATGGAAAGGTGATTTAATTAATGAAGTATTAATTAAAGGGCCCAGTGGTTTGTTTGATATGTTGATTGAACACTTGTTTTTATTCGATAGTTAAATCACAGACTATCGAAGTTTTTGACCATCGTTGTCAATATGGAGAGACCGGTTGAATTATTATCCGAAGAACCACTCCGTATTGGCATAAGCGTTGCGAACCAAGTATGCTGAATATATTGAAGACGGAGTAAAGTGCAAGGGCTTTTCTATTTATAGAAATAGTGCCTTCGGTTTCGTTCAATCCCAGAACGAACGTAAATGGACGAATGTCTGACAGAGTATTTCCAATGATCAAATGGGTTGGTCTGTATGAATATATATGGTTGCAACGGATTTATCCCTTAGCATAATATCCAGAATATTTGTGCAAACTCAACTAGTGATTAACGGATCTGACAATGTGGCATTCAAAGTGATTGTGTTATCAAGGAATGGTAAGTAATCGTAGCCTCAGGCCTCAACAACCGGGAAAGGACAAAAATCGGGCAGGCAGCATGGCTATGTGGGTCGCTCCCATTAGGGTGTATAATCACCTATCTAGAGAAATTCCTTTTGTTTCTAAATCTATCGATTCTGCCCATTCGGGAAACGGTGGTTTGAGTCCAACCGTTGGTGATATACATTCGATACACTCAAGCGAAATGAGTGGTCGGTCATGTGTGGGCCGGGTTGCAAGACGTTCTTGTTGAACCCAGTGTATTCCTCTCTAGAGATACATTAGCGGAAGGTGGTTCCATACCTTGTCATGTTGGAAATCCAATCTCCAATAAGCGCCATGCGGTTTGTGATTTTATACTATTTATGTGGAGCGTGAGATGCAAGCGTTCTGCTATTTGGTTATTTACTTGATGTAGACATTATTATAATATCACTGGATTTGATATCAAAGTGTTTTGGGTTATAGTAAGGTAAAAACCGTCCATGTTTATGTGTGGGCTGGTCTTACTATTATCTTTTCTTTCGAAAAGAGTTTTGAAAGTTAAACAAGTGGTTGGAGTTTACTCACACCAGTCCCATGACTGACCCAGAGTTTATTTTGTTTTTGTTTTCCCTAAACTCTTGGGTGCCCAAATTTGTACGGGCAGTCAAGTGTTTCAGGCTTTTACAGATACACTTGGAGGAGCTTGAAGCAGGAGGCTTCAACGTTAGTTATTTAGAGTTACTTCCGCTGGATCAAATGTTATGTGTACTCTGATGATGGTATGTATATATGTACAAAACAGATTTGTATTTCGAAGCTTATGTTATATAATATATTTTATTCGTTCCGCTGTGAGTTTGTGATCTTCGTTTTTCTTCTATTCTAATATTTCTTTCTTTCTATTTCTCATCCTCTAACTTCTTTCTAATAATGAGTCATATTTCTGTGTTATTTGGGTTGGACGTGTGGTGTATTTAGTCAACTCAGATAGCTCGGATTTGCGGGCCTTTACAGTTGGTATCAGAGCTTAGGTTGAGCGAATACCTAGGCTGGATAGGGTTGTGCTCATTAGAGATAGGGTCAGCAGTGCCCTAGAATGAGTTGAGTGTATATACGAGAGAGCGTATTTGTTAGTTGATATAAAAGATGTTTTATATTGTGTTGGCTAGTCTGTTGAGTGGTTTATGAATTCTGGTCGAATCGTGGGACGCCACGAAGTCGATAGGGATTTCTAAACGCTTGAACAGAAGATTGAACATGATATTGTTTTAAAGAGGGTGAATGAAATACTTTTACCCAAAATTTCTATTTTTGATATAGAAAGAATAGTTTTCTAGAATTATTATTATATGGATGTGTTGGATGTTGATTTTATAATCAAATGAGATTGTAAAAATTAGAATGGTTATTTATAACCAAATAGAATTTGTATAGGGATTAAATATACAAATGAGATAAATTAGAATTTAATTCAAACCAGAATTTGGAATTTTAATCCTGGGAAGTTGAAAAATATTTTTCAAAGTATATTAAAATAATATAGATTTGTTTTAGAAGGATTTGAAAGAAAATCATTTTAGAAGGATTTTGAAATAATAAAGCACTGAACTCACTTCAGTGGCTGGGAAATAATTCTGATAATGATTGCAACATCATCAGTGTTCATTTCCGAGTTCTAAGTGATGAATTGCTGCCTTAGAAATTTTTGATGGACATTTGTTTAAAAGAAAACAAGTGGTTTGAAAATTCAAATGTTTTGAATTTGAAATGAAAATAAATATATGTATATATTTATGGGATTTCAAAGGATTTGAAATGAAAACCCTGAGATTTGGATTCTGGAATTAAAATTTAACTGAAGCAAGTTAAATGGTTCGAGGTGAATAAATTGACTTGAATCAATTTGAAATAAAATTGAAAGGAATATGAATTAGAATGCATATGAATGGAAACCAAAAGCTTTGGTTGAAAATAAAGTCATGGAAATATGAGAAGTTGAGTTTCAACATAAATGGAGTTTGAAAAGTAATGGATTTGTATCATTTTTCCTAACTTAGCAATTTCGAGGACGAAATTATTTTAAGGGGGGAAGAATGTAACGACCCGGATTTTTCGAACAGTATTTTAAATATTTAGTATCGTTTAAATATTGAATTAACCATATAAAAGAATTTTTATAGTGAATTATCGATCAAATAATCGAAATACGAGAACAAAATATAATTGAAATCGAAGAAAAAAAAAGAATCAAAACCATTCAAATGATCAGTGTCAGTTCTGTCTGAACATGTACGATAATATTAATTTATTATCTATGAATTTAATTGTTGGAAATTGATTTATATTAAATTTAAACTAGATCGATAATTTAAATTGTTATCACTTCTATATTGTCGAATTTAATTTCAGAACTGGTTCCGTTGAATTCAAAATAACGTTGTGATGTTGTAACATCAGTTACTGCGTGGAAATAACAGTCCAATTTTTAAATTAAGAAACTGCGAGAGATATGTTAGTTTTCAATTAAAACAAAAATAAAATTAAAAATGAATACTATCACTTCAACCACCCTAAACTGTCGACCTCTTTATTTATTTACGCATATTAGCTTACCTCGAGCCAACAAAAACTGTCCCTTACCTTCGAAATCAGAGGAACAAAGAAGTTAATGGCCTTGTACCCTTGTCTGCTCTCGCCTTTATATATTGAGCTTGCCTTCGAGTTTTCTACCATCCACGAAACCATTCTGTTGTCTTTCCCTTTTCAGTCCTCTTCCTAAAATCGAGAGAGCCTCCGTTAGGTAAAAAAAAAAAAAAATTCAAATCAAACTCGCAACTTGAATCGCGAGTCCGGAGCTCGAATCAAAGCTGAAGGCGGTTGCAATTCAATGGAGTATCAGGGGTTTAGATTTTCGTAGTCGCGATCGATACTTAAGGTCCTGAGGGGGGCAACTGGAGATGAATCAGATGGTGCGATGTCTGATAGTTCGGGTTTGGGAAATAGGAGATCGACATTAGCATATGGGAAAACGAACGTGATTTCGGGAAAAAGGGCGGAACGGAGTTGAGTAGGGTTCAAAGTCGGGGAAGGTACAACAGTTGATCAACTGGTCTGGAGTTCGATGTTCATTTTGTGGGGTGTAGTTCGACGGACTGATGGATGAAAAGGGGAACGGAGCGTGGTTTCCAGAGTGAAGGAACAGGAGGCCGGCAAGCTATTTGGAGGGAGTTCGATCTAAAGGATTGAGCTGAAGTTGTGCTGAAAAGATTAAGCAGTAATGGTGTTTGGTGAAATGCCGGAAAGAAGAAAAAGCGGGATTAAGGTAATTAAATTCACTTAAATGTTTGATTTAATGAACAAGTTGGAAAATGTTATTAACATACGGAAATACTGTAAAAGAAATGACGTTAGATGTTAATATAAATTTGTAATATAATCGTGGTTTAAATATTTAATTTAAAAGGATTAGTGATATTTAAATTAGATATAAAAGGAGAATATATATATATATATATATATATACGTATAGTAAATTTATTTATTCAAATAATCAATCTCATTAAATGTTAACAAGTAAATTTGAATAAAATTATCGTAGGTACGAAATCATTCTAAAAGATTCGTAGCTGGTGATTGGGAAATAAACAGGATACTCGACGACTGCAAAATCACGGTGAGTAAATCTCACTCACCTTTAGAATTATTTTTACTTCGTTAAAAATAATTGTTGTTGTTGTTTGAATTTTTCTGCTTGTTTTATATATATTAGTTATTTAGGCTATATATATATATATATATATTGGGTTGATTGATTGGTTGGATTCCCGCAGTCTCATTAGCGGATGCCCGCAGTTTCATAGCGGATGATTACCCTATACGCCCCACGCTATGATTAGTGGATGACCTTCTATACCGCGATATTCTGCCACGAAGCAGAATTGGTATTATTTATGTGCTAACATCTGTGGATGCAGGAAAACAGGTTGGAGGAATCCAACTGGATTCCTCAAAAATATATTATCTGTTTGTTTATTTGTTTGCATATAAATCGTTGTATATGATGTGTTAGAAAAATAAATAATTGGTTGCTTTGTGTGTTTTATCACTGGGCTTAAGTAATGATATCTAAAAATATCGTGAAAAGAGTATTTGAGATTTAAAGAGAAAATTCTATTTTTAAATAGAATTTGAATTTTAAATGGAAATGAAATATAAACTTGTTTTTGAAGAATAAAACAAGTAGTTTCTTTTTAAACGAAGTTTATAAATAGTTCTTTTATAACGAAGTTATAAATGAAGTGAAGAGAATTATCATTTGATAAATTCAGAAATAGAAATGCAAGTGTGAAATTGAAATTCGAAATGAAATTTCAAAATAGGATGTGAAAGGAAATTTTTAAATATATAACTCAAATGAAATTTGAGTATAACAATTGAATAGTAGAATTTTAAAAGGGATATTTGAATTTTTAAAGGAGATTGAATATTAGAAGTTCAATAGAAGTTCAAATAGAATTTGAATAGACGAAATTAGAATGAAAAATAGAATTTGAATTCAAGGAATTAAAATAAAATTTGAATTCAAAGGAATTCGAATAAAGAAATTCAAATAGAGATTTGAATGTAGAATTTCAAAATAGAATTTGAAATATAAAATTTCAAAGAAGAATTGAAGAGAATTTGAAATATAGTATTTCAAAGAAGAATTGAAATATGAAATTTAAATAAAGATTTGAATGGAATTTAAATATGAAATTTGAAATAGAAATTCAAGTGTTGAATTTGAACATGGAATTGAATATAGGAATTCAAGTAGAAATTTGTATATGAGATTTCAAAATAGAATTTGAAATAAACTTTGAAAGTAGGATTTCAAAGTAGGATTGAAATAGGATTTCAAAATAGGAAATCCAAAGGGTTTTGAAATGGAATTTGAATTCAAGGGAATTCAAATGGATTTGAGTGAAGAAATTCAAATGGTGTTGAAAATGAGTTTGAATATTAGAATTCAAATGGGGCTGGAAATGAATTTGAATATTAGAATTCAAATGGAAAAAATGAAATTTTGATATAAGAGATTCAAATTGAATTCAAACAGGATTTAATCTATGAGATTTGAATATAGAAATTCAAATGAAGTTTTGAAAATAGATTGGAATATAGAAGTTCAAATGGAATTTAAAAATAGAGTTTGAATAAAAGAATTCAAATGAATTCAAGTATTGAATTTGAATATAGGGAATTCAAATAGAAATTTAAGTATTGAATTTGAATATCAAATAGAAAAGGAATTTGAATTTGAATATGGAATTCAAAGTGAGATTGGAATTTGAATCAAGGAATTCAAATGGAATTAAATGAAGTTGAATTCATTTTAAAGAAGTTTAACGTTTATATTTATAAATATAATTAAAACGAACTCGCCGCAGCGCTGCAGTTCGTAAATTGGCGATTCGAACTTCAATCGAATATACAGGACTCAATTGGAGTCGGATCTCTTTGGAACAAGAAACGTCAGGACCAGTTTGATAATAGTTTTCTAATGAAGGAGAAAAATCTGAATTTCGTCGTATAGATTTTGAGTTATGTCAAAATCAAATTTTCAGGAAAACAGCGCCAGAATCGTTTTAAAGCCATAATGGTTTATTTAATTTTATAAAAGGATTTTTAAGCAAATGAAATCCGAATTGACTATTTAGAAATTTTCAGAGTTGAGTTATAAAATATATGCGAACTTAAGTGAAGTGAAAGAAATGGTTTTTTTAAAAATCAATAATCATATTTTGATTATTGAATAGAGTTGACTAAGACAAAGAGAAGTTAGTTAATCGAATTTTGACGATGAACTTTGAAAGGTGAAGGGAATTTTTAAATATATATTTGTAATCGAATATAGAACGTGAATTGGAAATGAAATTAAATTAGTATAATCAAGTTGAAATATATTTGGATAGGTTATATTCAAATATCAAAGGGATATAGGCAAAAGAGTTAATTTGCAAACTGACAAATAAATTAGTTAAAACGATTGAATCGAGCAAATTGTGAATAAGTAAATTAACTTGTGATTTCATATTCAAACCAAATATGAAACTAGAAATGGAAAAAGGAATTTGATTTGTATAAGCAAGTGGAATCAAATTTGAGCATGTTATGTTCACAAAAAGTGAAATAGGAAAAAGGGCCAATTTAAAGAATAAATGGCGAAACTGAATTCAAGCGATTAGATGATATTGAATTGAATTGCAAACAGGTGAATATGTGTTAAGCAGGTTTGGGATGAAGTATATGAAGTTATTAATGTAGTGCTCGACAAAAAGGTACATGTTTAATTCGTATATGAGATTTTATGCGCCGTATCGGCAAGCCGCTTGGCTTTTTCTTTTTCTTTTTGAGATTAGAAGATACCGGGAAGCTATTTGAAATTTCCCGATGCTCCCGATACAGGGGAGGTTATGGCAAAATTTTCCGGAAATTTAAGGAGTTAGAATATTTTTAAGATATTTTGATAATTAGAGATCATTATATCAACGTATTGAATTCGATAGTAAAGTGAATATAAAAATCGAATATTGCAAACAAAAAGGGATAGAGATAAGTGATTGAAATTGTTTCAATTGCAAATAGAGATATTTTCTAATATATAGAAATAAAAGAAGTTAATATTTGGAAACGTTTTCCAAATGGCATAAGGGCCAAGATTGATTATTGAAAATATTTGGTTAACAAATATTGATAAGGAAATGGAAAGGTGATTTAATTAATGAAGTATTAATTAAAGGGCCCAGTGGTTTGTTTGATATGTTGATTGAACACTTGTTTTTATTCGATAGTTAAATCACAGACTATCGAAGTTTTTGACCATCGTTGTCAATATGGAGAGACCGGTTGAATTATTATCCGAAGAACCACTCCGTATTGGCATAAGCGTTGCAAACCAAGTATGCTGAATATATTGAAGACGGAGTAAAGTGCAAGGGCTTTTCTATTTATAGAAATAGTGCCTTCGGTTTCGTTCAATCCCAGAACGAACGTAAATGGACGAATGTCTGACAGAGTATTTCCAATGATCAAATGGGTTGGTCTGTATGAATATATATGGTTGCAACGGATTTATCCCTTAGCATAATATCCAGAATATTTGTGCAAACTCAACTAGTGATTAACGGATCTGACAATGTGGCATTCAAAGTGATTGTGTTATCAAGGAATGGTAAGTAATCGTAGCCTCAGGCCTCAACAACCGGGAAAGGACAAAAATCGGGCAGGCAGCATGGCTATGTGGGTCGCTCCCATTAGGGTGTATAATCACCTATCTAGAGAAATTCCTTTTGTTTCTAAATCTATCGATTCTGCCCATTCGGGAAACGGTGGTTTGAGTCCAACCGTTGGTGATATACATTCGATACACTCAAGCGAAATGAGTGGTCGGTCATGTGTGGGCCAGGTTGCAAGACGTTCTTGTTGAACCCAGTGTATTCCTCTCTAGAGATACATTAGCGGAAGGTGGTTCCATACCTTGTCATGTTGGAAATCCAATCTCCAATAAGCGCCATGCGGTTTGTGATTTTATACTATTTATGTGGAGCGTGAGATGCAAGCGTTCTGCTATTTGGTTATTTACTTGATGTAGACATTATTATAATATCACTGAATTTGATATCAAAGTGTTTTGGGTTATAGTAAGGTAAAAACCGTCCATGTTTATGTGTGGGCTGGTCTTACTATTATCTTTTCTTTCGAAAAGAGTTTTGAAAGTTAAACAAGTGGTTGGAGTTTACTCACACCAGTCCCATGACTGACCCAGAGTTTATTTTGTTTTTGTTTTCCCTAAACTCTTGGGTGCCCAAATTTGTACGGGCAGTCAAGTGTTTCAGGCTTTTACAGATACACTTGGAGGAACTTGAAGCAGGAGGCTTCAACGTTAGTTATTTAGAGTTACTTCCGCTGGATCAAATGTTATGTGTACTCTGATGATGGTATGTATATATGTACAAAACAGATTTGTATTTCAAAGCTTATGTTATATAATATATTTTATTCGTTCCGCTGTGAGTTTGTGATCTTCGTTTTTCTTCTATTCTAATATTTCTTTCTTTCTATTTCTCATCCTCTAACTTCTTTCTAATAATGAGTCGTATTTCTGTGTTATTTGGGTTGGACGTGTGGTGTATTTAGTCAACTCAGATAGCTCGGATTTGCGGGCCTTTACATTCTATGAAACAAGAATCGTCCGGATCAATTTGATTATATTTTTCTAAAGGAAGGGAAGTTGGAGACTTAATATTATAGATTGTTAGTTATGTCCAATTCAATTTTTAAAATAGTCGCTATGGAAATCATTATTAAAACATAGCATTTATTAATTAATTTAATAAGGTTTTTAATATATTTTGAATACTGTTTTAACTGGATATTGATAATATTGAGATATATATATATATATTCCATATTAGTATATTCGAAGCTAATACACATATAATTCAGATATTCATGATGATAATAATTTATTATTATTTAGTTTGGAATTTATATAATATTTTATCGATATTATATAGGCCTTAAAAATAGTTCTCCTTTCAAACAACTTCCGTTTTCAACGAAACGAATTTTATTGGAATACGTGTAACTAATTATTGCTAGATTTCCAGTTTGGAGTCAATTAGAATTATTTTGTCAGTAGACGAAATTTAAATGTGAACCGATAAATTGAAATAACGTTGTTGTGCAAACAGTGTCGGTTTTCAACGAAAACAAATTTTACTGGAACTGTAGAGTCAAGACGTAGCAGTACTTTCATTTTCACCGTGTTTGGAGGGTGTGTGCGATGGTGCGATCATTAAACGTCAACATTGCATGCGGATAATTCAACTATTGTAAAATATGAAATAATTAACAAATCCAATCCTCAGTCTTTGCACCCATGCAACAACGGATTCATTCAATCCCAAGGACATAGCGTAACAAGTGTTTAAAAATGATAAGTTGAATTGATTTCCAAATTATAGAAAATAAATGATGTTATAGAAAATGTTTTGAAATGGTAGTTAATGAGAAATTGGGATATGGCTTTAAGATATTTTTCTAACTATATAAATAAAATGATTTGAGTATATTAATATATTAAAACTGATATATATCTTTGGTATTTCACCTGATATATTATTCAAAAAGGCTAAGTGATGATGTATACTAAACCAATGGATTTATTTATTTTTATGATTTCTTATTTTGATAGTTAAATAACCGACTAACAAAATTTGGCCCAACGTTATTGGTACGGAATGATCGGGATCGAATTTATATTCGAAAACCATTCCGACCAATAAATACGAATAAGTTGAAGATGCTGAACGAGATGGAGCAATTGAAGACCGTAAATCTTCATAAAACGGAAGATTTACTTACAATCTCTAGCTAATCCCTAGAGATATACTGTGATTCTGTCGTGGTTGAAATCTACAGATTGCAAGGACTACTCGCTATTGATCTATAGGGTGATTCCTAGGATGTGTTAGGAGGGTGCCTTCGGTTCATCCTGTTCTTGGATGACGTGTATGGACGATGTGAGATTTAAAAGTGGATGGTAGCCATATGTTCCAAAAGTCGATTATAACCTCAAGCCTCGTTAACTCGGAAATGACAAAAATCAGGCAAGCAACATGGCTATGTGGGTCGCCCCCATTATGGTGTATTGTCACCATCTAGAGAATATCCATATTTGTTACTTCTTTTCTCTTTTATATCTCGCGAGAATGGTTATGTTGCTAGCAACCGTAGGTGGCGATATATTCGGTACACTCAAGAGAAATGAGTGGTTAGTCATGTGTGGCCGGGTTGCAAGACGTTCTTGTTGAACCCAGTATATTCCTTTCTAGAGATACACTATCGGCAGGTGGTTACATACCTTGTCATAGTCGGAATCCAATCTCCAATAAGCGCCCGCGGTTTTGTTTGTATATGATGTATGTGGAGCGTGAGTTGTAAGCGTCCTGCTAGATTCTATTTATTTTTATGCAGACACTATTATAATACCAAAATAATATATTGATTTCAAAACGTTGTGGGTACGGTAAAAACCATCCGTTTTTATGTGTGGGTTGGTCTTACTGTTATCCTTTTCTTTCAAAAGGATTTTGAACGTTAAAATCAATATGGGTATATTTAAACTTAGCAAGTTTTTCTCACTCACCAGGCTGACCCGGTGTTTGAACTGCTCGGGGTAGACTGTGTTGTACAGGTTCAGGTTATCAGATTATGTGAAGTCCAAAGACGAGCTGAAGTAGTTCAGACGTATCATGTTATACCGTTATCATTCCGCTGTGTGATATATGTGAGGATAGGATATTATAACTGTCCAGATGTAATGATGTACTCTAATGTTGTAAGTATTATTTCAAGCTTTCAATAAAAGTTATTTCTATATTATATTTTGTTCCGCTGCGATGAGAGACTCTGTGTTGTGTTGGTTCTTCTTATTCTTCTATTCTAACTTTCTTCCTTTCTTACCTCACTATCTGATTTCTTTCTATTAACGTTCCGGTATTTTCGATGTTTGAATATTCGACATGGTGTTTTGTGTCGATTTTCGGGGTCGAAAATCCCTGTTCATTATAGAAGTAGAAAATGTATGTGGAGAAGAAATTAAAAGAGAATGGAAAGAAAAAAAGCAATAATATTTGGGTTTATTTTTTTATTTGTAAGAATCGTATAAAGGAAAGAACTTTGGAAAGCAAAAATGAAAGAAAAGGAGCAAAATATAGTGAAAACAGGAAAGAAATTGAAAACAAAAGGCAAGTATTTTTTTTATAGAAGAAAAGCACAAACGCAAATATCAAAAACAAACAATGCACAATTCAATACACACAACTGAACAGGCACACAAATTTCTTTTTAGAAGAACAACAAAATTAATCTGAAGAATAAAATCAAAATTAATTAACTTTCCCCGGCAACAACACCAAAAACTTGCTCGATGACGAATATTCTATGAATTAGAACATCGTCGTGAAGAGTAATAAACTGCAAGTGCATGGCGTACACTTGTAGTACATTAGCGAGTACGAGTCGATCCACAGGGAAAGAAGTAATTTTAATTATATTCAATCAAATTAAAACAAAGTTTGCATTGATTTACTTAACAAAAAATAATTAAAACTATAAACTAAGTTGAGAGTTAAATATGAAATGAAAGCAATTTAGAAGCAACTCTACCACTGATGACCACATAAATCAACACACAATGATTTCATGATCTCTCATTTGATCTTTTGTGTATTTAGTTAGTGCATTTATCACAAGCACGGCCTAATCTGTCATTAGAGAACACACTTAAACCATCAAACTCTAACACACTCTCTAATCCACAATCATACCTTCATGAAATGACAACAAAAGTGAAATTAAAATTTATTTTAAGCATACTCTATTTATTTAGTAACATAGATTATCAAATTTTGAATTTCTGTCACAATTTAACTACCATATTCATATGTAGATGAAGAGGCAATCTTGTGTTCACGTTGATTAAGCATAGCCTAATTTGTTGTCAACAAACATAGACTGTCAAAACCAAAACTCAAATAACAATGTAATTACTACTTCAATCATTTCATTAAGCATAGAAAGAGATCATAAAAACCATAATATGTTGCATCTACATAATTAAGAGGGCTTCATAACCCCAAAATCAAAGGGAATAGCCTCTCAAGTTTGTTATTCTAACAACAAAAGTAGATTGCAACATAGAACAAAAACAAAAGAAAAGAGATCTAGATAAAGGAAAATCTATTCTAACTGCATAAAATAAATCTAAGCTACTTGCATGAAAGGAAAGAACATGTAAATAAAAGAAAAGTAATTAAAATTGCATTAAAAAGAGAGATTACATAAAAGAAAATGGCTAAGAAGCCATGGAAGAAAAAGAGGTTTTGATTTGAGCCTCCACTCTAAACTAAATAAACTCCAAGATGATCCTTAACATGTACACAAGTGGGTTATTTGTACATGAGTAAAACCCTAATTCAACATTTACGTGATACCAAAAAACACCCTTTAGGAAGTATGTCCACCAAGTAATCATTAGTCTTCAATTAATCCATCATTAAATTAGCATGAAGTTTTAACATCCACTTATTTATCCATTAGCTTCAAAGTGTAGAATTATGTAAGTGGGTAGGTAGGTGGGGTCCTCCATGATCACGTATGAGAATTATTTTCTCTTCATTCCTTTGTATGCATATATATCTTTATGAAGTCCTCTTCTACATGCATAAAATTTCTACAAAAACACGAAAAATGTCCAGGTAAAAATTCTGAAAATAACGTAAGCACAGAAAATGACCATTTTCCCTATATGATGATGAATGCATGATGTTTTGAAATCAATTGAATTATGGTTTAAACAGGATAAATTACCCACATATGACATTTATTCAAACTAAACAAGAATAAATATGTGAATATAAATGTGCATTTTTACGTGCACATCAAGATCATAGTGGTGTTTGTAGATGATATAATTATTTTTTCCAAAGACCGTAAGGTACATGAAGATCACTTGAAAAGGGTCTTAGGAATCCTAAGAGAGAACCAGCTTAAAGCAAAATTCCCAAAATGCTATTTTAGGAAGAAAGAGGTCAAATTTCTAGGGCATATTGTCTCGGGGAATGGATTAGCAGTAGAACGCGCAAAGGTTGAAGTTGTTCAGGAATGGAAGATACCTTGAAATTTTACTGAGGTTAGGAGCTTCCTTTTGTTAGCAGGTTATTACAGAAAATTCATCAAGGACTTCATAAAGATTGCTACCCCTCTAGCCCAACTAACAAAGAAGGATCATAAGTTTATATGGACTAAGAAGTCTTGGAATTCCATTGAGAGATTGAAGGAATTTCTCACAAGTACACCTATTTTGATTATCCCGGACTAACCCAATGTCAAAACCAAAATTTGATTTCAACACCAAAGGTGCTTTATAAGCACTTCAATAAAGGGTTAGTTAGAATATGGAACGACGTAATCACAAAATAAAGAGCATGAAATGAAGACAAGGAATTTTTATAGTGGTTCAATCTTGAATAGATCTACATCCACTTTTGAAGCCATTTCATTATCATATGAGATATTACAAGATACATCTCTATTTTATTTAGCTCATTCTCTCTTTGTACAATGATTTTCCTCTCTTTAATGGCTGGATTCTCTCTAATCCGCTATGGAAACTATTGGATCTCTATGAATGTGATGAACATGAAAGCATGCTTTCCACGATTTGAGCGCTTAGAGGATCGGTGATGAACCTATGGCGATAGAGATATGAGTCGGGGCTTAGAGAAGGATTAATCACAATAGAAGAGAAGTAGAATGGAGCTTTAATTATCTCTAATGGAGGAAGGAGGACATCCGATCCATTTGTTGATGGAGAATGGTGATGATAGCTGGAGATGATTTATAATGGAAATTGGAAATGGTTTGATCCCTTTCATGTTGGAGAGAGGTTGTCAGATCCATATAGGCCATTAATGAAGTTGGAAGAGAGCTTCAAATTTGGCGGCACTTCGTGGTAGGAATCAAAATTGGATCCCCTGAAAGAATAGAATAAGGGGTGTTTATAGTTGGTCCTTAGGGTGAATGGAGGAGTTGTAAATATATGGTGTGGTTTAAAAAGGAGGCTATGACCTAAAAGCATTAACGTAGTAAAGTACTTTCTTTCACGGTCTAAAAGGTTTTCCTCACATATGAACGAGCTAAAAAGTCCTTGGGGAGTCTTGCGGGCAAAAAGCTTGTTATGTGTTCACCACACAAGCGAGCATGTTCTGATTTCGATGATGACGTGGACTGCGGCTAACTTTGTTTCATTCTACAGCTGGCGGCAGCTAATGGTAACGACCCAAATCTCTTTCCCCTGGAACGATCTAGAAATCATTTACAATCTAAAATTTGCAGATGATCTGAGCCTTCCATGGATGTGCTTAAAGCTCCCACGAACTAAAAGCATTTGTTGGTGCCAACGACCTAACAATAGTTTCACGGTCTGAATTATGATACATATAAGGGACAACCTGCTCATGCATGCTATTCAAGTACTAGTTGAATATGCATTCATTGTTCACATGTATCCTCGATGCGTGCCAATTGTACATATTTGTGGGCAAACCACATTGTTGTCACCTATCTTAATGTTCCTTGTTCAATTTATATGCGTTATACAATCTATCATGAAGATACGTGTAAAGAACTATTACAAAATATAATGGTATAGGCTCCATTCACCATATAATGAGTTGATTGTATCCTTTTCGTATAATTAAACAGCTATCATAAATTCACGTTTGAGCTAATGATGTTAACGAGCTAAAAGAGGTTGTGATGACAACATGATAGCTGCTGAACAATCCAACTGTTTGATGCTGACGTGGCAATGAGCTTAGGGGGCGGTGAACGACCTAAAATTAGCTCGTAGGTTGCACAAGCTTCTTTAGACCATAAGTCATGTAGTCCATTAGCTCGTTAGTTGCAATTTTGAGCGTCCTAGAGGATATTCTGCGATTTGGTCGGCCATCTTTAATTGTACAGGAGGTGTTCCAATATACATCACAATTTGACAGCTTGCTCATGCCTTATATATGCATGACAACTTAACTGGAAGCGCGAGTTAGATGAAGCAGCGACCCTGTTGCGGTGAACGTGCTAAATGAAGCCACGAGCTAAATGAATCCGCCAGCTACCATTCGTGAACAATCCATAATTTTGAACTGCATTTTAATAATAGGATTAACATTTGCCCCTCGAAGCTTTCATTTTTCGCTTGCGAGAAATGCGGGCTTCGAAATGAACGTTGTCATTGATATATTTTGGCTTGTTTCAACACTACAATCTATTTTATAACGTTGAAAACATTGCACGTTTTTGGGCTAATATTTTATTATTGTTTGCCCACATCGACAAAAAATTAGTCTAATCATTAGAAAATGAATTATAGCTAATTTTACGTTGAACTGAATAAAGTGTCCATGCAGAACTGTTATAATCTACGGTTTATAACTTGTCGGATATTGTCTGTATAAACACGACATTCTAATTTGAATTCGCATTGACGCTCGAGATCAACTAATCATCTAAAGCCGACTGTGGATTTCAAGCGTTATTGTTTTAACTACTCATCTGATAACATACAACATTTCTCATTTGGGAAAAACGTATCATTGATTTGTTTTCTGCTTCCTTTTGGAGAAGTCTTTGATATTCATTCCCCTTGTTTAAGAGATCATTATTAGTCTTCTCTACGGGAAGTACTTTCGATTCCATGCCCCCGTTCGGGCTAAAATTTAACACTTGCCATGTCTGAGATTTCCAGACACTACAAAAGTTAATTGGTTAATATCTGAATTCCGTCAACAGTCTGGCTTGGTTAACTCAGTAATTGGAAACTTTCGTCACCCAATTATACTGATTAATCCAAGCATCAGTAGTTTTAAAAGGAGTGCCCCAAGAAAGGACTTCGGTTAAGAACCAATGTTTGTCGTGATCGGATCAGGTGTTTCCTGATTCTGACGATCAATTGGGTGCCCCCGGAGAGGACTTTGGTTAGAACCCCAATGTTTGTCGTTATCGCATCAGGTGCTTCTTGATTCTGATGATCAATTGGGTGCCCCGGAGAGGACCTAGGAGAGGACTTTGGTTAGAGCCCCAATGTTTGTCGTTATCGCATTAGGTGCTTCTTGATTCTGACGGTCAATTTGTAACACCCCACGTCCGTTAATGTCGCTCACAAAGGGAATGCATTAAGTTTCGTGGAGCGTTATAAGTAAACAGAATGGAATATTACAATACGGATAAAGTAGTACTTGAAAAATTTATAACTTTATTGCAGCGGAAATAGAAATAGGTTTGGTTACACCTTAAAAACTACAAATCCAAGTACATAATATCAGTCTTGAACAAAAGCCTTCAGAGTACATAATTTTAAAGCCATAACCCCCAACAGAAAATGCCATAGGAAGAATCAAAGCCAAGAAATACACCTTTCAACTTCAAGCTAGAAGAAAGAGTCATTTGAACTAATCTTGAGTATTTTCTCCCTGAGAACCTGAGGGAAAACGAAAGAAAAGAGGCGAAACAAACTAGGTCAGACATTAGTCTAGTGTATCCAGTAACTTTAACAATATAACCATTAAAGTAACAGGATAAGAACATAAACTGGAAAGTAAGATATGACTGTACATAAGCATGCATGACAAGGTAGGCAAGATGAATAAGATAAACGTTGGTTGCGCTTCTAATCACTATAGGGTAACTACTACACTTCGCCAATGCTAAATATATCGCCCCGTTACTAGTTCCATACTGAAAGTTGATCCCAGCCCTGCAATTGGTAGCCCTCAGGCGTAACATCTAGTAAGAGGTATCCACCCTATATAATCCTTGACAACCTACTAAATACTAGATGTCCCCACACTACCCCCATTATCGCTTAATCGATTGGCTCCTTAACTCGTATGTATTCATTACTTGTGTCATTCGGCCCTGCTTGTTTGTAGATACATGTGCTGGTCCCACCATAGGGTATATCAATCCCTATGATGACGACCGACACAATTCAAGATGCACAGTGTATGACTATTGATGCCCAGTGCCTGCTTTTTCCACTACGGAGCACTTGCACGCCCGTACTCTGCCAGAACCTACACTGACGCACCACACATTGCTATTTTGACCTCTTATAATCAGCCCAGTAATCGTGCCCCAACCTGCCTAGCTCATGGTACCGTGATACATCTATTTAGGTTACTGCTGAAATGGGTCCCCATTACTAGGGTTTCCTAACCAACATGTTATAACGGTTAAGTGTTCTCAATTTAACCTAACCCCACCCATTTGTTTAATTAACATGTTGTGTTGGTTAAGTGTCGCCTATCCATATGTCACTTAACTTTCCCACTGATTCATGCAAGTTTATTTAACGATTAAGTTTATGGGCCTATATATACTAATATTACCCACATACCCAAGATTTATTTAACCCTTTCACTTATCAAGTCCATATGTATTATTGGCTAAGCTTGCCTTAACCCTATCCACTTTGTTCATGTAATATTGGATAAGTTGTCTTCTTACCCATGTTAACTTAACCCCACCCACCTAACTCATTTAGGTATCATATTCAGCATTAATTAGTTATTAATTCACAGACCTCTCGCATTAAGTTGATCACTTGTGGCCGCTGGATATGCCGTGCGGTTCCGGGCATACTTCCACCACAATCCAGGCTTAACCTCATGTCTAAGCATCTAATTTATGCCTTTGACCTCTCATATTAGACTGCCATTTGCGGTTGCTGGATATGTCGGGCGGTTCCGGCAGTCTTATACCGCAAACCATGTCTAACCTCATGTCTTAGGCGTTCATCTTTTAGCCAATGTACATATTTACTGTCCAAGTCTAGATTTATATGTAAATTATCCATAAGTGTGGTCAATTCAAGCTATGCCACATTTGCTTGTTATGCCCAAAATTACCTAATTAAGTTATACCCAATTCCTTGCGTTTCAATCGCACATACGACAAGGTCCAAAAATAAAACGGAGAGGGATAGAGAAGAAACACAAGAATTGACATAAGGAACAAAATGGGCATGTAAAGGTGTACCCAACTCAAGAATCATGTTTCCAATAGACATGTTGTACATTAACAATAAGTATGGCAGAACTGAGCAAGTAACATTATAGGTTAGCTTAGAGACAGACAACATGACAGCTTCATAGAATAGGGTTATGAGGTTTAGGGTTTAGGATTGATGTGATTATATAGAAATATAGAATTAATATGAGCCTTTAGGTCAACCTAAGATCCATCCAAACCATCCAGTCCAAGAAAATGCGACATCAGGCCAATCAGAAGTTGCCACGTAGCCCTATGACTCAGAAAATCGTCACTGTCCAGAACAGTCGGCAGGGGTCAACCCCTACAGGCTGGTCGACACCTATGTCGACACCCCTATAGGGGGTCGACTCCCATGTCGACACCCCTTGGGGGGGTCGACACCCCTAAGCGGGAGATTTCCCGCTCAGCTGCTTTCCTGAATTTCGAATCTGTTTTGATTATTTAATTAATATTTTAATTTAATTTCCGCTTACACTTAAATCTTCTAATCTTCCTAACTTCTTCATATGGAGTCCGATTCACGCAAACTCGGACTCTATCTCATGCAGAATTCCGAGACGAAAGCATTAGCGTAACCATTTCAACTAATTCTTCTTCTAAAAACTAGTGTTCTTAAATTTGTTAATTTTAATATTCATAGAAAATATGGGGTGTTACATTCTCCCTTCATTAAAGGATTTCGTCCCCGAAATCTCTAAGTTAAGAAGAATGTATCCTAACATCCTACATCCATCCACTCAACCATCAATCACAGGCATCCACTGTCCTTAAAAATATTTCTAATGCTTTCATGATTATATGCATAGTGTGTGTATATGTACTTATCTAATGCAAAATCAGGCGGTCTACTGATTCAGTTGACCTCCTTAATGCGAATTATGTCAGTGCCAAGAGTCCATCATGTATGCAGTAATTCCTAATCGTACCTTATAACTTCTACATGAGTGCACAATCATTCATACAAATGCAACATCCATATGATAACACATCAAGTTTCAATCCATATACAAATACATATATGCATATGCAACATGAAAGTGACTGAGCCGATCTAGTATCTAATGTGTGTGTATATGCATCCACGAGCAACCACTTGCAACCATTAATCATAACATGTTTCAAATACATGTTTACATCCATTAGTTTCTACCTAAGGATTAATAATAGGACCGAGGAAATATACTTAAAATATAGATACAAGCATTCATAATGTTATGGAAAATGAGATCAAGGATGTACCCTCAAAAAGATAAGGGTAGGCCAAAAAATCTGATTCGTGCTGATTCTTCCCCCAACTAGTTGAACAGGTTGAACCAGGCGAATTAATATACTGGGGATCTTATTGAGAAATCGATGTCTTACTATTTTGCCGAGTTCCTTAGAGAGAGTTGGTGCGTATCTTGTCTTCAGTCTCCTAAGTCGCGTCTTCCTCAGCGTCAACTTCATTGTACTTTTACTAGATTGACCTCACGATTGCGTAGCTTTTTAATTACTATTTCCAAGATATGAGTTGGAACTCTTATCACCATCGCTTCTCGTTCCACTTCTACTTCCTCTAGTATGCTTGGTCCACAACTTCCCAGACTCGTGTATGCACTTTCGTAGATGAGAAACATGAAAAAAATTATGAACTCCAGCTAGTCTTTCGGGCAGCTCTACTCTATAAGCCATCATCCCAATCCTCTCAATGGTAGGAAATGGCCCTACAAACCTTGGTACCAATTTCCCTACAGATCCAAAGCAAATGACATTCCTCAAAGAAGATACTTTAAGGAAAACCCTATCTCCAACCTCAAACTCAAAGTCGGTCCTTCTTTTATCCACGTAGGATTTCTGTCTATCTTGTGCGGTCTTCATTCGTCTTCATATCAAGTCCAATTTCTTTGAAGTTTCTCTGATCATGTCGGGCCCAAGTATAAATTTGTCTGTAGACTCCTACCAACAAGTCGGTGATCGGCACGGTCGTCCATAAAAATCCTAATACTAGCTTACTAACTATTGTTATAAGCAAACTCCACAAATGGAAGGTGCTTTTCTCATATCCCTCCAAAATCTAGGATACATAACCTCAAAAGATCTTCAAGGTGTTTGTGGACGATACACGATGCTCAAATATAACTACGTACCTACCACCTTTTGCATGTCACCTTTTCCTCTTGCATCGAAAACGGCTCCAAGCCCTATCCCGCAAGCACCGGTATATACTTTGAATGGTTTGCTCTCATCTAGGAAAGTCAAAACTGGGGTTGATATCTTTGCAAAGTCCTTAACGAGCTTCCTATAGTAGCCCGCCAACCGCAGAAAACTTCTTACTTCGGTTGCTTTTCTAGGAACTTTCCAATCTTGGATTGCCACCACATTTGCAGGATCCACTGCTATCCCTTCCTTAGAGACCACGTGTCCTAAGAACCTCACTTCTTTCCTCAAAAAATGACATTTGGAGAACTTAGATTTGAGTTGATGCGCTCGTAGGGTCTCTAAGACTTCCCTAGATGTAGGGCATGCTCTTCCTCACTTCTAGAGAAAATCAAAATACCATCTACAAAGACCACCACAAACTTGTTTAGAAACTCCCTAAACACCCTACTCATCAAGTCTACGAAATATGCAGGTGCATTTGTTAAACGAAAAAAAGGCATAACGACCCACTCGAAGAAACCGTCGAGAGTCCTAAATGCAGTCTTATCTATGCTATCCTCAACCACCCTTAGTTGATGAAATCATGTAGCTAAATCCAACTGCGAGAAAACCGAAGCGCCAACCAACTGATCGAACAAGTCATCTATCCTCGACAATGGGTGTCTGTTCTTCTTCGTAAGCTTGTTCAGCTCCCTATAGTCCATTCACAATCTAAGTGAACCATCAGCCTTCGTAGCAAAAACAACTGGAACACTCCATTCCGAAATACTTCTTCTTATGAACCCTTCCTCAAGTAGCTCCCCTACTTGCTTACTGAGTTCCCTCCTCTCTCTATCCGAGCCATGTGTCGCACTGGTAATGCAATTGGCTTTGTATTATCTACTAAGTATATATGGAGGTCTATCTCGCGCCTTGGGGTTAAACCCTGAACCTCAACAAAGACATCACCATACTCACGGACTAATCGAACAGATTCCAAATCATCGATGGATGTGTCAAGTGATTCTAGGTAGCTAAGCGTCACCGGACCTCTAGGGTCACAAGAAATATCAAGGGTCTTTCCACAACGAGTTAACAGTCTAACTACCCTTTTTTCACAGTCTAGGATGGCACCATGCCTGGCTAGCCAATCAATCCCTAGAATCAAGCTATAGCCCGTGAAACCAAGAATGAAGGCGTTGCGTTCAAATCCAACGCCCAAGATGGACATTCTCAAATCCCGACAAACCATAGATAAATGAGCCGAACCACTAATAGGATTTGAGACTACAATGGGATCCACAACTAGAATTGTATTTAGTGCAGTGTTTCAACTAACAAAGCAGATATGAATGAATGTGAAGTGCCAGAATCAAACAAAGTTCGAACAGGATGATCAAAAAGGAAAAGTCAAACTTTCAGCAAAAACGTTTCTCTCTCTCCTGTCCTGGTGCCATGAGAGTATGGACCTGTCCTCTGGAAGTAGGTCTTGTCCTCTGCCTTTGCCCTTGTCTTTGCTTCCTCGGGCAGTGTTTAATCAGATGTCCTGCCTCATCGCAATGAAAACAACCAGGATTCTTCTTCTTCCTACAGTCCTTAATTACATGGCCCGTTATACCGCAATAAAGATGTCTTCTTTTGTCACGGGGTTAATTATTCTTTCCACTTCCTCCTTTAACTTCTTCATGGATTAAAGCCATATCAACAAATTCCTTATCCTTAAGTTGTGCTCCTTAGCCTAAACTCCCTCATCGACCAAACAGTTAGCTGAACCTTCCTTCCATCGCTTATCTCAAAAGATACCAAATGAGTCCTCCTCTTCTTTGAGCCAATTCTAGCTTCGACGAACGTCTCAGTCCTATGAATCGGTTTTCCGCCCATCGCACGTAAGTCCTTACATATCTTAGAAAAAGCTTCTACACACGGGGAAAGAGACTCAAGAAGGAAAAAGGAAGAGCTTCGAAACAAAGAATCGAAAGAAAGATATATGGCTTTTTGGGGATTATGTTTTTCATAATAAACCTTTCTCTTGAAAACTCCTTCTTTAAAACATGTCTTTTTTTGAAAATACTTCCTTATAAAAAACGCTTTTGAGAACGGTTTTTCAAAATCTTTTATCTGTTCTGGTAACCTTCAGCTCTGATACCAAGTGTAACACCCTACGTCCGTTAATGTCACTCACAAAGGGAATGCATTAAGTTTCATGGAGCATTATAAGTAAAAAGAACGGAATATTACAAGATGGATAAAGTAGTACTTGAAAATTTTATAATTTTATTGCAGCTGAAATAGAATTAGGTTTGGTTACACCTTCAAAACAAAAAACCAAGTACATAATATCAGTCTTGTACAAAAGCCTTTAGAGTACATAATTTTAAAGCCATAACCCCCAACAGAAAATGCCGTAAGCAGAATCAAAGCCAAGCAATACACCTTTCAACTTCAAGCTGGAAGAAAGAGACATCTGAACTAAGCTTGAGTATTTCCTCTTTGAGAACCTTGGGGGGAGGGGAACGAAAGAAAAGAGGCGAAACAAACTTGGTCAGACATTAGTTTGGTGAGCCCAGTAACTTAAACAATATAATCATTAAAGTAATAGGATAAGAACATAAACTGGAAAGTAAGAACATGATGAATAAGATAAACGTTGATTGCGCTTCTAATCACTATTAGGTAACTACTACACTACACCAATGCTAAATATATCGCACCGTTACTAGTTCCACACTGAAATTTGATCCCCACCCCGCAATTGGTAGCCCTCAGGCGTAATGTCTAGTAAGAGGTATCCACCCTATACAATCCTTGATAGCCTACTAAATACCGAATGTCCCCATACTACCCCCTAATCGCTTAATCGATCGGCTCCTTAACTCGTATGTATTCATTACTTGTGTCATTCGGCCCCGCTTGTCTATAGATACATGTGCTGGTCTCACCATGGGGTGTATCAATCCCTTTGATGGCGACCCGACATAATTCAAGATGCACAGTGTATGGCTACTGATGCCCAGTGCCTACTTTTTCCACTCCGGAGCACGTGCACACCCGTACTCCACCAGAACCTACTCTTACGCACCACCAGCCGCTATTTTGACCGCTTATAATCAGCATAGTAATCGTGCCCCACCCTGCCTAGTTCAGGGTACCATGATACATCTATGTGGGTTACTGCTGAAATGGGTCCCCGTTACTAGGGTTTCCTAACCAACATGTTATAACGGTTAAGTGTTCTCTATTTAACCTAACCCCACCAATTTGTTTAATTAACATGTTGTATTGGTTAAGTGTCGCCTATCCATGTGTCACTTAACCTTCCCACTGATTCACGCATGTTTTTTTAACAGTTAAGTTTGTGGGCCTATATATACTAATATTACCCACCTACCCAAGATTTACTTAACCCTTTCACTTATCAAGTCCATATGTATTATTGTCTAAGCTTGCCTTAACCCTATCCACTTTGTTCATGTAATATTGGATAAGTTGTCTTTTTACCCATGTTAACTTAACCCCACCCACCTAACTCGTTTAGGTATCATATTCAGCATTAATTAGTTATTAATTCACAGACCTCTCACATTAAGTTGATCACTTGTGGCCGTTGGATATGTCGGGCGGTTCCGGGCATACTTCCGCCACAAGCCAGGCTTAACCTCATGTCTAAGCATCTAATTTATGCCTTTGACCTCTCACATTAGACTGCTGTTTTCGGTTGCTGGATATGTCGGGCGGTTCCGGGCAGTCTTATATCGCAAACCAAGTTTAACCTCGTGTCTTAGGCGTTCATCTTTTAGCCAATTTACATATTTACTGTCCAATTCTAGATTATATGTAAACTATCCATAAGTGTGGTCAATTCAAGCTATGCCACATTTACTTGTTATGCCCAAAATTACTTAATTAAGTTATACCCAATTCCCCGCATTTCAATCGCACGTACGACAAGGCCCAAAAATAAAATGGAGAGGGATAGAGGAGAAATACAAGAATTGACATAAGGAACAAAATAGGCATGTAAAGGTGTACCCAACTCAAGAATCATGTTTCCAATAGACATGTTGTACATTAAAAATAAGTATGGCTAAACTGAGCAAGTTACATTATAGGCATAAAGATTCGATAGAATTGGAAATAAAAGAATCACCAATTTGGTGTACAACGTGATAGGTTCCATTGTTTCAATCACAACATTCTCGTAGGCATAGCTAATTCAGATTTGACAAAAGGATAAGCATGAATTAGAATTGATTACCTTGCAATTAGGCATAGTTCTATATTCGATTCATTACAAGTCACGATTCCTATTACATGTTCCATATCTGAGAAATAACCGAACTTACCAAATTATCACAAGTTTACACCTAAACCCATTTATGTCAAGCCTCGTGTTTGCTTATTATATACAATTTTTCCCAAACCATAGCCATTATCAATTTATGCCTTTTTATAATTCACATGTTATTCAACATTTCCCAAAACAAATCCCCATCATTCAAGCGTTATACGTGCGCGAATTTCACATAATATGTTAGGCTCAAAGTTAGCCTAACTCATAAAAAGAAAAAGGAAAAAGGAAGAGGGAAGAGAATCATGGTATCAAAATAGGCATAAATATACATGCATGAACTGATAGAATTGATCAGAAAAGCATATGCTATGAATCAAAAAAGATGACAACTTGCAAATTTGATAAGATCCATTATAGGCATAATCATATGATCACAATTTACAACTTATCATAATTACTTTAGTTTAATTATCTTGTGAAAGCTACATGAACTCACAGAGATTAAGAAAGAAGAGAAGATCTGGAATCTGATTTCTGAAGTTGATAAGTTAATCCATTGATGTAGGCTTTGATCTTTCTCTTTTATCTTGAATTTAATTAGTTATGTTGGAGGCTAGGTTAGCTTAGAGATGGACAGCATGACGGCTTCATAGAATAGATTTATGAGGTTTAGGGTTTAGGTTTGATGTGATTATATAGAAGTATAGAATTAATATGAGCCTTTAGATCAACCTAGGATCCATCCAAACCATCCAGTCCATGAAAATGCGTCATCAAGCCAATCAGAAGTCGCTACGTAGCCCTCTGAAAATCATCACTGTCCAGACCAGTCAGTAAGGGTCGACCCCGGGGGGAGGGATAGTCGACACCTATGTCGATACCCTATAAGGGGGTCGATTCCCATGTCGACACCTCCTAGGGGGATCGACACCCCTGAGCGGGAGATTTCCCGCTCAGCTGCTTTCCTGAATTATGAATGTCAAATCTGTTTTGATTATTTAATTATTATTTTAATTTAATTTCCGCTTACACTTGAAATCTTCTAACTTCCATAACTTCTTTATTCGGAGTCCGACTAACGCAAACTCAGACTCTATCTCACGTAGAATTCGGAGACGAACGCAATGGCGTAACCCATTTCACATAATTCTTCTTCTAAAAATTAAGTGTTCTTAAATATATTAATTTTAATATTCATAAAAAATACGTGGTGTTACACAATTGGTGCCCATGGAGAGGACTTTGGTTTGAACCCCAATCTTAGTCATTATCGCATCAGGTACTTCCTGATTTTGATGATTAATTGGGTGCCTTCAGAGAGGACTTTGGTCTGAACCCTAATGTTTGTCGTTATCGCATCAGGTTCTTCCTAATTCTGACGATCAGTTGGGTGCCCCCGGAGAGGCCTTTGGTTAGATCCTTAATGTTTGTCGTTATCGCATTTGGTGCTTCCTGATTCTGATGATCAATTGGGTGCCTCTGGAGAGGACTTTGGTTAGAGCCCCAATGTTTTTCGTTATCACATCAGGTACTTCCTGGTTCTGACGATCAATTGGGTGCCTCCGGAGAGGACTTTGGTTTGAACCCCAATGTTTGTCATTATCGCATTAGGTACCTCCTGATTCTGACGATCAATTGGGTGCCCCCGGAGAGGACTTTGGTTTTTGCTGGTCCTTCCAGCTTGCCTACCGGTCCTTCCGGTCTGCTGTCGGTTCTCCGACTCAGAATTGGCATCTACTGCTTTGTTAGATGCTCAACTTGGTGAGCTACCTCAGATTA
Source organism: Allium sativum (assembly GCA_030737875.1). NCBI lineage: Eukaryota > Viridiplantae > Streptophyta > Magnoliopsida > Asparagales > Amaryllidaceae > Allium > Allium sativum. Next base: position 207,084,090 of record CM060918.1, read on the forward strand.
GGAACTGAAGCTTTGGAACTCTCACTTAGGGGAGGGTCCCTTTGATGAAAGTTACAACATTATAATTTATTTGTCATGGCGCTTGTTCGTTGTTTGAATCTTTGCGATTTCCCCTTTGCTTTTCATGGCGGTGCTTTCCAATTTTCACATGTGTGTATGTTGAAATTTGCTGCATTTGAGTTTGGCACTTGAACTAGCGTTGTTGGGTTCACGATGTTACAACGATAAGTGCTGGGAAGGTGGCCTGCAATATGAAATCCTCTTTTAAATAAGTTTCGATTTGACATGTAATTTTGCAAGCTAGATATTCATTCAACCATATACACTCTTAATTGTAGAGGTAATGTTCAGTGCATCACTTGCAGATCATTACAGACTGTTTACAAGAAGTGTTGAATATAACAGAAAGTAAAACATGAAGTAAAGCATGAACAAAAGCAAGAAATAGAGAATGAAGTAAAGCGGTGGCGATGTTGATCGCTTATTCTGAGCCATTGAAATTGAAGCACTATCAACGGTTTTCAGTTGATGATTAGTCATGGCATGATCTGAACAAAAGCTTCGTTGCTAGTTGCCCCTGAACTTGGGGAATCGGAACAACGTTTGAGAATTGTGGATTTTTCAAATATTGTTGCAGACGATTCTTCCTAATCAGCTTTTCGATCAGTGATCTTAGACGCCTATACTCACTGGTATTGTAGTCTGGCTGATTACGGAACCAACAGAACTTTCCAGAGTTTGCTTGATGGTCACTTATTTTCTGAGGTTTAGGTAATGGATAATCTTCAGTGTTTTTATTTGCAGAAAAGATGTTTTCTAGAGTGTCATTTAAAGGTGTTAGCTCTAATGGATTGGAAAAGAGCGGCTTCTTGTCGTATCGGTTTTCTTTCCCGTCGCTTCCTCTTTTCTAATCTCTGGGATTTTTCTGATTTTACTGGGTAGGAGCATTTTTGAGAGCTTCAAGAGGTTGGTTTGTGTCAACGATTCGAAGAGGCGCAGGATTATTATCCAATCTCATGTATTCCTCGGTCGTTTGATAGAATTTCTCAACCGTACTTGGCTCTTTCATTTTAATCCATTTACCAAATTTGCTATTCTCGTCTATGGCGCCGATTAGAGACACTAAGATCATGCGGGGCTCAGGATTTCCTACTTCGGATACAACATCATTAAAACTTTTAAGGGAAGCTTTGATAGATTCTCCTAGATTCTACCTCATGGATGTAAGAGAAATAACGTCCTTAGCCTTCGTAGCTTGCAACCTGAACTACTCTTTGAATTTCAGAGTGAAATCATCAAATCGGTCGATGGATTTAGGTGGTAGACTTGTGAACCATAAGGACGCGACACCTTCTAAAGAGGGAAGCACAAGCATTTGATCTCATCTGTTGCCTTGGCTGCATTCATGTGCCACTCGTAGTTGTACAGGAAGTGATTTGGATCAGAATTTCCATTGTACGGAGGCAAAGTGGGATGAGTAAATTTTTTGGGAAATTAATTAAGCCTTACGAATCCTCTTTATGAATGGATTTTTGTCGATGGAGGAGTCCCGTTCCCTTCCATTATCCTTGCGAGGCATGTTATCTTTCATGATTTGCTTTGCCATATCCGCGATGTATTCCTTCTAGTTGTGTTGTTCTGGAGAACGGACTTCGATCTCTTTTTCGGATGCTCGTCGTGGCGAGCGATCTCGTTTAAATGTACTAGGTATTTTACTTCCACCATGGGATGGTGCCCCTTGACGGGACTTGCAACTCATCGATTATTCTGATCGGAATGGTTTGTAGCATTCAACTTTGAGTCTTCGACATTAGCGTCATCTTTGCCAACAAATACTTCCAAGTTGTTATTACCAGGATTAGAGGCTGATGAATTTGAACTCTCTTCAAGGTTGACATGAATTTCGGAGGGGGAGCGTGATTTGCTTAAGCATTCAGTAGAGCACTCATCTTATCCATTAAAGCTTGATTAGCATCCAACAGAGTTTTATTAGCATCAATTAAGGCTTTATTGGAAGTTTCCATTCGTTGACTCAAATTAGCAACGACATCTTATTCAGCAATAGTCACTCCAACTCCGGACATTGAATTTTCTCCAACTTTGAAGCGGTTGATGAGCGGAGTAGTTTCATTGTTCATGACGTTGTCATTTTCTTCGCCAGCTTTACTTGCAGTCTTTTTTGATTTAGCCATGATCTTAGACTTGTAGAATGTATGATAGAAGTGGATTTAGAATTCCAAGGCAAAGCTCTTGAGTTTGTGAGAAGGGTAAAAGGAGATGCTAACGCAGCCCGACGGTGGGCACCAAATGTTAAAACCAAAATTTGAATTCAACACCAAAGGTGCATTATAAGCACATCACCAAATGGTTAGTTAGAATATGGAACCATGTAATCACAAAATAAAGAGCATGAAATGAAGACAAGGAATTTTTATAGTGGTTTGATTTAGAATAGATCTGTATCCACTTTTAAAGCGATTTCATTATCATATGAGATACTACAAGATACATCTCTCTTTTATTTAGCTCATTCTCTCTTTGTATAATAATTTTCCTCTCTTTAATGGCTATATTATCTCTAATCCACTATGGAAACGATTGGATCTCTATGAATGTGATGAACATGAAAGTATGATTTCCACGGTTTGAGTTCTTAGAAGATCGGTGATGAAACCATGGCGATAGAGATTTGAATCGGAGCTTAGAGAAGGATTAGTGATGGTAGAAGAGAAGTATAATGGAGCTTTAATGATCTCTAATGGAGGAAGGAGGAGATCTGATCCGTTTGTTGATAGAGAAGGATGATGATAACTTGAGATGATTTCTAATGGAAATTGGAATTGGTTTGATCCCTTTCATGTTAGAGAGAGGTTGTTAGATCCATGGAGGCCATTAATGAAGTTGGAGGAGAGCTTCAAATTTGGCGGCACTTCGTGGTAGGAATCAAAATTGGATCCCCTTAAAGAAAAGAATGAGTGTATTTATAGTTGGTCCTTAGGGTGAGTGGCAGAGTTGAAAATATACGGTGCGGTTTAAAAAGGAGGCGACGACCTAAAAGCATTAACGTACTAAACGTGCTTGCTTTCACGATCTAAAAGGTTTTCCTCACGTATAAATGAGCTAAAAAGACCTTGGGGAGGCTTGCAGGCTAAAAGCTTGTTCCATGTTCACCACATAAACGAGTATGTTTTGATTTAAATGATGACGTGGATTGCGACTAACTTTGTTTCATTTTACAGCCGACGACAGCTAATGGTAACGACCCAAATCTCTTTCCCCTGGAACGATCTAGAAATCATTCACAATCTAAAACTTGCAGATGGTCTAAGCCTTCCATGGACGTGCTTAAAGCTCCCACGAGCAAAAAGCATTTGTTGGTGCCAACGACCTAACAATAGTTTCATGGTCTGAATTATGATACACATGAGGGACGACCTGCTCATGCATGCTATTCAAGTACGAGCTGAATATGCATTCATTGTTCACACGTGTCCTCGGTGCTTGCCAGTTGTATATATTTGCGGGTAAACAACAACCTATCTTAATGTTCCTTGTTCAATATATATGCGTTATACAATCTATCATGAAGTTACGTGTAAACACTATTACAAAATATAATGGTGTAGGCTCCGTTCACCATATAATGAGTTGAATGTATCCTCTTCGTATAATTAGACTGCCATCATAAATTCACATTTGAGTTCATGATTCTAACGAGCTAAAAGAGGTTGTGCTGACAACCTGGTAGCTGTTAAATGATCCAACTGTTTGATGCAGACGTGGCAACGGGTCTAAGGGTGGTGAACGACCTAAAATTAGCTCGTAGGTCGTGCAATCTTCTTTGGACCATAAGTCATGTAGTCCTTTAGCTCGTTGGTTGCAATTTTGAGCGTCCTAGAGGAGATTCTACGATCTGGTGGTCCATCTTTAATTTTACAGTAGTGTTCCAATATACATCACAATCTAACAGCGTGCTCACGCCTTAAATATGCATGACGACTTAACTAGAAGTGCGAGCTAGATGAAGCAACGACCTTGTTGCGGTGAACGAGCGAAATGAAGCCACCAACTACCGTTCGTGAACAATCCATAATTCTGAACTGTGTTTTAGTAACAGGGTTAACACCCAATTTTTTTTACTATTTTCACTAATGCATGTGGGATAGGGTTAGGAGCGGTCCTCAAGCAAGAGGGTAGAGTAGTTGCTGTAGACAACTCAGAAATCATGAGAAAAGGTACCCCGTCCATGGTTTGGAGTTAACACTTATAGTTTTCGCTCTCAAGATGTGAAGGCACTATCCACTAGGGGGAAAGTTTGAGTTATTCACGGATTATAAGTCTCTTAGGTATTTGTTTTCTCAGAAAGATCTGAACCTTTGAAAGTAGATATGGATGGAATATTTTGCATCTTTTGCTTTCACCATCCAGTATACCCCTGGAAAGGGTAATGTCATGGCCGATGCTCTAAATTGGAAGCGCGCTGTCTTTAGTGCAATTACCAAGTGATGGCGGATAGAGTTTCTCTCTAGTTTTAATTTGCGACCACTATATGAGGAAGCTCAAGGGTTTCTGCGAACGATGGAAATAAGACCGGTTTTATTAGAAAGAATCAAAGGTGAACAAGATCTTGACGTTGAGTTGAGGACGTTAAAGGAAAAATTTTATAGGGGAGAGACCTTCCCCTTTTCTAGTAGGTATTTTGGTGATAGTAGTAGCATGAGGAAACATGGTCGGATTTGCATCCCTAAGAGTTTGGATCTTAGAAAGGGGATTCTAGATAAATGCATTAGGTATTCTAGAGGAATGTTATAGGTAAAGGATGACTATTCACCCTGAAGGTGATAAAATGTTTAAGGACATGAAGAGAAGTTTCAATTAGGAAGGAATGAAGAGAGATGTGGCAGAGTTTATTTCTAGACGCTTAACTTGCCAAAGTGTAAAGGCGGAACAAGAGAAGGCTGGAGGACTTTTGTTGCCACTTGAGGTTCCCATTTGGAAATGGGAGCACATTTCTATGGACCTTATTGATGGTCTTCCTAGGAGTAAGGAAGGTAATGGGGCTATTTAGGTGATAGTGGGTTGATTAATAAAGAGCGTTCATTTTATTCCCATCAAGAAAACAAAACCACCATCTTGTTAACCTAATTGTATATTAAGTAGAATATTAGGCTACCTGGAATTCTGACTACTATTGTGAGTGATAGAGATACACTATTCACTAGTGGGTTTTGGAAGAGTCTTTGGGAAGCATTGGGAATGACCATAAGTTTAAGCACATCCTATCACCCGTAGACAAACGGCCAGACAGAAAGAGTTGACAGATTTTTAGAGTATCTGCTCAGATCTTTCAAAATCGATTTCAGAGGAGCATGGGCGTAGTACTTACCTTTTGTCGAGTTTTCTTACAATAATAGTTACCAAGCAACGAGTGGTATGGCCCCTTACGAAGCTTTGTATGGGAAGCCATGCAAATCACCAACTTTTTGGTGGGAAACTACCGATAAGATTTTACTCAAACCAAATCTTATCTGTGAGTCCATAGAGATTATCTCTTTGGTTTGGTATAATGAAGGCTACTCAAGATCGGTAAAAGCAGTATGCTGATAGGAGGAGGAGAGATTTGCAATTTGGTGTCGGAGATTCGATATTTGTTAAGGTTTCTCTTCTCAAAATGATAGTTCGGTATGGAAAGGCGGGGAAGTTAGCTCCTAAATTTATTGGGCCTTTTAAGATTTTGGATAGGATTAAGAAAATGGACTACCAAGTGGATCTTCCCGAGCATTTGTCAGGAGTCCATAACGTTTTTTATGTTTCCTATCTTCACAAATTCCTTCATGATTCAGCCAATAGACTCGAGCTTGATGATACTGGAGACATAGAAAGCCTCAAGTTGGAGTTAATGGTGTCCTATGTGCCACTGCACGGATCGTGGAGCATGGAATCAAATAACTCTCCAACAAGTCTATTCGACTTGGCCGAGTTCAATATGGAGATAACCTTGCGGAGTGCACATGGGAAAGTAAGGAGAAGATGAGATTTACTGATACAGAACTTTTCTCAAGGTAATTATCCCCCCTAATTTCTCATTTTTGGTTGCATCGTGATTTTTAGATTGGATGGTAGGATATGGATTTAACACAAATGCACTATGCACTCATATAGAATTAAATGCATATTAGGGTGTTTTGCATACATGTTGCATTACTTATCACACTTACACGCTAGGACTGAGCTCGCTATAGCAAGTCTGCCGTTCATACTCACTATGAGTTATAGATGTTTATGGGTGTTTTTAAAATAACATGTGTGTACGACATGGTTGTTTAGAGTGAGTTGTGTTCCTCGTCCCTTCAAAAGATTTCGGGACGAAATCTCTAATAGGGGGAGGGAGAATGTAACACCCCATAAAATACACTTAATTTAGACATAGGATAATTTAATTTAAAAATAAACAACAATAATTAATAATATAGTAAAAGGCTGAAATGAAATTTTGGACAATTAAGAATTGGGCCACGAAAGTATTGTAGTTGCGTTCGTGGTGAGATTCTAATCAATATTTGTAACACTTGCATTTTGTAACAATTAAATAATTAAATAATGCATAAGTGTATATATATGCATTGCTATACGTATTTAAAAGAAGAAAATATTAATGCGAATAAAAATGTAATGCATGCATCAAAAGAAAGAAAGGATTGGTTGCATGCAGTGTAAACATGTTGCATGCACTGATTATGCGTTAATAATAAAAGAGAAATAAAAGAAAAAGATTCATGCAATGATTTAACTGTAATATTGTAACAAACATGAAAAAGAGAAGAATAAGAAGAGAACAATAATTACCATAGTTCTAGGCCTTGTTAACAATAGCCTTAGTAGCCCAATTAGTTAGAATATGTGACTTGCATACAAGAGGTGTAGATTTTGATCCATGCCACCGTCATATTTTTGTTTGAAGGGAACGAAAAAATAACACATGTTCATGAGGGAAAATATGTATGAATATATATATATAATGAAAAATATACATATAATGAAGTAAAGAAAATATATGTATATATATGAGAATATATATATATATATGTGTGTGTGTGTGTGTGTGTGTAGAAATATATATATGCAAGACATAAAATTCAAGATAAGGCTATAATCAATGAAATATGACAAGAATCAAATAGCGGTGCATCACGTCTGAATTTTGAGAACGAAACAAAAGTTGTACGTACATATGTGCTTAAAATGGTCGTTAGAAGAATTGTATACACATAAGAAAATTACATGTGAATATAACTGTTAAATAAATTCAAACATTCAAAAATCAAATTTCTACGCCAAAACAGCTTGCGGGACCCAATGCTGACTCAGCGTTGCGTGTACGATAAGATCCGGCTAGATTCATCTGCGAGCCTGGAATATTTTCCTAATTGGGTTCAATGCTAACTCAATGTTGCGTGTACGATAAGATCCTGAACACCTATAAATAAGCTAGTCGAGCCTAGCCTAAATCTCACATTCTCTGAGACAACATCTAAGCTCTGCCATTCTTTCTCCTTTTCAAATCTCTTCAGAAAAATAAGATAATTAGTTAGAAAATTCTGAATCAAGATCTGAAGGAAAAGAATGAATATTAATTAGAAGGTGTTCAGAATCATACTCGAAGAGAGCTAATTTTCTAGATCTGGTCTATTTAATTTTCTTTCCCTTTCTTCCTTTTTCTTTTAGTAAAAATTATGAATCCATAGTTGTTAGGCTCTGGATCCTATTAGGGGAAAACCATGGAATGTAAGATCTAGACCAGATCCAAGATTTGAAAAGCAAATTAGGTGAGTGGATTTAAGTTATATCGTTTTTGATTATGATATATTATCGTTTGACATTCCCCGATATTTTTGACATTTTGAAATATGATATGTTGAAATGTTTAAACATATTTTAAAAGATTAAAGCAACGAATATGACATGTTGGAATATTAATATGCTAAGATATTAATATATTGGAAAATTCATATGTTGAATTGGTTAAAGTGCTGAAATGTTTATGCGTTGAAAAAATAAATAAACTTGTTAGAATATGGGTAGGGACTACTGTTGTTCGTATTACATTTTAACTTGTTACATTTATATACATAAAACCTTATTTGTATGAATTGGAATAGTTACGTGATTAAATGGTTTCATGTTGGCATTGAATTAAATACATGTTAAAAAGGACAGCGACATAAAATGCGTTTAATTTGATGACATGTAAATTAAAGATTTGAAAGAATGGTATGCCTAAATTTACAGTAAAAAGAAAACTGTACCAGCGCTAGACACGAGGTTAGGTTGGACTTGTGGTAGAAGTCTGCCTGGAACCGCCCGGCATATCCAGCGTCCACAAGTGGTAAATCTAATGTAAGAGGTCTAAGTGCATAAATAAAGCATGTAGCTGAGCTAAGACACGTGGTAAAGTCAACTTGTGGAAGAAGTCTGCCCGGAACCGCCGAACAAATCCAGCATCCACAAGTATAAACTTAATGTGAGAGGTCTAATGCATATATATATATATATATATATGTATGTATGTATGTATGTATTATGTATGTATATGTAATAGAAGGACTGATAAATAGCATTGATTGTAATTAATGGAAATAAATGGAATTGAAAGAAAGATACAACAGTAAAAAAATAAAAGGATTGGAATGAAGGGGAATGATAATAACCTATTATAAATAAATTACATTAATAAGAATGTTGTATAATAGGTAAACTTGTCCTAGGGACAATTGAAGATTATAACTTAGGTTATAATAAACTAGTAAGGAAATGAGATAACTGGTGAAATGAGTTAAGTGGCACTTAATTGTAAATTAAGTAATCAATAATGGGGGAAAACGTGAAACCAGTTGTTTGTAATAAATAGAGAAAAGGGGGAAGTTTATGAAGTATAAGAAGTTGTACTTAATTATAAATCAAGTAATCTATAAACTTGAAGTCTGAAATCTGCTGGTAAGAATAACGTGTTAAGGCTTATCCTAAGGACAAGCGGAAATTATAACTAAGGTTATAATAAACAATAAAGGGAGTGGAATAATTTATGTAAGGAGATAATTTGTACTTAATTGTAAATTAAGTTATTTATAACAACAAGAATCTGAAATCTACGGATGAGGATAACATAAGTTATTTTTATGGGAAGAGAAACTTACTAGTGGACCTTGGTTAAGAGAACTAATTTAGTAAGTAAACAACGATAAGTTATGTGACAATGTAAGATGGAATTATGATTAAATAGGAAAGGGTGAGGCAAACTTATATGAAATAAACTAAATTTAATCATAAATGATAAGTAACATGTTAAATATAAAACATGTGAATTGATATATACTTAATTACAGATTAAGTAGAACATGTTATTGTAACCTTGAATCAAACAAGAATGTATAAGGGATTGTGGATTATGGACCTTGGACCAAATCTAGAGAATAACATGTTGTGGGCTTATTAATAAACTTAAAATGGGCTAATTTATCGGTTGAAATTAATAAGCAAGAGGAACTTGGTCACTTGAGTAAGAAGTCAATGTGAAAGGGGATAACCAAGTTAAATGAAAAATTGATGAGGTAAAGCAACTGCATAAAGGAATGTTTAGACATAGTGTCTAATAACATATTAAAAGGAGGCGTTTGGACCAATCCGCAAGTTTGAGGGTGAATAACCCAACGGGGTAGATCATCGTGGTGTCATGAGGAACGAGGGGAGAGCACGTTCATCTGATTATTTTGACGGGTCCAAAGAATTGGAAGGGGAAGCACACAGCTTCTTGAGATACGTAAGGTGCTCCTGGTAGCCCTCTGTGCGGTAGTAGATGTTTAGCCTGTGCCCGCAGAGGTTGGGTCTGCGCGTAACTATTAGGCGGGTGGACTTTGACTGCAAGAGTAGCTTTGCAGTCAGAATGTTGTGACAATGTGACGTTAGGGTGACTTGACGATCGCCTCAACGGGCGGCGAGGTCAGGACCAATTAGGATAGTAAATAGTCGGGTACCCACCACTGGCAGCCAATGGGACGCGAAAAGACTAGAGCAAACCCAATAGACCATTCACCTTTCACTATCGAGTTACGGTGGTTGAGGGGATATGCCTACTGGATGTTTAGATTGTATGTTAGGGGAAAGTTATTTAGCTCTTGTAGTCTTTACTAGTTGAGGGAGGGGCCTAGGTGGGGCTATAGCCACCATGAAAAACAGACCCGAGGGATATCTGTATTTTGTAGCTCTTAAATGTGGGCCAATATAGATATGGAAAAGCTTCCGAACGAGCTCCATGTTTCTTTTATAGCCCTACCATGGAACTCGGTGCACGTGGGACAGTCTAGATACATGCATGTCTGCTCTGGGTGGTGTATCGTAGACTTGAGGGCATTACTCTGGTATGAATTCCGATTCAATCGAAGGTGGTAGTCTGTACGCTTACGTAGCATAGTAATGATAGACATATGTGAAACGTAACATTGTTATTTAGAGATTCGTACGTCACTCCGACGTAGGATGAGGGACTGCGTACATTTCTAAGGCATTACGGCGGAGACTGTGCGAGGGGGATACTATGGGGTGCACCTCAATATTGGGAGGTAGCTACATATATACTATATTACGTTAATCCACTGGGAAGTAGATGGGTCGACGTGTGAGTAAGCCTTGAGTGTTGTTAACCCAAGTAACCTAATAAATAAGAAAATGTGATTGAATGGTATATGTAGTGTTATCCAAAATGTATAGTTTAATTCCAATCTCCAGAACTTGTGTTTCGACTCCCTCCTCTTAATATACTCGCAGGTTAGGTTTGTGGCAGAGACACGATAGCTTTGGATACTGGTTAGGTAGTATTATTAATACGGTTAGGCTATACTTTGAGTATATTATATTTTATCCATTCCGCTGTGAGATATTTTCTGAGCTCTGACAATTTTTACATTTCTGTCTTTTATGCAGGATACCAGAGCAAACCAATACAAGTTTCGATATATTTTTATAAAAATTCAGTTTCTCGAAATTCGTTTTGTTACATCTGGGACCAAAGCTTAGGTTTAGTATTCCTGTATAGATAGTGAGTGAATGCATTTGTATTTTTAAAAATTATAAATATTTTATATATACCTAGATCCATAGAGAAACCCACTAAATAGAAAGAGTATAATATGATAAGAAATGGGATGTTTGTTTTGTACATTAAAAGAATGAACATGGAAATTTGAGACCCTTAGGAAATTTAGGTGGGAAGTGAACAATATATTTTGAAATAGAGAAAGGAGGATCTCACATGTTAGTGTTTCGGATTAGTGGGCTTGAAGGTAAAACTTTATAAATTGGAAAAGGTTAAAAAGGGAAAAATGGATTAGGAATATATATAGTTGAGAGAATTGACCTTGGGAATTGTCTAGGAAAGCCTAGAAAAATTGGAAACCCTCTTTGAGTCTAGCCCTATTGTTAAATTTTAAGAACTTGAAATTGTAAAAGTTTTGGGAAAATGGTTTATGGTGTTTTCTAGTTTTAATCTTAAAAGTTATAGTTTTAAATACGTAAAGTGTACATATTGAGTTTTAAAGTAAAATGGGGAATAATAGTGATTTCATGCGAAAACTTTATCTAAAGTAAAATTCTCTCGGTAAAAGGTGCATATTACAGAGCATGTATAGCTCGCTAGTTTTCTTGTTATATTTCAAACAAGAATTTTTAATAAATAAAGTTTTGAAGTCTTTATTATTTTGGCAATCATTTTTGATAAATTGTTTAAAAGAGAAAATTTTGTTGGGTGGACAAAATAAGTTGTGGAGATTAAGAATAGACTGGATGTTCACACATTGTAGTAAGAAACTAAACTGACCTTATCGGCAAAAACAAGCCATAAACCCGATTAAGAAATAGTTGTCCTTATCTACTCCAATTTTTGTGATTTAAAAAAATGATTTACATTTTTTTATGATGACATGTTTTTATGATTTGGCAAAAGTGAGTTTTGAAGAGGAAAACAAAGTTTTGACACTTACTTTTTAAGAATTTTTTTTAAGGGAAGGCCAAACCGTGTTTTTAAAGTATTGAGTAGGTAAGGATTAGTGCCTTGGGAAGACGGAAAAAGTTTTGAGGCTATGAAGTAAATAGCAAGAATTATCTTGAAAAAATGGTAAGTTCCCGTAGAGTGCATAAGCATTGAAAAGCTTAGGGTGTTGCTTGAAATAATCGTTGGTACACAGGTAGGACTAGTGGTGACTACTAGATAGTAAAAAGGGCAAGTAAATGTTTAAGATCCTATTGCTAATTTTCATGTTAGGGGTAAAACCCGTTTCAACATTTCTGTTGGGATCATTCCGTTATTTTGTTCTTGTTAGGTAGTAAGGGTAAACACCTAAACCTGCTGTGGATCCCATGGTTTGGACTTTTCTATCAGGGGGACATGGTCCCGAGATTCTTGGCCCTTAGTATAGCTATGTAGAGTGTCTGTTTTCCTATTTTAGTTGAGGGCTTATTTAAAAACTAAACTTAGATCAGATGATTAAATATGCTAAGAAAAGAGATATGGTACAACTAAAAAGGAAACAACAAATTCAGTAAAGTAACAAACATGATAAATTATAAGAAAAAATGAATAAGAGTAAAAAAAAAATCCAAGATAAGACGAAAAAGAGAAGCTGGAAGAGAGAAAATTTTCTTATCTGGCCTATGCTTGGACAGGAAAATAAGGGAGTCTTTATAAATAGTTTCATAAAATCCAAGTATAGTTGGAAAAAGGTATATAAAAGAAAAACGGAAAGTGTGAAATTTTTCGTTTTCCATCTTTTTATAACATAAGAAATCAAATTTAGAAAATTAGATTTTTCTGAAATTCAAAAAATAAAGTTGGTTGGTACGATTTTGGAAGCAACAATTGGATAAACTACTCTCTTACTTCGTAAGAGTGTGGGAAAATTTGGATTAGAAAGCATATTCATCTTCAAAATATTGCATTCATGTAGAACTGGCAGTATATTTAGGATGTGAGCATCATATGTTAAAAGGATTTTTGAAAATTGGCATACACATAGGAGGTACCGCTTAGGCATACATGCATTATTATGTTGTATTTCACTTTGCAAAAGTGCACAATGTTTGAAAAAAATTTGGATGCACACACGATAGATGTATATTATGCAAGAGATTAGTTGATTTTTATCCTTATTAAATTTCAGGGACGAAATTTCCTAAGGGCTGGAGAATGTAACACCCCGCATTTTGTAACAATTAAAATAATGCATATGTGTATATATATGCATTGATATATGTATTTAAAAGAAGAAAATATTAATGTGAATAAAAATGTAATGCATGCATTAAAAGAAAGAAAGGATTGGTTGCATGCAATGATTATGCATTAATAATAAAAGAGAAATAAAAGAAAAAGATTAATGCAATGGTTTAACTGTAATATTATAACAAATATGAAAAAGAGAATAATAAGAAGAGAACAATAATTACCATTGTTCTAGGCCTTGTTAACAATAGCGTCAGTAGCCCAGTTGGTTAGAACATGTGACTTGCATACAAGAGATGCGGAGTTCAATACTCATTGCCGTCATATTTTCGTTTTAAGGGAACGAAAAAATAACACATGCTCAGAAGGGAAAATATGTATGAATATATATAAAAGGAAAAATATACATATAAGGAAGTAAAGAAAATATATGTGTGTGTATATATATATATATATGAGAATATATATGTATATATGTGCAGAAATATATATATATATACACACACACACACACACACACACAAGAGATAAAATTCAAGATAAGGCTATAGTCAATGAAATATGGCAAGAATCAAATAACGGTGCAACACACATTTGAATTCTGAAAACGAAACAAAAGTTATGCGTATATATATATATATGCGTAAAATGGTCATTAGAAGAATTGTATACGCATAAGAAGATTACATGTGAATATAACATTTAAATAAATTCAAATATTCAAAAACAAATCTCTACACCAAAACAACATGAGGGACCCAATGCTGACTTAGCGCTGCGTGTACGATAAGATCTGGCTAGATTCATCTACGAACCTGGACAATTTTCATAACTGGGTTCAACGCTGACTCAACGCTGCGTGTACGATAAGATCCTGAACACCTATAAATAGGCTAGTAGAGCCTAGCCTAAATCTCACATTCTCTGAGACAACGTCTAAGCTCTTCCATTCTTTCTCCTTTTCAAATCTCTTCAGAAAAATAAGATAATTACTTTAGGAAAATTCTGAATCAAGATCTAGAGGAAAAGAATGAATATTAATTAGAAGGTGTTCAAAATCATACTCGAAGAGAGCTAATTTTCTAGATCTGGTCTATTCAATTTTCTTTCCCTTCCTTCCTTTTTTTTAGTAAAAATTATGAATCCATAGTTGTTAGGCTTTGGATCCTATTAATGGAAAACCATGAAATTTAAGATTTGGAAAGCAAATTAGGTGAGTGGATTTAAGTTATATCATTTTTGATTATGATATATTATTGTTTGACATTCCCCGATATATGTGACATTTTGAAATATGATATGTTGAAATGTTTAAACATATGTTAAAAAATTAAAGCGATGAATATGACATGTTGGAATATTAATATGCTAAGATATTAATATGTTGGAAAATTCATATGTTGAATTGGTTAAAGTGTTGAAATGTTTATGCATTGAAAAAATAAATAAACTTGTTAGAATATGGGTAGCGACTACTGTTGTTCATATTACATGATAACTTGTGACATTTATATACATGAACCCATATTTGTATGAATTTGAATAGTTATATGATTAAATGGTTTCATGTTGGCATAGAATTAAGTACATGTTAAAAAGGACATGCGACATAAAATGGGTTTAATTTGATGACATGTAAATTATAGATTTGAAAGAATAGTATGCTTAAATTTACAGTAAAAAGAAAACTATAACAACGCTAGACACGAGGTTAGATTTTACTTGTGGTAAATTTTCCCAGAACCGCCCGGCTTATCCAGCGTCCACAAGTGGTAAATCTAACGTGAAAGGTATAAGTGCATAAATAAAACATGTAACTGTGCTAAAACACGAGGTTAAGTCAACTTGTGGAAGAAGTCTGCCCGGAACCGCCCGACAAATCCGGCATCCATAAGTATAGGCTTAATATGAGAGGTCTAGTGCATAAATATATACATATATACAATTATATGTAAATAGCAGGACTGATAAATACATTAATTGTAATTATGTAAATAAATGGAATTGAAAGGAAGATACAACAGTAAAAAAATAAAAAGATTGGAATGAACGGAGAATGATAATAACCTATTATAATTAAATTACATTAATGAGAATGTTGTATAATAGGTAGACTTGTCCTAGGGACAAATGAAGATTATAACTTAGGTTATAATAAACTAGTAAGGAAATGAGATAACTGGTGAAATGAGTTAAGTGGCACTTAATTGTAAATTAAGTAATCAGTAAATGGGGAAAATGTGAAACTAGTTGTTAGTAATAAGTAGAGAAAAGGGGAAGTTTATGAAATATAAGAAGTTGTACTTAATTATAAATCAAGTAATCTGTAAACTTGAAATTCTGAAATCTGCTGGTAAGAATAACATGTTTAGGCTTATCTTAGGGGCAAGCGGAAATTATAACTAAGGTTATAATAAACAATAAAGGGAATGGAATAACTTATGTAAGGAGATAATTTGTATTTAATTGTAAATTAAGTTATTTATAACAACAAGAATCTGAAATCTACGGATGAGGACCACATAAGTTATATTTATGGGAAGAAACTTACTAGTGGACCTTGGTTAAGAGAACTAAGTTAATAAGTAAACAACGATAAGTTATGTGACAAGTAAGATGGAATTATAATTAAATAGGAAAGGGCGAGGCAAACTTATATGAAATAAACTAAATTTAATCATAAATGATAAGTAACATGTTGAATGTAAAACATGTGAATTGAGATATACTTAATTACAGATTAAGTAGAACATGTTATTGTAACCTTGAATCAAACAAGAATGTATAAGGGATTATGGATTCTAGACCTTGGACCACAACCTAGAGAATAACATGTTGTGGGCTTATTAATAAATTTAAAATGGGCTAAGTTATATGATTGAAATTAATAGTGTAACACCCCGTATTTTAACAACATTAAAAGAGGACAAATTAATGAATAATTAATTTAATATTCAGAATTAAGGGAAATAGACTGTGCCATTGCGTCCCTCTCGAAATTCTGGTCAAGATAGACATTTGGCTTGCGTAAAAAAAACACCGTATGAAGTATACTTAATTGCATATTAAGTAAAACATGTTATTGTAACTATGGAATCAGATAATTAATAATACAAAGGGACTGTAAGATTACTTCCATTAATTACAATCCACGGGTGAAGGAATGTAAGATTACTTCCGTTAATTACAATTTAAAGAATAACATGAGATGGGGCTTATTAATAAACTTAAATGAGTTAAGTTATATTTATATGAAGTTAATAAGCAATTTGAATTTTTCCAAGTGGAAATAAGTCAATGTGAATGGGGATAGCTTGTTAGTCTATAATACTTAACCTAGTTGAATCCATAGGGATTGTATGAACATGTTAACTTGAGTAGAGGTTAAGTAAACTTGGTTGAAAACAGTGGGAGGGTTAAGTATATCTGGTTGGGTGGGTAATAATTATTTATAGCCCCGCAAACTTAACCGTTAAATAAACGTGCTTGAATTAGTGGATGGGTTAAGTAAATCTGAAGGGGGTGGGTAATATTTATATATAGGCCCACAAACTTAACCGTTAAATAAACATGCTTGAATTAGTGGATGGGTTAAGTAAACCTGACGGGTGGGAGGGTTATGTAATCAAAGACACCAATAGGTATACATAACCTGAGGAAATCCTAGTGGGGATATAAGAAAAGGGGGAGAGCTTGTATCATCTTGTGTTTGGGACCCATTTCAGTCAGTAACCCATATAACGGCATCGAACGAGGACTCCGCCATAGGTCGGAGTCGGGGTACACTTACTGGGCTGATTGTAAGAGATCCAAACGTGGAGAACGGTGTGGGTGGCGCAAACCGAAAGGGGACATGTGCGTGCATGGGTCAGGAAAAAGGGGATAAGATGACCGTGACACCAGTAGATATGGTTGTGAGCATCACGAAGGGTTGCTACTTTAGGAAAGTGATACCTCCTACTGTGGGGCCGGCACCGGGTATCTAAGGAGTAGGGAGCCGATCGATTAGGGCAGTAGTTAGGGTATATCTAGACTCTGGTAAAAAGTATAAGAGCCTATTAGGTTGGGCTGCCTGTGGATTGCATGGGGTTAAAACCTCTCACCAGAAGTATGCCTAAGTCTACCATCTATAGTTGTTGGGATCATCCCATTCTGGTTATACTAGTACCAGTGCAGAGAATCAGAGTAATCTTTAGAAGCACAATATACCCTATCATGTTTAACCTGTTTAACTTGTCATACCTACCTTGTTGTGTTGTTATCTCTCTCTTATGCACTTTATTTGCCTGTCATGCTACTTTCACTTATTTACTTGCTACTAGTAACTGGACTCGCCATACTTTATGTATAACCCTTTTTGTTTCCTCTTCTTTCTTCCGTTTTCCCCTTAGGTTCTTAGAGTGTTAATACTCAGGTGTAATAACCCGGAAATCTGGGCCAATTTAAAAAATTTATTTTGGCAATTTTAGCGAATTTTGAATATTTAAAATGAATTATTTTAAATAATATCGACGAGAAATTTATTTTGAATGGAATTCGAACGTATATATTATATAGTTCGTCGTTAGAATATAAATAATTATATATAATTATAAAAGGAATTGAAAATGGCGCGGTAGTTCGATAATTCGATTTCAAACTTCAAATGAATGTACCGGGTGCAAAATAGACCGGATTTTAGTGAAACCAAAAATAATAGGATCTAATTGAGAATATCTTTCCAACGAATCCGAAAAATTGAAATTTCATAGCGGGAATAAAAAGATATGTCCAGTTGAAAATTCTGAATAGTCGCTGTGGAATTCAGGCCCTTAAAAATGGAAATTTTGCAAACGACCTTGGATTTCGACGAAACCACTTTTGTTGGATCCGTGATGTCAAGTTATTGCTAGATTCCAATTTTCATAATTTTTCGAATCAATATGTGAGCGTGGCAAAGGAAAACGCGTTTGACCAATTTCAGTTGATTTTAATCGACTGGGAAATGGTCATTTTTCAAACGATCTCAGAATTTGATGAAACTAGTTTTGTTAGGACCGTATCGTCAATACGAAGCTAGAAAATATTTTTCTGGAATTTTTCTAGTTAGTATGTGACCCCAGTAAATTAAAATGCGTGTTCAAATTCAATATACAGAGTTATATGTTGATTTTGATGAAAACTGATCGAAACGATCGAATCAGCCTACGATACATATCCCATTGTGTTCGGAATGAGGGTAATACGCTAAGGACGACAGGCGGTGGGCCTCGTTTCGAGGTCGAAATAGAAAGTTACTTTTAGAGAAAATAAAATAATAATTAAATAATTTATAAAACCCTCTTTTTGTCTCCTTCCTCCTTCAGAAACCCGATCCCCATATAAAAAAAACCATTCGATTCCTCCTGCCGCCTCCACCCTCCCTGGCGATCGCCGTCTCCATCGACCCCGCACCTACCGCGCATCCTCCTCCGGTCCCCCCTCCTCGTCTCCGACCTTCCTCCTTCCACCCTCTTCAATCTCGAACCCGATACCCCCCAAAGCCCACGCCCTAGACCAGAAACCCACCTCGAGCCCTTGCTCCGCCGCCACAGCCTAGATCCGACCGCCTGAAGCCCGATGCTCCACCTCCGACGCAGCGAGCACGGCCTCTCTCCTCCCACTTCGATTCACAGTAAGTTTTATAAATTTTTTTTGGTCATAAAACCCAATTTTTATGAATGGTAAAAGTTGATTTTTTTTGGGTTATAAAAACTGATTCGTTTTATTTAATTATGCATACATTAACGAGAGTTTTCATATAAAAATATAATTGTTATCATATGAAGTGATATAGAGAAAAAAATCGATTTTTAATATATGTAAAGCGAGATGAAAAGGTTAGACTTTATTAATATAAAGATGGGATTTTTAGCAATATAAAAATATAATTTTATATTTTTAGAGTAATAAAAATATAATTTTTATATTTTTAGAATAATAAAAATATTATTTTTATATTATAGAGAAGATAAAAATTTGATTTTTATATATTGAATAACAAGATAAAAATTCAATTTTTATATATTAAATAACAAGATAAAAATTCGATTTTTATATATTGAATAACAAAGTAAAAATTCGATTTTTATATATTGAATATCAAAGTAAAAATTCGATTTTTATATATTGAATAGTAAAGAAAAAATTCGATTTTTATATGTTGAATAGCAAAGTAAAAATTCGATTTTTATATATTGAATAGCAAAGTAAAAATTCGTTTTTATATATTGAATAGCAAAGTAAAAATTCGATTTTTATATATTGAATAGCAAAGTAAAAATTCGATTTTTATATATTGAATAGCAAAGTGAAAATTCGATTTTTATATATTGAATAACGAAGTAAAAATTCGATTTTTACATATAGAGAATACGGGCAAAGAAAGTGACAAGAGGCAAGAACGTCGAAGATTTCTACATAAGAAGAGTCGTGGGATTGGATTAACTAATCTGTGAGAATTTCTCACTCTTTAATTTATTTTTCTAGTTGAAATATATATACTAGGATGCAGACGGTGTTTAGTAGCACCCGACACCCGTCGTCCATAGACCATGGACGGCATGTATGCTTGTTTGTTTGATTTTGATTTGTAGTTGATTGTGTGATGTGAATTGAAATAAAATATTTATATAGTTGAAAATATTTTATAGTTAAAAATAGAATTTTTAACGTGTATGTAAAATGAAATAAAAATAAACAAATCAGACGATTTGTTTATATACACATATTTGACTGATATTGATTGGGATGATAAATTTTACACATCGCCCAACTGCACAAATAAAATCTGTGTTTATTTGTTTGAAACCCCACATGGGTATTGGGACGATATATGACGTACACTAGTCCCAATAATTAGCTGAATGTCGATCGATTGATTAACAGACCGTTATAAGCGTTAAATATTTATATTCAATGCTTATACAGTGTAGAATGCACTTTGGATGATGGTTGATTATTCTTCGTTGTTACTGTATACATGTGTTGTAGAAGATCCATATAATTAACATTATATGGTAATTGATTGGGCCTCATTCCAGTTTTGAAAAAGGAAGTTTTGAAATAGAAATATTTGAAAAAGAAATATTTGAAATAGAAATACTTGAAATAGAAATAATCGAAATAGAATATTTGGAAATTAGGAATATTTGAAAATTAGAAATATTTGAAAAAGAAATATTTGAAATAGAATATTTGAAAATCGAAATATATGAAGCCGCGTTGATAGATTGACGCCATTTTGACGTGAACGATATTTATATCAATTTTATTCAAATTGAAGTGAATAATAAAGTGAATTGAAATTCGAATTTAATTGAATTGATTTGAAATTCGAAATAAACAGAAATGGTTTGAAATTCGAATAGAATTGAAATAGAATTGAAATCGTTTTGAAATGAATTCGAATAGAATTGAAATAGAATTGAAATAGAATTGAAATCGTTTTGAAATGAATTCGAATAGAATTGAAATCATTTTGAAATGAATTCGAATAGAGTTGAAATAGTACTGAAATCGTTTTGAAATGAATTCGAATTAAATTGAAATAGAATTGAAATCATTTTGAAATGAATTCGAATTGAAATTGAATATAAATGAATTCGAATTGAAATCGATTTGAAATGAATTTAAAACGAAATTATATTGGAATATTCAATCTTGATTGGAAATTGAATATGAAGTTTAAACCCTTTTGAAAATGAATTTAAAATGATTTATAAATCACGTTTTAAAAGGAAATCGACGAAGTATATATTATATTATATATATATATATAATATAATGGCCTGAATAGAATGCGCCGCGCCGCGGTAGTTTGCGAATTTCGACCATTGACTTCGAACGGATATTACGGGAGATCCGACCGTCGGATTCTCCTAAAACCGGAACCGTTGGGTTCGTATCGAAAAGTGCTTTCTAACGAATATTAGAAATTTGAAATCTAATGGTTGGATTTGGAATTATGTCCAAATCAAATTTGAAAAAGGTTGTTGTAAGTGCAGTTCGATGGCCGTTGATGGAAATCGACTGTACGGGCCTTGATAAAATTACTAAAAATAGTAATAATTCGTGTAAAATCATAAGAAATGATTTGTGAAGAATTGGGATGAAAAACTCCATATTTGAAAAGATAAAGATAAAAATAGATTTTTATCGAAATAAACGAGTTTTGAACTAAAATTAGAATTCTATTTATTTTTAAATAAATAAATTGAATTTGAAAAGGGTTTTAAAAGTAACCAGAATTTCCAGTAATTGAATTGGAATGGATTTGAATCGAAATTGTCTTCGGAATATTTCGATGTTGGATTTCGTGATTATACAGATTTTGTTATGAAAATTCGAAAGATATTTATATATCGTTATTTCCAATACGATATCTGTTGGTCGCAGGATTTGATATTGAATATAAGTCGGTATATTTTCTATTCAGAGCCTTATATTGAATATCAAATGTGATTTGGGTTTGTCATGAATGGTGTCTTCATTAACATTGTTCTTGAACCCAGTTAAGAAAAAGATTAAATCTTTTTATTTAGATTTAATGAAACGTACCAATTAAATGATATTTAATTGGAATTGAATTGGTATTGATTTTTGGGTTTATCATGAACAGTGTTTTAAATAACACTTGTTCTTTAACCCGATAATTAATGGAATGTGATTTTGGGTTGTCGTGAACGGTATCTTCAATAATACTGTTCTTGGACCCAAAGGAGTTAAGAAAATCAGAAACTAACTGGAGATTAGTTTAGTTGAATGGTTTCTGGGTTATTGATCTGATGTTGGTTTCGGCCTTCGGGGTTAATACTTAGGGAATTGCTCACTTGCTAATTTACGGTTTGGGACTGATAGAAATGTTATGTGATTTTGGGTTTATCGTGAATCGTGTTTTAAATGACACTGATTCTTTAACCCAGTCACAGATTAAAACTAAGTGGAGTTTTAATGAATCTTTAATTAGATTGAAAAGATCGAGAATGAAGTATCACCAGTTTTGCTCCAGGCGATAGTTAAATCTTTAATTAGATTTGAACGTGAAATGGTAATTGAATTTACCGATAACACTGTGGTGTTAGATATGAAGTATTACCAGTTTTACTTCATGGGATGAATAGATTGGGATTGGGAAATTAAAACAAATGATTACTTCGGTAAGGTTCGTTAATCCTAACTAGTTGAATCGAAATTCAAAAGAAGATTAAAGAATAAATTCAAGGAATTTATCTTTGATAAAATTAATGGGAACCTTTCCCTATGAATGTGAAATTTGGAAACTAACTGTCGGTTAGCTAAGCAGACTGGTTTTCTGGATATTGATCTGATGTTGGTTTTGGCCTTCGGGGTTAATATTTGGGGAATTATTCTCTTGATTAATTTACGGTTAGTGACTGATGAATTGGAATGAGGCGTATGTTGTGTTTGTGTAACACTTATTTAAAATATACGCGAGTTATTCGAAAAGACCGGGTTTATCCCATTCTGAATAACTGATACGACGATAAGTCGAAGATGAAGACGGTGGTCGAAGACCGGAGGTCTTCACGTCGTTTGGGGGATTACTGACGATCTTGATTGGGACGTACACCCAAGAAGATGGAAACAGTTGGTGATCGTCCAGACGTACTTGGAGATCGATGGATATGCGGGGTACTAGGTGCCTCCGATTTCGTTCAGACCCAGAACGAACTTGTAAGTGGACCGTGTGTCTGGCATTGGATTTTAGTCTGTGTGATTGGTTTCTATTAAGTATATATCTGTTTGGCGGCAGAGGATTTATTATCTTGCTTAACGCCCTTCTCTGAGACGTACGAGCTCAGGGGTTATATACTGATGGATATCAAGCGCATAGAGTGAATTGCCTGTGTGGCATGCCTAAGTGGCGAATGATCAAGGCTTCTGTTGAAAAGCAAAGTCTTGTGGTTGATGATCGAAGCACGGCCTTTGTGGCATAGCTTTGTGTAACGTTTACTTCGCGAGTTTCACACCCGGTATGAGCCAAAAACGGGAGACGGACATCAGGGAGGACATGCGTTTCTTTCTAGTTAGAAGTGGCGTTAGTGGTTTTACACGCCCTGACGAGTTTGACTTATGTGGTTGTTGCTTTTGCGAGGCGCCTCGGTTATATCGGTTTCGGCAGATGCATTCTGGTCGACAGACGGACCAGACTTACACCCCATAGGGTGGGGAAACGTAGTGTTCAGGCATAATAATCCACATCGGTGGACCGGCCCTGACGATCCAAGGCTTGCCTGCGCGCTTGCCTGAGGGGCGGACTAGAGCGCCTCGAATCGGTAGAGGACTATATTTTGCCTCGGTTCATAGATGGAAATCCAATTTCCAAATACGTGATTTTGCGGTTTTAATTGTAGAACTAGTATGGCGACATGATATATGGTACCCATGTCGTCTATGATTGATACTTATGATTTGAAGTTGTTTTATACACTATGCACTTATAATTGTATCAAATGATTTGTTTAAAACGTACTAAGCATGTTTGGCTATTATAAGGGAAAACCCTATCCCCCAACTTGCATTGCATTGTGTGATAGGACCTGGGTCTTATAATAGCTTCATTTTTTCAAAAAGCATTGCGCTGTTTTGTTATGCACTGGTATTCTTGGGAGGAAACCCATTCCGTGTTATACAGCGTGGTCCCTTGATATATCTGATTTAAAGTAAAGTTTTAAATAACTGTTTTAGTTCTCACACCAGTCCCATGACTGACCTGGAGTTTATTGTTTTGACCTAAACTCTGGGTGCCCTTATTTTGACACGGGCTGCTAGTAGTTTTGGTTTTGCAGATTTATATTCACAGGATCCTGGTTTACAGCTGGAATGATATCCGGAAAGCTTTGTATCCGTATATCTCTTCTAGTTGTGTATTGTATTATTTTCCGCTGCTATGTATTTAAATGTAAATTAAATCTCTGATGTTTCTGTGTAGTATTTACTTATCCTCTATATATTCTTGTATTCTGATGGAATTGTTGTAATATACAATGAAATGTTCTTCCGTCTGCGTTCTGTTGTGGCTTGTTCTCGAACTATCCGCGCTTTCCTCACCAGGGAAGTTACGGGTTTTCACAGTTGGTGTCAGAGCTTTGGTTTACAAAGCTCAGAGAACAAAACACATTAGAACCATACGAAAGAATTCATCTGATATTGGATTAGTAATATCCAATGGGAATGACTCGTTAGAGATGGGATAAGTAGTATCCTAGAACGAGTGTGAAGAGTATTGTTTTGAAAAAAATAAAATGAAAACAATTTTTGTTTTGCAATTTTAATCGAATTATTTGTATTTGATTACTTATTTATATTGATTGGACAGTCCATTATATAAAGATTTTTCGTATATGTCTGATCCACGTGTATTTGAAATTTTAATATACTGGATAGATATAGAATTACACTCAAATCGCCCAGAGATGATTTTGATGATGGAGCTCCATCATTAGAGTTTATGTTCGAGTGACGAAAGTGGGCTTTCTATATATTTCCTATTGACTGGTATGAGAACCAAAATTAGATAGGGCTTATTGTTGTGATTTGATATCAAAAATCTGATTTCTAACTATATATCAAAGTTATAAATTTGAAATGATAATCCACTAATTGATTGCTGATTGTGTTGTTTGATTATTGGTTGATTAGTTAAAAGCTGAACCATTTAGCCAAATTGTATCAAATACTGAATTGTATTGAAAATTAGTCGAATTAGCATGCATATACATGTACTTACATTGAACAGGTCATTGCAAGGAGGCTAGAGCAGAGAATAAAATTTGTTTGCCCGACAAATAGGTACATGTTTATCATAATTTACTGTTTTGTTTGAGTGATGATGATTTTATGAGCCGATTGGCTAGCCGCTTGGCTTTTTCTTTTTCTTTTTGAGATCAGAAGGCCTGTATGGCAATTACGGGATTTTCCCGTGCTCCCGGTGCAGGGGAGGTTATGGCGAATTTTTTCGAAAATTTAGGGTGTTAGCCAAATTTTTGAAAAATTTGAAAAGTTCTTAGAAACTGAAAAGTTGAAGAACTTAAGCCATAGTGAAAACACTGGAAGTTGAGTTGATTTGTGAAACAACTTTCGGCTTTGTTCCTTTTCGGGGACGAAAAGTTTTAAGTGGGGGAGATTGTAATAACCCGGAAATCTGGGCCAATTTAAAATTTTTATTTTGGCAATTTTAGCGAATTTTGAATATTTAAAATGAATTATTTTAAATAATATCGACGAGAAATTTATTTTAAATGGAATTCGAACGTATATATTATATAGTTCGTCGTTAGAATATAAATAATTATATATAATTATAAAAGAAATTGAAAATGGCGCGGTAGTTCGATAATTCGATTTCAAACTTCAAATGAATGTACCGGGTGCAAAATAGCCCGGATTTTAGTGAAACCAAAAATAATAGGATCTAATTGAGAATATCTTTCCAATGAATCTGAAAAATTGAAATTTCATAGCGGGAATCAAAAGATATGTCCAGTTGAAAATTCTGAATAGTCGTTGTGGAATTCAGGCCCTTAAAAATGGAAATTTTGCAAACGACCTCAGATTTCGACGAAACCACTTTTGTTGGATCCATGATATTAAGTTATTTCTAGATTCCAATTTTCATAATTTTTCGAATCAATATGTGAGCGTGGCAAAGGAAAACGTGTTTGACCAGTTTCGGTTGATTTTAATCGACTGGGAAATGGTCATTTTTCAAACGGTCTCAGAATTCGATGAAACTAGTTTTGTTAGGACCGTATCGTCAATGCGAAGCTAGAAAATATTTTCCTGGAATTTTTCTAGTTAGTATGTGACCCCTGTAAATTAAAATGCGCGTTCAAATTCAATATATAGAGTTATATGTTGATTTTGACGAAAACTGATCGAAACGATCGAATCAGCCTACGATACATATCCCATTGTGTTCGGAATAGGGGTAATACGCTAGGGACGATAGGTGGTGGGCCTCGGTTCGAGGTCGAAATAAAAAGTAACTTTTAGAGAAAATAAAATAATAATTAAATAATTTATAAAACCCTCTTTTTGTCTCCTTTCTCCTTCAGAAACCCGATCCCCATATAAAAAAACCCGTTCGATTCCTCCTGCCGCCTCCACCCTCCTTGGCGATCGCCGTCGCGATCGACCCCGCACCCACCGCGCAACCTCCTCCGGTCCCCCCTTCCTTGTCTCCGACCTTCCTCCCTCCACCCTCTTCAATCTCGAACCCGATACCCCCCAAAGCCCACGCACTAGACCAGAAACCCACCTCGAGCCCTTCCTCCGCCGCCACAGCCTAGATCCGACCGCCTGAAGCCCGATGCTCCACCTCCGACGCAGCGAGCACGGCCTCTCTCCTCCCACTTCGATTCACAGTAAGTTTTATAAAAAAAATTGGTCATAAATCCCAATTTTTATGAGTGGTAAAAGTTGATTTTTTGGGGTAATAAAAACTGATTCGTTTTATTTAATTATGTATACATTAACGAGAGTTTTCATATAAAAATATAATTGTTATCATATGAAGTGATATAGAGAAAAAAATCGATTTTTAATATATGTAAAGCGAGATGAAAAGGTTAGATTTTATTAATATAAAGATGGGATTTTTAGCAATATAAAAATATAATTTTTACAGTTTTAGAATAATAAAAATATAATTTTTATATTTTTAGAATAATAGAAATATTATTTTTATATTATAGAGAAGATAAAAATTCGATTTTTATATATTGAATAACAAGATAAAAATTCGATTTTTATATATTGAATAACAAAGTAAAAATTCGATTTTTTTATATTGAATAGCAAAGTAAAAAATTTGATTTTTATATATTGAATAGCAAAGTAAAAATTCGATTTTTCTATATTGAATAGCAAAGTAAAAAATCGATTTTTATATATTGAATAGCAAAGTAAAAATTCGATTTTTATATATTGAATAGCAAAGTAAAAATTTGATTTTTATATATTGAATAGCAAAGTAAAATTTCGATTTTTATATATTGAATAGCAAAGTGAAAATTCGATTTTTATATATTGAATAACGAAGTAAAAATTCGATTTTTACATATGTAGAGATTACGCGCAAAGAAAGTGACAAGAGGCAAGAACGGCGAAGATTTCTACATAAGAAGAGTCGTGGGATTGGATTAGCTAATCTGTGAGAATTTATCACTCTTTAATTTATTTTTCTAGTTGAAATATATATACTAGGATGCAGACGGTGTTTAGTAGCACCCGACACCCGTCGTCCACAGACCATGGATGGCGTGTATGCTTGTTTGTTTGATTTTGATGTGTAGTTGATTGTGTGATGTGATGTGAATTGAAATAAAATATTTATATAGTTGAAAATATTTTATAGTTAAAAATAGAATTTTTAACGTGTATGTAAAATGAAATAAAAATAAACAAATCGGACGATTTGTTTATATACACATATTTGACTGATATTGATTGGGACGATAAATTTTACACATCGCCCAACTGCACAAATTAAATCTGTGTTTATTTGTTTGAAACCCCACATGGGTATTGGGACGATATATGACGTACACTAGTCCCAATAATTAGCTGAATGTCGATCGATTGATTGACAGACTGTTATAAGCGTTAAATATTTATATTCGATGCTTATACGGTGTAGAATGCACTTTGGATGATGGTTGATTATTCATCGTTGTTATTGTATACACGTGTTGTAGAAGATCCATATAAATAACATTATATGGTAATTGATTGGGCCTCATTCCAGTTTTGAAAAAGGAAGTTTTGAAATAGAAATATTTGAAAAAGAAATATTTGAAATAGAAATATTTGAAATAGAAATATTCAAAATAGAATATTTGAAAATTAGAAATATTTGACAAATAAATATTTGAAATAGAATATTTGAAAATCGAAATATATGAAGCTGCGTTGATAGATTGATGCCATTTTGACGTGAACGATATTAATATCGATTTTATTCAAATTAAAGTGAATATTAAAGTGAATTGAAATTCAAATTTAATTGAATTGATTTGAAATTCGAAATAAACAGAAATGGTTTGAAATTCGAATAGAATTGAAATAGAATTGAAATCGTTTTGAAATGAATTCGAATAGAATTGAAATAGAATTGAAATCGTTTTGAAATGAATTCGAATAGAATTGAAATAGAATTGAAATCGTTTTGAAATGAATTCGAATAGAGTTGAAATAGAATTGAAATCGTTTTGAAATGAATTCGAATTAAATTGAAATAGAATTGAAATCGTTTTGAAATGAATTCGAATTGAAATTGAATATAAATGAATTCGAATTGAAATGAATTTAAAACGAAATTATATTGGAATATTCAATCTTGATTGGAAATTGAATATGAAGTTTAAACCGTTTTGAAAATGAATTTAAAACGATTTATAAATCACGTTTTAAAAGAAAATCGACGAAGTATATATTATATATATATTATATATAATATAATGGCCTGAATAGAACGCGCCGCGCTGCGGTAGTTCGTGAATTTCGACCATTGACTTCGAACGGATATTACGGGAGATCCGACCGTCGGATTCTCCTAAAACCGGAACCGTTGGGTTCGTATCGAAAAGTGCTTTCTAACGAATATTAGAAATTTGAATTCTAACGGTCGGATTTGGAATTATGTCCAAATCAAATTTGAAAAAGGTCGCTGTTAGTGCAGTTCGATGGCCGTTGATGGAAATCGACTGTACGGGCCTTGGTAAAATTACTAAAAATAGTAAAAATTTGTGTAAAATCATAAGAAATGATTTGTGAAGAATTGGGATGAAAAACTCCATATTTGAAAAGATAGAAATAGATTTTTATCGAAATGAATGAGTTTTGAACTAAAATTAGAATTCTATTTATTTTAAAATAAATAAATTGAATTTGAAAAGGGTTTTAAAAGTAACCAGAATTTCCAGTAATTGAATTGGAATGGATTTGAACCGAAATTGTCTTCGGAATATTTCGATGTTGGATTTCGTGATTATACATATGTTGTTATGAAAATTCGAAAGATATTTATATATTGTTATTTCCAATACGATATCTGTTGGTCGTAGGATTTGATATTGAATATAAGCCGGTATATTTTCTATTCAGAGCTTTGTATTGAATATCAAATGTGATTTGGGTTTGTCGTGAATGGTGTCTTCATTAACACTGTTCTTGAACCCAGTTAAGAAAAAGATTAAATCTTTTTATTTAGATGTAATGAAGCGTACCAATTAAATGATATTTAATTGGAATTGAATTGGTATTGATTTTTGGGTTTATCGTGAACAGTGTTTTAAATAACACTTGTTCTTTAACCCGATAATTAATGGAATGTGATTTTGGTCTGTCGTGAACGGTATCTTCAATAATACTGTTCTTAGACCCAAAGGAATTAAGAAAATCAGAAACTAACTGGAGATTAGTTTAGTTGAATGGTTTCTGGGTTATTGATCTGATGTTGGTTTCGGCCTTCGGGGTTAATACTTAGGGAATTGCTCACTTGCTAATTTACGGTTAGGGACTGATAGAAATGTTATGTGATTTTGGGTTTATCGTGAACTGTGTTTTACATGACACTGATTCTTTAACCCAGTCACAGATTAAAACTAAGTGGAGTTTTAATGAATCTTTAATTAGATTGAAAAGATCGAGAATGGAGTATCACCAGTTTTGCTCCAGGCGATAGTTAAATCTTTAGTTATATTTGAACGTGAAATGGTAATTGAATTTACCGATAACACTGTGGTGTTAGATATGAAGTATTACCAGTTTTACTTCATGGGATGAATAGATTGGGATTGGGAAATTAAAACAAATGATTTCTTCGGTAAGGTTCGTTAATCCCAACTAGTTGAATCGAAATTCAAAAGAAGATTAAAGAATAAATTCAAGGAATTTATCTTTGATAAAATTAATGGGAACCTTTCCCTATGAATGTGAAATTTGGAAACTAACTGTCGGTTAGCTAAGCAGAATGGTTTTCTGGATATTGATCTGATTTTGGTTTCGGCCTTCGAGGTTAATATTTGGGGAATTATTCTCTTGATTAATTTACGGTTAGTGACTAATGAATTGGAATGAGGCGTATGTTGTGTTTGTGTAACACTTATTTAAAATATACGTGAGTTATTCGGAAAGACCGGGTTTATCCCATTCTGAATAACTAATACGATGATAAGTCGAAGATGAAGACGGTGGTCGAAGACCGGAGGTCTTCACGTCGTTTCGGGGATTACTGATGATCTTGATTGGGATGTACACCCAAGAAGATGGAAACAGTTGGTGATCGTCCAGACGTACTTGGAGATCGATGGATATGTGGGGTACTAGGTGCCTCCAGTTTCGTTCAGACCCAGAACGAACTTGTAAGTGGACTGTGTGTCTGACATTGGATTTTAGTCTGTGTGATTGATTTCTATTAAGTATATATCTGTTTGGCGGCGGAGAATTTATTCTCTTGCTTAGCGCCCTTCTATGAGACGTACGAGCTCAAGGGTTATATACTGATGGATATCAAGCGCATAGAGTGAATTGCCTTTGTGGCATGCCTAAGTGGCGAATGATCAAGGCTTCTGTTAAAAAGCAAAGTCTTGTGGTTGATGATCGAAGCACGGCCTTTGTGGCGTAGCTTTGTGTAACGTTTACTTCGCGAGTTTCACACCCGGTATGAGCCAAAAACGGGAGACGGACATCAAGGAGGACATGCGTTTCTTTCTAGTTAGAAGTGGCGTCAGTGGTTTTACACGCCCTGACGAGTTTGACTTATGTGGTTGTTGCTTTTGCGAGGCGCCTCGGTTATATCGGTTTCGGCCGATGCATTCTGTTCGGCAGACGGACCAGACTTACACCCCATAGGGTGGGGAAACGTAGTGTTCAGGCATAATAATCCACATCGGTGGACCGGCCCTGACGATCCAAGGCTTGCCTGCGCGCTTGCCTGAGGGGCGGACTAGAGCGTCTCGAATCGGTAGAGGACTATCTTTTGCCTCGGTTCATAGATGGAAATCCAATTTCCAAATACGTTATTTTGCGGTTTTAATTGTAGAACTAGTATGGCGACATGATATATGGTACCCATGCCATCTATGATTGATACTTATGATTTGAAGTTGTTTTATTCACTATGCACTTATAATAGTATCAAATGATTTTAAAACGTACTAAGCATGTTTGGCTATTATAAGGGAAAACCCTATCCCCCGGCTTGCGTTGCATTGTGTGATAGGACCTGGGTCTTATAATAGCTTCATTTTTCCAAAAAACATTGAGCTGTTTTGTTATGCACTGGTATTCTTGGGAGGAAGCCCGTTCCGTGTTATACGGCGTGGTCCCTTGATATATCTGATTTAAAGTAAAGTTTTAAATAATTGTTTTAGTTCTCACACCAGTCCCATGACTGACCTGGAGTTTATTGTTTTGACCTAAACTCTGGGTGCCCTTATTTTGACACGGGCAACTAGTAGTTTTGGTTTTGCAGATTTATATTCACAGGATCCTGGTTTACAGCTGGAATGATATCCGGAATGATTTGTATCCGTATATCTCTTCTAGTTGTGTATTGTATTATTTTTCGCTGCTATGTATTTAAATGTAAATTAAATCTCTGTTGTTTCTGTGTAGTATTTATTTATCCTCTGTATATTCTTGTATTCTGATGGAATTGTTGTAATATACAATGAAATGTTCTTCCGTCTGCGTTCTGTTTTGGCTTGTTCTCGAACTATCCGCGCTTTCCTCACCGGGGAAGTTACGGGTTTTCACATCCGGCTTGACCGCGATTCTTCTTTCATTTTGTTGATGCTGCTTAGATGTATGGCTCAAGCTCTTATCTTTGCTACTATGGCTGTATATTATTTAGGGAATTTTGCTTCTTTTATGTACTCTAATTTTTTAAAGTACAAGACAATAGTTTTTATGATGTAATGGTTTTGTGTATTTCAGACATGTGATGTTTTTGAACCGCGATGCTTTATGATTAATAAAGTTTTTAATTCCGTCGTCATTTTATATCTGTCTTGTAATATTTCTATTTCTGTTTACTTATAACACTTCACGAAACTTAATGCATTCCCTTTGTGAGTGACATTAACGGACGTGGGGTGTCACAAATAAGAAAGAGGAACTTGGTAACTTGAATAAGAAGTCAACATGAAAGGGAATAACCAAGTTAAATGGAAACCTGATGTGGTAAAGCAAGCGCATAAAGGAATGTTTAGACATAGGGTCTAATAACTTATTAAATGGAGGCGCTTAGGCCAATCCGCACGTTTGAGGGTGAATAATCCAACGGGGTAGATCATCGTGGTGTCATGAGGAATAAGGGGAGTGCACGTTCATCTGATTATCCTGACAGCTCCGAAGGACTGGAAGGGGAAGCACGCGGCTTCCTAAGATACGTAAGGTGCTCCTGGTGGCCCTCTGTGCTATGGCAAATGTTTAGGATGTTCCCACATACGTTGGGTCTGCGCGTAACTATCAGTGGGTAGGCCTTGACTACAAGAGTATCTTTGCAGCCTAAATGTTGTGACGAGGTGACACTAGGGTGATTCGGCGATCGTCTCAATGGGAGGCGAGGTCAGGACCAATAAGGATAGTTGATCGTCAGTTACCCATCATTGACAACCAGTGGGATGCAAAAAGACTAGAGCTAAATCCAATAAACCATTCACCTTTCACAATCGAGGTACGGTGGTTGAGCGAGATGCCAACTGGATTAGGGGCAAGTCGTTCAGCTCTTGTAGTCTTTACTAGTTGAGGGAGGGGCCGAGGTGGGGCCATAGCCATCATGAAAAATAGATCCGAGGGATATCTGTATTTTGAGGCACTTAAAGGAGGTCCTATATAGATATGGAAAACCTCCCGATCGAGTTCTGTGTTTCTTGTTTTGCCCTACTATGGAACCCGGTTCACATTATGTGCGGTTAAGGCATCAAATACAATTGATGATACGTACGTGGGAGAGTCTAGATACATGCATGTCTGCTCTGGGTGGTGTATCGTAGACTTGAGGGCATTGCTCTGGTATGAAATCTGATTCAATCGAAGGTGGCAATCCATACGCTTATGTAGCATAGTAATGATAGACATATGTTGAACGTAACATTGTTATATAGAGATCCGTACGTCACTCTGACGTAGGATGAGGGACTCCATACATTTCTGAGGCGTTACAACGGAGACCATGCGAGGAGGGTACTATGGGGTGTACCTCAATACTGGGAGGTAGCTACATATATACTATATTACGTTAATCTACTAGGAAGTAGATGGGTCGACGTGTGTGTAAGCCTTGAGCGTTGTTAACCCAAGTAACCGAATAAACAAGAAAATGTGATTGAACGGTATATGTAGTGTTATCCAAATTGTACAGTTTAAATCCAGTCACCAGAACATGTGTTCTGATCCCCTCCTCATAACATACTCGCAAGATAGATTTGTGGAAGAGACATTACAACTTTGGATACTGGTTAGGCAGTATTATTAATACGGTAAGGCTATCCTTTGAGTATATTATATTTTATCCATTCCGTAGCAAGATATTTTCTGAGCTTTTATATATTTTATGGCTCTGTCTTTTCAGCAGGATATCAGAGCAATCCAACACGAGTTTCGATAGATTTTTGAAAAAAATTGGTTTGTCGGAATTTGACTTGTTATAATTTTCATATTTTATTTGCTGAAAACGGAGTCTGTATGCAAAAGTTATTGATTAATCAATTTGTACATATGTATTAATACACAAAGGCTTGAATTTCATATATATATATATATACACACACACAAGCTGGGAATATACTAAATAGGATAAGCATGAAAAGAACATTCCCTTTCATTTCAATCTTTATGTGTATATGTTCACACACATTAGGGGACAAAAATAAATTAACTAAGGAAAGAAATTAAGAGAATTAATCAAGGACCGATAAAAAGGTAACGTACAAGAGACAATTGTCTCCTAGGCTGGACCCAAAAGGGGTGTCGACCGCCCACCTAGGGAGTGTGTCGACCGTCCTTCTACTGGAAAGCCCAATGAGGGATGTTTTATGTAGGGGCTTACTTATAAATACTATCAACCAAACCGCTATTTAATCAACTAGATCAATTGGTCTGAAAAACACGATGATAACTATAAAAGGAGCCCCAACCCCTCACTCCGAACCCAATTTCCATTCTCTTCGTTTGCTCCGCCATGCCTTTCTACCATTGCTAAATCCTCGGAAAAGAAAATAAGTTTTTTTTATAACTTCTTAATCTTTATTCATTTCTCCTATTTTATTCTATTTACAATTAGATTTGGAAATATTCCAACATTCAAATGAATACATATAAGAATTCTGACATCTGTGAGTCTTATATATATATATATATATATATATATAATTGAAAGGTTGGAGCTTATTCATTCTCCAAGGCCAAATCCAAACTTTTATCCCCTCAATTCTCATGTTGCTTCTTCTTGTAGCTTTGTGAGTGGAATCAACCAAGTTACTATTTTCTATATATTGATTGTTATAGATTTGGATTGTTGTGCCTTGAAGGATTTGGGATATATGAAAAGAAAACATGATTAAACAACCTAAATCCTCTATTTATTTTGTTATTCGTAGAAATGTTCAATCAAGTTATATTTGGTTTTTTGGTTGTTGTAATGATAAAAGGACATAATTCTTTTGTATGATTTTCTATATTGTTTGGATTTTCTATATTGAATTGATTCCTTTTTATTCTATTTCCATATAATTTCACATGTTTAGTTTTGGGAAAAAGATTAAGATTTGGGTAGTTCGTAAATTTAATAGGTTTGAATCTCTATTTCTAAAAATAGAGAATTTGAACGTATTATTTACTACATATCTAAATATAAATGTTTTGCATAAAAAAAACATAAGAAAAGGAATTTATTCAAAATAGGAGTTATACACGTGTATAGTTATTGCTATGTTCATCTTTTATTGTTATAATAATTGAGAAAAAACCATGGTTGCAATTTAATATGTCAATGTGGTTGTTTTTCCCATTTTATTGTCATATGCACACTTATGTTATGGATTGAGGAAAAAAATGGGAAAATGACTTGTACGTCTTAAAAATTTGATAGGATTGACATTCCAAATACATGATAAGGACTTTAGTCTCGTTCACTAATTTTACATTTATATTTTCAAACATATCTATAACGTAATAAACGTATATAAATGTTTATTTAGTACGTTATAATTTGAATTAAACTAGGATAGAATTTCAATGTCCGTGTAGGATATGAATGCTTGTATGTGTGTGAGTTAGTGGCTTAATTATATTAATGACATATACACACGAGGTTAACTGTTACTTGTAGTAGAAGTTTACCTGGAACCAACCAACATATCCAGCATCTACAAGTAAATATGGTTAATGTGAGAGGTCTAGATGCCATGGGCCACTATAATTAATATGCTATGATGTGAGGTTAAGCCCAACTTATAGTAGAAGTCTGACCAGAACCGCCTAACAAATCAAACATTTACAAGTGATAGGCTAATGGAAATATTTAATAGGGGTGTGTGTGTGTGTGTGTTTGTGTGTATATATGTATATTATGTGTGCGTAGTAGGCCTACCTAGGAAAAAGGGATTAAGTGGCTAACCTATCTCTTATTGGATATCAAGAGGTTAAGACTGGGTTTATTCTTAAGGTTCATTCCTTGGTTCACAACCTAAGTCATTGGCCCACCCATGAGAAGTAAATGGTTGTTAGGTCCGCCTTTCTCCCATAAGATATTAAATGGTCCTAATAGACGATAACATATGTGGGGTTAGTTCTCCAATTAATGTCTTCTTCTTATCTAGGAGGCTAGTGAGGTTTGATTAGGTATGAATTATGTATACATGGCCTAAGGAACCACCGTCTAAGGGAAATGTTAAGCAGCTAGGAGTACACCCGTAGGAACTGCTAGATAATAACAAAAGGTTTCACCAGGGGGTTCTTCCTATGAGAATCCATGTTCCTGACCCACCGCCTGGTATTAAGTAACTGTTACTAATTCTCTTCCCGCAAGAGAGTTATCACTTGTAATATATTAACGTAAGAACGGGGTCTTAAGTGACATGGGGTCCGCCACTGGACATTGAGTGATTAGAGAGGTGTCCACCCTAAACAAATATGGTATTAAGTGACCGTAGGAAGATGTCCAACCTTAATTATAATTTTTGTATTAAGTGAATGTTAGGACGTCCACCTTATATGTTTGCCATGTATGTTTGTTACAAAGACATAACCCAAAAAGTTTACAACTGCCAATTATAGGAAATAGCCTTCTTAGCTTATTCGTATTTCATTCGCTAAAACTTTATGTTTAGACCTCCCTCCTCTCAACCTTAATAGGACCTTAGGTGAGACAGATGATTAAGGATGGAGGATGACTTCTTGAAGAATGAGCCTCTTGAATATCTAGTTATTATGGCTATTGCTAATTTACTACTATTACTATGTAATAGGTATGAATAATAATGATGTACATTGTAGTTTAAGACATGTTGTAATTCTGAATTATGGTTTTTTAATAATTGGAACATCTTATATATGTCCAATCCACTACGTGAGCTTTGATTTCCGTTTTAGATTGCTCTGTATATCTGATTAAGTTAATCCTTATAGGAACCAACAATCCATTTAGAGTGGCTCTAAGGTCCGGTGGGTCTTTTATAGGTTAGAATTTAGGCATATTTCGGGCGGGTTGTTACATCAATCGACTTCAAAGTCCTTAATTTCGTCGGGTTCCACTCTCATCTCTAATTTCTGAATGATCTCCATAAGCTTAAAGTCTAGCTTCTACCTTTTGCCAATCCTTTCAATGAGAGTCGGTCTAATTGAAAATCTTGATAACGTCTCGGGCTCTAACCAACAAAGAGGTCTGAAATCAAATGTAGCCAAATACTTGAAATGCTTTCATTAAGTAAACATGGCTCCTAAACTTGCATATCTTCTGCTTAACGCGTCAATTACTTCGTTACCCTTACCCTCAGTATAGAATCTACCAAAATAATACGAGGCCAAAAACCCTAACCATCGTTGTTGCCAAAGACTAAATCCTTTTAGGAGAGAAGTATAATGGCCCATATTTCCATAATATTTGAGTTGACTAAATACACCACATGTCCAACCCAAATTTCACAGAAATACGAATCATTATGGGTAAGGAAGAAAAAGATAGAAGAACATAACAATAATATAGAATCTCATAATCGCAGCAGAATAAAATAAATAAATATATATATGTAACATCTTTTGAAATACAAAACTATATATGTACTTACATACATCGTCAGAGTATATCACATATACAACACAATGGAAAATACACTTGGTAACTAACGTTGAAGCCTCCTTCTACAAGCTCATCCAAGATTATTGTAAATACTTGAACTACTTGACTTCTCGTACTAATTTGTACACCCAAGAGTTTAGGGTAAAAATAAAACAAAATAAACTCTGGGTCAGTCATGGGATTGGTGTGAGTGAACTCGAACCATTTGATTTAACTTTCAAAAATCCATTCGAAAGAAAAGATAATCGTAAGACCGATCCACACATAAACATGGATGGTTTTTACCTTATGATAACGCAAAATATTCTTTATATCAAAACAAAATCTAATATTATAATAGTGTCTAAATCAAATGAATAGCAATATAGTGGAACACTTACATCTCACGCTCCACATACATAGCATAAAATCATAAACCGCAGGGCACTTATAGGAGAATGGATTTCCAACTATGATAAGGTATGGGACCACCTTCTAATAGTGTATCGCTAGAGAGGAATACACTGAGTTCAACAAGAAAATCTTGCAACCAAGCCACACATGACCGAACACTCATTTCACTTGAGTGTACTGAATGTATATCACTAACGAATGTGATCAGCAACTATTTCTGAGCGATAGAATAAAAAGCAATTGAATTTTCTCTAAATCAGGTGATAATACAACCTAGTTGGGTATGACCCACTTAGCCACGATGCCTGCCCGATTTCTGTCATTTCCCGATTAGTGAGGCTTGAGGCTACGATTACCTTCTTGAACATCACATTCACTTTGAATGCCACATTGTCAGATCCATCAAAATCACTAGTTGACGTCCTCAAAAATACACTGGCTGTTATGCTAAAAGAATTTTCCTTCTCCACCACCAAACTTGGTACATTTAAAGAAACCAATGTACATGATCATCTAGAAATACTCTGTCAGACATTCATCCATACAAGTAGTTCTTGGTCTGGACAAAACAAAGGCACCATTCTATCAATCCTTCTCGAGAAATTTCTACCTAGGATTAACAGAATAGCCCTTACACTTCACTCTATCTTCAATTTATCTTCAGGATGATTCGATTCGAAATGCTTATGCTAATACAGAGTGGTTTTCAGATAATAAATCCAACTGGTCTCTCCATATTGACAATGATGTTATTATGTTGGACAATACTTCGATAGTCATTTATATAACTATCGAAGAACAAACATTCATCCAACACCATATTTCCAAAAGGAAATATTACTAACTAGCAACAATAGTCATAGAGCACTTTTAATATAATATTTCACTAATTAACCAATATATAACTCGAATACCTTTATCGAGATATAATTTCAAATCGCTTCGGCCTTTTATGATATTTTTTTATCAAATTCTCTATATAATCAGTACATCGATTTCTAGTTATCAAATTTCTTAAATTTTTCTATCTCCTCAAATTTTCGGAAAATTGCACTAATATCTCCTTTGTACGGATCGATCGGTACAACTACCCGTCGCCTCTCTAGGCTCATTCCATTCAAAGGGAAAATCAAAAAGCCAAGTGGCTTGCCAAATAGGTCCATAAAATCTCATATTTAATTAAATATGTATGTTTTTTTGGAGCATTTAATTTATATTCCTTCCATTACTTCATCCCATACTTGTTGTACCATTATTCAACAATTCCCAATTTATTCCAATTCAATCTAACCGTTTTTAACTCAATTCGCTAATTCATTATCTAATTAGCCCTTTAGCCTAAACCGCTTTTTCTTTGAACATATCATTTTCAAATATATTTTTAATTTTCCTATAAACCAATCGAATTCCATTTATAACTAGAGTTCCATATTCATTTCGAATTTAAATTCACAAATCTAATTTACTTAACTAAGGTTAAGTTCGATCCATAAATTCCTTTAACCAATTAGTTTCTAATTAGTTAACTTCATCCAATAATTAGAAATATGATTTTTTTTTTCTCCAAAAAATCAATTCATTTACTCCACTTGAGTTTATATTTATTTTATAACTCAAGTCTGGATTTTTCGGAAGGAAATTTGAATTTTATTTATTCAAAATCCTTTTATTTTGTTAAATAAACTGTTATGGTTTATAAATGATTATAGCGCTGTTTTTCTAGAAATTTGACAAAACTAAAAATCTATAAGACGAAATCAAGATTTTTCTCTTTTTAGAAAATTATTATCCAATAGGTTGGAACGATTCTAGTTTCAAGAAATTCCGATTTATATTAAGTTCTATATACTCAATTGAAATTCGGAACGTTAACTTATGAACTATCGCACTGCGGCGAGTTCGTTTTAACTAAATTTAAATATAAACGTTAAAATTCATTTATTAAATAAATTTCAACTCCATTCTTCATTATGGTCATACACCCCGCGAAGATTGAGGCAATCAAGGAATGGGGGACACCTCGAAATGCTACAAAGTTACGGAGTTTCCTTGAATTGGCTGGGTATTATTGAAAATTTATTAAAGATTTACAAAGATTGCTACTCCATTAAGCCAATTAATGAGAAAGAATTTGGTATTCGTTTGGAGTAATAAATGCGAAATAGCCTTTAGGAAATTGAAGGAAGCATTAACTAGTGCACCAGTTCTAATTATACCAGACGGTTCAAAGTTTTTCACTGTTTACACCGATGCATGTGGGACCGGTTTAGGAGCAGTTCTTATGCAAGAAGGAAGAGTAGTTGCCTATGCTAGTATAAAACTCAAGGATCCAAAGAAAAGATATCCAGGGCACGACCTTGAGTTAGCTGTAGTGGTGTTCGCTCTTAAGATGTGGAGGCATTCCCTTTTAAGGGAGAAATTTGAACTCCTTACTGTCTATAAATCCCTTAAGTATTTATTTTCTCAGCATGACTTGAACTTGAGACAATAAAAGTGGGTGAAGTATATTGCCTCATTTGACTTTACGATTCAATATACCCCAGGCAAGGGGAATGTTGTGGTGGATGCTTTGGATAGGAAACATGTGATATTGAACGCGATGATAGAATAGAAACAACTAGGGTTCCTCGCTAATTTTAATTTACAACCGTTGCTAACCAATTCCAATGGTTTTCTTGGGGCAATGGTAATTAGACTGACCCTAAGAGAAAAAATCCAAAGTGCACAAGACCTAAACGAGGAGTTAAGAGGAATAAAGGAGAAAGTGGGAAAGAAAGAGACCTTTCTTCACATGGTTAGGTATTAGAACAGCAATGATGGGATTTTACTTTGGGATGGACGACTTTACGTCCCTAAGGATGAAGGGTTGAGGAAAGAAATTCTAGAAGAATGTCATAGGTCAAAATTGACCATACACCCCGGTGGGGATAAAATGTAAAAGGATATAAAGAGGAATCTCCATTGGGAAGGAATGAAGAGAGACATAGCCGATATCGTGGCTAAATGCTTGACGTGCCAAAAAGTCAAGGCGGGCCAAGGAAAGCTTGGCGGACTGTTACTACCTTTAGAGATCTCCATGTGGAAGTGGGAACATATTTCCGTGGACTTTATAGATGGACTTCCTAGAAGCAAAAAAGGGAATGAGGCTGTAACAACCCAGGCTTTCGCGATCCTGGGAAATCAACATAAACTCAATGTCAACTATCCAAGCATCAGAAATACAGGATAGTTAATGAAAGAAAATAGAGGGTGAGAATAGATAAGATAGAAAGTTAGAATAGAAGAAGAAGAAGAACATACAACATCAGAGTAAACATGAATCTCACAGCAGAACGAACAATATATAATCGATACATAACTTTGAAATAAAATCAGTATATGTATACATTAACATTATCAGATTATAACACTTACAACACAGTGGAAATAAACAATAGCTATATATTCATGAAGCCTCCTGCTCCAAGCTCTCCAAGTATATCTGTAAAACCTGACTACTTGATTGCCCGTACAAAGTTAGGCACCCAAGAGTTTAGGGAAAACAAAACAAAATAAACTTCGGGTCAGTCATGGGACTAGTATGAGTAAAACCATTAAAAACAGTTTGAGAAATTAAACGATATCTCATAAGACCATGCCGTATAACATGGAACGGTTTTTTCCCTTATGAGAATCCAAAACACTTGATTTAACATTTCAAAATCCTTTGACAAGAACGAAAATCTTTATATCAAAACCCTTTTGATATTATAATAATGTCTATAAATCACAATATAATAATTATCTAGCATAACGCTTTCATCTCACGTTCCACATACATAATATACAATCAAAAACCGCGGGCTCTTATTAGTTAATGAATTCTAACCGGTAAGGTACGGGACCACCTTCTGACAGTGTATCTCTATAGAGAAATACATCGGGTTCAACAAGAACATCTTGTAACCCAGGCTAAACATGACCGGTCACTCATTTTGCATGAGTGTACCGAATGTATTATCACCAATGGTTGGGATTAGCGACCATTTCCCGAAAGGGATAGCATCAAAATAGATTAAAGAAGTAAATGAAACTCTAGATCAGGTGACAATACGCCCTACTTGGAAGCTAACCAATTAGCCATGCGGCCTACCCGATTTTATACCATTTCCTGGTTGTGAGGCTAGAGGCCACGCTTATCTCTGACATCTCACACATTTATTCACTTTGAATGTCACATCATCATACCGGCCAAATCACCAATTGATTTCCCCAAAAATACCACGGGTATATAGCTAAGAGAAACAAACTCCTCCACCACCAACGTAAATACCTTTGAAATGATTAACTTACGCGATCCACCAGATACACTCTGTCAGACATTCTTCCATACAGGTCGTCCTGGGACTGGACAGACCAAAGGCACTATTCTGTAAACAGGACAGCCCTTGCATAACTTTGTCTTCATTTATCTCCATCATATTTGATCGCAACGCTAACGCCATACGGAGTGGTTTTCAGATAATGAATCTGATCCCGGTCTCTCTGTATTGACGACGGAAAAATAGTCAAAAACTTTGATAGTCGATGATTTAACTATCAAAGAAAAACATGTGTGCAAACAACGATATTATTTCCAGATGGAAATTCTATCGATCAATCATCAATCATCATTTCCTCCATTTCCCATTTATCATTTCCATATATTCATAAATTCCTTATTTTATAAAATAAGAAAATATACGTTATTAACTTTGGAGAATGTTTCCATTTCTAATTCATGCATCAATATCTTCCCACCTCTATCAGTCTCTAACTGTAAACTAGTAAGAGAAGAACTTCCTAAGTATAAACCCCGAAGGCCAAAACCAACACCAGATCAATACCCAGAAAGCCATTAAACTCAACTAATTTCCAGTCAGTTTCTAATTTCAGTAATTCCATTTAAATTCCTAATTCAAACCCCAAATTCCTTTATAACATTTTATTCTGCAAAAATATTTATTTAAATCCTTTATTCACACTAAATGTGAATAATATTTCTTCTATGCAATCAAAACAGTTTGATTTTGTATTTAAAAACAATATCTCAAACCCAAATTCTATTTATGTTTTTATTCGTAGAATTAAAATCTCCTTTTTTTTTCTAACACTTAAATCTCATTTATAATTCCCTTTATATAATTCTATTTATTCTATATAAATCCTTTTATATAATTCTATCCATTTTATATAAATCCTTTTATATAATTCTATTAATTCTATATAAATCCTTTTATATAATTCTATTTATTTCCCAAATATTTCCTTAATTATATTTTCCAATATTTGTTTTCCAAATATTTCCTTTTATAATATCCTATTTATTTCATATATAAATATTTCATTTTCAATATTCACTTTGAAAATTTCCTTTTTACATTCCAGTATTTCATATGGTATTTAAAATACCAAATAACACGACCAGTGTCATCATAATCAATCACAGATTATATATCACATCATATATCACAATATATGAAAACAAACAGTATTATAAATATTGAAGAATCCAGTTGCATCCCTCCAACCTGTTTCCCTGCATCATAGATGTTAAACAATATAAATACCATCGATTTCATTTCAATATGAAATATTCTGATAAACAGAATCAATATTTGATTAATAATTTATATATATATATATATATATATATCGTTATCTACAATTTCAACCAATAAATCAGCAAATGAACCAAACAATCAACACACAGTAATCAACCATCATTTATCAATACTAGATTATATTTATTAAAATATAAATTGTATAGAGTTAGTGAGATTTACTCACATTGGCAGTTCATTGTTAAATAACGATAAACTATTGGTTGATTTAGACAGACAATTTATTTCGCTATAAATTGTAACGAGCTCCAATTCACTCCCAGTTAGTTCCATTGTGTAGCCACCGTCCATACGATCCCAACGGATCCTGTTTTGTCCAATTCCGATACCGTATGATAAAGTTATATAATTTACAAGTTATACGTGATTTAAATATGCAAGTTATTTTAATTAAAACCTTACTAGGCCTTACCACACCTTCAAGCCCGTTAACTTTTAGACCCACCACACCCAAACTCCTACAACCCGTGACCGCAAATACACTTTTTTCCCATTTCAGATCTGATGCACTCGCTCTCCCCAATCCACGCCATTT
This sequence comes from Allium sativum, assembly GCA_030737875.1. Taxonomy (NCBI): domain Eukaryota; kingdom Viridiplantae; phylum Streptophyta; class Magnoliopsida; order Asparagales; family Amaryllidaceae; genus Allium; species Allium sativum. The sequence goes on from CM060918.1 coordinate 207,128,276, forward strand.
CCACCACTTCTTCCTTCTACAGCACTCACTCCTCTTAACGATACACCATCAGACCTTCACCGTTCTCCTCACCTTCGAAATCTCCTCCTTCTCATACTGAACACGACCAACTCGAGATTGCTATCCTCATCTCGGTTCTCAGGCCTGAGCTCGCTGCATCATACAAGGTGCGACACTTTTGACCTCGTAATACCCTAAAAACTTGTGTGCACACTCCATTCGAACTTATGAATCCATACATACACTCAGAAATCCAAATCAATGCATCCTCTACTCGAATCCCTCAACCTAAGACGAGCGAGGACCACTGTACAAAATTTCATCAAACAAAAACCACATTGTACCCAACAAAATGGGTATGATATTGAAGAGCAACCGCATACGAGTCCTAGCATACATGTTTTCAAATTTACAGTCTTTTATTTGATTTTCTGCGATTTTCCAAAGAATCCATTTTCACTGTAAGAACTTTCTTGGTAGCGGCGTGAGAAGTTTTGACCCCGTTGAAGAAATGCTTAGGGTTACAAAAATTAAAGGGGTATTTATAGATAGGTTGGCTTTCTCAAGAAGCTTCATATATACTTTTATATTAATTTATATTCAACCGCTACTTGTATTCATCTTCTAAAAATCCGTATGATCACACACGATATTCAAAAATTATGAAAATGGGCATGCAACTACAGTTCGACATTACGGACCCAACGAAACTGGTTTCGTCCAATTCCAGCTTCGTTTGCTCACACAGTGTATTTTTAAAGACAAATTGTTAACTATTTTTCACATTAAAAATCCGTACGGCCACATACTAACTCCAAAAATCACAAAAATTGAAATTTAACAACAATTTAATATTCTGGATCCAAAAAAATTAGTTTCGTCAAAAACGGAGGTCATTTGCAAAACTGATTATTTTTAAAGCTTTAAATAAACCCATTTTAAATATTAATATATTCAAAAATAATTAAATTAAATATTTATAAATAAACATTATCATATATATTCACAATAGAATATCATATCACTCCAAAATAATTATATAGGGATTTATAACTCGATATTTCAAAATCAGAGTTAACCGATATTCAATTAAAAATAGAAATCCTTTTATAAATCGTTATAAATTATAAAGGAATTCTATAGCAACTTTTTTTGAAATTTTGTTTTGGACATAACTCAAAATCTACAAGTTGAAATCTCGATTTTTCTCTTCCATTAGAAAGATATAGTTTATCAGCTTCGAACTTTTGTTGTTTCACAGAAATCCGACTTAAAATGGATTCTATATATTCGCTTAAAGTTCGAATCACCAAATTATGAACTACAGCGCCATTTCGAGATCGATTATAATTATAATATAATTTATATGCTCATTTGTCGTTTATATAATATATTCGTTAGTATAATTAAACTCTAAACTGAATTATATATTATAAATGATCCAATTCACACAATATTGTGAATTTCACTATTTCTGACTATTTCGAAAATTAAATATATTATTCTATTATTTATATTAATTAAATATTCAATATTATTTAATTCTGGTCATTTTAAATTACCAAACCATTATTTAAATAATTAAATAAATTATTTATAATACCGTAAAAAATACGGGTCGTTATAGAGGCCATTTGGGTTGTGGTAGATCGTTTAACCAAAAGCGCCTATTTTATACCAGTCAAGAAGACAAGGACTGCAATGTCATTAGCCTAACAGTATGTCAAAGAGATAGATAGACTCCATGGTATTCCATCAAGTATTGTAAGTGATAGAGATCCCTTGTTCACAAGCGAATTTTGGAGAAGCCTATAAGCAACATTGGGGATGACCCTTAACTTAAGCACAGCTTGTCATCTGCAAATTGACGGACAGACAGAGAGAGTTAACAGAATTTTGGAAGACTTTCCTAGAGCTTGCATAATCAACTTTGATGGAGTTTAGGAGCAGCACCTACCACTTGTGGAGTTCACATATAATAATAGTTTTCAAGCGACGATTGGTGTACCCCCTTTTGAAGCGCTATACAGAAGGCCATGCAAATCGCCAACTTATTGGTGGGAAACTACCGACAAGGTTATACTCAGACCAGACTTCGTCCGTGAATCCACGGAGAAGATATCTTTGATTAGACAGAGAATGAAGGTAGCCCAAGTCCATCAGAAATCGAATGCTCATATGCGAAGGAGGGAACTTGAGTTTAATGTTGGAGACTTGGTATTCGTAAAAATATCCCCTCTTAAGAAAATTGTTCTATTTGGGAAGACTGGGAAGTTGGCTCCTAGATTTATTGGGCATTTTGTGTCATCAAGAAGATAGGATCTTTGGCTTATCGAGTGGATCTCCCAGAGCATCTATCGGGAATCCACAATGTTTTTCATATATCTCATATAAGAAAATGCCTTCATGACTTTACTATCAGACTCGACCTTGATGAAATTAGGGACATAGAAAAACTCGAGTTAGTGTCCAGGATGCCCCGTGCAACAACAAGGATTGTAGAGCACGAAATCAAGAGACTTTGCAATGAAACTATTCACCTTGTCCGAGTACAATAGGAAAATGACCCTGCAGAGGAAACCGAGGATAAGATAAGGCAGACTCAGTCAGAGATTTTCATAGGTAACTTTTCCTCAAAATAACGTTTATGGATGCATTGTGATTGCTAGGTTGGATGTTAGGAAATGGATGCAACACTGTTGCACAACACACTTATATAGAAATATATGTTTATTTAGGTTGTTTGCATACATATCGCATCATTTATTACATCTACATGCTAGGATAGAGCTCACTTTAGTGAGTCTACTGTACATAATCACTACGAGTCATGGATGCTTATGGATGAATAATATGGGTATACAACATGGATGTTTCAAGTGCATTGTATTTTTTGCCCCTTAAGCAGATTTCGGGACGAAATCCATTTTAATGTGGGAGAATGTAAAACCCGCTAAAATTCATAAGTATTAATAATTTAAAATAAGAAATAAAATAATATGGCTGGAAAATGAGATTTTGCAGCTTTAGAAATTTGGCTATGAAATTCTTTTAAGTGGATTCATGGCGAAATTCTACGTCGTTTTCGCATATAATATGCTGAAAACGGTCAACATATGAAGAAATTATTAATAAATGAATTTGGACAGCGAAAGTAGGAATATATATATATATAATTATAATTATATGAATATTATATATACTGTCCAAATTATAAATTAAATATAATGAGGGAATTTCAAATTAGAAATTTGAGATAAGATCAAGGGGACAACATATCTTGTAAATATGGAATAACATAAAAAGAATTGGAAACGTATTAATAAAACTAAATAGCTCAGCAGCGCACGTTTATTGGGTGCTCCATCCCCAAAGGGCTCGACACCCCCCACCCCCCTCCCCCCCCCCCCCCGAAGTGGTGTCGACCACTAGGTGTCGACTGCTATATAAAGCTATGTCGTTTGGATTTTCTTTGAGGGATTTGTAAAAATGAAAGGCTTGGATTAATTTTAATTGATCCAATGGTTCATGATCACACAAGCAAGTATAAATAACCCTTCATACCACACACTAGAAACCCTAATTATTCTCCATCTCTGCCTCCATGCTGCAAAATTCCATAGAAAAACAAAGAGAATAGGGTAAAGGTTTCTTTTACTTCTCTAACTCTATTCTAAATCTCTATCTATTCCAATTTATATAAGTTTAGGATTTTGGAATTTAGCATAAACATATATGTATAAGATTCTAATGTATGTTTCTTATTTGTATAATGTTAGGAGGATTATTGGAGCTCGCTTGAACGTAAAGATTGTTGCAGATCTAGATCTACCAAAGAATTTTTCTCCATTCCTCCTATAGTTTGTGAATGGAATGTAATGTAATTAAGGCATATTCATGTTTTTAATAGTTTGTCATGTGTATAGATATACCTAGAAAGATTTGAATATTCTATAATGTAAACATGAAAACCCCCAAATCTTCTATCTTGTAATTTCTTATGAAATGTCATGAATTATTGAGTTTTGTGGATTATTTTGTTTTTGTATTGGATTAAAATGTATATGAGTATTACTATCATTTTTCCTATTTCATGTAATTCACTTTTATTTGCCATTGAATGTAACCTAAAAAGATTTAGATTTGATTATTTCATGATTTGGTTTGGGTCTGGATCCTATTTTGCATAAAACACATTCAAAAATGAAATAGTTCAAATGTAAGTATTTTTATGTGCATAATGCCAAAAGTGGTGAATTAGGTGAGATATGGGTTATAAACGTACAAGTGGTAGCGTGTGTAATACTTTATTTTAATCTAATATTGAAATCATTCCAACAAGCCTAGGATGTAAGTTGAAATTGTCATTTATGTATATTTTCCATTCACTATTCTTTGTTATATTGTCATTTTGCCATCATGCCTATATTGTAGCGGTAAAAATACGAAAAAATCAAACTTGTATGCCATGAATTGGGAAAATTGGCAATTGCCACCTCTTTAGAACATTTCCCCGTTTATACGAATGTTACGTTAAGTAGGCATTATTATTATTTCACTTATATAAATGTAATTAACGTTGCGTTAGCGTAATAAATGCGATTAGGTTAGAATTCGAATTTGAAAGTGAAATTTCCACTTAACAAATATACATTTGTTTGCTTGTGTGTGCATATATCGAATGGCTTTAGATATATATAGATAAGTGACACATAAACACGAGGTTATTTGCCATTTGTGGTAGAAGCCTGTCCGGAACCGACCGGCAAATCCAGCAACCAAGGTCCAACTAATGTGAGATGTCTAAGTGGCATGGAACATTCAAAAACTTAGTACACTAGACACGAGGTTAAACCAACTTGTAGTAGAAGTTTTCCGGGAACCTGCCAATATATCCAACATCTATAAGTGTATGGTTTAATGTGAGAGATCTAGTGTGTGTATATATATCTACATTTATATAAGTCTATCGTGTGTGAAAATGAATAGGTTTACTACACCTTGAGAAGGTCTTAAGTGGCCGACTCTCTTTTTATCTAGTTTGGGTCTTAAGTGGTTAGGACTTGGATCCCTCCCAAGGTTTATTTCTTGGAGAGGAACCAAAGTCATGGGACCTACCCTTACTAGATTTGAAGTAGATCTTTGGTCCTACTTCTCAAAAGGTGGTTTGGCATAAAATGGTAACGGAGTAGGATAATTCACAGGGATGTCCACTTCCTCTAGAATCTTGTAAGGGATTAACTAGGGATGGAGTGGTAATTGAAAGGATATGTGGCCATTACATGCTCACCAACTGTCTAAGCTAAGTCGTAAGCGACATAAGTGTCCTACCTGGTAATATTAGTTACTAGTTTGGAACCTGTGCTTCGCACACGGGTGTGTTGGATATCATTGAGTGAAGACAAAACTAATGGGAGTGAAAGACTTGTCATAAGATATTTGTACATGTTGGGTGAAGCCGAAGTTGAAGCCTTCATAATAATCAGAAACGTGGTGGGTCGTGGTAAGCGTAACAGGAAAACGGGATAATCTTTGACTACTGTAATATGTTGGCCATTTTTCCTTACACTAATAGTAACAATCGCTTTCTTCTTTTCTTAGGATTGACAATATGCAAATTAGCTATTATATATAGGTCCAAAATCATTTTTTAGTAGTCATGAAACCTTGGTGTTGGTCTCATAGAGTAATTTCCAAGTGAAATATAATTTCAGAATTAGTGTTAATCGGCATGTCGTAAATCAATGGAAATGGGGAAAAGAAATCATCATCAAGGCATATGTTTCTATGGAAGTAGCCTGCAAACAAAGTTAATTATATCAATTGACTTATAGTTCAAAACATTTGTATATTTCATACAGACGATATAGCTGTTTTTGAATTGCATATGTAATAAGACTTTGAGATAGCACAGCTGTAAAAAACAATATGACATGTCATTTATTCTCTGATTTGTTATGACATAATAGGTTACTTGTCTATATACCAAGAGTTATGGATCAACGCTTCAAAATTCCATTCTTTAAATATCAATAGTTTAGTGGTTGGCCCATGCTTTGCGTAGGGGAAGCAATCTACTTAATTTTTTTAATTTAAGAGAGTAAGTCAAGTAGCTTCCAATAGACATGATGTTATTTCATGTTCCATATATAGAAATAAATGAAAAGCTACATGTTACACCATTATCGGCTCGTAAATACAACTGTAAACTTTGATAAATACAAAACAACATATTTTTTGCATTATTGGTTTATTGCATAGAGGTATATATATATATACATACATACATATATATATATATATATATATATATATATTAGATGGAACCCTTGTGTGACCGTGCATGACTTTTCTTTGTTTTTTTGTGTGAAAATGCTGGGGTATTTACAATGGGGCTCCGCCCGTACATACCAAAGCACAGTGGGAGCCACTACTTTTAACGTAAGATGTAGAAAATGGAGACTTATCCAAGTAGACTGTAACGACCCGTATTCTACACATCGTAGGATCATAGAATATTTATTTCTTTCCCATGTGAAGTCATATGGTCATGTAACCTTAGGAAACATCCATTAGAGTCATTTCCCATGTTCATGATTTTTGTCGATTTTTAAATGACCATTTTGCCCCTAGCTGTCTTGTTTTGGCCATAACTTTTAATTGGGAAGGAATTTTGACCTGAAACCACTTCCATTGGATTCGTTTGATGGTTTACCTTTCCGTAGAGTGGTCATAATGGCCAAACGGACTTACCGTTTGGGAGATATGGCTGAAATAAGGTTTGGAGGTTGAAAAACTGCTTAACCGGGCCAAATCGGGTGATTAGTGAGTAGGCCCATAACCCATTTCGGGATTGGGGTTATGGGAAGGCTGAAATGAGATAGAGAATCGTTTCATTTTAGTTTTCTAGCCTCCACTTATCACCAAGGAACCCTAAAAATGGCCTCCAACCTCTAAATCACCTCCAAATCATCTTTTGGTCAAGGATTAAGCTTAGCAACCTCTAATCAAGGGAGATCTACACCAAATCAACATTGGAGCTGTTGTTTGGCATTGGGATTCACATCAAATCAGAGATTTATTTCAGATCTTAGTTTATTTGTGGCTAAGGTGAGTGATTTGCATAGTTTTGCACTAATTATGGCTAATTAAGGGTAATTAGTGTTAATTAGCGAACTTATACACTAATAAATTCAGGAAAAATGTTCATAAATTGCTAAATGATGTTTTAGACCTCTGATATGAATTTGGGTTAATTTGGTTAAGTTTTGCTAATCCTATCATTAGTTTCACCTAAACATGCTTAAGGGGAAATATGGGATTTTGGGTATGTTTGATCCATTTTAACCTATCATATTGATGTTTTGATGTTTGTGGTTGATTATGCATATTGCTATGACTGTATGATATGCTTTGTGATTGATTTCAATAGTTAGAATGGTCGAAAACGCCGTCGAATGGCGTAAACACTTGCTGGAAAAGCTTCAGGAAACAGTGCAGGTTTCGGATCAGATCGGATATGGGGGCTCGGATCGGATACGTTGAACTGGGCAAGGGATTCGATCGGATCGGAACCTGACACTTGGGAAAATTGGCAAAAAGGAAGGCCACGCTAACTGAATTGGGATCGGATCGGATAAAGGAGAAGCGATCGGATCAGATAAAGAAGGAGGGATCGGATCAGAGCACGTGAAGGATGAGGGAGCGGATTGGAGTGGAAGCACGAACTGGAGGGGAGGTGGCACCCGACCCGACCTGAGGTGGGACACCCGACCCGACCTGAAAAAGGATACTCGACCCGAACCGACGCGATGGAGTGGAGCTGTAACGATCTAAGATTTTTGAAAATTAAATTTTAAATTTTTTATAAAATTTAGAAGGTTTAAATAAATGTTGAATCAAATTCTAAGGCGATAATAGTATTTTAAACGATTAAAAATTTAAAATTTTATTGTGAAATTTAGTTAAACCAATGTTGTTTCGATAGAGCGTTTCGTCGCTAGGTGAATTATTAAAGCGAGTTGTAATTTAGTCGTTGAAACGATTAGAATTTTGAAATTAAATTATAATTAAATATTCTTTCAAATTTTTGTTCAGTTTCAGTTTGCGTCATCTTAAAATATTTTATTTAATTTTTTTGTAATTTTAATTTCGAAAAATAAGCATATGTTTTTCTAGCATATTTTGGGGTAACTGTGGTCCCTTTTGACACTTTACAAAAACAATCAACCGACCGATTTTATTACTGTTCTAGGATCGTGACACATTATTATACACGATTATATTGTTAGTTCGGTGTTGATGGTTATCGATAATTAAAAATGAATGAAATTGGAAAAGGAAAAAATTTTGGTACAAATTGCAAATAAAAAAGGGGAACAAACACATGTACATATGTGTAAGGTGGCAGGCAAATGAATGTGGAAAACTTGCATGCGTTCAACCCCTCATCCCAAACTCCTCCCCTCACGTTTCTCTCCCCTCTCCCATTTTAGCTTCCAACGTACTAACTATTAAAATAAAAACAAATAAATGAAAATAAAATAAAAACATGTAAACAAATGAAGCATGGAAGGGGACGCTTGTCCACTGTTTTACACGTGCCATCTTCCATTTGTTCTTCTTCAGCCTTGGACCTTTCTCTCTAACTTATACCTGTTCTAGTAATTGTCTTGCTTCTCCTCCCTTATACAAGCTTCCGCCATCTTCATGAAAAAAAAAGAAGAAGGAGCAAAACTTGAAAGTTTGCATTCAGCTTGGCCACCGCAGATTCCCACTCACCGATTGCATGCATGCGCAAGTCCTCTTTTAAAATTAAAAGCTTTGTTTTATTAAAAAAAAAAAAGAAGAAGAAGAAGAAGAAATTTCAAACGCATGAGAGAAAGGGAGCGAAGGAGATATGTGCAACTGAAGGTTGCATGCATGGGTAGTTGGCGACGAAGAAAAGGAAAGGAACTCTTTCTGTTTGGTATCCTAGCAGCGAAAGGAAAAAAAAGGCAAAAGGAAGAAAATGAAAAGAAAGAGAGGAAAGTTTGCACCACAATTGTCTGTATCATGCTGCATGCACGCGCAAGCATGTGTTTTGGCTGAAGCACATCAGTGCTTCTTGTTCTCTCTCTCTCTCAAAAAAAAAAAAATAGAGGATGTTTCATGTCGAAAGTCTAGCTATTCCATGCGGATCTTGTGTACACTTGTTCTTTACTCTCAGTAAGTGGACACCAACGGCAGAATAAAATCGAATTGATTGAATTTTGGTTTGCAAAGACGATGCGCGCGTCGTCCGTCGATTTGTTGCAGTTTATACGGAGTTTTGACAGTGAAGGGATCGAAGCACAATGGAGGTGAGAACATTTAATTATTTATTAAATTAGTTGTTATTGAATAATTATAATTAGTTGAGATTAATTATAGTTAACTGTTGGTTGGATATGGATGTTCTTGTGTGAATGGGTGTGCATGTAATTAGTTGACACTGAACACTGGAGCGTTATTGACCGTAACGCTCGTGCACAGTTAAATTGTTTGTGTATGGGTGATGATTATAATTTATGATCATCCGATTTATATGGCTGTTTTATTTTGTTTGCATGAAGCACACACAACACCGTAGTTGTGGAATTATACAGATGATCGATTTGATTTTTCCTTCCATATAAATAAAGATTGATTTTTTTCAAATTGTTAAAATATCGTTTTATCCGGTTAATTCAAAAGAGATTTAGAATTTAAATATAATATTCTAAAATATTATATGCTCGTCCGTTCTAGGATGACAGAGAGGATGGTGTCTAGGCTTGGGTTTGGAAATCCAGTTTCCTGCTCTCTCTGGCTATCCCTAACTGGTCCGACGGACGGAGCGGTAAATTTAAATACAATTTGAATTTGAATTTGAATTTGTTTTAAAACTAAGAAAAACAATTTGAAATTAAAATAATAAATGACGCGTAAGGACCATTTATGAAGTTTAAATTAAAATTAAAATTAAAAGGGTTTTCAAATTCCTATGGTTTACAACTTATTTGAATTTAAAATTCAGATTTGAATTTGTGAAATGATTTTTGATTTAACTTAATAATTGGTTTTGAAATTAAGTTATTTGAAAAAAATGGAATTGAAATATAAATATAAATTCGAAAGGATTTGAACGAATTATATCTGAATTAATTATATAGCGCTACAGCGCGACAGTTCGTAAACATCGATTTCAATTTTTGAATGATTATAACTTGATCGTTTGAGATCGTTTTGACTTGAATAAGAAACGTTGATTTTCAAATATTAACAGTTTTGAATAGAAAAGAAATTTCGAATTTCAACGTACGACTTTCAAGTTATATTCAAACAGATTTGGAAAAGTTGTCGTACGTGCAGTTCAGCGGCCGTAGGAATTTTCAAATTAAACAAGTTTAAATTTGAGGAAATTTATAAATCTACCTTATTAATTTAAAATATCATTTGGAATCTAATTGATTCAAATGGCTATTGCAACAGTTTGTAACGTTCCAAACATTATTCTCGCATTTTCGAAAGGTAAATTGGTTTGGAGTTTATAAAACATGAACCATTATTTCTACATGGTTAAAAAGAATTGCAAATGGTTTGGAAAGATTTTAAGTGGTTAAATATTTGTGTTTGGAATTGAGATCAAATATAAGTTGATTTAACTCCATTTAAAACTTATGTTTAAATATGAAGTGTTTTGAATATTGTAATATGTATTTGTAATCCAAGTAAAGATTTGAGAAATTTAACGACTTATGGAACCAATGCAGTATGTTTTGAACATAAGGATCGAAGGGTATGTTTGAAATAAAAGGATTGGTAAACCGAATATTTGATTTCAAAGAAAGAGTTAAAATAATTTATGATCAATCAAACCTTGTTTTGTAAATGAATGAACAACGATTGGAAGGAAAGTTGAATTGAAGATCCGTATGGTCCATAATCACTGTTTTATGAATACGCTTATTACTTGGAAAGACCGGGATCAGATTTAAGTTCGAAAACCGTTCCAAGTAATAATACGACGCATGAAGCAAATGCAAGACTTGGAATTGACGAGTGAAGACCGTGGTTCTTCACATCGAACGGACTGATTGCCGATTGGTTTCTTTACTAATAGCTACAGTAGAGAGATGCCCCTATTGCCGGAGTGGCGGAAGTCCGAATGTATGGGGAGAACTTTCGGATTTCGTTCCGTTCAGACCCAGGACGGACTTGTATGGATGGTGTGTCTGACATTGGAATTGACCGCATAGCACTGATCTCTGTTAATATATATCGGATTTGTGGCAAATATTTTATCCTCATCTCTAAGTCATATGAACTTAGAGGGTATGCATTGGTTGAAATCAGTGATATATCGTGAATTGTCAATGTGGCATACCCGAGTTATGAACGAGCTAGTGATGATCAAGGCATTGATTTTCAAGGCATGCTTTGTGTATGACGTGACATCGACAAACCTCACACCCCGGATGATGAGAAACTGGCGGTTAGGTTGTGTATATATATATGAATTGATGATGACCGCTGCAGCAGTGGGAAACCACTTATGAATGATGGAATAGGGTATGTTCGGGGGGCCGTGTCTGGTCGAAAACCGTTGATCTGCCTCGCGATTTGTATTGGTGTCCGCGCTGGATGAAAAACCTGTGATTATATTTCGTTTGTATTCCGATTGATCTTTCGTGCCAGGAATCATCAAGTTGGAAACCCAAATCTCCAATACGTGCCACACGGTTTTGTTTGTATATCTATATATATGGCGACATAATAGGATGGGGTATTATGACGTCTAGGGTTAATACATTTATTTGCGAAATGGTTTTTTCCACACTATATATAATAATATGAAAAGAGGATTTTCCGTATGAAAGCATGTTTGGTTATCATAAGATAAACCTCGCCCATCTGGTGTGCGCTTGCATTGTGTGATGTGGGACTAATTTATGATAGCTTCATTTTAAAAATATCATTTCGTATTTATATGCACGGGTGTTCACATGGAGAAAAAGCCCGTTATGCGATAGCGGCGTGGTCCGGTGAATGTCCCAACTTTAAAATAAATCCTAAAAACAACTGTTTTATGTTCTCACACCAGTCCCATGACTGACCTGGAGTTTATTGTTCCTTCCTAAACTCTGAGTGCCCATTAAATTTTCACACGGGCAGCTAGTAGTTTAGTTTTGCAGCTATCATTCGTTGGAGAAAAGTTTGAAGCACTTTCTGAGTTGGCGTCCACGCTAGAGTTAAAGTTTCCGCTGTGTCTTTTGATCTTCCGATGAGAGTAAATTTCTTTCTTCCGCTGTAAAGTATATATTTATGTGTAACTCTGATATTCAGGTAACTCTGATGAAATATTGTTCTTGAGCAATGGAAAGTTATGTTATTTTGTTCAATGTATGTATGTACCCATAACAATTCGTCTTTCTGAATGGTTTAAGTTGGTTTAATTACCGGTAAGAACCAGGCTAAAAGGCGGGTCGTTACAGTTGGTATCAGAGCGAAGTTTATACAAAGCTTTGCGGTACGACATATTTTGAACAAAAGACAGGACTCATCGGAGTTATAATATCTCATTAGAGATAGGGTTAGGAATGCCCTAGAATGAGATTTTTGAATATCTCGCTGAGAAAGCGTATTTTGAAATCTATATCAAGTATTTTAAAACTAAGTAAATCATTTTGAAAGTATGATTATTTTAGAAATATAATTAAAGATAAGGAATTCTTGAGTATTGTGTTCGACGTCGCGATTGGACTATCGAGTATATATGGATTTTGAATATACGCCAAGCTAATGTATATACGAAGTCCAATATATACTAGATAAATATAGAATCACACTCTAGTCGCTCGGGGATGATTCTGTTGATGACTGCAGCACCATCGGCATTCGTTTTCAAGTTTCGAAAGTGTGATGACTATATAATTCCGTTTTAAACGTCGAGGAATACTTAAAATCATCAGGCTAAGTATTTTAATGAATAAACCTTAATAAAATGGTTTGGTAAATTAATATAGAAATTTAATTTAGGAAAACAAACTAGAGGTCTTGAAGAAAATAAAAACTGAGATTGGATTAAGAATACTTAAAGACCTTGAAGCCTTAAAACTTTGAATAGGTTAAACAAGCACTTGAGAAGTTAGAAAGATATATCTTAAGAGTAAAATCTCACTTAAGAATTGGGTAATGTATTGTTGAAAATGCACGTAAGGAGGATAATTTACCATATCTCAGATTTACAAGAATAATGGATCAAAGTATAACTAACGTTTGAATATGAATTTTGAAATTTAATAGGTTGTAATCAGAGAAGATATCATATTCCTCGATGAGTGTCAAACAATAGAATTTAACCTATACCTAACAGGAATGGTGAACGATAAATTACAAGTTAAATAATTTGCTTGGATGTATATTTTAGCAAAGCGAACTCCTTAAGGAATTTAAAGGTAATTTGACTTAAGCAAGAAATTGTTTAAAGGATGATTTAAAATATAATTAAAATTTTAAGTGGGGGAGAAAACCACTCTTCCCTATTGAGACAGTATGAGTAAGCCAATTTGAATTATCTAACAAGAAATTGCCTAAGACACAAAGGAAATATTAAAATACGATTTACCTTAATTGAATTATCCGTAGTCGTATCGCTAGGTGCACATGATTTCTCTATCTCGACCTACACTAGTTCCTTTTTGAACATTTTGTTATTGAAGGCATCATTCATCTTATGAACTTAGTCAAGAAATTTGATTCGAAACCTCACACTGATATTGAACTTTATCTATAACTTGACCTGAACTTATGCAATTTGATTCGTCAAACGAAGCCAAGTTTTAAAATTTCGAACTAGAGATGGTGATCCATCCAAATATTTTGTTAACGAAATCTCAATAAATAAACGTTGAGTGGTTATTGAAAAGTTTGAAATAAAAAGGTTTAACTTATGCAAGGAAAATGGATTTTGAAAGATGAATTTTAAGGATTGGTTCTAAAATTTTTGAAACTTATTTCTAATGTTTTGAATAATGATGGTTTGAAACATGCACGTACTAAATTAGAGTGCGCAGCGAAAGCGTGATGGTATATTTGAATAAAGAATGAATAAAACCCTATAGTATGGTTAAAATGAGTTATGTTTGAAGAGAAAAAAAGGTGCAACTATTTAAATCATAAAGAGATTTCTGAGATTTCGACTTATGGCTCTTGAAATATTCTATACTGTGATATACGAAGATATTTGAAATGAAGGAAGTGTAAATGATTTTCGAAACTTCGAAAACTAGAAAGGCTTGAATTATTTATGAAATTAGATATGAAAGATTCGAATGGTTTAAATACGATCATGGATTTTGAAATATAAAACATAAATTGCATCCTTGAAAGTTGAAAATTTTATTTTTCAATTGGACGAATTTGATTTCCAACTAGTTTAGATATGATGAATAGTTTATAAAAGAAATTTCGACGACTTGAACCCTGATATTTTGAAAATATTTAGAAATGCCAAACTATGGTTAAGTATTTGCAAATTTTGGTTTACAACTTCGAGATATGAAATGATTTGGTTTCGACTAAAACTGGGTTGTGATGAAGGTTTTGATTTAGTATGATGGGTGGTACTCAGTGGCCCCTGTCATGAGGATGGACTTCTCGAACTACTAATATATAGATTTGAATATGGTATGTTTGAAAAATTTGGAAACAAATTTGGTTTTTGGAAATCCCGAAGTAAAGTATGATTATGAAATAATATTTCAACGATTTGAAATGAAATGGGATTCAAAGTCGGAGAATTCATTTTTAAGTGCTTTGCAAACTATGATTTGTAGTAATAATTAAAACTCAAAATTTTTTAAATTGACCTTCTCAAAATTTTACCTTTTTAATATAAAAATTTAAGTTTGTTTTAATAAGCTTTCTTATAGAAGTTTTGGCGAATTTAATCGTATGAAAATTTCCTATAAGTCGCATTTATAAATTTAGATTTAATATAAGAATTGAAGTTTAACGAATTTTATATGTAAAATTTATTTTGCTTAAGTATAATTTCACGAGCTCTCCTTTCCGAGGACGAAAAGCCTTAAGTGGGGGAGAATGTAACGATCTAAGATTTTTGAAAATTAAATTTTAAATTTTTTATAAAATTTAGAAGGTTTAAATAAATGTTGAATCAAATTCTAAGGCGATAATAGTATTTTAAATGATTAAAAATTTAAAATTTTATTATGAAATTTAGTTAAACCAATGTTGTTTCGATAGAGCGTTTCGTCGCTAGGTGAATTATTAAAGCGAGTTGTAATTTAGTCGTCGAAATGATTAGAATTTTGAAATTAAATTATAATTAAATATTCTTTCAAATTTTTGTTCAGTTTCAGTTTGCGTCGTCTTAAAATATTTTATTTAATTTTTCTGTAATTTTTATTTCGAAAAATAAGCATATGTTTTTCTAGCATATTTTGGGGTAACTGTGGTCCCTTTTGACACTTTACAGAAACAATCAACCGAGCGATTTTATTACTGTTCTAGGATCGTGACACATTATTATACACAATTATATTGTTAGTTCGGTGTTGATGGTTATCGATAATTAAAAATGAAAGAAATTGAAAAAGGAAAAAATTTGGGTACAAATTGCAAATAAAAAAGGGGAACAAACACATGTACATATGTGTAAGGTGGCAGGCAAATGAATGTGGAAAACTTGCATGCGTTCAACCCCTCATCCCAAACTCCTCCCCTCACGTTTCTCTCCCCTCTCCCATTTTAGCTTCCAACGTACTAACAATTAAAATAAAAACAAATAAATAAAAATAAAATAAAAACGTGTAAACAAATGAAGCATGGAAGGGGATGCTTGTCCACTGTTTTACACGTGCCATCTTCCGTTTGTTCTTCTTCAGCCTTGGACCTTTCTCTCTAACTTATACCTGTTCCCGTAATTGTCTTGCTTCTCCTCCCTTATACAAGCTTCCGCCATCTTCATGAAAAAAAAAAAAAAAGAAGGAGCAAAACGTGAAAGTTTGCATTCAGCTTGGCCACCGCAGTTTCCCACTCACCGATTGCATGCATGCGCAAGTCCTCTTTTAAAATTAAAAGATTTGTTTTATTAAAAAAAAAGAAAAAAAGAAGAAGAAGAAATTTCAAACGCATAAGAGAAAGGGAGCGAAGGAGATATGTGCAACTGAAGGTTGCATGCATGGGTAGTTGGCGACGAAGAAAAGGAAAGGAACTCTTTCTGTTTGGTATCCTAGCAGCGAAAGGGAAAAAGAAAAAAAAAGGCAAAAGGAAGAAAATGAAAAGAAAGAGAGGAAAGTTTGCGCCACGATTGTCTGTATCATGCTGCTTGCATGCGCAAGCATGTGTTTTGGCTGAAGCACATCAGCGCTTCTTGTTCTCTCTCTCTCTCAAAAAAAAACAAAAAACAAATAGAGGATGTTTCATGTCGAAAGTCTAGCTATTCCATGCGGATCTTGTGTACACTTGTTCTTTACTCTCAGTAAGTGGACACCGACGGCAGAATAAAATCGAATGGATTGAATTTTGGTTTGCAAAGACGATGTGCGTGTCGTCCGTCGATTTGTCGCAGTTTATACGGAGTTTTGACAGTGAAGGGATCGAAGCACAATGGAGGTGAGAACATTTAATTATTTATTAAATTAGTTGTTATTGAATAATTATAATTAGTTGAGATTAATTATAGTTAACTGTTGGTTGGATATGGATGTTCTTGTGTGAATGGATGTGCATGTAATTAGTTGACACTGAACACTGGAGCGTTATTGACCGTAACGCTCGTGCACAGTTAAATTGTTTGTGTATGGGTGATGTTTATAATTTATGATCATCCGATTTATATGGCTGTTTTATTTTGTTTGCATGAAGCACACACAACACCGTAGTTGTGGAATTATACAGATGATCGATTTGATTTTTCCTTCCATATAAATAAAGATTGATTTTTTTCAAATTGTTAAAATATCGTTTTATCCGGTTAATTCGAAAGAGATTTAGAATTTAAATATAATATTCTAAAATATTATATGCTCGTCCGTTCTAGGATGACAGAGAGGATGGTGTCTATGCTTGGGTTTGGAAATCCAGTTTCCTGCTCTCTCTGGCTATCCCTAACTGGTCCGACGGACGGAGCGGTAAATTTAAATACAATTTGAATTTGAATTTGAATTTGAAGTTGTTTTAAAACTTAGAAAAACAATTTGAAATTAAAATAATAAATGACGCGTAAGGACCATTTATGAAGTTTAAATTTAAATTTAAATTAAAAGGGTTTGCAAATTCCTATGGTCTACAACTTATTTGAATTTAAAATTCAGATTTGAATTTGTGAAATGATTTTTGATTTAACTTAATAATTGGTTTTGAAATTAAGTTATTTGAAAAAAAATGGAATTGAAATATAAATATAAATTCGAAAGGATTTGAACGAATTATATCTGAATCAATTATATCGCGCTACAGCGCGACAGTTCGTAAACATCGATTTCAATTTTTGAATGATTATAACTTGATCGTTTGAGATCGTTTTGACTTGAATAAGAAACGTTGATTTTCAAATATTAACAGTTTTGAATAGAAAAGAAATTTCGAATTTTAACGTACGACTTTCAAGTTATATTCAAACAGATTTGGAAAAGTTGTCGTACGTGCAGTTTGGCGGCCGTACGAATTTTCAAATTAAACAAGTTTAAATTTGAGGAAATTTATAAATCTACCTTATTAATTTAAAATATGATTTGGAATCTAATTGATTCAAATGGCTATTGCAGCAGTTTGTAACGTTCCAAACATTATTCTCGCATTTTCCAAAGGTAAATTGGTTTGGAGTTTATAAAACATGAACCCATTATTTCTACATGGTTAAAAAGAATTGCAAATGGTTTGGAAAGATTTTAAGTGGTTAAATATTTGTGTTTGGAATTGAGATCAAATATAAGTTGATTTAGCTCCATTTAAAACTTATGTTTAAATATGAAGTGTTTGGAATATTGTAATATGTATTTGTAATCCAAGTAAAGATTTGAGAAATTTAACGACTTATGGAACCAATGCAGTATGTTTTGAACATAAGGATCGAAGGGTATGTTTGAAATAAAAGGATTGGTAAACCGAATATTTGATTTCAAAGAAAGAGTTAAAATAATTTATGATCAATCAAACCTTGTTTTGTAAATGAATGAACAACGATTGGAAGGAAAGTTGAATTGAAGATCCGTATGGTCCATAATCACTGTTTTATGAATACGCTTATTACTTGGAAAGACCGGGATCAGATTTAAGTTCGAAAACCGTTCCAAGTAATAATACGACGCATGAAGCAAATGCAAGACTTGGAATTGACGAGTGAAGACCGTGGTTCTTCACATCGAACGGACTGATTGCCGATTGGTTTCTTTACTGATAGCTACAGTAGAGAGATGCCCCTATTGCCGAAGTGGCGGGAAGTCCGAACGTATGGGGAGAACTTTCGGATTTCGTTCCGTTCAGACCCAGGACGGACTTGTATGGATGGTGTGTCTGACATTGGAATTGACCGCATAGCACTGATCTCTGCTAATATATATCGGATTTGTGGCAAATATTTTATCCTCATCTCTAAGTCATATGAACTTAGAGGGTATGCATTGGTTGAAATCAGTGATATATCGTGAATTGTCAATGTGGCATACCCGAGTTATGAACGAGCTAGTGATGATCAAGGCATTGCTTTTCCAGGCATGCTTTGTGTATGACGAGACATCGACAAACCTCACACCCCGGATGATGAGAAACTGGCGGTTAGGTTGTGTATATATATATAAATATATATATATATATATATATATATATATGAATTGATGATGACCGCTGCAGCAGTGGGAAACCACTTATAAATGATGGAATAGGGTATGTTCGGGGGGCCATGTCTGGTCGAAAACCGTTGATCTGCCTCACGATTTGTATTGGTGTCCGCGTCTGGATGAAAAACCCGTGATTACATTTCGTTTGTATTCCGATTGATCTTTCGTGCCAGGAATCATCAATTTGGAAACCCAAATCTCCAATACGTGCCACACGGTTTTGTTTGTATATCTATATATATGGAGACATAATAGGATGGGGTATTATGCCGTCTAGGGCTAATACATTTATTTGCGAAATGGTTTTTTCCACACTATATATATAATAATATGAAAATAGAATTTTCCGTATGAAAGCATGTTTGGTTATCATAAGATAAACCTAGCCCATCTGGTGTGCGCTTGCATTGTGTGATGTGGGACGAGCTTATGATAGCTTCATTTTAAAAATATCATTTCGTATTTATATGCACGGGTGTTCACATGGAGCAAAAGCCCGTTACGCGATAGCGGCGTGGTCCGGTGAATGTCCCAACTTTAAAATAAATCCTAAAAACAACTGTTTTATGTTCTCACACCAATCCCATGACTGACCTAGAGTTTATTGTTCCTTCATAAACTCTGGGTGCCCATTAAATTTTCACACGGGCAGCTAGTAGTTTAGTTTTGCAACTATCATTCGTTGGAGCAAAGTTCGAAGCACTTTCTGAGTTGGCGTCCACGCTAGAGTTAAAGTTTCCGCTGTGTCTTTTGATCTTCCGATGAGAGTAAATTTCTTTCTTCCGCTGTAAAGTATATATGTATGTGTAACTCTGATATTCAGGTAACTATGATGAAATATTGTTCTTGAGCAATGGAAAGTTATGTTATTTTGTTCAATGTATGTATGTACCCATAACAATTCGTCTTTCTGAATGGTTTAAGTTGGTTTAATTACCGGCAAGAACCGGGCTAAAAGGCGGGTCGTTACAGTTGGTATCAGAGCGAGGTTTGTACAAAGCTTTGCGGTACAACATATTTTGAACAAAAGACAGGACTCATCAGAGTTATAATATCTCATTAGAGATAGGGTTAGGAATGCCCTAGAATGATGGCTACTTCAAAGTTGGGAACCAATGAGTTCACTTCATAGTTGGGCTTTGCTGCGTGACGTGTGCTAAGGAGTTGTCGACGTTCATAACTTCGATTCACCACTAAAAATGAATGATGGCTACTTATCAGTGCAGTAGGGTCATTATGACCCGAAGGGCAAGGTGATGGTAGCAAGACTACGTTATTAGTGCAGTAGAGTCATTACGACTCGAGGGGCAAGGTGATGTGTAGTAAGACTATGAGCCAGCGCAGATGGGGTGAATAACTCCATGGAGCAAGTGGACATAGTAAGGATTGGTAAGGCTATGAGCCAGCGCAGATGGGGTGAATAACTCCATGGGGCAAGTGGACATAGCGAAGGATTAGTGGCTACGTTATTAGTGCAGTGAAGCCATTTTATGACTTCATAGGGCAAAGTGATCGTAGCAAGGGTGGGTGATCGAAGTGGTGAATATCGTATGCTTTACGCATTGAGTGAGAGATGTGAGGATGGATGCTATGTTTGATTGTTTGCCATCACTATGACATGCACACCCCCACCTCCGTATCTTTACACCTTTTGATATGGCACCTTAGAGTGTTGTACAGTATGTAGTGCTAACTCTTTGGTTGCAGGTCCAGGTTTAGGTATGTTTTAGTCTACCTGTTATTGTTCACTTTAGATGCTTATCGCTCATACCAGGCTTTATGTCTGACTTAGAGTTTTATGTCTCCTCTTATTACTCTGGGTGCTCACACGAGCAGACTAGAGACAGGTTAGCTGGTGGTGCGCGAGTAGCTGATTCGGAGGCGGGTAGGAGGCTTCCACGTATGATATATAGATATTCTCCCTATGTCGCTGGTGGTCGCTACTTGGGCATTAGTAGTGTACCTCCTTTATCTTGCTTTTGCTTTGAGACAGTTTGAAAAATTGTAATAAGCTATATTTTGGATTTCCACTGCTATGATGCTTAGTTATGGTTTTTAGCTTATGCACTGTCTCTCCTGTTTTATGTCAAGTATGTTATTATTATATTTTATTCTATGCGCTGTGAGACATTCTACAGGTTCTTTGTATGTTCATTTCCTTCTTCCTTTTTCCTTCTGACGACCCGTTTCGTGCTAACTGGACATGTGTACAGCGCACTTTTGGAGTAAATGTCGGTTGGTGCGGGGCGGGCTGTCACACTTGGTATCAGAGCTCTAGGTTGCGTAGTTAACCTAGGGAAAGACACTAGGGAGAGATAGTACGTATATGAGAGCGCGTATTTGTGATTACTTTGGTTTTCAAAAGCTATATATATACTATTAGTAGTACAAGAATGAAGTCGTACTGCACTAGCACCACTATGGGGTCGTTAATCGTTTTCTCTTTACAGATTGAACGATGAGTAGAGACACCAGAGGTGCTGGTAGAGGGACCAACCATGGGAATGCTGCTGACATGAGGGCGATGTTTACTGACCTCATGAGAGACATGCTTAGAGAAGTGCAAGGGGCAGTTCCCAATCCCGGAGTTGGTGTTGGCCCAGTAGTGCAGGCGTCGAGGGTCGATTTCGCCAAGTTGTGCAAGGATTACACCAACCTTGGTGGGAAGCCGTTCCATGGGACGGAGTCGACCACAGATGTTCAAGATTGGATGGATAGCTGTGATCGTATCTTCG
This sequence comes from Allium sativum, assembly GCA_030737875.1. Lineage (NCBI taxonomy): Eukaryota > Viridiplantae > Streptophyta > Magnoliopsida > Asparagales > Amaryllidaceae > Allium > Allium sativum. The sequence continues at coordinate 207,149,874 of CM060918.1, forward strand.
ATGACTTGGGTCTTGAGGATGCGATGAAGAGAAGGCTAGCATCTCGTCAGCTGCAAGGGCGAGCGATGAATTGGTGGAATGCCATCAGAACAGCTATTCCAGAAGATCAGGTTACTTGGGATCAGTTCAAGGCTCGCTTTAGCGAGAAGTTTATTCCAGCTGCCCAGAAGTCAGTGTTGTTCAAGAGGTTCTTGGGACTCAAGCAGAACGGGAGGGCAGTTTCTGATTATATTGCTGAGTTCGACACTTTGTCGAAGTATGGGCTATCTCTTATTGATACTCCTGAGAAGAAGAATGAGAAGTTCATTACTGGTTTGGATGGATACTTGGGGGAAAGGCTTATCAATCACATCGATGAGACTTTTGAATCGATTGTGGGGAAAGCTTTGAGATCAGAGAGTCTTTACCCTAAGTCAAAGACTGAGGCTGCATCTGCAGAAGGGCCAAAGCCGCAAGCAGGCGGTGGAGGCAAGAATAACTCTCAGAATAAGAGGAAGCAGGACCAATCTAAGGGTGGCCAGAAAAAGAACAAGAAGGATGTTGAGTGCTTCAGCTGTGGTAAGAAGGGCTATTATGCTAAAGATTGTCGGGCCAAGCCAGCAGATAAGAAGTGCTTCAATTGTGGTCAAGTGGGACATTTCAAGGATAAGTGTCTGCAACCTCTTAAGGAGAAGCAGATTGTGAAAGCATATGCTATTGATGTTGTTCCTTCTTCGTCGAATGCCCCAACTGCGGCGGAGAAAGGAAAGAATGTTGTTATTCAAGGTATGCTTTCTATTTATGATGTACCAGTTCGAGTTTTGTTTGATACCAGGGCTTCCCGTTCCTTCATATCTAGTGACCTGGTAGATAGGTTGGGACTAGAACCCGAGATAGTCGATAGACCATTGGTTGTGACGAACCCGATTGGTGGTTCGACTAGCCTAAGTATGATTTGCAGGAATTTGGTCTTATTGAGTCATGGATGTATGTTTGTATGTGATTGCTTTGTTTTGGGCTTTACTAGGTATGGCATTATATTGGGAGTCGATTGGCTCCAGAGATACGGGGTGGTGGTAGACTGTGAGGGCTTTTTGGTGACAGTGAGGGCGGATGATGGGCGGAGGGTAGTGTTTGGTAGTCTACCTAGTGATGGGGTTATGGCTAGTTTTGTAAATTCCCTCGATATCCCGCAGGATGAGTTGTCAGATGTGCCCGTGGTTGGCCAGTATCCGGACGTCTTCGAGAAGGTGACCGGGCTTCCACCACACCGAGAGATTGAGTTCCGTATTGATTTAGTGAAAGATGCCAGACCTATAGTGATTCCACTTCGTCGTATGGCACCAAGGGAGCAGCGAGAGCTCGGGGTGCAAGTCAGCAATCTTTTGAAGAAGGGATTTATTAGAAGGAGTGTCTCCGAGTGGGGAACACCAGTTGTGTTTGCCACTAAGGCAGATGGTTCCCTTCGTTTGTGTGTGGACTATCGCGAGTTGAATAAAGTGACGAGGAAGAATAAGTATCCTCTACCACGGATAGATGATTTGTTTGATCAACTGGAAGGAGCAAGAGTGTTCTCCCAGTTGGACCTCGCGACAGGATTTCATCAGCTTCGAGTAGCAGATGAGAGTGTTCCGAAAACAGCATTTAGGACGCCGTCTGGATTTTATGAGTGGTTGGTCATGCCATTTGGGTTGACCAATGCACCAGCCTATTTTGTGGATCTTATGAATCGAGTATTCAGAGATCAGTTGAATAAGTTTATTCTTTTGTTCGTGGATGATATCCTTGTTTATTCAAGGACAGAGGAGGAACACAAGGGACACTTGAGGATAGTGATGGAGGTGTTGAGGAAACACCAATTGAAAGCGAAATTCTCTAAGTGTCACTTTTGGAGAAGGGAAGTGAGATTCTTGGGTCATGTTGTTTCAGAGAGTGGTATTGCCGTGGACCCTGCGAAGGTGGCTACGGTACAGGATTGGCCTACGCCCAAGAATGTAACGGATGTAAGAAGTTTCTTGGGATTAGCTGGATATTATCGTAAGTTTATCCAGGACTTCTCCAAGATAGCAACACCGTTGACTCAATTGACTAAGAAGAATCAGTCCTTCGTCTGGGACGGAGTGTGTGAGGATGCCTTCAAGAGTCTAAAAGAGAAGTTGACGCGTGCGCCAGTGTTAGTCATTCCTAAAGGGAATGAAGAGATGACGGTATACACGGATGCTTGTGGTACCGGACTGGGTGCTATATTGATGCAAGGAGGTAGGGTTGTAGCTTATGCTAGTCGACAGCTAAAGCCGCATGAGAAGAAGTATCCTACCCATGATTTGGAATTAGCAGCGATCGTGTTTGCGCTGAAGATGTGGAGACATTATCTCTTGGGAGAAAGATTTGAGTTGTTTACCGATCATAAATCGTTAAAGTATCTCTTCTCCCAGAAAGATCTAAATCTCCGTCAGCAGAGATGGTTAGAGTTTTTGGCTTCGTATGATTTTGATATCGCATATACACCTAGGAAAGGTAATGCGGTAGCCGATGCTTTGAGTAGGAGACATGCCAGCTTAGGGGAAATGTTTCTTGAGTGGAAGCAACTGGAGTATATCGCGAGGTTTGACTTCAGACCAAAGTGCGAATTGGATCCAGTCATGCTAGCTAGTTTAGCGATCAGACCCACTTTGATAGAGCGGATTGGTTCCAGCCAGAGGGACGATCCTAATCTATTGGAAATCATCTCCAAGTTAGAGATGAACATCGACGGTGAGGAGATGAATGTGTATGGGCTTGATCGAGATGGATGGCTTCGAAAGAATGGAAGACTAGTTGTACCCAACATAAATGGTTTGAGGGATGAAGTGCTTAGAGAATGTCATCACTCAAAACTGACTATACATCCCGGTGGTAATAAGATGTATCGAAACATGAAGCAGACTTACTACTGGGAAGGGATGAAAAGAGACGTTGGGAAGTTTATATCCAAGTGCATGAATTGCCAACTAGTTAAAGCCGAGCAAAAGAATCCTAGTGGGTTGTTGCAACCATTAGAGATTCCCGAATGGAAATGGGAGCAAGTCTCGATGGATTTCATCGATGGCTTAACAAGAACCAGATCGGGACATGATAGCATTTGGGTAATTGTGGATCGATTGACTAAGAGCGCAAGATTTATACCAGTCAAATCGACCAGAACGGCAACCAAGTTGGCAGAATTGTATATGAAGTGGGTAGTGAGATTTCATGGAGTACCTATAACACCCCACCTCCGCTAGGGTCACTCACAAAGGGAATGCACTAGGTTTGGTGAAGCATTATCGAGGTAAACATGCACAGAAATATTACAAGACAGAACATATATAAAATAGCGGAAGTAATACAAATTTCATTACCTTATAAAATAAGGTCTAAAGCCTTTTACATCAGAATACATCAAAACCTGTCTTGCAATAGTAAAGAAGCATAAAACCATTTCATAAATTATTCCCCAAGTAAAACAGTAAAGTATCCATAGCCAAGGAAAATCCAAGCCATGCGTGATGACCTTCAAGCAGAGGAAGTCCGAACTAAATAACAGTGTTTCCTCCCTGAAAACCTGGGGGGGGGGGGAACGGAAGACAAAGAGGTGAAAGAAAACGGGGTCAGTCATAAAGACTGGTAAGTCCTATCTACTTCCAGCATAAAAAACAGGTAAAGGTAACATGACATGCATAAACTGAAAGTAAACATAAGGATGACCACAAGATAGACAAGCTAAACAAAGATAACTGGATGAACTACTGTAGCAAGGTAAACCAAGGTATCATGATAAACTACGGTGTCAAGATAAATCAAGGTGTCACATCGTCAGGTTTCTATCAAGTATACTATCCCAAGGTATCTATCATGTATATCATCCCACGGTATCTATCACGTACAACATCCCAAGGTATTTATCATGTATATTTGCTCTGCACCCCTCGTACTAGTATCCCAACCCGCGTCATGTGTCAACTATGAATGTCACTTGCCCAATGTCATGTAATGGTCCATGTCAACCTAATATATATAGCATATGTAGGTTTTCCCAACTCGTATGTTTCTTTCCATGTATAAATTCAGTCCTTTGCCGTAGGCCATACGGGCTTTCCCATGTAAACGTTTTATCCTTGAGGTTATTTTGGACTGCTACCCTTGATCTGGTTATGTTTTCCTACCATGAACTATCGCGTGTTCACTCAGGATTTTTGCCACCTAGGACCACTAGGGATTATGCTACCTAATGAACGTTTCCGTGTCTCGGTTTGGGTTCAAGCCACCTAGGGCCACTAGGGATTATGCCACCCGTCAATCACGCCCTTTATCCCGCGTATGTATCGTGAATCGTTTTCCATGTCTAGACGCACATGTTCCTTAATGTGCCATCCGAGTTCCGTGCCAGGGAAAATCAAGAAATACGGAACTCGGTCGGGAGCTTCAAGTCGTCTGCTGATGCAGATATCAAGGTCTGTTTTTGTACCCGTGGCTATGGTCCCACGTGACCCCTCCCTCAAATACTGAAAGGCAATCCAAGAAAAATCATGTATGAGAACCACATCCCGGCCCCACTTTCCTATGGGCCAACCTCACCCATGACTTGATAGCAAGAACATGGTCTGTTGGGGGTTCCCTGCCTTTCCGTTCGTACACGATTGACTAAAGACGGTAGGTAGTCGGCGACGTGCTATCCAGGGCAAAATCAAGTATCGTCGACTCCACGCTAATCCATCCCAGTCTTTAGGTCGCTCGCATAGCAACCAAGGCATACTCTTGGCTCTTCTACCGCAGACCTTAACCTCTGTGAGGCCGGGTTTCATGGACCATCTTCCACCTCACAGAGGGATACCAAGAGTACCCTCACGTCCCCCGAAGCTACTACTTCGTCACCCAGTTCGTTGGAGCTTTTATCTAAGTCAGATAATTTGCTCCTCCTCGTGTTTTAAGCGATGACCTACCGTACCGGGTTACTCATCTATTCATGAACTAGTCCCATGTCCTTGGCTAAGAATTATTACTTAGTTATACTTAACTAAGGTTTACCACTTAGCTTCTTTTCCCCGTTACCCTTGATTAACCACGATTTTCTACCTAGTTCCTCTAACTAGGGTTTTGTGTATTGGGTCAGGTGTTGTTATTCAGGTTCATGACTTAGCCCACCTACGAATCATGTCAAGAATGGCTAAGTATTTAAGTTCAAGACCTAGCCCTACAAGTTGATTAAGTATACCAAGGAGCTCATGACTTAACCCTATTCAATCACCAAGTCAATTTGGTTAAGTACTTGTTTATCTTAACCCTATCAGGTTATCGTGTTAGATTGGTTAAGCACAGATTATCTTAACCTCATCGGATTATCGAGTCGGATTGGTTAAATATAGGTTAACTTAACCCCATCCACTAGTCGTATTATAATGGTTAAGTATATTTAAAAGGTCTTATGACTTAACCCTACCAAGCCCCCATATTAGATTGGTTAAGTGTAGGTTACTTAACCTCATCAAATCATCATGTATAATTGGTTAAGTATAAGTTACTTAACCCCATTAAATTATCATGTTAAGTTGGTTAAGTATTGGTTACTTAACCTCATTGAATTACCAAGTTTAGATTGGTTAAGTGTTTAACTTAACCCCATCGAATTACCGTGCTTAGATTAGTTAAGTGAAGGTTACTTAACCCCATCTAATTATCGTGTTTAGATTAGTTAAGTCTAAATTACTTAACCCCATCTAATTACCAAGTCGGATTAGTTAAGTGTAAATTACTTAACCCCATCTAATTACCAAGTCAGATTAGTTAAGCGTAAATTACTTAACCCCATCCCCTAATTGTCTTGTATGGTTAAGTGTCATTAAGAAATCAAGCCCGGTCCCACTTAAACTACCCTTTCGTGTCATATCGGTTAAGTGTCATTAGTCAAATTTACTTAACCTTATCATGTGGCATTAATTTAATTAATGCACTCTCAACCTCTCACATTAGACCTTGTTGTGGTTACTAGTTAAGCCGGGCGGGTCCGGGTAGTTTTACACCACAACCTAGTCTAACCTCGGGTCTTGAGCGCGACATGACCAACTTCTCACATTGGATCCTATTGTTTGTAGCCACTAGTTAAGCCGAGCGGGTCCGGGTAGATTTATGCTACAAATTCAACCCAACCTCGAGTTGGCCACGTTCATGTTTGGTCTAGTGTCTTATTACACTTACAACCCACCCATGTCTAGTTCAAGTTCCATGTTTTACCCCCGTGTCATGACCATATTTAAATGTATCATGAATGTCATGTTCTCATGTAAACCCCATGTCAAGTTTTCCATGTCATACCCACGTTTTTCCTAAACTACCCAAACGTATTTCCAACCCAAGTGGAAGCGAGTCACGTAGTAGGGTATTATGTCAACATATTGGCCACAAACATGCATAGTATCATAAGGGAATTTGGCCACAAACATGCATAGTATCATAAGTGAATTTGGCCACAAACATGCATAGTATCATAAGGGAATTTGGCCGCAAGCATGCATAGTATCATAAGTGAATTTGGCCACAAACATGCATGATACATAAGGGGTTTGGGTTCATTTACACGCATAAGCCCCAAAAGCCAAATCTTTGCCAATGTTTCACAAGTCAAATGGTTCCCAAAGGTTCATGCTAGCATTCCATAGATAAAGATTCAAACTTGCAAGATATTCTAGGTTAAGCATAACATGAATAACATGATTTAGTCACTACGCATAGCCAAAAGTCATAGGTTCAAGAAAAGAGGCATGACAAGGTTCATATAGGCTAGCATACTTAGTTTAATCTCGTTTTATTCCATGCCATCATTAAAACTACCGTTTAGATCCAGAAGTAGCTAGAACTTTCATAGCGAGGCTTAGGGAAGGATCATGCATCGTCTTGACGAAGAAAGGTGGCTCCTTTGTTGAAGAAGCGTCATGAAACTCGCATAGCAACGTTGATTTGGCCTCTATTTGGTGTAGCAAGCTTGCACCTTTCGATTCAGATCCGATTTGCATGCATAGTCTCTTGGAGTTGGAGATGGAGGCCATGATCACTTGGCATTTGGGCAGCACTTCGTGGCATGAGTGAATTATGAGGGGTTAGGCTAGGTCTAGTGGTCTTTTTATAGATGTTAGGGTAGTTTTAGGCCGTAGGATAAACCCAAGGATAGATCTGAACCCTCAAAAATCGTCACAAGCCTCCAAAACAAGACCCAGGAGCCAAAACCAGAAGCAGGTGCACCAGGTCGTTGGTTCGACCAGGGGGGGTCGACCCAGGGGTCGACACCCATGTCGACCCCCTGTGGAGGGGTCGACCCTGGGGTCGACACCCATGTCGACCCCCTGGAGGGGGGGGGTCGACCCAGGGGTTGACACCCTGTGTGTCTGGCGGGAATTTTCCCGCCTCTCTTTCTGGGCTGAATCTCAAATCTGTTTTCGGGTTTGAATTTTCGTGAAACTTCGTTGGGCCTTAACTGGGTCATACGGACTCCGATTTACGAAATTTCGGACTCTATTTCGCGTATTTTTCCGAGATGAACGCAATGGCGCAACCCGTTTATCCTAATTCAGATTTTATAATTTAATTCTGCCTTGATTCTTGTCTTAACACGTTGCAAAAATTCGGGTTGTTACATCCTCCCCAACTTAAAGGATTTCGTCCCAGAAATCTCCAAGTTAGGAAGAACGTATCCTACCATCCATCATCCATCTACTCAAAACATCATCCACAGGCAACCATGGTCCTTAGATGATTTCTAATGCCATATGAACATATGCAAGAAAGTGTGTGTATATGTTCCTTTGCTAATGCTAATGATCAGGCCTGAATGATCTTCTAATGCAAATTATGTTTAGTGCCATGAATCCAACATGTATGCAAATAGCCCTAGTCATATAAACACTATATGTGTGCACAACCATTCATTCATATGCAACATCCACATGATAACACATTCAATTTCATCCATAAACAGGTATAAATACTCGTGCATATGCAACATGAAACGTGACCGCGTCAATCTAGTATCTAATGTGTATTCGCGCATCCACGAGCAACCACTTGCGACCATTTGCAACCATATCAATCATAACATGTTTCAAACACATGTTTACATCCATAGGATTCTACCTAAGGTTATCACGATAGGATAGAGGAGATAAACAAGGTAAACTCTGTAACAGAACTAAGATTGAGGATAGGACTGAGAGGATATACTTAAAAGGTAGCATGCGAGTAAGCTCTACGAAACAATAGGGATCAAGGATATACTCTTAGAAAGAGATTAAATGCGCGTATCTAGACTTCAATCTTCTAAGCCGCATTTTCTTGTGCTTAATCCCATCGTGCCCTGACCGTCTTTTATCTTCGCAATTCCGTAGTTCTTAATTCTTGTTCCCAAAATATGAGTTAGAACTCATTTCACCGTTGCTTCTCGTTCCACTTCCACTTATTCTTTTCCTAAAATACTTGGCTTAAACATAACTGCGTGCTCATGGTTCATGCAAGCTTTCCAAAAACCCAAATATGTTTAAGCCAAGTATTTTAGGCAAAGAATAAGTGGAAGTGGAACGAGAAGCAACGGTGAAATGAGTTCTAACTCATATTTTGGGAGCAAGAATTAAGAACTACGGAATTGCGAAGATAAAAGACGGTTAGGGCACGATGGGATTAAGCACAAGAAAATGCGGCTTAGAAGATTGAAGTCTAGATACGCGCATTTAATATCTTTCTAAGAGTATATCCTTGATCCCTATTGTTCCGTAGAGCTTACTCGCATGCTACCTTTTAAGTATATCCTCTCAGTCCTATCCTCAATCTTAGTTCTGTTACATTTGGTATCAGAGCATAAGGTTTACAAGATATGAGCAAAAGTGTTTTTGAAACTTACCTTTTGAAATGCAAGTTTTATCCGCTGCTTTACTACTCTGTTTTACTTATATGTTCTGTCTTGTGATATCTGCATGCATGTTTACCTTGTTTAAACGCCCCTCCAAAGCTAGTGTCCTTGCAAGAGTGGCACTGGCGGAGGTGGGGTGTTACAAACTCCCTACGGGGTTTGCAACAGAAACAGGACCGAGAGGATATTCACCAAAAGATAACATGCGAGCAAGCTTTACAGGAAAAACCAGGGATCAAGGATACACTCTTTAAAAAGAGGTACAATGCGCGTGTCTAGCCTTACGTCTTCTAAGTCGCGTTTCCTCGAGCTTAATTTCTCGGTGCCTTGACCATCTTCTTAACTCCATGATCTCGTAGCTCCTTGATTCCTATTTCCAAGATATGAGTTAGAACTCATTTCATTGTCGCATCTTATTCCACTTTCACTTATCCTTTCCCTAGTATACTTGGCCCAAACGTATCCACTTACTCATGCAAGCTCTCCAAAATTCACTAGGGAATTCTGGATCTCGTTTGCCGATGCCAATCCATGTTGCCAAGAGTACTTACTAGGGTGATTCCATAACTCATGCATAAGCGAAACGAACCGTCCGCCTTAGCGGCGAATTCTATTCGAACGGATTACCAACAACTACATCCCGAGATTCTAGGTATCTAACCATGACAGAACCCAAAAGGTTACACGAGACTTCGAGGGTATTACCAAGGTGAGTCGAGAGTCTAACTACCCTCTTTCCAAAACCGAGAATGGCACCCCTTATTGGATGACCACTTTATCCCTGGAATCCATCCACGGCCTAGAAACATAGGCATTCTGAAATCCAAACAAGTCATGAATAAATGGACCGATCGTCCAACAAGATTTGGGACAAAAATGGGATCTTCTATCATGCTAGTACTAAGGTGCAGAGACTCAACTATTGAGGCCGACTTATATGATGCGATGATCAATACAAGGTCTGGACGGGATGATAGAAAAGAAAGGCTAAGCCTTTAACAAAAACGGTACCATTTCTCTTAGGTACGCTAGAAATGAGAGCATACAATTGCCCTCTCGCTGATCTTGTCCTTATCTTCCTTTGTGGATCAAGCCATACCAACAAGTTGCTCATCCTTAAGCTCGTGTCCTTTATCCTTGCTCTTATTATCCCTTCTTATAACTTCGGTAACAGGTCTCTCGAGAACTTTATCCATCGCACGAGGAAAACACTCACGTAGTTAGACAAGGATTAGTCGCAGCTAAAACTACTATGACTACAGATGGAGGAAAGAAAGGAAAAGGGATTCAATCAAGGAATCAAAGGATAGTGCTAATGGCTTTTGGGGAATAGTCTTTAAAAACTTTTCTTGAAAAATGCTTCTTTATAAACGGTTTCTCAAATAGTTTTCGGAAGGTTTAAAAAAACTTTTGCCTAGTCTGGTAACCTTCTTCTCTGATACCAAATGTAACACCCCACCTCCGCTAGGGTCACTCACAAAGGGAATGCACTAGGTTTGGTGAAGCATTATCGAGGTAAACATGCACAGAAATATTACAAGACAGAACAAATATAAAATAGCGGAAGTAATACAAATTTCATTACCTTATAAAATAAGGTCTAAAGCCTTTTACATCAGAATACATCAAAACCTGTCTTGCAATAGTAAAGAAGCATAAAACCATTTCATAAATTATTCCCCAAGTAAAACAGTAAAGTAGCCATAGCCAAGGAAAATCCAAGCCATGCGTGATGACCTTCAAGCAGAGGAAGTCTGAACTAAATAACAGTGTTTCCTCCCTGAAAACCTGGGGGGGGAACGGAAGACAAAGAGGCGAAAGAAAACGGGGTCAGTCATAAAGACTGGTAAGTCCTATCTACTTCCAGCATAAAAACAGGTAAAGGTAACATGACATGCATAAACTGAAAGTAAACATAAGGATGACCACAAGATAGATAAGTTAAACCAAGATAACTGGATGAACTATTGTAGCAAGGTAAACCAAGGTATCATGATAAACTACGGTGTTAAGATAAATCAAGGTGTCACATCGTCAGGTTTCTATCAAGTATACTATCCCAAGGTATCTATCATGTATATCATCCCACGGTATCTATCACGTACAACATCCCAAGGTATTTATCATGTATATTTGCTCTGCACCCCTCGTACTAGTATCCCAACCCGCGTCATGTGTCAACTATGAATGTCACTTGCCCAATGTCATGTAATGGTCCATGTCAACCTAATATATATAACATATGTAGGTTTTCCCAACTCGTATGTTTCTTTCCATGTATAAATTCAGTCCTTTGCCGTAGGCCATACGGGCTTTCCCATGTAAACGTTTTATGCTTGAAGTTATTTTGGACTGCTACCCTTGATCTGGTTATGTTTTCCTACTATGAACTATCGCGTGTTCACTCAGGATTTTTGCCACCTAGGACCACTAGGGATTATGCTACCTAATGAACGTTTCCGTGTCTCGGTTTGGGTTCAAACCACCTAGGGCCACTAGGGATTATGCCACTCGTCAACCGCGCCCTTTATCCCGCGTATGTATCGTGAATCGTTTTCCATGTCTAGACGCACATGTTCCTCAATGTGCCATCCGAGTTCCGTGCCAGGGCAAATCAAGAAATACGGAACTCGGTCGGGAGCTTCAAGTCGTCTGCTGATGCAGATATCAAGGTCTGTTTTTGTACCCGTGGCTATGGTCCCACGTGACCCCTCCCTCAAATACTGAAAGGCAATCCAAGAAAAATCATGTATGAGAACCACATCCCGGCCCCACTTTCCTATGGGCCAACCTCACCCATGACTTGATAGCAAGAACATGGTCTGTTGGGGGTTCCCTGCCTTTTCGTTCGTACATGATTAACTAAAGATGGTAGGTAGTCGGCTACGTGCTATCCAGGGCAAAATCAAGTATCGTCGACTCCACGCTAATCCATCCCAGTCTTTAGGTCGCTCGCATAGCAACCAAGGCATACTCTTGGATCTTCTACCACAGACCTTAACCTCTGTGAGGCCGGGTTTCATGGACCATCTGCCACCTAACAGAGGGATACCAAGAGTACCCTCACGTCCCCCGAAGCTACCGCTTCGTCACCCAGTTCGTTGGAGCTTTTATCTAAGTCAGATAATTTGCTCCTCCTCGTGTTTTAAGCGATGACCTACCGTACCGGGTTACTCATCTATTCATGAACTAGTCCCATGTCCTTGGCTAAGAATTATTACTTAGTTATACTTAACTAAGGTTTACCACTTAGCTTCTTTTCCCCATTACCCTTGATTAACCACGATTTTCTACCTAGTTCCTCTAACTAGGGTTTTGTCTATTGGGTCAGGTGTTGTTATTCAGGTTCATGACTTAGCCCGCCTACGAATCATGTCAAGATTGGCTAAGTATTTAAGTTCAAGACCTAGCCCTACAAGTTGATTAAGTATACCAAGGAGCTCATGACTTAACCCTATTCAATCACCAAGTCAATTTGGTTAAGTACTTGTTTATCTTAACCCTATCAGGTTATCATGTTAGATTGGTTAAGCACAGATTATCTTAACCTCATCGGATTATCGAGTCGGATTGGTTAAGTATAGGTTAACTTAACCCCATCCACTAATCGTATTATAATGGTTAAGTATATTTAAAAGGTCTTATGACTTAACCCTACCAGGCCCCCATATTAGATTGGTTAAGTGTAGGTTACTTAACCTCATCAAATCATCAGGTATAATTGGTTAAGTATAAGTTACTTAACCCCATTAAATTATCATGTTAAGTTACTTAAGTATTGGTTACTTAACCTCATTGAATTACCAAGTTTAGATTGGGTAAGTGTTTAACTTAACCCCATCGAATTACCGTGCTTAGATTAGTTAAGTGAAGGTTACTTAACCCCATCTAATTACCGTGTTTAGATTAGTTAAGTCTAAATTACTTAACCCCATCTAATTACCAAGTCGGATTAGTTAAGTGTAAATTACTTAACCCCATCTAATTACCAAGTCGGATTAGTTAAGCGTAAATTACTTAACCCCATCCCCTAATTGTCTTGTATGGTTAAGTGTCATTAAGAAATCAAGCCCGGTCCCTCTTAACCTACCCTTTCGTGTCATATCGGTTAAGTGTCATTAGTCAAATTTACTTAACCTTATCATGTGGCATTAATTTAATTAATGCACTCTCAACCTCTCACATTAGACCTTGTTGTGGTTACTAGTTAAGCCGGACGGGTCCAGGTAGTTTTACACCACAACCTAGTCTAACCTCGGGTCTTAAGCGCGACATGACCAACTTCTCACATTGGATCCTATTGTTTGTAGCCACTAGTTAAGCCGGGCGGGTCCAGGTAGATTTATGCTACAAACTCAACCCAACCTCGAGTTGGCCACGTTCATGTTTGGTCTAGTGTCTTATTACACTTACAAACCACCCATGTCTAGTTCAAGTTCCATGTTTTACCCCCGTGTCATGACCATATTTAAATGTATCATGAATGTCATGTTCTCATGTAAACCCCATGTCTAAGTTTTCCATGTCATACCCACGTTTTTCCTAAACTACCCAAACGTATTTCCAACCCAAGTGGAAGCGAGTCACGTAGTAGGGTATTATGTCAACATATTGGCCACAAACATGCATAGTATCATAAGGGAATTTGGCCACAAACATGCATAGTATCATAAGTGAATTTGGCCACAAACATGCATAGTATCATAAGGGAATTTGGCCGCAAGCATGCATAGTATCATAAGTGAATTTGGCCACAAACATGCATGATACATAAGGGGTTTGGGTTCATTTACATGCATAAGCCCCAAAGTCAAATCTTTGCCAATGTTTCACAAGTCAAATGGTTCCCAAAGGTTCATGCTAGCATTCCATAGATAAGATTCAAACTTGCAAGATATACTAGGTTAAGCATAACATGAATAGCATGATTTAGTCACTACGCATAGCCAAAAGTCATAGGTTCAAGCAAAAGAGGCATGGCAAGGTTCATATAGGCTAGCATACTTAGTTTAATCTCGTTTTATTCCATGCCATCATTAAAACTACCGTTTAGATCCAGAAGTAGCTAGAACTTACATAGCGAGGCTTAGGGAAGGATCATGCATCGTCTTGACGAAGAAAGGTGGCTCCTTTGTTGAAGAAGCGTCATGAAACTCGCATAGCAACGTTGATTTGGCCTCTATTTGGTGTAGCAAGCTTGCACCTTTCGATTCAGATCCGATTTGCATGCATAGTCTCTTGGAGTTGGAGATGGAGGCCATGATCACTTGGCATTTGGGCAGCACTTCGTGGCATGAGTGAATTATGAGGGGTTAGGCTAGGTCTAGTGGTCTTTTTATAGATGTTAGGGTAGTTTTAGGCCGTAGGATAAACCCTAGGATAGATCTGAACCCTCAAAAATCATCACAAGCCTCCAAAACAAGACCCAGGAGCCAAAACCAGAAGCAGGTGCACCAGGTCGCTGGTTCGACCAGGGGGGGTCGACCCAGGGGTCGACACCCATGTCGACCCCCTGGAGGGGGGGTCGACCCGGGGGTCGACACCCTGTGTGTCTGGCGGAAATTTTCCCGCCTCTCTTTCTGGGCTGAATCTCAAATCTGTTTTCGGGTTTGAATTTTCGTGTAACTTCGTTGGGCCTTAACTGGGTCATACGGACTCCGATTTACGAAATTTCGGACTCTATTTCGTGTATTTTTCCGAGACGAACGCAATGGCGCAACCCGTTTATCCTGATTCAGATTTTATAATTTAATTCTGCCTTGATTCTTGTCTTAACACGTTGCAAAAATTCGGGTTGTTACAGTACCCAAAAGCTTTGTGAGTGACCAAGACCCGTTGTTGACAAGTGGGTTTTGGAAGAGCTTACAAGAGGCTCTAGGGACAGGATTACATCTTAGTACCGCATATCATCCTTAGACCGACGGTCAGACGGAGAGGGAGAATCATACATTGTAAGATCTCTTGAGAGCTTGTATATTGGATTTTGGTCGATCATGGGATGACCATTTGCATCTAGTAGAGTTTGCATATAATAATAGCTACCAATCCAGTATCGGTATGGCTCCATATGAAGCTTTGTACGGAAGACCGTGCAACTCACCATCATGTTGGATAGAGACTGGCGAGAAGTTTGTGCTTGGACCAGATGTGGTGAGGGAAACTTCCGATAAGATCAAGATCATTCAACAATGAATGAAAGATGCCCAAGATAGGTAGAAGAGTTATGCTGATAAGAGGAGAAGAGACTTAAAATTCTCCGTTGGTGACTTGGTGTTTGTCAAGATTTCTCCGTTGAAGAGCGTGATACGATTTGGCAGGAGAGACAAGTTAACACCAAGATTTGTTGGCCCATTCCCTGTTGTTGAACCAGTCGGGAATTTGGCATATAGAGTTGACTTACCAGAGAAGATGGCGGGGGTTCAAAATGTATTTCATGTTTCCCAACTAAGGAAGTTCATTCACGACTCAGATATGACTATCTCACCTGATCAGTTAGAGGACTTCGAAGTAGAACCCGAGGCGGTTGGGAACCGCAAGCCGATTCGTATTGTGGGGCACGATACGAAGTAACTTCGAATGAAGACGGTGAAGCTAGTCAAGGTTTAGTGGGGCGAGAATGAGAATGATTGTACTTGGGAGACAGAGGAGAGCATTAGGAAGGCGTATCCAGAACTCTTTGCCTGGTAAGATTTACTTTATAATTTAGTTTTTCCACATGCTAGGATAGGCTTGCCTTACTTGTTTTGCATGTTTGATTGTTGTTTTATGGTTGATAGGCATGCGGGAACCTTTGTGTGTGTTTTGATTAGGAAATTTCGGGGGCGAAATTTCTTAAGGGGGGAAGAGTGTAACGACCCGTATTCTACACATCATAGGATCGTAGAATATTTATTTCTTTCCCATGTGAAGTCATATGGTCATGTAACCTTGGGAAACATCCATTAGAGTCATTTCCCATGTTCATGATTTTTGTCGATTTTTAAATGACCATTTTGCCCCTAGCTGATCTTGTTTTGGCCATAACTTTTGATTGGGAAGGAATTTTGACTTGAAACCACTTCCATTAGATTCGTTTGATGGTTTACCTTTCCGTAGAGTGGTCATAATGGCCAAACAGACTTACCGTTTGGGAGATATGGCTGAAATAAGGTTTGGAGGGTGAAAAATTGCTTAACCGGGCCAAATCGGGTGATTAGTGAGTAGGACCATAACCCATTTCGGGATTGGGGTTATGGGAAGGCTGAAATGAGATGGAGAATCATTCCATTTCAGTTTTCTAGCCTCCACTTATCATCAAGGAACCCTAAAAATGGCCTCCAACCTCTAAATCACCTCCAAATTATCTTTTGGTCAAGGATTAAGCTTAGCAACCTCTAATCAAGGGAGATCTACACCAAATCAACATTGGAGCTACTGTTTGGCATTGGGATTCACATCAAATCAGAGATTTATTTCAGATCTTAGTTTATTTGTGGCTAAGGTGAGTGATTTGCATAGTTTTGCACTAATTATGTTTAATTAAGGGTAATAAGTGTTAATTAGCGAACTTATACACTAATAAATTCGGGAAAAATGTTCATAAATTCCTAAATGATGTTTTAGACCTCTGATATGAATTTGGGTTAATTTGGTTAAGTTTTGCTAATCCTATCATTAGTTTCACCTAAACATGCTTAAGGGGAAATATGGGATTTTGGGTATGTTTGATCCATTTTAACCTATCATATTGATGTTTTGATGTTTGTGGTTGATTATGCATGTTGCTATGACTGTATGATATGCTTTGTGATTGATTTCAATAGTTAGAATGGTCGAAAAACGCCGTCGAATGGCGTAAACACTTGCTGGAAAAGCTTCAGGAAACAGTGCAGGTTTCGGATCGGATATGGGGGCTCGGATTGGATATGTTGAACTGGGCAAGGGATTCGATCGGATCGGAACCTGACACTTGGGAAAATTAGCAAAAAGGAAGGCCACGCTAACTGAACTGGGATCGGATCGGATAAAGGAAAAGCGATCGGATCGGATAAAGAAGGAGGGATCAGATTGGAGCACGTGAAGGATGAGGGAGCGGATCGGAGTGGAAGCACGAACTGGAGGGGAGGTGGCACCCGACCCGACCTGAGGTGGGACACCCGACCCGACCTGAAAAAGGATACTCGACCCGAACCGAAGCGATGGAGTGGACCGACTCGAACCGCTATAGAGGAAGACCCGAACTGACGCAACGCAGGGGAACCGATCCGAACCGATAACTTGAAGGGAACCCGACCCGACCCAGTATTGATCAATAACCCGAGATGCAAAGGTAGTCCAATATGGGAAGTTAGAGCTCAGGATCCAGTTGGGAACCGATGAGTTCACTTCATAGTTGGGCTTTGCTGCGGGACGTGTGCTAAGGAGTTGTCGACGTTCATAACTTTGATTCACCACTAAAAATGAATGATGGCTACTTATCAGTGCAGTAGGGTCATTATGACCCGAAGGGCAAGGTGATGGTAGCAAGACTACGTTATTAGTGCAGTAGAGTCATTACGACTCGAGGGGCAAGGTGATGCGTAGTAAGACTATGAGCCAGCGAAGATGGGGTGAATAACTCCATGGGGCAAGTGGACATAGTAAGGATTGGTAAGGCTATGAGCCAGCGCAGATGGGGTGAATAACTCCATGGGGCAGGTGGACATAGCGAAGGATTAGTGGCTATGTTATCAGGGCAGTGAAGCCATTTTTTGACTTCATGGGGGCAAAGTGATCGTAGCAAGGGTGGGTGATCGAAGTGGTGAATATCGTATGCTTTACGCACTGAGTGAGAGATGTGAGGATGGATGCTATGTTTGATTGTTTGCCATCATTATGACATGCACACCCCCACCTCCGTATCTTTACACCTTTTGATATGGCACCTTAGAGTGTTGTACAGTATGTAGTGCTAACTCTTTGGTTGCAGGTCCAGGTTCAGGTATGTTTTAGTCTACCTGTTATTGTTCACTTTAGATGCTTATCGCTCATACCAGGCTTTATGTCTGACCCGGAGTTTTATGTCTCCTCTTATTACTCTGGGTGCTCACACGAGCAGACTAGAGACAGGTTAGCTGGTGGTGCGCGAGTAGCTGATTCGGAGGCGGGCAGGAGGCTGGCACGTATGATATATAGATATTCTCCCTGTGTCGCTGGTGGTCGCTACTTGGGCATTAGTAGTGTACCTCCTTTATGTTGCTTTTGCTTTGAGACAGTTTGAAAAATTGTAATAAGCTATATTTTGGATTTTCGCTGCTATGATGCTTAGTTCTGGTTTTTAGCTTATGCACTGTCTCTCCTGTTTTATGTCAAGTATGTTATTATTATATTTTATTCTATGCACTGTGAGACATTCTACAGGTTCTTTGTATGTTCATTTCCTTCTTCCTTTTTCCTTCTGACGACCCGTTCCGTGCTAACTGGACATGTGTACAGCGCACTTTTGGAGTAAATGTCGGTTGGTGCGGGGCGGGCTGTCACATAGACAATATATAATCAGTAGCATCATTTTAAAATCAAAATGCCAAAAAGTTTATGCGAAAAATGTTCAGTAGAAAAACGTGCAATGAAATAAGTGACCCAAGAGGAGATATAGACAAAAATGAACATCACAGTTCAGGGTATGAACAAATTTCAAGCTATCATAAATAGAAAACTGAAAGTGAATACATGGCCATGCATCGTGTAGCATGCATACACATTAGAAATTCAAAACAAACATACAAATATTTGAAGTTCGAACAGAGAAATTGATAGCTTTAAAAACAGGTGGTGGTAGATGCATAGGCTTCTGGCGATCACTGGTTCTGAAATGTTCATCGTCCTTTCTTTTATCACTCTTTGGCTGTTAGCGATACTGGGTACGATTTATTTTCCACATCATCATCCTGAACTAAAATACAAACTGACAGCATATACAATTTCTAACTATTGAACCATAAAAGCAATTGAAATAATCCATGTAAAAAAAATGATTTATATCATATTTTTGGCCAAGCTCTTAAAATTAGCAGCATAATTTGTTGGAATTTCTATATACTTTATGATTTACCAATCATGAAATTCCATATTTAAATACATGACCCATATTGATTTAACTGAGAAGAAATCAGAGAAAGTAAAATGAATTAGCGGAAGCCATACCTGAATCCAGATGTTTACAGAGAGAAGATTAACCAAATTAAGTCATGGATTTGATTATCAAACCTGACACAAGCTCTAGATCTGAATCGATAGTTGTTGCTTTCATCAACTGAATCCATGAGTGTTTGTTAAAGAGGATCGGCTTGGTTTTGGATCTTCCAAATTGACACAAGTTCGGATGTAAATGTATTTCTTCTGAGGGGATAAAGAGAATACGCTGAAAACTTGTGTAATTTGGGGACCATAACCCCTAATTTATAACGTTGTAATATTTTCAGTTCGGCCCTTCATCAAACTGAAAAATATTCTGGTCTCTACGCATTTCTTCCATAACAACCGAATATTTATGCCAATAAATACTATTACCCTATTTGACCACTTTAATTGGCATTCACACCTAAATAGCATTACACATTATATTTAAATGTGTGGCCCACATAATAGAAATATTCTAACAATCTCCCCCTGGGCCACATATTTAATAACCTTAAATGTGTTTAACTTTATAAGCTCCAAATTCTGCTATTTATGCCATACGGTGTTTTCTTAAACAATCTCATCCATTAACCATGCTGACAAAGGATCAAAGCGGCTTTCGTTATCTTTAATGTAACTAAACCCATCAATGGTCACGTATACCAACACAATCAAATGACATAGATCAATTATGGATGCGTAGCATGAAAATTACATGAGATGTGATCATTACATGTCTATTCCCAACTGGTCCAACTTTAGTGAGATCAAAATGTTCAATGTTTGAACAACTTAGAATGCAAACAATACTTTATAACTTTATTTTTGATCAGAAAAAGAACTTGATATATATATATATATATATATATATATATATATATATATATATTTAACCGAAGCATAAAGCAATGAGTCGTACGACAATACCAAATACAAACTCCCCCTGAATCAAAATATCCTTACGTAAAAGATTACACCGATTGAGCTACATGCTCATGAAAGACCATAAGTAATAATCTTTTGGTAAGCGGATCCGCCATAATGGAGTTTGTTCAAAGTATGCTCTATGAATTAAAATATAGTTTGCACTCTTCCCTAATTGGAAAATAATATATTCTTTATTGTCACAATGTTACTTTAATGGTCTTTCAATTATTTATTAATAACATATAGTCTTGTGACACAATTTCACAATTATTTTCCATAGTTGGATGTCTTGTAATTAAATATAAACTATATTTCCATAGTAGTGGAAGCTATAAGTGATTGCATGACACTTTCCTTATATAATTCCACTCTATATTGTCATCACCTTAAGTGGATCTTTTGCAGCAATGACATCCACAAATTATTTGAATCGTAATTCTTTATGATCTCCAACCGATTCAATCTTTTATCTATGAGCATATAACCTTTTTTTTTATTCTTTAAAGATACTTCATAACCATTTTGGTTATTAACAGGTGATCCACTTTCAATATCAATAAGATATCTACCAAGTAATAAACACGACACCCATATGTGTATATACTTTAGTATGCATTAAAATCCAAACTACAAACGCATGAGAAATCACATGCATTTCTTTAGTTTCAAGAATGGTAGCACTTATCTGTTTTGGTAGGAAATAAATAAATAAATCGCATTTTACATACCAAACCTTTTTAAGCTCTTATCTTCCAAATTCTTTTGTAATAATCCAAATATCACCCCATGAACAATAATGGTATATTTGAATTCCAAATACAAAAGACTAATCCATAAGTTGATTTCTTAAGTAGTTTCATCAATGTCTCCATTGAGAAACATGACTTCAATTTCCATCAGATATTGCTCAAAAGTACATGATACAATAAGCTCCAAAGTGATTCTAAAGAATCATCTGCTAAGTTCAAAAGAAACATTCTTTACAGAAAACAAAAATTCCTTTTAAGAATAGTGTCTTCACAAAAGTCCATTATATGATTCCATATTACCCACTTGATCCCTTTTGGCTTTGAGTAGTTATTCAAAACCAATGATCTTGTTACTTAAGTTAGAGGAAATTTCAAACTTTATTATCCATATAGATTTATACTATATGTTCTTTTCTTAAATCCACAATTTTTTTTTAAATTAGTACCTTACATGGATTAATGTAGGTTCAAAGAATTATCTTTACCAATCCACTATTTATCTTTATGAAGAAATACTACATGGTCATCTGAAATAACATTTCTTTCCTTTTAGGTGGATTTCCTTAGTGATCTTGCATTGGGGTTGTTGAGTCTGTTTTCTTGAAACAGTAAACCTTAACATGCAGAACAATTTCTTTACCATTTTCTTATTATGCTTCCTAATTTACTTCTTATTAATGGAATGAAACAAATCATACAAATTATCCAAAGAAGTAACTATAATTGAATCAGAGGTGATTCTCTTTAAGGACAATGATTATACTTTATTTCTCCCCTAAATTCAACATTCTCAAGAAGTTGTTGCATTTCCCATCATTAAACTTTTCTTTAGTGTGGGTTCATAAAATTATACCTTTAAAGTCGCTTAGAATACCAATAAAGTATTTCCACCTTTTTGATATCTCAATCTATAACTTCTTAATAAGCTTAAATATATAATTATATCAGCCATCGAAACAAAATTGAGATATCATTACAAAAGCTAGCAGACATAACTTAGATATTAGACATTAGGAGCTTTAATTATATAAATGTTTGAATTTATCCATAAATCAACATTATTATTTCTTAATGAACAATAATAATCTATTTTGTTCATATTAGAAATATAAAATCGAAATTTGTCTAAATGACAACATAAAATAAATTCAAACAATTCAACTGAAATTTCAATAATTACTTTAAAAAATATCTAATATACTTTACCTTATATGTCTGCATATTTTATTAAAGAAATAACTATAAATACATCTCTATGTTATTTCTTTTCTTCTAGATTCATAGCGGCTTCATTATCTTCATTTATACATTTGTTTACAATGTATGGCAAATGAGTACTTCCGACATTATCATGCTTCATGTTTCTAATTCTTACCATAAACCGAAATAAACTCAGAAAGAGAACACTTTATTCTCAAATTATTATTTTACAACAATAATATTCTTAAAATAGCTATTGCACCAAAAAATTAGTAATAATTTGAGTGCTTTTGACTTTTGAAGCAAGATTATTTCTATATAGTACTCATTTATGTTTCTTTTACTTTGACTTTATGGAACCAAGCACCACAAATTATGCTTGTTTCCCCTTATTGTTTCCATAAAACGCTTTCCATTCTCAGTATATAACTTATCAAAATTAATTATCCTTATGTAGCACATCATTGAAAAATTTAAACAATACTTCACCATATAATCCTTTTACTCTTGCTGTTTGAGTTATATCATCTTTCAATATTCTTTTTAATATCAAAAGAACATTTAACTGTAATAGGGTTGAATAAGAGCCCCTTAATTGCAAGAGCTAGATCTATGAATTCAAGGGAAGACAACATATCATCTTACTATTCATTATACATAGTCTCATACAAGATGAGAATGCACTAAAAATTGGCAGATACTTTAACCAAATTGGTTGAAAATTGAACAAAAAACAAAGCTTGACCTTGTATGCTCATAGCCAAATTTCAGCCGTAGTAAATTCAAATAATTGGTTAGTCTCTTATCAAGATACCTAGTACACATTGATATCAAGTCTTTGGACAATATTATCAATTGTAAGTGGTACTCTTGTTGTAATAATCAAACACTGACAATAAATTCAAGTCAAATAACAACCTTCATTTGGGCCGATTAATTATTCACTCGAATTTTTTTTTTTATAATTGTCACGTATTTATCATCACACATGTGTAAGTAATACGGCCAAATATTAGCCTTCCTTTGGACCGACTAATACTCGCATGAATAACTACACACAAATATCAAACATTTTCATGAACAACCAAAATAACAGAGGTCACTTTGGTGACATGTTTATTCCAATCAGATCAATACGAATGTAAGATATTTACAGTTATAAAGAGACACCAAAATTATATTTGAACTTCTTTCTTACTGTTTGTACAATGTACCTCAAGTGCTATAAAATACTCAAAAAATGATTTTGGTTCATGTAACAGCTAAAGATTCCGAAACAAAAATAGTGGGCATAGTAAATTCAAATAACCAGTTAGTCTCTTATCAAGATGCCTAGTACACATAAATATCAAGTCTTTGGACAGTAATATCAACTGGAAGTGGCACTCTTTTTGTAACAATCAAACACTGACAATAAATTCAAATCAAATAACAACCTTCCTTTGGGCCGATTAATTATTCACTCGAAAAAAAAACTTTATAATTGTCACGTATTTATCATCACACATGTGTAAGTGATACGGCCAAATATTAGCCTTCCTTTGGGCGACTAATACTCGCATGAATAACTACACACAAATATCAAACATTTTTATGAACAACCAAAATAACATAGGTCACTTTGGTGACATGTTTATTCCAATCAGATCAATACGAATGTAAGATATTTACAGTTATAAAGAGACACCAGAATTATATTTGAATTTATTTCTTACTGTTTTCACAGTGGCCTTAAGTGCCATAAAACACTAAAAAAAATGTTTTATGCCTATGTAAGAGTTAAAAATTTCAAAGCAAAACTCTTAATGTAGCAATAAATGCATTAGTCATAGCAATTTTAATCTTTTTCTTTAGGCATATGACTATATTCATGACATTCCTTAATAAATATGATAAAATTTATCATAAATAAATTACATAACAAATATCATAAATTAATGCCAGAATTAATGCCACATAAAAAAGAAATTACAAATAAATGACACAGTAAATGTCGCGCTGAATAACATCCATGAACATAATAGCTATGATGTATATCTGACCATAGTATAGCTACATGAAATGCTACTATGTCATTTTATTTTATTTTGCTTTATTATTGGAATACTTAACTGAGCTAAATTACTTAATTTCCATAACTGAAGCATTTAACGTATTTATGATTTTACCATAACAACCACAATTAATGCATTTATAACAAAAAATAAATGCAAAGGACCGTTATGTGACAAAAAAAAAAAAGTAAACCAATATTATAGCAAATTGTTTTAATTGCAAATATATATAAAACAATGAAACAAAAATCATTTTATCTCAGATCTAGGCATGCATAAATATCTCAAAAGGAGCATACTTGATTCAAAATTTCTAAAATATGTCAAATACCATATATATAAATATATGTCCATATTAATTAAATCAAGTAGCCAGATTCATATGTCATTGCATAAATGGTTCTAGATTATTCAAACCATTCTACAACATCAATAAACATTAAAGGAAAACAACTGTACATACATATCCAAAAATTTCATTCATATTGAAATCCATAAGTAATTCAGAATGATATGCATTAACTTGTGATGTTATGACTAACAACAAGTTGTTTTCCAAATTTAGAGAGATTCATTTTATTTTCTAAAATAAAATTAATGACCTTAAAAATTAATCATTTAGATCAAAAGAGTTTCATAAGTTACCCATTAATTTTCAAAACAAGAAATTGTACAAAATCAAAACCAAATCTTCACAAAAAAATAATAATTTTCCCAATGAAATCAATAATGGGTGGCTCCGATACCACTTGTTGGAATTTCTATATACTTTATGATTTACCAATCATGAAATTCCATATTTAAATACATGACCCATATTGATTTAATTGAGAAGAAATCAGATAAAGTAAAATGAATTAGCGGAAGCCATACCTGAATCCAGATGTTTACAGAGAGAAGATTAACCAAATTAAGTCATGGATTTGATTATCAAACCTGACACAAGCTCTAGATCTGAATCGATAGTTGTTGCTTTCATCAACTGAATCCATGAGTGTTTGTTAAAGAGGATCGGCTTGGTTTTGGATCTTCCAAAATGACACAAGTTCAGATGTAAATGTATTTCTTCTGAGGGGATAAAGAGAATACGCTGAAAACTTGTGTAATTTGGGGACCATAATCCCTAATTTATAACATTGTAATATTTTCAGTTCGGCCCTTCATCAAACTGAAAAATATTCTGTTCTCTACGCATTTCTTCCATAATAACTGAATATTTATGCCAATAAATACTATTACCCTATTTGACCACTTTAATTGGCAGTCACACCTAAATAGCATTACACATTATATTTAAATGTGTAGCCCACATAATAAAAATATTCTAACATAATTCGCTTGGATTCCACATTTTAGAGCATAAAATGAATTATAAGTAGTGGCTTCAAAATGGAACGTTCAATTCAAATATTTAGAAGACACCCCGAACTTTTGCTGTAATATTTCATAGTTATTATTTAAAACTTCAGTCAAGTTAGCTAATTTATAACAGGAAGATTGTAATCTATATTCATACTTATAGATTAAACATGTAAAGATACATATATAAGTTGTCTAATTTATAGCAAATGGGTATCATTTGGAAATTGACATACTTTGTTAAAGATACATAATAATTGGTAACTTCAGTTAGCTGACTAAGCAAATACATATGTATCGTTCAGGTGGACCAACCCCTTTTATTTTTATGCTGCCTAGAATAATGTAGTTAAAAAAGACAACACTGGTTAAAACTGTTAATGAAAAACAGTACTAAGGTAATAAGAATATGAATATTAATTTTCTTTTTTCTGAAATTCTGCTGATTGAAAAGTAAGTCTGAAAGCATTCAAATGAGCAAATAAAACATAAATTAAGTGAGATATACTGCTCCAGATTTGATAATTTTCATTATATCAGCCAACGTGTTATATGCATTTATCATCAAGCATAAGTAAACTTTCCAAGGACATACCAAAAAGTCATGGAATACAATAAAACTCAATGCGACCAAAATTCTAACCACTATCAACACAGACAGCTTCTTGCAGCCTATCCTGGCCAACGTGACTATTTGCCTATGTAAGTATGAAGATCAGCATAACTAAACTCCTGTTAGTTAATGTACAACCAACAAGACGTACCCCGTTACTGCCGGTATGCGAAGCGCAGGCCAAACCATCAAACACGAGTACATCAATTGCAGGTGATCCCTTTGTTCCTACGCTAATTCAACGTGCTTAGCTTATAACTGCTGGTATAACCTATTACTATTATAAGATTTAATAAATTACCGTCACATGGGTAGCGCCTATTTAAATTGAAGCAAATGAACGTCATTATAATGGTTAGAAAAAGTCCATACATACTTTTCTGCAAAGTCAATGTAAAAATAGAAACGAAAATTGACTATCACATGGATTTATGATTTAAGAAGAAATATGATATTTTAGAACTGCTAACTTTTATGAATCCCATGCTACACAGGTAACAATAAGAAAACATTATATAAATGGTTAATAGCTATTTTTTATCTATATTTATGTATGCACAGTTTTCTTATTTTAATCTTTTTTATTAGAACTTAAACATGTAATTGGTCATAACAAAATAAGCGAGGGAATTTGTTAATTTAAGCAACACCTCAAATGGAGCGAAAAAAGTTGCGATGTCTTAAGATACGATCTTCTTCCCTGTCAGATTCTATGATAGAGACTATAAAGATATCTGCAAAATTAAGATTCAAGGTGAGAAACTATTGTCATCCGTAAAAAATTGATTCAAAACAATATGAAGTTATTGTATCAATAAAAGATTTGAAATGTAAACCAAATCACCTCTAGGCTCCAACTGGGAGTAAACTTTAGAACTGGTAAGAGAAAAAAAAAAAATCTCATATGCATAATTTGTTACATGAACGAATCAAATGACTTTGAGCATCTTAAAAGTTCCTCTTAAACAAATATGACAACGATAAATAAAGTAATGACAATTTTGCAAGGAGGAGACATCCTGATATGAAATGATCATTTTCCATTCAAACTTCTTGCTAGGTATAGTTAATTCATCAATTTAGTTTCCCTCGCAGCTGCATCGGATCCCATAGTTAAAAAGTTAATCCATGAGCTAATTCAACTGGGAATCAGTACAGCTGCATCGAAGACTCACAATTGTATAACCTGTCAAGTAAGAAATGAGGTTTCTAGCCAAAATAAAAAAAAATGTAGTTACTGTTTGGTGTAGGCATATTTTCTTTTATGATTTCATAGACTGTTGTTATATGCTAAATAAGCACTATAGTAGTAGCAAATATATATATATATATATATATATATATATATATATATATATATATATATATACACACACACACACACACACACACACACACACACACACACATATGAATATTGATATACTCTATTTTCTAGTGTAGTGTAGTTGGAATATTTTTGAGAAAGTGATTGCCACATACAAAGTAGACACAGTGGCAAAATGCAACCCAAAAATTAGTTGCAACATCATCCACAATCAATTTTATATCTCACACATCAGTCCCCAAAACCTCGTGTCAGGAATATATATAAATATAGGTGAGGTGTTTGAATATAAAATGACGTCCAAATGATAATTTCTTCTGCATGAACATTTGTATGGTTTGTGAACTGGAAACATAAAAACCTACCCCCCGTTTTTATTCCTTAATAGAAGAATTTTACTAAGAAGATGGACATGATTATGTGATAATCACACATACTTACACTTATTCTGAAAATGATTAATCATAAGAACTCTTTTGTTTGAGTTTTACCACTCTTACCACTCCACGGTAAGAATACCTATTGACCAAAATCATGACAGAGTATACATTTAGTAATGCATTAGTAATGAATTGCGAACTATCTTAAATGAATTTACTTTGTTCAAAAAAAATCTAGTATTAAATAACCAAAAGAGATACCGTTAAAAGGGCTGAATTCAAATGTGGAAATAATATTTTTGAAAACAATTAAGGATCCCTGAAAATTTGTACACAGGTTAAGAAGAAAAATAGGAAAAAGAGATAACCAAGAATCAAAGAAATCTGCATGATTAAATATTTTATAATTAGTTGAATTCTGTTATAAAAATTGAATTTATTATTTGGCAATATCTATTGATATGTAAATTTTTAAAAGACATTTACATTTCATGTATGAAAATACAGATAATCATGGTAGATAACTAAATGTAAGTAATGTTGTTTACGTCATTGTATTGAACTACAATTTAAGGTGGTCAGTGAAAATGGAAGTAAAATAAAGAAGAAAAATCAAGAAGTGGAAGAACATCGCTTCACTTTCTCTCCATACCTCGCACATTCTCTCTCCGTGCCGCATCATGGGAGAATGCGATCGCTACCTCTGGTGTTTAGGTGATGGATGCGATGGAAGATCATCGACATCGAAAGTGCCTCAGATTAACAAAGAGGTAATGAAGCAACTGAGAACCTGAAACTTATCCTGCACGAGCAGGAGAACCAGATCGTGCATGCTACATCAGAACTGATCTATGTAAGTTTGGATTGAATGCAAATTTGACCATCCTGCAAATAGGACATTGACAGATGCCGCTTCCAGGATCAAGGTAGGTTATCCTGAGTGTTTTGGCCAACCAGAATACGAATATTACATGGGAACTGGTACATGCAAGTTTGGAGCTACTTGCAAATTTCAACATCCAAGGGACAAAGGCTGGAATCTCTGCACAAGTTAATCATATGTTTTATAAATCTGCTACAGACTATCCTATGAGTCATAGCTTTTGCATCGTAGTTACAGTCTCTTTCAAAAAATCTGGAAAAATCACAACTTGGTCAAAATTTGGTTTCCAATATAAAATTATTAATTTTAATAGATAACTCGTTATATTGGCTAAAAAGGTTAATGAGTGAAACCACGCATGAAAGTATATTTTTTTATGTAATGTCTGCGCTGCTGTCCAGTTATAATTCTTTATAAGAAAATTTAGAAAATCCAAAGCATAATGAACGAACAAATCACTAATAATCCTAGTAACCCTAAAATAGCATTGACATAACTATTAGTAGTCAGGACCATAAAAATAAGTACCTAAATGATAGCATGTAATTTATTTGAAAGTTGTATGTCGTGGTTTCTATTAAGTTAAAATTAATCACATTATTTTCCTTTACTAAAGTAGTGATGCAATTAATTAACTGTAGTTTACAGCATATTAATTTGCAACACCAATTAGTTTACACCATTTAAAGAAGTCGACGTCATAATTCATATTTCTTAAAATAATTACAAATAGTCCCATTATTTAACTCAGTGCTACCATAATATTTATTTAGTGTTAGGATCGAGATAATAAAAGACTGAAATAAAGTATAGAAACAGGGCACTTCAAAAATACATATTTACCATAAGTTTATACATAAAAATGATATATTTATTTAAAAGTAGAATTCTGAAAACATCTAAAAGATATGCTAAACTCAAAATCAAGCTAATTTTACAACAAGCACAAAGGAAAAACAATAAAAAGAACATAGCGTAAAAGGAAGAAAGTGAATAACATATGAACATTGGAATACTTTCATTAAAAGTCATCTGATTCTCTGGATCGTTTCCACCATGAATACCTACTTTCTACTGCAACTCATTAACATTTCTATAAACACAACCTCCATTAAATTGAATTATATAAATAGCAAATGAATTAATTACTTAACCAGATAATGAACTAAATGTCAATTAAAAAACCACAAACTGAATGTCAGCTCAGTTTTCATATATAACAAAAATCAGTGGACAGAATATTTGTTTCATATATATAAGGAGGAAAATAAACTCGATCAAAGAAAACCTTCCACCAATACTGTTAGACCCAAAAGTGGTTCTAACACCCAAATTGATTTGAAACAAGATAAAATGAGATAAAAATAAAAATGAACACGCAAGATTTATAGTGGTTCGGCGAACAAATGCCTACGTCCACTTATTTTTCACTATATTCAATAATTCAGTTGCAAATACAATGAAAGATTCACTCATAACTCACTTTTGTTCACTCAATTGACTAAAACAAGAAATAAAAGATGATTTGGATTTTCCGGGAGTAATGGAGTTCGGATGATGGAGGTGATTGAATTCTTTTTTTGCTGAAAAAAGATCCTTCTCTTTGTCTCCAGATGGGGTATTTATAGGTGTGAATTTGCTTGAGACTTGATCCGGGTCGGGCCACGTGTCATCCATTGCACTCTCTTCGGGTTCGGATGAACTATCAGGTTGACAACGCATCAAAGGGAAGGACGTTAGGGGTAGGAATTAGTCATAGCCGGTCCGGTTCTCCAGGCGATTTTACAGGAGATTAACATGGATCATGGGTGCGGGTCGGAGACGTGCAGGTAAGGGGTTCGGATCGGGATATCCGATCCGAACCGGATTGGTTTGGGCGTCTCTCCTTCTCTAACCTATTCCGCTCCGCTCCAGTATTGTGGCAAGCAGATGGCCTTCCGATCCGTTCGAGATTTAGTTGCCTTCCGATCCGATTGGATATGCCTTACCAATCTATCCAGTAAGAGATCACCGATCCGATCAGAGAATTCTATCCGATCCGAACAGGATTCTATTCGATCCGAACAGCTGCAGCTCTCCACCTGAATTGTAGTGTTTTCCTTCAATCCGAACCGAAGCCTTATAATTGAAAATACCCTTCAATGTTTGGTTTCTCGACTTTGTGTTGCCTAGTTCACAAAGTAGGCTAACATTCTGCCCCCTCAAAGGATGCTTCTGTTGTATACGAAGCGTGCTTTGATGTCGTTTGAAATGCTAGTCCTTGAATCGGAACGGTCAGGAGTAATGCACAGATTTCTATTCGGTTCGGATGTTAGAAGAATGCCGCTGCTGCCTTTCGTGGATTGAGGAGACTATGGTTTTGTTAAGATGTGAGAAGACATGTGTGAAATTTATTCGGTTCGGATTCCGATCCGAAGCGCTTTCGTGGATTTGGTTCTTGGACATTGGGCCTTCAGGCAGAGTTGTGCTACTGGGCCTTCACTCCGGTCCGAGCGGGTGAGAAAGAATAGGAACACGAAGAGTCAACATTACCCCTTATATAAATTCACCACCGTCTTCTTCCTTTTCTTCTTCTTTTCCACCGCCGCTTCCAAACCTAGTATTGAAAACTTTAAAAACTCCAATATTCTGAAACCGTTCCCCGTAGATTTCTCAAATCGAACATATAGGTAGCTTTTTAATCTCGAATAACTTCGTTATAACTGCTTTTGATTTCAATTCGCGGTTGTTTGGGATGGTTTAGCCACGGGACTTTGCTTGAACTCCACGTCGTTACTGGTGGATCCGCCATCACTTCGAGGCGTTGAGAGGCTGGAGAGGGCAAATATTTGTCCTCAACTGGAGCTTTTGTGATAGAACGAATTTGTTTGTGAGTGGGGAGAAAGAGGAAGAAGATGAAGAGCGTGATGACTAATAGGAGTTGGTTCGGATAGGAGACGAAGGAGCAGAAAGGAAGGAGAAGAAAAGGGGATCGGTTCGGGTTTCATACTTTAGAAAGACGGGAAGGAAAGAAAATGTCGGTTCGGGTCGGAGAAGTGAATGGGATAAGAGGTTGAAATAAATAGACTGGTTAAGTGATGCTGGTTCGGTTCGGATCAGGTCACCCGATCCGATCAGATCAGTCCTGCTTCCGAACCCGTTGTTTCCCTTGTCTTGAACTGACCTTGCTTTAATGAAGCACCCGAACCGACTGTTATCTGTATTTGTATTGAGCCAGTTATCATATGCATATCCGAACCGAACCGAACGTATCAAACTTGGCACATAAAGACTACCCAACTAATTCAACTAACACTTATTCTAGACGATAACTTCGCGGACAGTTAGGATAGTGCCCTGTGAGCATAAACGAGAATTAAGAGCAACTCTGACTATCACCTTCTCTTTAAAGCTTCGTCTTACATTGCTGTACTTTTATTTTGCATTTCCCACATTTGCTGCACACACTTTAGTTCACACACATACACAAAAGGGGGCACGGGATAATTCACTCTAATCCGTGCTATTGCTTCTTCAATAGTTCCATGACAATGAGGCCCAGACGCTCTTCCCGTCTAGCTGAGAAGAAAGAAGCCCCGGAAACTTCCAACAAAACCACTCTTGAGGATATATCTTCTTCGTCTGATCCAGAATGGGACAGTGAGGGTCCGGATTACGGAGTTGGTCATCGGGAAAGCGACGAAATGTCTTCAGAAAATGAAGTTTCCCTAGGCTTTGAGGAGGAAGGAGGGATTGGTGACAATCGAGCACCCGATGAATTTGACTCAGCCATTATATTGGAGTCACCTCCAGATTCCGTAGAATCGACAATCGACAACGACCGACTTGTTCGAATTTGCTTGAAGTATGGAATAATGAAAAGGGACACCCTAGTGCCCTCACGCTCTGACCGTCCCCACAACCCTCCAGAAGGATATATGACGGTCACTCGACTGATGTGCATGGTCGGCGCCATTCCTCCATTCTCGCCTTTCATCGTTGATTTCTTAAGACAAATGCGGATCGCCCCTATGCAGTTGCATCCCAATTCATATGCCTATTTGCATACCTTATTCATAGCATATCGTGAAATTCTAGGCTTAGAGCTCACGTTCGATGATGTTCATTTCTTCTATAATTTCAAACATCGGACTAGAGAAACTCCATCTTTCTGTTACTTTGAATCAGTCCCAAAAAGGAAGATAATCTCTACACCGTTTAGCAGTAAAGCTGGAGATTCTAGACTAGAGTGGTTCTATATAAAGCAACAGTCTGGATGCGCCAGGAGATGGCAAAATCAAGTAAAGCATCGATTTTCTGAACCCGGACTCTATACACTTGAATCATCACCCTGACCTGTTTTCCTTTTTATTTGCAGTTGACAATCCCAAACAGATATCAGATCAGGTGTTCTTTGATCGAATGCACCGACTTCTTAATGGTGATCAAAAATTCCTGACTATCGACGAGGTCCTTAAAGATGAATACCTTCATTTTCACGGGCTGCTATCCGTTTTCCGTAGCATCGGTCATGGGACGGTCCCTTATGCATACATTCCTCCAGTGGAAACAGTTCCAGAGATAGGAGAGGGCTCGGGAATTCCTACAGCTCCTCTTCAAACTTCTCCTTCTCCCTCTTCCACACAAGATGATAAACTGGCTAATCTGGCCGCAAAACATCGTGAAGGGTATATTGCCCCCGAGGAAACTACTTCTCCAGACAAGTCAAAATCTTCTCAAGAGTCGCCACTTCACGCTTCCGAAGGGGATGTTCCTAGCACTGACGAGCACATATTTCAGGGTTTGGGGGATCTCCCCTTACCTGAGACTATATATACTTCAGAGGATTTCAGGAAGGACCCTTTAGTCTTCACCTCTTCTGAAGAAACTACTCCCGCCAAGGCCAAAGAGCCCGCCCGCACCAGTCTAGCTTCAGACTCGGGTTGGTTGGGGGGACACACACCACTTAGGATGCACTTTACACCACAGCATTAGCATTCATTGCACTTCTTTCTCCATGAACCCATTGATTCTAAACTCCGTTTATTTTATCGTGCAGGTACAATGTCTCGATCCTATTATGATATAAGAAAGCTTCGTCGCAGCATGTCCAATCCTCCTCAGGATGTCGAATATGATCGTCGGGATGACCGTGGTAGGGAGGAGAGAAGACCTTATGATCCCTATCGATCTCGGTCCTCACGCTCCCGCTCACCAGTTCGACCGGAACAAGAGAAATACAAGAGCTATCAAGGTCGTAGGGAGGAGGATAGACCACCATCTAAGGATTCCACTTCCTCCCATGAAAAGCGGAGTAGAGAGAAAACTCCTCCAAAGGAAACCGGGTCTCGAAGTAAGCAAAAAGTCCCTGCTACTAAACGACCTAGGACAGATAAGGGTTCTACAGAATCTTCTTCAGGAAGGGACACCGAATTAACAATCCTCGCTCCTCCTCCACCGGATGCGGGAACTGCAGTAAGGCTGGCATATTTAAAGGAGCAATTTCCCGAGCACTACTTC
The DNA here is from genome assembly GCA_030737875.1 of Allium sativum. Taxonomy (NCBI): domain Eukaryota; kingdom Viridiplantae; phylum Streptophyta; class Magnoliopsida; order Asparagales; family Amaryllidaceae; genus Allium; species Allium sativum. The sequence goes on from CM060918.1 coordinate 207,183,892, forward strand.
GAGACTCTGACCTTTCTACCTACCCTTGAACCTATTTCTTCTAATTGGGCAGAGGAGGCCAAGGCAAAAATTGATTTGGTGGAAAAACAATATACCGAGATGTTCAAGTATTCCCGCAATCTTTCTAGAATCATCCGCACTCTAATGACAAATACCGATTCAATGCAAAAGACCGCGGAGGAGGATGCTAAGGCCTTAAAAACCTTAGGAAAAGATTTAGAAGATACTCAAGCTCAACTAGCTATCGCTCAGAAGAACGCTTCTAACTTCAAACAATAGTTTGAGGACATGCAAAAACGCTATCATGATTTGCTTGAATCCCACACTCAGGAGCGTTCTGAGTTGAAGAAGCAAGCTGACGAGGCCAAATCAGAGGCTGCTAAGACACGCCTTGCTTATGCTGAGCTTGAGCAGAAAAACGCCGAGTTAGCGAAAAGGAGTGCTGAATTAGAAAAGAAGAACGCGGACTTGGCTTCGAAGCTGTTGGAGGCAGAGAACAGGGCTGCTCTGGCTGAGGGCAATGTGGAATGCGCTATTAAATCTGCGGAGGAAACCCGCAAACAACTATCAGAGGCGGAGGCTGATATTCAGGGCTTCGGCGAGCTAATGATTGAATTCTTCGCGCACATTATTCGTCGTCGAAACATCTCTTGGATCGAGGACTATCCATCCACTCTGGTTCAAGTGTGGAATCAAATCGTTGAGTGGGAAAAAGAAGAACTTAAGGTCGATTCCCTTGATGAAGATAAGCTGATGGAGAAATACTTGAGAGACGACGAACCGGAGCGCCTAGCTGAAGGGCGCCGCCTAATTGCTGAGGCCATGGAAGAAGAGAGGCGGAAGTCTAAACAGAAAACCATTCCCGAAGCTGGCTCCTCTTCTTCTACTCCTGCAACTCCCGAAGTTGAAGGGTATGATCCCGAAAACCCGGGAATTCCCCGGACAACTTTGCTATCTCCCATTCCTGAAATAACTCCAGAGGTAGTAGTCACCCCCGCTGAAAAGTCTTCAGAAGGTATTCCTATCTTTTCTCCTCAATTTGCCAAGGCTACTACTACCTTTGGCTACATGATTGAACGTTCGATGAGAAATCCTTTGCTTTCGCCTGAGTTGATAACCGATGTTTCTCATTCTGTAGGCGTTGAATCATCCGCAAAGTCAGATGTAGCTCAAGGAGCTGTTGCTGGGACGAAGCCCGCTGATAGGGTCAAAGAAGGGGAAGACAAGGTTGCTTCCGCAGACCTGGGGGAAAGAAGTGAGCCAACTAAGGTCACTACTCCCCAGGATGAAGAGATGATTGCAGCTTTAAAAGACGACGGAGGAGACGAGGGGCATGATGAGGAACCGGAGGTTGCAATAACTGGGGAATCGAAAAGCGCTGATGACGTTACCTTGGCTGCCATGAAGGCTGATCAAGACAAGCGCTTGCAATTAAAGGCCGAAGAATTAGACCCTGAGGTCCTCAAGCCCCTCGCAGTTGTGGATGCAGGTTCAAGGTTAGTTGTTAAGCTCTCAACTAGATCTATTACCGAAGAACTTGCTAAAAAGTCTTCTCTTGATTCCAGTGTCCCGCCCTCCGGGAAGAAGTCTGCTGGCTCCAGTACCACATCTTCAGGGAAAAAGAAATCAAAACGAATCTTGACTGAAGCCGAGAAGGAAGCAAAGGATGCGGAAAAAGCTGCCAAGAAATCGAAGGCTCATCCCAAACCCAAATAGTGGGTTCCTCTGTGTCTTTTTAGCATCTTTGTAAACCAATAAGTGCTGCTACAACAGCAGCTTCCGCACTTTCTTTTTTAGCTATTTCCCTGTACAAATTCATTCATTTGTAAATAAAAATAATTCACTTTTTTGCAATGTTTATTTGTTAGCAGTTCTGCACTTATGTAAAAATGCATGTCTATAGTTATGAAACAAAGTTGTGGAGGGGGGAAATATGTGTATGTATATGTGTCCCCAGTCAATTTCCATAAGTTATTCAATGCTTAACCATGCAATCTGAATGCTCCCAATTCTCTAACGGGACAGCATTTCCTGTGTCGTCAGTACCTGTCGTTTTTTCTGGCATTTTTATACTCTCCCTCTTTCTCTTGAGAGTTAGAGTTCGAGTTCAGTCATTTGTTTATTCCCCGGTCGTTTAACGGGGAAAGACTTCTTTCTCGGCGCTCAGTCGGAGACGCCTTTATACTCTCTTTCTCTCTGGAAAGTTAGAGTTCGGAGTAGAATCTCTTTTTCAGCGCTCAGTCGGAGACGCTTTTATACTCTTTCTCTTTCTCTGGAGAGTTAGAGTTAAGAATAGAGTTTCTTTTTCAGCGCTCAGTCTGAGACGCTTTTATACTCTCTCTCTTTCTCTGGAGAGTTAGAGTTAGAATGTCGTTTTCTCATTCTTTTACGTCTTATTGCACAAATAATCATTGTGCTTCTTTTTATGTCCAAACTGTTTTCAACCTTTTTTAGGCTCTGAGTTATCCTGTATTTTATAATCACAACAGAACAACTAATGAATGTAAATGCATAAAAGTAAATAACACACAATATTTTTATAGTGGTTCAGCTAAGTCGTAGCCTACATCCACTTTATAGTCCTTCATTCATATCATCAGATTTTCCCAAGGCAAGTCGTGCCTAGTTACAGAGTTCACAGGAAAAATAACAAAAAGTACAGCATTTCTAATCCAAATATCGCATTAAGTGTTGGGCATTCCATGCTCGAGGGACTTCTTCGCCATCTACGGTCGTTAACTTGAAGGTTCCTTTTTCAAGTTTCCGTTGAATGACAAAGAGTCCTTCCCATTTTGGGCCGAGGTGAGGAAGGGATGGAAAAACTCTCTTTAGTACCAAATTTCCTGGTTCAAAAGTTCTGAGGCGAACTTTTTTGTCATAATAGCGTGCCATCTGACGCCGATGTCTTGCTGCACGCAAGTCTGCTTCGTCCCTTTTCTCTTCGACTTCATCAAGAGACTCAAGTAAAAGTGCCCGATTCGTCATCGGGTCATAATACGTCACCCTGTGGGAAGGAATTTCCAGTTCAACTGGAATTACTGCTTCTGAACCAAAGGAGAGAGAGAAAGGGGTATGACCGGTAGCCGTTTTAAATGTTGTTCGATATGCCCACAAAGCTAGGGGCAATTCGTCAACCCATCTTGCCTTTGCACGCTCTAATCGCTTCTTGAGGATGGATTTTATTACCTTGTTTATTGCCTCTACTTGCCCATTCGATTGTGGATAGGCAACTGCAGTATATCGTTTGTCTATCTTATACTTCTGGCAAAAATTTCTGAATTCAGAGCTATCAAATTGGGTCCCGTTGTCAGTAACAATCGTCCTTGGGATCCCAAATCGGCATATAATATTTCTGACCACAAAACTTATCACCTTTCTTGTGGTGATCTTAGTCAAGGGCTCAGCTTCCACCCACTTTGTGAAATAATCCACGGCTACTACTGCATACTTAGCTCCTCCTTTAGCAATCGGTAAAACTCCAATGATATCAATTCCCCATGTGGCAAATGGCCAAGGACTCACCATCGATTTAAGCTGGGTTGACGGTGCCCTGGGGATTTTGGCGAATCTCTGGCACTTATCGCAGCGTCGTGAATAATCAGCCGCATCTTTGTTGATCGTAGGCCAGAAGTATCCGTACCGCAATATTTTCTTTGCTAAAGTTTGACCTCCTGTATGATCTCCACACTCACATTCGTGCACTTCTCTTAGTACACGCTTGATGTCGTCGTGTGCGATACATCGTAACAGGGACATAGAAAATCCTTGTCTATAGAGAGTATCGTCTTGTATAACATATCTGGTAGCTTTGCGAACTACAGCTCTTTTCTCACTCTTCTTCGATGGGAGTGTCCCATTCTTAAGAAAATTCTTAATTGGAGTCATCCATGACTCCTTTTCTGGTTCCGCTTCAAGAGCGAATTCAATTTCCATTGACTCAAAGCTTGGCGATTCCAACGTTTCAATTGGAATTACCTCCGTCCCTTCCGGAGTGTCAGAACTAGCCAGTTTTGCCAGTTTATCCGCTTTCTGGTTTTCAACTCTGGGAATATGCGTTATGTTGTACCGCTTTAAGCTATTCAATAGCTCTTTCACTTTCTTGAGGTAGGCGATAAGTCGAGGTCCTCGGGCCGCGAATTCCTCTCGCACTTGACAAACAACAATCTTAGAGTCACAAAATATGTCCATCACTTTTACTCCGAGGTCTTTAGCAAGTTTCAGCCCGACAATCAGGGCTTCATACTCGGAATCATTGTTAGTTGCCGAAAATTCTAATCGCAGGGCGTAATATAACGACCGTCCCTCGGGAGTAACTAAGACAATTCCAGCTCCGGACCTTCGGTCATTTTTAGCTCCATCGGTATATAATTTCCACGGATTCATCTCTAGTTCTTCCTCAGATTTAACCACTCGGTCATTGATTATTTCCTCTTCTGGAATGGTGAACTCCGCAATAAAGTCTGCTAGAGCTTGCCCCCTGATTGACTTTCGTGGTTGAAAATTCAAATCAAACTGGCTTAATTCTATGTTCCATTTGATCAACCTTCCCGATGCTTCAGGTCTCTGCAACACCTGTCTTAAGGGTTGGTCGGTGTATATGGTTATCGGATGGGCTTGGAAATAGTGACGAAGTTTTCGGGACGCGATCAGGAGGCTGTAAGCGAGCTTCTCAATTTTTGGATAATTGCGCTCTGTCGCTGCTAATTTCTTACTCACATAGTACACTGGCCTTTGTACTTTGTCTTCTTCTCGAACCAGGGCTGTGCTGACAGCGTGAGCCAAGACTGCTAGATAAACAAATAATTCTTCGTGATCTACGGGCTTTGATAAAATTGGCGGTTTCTCTAACATCTCTAACAGATTTTGAAAGGCCTCGACACAATCGGGAGTCCACTGGAAGTTCTTCTTTCCCCTTTTTATCAAATCAAAAAACGGAACACACTTATCTGTGGCTTTGGAGATGAATCTACTCAACGCCGCTACCTTCCCTGCCAGACTTTAGACGTCTTTAATTCTCCTCGGTTCTTCGATGTTTCTAATCGCCGCTATCTGGCTAGGGTTGATTTCAATTCCTCGGGAACTCACAATAAAGCCAAGAAACTTTCCCGACGCCACTCCAAATGAACATTTTAAAGGATTCAATTTCATACGGTATTTTCGCAAGATACCAAACATTTCCGCTAAGTCTTGCGTATGGCTGGAAGACTGCTTTGATTTAACAAGCATATCATCCACATAAACTTCCATAGTTTTTCCTATTTGACTATAAAACATTCTATTTACCAAGCGCTGATAAGTAGCTCCAGCGTTTTTTAACCCGAATGGCATTACAACATAACAATATAGCCCCAAATTCGTAATGAAACTCGTATGCTCTTGGTCTGGTACATGCATAGGAATTTGGTTGTATCCAGAGTACGCGTCCATGAAAGAAAGAAGTTCATGACCTGCTGTCGAGTCTACAAGCTGGTCAATCCTGGGAAGTGGGAAACTATCTTTTGGGCAAGCTTTATTTAAATCTGAAAAGTCAATACAAGTCCGCCACTTTCCGTTTGGCTTCTTTACCAAGACGGGATTCGATATCCAGTCAGGATAAGTCGAATCTCGAATAAATCCATTTTGCTTCAATTTCTCTACTTCCTCTTTGAGAGCAGCCGACCTCTCTGGGCCCAGCATGCGTCTCTTTTGCTTCACAGGCGGATGCTTCGGATTTACATTCAATTTGTGACTGATAATGGAAGGTGATATCCCACACATGTCAGCATGGGTCCAGGCGAACACATCTAAGTTTGCCTTCAAGAAGTCCGTCAGTTCTTTAGCGCGACGTGGATCCAATTGAGAACCAATCTTCAAAACTTTCGTCGGTTCAGCTTTATCAATGGGAATTTCCACTGTCGCTTCGTTAGGAGTTGCATTCCTATCCTCTGGTTCCTCGTCTTTTCTAGGATCCAGGTCTTCAGGTGTTCCTTTGGGCAACTCCTTTGGGGTCAATTTCTCTAATTGCTATGCCGAGTCCCCCTTTGAGAGAGACGAGGCATCCTTACTCTCAGCATTAACTCCTTTCATCAACATCTTCAGTTCGGCCACATAGCAGGCCCGTCCAGAAACCTGATACCCTCTTATTACTCCAGTCCCAGCTTCGGTTGGGAACTTTAGTAACAAGCACCAAGGGGCGATACAAACTCTAAATTCAGCGAGGGCAGGTCTCCCTAAAAATGCGTTATATGGCGAATCTACGTCCAATACCACGAACTGAAGCATTCGCACTCTTCTACGTTCTCCTTGCCCTAGGGTCACGGGCAACTCTATATATCCCATGGGAGCTGTCGTCGCTCCGTTGAAGCCTCTAATCCATCCTTCACAAGGTTTCAGATCTTCGGGCTCAAGCTTCATTTGATCAAATGACTTCTTGAACAAAATATTAACGGAACTTCCGTTGTCTACTAATACCTTATGGACCAAGGCCGGCCCAATGGTGGTAGTAATAACCAACGGATCATTGGTGGGAGATTGTATCCCCGTGTTGTCTCGGCTGCGAAATACCACGTCGTCGAACATGGTTTTTTGTTGTTTTATGGGGGTGACATCTTCCAAATCGTCACCTTCATTCACATCTAGATGCTTGGCAGCATTCACATATTGGTCCATTGACCTAAAACTTCGGATTGCCGGGTGAGGTCCACCTACTATGGAGTTGATGACAATCCCTTTACCTTTCTGCTGCGCGGTAGGCTTAGGAGCAGGTAGGATCTGTTTTGGAGCCTACTCTCCTTGCCCCCTGTCCCTCGGGGCAACCTTGTACTCATCCAACTTTCCTTCACGCAGCAGCTTTTCAATTACATCCCTCAAATGCCGACATTCATTGGTCGAATGTCCATGTGTTCCGTGAAACAAGCAAAATTTCCCTGTCGCCATTTCTTTCTCGGTCGAATCACGAGGTGGCGGTCTTTTGTACTGCAACACATTGTACGTATCCAGGTAAATATTTTCCAGGGTGTCATTCAATGGTGTATAGTTCTCGTAGTTCTGGAATCGGGGCCTTTTGTTAGGGTCACTTCCCCTATTTCTGTTTCTTCTGTTACCGTTCGAATTACGGTTGTTGTTGTTTCCCCCATTTCCAGTATTGCTGTTTCCACCCTTGTTTCCTACATTTACTTCAACCTTGCCAGAACTTTCCCCAGACTGCTTCACGGCAATGTTACTCTGCACATTCTCCTTTGAAGCTGTCTCAGACTTTCTCTTTCGGTTTGCCCTGGCCTCCTCTCGTCTTAAATAAATATCGGCTTTTTCGTAGAATATTGCCCTTGTGGGGGGTGTCTTCCCAGAAAGGTAGTCTCCAAACTCAGATTCAGGATCGACTCCTTCCTTCAATGCCATCAGAATAGTGGGCTCATGCGGGTCACTGACCTCAGTTACAGCTTGGTTAAAACGATCTAGATATGCCCTTAGAGATTCTCTTGGTGCCTGTTTGATTCTCGATAATTCAATAACACTCTTGGACTTTCGGGCATGTAGTCGGAACTGGTTCATGAAACACTCGCTTAGTTCCTTGTAATTAGAAATCGAACGAGGAGGAAGTCGGGTAAACCAGAATAATGCCACATCTTCTAGGTAGATTGGGAATGCTTTGCACTTCACTTCATCAGGGGCAGCAGCGGCATTCATGAGCCACGAATACCGCATCAAATGCTGTCCTGGATCAGTCCTTCCGTTATATTTGTCCATCTGTGGCAAGTTAAAGCGTCGGGGAAACTGGAAGTCGAGGATATCGTCAGTGAACGGAGTATGGCTTCGCTCAATGCCATAGTCTTCATTTGTATAATTCCGGCTTTCGGACATAATTCGGCGAACCATTGCCTGTACATCAGCACTAGTTAGGGGCTGCTCAGGTTCCCTGGCCCTAGTATCCGAGTTCCTTCTGGGCTCTTGCTCAGGAGATGCCCTTCTTCTTCGAGCTGCCTCTGCTCGATTCCGTTCCCTGCGTTCCCGGTCGATCTCGGGAAGAGGGGACTGGAGTCTTTGCCCCCGAGTGGGGTCATCGTTTCCTAATGCTCGTGCGATATCCTCGCGAGATCCCAAAGATCCAAATGTTAGCTGCTCCACATTCTGAGGTCGTTCGAGTGGCCTCCGTTCACGGGGCCTCTCTTCCTCGGAAGATGAAGATTGATCTACTGGTGTATGACGAACCGGTGATGGAGTTCTCTGTCGACGGAGCTCATTGATCTCCCGACTCATGAGCCTCATATTTTCCTGCATCATGAGATTAGTGCGCTCATGAACTCTCATAGCTTCCCTTGTGCTCTCAAGCATGTCAAGCAAGCGCGAGAAATCTCCTTGAGTGATGGGCGCAGATGGATTGACCTGATCTCCAACCCTGGCAGCTGGAATTGGAGCATTCGTGGGGACTCGAGTAGAGGTTCCAGCTTCACCAAGCATCGGGTCGGGTCGGAGGTAAGAGGTCGGGTCGGATCGGAGCTGGGGTGCCTGGTCGGATCGGAGCGCAGCAGGCAGTTCGGGTCGGTTCAGATTGGGGGAATGCACTGCTTCAGAGTCTTCTACCCGGATCGGATCGGAGCTCTCCCCCTGCTGGCGGCTCGGATTTCCTGCATTGATTCTTCCTGCTGCTGAACTCTGCCCCCGAGACCTTGTTACAACAGCATTTTGCTGATCTTCGCCAGCTCCATTTCCTCGAAAAGACTGAACTTCCTTGCCTTTTCCTTTGGCCATGAGTTTTTGACAATCACTTCAACGAATGTAAAAAAAGTGGAGAAACTTAAGGATTCACTTCTTTGAACTCAACGGTCCAAAAAGTAGAAAGAGATCCCGGAAAATAAAGAATTTAGATGAAGACTCTCAATGAAAGCACCAAAATGTTAGACCCAAAAGTGGTTCTAACACCCAAATTGATTTGAAACAAGATAAAATGAGATAAAAATAAAAATGAACACGCAAGATTTATAGTGGTTCGGCGAACAAATGCCTACGTCCACTTATTTTTCACTATATTCAATAATTCAGTTGCAAATACAATGAAAGATTCACTCACAACTCACTTTTGTTCACTCAATTGACTAAAACAAGAAATAAAAGATGATTTGGATTTTCCGGGAGTAATGGAGTTCGGATGATGGAGGTGATTGAATTCTTTTTTTGCTGAAAAAAGATCCTTCTCTTTGTCTCCAGATGGGGTATTTATAGGTGTGAATTTGCTTGAGACTTGATCCGGGTCGGGCCACGTGTCATCCATTGCACTCTCTTCGGGTTCGGATGAACTATCAGGTTGACAACGCATCAAAGGGAAGGACGTTAGGGGTAGGAATTAGTCATAGCCGGTCCGGTTCTCCAGGCGATTTTACAGGAGATTAACATGGATCATGGGTGCGGGTCGGAGACGTGCAGGTAAGGGGTTCGGATCGGGATATCCGATCCGAACCGGATTGGTTTGGGCGTCTCTCCTTCTCTAACCTATTCCGCTCCGCTCCAGTATTGTGGCAAGCAGATGGCCTTCCGATCCGTTCGAGATTTAGTTGCCTTCCGATCCGATTGGATATGCCTTACCAATCTATCCAGTAAGAGATCACCGATCCGATCAGAGAATTCTATCCGATCCGAACAGGATTCTATTCGATCCGAACAGCTGCAGCTCTCCACCTGAATTGTAGTGTTTTCCTTCAATCCAAACCGAAGCCTTATAATTGAAAATACCCTTCAATGTTTGGTTTCTCTACTTTGTGTTGCCTAGTTCACAAAGTAGGCTAACAAATACTTACATTTTAGACTAAAAAAACAAAACAATAATTACCTGTGAGTCATATATCGAAGATAAATAAAATAGGTTTAATTTATAAACATACAATTTCATTCAAACATGAACATACCTTTAAAAAAAAGTTAACATAACATTCATTGGCAATTCATGGATGAAAGGAAGAGAAAAAAAACCTATTAACAAATATAAATTCGTTGTCCTTCTATTATAATAGAATTACATAAATTAAAAGAGACCACATCAAATCAATCATTTTCAAATATGCAACAGACAGATCACGTCGTTCATACGAAATTTTGTACAAAATTTGTTAATTATTATGCGTGTATGTAGAAACTTAAATTTCAGTGCACATATATAAAATGGAAATTATGTATACAAAGAGTTGTTTATGAATGAACCACATTTAATTTCCAATGGCAAACAAAGTTTAGTTATGTTGTCTAAATAAATAAAAGCACTTATGAAAAGAGGAAGACCGATGCAGCAATATATTTGTAAAATACAGTGTAATTTATGAACTAACAGTGTCATAACGAAAATATCTACCTAGGAATAGTTGCAAAACAAACAACCTAAAGTAGTGCTGGCCTTAATTTTCATTTTGGAAACAAATGAGAAACGTTTTTTTCCAAAGAAACTCTTCCTTAGGAAGAAAAATTAAGGAAAACAAAAAATCAAAACTAATCTTGTTTACAACATTAATGGATTCAAATAATATATGTGCACATATTTATCATTGTATATTTCATTAAAGCCTAATATTGTGAAAATTTATTGCACTGCTACATATGATTAGACAAATGATTTCTCAATGCCAAGGTGGGTATGTCTAATTGCATCCTAAAACAATTCAAACATAGCTCGCACAAACAACCTTTTAAATTAAGAACCAAGATGTACCACACCATATACTTCTCATAAAACAGTTTTTCTAATACAATAACATCAAACAACAACAACAACAACAACAACAACAACAACAAAGCCATATATCCCAAACAAGTTGGGGTTGGCTAGATATGGAACCCAAAATTAAGGTAAAATAACTAATAATAATATATAAAAAGAGTTTAAAATAACCAAACAGATTAAAGTAAAAAGGTTCAATAAAAGTGAAATAAAGTCCTAAAATATATATATATATATATATTATCATAATAGCTTTGCTATGTACATCAATAAGATAGGTCTGTAATGAAATTGAAGCCGCAATCAATGTTTACATTTTTAACAATTTTAATCGTTATTAAAAGGATCAATTATACTATTTATGTCCCTCTTCCATTAAATAAACATCGTTTTTGTTAACAAATAAAAATTGTATGATTAAAATATTATTTTAAGGGAATACAAACTACCTGCTCTTTAGATCTAAACTAAACAGTTGCAGGGTATTGTATATTAAGAGTAATTGAAAATAAACATGCCAACAATATACTAAAAGGTAGACAAAATAAGAATGCATACCTTGTAGCTTTTGTGATAATCCTTTATTCGATTCAAGATTAGCATGCATGTAGAAACTTGTTTTTTTCCTCAAAAGTAAGACTTGTCGTGCAGCAATACATGTAGAAACCATATAGGAACCAAACCATGATGAAGCTCTACATATATCAGCAGATGTCAAAAAATAATTCTTCAAGGAATTACCTTCTTCCTTTATACTGCTACCTCATAGAGACCACAAGGATATAAAATCTTTAAAAGAATGAGTGATTGACGAAAAAATTGTATTCGAGATGCAGAAATAAAATGTGATTGTTGATGTGAAGCTGGGTATTAGATTTGGAAGTGAATTTAAGTTCATTTTATCACTTGTCGAAGAAATAGGGATACAAATGCAAAATAAACTTTTTCCCAAAAATCATAACATTCAGAACAAAAACAATGTATAAACATTAGTTGAATTAAACCAATAAATGGAAGAAAAAAAAGAGAAATTTAGGTGATATGAATTAAATGGAACTTGAAACCTTGGAGATTCGTTAAAAAGTTGTACATTAAACAATTGCATGACCCAAATTTCAATTACATAGTGATGTTACAAATTTCGTTATCTAGTATTAATACTGTCGATTATAATTTTTTTAAATGATTTCAATTGGAATAATTCGATAAATTACTAATTTTGATTTATGAACAAATATCAATTTTCAAACCATAAACTTTGTGCACAAAATTTGTAGGGATTATATTAAAAGTAGAGTGGCGCAATGTAATCATGATCAGCAATACACAAAAGTTGTGCACATAAAAAATAATAAAGAAACTTGTCAACACCAGTATTATTCCATAAATTCTAATTTGCAAATATATTTCCACCCAGCTAACTTTTTTTAAAAGATTGAATAACATAATAGTTAAATGAAAGGAAAAAAGTTAGCAAAATGCATGAACTGAAGCCGTATACTGACGAAATCAATTAAAAAATTTCATAAAGAAACAAATTCTATTAAATTTATGCTGGTTTGTAGTCATGTTTGTCATCTTAACGACATCAGACATGACACTAACCTTTTGTCAAAAATGTATGATAAAATGGACACAAAAAATGATTGTAAACAACATACCTGAAATGATTTGATATCTTAAGACCTATCAGTGTAACCGATTTACATCCACATCATTGTTTCCAACTTCTAAATTCTTCAGACATACAAACCAATTTATGCAGCAGATTATCAAGGATGGAGTATTATCTGAAGATACAAATTTGAAACGTCGTAACGGTGGTAGAAAGAAAAGGAAAATTGTGTTGGACATAGAACTTTATACTGTATAATGTATATTATCTACTTAAACTTCTAACAACCTACATTTTGTAATAAATGAGTGGTATTCGCAAGGTCTACCACAACGCCACTCGATGAAGACATAGTGATGGATAATTCAAATACTAAAGGTATGAAGTGTATATCTTATATGATACATATAAAATATAATCTAATTAAGTGATAGTCCATGCACATAAGTATTAATTAAGGCAATGCACAATAAATGATCGTGCTGTTATGTTAACTATGCAGCATTAGTTGAGAGGAAAGCAAACAGAGTACAGACATGTATGATTTGCTTCCACGAACAGCGATATATTTATTCCTAAAATATTAGGTTATATTATGACTATTCTTCCGCATTCCGTCCCTACTTGAAAATATATGTTACTATTTTCAAAAAGTATTGCGTTAAAGGTTTTTAACCATTGCCCACTCACCAAAAAGCCATTGATTTGTTACAAATTAGAAGTTTTTAGGCTTTAAGCAATAATCATTTTATTAAGCGTTGTTAGTTCATATGTTTATACACAAAATAAAATGGAGAAATTAAGACACAAAAAAATAATAATTATTTGTTCTCATTGATCTACTCTGGCAATAATGATAATTGGTGATATGACCATGCTTTGTTTTATTTAATTATATTTACCAGCGATCTAAACACTACCAGTAAAACAATGAACACCAAGCAAATATTTACTTTCAGTTATAATTATGCTCATATACAAAGAGCCTTTTTTAACAGTTAAACATAAACTGTTAAGCTCCTTATTGAAGTATTTTATTTTATGAAACTATCCACAAACAAAATAGTAAGATTAAAATACCCCAAAAAAATTTAAACATTTGTGGGGAACGCAATTAGGCAAATGATAATGGTGCATATTATATTTCCAGTATAAGATGTACATTGATAATCAAAAACATAAATAATAAGGATGTAAAATCTAATTCATTCATTTTGTCCGAACTGCTGTCCAAACTGTTTTAGTTCACATACATTTCATTACATCAACCTAAAGAAGCACATGAGGCTAATGTAAATCCATTCTGATAATATTACTAAGGAAAATAAATCTTTAAAATATGCAACGTACAAGTAAACTTGAAGGCATGAAATGGGGCACGCAAGGTATTCGACTTAAAAAACATTATTTTTTAGAAAATATTGCATGAAATAAAATGTTTTAAAAAAACTATCTGGTGATATTATTTTCTGTTAGTTCATCAAAATGTGAAAAAAAAAAATTGAGCAATTCACATTTGTTGCTACATCAGCGTGGGTCTCAAATGCGCACAGTTAGTTACGGAATTAAACTATGGTTTATACAGCCTGATTAAAAGCAAATATGACATATAAAACAAATTTTCTAAATTTCTAATGAAGATAAACAGCAGCATATAGCATTATTCGTATCATAGATAGAACATGAACTCTACGCATTAGCCAAGACAATGCACAAACGTACTCAAACAGAGCAATCTAATTAGCACAACATGTGATAGCTTATGAACAAATGAAAGCCGATAATGTTAAATCACTTGAAAATAGACACTATTAATCTCATTCAACATTGACTACTCAACCATATTTCGTAGCATCGAAAAGACAATCCAGAATAAGACCTTTTTTGGATCTGAGGTTTATACCAACGTAGAATTACTACCTGCAGCTTGTAGGCTCCTTGTTCAAGTATTTTATTTTAAATAACTATGCACGAACAAAGTAGTAAGATTACAATCCGCCAAAAATAATTTCAACAGTTGTGGGGAACGCAATTAGGCTAATGATAACGGTGCATAATATATTTCCAGTATAAGATTTACATTAGGTACCAAATACATAAGTAATTAGGATGCAATATCTGGTTCATTCGTTCTGTCCGAATTGTTTTAATTTACAAACATTTCATTACATCATTGGAAAGGATCACATCAGGCTAGTGTAAAGCCATTATGAGCAGATTGCTGAGCAAAATAAAATGTTAAAATATGCAACATATAAGTAAAGTTGAAGGCATGAAATGAGACACTCAAGGTAATCGACTTCCAAAAACATTATGTTTGAAAAAATATTGCATTAAAAAAACATGATTTAAAAAAGCTTGTTGGCGATATTATTTTCGGTTAGTTCATCAAAATGTGAAGAGGAAAAAAATTGATCAATTTACATTTCTTCCTACGGTAATGAGGCTTTAAAATGCACACACTCAGTTATGGCCTCAAACTTTGGTTTATACAGCGTGATCAAAAGCAAATATGACATAACATACAAAAATGATAAACATCCACTGAAGATAAATAGCCCCAGATAACATTATTTGTATCATACATATATAATGAATTGATTCTACTTCATCACATTAGATAACACCTTGCACAAATGTACTCAAACAGAGTATTGTAATTAGCACAATATGTGATAGCTTATAAACAAATACATGATGATAATGTTAAGTCATTTGAAAACAGACACTATTAATCTCTTTCGACATTGAGTACTAAACCATATTTCATTGCATCAAAAAGATAATGTAGAAAAAAGCCTTTTGTGGATCTGCGGTTTATGCCTAATTATCTGCAGTTCGTAGATTCTGTAAGCAATCATAAAATTGTGCAGTAAAACATATTATTTCAATTTGTAAACGAATACGTATGCGTTACAACTTTTTCAGTACATTATCCACACAAACACGTGGAGCATTATAACAATGTATACTGGTCCCTTATGCAATACAATTGTAGTTAATGTATTACATCAGTAAAAACTGCTATGCAACTGAAGAGGCAGAAAAGTAAATTGATGAAACAACACTATGGTAGATGAAACCAGGTAACATCGGACTGAATTGAACAAAATTATACATGAAGAATTCAATGGTTGCTAAAGTTTGGGTTTTCACAAAATTGACAAATCATTTTCCTACCCATAGTCGTTATGAACAGAGGCCAAAGTATATAAGGAGAATGATTTCTCCACTGTGCAGTTTATATAAATAGAGCTGGTTGTTCGTTGTAGGAAGATAAGATTCATAACCGTGAATGATGAGATTAAAAAAATAGAAGTTGATAAAGTGGAACATACCACAGACCGACGGAAGAGGCATCGTCGAGCAACGTGTGAAGGGGAAAAAATCGTACGAAATAGAGATGATTAGAAGAAATTATAGCAAATCGCCGGGGGAAAGCAAACGACGAACCCGTATTCGAACTAATACTGTCTTCACTTATCGGATTGAAGTCGGAAACAATAGTTGTAATTTTGTAAAGAGGGGAAGAAAAACAAAAGATGCGGAACGAAGTTCTGTGAAATTTTAAACTATTTTACTTATACCTGCATTGAGGTCACTCACAAAGGGAATGTCTTAACTTTGCATAAATTTACAAGATAGATAAACAATACTTGAGAAATTATATCTTTATTACCGCGGAAAACAGAAATCAGTTTGGTTACATCTTTACCAAAAACTCAAGTACATAAATATCAGTCTTGTTCAGAAAATCATCAAAGTACAAAACTTTAAAATCATAATCCCCATAGAAGCTGCCATAAGGAGTCAAGCCATACTTTAAGCACTCTAAGTACTTCAACTAGAAGAAATCCGGATCAAGCTAAAGTGTACGGGGGGGACGGAAGAAAAAAGGGGCGAAAACAAGCAAGGTCAGACATAAAGTCTGACAAGTCCAGTGACTTTCAGCATATGAAAAGATAATAATAATCGTGGCATGCAAATAAACTGGATGAGAGATAACAGTAACAAGAGCAGCATATGTACTTAGGTTAAACAGAAGAAACAGAATAATATCACTTTTCATTTCTCTGCATTAATACTAGTATAACAGGATTATGTGTCACCCTAATGTCTAAACTGAAGCAGAAACGGGAACAATATATTTTCCACAAAAACAGAATGCTAGTAATGGGCCTTTACCACCCGAACAGAAACATACAGAAACAGAATGCTAATAATGGGCCTTTACTACCCGAACAGAGGCAGACAGAAACAGAATGCTAATAATGGGCCTTTACCACCCGAACAGAAGGTACAGAAACAGAAATAGATTAATCCCTACGGAAACAGAATGTAGAATTAGGTGTACACTAGTAAATGGGCCTTTACTACCCGAACAGACGGTACCACGCAGAAACAGACAGGTGTTGCCACCCAACAGAAATAGACGGTACCAACAGAAATAGACAGAACTAAGTGTACCCTAAAACCATACCCCAAGCGATCGGCTCCCTAATACATAAATACCCTGTGTCGGCTCCACAATAGGGTGTATCACTCCCTAAAGTGACAACCAATTGACACAGACCTATTTACAGATGTCACGACGTCTTACATCCTCAGAGGCAGACCGGGATCCATGCACGCACATGACCCGGTTGGAACGCACCATCAACACCCCTCGCCCTTATCAGAATGAACCACGTATAATTAGTTCAGTAAGCGTGCCCGGACACTACCTATTGTTGGGTCAAAGTTTTGATACCAGAAAGGGTTACTAACTAATATGGGTCTCAAACAACAGATGACACAAGTAATTTCCCTCTTAACCTTATGTCCCCCAGACTAACAAATTTTAGATTAACTTGTTTACAATTTCAGACATACAGAGTTCAAATCAACTAGTTCACAGACCAGACAAGTTTTCAGACTAACGGATCAGATATACGGATTTAACAGATTTACAGATTTGTCTAACTTTGTAATTGGGCCTACAGATTCACGAAACAGGTTTGTTAAATTCATTAGTCCAATTGGTTTAACCCTATCCACCCAACACGTTTTATACATCATATTATCCCAGATTTGCATTAATTAAATATTAATGCACAGACCTCTCACATTAGGTCGGTAGCTTGTGGCCACTGGATATGCCGGGCGGTTCCGGGCAGACTTCTGCCACAAGCCAGACCTAACCTCGTGTCTAAGCATATTTTAGTTATGCCTACGACCTCTCACATTAGACTGACAGTTTGCGGTCGCTGGTTAAGCCGGTTGGTTCCGGGCAGGCTTCTACCGCAAACAGAGTCTAACCTCGTGTCATAGCCAATTCATTTCAATACAGATTTTTCAGATATCAGACTAATTCTGTTTATTTAACAGATTAAACTTCTGTATAAGTTACAGCAGATTATTCGAGGTTCTATTAACAAGTTTTGCTCAAATTTAAATTGAGCCTATAGATTTACATACTTCAAATTTCAGCATTTCAGTTCCAACAGACTACGTCATTCAACAGATAACAGATCTTGCAGATTAGGCTATTTAGCAGATAAGGCAATTTAACAAAATTAGCAGATTAGGCATTTCAATCTAACCCGCTGCCTCTCCCAATATCGACCAACCATCCCATCCTCCCAAAACCCTTAGTTTCTGCTGTTAACCCAACAGATACAACCGCTGAACAAGCTTGGACTGGCAAATGCCTTTTTCAGCACCTACCTCGCAACACGGGCCAGTACAAGCCTGTTCAGTATGAAATCCACTACCAAGATGGAAAGATGGTGCCTTCTTCTGAAATTGTTGAAGCGGGAACAGAAGTATGGAAGAATTATGTCATTGGGTTTTTTCTAGATCAACCTTTGTCATATACTTTAGTAATTGAGACGCTGAAATGGAGATGGAATCTGAAGGGAAACTTTAAAGTCAAATCAGATGGGTCAGTTTTTCTTTTTGAATTTGCTAATGACGATGACAAAGAAAAGGTGATTAGGGGAGATCCGATAATAATGAGAAATAAGTTATTCATAACAATGCAATGGAATCCATCGATAAGCAATGTAAGTGGCTCAATAAAAGCAGTGCCAGTATGGGTTAAATTTACAAATATCCCAATTTATTTATGGTCATATCTGGGGATCAACTGGATTGCAAATAGAATTGGGAAGCTAATATGTCTTGACAGCGCGACTGAATCACTAGCAAGGATAAATGATGCAAAATGCCTGATTGAAATTACGCCGCAGATTGAATTGGATAGGTCCTTTGAAGTCCTGAACCCGGATGGAACGACGCAGTTAATATATGCTGAGTACTTATGGCAACCCGACATATGTACGTACTGCAAAGTTTTTGGCCATAAGACAGCAGTGTGTAAGAAAGCTAAAGAGGAAGAAATAAAAAGCAAAGGAAGCCCAATTGATGAAACAAAAGTAACAAAAGGGAAGGAAGCTGAGGTGGTTGTTCAGAAACAACAGAAGGAAGTTCAACAATCAAATGCATGGCAAAGGGTGGAAATAAATAGGAGAGGTAACATCAAACGACAAAGCGAAAGGGAGCAAGTTTATAAAAAGGGATTGGCGCAAGAGGCAGTTAAAACAAATGTAAATGCAATGAAAAGGATTAATGGGAACACAAGTGAGAGTGTGCTACACAATAGTTTTAATGTATTAAGCACTCCTGAAGACCATGACAATGGTGACGACACAAACAATGAACAACGAAGTGGCCAAAGCGATAGAGAGGAAGAAATGGAATTTCTTAGTGCAAATGAAGCAGGGGAAGTTGAAGGAAATGAAAAAACAGAGGAAGATGGAAGAATTGAAACTGGACATAGAGGAGCAAAGAATAGAATATCGATGACAAGCACAAAAAAAGATGAAGGTAGTACAAATAAACATTTGGAGAAGGGAAGACAACTAGGAAAGCAAGAAAACAAGAAAAAAAAGATAACAAAAGGAAATATAGAAGAGAATGGGAAAGAAGTTGCATGCAAAACTGTTGATTTGCATGGCAAAATGAAGGCTAATAAATGTAGTGCAACTACTACTGAAACCAAACATAACCCAATTCCTGGCATAAACCCCACTGTCCCACTCATCTCCTACCCATCGTCAGGCTTACAATCCTCTTCAACCTATCTAACCAAATCCTCATATACAATCCCACTGCCCTCATTGATAAGTACCAAGCCAAACTACAATACAGATGTCCAGCCCAAACCTACTGCCATGTCTGATATTGCCACCTCATCCAAAACCGCTTCCAAACCCTCCAAATCCAGCAATCCCAAGGATAGTGTTCCAACTGCTCTTTCCAGAGACAAATATTTAAAGTCAAATATAGCGATCGAACCTGGTCTCATGCCAGTTAAAAATAAAAAAAAGGGCAAAAAGAAAAGAAGCAAGTGCATCCCGGAACCTCTTAACTTGTCTCCCCTTGGCTCGGTCTGGGAGACGGATGCAACAAACTCAACTATCCCTAGGATATCTCCACCATCTTCTCCAAGAAGAACTAGAAGTTACTCTAATATTCCGTTGTTCAACGATTCAGAGTAACATCGCAGCATGGAACATAAGGGGAGCGCAGAAACCAATGAAGCAAGACCAAATAAAGAATCTAATTCATGACCATAACCTTTCCCTCTTATCCATTTCTAAAACCAAATTAAACCCCCTTCTCTCTTCCAAAGCCTCTTCGTATATTAACCCTTCCTGGTTCTTTGTAACCAACCATGACCCTGCTCCTTATAGTCGTCTGATGGTAATATATGATCCTTCAGTATTTATCCTCAACCCAATAATCATTCACCGCCAATTTATCCATGCTAAAGTTCACCATATCCCTTCGAAAATGTCCTTGTACATGACATTTGTTTATGCTAGCAATATGTCTAATGAGCGGCAATGTTTACTAGATTACCTACCTCACTTCAGACAAAATACCCATCCATGACTAGTGATTGGAGATTTCAACTGCTGCTACAAGTCTGATCATAGACATGGTGGCATTCTGCTAACTGTAGCTGATTTTTCTCCTCTGGATAATGTCATGCTTAATGCTGAATTGATTGAAGTTCCCTCTATTGGAAGTGAATTCACATGGTCAAACAAAAGTCTTGATGGCCCTAGAACATTAACTAAAATTGACCATGCTTTAATGAACCTTGTTACTCTAAACTTATGGCCAACCATCAAAGTTAACATCACCATGCCCCTCTTATCTGACCATTGCCCCTTGATCCTCACAGTCGGCTCAGCATATATTAAAAAACAGGTGAATTTCAAATTTTTTGATGTTTGGACAACAAATTCTACCTTTATGCAGGTAGTTCGGGAAGCATGGTCAATTCATACATATGGAAATCCGATGCTCAACTTGCAAAGGAAACTAAAAAATACAAAAGAAACGCTTAAAAAGTGGTCTGCAGAGATATACGGAAATGGAAACAAAATCTCGGACTCTCTTACAAATGACCTGAAGCTGATACAGATGCGGACTTTACAACCAAACGCTGATACTGAAGACTATAAGAAGGAGAAAGACAAAATTCAACAACTTGAAAAAGCCCTCAAATCCGAAGCTTGCATGGCCTCTCAGAAAAACAAACAGAAATGGGCTACTAAGGGAGACAGAAATACAAAGGAATTTCATGCTTCGTTGAAGATAAAGCAAGCAAAAGACTACATCCATCAAGTAAAGGACACAAGTGGCATTACACAAACCGAACCCTCTTCCATTGATAAAGCTTTTCTGGAATACTATTCTGAATTACTTGGAAAGGATCCACCTGATTCAAACACGTCCTTCCTTGGAAATGTTGTATTACCTTCCCTCTCGCATGACCAGTGTAACACCCCGTAATTCAGTTAATATAAATATTCACAAATTAAAGAATAACTAATCTCAGACATGATAATTGTGGGAAACAGGTTGCGCCATTGTGTTCGTCTCGGAATTTTGGTTGAAATAGAGTCCGAGTTTGCGTGAATTGGACTTCGTATGAAGAAGTTATGGCCATCAGAAGTTTCATAAAATTCAAAACAGCTCGCAGGAAATTTAAAATTCAAACTGAAAAGTGCAGAAGCGGGCTGGGCGGGAAAAATTCCCGCCCAGGCAAGTCGACTGGGGGGTCGACACTAGTGTCGACCTGCCCCCCCCCCCCCCCCAGGTCGACTATAGTGTCGACCTGGGTCTGGCGGCTAGGGTTTTTGACTGAGCCTGTTTTGACTGAGTGATGACCCATTAGGGTTTTCACCTAATCTGGTTGGCTGGGATTAGTCCTGAATTGATCTGACGGTCTAAATAAACTCTAAACTCTATAAATACCTAGGTAGTCTCTCACCTTAATTCATAAGAAAAATAGAATAGCTATCGTCATACCGCCGCCATGGAACTCGGTGGAGCCGCCGCCAACTAAGAAGGAAGAAAACCTAATTCTACTCAACTCTAAAGCAAAGCAAAACTCTCTTTTCTTCTCTAAATTGTGAGTATGATAGTCTTAACAAGGTTATTATTAAATTAATTAGGTTAAGTTATGAATGGATTATGAGTAGATGATGTGAATTGTCATATATGTTGTTGTAAACCTTATACTATCATGTATGTTATAAATCCTATGCTAGGTGGTGATGATATCCTATATGTTGTAAATCATGCTATGATGATGTTATGTATGTTGATAGTTTCTATGCTAAGTTGTGATGAATCATACATGTTAAAAAGCCATGATGTTACTATCTATGATAACTAGTTCATGTTAATCAAATCATGATGTTGATATTATTTGGGTTATGTTGATCTATATGACAAGTCACATATGCAAGTTTGGGTTGATTAGTAAAAGTTATGAACATATGCCTTGACACCTATTATGACATCTAGAATTATGCTATGACATATGTGAAATTCTATGCTAGTTCACACCATCATTATGTTGCCTAAAACCCCATATGCAAGTTCATACATAAATTTGGGTTATGATCATATCATGTAAATTGTGCCATTTAACAAGTTGACACCTTTAGATCCTTAACATGTGTAGTTTATGCAAGTTTCACCCCTATTATGATTAGATTCATTTTAATTGTCTATATGTTGTGATAATTTATTTTTGTGCTATGAGTTAGACTATTCGAGTCTAACGTATATTCTGCGTTGAACAAGCGAACGTATAAACGTGGGGTAGAGGTAATATTAAGGATTTAATAAAAAGAAGTTGGGGTGCAATTGATATGATTTTGCATGCCATGAGTGGATGACCATAATTGAGTCAATTATGGACATCAATAAAAATGGATTTAATTAATAGCTTGGATAGGGAATTATTAAAACTGGGGTAAAAGATTATAAGTGATAATCAATGCTTAGGACACGAGGTTGGACTCGTTTGTGATGTAAACCTGCCCGGAACCGCCCGGCAAATCCAGTGGTCACAAATGTCAACCCAATGTGAGAGGTCCTAGGCCTAAACTAAAGCATAACAGTTGTAAAGACACGAGGTTAGACTCTTTTATGGTGTAAGACTGCCCGGACCCGCCCGGCAAATCCAGCTGCCATAAATGCCAGTCTAATGTGAGAGGTCTTTATGAGGTTATGGCTTGAATGAATTAAGAAATACTTAACCAGACAAACATGTAAGGTAGGACATGGGGGTTAAGTAGGTGCCTTGGGTGGCATGAGGAATCTAGTGGGTGCCCTTAGTGGCATGTGAAATACGATTAGTAGGACTTAACCAAACACACATGTAAATGAACATGACTAAGAGGGTTAAGTGGGATATACTAGTGATGACAAGCTTAGGTGGGTAGCTTGTGGGGGCCCATTTCAACCAGTATCCCAAACGTATCTTTGTGGGCTCGACCCAAGTCGAGGACGGGACACGCATACTGGGTTTGACTATAAGAGGCCAAAACGGGGAGCGGTGGCAACGCAAGTCCAACGGGTTTCATATGCGTGTGTGGACCCGGGCTGGTAGGTAAGACGTTGTTGCATCGTGTAGGTATAAGCCGTGCATTCTCAAGTTGTATCGGGTTGCCACTTTAGGGGAGTGATACACCCCACTGTGGGGCCAGCACGGGTATCTACGAGTAGGGAGCCGATCGCAAGTGGGTACTGGGGTACACCTAGTGGAGATAGGGGCAGACGACATCTATGTAGTCAGCTAGGGGTACGTAAGGCTATTTATATTGTTTCTGTGTGAAGCAAGCGGGATCAACCTTTAGGGTGACTGGTGCAGTGCAGTGTAGTAATGAGCGGTGCAGTTTAAGAATTATTCGTTAGTAATTAGGTATGCCTTTAACGTTATCTTAAACGTTATCTTTATCTGCTCATTCCATACCTAATGGTTCATAGACATTTACTTGTCTTCCAGCTTATGCCTTAGTCTAGTTATTTTGATAATAGTATTGTTAGAATTATCATACTCGCCAGACTTTATGTCTGACCCCCTCCATTTCTATCCTTTTTCCCCCTCCAGGTCCTCAGGTTGGACCCAGCTCTAGTGGAGTTTGATTGGATTGCTTCATCTCTCTTTGGAAAGCTTGGACCGTTGAAGTAAAGTCCAGCTTGTTATCTTTTTATGGCTATTTATGTAATGGGATTATGTATTTTGTTTTATGAAGATGGATAACGTACTTGACTATGATTTATGGTTTGATGATGTAACAAACATGTTTAATTTCCGCTGCAATAAAATGAAGTTTTAGATTTCCAAGTACTACTTATTATCTGTCTTGTTGTAATTTTCCTATTCTATATTCACTATTAACCTCCATGGAAGTTAATGCATTACCTTTATGAGTGACATTAATGGACGTGATGTGTTACACGTGGTATCAGAGCTTAAGGTTACCAGAACAGATAAATTTTTTAGAAAAACTATTTTTCTAAAGTATTTTTGGAAGAAGTGCTTTCAAAAACATGTTTTAATGAGTAATTTAAAGAGGAAAGTTTTTATGAAAAACATAATCCCTAATAGTCATATATCTTTATCTTTCGAATTCTCCATTTTGAATCTTTCCTTTTTCGTTTCAGCATGGCTGAAGATCTTAACCTACCTAACGGTGTAACAATACCAGGATGGTATAGGAGGCTATTAGAGGCTAGGGCCACCGCAGGTCCGGCCAATGTTCCTCCACAACCAGTTGCACCCGTTCCTCCTCCTCCTCCTCGCGTAGATACTTTTGCAAAGACGTGCAAGAAATTTAAGGCTATGGGTGGAAAACCTTTTCAAGGGTCAGAAACGTTCGTGAAAGCTAGGGATTGGCTTAGGGAGGTGGAAGAATTGCCAGAAATCTTTGAAGTGGAAGAAGGGAGGAGAGTTAAATTAGCAGCTTGGTTAATGAAGGGAGAGGCCTCGTTCTGGTGGGAGGTCACTAATGGGGAGCGTCCTGTTGATTCTTGGGCGGATTTCAGACGTAGGTTTGAGGCGAAGTTTCTCTCAAGGGAAGAAGTGAATCTATATATGGAAAGGTTCTTGACATTGAAGCAAGGAAGCTCATCAGTGAAGGAATATGTTAACAAATTTAATCAGTTAGCAAGGTTTGGCTTAGACTTAGTGAACACGCCGGAGAAGAAGGCTCTAAGGTTCATTAATGGATTGAATGAACCGTTGCAAGGGTTGGCTATGACCCACATCTCTATGGGGGCCACCTTCGAGAAGCTTGTAGACATGGCACTCATGCACGAGGAGAAAGGCGCTAAAGCTGATAAGGCACCCGAGAAGAAAGGGGATCAGAAGAAACCACAACAGCAAAACAAGAAGGGTGGTAAAGACAATAACGGCAAGGGAAAGAAGAAATGTTTTAACTGTGGGACACCGGGTCATCTCAACAAGGATTGCCGAAAGAAAAAGAAGACTGGCTGTTTCCACTGTGGCGAAGCGGGACATCTAGTGAAGGACTGCCCAAAGAGGGGGCAGAGGGAATGAGCTACCTCGGGAGGACAGGTGCAGGCTCTTATGGCACCAGGGCAGGCAATGGGACAAGTTCAGGCTCTCGCGGTCCCACCACTGCAAGAACGAGGTAGAACCATTTCTGTCCAAAGCTTAGTTTTTCTGTTTGATCATCCTGTCCGTACCTTATTCGATTCGGGCGCATCGCATTCGTTTATCTCTACATCATTAGTTGAATCACTGCACTTAAACACCAGTTTAGTAGAGGATCCCTTAGTTGTTTCGAATCCAATTGGGGGCTCAGCTTATTTGTCCATGATATGTTTGGATTTGAAAATTTCTATACTTAGCATTGAGTTTAGATGTGATGCTTATGTGTTGGGCTTCACGGGCTATGGGCTAATTTTAGGAATGGATTGGTTATTTAGAAATGGGGCCGTTCTTGATTGTGAAAGGAGAGTAGTTAGGCTCGTGACTCGCCTTGGTAACGCTCTCGAAATCTTTTGTAGTCCCATAAATTCCGTTATGCTAAGTTATTTAGAATCGCTTGACGCGTCTGAGGAAAATCTACAATCTGTTAGAGTGGTCCGAGAATATTCGGATGTGTTTGAGGAGGTGAGGGGCTTGCCTCCGAAGCGGGAGATAGATTTTCGAATATATCTTGTGGATAATGCGAAACCAGTATCTTTGCCAGTATGCCACATGGCTCCACGTGAAAGGAGGGAACTCGATAAGCAAGTGAAGGAGTTGCTTGAGAAGGGGTTCATAAGACGAAGTATATCGGAGTGGGGTGCTCCAGTAGTATTTGCCATAAAGGCGGATGGGTCCCTTAGACTTTGTGTGGACTATAGAGAACTTAATAAGCTTACCAAGAAGAACAGACACCCACTGCCGAGGATTGACGATCTCTTCGATCAGTTAGTTGGCGCCTCAGTGTTTTCGCAGTTGGACTTAGCCACTGGTTTCCATCATTTGAGAGTGGCTGAGGATAGCATAGACAAGACTGCCTTTAGGACTCCAGACGGGTTCTATGAATGGCTAGTGATGCCCTTCGGTTTGACAAACGCCCCCGCATACTTTGTTGATTTGATGAGTAGGGTGTTTAGGGAGTACCTTAACAAATTCGTGGTAGCCTTTGTAGACGACATCCTGATCTTTTCTAAGGATGAAGAAGAGCATGCCCTACATCTTAGGGAAGTGTTAGAGACCCTACGAGCGCATAATCTTAAAGCCAAATTTTCTAAGTGTCACTTCTGGAGGAAGGAAGTATGATTCCTAGGGCACGTGGTTTCCAAAGAAGGGATAGCTGTGGATCCCGCGAAGGTGGTGGCCATCCAAGATTGGAAGGTCCCTAAAAATGCTATCAAAGTAAGAAGTTTCTTGGGGTTGGCTGGCTACTACAGGAAGTTTATCAAAGACTTCGCAAAGATATCATCTCCATTAACACGCCTGACGAAGAAGAACCTAGTTTTCACATGGGACGTAGATTGTGATGATGTGTTCCAACGTTTGAAGGGAGCTTTGACTTCAGCCCCAGTCTTAGTACTGCCAGACGGGAGTAAGCCATTTACCGTTTATACTGACACTTGTGGGACAGGACTAGGCGCAGTCTTAATGCAAGAGGGTAGGGTAATAGCCTATGGTGGAAGGCAGTTGAGAGCGCATGAGAAGAATTACCCCACACATGACCTAGAGTTGGCTGCTATTGTTTTCGCGCTTAAGTCCTGGCGTCATTATCTTCTTGGCGAGAAATTCGAATTATTCACCGACCACAAATCTTTAAAATACTTATTCTCTCAAAAGGACTTGAACTTAATGCAGCAAAGGTGGATGGAGTTCTTAGCATCCTACGACTTCGAAATAACATATACCCCTGGCAAGGGTAACGTGGTGGCGGACGCCTTAAGTAGAAAAAGGTTATCCTTAAGTCCTTTGTATGTTGAGCGGCGAAGCTTAGAGTTCATCTCTATGTTTGACTTTAAGCCTTCCGTTGACTTTGTACCCGGTTTACTAGCATCCTTGGAGGTCAGACCTACACTTTTGGGACGGATTGGCGAGGCACAGCGAGACGACCCACAGTTGGTTGAGTTAGTAGAAAAGCTCAAAGGAGGGTAGTCATCAAGCCATCTCCGTAGGTATACCCTAGATGATAAGGGTTGGTTACGTAGGGACGGTAGACTTTGTGTACCAAAAGACGATGACCTAAGGAAGACTATTCTTGACGAAGCACATCGTTCGAAGATGACCATTCATCCCGGCGGGGACAAGATGTACAAAGACATGAAGCGAGTTTACTTTTGGGCCGGTATAAAGAGGGATGTGGCCGAGTATGTCGCTATATGCTTGGTGTGCCAACAAGTAAAAGCGGAGCAAAAGAAACCCGATGGATTGCTTCACCCATTGGAGGTTCCACTATGGAAGTGGGAGAGTGTCTCGATGGATTTTGTGGATGGATTACCGCGATTGAGAAAGGGTAATACGGGGATTTGGGTTATAGTAGATAGACTTACTAAGAGCGCCCATTTCATTCCCGTGAAGAGTAAGAGGACTGCTCCATGGTTAGCTTCTGTATACGTCCGAGAGATAGTTCATTTGCACGGTGTTCCTTCTAGCATGGTGAGCGACCGCGATCCTATTTTCACTAGCGAATTTTGGAGAAGCTTACAAGAGGCGGTAGGGACTCAGTTATGTTTGAGCACCGCATATCATCCTCAGACGGACGGCCAGACCGAGAGGGTGAATCGCATTCTAAAGGATCTTTTGAGGCTATGTATCCTAGACTTTAGGGGTACATGGGAAGAGCATCTTCCATTGGTAGAGTTCGCATATAATAATAGCTTTCAGTCCAGCATTGGCATGGCACCTTTCGAAGCTCTTTATGGACGACCTTGTCGTTCACCTACATGTTGGTGGGAATCTACGGACAAGATCTTACTTGGGCCCGATATGATTAGGGAGACTTCGGAGAAGGTCGACTTGATTCGAAGGAGGATGAAAGCAGCGCAAGATAGGCAGAAATCTTATGCGAACAAGAGGAGAACAGATCTTGAGTTTGATGTTGGGGACATGGTCTTTATCAAAGTGTTTCCATTACGGAACGCTGTTCGCTTTGGGTCCGTTGGGAAGTTACACCAAGGTTTGTAGGGCCGTTTCCTATTAAGGAGAAGATTGGACAGATGACGTATAGAGTGGAGTTGCCCAAGAGACTTAGTGGTGTACACGACGTATTCCATGTGTCACATTTGAGGAAGTGCTTGCACGAGACCGCAGAAGTGGTAGAGCGGAGCTTGCTTAGAGAGGTGGAGATCGAGCGTGACGCGACGATTCGACGAGCTCCTACGCGCATTCTTGGGTCAGAGACCAAGAAGCTGAGAAATCGAGAGGTCAGACTAGTCAAAGTACAATGGGGAGATGATGAGAGCAACGCTACTTGGGAGACAGAAGAGAAGATGCGTTCACGATACCCTTTCCTTTTCGAGGGTATGTCCTTTAATTTCTCCTTTATCGCTTATCTTGTACTTATCTTACCTTTAGAGTATCCTCTCGCTAGTATCCGTGACCTTTAGTTAGGATAATCCAATGGTTGAAACATGTGTTTGAGACATGTTATGTATGATGGATGCAAAGTGGATGCAAGTGTTTGCTAGTGGTTGCTCGTGGACGCATATACACACACTATTAGGCACTAGATCGGCTCAGTCACTTCATATTGCATATTGCATATAAATGGCCGTATTTAGTAAAATGGATGTATAATGGTTGTGCTATCATATGGATACTGCATTCGGATGATGATTGTGCACGCATATAGAGATAATATGTAGCATTAGGGAACTTTTGCATACATAATGGACGCATGGCACTATCATGATTTGCATTAAGGAGGTCAACTGAATCAGTGGACCGCCTGATTTTGCATTAGATATGGACATATACACACACTGTGCATTCAAACATGAAAGCATTAGAAGTCTATAAGGACAATGGATGCCTGTGTTTGATGGTTGAGTAGATGGACGATTGGATGTTAGCATATACATTCTTCTTTACCTAAAGATTTCGGGGACGAAATCCTTTAAGGAGGGGAGAATGTAACACCCCGTAATTCAGTTAATATTAATATTCACAAATTAAAGAATAACTAATCTCAGACGTGAGAATTGTGGGAAACGGGTTGCGCCATTGTGTTCGTCTCGGAATTTTGGTTGAAATTGTTTCCGAGTTTGCGTGAATTGGACTTCGTATGAAGAAGTTATGGCCATCAGAAGTTTCAGAAAATTCAAAATAGCTCGTAGGAAATTTAAAATTCAAACTGAAAAGTGCAGCAACGGGCTGGGCGGGAAAAATTCCCACCCAGGAAGGTCGACTGGGGGGTCGACACTAGTGTCGACCTGCCCCCCCCCCCCCAAGGTCGACTATAGTGTCGACCTGGATGTCGACCTGGGTCTGGTGGCTAGGGTTTTTGACTGAGTGATGAACCATTAGGGTTTTGACCTAATCTGGTTAGCTAGGATTAGTCCTGAATTGATCTGACGGTCTAAATAAACTCTAAACTCTATAAATACCTAGGTAGTCTCTCACCCTAATTCATAAGAAAAATAGAATAGCTACCGTCATACCGCCGCCATGGAACTTGGTGGAGCCGCCGCCAACTAAGAAGGAATAAAACCTAATTCTACTCAACTCTAAAGCAAAGCAAAACTCTCTTTTCTTCTCTAAATTGTGAGTATGATAGTCTTAACAAGGTTATTATTAAATTAATTAGGTTAAGTTATGAATGGATTATGAGTAGATGATGTGAATTGTCATATATGTTGTTGTAAACCTTATACTATCATGTATGTTATAAATCCTATGCTAGGTGGTGATGATATCCTATATGTTGTAAATCATGCTATGATGATGTTATGTATGTTGATAGTTTCTATGCTAAGTTGTGATGAATCATACATGTTAAAAAGCCATGATGTTACTATCTATGATAACTAGTTCATGTTAATCAAATCATGATGTTGATATTATTTGGGTTATGTTGATCTATATGACAAGTCACATATGCAAGTTTGGGTTGATTAGTAAAAGTTATGAACATATTCCTTGACACCTATTATGACATCTAGAATTATGCTATGACATATGTGAAATTCTATGCTAGTTCACACCATCATTATGTTGCCAAAAACCCCATATGCAAGTTCATACATAAATTTGGGTTATGATCATATCATGTAAATTGTGCCATTTAACAAGTTGACACCTTTAGATCCTTAACATGTGTAGTTTATGCAAGTTTCACCCCTATTATGATTAGATTCATTTTAATTGTCTATATGTTGTGATAATTTATTTTTGTGCTATGAGTTAGACTATTCGAGTCTAACGTATATTCTGCGTTGAACAAGCGAACGTATAAACGTGGGGTAGGGGTAATATTAAGGGTTTAATAAAAAGAAGTTGGGGTGCAATTGATATGATTTTGCATGCCATGATTGGATGACCATAATTGAGTCAATTATGGACATCAATAAAAATGGATTTAATTAATAACTTGGATAGGGAATTATTAAAACTGGGGTAAAAGATTATAAGTGATAATCAATGCTTAGGACACGAGGTTGGACTCGTTTGTGATGTAAACCTGCCCGGAACCGCCCGGCAAATCCAGTGATCACAAATGTCAGCCCAATGTGAGAGGTCCTAGTCCTAAACTAAAGCATAACAGTTGTAAAGACACGAGGTTAGACTCTTTTATGGTGTAAGACTGCCCGGGCCCGCCCGGCAAATCCAGCTGCCATAAATGCCAGTCTAATGTGAGAGGTCTTTATGAGGTTATGGCCTGAATGAATTAAGAAATACTTAACCATACAAACATGTAAGGTGGGACATGGGGGTTAAGTACGTGCCTATGGTGGCATGAGGAATCTAGTGGGTGCCCTTAGTGGCATGTGAAATACGATTAGTAGGACTTAACCAAACACACATGTAAATGAACATGACTAAGAGGGTTAAGTGGGATATACTAGTGATGACAAGCTTAGGTGGGTAGTTTGTGGGGGCCCATTTCAACTAGTATCCCAAACGTATCTTTGTGGGCTCGACCCGAGTCGAGGACGGGACATGCATACTGGGTTTGACTATAAGAGGCCAAAACGGGGAGCGGTGGCAACGCAAGTCCAATGGGTTTCATATGCGTGTGTGGACCCGGGCTGGTAGGTAAGACGTTGTTGCATCGTGTAGGTATAAGCCGTGCATTCTCAAGTTGTATCGGGTTGCCACTTTAGGGGAGTGATACACCCCACTGTGGGGCCAGCACGGGTATCTACGAGTAGGGAGCCGATCGCAAGTGGGTACTGGGGTACACCTAGTGGAGATAGGGGCAGACGGCACCTATGTAGTCAGCTAGGGGTACGTAAGGCTATTTTTATTGTTTCTGTGTGAAGCAAGTGGGATCAACCTTTAGGGTGACTGGTGCGGTGCAGTGTAGTAATGTGCGGTGCAGTGTAGGAATTATTCGTTAGTAATTAGGTATGCCTTTAACGTTATCTTTACCGTTATCTTAAACGTTATCTTTATCTGCTCATTCCATACCTAATGGTTCATAGACATTTACTTGTCTTCCAGCTTATGCCTTAGTCTAGTTATTTTGATAATAGTATTGTTAGAATTATCATACTCGCCAGACTTTATGTCTGACCCCCTCCATTTCTATCCTTTATCCCCCTCCAGGTCCTCAGGTTGGACCCAGCTCTAGTGGAGTTTGATTGGATTGCTTCATCTCTCTTTGGAAAGCTTGGACCGTTGAAGTAAAGTCCAACTTGTTATCTTTTTATGGCTATTTATGTAATGGGATTATGTATTTTGTTTTATGAAGATGGATAATGTACTTGACTATGATTTATGGTTTGATGATGTAACAAACATGTTTAATTTCCGCTGCAATAAAATGAAGTTTTAGATTTCCAAGTACTACTTATTATCTGTCTTGTTGTAATTTTCCTGTTCTATATTCACTATTAACCTCCATGGAAGTTAATGCATTCCCTTTGTGAGTGTCATTAATGGACGTGGGGTGTTACAACCAGCAAGATGTAATATTGAGGCAAGTTACTGATGATGACATCAAAAACTCAATATTTACGATGAGGAATGCTGCTTCGCCAGGTCCGGATGGGTTCACTGTGATGTTTTTCATACAATGTTGGCCGATCATCTCTCCTATGGTGCTTCGTGCTATTCACAGTTTCTTCTTGTCTAGCAAAATACTCAGCTCAATAAACTCAACAAACCTAGCCTTAGTTCCTAAAATCAGCAACCCGGAAGAAGTAACTCAATACAGGCCTATAGCATGTTGCAACGTTATATACAAAGCGATCTCTAGAATATTGGCTAGAAGACTAAAAGAAGTATTGCCATCTATAATCTCTCCGAACCAGGCGGCTTTCTTACCGAATAGATGTATACTTGATAATGTAATGCTAATGCATGAACTATTGAATGGTTACCATACTAAGAACATATCGCCTCGAGCGATGCTTAAAGTGGATATAATGAAAGCTTTCGATTCCGTTAGATGGTCTGCTCTGCTCAACGTTATGAAGAAAATGAATTTTCCGGAATTATTTATCAACTGGATCTACTTATGTATATCCACTGTTCGGTACACTTTAGTCTATAATTCTCACTCTGTTGGGTACTTTAAAGGGTGCAATGGGCTACGGCAAGGGGATCCTATCTCCGCCTATTTATTCATCATAGTCATGGAAGCGCTATCTGCGGAGTTGACTAGACAAGTCCACCTAAAGAATTATCACCTACACCCGAAATGCAATTCTCCATTGATAACCTCCCTTGCGTTCGCTGATGACTTGCTCATATTCACCAAACCTACCCACAAATCCTTACTGACCATAATTTCAACCCTGTCCTCTTTCCATAATTTCTTTGGCCTTAAAATGAACTGCTCCAAATCGAAAATTCTATTGGCAGGTCTTTCTCCTCATCACTCCTCTGTTTGCCTCTCCATAACTGGGTTGTCTTCCATTGATAATGATATGACATACTTAGGAATTCCTTTATCGACAAAAAGAATTACAAAAGCGCAATTCATGCCTCTCTATGACAAGATAACCTCTGTCTTTGCGCGTTGGGAAAATAGATATCTAACACAGTCAGGAAGGCTAGTGATTCTTAAATCGGTTATATTTTCCATGACGGTATATTGGTCTAGAACACTACTACTGCCGAACAAACTCCTATCAATGATCAAGACAGCGATGCGAAACTTTTTATGGTTTGGTACAGTCCACTCATCAAAGCTTACTCCGATAGCGCACAAAAAACTAGAAAGACCAAAAAAGAAGGGTGGGTTGGGATTAAAAGACATCAAACTATGGAATGTGGTGGCGTTATCAAAGCATTATGATAACCTGGTAACTCAAAAGCAATCAATATGGGTTGAATGGTGTATGACACACAATTTGAAAGATGACAACATCTGGACTGTAAAGCCAAAAGCACATCATAGTTGGGTATGGAAAATGATAACAAAGGTTAGAGAAAAAACAAAGGATATGTTAAAAATCAATATATCAGAAGGGAGCAATGCAAGCTTTTGGAATAGCCCATGGATAGACAAAGGACTGATACTTTCTGATGTAATTAGTTACAATGACAGAATGAGTACTGGTATTCCAATAAATGAAAAGGCAAGAAACTACATCACAAATGGGAGGATAAGGCTTGAGAGCACGCATAGTGTTCATGTGAATGAGATATGGGGGAAATACAACAATAAGGAATACAGGTATGCGACTGAAGATGAATACGTGTGGAATGAGAAGAACGAAAGCATAATATTGCGTCTGTGTACTCGGCGCTAATTAAAGAAGGGACGATGAGCAGATGTCCGTGGTATAAAAGGATATGGAATGCGAGAAATACGGAAAAGCTGAACTTTCTAATGTGGAAAGTATGCTATAACGGCCTAAACACTATGAAAAAACTGAAGCAAATGGGAATAAATGTCTCTGACAGGTGCATTTTGTGTACAATGGGAGAAGAGGAAGGTATTCATCTATATTTTAACTGTCCTTTCTCCAACTATGTTTGGAGGAAAATAAAAAGCAAAGGAGGCTTTGCTGCACCTAGTTTGAACAGCAAAGAGGAGTGGCATAACATCTATAAAGCAACAAGATGGAAAAATAATACCTCCTATGAGCTGTTAATCATGCTCAAAGTGGTCATAAGTGAAGTATGGAATGAGAGAAATGCTCGGGTTTTCAACCGAAATAGAAGAAGCAGGATGGAAGTCTATTATGCAGCAATGAGAAGAATTGGCAATGAAATCAACATGTCTTCCTTTGATTTTGATACTTCTATCAAAAACAAGTGGAAATGATCTACCCCCTCCTTTTTTCTTTTATCCTTATTATTCTAATATTATGTAATGCTTTATGTTGTAAGACCTTCTTATGATATAAATATATTGTAGGGGCCATTAATCCCCGCTGGCTTTGCCAAAAAAAAAACAGATTTAGTAGATAACAGATTATATATATCTAAAACTTTATTTACCTATCTTGCCTAATCATAAATTTGGCCTAAACTTACATGCCTAAATCAAGGTCATAATTCATAATACAATATTTGCCCCAAATTTTGGCCTTAATATTCCCATTTACAGTTCATGTCAAAACTAAATTTAATATTCTAGTTCACCCTTTATGTCCAAGACTAATACACATGTACATCATTCTCTATTATAGCCAACTCAGATTATGCCAACATATTTGCTATGCCAGATTTACTTAATTAAGCTACGCCCAATCCCCGTATAGCATGTTTCCACAAGTTCTCTAAATACTCGTGAAATGGCTCTATAGGCAAGATGTACATAACAGTGAATGGGAATTAACTAGCAAAGTTACATACTAAATATAAAGATCTAACATCATTTAAGGGAGTAGGCATAAGAAACTAACTACCATAGTTATAGGCAACTAACCACAATAGTCATGGGCAACTAATCACAATAGTTTCTTATTCAATGTCATAAGCAATACTCTCATAGTCATGAGTCATAGTCATAGGCAATAGTCTCATAGTCAATGAATCATAGTCATAGGCAATAGTCTCATAGTCATAGGCAATAGTCTCCTAAGCAAAAGTTTCATGTCCAATTATGCATTATTATTTGTCCCAAAATTTATCGTTCGTGCATTAATCTCTTATGAGATTCGGCGCAGGCTCGTAGTAGCCTGGCAATAGAACAAAAAGAAGAAAGCGGTACAGAATAGTCATAGAAACAGATCTGACAGATAAGAATATACATAACCTCAGATTCAGATTTATAATCACGTCACAATTATAATTACAGTTTATAGCGGAAAATAACTGTACTTGCCTTTCGTGGTTTTAAGAAAGGATAATAAACTGTTGTTGATGCAAAAATGCTGAATTATTCCTCTTTAATTGTTGTCGTAGCTCTAGACTTTGATTTAGCTTTTAATTCAAATCAGGTTGGAAGAAGATGCATCAGTCCAAGTTTTGATTCCAGCAGGGTAGCGACGCCATTTTTATTTTTTATTCAGAACAGAGGCAGAATATAGACAGAATGAAATTGTGTAGAGAAAATGAGGCTAGGGAGCTGTTTATATAGGATTAGGCGGACGAATCTAGACAGAAAACGAGTCTAAATACATCAGAATGCATCAGGTTCAGAAAGTGGGTTCGGGAGGCAGGTCGACCCCCAGGTCGACACTATGGTCGACTTGGCCCCTGGGAGGTCGACACTATGGTCGACTACCAGATCGACCTGGTCCATGGGCGGGAATTTTCCCGCCCAGCCTGTTCTGGGATTTTGAATTCGAATTTGAATTCGAATTTCCGAGTTGTTTTCGATTCTGAAATTCCCTGAAACTTCGGAGGGCCATATCTCCCTCATACGGACTCCGTTTCTCGAAAACTCGTACTCGTTTCCAAGCAGAATTTTGAGACGAACGCAATGGCGCAACCCATTTCCCTTGATTCTTGTTTCATAATTTAATTATTCTCTGATTTGTTACTTATACGTTCACAGAAAATACGGAGTGTTACATTCTCCCCTCCTTAAAGGATTTCGTCCCCGAAATCTTCAAGTTGAGAAGAATGTGTCCTACCATCCAGTCATCCATCTAATCAACCATCATCCACAAGCATCCATTGTCCTTAGAAAACTTCTAATGTTATATGAACATATGCAAAAGTGTGTGTATATGTTCCTTATCTAATACAAAGATCAGGCAATCCACTGATTCAGTTGACCTCCTTAATGCGAATTATGTTAGTGCCATGAGTCCAACATGTATGCAATTTTTCTATTTGATATTATTCTTATATGAGTGACCACCATTCATTCATATGCAACATCCAAATGAGTCAATCATTTTGCATCCACAGAAATTGAAAATGCTCACACATCCATATGCAGTATGAGAGTGTTTTCGAGCCGATCTAGTGCCTAGTGTGTGTATATGCATCCACGAGCAACCACTAGCAACCACTTGCATCCACTTGCAACCATCAAACATAACATGTCTCAAACACATGTTTACATCCATAGGATTCCTATCTATAGGTTGAAGACTCGATTAATAGGATACAGTCGAGTGATGGGAGCAAGTGCGGATAAACAAAAACTTGGTTTCCATTAGACCTTGGTTGAGAGACAAATTCCCCTAAGTATCAACCCCGAAGACCGAAATCAACATCAGATTAACACCCAGAGGATTACCCTCTTTAGACAATGTCAAAACTGGAAATCTCAACCTTATCAGAAATATTCAGATATTTACAGATTACCGGTATAGAGCAGATTACTAACTGATTCTTAGGAAACTAAGCATGATAAAAACCCAGAATGTATGCGTCATAGTCAACTTAACGCTCAACACAGATACTTAACTTATCACAATTGGAGGATTTATAACCCTTATGGGTCTGAGTCTACAGCGGAACCAGAAACAATACTAGTATTCAAGTTCATAGTACCGATTACAGAATCAAAATGCCAGAATCAGAAAAGAGTTTTAACCCAAAAGTCAGATAAAGAAATTAAACCTCCTACATAAAGTTTTCCTATTTCTATCCTATCCACTAGCCTCGAGAGTGTTTGCCTGCCTTCCATAAGTTGGTCCTGCCCTCTGCCCTTGCCCTCGTTTCTTCGGACAGTCCCTAGTGAAGTGTCCCATCTCACCACAGTTGAAGCAAGTGCCCTTTCTTTTTCTGCAATCCTTGTTCAGATGAGTCGAGCTTCCATAAGTAAAGAACTTTTTCTCCTTCTTATCTTCAGACTTTTCACCCTTCTTTTGTGCTTCCTTTTTGGGCCATGCTTTCTTATTATGTGATTCTTCCTTCTTTGCCTCTTTCTTGTCGTTGTCTTCCTCGTGCAGTAGTGCCATATCCACCAATCTCTCGTAAGTCGCTCCCATTGGTACATGGGTCATGGATAGGTTGTGCAGTGGCTCGTTCAATCCTTTAACAAAGCGGAGAGCCTTTTTATGCTAGGTGTTGACTAAATCTAGTCCGAACCTAGCCAGTTGGTTGAACTGGTTGACGTATTCCTTGACCATCATACTTCCTTGCTTAAGAGATAAGAACTTCTCCAATTGTAGACTTCATTCAGCTTGCGAGAGGAATTTCGTCTCAAACCTTGTTCTGAAATCCATCCATGTTTCAACCGGTCTCTCGGCGTTAGTGACTTCCCACCAATAGGAAGCTTCGTCCTTGAGCAACCATACCGCCAATCGTACTTTCTGCCTATCGTCCACCTCAAAAATAACGAACAGATCCTCAGTTTCATTGAGCCAGTTCCTCGCTTCTATGAATAATTCAGTTCCCTTGAAATCCTTTCCACCCATGGCCCTAAAATCTTTACAGATCTTTGAAAAATCAATTGCACGAGGAGGGGGCGGAGGAGGAGGAATCGCTGCAGCTGGAAGAGGAATATCTGCTCGGCCTGCATCGTTGGACCTAGCCTCTAAGTACCTCCTGAACCAGCCGGGTATTGGCACGCCCTCTGGAAAGTTAAGATTCCCAGACATGCTGGAATTAAAGAAAAAGATTTAAAACGGAGAACTGAAAAGATAGATATATGGCTTTTTGGGGATTATGTTCTTCAAAAATAAGCTTTACTTTTGAAAATACTTCCTTTTCAAAACCTTTTTGAAAATAGTTTTCAAAAACTTTACCCAATCTGGTAACCTTCGGCTCTGATACCAAGTGTAACACCCCACCTCCATTAAGGTCACTCACAAAGGGAATGCCTTAACTTTGTGGAGCGTTTTAGTAGACAGAACAGAAATTTACAAGACAGATAAACAATACTTGAGAAATTATATCTTTATTACCGCGGAAAATGGAAATTAGTTTGGTTACATCTTTACCAAAAACTCAAGTACATAAATATCAGTCTTGTTCAGAAAATCATAAGAGTACAAAACTTTAAAATCATAAACCCCACAGAAGCTGCCATAAGGAGTCAAGCCATACTTTAAGCACTCTAAGTACTTCAAGTAGAAGAAATCCGGATCAAGCTAAAGTGTTCCCTCCTTGGAAAACCTGGGGGGGGGGGGGGGGACGGAAGAAAAAAGGTGCGAAAACAAGCAAGGTCAGACATAAAGTCTGGCAAGTCCAGTGACTTTCAGCATATGAACAGATAATAATAATCATGGCATGCAAATAAAACTGGATGAGAGATAACAGTAACAAGAGCAGCAGATGTACTTAGGTTAAGCAGAAGAAACAGAATAATATTACTTTTCATTTCTCTGCACTAATACTAGTATAACAGGATTAGGTGTCACCCTAATGTCTAAACTGAAGCAGAAACGGGAACAAAATAATTTCCACAGAAACAGAATGCTAGTAATGGGCCTTTACCACCCGAACAAAAACTGACAGAAACAGACAGAAACAGAATGCTAATAATGGGCCTTTACTACCCGAACAAAGGCAGATAGAAACAAAATGCTAATAATGGGCCTTTACCACCCGAACAGAAGGTACAGAAACAGAAACAGATTAATCCCTATGGAAACAGAATGTAGAATTAGGTGTACACTAGTAAATGGGCCTTTACCACCCGAACAAACGGTACCACGCAGAAACAGGCAGGTGTTGCCACCCAACAGAAACAGACGGTACCAACAGAAACAGATAGAACTAAGTGTACCCTAAAACCCTACCCCAAGCGATCGGCTCCTTAATACATAAATACCCTGTGTCGGCTCCACAATAGGGTGTATCACTCCCTAAAGTGACAACCAATTGGCACATACCTATTTCCAGATGTCACAGCGTCTTACATCCTCAGAGGCAGACCGGGATCCATGCACGCACATGACCCGGTTGGAACGCACCATCAACAACCCTCGCCATTATCAGAATGAACCACTTATAATTAGTTCAGTAAGCGTGCCCGGACCCTACCTACTGTTGGGTCAAAGTTTTGATACCAGAAAGGGTTACTAACTAATATGGGTCCCAAACAACAGATGACACAAGTAATTTCCCTCCTAACCTTATGTCCCCCAGACTAACAGATTTCAGATTAACTTGTTTACAATTTTAGACATACAGAGTTCAAATCAACTAGTTCATAGATCATACAAGTTTTCAGACTAACGGATCAGATATATGGATTTAACAGATTTACAGATTTGTCTAACTTTGTAATTGGGCTTACAGATTCACGAAACAGGTTTGTTAAATTCATTAGTCCAATTGGTTTAACCTTATCCACCCAACACGTTTTAGACATCATATTTATCCTAGATTTGAATTAATTAAATATTAATGCACAGACCTCTCACATTAGGTCGGTAGCTTATGGCCGTTGGATATGCCGGGCGGTTCCGGGCAGACTTCTGCCACAAGCCAGACCTAACCTCGTGTCTAAGCATATTTTAGTTGTGCCTACGACCTCTCACATTAGACTGACAGTTTGCGGTCGATGGTAAAGCCGGTTGGTTCGGGGCAGGCTTCTACCGCAAACAGAGTCTAACCTCGTGTCATAGCCAATTCATTTCAATACAGATTTTTCAGATATCAGACTAATTCTGTTTATTTAATAGATTAAACTTTTGTATAAGTTACAGCGGATTATTCGAGGTTCTATTAACAAGTTTTGCTCAAATTTAATTTGAGCCTACAGATTTACATACTTCAAATTTCAGCATTTCAGTTCCAACAGATTACGTCATTCAACAGACAACAGATCTTGCAGATTAGGCTATTTAGCAGATAAGGCAATTTAACAAAATTAGCAGATTAGGCATTTCAATCTAATTAGCAGTTTAGGCAATATAACAGAAATAGCAGATTAGGCAATATAACAGATTTAGCAGATAACAAAATATATATCTAAAACTCTATTTACCTAATCATAAATTTAGCCTAAACTTACATGCCTAAATCAAGGTCATAATTCATAATACAATATATGCCCCAAATTTTGGCCTTAATATTCCCATTTACAGTTCATGTCAAAACTAGATTTAATATTCTAGTTCACCCTTTATGTCCAAGACTAATACACATGTACATCATTCTCTATTATAGCCAACTCAGATTATGCCAACATATTTGCTATGCCAGATTTACTTAAT
The DNA here is from genome assembly GCA_030737875.1 of Allium sativum. NCBI lineage: Eukaryota > Viridiplantae > Streptophyta > Magnoliopsida > Asparagales > Amaryllidaceae > Allium > Allium sativum. Next base: position 207,224,709 of record CM060918.1, read on the forward strand.
TAAGCTACGCCCAATCCCCGTATAGCATGTTTCCACAAGTTCTCTAAATACTCGTGAAATGGCCCTATAGGCTCGATGTACATAACAGTGAATGGGAATAAACTAGCGAAGTTACATACTAAATATGAGATCTAACATCATTTAAGGGAATAGGCATAAGAAACTAACTACCATAGTTATAGGCAACTAACCACAATAGTCATGGGCGACTAATCATAATAGTTTCTTATTCAATGTCATAGGCAATACTCTCATAGTCATAGTCATAGGCAATAGTCTCATAGTCAATGAATCATAGTCATAGGCAATAGTCTCATAGTCAATGAATCATAGTCATAGGCAGTAGTCTCCTAGGCAACAGTTTCATGTCCAATTATGCATTATTATTTGTCCCAAAATTTATCGTTCGTGCGTTAATCTCTAATGAGATTCGGCGCAGGCTCGTAGTAGCCTAGCTATAGAACTGAAAGAAGAAAGAGGTACAAAATAGTCATAGAAATAGATCTGACAGATAATAATATACATAACCTCAGATTCAGATTTATAATCATGTCACAATTATAATTACAGTTTATAGCGGAAAATAATTGTACTTGCCTTTCGTGGTTTTAAGAAAGGATAATAAACTGTTGTTGATGCAAAAATGCTGAATTATTCCTCTTTAATTGTTGTCGTAGCTCTAGACTTTGATTTAGCTTTTAATTCGAATCAGGTTGGAAGAAGATGCATCAGTCCAAGTTTTGATTCCAGCAGGGTAGGGACGCCATTTTTATTTTTTATTTAGAACAGAGGCAGAATATAGACAAAATGAAATTGTGTAGAAAAAATGAGGCTAAGGGGCTGTTTATATAGGATTACGCGGACGAATCTAGACAGAAAACAAGTCTAAATACATCAGAATGCATCAGGTTCAGAAAGTGGGTTCGGGAGGCAGGTCGACCCCCAGGTCGACACTATGGTCGACCTGGTCCCTCCAGGTCGACACTATGGTCGACTTGGCCCCTGGGAGGTCGACACTATGGTCGACCCCCAGGTCGACCTGGTCCATGGGCGGGAATTTTCCCGCCCAGCCTATTTCCGAGCTGTTTTCGATTCTGAAATTCTCTGAAACTTCGGAGGGCTATATCTCCCTCATACGAACTCCATTTCTCGAAAACTTTGACTCGTTTCCAAGCAGAATTTCGAGACAAATGCAATGGCGCAACCCGTTTCCCTTGATTCTTATTTTATAATTTAATTATTCTCTGATTTGTTACTTATACGTTCACAGAAAATACAGAGTGTTACAATACTGAGAGCCGCTCCGTTGAGTGACACGTCATCTTTATTGAATAAAGAGACGATACAGCTCAGCCTTTTGTCTATTTTACTTTCTATATAGGTAATAGAAGTAGTAATGTTCGCAATACTACTTCTCATATTTCAAATGAGAGAATAGACTTAAAGAGGTTAGCGTACTAGGACGAGGTCTAAAAGGGCTAGGGTTTCGCCTCAGGGTTATAAGAGATTATAAGAATCCACCTTTAATAAGGCCATAAGCGACCGAAAATGCCACCTCGTTGGGTTTTTACCCTAAAAACACTAATGGGCGATTGACTTCGATATCCACCCCATTGGTTAGGTATTTGTGTTTGTGTGAATCTTGTGTGCTATGTAGACATACCTTGACATATGTAACCTACTAAAAATATAGGTTATGGACATTAAGTAACATTATATTTCAGTCACACAGAAGTTTAAGTTCTAACCCCTCTCCATAACATCCAACAGGTCAGTAAATGGGGTAAAAGCTATGGATGAAGTCATGATTGAAGCCGATGGAGGAGAAGAAGCTATTATGATATTATTAGCAATTATTGCTTTACTTCTTTTGGAATCTTATGAGATTGAACTATTTGATGTAACTTTTGAATAAATGTAACTGAACTATTGTACTTTTGAGATTTTGAAATAATGGTACATCTTATTTGAATAATATATTTTCTTTGTCCGTTGTGTGAGATTTCCATTCGAAGTTTATGTTATTATTATTTATGCAAATGTACTCCTTACTGGAACCTATGACCCGTTTAGAATGGCTCTAAGTTTCGATGGGCCTTTTCTTGGCCGAAATTTAGGCCCATTGTAGGCGGGTTGTTACATAAATCTTATCACAGATTTACATACTTTAAGCTCTTGTTTAAATTTTCCTTGGAAATTACCTCGATTGCTTATAAAATCTCATTTCGTAAGTTTTACTCAAACCGAGGCTTCTATGCTTTATTTGGATTATTGAACCTCTCAAAAAAGTTAATTTCTCAAATCATTATCTCATTCCCATCCTATTCATTGACCATTAATTAGGGTAAATTACTTTATTTCTCCTTAATCGTGTCTCTACCCCAAAGTCATACCTACGATTTTTAAATCTTGTTGTTAGGGAAAACTCACTTATCTGTTAAATGATCTTTAAATCTTATTCTCATTATCGTTTTCTAGGGGAACTCTTTCATTAAATAGTTATAGTCAAATTAAATAAAGATTAATCTTCAACTTAACTTGGGAAATCATCTTTCCTTTAAATAGGTTACGGAACACATGTTATTCAGGACATCATTCACGTCAAACCCAAAATGATTCTTTCAATTTCAATGAATTCTTCATGGAAATCATATCGGTTTATAATTGGTACAACTTCCTATATAGGACTAATCCTATAAGTGAAATAATGGCAAAGCCTTTTAAATTCCTTAAATAGGAAAGGCCTTCATCTATAGATACTTATCTCAATTAGAACCAGATCGATTCCCATTCAATTCCAATTTAATTTAGAAGACTTAACTTGGTTTTAGACTTTTCAAATCCAAAAATGTATTAAAATCATCATTCTAATCCTTTTGGCTTAGTTTGTAAATCATTTGTGTATCCTTGGTTATCTCAAAACCTTTTAATTTCAAACCATTCCAAAAACCATCGCAACATGCGTTGCCAAAACAACTCAATTTCAGAAAATTGCTATTTATCTTTTGAAAGCTTGGTATATTCAATCCTAATCACTTTCAAATGATTTATTATGATTTAACATAATTTATTTCTATTTTTAACAATTTAAAAATGTCTCATTTCTATAAATTCAATTTTTGGTCCCAAACTGCACTAGTGCTGTTTTTGTTCAAATTTGATTTGAACTTATATAAAGATTTAACCATTGGATTATAAAACTTTCTTTTGCATTTGAATACTCTTTTCATTTCAACCCAAACGTTTTCCGTTTTGGGAAATCCGATGGTCGGATTGCCCTGTACATCAATTTGAAGTCAATGGTCGAAATTCGTGAACTAACGCTGCACAACTATTCCTTTCAGAACATATTTCAACTTATATTAAAAATCGAATTAAATTGCTTTCAAAATAATCTATAAATTATATGAAACATATATAATAACTTTTGGAAACTATGTTCCGAACATTATTTAAGTATTATAATATTATTTAAGTCATTAAAATAGTATTATTTTTCAAACTTCATTTTTTGAAACCCAAACTTTCCTAAAATCCGTTATAAAAATAAATAAGGTAGTTTGGATAATAAAATTTAGTAAAAACATTTTCTAGATAACCAAACCGAATTCACTTTTTAAAATTACTCTTCATTTCAAAATTCAAATTTATAACATGCCTTAATTACTTGAAAACTTATTCAAATAAATTTTCTATCTTTTCGAATTCGTAATTGCTTGAACTATCTTTCCAAATCATTTTGGATTAAAAATTCAAACTTTTATTTTTCTCTTATTATTTAATTAATAAAATATTCAATTAAATTCCGATTTGGAATAAAACTCAATCAACAACCATATAATCCAACTTATATGACTTAACACATCATTAACATCCATTAACAGTCATTAACTTCCAATTATCACAAAATTACATCATAAACTAAGTGTAACTCCCCGTATTTTTAGCGACTGAATAATAAACTTATTTAAGTATTTAAATATCGATTTGGCGATATTGATAACATGAGTTAAATCATTTTGATTATTTAATTAATATAAAATAGTGGAATATTAAATATATTTCCGAAATACTCGGAAATAGCCAAATTGGCAATATTTTGAGAATAGGATAATTTAATAGATTTAATTCAATTTAGAATTTAATTATAATAACGAATATATTATTTAAACGACGGTTTGAATGTATTAAAATTACAATTTAAATCGAGCTTGTAACGACACGGTAGTTCGTAAATTTATATTTTTGACTTCAACTGAGTATACATGATCCGTTATAAGTCAGATTTTTTCGAAATAAGAAACAGTGGAATCTATTAAGAAATATTTTTCTAACTAAAGTGAAAAATGGAGATTTCGCTTTATAGATTGTGAGTTAGGCCCAAATAAAATTTTCAAATAGTCGCTATGGAATCGTTTATAAGCCATAATGATTTATTTAATATAATTAAATATTCGTTTTGAATTTGGACAAGATTCTTAAGACGTATACTTAGTTAAATTAATAGAATTTTTCTATAATTTTTAATTCGGAAAATAAGCTACCTTTTTTTTCAACGTATTTTGCACCCTATATTAGCGGTTTGGAATTTCATATAATAAGCTAACTTGCTTATTTTATTATATTTTCGAGATCGTTACGCGTTGCTCAACACGAGGGTAACTTTATTTCTGTCAGTAGCAGTCCGGAATTTTACGAGTATTCTAAAATCTTTTTGTAACAAGATACATTCAAATATATATTTTTCCTTTTGCCTTACCAACTGAGATATTTGTATAGCTTTCTCTTTCCAACACATATCTATAGGATAGAATATAGGCCTATGATTTATCAAGGCAAGCCTAAATACGTACTCACATCATCACGCCTTCCCCTATTACTTCAAGGTCAAGGAAAAAAGAATACTCCATAGACATATGTAAATTCATGTAGATAATTCACGTAGAGACTAGAAATAGGATTGTAGACTTTCTTACACCCATTTTGCTTAATGACTATTGCTTCATGACTTTCCAAATCATAGGCTACCATATATCCTAGTTTATTTATGCATGCTTCACTCTTAAGTTTCTCGCTCTATAAATTCATGCGAGTAGGCAATGCCTCATTTTCTTTTCAAGGAACGAACCACTGAGGCAAATTAATGTCATGAGTTCTAAAATTCAACCACAAACCAAATATAAATCCATAAATTACTAAAAGTATATATATATAGAGATATGAACCCTGTTTTCATGATAAACAACAAGAAGTAAAAAGAAAAGAAAATATATAAACTGCATATACCACTCATGCATGCCAAGGGGCAAATGGGAAGATGCGAGTTTTGGGCAAAGTTTGGGGAGTTTTGGGTATACTTTTTTCGCACCTAGAAATGGAGAGTGGAAAGTTGGTTTTTTGGCACAAGAGGTCAGACCAAGGTTGATGGGGATAGCCAGATGAGGTGTAGAGAGCTGAGTATGTGGGTAGCAGTTGGTAATGCTTCGTGAAAACATGAAGGGAGTTATTGTGGAGTATATTACTGTAGGCGTGCGTCTGTTAAAATGGGTATTGTGCAAATGCGTAAGGTATTAGTGAAGAACATTTTGATGTGAAACGTGGTGAGGAGCTTCAAAACAAATGGAGCAGTGTTATTCTGGAGCAAATGGGTTTTATGTTGGGGAAGACTGCTTTTGTTTTCCCAATGAAGTTTCATGTTGGTTTTGATGTGAGCAAAGGGAAGAAGGAAAGCCTGCGTTGTTGAGGAAGAAAGCTTAGCGTTGTAAGAGGGTTTTATTGAAATAGGAATGAAGAATGTGAAGTGGTGTAGTTTGCGTCAAGATGATGAATGGGGGATGGAGAAGTAGAAGTGATGATGACTTGAGTGGGAATAATGCGACAACAGGTGGAAGGAAAAATATGCAGGAATAGGTTGGCCATGTTTTGAAAGGAGGTGGGTACGGTTAAACATTTTTAGGTAGGTGCAGACATTGGAAATGGTGTGGAAACCACTGGAATGGGATACAAGAGGAATGGGATAAATGAAGGAGATATACTATACATGACGCAGGTTTGGGTATTCAATTTCCGTGTTGTGCTGAGGAATTTAAAATGAGGCCCAAGGTTATAAAAAGAAAAAAAAGTAAAGCCCAATGTGTATTTAAAAAAATATAGTAATCGGCTGTGATGTTCAATGCTGGAGATGGAGTTTAAATCATGGAGGAGATATAAGTTGGATCGGGTACGGTACCATCAGGTTTTAGTCTAAGAAATATAAAATGGCAAGGCCCATATTTAAATTATATTTTTTAAGTTTAATTTAATTAATATTTTAACTTGTAATTGTAATATGTCATCCATACATTGTCAGTTTCATGAACGGTCGGATCCATTGAAATCGTACGGACGAAGGCTACACATGGAATTGGTTTGGAGAGATTTGAAGTTCGTTTGAATTTATGGCAGATTTAAACGCCTGATTCGAATCATCGACCGTAAATCGTTACTCAACAATTAACGACCAAAGTGAGTAAACTCACTAACTCTATCCAGTTTTATAATTTTACAAACGTTATTTAATATTGTTAAAAATGATCGAATGTTGTGTGTTATGGTTGTTTGGATGATTTACAAATAAATTCGTTGATAGTCATATATACAAATCGTTGATTGAATACCAAATCTGTTTATTATTATATTTCATATTGGTGTGAAATCGGGATTTATATTGATTAACAGCTGTGGATGCAGGGAAACAGGATGGAGAACTCCAACTGAATTCCTCAACAATTATATTGTTGTTTTTCATATATTACATTATATGATGTGATAAATAATCGGTGATTGATTATTGTGTGTTTTGGTATGTTGAATAACATCGACCTGAGATAATTGGTATTTAAACACCATAAAATATATTCGAATATATTGGAAAAGAATTTGGGGTTTTAAAAAGGGAGAAATCCGTTTATAAACAGAAGTTGAATTTCTAATAAACTATAATACTATAAGTTATTTTAATTATATTAAAACAAGTTGTTTGGTTTAAAAATGATATTTAGAGATAAAATTGAATAATTATTAAATAATTTTGGGATATAAGAATGAATAACAGAAGGGAAATTAGAATCATTGGAAAGGAAACAATGAAATCGTTCTGATGTTCGAAATGTAAATATAATTGAAATAAACCCATAAGAAATTATAATTTGATTTCGACATTGTAAAATATTATAAAGATGACTTTTTATAGAAATTTTAGATTATAAAAATTAGAAATTGACAAGATAGTAAATATTTGGTTTAAAAACCAATAATTTATAATCGAATGTGCAATCTAGATTTAGTTATAAACTTGATATATAATTAACAAGAAACTGATTTATAAATGGAGTTTATAAAGTGAGATATGAAATAACTTGATAGACAGGATTTGAACCTGTACTGGTATTTACAAATAAAACTCAAGATTTGATTGATATAACGGTCCAGTTTCTATAAAGGAATAATATTCACTTTATAAAGTGAGTAACAGTTTGAAAGCAATCGTTTTGAAAATTGGAATAGTGTCAAATGGGAAATAGAAAATGTTGGAAGTAATAAATTCAAAAGTGAATTTAGAAACTGTGTTAACCTGAAATGGTAAGTCTATTTCGAAGTTCAGAATGTTAATAGAATATAGATCATTTGAAAGAGAAGTATAAGTTGAAATTCGATTATATCGAATTAAGGAAAGTACTATTTACTTTCCAGTTTTTATCAAGATCTATTTATTATTTATTTAATTATTTATTTAAATTAATTAATCTAAGTTATATTTTGAAGTTAAACATTTCGGAAACATGGATTGTTCTGCTATCGTTATAATCAATAAATTTCTGGTAAGGAAGTGGATTTGTAAACTGAATCTGAGGGTCGAGTTGAAAATGATTTGATAAGAAATTTATAAATGAAAAAGATAATCAGAAACTGATTGGAATTGTGTTGAGTTGAATCATTCCTTGAGTATTGATCTGATGTTGGTTTCGGCCTTCGGGATTGATACTTAGGGAATTGTTCTCTTACTAGTTTATTGTTAGGGACTGATGGATGTGGAAAAATAGTGATGCGTGAATAAGATATGGAAATGTTTTCCAATGTTAGTAACATATATTTTCAAAATATGAGAAATAAAGAATTGTGAATGTATGGAAACGTTTTCCAATAAATCGTGAGAGGATAAGCGAGTTGGGAAAAATATATGGGTTAAGATATTCAAGGGAAAATGGGAAATGAAATTAGTATTGATAAATTTATTTAAAGGGGATCAGTGTTGATTGATGATTGATCGGTAAGATTTCCATTTGGAAATACGACCATTGTATGTACGTATATTTACCTTTGATAGTTAAATAACCAATTGACCATTTTTCCATTGTCAATACGGAGAGACCGGGATCAGGTTTATTATCTGAAAACCACACCGAATGGCATTACTGTCCTGAATCAAATATGATGAAGATAATTGAAGATAGAGTTTATGCAAGGGCTATTATGGCGATCCTAGGTAGAAATTACCTAAGATGGATTTACAGAATAGTGCTTCTGGTTTGACCAGACCCAGGACAACGTTTATGGAAGAATGTCTGATAGAGTATATCTATAGATTGCGTAAGTTGATTGCCTCAAATGTATTTACTTCGGTGGTGGAGGAATTCATTCCTCTTAGCTTTATACCCGTGATATTTTTGGGGAAATCAATTTGTGATTTGGCGGGTATGACGATGTGGCATTCAAAGTAAATGAAGGTATGATATGTTAAGATACGTTACGACTTCAAGCCTCATCAACCTGGAAATGACAAAAATCGGGCAGGCAACATAGCTAAGTGGGTAGCACCCAATTAGGGTATATTGTCAACATCTGGAGAATATTCATATTTTTTTACTTCTTTTTATTTCTGTATCTCCCATGAATGGTTATGTTGGTATACCAACCGTAAGATGACAATATATTCAGAACATTCAGGCGAAATGAATGACCGGTTATGTGTGGCTGAGTTACAAGATTTTCTTGTTGAACTCCAGTGTATCGCTTCTAGAGTACACTGATCGAAAGGTGGTTCCATACCTCGTCATAGTTGGGAATTCATTCTACAGTAAGAGCCAACGGTATTTGATTGTATGTTATATACGTAGAGCATGAGATGAAAGCGTTCTACTAGATTGTTATTTACTTGTATTAGACATTATTATAATATCAGAATTATATTGTTTTAAAAGAATGTTTCATGTTATCGTAAGGTAAAAACCATCCGTGCTTATTTGTAGATAGGTCTTATGATTATCATTTTTTGAAAAGGATTTTTAAATGTTAAACCAAGTGATTGGAGTTTACTCACACCAGTCCCATGCTGAAACAGAGTTTATTTTGTTTTGTTTTGCCTAAACACTTGGGTGCCCAAATTTGTATGGGCAGTGAAGTAGTAGAAATTTACAGATATATTTGGAGGAGCTCGAAGCAGGAGGCTTCAGAGTTAGATATAAATAGAGTTTATTTCCGCTGTGACATACATGTGATGTACTCTGATAATGTGTGTAAGTACAAAACGATATTGTATTTCAAAGTTGCTATATAATTTATTTTATTCATTCCACTGTGAGATTCGTGTTTACTCTGATTCTGTTCAGTGTGTTCTTCTTTTTCTTCTATTCTAACTTTCTTTCTTTCTATTTCTCACCATCTAACTTCTTTCTATTAATGATCTGGTATTTCCGATGATTGAATAGTCGGCATTGTGTTTATGTAAATTTTTCAGGTCAAATTTTTTTGGGTTGTTATAGTGGTATCAGAGCAGGTTAAGTGATTACCTTGGCTCTATAGCGTGACTCTGTAGAGATAGGGCTAATAATACCCTAGATTAAGTTTGAGTGCATATATATGAGAGAACGTATTTGTAGATTTAAAAAAAATGATTTTATATTGTGGAGATTTATTGGTTGGTTGGCTTATGAATTCTGGTTGACGGTGGGGCATCATAATGTTGACAGGAGTTTCTAAACACTTGAATACGATGAACTGACTTAGTATGTTTTGAAATAAGTGTAATGAAATAATTTATCCAAAATATATTTTGATATAAAGAAGCATATTTATTGGACTTATTATATTTGATGTGTTGGTTGTTATTGTAATTGAATAAGATTATAATTGCGTTGGTTATATATAAAACCAATCGAAATTCATATGAATGTAATATATAAAATTTGGAAATAGTGCGTCCCATGCCACACGTTCCGACTATCTGGTTTACTAGTCGCTTGTCAACTTCGCACTAGCAACCATAGAAAACACCAAGTATTCACTAATAGGACATCGACTTCAATTTGACTATATTGGAATTAACTAACTTTGTGTACTGTCGTGTCCTATTAGTGATTACTTGGTGTTTTCTATGGTTGCTAGTGCGAATTTGAAAAGTGGCTAGTAAACCAAATAGTGGGAACGTGTGGTATGGGATGCACTGTTACCAAATAGAATTAACCCATGTTTACACTATTACAACTATGTTTTACACAATCTTTCACATTATTAATCATAAACAATTAAAAATTGATAACCAACAAAGTTAAATAAATTTGTAAATATCATTTTAAAATATTCAGATGAATTAAATTGGAATTAAATTTGAAATTGGAATTAAAATCCCAAAAACTGGGAAAGGTGGTTAAAATTAAAATTTTGAATTATATAAGGAAATTTTAGGATCTTGGGTGATTTGAAAATGTTTTTCAAATATTGCGAAGGATATTTTAATAGTTTGAAATAATTTCAAAATGAAAATGTTTGAAATTAAGTTTTGAAATGAAATAGTATTGAACTCACTTCGACCGTTGGAATTTTTTTTCTGACGATGACATTCGCATCATTAGTGTCATTTTCAAGTTTCTAAAGTGATGGATTACTGCCAAAGATTTTGTTTTGAACTGCTTTGAGAACAAACAAGTTGTAAGAAATTCAAATGTTTTGAATTGTTATTATTATATGTAAATATATATGATTTCAAACTGGTTTGAAGAAAACCCCTGGAATTTGAATTCTGAAATTCAAATTTGACTTATAAAGCTGAATAGACTTAAATGGTAAAAGTGGATAAATAAATTTGAATTTAACTTAAACTTAGTTTAATAAAATTGGATTGGGTTAGAGATAATCTGGAATGGAACTGAATTGACAAGTCAAGAGTTAGGAATTGGAGCTCGAATGGAATTTGGCTTGGTTATAAGCAAATGGTTTGGTTCGAGAATGAATTGAGTAAAGATCAATTGGGAGTCTGTTTGTATATGCTAAATGATAGTAAATGGAAGAGATAGAGTTGGATGCCCAACAAAAAGGTACAAGTTTATATTTATTGTGGGTATGAGATTCATGAGCCTATTTGGAAAGCCGTTTGGTTGTTTAATTTTCTTTATATTGGAGATGGCCCAAAGAGGCGAGTTGTAGTTGTACCGATTGAGCCGTGTAAAGGAGACGCTGGCAAAAGTTTTTAGAGATTTAGAGTATCAGAAAATTTTCAATTTTTTTGAAAATTTTCATTAATAAAAATAAGTTAATATTTTAATTGAAATTGATTGGTTCAATTAAAACTGAAGTTGAGAAGCAAACAAATTATTTTTAACCAAATTAATAGGGATGGTAGCATTATTCCTAGCTTAGTAATTTCGAGGACGAAATTCTTATAAGGGGGAAGAATGTTACATCCGTATTTTTAGCGATTGAATAATAAATTTATTTAATTATTTAAATATCGATTTGGCGATATCGATGACTCGAGTTAAATAATTTTGATTGTTTAATTAATATAAAATAGTGGAATAATAAATTTAATTCTGAAATAGTCGAAAATGGCTGAATTGGCAATATTGCTAGAATTGGGTAGTTTAATAGATTTAATTCAGTTTAGAATTTAATTATAATAACGAATATATTATTTAAACGACGGTTTGAGTGTATTAATAATTATAACTTAAATCGAGCTCGTAACGGCGCAGTAGTTTGTAATTTTACTTTTTGACTTCAACTGAGTACATAGGATCCGTTATAAGTTAGATTTTTTTTGAAACAATAGTTGGAATCTATTAAGCTATATATTTCTAATGGATGTGAAAAATGGAGATATCTCTTCATTGATTGTGGGTTATGCCCAAAACAATTTTTCAAATAGTCGTTATGGAATCGTTTATAAGTCATAACGATTTATTTAATATAATTAAATATTGTTTTTGAATTTGGACAAGATTTTTGAGATGTATACTTAGTTTAATTTATAGAATTTTTCTATAATTTTGAATTCAAAAAATAAGCTACCTTTTTGTTTAGTGTATTTTGCACCCTATATCAGCGGTTTGGAATTTCACAGAATAAGCTGACTTATTTACTTTATTATATTTTCGAGATCGTGACGTGTTGCTCAATACGAGGGTAACTTCATTTCTGTCAGTAGCAGTCTGGAATTTTACGAGTATTCTAAAACCTTTTTGTAACAAGACACATTCAAATATATATTTTTCCTTTTGCCTTACCTACCAAGATATTTGTATAGCTTCCTCTTTCCAACTCATATATATGGGATAAAATACAGGCCTATGATTTATCAAGGCATGCCTAAATACATACTCACACTGTCTTTCCTTCCCCCTATTACTTCAAGGTCGATGAAATAAAAAACACTCAATATATGTAAATTTATGCAGACAATTCACGCGGAGACTAGAAACAATTGTAGACTTTCTTGTACCATGTTGCTTAATGACTATTGCTTCATGACTTTTCAAATCATAGGCTACCTTAAATCCTACTCTATTTATGCATGCTTCACTCTTAAGTTTCACGCTCTATAAATTGAAGCGAGGAGGCAATGCCTCGTTTTCTTTTCTAGGAATGAACCACTGAAGCAAATTAATGTCGTGAGTTCTAATATTCCCCAACAAATCAAATATAAATCCACAAATCACCGAAAGAGAGTGTGTGTATAAATAAATAAATAAATATATATATTTAAACCCTGTTTTCATGACAAACAACAAGAATTAAAAAGAAAAAAAAGAAAAAATATATAAACCACATATACCACTCGTGCACGCCAAGGAGAAAATAGGAAGGCACGAGTTTGGGCAAAGTTTAGGGAGTTTTGGGTATACTTTTTTTCGCACCTAGAAATGGAGAGTGGAAAGTCGGTTTCTGGCACAAGAGGTCGGACCGAGGTTGATGGGGATAACCAGATGAGGTATGGAAAGCTGAGTACGTGGGTGGCAGTTGGTAATGCTTCGTGAAAACATGAAGGGAGATATGGTGGAGTATATTACTGTAGGCGTGTGTCTATTAAAATGGATATTGTGCAAATGCAAAAGGTATTGGTGAAGAACAGTTTGATGTGAAACGTGGTGAGGAGTTTCAAAACAAATGGAGAAGAGTTATTCTGGAGCAAATGGGTTTTATGTTGGGGAAGCCTGCGTTTGGTTTCCCAATGAAGTTTCATGTTGGTTTTATGTTGGTCGATTCCCCTCTGGTGCTTCTGATTGCGTGAAAAATCGGATCAAAGAATTGAACAATTTTGAAAAGCTACGACCTTGATTTTGAAAGAAGAAGAAGAAGAGGTTAAAACTTTATATTATTTTAATAATTTAATTTTAAAATTATTATCTATCTTATTTAAATCATAAATAATTCATACGACTTCGAAATTTAATGATTTCAGATCATGTGCGATCATAGAGGCGAGATCTACGCTGCTGTTCTAACTAGAAGCAATTCCGAGCGGATAAAATTTTGGCTAAATTTGCGAATCCAAATAATTCAGATTCACGATTGTGAGATTTCTGATTTTAAATAATTAATCAATTTAATTATTTTTCTTGCCATTTAATAGTTGTATGTATGTAAATGAATTAGATATGCGATGTATGAAATTTAGAGTTGTTGATTTGATCCGTTTGTGATGTATTGATATAGATCGGTTAATTTGGATATTTTATTGATATAGATCTGAATGTGATAGGTTAAGTTGAATAAATCATTTTTGTCAATATTTTGTGAATCATATATATAAAATAGAAATGGAATATCTTGATTATTGAATTGAATTAGAATTGTCAATTCAATAAAAATATCATTGTTTATATTATTGAATTGAATTAGAATTGTCAATTCAATAAAAATATCATTTTTTTATATATTATTGAATGGAATTAGAATTGTCAATTCAATAAAAATATCATTTAGTTTATATTGTTGAATTGAATTAGAATTGTCAATTCAATAAAAATATCATTTGGTTTATATTATTGAATTGTATTAGAATTGTTAGTTCAATAAAAATATCATTTTGTTTATATTATTGAATTGAATTAGAATTGTCAATTCAATAAAAATATCACTTTGTTATGTTATTGAATTGAATTAGAACTTTCAATTCAATATAAAATATATCACTTTGTTTGTTGATTGATAAAAACATCACATTTTTTGTTGTTTGATTGAATTAGAGCTTTCAATCAAATAAAATATTATTTTTATGGTTATAATTAAACTTGCAGCAAAGAAAAAATGGATATTTCGGTAAATAGTAAAATTAGTTAAACAAAAGTCTTTATTTTTGTTTATGGAACTTTTGACACCTAAAAATTGAAACTTTGTATAAACAGAGAAATGATTCATTTTTTCAAGCAAAACACGAATTCATTAAAATATAATATTTCAATGCAAAGAAAAAGGAGTAAAATTTAAAAGTTATACTTTTATTTACATTTAGATATAAATAAAAGAATCAAATAAAAAGTTGCATTTTTGTTTGCATTTTAGATGCAAACAAAAACACGAAATAAAAAGTTGCATTTTTGTTTGCATTTTAGATACAAACAAAAACATGAAATAAAAAGTCGCATTTTTGTTTGCATTTTAGATGCAAAAAAAAAACATGAAATAAAAAGTTGCATTTTCGTTTGCATTTTAGACGCAAACAAAAACATGAAATAAAAAGTTGCATTTTTGTTTGCATTTTAGATGCCAATAAAAACATGAAATAAAAAGTTGCATTTTTATTTGCATTTTAGATTCAAATAAAAACACATGAATTAAAAAGTTACATTTTTATTTGCATATTAGATGTAAACAAAAACATAGAATTAAAAATACATTTTATCTACATTGTAAATGTAAATAAAACCATAGAACGAAAAGTTACATGTTTATTTACATTGTAGAGGTAAATAAAAGCATGGAATAAAAAGTTACATTTTTATTTACATATTAGATGTAAATAAAAGAATAGATTAAAGGGTCACATTTTTAATGTCATTTTAGATGTAAATAAAAGATAGGATTTACAAGTTACATTTTTATTTGCATTTTAGAGGTGAATAAAAGCATTGATTTAAAAGTTACATTTTTATTTGCAGTTTAGATGTAAATAAAAACATAGTTTTTAGAAGTTACATTTTCATTTGCAATTTTGATGCAAATAAAAGCACAGATTAAGAAGTTACATTTTTATTTATATTTTAGATGTAAATAAAGAATAGAATTAAAAGTATCATTTTTACCTCCAAATTAGAGGCAATAAAAAAAGGTTGGATTTAAAAGTTGCATTTTTAGTTGTAGCAAAAATGATATAATTGAAGTATCATTTTTATCATCAACTTTAATGTGAATAAAAGAATACATCAAAAGTCACATTTTTATTTACAAAGTAGATGTAAAATCAAAAGTTACATTTTTATTGACAATTTACATGTAAAGGCAAAAGTTACATTTTTAATGACATTTTAGATACACAATTAAAGGGATAGAATTACATGTTTCATTTCTACTGTCATTTCAATGACAATAAAAAGAATAGATTTACATGATACATTTTTAATGTCATTTGGTTGAAATTAAAAGAACAGATTTTAATGTTACATTTTTATTGTCATTTTAGAGACAATAAAAAGAATAGATTTTAATGTTACATTTTTATTGTCATTTTAGAGATAATAAAAAAATAGATTTAAATGTCACATTTTTATTATAAATTTAGATGCAATAAAAATAGTAGAAATAAAAAAAATCATGTTTTTATTGCCATTTGGTTTCAACAAAAAGGGTGAACATTAAGAATACAATGTCAATGTAATTTAGTTTACATTGAAAAGAATTTGTCGTTAAAACATGATTTGTTTAAAATTGTCACCTTTAACATGTTAGTTAAGATTTTGAAAACAATATGACAAATTTCTAACATGAATATGGACTGTATTTGGCTTGCATGTGATTGTTTGAAAGTAGTTGAAATCGCCAAACGAATAATATTTATATATATGCATATTAATTACAATTAAAGAATCGCGCACGGTAATTTGCGTTTCAACAATCGTAATTTCAAACAATTATACCGTAAGATCCAACCGACGAATTTTCCCAAAACTGGAACCGTTATGACCGTTTTGTGAAGATCTTTCCATCGATATGAATTTTATTAAATCCAACGGTAAGATTGCAAGATATGTGTAAATCCAATTTTGGTAAAAACACCGCTAGGGCCACCTATCGACCCGAAGCGTCTGTAATAAAATTGGCTATTTTTATATAAATAAAAATAGCAATTAATCGTTATTAATACCATTAACGATATGAAATGATTTTAAAGTATATATATGTGAGGATCATTTGAAAAGACCGAGTTAAATCTCATTTCAAATGGTCATACGACGATCTAAATTGAAGATCTTGAAGGCGGCGATTGAAGACCGACGATCTTCACATAGAAAGGATAACTACTGATGCCTGGCATGGCTAGCTACCAACAAAAGGTTAAAGTGGTAGTTTTCCGGACGTACTTGTTGATTGTCCAGATACGCGAGCACCTCTCTTCCGTATTGGACATATAGGACGAGGAATAAGGTGACTCTGGTTTCGTTCAGACCCAGAACGGACTTGTAAATGGATGTGTGTCCGACATTGAATTTCATTTTGTGTAATTAAATTGATATCTATTAATATATATCTGTTGTGGTGGAGAATTTATTCTCTTGCTTAACTCCCTTCTTTGAGACGTATAAGCTCAAAGGTTATATATTAGTAGTTGTCGATCGCATGGCGTGAATTGTCAATGTGACATGCCAAAATGCAATTAATCGAGGCTTTTTTTGAAAAGCAGAGCCTTGTGGATGATGATCAAAGCATAGCCTATTTCGGCATAGCTTTGTGTATTATGCTACCTCGCGAGCCTCACACCCCGGTAGAGTCAAAAACGAGACAAGGGAACGCAGGGAGTGCACACGTTTCTTTTTAGATAGAAGTGGTGTTTGGGTTTTTACAAGTCCCGACATTTTTACTTATGTGATTGATGGAATGAGGCGCCTCGGATTATTTTTGGTCGCCAATGGCCAAATTATATGAGACGACCCGAATTCCCGTTCTCACGGAAACAAGGTTATCTTTGGAATATAACACAGAAACAGATAATAGCAGAACAGAATTAAATAAATACACCAGATAATGAACAACAAAATATACTGGATAAAAGTAATCATCAGAGTTACACAGTATACAGGATCTTACTTAGTACAAATACAGTTCAGCTATACATAAATGTCTACAGCGGAAATAAACAAAATATGTACAATAGGAGCTGAACAGCATAAACGGGAATAAATGATAGAATCCATCTTCAGCTCCAGCTATCCAGAAAGAACCAGCTAAACCTGAATACAAGGCTGCCCGTGTAGAAAAAGGGGCACCCGAGTTTGAGAGTGAAACAAACTACGAGTCAGTCATGGGACTGGTATGAGAAATCCACTCAACACATATATAATTGGCTAATCACAGGACCACGCCACTTTCGTGGAACGGGTTTACTCCATTGGATTGCCAGTGCTTTAAAACAAATCTTTCTTTTAAACATCGCTATGCTTTTTATAAAAATGAAGCCGTTATAAGACTCAGTTCCCATCACACAATGCAACGCAAACCGGAGGATAGAGTTTTACCTTATAATGGCCAAAATATGATTGATACGAATAAAACAAAGGCAATTGATATTATTGCTAGTGTCTATATGTTTTGAAAACACTTTCAAATCATAACTATCAATCATAGACGGCATGGGTACCATATATCATGTCGCCATATACATATACAATCAAAACCGCACGATGTCGTATTTGGAAATTGGATTTCCGTCATGAACCAAGGCAAAAGATAGTCCTTACCGAATTCGAGACAATCTAGCCCATGTCTCCGGAACAGCCGCAATTGCCCCTTGGATCGTCAGGGCCGGTCCACACGGAGTGGATTATAGTGCCTGAACAATACGTTCCTCCGCCCTTTGGGGCGTAAACGAGCCAACGAATGACTCCATCGGACCGGATCGTCCGATCAAACCGAGGCGCCTCGCAACAGCAACAACCACATAGGTGAAAAGTATATAAATGTCAGGGCTGGTAGGTCACTGACACCACCCTAGCTAGAAAGAAACGCATGCCCTCCCTGATGTCCTTCTCCCGTTTTAGGTTCATACCGGGGTGTGAGGCTCGCGAATTCACGTTATACACAAAGCTACGCCACGCAGGCGGTGCTTTGATCATCACCACAAGACTTTGCTTTTCAACAGAAGCCCTGATCACTGCATCTTAGCATGCCACACAGGCAATTCATGCCATGCGACTGATGTCCATCGATATACAACCTCTGAGCTCGTGCGTCTCAGAGAAGGGCGTTAAGCAAAAGAATAAATTCTCCGCCGCCAAACAGATGTATATTTAACAGAGATCACTCTACACAGAATAAAATCCAATGTCAGACACACAGTCCATTTACAAGTCCGTTCTGGGTCTGAACGAAACCGGAGGCACTAAATACCTCGCAAACCCTTCGATCACCACTTACGTCTGGACGATCACCACTCATTATCCATATTTCGGGATGCCTCCCAATCAGGACCTCGGTTACCATCCAAACGAGGTGAAGATCTCCGGTCTTCGACCATCGTCTTCATCTTCGACTTTCAATCGTCGGTCAATTATTTGAAATGAGAATTAACTCGGCCTTCTCAAATAATTCACGCATATTTAGAATTTCAATTCGATTTATTTCAATGGTTAAATTATTCGACAACACCAATTCTGTTCTTTAATGTAATTTTCACACCAAACACATTCAACCATCAAATATCACATAAATCAAGCAAATTCAGTTTATTTCCATTCCATATCGTTTATGATATTTTATAATGATTTATCGCTATTTTTATTTATTTTAAAATAGCCCATTTATTCAAAACGACGCTTCGGGCCATAAAGCGGCCGTGGCGCTGTTTTTCTTCAGATTTGATTTACACATATCTGAAAATCTAACCGTTGGATCTTCACAAAATTTACATCATTAGAAAGGTCTTTTCAAAACGAATCCAACGGTTCCAGTTTCGGGAAAATCCGACGGTCGGATCTCCCGGTACAATCGTTTGAAGTTTCGATTTCAAAATACGAACTGCAGCGTCGTTATTCGATTAAATATATAATTATATATATATATATATATATATATAAATATAATCGCTTCTGGCGCTGTTTTTCTTCAGATTTGAATTAAACATTCCAGACAATCCAACCGTTGGATTTTTAAAAAGTTGGTGCCGTTGGAAAGATTATTCCAAGTCGAACCCGACGGTTGAGGTTTCGGGAAAATCCACTGGTCGGATTTCCCGCATTAGTTGTTTGAAATCACGTTTTCAAAATACGAACTGCACGGCTTCGTTTCGTTTTAATTTCATTTATATTTATATAAATATAGTTCATTCAACAATTCCAATATCATTTTAACTTCAAATATTTTTCTAACGCCTTAAATTTTGGAAAAATTTCGCTATAACCTCCCCTGCACCGGGAGCATCGGGAAATCGCAAATAGCGTTCCCGGTCCTTCTAATCTCAAAAAGAAAAAGAAAAAGCCAAGCGGCTAGCCAACAGGCCCATAAAATCATCACCCAAACAAAACAGTAAATGTGTACCTATTTGTCGGGCACAAAATTTTATTCCTCTTCTCTAGCCCCTTTGCTGTAACCTGTTCCATAAATATGCATGTACATATATATACAGTTCCTATCATTTATCATTTTCTATTTAACTTCATACTTGATTTCTGTTTGGTTTAAAAACACCATTCATTCTAATGATACATAAATAGGTGCAAATCATTTCATTAGCTAATTAATGAATATTTCAACTCATATATGTTTATTTTGAACAAGTGGCTATTTTTAACACTTCACATTTCAACGATTTATGCATACAATAAAAATGTGATTTTTATTGTAAAACAATTCATTTCAAAACACTATTTTTCTATATAGTTCAAGTTGGTGATAAAAATGGGATTTTTATCATAAAACAATTTCTTTTAAAACGAGATTATTTTACACAGTTCATATAGTCGATAAAAGGTGATTTTTATTATCAAACAATTTATTTCAAAATATGAATACCATTCAACACATGAATTTCTAATCAACGAATGAATATCAATTCAACACATGAATGTTTTCTATAGTTTCTATATATAGATAAAAATGTGATTTTTATTATCGAATAATTTATTTCAAAATATGAATACCATTCAACACATGAATTTCTAATCAACGAATGAATATCAATTCAACACATGAATGTTTTCTATAGTTTCTATATATAGATAAAAATGTGATTTTTATTATCGAACAATTTATTTCAAAATATGAATACCATTCAACACATGAATTTCTAATCAACGAATGAATATCAATTCAACACATGAATGTTTTCTATTCAATGAATAATTATAGTTTAAGCATATGAAAATAATTCAAACACACGAATATTATTCAAAATTTCGGCAGCATAACGGCAGGGTAGTTAAACCGGCACCGTCCCTAGTACGACTCCTCGCTCTACCTTAAAACCTCGCGGTTTTTGACAATGGGGTTCATGCATCTAGTTCGCACGCAGGCGGCATGTATATATTTATTTCATTTCCACAAACTAATCCTATGTGGTTTCAACCAAATATTTCACAATCACAAACGGGTATTTTTCAACCACAATCAACCAATATCCATCACAAACAATCCCAAACAACCATTCGCTATCAATCAATTTTCACAACAATTTCAACCAATAAATATCGTCCATGGTTTGTGGACGAGGGGCGTATATATATATATATATATATATATATATATATATATACAGCAATTCACTTTCATTTCCAACACATATATATAATTTTAAATCAGAAATCTCACCAATAGCTATCCAACTTCACGACACTTCCTTTAGAGAAATCTTCGCCTTTTTGTCGCTTTCACCCGTATTCTCTTCATATGTAAAAATCGAATTTTTACGATGCTATTCAATATATAAAAATATGATTTTTACTACGCTATTCAATATATAAAAATATGATTTTTTCCACGCTATTCAATATATAAAAATATGATTTTTTCCACGCTATTCAATATATAAAAATATGATTTTTTCCCCGCTATTCAATATATAAAAATATGATTTTTCCTTCGACTTTCAATATCAAAAAATCTGATTTTTACTTCTTAAAGTTCAAATCCTTTTTCTCTTTAAAGAATAAACCTTTTTCCTATTTAAAGTTTTTACTTTTAAACAAAAATCAATTTTTACTTTTAAACAAAATCAGTTTTTATTTTTAAAACAAAATCAGTTTTTACTTCTAAAACAAAATCAGTTTTTACTTCTAAAACAAAATCAGTTTTTATTTCTAAAACAAAATCAGTTTTTATTTCTAAAACAAAATCAGTTTTTATTTCTAAAACAAAATCAGTTTATAAATCTAATTAAAATCAGTTTTTATTTCTAAAACAAAATCAGTTTTTATTTCTAAAACAAAATCAGTTTTTATTTCTAAAACAAAATCAGTTTTTATTTCTAAAACAAAATCAGTTTTTATTTCTAAAACAAAATCAGTTTTTCTTTGCATTTAAAATCAGTTTATAAATCTAATTAAAATCAGTTTTTATTTTCTTTTAAAAATCAGTTTATGCATCTTAAAAAAAAACAGTTTTTAATATTCTTAAAAAATTCAGTTCTTAAATCTTTTAAAAAAAATCAGTTTTTAAATACATAAAAATAAATTAAACAAACAAGAAAAAACTTACAGAGGGGGGGGGGGGGTTTCGCAGATCGACGGAGGTGGCTTCGAGGGGGCGGCTCGGGGTTCGAACGGGGGAGGCGATGCTTCGGGGCTCGAACGGGGAGGCGATGGCTTCGGGGCTCAGACGGGGAGGCGATGCTTCGGGGCTCGAACGGGGAGGCGGGAGGTCGTCAGACTGGGCGGAGCGGTGGTGCGGTCGGCGGTGGGAGGTTGGTGGAGGCGGTCGTCGGCGATCGATTAGGTTTAGGGTTTTTTTTTTTCTGTATAAATGAAATCGGTGATGAATTACCGGGGGGGGGGGGGGGCAAGGTATAGGAGGGAAAATAGATTTTTTTTTATTTAATTATTTAATTTTGCAAAAAGTTGACTTTTACATACGACCTCGAAACGAGGCCCATAGCGTTTCACCCCCATTCCGAACACAATGGGATATGTATCGCAAGCTGATTTAATCGGTACAATCAGTTTCCGTTGAATTTACATTTAAATCACTATATCGAATTTTAAACGTACATTTCAAATTACCGGGGTCACATACTAACTAGAAAAATTCCAGAAAAATATTTTCTAGCTTCGTATTGACGATACGGTCCTAACAAAACTAGTTTCGTTGAATTCTGAGACCGTTTGAAAAATGGCCAATTTCCAGTCGATTAAAATCAACTGAAACTGGTCAAACGCGTTTTCTTTTGCCACGCTCATATATTGATTCGAAAAATTATGAAATTTGGAATCTAACAATAACTTGACACTGCGGATCTAACAAAAGTGGTTTCATCCAAATCCGAGGTCGTTTGCAAGATGTCCATTTTTAAGGGCCTGAATTCCATAACGACTATTCAGTATTTCCAACTGGACATATCTTTTGATTCCCGCTATCAAATTTCGATTGGTCGGATTCGTTGGAAAGATATCATCAATTAGATCCTAATGTTTTTGGTTTCACTAAAATCCGGATTGTTTTGCATCCGGTATATTCAATTGAAGTTTGAAATCGAATTATCGAACTACCGCGCCATTTTCAATTCTATATATAATTATAATTAATTATATTGGTTTTCAAATGTCGATTTTAACTCAGTTTTCTTCGCCATTAGCTAAAATATTTATTTTAAATATTTAAAATCCATTATTTTAGCCAATTTAAAAATTTTAAATTGGTTCAGATTTTCTGGGTCGTTACAATCTCCCCCACTTAAAACTTTTCGTCCCCGAAAAGGAATAAAGTCGAAAGTGGTTTGATAAATCTACAATCACACAACACAACAACCAATCCAATTGTTTTTAACCTTTAAAAATATACTGATCAAATCCTATACCCTTTAAAAATCATTCAGACCATATAATTAAAAGTGCACATCTATGAAAAGAAAATAACAACAGAGTAGAGAATTAAATGGCAATGCAAAGTATGACAAATGTACCTTGCACCGGAGTCAATCAGAGATATCTACTCGGCATCTGGGGTAAGCTTTCTGAATGCTCCCCTCAGTTTCCCAAGTACAATCTCGCGGATCTCCACTCCATTGCACTTTGACTAAGCGAACCTTCTTGTTCCTCAGCTCTTTGGTTTCTTTGCCGATAATCTTTAGCGGCTCTCGCCTCACAGCCAATTCTGGAGTAATTTCAATATCCTGCTGAGCTGCTTCTTCCACGATCAAGTCTGGATCATGAACGTGCTTTCGAAGTTGAGATATATGAAATACATCATGCACTCCCGGCAACCAGTCAGGCAGTTTAACTTTATATGCGAGAGTTCCAATCCGTTCCAGAATAGGAAACGGACCAATAAATTTGGGCGCTAACTTTCCAGTTTTACCGAACCGGATAACTCCTCTCATCGGCGATACTTTCAAATATACATAGTCGCCAACTTCAAAGGATATATCTCTTCTTCTTCTATCGGCATAGCTCTTTTGTCGGCTTTGAGCGGCGAGTAATCTCTTCTTAATAAAATCGACTTTGTCGGCAGCTTCTCGAATCATATCGGGACCCAACACAAGTCTATTCCCAGGCTCGACCCAACAAGCAGGAGATCGGCACGGTCTACTGTACAATGCTTCGAATGGTGACATTGTCAGACTCGCCTGGTAGCTGTTGTTATAAGAGAATTCAGCCAAATGCAGATTGTCTTCCCATGATCCACCAAAATCTATAACACAAGCCCGCAATAGATCTTCTAAAATGCGATTCACCCTCTCAGTCTGACCGTCTGTCTGAGGATGATAAGCGGTGCTCAAGTTTAACTTCGTTCCTAGCTCATCTTGAAATGCTTCCCAGAATTTGCTAGTGAATATTGTATCTCTATCACTGACTATACTGAGCGGCACTCCATGTAGTCTAACTATTTCCCTGACGTAAATCTGCGCCAGACTCTGAGCAGTTCTATTTGATTTGACAGGTATGAAATGGGCGGTCTTCGTGAAACGATCTACGATCACCCAAATACTGTCATTTCCTTTTCTGGTTCTGGGCAGACCATCAATGAAATCCATAGAAATATGCTCCCACTTCCAACCAGGAACTTCCAGCGGTTGTAATAATCCAGCCAATTTCTGTTGGTCACTTTTGACTAGCTGGCAAGTAGGGCATCGACTAACATATAAGGAAATGTCCCTCTTCATTGACTTCCACCAGAAGTGCGTTTGATGTCATTATACATTTTGCTTACTCCCGGATGGATACTGAGTTTTGACTTGTGGCATTCATCCAGTACTTCCTTTCGAAGTTCAGGAATGTTAGGAACGCATATTCGACCTTTGAGCCTTAGAATCCCATCGTTGTCTACTTGAAAACTCGAGGGTTCGCCTTGTTGAATTATCCCTCTGATCTTCTGAATGAAGTGGTCATCCTCCTGAAGAGCAGATATCTTATCTAGTAGTGAAGTCGTGATAATAAAACTGGCGATCATTACATTCTTTCTGCTTAACGCATCAGCTACTACATTGGCTTTTCCTGGAGTATATATAATTTCAAAGTCATATGCTGCAAGAAACCCCAGCCAACGTTGCTGTCTCAGATTCAGGTCTTTTTGGGTGAACAGATACTTTAACGACTGGTGATCTGTAAACAGTTCAAATCTCTCGCCCAAAAGATAGTGTCTCCAGATTTTCAAAGAGAATATGATAGCCAATAACTCAAGATCATGAGTTATGTAGTTTTTCTCGTGCAGTTTCAGTTGACGGCTAGCATAAGCAATTACTTGGCCCCTTTGCATTAACACTGCGCCAAGGCCTTCTCTAGAAGCATCAGTCCATACTTTTAAATCTTGGTTGCCATCGATGATGGTTAACACTGGAGCAGTCGTTAATCTCAACTTTAGCTCTTCGAAAGCCTCCTCACTCTCTTGAGTCCATTTGAACTTAGAATGCTTCTTTGTAAGCTTTGTTAAGTGACCAGATATCTTCGAAAAGTCTTTAACGAACTTCCGATAATAGCTAGCCAATCCGAGAAAACTGCGGACTTCAGTGGGGGTACTGGGCTGTTTCCAATTTTGAATAGCTGTGATTTTGCTTGGATCCACAGCGATTCCATCTTTCAATACGACATGGCCCAGAAATTTCACTTCATCCTGCCAGAATATACATTTGGAAAATTTGGCTTTTAATACATTCCGTCTGAGAATTTCCAAAACCTGTTCCAGATGCTTTTCATGTTCGGCCTTCGATTTAGAGAAGATTAGAATATCGTCAATGAAAACCAGAACAAATTTATTCAATACTCCTCTGAATACTCTGTTCATCAGATCGACGAAATAAGCTGGAGCGTTACATAAGCCGAACGGCATTACTAACCACTCGTAGAATAGGTCGGGGCCTCTGAACGCTGTCATTGGAACACACTCTTCGGCAATTCGAAGTTGATGGAATCCTGTAGCTAGGTCCATTCGTGAAAATACTTGTGCTCCATTTAATCTATCCAACAAATCATCAATTCGCGGCAATGGATATTTGTTCTTTATTGTTTGTTTGTTCAGATCTCGATAATCCACACATAGACGTAGAGTACCGTCAGATTTCGGGACAAACACCACTGCTGCACCCCAATCAGAGAAACTAGGCCTGATCAGACCTTTCCATACTAGCTGTCTTGTTTGATTGTCTAATTCCTCCTTCTCTTTCAAGGACATTCTTCGAATGGCGTGAACCACTGGCCTTGCATTGGGAATTAAAGCAATTTTGAAATCTATTTCTCTCTGCGGAGGTAAGCGAACAACTTCCTCGAACACATCCGCATAATTCTTGACGACAGGAATATCTTTAATGAGGTCAGGAATATTCTCTGTGACTTCAGGAACATTTTCTATTTGGGCTGGAGAAACATTCAAAGCTGCCCAGAAGTCTTTTCTATTAGCATTCTGACCTTCACACGGTATGGTTATATAACCCCCTGATTTAATCTTAGCTCTAACGACTCTCTCGGCGCATCTAACCTCTGCTTCATATTTGGTTAACCAATCCAATCCCAAAATAAGATCGAATTCATCAAAATTCATGACTACAGAGATAATAGGGAATTTATAGCAAGAAAAAGAGACGGGTACTGCACAAACCCAACTAAGATTGATGGAACCTCCAACTGGATTTCGGACAGTCATCGGCTCTTTGAGCTTCTTCAAATTCAAATCCAACTTCTTGACTGCACTCTTTGCAATAAAGCTTCGCGACGCGCCTGTGTCAAACAGTACTTTAACTGGAATGTTTTTGACATTGAGCGTGCCTTCTAAAACGTCGGCCCTTTCTTGACTAGCTGAGGGCTCAGAAGTTTCTGCTACTTCATTTATTTGAGCCCCCTTGGTTGCCTTTAACAGCCGGCAATCCTGTCTTACATGGCCTAACCGATGGCAAATGCTGCATTCTCTGGTCTCTTGAAAGTTTTTCTTTGACTTCGGTTCACTCTTCTTTAGTTTCTTTAAAGACCTGCATTTTCCTTGCAAATGCCCTTGCTTATGGCAGTTATTGCATGTGGCGGTCGTTACTAGTTCTTTTTCGGATCCAGCCCTTTTTCTCTTAGCACTGGGCTTCTTACTGACCTCTAACGTTGTTATTGCCTCGGGATGATCAGTTTCTGACTCTGTTTTATTACTAGAGCTGGCTTCCTCTTCGTACTGTAACATACCTTTCTTATCTAGATCTTCATATTGATAAGCCATATAAATCATTTCTGAAAAAGGAAGCTTCACATGCCCCAATACTTTATTCTGGTATTTCCTTTGCAGCCCGTGAATAAATCTCATATTTTTACTCTTCGGATTTTGAATTAGATGAGGAGCAAAGTGAGAAAGTTCATTGAATTTCTTATGATATTCCGGAATGGTCATGTCACCTTGTATTAGATAAGAAAATTCGTCACATAATCTCTCAGTTGCTTCGGGAGGGGTAAATCTTTCCAGGAAAATCACTTTGAATCTATCCCAGGTGATATCACCTTCTGGATTATCTTTAATGATTGAATCCCACCAAAACAAAGCTTCTTCTTTGAGTGCCCAAGACGCCAGTAATCTTTTCTGATCATCTCTCAGCTTTAAACCCTCAAAGATTTTCTCTGCAGAACGAATCCAAGCTTGTGTTTCCATAATGGACTCCTTGCCTAAGAATGGCGATCCACCAAGATTTCGAAATCTCTTGAATAGAACTTCTATATTGGATTCTGGCTGTGGGAGCACAACTGGCTCATTAGCTGGTCGAGCCATACGATTATTTCTTCTGTTCCTGGCACTCATTTTCTAGTTCTTCTGCAAATGGCAGATCAAGTGTCAGGTCACAGAAAAGGTATTTCAAAATATAGAGACAAATACTTGTATGTAAATGTGTCTATCGAGGTGTTATTTCTTTCTGCTACTCATACTAGGATATTTCTGATCCTATCTGTATGGAGTTGCCCGTCCTAGAACACTACTGGTTCTATTTCTGACGAGTTTGTTCGAATGTTATATTCCAGAACTAAGCTTAACCAAAGCTCTGATACCACGATGAGACGACCCGAATTCCCGTTCTCACGGAAACAAGGTTATCTTTGGAATATAACACAGAAACAGATAATAGCAGAACAGAATTAAATAAATACACCAGATAATGAACAACAAAATATACTGGATAAAAGTAATCATCAGAGTTACACAGTATACAGGATCTTACTTAGTACAAATACAGTTCAGCTATACATAAATGTCTACAGCGGAAATAAACAAAATATGTACAATAGGAGCTGAACAGCATAAACGGGAATAAATGATAGAATCCATCTTCATCTCCAGCTATCCAGAAAGAACCAGCTAAACCTGAATACAAGGCTGCCCGTGTAGAAAAAGGGGCACCCGAGTTTGAGAGTGAAACAAACTACGAGTCAGTCATGGGACTGGTATGAGAAATCCACTCAACACATATATAATTGGCTAATCACAGGACCACGCCACTTTCGTGGAACGGGTTTACTCCATTGGATTGCCAGTGCTTTAAAACAAATCTTTCTTTTAAACATCGCTATGCTTTTTATAAAAATGAAGCCGTTATAAGACTCAGTTCCCATCACACAATGCAACGCAAACCGGAGGATAGAGTTTTACCTTATAATGGCCAAAATATGATTGATACGAATAAAACAAAGGCAATTGATATTATTGCTAGTGTCTATATGTTTTGAAAACACTTTCAAATCATAACTATCAATCATAGACGGCATGGGTACCATATATCATGTCGCCATATATATATACAATCAAAACCGCACGATGTCGTATTTGGAAATTGGATTTCCGTCATGAACCAAGGCAAAAGATAGTCCTTACCGAATTCGAGACAATCTAGCCCATGTCTCCGGAACAGCCGCAATTGCCCCTTGGATCGTCAGGGCCGGTCCACACGGAGTGGATTATAGTGCCTGAACAATACGTTCCTCCGCCCTTTGGGGCGTAAACGAGCCAACGAATGACTCCATCGGACCGGATCGTCCGATCAAACCGAGGCGCCTCGCAACAGCAACAACCACATAGGTGAAAAGTATATAAATGTCAGGGCTGGTAGGTCACTGACACCACCCTAGCTAGAAAGAAACGCATGCCCTCCCTGATGTCCTTCTCCCGTTTTAGGTTCATACCGGGGTGTGAGGCTCGCGAATTCACGTTATACACAAAGCTACGCCACACAGGCGGTGCATTGATCATCACCACAAGACTTTGCTTTTCAACAGAAGCCCTGATCACTGCATCTTAGCATGCCACACAGGCAATTCATGCCATGCGACTGATGTCCATCGATATACAACCTCTGAGCTCGTGCGTCTCAGAGAAGGGCGTTAAGCAAAAGAATAAATTCTCCGCCGCCAAACAGATGTATATTTAACAGAGATCACTCTACACAGAATAAAATCCAATGTCAGACACACAGTCCATTTACAAGTCCGTTCTGGGTCTGAACGAAACCGGAGGCACTAAATACCTCGCAAACCCTTCGATCACCACTTACGTCTGGACGATCACCACTCATTATCCATATTTCGGGATGCCTCCCAATCAGGACCTCGGTTACCATCCAAACGAGGTGAAGATCTCCGGTCTTCGACCATCGTCTTCATCTTCGACTTTCAATCGTCGGTCAATTATTTGAAATGAGAATTAACTCGGCCTTCTCAAATAATTCACGCATATTTAGAATTTCAATTCGATTTATTTCAATGGTTAAATTATTCGACAACACCAATTCTGTTCTTTAATGTAATTTTCACACCAAACACATTCAACCATCAAATATCACATAAATCAAGCAAATTCAGTTTATTTCCATTCCATATCGTTTATGATATTTTATAATGATTTATCGCTATTTTTATTTATTTTAAAATAGCCCATTTATTCAAAACGACGCTTCGGGCCATAAAGCGGCCGTGGCGCTGTTTTTCTTCAGATTTGATTTACACATATCTGAAACTCTAACCGTTGGATCTTCACAAAATTTACATCATTAGAAAGGTCTTTTCAAAACGAATCCAACGGTTCCAGTTTCGGGAAAATCCGACGGTCGGATCTCCCGGTACAATCGTTTGAAGTTTCGATTTCAAAATACGAACTACAGCGTCGTTATTCGATTAAATATATAATTATATTTATATATATATAAATATAATCGCTTCTGGCGCTGTTTTTCTTCAGATTTGAATTAAACATTCCAGACAATCCAACCGTTGGATTTTTACAAGGTTGGTGCCGTTGGAAAGATTATTCCAAGGCGAACCCGACGGTTGAGGTTTCGGGAAAATCCACTGGTCGGATTTCCCGCATTAGTTGTTTGAAATCACGTTTTCAAAATACGAACTGCACGTCTTCGTTTCGTTTTAATTTCATTTATATTTATATAAATATAGTTCATTCAACAATTCCAATATCGTTTTAACTTCAAATATTTTTCTAACGCCTTAAATTTTGGAAAAATTTCGCCATAACCTCCCCTGCACCGGGAGCATCGGGAAATCGCAAATAGCGTTCCCGGTCCTTCTAATCTCAAAAAGAAAAAGAAAAAGCCAAGCGGCTAGCCAACAGGCTCATAAAATCATCACCCAAACAAAACAGTAAATGTGCACCTATTTGTCGGGCACAAAATTTTATTCCTCTTCTCTAGCCCCTTTGCTATAACCTGTTCCATAAATATGCATGTACATATATATACAGTTCCTATCATTTATCATTTTCTATTTAACTTCATACTTGATTTCTGTTTGGTTTAAAAACACCATTCATTCTAATGATACATAAATAGGTGCAAATCATTTCATTAGCTAATTAATGAATATTTCAACTCATATATGTTTATTTTGAACAAGTGGCTATTTTTAACACTTCACATTTCAACGATTTATGCATACAATAAAAATGTGATTTTTATTGTAAAACAATTCATTTCAAAACACTATTTTTCTATATAGTTCAAGTTGGTGATAAAAACGGGATTTTTATCATAAAACAATTTCTTTTAAAACGAGATTATTTTACACAGTTCATATAGTCGATAAAAGGTGATTTTTATTATCAAACAATTTATTTCAAAATATGAATACCATTCAACACATGAATTTCTAATCAACGAATGAATATCAATTCAACACATGAATGTTTTCTATAGTTTCTATATATAGATAAAAATGTGATTTTTATTATCGAACAATTTATTTCAAAATATGAATACCATTCAACACATGAATTTCTAATCAACGAATGAATATCAATTCAACACATGAATGTTTTCTATAGTTTCTATATATAGATAAAAATGTGATTTTTATTATCGAACAATTTATTTCAAAATATGAATACCATTCAACACATGAATTTCTAATCAACGAATGAATATCAATTCAACACATGAATGTTTTCTATAGTTTCTATATATAGATAAAAATGTGATTTTTATTATCGAACAATTTATTTCAAAATATGAATACCATTCAACACATGAATTTCTAATCAACGAATGAATATCAATTCAACACATGAATGTTTTCTATAGTTTCTATATATAGATAAAAATGTGATTTTTATTATCGAACAATTTATTTCAAAATATGAATACCATTCAACACATGAATTTCTAATCAACGAATGAATATCAATTCAACACATGAATGTTTTCTATTCAATGAATAATTATAGTTTAAGCATATGAAAATAATTCAAACACACGAATATTATTCAAAATTTCGGCAGCATAACGGCAGGGTAGTTAAACCGGCACCGTCCCTAGTACGGCTCCTCGCTCTACCTTAAAACCTCGCGGTTTTTGACAATGGGGTTCATGCATCTAGTTCGCACGCAGGCGGCATGTATATATTTATTTCATTTCCACAAACTAATCCTATGTGGTTTCAACCAAATATTTCACAATCACAAACGGGTATTTTTCAACCACAATCAACCAATATCCATCACAAACAATCCCAAACAACCATTCGCTATCAATCAATTTTCACAACAATTTCAACCAATAAATATCGTCCATGGTTTGTGGACGAGGGGCGTATATATATATATATATATATACAGCAATTCACTTTCATTTCCAACACATATATATAATTTTAAATCAGAAATCTCACCAATAGCTATCCAACTTCACGACACTTCCTTTAGAGAAATCTTCGCCTTTTTGTCGCTTTCACCCGTATTCTCTTCATATGTAAAAATCGAATTTTTACGATGCTATTCAATATATAAAAATATGATTTTTACTACGCTATTTAATATATAAAAATATGATTTTTTCCACGCTATTCAATATATAAAAATATGATTTTTTCCACGCTATTCAATATATAAAAATATGATTTTTTCCCCGCTATTCAATATATAAAAATATGATTTTTCCTTCGACTTTCAATATCAAAAAATCTGATTTTTACTTCTTAAAGTTCAAATCCTTTTTCTCTTTAAAGATTAAACCTTTTTCCTATTTAAAGTTTTTACTTTTAAACAAAAATCAATTTTTACTTTTAAACAAAATCAGTTTTTATTTTTAAAACAAAATCAGTTTTTACTTCTAAAACAAAATCAGTTTTTACTTCTAAAACAAAATCAGTTTTTATTTCTAAAACAAAATCAGTTTTTATTTCTAAAACAAAATCAGTTTTTATTTCTAAAACAAAATCAGTTTTTATTTCTAAAACAAAATCAGTTTTTATTTCTAAAACAAAATCAGTTTATAAATCTAATTAAAATCAGTTTTTATTTCTAAAACAAAATCAGTTTTTATTTCTAAAACAAAATCAGTTTTTATTTCTAAAACAAAATCAGTTTTTATTTCTAAAACAAAATCAGTTTTTATTTCTAAAACAAAATCAGTTTTTCTTTGCATTTAAAATCAGTTTTTATTTTCTTTTAAAAATCAGTTTATGCATCTTAAAAAAAACAGTTTTTAATATTCTTAAAAAATTCAGTTCTTAAATCTTTTAAAAAAAATCAGTTTTTAAATACATAAAAATAAATTAAAAAAACAAGAAAAAACTTACAGAGGGGGGGGGGGGGGGGTTTCGCAGATCGACGGAGGTGGCTTCGAGGGGGCGGCTCGGGGTTCGAACGGGGGAGGCGATGCTTCGGGGCTCGAACGGGGAGGCGATGGCTTCGGGGCTCAGACGGGGAGGCGATGCTTCGGGGCTCGAACGGGGAGGCGGGAGGTCGTCAGACTGGGCGGAGCGGTGGTGCGGTCGGCGGTGGGAGGTTGGTGGAGGCGGTCGTCGGCGATCGATTAGGTTTAGTTTTTTTTTTCTTTTTTTTTCTGTATAAATGAAATCGGCGATGAATTACAGGGGGGGGGGGCAAGGTATAGGAGGGAAAATAGTTTTTTTTTTTATTTAATTATTTAATTTTGCAAAAAGTTGACTTTTACGTACGACCTCGAAACGAGGCCCACCGCCTGTCGCCCATAGCGTTTCACCCCCATTCCGAACACAATGGGATATGTATCGTAAGCTGATTTAATCATTACAATCAGTTTCCGTTGAATTTACATTTAAATCACTATATCGAATTTTAAACGTACATTTCAAATTACCGGGGTCACATACTAACTAGAAAAATTCCAGAAAAATATTTTCTAGCTTCGTATTGACGATACGGTCCTAACAAAACTAGTTTCGTTGAATTCTGAGACCGTTTGAAAAATGGCCAATTTCCAGTCGATTAAAATCAACTGAAACTGGTCAAACGCGTTTTCTTTTGCCACGCTCACATATTGATTCGAAAAATTATGAAATTTGGAATCTAACAATAACTTGACACTGCGGATCTAACAAAAGTGGTTTCATCCAAATCCGAGGTCGTTTGCAAGATGCCCATTTTTAAGGGCCTGAATTCCATAGCGACTATTCAGTATTTCCAACTGGACATATCTTTTGATTCCCGCTATCAAATTTCGATTGGTCGGATTCGTTGGAAAGATATCATCAATTAGATCCTAATGTTTTTGGTTTCACTAAAATCCGGATTGTTTTGCATCCGGTATATTCAATTGAAGTTTGAAATCGAATTATCGAACTACCGCGCCATTTTCAATTCTATATATAATTATAATTAATTATATTGGTTTTCAAATGTCGATTTTAACTCAGTTTTCATCGCCATTAGCTAAAATATTTATTTTAAATATTTAAAATCCATTATTTTAGCCAATTTAAAATTTTTAAATTGGTTCAGATTTTCTGGGTCGTTACATTATAGGTCCAATAGGATCGGGGAGCATGTGTTCAGGAATTGCCAATCCACTAGCGTTATTTGTGGACCTGCCATGTTGTATCCAAGGGTTGCCCGTAGGTGTGATCCTAAGACATTGCTAGAGTGTCTCGAATCGGTAAGGAGTTCGTGCCTAGCATTGACTCATGATAGAAAACCAATCTCCAATACGACATTACGGTTTTGATTGTAAACCTATATATGACGACATAGTAGGATGGGGTATTATGCCGTCTAAGATAGACACATTTACTTTGTAGTATTTTTGAAACATATTAGACACTAACAATAATATTAAAAATATTATTTTCTACGTATCAAGCATTTTTTATCATTATAAGATAAAACTCTATCTTTCGTTTGCGTTGCATTGTGTGATGGAACTTGAGTCTTATAATGATTTCATTTTCTAAAAAGCATTGCGTTGTTTTTAACTTAAAAATTTATAAAACTTATGCACTGGCAATCCAATGGAGTAAACCCATTCAGCGTTAGCGGCGTGGTCCAGTGATTAACCATATTGTTAGTTTAGTAAGATTTCTCATACCAGTCGACTGACCTGTAGTTTGTTTCACTTGCAAACTCGGGTGCCCATATTTTCCACACGGGCAGTCGAGTAGCTTTTTGCAGATATTTTTAGCTGGATTCTGGATCGAAGCTTAAAGCTGTGTCCAGAGCATTGATAGTTTTCCGCTGTATCAGTTTATTCATTTCCGCTGCATTGTATTAAATCTATTGTAAATTTATTCTTCCGCTGTTGTATTATATTCGATGTACTCTGATGTGACATTATTATAAAGTTTATAAAAGTCTTCTGTTATTTGTTCTGATTTGTTGTATGCCCAAAGTTAATTCATTCGAGGATTTCCAACTTTTGGATCAGACCTGTGTGGTTTATGGTCGATTCAAAGGGCGGGGATTTTCGGGTCATTACATGTGGTATCAGAGCTCTGGTTAGCTCAAATCTTTGGGGCACAACTCGTTAGAACGAAACAAAAGACTCATCAGAGATTGGATCTGTAATATCCAATAAGAATACTTATTAGAGATAGGATCAGTAGTATCCTAGAATGAGAAAAAAACTCATTAGAAATGGGGTTAGAAATGCCCTAGGATGAGTTTAGAGTAACAAGTTTATAATTAACGTATTTGTGATTATATATATAATCCGATTTTAGAAAATATGATTTTTTTTTAAATATATATATCTGAAAGGCTAATCAACTAATTGATTGATGATTTTGTAGCGTGATTATCAGTTCACCTAATAAAATTATTGAAAACAACAAAAGAATAAAAATTAAATTAGCTAATTTAACAACTTTTAGCTTCGTTCCTTTTCGAGGACGAAAAGATTTTAAGTGGGGATATTGTAACAACCCGGAAAATCCGAACCATTTTTTTTTTTGACTATTTCAGAAAATTTTGGATAGTTAATATAATTTACTTTAAATAATAATGATTAAAAATTTAATTTAATTGAAGTTAGAGCGAATATATTTATTTTCATTTCAAAATGAGTTAGAAATAGCAAGGTAGTTTGAAAAATCAAACCTGAACTTTGACTGAATGTACCGGATTCAAAATTTAACGGATTTTAGTGAAACCAAAAATAACTAAATCTGTTTAAAAATATCTTACCAACGACTCTGAAAAATCAAAATTTGATAGCGGGAATCAAAAGTTATGGCTAGTTGAATATTCAGAAGGGTCGCTATAGTATAATTTATAGCCCGTATAAAAGGTCATTTTTCAAACGACCTCTGTTTCCGACGAAACCACTTTTGTTGGATCTGGAAAGTCAAGATATTGCTAAATTTAATTTTTTAGAATTAATATGTGAGGGTGGCAAAAGGAAAATGTGTGTAATAATCCGGAAATCCGAGCCAATTTAAATTTTTTATTTTGGTTATTTTAATGAATTTTGATTATTTAAAATGAATTATTTTAAATAATAACGACGAAAATTTTATTTACGATGAAGTTAAAACGAATAAATTTATTTTAATTATAAAACGAGCCTGAAATGGCGCGGTAGTTTGAAATTTCGATTTCGAATTTCAAATGAATATACAGAATTCGTTTTAAGTCGGAATTGGACGGAACAAGAAATATTTGAATCTGTTCGATCATATCTTTCTAACGTGTAACGACCCGGGGGTTTCGCGATCCTGAGTACCTGACATAAACTCAATGTCGACTAACCAAACATCACAAAAACCCGGATAGTCCAAGAAAGAAATTAGAGGGTGAGGATAGATAAGATAGAACTAATAGAATAGAAGAAGAAGAAGACAACAACCACATCAGAGTAACACGAATCTCACAGCGGAACGAACAAAATATAATATACAACATAACTTGAAATCAATGCAGTATATGTATACAATAGCCTTATCAGAGTATAACACTTACAACATAGCGGAATAATAATAGATATATAATCCTGAAGCCTCCTGCTCCAAGCTCTCCAAGTATATTTGTAAAATCCTGACTACTTGACTGCCCGTACAAATTTGGGCACCCAAGAGTTTAGGGAAAAACAAAACAAAATAAACTCTGGGTCAGTCATGGGACTGGTGTGAGTAAACTCAAATCATTTGGTTTAACTTTTCAAAATCCTTTTCAAAAGAAAAGATAATCGTAAGACCAATCCACACATAAACACGGACGGTTTTTACCTTACGATAACCCAAATCATTTTTGGAAATCATATCTTATCTGATATTATAATAATGTCTAATCACAAGTAATTAACAATCTAGTAGAACGCTTGCATCTCACGCTCCACATATATAGTATACAAATCAAACTCGTGGGCACTTATTGGAGATTGGATTCCGACTTTGACAAGGTATGGGACCACCTGCCGATAGTGTATCTCTAGAGGCGAATACACTGGGTTCAACAAGAACATCTTGCAACCCGACCCTCACATGACCGACCACTCATTTCGCTTGAGTGTATCGAATGTATATCACCAACGGTTGGGATCAGCAACCGTCTCCCGATAAGGGACAACATCGATAGATTTAAGAACAAAAGGAATTTCTCTAGATAGGTGATCATACATCCTAATGGGTGCGACCCACATAGCCATGCTGCCTGCCCGATTTTTGTCATTTCCCGGTTGATGAGGCTAGAGGTCATAGCGTATCTTTTGACAGATCACTCCTCCATTACTTTGAATGCCACATCGTCATACCCGCCAAATCACAAATTGATTTCCCCAAAAATACAATGGGTATACAGCTAAGAGAAACGAATTCCTCCGCCACCAAACGTAAGTACGTTTGAAGAGATCAACTTACGCGATTTATTGAATATATTCTGTCGGACACTCGTCCATTCACGTTTGTCCTGGGGCTGAACAAACCGAAGGCACTATTCTGTAAACAGGATATCCCTTGCATAACTCCGTCTTCAATATATTCAGCATACTTGATTCACAATGCTTATACCAATACAGAGTGGTTCTCTGGATACTAATCCAACCGGTCTCTCCATATTAACAACGTAAAATGGTCAAAAACTTTGATAGTTGGTGATTTAACTATCAAATGAAAACATGTCGGTGTGCAAACAACGATATTATTTCCCGAAGGAAATTCTATCGAACAATCATCATTTCATTCATTCATTCATTTCCCTATTCCTATTGTTTAATGTTTCTTATTCACTATATTTAGAAAATATATATCATTATCATTGGCAAACATTTCCATCTCTTGTTTCTATATTCAGAAAACAATTCTGCTTCTCATTTGGAAAACATTTCCAAATCTCTTTCATTTGATTAAACAGATGTTTGAATAAAGATCACTATGCCAAATCTCCTTCATTTGGTTTCCACTTAACCACTTTTCACCATCGAATCTTAACCATTTCTTAGTTAAAACTAAGTCAATCAAGTTGGGGTATAAATACCTCTCAGACCTTAACTGAACAACATTTCTAACTTCGAAATAGGCAAAGTTCATCTTTCTAAATCTTTAACCCTTCTTTACGACATTCTCGGATTCTATTTACAAATCCACTTCTCGTACGGAAAACACTTGATTATAACAATGGTGCTATAATTCCCTACATCCGAAATATAGTGACTTAATAAATACTTTGATTTTTTAACTCGAATAAATAACGAACTAAATTATTTACTCATACTCGGTTAACTCTAAGCTGTAACTCTTATTCAATTAACTCTTATTCTATTTAACCCTTACGGGACTAACCCGTGTTCAGATAACTCGGTTTGATTTACTCATTTTGAACCACTTACTTGATCAGTTCAACTGGACTAACTTAGCTTAATTAACTTGACTAAATTACTTCTATCAATTAACTAATATTTGACTTGACACCATTTGCTCGACTCTAGATCGCAGCAATCACAATGGTTACATCTGATTCCCTCAGGAAACATCCGACCGCCTTAGGTTATCTGCAGCCCTGCGAATTTCGTTAGCAGTCGTGCTCACTGGTAGCTTATCTTAAATGACTACTTCTGGTTAACTCTATCTCGAATAATTAGATTCGAGCAGTTCTAATTGAATAACTAATATTCGATCAACCCTTATTCGATTGCTGTATTTGAATAACTCCAGTCGATTTGACTCTAATCGATCTATTCTAATTGATTAACTCTAACTGATTAACTCTAACTAACTAACTCTAACTGGTTAGCTCTAACGGTTTAGCTCTAACTGTTTAACTCTAACAGTTTAACTCTAACAGCCTAACTCTAATAGTTTAACTCTAATCGATTTACTCTAATCGATTTACTCTAATCGATTAACAACTAACTCTATTGGATCAACCCATTTTCGAATAACTAATATTCGATAACTTCCTTTCGAATAAACTGATATTCGATAACTTTACTTCGAATAACTCTTATTCGATGAATTCTCTTTCATACATATTCAGTTCCAAATATCGATGTGGAAATCGATTTTTATTTCCTTATATAAGTCCTGACTTATATATTCTTATTTATCCAATGATAAATAATTTAATTAATTTATAAAACTTTATTTATAAATCAACCTCTCATTTTATCTGTTAAAACAGATTTCTTTTAAATATTCACTTTGAATTTATATTCTGTTTACCCATGTGCGAAGCACGGGCCTAAATTCTTCCTAGTGTAAAATTCTCCTTTATTACACTTTTATCCATTTTCAAGTACTTCATTATTCTATTAAATTTCTAAATAAACAATTCCTTTTCATAACTCAGTTTATTTTCTAGATAAATATCTCTTTTTCTATTTCATTTGAAAATATTTTACAAAGATTCTCTTATTATTTCTATTTGTAATTGTTTTTTTACATATTCCTCTTTCTATTTTATTTGTAAATGATTTACAAATATTTTCCCTTTTCCATTTATTTTTATTTGCAAATGATTTGCAATATTTCCCTATTCCTTATTTTCCCAATAATTTCCTTTATATTGATTTACAAATATATTTTTCCTCTACATTGGTTTACC
Source organism: Allium sativum (assembly GCA_030737875.1). Taxonomy (NCBI): domain Eukaryota; kingdom Viridiplantae; phylum Streptophyta; class Magnoliopsida; order Asparagales; family Amaryllidaceae; genus Allium; species Allium sativum. The sequence goes on from CM060918.1 coordinate 207,264,564, forward strand.
AATATTTTTCTTTTATATTGATTTTACAGGTATCTTTCCTCTATTAACCCTTTTTCCTTTTATATATATAAAATCCGTTGATTTTATATAAATAATTGATTTTCAAAATAAACTTTGAAAATTCCTTTTTACTTTCCCGTATCACTTATGGTATAAAAATACCAATTTAAAAAGGGTCGATCATTATCCAAACACACAGGGTCAACCACAGTTGATGTAACACATCAAATATCAGAATATAGGAAAAACAGTAAAATAAATGTTGAGGAATCCAGTTGGATTCCTCCGACCTATTTCCCTGCATCCACAGATGTCAGTCAACATATATAGCATGAAGGTAAAATGTTCTGATAATCAGAATCAATATTTCGATACGATTTACATATATCGTTATCAACTGACTAGCAGTTCAACCAAACAACCAATACATAGCAAACCAGGCAATATTTATCAATTCTAAAAGTACTTTATAAAAATATAAAGCGTTCAGAGTTAGTGAGATTTACTCACATTGGTCGGAGATCGTTAAATAACGATATTCGTCCGTCGGTTCAGATTGGACAATTTATTTTGCAATAAATTGTAACGGGCTCCAATCTACTCGCGGTCAGTTTCATTGTGTAGTGCTCGTCCATACGGTCCCAACGCGACTGACGGTTCGTGATTCTGATTTCATATGACCGAGATATGATGATTACAAGTTATACAATATTTAGATTAAATTAAAACTAAAAATTCAAATAGTAGTTGGGCCTTAACCTTTGTTTTCTTTCTCTTGGCCCATACGTGGATACCCAACCCATCTCATACCCCTTCTTCCCCAACTTTCGATCCCCAGGAACCCAATCACAGTACATTTCCCCATTTTCAAACCCCCAACCGCACATTACTTCCTCAACGATTTCGAGTACCAATACCACCATTGACATCCCCTTCGATTTCTCATCTTTCCCATACCCTCAACGCAGAAGTCAAGGACCCTGGCGATTTCCGTTCGCTCACGGTTCCTCACGCAGTACAAGAAACCACCGAACAAAAACCCCATGCAAATCCTCCAAACTACCCCAAACGAAACCGAATCCAACCCCTTACTCAAATTCAACACCCGTTCTTTAATCCGAGGTTCCATACATCAACAGATTTGAACCCTAGCATCACCGATTTTAAACTGGAGCGACATCAGGAAGTTCGAACTACTCAAAAGCGGTACCAGACTGAAGATAAACGACATACGAATTCACCTATATGTAAAATAGGATTTTTAGGAATTGATTTTGATTTTCTATATATTTTTGAAGTTCGGTTTTTGCTTGAGGATGAAAAGAAATTACTGACGGCGGAAAAAATGAATTGGTTGACCCCAGAATGAATTTTCTTTAGGGTTTAGAGTTGATGATATTATATAGGGAAATTATATTAATTTTATATTCTATTTTAATATTTTATTTTAAGCCATCGCGAATTTTATTCGTCCTCCAAAATTCCTGTGACTACATACGATACCCAAAAATTATGAAAATTGACACGCAGCTACAGTTTGACATTACGGACCCAACGAAACTTGTTTCGTCGAATTCCGACTCTGTATGCTCACTCAGCGTATTTTTAACCGTCCAAATACTGACTGTTTCTCACTCTTAAAATCCGTACGGCCACACACTGACTCTAAAAATCACGAAACTTGGAATCTAACAATAATTTGACATTGCGGATCCAACAAAATTAGTTTCGTCGAAAACGGAGTTCATTTGCAAAACTGGCTATTTTTAAAGCCCAAAATAGCCCCTTTAAATATATAAATATATTTAAAAACAATTAAATTTAATATTTAAAAATAAATATTGTCATATATATTCACATACGCTATACCACAGCTCTAAAATATTCATATCAGAGTTTATAACTCGATATTTCAATTCCAGTGCATATCGATATTCAATTTATATTAGAAATCCTATTATAACGTAAATAAAGCGTTGCAAAATATAAAGGAACTCCACAGCGACTTTTTCTGAAATTTAATTTGGACGTAAAACAAAACCTACACGACGAAATCCCGATTTTTCTCTTCCACTAGAAAAATATACTCCACTAGCTCCACGCTTTTCTTGTTTCACTGAAATCCGACTTAAAACGGACCCTGTATACTCGTTTAAAGTCTGAATTGCCAAATTACGAACTGCAGCGCCATTTCGAGCTCGATTATAATTATAATATAATTTATACGTTCAAACTGTCATTATTCAAATATTTCCGCCTATAAAATCCAATATAAACTGAATTATATATTTTGAATTGTCCAGTTCACATTATATTGTCGATTCACCATTTCTGATAAATTCAGAAATTAAATATATTATTTAATTGTTAATTTTAATTAAATATTCAATATAATTGAATTAAACGACCATTTTAAATTTCTAAAACATATTTAAATAATTAAATAAATTATTTATTATGCGTGAAAATACGGGTCGTTACATTCTTCTCCCCTTAAAATAATTTCATCCTCGAAATTGCTAAGGTAGACGAATGAACTGTATAACTAGGTTAAAATTACTTGTTTACTCAAGTTTCACTAAACCAATTTATTTTAATTAATTTATTAATTTACTTCTATAAACGAAAATTTTCAAAAATTCTGAAAATTTTCTAACACCTGAAATTTCTGAAAAATTTCGCCAGCACCTCCTTTGTACCGGGAGCATCGGGAAAATCCCCAAACCGCCACACAGGCCTCTCCAATCCAAAAGAAAATCAAACAGCCAAGTGGCTTGCCAAACAGGCTCATAAAATTCCAAACTCATATGAATATAAACGTGTACCTTTTTGTCGGGCATTCAACTCTGCTATCAGTTTAGCATATACCAATATCATCCCAATCAATCTCCAATCCATTTTCATCCCCAACACAACCATTCGCTCAACCAAGCCAAATTCCAATCAAACTGCAATTCCAATCTCAATTCAAATTCTTGCTCGACAATTCATTTCTATTCCAGGTTGTCTCTAATCCAGTCCAATTCTACTTGATAGCATTCTAATCCAATTTCAGTTACCCCTTAACTGGCTTTATTTCTATTTCAAATTTGCTTTCACAAATTTCTATTTAATTTGTGTTTATTTTAAATAATCTTTTCCTGGGAGTATCAAATAGCTTCACCTTTTTCAAAAAAAAAATCAAATAGCTTTTTCTGGAATTTTAAACAACTCGTTTTATCAAAACAATTCAAAAACAAAAATTTTGGTAGTAATCCGTCACTTACAAACTCGAAAATGAACACCGATGATGTCCGGATCATCATCGGAATCTATTTTCCAGCTATCGAAGTGAGTTCAATACTATATCATTTTCAAAATCATTTCTAAACACTTTCATTTTTGAAATCCATTTCAAAATATCCCTTTCAATGCTGGTAACAAATTTAAAATCTCCCATGATTTTAAAATTCACATATATTTAACCCAGATTCATTTACACACACTTTTTCACATTTCCAGAATTTGGATTTCAATTCTGATTTAAATTCATATTTAATTCATCTGATTACATATATTTCACTTATATGAATTCTATTGGTTATTTACATAACCATTTCACATTTTTATAATCTTATTCGATTATAATCACAAACAACACATCCAATATATTATAATATTTCAAATATCTATACTTTGCTTATATCAAAATATAGTTTGGGTAAAATTATTTTATTTACCCCTTTTCAAAACATACTGTGTCGGTCCATCGTATTCAAGCGTTTAGAAACCCCTATCGATACAGTGGATCAAACTGATCGACTAGAATTCATAAACAACTCAACCAATAAATCTCCACAATATAAAACAATTTGTATAAAATCTACATATACGTTCACTCGTATATATACACTCAAACTCAGTCTAGGGTATTACTAACCCCATCTCTACTGAATTACGCCACAGAGCCAAGGTAAATCACTTAACCTGGCTCTGATACCACTGTAACGACCCGGGGGTTTCGCGATCCTGAGTACCCGACATAAACTCAATGTCGACTAACCAAACATCACATAACCCGGATAGTCCAAGAAAGAAATTAGAGGGTGAGGATTGATAAGATATAACTAATAGAATAGAAGAAGAAGAAGACAACAACCACATCAGAGTAACACGAATCTCACAGCGGAACGAACAAAATATAATATACAACATAACTTGAAATCAATGCAGTATATGTATACAATAGCCTTATCAGAGTATAACACTTACAACATAGCGGAATAATAATAGATATATAATCCTGAAGCTGCCTGCTCCAAGCTCTCCAAGTATATCTGTAAAATCCTGACTACTTGACTGCCCATACAAATTTGGGCACCCAAGAGTTTAGGGAAAAACAAAACAAAATAAACTCTGGGTCAGTCATGGGACTAGTGTGAGTAAACTCAAATCATTTGGTTTAACTTTTCAAAATCCTTTTCAAAAGAAAAGATAATCGTAAGACCAATCCACACATAAACACGGACGGTTTTTACCTTACGATAACCCAAATCATTTTTGGAAATCATATCTTATCTGATATTATAATAATGTCTAATCACAAGTAATTAACAATCTAGTAGAACGCTTGCATCTCACGCTCCACATATATAGTATACAAATCAAACTCGCGGGCACTTATTGGAGATTGGATTCCGACTTTGACAAGGTATGGGACCACCTGCCGATAGTGTATCTCTAGAGGCGAATACACTGGGTTCAACAAGAACATCTTGCAACCCGGCCCTCACATGACCGACCACTCATTTCGCTTGAGTGTATCGAATGTATATCACCAACGGTTGGGATCAGCAACCGTCTCCCGATAAGGGACAGCATCGATAGATTTAAGAACAAAAGGAATTTCTCTAGATAGGTGATCATACATCCTAATGGGTGCGACCCACATAGCCATGCTGCCTGCCCGATTTTTGTCATTTCTCGGTTGATGAGGCTAGAGGTCATAGCGTATCTTTTGACAGATCACACCTCCATTACTTTGAATGCCACATCGTCATACCCGCCAAATCACAAATTGATTTCCCCAAAAATACAACGGGTATACAGCTAAGAGAAACGAATTCCTCCGCCACCAAACGTAAGTACGTTTGAAGAGATCAACTTACGCGATTTATTGAATATACTCTGTCAGACACTCGTCCATTCACGTTTGTCCTGGGGCTGAACAAATCGAAGGCATAAACAGGATAGCCCTTGCATAACTCCGTCTTCAATATATTCAGCATACTTGATTCGCAATGCTTATACCAATACGGAGTGGTTCTCTGGATACTAATCCAACCGATCTCTCCATATTAACAATGTAAAATGGTCAAAAACTTTGATAGTTGGTGATTTAACTATCAAATGAAAACATGTCGGTGTGCAAACAACGATATTATTTTCCGAAGGAAATTCTATCGAACAATCATCATTTCATTCATTCATTCATTTCCCTATTCCTGTTGTTTAATGTTTCTTATTCACTATATTTAGAAAATATATATCATTATCATTGGCAAACATTTCCATCTCTTGTTTCTATATTCAGAAAACAATTCTGCTTCTCATTTGGATAACATTTCCAAATCTCTTTCATTTGATTAAACATATGTTTGAATAAACATCACTATGCCAAATCTCCTTCATTTGGTTTCCACTTAACCACTTTTCACCATCGAATCTTAACCATTTCTTAGTTAAAACGAAGTCAATCAAGTTGGGGTATAATTACCTCTCAGACCTTAACTGAACAACATTTCTAACTTCGAAATAGGCAAAGTTCATCTTTCTAAATCTTTAACCCTTCTTTACGACATTCTCAGATTCTATTTACAAATCCACTTCTCGTACGGAAAATACTTGATTATAACAATGGTGCTATAATTCCCTACATCCGAAATATAATGACTTAATAAATACTTTGATTTTCTAACTCGAATAAATAACGAACTAAATTATTTACTCATACTCGGTTAACTCTAAGCTGTAACTCTTATTCAATTAACTCTTATTCTATTTAACCCTTACGGGACTAACCCTTGTTCAGATAACTCGGTTTGATTTACTCATTTTGACTCACTTACTTGATCAGTTCAACTGGACTAACTTAGCTTAATTAACTCGACTAAATTACTTCTATCAATTAACTAATATTTGACTTGACACCATTTGCTCGACTCTAGATCGCTGCGATCACAATGGTTACGCCTGATTCCCTCAGGAAACATCCGACCGCCTTAGGCTATCTGCAGCCCTGCGAATTATGCTAGCAGTCGTGCTCACTGGTAGCTTATCTTAAATGACTACTTCTGGTTAACTCTATCTCGAATAATTAGATTCGAGCAGTTCTAATTGAATAACTAATATTCGATCAACCCTTATTCGATTGCTGTATTTGAATAACTCCAGTCGATTTGACTTTAATCGATCTATTCTAATTGATTAACTCTAACTGATTAACTCTAACTAACTAACTCTAACTGTTTATCTCTAACGGTTTAGCTCTAACTCTTTAACTCTAACAGTTTAACTCTAACAGCCTAACTCTAATAGTTTAACTCTAATCGATTTACTCTAATCGATTTACTCTAATCGATTAACAACTAACTCTTTTGGATCAACCCATTTTCGAATAACTAATATTCGATAACTTCCTTTCGAATAAACTGATATTCGATAACTTTACTTCGAATAACTCTTATTCGATGAATTCTCTTTCATACATATTCAGTTCCAAATATCGATGTGGAAATCGATTTTTATTTCCTTATATAAGTCCTGACTTATATATTCTTATTTATCCAATGATAAATAATTTAATTAATTTATAAAACTTTATTTATAAATCAACCTCTCATTTTATCTGTTAAAACAGATTTCTTTTAAATATTCACTTTGAATTCATATTCTGTTTACCCATGTGCGAAGCACGGGCCTAAATTCTTCCTAGTGTAAAATTCTCCTTTATTACACTTTTATCCATTTTCAAGTACTTCATTATTCTATTAAATTTCTAAATAAACAATTCCTTTTCATAACTCAGTTTATTTTCTAGATAAATATCTCGTTTTCTATTTCATTTGAAAATGTTTTACAAAGATTCTCTTATTATTTCTATTTGTAATTGTTTTATACATATTCCTCTTTCTATTTTATTTGTAAATGATTTACAAATATTTTCCCTTTTCCATTTATTTTTATTTGCAAATGATTTGCAATATTTCCCTATTCCTTATTTTCCCAATAATTTCCTTTATATTGATTTACAAATATATTTTTCCTCTACATTGGTTTACCAATATTTTTCTTTTATATTGATTTTACAGGTATCTTTCCTCTATTAACCCTTTTTCCTTTTATATATATAAAATCCGTTGATTTTATATAAATAATTGATTTTCAAAATAAACTTTGAAAATTCCTTTTTACTTTCCCGTATCACTTATGGTATAAAAATACCAAATTAAAAAGGGTCGATCATCATCCAACCACACAGGGTCAACCACAGTTGATGTAACACATCAAATATCAGAATATATGAAAAACAGTAAAATAAATGTTGAGGAATCCAGTAGGATTCCTCCGACCTGTTTCCCTGCATCCACATATGTCAGTCAACATATATAGCATGAAGGTAAAATGTTCTGATAATCAGAATCAATATTTCGATACGATTTATATATATCGTTATCGATGTTTTCAATCAACTGACTAGCAGTTCAACCAAACAACCAATACACAGCAAACCAGGCAATATTTATCAATTATAAAAGTACTTTATAAAAATATAAAGCGTTCAGAGTTAGTGAGATTTACTCACATTGGTCGGAGATCGTTAAATAACGATATTCGTCCGTCGGTTCAGATTGGACAATTTATTTTGCAACAAATTGTAACGGGCTCCAATCTACTCGCGGTCAGTTTCATTGTGTAGTGCTCGTCCATACGGTCCTAACGCGACTGACGGTTCGTGATTCTGATTTCATATGACCGAGATATGATGATTACAAGTTATACAATATTTAGATTAAATTAAAACTAAAAATTCAAATAGTAGTTGGGCCTTAACCTTTGTTTTCTTTCTCTTGGCCCATACGTGGATACCCAACCCATCTCATACCCCTTCTTCCCCAACTGTCGATCCCCAGGAACCCAAACACAGTACATTTCCCCATTTTCAAACCCCCAACCGCACATTACTTCCTCAACGATTTCGAGTACCAATACCACCATTGACATCCCCTTCGATTTCTCATCTTTCCCATACCCTCAACGCAGAAGTCAGGGATCCTGGCGATTTCCGTTCGCTCATGGTTCCTCACGTAGTACAAGAAACCACCGAACAAAAACCCCACGCAAATCCTCCAAACTACCCCAAACGAAACCGAATCCAACCCCTTACTCATATTCAACACCCGTTCTTTAATCCGAGGTTCCATACATCAACAGATTCGAACCCTAGCATCACCGATTTTAAACTGGAGCGACATCAGGAAGTTCGAACTACTCAAAAGCGGTACCAGACTGAAGATAAACGACATACGAATTCACCTATATGTAAAATAGGATTTTTAGGAATTGATTTTGATTTTCTATACATTTTTGAAGTTCGGTTTTTGCTTGAGGATGAAAAGAAATTACTGACGGCGGAAAAAATGAATTTGTTGACCCCAGAATGAATTTTCTTTAGGGTTTAGAGTTGATGACATTATATAGGGAAATTATATTAATTTTATATTCTATTTTAATATTTTATTTTAAGCCATCGCGAATTTTATTCGTCCTCCAAAATTCCTGTGACCACATACGATACCCAAAAATTATGAAAATTGACACGCAGCTACAGTTTGACATTACGGACCCAACGAAACTTGTTTCGTCGAATTCCGACTCTGTATGCTCACTCAGCGTATTTTTAACCGTCCAAATACTGACTGTTTCTCACTCTTAAAATCCGTACGGCCACACACTGACTCTAAAAATCACGAAACTTGGAATCTAACAATAATTTGACATTGCGGATCCAACAAAAATAGTTTCGTCGAAAACGGAGTTCATTTTCAAAACTGGCTATTTTTAAAGCCCAAAATAGCCCCTTTAAATATATAAATATATTTAAAAACAATTAAATTTAATATTTAAAAATAAATATTGTCATATATATTCACATACGCTATACCACAGCTCTAAAATATTCATATCAGAGTTTATAACTCGATATTTCAATTCCAGTGCATATCGATATTCAATTTATATTAGAAATCCTATTATAACGTAAATAAAGCGTTACAAAATATAAAGGAACTCCACAGCGACTTTTTCTGAAATTTGATTTGGACGTAAAACAAAACCTACACGACGAAATCCCGATTTTTCTCTTCCACTAGAAAAATATACTCCACTAGCTCCACGCTTTTCTTGTTTCACTGAAATCCGACTTAAAACAGACCCTGTATACTCGTTTAAAGTCTGAATTGCCAAATTACGAACTGCAGCGCCATTTCGAGCTCGATTATAATTATAATATAATTTATACGTTCAAACTGTCGTTATTGAAATATTTCCACCAATAAAATCCAATATAAACTGAATTATATATTTTGAATTGTCCAGTTCACATTATATTGTCGATTCACCATTTCTGATAAATTCAGAAATTAAATATATTATTTAATTGTTAATTTTAATTAAATATTCAATTTAATTGAATTAAACGACCATTTTAAATTTCTAAAACATATTTAAATAATTAAATAAATTATTTATTATGCGTGAAAATACGGGTCGTTAACATAACGGATCTAAGAAACTGAGTTTTCACTTTATAGAGTGAAAGATATGTCCAGTTTAAAATTCTAAATAGTCGCTATGGAATTCTGGTCCTTAAAAATGGCCATTTTGCAAAAGACCTCGGTTTTCGACGAAACCACTTTTGTTGGGTCCGTGATGTCAAGTTTTTGCTAGGTTTCAAAATTCGTAATTTTCCGAATCAAGAAGTGAGCGCGGCGAAGTTAAATGTGTTTTGATCATTTCAGTTGAATTTAATCGACTGGAAAATGGCCATTTTTCAAACGGTCTCAGAATTCGACGAAATTAGTTTTGTTAGGACCATATGGTCAATACGAAGCTAGAAAATATTTTTCGGGAATTTTGAGAGTCCGTATGTAGGCTCGGTAAATTGAAATGTGCGTTCAAATTCAATATATAGAATTATATTTTGATTTTGATGGAAACTGATCGAAACAGTCAAATTGGCTTGTGAAACATGTCTCATTGTGTTCGGAATTGGAGTAATTAGCTAGGGACGATAGTCGGCAGGTTTCGTTTTGAGGTCGGAAAAAAAGTCTACGATTGGGGGAAAAATTATATTAATTTAATTAGAAAACCCTTTTTTTACTTAAGCCCCCCCGTTCATATCCCTTCAATCAAAAATTAAAACCCCGATCACCTTATTTCCTTCAGATCAGAAGTGGTCCCCTTTTTCCAACCCCCGTCGCCCCTCAACCCCTTCCTCTGTCGGCACCACCTCAGGCGGCGCGAGCTTCTTCAATTCATGGCATAAGCTGCCACGTTCGAGGGCAGTTATCGGGGCTGTGAAGGGGCGAAGTTCGAGCTCGTGTATCGGAAAGGGGAGGCCACCGAGTGCTGTACCCATGGAGGCACTGGAGGAGCGTTCGAGGGCGAAGACCGTGGTGGAGGTGGATCCGACTCTGGCGGCTTCCTGGAGGCGCGATGAGCAAGGGGTCGGGTTCAACGATGGGTTCCTCTGAGCAGCGTATTACAGTGAAGATGATTAAGCTTAAGGTGAGGGTTTATATAAATATAAACACTGTTTAAAATCAGTTTTAATATAAATATAAACATGGCTTAAAATCTGAAATATATACATATAGGTTATTATTTTAAAACTAAATTTTTATCATAGGAAAGATATAATTTTTATTATAGGAAAGATTTAATTCTTATTATAGAAAAGATAGAATTTTTATTATAGAAAAATTTGGTTTTCATTAGTATAAAATATTTGATTTTTCACCATATAACGATATGATTTTTAGATTAGGTAAAAATGTGATTTTTATTCTATGTAGGGAATATTTTTAGTTGATAAAAATATAATTTTTATATATTGTAGAGAATAAAAATATGATTTTTATATAAGGAGAAAAATAAAAATGAGATTTTTAATATGAACAGCGTGAAAATGAAGTTGGGATTTCAGGCAAATCAGCACTGTTCTGAAATTCAGAAATAATGAATTGGTGGAGTGAATCCCCAAGGTGAGAACTCCTCACCTTTAATTTAAATTTCTAGTTAAAAATATATACTAGGATGAAGACGGTGTTTAGTAGCACCCAACATCCGTCGTCCACAGAACATGGACGACTTGTATGCTTGTTTGTTTGATTTTGATGTGTAGTTGATTGTGTGATGTGAAATGAAATAAAATATTTATATAGTTAAAAATATTTTATAGTTGAAAATAGAATTTTTAACGTGTATCTAAAATGAAATAAATATAAACTAATCGGACAATTTGTTTATATACACACATTTGACTGATATTGATTGGGACGATAAATTTTACACATCGCCCAACTGCACAAATAAAATCTGTGTTTGATTGTTTGAAACCCCACACGGGTATTGGGATGATATATGACATACACTAATCACAATAATTAGCTGTATGTCGATCGATTGATTGACAGACTGTTATAAGCGTTAAATATTTATATTTGATGCTTATACAGTGTAGAACGCACTTTGGATGATGGTTGGTTGTTTGTTGTCATTGCTGTATGCATGAATTGGATGAAATCCATATAACTGAAATTATATGGTAATTGACTGTGTTTGATTCCAGTTCAGAATTATCAAATATTTTAAAATAATATTCAGTGAATATTGAAATGTGAAGCCGTGTTGAGTAGTTAAACGGCATTTTAACACGAACGGGAACTCTGTCGATTTTATTTGTTTTTAATGAATATTGAAAAGTGATTTCAATAATTGAATATTCTAGAAAATGAATTCGAATTGAATATTTTAGAAAACGAATTCAAATTGAATTGAATAGAAAATGAATTCGAATTGAATTGAATAGAAAACGAATTCGAATTGAATTGAATAGAAAACGAATTCGAATTGAATTGAATAGAAAACGAATTCGAATTGAATTGAATAGAAAACGAGTTTGAATTGAATTGAATAGAAAACGAGTTCGAATTGAATTGAATAGAAAACGAGTTCTAATTGAATTGAATAGAAAATGAGTTCGAATTGAATTGAATAATTGAATTGAATAGAAAATGAATTCGAATTGAATTGAATAGAAAACGAATTCAAATTGAATTGAATAGGAATTCAAATCGAATTGAAATTGAATTGAATCGAATTGAAAACGAACTAAAATTGAATTAAAAATCGTTTTGAATTGAAATCAATTTGAAATGAATTTAAAAAGAATTTATAAGGAAAAATTCAATTTTGATTTGAATTTGAAAAGGGAGTTGAAATCATTTCGAAAACGAATTTAAAACAATTTATAAAATACGTTTTAAAAGGAAGTCGATGAAATATATATAATATATATATTATATATATAATGGCCTGAATAGAACGCGCCGCGCTGCGGTAGTTCATGAATTTCGACCATTGACTTCGAATGGACATTGCGGGAGATCAAACCGTCGGGTTCTCCTAAAACCGGAACCGTTGGGTTTGTATCGAAAAGAGCTTTCTAACAAATATTAAAGATTTGAAATCTAACGGTTGGATTTGGAATTATGTCCAAATAAAATTCGGAAAAGGTCGCTGTAAGTGCAGTTCGATGGCCGTTACGTGTAACAACCCAGAAAATACGAGCCAATTTAAAATTCTTAAATTGATTATTTCAAAGGAATTTGAACAATTGAAATAGAATATTTCAATAAAATAGTGAATTAGAAATAGTGAATTAGTTTGAAAATTTGATTTCAAAATTTGACTGACTGTGCAGGGTGGAAAATATAACGGATTTTAGTGGAACCAAAATTATTTAAATCTGTTTATCAATACCTTTCTAATGAATCTGAAAAATCGAAGTTTCATAGAGGGAATCAAAAGTTATGGCCGAATGAATTTTCAGAAAGGTCTTTATAGAATATACAGCCCTTGAAAATAGATATTTTGCAGAGGACCTCGGAATTCAACGAAACCACTTTTGTTGGGTCCGGGATGTCATACTATTGCTAAGTTTCAAATTTCATAATTTTTGAAGCTAGTATGTGAGCGTGGCAAAAGAAAACGTGTTTGGTCAATTTCTGTTACATTGGATCGACCAGAAAATGGCCATTTTTCAAACGATCTCAGAATTCGACGAAACTAGTTTTGTTGGGACCGTAGCGTCAAAACATAGTTAGATTTATTTTTCTGGAATTTTTCGAATCAGTTTGTGGCCCTGGCAAATTGAAATGTACGTTCAAAGTTAAAATTAAATGTTTTATACTTTAATTTGAAGAATAACTGACTGTAACAGTCGAATTGGCCAACGAAACATATCTCATTGTGTCCGGGATGGGGGTATTTAGCTAGGGGCGATAGTCGTTGGGTTTGAATTGGTGTCCGTGTGGAGAAACACTATTTAAAAATTTAATAAAGCCTTGGCCAATCAAAATTTTCCTTTCATTATTTTAAAAATAAAAAAACCTCAGAAACCCTTTTCCCTTTATCGCCCTCGACGATCCTCGACTTCGCCGCTTCCCAGGCAAATCCCCGCCGCCTCGGCCATCTCCAGCCATCGCCACCACCCTACCTCAACGCGCCTCCCTCCCCTCTTCAAATCCGACCCGACCTTGACCCCCCTTGTCGCCGCTATCGCCTGAATCGTCGACCCAAAGTCGACGACTTCCCAGCGCCGCCACGATCGCCAGAGACCACCGAACCACCTCCAACCACCACCGATCGACTCCCCTTTCCTCCCTCTTCCACGTTGTGCCTTCCGATCGTAGTATCGCGCCTCGGTTCTCGCAAAAACTACAACCCTAGTTTTGAACCATCGTGAAAGGTGAGTCCATTTTGATGTTTGAACTTTGAAAAATCATATCTTTATGGTGTGTTGACGAAATTCGATAAAACAGGAAACATCGGGACCGCAAGGAGGCTCTCTACCACATAGAAGATACCGCGGATTTTTCTGAGTCATCTACGATTTTTAGCACTTTGAAAACCAATGTGAGAAATCTAAATTAAATGAATTTGAATGGAAAATGTCTTGTATAAATTATATAAGCGAAATATAAATTACACACGTGTTGTATACCTCATGTACGTGCGTTGTGTAAGCTATATGAGCGAAGTATGAATTATACATGCATAGAATAATTGATATATGTGTTGAAATGCAAGTGAAATATAGAAATAATATATATATATATATACTCCCCTCGTCCACAAACCATGGACGATATTTATTGTTGTGAATTGGTGTGAAATATTGGATGAAAAATGCGAATGGTTGAATAATTGTTTGTGGTTGATATTGATTGGTTGTGGTTGAAAAATACCCATTGGTGATTGAAATAAATTGGAAATAATTGTGGAAATGAAAATAAAACATGCCGCCTACGTGCGAATTAGATGCATGAATCCCCATTGTCAAAAACCGCGAGGTTTTAAGGTAGAGCGAGGAGCCGTACTAGGGACGGTGCCGGTTTTAACTACCCTGCCGTTATGCTGCCGAAATTTTGAATAATATTCATGTGCTAGAATTATTTTCATATGTTGAAATTATTTTCATGCGATGAAACTAAAGTCATGTGTTGAAACTATATCCATGTGTGGAAATGCTCATGTGTTGAGAAGTGATGTGTGAAAATTAAATTCATGTGTGAATGAAAAAAGCGTTTTAAACAATAAAAATCACATTTTTATAATATATATGAAGTATGTAAAATATTCGCCTTATATATAAATAGTTTCAACAATAAAAATTTCTTCTTTCTTATATGAACAACATATATAAATTATCCATGTGTGGAGATGCTCATGTGTTGAGAAGTGTGTATTAGAAAAGTTCATGTGTTGAATAAAAAGATCGAACAATAAAAATTACATTTTTATTGAAATTATGATGTGTTAAAAACATTCATTTGTTGAACAAATATTTTAGATGATAAAAATATCATTTTTATCATATATGTGATATGCTAAGGATATGCGAGCGTTGAAATAAATATTTGTGAAAGAAATATTATTTTTCACATGCATAGGAACTAAATAAAATAGTCATGTGTTGAAATATACTTTAGTTCGCCAAAATTATTATTTTTGGAATGCGAAGTGTTAAAAATAACCACTTGTTCGAATAAATATGCATGAGTTGAAATATTCATTAATTAGCTAATGATAGGATTTTTGCCTATGCATGCAACATTAGAATGAATGGTGTTTTTAAACCAAATTGAATCAAATATGAAGTTGAATGGAAAATGATAAGTGGTAAGAGTTGCATATATGTACATGTATATTTATTGAACAGGTTATAGCAAAGAGGCTAGAGAAGAGGAATAAAATTTTGTGCCCGACAAATAGGTACACGTTTACTGTTTTGTTTGGGTGATGATTTTATGAGCCTGTTGGCTAGCCGCTTGGCTTTTTCTTTTCCTTTTTGAGATGAGACGTCCATGTGGCTATTTGGGAATTTTCCCAGCCCCTACCGTACAAAGGAGGTTATGGCGAAATTTTCTAAAATTTAAAGGCGTTAGTGAAATATTTGAAGTGAAAACGATATAGGAATTTTTGAATGAACTATATTTATATAAATATAAAAATATAAATAAAATTTAAACGAATCGTGGCCGTGCAGTTCGTGTTTTGAAACCGTGATTTCAAATGACTAGTGTGGGGAATTCGACCATTGGATTTTCCCGAAACCACAACCGTTGGGTTCGCCTTGGAAATATCTTTCCAACGGCACCAACTTTGTAAAGATCCGACGGTTGGATTGTCTGGAATGTTTAATTCAAATCTGAAGAAAAACAGCGCCAGAAACGATTATATTTATATATATATAAATATAATTAAATTAAATCGAATAACGATGCTGCAGTTCGTAATTTGAAATCGTAACTTCAAACGACTAGTGTGGAAGATCCGACCGTCGGATCTTCCCAAAATTGAAACCATTGGATTTGTTTTGAAATGATCTTTCTAATGATATAAATTTGTGAAGATCCAACGGTTAGATTTTCAGATATGTGTAAAACAAATTAAGTGAAAAACAGCGCCAGTGCCTCGGCACGACCTGAAACGTCGTTTAATTAAATATGGCCGTTTTAAATAAATAAAAATGGCGATATATCGTTATAAAATACTATAGACGATATAGAGTGGAAATAAACCAATTTTGTTGTGTTTGCTTGATATGTGATGGTTGAATGTATTTAACATGAAAATTATAACTAGAGAACTGAAATGTGAATGTTGAATAGTTTAACCATGTGATAAATTGATTTGAAAATCTAAATAAATGTGGGTTATTTGAAAAGGCCGAGTTCATTCTCATTCAAATAATCGATTGGCGTTGAGAAGTCGAAGAGTCGAAGACGGTTGAAGACCGACGATCTTCACATTGGATGGATGGGCGCTACTGATGCTCGTGATTGGAGTAGCTACCTTGAAGGAGCTGGAGTAGTAGCCATCCAGACATATTGTTGATTGTACGGATATGCGAGGATTTGGTGCCTCCGGCTTCCTTCAAACCCAGAACGAACTTGTAAATGGACTGTGTGTTTGACATTGGATTTTGTTCTGTGCTGATTGATCTTTGTTAAATATATATCTGTTTGGCAGCGGAGAATTTATTCTCTTGCTTAACGCCCTTCTCTGAGATGTACGAGCTCAGAGGTTATGTATTGATAGAAATCAGTCGCATGGAGTGGATTGCCTGTGTGGCACGCCTAAGTGGCATATGATCAAGGCTTCTGTTGCAAAGCAAAGTCTTGTGGTTGATGATCAAAGCATGGTCCGTGTGACGTAGCTTTGTGTATAACGTGGATTCGCGAGCCTCACACCCCGGTATGAGTCAAAAACGGGAGACGGACCGCTGGGAGAGCACGGCGTTTCTTTCTAGCTATGGTGGTGTTAGTGACCTACCAGCCCTAACATTATATATACTTTTCACCTGTGTGGTTGTTGGAATGCGAGGCGCCTCGATTATAGGTCTGTAAGGACCGGGAAACGTGTGTTCAGGAATAACTAATCCTCAAAAGTAAGAGGGGACCGGCCCAGCCGATTCCAGGGACCGCTGTGTGCGATCCTGGGACATTTGCTAGAGTGTCTCAAACGGAGAGGAGCTTGCCCCTTGCCTCGACTCATGATGGAATCCAATTTCCAATACGAAATATGCGAATGTGATTGTATTACTAGTAAGGCGACATGATATATGGTACCCATGCCGTCTAGCATTGATATTTATGATTGAAATCGCTTTTGAAACATATATGCACTAGTAATAATATTAAACACTTTTGTTTTATACGTATGAAGCATTTTTGGCCATTATAAGGTAAAACTCTATCCTTCGGCTTGTGTTGCATTGCGTGATGGGACCTGAGTCTTATAATGGCTTCATTTTATAAAAAGCATTGCGATGATTTAATCATTTACTTTATTTCATGCACTAGCACTCATTGGAGTAAACCCGTTCCGCGAAAGTGGCGTGGTCCTTTGATTTGCCTTATTATTGTTGTTAATAAGTTGAGTAGATTTCTCATACCAGTCCCATGACTGACTTGTAGTTTGTTTCACCTTGCAAACTCGGGTGCCCTCATTTTCACACGGACAACCTAGTTACAGGTATCTGGTGCACTTTTGGCTCATGGCGAGGCTTGACTACACCGTGCTGACTTTGACTCTTTCCGCCATTATTGTATATGTACTATGATTCCGCCTCTGGCGATGTAGACTGATATTTATTTTGTGTACTCTTTATGTATGATTCCGCCTCTGGCGATGATGACTGACTATGTATTATTATGCACTAAGTTGTATCCTGCACTGTGCTCTCTGATGTGGTGATATTTATATGATTCTGCTGTCATATGTGTGTAAATTATTCTATTTCTCGTTTATGCTATTATCTGTGATCTGCTAATGATGATTAATGTGTTATATTCCAATGATTATCCTTAACACCGTGTCACGGGGTTTTGGGATCATCACAGTACGGGCCTTGATAAAATTATTAAAAATGGTAATAATTTGTGTAAAATCATAAGAAATGATTTGGGATGAAAAATTCCGTATTTGAAAAGATAAAAATAGATTTTTATCGAAATGAACTAGTTTTGAACTAGAATTATAATTCTATTTATTTTAAAAAATAAATAAATTGAATTTGAAAAGGGTTTTAAAAGTAACCAGAATTTCCAATAATTGAATTGGAATGGATTTGATAGATATCGTTATTTCCAATACGATATTTGTTGGTCGTAGATATTTATATTGAATATAAGCCGATATATTTTCTATTCAGAGCCTTATATTTAATATCAAATGTGATTTGGGTTTGTCGTGAATGGTCTCTTCATTAACACTGTTCTTAAGCCCAGTTGAGAAAAAGATTAAATCTTTTTATTTAGATTTAATGAAGTGTACCAATTAAATAATATTTAATTGGAATTGAATTGTTATTGATTTTTGGGTTTATCATGAACAGTGTTTTAAATAACACTTGTTCTTTAACCTGATAATTAACGGAATGTGATTTTGGGTTGTCGTGAACGGTATCTTCAATAATATTGTTCTTAGACCCAAAGGAGTTAAGAAAATCAGAAACTAACTGGAGATTAGTTAAGTTGAATGGTTTCTAGGGTATTGATTTGATGTTGGTTTTGGCCTTCGGGGTTAATACTTAGGGAATTGCTCACTTGCTAATTTACGGTTAGGGACGGATTGAAATGTGATGTGATTTTGGGGTTTATCGTGAACCGTGTTTTAAATGACACTGATTCTTTAACCCAGTCAATGATTAAATCTAAGTGGAGTTTTATTAAATCTTTAATTAGATTGAAAAGATCAAGAATGGAGTATCACCAGTTTTACTCCAAACGGTAGTTAAATCTTTAAGTAGATTTGAACGTGAAATGGTAATTGAATTTACCGATAGCACCGTGGTGTTAGATATGAAGTATGACCAGTTTTACTCCATGGCATAAATAGGTTGGGATTGGGAAATAAAATAAATAATTACTTCGGTGTGGTTCGCTAATCCCGACTAGTTTGAAGTGATATTCAAAGGAAGATTAAAGAATAAATTTAAAAGAATTTATCTTTGATAAAATTAATGGGAACCTTTCCCTAAGAATGTGAAATTTAGAAACTAACTATTGGTTGGCTAAGATGAATGGTTTCCTTGGTATTGATCTGATGTTGGTTTCGGCCTTCGGGGTTAATATTTGGGGAATTGTTCTCTTACTAGTTTGCGGTTAGCGACTAGTGAATTGGAATGAGGCGTATGTTGTGTTTGTGTAACACTTGTTTATTATATATGCGAGTTATTCGGAAAGACCGGGTTTATCCCATTCTGAATAACTGATTCGACAATGAGTCAAAGATGAAGACGGTAGTTAAAGACCGGAGGTCTTCACGTCGTTTGGATAATTACTAATGATCTTGATTGGGCTGTACACCCAAGAGGAGGCAATCAGTTGGTGATCGTCCAGACGTACTTGGAGATCGATGGATATGCAGGGTACTAGGTGCCTCCGGTTTCGTTCAGGCCCATAACGGACTTGTAAATGGATGTGTGTCTGACATTGGATTTCATTCTGTGTGATTGATATCGGTTTCATAACGTGAATTGCCTGTGTGGCATGCTGAGATGCAAATGATCAAGGCTTCTGTTGAAAAGCAGAGTCTTGTGGTTGATGATCAAAGCACGACTCGTGTGGCATAACTTTGTGTAGTGTTGATTCACGAGCCTCACACCCCGGTTGTGAACCAGAAACGGGAGAGGACATCAGGGAGGACATGTGTTTCTTTCTAGTTAGAAGTAGCGTCAGTAGTTTTACACGCCCTGACGAGTTTGACTTATGTGGTTGTTGCTGTTGCGAGGCTCCTCGGATATATCGGTGACTATGTGAAGCCAATGGAGTCATTCGTTGGCTCATTTACGCCCCAAAGGGTGGGGAAACATAGTGTTCAGGCATAATAATCCACATCGGTGGACCGGCCCTGACGATCCAAGGCTTGTCTGCGCGCTTGCCTGAGGCTCGGGCAAGAGAGTCTCGAATCGGTAGAGGACGATCCCTGGCCTCGGTACATAGATGGAAATTCAATTTCCAAATATGTGACTTTACGGTTTTATTTGTAGAGCCTAGTATGGCAACATGATATATGGTACCCATGCCGCCTATGATTGATATTTATGATTGTATATAAAATCAGAAACTAACCGGAAACGAGCTAAGATGGGTGGTTTCCTGGGTATTAGTCTGATGTTGGTTTCAGCCTTCTGGGTTAATACTTAGGGAATCGTTCTCTTACTAATTTACGGTTGGAGTCTGATTAGGAATCAAAAGATGAAATTTAGCGTATCAAGCATTCTTGGCTATTATAAGGTAAAAACCCTATCCTTCGGCTTGCGTTGCATTGTGTAATGGGACCTGGGTCTTATAATAGCTTCATTTTTCTTTATTTAGCATTGCGTTGTTGTTTTATGCACTGGTATTCTTGGGAGGAAACCCGTTCCATGTTATACGGCGTGGTCAATTGATTTACCTAACTTTAAAATAAAGATTAATAACTGTTTTAGTTCTCACACCAGTCACATGACTGACCTGGAATTTATTATTTTAACCTAAACTCTGGGTGCCCCTATTTTCTGCACGGGCAGCTAATAGTTTTGGTTTTGCAGATTTATATTCACAGGATCCTGATTTACAGCTGGAATGATACTCGTAAAGCTCTGTATCCGTGTATTACTTCTAGTTGTGTATTGTATTATTTTTTGCTGCTATGTAATGTATTGTAATCTCTGATATTTTTTCTGTCGTGTAATATTTGTTTATACTATGTATATTCTTGTAATCTGATGAATTATTGTAATAAACAATGAAATGTTCTTCTGTCTGTGTTCTTTTGTGTGTTGTTCTCAAAGTATCCGGGCTTTCCTTCATGGGGAAGTTACGGGTTCTTACAACTGGTATCAGAGCTTTGGTTAACTCAAATCTTTGGGGTACAACTCGTTAGAACCAAACAAAAGACTCATCAGAGGTAGAATTACTAATATCCTATAGAAGAATCCTCATTAGAGAGAAAGAATTAGTAGCATTCTAGAATGAGTGTCTCGTTAGAGATGGGGTTAGAAATGCCTTAGAATGAGTTGAGAGTAATATGATTATATATATAATCCGATCTTAGAAAATTTGATTTTTGATTATATAAAATTATATGATTGAAAAGTTAATTAACCAATTTATTGCTGGTTGTGTTGTTTGATTATTAATTTGATTAATAAAAATATTGAGTTGATAACTCCAATAAGAGACTGTAAGGTGAATTGGCCAAATCGAATCAAAATATTGAACTATATTGAAAATTGTTTGAAAATGCATGCATATACTTGTTCTTACATTGAACAGGTCATTGCAAAGAGGCTAGAGCAGAAGAATAAAATTGTTTGCCCGACAAATAGGTACACGTTTACCATAATTTACTGTTTTGTTTGGGTGATGATGATTTTATGAGCCGATTGGCTAGCAGCTTGGCTTTTTCTTTTTCTTTTGGATTGAAGAAGGTCATGGGAGGCTATATGAAATATCCCGAAGTCCCCGGTGCAGGGGTGGTTATGGCGAAATTTTTCGAAAATTTAGGCTGTTAGCCAAATTTTTGAAAAGTTTTACAAACTGAAAAGTTGAAGAACTTAAGCTGCAATGAAAATAATGAAAGTAGAGTTGGTTTGTAAAAAAACTTTCGGCTTCGTTCCTTTTCGGGGACGAAAAGTTTTAAGTGGGGGAGATTGTAATAATCCGGAAATCCGAGCCAATTTAAAATTTTTATTTTGGCTATTTTAATGAATTTTGATTATTTAAAATGAATTATTTTAAATAATAACGACGAAAAATTTACTTTCGACGAAGTTAAAACAAATAAATTTATTTTAATTGTATAATGAGCCTGAAATGGCGCGGTAGTTTGAAATTTCGATTTTGAATTTCAAATGAATATACAGAATTCGTTTTAAGTCGGATTTGGACGAAACAAGAAATATTTGAATCTGTTCGATCATATCTTTCTAACGGATCTAAGAAACTAGGATTTCACTTTATAGAGTGAAAGATATGTCCAGTTTAAAATTCAGAATAGTCGCTATGGAATTCTGGCCCTTAAAATTGGCCATTTTGCAGACGACCTCGGTTTTCGACGAAACCACTTTTGTTGGGTCTGTGATGTCAAGTTATTGCAAGGTTTCAAAATTCGTAATTTTCTGAATCAATAAGTGAGAGTGGCGAAGTTAAACGTGTTTTGATCATTTCAGTTGAATTTAATCGACTGGAAAATGGCCATTTTTCAAACGGTCTCAGAATTCGACGAAATTAATTTTGTTAGGACCGGATGGTCAATACGAAGCTAGAAAATATTTTTCGGGAATTTTTAGAGTCCGTATGTGGGCCCGGTAAATTGAAATGTGCATTCAAATTCAATATATAGAATTATATTTTGATTTTGACGGAAACTGATCGAAACAGTCAAATTGGCTTGTGAAACATGTCCCATTGTGTTTGGAATGGGGGTAATTAGCTGGGGACGACAGTCGGCAGGTCTGGTTTGAGGTCAGATAAAAAAGTCAACGACTAGGGAAAAAATAATATTAATCTAATTAGAAAACCCTTTTTTTACTTAAGGACCCCCGTTCATATCCCTTCAATCAAAAATTAAAACTGTAATGGCGCGTTTTGTTAGCTGTCGAATAATTAATTTATTTAATTATTTATATATCGATTTGGTGATATCGATAACTTAAAGTACAACGTTCGAACTTATAATTCATAATTATAATTAAAACGAACTTGAAATGGCGCTGCAGTTCGCGATTCGGCGATTCGAACTTCAACTGAATGTACATGATTCGTTTTAAGCCGGATTTCTGTGAAACAAGAAACGTGTGGAGCTGGTGAAGTATATCTTTCTAGTGGAAGAGAAAAATCGGGATTTCATCGTGTAGCTTTGATTTACGTCCAAATCTAATTCCAGAAAAGTCGCTGTGGAATTCCTTTATAATTTGCGACGCTTTATATCTGTTATAAAAGGGTTTTTCAATATAACTAGATATCGGGTTCGAATTTAGGCGAGGTTCTTTTGAGGCGTAGTGATAATTTAATTTTTAGTATTTTATGGTAATTTTTAATTAATTAAATGAGCAACTTTTTATTTGAAGCATTTCGCACCCCGTAATC
This sequence comes from Allium sativum, assembly GCA_030737875.1. Taxonomy (NCBI): domain Eukaryota; kingdom Viridiplantae; phylum Streptophyta; class Magnoliopsida; order Asparagales; family Amaryllidaceae; genus Allium; species Allium sativum. Next base: position 207,288,029 of record CM060918.1, read on the forward strand.
AACATTTTGAAGTTTCAAAATATGATTCAAACTACCGATATTATTATATTTCTGTGATCGTGGCGCATTGATCGCCACGATGGTGTAGTTGATCCGGTCGATAGTAGTTCGTAATTAACGAAGTTTTGAAAAATGAGATGACCAAATTCTTTTAAACTCAAAACAAATATCCTAACATTTCTAAGACCAAAGATGAAGCCACGTTCCCTTCCTAAATCCACAAGTTATCCTTGGCCTCAAAACGAACACATGCTCTTCTCAGATCCACAAAACAAATTTCCAACTAAAACTTTATAAATACACTGCCAGTTACTTGCGTGTGTTATTATTTACGGAAGTTTTCCTTCAATCTCAAATTGTTTAAAGCCATTAAAAATTTCTAAACGAAATGGAAACAATTAAACAAACATATTACAGATCCTTAACAATACTATTGAAACTCATACCATCTGGATAACATGCGATGCAGGTTCTCGCAACTCAGTTTAACAGTAGCTCGGTTTGTGTTCGTGAAGGGTCATGGAGGTTTAACGTGAAGGCTAGAGGGTAGAAAAGGGGTGGTGCAAGGCACGGTTATATTTGAAGGAGCGGTCAGTTCGTTTGGCTTGGAGTCATATACGGGTCTACACGTCGGACTCCGCCAGGGATGGCCGGAGGTAGGGAGACGGTGACCAGGTGGTGCGGCATTCGAAAAGAGAAGCGATGGTGGGTTTTGTTGGATGGTTCGTCGAAGAATGAACGAACGTGGAAGCTTGAAGTTTGCGGGAATGTCTGAGGTACTGGAGGAACGACGGTTAACAGTGGTGTGAAGGACTGGAGTGCAAAGGGGAGAACGGTGATGGTGGTTTTGGTTTTCGGTTTGGTGAGTTCAGTTGGGTTTGTGGTAGGAAGTGAGGTTTGTAAGAGTTGTTTTGTGGAGTTTAGAGCCTGAAAGTGTCGCAGTGATTTCTGTGTGAACCCAGGTGGAGCGCGAACTGACGAAGAGAAGAGAGCAGCTCGAGTTCATCATTCGGGATATGAAAAGGAAGAGGAAGCAAGGGGAAGTGGAGTGATGAATCAGGTTTTCGAAACCGTGGAGAATCGAACGAGAGAATGGGGTTAGAATTTGCCGTGAATGGCCATGGATAGGAGCAGATACGGTTAAGGATTGGGGAAGATGGTTATGAGGAGCGGGTGGGCTGTAGGACGTGGATGGGCCGACTAAAATATGGTTAAGCCCAATTAAATTGTTTAAGTTTAAAGTTTATTTAATATAAAGTGTATCAAACTTCGTAATATCGTATCTTCTTCATACGATATCAGATTGACAAACCGTAAGTTGCGTTGGGATCGTATGGACGAGCACTACGCACTGGAACTGACTGGGAGAGAATCCGACCTCGTTACAATTTATGGAGAAATAAATTGTCCGACTAAATCAAAGAACGCAAACCGTTATTTAACGATTAAAGCGCAAAGGTGAGTAAATCTCACAACTCTAAACAGTTTTATTTTCACATTGTATTCTTAGAACTGTTAAAATATTTTCTGTTTGACTGTGTGTGGACTGTTTGATTTAACTGCTAGTCAGTTAGTAGAGATTATATATATATGTACATATATATATATATAAACCGTCAAATAGTTATATGTTGATTCTGTTTATCAGGATATTTTACTGGTGTTGTCTAACATCTGTGGTGCAGGGAAACAGGTTGGAGGAATCCAACAGGATTCCTCAACAGTTATTTTACTGTGATTTTTATATTGTGATATATAATGTGATGTATATAATCTGTGTGATTATGTGTGGTGGGACGATATTTATCGTTGTTATATGGTGTGTTAAATACCATGAGAAATACCAAAATGTAGGAGAGGGGTTTTCAAAGTATATTTTGAAATATAGTTTATTTATATAAAATCAACGGATTATATATATATATATATATATAAGAAAAAGGATTCTGAATATAAAGGAATATAGTTGGTAAAACAAATATAAAAGGATTATATTTGTAAATAAAATACAAGGGAATATATATGTTAATCGAATATAAGGGGATATATTTGTTAATCAAAATATAAAGGAATTATATTCGTTAAAAGAAATATAAAGGATATTTATTTAGAGATTAAATAAATAGAATTAAACTAAAGGAGATATTTATTTGTTAAATAAATAGGAGTTAACCAAGTGAATTGGTCGAGTTAATCGAAGTGAATTAGTTAAGTTAAACTAAGTGGTTAATCAAAGTGAATTAGTTAAGTTAACTAAGTGGTTAATCGAAGTGAATTAGTTGAGTTAAACTAAGTGAATCGGTTAGAGTTAATCAACGTGAATTAGCTAAGTTAAACTAAGTGGATTTGTTCAGTTAAATCAAGACGAGCTAACCAGTTAGGTTAAACCAGTAGAGTTAACTAGTTGAGTTAACCAGTTAGAGTTAACCCGTTAGGTTAAACCAGTTAGGTTAAACCAGTTGAGTTAACCAGTTGAGTTAACCAGTTAGAGTTGACCAGTTAGAGTTGACCAGTTAGAGTTGACCAGTTAGAGTTGACCAGTTAGAGTTGACCAGTTAGAGTTGATCAGTTAGAGTTATCCGAGTAGAGTTGCCGAATATCACTTATTCGAAGTAGAGTTATCGAATATAGAGTATTCGAGGGAAGAGTAATCGAATATAGTTTATTCGAGTGGAGAAATCAAATGTTATTCATTTGAGAAGAGTTACCGAATATTATTTATTCGAAGAGTAGTTATCGAATATTGGTTATTCGAAGTTAGTTAATCCAAAGGAGTTATTCGAAGTTAGCTAATCCAAAGGAGTTATTCGAAGTTAGTTAATCCAAAGGAGTTAGTCGAAGAGTTAATCGAATATAGTTATTCGAAAGAAGGTGTTAATCGAATATAGTTATTCGAGTAAAGTTAAAAGAGTTAATCAAATTTAGTTATTCGAAATGAGTTATTCGAATTTGATATTTGAATAGAGTTAAACACATTAGGGTGATTCGAATTACTTATTCAAATAGAGTTAAACACGTAAGAGTTAATTGAATATTAGTTATTCAATTAGAGTTAAATCGAATTTAGTTATTCGAAAGGAGTTAATCAATTTGAGTTAAGTTAATCGATTTGAATTAAGTTGAATCGAAATGGAGTAAATCGATTAGAATTAAGTTAATCGAGTTAGAGTAAATCGAATATTGGTTATTCGAAGGTAAGTTATTCGAATTAGTTATTCGAAGGAGTTAATCAAATGAGTTGATCCAAAGGAGTTAGTCGAATATTAGTTATTCGAATAGAGTTAAAGGGGTTATCGATTTTAGTTTGATCGAAAGGAGTTATCGATTAGTAAATCGAAAGGAGATTTTCGAATATAGCATATTCGAAAGAAAGAGATCAAATATTGTTTATTCGAAAGAGAGAGATTTCGAATATGAGTTATTCGAAGAGAGATAATCGAATATAGGTTATTCGAAGAAGAGTTAATCAAATAGAGATTACTCGAAAGAGAGTTATACGTCGAATTCGATTATAGCGAATTCGGGAAAGTACTATTTACTTTCCAGGGTTTAAATCAAGATTTAGTTATTGATTTAGAAATTAGGTGTCTGTTAAATTATTCGAGTTAGGAGATAAAGTTATAATTTAGGTTAGATATTGCAGAAGTAGGAATTATAACGTTATAGTTATAATCAAACGTTTTCATATGAGAAGTGGATTTGTAACCTGAATCCGAGAATTTGCGTAAACAGATGATTGTAAAAAGTGAGTGATGAACTTCATCTATTTCACAGTAAAGGACGTTGTTCAATTAAGGTCTGAGAGGTAATTATACCCCAACTTGATTGACTTCAGAATTGACAAAGGAATAGTTGTGGTTCGATAGAAAAGGTTGATTTGAAATATAGAAGTAATAAGCGATTAATGGATTAAGCATAACGATGTTTTATACAATGTTCATTTTAAATCCGTAATTGAATTTTGGGAACGTTTTCCAAATATAATCAGTTATGTTTTCTAAACATAGAAAATGAAATGTTTTCATGATAAGAATTTAAGAAATAGAGTTAAGCAAATTCAGAAACTAACTGGAGAGGGTAAGTTGAACGGTCTTCTAAGTGACAATCTGATGTTGGTTTTCGACCTTCCGTATTGATACTTAGAGAATTGTTCTCATACTAGTTACAGTTAGGGACTGATAGTTGCGAAATAATAGTGATGTGAAAATAAGCTAGGGAAATGTTTTCCAATGATTAATAACATATATTTTCTAAATATATGAAATAAGGAAATATGAACATGTGATGATTGATCGATCGAATTTCCATTTGGAAATAAGATCGTTGTTTGTACACCGACATGTTTTCATTTGATAGTTGAATCACAGACTATCATAGTTTTGACCATTTTTACGTTGTAAATATGGAGAGACCGGTTGGATTATTATTCGAAGAACCACTCCGTATTGGCATAAGCGTTGCGAGCAATATCTGCCAAAGATAAATTGAAGACGGAGTAAAGTGCAAGGGCTGTTGTATAAGTCTTAGATAACAGTGACTAAGATGGATATACTGAATAGTGCCTTCGGTTTGTCCAGTCCCAGGACAACGTATATGGAAGAAGGTCTGACAGAGTATATCCAATAGATCGCGTAAGTTGATCTGTTCAAACGTATTCACGTTTGGTGGCAGAGGAATTCGTTTCTCTTAGCTATATACCCGTGTTATTTTTGGATAAGTCAATTTGTGATTTGGCGGGTATGACGATGTGGCATTCAAAGTGAATGGTGATCAGATGTTCTGAAGATAGACGTAGCCTCTAGCCTCACAACAGGAAGTAACAAAAGTTGGGCTAGGCAGCATGGCTAGTTGGGTCATCCCCAAGCAGGGTGTATTGTCACCGATCTAGGGAATATTCATATTTATACTTCTTTTTGATTCTGTATCTTCGGATGACGGTTTGATGGCCTATAACCGTGGTGGCAATATATTCGCGACACTCAAGCTAAATGAGTGAGCGGTCATGTGTGGCCGGGTTGCAAGACGTTCTTGTTGAACCTGAGTGTATCCCCTCTAGAGTACACTATTTGGAAGGTGCTCCCATACCTTGTCGGTTGGAATCCATTCTTCGATAAGCGCCCTGCGGTTTATGATTTTATACTATGTATGAAGAACGTGAGATGAAAGCGTTTCTACTAGATTGACACCTATTTGTACTTAGACATTATTATAATATCACAATGATATATATTGCTTGTCAAAGTTGTTCAGATACTCATAAGGGAAAACCCGTTCCGTATTCACGGCGTGGTCTTATGAGATATCATATACCTGTTTTAAACTGTTTTACTCATACCAGTCCCATGACTGACCCGACGTTTACTTTGTTGTTTTCCCTAAACTCTTGGGTGCCTAAATTTGTACGGGAAGTCAAGTAGTCGGGATTTACAGATATACTTGGAGAGCTTGGAGCAGGAGGCTTCAAGATCATTTAGCTATAGTTATTTCCGCTGTGTTGTAAGTGCTGTACTCTGATAAGTGCTATTGTATACATAATTGTTGTATTTCAAAGTTATGTTATATATTATATGTTATTCGTTCCGCTGCGAGATTCGTGTTACTCTGATGATTCTGATGTTCTTCTTCTTCTTCTATTCTATTAGTTCTATCTTTTCTTTCTCACCTTCTAAATTCTTTCACTAACGTCTCGGAATTTCCGACTCTCGAGGAGTCGGAAATTTCCAGCCGTTACAGTTGTTATCAGAGCTTAAGTTAAGTGATTACCTTGGCTCTGTGACATAACTCGATAGAGATGGGATTAGTAATATCCTAGATTGAGTTTGAGTGTATATATATGAGTGCGTATATGTTATTCAATATAAAATGGTTTTATATTATGGAGACTCATTGGTTGAGTGGCTTATGAATTCTGGTCGATCAGTTTTGATCCACTGTATCGATAAGGGTTACTAAACACCCGAATACGATGAACCATCATGGTATGTTTTGAAAAAGGGTAAATGAAATAATTTTTCCCAAAATATATTTGTTTATAGAAGAAATATATATCTTGAAATTATTATAGTATATTGATTGTGTTGGTTGTTATTATAATCAAATAAGATTATAAAAGGGTGAAATGGTTATAAATGACCAATCAGAATTCATATGAATGTAATATATGAAATAGTTTGAATTAAATATGAATTTAAATCAGAATTTGGAATTTAAAATAAGGAAATTTTAAGTTCCTGGGAGATTTTGAAAATGTTTTCAAATTGAAAATGATATAGTATTGAACCCACGTCGATAGCTGGAAAATAGATTCTGATGATGAATCTAGACATCATCAGTGTTCATTTTCGAGTTCTAAGTGACGGATTACTACCAAAGGTTTTGTTTTTGAATTGTTTTGAGAAAACAAGTTGTTTAGAAATTCGAAGGTTTTGAATTGGCATTATGATTTCAAATTGATTTGAAAGAAACCCAGGAACTTAAGTTCTGGAATTAAAATTTAACTAATGAAGTTAAATAAAATGAGATGGTAAAAATAAATTGAAATTTAACTTGAACCGAGTTAAATAAAATTGAATTGGATTAGAGATAATCTAGAATGGAACCAAATTGATAAGTCAATAGTTTGAAATTTGATATTGGAGTTTGGATGGAATTCGGCTTCGGTATAAGCGAATGATTTGGTTTGAGGATATAAACTGAGTGGAATGACCATGGTATATGCAGAAGTGATAACAGATCAAAAGGATATAATGATACGACCGACAAAAAGGTACAAGTTTATATTATATATGAGTTTGGAATTTATGAGCCGAATTGGCAAGCCGCTTGGCTATTTGATTTTCTTTTGGGTTAGAGATGGCCTAGAGAGGCGAGTTGTGGTTTTACCGATAGGGCTGTACAAAGGAGGTTATGGCGAAATTTTCCGAAAATTTAAAGTGTTAGAAAATTTTCAGAATTTTTGAAAATTTTAGTTAGTCGGAAGAATAAATATTTTAGTCAATATTAAGTGGTTCGGTTGAAATCAGAAATAAGGGGTAAACCAATCTTAGGAGTTCCAATATATAGGGTCATCCTCTAACTTAGCAATTTCGAGGACGAAATTATTTTAAGGGGGGAAGTCTGTAATGGCGCGTTTTGTTAGCTGTCGAATAATTAATTTATTTAATTATTTATATATCGATTTGGTGATATCGATAACTTAAAGTACAACGTTCGAACTTATAATTTATAATTATAATTAAAACGAACTTGAAATGGCGCTGCAGTTCGCGATTCGGCGATTCGAACTTCAACTGAATGTACATGATTCGTTTTAAGCCGGATTTCTGTGAAACAAGAAACGTGTGGAGCTGGTGAAGTATATCTTTCTAGTGGAAGAGAAAAATCGGGATTTCATCGTGTAGATTTTGATTTACGTCCAAATCTAATTCCAGAAAAGTCGCTGTGGAATTCCTTTATAATTTGCGACGCTTTATATATGTTATAAAAGGGTTTTTCAATATAACTAGATATCGGGTTCGAATTTAGGCGAGGTTCTTTTGAGGCGTAGTGATAATTTAATTTTTAGTATTTTATGGTAATTTTTAATTAATTAAATGAGCAACTTTTTATTTGAAGCATTTCGCACCCCGTAATCAACATTTTGAAGTTTCAAAATATGAGTCAAACTACCGATATTATTATATTTCTGGGATCGTGGCGCATTGATCGCCACGATGGTGTAGTTGATCCGGTCGATAGTAGTTCGTAATTAACGAAGTTTTGAAAAATGAGATGACCAAATTCTTTTAAACTCAAAACAAATATCCTAACATTTCTAAGACCAAAGATGAAGCCACGTTCCCTTCCTAAATCCACAAGTTATCCTTGGCCTCAAAACGAACACATGCTCTTCTCAGATCCACAAAACAAATTTCCAACTAAAACTTTATAAATACACTGCCAGTTACTTGCGTGTGTTATTATTTACGGAAGTTTTCCTTCAATCTCAAATTGTTTAAAGCCATTAAAAATTTCTAAACGAAATGGAAACAATTAAACAAACATATTACAGATCCTTAACAATACTATTGAAACTCATACCATCTGGATAACATGCGATGCAGGTTCTCGCAACTCAGTTTAACAGTAGCTCGGTTTGTGTTCGTGAAGGGTCATGGAGGTTTAACGTGAAGGCTAGAGGGTAGAAAAGGGGTGGTGCAAGGCACGGTTATATTTGAAGGAGCGGTCAGTTCGTTTGGCTTGGAGTCATATACGGGTCTACACGTCGGACTCCGCCAGGGATGGCCGGAGGTAGGGAGACGGTGACCAGGTGGTGCGGCATTCGAAAAGAGAAGCGATGGTGGGTTTTGTTGGATGGTTCGTCGAAGAATGAACGAGCGTGGAAGCTTGAAGTTTGCGGGAATGTATGAGGTACTGGAGGAACGACGGTTAACAGTGGTGTGAAGGACTGGAGTGCAAAGGGGAGAACGGTGATGGTGGTTTTGGTTTTCGGTTTGGTGAGTTCAGTTGGGTTTGTGGTAGGAAGTGAGGTTTGTAAGAGTTGTTTTGTGGAGTTTAGAGCCTGAAAGTGTCGCAGTGATTTCTGTGTGAACCCAGGTGGAGCGCGAACTGACGAAGAGAAGAGAGCAGCTCGAGTTCATCATTCGGGATATGAAAAGGAAGAGGAAGCAAGGGGAAGTGGAGTGATGAATCAGGTTTTCGAAACCGTGGAGAATCGAACGAGAGAATGGGGTTAGAATTTGCCGTGAATGGCCATGGATAGGAGCAGATACGGTTAAGGATTGGGGAAGATGGTTATGAGGAGCGGGTGGGCTGTAGGACGTGGATGGGCCGACTAAAATATGGTTAAGCCCAATTAAATTGTTTAAGTTTAAAGTTTATTTAATATAAAGTGTATCAAACTTCGTAATATCGTATCTTCTTCATACGATATCAGATTGACAAACCGTAAGTTGCGTTGGGATCGTATGGACGAGCACTACGCACTGGAACTGACTGGGAGAGAATCCGACCTCGTTACAATTTATGGAGAAATAAATTGTCCGACTAAATCAAAGAACGCAAACCGTTATTTAACGATTAAAGCGCAAAGGTGAGTAAATCTCACAACTCTAAACAGTTTTATTTTCACATTGTATTCTTAGAACTGTTAAAATATTTTCTGTTTGACTGTGTGTGGACTGTTTGATTTAACTGCTAGTCAGTTAGTAGAGATTATATATATATGTACATATATATATATATATATATATATATATATATATATATATAAACCGTCAAATAGTTATATGTTGATTCTGTTTATCAGGATATTTTACTGGTGTTGTCTAACATCTGTGGTGCAGGGAAACAGGTTGGAGGAATCCAACAGGATTCCTCAACAGTTATTTTACTGTGATTTTTATATTGTGATATATAATGTGATGTATATAATCTGTGTGATTATGTGTGGTGGGACGATATTTATCGTTGTTATATGGTGTGTTAAATACCATGAGAAATACCAAAATGTAGGAGAGGGGTTTTCAAAGTATATTTTGAAATATAGTTTATTTATATAAAATCAAGGGATTATATATATATATATAAGAAAAAGGATTCTGAATATAAAGGAATATAGTTGGTAAAACAAATATAAAAGGATTATATTTGTAAATAAAATACAAGGGAATATATATGTTAATCGAATATAAGGGGATATATTTGTTAATCAAAATATAAAGGAATTATATTCGTTAAAAGAAATATAAAGGATATTTATTTAGAGATTAAATAAATAGAATTAAACTAAAGGAGATATTTATTTGTTAAATAAATAGGAGTTAACCAAGTGAATTGGTCGAGTTAATCGAAGTGAATTAGTTAAGTTAAACTAAGTGGTTAATCAAAGTGAATTAGTTAAGTTAACTAAGTGGTTAATCGAAGTGAATTAGTTGAGTTAAACTAAGTGAATCGGTTAGAGTTAATCAACGTGAATTAGCTAAGTTAAACTAAGTGGATTTGTTCAGTTAAATCAAGACGAGCTAACCAGTTAGGTTAAACCAGTAGAGTTAACTAGTTGAGTTAACCAGTTAGAGTTAACCCGTTAGGTTAAACCAGTTAGGTTAAACCAGTTGAGTTAACCAGTTGAGTTAACCAGTTAGAGTTGACCAGTTAGAGTTGACCAGTTAGAGTTGACCAGTTAGAGTTGACCAGTTAGAGTTGATCAGTTAGAGTTATCCGAGTAGAGTTGCCGAATATCACTTATTCGAAGTAGAGTTATCGAATATAGAGTATTCGAGGGAAGAGTAATCGAATATAGTTTATTCGAGTGGAGAAATCAAATGTTATTCATTTGAGAAGAGTTACCGAATATTATTTATTCGAAGAGTAGTTATCGAATATTGGTTATTCGAAGTTAGTTAATCCAAAGGAGTTATTCGAAGTTAGCTAATCCAAAGGAGTTATTCAAAGTTAGTTAATCCAAAGGAGTTAGTCGAAGAGTTAATCGAATATAGTTATTCGAAAGAAGGTGTTAATCGAATATAGTTATTCAAGTAAAGTTAAAAGAGTTAATCAAATTTAGTTATTCGAAATGAGTTATTCGAATTTGATATTTGAATAGAGTTAAACACATTAGGGTGATTCGAATTACTTATTCAAATAGAGTTAAACACGTAAGAGTTAATTGAATATTAGTTATTCAATTAGAGTTAAATCGAATTTAGTTATTCGAAAGGAGTTAATCAATTTGAGTTAAGTTAATCGATTTGAATTAAGTTGAATCAAAATGGAGTAAATCGATTAGAATTAAGTTAATCGAGTTAGAGTAAATCGAATATTGGTTATTCGAAGGTAAGTTATTCGAATTAGTTATTCGAAGGAGTTAATCAAATGAGTTGATCCAAAGGAGTTAGTCGAATATTAGTTATTCGAATAGAGTTAAAGGGGTTATCGATTTTAGTTTGATCGAAAGGAGTTATCGATTAGTAAATCGAAAAGAGATTTTCGAATATCGCATATTCGAAAGAAAGAGATCAAATATTGTTTATTCGAAAGAGAGAGATTTCGAATATGAGTTATTCGAAGAGAGATAATCGAATATAGGTTATTCGAAGAAGAGTTAATCAAATAGAGATTACTCGAAAGAGAGTTATACGTCGAATTCGATTATAGCGAATTCTGGAAAGTACTATTTACTTTCCAGGGTTTAAATCAAGATTTAGTTATTGATTGTGAAATTAGGTGTCTGTTAAATTATTCGAGTTAGGAAATAAAGTTATAATTTAGGTTAGATATTGCAGAAGTAGGAATTATAACGTTATAGTTATAATCAAACGTTTTCATATGAGAAGTGGATTCGTAACCTGAATCCGAGAATTTGCGTAAACAGATGATTGTAAAAAGTGAGTGATGAACTTCATCTATTTCACAGTAAAGGACGTTGTTCAATTAAGGTCTGAGAGGTAATTATACCCCAACTTGATTGACTTCAGAATTGACAAAGGAATAGTTGTGGTTCGATAGAAAAGGTTGATTTGAAATATAGAAGTAATAAGCGATTAATGGATTAAGCATAACGATGTTTTATACAACGTTCATTTTAAATCCGTAATTGAGTTTTGGGAACGTTTTCCAAATATAATCAGTTATGTTTTCTAAACATAGAAAATGAAATGTTTTCATGATAAGAATTTAAGAAATAGAGTTAAGCAAATTCAGAAACTAACTGGAGAGGGTAAGTTGAACGGTCTTCTAAGTGACAATCTGATGTTGGTTTTCGACCTTCCGTATTGATACTTAGAGAATTGTTCTCATACTAGTTACAGTTAGGGACTGATAGTTGCGAAATAATAGTGATGTGAAAATAAGCTAGGGAAATGTTTTCCAATGATTAATAACATATATTTTCTAAATATATGAAATAAGGAAATATGAACATGTGATGATTGATCGATCGAATTTCCATTTGGAAATAAGATCGTTGTTTGTACACCGACATGTTTTCATTTGATAGTTGAATCACAGACTATCATAGTTTTGACCATTTTTACGTTGTAAATATGGAGAGACCGGTTGGATTATTATCCGAAGAACCACTCCGTATTGGCATAAGCGTTGCGAGCAATATCTGCCAAAGATAAATTGAAGACGGAGTAAAGTGCAAGGGCTGTTGTATAAGTCTTAGATAACAGTGACTAAGATGGATATACTGAATAGTGCCTTCGGTTTGTCCAGTCCCAGGACAACGTATATGGAAGAAGGTCTGACAGAGTATATCCAATAGATCGCGTAAGTTGATCTGTTCAAACGTATTCACGTTTGGTGGCAGAGGAATTCGTTTCTCTTAGCTATATACCCGTGTTATTTTTGGATAAGTCAATTTGTGATTTGGCGGGTATGACGATGTGGCATTCAAAGTGAATGGTGATCAGATGTTCTGAAGATAGACGTAGCCTCTAGCCTCACAACAGGAAGTAACAAAAGTTGGGCTAGGCAGCATGGCTAGTTGGGTCATCCCCAAGCAGGGTGTATTGTCACCGATCTAGGGAATATTCATATTTATACTTCTTTTTGATTCTGTATCTTCGGATGACGGTTTGATGGCCTATAACCGTGGTGGCAATATATTCGCGACACTCAAGCTAAATGAGTGAGCGGTCATGTGTGGCCGGGTTGCAAGACGTTCTTGTTGAACCTGAGTGTATCCCCTCTAGAGTACACTATTTGGAAGGTGCTCCCATACCTTGTCGGTTGGAATCCATTCTTCGATAAGCGCCCTGCGGTTTATGATTTTATACTATGTATGAAGAACGTGAGATGAAAGCGTTTCTACTAGATTGACACCTATTTGTACTTAGACATTATTATAATATCACAATGATATTGCTTGTCAAAGTTGTTTAGATACTCATAAGGGAAAACCCGTTCCGTATTCACGGCGTGGTCTTATGAGATATCATATACCTGTTTTAAACTGTTTTACTCATACCAGTCCCATGACTGACCCGACGTTTACTTTGTTGTTTTCCCTAAACTCTTGGGTGCCTAAATTTGTACGGGCAGTCAAGTAGTCGGGATTTACAGATATACTTGGAGAGCTTGGAGCAGGAGGCTTCAAGATCATTTAGCTATAGTTATTTCCGCTGTGTTGTAAGTGCTGTACTCTGATAAGTGCTATTGTACACATAATTGTTGTATTTCAAAGTTATGTTATATATTATATGTTATTCGTTCCGCTGCGAGATTCGTGTTACTCTGATGATTCTGATGTTCTTCTTCTTCTTCTATTCTATTAGTTCTATCTTTTCTTTCTCACCTTCTAAATTCTTTCACTAACGTCTCGGAATTTCCGACTCTCGAGGAGTCGGAAATTTCCAGCCGTTACAAAAACCCCGATCCCCTTATTTCCTTCAGATTGGAAGTGGTCCCCTTTTGCCAACCCCCGTCGCCCCTCAACCCCTTCCTCTGTCGACACCACCTCAGGCGGCGCGAGCTTCTTCAATTTCATGGCATAAGCTGCCACGTTCGAGGGCAGTTATCAGGGCTGTGAAGGGGCGAAGTTCGAGCTCGTGTATCGGAAAGGGGAGGCCACCGAGTGCTGCACCCATGGAGGCACTGGAGGAGCGTTCGAGGGCGAAGACCATGGTGGAGGTGGATCCGACTCTGGCGGCTTCCTGGAGGCGCGATGAGCAGGGGGTCGGGTTCGACCATGGGTTCCTCTGAGTAGCGTATTACAGTGAAGATGATTAAGCTTAAGGTGAGGGTTTATATAGATATAAACACTGTTTAAAATCAGTTTTAATATAAATATAAACATGGTTTAAAATCTGAAATGTATATATATAGGTTATTGTTTTAAAACTGAATTTTTATCATAGGAAAGATATAATTTTTATTATAGGAAAGATTTAATTCTTATTATAGAAAAGATAGAATTTTTATTATAGAAAAATTTGGTTTTCATTAATATAAAAGATTTGATTTTTCACCGTATAACGATATGATTTTTAGATTAGGTAAAAATGTGATTTTTATTCTATGTAGGGAATATTTTTAGTTGATAAAAATATAATTTTTATATATTGTAGAGAATAAATATATGATTGTTATATAAGGAGAAAAATAAAAATGAGATTTTTAATATGAACAGCGTGAAAATGAAGTTGGGATTTCAGGCAAATCAGCACTGTTCTGAAATTCAGAAATAATGAATTGGTGGAGTGGAGCCCCAAGGTGAGAAATCCTCACCTTTAATTTAAATTTCTAGTTAAAAATATATACTAGGATGCAGACGGTGTTTAGTAGCACCCGACACCCGTCGTCCACAGACCATGGACGGCTTGTATGCCTGTTTGTTTGATTTTGATGTGTAGTTGATTGTGTGATGTGAAATGAAATAAAATATTTATATAGTTAAAAATATTTTATAATTGAAAATAGAATTTTTAACGTGTATCTAAAATGAAATAAATATAAACAAATCGGACGATTTGTTTATATACACACATTTGACTGATATTGATTGGGACAATAAATTTTACACATCGCCCAACTGCACAAATAAAATCTGTGTTTGATTGTTTGAAACCCCACACGGGTATTGGGATGATATATGATATACACTAATCCCAATAATTAGATGTATGTCGATCGATTGATTGACAAACTGTTGTAAGCGTTAAATATTTATATTTGATGCTTATACAGTGTAGAACGCACTTTGGATGATGGTTGGTTGTTTGTTGTCATTGCTGTATACATGAATTGGATGAAATCCATATAACTGAAATTATATGGTTATTGACTGTGTTTGATTCCAGTTCAGAATTATAAAATATTTTTAAATAATATTCAGTGAATATTGAAATGTGAAGCCATGTTAAGTAGTTAAACGCAATTTTAACACGAACGGGAGCTTTGTCGATTTTATTTGTTTTTAATGAATATTGAAAAGTGATTTCAATAATCGAATATTTTAGAAAATGAATTCAAATTGAATATTTTAGAAAACAAATTCGAATTGTATTTAATAGAAAACGAATCCGAATTGAATTGAATAGAAAACGAATTCGAATTGAATTGACTAGAAAACGAATTCGAATTGAATTGAATAGAAAACGAATTCGAATTGAATTGAATAGAAAACGAATTCGAATTGAATTAAATAGAAAACGAATTCGAACTGAATTGAATAGAAAATGAATTCGAATTGAATTGAATAGAAAACGAATTCAAATAGAATTGAAATTGAATTGAATAGGAATTCAAATCGAATTGAAATTCAATTGAATCAAATTGAAAACGAACTGAAATTGAATAAAAAATCGATTTGAATTGAAATCAATTTGAAATGAATTTAAAACGAATTTATAATGAAAAAATCATTTTTGATTTTAATTTGAAAAGGAAGTTGAAATCGTTTCGAAAATGAATTTAAAACGATTTATAAAATACGTTTTAAAAGGAAATCGATGAAATATATATAATATATATTATATATATATATATATATAATGGCCTGAATAGAACGCGCCGCGCTGCGGTAGTTCGCGAATTTCGACCATTGACTTCGAATGGACATTGCGGGAGATCCGACCGTCGGATTCTCCTAAAACTGGAACCATTGGGTTCGTATCGAAAAGAGCTTTCTAATGAATATTAGAGATTTGAAATCTAATGGTTGGATTTGGAATTATGTCCAAATCAAATTCGGAAAAGGTCGCTGTAAGTGCAGTTCGATGGCCGTTGATGGAAATCGACTGTACGGGCCTTGATAAAATTATTAAAAATGGTAATAATTTGTGTAAAATCATAAGAAATGATTTGGGAAGAATTGGGATGAAAAACTCCATATTTGAAAAGATAAAAATAGATTTTTATCGAAATGAACTAGTTTTGAACTAGAATTATAATTCTATTTATTTTTAAATAAATAAATTGAATTTGAAAAGGGTTTTAAAACTAACCAGAATTTCCAATAATTGAATTGGAATGGATTTGAATCGAAATTCTCTTTGGAATATTTTGATGTTGGATTATTATACAGATAGCGTTATGGAAATTTGAAAGATATACAAATATCGTTATTTCCAATACGATATTTGTTGTTCGTAGAATTTGATATTGAATATAAGCCGATATATTTTCTAGTCAGAGCCTTGTATTTAATATCAAATATGATTTGGGTTTGTCGTGAATGGTCTCTTCATTAACACTGTTCTTAAGCCCAATTGAGAAAAAGATTAAATCTTTTTATTTAGATTTAATGAAGTGTACCAATTAAATAATATTTAATTGGAATTGAATTGGTATTGATTTTTGGGTTTATCGTGAACAGTGTTTTAAATAACACTTGTTCTTTAACCCGATAATTAATGGAATGTGATTTTGGGTTGTCGTGAACGGTATCTTCAATAATACCATTCTTAGACCCAAAGGAGTTAAGAAAATCAGAAACTAACTGGAGATTAATAAAGTTGAATGGTTTCTGGGGTATTGATCTGATGTTGGTTTTGGCCTTCGGGGTTAATACTTAGGGATTTGCTCACTTGCTAATTTACGGTTAGGGACTGACTGAAATGTGATGTGATTTTGGGGTTTATCGTGAACCGTGTTTTAAATGACACTGATTCTTTAACCCAGTCAAAGATTAAAACTAAGTGGAGTTTCAATGAATCTTTAATTAGATTGAAAAGATCGAGAATGGAGTATCACTAGTTTTACTCCAAACGGTAGTTAAATCTTTAATTAGAATTGAACGTGAAATGGTAATTGAATTTACCGATAACACCGTGGTGTTAGATATGAAGTATGACCATTTTTACTTCATGGGATAAATAGGTTGGGATTGGGAAATAAAATAAATAATTAATTTGGTGTGGTTCGCTAATCCCGACTAGTTTGAAGTGATATTCAAAGGAAGATTAAAGAATAAATTTAAAAGAATTTATCTTTGATAAAATTAATGGGAACCTTTCCCTAAGAATGTGAAATTTAGAAACTAACTGTAGGTTGGCTAAGATGAATGGTTTCCTGGGTATTGATCTGGTGTTGGTTTCGGCCTTCGGGGTTAATATTTGGGGAATTGTTCTCTTACTAGCTTACGGTTAGCGACTGATGAATTGGAATGAGGCGTATGTTGTGTTTGTGTAACACTTGTTTATTATATACGTGATTTATTCGGAAAGACCGGGTTTATCCCATTCTGAATAACTGATTCGACGATGAGTCAAAGTTGAAGATGGTGGTTGAAGATCGGAGGTCTTCACGTCGTTTGGATAATTACTGATGATCTTGATTGGGCCGTACACCCAAGAGGAGGGAATCAGTTGGTGATCGTCCAGACGTACTTGGAGATCGATGGATATGCGGAGTACTAGGTGCCTCCGGTTTCGTTCAGGCCCAGAACGGACTTATAAATGGATGTGTTTCTGACATCGGATTTCATTCTATGTGATTGATATCAGTTGCATAGCGTGAATTGCCTGTGTGGCATGCTGAGATGCAAATGATCAAGGCTTCTGTTGAAAAGCAGAGTCTTGTGGTTGATGATCAAAGCACGGCCTGTGTGGCATAGCTTTGTGTAGCGTTGATTCGCGAGCCTCACACCCTGGTTGTGAACCAGAAACGGGAGAGGACATGCGTTTCTTTCTAGTTAAGCGACGGCAGTGGTTTTACACGCCCTGACGAGTTTGACTTATGTGGTTGTTGCTGTTGCGAGGCGCCTTGGATATATCGGTGACTATGTGAAGCCGATGGAGTCATTTGTTGGCTCATTTATGCCCCAAAGGGTGGGGAAACGTAATGTTCAGGGATAATAATCCATATCGGTGGACCGTCCCTGACGATCCAAGGCTTGCCTGCGCGCTTGCCTGAGGCTCGGGCTAGAGAGTCTCGAATCGGTAGAGGACGATCCCTGGCCTCGGTTCATATATGGAAATCCAATTTCCAAATACGTGACTTTGCGGTTTTATTTGTAGAGCCTAATATGGCGACATGATATATGGTACCCATGCCGCCTATGATTGATATTTATGATTGTATATAAAATCAAAAACTAACTGGAAACGAGCTAAGATGGGTGGTTTCCTGGGTATTGGTTTGATGTTGGTTTCGGCCTTCGGGGTTAATACTTAGGGAATCGTTCTGTTACTAATTTACGATTGGAGTCTGATTAGGAATCAAAAGATGAAATTTAGCGTATCAAGCATTCTTGGCTATTATAAGGTAAAAACCCTATCCTCCGGCTTGCGTTGCATTGTGTGATGGGACCTGGGTCTTATAATAGCTTCATTTTTCTTTATTTAGCATTGCGTGGTTGTTTTATGCACTGGTGTTCTTAGGAGGAAACCCGTTCCGTGTTATACTGCGTGGTCGCTTGATTTACCTAACTTTAAAATAAAGATTAATAACTGTTTTAGTTCTCACACCAGTCACATGAATGTCCTGGAGTTTATTGTTTTAACCTAAACTCTGGGTGCCTCTATTTTCCGCACGGGCAGCTAGTAGTTTTGGTTTTGTAGATTTATATTCACAGGATCCTGATTTACAGCTGGAAAGATACTCGGAAAGCTCTGTATCCGTGTATTACTTCTAGTTGTGCATCGTATTATTTTCTGCAGCTATGTAATTTATTGTAATCTCTGATATTTTTTTTGTCGTGTAATATTTGTTTATACTCTGTATATTCTTGTAATATGATGAATTGTTGTAATAAACAATGAAATGTTCTTCTGTCTGCGTTCTTTTGTGTGTTTTTCTCAAAGTATCCTGGCTTTCCTTCACGGGGAAGTTACGGGTTCTTACAATGTGCTTTGTCAATTTCAGTCAAATTAAATCGAATTGAAAATGGCCATTTTTCAAACGGTCTCAGAATTCGACGAAATTAGTTTTGTTAGGACCGTATCGTCAAAACAAAGCCAGAAATATATTTTTTGGAATTTTCTGAGTTCGTATGTGGCCCCGTTGAATTTAAATATGTAATCGAATTAATTTAGTAAAGGATTTAAATATTAAATTAAAGAATTCTGGCTACAGACAGTCGTTTGGGCTGACGAGACCATGCCCATTGAATCCGGAATGGGGGCTATTGGGTTTGATCAACTCTTGTTGTACTGAAATTGGAGTTGTTAAAGTGTTACGGGTTAAATTACAAAATTTACAATTAAATATTATAAAAATACGTTGTATAATACAAAACCCTAATACTACAGTACATAGCCGCCGTCTTTGTTTTCTATGGCCATGGAAACTCGAAACTTTCTTCCTCAGTAACTCTTCACACACTCAATTTCAGACCTTCCTGCGATTGAGGATATTGTAGTGCTCCCCCTCCTCCTCGCATCCATACCCGTCTCACCTGAAACCACTCGCAGGATCTCGAGATCCACGCACCCGAACCCCACGGGTTCAGACTGCCGCCCCGACCGCCAGAGGCGATTGAGTTCACCCGCACCCCCACGTGCGGCGGCGCCTCCCCTCCCCTGTCGATGCTTCATCTGCCGATTCCCCTCTGGTGCTTCTGATTGCATGAAAAATCGAATCAAAGAATTGAACAGTTTTGAAAAGCTGCGGCCTTGATTTTGAAAGAAGAAGAAGAGGTTAAAACCTTATATTATTTTTATAATTTAATTTTAATATTATTATCTATCTTATTTAAATCATAACTAATTCATACGACTTCGAAATTTAACGATTTCATATCCTGTGCGATCGTAGAGACGAGATCTACGCTGCTGTTCTAACTAGAAGCAATTCCAAGCTGATAAAATTTTTGCCAAATTTGCGGATCCAAACAATTCAGATTCACGACTGTGAGATTTTTGATTTTAAATAATTAATCAATTTAATTATTTTTCTCGCCGTTTAATAGTTGTATGTATGCAAATGAATTAGATCTGCGATGTATGAAATTTAGAATTGTTGATTTGATCTGCTTGTGATGTATTGATATAGACCGGTTAATTTGGATATTTTATTGATGTAGATCTGAATGTGATTGGTTAAGTTGAATAAATCATTTTTTTCAATATTTTGTGAATCATATATATAAAACATAAATGGAGTATCTTGATTGTTGAATTGAATTAGAATTGTCAATTCAATAAAAATATCATTTTGTTTACATTATTGAATCGAATTAGAATTGTCAATTCAATAAAAAAATCATTTTGTTTATATTATTAAATTGAATATGAATTGTCAATTCAATAAAAATATCATTTTGTTTATTTTATTGAATGGAATTAGATTTTTCAATTCAATAAAAATATCATTTTGTTTATATTATTGAATTGAATAAGAATTGTCAATTTAATAAAAATATCATTTTGCTTATTTTATTGAATTGAATTAGAATTGTCAATTCAATAAAAATATCACTTTGTTATGTTATTGAATTGAATTAGAACTTTCAATTCAATATAAAATATATCACTTTGTTTGTTGATTGATAAAAACGAAACATTTTTTGTTGTTTGATTGAATTAGAGCTTTCTATCAAATAAAATATTGTTTTTATGGTTATAATTAAACTTGCAGCAAAAAAACGGATATTTGGGTAAATAGTAAAATTAGTTAAACAAAAGTCTTTATTTTTGTTTAAGGAACTTTCGACACCCAGAAATTTAAATTTTGTATGAACAGAGAAATGGTTCATGTTTTTAATCAAAACATGAATTCATTAAAATATAAAATTTTAATGCTAAGTAAAAAATTAAAATTAAAAAGTTATACTTTTATTTACATTTTAGATATAAATAAAAGAATCAAATAAAAAGTTGCATTTTTGTTTGCATTTTAGATGCAAACAAAAACATGAAATAAAAAGTTGCATTTATGTTTGCATTTTAGATGCAAACAAAAACATGAAATAAAAAGTTGCATTTTTGTTTGCATTTTAGATGCAAACAAAAACATGAAATAAAAAGTTGCATTTTTGTTTGTATTTTAGATGCAAACAATGCAAACAAAAACATGAAATAAAAAGTTGCATTTTTGTTTGCATTTTAGATGCCAACAAAAACATGAAATAAAAAGTTGCATTTTTATTTGCATTTTAGATGCAAATATAAACACATGAATGAAAAAGTTACATTTTTATTTGCATATTAGATGTAAATAAAAAACATAGAATTAAAAATACATTTTATCTACATTGTAAATGTAAATAAAACCACAGATTGAAAAGTTACATGTTTATTTACATTGTAGATGTAAATAAAAGCATGAAATAAAAAGTTACATTTTTATTTACATATTAGATGTAAATAAAAGAATATATTAAAGGGTTACATTTTTAATGTCATTTTAGATGTAAATAAAAGATAGGATTTACAAGTTACATTTTTATTTGCATTTTAGAGGTGAATAAAAGCATTGATTTAAAAGTTACATTTTTATTTGCAGTTTAGATATAAATAAAAACATAGTTTTAAGAAGTTACATTTTCATTTGCAATTTAGATACAAATAAAAGCACATATTAAGAAGTTACATTTTTATTTACATTTTAGATGAAAATAAAAGAACAGAATTAAAAGTATCATTTTTACCTCCAAATTAGAGGCCATAAAAAAAACTGGATTTAAAAGCTACATTTTTAGTTACATTTTAGTTGTAGCAAAAATGATAGAATTGTAGTATCATTTTTATCGTCAAATTTAATGTGAATAAAAGAATACATCAAAAGTCACATTTTTATTTATAATGTAGATGTAAAATCAAAAGTTACATTTTTATTGACAATTTACATGTATAGTCAAAAGTTGCATTTTTAATGACATTTTAGATACACAATTAAACGGATAGAATTACATGTTTCATTTTTATTGTCATTTCAATGACAATAAAAAGAATAGATTTACATGATACATTTTTAATGTCATTTAGTTGAAATTAAAAGAACAGATTTTAATGTTACATTTTTATTGTCATTTTAGAGACAATAAAAAGAATAGATTTTAATGTTACATTTTTATTGTCATTTTAGAGATAATAAAAAGAATAGATTTAAATGTCACATTTTTATTATAAATTTAGATGCAATAAAAATAATAGAAATAAAAAAAATCATGTTTTTATTGCCATTTGGTTTCAACAAAAAGGGTGAACATTAAGAATACAATTTCAATGTAATTTAGTTTACATTGAAAATAATTTGTTGTTAAAACATGATTTGTTTAAAACTGTCACCTTTAACATGTTAGTTAAGATTTTGAAAACCATATGACAAATTTCCAACATGAATGTGGAATGTATTTGGCATGCATGTGACTGTTTGAAATTAGTTGAAATCGCCAAATGAATTATATTTATATATATATATATACATATGAATTAAAATTAAACGAATCACGCGCGGTAGTTCGCGTTTCGACAATCGTAACTTCAAATGATTATACCGTAAGATCCAACCGTCGGATTTTCCCAAAACTGGAACCGTTAGGACCGCTTTGGGAAGATCTTTCCATCGATATGAATTTTATTAAATCCAACGGTTAGATTGCAAGATATGTGTAAATCAAATTTTGGTAAAAACAACGCTAGGGCCGCCCATCGAC
This sequence comes from Allium sativum, assembly GCA_030737875.1. Classification (NCBI taxonomy): domain Eukaryota; kingdom Viridiplantae; phylum Streptophyta; class Magnoliopsida; order Asparagales; family Amaryllidaceae; genus Allium; species Allium sativum. The sequence continues at coordinate 207,310,569 of CM060918.1, forward strand.
CCGAAGCGTCGTTAAATAAAATTGGCTATTTTTATGTAAATAAAAATAGCGATTAATCGTTATTAAACAACATTAACGATATGAAATGATTTTAAAGTATATATATGCGAGGATCATTTGAAAAGTCCGAGTTAAATCTCATTTCAAATTGTCATACGACGATCTAAATTGAAGATCTTGAAGACGGCGATTGAAGACCGATGATCTTCACATCGAAAGGACAACTACTGATGCCTGGCATTGGCTAGCTACCAATAAAGGGTTAAAGTGGTAGTTGTTCGGACGTACTTGTTGATTGTCCGGATAACAAGCACCTCTCTTCCGTATTGGACATACGGGATGAGGAATAAGGTGACTCCGGTTTCGTTTAGACCCAGAACGGACTTGAAAATGGATGTGTGTCCGACATTGAATCTCATTTTGTGTAATTAAATTTATATCTATTAATATATATCTGTGGTAGCGGAGAATTTATTCTCTTGCTTAACACCCTTCTTTGAGACGTATGAGCTCATGGGTTATATATTGGTTGTTATCGATCGCATGACGTGAATTGTTAATGTGACATGCCAAGATGCAATTGATCGAGGCTTTTGTTGAAAAGAAGAGCCTTGTGGATGATGATCAAAGCATAGCCTATTTCGGCATAGCTTTGTGTATTACATTACCTCGCGAGCCTCACACCCCGGTAGAATCAAAAACGGGACAAGGGAACGCAGGGAATGCACACGTTTCTTTCTAGCTAGAAGTGGTGTTTGGGTTTTTACAAGGCCCGACATTTTTACTTATGTGGTTGATGGAATGAGGCGCCTCGGATTATTTTTGGTCGCCAATGGCCAAATTATAAGTCCAATAGGATCGGGGAGCGTGTGTTCAGGAATTTCCAATCCACTAACGTTATTTGTCGATCGACCCTGCTGTATCCAAGGGTTTCCTATATGTGTGTTCCTGAGACATTTCTAGAGTGTATCGAATCGGTAAGGAGATTGTCCCTAGCCTTGACTCATGATGGAAAACCAATCTCCAATACGACATTAAGGTTTTGATTGTAAAACTATAAATGACGACATAGTAGGACGACGTACGATGCCGTCTAGGATTGATACATTTACTTTGAAGTATTTTTGAAACATATTAGACACTAACAATAATATTAAAAATATTATTTCCTACGTATCATGCATTTTTGATCGTTATAAGGTACAACTCTATCCTCTGTTTGCATTGCATTTTGTGATGGGACTTGAGTCTTATAATGATTTCATTTTCTAAAAAACATTGCGTTGTTTTTGACTTATAAATTTATAAAACTTATGCACTGGCAATCCAATTGAGTAAACCCATTTCGCGTTAGCGGCATGGTCAAGTGATTAGCCATATTGTTAGTTTAGTAAGATTTCTCATACCAGTCCCATGTCTGACCTGTAGTTTGTTTCACTTGCAAACTCGGGTGCCCATATTTTCCACACATGCAGTCGAGTAGCTTTTTACAGATATTTTTAGCAGGATCCTGGATCGAAGCTTAAAGCTATGTCCAGAGCATGGATAATCTTCCACTATATCAATATATTCATTTCCGCTGCATTGTATTAAATCTATTGTAAATTTATTCTTCTGCTGTTGTATTATATTCGATGTACTCAGATGTGACATTATTATAATGTTTATAAAAGTTTTCTATTATTTGTTCTGATGTGTTGTATGCCCAAAGTTAATGCATTCGAGGATTTCCAACTTTTGGATCAGACCTGTGTGGTTTATGGTCGATTCAAAGGGCGGGGATTTTCGGGTCATTACATTTTGATGTAAGCAGAGTGAAGAAGGAAAGCCTGCGTTGTTGAGGAAGAAAGCTTATCGTGGTAAGCAGGTTTTATTGAAATACGAATAAAGAACGTGAAGTGGTGGTGTTTGCGTCGAGATGATGAATAGGGGACAGAGAAGTAGAAGTGATGATGACGTGAATAAATGGTGGAACTGCGCCGGAGTTCATGAAGTAAAGATGCCGTGAGGGAGTGGGAATAATGCAACAACGGGTGGAAGGAAAAATATGCAGGAATGGGTTGGACATGTTTTGAAAGGAGGTGGGTACGATTAAACATTTTTATGTAGGTGCAGACATTGGAAATGGCATGTAAACCGCTGGAATAGGGTACAAGAGGAATGGGATAAATAAAGGAGATATACTGTATGTGACACGGGTCTGGGTATTCAGTTTCCGTGTTGGGCTGAAGAATTTAACATGAGGCCCAAAGTTATAAAAAGAAAAAAAGTAAAGCCCAATGTGCATATAAATATATATATGTATACTAATCGGCTATGACGTTCAATATTGGAGATGGAGTTTAAATCATGGAGGAGATATAAGTTGGATCGGTTACAGTACCGTTGGGTTTTGGGCCGAGAAATATAAAACGGGAAGGCCCATATTTAAATTAAATACTTTTGTCGAGTTTGACTTAATTAATGTTTTAACTTGTAATTGTAATATGTCATCCATACATTGTCAATTTCACGAACGGTCAGATCCGTTGGAATCGTATGGACGAAGCTTACATAATGGAACTGGTTTGGAGAGATTTGAAGGTCGTTTGAATTTATGGCAGATATAAACGCCTGATTCGAATCATCGACCGTAAATCATTATTCGACAATTAACGACCAAAGTGAGTAAACTCACTAACTCTGTCTAGTTTTATAATTTTATAAACGTTATTTAATTTTGTTAAAAATGATCGAATGTTGTGTGATGGTTGTTTAGATGATTTATGAATAAATTGGTTGATTGTCATATATACAAATCGTTGATTAAATACTGAATCTGTTTATTATTATATTTCATATTGATATGAAATTGAGATTATTTATATTAATTAACATCCGTGGATGCAGGGAAACAGGTTGGAGGAATCCAAGTGGATTCCTTAACAGTTATATTTTTGTTTTTCATATATTACCACTATTTCAAATCTCGCAAATATCGCCTGAGATCTCCTCCGAGATCTCGTTTTGGGCTCCTTCCAAAATGAAACAGCAAATATCACTCTAAATCTCCTTTCGAATATATCGCTTGAGATATTGCAATATCGAATGATATATCGACCAAGATGGAATACGGGAATATCATCCGAGATCTTATTTTTTTGGTTAAAATTAAATTTTGTGCCTGAACTAGAACTATAATTAAGAAACTCAAATCTAGCCAAATCAATCTTTTGTTATTTTACATTTTGCATGTTAAATGACTATATTGTATGTTCGTATACGTTTTACAATGCTTATGATTTTCATATTCGTCTTTGTACATACATGTTACTTATGGAATTATGTATTTTAAGCTCTATTTATGTTGATTTTTTTAATGTTTCGGATCCTTTTAATGTTTCATGTCTAACAATATTTCTGTTTTAAGCATATTATGATTTAGAGTATGAATGATCTTTCGCAGATTAAAGAATAATAAAGTTATTTTTCATTTTAAGTTTAAGTTACTATGTCTTTAATAACATTCATAAAATTCATTTTGTTAAAATATCATTTTTAACATATCATGTACCCCGAGATTGTTCCGATATGAACTTTCAGACCCGAGATGAAAATCCGAGACGAACTCCTGAGTTAGACTCATCTCGTCTGAAATCTCCCCCAATATGAGATTGAGTCTATAAAACCCCCGAGATGAAACGCCATCGATATCCGAGATTTAAAACCTTATATATTACTTTATATGATGTGACAAATAATTGGTGATTGATTATTGTGTGTTTTGGGATGTTGATGAACATCGACCTGAAATAGTTGGTATTTAGAAAACATAAAATATATTCGAATATATTGGAAAAGAATTTGGGGTTTTAGAATAGGAGAAATCTATTTTTAAATAGAAGTTGAATTTCTAACAAACTAAAATATAATAACTTGTTTATTTATAGTAAATCAAGTAGTTTGATTTAAAAATGATATTTAGAGATAAAATGGAATAATTATTATTAAATAAATCTGGGACATAAGAATGAATAATAGAAGGGGAAATTGGAATCATTGGAAAGCATACAATGAAATCATTTCGATGTTCGAAATGTAAAAAATATAATTGAAATAAACCCATAAGGAATTATAATTCGCTTTCGACTATGTCGAATATTATAAAGATGTTTTTTTAGAAATGTTAGATTATAAAACTTAGAAATTGACAAGATAGTAAATATTTGGTTATAAACTTTATATACAATCAACAAGAAACTAATTTATAAATGGAATATATAAAGTAAGATATGAAATAACTCGATAAACAGGATTTGAACTTGTAATGGTATTTATAAATATAATTCAAGATTTGATTGATATAACGGTCCAGTTTTAGTAAAGGAATAATATTCACTTTATAAAGCGAATAACAATTTTAAAAGCAAACATTTTGAAAATTGGAACAGTATCAAGTGGTAAATAGAAAATTTTGGAAGTAATAAATTCAAAAGTGAATTTATAAACTGTGTTAACCTGAAATGGTAAGTCTATTTCGAAGTTCGGAATATTAATCGAATATGGATCATTCGAAAGAGAAGTAGAAATTGAAATTCGATTATATCGAATTAAGGTAAGCACTATTTACTTTCCAGTTTTTATCAAGATCTATTTATTATTTATTTAATTATTTAAAGTAATTAATCTAAGTTATATTTTGAAGTTAAATATTTCGGTAACATGGATTGTTACGCTATCGTTATAATCAATAAATTTCCAGTAATGAAGTGGATTCGTAAAGCGAATCCGAGAGTCGAGTTGAAAATGATTTGATAAGAAATTTAGGAATGAAAAGATAACCATAAACTGATTGGAAATGTGTTGAGGTTAATCGTTCCTTGAGTATTGATCTGATGTTGGTTTCGGCCTTCGGGATTGATACTTAGGGAGTTGTTCTCTTACTAGTTTACAGTTAGGGAATGACTGATGTGGAAAAATAGTGATGCGTGAATAAGATATGGAAATGTTTTCCAATGTTAATAACGTATATTTTCGAAATACGGGAAATAAAGAATTGTCAATATGTGGAAACGTTTTCCAATAAATAGTGAGAGGATAAGCGAACTGGGAAAAACACATGGGTAAAGATATTCAAGGGAAATTGGGAAATGAAATGATTATTGATAAATCTATTTAAAAGGGCTCAGTGTTGGTTGATGATTGAAAGGTAAGATTTCCATTTGGAAACACGACCGTTGTTTGTATGTATGTTTTCCTTTGATAGTTAAATAACCGACTATCAAAGTTGTTGACCATTTTTCCATCGTCAATAAAGAGAGGCTGGGATTAGATTTATTATTTGAAAACCACTCCGTATGGCATTAGCGTTCTGAATCAAATATGATGAAGATAATTGAAGACGAAGTTTATGCAAGGTCCATTATGGTGATCCTAGGTAGAAATGGCCTAAGATGGGTTTACAGAATAGTATCTTTGGTTTGTCCAGACCCAGGACAATGTGTATGGGCAAATGTCTGGCAGTGTATATCTAATTGATCGTGTAAGTTGATCGCTTCAAACGTATTTACATTGGTGGCGGAGGAATCCATTCCTCTAAGCTTTATACCCGCGATATTTTTTGGGAAATCGATTTGTGATTTGGAGGGTATGACTATGTGGCATTTAGAGTAAATGAAGGTATGATTTGTCAAGATACCTTACGAATTCAAGCCTCATCAACTGGGAAATAAAAAAAATCAGGCAGGCAGCATGGCTAAGTGGGCCGCACCCAGTGAGGGTGTGTATTGTCACCATCTAGAAAATATTCATACTTGTTACTTCTTTTTATTTCTGTATCTCCTGGGAACAATTATGTTAGTATACCAACCGTAAGGTGACAATATATTTGGAATATTCAAGCGAAATGAATGACCAGTTATATATAGCTGAGTTACAAGATGTTCTTGTTAAACTCTAGTGGATCACTTCTAGAGCACACTGATCGGAAGGTGGTTCCATACGTTGTCATAGTTGGGAATTCACTCTCTAGTAAGAGCCAACGATTTTTTATTGTACATTATACATGTAGAGCGTGAGATGAAAGTGTTCTGCTAATTGTTATTTACTGGTATTAGACACTATTATAATATCAAAATTATATTGTTTTAAAAGAATGTTTCATGTTATCGTAAGGTAAAAACATCCGTCTTTATGTGTGGATAGGTCTTACGATTATCATTTATTTGAAAAGGATTTTGAAAAGTTAAACCAAGTGATTGGAGTTTACTCACACTAGTCCCATGACTGACCCAGAGTTTATTTATTTTTTTGTTTTACCAAAACTCTTGGTTGCCTAAATTTGTACGGGCAGTCAAGTAATCGGGATTTACCGATATACTTGGAGGAGCTCGGAGAATGAGTCTTCAGAGTAAGATATATATAGAGTTTATTTCCGCTATGATATACATATGATGTACTCTGATAATGTGTGTAAGTATAAAACGGTTTTGTATTTCAAAGTTGTTATATAATTTATTTTATTCGTTCCGCTATGAGATTCGTTTACTCTGATTCAGTTCAGTGTGTTCGTCTTCTTCTCCTTCTTTTCGAACTTTCTTTCTTTCTATTTCTCACCCTCTAACTTATTTCTATTAATGATCTGGTATTTCCGATGCTTGAATAGTTGACATTATGTTTGTGTTGATTTTCTAGATTTTAGGGTCGTTACAATAAGTGTTAAGGGCATTAACATTTAATGCATATTTCAAATCACTTTAACTATTAACCATCGTTAGTAATTTGTTTACTATTATTAGTAAATACTATCTTCTCAAATTAATATAAACACACATCACATCAAGTTATCAATCAATGTCTCATCAAAATTAATTAATGTCACTATTAATCCATCTCATAACAATCTTGTTATCTGTGACGACCGCCCAAAACTTCTGCACTTAACAAGAGGAATAATGCGTTGAAAGATCTTCCGTGGAACTATGGACGATCATCATGGTAGAATAACACAAGAGAAAACCTGTCGTACAACTCACAGAGCTTGGATAAAATATAGTAGAACACATACAACAGGTAGATAATAGTGATGTATAATTAAGAAGAATCTTAAACTTTCATATCATCATGAGATATCCATATAAAATACTAGAATACATCAACATAATCTGTACAATCAACCTCACTACAAAGTCACACAGAGTATCAATAATCATAACAGTGGAAACAACTAATAAAAGATAGTAGGAAAACTAATACGTAAGCCTCCAACTTGTCATCACTCTGCAACATCGTCCTCACTAAGATCTACTACCTGTTACCTGCTACTAAGTTTTCCCATCCAACACATGGATGAATAGCTCAAGGTAATAAGAGAGAAACATAAAACCTTGAGTCAGATAACAGTCTTAATGAGCGATAAAATAGCTATCTAACATCATCAATAAAGTATATGAGCAATAGGTAGATTAATCATCCAATCTACCAAAACAACAACAGAGATGAATCCCAACCCGTCTCCTTCACATCCAATAATGATAGCCTTTACAACAATTAGCAGAGAAACAAACAGTAACATTCATAATGACCAATAATCAAGTGTAGACCATCCTAATCGAGTTCGATATTTACAAGCACAAGCCCCGAAGGCCTAAACAACATCAGACAAGCACTCAAGAAATATCTCACTCGACATCGGATAATCCACACAAGACGATACAATCAATAGCATCCATGACTCTGGCTATCACCTTCTGCCTTATCTTGAAACCATCATTAATCATATGATTGGCCACACCATACCATCTATCAAGGGCTAATGGTAACCCTGGTTCTAGCTAAACTCCATAGGCCATCGTGACTTGTATGTTTGTCTTACTCATGAAGACATCTAGGCCCATCATGACTGCCCATGGTACACGATCTTTATCAAATCAGATCCTAATGGGAGTCCCCATGACACCCCTTCTTTGAGCCTGCTAGAACATCCTACTAATGATAATCCCACGACCTCTATAACTTTAGTCGTCATCACTGACGACTATCCATAAGCTCAGATCATCTTGAACAACCATTATCCACGACTCAAATATCCTTGAGTCATATTCACATTTTCGTTGCATTTCATCGATCAACGAAGATTCCATATTCGTTGCATTGCATCGATCAACGATCACTTCGCCACTAACATTCCATCTTGAATTCACTTCAAAGCTACGTCCAATGCCAAACTAAAACAGACATCATTTGGTTACTTATGGGATTGATCACTCATGATCCATCAATGGATCACTCGTGATCCATCCGTGGATCACTCATGATCCATCCCTTCCCCGACCCAACTCTTGGCACGTGATCCATCAAGTGCATATCTGCCTGATCCATCATTCCTTTATATGCGCTCCATTATCAATCCATCCATGTATATACAGTCAATCCACCAGAACAGATTTAGAAATGCATACGACCCCGATCCATCAAATATTATGATCCATCACCAAACGATCCAGCGATCAATCATCAAACGATCCAACGATCCATTACCAAACGATCCAGTGATCCATTGGTGCACAAACCGTCAATTTGAGCCGATTGACCCATCCATTTCTTGCGTAATAATCTAGACGATCTACTTGCTTGCGATCCACGATCCATCAATACTTGCGATTCATACCCAGGTCCACTTTTTTCCATTCGAGCCAAAGCATACTCGATCCAAATCATCCAATTTCAAACCACCATTCAATAGCATAATTAAGAAGTCATAAAACAAGCACTAACACAACAAATAATCACCAACAAACATATGAAATTCACCATATCATTGTAAAACAATGAATGAATCAATAATTGGATCTAGACTTGTATAAACATAGAATTAGCATATGAATTTACCATTATAATTACTAGATTAGATCCTATGGTGATTCGAATTGAATATATACTTACCTCCATTAGATCTAGGAGAAAACAACTTGAAATGATGAAAATAAGATCAACAACCCATAAAATCGATTAGATCTCTGTGAGAGATGCTTATCACTCACCAAGTCCACAATATAGCTTGAAAACAACGATCTACAAATCCGGACGGCGAAGAGCAGCGAAGAATGACCTCCGAATCAATCACTTTGATGCGATCTAACCTTCTTTGATGTTGATCTTCATTTTTCTAATGTAAATCTATGAACTAAATGAAGTGGAGAGGTATTTGGAGAAGTAGGGAGAATCACAAACCCTAACCAAACAAGAAAATGAAGAAACTAAACTATTCCCATTCCCTCTACCCTCCTATTTATAGCCGACAACCCCTAGCCTTAATGGGCCTCACTAATCAGCCTAATAATGACGCATCTCGTTAATGACAAATTTATTTTATTATGGAAAGATAGTCTTAATTCATGCGATTGATTACAAGATATAATTTTACTTCCATAATTAAAATGATGCCATAAAGAAAACAATTTTTTTCTTCATGCGCAGAGGTTTATACATTGCCATTCTTTGTTTCATTTCTCTTATTTTTTATTTTATCAAGTTAATCACAATTATTATAGAATATTTCATGCCTTTGTTGTCCAAAATTATTTTAAAACAAATAAATGATAGTAAATATTTATGCAAGTGCCTGTGTGTAAATTGCATTAAAAGAAATTTTACTAATAAGAAAAACTTAACATATGTTAACCAAAGGAATGGTTAAGTAATTAAGGCCGACATTTATGAAAAAAGAAAGGAGTAGTATTTTCCTTATTATTTGCACATTCATTCAAGTTAATAATTGAACTCTAAATCATATATATGCATATAAAATTAAATTTAACCTTTGTCGTAATTTGAAAACTAGAATTACAAAATATAATCAAGCTTCTGTTTTGGAAGATTTATAAGATAAAAATTGTAGTTGCCCGTAAAAGGGAAAAAATTAAACCTTGGATTAAAATGACACATGTACTGTGATTAATTAATTACTTGATAGTTTAAATCATTATAAAATAACAAATAAATATGTGAAGTTTTGATTTAGTATGTATTAAAATTAGAATTTAACAAACATACATAAATGTCTAATTATGATGATTATTTTTCGAACAAATGAATACGATAAAAAAAATCAAGTATAAAACATATAAAATCATATTTAGCTCTCCTCTAATTTAAAATAGATAACTATGAGTTGAAAAATAAAATAGTATAATAAATGATATCAAACTGGTTAATAAAAGGGACAACTTTGGCACATATAAATTTGTATTTTTTCTCAGATACGAACTATAAAAACAGTATGAATGAAAAATTGAACGAGACGTAATATAAGAACATGAGTGTGACACCAAAATGGAATAGTATAAAATAGATAAAAATCTTTAGATAATATAAACATATATTATAAGATAAAATGTGATAAAATAAAGGAATAGAATCACCAAAATTATTTACAATCAATACATGCTATAATTATCAAATAAGTTAAAATTAATCACTTAAACAATTTATTCAAGTTATTCTCAAATTTTTATTTCGTAAAAATAACCAAATTATACTCCCTATACCTAAAAATAGTTTAAATTAAAAGTAAAAATTGGTTCTGAAATTCCAGGTTGTTACAATCTCCCCCGCTTAAAATCTTTTCGTCTTCGAAAAGAAATGGAGCTAAAAATTGTTAAATTAACCAATTTAATTTTTATTCTTTTATTGGTTTCAATAATTTTATTAGTTGAACTAATGATGACACAACAAAATCATCAATCAATTAGTTGATTAGCCTTTCAAATATATATAATTTTTATATATTTAAAAATCATATTTTCTAAAATCGGATTATATATATAATCACAAATACGTTAATTATAAACTTGTTACTCTGAACTCATTCTAGGGAATTTCTAACCCCATCTTTAATGAGTTTTTTTTCTCATTCTAGGATACAACTGATCCTATCTCTGTTGAGTATTCTTATTGGATATTACTAATCCAATCTCTGATGAATCTTTTGTTCCGTTCTAACGAGTTGTACCCCAAATATTTGAGCTAACCAGAGCTCTGATACCACATGTAATGTCCCGAAAATACCCGCCCTTTGAATCAACCATAAACCACACAGGTCTGATTCAAAAGTTGGAAATCCTCGAATGCATTAACTTTGAGCATAGAACACATCAGAACAAATAACAGAAGACTTTTATAAACATTATAATAATATCACATCAGAGTACAGAATATCAGAGTACATCGAATATAATACAACAGCGGAAAAATAAATTTACAACAGATTTAATACAATGCAGCGGAAATGAATAAACTGATACAGCGGAAGACTATCCATGCTCTGGACATAGCTTTAAGCTTCGATCCAGGATCCTGCTAAAAATATCTACAAAAAGCTACTCGACTTCTCACGTGGAAAACATGGGCACCCGAGTTTGCATTTGAAACAAACTACAGGTCAGTCATGGGACTGGTATGAGAAATCTTATTAAACTAACAATATGGCTAATCAGTGGACCACGCCGCTAACGTGGAATGGGTTTACTCCATTGGATTGGCAGTGCATAAGTTTTATAAATTTGAAGTCAAAAACAAACACAATGCTTTTAAGAAAATGAAACCGTTATAAGACTCGTGTCCCATCACACAATACAACGTAGACCGTAGGATAGAGTTTTACCTTATAATGATCAAAATGCTTGATGCGTAGAAAATAATATTTTTAATATTATTATTAGTGTCTAATATATTTCAAAAATATTTCAAAGTAAATGTATCAATCCAAAAAGGCATAGTACCCCATCCTACTATGTCGCCATATATAGGTTTACAATCAAAACCGCAATGTCATATTGGAGATTGGTTTTCCATCATGAATCAAGGCTAGGGACAATCTTCTAACCGATTCAAGATATTATAGCAATGTCTCAGGATTCGGACGCTGGCGAGCCCTTGGATACAACAGGGTTGGTCCATAAATACTTTAGCGGATTGGCAATTCCTGAACACACGCTCCCCGATCCTATTGGACCTATAATGTGGCCATTGGGGACCAAAAAAATAATCCGAGGCGCCTCATTCCATCAACCACATAAGTAAAAATGTCGGGCCTTGTAAAAACCCAAACACCACATCTGGCTAGAAAGAAACGCTTTCACTCCCTACGTTCCCTTGTCCTGTTTTTGACTCTACCGGGGTGTGAGGCTCGCGAAGTAACATAATACACAAAGCTATGCCGAAATAGGCTATGCTTTGATCATCATCCAAAAGGCTCTGCTTTTCAACAAAAGCCTTGATCAATTGCATCTTGGCATGCCACATTGACAATTCACGCCATGCGATCGATAACTTCCAATATATAACCTTTGAGCTCATACGTCTCAAAGAAGAGTGTTAAGCAAGATCATAAATACTCCGCCACCACATATATATATATCAATAGATATCAATTTAATTACAAAGAATGAAATTCGATGTCGAACACACATCCATTTACAAGTCCGTTGTGGGTCTGAACGAAACGGTTGTCACCTTATTCCTCGTCCCGTATGTCCAATACGGAAGTGAGGTGCTCGCATACCCGAACTATCACCAAGTACGTCCGGACAACTACCACTTTAACCCTTTATTAGTAGCTAGCCAATGCCAGGCATCAGTAGTTATCCTTTTGATGTGAAGATCGTCGGTCTTCAATCGCCGTCTTTTAGGTCTTCAATTTAGATCGTCGTATGACCATTTGAAATGAGATTTAACTCAGTCTTTTCAAATGATCCCCGCATATATATAGTTTAAAAATCATTTCACATCGTTAATAGTATTTAATAGTGATTAATCGCTATTTTTATTTATATAAAAATAGCCAAATTTATTTAACGACGCTTCGGGTCGATGGGCGGCCCTGGTGCTGTTTTTACCAAAATTTGATTTACACTTATCTTGAAATATAACCATTGGATTTTAATAAAGTTTATATCATTGGAAAGATCTTCCCAAAGCGGTTCTAATGGTTCCAGTTTTGGGAAAATCCGACAGTTGGATCTTTCGGTATTATCGTTTAAAGTTACGATTGCCGAAACGCGAACTACCGCACTCGATTCGTTTAATTTGAATTAATATATATATATATATATATAATTACTTTGGCGATTTCAGCTACTTTCAATCAATCACATGTCAGCCAAGTACCATCCATATTCACATTAGAGATTTTACATATGATTTTCTTAATCCTAACTAACATGATAAAAGTGACACTTTGAAACAAATCATGGTTTATTGCCCAATTCTTTTCAATGGAACTAAATTACATTGAAATGGTATTTTTAATGTTCACCCTTTTTATTGACACTAAATGACAATAAAACATGATTTTTAATTCTACTATTTTTATTTCATCAAAAATGACAATAAAAATGTGACATTTAGATCTATTCTTTTTATTGCATATAAAATGTCAGTAAAATGTAACCTTTGATTTTATTCTTTTTATTTCAACTAAAATGACATTAAAATCGTGACATTTTATTCTATTCTTTTTATTGTCTCTAAAGTGGCAATAAAAATGTAATTTTTATTTCTTTTCATCTTATTTCATCTAGCATGAAAATAAAAATGCAACTTCTAGTTCTATTCTTTTTATTGTCTCAAAAATGACAATAAAAATGTAACTTTCAATTCTGTTCTTTTTATTTTCTCTAAAATGACAACAAAAATGTAACTTTAAAATTTATTCTTTTTATTGTCTCTAATTTGACATTTAAAATAGTAACAAGTAATCTACTCATTTTATTGCCTCTAAAGTGACAATGAAAATGTACATTTAATTCTATCCTTTCTATTTCAACTAACATGACATTAAAAATGTCATGTGTAATTTTATTCTTTTTATTGTCTCTAGAATGACAATAAAAATATTACTTTTAATTCCATTCTTTTCATTATATCTAAAATGTCAACAAAAATGTAACTTTTGATTTTATTCTTTTTATTGTCTCTAGAGTGACAATAAAAATATTACTTTTAATTCTATCATTTTTATTACAACTAAAATGACATTGAAAATGTAACATGTAATTCTATCCTTTTATTGTCTCTAAAATGACAATAAAAATGAAACATGTAGTTCTATTCTTTTAATTGCATATCTAAAATGTCATTAAAAATGTAACTTTTGATTTTACATCTAAATTGTCAATACAAATGTAACTTTTGATTATATCATTTTTACTACAACTAAAATGTTAATTAAAATGTAACTTTTAAATTCAATCTTTTTATTGTCTCTAATTTGACAATAAAAATGTAAGTTTTAATCTATTCTTTAATTTACATCTAAAATGTAAATAAAAAATGTAACTTTTTAGTCTATGTTTTTATTTACATCTAAAATGTAAATAAAAAATGTAACTTTTTAATCTATGCTTTTATTTACATCTAAAATGTGAATAAAAATGTAACTTTTTATACTATGTTTTATTTACATCTAAAATGCAAACAAAAAATGTAACTTTTTATACTATGTTTTATTTACATCTAAAATGCAAATAAAAAATGTAACTTTTTATACTATGTTTTATTTACATCTAAAATGCAAATAAAAATTGTAACTTTTCAATCTATGTTTTTATTTACTTCTAAAATGTGAATAAAAATGTAACTTATTATTTTTTTTACATCTAAAATGCAAATAAAATATGTAACTTTTTATACTACGTTTTATTTACATCTAAAATGAAAATAAAAAATGTAACTTTTTAATCTATGTTTTATTTACATCTAAAACGCAAATAAAAAACGTAACCTTTTAATTTATGTTTATATCGACATTAAAGTTGTATATGTAACGACCCAAGGATTTTCGGCCCCAGAAATCGACATAAATACCTTTACCGTACCTTATGCCGACCTTCCAAACACCAAAAACACTGGGTAGTTATTAGAAAGAATTTAGAGGTTGAGATAAGAAGGAAAGAAATATTAGAATAGAAGAAGAAGAAAATGACACAACACAGAGTCTCACATCGCAGCGGAACAAAACATAATACAGAAATAAATCTTTATTGAGAGCTTTAAAAATACTTACAATATCAGAGTACATCACACAATGGGACAATTATAATAACCTGTTCCCATATACAACACACAGTGGAATAGTAGCTATATAATATCATATGTCTGAACATCTCCAGCTCATCTCTAGACTTCACAGCATTCGATAACCTTAACCTGTACACCCTGGGCTAACCCGAGCATTTACAAAACACCGGGCCAGTCTGGTGAACCAGAGTGAGAAAAACTCGCACAGTATTAAGGGTATCACACAACTTGATTTTTAAGTTCAAATCCTTTCGAAAGAAAAGGATAATCGTAAGACCAAATCCACACATAAATACAGACGGTTTTTACCTTACGATAACCCGAAACATTTTTGGAATCAATATCTTTTCTAATATTATAATAATGTCTAAATACAAGTAAATATATATCTAGCGCAACGCTTGCATCTCACGCTCCACATATATAGTATACAATCAAAACCGTGGGAGCTTATTGGAGATTGGATTCCGACTATGACAAGGTATGGGACCACCTGCCGATAGTGTAAATCAAGAGGCGAATACACTGGGTTCAACAAGAACGTCTTGCAACCCGGCCCACACATGACCGACCACTCATTTCGCTTGAGTGTATCGAATGTATATCACCAACGGTTGGGAGCTACCCACCGTCTTCGCGAAAAGGGACATCATCGAAATAGATTTAAGAAACAAAAGGTTTTTCTCTAGATAGGTGATTATACACCCTAATGGGAGCGACCCACATAGCCATGTTGCCTGCCCGATTTTTGTTATTTCCCAGTTGGTGAGGCTTGACGTATAGATTTACTTTTGAACACTGGGTCATCATTCACTTTGAATGTCACATCGTCAGATCCGCAAGATATCACTAATTGACGCCTACAAAAAATATTCTAGTTAGAAGTCAAGAGAATGGCTATTCTCCGCCAACAACTATAGAACGTTCGAAGAAATCAACGTACGTGACCCTTTGGAAATACTCTGTCAGACATCTGTCCATACAAGTCATCCAGAAACAGGATGAACCGAAGGCACTCTCCTACTGCATCCAATATAGGAATCACCACATGGATCAGTAGCGAGAAGTCCTTGTAGCCCGTAGATTCCAACCACGACAGAATCACGGCTTATCTTTACTTGCCAGAAAATCTTAGTGGTTCTTCCGTTTATGGAAATCCACGGTCTTCAATGCTCCATCTCGATCATCTTCTGATATCTTCACGTATTTGTTGGTCGGAATGGTTTTCGAATATAAATTCAATCCCGGTCTTTCCATACCAACAATCGTATTGGACAGATTTGATAGTCGGTGATTTAGCTATCAAAATATACAGTGATTCAATCATGACAATCCAGTGAGTTCACTGGTTCAGTATTCAGTATCACTTGGCCTTTTAATTAAAACAAATTAATTCACTTCTGTTTAATTAAGACTTCTAACTCTTTTAATATTTAAAAATACGATATTTGAACTCTTACTTAATATACCGATGTCCTCAAAAACCATTTCATTATAATACTTAATAACTTATAACCATATTCAATTTCCGCTTTCCACTTGATCTCATTTTCAAGTATCGTTAACGATATAACACCTTACCGCTTTGATAAACCTTGTTTAAATAAATCCTTGTTTAATCTAAACCCTCTCTGTTTTCAATTCTCTTTTATTTAATTCGAACATTTAATTCCCGTTTATTTAAACTGTCGCTTAAATTTCTTTTTATAACTTCATTATAAAACTCAGGTTTAAAAATAAACCATGTTCAAAAACTTCTTTCACCATCCAATTAGATTACTTTTACATTAACTTAATTAAAGACAAACTTCCCAAATTACCATTAATCAGGATAATAATTTACTTTAATCATTTACTACTGAAAGTAGTTAATTTCTTTAAATCTGAAATCAATAGTAAATTCCTTTTAAAAACTTATTAAAATTAAATAAATATTCTTAAACCATTTCCTGCTTTAATTCAACCTAAACTAATTTATGATTACTTTCACTTAAATGGTTGACATATCCAACCCAAACACGATAAATTTTTTAATCAATCCCAATTCGTTCTTCTTTTAAATTAATCAATAACATAATTAATTTTAAATAAATTCCATTTAACTGTTTCTTGCCAAAATGATTATCAAATTTTAACCGTTAGTTTAATTTCTATTCTCGTATTTGTAAATCTGATAAATATCAGATTTGACTCTATAAAATCAATTAATAATAAATTTTAAATTTAAATAATAAATAATGAATATTTATTTCCTTTTAAACAAACCTTTATTCAAAATAAAATATGTTTCAAAATCTATCTCCAGTTATAAAATAAATTTTATAACTTCAGTTCTATCGATTCACCTGACGGTAAATCAATATAAACAAAAGCGATTAATTTTATAGGCCATATGTTGCCAAATACTCAACTAATACCACCCATGGGTTTAAACAAAACACAGTTTGATTTTCAGTCAATGGTCACAAACCAAATCAATCATCCAAACATGACCGTTCATATGTGATAATATGAAAATAAATAATATATTTGAGGGATCCGGTTGGGTCCCTCCAACCTGTTCTTCCATGAAATCACAACGGTTATCTCAAGTCAGATTATTTCAATTTCATTTTAAGTAAATAACGACCATTTAACATCAACCAATTCATAAGCAAAACAATTCAAACAAATTTTAGCACGTTTATTTTATAAACGTGACCAACCAAGGTGAGTTACCTTTGTTGGAATCAATCATTAAAAACAACGATTTGGTGTTTCACTGATATTAAACGATGGTTTAATTTCATCAGTTAAATCAGCAAATATATAATTAGTAAATAGTAAACCATTGGCAAGCAGAGCACATAAAATAAAACCTGATTTATATAAAATATAAATGGGTAAAACAGAGTGAGTTTAACTCACTTTCTTTTCCATTCGTTCGCTGTAGTGGTTCGGTTATAGTTATCACCGTCCCTGTACAAAACAGTTTCATAGTGCTCTGCTTGTGACCACAATTCTGATATACCTTGTTTTGTTCCATTTTGTTAAATAAATTCACAGGCTTGTACCTTCATTTTGCATCGTGCCTTTGTTCCGCAAACTACCCCCAACAACTGCTTTGTTAACAAATAGGGTCACGATTTTTCTTTTGATTTCAAATCTTAACGGATCCGGTAATCCTTGCTCGCATTCAAAAACCAACACCCTGATTCCTTTTGTTGCTTAACACTTGCTCTTCTTTTGTTTTTAATGCTCACGCATCCTTGGCCTTCATTGTTTTGTACCCAAACTTCTTTATTTCTTTTACTGTTTCCGGATGAACCCCTTCACCATGTATCTTCTAGCGCACCCTTACCAAAACTTTGCACACGTTCTCCCAATTCTGCCTTCCTAGTTCCGCATGTTGTACCCATTTTTCACGCCCTTTCTCTTCTAAACATACAACAACCCATCCCCTCGCTCACCGAACAGGACGCTGCTCCATGTTATGCATCACCTCTTCGCCTTCGGAACCACGGCCACCACCCCATCTTTGCTGCTCCGCTTCAGCTTCCTCGAACATCACTCCCCCACCTCATCATAAAATCCCACTGAACTGCCTGTTTCCAGAAGAACTCGTGACGCCACAACCCTTTACGCTATATATATTTTTATTCTTTTTATATCTAGTGGGGTGTTCGTTTTCATATAGGAGAGAACATTGTATTAGCCGGAGAGAAATCGAATGATGCAGCAATACATACATGTGGGTGGAGCAAGAAGAGATGCATAGTAGAGAATAAACGAATGGAGGCAGCTATATTTATAGCTGTAAGAAGTTTGGACATCACGCAAAAGCCTTGGCTAGCATGGTGTTGGAAAACATGGGGATCACGGTCTTGGTTGTCTGATGAGCACGACATCGATTGTTAGGCATGTGCATAGTATTTGACAGAGCACTGTTGTTCCTTCATAGCTTAGTTGTGCGTGTTTTCCATAGGGTAGGCTAAAAAAATGTGGGATACTTGCGAGTAGCTTGAGCATTCTTGATGGGGATGTGCGTACCTTACTAAAAAAAGGAAGGCTGAGTTCGAGGTTCCAGCTATGTGTTTTCATATCAGTATGTCTACGTCAGTTTATTTCAACTATAGCGGCTATGTACCTTTAGGCTGTATCGTTTAGTATATAAGTATTCGTCAGCAAGAATTAGAAAGATTGACAGATGAGGAAAAGAATTTATTTGGCACGTGAGAATTTTACAGTGAAGATTTTAATTAGTTTAAAATATATATAATATTATTCAATGAAACTTTGCTGCGAAGTAACACGTAAAGCCGACTACAATCGACTTCTGTTTACTGATAAAAAGGTTAATCCTAGTGTAAAAAGTATTCCGGACCCAATGGGACAAGTTTCGTCGAAATCCGAGGTCGTATGAAAATTTTTCCTTTATAAAACCAGAAATGAACACGCGCTTAAATTTTTCATGATCACTAGATTAATATAATCAACTTGAAACTTCGAAATCCTATAATAATTCTTCAATACAAACCCAACGGCACCAGTTTCGTCGCATTCTGAGACTGTTTCCCCGGTAGGCTATTTTTACACGTACCGCAATGCCATTTTGGACACCAAATTTGTTGGTCTTCAAAAATAACAAACTATATACTTATCCTAACTATAATCGATGACACAAACTCAACGGAATTGTATTCGCGGCTTAATTCGATCGTCTGCTCAAGTTACACTTAAATATCTCTTTATTAAATTAAATAAATTTAATTACGCACTAAAGAAAATAACTAGGCGGTTACGGCTACCGTGGCCACATACGACATCGGTTTGCCATGCCGTATAACATCGTACAATAATTTAACGTTACGGTCCCAAAGAAACTGATTTCGTCGAAATCCGAGACCGTTTGCAAAACGGCTATTTTAAAGGCCTATAATTCAACAACGATTTCGATAGCGATTATTTCAAATTTTGTTTTGGCCATAACCTACTATCTATAATACGAGATCTGAATTTTTCTCTTTCATATGAAAGTTATCGTCAATACGGTTCCAACGTTTCTTGTTTCACAGAAATCCGACTTATATCAGATCCTATATTCTCAGTTGAAGTTCCAAACCAAATATTACGAACTGCAACTTCATTTCGAGATCGATTTATATTATAAATTAACGTTAAAACTTCGTTTTAATAAAGAATTCAGTATTAAAATCTATTAATATTCCAAATATAATATTTAAAAGAATAAATTAAATAAAATATTTGGTTGCCAAAAATACGGGACGTTACATGTAATGACCCCGATTGTGGCGACTTTGGTTATCGACATAAACATGATGACGACTAACCAAATATCGAAAAATCCAGGTAATTAATGGAAGAAATTAGAGGGTGAGGAAAGATAAGAAAGAAACTTAGAATAGAAGAAGAAGAAGAACATAACATCAGAGTAACACGAATCTCACAACGGAATGAACAACATATAATAGATAATATATCCTTGAAATAAAATCAGTATACGTATACACATCATTATCAAAGTACAGCACTTACAACACAGCGAAATAATAATAGCTATATAATCCTGAAGCCTCCTGCTCCAACTCTTCAAGTATTTGTAAATCCTGACTACTTGACTGCCTGTACAAAATTGGGCACACAAGAGTTTAGGGGAAACAAAACAAAATAAACTCCGGGTCAGTCATGGGACTGGTGTGAGTAAAATAGTTTAAACAGCTCGAACAAGTAAATGATATCTCCTAAGACCACGCTGTATAACGGAACGGTTTTTTCCCTTATGAGAATCCATAATATATTTATATCAAAAACCTTTTTGATATTATAATAATGTCTATCAACCACAATATAATAATCATCTAGCAGAAATGTTTTCATCTCACGTTCCACATATATAGTATACAATAAAACACGCAAGCACGTATTGGGTAATGGATTTCCAACTATGACAAGGTATGGAACCACCTTTCGCTAGTGTACCTCTAGAAAGGAATACACTGGGTTCAACAAGAACATCTTGCAACCCGGCCATACATGACCGACCACTCATTTTGTTTGAGTGTATCGAATGTATATCACCAACGGTTGGGATCAACAACCGTTTCCCGAATGGGACATATCAACAATAGATTTTTAGAAGTAAATGAAACTCTAGATCAGGTGATTATACACTCTAATAGGTGCGACCTACATAGCCATGCTGCCCGCCCGATTTCTGTCATTTCCCGGTTGATGAGGCTTGAGGTTACGCTTTATCATCACATCAGATTCACTTCGAATGCCATATTGTCAGATCCATCGAAAATCACTAATTGACGTCTACAACAGTACACTACGTGTTAGCTAAAGAAGTTTCCTTCTCCGCTTCCACTGTTGGTACGGTTGAAGAAATCAATGTACGTGACCTTTCTGGAAATACTCTGTCAGACAATCATCCATACAAGTCATCCAGGAACAGGATGAATCGAAGGCACTATTCAGTACATCCATCTTAGGCACTATTAACTAAGATTTATACAATAGCCCTTGCACTTTATTACGTCTTCAATTATCTTTGGCATATATGATTCGCAACGCTTATGCCAATACAGAGTCGTTCTTTGGAAAATAATCCAACCGGTCTCTCTATATTAACAACGTTAAAATGGTCAGAACTTCGATAGTCTGTGATTTAACCATCAAAGAAAAACAGGTTTGCAAACAACGATATTATTTCCAGGAGGAAATTATATCGATCAATCATCATTCAACAATTATCTCTT
The DNA here is from genome assembly GCA_030737875.1 of Allium sativum. NCBI lineage: Eukaryota > Viridiplantae > Streptophyta > Magnoliopsida > Asparagales > Amaryllidaceae > Allium > Allium sativum. Next base: position 207,332,387 of record CM060918.1, read on the forward strand.
TATTTCATTAATTTACTTATCTCCTGTTTCCATATATTCTAAATTCTTATTTTCTATTATCAGAAAACATTTCTGATTCTCGTTTGGAAAACATTTCCGAAACTTCTTAATTGGGATTTAAACAGATGTTTAAAACATATTGCGATGACGACTCAAACCACTTTACTAAATTTCTAAATCCACTTAACCACTTCACCCTCGAACCGTAACCATTTCTTGATTAAAAACGCAGTCAATCAAGTTGGGGTATAGCTACCTCTCAGACCTTAACTGAACCACCTTTCAAATCTCAAAATAGATAAGATTCACCTTTTTAACTCTTTAACACTTCCTTACGAACCCTCAGATTCTATTTATGAACCCCCTTCTTTTACAAGTTTACATGATTATAACAATGGTGTTATAATCTCCTGCATCCCAATTATATTATCTTTAATATGACTTTTATTTCCGAACTCGAATAATATAACGACAACTAATTTATTTATTCCTATTCGGTTAACTCTAATCTATAACTCTTATTTGAATAACTCCAATCTAATAACTCTTATTCGATTAACTCTAACTTGATTTTACTCTTACTGGATTAAATCTTGTTCGAATGACTTACATCCGAATAACTTATATTTGATAATCTCTCTTCTTCGAATAACTATATTTGATTTAACTCCTGTTGAATAACTATATTCGATTAACTCCCTTCGAATATCTCAGATTCGATTAAGTCACTTCGAATATCTCTGATTCGATTAACTTACTTCGAATATCTACTATATTCGTTTACTTAACTCCTCACTTCGAATTTGACTCAAACCACTTTCGAAGTAAGTTTGAACTATATTGCGATGACGACTCAAACTCTTTTTTACTTAACTCCTTTCGAATAACTAATTCGATAACTCCTTTCGATTAAACTATAATCGATAACTCCTTTCGAATAACTAATTCAATAACTCCTTTCGATTAAACTATAATCGATAACTCCTTCCAAATAACTAATTCGATAACTCCTTATGACTATACTATAATCGATAACTTCTTTCGAATAACTAATTCGAATAACCCTTATTTATTTAACTCTATTCGAATAACTAATTCGAATAACTCCATTTGAATAACTCTAGTTCGATTTAACTCTATCGGTTAACTCTAACTGATTAACTCTAACTGTTTAACTCTAACTGGTTTAACTCTACGGTTTAACCTAACTGGTTAACCCTAATGGTTTTACTCTAATTGGTTAACCTTAACTGATTAACTCTTTGTCCTTATTCAGTTTCAACAAATCGATGTTGAAATCGATTCTTACTTCTTCATATAAGTCCTGACTTATATATTCTATTTATCCAAATGATAAATATTTAACTTAATTTATAAATATCATTTATAAATCAATCTGTTCCTTTTATCTGTTTACTTCTTCATATATAAGTTCAAACTTATATATATCTACTTATCCAAAGATAAATATTTCCTTTATAATCTATTTGTTTTCTAAACAAATATTTCCTTTATAATCTATTTGATTTCTAAACAAATATTTCCTTTATAATCTATTTGCAAATAGTTTGCAAATATTCCCTATATATTCTCTTATTTATTTCTCCTAAATGAATAACCCTTTCATTATCCTATTTTCTAAATAAATAAATAATTCACTTAACATATCCTATTTATTTAACAAATAAATATTTCATTTAATATCTCCTATTTATTTAACAAATAAATATCTCATTTATAAAATCTTATGATTTTATAAATATTTCTTTTTATAAATATTCCATTAATGACCCTATTTATTTTCTAATTAAATACTCCTTTGCTTTAATCCTGTTTATCTTCCAAAGTAAATAATCCCTTTATAATATCTAATTTATTTACCAAATAAATAATCCATTTAATGTCTTATTTATTTATCTTAAATAAATAATTCACTTTATAAGTATTCCCTGTATAAATATCGTTTTTATAAATATTCCCTATTTATAAATATTCCTGTTTATAAAATCTTCTTTGATTTTATAAATAATTTCCTTTTATAAAAATCCTTTGATTTTTATAAATAATTTATTTTCAAATATCACTTTGAAAATTCCCTTATCAACATTCCGGTATGTTATGGTATTTAACATACCATACAACAATGATCAGTATCATTCACACATGTATAATCATCAACATATTTCATATCACATCGTATAACACAATATATAAAACAAAACAGTATTTATATATTGAGGAACCCTGTTGGGTCCCTCCAAACTGTTTCCCTGCATCCACAGATGTTACACAATAAAATCGACATCACTTTCCGTTCGGTATGAAATATTCTGATAGCAGAATCAATATCTAAATATTTAACGGTTTATATATGTATATATAATTTCCACTAACTAACTAGTAGTTCAATCAATCAGTCAACACACAGCAATCAGTCATCATTTATCAGTTCTAAATATACGTTATAAAATTAGAACTGTTCAGAGTTGGTGTGATTTACTCACATTGTCCATAATCGTTAAACGACGAGTCACGGTCGTTGATTCTGATCCTACAATTTATTTTGCTATAAATTGCAATGAGCTCCTGTTCACCCCTAGGCAGTTCCACTTTGTAGTTGTTGTCCATACAACCCCGTCCGATCCCACTTCATAGAATTCTTATGATCCGGCCCATCTTCCTTTTGCAAAGCTCAGACCCTTTGATGTAATAAATCACCTTCTTCTTCAATTAGAAACCCTACTCCTTCCGTCCATCACTTGGCCCGTCACCACCTTGTGACTTCGAAACAGCCTCACCGCTTGTATACTGCATCTACAGACCATCATTTCCCCTTCTTTACTCAGATGGACTCAACACAACTACCACCATTCCATTCGTCAAATCATCCCCGTCCAAATTTGAATGCAACAAGAAACCTACGCCAGCACTAAATAGTGCTTCACCCCTAAACTCCATCTCCTTCCTCCTTCGTTTCTTCAGTAAAACTCCAGCTCCTCAAACAGCGTGACCTCCCCTTTTTGACCGCCATTCACCAACTCCATGGCCATCCATTTGAGCTGCCACCACCACTGCGCTTCTCATCTCCTACCGCACCTTCTTGACCCTTCAGACCCCCACTCGAAGTCCCCCTCCGAAATTCGATCTGCTGCCTTCCTCTTCGAACCCATTCTATCCAATTTCATTCCTTAGCACCGGAGTACCCACCGCTGACTCCAATCGGTGCGCCATGCCATCGTGAACTACACCGACACCTTGCTTCCTTCTCCCGTCATTCCCAGCATGCCCGAACCCAAAATCAAGCCTCGTTGGCAAAACTTCGAGCCCCTGAAATGTCGACCGCATCCAGAATGAAGGCCACCAACATGTAGCTCTCCAACTACCGAGTTCAACGCATCCAAAATCCAGTTATTTCATTGAGTTTTGTATTTGATTTTGGAATTTAAAAGAGGATCATTTCATGTTTTAGGTCTCGATGACGGCGGCGCATTTCCATCGACCAGATAAGATTGTGAACTAGGTTTAGAAGAATAACCGTGTATTTACAGGGAAGTTAGGGTTGGATTTAAACATTATTTTATCATCCAATTTCTTATACATGAGGTATCGTCTTGAGACACAACCATACGACGTCTGTTTTTGAAACACTAGGCTAATCCTAGCATAGAAAAATATTCCGGACCCAATAGGACAGGTTTCGTCGAATTCCGACTTCGTTTGCAAAAGTGGCTATTTTTAAAGTCCTAAATAACCCATTTAAATATATAAATATATTTAAATATAATTAAATAAAATATTAATAAATTAATATTATCGTATATATTCACAACAGAATATCGTACAGCTCCACTGGGATTTATAACTCGATACTTCACATCCCGATTAAATCGATATTCGATTTAAAATGGAATTTCCTTTTTAAAATATAAATAATTCCTTTATAAATTATAAAGGAATTCTACAATGACTTTTCTGAAATTTGATTTGGATGTAAATCAAAATCTACACGAAGAAATCCCGATTTTTCTCTTCCACTAGAAAGATATACTCCACCAGCACCTAACGTTTCTTGTTTCATAGAAATCCGGCTTAAAACGAATCCTGTACATTCAGTTGAAGTTCAAATCGCCAATTAACGAACTGCAGCACCATTTCTAGCTCGATTTTAATTATAATATAATTATACGTTCAAACTGTCGTTCAAATAATATATTTGTTATTCTAATTCAATTCTAAACTGAATTAAATATCACGGATGATCCAGTTCACACTATATCGCCATTTCAGCCAATTCTGATTATTTCAGAATTAAATATATTATTTAATTATTATTTTAATTAAATATTCACCATTATTTAATTAAACCACCATTTAATTCACAATATCACTATTTATATAATTAAATAAATTAATTATAATACCTCTGCAAATGCGGGTCATTACATTCTTCCCCACTTAAAATAATTTCGCCTTCGAAATTGCTAAGGTATAGAACGACCCTATCGATTGGTTAGAACATATTTGTTCACTTCTTAACTTCAGTTTCAACTGAACCAATTTAATTTCAATTTAATTATTAATTAATTCTTATCAACGAAAATTTCCAAAAATCCTGAAAATTTTCTAACTCCTTAACTTTTCGAAAAGTTTCGCCAGCACCTCCTTTGTACTGGTCAATCGGTCAAACTCCAACTCGCCTCTCTGGGCCATCTCCATCCCAAAAGAAAATAAAACAGCCAAGCGGCTTGCCAATTCGGCTCATAAATCTTATATCCAATAGAAATATAAACTTGTACCTTTTGTCGGCATATCATTATATCCTTTCCACCTGTTATCAATTCAGTGGATACAAGGGTCATCCCAATCAAATTCCAATCTGCTTTTATCCACAACACAACCATTCGCTTATACCTAAGTCGAATTCAATTTCAAATCAAAGTTCCATTTTCGATTTTTAAATTCTTACCTCATCATTCCAACCTACTTGATATCATTCTAATCCAACTCAGTTACCCAGTAACTGGCTTTATTTTTAAATTCCAATTTGCTTTCACAAATTTTTGTTAAATTAGTTTTTAATTCAAACAGTCTTTCCCTGGGAGTTTTTAAACAGTTTACTCTTTTCAAAAATCAAATTTTCCTTTTTGAAATTCAACAAAACTTGTCTTTCCCAAAACAAATTCAAAACGGTATCTCTGGTAGTAATTCGTCACTTACCACTCGAAAATGAATACTAATGATGCAGCTGTCATCATCAGAATCTATTTTCCAGCGATCGAAGTGAGTTCAATACTATAAAACCATTTATAAACATTTCCACTTTGAAAATCATTTCAAAATATAATTCACACTGCTTGTAAAACAATTTAAAATCTCCCAGGATCTTAAATTTTTCCTTATTTTTAATCCAAATCCATTTACAAACACTTATCCAATTTTCCAGAGTTTTAAATCAATTTCTTGTTTAAATTTCAGATTTAACTCATCCGATTTCACGTATTTCACTTATATGAATTCTGATTGGTTATTTACATAACCATTTGATTTATAATCTTACTCGATTATAATAACAACCAATATATCCACTAAATTATATTTTTGATATATATATATCTTCTCTATATCAAGATATACCTTGGGTAAACTTATTTTAATTTACCCTCTTTTCAAAACATATCGTGTCGACCCATCGTATTCGAGTGTTTATAAACTCCTACAGATACAGTGGATCAAACTGATCGACCAGAACCCATAAACAACTCAACCAATGAATCTCCACAATATAAAATTATTTTTATATCAAATAACAAATATGTTCACTCGTATATATACACTCAACTCAATCTAGGGTATTACTAACCCTATCTCTACTGAGTCACGCCACAGAGCCAAGGTAATTCACTTAACCTTAAGCTCTGATACCAACTGTAATGACCCGGGTTTTTGTCGACCTTGGTTATCCGATATACAACACATATCGAACATCCAAGGGTCGAAAATACAGGATGATTAATGAAAGAAATTAGAGGGTGAGGAAAGATAAGATAGAAACTTAGAATAGAAGAAGAAGAAGAAGAACATAACATCACAATAACACGAATCTCACAACGGAATGAACAACATATAATAGATAATATATCCTTGAAATAAAATCAGTATATGTATACACATCATTATCAAAGTACAACACTTACAACACAGCGGAATAATAATAGCTATATAATCCTGAAGCCTCCTGCTCCAGCTCTTTAAGTATCTATAAATCCCGACTACTTGACTGCCCGTACAAAATTGGGCACCCAAGAGTTTAGGGAAAACAAAACAAAATAAACTCCGGGTCAGTCATGGGACTGGTGTGAGTAAAATGGTTTAAACAGCTCGAACAAGTAAATGATATCTCATAAGACCACGTCGTATAACGGAACGGGTTTTTCCCTTATGAGAATCCAAAATATCTTTATATCAAAAACCTTTTTGATATTATAATAATGTCTATCAACCACAATATAATAATCATCTAGCAGAAACGCTTTCATCTCACGTTCTACATATATAGTATACAATCAAAACCGCAAGCACGTATTGGGTAATGGATTTCCAACTATGACAAGGTATGGAACCACCTTTCGCTAGTGTACCTCTGGAAAGGAATACACTGAGTTCAACAAGAACATCTTGCAACCCGGCCATACATGACCTACCACTCATTTTGTTTGAGTGTGGCGAATGTATATCACCAATGGTTGGGATCAGCAACCATTTCCCGAATGGGACAGTATCAGCAATAGATTTTTAGAAGTAAATGAAACTCTAGATCAGGTGATTATACACCCTAATAGGTGCGACCTACATAGCCATGCTGCCCGCCCGATTTCTGTCATTTCCCGGTTGATGAGGCTTGAGGTTATGCTTTATCATCACATCAGATTCACTTCGAATGCCACATTGTTAGATCCATCGGAAAACACTAATTGAAGTCTACAACAGTACATTACGTGTTAGCTAAAGAAGTTTCCTTCTCCGCTTCCACTCTTGGTACAGTTGAAGAAATCAACGTACGTGACCTTTCTGGAAATACTCTGTCAGACAATCATCCATACAATTCATCCAGGAACAGGATGAACCGAAGGCACTATTCAGTACATCCATCTTAGGCACTATTATCTAAGACTTATACAATAGCCCTTGCACTTTACTTCGTCTTCAATTATCTTTGGCATATATGATTCGCAACACTTATGCCAATACAGAGTGGTTCTTTGGAAAATAATCCAACCGGTCTCTCTATATTAACAACGTTAAAATGGTCAAAACTTCGATAGTCTGTGATTTAACCATCAAAGAAAAACAGGTGTGCAAACAACGATATTATTTCCAGGAGGAAATTATATCGATCAATCATCATTCAACATTTATCTCTTTATTTTATTAATTTACTTATCTCTTGTTTCCATATATTCTAAATTCTTATTTTTTATTATCAGAAAACATTTCTGATTCTCGTTTGGAAAACATTTCTAAAACTTCTTAATTAGCATTTAAACAGATGTTTAAAACTATATTGTGATGACAACTTAAACCACTATAATAAATTTCTAAATCCACTTAACCACTTCACCCTCGAACCGTAACCATTTCTTAATTAAAAACGCAGTCAATCAAGTTGGGGTATAGCTACCTCTCAGACCTTAACTGAACCACCCTTCAAATATCGAAATTGATAAGATTCACCTTTTTAATTCTTTAACACTTCCTTACGAACCCTCAGATTCTATTTACGAACCCCCTTCTTTTACAAGTTTACGTGATTATAACAATGGTGTTATAATCTCCTGCATCCCAAATATATTATCTTTAATATGACTTTTATTTCCTATCTCGAATAATATAACGACAACTAATTTATTTATTCCTATTCGGTTAACTCTAATCTATAACTCTAATTTGAATAACTCCAATCTAATAACTCTTATTCGATTAACTCTAACTCGATTCAATTCTTACTGGATTAACTCTTATTCGAATGACTTACATCCGAATAACTTATATTTGATAATCTCTCTTCTTTGAATAACTATATTAGATTTAACTCTTGTTGAATAACTAGATTCGATTAACTCCCTTCGAATATCTCTGATTCGATTAACTCACTTCGAATATCTCTGATTCGATTAAGTTACTTCAAATATCTACTATATTCGTTTAACTCATTTCAACTCTATTCGAATAAACTAAATTCGATTAACCCCATTTGAATAACTCTAGTTCGATTTAACTCTTTTTACTAAACTCCTTACTTAACTCCTTTCGAATAACTAATTCGATAACTCCTTTCGATTGAACTATAATCGATAACTCCTTTCGAATAACTAATTCGATAACTCCTTTCGATTAAACTATAATCGATAACTCCTTTCGAATAACTAATTCGATAACTCCCTTCGATTAAACTATAATCGATAATTCCTTTCGATTAAACTATAATCGATAACTCCTTTCGAATAACTAATTCGAATAACCCTTATTTATTTAATTCTATTCGAATAACTAATTCGAATAACTCCATTTGAATAACTCTAGTTCGATTTAACTCTATCGATTAACTCTAACTGTTTAACTCTAACTGGTTTAACTCTATGATTTAACCTAACTGGTTAACCCTAACTGGTTAACCCTAATGGTTTTACTCTAACTGGTTAACCTTAACTGATTAACTCTTTGTCCTTATTCAGTTTCAACCATCGATGTTGAAATCGATTCTTACTTCTTCATATAAGTCCTGACTTATATATTCTATTTATCCAAATGATAAATATTTAACTTAATTTACAAATATCATTTATAAATCAATCTGTTCCTTTTATCTGTTTACTTCTTCATATATAAGTTCAGACTTATATATATATCTATTTATCCAAAGATAAATATTTCCTTTATAATCTATTTGTTTTCTGAACAATTACTTCCTTTATAATCTATTTGATTTCTAAACAAATATTTCCTTTATAATCTATTTGCAAATAGTTTGCAAATATTCCCTATATAACCTCTTATTTATTTATCCTAAATGAATAACCCTTTCATTATCCTATTTTCTAAATAAATAAATAATTCACTTAACATATCCTGTTTATTTAACAAATATATATCTCATTTAATATCTCCTATTTATTTAACAAATAATTATCTCATTTGTAAAATCTTATGATTTTATAAATATTTCTTTTTATAAATATTCCATTAATGACCTTATTTATTTTCTAATTAAATACTCCTTTGCTTTAATCTTGTTTATCTTCCAAAGTAAATAATCCCTTTATAATATCTAATTTATTTACCAAATAAATAATTCATTTAATGTCTTATTTATTTATCTTAAATAAATAATTCACTTTATAAGTATTCCACGTATAAATATCCTTTTTATAAATATTCCCTATTTATAAATGTTCCTGTTTATAAAATCTTCTTTGATTTTATAAATAATTTCCTTTTATAAAAATCCTTTGATTTTTATAAATAATTTATTTTCAAATATCACTTTGAAAATTCCCTGATCAACATTCCGGTATGTTATGATATTTAACATACCATACAACAATGATCAGTATCATTCGCACATGTATAATCATCAACAGATTTCATATCACATCGTATAACACAATATATAAAACAAAACAGTATTTATATATTGAGGAACCCTGTTGGGTCCCTCCAACCTGTTTCCCTGCATCCACAGATGTTACACAATAAAATCGACATCACTTTCTGTTCAGTATGAAATATTCTGATAGCAGAATCAATATCTAAATATTTAACGGTTTATATATGTATATATAATTTCCACTAACTGACTAGTTGTTCAATCAATCAGTCAACACACAGCAATCAGTCATAATTTATCAGTTCTTAATATACGTTATAAAAATAGAACTATTCAGAGTTGGTGTGATTTACTCATAGTGTCCATAATCGTTAAACGACGAGCCACGATCGTTGATTCTGATCCTACAATTTATTTTGTTATAAATTGTAATGAGCTCTTGTTCACCCCTAGGCAGTGCCACATTGTAGTTGTTGTCCCTACAACCCCGTCCGATCCTACTTCATATAATTCTTATGATCCGGCCAATCTTCCTTTTGCAAAGCCCCGACCCTTTGATGTAATAAATCCCCTTCTTCTTCAATTGGAAACCCTACTCCTTCCGTCCATCACTTGGCCCGTCACCACCTCGTGACTTCGTAACAGCCTCACCGCTTGTATACTGCATCCACAGACCATCATTTCCCCTTCTTTACTCAGCTGGGCTCAACACAACTACCACCATTCCATTCCTCAAATCATCCCCGTCCAAATTTGAATGCAACAAGAAACCTACGCCAGCACTAAACAGTGCTTCACCCCTAAACTCCATCCCCTTCCTCCTTCGTTTCTTCAGTAAAGACTCCAGCTCCTCAAACAGCGTGACCTCCCCTTTTTGAGCGCCATTCACCAACTCCATGGTCATCCATTTGAGCTGCCACCACCACTGTGCTTCTCATCTCCTACCGCACCTTCTCGACCCTTCTGACCCCCACTCGAACTCCCCCTCCGACATTCGATCTGCTGCCTTCCTCTTTGAACCCATTCTGTTCAATTTCATCCCTTAGCACCGGAGTACCTACCGCTGACTCCAATTGGTGCGCCATGCCATCGTGAACTCAACCGACACCTTGCTTCCTTCTCCCGTCATTCCCAGCATGCCCGAACCCAAAATCAAGCCTTGTTGGCAAAACTTCGAGCCCTTGAAATGTCGACCGCATCCAGAATGAAGGCCACCAACATGTTGCTCTCCAGCTACCGAGTTCAACGCATCCAAAATCCAGTTATTTCATTGAGTTTTGTATTTGATTTTGGAATTTAAAAGAGGATCATTTCACATTTTAGGTCTCGATGATGGAGGCGCATTTCCATCGACCAGATAAGATTGTGAATTTGGTTTAGAAGAATAACCGTGTATTTATAGGGAAGTTAGGGTTGGATTTAAACATTATTTTATTATCCAATTTCTTATACGTGAGGTATCATCTTGAGACACAACCATACGACATCTGTTTTTGACACACTAGGCCAATCCTAGCATAGAAAAATATTCCGGACCCAATGGGACAGGTTTCGTCGAATTCCGACTTCGTTTGCAAAAGTGGCTATTTTTAAAGTCCTAAATAACCCATTTAGATATATAAATATATTTAAATATAATTAAATAAAATATTAATAAATTAATATTATCGTATATATTCACAACAGAATATCGTACAGCTCCACTGGGATTTATAACTCGATACTTCACATCCCGATTAAATTGATATTCGATTTAAAATGGAATTTCCTTTTTAAAATATAAATAATTCCTTTATAAATTATAAAGGAATTCTACAGTGACTTTTCTGAAATTTGATTTGGAAGTAAATCAAAATCTACATGACGAAATCCCGATTTTTCTCTTCCACTAGAAAGATATACTCCACCAGCTCCTAACGTTTCTTGTTTCACAGAAATCCAGCTTAAAACGAATCTTGTACATTCAGTTGAAGTTCAAATCGCCAATTAACGAACTGCAGTGCCATTTCAAGCTCGATTTTAATTATAATATAATTATACGTTCAAACTGTCGTTCAAATAATATATTCGTTATTCTAATTCAATTCTAAACTGAATTAAATATCACGGATGATCCAGTTCACACTATACCGCCATTTCAGGCAATTCTGATTATTTTAGAATTAAATATATTAACTAATTATTATTTTAATTAAATATTCACCATTATTTAATTAAACCACCATTTAATTCACTATATCACTATTTATATAATTAAATAAATTAATTATAATACCTCTGCAAATGCGGGTCTTTACATTACATTCTTCCCCCCTTAAAATAATTTCGTCCTCGAAATTGATAAGGCAAGAAATAACGCTACAAACCCGTTAATTTCCAAATCTTATTTACCTTAAATCGAAAACCAATTTATTATAATCGATATAAATTTTCAAAAATATTGAAATTTTTCTAGCACATTAAATTCCCGGAAAAATTCGGCAGAGTCTCCCCTGCACAGAGTGACATCTGCGATATCGCAGGAACAGATAATATATATCCATCGACCAACGGTCGGAAAACAAAAATCAAAACCCCAAAATTTCATATTTTCGCGTAGACGTACCTTTTACAAGCGCTATTGGGCATATTTGCTCAGCGTATATGTGATTTACTCAACCAATATCAATCTGTCTAGCCATATGGCACCTGAACTTAACTCAATTCATATATAAGTAACAAATATATGAAATTCTGAGATAATATTTCACTACTCAACATGTATAACATTCCAATTCAAAAATCAACTAGATAGCACCAATTTATATGCAGTTTCATTCCAGTTTAATTATTCTGAATTTTTTTTTGTTTTTAATTCACTTAGCTCAATTAAATTTAGAATTATTCACATTCAAATAAATTACCATCCACTAACAAACAATTTACAATCAACAACCAATACACAACCTAATCAAACCAAATCAATTGAATTCACACTCAATATTAATATTTATTTTGGTTTCACATATTTGATTATTATTTATTCAAATTCCAATATTTATTTATTATTCTCAATTTAATTACACTTAACTAAGTTAAGTTTCAACTCAAATTTTCATTCCAATTTGAATTCCATTCAAATTGATCAAACACACTAATATCTCAATAAATTGAGATTATTTCTTTTCTTTACAAAAATATGACTTAGGAAAAATTATTACATTTACCCGCTTTTCAAAACAATATTGCATTCATCTACTAGTCCAATGCTTCTCAACAATTGAACCAATCAACAAACACAATACAAAACAATTGTATATCAAATTTACAATTACGCTCTCATATATATATATATATATATATATATATATATATATATATACCTCAATCTCGATTTAGGGTATTACTAACCCTATCTCTATCGAGTTACACCACAGAGCCAAGGTTATTACTAAACCAATAGCTCTGATACCACTGTAATGACCCAAGGATTTTCGGCCCCAGAAATCGACATAAATACCTTTACTGTACCTTATGCCGACCTTCCAAACACCGAAAGCACTGGATAGTTATTAGAAAGAATTTAGAGGGTGAGATAAGAAAGAAAGAAATATTATAATAGAAGAAGAAGAAAACGACACAACACAGAGTCGCACATCGCAGCGGAACAAAATATAATACAGAAATAAATCTTTATTGAGAGCTTTAAAAATACTTACAATATCAGAGTACATCACACAACGGGACAGTAATAATAACCTGCTCCCATGTACAACACACAGCGGAATAGTAGCTATATAATATCATATGTCTGAACATCTCCAGCTCATCTCTGGACTTCACAGCATTCGATAACCTTAACCTGTACACCCCGGGCTAAACCAAGCATTTACAAAACACCGGGTTAGTCTAGTGTACTAGAGTGAGATAAACTCGCACAGTATTAAGGGTATCACACAACTTGATATTTAAGTTAAAATCCTTTCAAAAGAAAAGGATAATCGTAAAACCAAATCCACATATAAATACAGACGGTTTTTACCTTACGATAACCCGAAACATTTTTGGAATTAATATCTTTTCTGATATTATAATATTGTCTAAATACAAGTAAATATATATCTAGCGGAATGTTTGCATCTCACGCTCCACATATATAGTATACAATCAAAACCGCGGGCGCTTATTGGACATTGGATTCCGACTATGACAAGGTATGGGACCACCTGCCGATAGTGTATTTCAAGAGGCGAATACACTGGGTTCAACAAGAACGTCTTTCAACCCGGCCCACGCATGACCGACCACTCATGTCGCTTGAGTGTATTGAATGTACATCACCAACGGTTAGGAGCTACCCACCATCTTCCCAAAAAGGGACAACATCGAAATAGATTTAAGAAACAAAAAGATTTTCTCTAGATAGGTGATTATACACCCTAATGGGAGCGACCCACATAGCCATGTTGCCTGCCAAATTTTTGTCATTTCCGAGTAAGTGAGGCTCGAGGTTTAGATTTACTTTTGAACACCGGGTCATCATTCACTTTGAATGTCACATCGTCAGATCCGCCAGATATCACTAATTGACGTCCACAAAAATACTCTAGTTAGAAGTCAAGAGAACGACTATTCTCCATCAACAACTATAGCACGTTCGAAGAAATCAACGTACGTGGCCCTTTGGAAATACTCTGTCAGACATCCGTCCATACAAGTCATCCAGGAACAGGATGAACCGAAGGCACTCTCCTACTGCATCCAATATAGGAATCACCCCATGGATCAATAACGAGAAGTCCTTGTAACCCGTAGATTCCAACCACGACAGAATCACAACCTATCTTTACTTGCCAGGTAGAGAATCTTAGTGGTTCTTCCGTTTATGAAAATCCATGGTCTTCAATGCTCCATCTCGATCATCTTCTGATATCTTCACGCGGAATGGTTTTTGAATATAAATTCAATCCCGGTCTTTCCATACCAACAATCGTATTGGACAGATTTGATAGTCGGTGATTTAACTATCAAAATATACAGTGATTCAATCATGACAATCCAGTGAGTTCACTGGTTCAGTATTCAGTATCACTTGGCCTTTTAATTAAAACAAACTGATTCACTTCTGTTTAATTAAGACTTCTAACTCTTTTAATATTTAAAAATACGATATTTGAATTCTTACTTAATAAACCGATATCCTCAAAAACTATTTCATTATAGTACTTAATAACTTATAACCATATTCAATTTCCCCTTTCTACTTGATCTCATTTTCAAGTATCGTTAACGATATAATGCCTTACCGCTTTGATGAACCTTGTTTAAATAAATCCTGGTTTAATCTAAACCTATTCTGTTCTCAATTCTCTTTTATTTAATTCGAATATTTAATTCCCATTTATTTAAACTATCGCTTAAATTTCTTTTTATATCTTCATTATAAAACTCAGGTTTAAAAATAAACCATGTTCATAAACTTCTTTCACCATCCAATAGATTACTTTTACATTAACTCAATTAAAGACAAATTTTCCAAATTACCATTAATCAGGATAATAATTTACTTAAATCATTTACTACTATAAAGTACATAATTTCTTTAAAACTGAAATCAATAGTAAATTCCTATTAAAAACTTGTTAAAATTAAATAAATATTCTTAAACCATTTCCTGCTTTAATTCAACCTAAACTAATTTATGATTACTTTCACTTAAATGGTTGACATAGCCAACCCAAACACGATCAATTCGTTAATCAATCCCAATTCGTTCTTCTTTTAAATTAATTAATAATATAATTAATTTTAAATAAATTCCATTTAACTGTTTCTTTCCAAAACGATTATCAAATTTTAACCGCTAGGTTAATTTCTATTTTCGTATTTGTAAATCTGATAAATATAAGAATTGACTCTGTAAAATCATTTAAAAATAAATTTTAAATTTAAATAATAATTAATGAATATTTATTTCCTTTTAAACAAACCTTTATTTAAAATAAAATATATTTCAAAATCTATCTCCAGTTATAAAATAAATTTTATAACTTCAGTTCTATTGATTCACCTAACGGTAAATCAATATAAACAAAAGCAATTGATTTTATAGGTCATATGTTGCCAAATACTCAACCAATACGGCCCATGGGTTTAAACAAAACACAAGTTGACTTTTTAGTCAATGGTCACAAACCAAATCAATCATCCAAACATGACCGTTCATATGTGATAATATGAAAATAAATAATATATTTGAGGGATCCGGTTGGGTCCCTCAAAACTGTTCTTCCCTAAAATCACAACGGTTATCTCAAATCAAATTATTTATATTTCATTTTAAATAAATAACGACCATTTAACATCAACCAATTCACAAGCAAAACAATCCAAACAAATTTTAGCAAGTTTATTATATAAACGTGACCAACCAAGGTGAGTTACCTTTATTGGAATCAATTGTTAAAAATAACGATTTGGTGTTTCACTGAAATTAAATAACGGTTTAATTTCATCAGTTAAATCAGCAAATATATAATTAGCAAACAGTAAACCATTGGCAAGCAGAGCACACAAAATAAAACCCGATTTATATAAAATATAAATGGGTAAAACTGAGTGAGTTTAACTCACTTTGTTTTCCATTCGTTCGCTGTAGTGGTTCCGTTACAGTTATCACCGTTCCTGTTCAAAACAGTTTCATAGTGCTCTGCATGTGACCACGATTCTGATATACCTTGTTTTGTTCCATTTTGTTGAATAAATTCACGGGCTGGTGCCTTCATTCTGCATCGTGCCTTTGTTCCGCAAACTAACCCCAACAACTACTTTGTTAACAAATAGGGTCACGGTTTTTCTTTTTATTTCAAATCTTAACGGATCTGGTAATCCTTGCTCGCGTTCAAAAACCAACACCCTGATTCCTTTTGTTGCTTAACACTTTCTCTTCTTTTGTTTTTAATGCTCATGCATCCTTGGCCTTCATTGTTTTGTACCCAAATTTCTTCATTTCTTTTACTGTTTCCGGATATGAACCCCTTTACCATGTATCTTCTAGCGCCCCCTTACCAAAGCTTTGCACACGTCCTCCCAATTCTGCCTTCCCAGTTCCGCATGTTGTACCCATTTTTCATGCCCTTTCTCTTCTAAACATACAACAACCCATCCCCTCACTCACCGAACCCGACGCTGCTCCATGCTACGCATCACCTCTTTGCCTTCGGAACCACGGCCACCACCCCATCTTTGTTGCTCCGCTTCAGCTTCCTCGAACATCACTCCCCCACCTCATCATAAAATCACACTGAACTGCCTGTTTCCAGAAGAACTCGTGACGCCACAACCCTTTACGCCATATATATTTTTATTCTTTTTATATCTAGTGGGGTGTTCATTTTTATATAAGAGAGATCATTGTATTAGCCGGAGAGAAATCGAATGAAGCGACAATACATACATGTGGGTGGAGCAAGAAGAGATGCATAGTAGAGAAGAAACAAATGGAGGCAGCTATATTTATAGCTGTAAGAAGTTTGGACATCACGTAGAAGCCTTGGCTAGCATGGTGTTGGAAAACTTGGGGATCACGGTCTTGGTAATTTGATGAGCACGGCATCGGTTGGTAGGCATGTGCATAGTATTTGATAGAGCACTGCTGTTCCTTCATAGCTTAGCTGTGCGTGTTTTCCATAGGGTAGGCTAATAAAACGTGGGGTACTTGCGAGTAGCTTGAGCATTCTTGATGGGGATGTGCGTACCTTACTAAAAAAAAAGGAAGGCTAAGTTCGAGGTTCTAGCTATGTGTTTTCATATCAGTGTGTCTACGTCATTTTATTTCAAATACAGGGGCTATGTACATTTAGGCTGTGTCATTTAGTATATAAGTATTGGTCAGCAAGAATTAGAAAGATTGACAGGCAAGGAAAAGAATTTATTTGGCACATGAGAATTTTACAGTGAAGATTTCAGTTAGTTTAAAATATATATAATATTATTCAATGAAACTTTGCCGCGAAGTAACACGTAAAGTCGACTACAATCGACTTCTATTTACTGATAAAAAGGTTAATCCAAGTGTAAAAAGTATTCCGGACTCAATGGCACAAGTTTCATTGAAATTTGAGGTCGTATGAAAATTTTTCCTTTATAAAACCAGAAATGAACACGCGTTTAAAATTTTCAATATCACTAGATAAATCTAATCAACTTGAAACTTTGAAATCCTATAATAATTCTTCAATACAAACCCAACGACACTAGTTTTGTCGCATTCTGAGACTGTTTCACCGTTATGTTATTTTTACGTGCACTACAATGCCATTTTGGACACCAAATTTGCCGGTCTTCAAAAATAAAAAACTATATACCTATCCTGACTATAATCGACGATACGAACTCAACGGAATTAGTTTTGCAGCTTAATTCGATCGTCTGCTCAAGTTACACTCAAATATCTCTTTATTAAATAAAATAAATTTAATTACGGGCTAAAGAAAATAACTAGGCGGTTACAACTACCATGGCCACATACAACATCGGTTTGCCACGCCATTCAACACCATACAATAATTTAACGTTACAGTCCCAATGAAACTAATTTCGTCGAAATCCGAGACCGTTTGCAAAACGGCTATTTCAAAGGCCTATAATTTAGTAACGATTTCCATAGCGATTATTTCAAATTTTGTTTTGGCCATAACTTACTATCTATAATACGAGATCTAAAATTTTCTCTTTCATATGAAAATTTTCGTCAATGGTGTTCCAACATTTCTTATTTCGCAGAAATCCGACTTATATCGGATCCTGTATTCTCAGTTGAAGTTCCAAACCAAATATTACGAACTGCAGCGTCATTTCGAGCTCGCTTTACAATATAAATTAACGTTAAAACTTTGTTTTAATAACGAATTCAATGTTAAAATCTATTAATATTCCAAATATAATATTTAAAATAATATATTAAATAAAATATTTGGCTGCCAAAAATATGGGACGTTACAGTATATTTTAATGAATGCATGTTTTGATTAAAAACATGGACACTTTTCTGTTTGCATACATTTCATTTTTGGTGTCATAAGTTAAATAAACAAAAATAAGGATTTTTGTTTAAGTAATTTTTTCTATTTATCCAAATGTCCATTTTGTTGCAATATTAATTATAACAACAAAAACAATATTTTTATTGGATTGTAAATTCAAATTAAATCCACTATTAACAAAAGATGATTTTTTTTATTGGATTGAAAACTCTAATTCAATCCAATATTAACCAAGGTGATATTTTGATTGAATTGCAAAATCCAATCCAATTCAACAAAATAAACAAAGTGATAATTTTATATTGAATTGAAAGTTCTAATTCAATTCAACAAAATAAACAAAGTTGAAATTTTCATTGAATTGAAGATTCTAATTCAATTCAACAAAATAAACAAAGTTGAAATTTTTCTTGAATTGAAAATTCTGATTCAATTCAATAAAAATAAACGAAGTTGAAATTTTCATTGAATTGAAAATTCTAATTCAATCCAATAAATAAAGGTGAATTTTTTTTTGAATTGAAAATTCTAATTCAATTCTATAAACAAACATGATGCTCCATTTTTGTTTAATATATATGATTCAACAAAACATTGACAAAAATGATTTATTCTAATTAACCTATCACATACAGATCTATATTAACAAAATATCCAAACTAACAGATCTATATTAATACTTCACAAATGGATCAAATCAACAATTCTAAATTTCATACATCGCAGATCTAAATCATTAACATACATATAACTATTTAAATAGCGAGAAAAATAATTAAATTGATTAATTATTTAAATCAGGAATCTCACAGTCATGTGAATCTGAATTGTTCAAATCCGCAACTTTGGCCAAAATTTTATTAGCTCGGAATTGCTTCTAGTCATAACAGCAGCGTAGATCTTGGTTTCACGATCGTATAGGATCCGAAATCGCTCAATTTCGAAGTCGTATGAATTAGTTGTGATATAAATAAGATTGATAATATATTTTAAATTAAATTATTAAAATAATACATGGATTTACCCTCTTCTTCCTCCATACAGAAACCAGGCCGTGCTTTTCAAATTAGTTCAATTCTATGTTTCACTTTTGTGATCGAATGGTGCAGTGGTTCGAAGATCGGATGGGGCAGCGTCCGAGAGCGAAGAGCGGCGCACAGGAGGGTCCCACCCTTGGCAGGCACAATGGCATCAATAGGGGGTGGCGGAGGTTGAAACCCGTCAGGTTTAGGGGCCTGGAGCTCTCGGAATACCTCACTACAAATGCTAATGTCTGTATGGATGGACAGAGAAGGAAAATCTCTTCAATAAAGTCTAAAAGATTGGACAAATTTATAGTGTGGATTGATGGCAATTAGAGGAAGATGTATGGAAGGATTATGGCCATGAAATTCAATGGGGGCGACGGCTACAGTAGGTTAGGCTTTTTGTGGAAGAAGACAAAAGCTCTTTTATAATATTTTATTGTTAATTTTTGCGAAGCATGGTTATGTGTAGATACATATTATTAGATAACAGTTGCTAATATTTTTCCAATCATTTATTGTATCCCAAAAATATTACCCCTATTATATCTAAATACTAAAATATTTATTTCAAAAATAATTTTTGGTGTAATACTATCCCAAAATATGTTTTAATCTTATGTCTAATTGGGTGTTATTAAAGTTACAGCAACCATAAATACTAGTGATTTATTACAATAGGTGATTCAAAAATATTTATTGGAAGTTAATTACCATAACCACATTTATTACCACATCTTTAATTTTCAAAAGAATAAGACTTCACCGAAAAAAAAATCTCTTATTAACGCATCTCGTTAATGGCACATTTATTTTATTCTGCAAAGATAGTCTTAATTCGTGCGATTGATTATAAGATATAATTTTACTTCCATAATTAAAATGATTTCATAAAGAAAACAATTTTTTTCTTGATGCGCAGAGGTTTATACATTGCCATTCTTTGTTTCATTTCTCTCTTTTTTTATTTTATTAAGTAATGACAATTATTACAAAATATTTCATGCTTTGTTGTCCAAAATTTATTTTAAAACAAATAAGTGATAGTAAATATTTATGCAAGTGCCTATGTGTAAATTGCATTAAAAGAAATTTACTAATAGGAAAAGGTTAACATATATTAACCAAAGGAATGGTTAAGTAATTAAGGCCGACATTTATGAAAAAAAGATAGGTGTAGTATTTTCTGTAACAACCCAAAAAATCTGAACCAGTTTGAAAATTTTAAATTGGCTATTTTGGTGGATTTTAGATATTTAAAATAAATTAATTTAAACAGTAACGACGAAAAGTGTGTTTGAATCGACGTTTGAAAATAAATATAATTATTTCTAATTATAAACAAGGCCTGAAATGGCGCGGTAGTTTCAAAATTTGAATTCAAACTTTGACTGACTGTACCGGGAGCAAAACAAAACGGATTTTAGTGAAACCAAAAATATTTAAATATGTTGGTCCGTGAAAATGGCCATTTTGCAAACGACCTCAGAATTTGACGAAACCACTTTTGTTGGATCCGGGATGTCAAATTATTGCTAGGTTTCAAATTTCATAATTTTTGAAGTTAGTATGTGAGCGTGGCAAAGGAAAATGCGTTTGGTTGATTTCTGTTAAATTGGACCGACCAGAAAAGGGTCATTTTTCAAACAGTCTCAGAATTCGATGAAACAAGTTTTGTTGGAACCGTATCGTCAAAACATAGCTAGATTTATTTTTCTAGTATTTTGGGGATCAGTATGTGGCCCCGGAAAATTGAAATGTACGTTCAAATTAAATATTGAATGTGTTATATTTTAATTTGAAGGAAAACAGACTGAAACAGTCGAATGGGCCTACGAATCATATCCCATTGTTCGGGATGGGGGTATTTAGCTAGGTACGACAGTCGTTGGGTTTGGATTGGTGTTATTATGTGAAGAGGGGTATTTTCGGATTTAAAATAAATTAAAAATATTTATAAAACCCTTGGGTCAATCACTTTCTTCCTTCTCAGCTTCTCTCTCTCCCCATAACCCTTCGTCGAACGACGGTTGAAGCTCCAACCTTCCCTCCTCTTTATCTCCTTCCACACTAACCGATAGCCAATGCCCTAGTTGAAGATTTTGAAGACCTCTCCAAGAGCTTCAAATCCATACCTGCCTCGCCCTGATTGGTGGCACTATCTCGAGAATCGCGCCCAAGAAGCGGCGACGTTCGAGCCGTCGATTCTCCCTACTCCTTGCACCGATCTGGACGCAACCTCCAAGCGCGGTAAGCCCCTTCCAAGCTCCACGATGCTGTAGAATCCGATCGCCTTCTCGCTTCACGGATTTGCAGAAATTCCTCGACCTAGTTTTGAACAGAATAGCGAGGTAACGGTCTTGTAATTTTTAAACTGATTTTAACACCTTTAAAGTGTTGCAAACTTGTAAAAATCATACCTTTTTCATTTGTTGATGAAATTCAGTGAAACAAGAGACAGTGGACTCGTGTGGACGCCTTCTACATTCTAAAAGAGACCGGATATTTTTCTGAGCCTTCTGCTATTTTTTGTGGAGTGGAACCCAATGTGAGATTTCTGAATTATAAACGATATGGAAATGACAATATATAAATTATATATTCGAAGTATGAGTTATATAACCGTTGTACACCTCATGTATAAGCGTTATATATGTTGTATGTTCGATGTATAAGTTATATATGCGTTGTAAAAATTATATATGTGTTGAAATAGAAGTGAAATATACTTATATATATATATATATATATATACGCCCCTCGTCCACAAACCATGGACAATATTTATTGGTTGTGATTGGTGTGAAAATTGGTTGATAGCGAATGGTTGATTAGAATTGTTTGTGGTTGAAATTGATTGATTGTGGTTGAAAAATACCTATTTTTTGGTTGAGAATTATTTGGTTGAAACCACATAGGATTAGTTTGTGGAAAAGAAAATAAACATGCCACCTGTGTGTGAACTAGATGCATGAAATCCCCATTGTCAAAAGCTGCGAGGCTTTAAGTAGAGCGAGGAGCCGTACTAGGGACGGTACCGGTTTTAACTACCCTGCCGTTATGCTGCCGAAATTTTCAATAATATTCATGTGTTAGAATTATTTTCATGTGTTGAGACTATATTCGTGTGTTGAATAGAAATTCATGTGTTGAATAGAAATTCATGTGTTGAATGACATTCATGTTTTGAAATAAATTGTTTTATAATAAAAATCATATTTTTATCATCTATATGAACTATATAAAATAGTCATGTTTTGAAATAAATTGTTTTATCATAAAAATCATATTTTTATCATCTATATGAACTGTATAAAATAGTCGTGTTTTGAAATAAATTGTTTTATCATAAAAATCATATTTTTATCATCTATATGTACTATATAAAATAGTCGTGTTTTGAAATAAATTGTTTTACAATAAAAATCACATTTTTATTATAAACATGAATTGTTAAAAATAGTGAAGTGTTGAAATAAATGTCTGTTGGATAAAAATATCATTTTTATCAAATGTACGAAAAGAATATGGTTTTGAAATCGAAGAATAGATTATATATATATATATATAATTAAAATAAATCGAATAACGAAGCTGCAGTTCGTGCTTTGAAACTGTGATTTCAAACGATTAGTGCGGAAGATCCGACCATCGTATTTTCCCAAAACCGAAACCGTTGGGTTCGCTTTGGAAATATCTTTCCAATGACACCAACTTTGTGAAGATCCAATGGTTGGATTGTCTGGAATGTTTAAATCAAATCTGAAGAAAAACAGTGCCAGAATCGATTATATTTTTATATATATAAATATAATTAAATTAAATCGAATAACGACACTGCATTTCGTATTTTGAAATCGAAACTTCAAACGAGTGTACCGGAAGATCCGACCGTCGGATTTTCCCAAAACTGAACCGTTTGATTCGTTTTGAAAATATCTTTCTAATGATATAAAATTTGTGAAGATCCAACAGTTAGATTTTCAGATATGTGTAAATCAAATCTGAAGAAAAACAGCGCCACGGCCGCATTATGGCCTGAAGCGTCGTTTGAATGAAATGGCTATTTTTGAAATAAATAAAAATAGCGATAAATCGTGATAAAATATTATAAAAGATATGGAATAGAAATAAACTGAATTTGCTCGGTTTATGTGATATTTGATGGTTGAATGTGCTTGGCGTGAATTATTGTCGAATAATTTAACCATTGAAATGAATTGATTTAAATTCTAAATATACGTGAATTAATTGAAAAGGCCGAGTTAAATCTCATTTCAAATAATTGATCGGCGATAAGAAGTCGATAATGAAGACGGTGGTTGAAGACCGGAGATCTTCACCTCGGTTGGATGGTAACTGATGTCTTGATTGGGAGGCATCCTGAAATATAGAAAATAAGTAGTGATCGTCCAGACGTACGTGGAGATCGATGGGTATGCGAGGTATATAGTGCCTCCGGTTTCGTTCAGACCCAGAACGAACTTGCAAATGGACTGTGTTTCTGACATTGGATTTTGTTCTGTGTTGATTGATCTCTATTAAATATATATGTTTGGCGGCGGAGAATTTATTCTCTTGCTTAACGCCCTTCTATGAGACATAAGAACTCAGAGGTTATATATCGATAGAAATCAGTCGCATAGCGTGAATTGCCTGTGGGGCACGCCTGAGTGGCAAATGATCAAGGCTTCTGTTGAAAAGCAAAGTTTTGTGGTTGATGATCAAAGCACGGCTTGTGTGGCATAGCTTTGTGTATAACGTGAATTCGCGAGCCTCATACCCCGGTATGAACCAGAAACGGGAGAAGACCTCAGGGAGGACATGCGTTTCTTTCTAGCTAGAGGTGGTGTCAGTGCTTAAAC
Source organism: Allium sativum (assembly GCA_030737875.1). Lineage (NCBI taxonomy): Eukaryota > Viridiplantae > Streptophyta > Magnoliopsida > Asparagales > Amaryllidaceae > Allium > Allium sativum. The sequence goes on from CM060918.1 coordinate 207,356,904, forward strand.
TGGCTGACATATAAATTATTTTCACCTATGTGGTTGTTGTTGTGGCGAGGCGCCTCGGATATACCGGTCGATCCGGGACCGATCGAGTCATTCGTTGGCTCATTTACGCCCCAAAGGGCGGGGGAAACACAGTGTTCAGACATAATAATCCACATCGATGGACCGGCCCTTACGATCCAAGGGTTGATGCATTTTGATCCTGAGGAGCAGGCTAGAGCGTCTCGAAGTCGGTAAGGACTATCTTTTGCCTTGGTTCATGACGGAAATCCAATTTCCAAATACGTGACTGTGCGGTTTTGATTGTATACCTATGTATGGCGACATGATATATGGTACCCGTGCCGTCTATGATTGATACTTATGATTTGAAATTGTTTTTGAAACATATAAACACTAGTAATAATATCAAATTCTTTTGTTTTATTCGTAACAAGCATATTTTGGCCATTATAAGGTAAAATTCTATACTCTGGTTTGCGTTGCATTGTGTGATGGGAACTGAGTCTTATAATGGCTTCATTTTTATAAAAAGCCTTGCGATGTTTAAAAGATTTACTTATTTTAAAGAACTGGCAATCCAATGGAGTAAACCCGTTCCACGAAACTGTCATGGTCCTGTGATTAGCCATATTATAAAATATGTTAAGTAGATTTCTCATTACCAGTCCCATGACTGACTCATAGTTTGTTTCACTTGCAAACTCGGGTGCCCCTCTTTCTACACGGGCAGCCTTATGTTCAGGTTTTAGTAGGCTCTTTCTGGATAGCTGGAGCTGAAGATGGATTCTACCACTTATCTCTTTTTATGTTGTTCAGCTCCTATTGTACATATTATGTTTTGTTTTCCGCTGTAGATATTTATGTATAGCTGAACTGTATTTTGTACTAAGTATGATCCTGTATACAGTGTAACTCTTATGATTATGTTTATCCAGTGTATTATTTGTACATTACCTGGTGTATTTATTTAATTTTGTTTTGCTATTATCTGTTTATGTGTTATATTCCAAAGATTACCCTCGCCACCGTCGTACGGGGATTCGGGGTCGTCACAACGTGGTATCAGAGCTTTGGTTAAGCTTAGTGCTGGAATATAACATATTTACGAACTCGTCAGAAATAGAACCAGTAGTGATCTAGGACGAATAACTCATTACAAATATGATCAGTAATATCCTTGTATGAGTATAGCAGAATGAAATAACACCTTTATAGATGCATTTACATTCAAGTATATGTCTCTATGCTTTAAAATATCTTTTCTGTAGACCTGACACTTGATCTGCTATTTGCAGAAGTACTAGAAAAATGTGTGTCAGAAACAGAAGGAATGCAGAACCAGATATTGAGGCTCTATTAATTAAGTATCGAAATATGGGTGGAATACCGTTCTCGGGCGAAGAATCTATTATGAAAACACAAGCTTGGATTCGTTCTGCTAAGAAAATCTTTGAAGTTTTAAAGCTGAGAGATGACCAGAAAAGATTACTGGCATCTTGGGCACTCAAAGACGAAGCTTTGTTCTGGTGGGATTCGATTATTGAGGATAATCCAGAAGGTAATATTATCTGGGATAGATTTAAAGTGATTTTCCTAGAAAGATTTACTCCTCCTGAAGCAACTGAGCACTTATGTGATGAATTCTCTTATCTGATACAAGGAGATATGACCATTCCAGAATATCATAAGAAATTCAATGAACTTTCTCATTTTTCCCCTCATCTAATTCAAAATACGAAGAGGAAGAATTTGAGATTTATTAACAGGCTTCAAAGAAAGTACCAAAGTAAAGTAATGGGGCATGTGAAGCTTCCTTTTTCAGGAATGATATACATGGCTTATCAGTATGAGGATCTCAACAAGAAAGGTATGTTACTCTACAAAGAGGAAGTCAGTTCTAGTAACAAAGAAGAGTCTGAGACTGATAGTCCTGAGGCCAGTAAGAAGCCCAAAGTCAATCGTAAAAGGGCCAGATCTGGGAAAGAACAAGTAACGACTGCCACATGCTCAAGCTGTAATAGGCAAGGACATTTGGCGATAAGTTGCAAATCTTGGAACAAACGAAGGAAGAATGGGTTCAAATCCAAGAAGAATTTTCAAGAGAATAGAGATTGCAGTAAATGCCATCAGACTGGTCATATTGCAAAGGATTGTTGTCTCTTAAAGAAGCCTAGAATGGTACAAGTGAATGAAGTGGCAGGAACTTCAACACCCTCAGCTAGTTAGAGAACGTCTGATGTTTTAGAAGGCACACTTACTATCAAAGATATTCCAGTTAAAGTGTTGTTTGATACAGGCGCGTCCCGAAGCTTTATTGCAAAGAATGCGGTTAAGAAATTGGATTTGAATTTGAAAAGGCTCAAAGAACCCATCACTGTCCATAATCCGGTTGGGGGTTCCCTCAATCTTAGTTGGGTTTGTGGGGGTACGTGTCTCTTTTTCCCGATATCGGTTTCCTGCCATCTCGATCGTCATGAAGTTTACCGAATTCGATCTTATTTTGGGATTGGATTGGTTAACCAAATATGAAGCTGAGGTTAAATGTGCCGAGAGAGTGGTCAAGGCAAAGATTAAATCAGGAGAATATATAACCATATCATGTGAAGGCCCGAATTCAGATAGAAAAGACTTTTGGTCAGCTCTTGATGTTTCTCCTGCTCAAATAGAAAATATCCGTGTAGTCACGGAGAATATTCCAGACCTCATAAATGATATTCCTGTCGTAAAGAATTATGCAGATGTGTTCGAAGAAGTTATTAGCTTACCTCCGAAAAGAGAAATTGATTTCAAGATCGCTTTAATTCCGAATGCAAGGCCAGTAGTGCACACTATTCGGAGGATGACTCTAAAGGAGAAAGACAAACTAGACAATCAAACTCAACAGCTTGTATGGAAGGGTCTGATCAGGCCTAGTTTTTCTGATTGGGAAGCAGCAGTGGTATTTATCCCAAAGTCAGACAAGACTCTTCGACTATGTGTGGATTATGGTGACTTGAATAAACAGACATTAAAGAATAAATATCCGTTGCTGGGAATCGATGATTTATTGGATCGTCTGAATGGAGCACAAGTATTTTCAAGGATGGACCTAGCTACAGGCTTCCATCAGCTTCATATTGCCAAAGAGTGTGTTCCTATGACAGCATTCAGAGGTCCTGATTTGTTCTATGAGTGGTTAGTAATGCCGTTCGGCTTATGTAACGCTCCAGCTTACTTCGTCGATTTAATGAATCGAGTGTTCAGAGGAGTCTTGAATAAGTTTGTTCTGGTTTTTATTGATGATATTCTAATCTTCTCTAAGTCAAAAGCCGAACATGAATTTTTTTTGGAAAAGTTCTAGAAATTCTGAGAAAGAATGCATTTAAAGCTAAACTTTCCAAATGTATATTCTGGCAAGACGAATTAAAGTTTCTTGGCCACGTCATATCAAAAGAGGGAATTGCTGTGGATCCAAGTAAAATCACCGCTATTCAAAATTGGAAGTAGCCTAGTACTCCGACAGAAGTTCGAAGTTTTCTTGGATTGGCTAGTTATTATCGAAAGTTCGTTAAAGATTTTTCGAAGATATCTAGTTCCTTAACGAAGCTTACCAAGAAGCACGTAAAATTCAAGTGGACTCCCGAATGTGAGGAGGCTTTCCAGAAGCAGAAATTAAGATTAACAACTACTCCAGTGTTAACGATAATCGATGGCAATCAAGACTTGAAAGTCTGGACAGATGCCTCTAAAGAAGGCCTTGGTGCAGTATTAATGCAAAGAGGTCAAGTGGTTGCTTCTGCTAGCCGTCAGATTAAGCCGCATGAGAAAAATTACGTTACTCATGATCTTGAGTTGTTAGCTATAGTATTTGCTTTAAAAATCTGGAGACACTATCTTCTGGATGAGAAATTCGAACCATTTACAGATCACCAGTCGCTAAAGTATCTGTTCACCCAAAAAGACTTGAATCTGAGGCAGCAACGTTGGCTAGAGTTCCTTGCAGCATACGATTTTGAGATTTTGTACACTTTAGGGAAAGCCAATGGTGTGGCCGATGCGCTAAGTAGAAAGAGTGTAACGTTCGCCAGTTTTATTATTACGACTTCATTGATGGATAAAATAACTGCTCTTCAGAAGGAAGATCACTTCATTCAGAGGATCAGAGAAAGAATACAAAAAGGCGAACACTTGAGTTTCCAGATTGATAACCAAGGGATTCTAAAGCTAAAGGATCGAATTTGTGTTCCTAACTTTTCTGAGCTCCGAAAGGAAGTGCTAGATGAATGCCATAAGTCAAAACTTAGTATCCATCCAGGAGTGAGCAAAATGTATAATGACATCAAACGCACTTTCTGGTGGAGATCTATGAAAACAGACATTTCTTTATATGTTAGCAGGTGCTCTACTTGCCAACTAGTCAAAAGCGACCAACAGAAACTGGCTGGATTGTTGCAACCGCTGGACATTCCAGGTTGGAAGTGGGAACATATTTCCATGGACTTCATAGATGGTTTGCCTAGAACCAGGAAAGGAAATGACAGTATTTGGGTGATCGTAGATCGCTTCACGAAGACTTCCCATTTCATACCTGTCAGATCGAACAAAACAGCTCAGAGTCTGGCGCAGATATATTTCAATGAATTTGTTAGGCTACATGGAGTGCCGATCAGTATAGTTAGTGATAGAGATCCAATATTTACTAGCAAATTCTGGCAGGCATTTCAAGTAGAACTGGGAACGAAGCTGAACTTGAGCACCGCTTATCATCCTCAGACAGATGGTCAAACTGAGCGGGTGAATCATATACTAGAAGATTTATTGCAGGCTTGTGTTCTAGATTTTGGTGGATCATGGGAAGACCATTTACATTTGGCTGAGTTCTCATACAACAACAGCTACCAAGCGAGCCTGACAATGTCACCATTTGAAGCACTGTATGGTAGACCGTGCCGATCTCCTACTTGTTGGGTCGAACCTAGCAGTAGGCTTGTATTGGGACCTGATATGATCCGTGAAGCTGCAGACAAGGTCAATTTTGTTATGAAATGGTTACTCGCCGCTCAAAGCCGACATAAGAGCTATGCTGATTCGAGAAGAAGAGATTTGGCTTTTTCTGTTGGTGATTATGTGTATCAAAGGGTTTCTCCGATGAGAGGAGTGATTCGATTTGGCAAAACTGGGAAGTTGGCGCCCATATTTATTGGACCATTCCCTATTCTTGAACGGATTGGGACTCTCGCTTATAGAATTCAATTACCGGATTGGTTGCCTGGAGTGCATGATGTATTTCACGTATCTCAACTTCAAAAGCATGTTCATGACCCGGACTTGGTTGTGGAAGAAGCCGCACAACAGGATATAGAAATTACTCCAGAATTGGCAGTGAGAAGAGAGCCGCTAAAGATTATTGGCAAAGAAACAAAAGAACTGAGGAACAAGAAGGTTCACTTAGTAAAAGTGCAATGGAGTGGAGAACCGCGAGATTGTACTTGGGAAACAGAGGAAAGCATTAAGAAAGCCAATCCTAAGTGCAGAGTGGATATCTCTGATTGACTCCGGTGCAAGGTACATTTGCCATATTTTGAAATTTCCATTATGTTCTCTACTTTGTTGTTATTTTCTTTTCATGGATATGAACTTTTAATTCTATAGTCTGATTATTTTAAAAAGAGTATATGAATCAATTAGTATATTTTTGAAAAGTTAAAAACAAATTGATTGTTGTTTGTGTTGTGTGATAGTGGATATGATTAATTAAATTATTAGAACAATAGTTAATTTAATCAAGAAGAGAATGATGGTAAATTTATGAAATTAAATCAAGTATTGAACTGATTTAAAAATAGATAGAAATATATACATGTGCATTATATATGTTTGAACAGGTAAATGGATTAGCTGTTGAGTAAAGAATTTATTTGCGTGCCCGACAAATAGGTAAACCTTAATGAGTTGGATGCGCAATTTTATTATTATATCAACTCCTGTAATGTCATTGGATGCGGAGTGCTGGTTATTCTGTGTGTAATAATAAACGTCTCCATAGGATAGTAACAATTAATTCTGAACTACACTACATGGCATACTTCTCGAAGATTGGCATACTTCATCATATACCACATAAGCATTTGGAGCTTGTGCGACGAGGTTGAAGATTTACCATACGAGCGAGAGGCTTGTATGGCGATGACTATATATATTACAGGTTGAACTGATGACTGATATGGACCATATAAAATGTAACGATAAATTGCAAGATTAATAAAAACCCCACACGGGTCTGGAGATGGTAGTAAACACGTCTCTCTGGTTATTAAGGCACAAAAACCATTTATAGGGCGACGAGAATTTATTCTCTGGAGTTATGATCTATACACACTCCCCTGTGGACACCGGAATATATCACTATAAATATGTGCATGCTTATTAGGATTTATTGGATAACTAATACATCCCAATAAATTTCAAAACCCCTTCCCGTACAAAGGAGGTTATGGCGAAATTTTTCGAAAATTTTGGGTGTTAGCCAAATTTTTGAAGAATTTGGAAAATTCTTAGAAACTGAAAGGTTGAAGAATGGAAGCCAGATTGAAAGTAGAGTTGATAAATTAAACCACTTTTGACTTTGTTCCTTTTCGGGGACGAAAAGTTTTAAGTGGGGGAGATTGTAACAACCCGGAAAATCTGAACCAATTTGAAAATTTTAAATTGGCTATTTTGGTGGATTTAAAATATTAAAAATAAATGAATTTAAATAATAACGACGAAAAGTGTGTTTGAATCGACGTTTGAAAATAAATATAATTATTTCTAATTATAAACAAGGCCTGAAATGGCGCGGTAGTTTCAAAATTTGAATTCAAACTTTGATTGACTGTACCAGGAGCAAAACAAAACGGATTTTAGTGAAACCAAAAATATTTAAATATGTTGGTGAATATCTTTCTAACGAATCTAAAAAATCGAAGTTTCATAGCGGGAAGCAAAAGTTATGGCCAAATGAATTTTCAGAAAGGTCGCTATAGAGTTTATATAGCCCGAGAAAATGGCCATTTTGCAAACGACCTCAAAATTCGACGAAACCACTTTTGTTGGATCCGAGATGTCAAATTATTTCTAGGTTTCAAATTTCATAATTTTTGAAGTTAGTATGTGAGCGTGGCAAAGGAAAATGCGTTTGGTCGATTTTTGTTAAATTGGATCGACCAGAAAAGGGCCATTTTCAAACGATCTCAGAATTCGACGAAACTAGTTTTGTTGGGACCGTATCCTCAAAACATAGTTAGATTTATTTTTCTGGAAATTTGTGGATTAGTATGTGGCCCCAGCAAATTGAAATGTATGTTCAAATTAAATATTGAATATGTTATATTTTAAATTGAAGGAAAACTGACTGAAACAGTCGAATGGGTCTACGAAACATATTCCATTGTGTTCGGAATGGGGGTATTTAGCTATTGACGACAGTCGTTGGGTTTGGATTGGTGTTAGTATGTGAAGAGGGGTATTTTCGGATTTAAAATAAATTAAAAATATTTATAAAACCCTTGGGCCAATCACTTTCTTCCATCTCAGCTTCTCTCTCTCCCCGTAACCCTTCGTCGAACGGCGGCTGAAGCTCCAACCTTCCCTCCTCTTTATCTCCTTCCATACTCACCGATAGCCAACGCCCTAGTTGAAGATTTTGAAGACCTCTCCGAGAGCTTCAAATCCATACTTGCCTCACCCTGATTGGTGGCACGTATCTCGAGAATAGCGCCCAGGAAGCGGCGATGTTCGAGCCGTCGATTCTCCCTATTCCTTGCACCGATCTGGACGCAACCACTAGGCGCGACAAGCCCCTTCCAAGCTCCTCGACACTGTAGAATCCGATCGCCTTCTCGCTTCACGGATTTGCAGAAATTCCTCAACCTAGTTTTGAACAGAATAGCGAGGTAACGACCTTGTAATTTTTAAACTGATTTTAACACCTTTAAAGTGTTGTAAACTTGTAGAAATCATATCTTTTACGTTTGTTGACGAAATTCCGTGGAACAAGAGACAGTGGACTCATGTAGATGCCTTCTACATTCTAGAAGAGACCGGATATTTTTCTGAGCCTTCTCTGCTATTTTTGGCGGAGTGGTACCCAATGTGAGATTTCTGAATTATAAACGATATGGAAATGATTATGTATAAATTATATATTTGAAGTATGAGTTATATAAGCGTTGTACACCTCATGTATAAGCATTGTATAAGTTGTATGTTCGATGTATAAGTTATACATGCGTTGTAAAAATTATATATGTGTTGAAATAGAAGTGAAATATACTTATATAAATATATATATATACACACGCCCCTCATCCAAAGACCATGAACGATATTTATTGGTTGTGATTGGTGTGAAAATTGGTTGATAGCGAATGGTTGATTAAAATTGTTTGTGGTTGAAATTGATTGATTGTGGTTGAAAAATACCCGTTTGTGGTTGAGAATTATTTGGTTGAAACCACATAGTATTAGTTTGTGGAAAAGAAAATAAACATGCCGCCTGCGTGCGAACTAGATGCATGAAATCCGCATTGTCAAAAGCTGCGAGGCTTTAAGGTAGAGCGAGGAGCCGTACTAGGGACGGTCCCGGTTTTAACTACCCTGCCGTTATGCTGCCGAAATTTTCAATAATATTCATGTGTTAAAATTATTTTCATGTGTTGAAACTATATTCGTGTGTTGAATAGAAATTCATGTGTTGAATAGAAATTCATGTGTTGAATAAAAATTCATGTGTTGAATAGAAATTCATGTGTTGAACGGCATTCATGTTTTGAATAAATTGTTTTATAATAAAAATCATATTTTTATCATCTGTATGAACTATATAAAATAGTAGTGTTTTGAAATAAATTGTTTTATCATAAAAATCATATTTTTATCATCTATATGAACTATATAAAATAGTCGTGTTTTGAAATAAATTGTTTTATCATAAAAATCATATTTTTATCATCTATATGAACTATATAAAATAGTCGCGTTTTGAAATAAATTGTCTTACAGTAAAAATCATATTTTTATTGTAAACATGAATTGTTAAAAATAGTGAAGTGTTGAAATAAATGTCTGTTGGATAAAAATGATATTTTTATCAAACGTATGAAAAGAATATGGTTTTGAAATCGAAGAATAGATTATATATATATAAATATAATTAAAATAAATCGAATAATGAAGCTGCAGTTCGTGTTTTGAAACCGTGATTTCAAACGATTAGTGCGGGAGATCCGACCATCGGATTTTCCCGAAACCGAAACCGTTAGGTTCGCTTTGGAAATATCTTTCCAACCACACCAACTTTGTGAAGATCCAACGGTTGGATTGTCTAGAACTTTAAATCAAATCTGAAGAAAAACAGCGCCAGAATAGATTATATTGATATATATATATATATATAAATATAATTAAATTAAATCGAATAACGACGCTGCAGTTTGTATTTTGAAATCGAAACTTCAAACGAGTATACCGGGAGATCCGACCGTCGGATTTTTCCAAAACTGGAATCGTTGGATTCGTTTTGAAAAGATCTTTCTAATGATATAAAATTTGTGAAGATCCAACGGTTAGATTTTCAAGTATGTGTAAATCAAATCTGAAGAAAAACAACGCCACGGCCGCATTATGGCCTGAAGCGTCGTTTGAATGAAATGGCTATTTTTAAAATAAATAAAAATAGCGATAAATTGTGATAAAATATTATAAACGATATGGAATGGAAATAAACTGAATTTGCTCGGTTTATGTGATATTTGATGGTTGATTGCGTTTGGCTTGAATTGCTGTCGAATAATTTAACCATTGAAATGAATTGATTTAAATTCTAAATATACGTGAATTATTTGAAAAGTCCGAGTTAAATATCATTTCAAATAATTGATCGGCGATAAGAAGTCGATGATGAAGACGGTGGTTGAAGACCGGAGATCTTCACCTCGGTTGGATGGTGTAATGATCCGCATTCGCAGAAGGTATTATAATTAATTTATTTAATTATATTAATAGTGATATAGTGAATTAAATGGTCGTGGAATTAAATAAGGTTGAATATTTAATTAAAATAATAAATTAAATAATATATTTAATTCTGAAATAATCAGAATTGGCTGAAATGACGATATGGTGTGAACCGGATCATCTGTGATATTTAATTCAGTTTAGAATTGAATTTGAATAACGAATATATTATATAAATGACAGTTTGAACGTATAATTATATTATAATTAAAATCCAGCTCGAAATTGCGCTGCAGTTCGTAAATTGGCGATTTGAACTTCAACTGAATGTCAGGATTCGTTTTAAGCCGGATTTCTATGAAACAAGAAACGTGTGGAGCTGGTGGAGTATATCTTTCTAGTGGAAGAGAGAAATCGGGATTTCGTCGTATAGATTTTGATTTATGTCCAAATCAAATTTTAGAAAAGTCGCTGTGGAATTCCTTTATAATTTATAAAGGAATTATTTATATTTTAAAAAGGAATTTCAATATAAATCGAATATCGGGTTGACCCAGATTGAAATATCGAGTTAGAAATTCATTTTGGAATATTCTAGAGCTGTATGGTATTCCGCTATGAATATGGACGATAATATTTATTTTTAAATATTTAATTTAATTTTATTTAAATATATTTATATATTTAAATGGGTCATCCAGAGCTTTAAAAAAAATAGCCAGTTTTGCAAACGAAGTCGGAATTCGACGAAACTAATTTTGTTGGATCCGCAATGTCAAATAGTTGTTAGATTTCCAGTTTCGTGATTTTTAGAGTCACTATGTGGTCATATGGATTTTTAGAGTGAAAAACAGTCAGTATTTCGACAGTTAAAAATACGTTGTGTGAGCAAACAAAGTCGGAATTCGACGAAACCAGTTTCGTTGGGACCGTAATGTCGAACTCTAGCTACATGTCCAGTTTCGTGATTTTTAGGCATCATATGTTATCGTACGGATTTTTAGAGTGTAGAGACGAATATAAAATGATAAAAGAAAAATATCTACAAATATCTTTGAAAATATCTAGATATTTTATTTGCCTATAAATACCCTTCACAACCCTAAAACCTAAATCCATTTCTCCATTTGTCAAACCAGATTCCGCCGTAACATTTTCTCTCCAGTAAAAGTTTTGATCCTCCCAAATTCATTCTAAAATCAAACAAAATAGCATAAATCAATATACAAATAGATTTGAGATCCTCTTTCAATTCTCGTCAGCTTGATATGCCATTTGGTGGGTTCGACGCGGATTGGGTTCGCTGTCTTCATGGACAGTAGGTGTTAGGGTTCATGAAATCTTGGACATGGGGCATCAATTCGTGAAATGAGTATCATGTGTGGGTTTATCACAAAAAACCGCACCATTGTGTACAATTTGGGGATAATCGATGCAAGGATGGTTAGGTACTTATATTGTACCGTTAGAAGAAGCTCGGACCGCGATTCGTGTAAAGGAGCCGAGTGCTTCGAGAAGGAGTGGAGGTGATGAAGATTTCAGCTTCGAGTTTGCTGGTGGCGACAAATTCGGATTTCGTTGAGCAAGTGTGGAGGGAGGATCGATTTAGGGGTATCGTGAATGATGAGTTCACAGCAGTATCGGGTTTTATGACATTGGGGAAGAAGGGTGATACTGGGCTGGTAACGTGGAAGTAAGATGGGCCAAGGAATGATAAGGGGGTGAGGCCCAATGGTTTTAATTCTGAGTTTATTTAAATTTAAAGTGTATTTAACTTGTATAAGCAATAACTTTATCATACATGGTCGAAATTCAGCAAAATAAGATCCGACAGGGTCGTATGGACGGGCACTACAACATGAGACTGACTTGAAGTGGATCCGGGCTCGTATGAATTTATGGGGAAATAAATTGTTTGATTCAAATCAAACAAACAGTTTATCGTTCTTTAACGACGAACTGCAAATGTGAGTAAATCTCACTAACTTTTAACAGTTTATAATTTCATGTTGTATTTTTAGAACTGTTAAACGATGGCTGATTGACTGTGTGTTGACTGTTTGATTGAACTGCTAGTCAGTTAGTTGAATTTCTATATTGATTCTGTTTAACCGAATATATCATATGGAACTGAAAGTGATGTTATCTATATTGTTTAACATCTGTGATGCAGGGAAACAGGTTGGAGGAATCCGACTGGATTCCTCAACATTTATTTTACTGTTTTTCATATATTGTGATATATGATGTGATATATAATCTGTTGTCGATTATATGTGTTTGGACGATACTGATCATCGTGATTTGATATGTTGAATACCATAACATACAGAAATGTTGATAAGGGAATATTTTCAAAGTGATATTTGAAAATAAAATATTTATAAATGGAATATTTATAAATAAGAAATATTTATAAATTGGAATATTAATAAATAGGAGATATTTAGAATAAGGGAAAACGTTATAAAAAGGAAACTATATAAGAAGGAAATCATTTTAAAGTGGAGAACCGTTACTAAAAGTAAATCTTTAAAATGTATAAATGTTGTTAAAAAGGAAATCTTTATAAAGCGAATAAAGGAGTTAAATCGAATATGGTATTCGAAAGTAGTAAATCGAATATGGCATTCGAAAGGAGTTAAATCGAATATGGTATTCGAAAGTAGTAAATCAAATATGGTATTCGAAAGGAGTTAAATCGAATATGGTATTCGAAAGTAGTAAATCTAATTAGTTATTCGAAAGAGGTTAGTCAAGTCGAGTCAGTTGAATAGAGTTAAATCAATTAGTGTTAAATCAGTTAGAGAAAATCGAACTAGAGTTATTCAAATGGAGTTATCGAATATTAGTGATTTGAATAAAGTAAAAGGAGTTATCGAATATAGTTTATTCGAATAGAATAAAAGGGGTAAATCGAATATTGTTTATTCGAGTAGAGTTAAAAGGGTTATCGAATATAGTTTATTCGAAAGGAGTTAAGTGAAAAGAGTTAAATCGATTAGAGTAAATCAAACAGAGTTAATCAAACAGAGTTAATCGATTAGAGTTAAAGAAAATGAGTTAATCGAATATAGTTTATTCGAATAGAAAGTAAAGGGAGTTAATCGTATATAGTTTATTCGAATATAGTTAAAGGAGTTAATCGAATATAGTTTATTCGAATAGAGTTAAAGGAGTTAATCGAATATAGTTTATTCGAATAGAGTTAAAGGAGTTATCGAATATAGTTTATTCGAAAGGAGTTAAGTGAAATGAGTAAATCAATAGCATTAGTCCAATAGAGTAAATCAATAGCGTTAGTCCAATAGAGTTAATCCAATAGCGTTAGTCCAATAGCGTTAATCCAATAGCGTTAGTCCAATAGAGTTAATTGATAAGGGTTAATCGAATGGAGTAAATTGAATAGAGTTATCGAATATACCTTATTCGAAGGAAAGAATTATCGAATAAGAGATGATTCGAAGGAGGGTTAAGTAAGGAAGTTAGTTAAAGGAATATAAAGTGATCTTTGCCTATTTCAAAGTTAGAAATGTTGTTCAGTTAAGGTCTGAGAGGTAGTTCTACCCCAACTTGATTGGCTTCGTTTTTAACTAAGGAATAGTTAAGGTTCGGCAGTAAAGGAAATGGTTTGAGTTGGCATCACGATGGTTTGTTTAAACATCTGTCTAATTTCAATGAAGAAGCTTGGGAAATGTTTTCCAAATAACAAAACCAGAAATATTTTCTAATAAGAAAAACAAGAAATGGAAAGGTTTTCCATTGTTAATAACGTATATTTTCCAAATTTAGAAAATAAGAAATATTGAATATAAGGAAACAGGAGATAAGTAAATTAATGAAATAAAGAGATAAATGTTAAATGATGTTTGATCGATATAAATTTCCATTTGGAAATAATATCGTTGTTTGCACACCTGTTTTTCTTCGATAGTTAAATCACAGAATATCGAAGTTTTGACCATTTTAACGTTGTTAATATGGAGAGACCGGTTGGATTATTATCCAAAGAACCACTCTGTATTGGCATAAGCGTTGCGAATCATATATGCTAAAGGAAATTGAAGACGAAGTTATGCAAGGGCTATCCAGTTTACAGAATAGTGCCTTAGTTTCATCCTGTTCCTGGATGACTTGTATGGACAGATGTCTGACAGAGTATTTCCAGACGATCACGTATATTGATTTCTCCAACCCTACCAAGAGTGGAAGCGGAGAAGGAAACTTCTTTTAGCTAACACATAATGTATGGTTGAGGACGTCAATCGGTGATTTGATGGATTTAACGATGTGGCATTCAAAGTGAATCTGGTGTGATGATAAAGCGTAGCTTCTAGCCTCACATCCGGTAAATGACAAAAATCGGGCAGGCAGCATGGCTAAGTCGGTCGCACCGAAGTAGGGTGTATAATCACCTGATCTAGAGTTTCATTTACTTCTCAAAATATATTGTTGATGCTGTCCCATTCGGGAAATGGTTGCTGATCCCAACCGTTGGTGATATACATTCGATACACTCAAGCGAAATGAGTGGTCGGTCATGTGTGGCCGGGTTGCAAGATGTTCTTGTTGAACCCAGTGTATTCCTTTCTAGAGGTACACTAGCGAAAGGTGGTTCCATACCTTGTCATAGTTGGAAATCCATTACCCACTACGTGCTTGCGGTTTTGATTGTATACTATATATGTAGAACGTGAGATGAAAGCGTTTCTGCTAGATGATCATTATATTTTGTTGATAGACATTATTATAATATCAAAAGGATTTGAATATAAAGATATTTGGATTCTCATAAGGGAAAAACCCGTTCCTTTATGCGGCGTGGTCTTATGAGATATCATTTACCTGCTTGAACTGTTTAACTGTTTTACTCAAACCAGTCCCATGACTAACCCGAAGTTTATTTTGTTGTTTTCCCTAAACTCTTGGGTGCCTAAATTTGTACGGGCAGTCAAGTAGTCGGGATTCTACAGATACACTTGAAGAGCTAGAGCAGGAGGATTCAGGATTATATAGCTATAGTTATTTCCGTTGTGTTGTAAGTGCTGTACTTTGATAATGATATGTATATTCAAGTACAGACGTACATTTCAAGTTATGTTATATGAAATATATTCATTCGTTCCGCTGTGGGGTTCGTGTTACTCTGATGTTGTCTTCTTCTTCTTCTATTCTAAGTTTCTATCTTATCTTTCCTCACCCTCTAATTTCTTTCATTAATGATCGGTATTTTTCTATGTTTGGTTAGTCGTCATCGTGTTTATGTCGATAACCAAAGTCACCAAAATCCCGGGTCATTACAGTTGGTATCAGAGCTTAAGTTAAGTTTTACCTTGGCTCTGTGGCGTGACTCAGTAGAGATGGGGTTAGTAATACCCTAGATTGAGTTGAGTGCATATATACGAGTGAGCGTGTTTGTTATTGATATAAAAATTGTTTTATATTGTGGTGATTTATTGGTTGAGTTGTTTATGTGTTCTGGTCGATCAGTTTGATCCACTATATCGGTAGGAGTTACTAAACACTCGAATACGATGGGTCGACACGATATGTTTTGAAAAGAGGGTAAATTAAAATAAGTTTACCTAAGGTATATCTTGATATAGAGAAGATATAAATATCAAGATTATAATATATTGGATATATTGGTTGTGATTATAATCGAGTAAGATTGTAAATTAAATGGTTATGTAAATAACCAATCAACATTCATATAAGTGAAATACGTGAAATCAGATGAGTTGAATCTGAAATTTTAAACCAGAATTTGAATTAAATTTTTTGGAAAATTGGATAAGTGTTTGTAAATGGATTTGGATTAAAAATAAGGAAAATTTAAGATCTTGGGAGATTTTAAATTGTTTTACAAACAGTGTGAATTATATTTTGAAATGAATTTCAAAGTGGAAATGTTTAGAAATGGTTTTATAGTATTGAACTCACTTCGATCGCTGGAAAATAGATTCTGATGATGACAGTTGCATCATCAATATTCATTTTCGAGTTGTAAGTGACGAATTACTACCAGAGATACTGTTTTGAATTTGTTTTGCGAAAGACAAGTGTGTTGAATTTCAAAATAGGATTTATAAAATAGATTTGAATATAGAATTTGAATAAAGAGAATTCAAATGAGATTTGAATAAAGAAGATTTAGATAATGGAGAATTGAATATAGAATTCATATAGAGTAATAATAGAGTTTGAATATAGAAATTCAAATAGAGTTTGAATATAGAAATTCAAATGGAATTCAAATATAGAATTTGAATATCGAAAGTGAAATGGAATTTGAATATAGAAATTCAAATGGGATTTATAATATTAAATTTGAATAGAAATTGAATAGAATTAACTAAGTCGAAAAGGAATTAGTTAATCGAGTTTTGAATTTGAAGTTGAACTTTGAAAGGAGAATTGGATTTGTAAATGGATATTCGAAATCGAATATAGAACTTAAATTTGAAATTTGAATTCAAATTAGTTAATAAGCAAGTTAAAATATATTTGAACATGTCATGTTCAAATATAAAAAAAGTGAAATAGACTAAAAAGTTAATTAACAAATTAATTAACGAATTGAGTCAAAAACGATTAGGTATAGTTAAAATAGATTGGGCAGGCATAAATATACATGAGATAGGTATGGATAAGGTATGAAGGTTTATAAATAGAATGCTTGACGAAAAGGTATGTATTTAATTCATATATGAGATTTTATGCGCCGTATCGGCAAGCCGCTTGGCTTTTTCTTTTTCTTTTGGATTGGTGAGGGCCATGGGAGGCTATTTGAAATATCCCGATGCTCGTGGTACAAAGGAGGTTATGGAAATTTTTTCAGGGAATTTAAGGAGTTGGAATATTTTAAAGATAATTTGATAGTAAGAAATCAACGTATCGATATATATATATATATAGAAGTCGATAAGGAAACGAACTTAGAAATAGAATAGAAAAATCAAAAAGGAAGACTAATAATAAAATCTAGTAAGAATAGAAAGAGGAAGCATATACGTGTTTAAAAGTGAATAAGTAGTTGTATGGTATCGATTATTCGAGTAAGTAGTCATATCTGTTTTGACGTTATAAATGATTATTCAGTCAAGGTCTGAGAGGTAGTTATACCCCAACTTGATTGATTTCATTATTAACAAATAAATAGTAAGATTTCAGGCTCGAAGATCAATGTTGAATAAGAGTTAGTTGAATATAGTATTTGGGTTGTCGTAACGATGTTTTACACAACATCCGTTTTAACCCAAATAAGTGTAAGCTTGGAAATATAATAAAGAATATTTCCTAAGTATAGAAATAAAAGAGATCGGAAAAGAGATAAGTAATTGGAATATTTTCCAATTATAAATAACATATATTTTCTAAGTTTAGAAAATAAAGGAAGGCGATATTCGGAAATGTTTTCCAAATAACATAAAAGGGCAATAAGGTTATTGAAAATATTTGGTTAACAAATATTGATAAAGAAATAGAGAAGTGATTTAACTAATGGAATATTAATTAAGGGCTCAGTGACATGTTCAAAAGGAAAATTTGATTTTTGAAAAGTGTAAACTATTTGAAAACTCCCAAGGAAAGACTGTTTGAATTAAAAACAAATTTAACAGAAATTTGTGAAAGCAAAATTGAATTAAAGTAAAGCCAGTAAAGTGGTAACTGAGATTGAAGTAAAATGATATCAAGACAAATTGGATTGTGAGATTCAAATTTTAAGTGTAATGTGATAATCAAGTTAAGAGTTGGGAATCGAGAAGAAACTCGAGTTGAAATGAAATTTGGCTTGGTAATAAGTGAATGGTTGTGCTGTGGATAAAAGCAGATTGGAATTTGGTTTGGATAACCCTTGTATCCGCTGAATTGATAACAGGTGAAAAGGATATAATGATATGCCGACAAAAGGTACAAGTTTATATTTCTATTGGATATAAGACGTATGAGCCGAATTGGCAAGCCGCATGGCGGTTTGATTTTCTTTTGGGATGGAGATGTCCCAGAGAGGCGAGTTGGAGTTTGACGTATTGACAAGTACGAAGGAGGTGCTGACGAAATTTTTCGAAAAGTTAAGGCGTTAGAAAATTTTCAGGATTTTTTGAAAATTTTCGTTGATAAGAATTAATTAATATTTAATTAAAATTAAATTGGTTCAATTTAAACTGAAGTTAAGAAGTGAACAAATATGTTTTAACCAGTCGATAGGGTCGTCCTCTACCTTTTAGCAATTTCGAGGACGAAATTATTTTAAGTGGGAAAGATTGTAATGACCCGCATTCGCAGAGGGTATTATAATTAATTTATTTAATTAAATTAATAGTGATATAGTGAATTAAATGGTCATGGAATTAAATAAGGTTGAATATTTAATTAAAATAATAAATTAAATAATATATTTAATTCTGAAATAATCAGAATTGGCTGAAATGACGATATGGTGTGAACCGGATCATCTGTGATATTTAATTCAGTTTAGAATTGAATTTGAATAACGAATATATTATATAAACGACAGTTTGAACGTATAATTATATTATAATTAAAATCGAGCTTGAAATGGCGCTGCAGTTCGTAAATTGGCGATTTGAACTTCAACTGATTGTACAGGATTCGTTTTAAGCTGGATTTTTGTGAAACAAGAAACGTGTGGAGCTGGTGGAGTATATCTTTCTAGTGGAAGAGAGAAATCAGGATTTCGTCGTATAGATTTTGATTTATGTCCAAATCAAATTTTAGAAAAGTCGCTGTGGAATTCCTTTATAATTTATAAAGGAATTATTTATATTTTAAAAAGGAATTTCAATATAAATCGAATATCGGGTTGACCCAGATTGAAATATCGAGTTAGAAATTCATATAGGAATATTCTAGAGCTGTATGGTATTCCACTGTGAATATGGACGATAATATTTATTTTTAAATATTTAATTTAATTTTATTTAAATATATTTATATATTTAAATGGGTCATCCAGAGCTTTAAAAAAATAGCCAGTTTTGCAAACGAAGTCGGAATTCGAAGAAACTAATTTTTTTGGATCCGCAATGTCAAATGGTTGTTAGATTTCCAGTTTCGTGATTTTTAGAGTCACTATGTGGTCGTACGGATTTTTAGAGTGAAAAACAATCAGTATTTCGACAGTTAAAAATACGCTGTGTGAGCAAACGGAGTCGGAATTCGACGAAACCAGTTTCGTTGGGACCGTAATGTCGAACTCTAGCTACATGTCCAGTTTCGTGGTTTTTCGGCATCATATGTTATCGTACGGATTTTTAGAGTGCAGAGACGAATATAAAATGATAAAAGAAAAATATCTACAAATATCTTTGAAAATATCTAGATATTTTATTTGCCTATAAATACCCATCACAACCCTAAAACCTAAATCCATTTCTCCATTTGTCAAACCAGATTCCGCCGTAACATTTTCTCTCTAGTAAAAGTTATGATCCTCCCAAATTCATTCTAAAATCAAACAAAATAGCATAAATCAATATACAAATAGATTTGAGATCCTCTTTCAATTCTCGTCAGCTTGGTATGCCATTTGGTGGGTTCGACGCGGATTAGGTTCGCTGTCTTCATGGACAGTAGGTGTTAGGGTTCATGAAATCCTGGATATGGTGCATCAATTCGCGAAATGAGTATCGTGTGTGGGTTTATCAAAGAAAACCGCACCATTGTGTACAATTTGGGGATAATCGATGCAAGGATGGTTCGGTACTTATACTGTACCGTTAGAAGAAGCTCGGACCGCGATTCGTGTAAAGGAGCCGAGTGCTTCGAGAAGGAGTGTGGGTGATGAAGATTTCAGCTTCGAGTTTACTGGTGGCGACAGATTCGGATTTCGTTGAGCAAGTGTGGAGGGAGGATCGATTTGGGGGTATCGTGAATGATGAGTTCACAGCAGTATCGGGTTTTATGACATTGGGGAAGAAGGGTGGTACTGGGCTGGTAATGTGGAAGTAAGATGGGCCAAGGAATGATAAGGGGGTGAGGCCCAATGGTTTTAATTCTGAGTTTATTTAAATTTAAAGTGTATTTAACTTGTATAAGCAATAACTTTATCATACGTGGTCGAAATTCAGCAAAACAAGATCCGACAGGATCGTATGGATGGGCACTACAACATGAGACTGACTGGAAGTGGATCGGGGCTCCTATGAATTTATGGAGAAATAAATTGTTTGATTCAAATCAAACAAACAGTTTATCGTTCTTCAACGATGAACTGCAAATGTGAGTAAATCTCACTAGCTTTGAACAGTTTATAATTTCATGTTGTATTTTTAGAACTGTTAAATGATGGCTGATTGACTGTGTGTTGACTGTTTGATTGAATTGCTAGTCAGTTAGTTGAATTTCTATATTGATTTTGTTTAACATAATATATCATATGGAACTGAAAGTGATGTTATCTATATTGTTTAACATCTGTGATGCAGGGAAACAGGTTGGAGGAATCCGACTAGATTCCTCAACATTTAATTTACTGTTTTTCATATATTGTGATATATGATGTGATATATAATCTGTTGTCGATTATATGTGTTTGGACGATACTGATCATCGTGATTTGATATGTTGAATACCATAACATACCGAAATTTTGATAAGGGAATATTTTCAAAGTGATCTTTGAAAATAAAATATTTATAAATGGAATATTTATAAATAAGAAATATTTATAAATTGGAATATTTATAAATAGGAGATATTTAGAATAAGGGAAAACGTTATAAAAAGGAAACTGTATAAGAAGGAAATCATTTTAAAGTGGAGAACCGTTACTAAAAGTAAATCTTTAAAATGAATAAATGTTGTTAAAAAGGACATCTTTATAAAGCGAATAAAGGAGTTAAATCGAATATGGTATTCGAAAGTAGTAAATCGAATATGGTATTCGAAAGGAGTTAAATCGAATATGGTATTTGTTAGATCAAAATTTGGACCTAACACCCAAATTGTTCTGATTCGTAAAGAATTATAACTGGAGAATGAAGAAAAAGCAGAAAACACACAGAATTTATAGTGGTTCGGCGTTAACGAGCCTACGTCCACTTTATATGTTATCGATTATACTTTGA
Source organism: Allium sativum (assembly GCA_030737875.1). Classification (NCBI taxonomy): domain Eukaryota; kingdom Viridiplantae; phylum Streptophyta; class Magnoliopsida; order Asparagales; family Amaryllidaceae; genus Allium; species Allium sativum. Next base: position 207,377,972 of record CM060918.1, read on the forward strand.
ATGCTAGTACAATCAATGATTTCTCTCAAGCTCACTCTTACAATTGTGATTTCTCTCAGTAATCTCGTAATAAAACTGACAAGATATAGTGGTATGACAGTAATGGTGGAATCAGTGCTCAATACTGCCAAAAGATCCTGAAAAATGCCAAGCTCTGGGCTATTTATAGCAGATTTTGTCAGGCAGATCGCGGTCGCACGTGGCACAGATCCCGAGAATATCGGATCGGATCGCAGCTTGATGAAGAATTAGTCAAATTAGCCGTTGTGGACAGGTGTCACGATCCCCTTAAATATCGGATCGAGCAAGGAGGAGGAATTGGTCAAAGTGACAGTTGGGGAGACGTGTCGCTGGATCCGTGCATTTCGGATCGCTGAAGACTAGCTCGTGTTTGAATAGGTTAGAGGCTTCGCTGTGCGTCGGGGGATCGGATCGGCCTCTGCAGGGTAGTAGTGTAAGTGCAGATTGAGTCGTGTTGAGGTAGTCGGGTCGCTGATGCCATGGGGGCGATCCGATGGGGGGCGATCCGAGAGAGGCGACCCTCTGGTGCGATCCGATCCTTCATGGACTTAAGGAACGTAGTTTCATACTTTCTTCTTATGTGTGAACCTTGGTGGCTTGGTCAAAAAGCTAGCCAACATTTTGCCCCCTCGAAGTATGTTTTATCGATGATGGAACATGCTTCGAAACTGCAGAAATATCTTTTCATAAAGAGATGCAAGTCAATGGTAGCGTCTATTCGGAAGGTCGTGTCACTTACGGAAAGTCGTGTCCCTTTGCTCGCTATAAATATCGGATAAATCTTCAATAATTTCCCTATTTATTGGACAATTTTTTTCTGGGATTTTTTAGAGACTTTGTCGTCGAGTTCACCAGGTAAATTCCTTGAATTTTTCTTTTTCTCTTTTTTTTTTTGATCTGTCGATTCGGCTCACCTAAACGCGATGCGACTCGTGGTGCGATTCATCTGACCCGTTGAGCATCTGGGCCTTGAAACTTGATGGGCTTCTCTACGGATCGTGAGGGATTTTGGTTCGTGGCCCGTCTATTTTCACGGATCGAATAAGACAAAAAGGGGGAGACTAACAGTCGCCCTTTAGTCTATATAAGATGATCCCCATCCTCATTCTTCTCCTCTTCTTCCTTCTTTCGCAGCCGCCGGCAGTTTTCTTGAGAAAAACCGTAACTTTGATTTCCAAATTCCAACCCAATTTCAAACTTAAAAAAGGTAATTAAACAACTTCTCTTTAGTTTCTTCCGTGTTTGCACTGGTTTAGAGAGTGGAGACAGCGGAGTTTTGTAGGATTTGGTGATAGTAAACATGAACGTGCCTGGCTCGGTTCCATGGGTTTAAGGGTGGAGAGGAGAGTTAAGGAAGAAGAAGGAAGGGATGACCAGGTCGGTTCGTGGGTAGGGGCTTCGACTCGGGTCGCGGTAATGGTGAAAGCAAAGAGAGGAGTGGGAGAGCAGTCTTGGATCGGAACGAGGTAGCAGGAGCGGGTCGGACCGGGTCGTGAAAAGTCACTGGTTCACGAGGGAATAGGAAGAAGCGGATCGCGGGGGGTCCTTGCGATCTGTTTCGGTTTCACGATTCGATGCTTTTTCATGAGTTAGTGCTTTTGCCGTGGGTCCATACCCGCTTCACGATCCGTAGATATACCACGATCTGGTCCCTGCTGCGCGATCCAGTTTGATGAACTTGTTACATAAATAATGTGACCTAACTCTGATATATCGATGGACAGTTAGGCTAGAGCCCTCTAGACGAACATTTCTGGACTGATCAGCAGCATAACTTAACAACGGACAACCACTAATGTCTCAGTGATCTTTTAACTTCTATGTTTTTCTTTAATGCATGCACAGGCACACACTTGCACTTTCACACACGGGGGGGAAAGGACAATTATATTCTTATTTCTCATGTTTACTCGCCTAAACAGTAATGTCGGATAATCACTCCCATTCGAGATCTGACACAGAGACGGATCCCGAGGTGTCTGAGCACCACAACCCCATGGTCCCTCCAATTAACCCAAGGGGCGAGGATTCTGGATCTGAATAAGAGGCAACGGAATCAGATCCATCTGAAAGTACCTCACTTGATGAGGAGTCTAAAGTAGACGACCGAGCTCCTGACGAGATTCCTGACGCACTTGGGATAGAGAAATTTACTGATTCTTTAGCTTCCAAACTCGATGACATAAAGCTTAAGAGAATTTGCTTGAGACATGGGATCTCCTAGGATGATGTGAGGACACCCGGCAGCGAAGATAAACCTCACTTAGCTCCGGAAGGGTATATGACAGTCAGCCGATTCATGTGCTGGGTATGAGCTATTCCTCCATTTCCTCCAATCGTCATTGAAACCTTAAAACGATTGGGTATCGCTCCGATGCAGCTTCATCCTAATGCCTACGCGGCTCTATACACTCTATATATCGCATACGCGGAAATCCTACATACCGAGCTTACATTTAAAGATTTAAAATTCTTTTATCTTTTCAAGCATCGCTCCTCGGCAACCCCAAATTTCTCTTTCTTCGAATCGGTAGCGAATAGGAAGGTTCTGTATGACGGATACAGCAACATATGGGATCCCAAGGCTGATTGGTTCTATATAAAGAGACAGGCTGGGTGCTCAAGAAGATGGCTTAAATCAAGTAAACTTTAATCTTTTGACTGAATAACTTGCTTAAGAAATCGAAGCATTAACATCCCTCCTTCTTTTTATGCAGATCACGTCTTTTCCAAGACGGAAGGCTCGGTATACAATAATCGACTGTCTTTTCTTCTACAAAGCAGATCCGATTTTCTAAGGTGTAACACCCCACCTCCGTTAAGGTCACTCACAAAGGGAATGCCTTAACTTTGGTGGAGCATTTTAGTAAACAGAACAGAAACTTACAAGACAGATAAAACAGTACTTGAAATTTTTTAACTTTATTACAGCGGAAACAGAAATCAATATGGTTACATCCTTTCAAATCTCAGAATTCAAGTACAAAATATCAGTCTTGTACAAAAGCCTTCAAAATGCATGGTTTAAAATCATAATCCCCATGGAACGGAAGCTATACAGAGCCAAGCCATACTTTAAGCACTTCAAGCAAAGAGAAATCCGGATCAAGCTAAAGTATTCCCTCCTTGGATAACCTGGGGGGGGGGGGGGAACGGAAGAAAGGAGGCGAAACAACAAGGGTTAGACAAAAAGTCTGGCAAGTCCAGTGACTTTCAGCATGTGAACAGATAATAATAATAATATGACATGAACATAAAACTGGATGAGGGATAACTGTAACAGGTGTAGCAGATATAATAGAAGAACAGAATGACATAAACTATTGCTTTACACTTCTCTGCACTAATACTAGTATAACAGAATTAGGTGTCGCCCTAATGTCTAAACTGAAACAGGAACGGGTACAGAATAATTTAACAGAAATAGAATACTAATAATGGGCCTTTACTACCCGATCAGAAACAGACAGAAGCAGAAACAGATTAATCCCTACGGAAACAGAATGTAGAATTAGGTGTACACTAGTAATGGGCCTTTACCACCCGAACAGACGGTACCACGCAGAAACAGACAGGTGTTACTACCCAACAGAAACAGACGGTACCAATAGAAATAGACAGAACTAAGTGTACCCTAAAACCCTACCCCAAGCGATCGGCTCCCTAACACATAAATATCCTGTGTCGGCCCCACAGTAGGGTGTATCACTCCCTAAAGTGACAACCAATCGGCACAGACCTATTTACAGATGTCACGGCGTCTTACATCCTTAGAGGCAGACCGGGATCCATGCACGCACATGACCCGGTTGGAACGCACCATCAACACTCCTTGCCATTATCAGAATGAACCACTTATAATTAGTTCAGTAAGCGTGCCCGGACCCTACCTACTGTTGGGTCAAAGTTTTGATACCAGAAAGGGTTACTGACTAATATGGGTCCCAAACAACAGATGACACAAGTAATTCCCCTCCTAACCTTGTGTCCCCAGACTAACAGATCTCAGATTAACTTGTTTACAAGTTCAGACATACAGAATTCAGATTTACTAGTTCACAGATTAAGTTAACAAGTTTTCAGACTAACAGATCAGATATACAGATTTTTCAGATTCGTCTAACTTTGTATTGGGCCTACAGATTCATGGACGGGTTTACTACACCTATTAATCCAGTTGGTTTAACCCTATTTCCCCCAATACGTTTTAGACGTCATTCTTATCTTAGATTTGCATTAATTAATTATTAATGCCCAGACCTCTCACATTAGGTCGCTAGCTTGTGGCCGCTGGATGGGCCGGGCGGTTCCGGGCAGACTTCTGCCACAAGCCAGACCTAACCTCGTGTCTTAAGCAGGTTATGACTAACTTCTCACATTAGAACCTATTGTTTGCGGCCACTGGATGTGCCCGGCGGTTCCGGGCAGAATTACGCCGCAAACTCATTCTAACCTCGAGTTAGTCACGTTTATCTTTGCGGCCAATTAATTAATAATTTACCGTTTATGCGCACGCCCAATATATATGCCAATTCAGATTATATCAATAACAGGATGATTATATCAACACAGCAGATAACAGATTTTAGCAGATAACAGATTTTCCAGATTATATGACTTAACGGATTTAACAGATTTAGCAACTTAGCAGATTTTGGCATATAACAGCTTAGGCATTTAAACAAATAAATTTAACAGATTTAGGCACTTTCAACAGACTTAGCGGATGACAGATCTAGCAGATGAATAGATCTAGTAAACTAGGCAGTAGAGCAGAACTAGCAGATTAAGCAATATAACAGAACTAGCAGATTAGACGATATAATAAAACTAACAGATTAGGCAAATATAGCAGAACTAGCAAATTAGGCAATTATAACTGATTTTCATCATTCCTTAAAGTTTCACATATCTTGCCTAATTATAAATTTGGCCTAAATTTGCATGCCTAAATAGTGGTCATGATTCACACTAGGATCATATGCCCTACGTTTGCATTGAATTTGCATGTCACAGATTATGGTCATAATTTACATGTCCCAATTTAGTTCCACTTGCCTAGTACAAAAGATTCACATATAAATTATACCAACTATAGCCACCTATTTCAATGCATGTCATATATTCAAAAATCTCCTAATTAGGTGTTATTCACACTTGATAGTTATCAAATCTTAATATGGATCTTCACACCTAAGTTATAATCCGTTATAAAATATGCCCAAGGATCTAGATCTAACATATGATATGTGTTTTAGTTCAGATCTTAATATTCCAGATTTGCAAGTTATGTATTATCATATGATAATCCCAAACAGTCATATATGCACAGATCTAGATCTAGTTTATATACTCAAATCAGTCACAGATCAGTCCAATTATGCCTTTGATTTATGTTCTAAGTTCCAAGTCCAACCTATGTTCTTTACTCAAATCAATCACATATCGGTCATGCCCAATTTATGCACATTCATTTGATTGTCCCGAACTTTTTAACGTATGTTGATCTCTTATGAGATTGGCTCAGGCTCGTGGTAGCCTGGCTATAGAACAGAAAGAGGAAAGAGGTACAGAATAAAACAGATCAGATCAGAACAAAACAGATATAACCTCAGATTCAGATTTAGAGTTCATGTCACAATCAAAATTAACGTTTATATCGGAAAGTAATTGCACTTGCCTTAATTGGATTAAAGAAAGAACTCTAGTTGTTGTAGAACCGTTGCAGAAGCTCTAATCTCTAATTGAATTTAGGTTGATGTTGATTGTCTTCTAGTTTTGATTCCAGCAGAGTAGCAACGCCATTTTTATTTTTAATTTAGAACAGAGGCAGAGTAGAAGCAGAATAGAATTGTGTGCAGAGAAGGCTGGGTTTGGGGCTGTTTAAATAGGTTTAGGCAGACGAATCTAGACAGAAAACGAGACCAGATACATCAGAACGCACCCAGGCAGAAAAGCAGATTCGGGAGGCAGGTCGACCCCCAGGTCGACACTAGGGTCGACTCTAGGGTCGACCCCCTGGGGGCAGGTCGACTCTAGGGTCGACTATAGGGTCGACCCCCTGGGGGCAGGTCGACTCTAGGGTCGACCACCTGGGGGCAGGTCGACTCTAGGGTCGACTCCCCAGTCGACCTGGTCTGTGCTGTTTAATTTTTTTCTGAACTTTGGGAGGCCATAACTTGGTCATATGGACTCCGATTTACGAAATTTCGGACTCTATTTCGCGTATTTTTCCGAGACGAACGCAATGAAACAGCCCGTTTCCCTTGATTCTGATTTTATATTTTAATTATACTCAGATTTGTAATTCTTAAGTTCACAGAAAATACGGGGTGTTACATTCTCCCCTCCTTAAAGAATTTCGTCTCTGAAATCTTCAAGTTAAGAAGAATGTGTCCTACCATCCAATCACTCATCTACTCAGTCATCATCCACAAGCATCCATTGTCCTTAGAAATTTCTAGTGCTGTATGAACATTTGCAAAAGTGTGTGTATATGTTCCTTATCTAATGCAAAGATCAGGCGGTCTACTGATTCAGTTGACCTCCTTAATGCGAATTATGTCAGTGCCATGAGTCCTATATGTATGCAATTTTCCTATTTGATACATATCATTTCTATATGAGTGCACAACCATCCACTCATATGCAACATCTTGCAACCATCAAACATAACATGTCTCAAACACATGTTTACACCCATTAGGATTCCTATCTATAAGTTGAACACTCGATCGATAGTATACAGTCGAGGAAGCGAGTACAGATAAAACAAAAACTTGATTCCTATCGGACATTGGTTGAGAAAATAATTCCCCTAAGTGTCAACCCCGAAGACCGAAATCAACATCAGATTGACACCCAGAGGGTTACCCTCCTTAGACAATGTGAAAACTGGAAATCTTATCAGATGTATTCAGATATTTACAGACTACTGGTACAGATCAAGTTCCCTAATGATTCTTCGGAATCTAAGCATGATAAAAATCATATACCACAAAAACTTTGAATGTATGCGTCGTACTTGACGTCTAACACAAATATCCCTCAAACCCCAATCTCAAACAGATGAGCCATAACCCTTATGGGTCTAAGTCTACAGCGAAATTCAGAAATAATACTAGTATTAAAGTGCAGAGTATCGATTACAAAATCAAAATACCAGAATCAGAAAAAGTCTTAACTCTATAATCAGATAAAGAAATTAAACCTACTATAGAAATTTTCCTATTTCTATCCTAGCCACTAGCCTCGAGAGTGTTTGCCTGCCCTCCTTGCCCTCGTCTCTTCGGGCAGTCCGTAGTGAAGTGTCCCATCTCTCCACAGTTGAAGCAAGTGCCTTTCCTTTTTCTGCAATCCTTGTTCAGATGAGTCGAGCTCCCATAAGTAAAGCACTTTTCCCCTTCTTATCTTCAGTCTTTTCATCCTTCTTTTGTGTTTCCTTTTTGGGCCCCGCTTTCTTATTCTGTGGTTCTTCCTTCTTTGTCTCTTTCGGGCCCTTGTCTTCCTCGTGCAGTAGTGCCATGTCCACCAATTTCTCGTAAGTCGCTCCCATGGGTACATGGGTCATGGCTAGGCTGTGCAGTGGCTCGTTCAATCCTTTAACAAAACGGAGAGCCTTTTTATGCTGAGTGTTGACTAAATCCAATCCGAACCTAGCTAGTTGGTTGAACTGGTTGACGTATTCCTTGACCGTCATACTTCCTTGCTTAAGAGATAAGAACTTCTCCAGTTGTAAACTCCGTTCAGCTTGCGAGAGAAATTTTGTCTCAAACCTTGTTCTGAAATCTATCCATGTCTCAACCAGCCTCTCGGCGTTAGTGACTTCCCACCAGTAGGAAGCTTCGTCTTTGAGCAGCCATACCGCCAACTATACCTTCTGCCTATCGTCCACCTCGAAGATAACGAATAGATGCTCAGTTTCTTTGAGCCAATTCCTCGCTTCTACGAATGATTCAGTTCCTTTGAAATCCTTCCCACCCATGGCCCTAAAATCTCTACAGATCTTTGAGAAAGCAATTGCACGAGGAGGGGGTGGGGGAGGGGGATCATTTGCTGGACCTGCAGCGGCGGTCCTAGCCTCAAGATATTGACGAAACCAACCGGGTACATGAACACCCTCTGGTATCTCAGATGCTTCAGACATGCTGAAAAGAAAAAGGAAAGGTTCAATACAAAAAGGACTGAAAGAAAGATATATGGCTCTCGGGGATTATGTTTTTCAAAATAAGCTTTATTTTTGAAAATACTTCCTTTTTAAACCTTTTTGAAAATAGTTTTCAAAACTTTTATCTAATCTGGTAACCTTTGGCTCTGATACCAAGTGTAACACCCCACCTCCGTTAAGGTCGCTCACAAAGGAAATGCCTTAACTTTGGTGGAGCATTTTAGTAAACAGAACAGAAACTTACAAGACAGATAAAACAGTACTTGAAAATTTTTAACTTTATTACAGCGGAAACAGAAATCAATATGGTTACATCCTTTCAAATCTCAGAATTCAAGTACAAAATATCAGTCTTGTACAAAAGCCTTCAAAATGCATGGTTTAAAATCATAATCCCCATGGAACGGAAGCTATACAGAGCCAAGCCATACTTTAAGCACTTCAAGCAAAGAGAAATCCGGATCAAGCTAAAGTATTCCCTCCTTGGATAACCTGGGGGGGGGGGGGAAACGGAAGAAAGGAGGCGAAACAACAAGGGTCAGACAAAAAGTCTGGCAAGTCCAGTGACTTTCAGCATATGAACAAATAATAATAATAATATGACATGAACATAAAACTGGATGAGGGATAACTGTAACAGGTGTAGCAGATATAATAGAAGAACAGAATGACATAAACTATTGCTTTACACTTCTCTGCACTAATACTAGTATAACAGAATTAGGTGTCGCCCTAATGTCTAAACTGAAACAGGAACGGGTACAGAATAATTTAACAGAAACAGAATACTAATAATGGGCCTTTACTACCCGATCAGAAACAGACAGAAGCAGAAACAGATTAATCCCTACGGAAACAGAATGTAGAATTAGGTGTACACTAGTAATAGGCCTTTACCACCCAAACAGACGGTACCACACACAAACAGACAGGTGTTACCACCCAACAGAAACAGACGGTACCAACAGAAACAGACAGAACTAAGTGTACCCTAAAACCCTACCCCAAGCGATCGGCTCCCTAACACATAAATATCCTGTGTCGGCCCCACAGTAGGGTGTATCACTCCCTAAAGTGACAACCAATCGGCACAGACCTATTTACAGATGTCACGGCGTCTTACATCCTCAGAGGCAGACCGGGATCCATGCGCGCACATGACCCGGTTGGAACACACCATCAACATCCCTCGCCATTATACGAATGAACCACTTATAATTAGTTCAGTAAGCGTGCCCGGACCCTACCTACTGTTGGGTCAAAGTTTTGATACCAGAAAGGGTTACTGACTAATATGGGTCCCAAACAACAGATGACACAAGTAATTCCCCTCCTAACCTTGTGTCCCCAGACTAACAGATCTCAGATTAACTTGTTTACAAGTTCAGACATACAGAATTCAGATTTACTAGTTCACAGATTAAGTTAACAAGTTTTCAGACTAACAGATCAGATGTACAGATTTTTCAGATTTGTCTAACTTTGTATTGGGCCTACAGATTCATGGACGGGTTTACTACACCTATTAATCCAGTTGGTTTAACCCTATTTCCCCCAATACGTTTTAGACGTCATTCTTATCTTAGATTTGCATTAATTAATTATTAATGCCCAGACCTCTCACATTAGGTCGCTAGCTTGTGGCCACTGGATGGGCCGGGCGGTTCCGGGCAGACTTCTGCCACAAGCCAGACCTAACCTCGTGTCTTAAGCAGTTTATGACTAACTTCTCACATTAGAACCTATTGTTTGCGGCCACTGGATGTGCCAGGCGGTTCCGGGCAGAATTACGCCGCAAACTCATTCTAACCTCGAGTTAGTCACGTTTATCTTTGCGGCCAATTAATTAATAATTTACCGTCTATGCGCATGCCCAATATATATGCCAATTCAGATTATATCAATAACAGGATGATTATATCAACACAACAGATAACAGATTTTAGCAGATAACAGATTTTCCAGATTATATGACTTAACGGATTTAACAGATTTAGCAACTTAGCAGATTTTGGCATATAACAGCTTAGGCATTTAAAAAAATAAATTTAACAGATTTAGGCACTTTCAACAGACTTAGCGGATGACAGATCTAGCAGATGAATAGATCTAGTAAACTAGGTAGTAGAGCAGAACTAGCAGATTAAGCAATATAACAGAACTAGCAGATTAGGCGATATAATAAAACTAACAGATTAGGCAAATATAGCAGAACTAGCAAATTAGGCAATTATAACCGATTTTCATCATTCCTTAAAGTTTCACATATCTTGCCTAATTATAAATTTGGCCTAAATTTGCATGCCTAAATAGTGGTCATGATTCACACTAGGATCATATGCCCTACGTTTGCATTGAATTTGCATGTCACAGATTATGGTCATAATTTACATGTCACAATTTAGTTCCACTTGCCTAGTACAAAAGATTCACATATAAATTATACCAACTATAGCCACCTATTTCAATGCATGTCATATATTCAAAATCTCCTAATTAGGTGTTATTCACACTTGATAGTTATCAAATCTTAATATGGATCTTCACACCTAAGTTATAATCCGTTATAAAATATGCCCAAGGATCTAGATCTAACATATGATATGTGTTTTAGTTCAGATCTTAATATTCCAGATTTGCAAGTTATGTATTATCATATGATAATCCCAAACAGTCATATATGCACAGATCTAGATCTAGTTTATATACTCAAATCAGTCACAGATCAGTCCAATTATGCCTTTGATTTATGTTCTAAGTTCCAAGTCCAACCTATGTTCTTTACTCAAATCAATCACATATCGGTCATGCCCAATTTATGCACATTCATTTGATTATCCTGAACTTTTTAACGTATGTTGATCTCTTATGAGATTGGCTCAGGCTCGTGGTAGCCTGGCTATAGAACAGAAAGAGGAAAGAGGTACAGAATAAAACAGATCAGATCAGAACAAAACAGATATAACCTCAGATTCAGATTTAGAGTTCATGTCACAATCAAAATTAACGTTTATATCGGAAAGTAACTGCACTTGCCTTAATTGGATTAAAGAAAGAACTCTAGTTGTTGTAGAACCGTTGCAGAAGCTCTAATCTCTAATTGAATTTAGGTTGATGTTGATTGTCTTCTAGTTTTGATTCCAGCAGAGTAGCAACGCCATTTTTATTTTTAATTTAGAACAGAGGCAAAGTAGAAGCAGAATAGAATTGTGTGCAGAGAAGGCTGGGTTTGGGGCTGTTTAAATAGGTTTAGGTAGACGAATCTAGACAGAAAACGAGACCAGATACATCAGAACGCACCAAGGCAGAAAAGCTGATTCGGGAGGCAGGTCGACCCCCAGGTCGACACTAGGGTCGACTCTAGGGTCGACCCCCTGGGGGCAGGTCAACTCTAGGGTCGACTATAGGGTCGACCCCCTGGGGGCAAGTCGACTCTAGGGTCGACCCCCTGGGGGCAGGTCGACTCTAGGGTCGACTCCCCAGTCGACCTGGTCTGTGCTGTTTAATTTTTTTCTGAACTTTGGAAGACCATAACTTGGTCATATGGACTCCGATTTACGAAATTTCGGATTCTATTTCGCGTATTTTTCCGAGACGAACGCAATGGCATAGCCCATTTCCCTTGATTCTGAATTTATATTTTAATTATACTCAGATTTGTAATTCTTAAGTTCACAGAAAATACGGGGTGTTACATAAGGATCAAGAAGTGCATTACTGACGAGAATCTTCACAAACATCGCCTTCTGGATATAAGGTTTGGACTTGGTGCAGGCGGCAAACCCTACAAATACGTGCCCCCAACGGAGGGAGAAGGAACATCACGGGCAGCAGAAACAATTAAATTCCGTAAGAGTCCTTCTCCGATAATCATCCAGGATGACGAGGACCTAAACATATTTAGAGGAGATGAGGCCCGTGGTGACAAGTCTAAGGAAATCCCAGTTTCTCTGGGGGTTTCCCCTCAAGGGCCTCTCTTCCGATCGAGCCTGCTGCTCCCGATGATTTGACAGAAGAACAGCTATTAAAAGAGCTGAGCAAAATTCCTTTGCCTGATGATGTATACACACAGGGGGACTTTGAAGGGGATCCATTTTTCCCTGCTTCTGAGGAAACAACTGTTCCAGTTGGAGGACAAGAAACTACTCAGATGAGCCTGACTTCGGGCCCTGGTCTATTAGGGGGAATTATATGGGATGCACAAATCACACGCACTGCCTGACCCCACACTTTTATATCAACAGTATTCAAGGTTTTAATATGCTCTTTTTTCTTTTGCAGGAAAGATGTCTCTCAGGCGGTCTTATTCTTATCGCTCTCTTCGTGAAGGCACACCCAGTGTTCATCCGAATCCCGAGCGTTCTCGCGGCCTTTCTCACAAGCCTACTTCTTCGCAATCCCGGTCTCCACCAAAATCAACCTCTGGCAAGCTTCCCAGTTATTCAGTGCCACTTACAGGGGGAAAACAACTTCCTAAAGAGTTAACCCCTCCGAAGAGTGCACCCTCTCACAGCAGGTCATCAAAAAGACACTACGAGCCCAAGGATAAAAGCAAGGATCTAATCAAGGATTCTGAGAAGGAGAAAAGTGACATTGTCCCTTCCAGCCAGCAAGATTTGGTTGCCCCCGGGTCACGAGATTACATCCATGGTCCCGAGACTCAGGTAAGTTGGAAAAGTTGCGAGAACAATTTCCTAACATCTTCTTCGAAAGGATGATGTTTGTTCCAGCCTTGGAACCAGTCCCTAGGAACTGGGATACTGAAGTCATCGGGCACATTCGCCATGTAGCCAGGCAGTATGAAGTGATGAAGAAACATGCTGTTAATCTTTCAGAGGTCATCCGAACGCTTGAGATGGAAGCACATAGATCCAAAGTGAAGATAGATAACAATGAAAGGGCCAGGACCAAAATGGAGAAGGACTTGGAAGACGCTCAATCCCAACTTACCTTAGCGCGGAGAGATGCTGAAAATTATAAGACTGAATTGGAAAATGCTAAGAAACGCTTTCATTCTGAACTCGACTCAAATAGTCAAGAGAAAATGGCCTTAAAGAAGGAGGTAGAAGATCTTAAAATGGACAACATTGAGTTGAAGACGGCACAGGGCCATTTTGAAGCTGAGAGAGCTGCTTGGGAGGAAGAAAAAGCAAGTTTGAGAGAAAGTCTAGCTTTAGCTAAAGCGGAGAAGGTGATTTTAAATGATCAAGTCGTGGATGCGGAGAGGCGCGCGGCTCTCGCCGAAAAGAATGTTGAAAGTGCCATTGAAATGGCTACTACTTCTAACAACAAGCTCCTCGAGAGAGAAGAGGATATCGAAGGGTTTGAAGAGATGATTTTTGGCTTCCTCGGCCATGTCCTCAAAACCCGTAACATCTCGTGGATCCTGGACTACCACGTCACTTTAGCCAACATATGGGATGCCATCGTCGAGGGTGAGAAGCAGAGATCAGGAGTTGAAGAGATAGACGAAGAGGAGCTAATGAGGACCATTCTAAGGGATAACGAGCCCGAGGATCTGGCAGAAGGCCGGCGCCTAATTCGAGAAGAAATGGAGAAAGAGAGGACCCTGGATAAGGGCAAAAACAAGATTGACGAAGGTTCGAGCTCAGCTGTAGAGCCCAAGGCCTCCGGAGTTGAGGAATACAATCCTGATGATCCACTGATTCCTCTAGGTCCAACTCCTCTTGTTGTCGGAGCTTCTGCCGCTGGCGTAGTTAGAGGATCAGCGGAAGGTATCCCTATATTTTCTCCACAATTTGTCAAGGCTGTCATTACTTGTCGCCGTCTTGCCGAACAATCAACTGAGCTGACCGTTTCTCGTAATACAGGTGGTTGACTAGTCGATAAAGATGCTGAGAAAGAGACGGAGGCAGAGAAGAGTGACATTCTACCAACCGCTAGCGCTAAAGATTCAAAACAACCCGAAGATGCCACGAAGGAGAAGGTCGTCCTCGCTTCCAGTGCTGACGCTCCCAAGGATGACGAAACCATTGATGCCTTGAAAGATATGGACGGGCGCCATGTAGATGATGAGGAGGATATCATCAGTACCAAAGAAGTCGAAGACGATGACGACGAGACTTTGGCCAAAAGAAAGGCTAGGCAGGAAAACCAGCTGGCTTTAAAGAAAGTGGGACAAGAGCCTTTTAACGTAGCTCCTATCTCGGAGTTTAATCCCAAAACTGGGATGGTTCTGAAACTCCAGCCCAAATCCATCAGCAAACAACTTCATTTTGCGAACCCTGATGATTTCCCAGCTTCCTTTACTGATAAAAGAAAGAGAAAGGAGGAGGAGGAGTCTTCTGATGAGTCGGACGTTCCTCTTATAGACAAAAGGAAAAGAAAGAAGGGTGATCAATCCGAAACTGACAAGGCGAAGCTGGAGAAGCAGAAACAGGAGAAGAAGTCCAAGCGTAAATAGGATATTGTCGCTTGTCTATATTTTGTCTTTAGGCTTCCCACTGGCCATGAAATGTAATTGTGAGACTGGCCCTCACTTTTGTTTTAGGTTGTTTTTCACTTTGTAGGCTTGCAGTTTATAAATGAAAGTTTATCTCTTTTGCATCATCGTGTACCTGCATTTAATAAACTTTTCATGCTTAGTCATAGATCATCTGATTATAACTACAAATCAGTCAAGCAACAGAAAGAAAAATTTAAAAATTTCCGTGCTGCATCAAGGTTCATGTGTATATGTATATGGTCCCCAATCAATCGTTAACGTAGCGCTTAACTAGGGCTTATTAAGGATTGATCAGCGTTGTTTGCACGTTGCCCCCTATTTCTGAATATGGGGGACTTAGAAAATTTAATAAGATAACTGTCCTTGTGGTGCTGAGTTTCCGGCACCTTTCTCAGCGCTTAATCATAGACCCTTTTATACTCTCCTTGCGGCCGCCGAGGTTAGAGTTCGAATTCAGCAGTTCATTCGCTCCCCGATCCTTCAGCGGGGAAGGAGCTCTTTCTCAGCGCTCAATCGGAGATGCTTTTATACTCTCTCTGCTCTGGAGAGTTAGAGTTCGAGCTCAGCAGTTCAATCGCTCCCCGATCCTTCAGCGGGGCAAGAGCTCATTCTCAGCGCTCAATCAGAGACGCTTTTATACTCTCTCTGCTTTGGAGAGTTAGAATTCGAGCTCAGCAGTTCAATCGCTCCCCGATCCTTCAGCGGGGCAAGAGCTCTTTCTCAGCGCTCAATCGGAGATGCTTTTATACTCTCTCTGCTCTGGAGAGTTAGAGTTCGAGCTCAGCAGTTCAATCGCTCCCCGATCCTTCAGCGGGGCAAGAGCTCTTTCTCAGCGCTCAATCGGAGACGCTTTTATACTCTCTCTCTGCTCTGGAGAGTTATAGTTCGAGCTCAGCAGTTCAATCGCTCCCCGATCCTTCAGCAGGGCAAGAGCTCTTTCTCAGCGCTCAGTCGGAGACGCTTTTATACTCTCTCTCTTCTCTGGAGAGTTAGAGCGCTATCAATGATATGATTTACTTTATCGCACCCTCAGAGTTTTGACTGGTGACTGTATTCCAATCTGATGGAAGGCACCTATAATTATACGCTTCTGTGATCGTTGCATGGTTTACAGCAATTTCCATAAAAATAGAAAGGCAGCTAAAAAATAGTGCAATAAAGGTAAACGACACACAATATTTTTATAGTGGTTCGGTCGAATCATGACCTACGTCCACTTTATAATTTTTGCTTAAGAAATCGGACTATTCTAGGCAAGTCGTGCCTTGTACATGGTCCTTAATAAAGCAAAAGAACAGATCTGACATCTTTACGTTAGGTACGGCCGTAAATGTTGGGCATTCCACACTCTGGGGGTTTCCTTTCCATCTACGGTCGCTAGCTTGAAAGTTCCATTATCAAGCTTGCACAGAATAGAGTACGGTCCTTCCCACTTCGCGCCCATATGAGTTGGGGCTGGAAAGACACGCTTCAGAACCAAGTCTCCGGGTTCAAAGGTTCGGGCTCGAACCTTTTTGTTGTAGTATCGGGCGACCTGTTGCTTGCATCTCAAGGCACGCAGGTCTTCTTCGTCCCTCTTTTCTTTGATCATATCCAGGGATTCAAGGAGCAATTCGTTATTAATCATCGGATCGTAATAAGTCACTCGGTGAGAAGGTACTTTTATTTCAACCGGGATGACTGTTTCTGCTCCAAAAGCAAGGGAGAAGGGGGTATGTCCTGTTGCCGATTTATACGTTGTCCTGTAGGCCCATAGTGCTAAGGGTAATCATCAACCCACATGGCTCTGGCCCGTTTCAGTCTTCTTTTCAGAATGGACTTAATCACTTTATTTGCCGCTTCAACCTGCCCGTTCGACTGCGGATGCGCCACAGAGGTGTACCGTTTCTCAATGTGGTATTTCTGGCAGAAGTCTCTGAATTCAGTGCTATCGAACTGAGTTCCGTTGTTAGTTATAACGATCTTTGGAATCCCAAATCGACAGATGATGTTTCTAACGAGAAAATTGATCACTCGTTTGGTTGTGATTGTAGTCAGTGGCTCAGCCTCGACCCATTTAGTGAAGTAATCTACGGCTACAATAGCGAACTTCGCTCCGCCCTTAGCTATGGGGAGACTTCCGATGATATCAATTCCCCACATAGCGAAAGGCCATGGGCTCGTCATCGTTTTTAACTGACTAGGAAGTGCCCTAGGTATCTTTGAAAATCTTTGGCATGCATCACACTGTCTTGCGTACTTCGCCGCATCTTTGTTTATGGTAGGCCAGAAATAACCATGCCGCAACACCTTTTTCGCCAATGTTTGCCCCCAGTGTGATCGCCGCATTCACCTTCATGTACCTCCTGCAGCACACGCTTGATGTCGTCATGGGCTATACACCGGAGAAGGGGCATCGAAAATCCTTGTCTGTAAAGAACTCCGCCTTGCAGAACGTATCGGGCAACTTTACAAATTACTTTACGCCTCTCGCTTTTCTTGGTCGGAAGCGTTCCAATCATCAAGAAATTCTTTAGAGGGGTCATCCAAGACTCCCTTTCTGGTTCCGTCTCTAGTACCGGATCAATTTCCATCTGATCTATACTAGGAGACCGTAGTACTTCAACTGGGACTAGCCCGGTCTCTTCAGGATCGTCGAAACTAGCCATCTTCGCCAACTTATCCACCTGTTGATTCTCTGACCGCGGAATATGAGATATGTTGTAGTGATCGAAGCCGTTCAGCAACTCCTTCACTTTCTCCAAGAATAAAATCAATCTTGGGCTTTTGGCTTGGAATTTTTCAGTGACCTGATTTACATCTAACTTGGAGTCGCAAAAGATGTCCAGCTTTGTGATTTCCAACTCCTTTGCGATCCTTAGCCCGGCTATCAGGGCTTCATATTCGGAGTCGTTGTTAGTGGTGTGAAACTCCATCCGGATAGCATAGGATATCAACTGTTTCTCGGGAGTTTCAAGCACTACTCCAGCGCCGGATCTCTTGTCATTCCTAGCGCCATCAGTATACAACCTCCAGGCACTGGGGTCGAGAAGTAACTTTGAGGGGTCAACTTCTTCGTTCGCTATATCTTCCTCCAGGACAGTAAACTCTGCTATGAAGTCGGCTATCACTTGCCCCCGTATTGACCGCCGGGGTTGAAAGTTTAGATCAAATTGACTCAACTCAATGTTCCACTTGAGTAGTCTTCCAGACGCTTCTGGTCTCTGTAGAACTTGCTTGAGTGGATGATCAGTATATACGGTAATGAGATGAGCCTGAAAATAATGTCGAAGCTTTCTAGAGGCAATCAGCAAACTGTACGCCAACTTTTCTATCCTCGGATAATTACGCTCTGCTACCGTCAATTTTTTGCTCACGTAATACACAGGTCTTTGAACTTTATCTTCTTCTCTCACCAATGCTGAGCTGATCGCGTGGGACGACACTGCCAAGTACACGAATAAGTCCTCGTGATCCACCGGCTTAGATAATATCGGAGGTTTCTCCAGGTGTCTCAGCAAGTTCTGAAACGCTTCTATGCAGTCGGGCGTCCATTTGAAGTGGCGTTTTCCTCGCTTTATCAATTCGAAAAATGGGATGCATTTGTCCGTAGCCCTGGAGATAAATCTGCTTAGTGCGGCTACTTTCCCTGCAAGGCTTTGCACATCTTTAATCTGCCTAGGTTCCTGAATGTCTCTAATTGCTGCGATCTGGTCTGGATTAATCTCAATCCCACGAGAACTGACGATGAATCCCAAGAATTTTCCAGAGGCGACCCCGAATGAACATTTTGTTGGGTTGAGTTTCATCCCGTACTTTCGAAGAATGCCAAACATCTCTGCCAAGTCCGTAATGTGATTGGAGGATTGCCTGGACTTAACCAACATGTCGTCGACGTACACTTCCATTATTTTCCCAATCTGGTTGTAGAACATTCTGTTCACTAACCGTTGATATGTAGCGCCTGCGTTCTTCAAGCCAAAGGGCATTACCACATAGCAGTATAATCCCAGATCCGTAATGAAGCTAGTGTGTTCTTGATCTGGAACGTGCATTGGAATCTGGTTATATCCTGAATAAGCATCCATAAAGGAGAGAAGTTCATGGCCCGCCGTTGAGTCCACCAACTGATCGATCCGGGGTAACGGAAAACTGTCTTTTGGGCAGGCTTTATTCAAATCCGAGAAATCGATACACGTTCGTCACTTCCCGTTGGCCTTCTTTACCAGGACTGGATTTGAAATCTAGTCTGGATAGATTGAGTCTCTAATAAATCCATTACTCTTTAGCTTTCCAACTTCTTCTTTCAAGGAAGCGGACCTCTCTGGGCCCAGCATTCGCCTTTTTTGTTTTACCGGAGGATGCTTAGGGTTAATGCTTAATGAATGGCTCATGATTGATGGAGATATACCGCACATGCCTGCGTGGGTCCAAGCAAATACATCCAAATTATCTTTCAAGAAATCCGTCAGTTCTTTAGCTAAATTCGAATTTAACTGGGATCCAATCTTAAGGACCTTCTCTAGGTCACTATCATCAATCGGTACATCCACAGTTGTCTCGTTGGGAGTCGCCATTCTACCCCCAGGTTCTTTGTCCTCTCTGGGATCTATATCCTCGGGCAACTCTCTGGGCGACTCTCCTACGGTTATTCTCTTTAATTGCTATAAGGTTTCCGCCCTTGCGGGGGGAGGAGCGCCCTTGGTTTCTGTGTCTCCTCCGTTGCGGAATAGCTTTAGCTCTGTAATATAACATGCTCGTGCGGCAACCTGATCTCCTCTGACAATACCAACGCCAGCTTCCGTAGGAAACTTCAATAATAAGCACCAGGGGGCTATACAGGCTCTAAATTTTGGAGGGCCAGTCGGCCCAAGAAGGCATTATAGGGTGAATCAATATTCAAAACCACGAAGGGAAGAATTCTCACTCTCTGGCGTTCTCCTTCCCCAAGCGTAACTGGTAGCTCTACATAACCCATTAGAGCGGTGGATGCTCCGTTAAATCCATGGATCCATCCCTCACATGGCTTCAAGTCTTTTATCTCGAGATTCATCTGGTCGAATGTCTTTTTGAAAAGAATGTTGACGGAACTCCCGTTATCCACCAAGACTTTATGAACAATGGCCGGGCCAATAGGTACTGTGATTACAAATGGATCTTCAGTCGGAGCATGGACTCCAATGCTTTCTCGTTCGCGGAAAACGACGTCGTCGGACATCATCTTTTGTTGCTTTACCGGGATGTTGTCCTCAGGGTTGCTACACTCCCCTACCTCGAGGTGTTGCTTGGCTGCATTGACATACTGATCCAATGCCTTGGAACCGTGCCCGGCGAGATAAAGCCCTCCGATTATGGTATTGATAACAAGGTCCTTTCCCTTTTGCTTGGCAGTTGGCCTGACAGCAGGTTGATTCTGGTTCTGATTTGGGGCCTGTACGGCTTGCCCCCTGTCTCTGGGTGTCACTCTGTATTCATCCAATTTTCCTTCTCGGAGAAGCCTCTCGACCACGTCTCTTAGGTGACGGCATTCATTTGTCGAATGGCCATGAATCTAATGGAAGAGACAAAACTTCCCCGTTTCACGTTCTTTCTCCGTCGACTCTCTGGGAGGAGGCCTTTTATTTTGGAGGACGTTGTACGAATCCATGAAGATATTCTCCAAAGTATCGTTTATTGGCGTATAACTCTCAAAAGACCTGGGACGAGTCCTTCTCTGGGAGTCGTTCCCCCGATTCCTCTTCCGGTTGTTGCCATTACTGTTATTATCATTGTTTCCTGACTGACGACCATCCTGGTTCCGGTTTCCGACATTAACCTCGACCTTCCCCGGGCCGTCTCCTATCTGCTTAATGGCGACATTGCTATGGATTTCCTCTTTATCGGCCGTTTTGCCTTTCGGTTAGCATATACCTCCTCCCGGCGTAAGTGTACTTTAGCTTTTTCGTAGAATAACTCTCTAGTATGAGGCGGCTTGCCGGCCAGATATCTCCCAAATTCGGTGTCTTTATCTACCCCATCAATTAGGGCTGCCACAACAGTTGGCTTATGAGGATCTTTGACTTCATTAGCGGCTAGGTTGAAACGGTCTAGATACACCCTCAAACTCTCGCCTGGTCGTTGCTTGACAAGGAACAAGTCAATCATAATCTTCGTCTTTTGTGCATAGATGCGGAACTGTTCCACGAACCTTTAACTCAACTCCCTGAAGCTGGAAATTGATCTTGCTGGTAAGCGAGTGAACCATAATAATGCTACATCCTCCAGGAATATAGGAAATCCTTTGCACTTGACAGCGTCAGAAGCTGCGGCAGCGGTCATTGACCAAGAATATCTCATCAGATGTTGGACGGGATCAGATCTACCTGCGTAACGGTTCATCTGCGGCATGTTGAAGCGCCTTGGGAACGTCGCATCTAAAATGTCATCAGTGAAAGGGGTGTGACTGCGGTCAATTCCCCAATCTTCATTCCGTTGTCCATGGCTATCTGCCAGAATTTGATGGATCATAGCTGCAACATTTGCACTGGTCAGCGGAGGCTCAGGGTCAGCGCTTCTTGCTCGGTGGGGTTCTCTAATCTCTCTTCCAGGAGCAGCCACGAAATCCGGGGCTTGGATTGGGCTTTGCTGCCCCCTGTTACCATGAGCATTTGTACGGCAACGGGGCTGAGGTAGTCTATTATGAATAGGGCTGTCCACACCTCGAGCTCCAGGAGTTGCGGCGCGATCATTCACATTGCGGTTTGAGGGCCCTGCACCCAGTGCCTCTTCTTCCCGTGATGGCAGGGTTCCAAATCGAAGCTGCTCTATGTTCTCAGGCCTCTCATATGGTCGCCGCAAAGGTCTCGGCGATTCCTCTGACGAAGAAGAGTATTCTGGGGTGAGCGGACGAACTGGGGGCGTCCTTTGCCTTGAGAGATCATTAAGCCTTCTATCCATAGCGGTCAAGTTTTGTCGCAGAACGGAGCTCTCCTGCCTTTGAGCAGCCAATTCATCAAACAGCCTCTCCCACATTTCGAAAAAGAGAGAGAGAGATCCCCCTCAGTAACGGGAGCAGAAGGGTCATATTGATCATATTCATTTTCTCTTATGCGCAAAGAGCTTGAGCCAGGTCGAGCGGAGGGGCCAGGACGGTAGGAGCGAGCCATAGGCTCCTTTCCAGGTCGAGTTGTAGTCTGGTCATCAATTTGGATCGAGGTTGGTGGCTCGTAGCGCCCCCCTGGGATCGGTTCGTGGTCACGGCATGCGGAGGATTCGGTGCGTTATCACGGGATCGAGTAACAACGCCTCCAGCTTCGCAGTTCGCAGCGCCACCCTCAAGTCGGATCGTGGTACCTTGATTGGTTCGGTTCGCCCCCCTGTCCTTGCGATCCGTGACCCCCTCGACGACCTGCTCGTGTACACTTTCGCCAACCACTTCATTCGCGACTTCATTCGCTTGCGAAGTTCGCACTTCCTTAGACTTCTTTCCAGCCATGATATCAGATATCGCTGGAATCTTCAAAAATCTGAACAGTGAAGTTTTGGGACTGTTTTCTTCGGACTTTCAAATCCAAATAGTAGAATAGCAATCCGGTAAGCTGAGAATTCAATTCTCAGCGAAAGCACCAAAATGTTAGAACAAAATTTGTACCTAACACCCAAATTGTTCTGATTCGTAAAGAATTATAACTGGAGAATGAAGAAAAAGCAGAAAACACACAGAATTTATAGTGGTTCGGCGTTAACGAGCCTACGTCCACTTTATATGTTATCGATTATACTTTGAATGCTAGTACAATCAATGATTTCTCTCAAGCTCACTCTTACAATTGTGATTTCTCTCAGTAATCTCGTAATAAAACTGACAAGAAATAGTGGTATGACAGTATTGGTGGAATCAGTGCTCAATACTGCCAAAAGATCCTGAAAAATGCCAAGCTCTGGGCTATTTATAGCTGATTTTGTCAGGCAGATCGCGGTCGCACGTGGCACAGATCCCGAGAATATCAGATCGGATCGCAGCTTGATGAAGAATTAGTCAAATTAGCCGTTGTGGATAGGTGTCGCGATCCCCTTAAATATCAGATCGAGCAAGGAGGAGGAATTGGTCAAAGTGACAGTTGGGGACACGTGTCGCTGGATCCGTGCATCTCAGATCGCTGAAGACTAGCTCGTGCTTGAACAGGTCAGAGGCTTCGCTGTGTGTCGGGGGATCGGATCGGTCTGTGCAGGGTAGTAGTGTAAGTGCAGATCGAGTCGTGTAGAGGTAGTCGGATCGCTGATGCCATGGGGGCGATCCGATAAGGGGCGATCCGAGAGAGGCGACCCTTTGGTGCGATCCGATCCTTCATGGACTTAAGGAACATAGTTTCATACTTTCTTCTTGTGTGTGAACCTTGGTGGCTTGGTCAAAAAGCTAGCCAACAGTATTCGAAAGTAGTAAATCGAATATGGTATTCTAAAGGAGTTAAATCGAATATGGTATTCAAAAGTAGTAAATCGAATTAGTTATTCGAAAGGGGTTAGTCGAGTCGAGTCAGTTGAATAGAGTTATTCAAATGGAGTTATCTAATATTAGTGATTTGAATAAAGTAAAAGGAGTTATCGAATATAGTTTATTCGAATAGAATAAAAGGGGTAAATCGAATATTGTTTATTCGGGTAGAGTTAAAAGGGTTATCGAATATTGTTTATTCGAAAGGAGTTAAGTGAAAAGAGTTAAATCGATTAGAGTAAATCAAACAGATTTAATCAAACAGAGTTAATTGACTAGAGTTAAAGCAAATGAGTTAATCGAATATAGTTTATTCGAATAGAAAGTAAATGGAGTTAATCGAATATAGTTTATTCGAATAAAGTTAAAGGAGTTAATCGAATATAGTTTATTCGAATAGAGTTAAAGGAGTTAATCGAATATAGTTTATTCGAATAGAGTTAAAGGAGTTATCGAATATAGTTTATTCGAAAGGAGTTAAGTGAAATGAGTAAATCAATAGCGTTAGTCCAATAGAGTAAATCAATAGCGTTAGTCCAATAGAGTTAATCCAATAGCGTTAGTCCAACAGAGTTAATTGATAAGGGTTAATCGAATAGAGTAAATTGAATAGAGTTATCGAATATACCTTATTCGAAGGAAAGAATTATCGAATAAGAGATGATTCGAACGAGGGTTAAGTAAGGAAGTTAGTTAAAGGAATATAAAGTGATCTTTGCCTATTTCAAAGTAAGAAATGTTGTTCAGTTAAGGTCTGAGAGGTAATTCTGCCCCGACTTGATTGGCTTCGTTTTTAACTAAGGAATAGTTAAGGTTCGGCAGTAAAGGAAATGGTTTGAGTTGGCATCGCGATGGTTTGTTTAAACATCTGTCTAAGTCCAATGAAGAAGCTTGGGAAATGTTTTCCAAATAAGAAACCAGAAATGTTTTCTAATAAGGAAAACAAGAAATGGAAATGTTTTCCATTGTTAATAACGTATATTTTCCAAATTCAGAAAATAAGAAATATTGAATATAGGGAAATAGGAGATAAGTAAATTAATGAAATAAAGAGATAAATGTTAAATGATGTTTGATCGATATAAATTTCCATTTGGAAATTATATCGTTGTTTGCACACCTGTTTTTCTTCGATAGTTAAATCAAAGACTATCGAAGTTTTGAACATTTTAACGTTGTTAATATAGAGAGACCGGTTGGATTATTATCCAAAGAACCACTCTGTATTGGCATAAGCGTTGCGAATCATATATGCCAAAGGAAATTGAAGACGGAGTTATGCAAGGGCTATCCTGTTTACAGAATAGTGCCTTCGTTTCATCCTGTTCCTGGATGATTTGTATGGACGGATGTCTGACAGAGTATTTCCAGACGATCACGTATATTGATTTCTCCAACCCTACCAAGAGTGGAAGCGGAGAAGGAAACTTCTTTTAGCTAACACATAATGTATGGTTGAGGACGTCTATCGGTGATTTCATGGATTTAACGATGTGGCATTCAAAGTGAATCTGGTGTGAAGATAAAGCGTAGCTTCTAGCCTCACATCCGGTAAATGACAGAAATCGGGCAGGCAGCATGGCTAAGTCGGTCACACCGAAGTAGGGTGTATAATCACCTGATCTAGAGTTTCATTTACTTCTTAAAATCTATTGTTGATGCTGTCCCATTCGAGAAACGGTTGCTGATCCCAACCGTTGGTGATATACATTCGATACACTCAAGCGAAATGAGTGGTCGGTCATGTGTGGCCGGGTTGCAAGATGTTCTTGTTGAACCCAGTGTATTCTTTCTAGAGGTATACTAGCGAAAGATGGTTCCATACCTTGTCATAGTTGGAAATCCATTACCCACTACGTGCTTGCGGTTTTGATTGTATACTATATATGTAGAACGTGAGATGAAAGCGTTTCTGCTGGATGATTATTATATTTTGTTGATAGACATTATTATAATATCAAAAGGTTTTGAATATAAAGATATTTGGATTCTCATAAGGGAAAAACCCGTTCCGTTATGCGGCGTGGTCTTATGAGATATCATTTACCTGCTTGAACTATTTAACTGTTTTACTCATACCAGTCCCATGACTGACCCAAAGTTTATTTTGTTGTTTTCCCTAAACTCTTGGGTGCCTAAATTTGTACGGGCAGTCAAGTAGTCTAGATTTTACAGATACACTTGAAGAGCTGGAGCAGGAGGCTTTAGGATTATATAGCTATAGTTATTTCCGCTGTGTTGTAAGTGTTGTACTTTGATAATGATATGTATATTCAAGTACAGATGTATATTTCAAGTTATGTTATATGAAATATATTTATTCGTTCTGCTGTGAGGTTCGTGTTACTCTGATGTTGTGTTCTTCTTCTTCTTCTTCTATTCTAAGTTTCTATCTTATCTTTCCTCACCCTCTAATTTCTTTCATTAATGATCGGTATTTTTCAATGTTTGGTTAGTCGTCATCGTGTTTATGTCGATAACCAAAGTCACCAAAATCCCGGGTCATTACAGTTGGTATCAGAGCTTAAGTTAAGTTTTACCTTGGCTTTGTGGCGTGACTCGGTAGAGATGGGGTAAGTAATACCCTAGATTGAGTTGAGTGTATATATACGAGTGAGCGTATTTGTTATTGATATAAAAATTGTTTTATATTGTGATGATTTATTGGTTGAGTTGTTTATGTGTTCTGGTCGATCAGTTTGATCCACTGTATCGGTAGGAGTTACTAAACACTCGAATACGATGGGTCGACACGATATGTTTTGAAAAGAGGGTAAATTAAAATAAGTTTACCTAAGGTATATCTTGATATAGAGAAGATATAAATATCAAGATTATAATATATTGGATATATTGGTTGTGATTATAATCGAGTAAGATTGTAAATTAAATGGTTATGTAAATAACCAAACAGAATTCATATAAGTGAAATACGTGAAATCAGATGAGTTGAATCTGAAATTTTAAACCAGAAATTGAATTAAAATTTCTGGAAAATTGGATAAGTGTTTTTAAATGGATTTGGATTAAAAATAAGGAAAATTTAAGATCCTGGGAGATTTTAAATTGTTTTACAAGCAGTGTGAATTATATTTTGAAATGAATTTCAAAGTGGAAATGTTTAGTAATGGTTTTAAAGTATTGAACTCACTTCGATCGCTGGAAAATAGATTCTGATGATGACAGCTGCATCATCAATATTCATTTTCGAGTTGTAAGTGACGAATTACTACCAGAGATACTGTTTTGAATTTATTTTGGGAAAGACAAGTGTGTTGAATTTCAAAATGGGATTTATAAAATAGATTTTAATATAGAATTTGAATAAAGAGAATTCAAATGAGATTTGAATAAAGAAGATTTAAATAATGGAGAATTGAATATAGAATTCATATAGAGTAATAATAGAGATTGAATATAGAAATTCAAATAGAGTTTGAATATAGAAATTCATATGGAATTCAAATATAGAATTTGAATATCGAAAGTGAAATGGAATTTGAATATAGAAATTCAAATGGGATTTATAATATAAAATTTGAATAGAAATTGAATAGAATTAACTAAGTCGAAGAGGAATTAGTTAATCGAGTTTTGAATTTGAAGTTGAACTTTGAAAGGAGAATTGGATTTGTAAATGGATATTCGAAATTGAATATAGAACTTAAATTTGAAATTTGAATTCAAATTAGTTAATAAGCATGTTAAAATATATTTGAACATGTCATGTTCAAATATAAAAAAGTGAAATAGACTAAAAAGTTAATTAACAAATTAATTAACGAATTGAGTCAAAACGATTAGGTATAGTTAAAATAGATTGGGCAGGCATAAATATACATGAGATAGGTATGGATAAGGTATGAAGGTTTATAAATAGAATGCTCGACGAAAAGGTATGTATTTAATTCATATATGAGATTTTATGCGCCGTATCGGCAAGCCGCTTGGCTTTTTCTTTTGGATTGGTGAGGGCCATGGGAGGCTATTTGAAATATCCCGATGCTCCTGGTACAAAGGAGGTTATGGAAAATTTTTCCGGGAATTTATGGAGTTGGAATATTTTTAAGATAATTTGATAGTTAGAAATCAACGTATCGATATATATATATAGAAGTCAATAAGGAAACGAACTTAGAAATAGAATAGAAAAATCAAAAAGGAAGACTAGGAATAAAATCTAGTAAGAATAGAAAGAGGAAGCGTATACGGTTTAAAAGTGAATAAGTAGTTGTATTGTATCGATTATTTCGAGTAAGTAGTCATATCTGTTTTGACGTTATAAATGATTATTCAGTCAAGGTCTGAGAGGTAGTTATACCCCAACTTGATTGATTTCATTATTAACAAATAAATAGTAAGATTTCAGGCTCTAAGATCAATGTTGAATAAGAGTTAGTTGAATATAGTATTTGGGTTGTCGTAACGATGTTTTACACAACATCCGTTTTAACCCAAATAAGTGTAAGTTTGGAAATATAATAAAGAATATTTCCTAAGTATAGAAATAAAAGAGATCGGAAAAGAGATAAGTAATTGGAATATTTTCCAATTATAAATAGCATATATTTTCTAAGTTTAGAAAATAAAGGAAGGCGATATTCGGAAATGTTTTCCAAATAACATAAAAGGGCAATAAGGTTATTGAAAATATTTGGTTAACAAATATTGATAAAGAAATAGAGAAGTGATTTAACTAATGGAATATTAATTAAGGGCTCAGTGACATGTTCAAAAGGAAAATTTGATTTTTGAAAAGTGTAAACTATTTGAAAACTCCCAAGGAAAGACTGTTTGAATTAAAAACAAATTTAACAGAAATTTGTGAAAGCAAAATTGAATTAAAGTAAAGCCAGTAAAGTGGTAACTGAGATTGAAGTAAAATGATATCAAGACAAATTGGATTGTGAGATTCAAATTTGAAGTGTAAT
The DNA here is from genome assembly GCA_030737875.1 of Allium sativum. NCBI lineage: Eukaryota > Viridiplantae > Streptophyta > Magnoliopsida > Asparagales > Amaryllidaceae > Allium > Allium sativum. The sequence goes on from CM060918.1 coordinate 207,406,009, forward strand.
GTGATAATCAAGTTAAGAGTTGGGAATCGAGAAGAAACTCGAGTTGAAATGAAATTTGGCTTGGTAATAAGCGAATGGTTGTGTCGTGGATAAAAGCAGATTGGAATTTGGTTGGGATAACCCTTTTATCCGCTGAATTGATAACAGGTGAAAAGGATATAATGATATGCCGACAAAAGGTACAAGTTTATATTTCTATTGGATATAAGATGTATGAGCCGAATTGGCAAGCCGCTTGACTATTTGATTTTCTTTTGGGATGGAGATGGCCCAGAGAGGCGAGTTGGAGTTTAACGTATTGACAAGTACGAAGGAGGTGCTGGCAAAAAATTTCGAAAAGTTAAGGCGTTAGAAAATTTTCAGGATTTTTTGAAAAATTTCGTTGATAAGAATTAATTAATATTTAATTAAAATTAAATTGGTTCAATTTAAACTGAAGTTAAGAAGTGAACAAATATGTTTTAACCAGTCGATAGGGTCGTCCTCTACCTTTTAGCAATTTCGAGGACGAAATTATTTTAAGTGGGAAAGATTGTAATGACCCGCATTCGCAGAGGGTATTATAATTAATTTATTTAATTATATTAATAGTGATATAGTGAATTAAATGGTCGTGGAATTAAATAAGGTTGAATATTTAATTAAAATAAAAAAATTAAATAATATATTTAATTCTGAAATAATCAGAATTGGCTGAAATGACGATATGGTGTGAACCGGATCATCTGTGATATTTAATTCAGTTTAGAATTGAATTCGAATAACGAATATATTATATAAACGACAGTTTGAACGTATAATTATATTATAATTAAAATTGAGCTTGAAATGGCGCTGCAGTTCGTAAATTGGCGATTTGAACTTCAACTGAATGTACAGGATTCGTTTTAAGCCGGATTTCTGTGAAACAAGAAACGTGTGGAGCTGGTGGAGTATATCTTTCTAGTGGAAGAGAGAAATCGGGATTTCGTCGTATAGATTTTGATTTATGTCCAAATCAAATTTTAGAAAAGTCGCTGTGGAATTCCTTTATAATTTATAAAGGAATTATTTATATTTTAAAAAGGAATTTCAATATAAATCGAATATCGGTTTGACCCAGATTGAAATATCGAGTTAGAAATTCATATAGGAATATTCTAGAGCTGTATGGTATTCCACTGTGAATATGGACGATAATATTTATTTTTAAATATTTAATTTAATTTTATTTAAATATATTTATATATTTAAATGGGTCATCCAGAGCTTTAAAAAAATAGCTAGTTTTGAAAACGAAGTCGGAATTCGACGAAACTAATTTTGTTGGATTCTCAATGTCAAATAGTTGTTATATTTCCAGTTTCGTGATTTTTAGAGTCACTATGTGGTCGTACGGATTTTTAGAGTGAAAAACAATCAGTATTTCGACAGTTAAAAATACGCTGTGTGAGCAAACGGAGTCGGAATTCGACGAAACCAGTTTCGTTGGGTCCGTAATGTCGAACTCTAGCTCCATGTCCAGTTTCGTGATTTTTAGGCATCATATGTTATCGTACGGATTTTTAGAGTGCAGAGACGAATATAAAATGATAAAAGAAAAATATCTACAAATATCTTTGAAAATATCTAGATATTTTATTTGCCTATAAATACCCATCACAACCCTAAAACCTAAATCCATTTCTCCATTTGTCAAACCAGATTCTGCCGTAACATTTTCTCTCCAGTAAAAGTTTTGATCCTCCCAAATTCATTCTAAAATCAAACAAAATAGCATAAATCAATATACAAATAGATTTGAGATCCTCTTTCAATTCTCGTCAGCTTGGTATGCCATTTGGTGGGTTCGACATGGATTGGGTTCGCTGTCTTCATGGACAGTAGGTGTTAGTGTTCATGAAATCTTGGATATGGGGCATCAATTCGTGAAATGAGTAACGTGTGTGGGTTTATCACAGAAAACCGCACCATTGTGTACAATTTGGGGATAATCGATGCAAGGATGGTTCGGTACTTATACTGTACCGTTAGAAGAAGCTCGGACTGCGATTCGTGTAAAGGAGCCGAGTGCTTCGAGAAGGAGTGGAGGTGATGAAGATTTTAGCTTCGAGTTTGCTGGTGGCGACAGATTCGGATTTCGTTGATCAAGTGTGGAGGGAGGATCGATTTGGGGGTATCGTGAATGATGAGTTCACAGCAGTATCGGGTTTTACGACATTGGGGAAGAAAGGTGGTACTGGGTTGGTAATGTGGAAGTAAGATGGGCCAAGGAATGATAAGGGGGTGAGGCCCAACGGTTTTAATTCTGAGTTTATTTAAATTTAAAGTGTATTTAACGTGTATAAGCAATAACTTTATCATACGTGGTCGAAATTCAGCAAAACAAGATCCGACAGGATCGTATAGACGGGCACTACAACATGAGACTGACTGGAAGTGGATCGGGGCTCGTATGAATTTATGGCGAAATAAATTGTTTGATTCAAATCAAACAAATAGTTTATCGTTCTTCAACGATGAACTTTAAATGTGAGTAAATCTCACTAACTTTGAACAGTTTATAATTTCATGTTGTATTTTAAGAACTGTTAAATGATGGCTGATTGACTGTGTGTTGACTGTTTGATTGAACTGCTAGTGAGTTAGTTGAATTTCTATATTGATTCTGTTTAACAGAATATATCATATGGAACTGAAAGTGATGTTATCTATATTGTTTAACATCTGTGATGCAGGGAAACAGGTTGGAGGAATCCGACTGGATACCTCAACATTTATTTTACTGTTTTTCATATATTGTGATATATGATGTGATATATAATCTATTGTCGATTATATGTGTTTGGACGATACTGATCATCGTGATTTGATATGTTGAATACCATAACATACCGAAATGTTGATAAGGGAATATTTTCAAAGTGATATTTGAAAATAAAATATTTATAAATGGAATATTTATAAATAAGAAATATTTATAAATTGGAATATTTATAAATAGGAGATATTTAGAATAAGGGAAAACGTTATAAAAAAGGAAACTGTATAAGAAGGAAATCATTTTAATGTGGAGAACCGTTACTAAAAGTAAATCTTTAAAATGAATAAATGTTGTTAAAAAGGACATCTTTATAAAGCGAATAAAGGAGTTAAATCGAATATGGTATTCGAAAGTAGTAAATCAAATATGGTATTCGAAAGGAGTTAAATCGAATATGGTATTCGAAAGTAGTAAATCGAATATGGTATTCGAAAGGAGTTAAATCGAATATGGTATTCGAAAGTAGCAAATCGAATTAGTTATTCGAAAGGGGTTAGTCGAGTCGAGTCAGTTGAATAGAGTTAAACCAGTTAGAGTTAAATCAGTTAGAGTAAATCGAACTAGAGTTATTCAAATGGAGTTATCTAATATTAGTGATTTGAATAAAGTAAAAGGAGTTATCGAATATAGTTTATTCAAATAGAATAAAAGGGGTAAATCGAATATGGTTTATTCGAGTAGAGTTAAAAGGGTTATCGAATATAGTTTATTCGAAAGGAGTTAAGTGAAAAGAGTTAAATCGATTAGAGTAAATCAAACAGAGTTAATCGATTAGAGTTAAAGCAAATGAGTTAATCGAATATAGTTTATTCGAATAGAAAGTAAAGGGAGTTAATCAAATATAGTTTATTCGAATAGAGTTAAAGGAGTTAATCGAATATAGTTTATTCGAATAGAGTTAAAGGAGTTATCGAATATAGTTCATTCGAAAGGAGTTAAGTGAAATGAGTAAATCAATAGCGTTAGTCCAATAGAGTAAATCAATAGCGTTAGTCCAATAGAGTTAATCCAATAGCGTTAGTCCAATAGAGTTAATCCAATAGCGTTAGTCCAATTGAGTTAATTGATAAGGGTTAATCGAATAGAGTAAATTGAATAGAGTTATCGAATATACCTTATTCGAAGGAAAGAATTATCGAATAAGAGATGATTCGAAGGAGGGTTAAGTAAGGAAGTTAGTTAAAGGAATATAAAGTGATCTTTGCCTATTTCAATTATAGAAATGTTGTTCAGTTAAGGTCTGAGAGGTAGTTCTACCCCAACTTGATTGGCTTCGTTTTTAACTAAGGAATAGTTAAGGTTCGGCAGTAAAGGAAATGGTTTGAGTTGGCATCGCGATGGTTTGTTTAAACATCTGTCTAAGTCCAATGAAGAAGCTTGGGAAATGTTTTCCAAATAAGAAACCAAAAATGTTTTCTAATAAGGAAAACAAGAAATGGAAAGGTTTTCCATTGTTAATAACGTATATTTTCCAAATTTAGAAAATAAGAAATATTGAATGTAGGGAAACAGGAGATAAGTAAATTAATGAAATAAAGAGATAAATGTTAAATGATGTTTGATTGATATAAATTTCCATTTGGAAATAATATCGTTGTTTGCACACCTGTTTTTCTTCGATAGTTAAATCACAGAATATCGAAGTTTTGACCATTTTAACGTTGTTAATATGGAGAGACCGGTTGGATTATTATCCAAAGAACCACTCTGTATTGGCATAAGCATTGCGAATCATATATGCCAAAGGAAATTGAAGACAGAGTTATGCAAGGGCTATCCTGTTTACAGAATAGTGCGTTCGTTTCATCCTGTTCCTGGATGACTTGTATGGACGGATGTCTGACAGAGTATTTCCAGACGACCACGTATATTGATTTCTCCAACCCTACCAAGAGTGGAAGCGGAGAAGGAAACTTCTTTTAGCTAACACATAATGTATGGTTGAGGACGTCAATCAGTGATTTGATGGATTTAACGATGTGGCATTCAAAGTGAATCTGGTGTGATGATAAAGCGTAGCTTCTAGCCTCACATCCGGTAAATGACAAAAATCGGGAAGGCAGCATGGCTAAGTCGGTCGCACCGAAGTAGGGTGTATAATCACCTGATCTAGAGTTTCATTTACTTCTCAAAATCTATTGTTGATGCTGTCCCATTCGGGAAACGGTTGCTGATCCCAACCGTTGGTGATATACATTCGATGCACTCAAGCGAAATGAGTGGTCGGTCATGTGTGGCCGGGTTGCAAGATGTTCTTGTTGAACCCTGTGTATTCCTTTCTTGAGGTACACTAGCGAAAGGTGGTTCCATACCTTGTTATAGTTGGAAATCCATTACCCACTACGTGCTTGCGGTTTTGATTGTATACTATATATGTAGAACGTGAGATGAATGCGTTTCTGCTAGATGATTATTATATTTTGTTGATAGACATTATTGTAATATCAAAAGGTTTTGAATATAAAGATATTTGGATTCTCATAAGGGAAATACCTGTTTCGTTATGCAGCGTAGTCTTATGAGATATCATTTACCTGCTTGAACTGTTTAACTGTTTTACTCATACCAGTCCCATGACTGACCCGAAGTTTATTTTGTTGTTTTCCCTAAACTCTTGGGTGCCTAAATTTGTACGGGCAGTCAAGTAGTCGGGATTTTACAGATACACTTGAAGAGCTGGAGCAGGAGGCTTCAGGATTATATAACTATAGTTATTTCCGCTGTGTTGTAAGTGCTGTACTTTGATAATGATATGTATATTCAAGTACAGATGTATATTTAAAGTTATGTTATATGAAATATATTTATTCGTTCCGCTGTGAGATTCGTGTTATTCTGATGTTGTGTTCTTCTTCTTCTTCTATTCTAAGTTTCTATCTTATCTTTCCTCACCCTCTAATTTCTTTCATTAATGATTGGTATTTTTCGATGTTTGGTTAGTCGTCATCGTGTTTATGTCGATAACTAAAGTCACCAAAATCCCGGGTCATTACAGTTGGTATCAGAGCTTAAGTTAAGTTTTACCTTGGCTCTGTGGCGTGACTTAGTAGAGATGGGGCTTGTAATACCCTAGATTGAGTTGAGTGTATATATACGAGTGAGCATATTTGTTATTGATATAAAAATTGTTTTATATTGTGGTGATTTATTGGTTGAGTTGTTTATGTGTTCTGGTCGATCAGTTTGATCCACTGTATCGGTAGGAGTTACTAAACACTCAAATACGTTGGGTCGACACGATATGTTTTGAAAAGAGGGTAAATTAAAATAAGTTTACCTAAGGTATATCTTGATATAGAGAAAATATAAATATCAAGATTATAATATATTGGATATATTGGTTGTGATTATAATCGAGTAAGATTGTAAATTAAATGGTTATGTAAATAACCAATCATAATTCATATAAGTGAAATACGTGAAATCAGATGAGTTGAATCTGAAATTTTAAACCAGAAATTGAATTAAAATTTCTGGAAAATTGGATAAGTGTTTTTGAATGGATTTGGATTAAAAATAAGGAAAATTTAAGATCCTAGGAGATTTTAAATTGTTTTACAAGCAGTGTGAATTATATTTTGAAATGAATTTCAAAGTGGAAATGTTTAGAAATGGTTTTATAGTATTGAACTCACTTCGATCGCTGGAAAATAGATTCTGATGATGACAGCTGCATCATCAATATTCATTTTCGAGTTGTAATTGACGAATTACTACCAGAGATACTGTTTTGAATTTGTTTTGGGAAAGACAAGTGTGTTGAATTTCAAAATGGGATTTATAAAATAGATTTGAATATAGAATTTGAATAAAGAAAATTCAAATGAGATTTGAATAAAGAAGATTTAAATAACGGAGAATTGAATATAGAATTCATATAGAGTAATAATAGAGTTTGAATATAGAAATTCAAATAGAGTTTGAATATAAAAATTCAAATGGAATTCAAATATAGAATTTGAATATCGAAAGTGAAATGGAATTTGAATATAGAAATTCAAATGGGATTTATAATATAAAATTTGAATAGAAATTGAATATAATTAACTAAGTCGAAGAGGAATTAGCTAATCGAGTTTTGAATTTGAAGTTGAACTTTGAAAGGAGAATTGGATTTGTAAATGGATATTCGAAATCGAATATAGAACTTAAATTTGAAATTTGAATTCAAATAAGTTAGTAAGCAAGTTAAAATATATTTGAACATGTCATGTTCAAATATAAAAAAAGTGAAATAGACTAAAAAGTTAATTAAAAAATTAATTAACGAATTGAGTCAAAACGATTAGGTATAGTTAAAATAGATTGGGCAGGCATAAATATATATGAGATAGGTATGGATAAGGTATGAAGGTTTATAAATAGAATGCTCGACGAAAAGGTATGTATTTAATTCATATATGAGATTTTATGCGCCGTATCGGCAAGCCGCTTGGCTTTTTCTTTTGGATTGGTGAGGGCCATGGGAGGCTATTTGAAATATCCCGATGCTCGTGGTACAAAGGAGGTTATGGAAAAAAATTCAGGGAATTTAAGGAGTTGGAATATTTTTAAGATAATTTGATAGTTAGAAATCAACGTATCGATATATATATAGAAGTCGATAAGGAAACGAACTTAGAAATAGAATAGAAAAATCAAAAAGGAAGACTAAGAATAAAATCTAGTAAGAATAGAAAGAGGAAGCGTATACGTGTTTAAAAGTGAATAAGTAGTTGTATGGTATCGATTATTCGAGTAAGTAGTCGTATCTGTTTTGACGTTATAAATGATTATTCGGTCAAGGTCTGAGAGGTAGTTATACCCCAACTTGATTGATTTCATTATTAACAAATAAATAGTAAGATTTCAGGCTCGAAGATCAATGTTGAATAAGAGTTAGTTGAATATAGTATTTGGGTTGTCGTAACGATGTTTTACACAACATCCGTTTTAACCCAAATAAGTGTAAGCTTGGAAATATAATAAAGAATATTTCCTAAGTATAGAAATAAAAGAGATCGGAAAAGAGATAAGTAATTGGAATATTTTCCAATTATAAATAGCATATATTTTCTAAGTTTAGAAAATAAAGGAAGGCGATATTGGGAAATGTTTTCCAAATAACATAAAAGGGCAATAAGGTTATTGAAAATATTTGGTTAACAAATATTGATAAAGAAATAGAGAAGTGATTTAACTAATGGAATATTAATTAAGGGCTCAGTGACATGTTCAAAAGGAAAATTTGATTTTTGAAAAGTGTAAACTATTTGAAAACTCCCAAGTAAAGACCGTTTGAATTAAAAACAAATTTAATAGAAATTTGTGAAAGCAAAATTGAATTAAAGTAAAGCCATTAAAGTGGTAACTGAGACTGAAGTAAAATGATATCAAGACAAATTGGATTGTGAGATTCAAATTTGAAGCGTAATGTGATAATCAAGTTAAGTGTTGGGAATCGAGAAGAAACTCGAGTTGAAATGAAATTTGGCTTGGTAATAAGCGAACGGTTGTGTCGTGGATAAAAGCAGATTGGAATTTGGTTGGGATAACCCTTGTATCCGCTGAATTGATAACAGGTGAAAAGGATATAATGATACGCCGACAAAAGGTACAAGTTTATATTTCTATTGGATATAAGATGTATGAGCCGAATTGGTAAGCCGCTTGGCTGTTTGATTTTCTTTTGGGATGGAGATGGCCCAGAGAGGCGAGTTGGAGTTTGACGTATTGACAAGTACGAAGGAGGTGCTGACGAAATTTTTCGAAAAGTTAAGGCGTTAGAAAATTTTCAGGATTTTTTGAAAATTTTCGTTGATAAGAATTAATTAGTATTTAATTGAAATTAAATTGGTTCAGTTTAAACTGCAGTTAAGAAGTGAACAAATATGTTTTAACCAGTCGATAGGGTCGTCCTCTACCTTTTAGCAATTTCGAGGACGAAATTATTTTAAGTGGGAAAGATTGTAATGACCCGCATTCGCAGAGGGTATTATAGTTAATTTATTTAATTATATTAATAGTGATATAGTGAATTAAATGGTCGTGGAATTAAATAAGGTTGAATATTTAATTAAAATAATAAATTAAATAATATATTTAATTCTGAAATAATCAGAATTGGCTGAAATGACGATATGGTGTGAACCGGATCAGCTGTGATATTTAATTCAGTTTAGAATTGAATTTGAATAACGAATATATTATATAAACGACAGTTTGAACGTATAATTATATTATAATTAATATTGAGCTCGAAATGGCGCTGTAGTTCGTAAATTGGCGATTTGAACTTCAACCGAATATACAGGATTCGTTTTAAGCCGGATTTCTGTGAAACAAGAAACGTGTGGAGCTGGTGGAGTATATCTTTCTAGTGGAAGAGAGAAATCGGGATTTCATTGTATAGATTTTGATTTATGTCCAAATCAAATTTTAGAAAAGTCGCTGTGGAATTCCTTTATAATTTATAAAGGAATTTTTTATATTTTAAAAAGGAATTTCAATATAAATCGAATATCGGGTTGACCCAGATTGAAATATCGAGTTAGAAATTCATATAGGAATATTCTAGAGCTGTATGGTATTCTACTGTGAATATGTACGATAATATTTATTTTTAAATATTTAATTTAAATTTATTTATATATTTAAATGGGTCATCCAGAGCTTTAAAAAAATAGCCAGTTTTGCAAACGAAGTCGGAATTCGACGAAACTAATTTTGTTGGATCCGCAATGTCAAATAGTTGTTGGATTTCCAGTTTCGTGATTTTTAGACTCACTATGTGGTCGTATGGATTTTTAGAATGAAAAACAATCAGTATTTCGAGAGTTAAAAATACGCTGTGTGAGCAAACGGAGTCGGAATTCGACAAAACCAGTTTCGTTGGGACCGTAATGTCGAACTCTAGCTACATGTCCAGTTTTGTGATTTTTAGGAATCATATGTTATCGTACGGATTTTTAGAGTGCAGAGATGAATATAAAATGATAAAAGAAAAATATCTACAAATATCTTTGAAAATATCTAGATATTTTATTTGCCTATAAATACCCATCACAACCCTAAAACCTAAATCCATTTCTCCATTTGTCAAACCAGATTCCGCCGTAACATTTTCTCTCCAGTAAAAGTTTTGATCCTCCCAAATTCATTCTAAAATCAAACAAAATAGCATAAATCAATATACAAATAGATTTGAGATCCTCTTTCAATTCTCGTCAGCTTGGTATGCCATTTGGTGGGTTCGACGCGGATTGGGTTCGCTGTCTTCATGGACAGTAGGTGTTAGGGTTCATGAAATCTTGGATATGGGGCATCAATTCGCGAAATGAGTATCATGTGTGGCTTTATCACAGAAAACTGCACCATTGTGTACAATTTGGGGATAATCGATGCAAGGATGGTTCGGTACTTATACTGTACCGTTAGAAGAAGCTCGGACCGCGATTCGTGTAAAGGAGCCGAGTGCTTCGAGAAGGAGTGGAGGTGATGAAGATTTCAGCTTCGAGTTTGCTGGTGGCGACAGATTCGGATTTCGTTGAGCAAGTGTGGAGGGAGGATCGATTTGGGGGTATCGTGAATGATGAGTTCACAGCAGTATTGGGTTTTATGACATTGGGGAAGAAGGGTGGTACTGGGCTGGTAACGTGGAAGTAAGATGGGCCAAGGAATGATAAGGGGGTAAGGCCCAATGGTTTTAATTCTGAGTTTATTTAAATTTAAAGTGTATTTAACTTGTATAAGCAATAACTTTATCATACGTGGTCGAAATTCAGCAAAACAAGATCCGTCAGGATCGTATGGACGGGCACTTCAACATGAGACTGACTGGAAGTGGATCGGGGCTCGTATGAATTTATGGCGAAATAAATTGTTTGATTCAAATCAAGCAAACAGTTTATCGTTCTTCAACGATGAACTGCAAATGTGAGTAAATCTCACTAACTTTGAACAGTTTATAATTTCATGTTGTATTTTTAGAACTGTTAAATGATGGTTGATTGACTGTCTATTGACTGTTTGATTGAACTGCTAGTCAGTTAGTTGAATTTCTATATTGATTCTGTTTAACATAATATATCATATGGAACTGAAAGTGATGTTATCTATATTGTTTAACATCTGTGATGCAGGGAAACAGGTTGAAGAAATCCGACTGGATACCTCAACATTTATTTTACTGTTTTTCATATATTGTGATATATGATGTGATATATAATCTATTGTCGATTATATGTGTTTGGACGATACTGATCATCATGATTTGATATGTTGAATACCATAACATACCAAAATGTTGATAATGGAATATTTTCAAAGTGATATTTGAAAATAAAATATTTATAAATGGAATATTTATAAATAAGAAATATTTATAAATTGGAATATTTATAAATAGGAGATATTTAGAATAAGGGAAAACGTTATAAAAAGGAAACTGTATAAGAAGGAAATCATTTTAAAGTGGAGAACCGTTACTAAAAGTAAATCTTTAAAATGAATAAATGTTGTTAAAAAGGACATCTTTATAAAGCGAATAAAGGAGTTAAATCGAATATGGTATTCGAAAGTAGTAAATCGAATATGGTATTTGAACGGAGTTAAATCGAATATGGTATTCAAAAGAAGTAAATCAAATATGGTATTCGAAAGGAGTTAAATTGAATATGGTATTCGAAAGTAGTAAATCGAATTAGTTATTCAAAAGGGGTTAGTCGAGTCGTGTCAGTTGAATAGAGTTAAACCAGTTAGAGTTAACTCAGTTAGAGTAAATCGAACTAGAGTTATTCAAATGGAGTTATCGAATATTAGTGATTTGAATAAAGTAAAAGGAGTTATCGAATATAGTTTATTCGAATTGAATAACAGGGGTAAATCGAATATGGTTTATTCGAGTAGAGTTAAAAGGGTTATCGAATATAGTTTATTCGAAAGGAGTTAAGTGAAAAGAGTTAAATCGATTAGAGTAAATCAAACAGAGTTAATCGATTAGTGTTAAAGCAAATGAGTTAATCGAATATAGTTTATTCGAATAGAAAGTAAAGGGAGTTAATCGAATATAGTTTATTCGAATAGAGTTAAAGGAGTTAATCGAATATAGTTTATTCTAATAGAGTTAAAGGAGTTAATCGAATATAGTTTATTCGAATAGAGTTAAAGGAGTTATCGAATATAGTTTATTCGAAAGGAGTTAAGTGAAATGAGTAAATCAATAGCGTTAGTCCAATAGAGTAAATCAATAGCGTTAGTCCAATAGAGTTAATCCAATAGCGTTAGTCCAATAGTGTTAATCCAATAGCGTTAGTCCAATAGAGTTAATTGATAAGGGTTAATCGAATAGAGTAAATTGAATAGAGTTATCGAATATACCTTATTCGAAGGAAAGAATTATCGAATAAGAGATGATTCGAACGAGGGTTAAGTAAGGAAGTTAGTTAAAGGAATATAAAGTGAACTTTGCCTATTTCAAAGTTAGAAATGTTGTTCAGTTAAGGTCTGAGAGGTAGTTCGACCCCAACTTGATTGGCTTCGTTTTTAACTAAGGAATAGTTAAGGTTCGGCAGTAAAGGAAATGGTTTGAGTTGGCATCGCGATGGTTTGTTTAATCATCTATCTAAGTCCAATGAAGAAGCTTGGGAAATGTTTTCCAAATAAGAAACCAGAAATGTTTTCTAATAAGGAAAACAAGAAATGGAAATGTTTTCCATTGTTAATAATGTATATTTTCCAAATTTAGAAAATAAGAAATATTGAATATAGGGAAACAGGAGATAAGTAAATTAATGAAATAAAGAGATAAATGTTAAATGATGTTTGATCGATATAAATTTCCATTTGTAAATAATATCGTTGTTTGCACACCTGTTTTTCTTCGATAGTTAAATCACAGACTATCGAAGTTTTGAACATTTTATCGTTGTTAATATGGAGAGACCGGTTGGATTATTATCCAAAGAATCACTCTGTATTGGCATAAGTGTTGCGAATCATATATGCCAAAGGAAATTGAAGATGGAGTTTTGCAAGGGCTATCCTGTTTACAGAATAGTGCCTTCGTTTCATCCTGTTCCTGGATGACTTGTATGGACGGATGTCTGACAGAGTATTTCCAGACGATCACGTATATTGATTTCTCCAACCCTACCAAGAGTGGAAGTGGAAAAGGAAACTTCTTTTAGCTAACACATAATGTATGGTTGAGGACGTCAATCGGTGATTTGATGGATTTAACGATGTGCCATTCAAAGTGAATCTGGTGTGATGATAAAGCGTAGCTTCTAGCCTCACATCCGGTAAATGACAGAAATCGGGCAGGCAACATGGCTAAGTCGGTCGCACCGAAGTAGGGTGTATAATCACCTGATATAGAGTTTCATTTACTTCTCAAAATCTATTGTTGATGCTGTCCCATTCGGGAAACGGTTGCTGATCCCAACCGTTGGTGATATACATTCGATACACTCAAGCGAAATGAGTGGTCGGTCATGTGTGGTCGGGTTGCAAGATGTTCTTGTTGAACCCGGTGTATTCCTTTCTAGAGGTACACTAGCGAAAGGTGGTTCCATACCTTGTCATAGTTGGAAATCCATTACCCAATACGTGCTTGCAGTTTTGATTCTATACTATATATGTAGAACGTGAGATGAAAGCGTTTCTGCTAGATGATTATTATATTTTGTTGATAGACATTATTATAATATCAAAAGGTTTTGAATATAAAGATATTTGGATTCTCATAAGGGAAAACGCCGTTCCGTTATGCGGCGTGGTCTTATGAGATATCATTTACCTGCTTGAACTATTTAACTGTTTTACTCATACCAGTCCCTTGACTGATCCAGAGTTTATTTTGTTGTTTTCCATAAACTCTTGGGTGTCTAAATTTGTACGGGCAGTCAAGTAGTCGGGATTTTACAGATACACTTGAAGAGCTGGAGCAGGAGGCTTCAGGATTATATAGCTATAGTTATTTCCGCTGTGTTGTAAGTGCTGTACTTTGATAATGATATGTATATTCAAGTACAGATGTATATTTCAAGTTATGTTATATGAAATATATTTATTCGTTCCACTGTGAGGTTCGTGTTACTCTGATGTTGTGTTCTTCTTCTTCTATTCTAAGTTTCTATCTTATCTTTCCTCACCCTCTAATTTCTTTCATTAATGATTGGTATTTTTCGATGTTTGGTTAGTCGTCATCGTGTTTATGTCGATAACCAAAGTAACCAAAATCCCGGTTCATTACAGATGGTAACTGATGTCTTGATTGGGAGGCATCCCAAAATATAGATAATAAGTGGTGATTGTCCAGACGTACGTGGAGATCGATGGGTATGCGAGGTATATAGTGCCTTCGGTTTCGTTCAGACCCAGAACGAACTTGCAAATAGACTGTGTGTCTGACATTGGATTTTTTTCTGTGCTGATTGATCTCTATTAAATATATATCTGTTTGGCGACGGAGAATTTATTCTCTTGCTTAACGCCCTTCTCTGAGACGTACGAGCTCGGAGGTTATATATCGATAGAAATCAGTCGCACAGCGTGAATTGCCTGTGTGGCACGCCTGAGTGGCAAATGATCAAGGCTTCTGTTGAAAAGCAAAGTCTTGTGGTTGATGATCAAAGCACAGTTTGTGTGGCATACCTTTGTGTATAACGTGAATTCGCGAGCCTCACACTCCGGTATGAACCAAAAACGGGAGAGGACCTCAGGGAGGACATGCGTTTCTTTCTAGCTAGAGGTGGTGTCAGTGCTTAAACTGGCTGGCATATATATTATTTTCACTTGTGTGGTTGTTGCTGTTGCGAGGCGCCTTGGATATATCGGTCGATCAGGGACCGATGGAGTCATTCGTTGGCTCATTTACGCCCCAAAGGGCGGGGAAACGTAGTGTTTAGGCATAATAATCCACATCGGTGGACCGGCCCTGACGATCCAAGGGTTGATGCGTTCTGATCCTGAGGGGCGGGCTAGAGCGTCTCGAAGTCGGTAAGGACTATCTTTTGCCTTGGTTCATGACGGAAATCCAATTTCCAAATACGTGACTGTGCGGTTTTGATTGTATACCTATGTATGGCGACATGATATATGGTACCCGTGCCGTCTATGATTGATACTTATGATTTGAAATTGTTTTTGAAACATATAAACACTAGTAATAATATCAAATTCTTTTGTTTTATTCGTAACAAGCATATTTTGGCCATTATAAGGTAAAACTTTATCCTCCAGTTTGCGTTGCATTGTGTGATGGGAACTGAGTCTTATAATGACTTCATTTTTATAAAAAGCATTGTGATGTTTAAAAGATTTACTTGTTTCAAAGCACTTGCAATCCAATAGAGTAAACCCGTTCCACGAAAGTGGTGTGGTCTTGTGATTAGCCATATTATAAAATATGTTAAGTAGATTTCTCATACCACTCCCATGACTGACTCGTAGTTTGTTTCACTTGCAAACTCGGGTGCCCCTCTTTCTAAACGGGCAGCCTTGTGTTCAGGTTTTAGCAGGCTCTTTCTAGATAGCTGGAGCTGAAGATGGATTCTACCATTTATCTCTTTTTATGTTGTTCAGCTCCTATTGTACATATTATGTTTTGTTTTCCGCTGTAGACATTTATGTATAACTGAACTGTATTTTGTACTAAGTATGATCTTATATACTGTGTAGTACTGATGATTATGTTTATCCAGTGTATTATTTGTACATTACATGGTGTATTTATTTAATTCTATTCTGCTATTATCTGTTTTTGTGTTATATTCCAAAGATTACCCTTGCCACCGTCGTACGGGGTTTCGGGGTCGTCACATTTTCCTTATTGTTTGCACATTCATTCAAGTTAGTAATTGAACTCTAAATCATATATATTCATATAAAATGAAATTTAACCTTTGTCATAATTTGAAAACTAGAATTTCAAAATATAATCAAGCTTCAGTTTAGGAAGATTTATAAGATTAAAATTGTAGTTGCCCGTAAAAGGGAAAAAACTAAACCTTAAATTAAAATGACACATGTACAATGATTAATTGATTACTTGACAGTTTAGATCATTATAAAATAACAAATGAATATGTGAAATTTTGATTTAGTACGTATTAAAATTAGAATTTGACAAACATACATAAAAGTCTAATTATGATGATTATTTTTCTGACAAATGAATACGATAAAAAAATCAAGCATAAAACATATAAAATCATATTTAGCTCTCCTATAATTTAAAATAGATAACTGTGAGTTGAAAAATAAAATCGTATAATAAGTGATATCAAACAGGTTAATAAAGGGGACAACTCTGGCACATATAAATTTGTATTTTTTTCTCAGATACGAACTATAAAAACAGTATGAATGAAAAATTGAATGAGACTTAATATAAGAACATGAACCTGACTCCAAAATGGAATAGTATAAAATAGATAAAAATCTTTAGATAATATAAACATATATTATAAGAGAAAATGCGATTAAAAAAAGGAATAGAATCACCAAAATTATTTACAATCAATACATGCTATAATTATCAAATAAGTTAAAATTAATCACTTAAACAATTTATTAAAGTTATTCTCAAATTTTTATTTTGTAAAAATAACCAAATTATACTCCATATACCTAAAAATAGTTTAAATTAAAATTAAAAATTGGTTTTGAAATTTAGGGTTATTACAGTTGGTCTGATTGTTAAGCTTGCTAACTTTTCGATTTATAATTCACACCTAGGTCAAAAATCATAGTTGACAATATACTCTAACTACTTCCATTTTGAGAACATATCCCTTAAATTAGTGTATCTTTAACTCAAGGCACCGGCGGTTGCATTACTCTTTCTTAGAGTGTATGCGATATCAAAATCGTAAGAGGCCAAGAACTCTGGCTGTCTTTGTTGGCGAGGGCTAAAATCTTTCTTGAAGAAAAGTTACTTCAATGATTTATTGTAACGACCCGGATTTTTAGCTGTTTATTTTAAACATTTAAATTTGTATTAAATGTTACATGGGAAATATAAATTGATTTTTATAAGGAATTTATTTATTAAAATGAAGTAGCAATGCATAATTATTTAATTATAAACGAGCTTATAACGTCATAATAATTGTAACAACCTGAGGAATCTGATGCCCATATTTCGACAAAAATACATAAACTTGTATTACTTGCCAGAACTCAAGTGTCGAGTACACTATTAGAGGGTAAGATAAGAAACAAATATTATAATAGAAGAAAGAAGAAGAACCAGCTAACCAACATAACACAGAGTCTCACATCGCAGCAGAACAAAATATAATATAGAAAAAAAACTTTATTAAGAGCTTGAAAATAATACTTACAATTATCAGAGTACATCAATACATCTGTATAGTTCTAATAATTTGTCCCCGTATACAACATAAAATGGAATAAACACTAAATATATATCATATTCTAAACTCCTCCAGCACATCTTCCGAAGTTTGCAGGATCCAAACCTAAACCTGTAAAACCTAGTCGAACTCGAGATCAGTCTGGTGAACCAGAGTGAGAAAACTCGCTAAGTTTATAGGTACTATCCAACTTGATATTAAAGTCAACAAATCTTTTCTGAAAGAAAAGGATAATCATAAGACCAATCCACACATAAACATGGATGGTTTTTACCTTACAAAGACCCAAAATATTTTGAAATCATATCTTATTCTGATATTATAATTGTGTCTAAATCAAATAAATAACCATCTAGCAGAACGCTTGCATCTCACGCTCTACATATATAGTATAAAATCAAAAAACCGCGGGCTCTTATTGGAGATTGGATTCGGACTATGAAAAGGTATGGAACCACCTGTCGATAGTGTATCTCTAGAAGGGAATACACTAGGTTCAACAGGAATATCTTGCAACCTGACCACACATGACCGACCACTCATTTTGCTTGAGTGTATCAAATGTATATCACCAACGGTTGGGAGCTACCCACTGTTTCCCGAAAAGGGACAGCATCGAAATAGATTAAAGAAGGAAATGGATTTTCTCTAGATATGTGATAACACACCTTAATTGGGAGCGACCCACTTAGCGATGCTGCCTGCCTGATTTTTGTCATTTCCCCGTTGAAGAGGGTTGAGGTTAACATTACCTTTAAAACAACATATCACCATTCACTTTGAATGTCATATTGTCAGATCTATGAAATCACTGATTGACATCCACAAAAATATTCTGGTCATTAAGCTAAGAGAAGTACCCCTCCTCGCCTCTAACAGAAATACATTCGTAAAAATCAATGTACATGATTTTTAAGAAATACTTTATTAGACATTCATCCATACAAGTCATTCAGGAACAGGATGAACTGAAGGCACCCTCCTACCACATCCTAGGTATCACCTTATAGTTAAGTAGTGAGTAATCCTTGAAATATGTAGATTCCAATCACAATAGAACAACGGTTATCTCTGTGTTGAAACACAAAGATTTTAAGCAATTCTTCTATTTATGAAGATCTATGGTCTTCAATTGCTCCATCTCAATTAGCATCTGACACCTTCCGCATTTGTGGATTTGCTGGTTTGGAATGATTTTCAAATTTAAGTTCGGTCTCGGTCTTTCCGTACAAACAATCGCATAGGCCGGATTTGATAGTCGGTTATTTAACTATCAAATAAATGACCATTCAATCATAAAAATAAAAATTGATTTACTAGTATGGTACTCCGCATCATTTGGCTTCTTTAATTAAAATAATTAACGAACGATTAATTTAAATATTCCAATATTTGGAAAACAGCATCACCTCTTACTTTAATATACTAATAATTGCAAAACAACTTCATGTCAACATTTAATAAAAAAATATTATATACCCAATTTTCATTTAACTATCACTTATAAAACATTTACTATAATATTTTTCATTATCTATAACTGAGAAATTAGTTTAACTTATTATTCATAAACCAATCGTCACAAAATTCTCTTTTGTTTCATTACTTGAAAACGATAATTGACTTTTTTTTTAAATAAAACTATTTTAACACTCATCTCTTCATTTCTTTTCATAAACCTCATTTATACAATTTTGGTTTAACATAAAACCCTTTTTATCTCTTTTTTTTAATTAATTCAAATGTTAAGTAAATATTTATTTTAAGCTATCGTGTTCATTTAAAATCCTTTTTATAACTTCATTTTAAAATCTTGGGTTTAATATAAAACCCATACATAACTTTTTCCAAAACCCAACTATATTCCATTACAAAAATCGAGTACTTACTTAAATGATTTCCATTTACAAAATAATCTATTAAATTAAAATAATATTTTACTTTAACATTAACTACTGTATAAGTAGTTAACTGCTTTGTTAACTAAAATAAATTGTAAATTTCTTTTTAATGTCTTATTAAAATATAACAACTATTCTTAAAACTATTCCATCAAAACAAATAAAAAATTTCAAACAAAACAATTGACTTAGTCAACTAAAAATACAGTTGTCATGCTAACCAATTCCAATTTGTCTTTCCTTTAAATTAATTAATAAGATAATTAGTTTAATAATCATGTTTAGTTGTCTCTTAATAATGGTTAATCTAATTATTATCCCTCAGGTTAATTTATACTTACCAATCTTATAACATAGAATTTTACTTTCTAATTTCATTAAATAAATAATTAATTAAACATATATAATAAATAATAATAATTTATTTCCTTTTAAATAACTTTCATTTGAAATAATAGATTTAAAAAAAATCTGTCTTTAGTTATAAATAAATTTTATAACTTCATATATGTCGACTCACCTGACGGTAAAATCAACATTTATAAAATGATTGATTTATAAGCCATATGTTGCCAATTATCGAATCAATCATGTCCATTGGTTAAAACAAACAAAGGTTTAATTTTAGTTCGACGGTCAACACCCAAATCAATCATCTACTCAGATTGGTTAAACAGTTCATATAATTGTAATATGAAAATAAACAATAAATTTGAGGAATCAGTTGGATCCCTCCAACCTGTTTTTCCCTACATCCAAAAACATTACCTCAAATAATATTATTCAATTCAATAAAAAAAATTAATATTCAATAATAAATAAATAACAATAATTCAAGCATCGTATTTTAATTTGATACATTTATATTATTATAAACGTAACCAACAAGGTAAGTTACCTCATTTGGAAATAATCGTTAAAATAACGATTCGATTTCGTTTAAAATAAACGAAAATTTAAATCAACCAATTCATCCAGTATATAAATTAATATTTAGCACACATCTAACAAACATCAAACAATTATCAAAATAGCACACACGTATTGAACCCAACTTATATAAAATATAAGTGGGACAAAACTGAGTGAGTTAAACTCACTTTGGTTCCATTTATTTTTGAAATGGTTCGGTTAGAATTAAATTAAAAAGTTGTTTAATTTATCTGTAAATTCCTTTTATCTCTAGATCTGTCCAAACTGGTTCCATAATGCAGGGCTCGTCAATATGATCCCGATGAATCTAGTTTCATTCGATTTGGACCTTGCAAATAAAAGTTATCAACATTTTAGTTTAACGATTTTAATTAAAACATTAATTTCTTAATTACTATTTAAAACTTACTAATTATTCTAAATATTAATTTCAGTCGATTATTCTTGCCCAGGCCCGACTCTTACTCCTTCTTGTTTCCTTTTTCCTGTTTTAAAAACACTTCACAATGACTTTCCTTCTTTTGTTTCATATTAACGAGTAACAAGCCCTATTTTTTTTTCTTTAATCCCTATCCATCTGCTTGCATTTAGTTCAAACTGCCCACTAAACCCATATTGGCGATGCTTGATTTCGTAAACCACGGGTGTGCTTCTTCACGAACAACTGCTTCTAACAACAAACAAACCCATATTAGCCTCCTTATCTTCACCATCGCGTAGTGCTTCACCCACCGGAATCAAATCGGAGGTCACCACCCGATGAGTCTCTCCTTCCTCAACCGCCGCCTAGATTCTTGCCACACCCATCCTCACCAACCGCCTTTAATTATCCATTAATTGTAGCGACTTCCAACTGAGATTCCGGCTTCCACGTTGAAGTAGAACTGAACATAATCGTTTATTGAGGAGACCTTGTTGAGCTCGAGAGTTGTCAAGTTCGAGAGTTTCGATAATACCGAGCGGATTATTAGATTTTGGTAGAGGACATTTTGAATGATTTCGACCATTGGTTAAAAGGTGGAGGTGCAGAACTTCTGTTGACCACGCGTGGGAAGGTTTTACGGTTTGACAAAATTTTGGGTATATATAGGGGAAAAGGATTAAGAAAATATTATTAAATGAAACTTCGCTACGGCTTAACGGATTAAAATAACCACAAACGACTTCTGATTTAGACGAAAATCTTAATCCTAACATAAAATAATATTATAGACATAATGGAAAAGGTTTCGTCGAATTCCGAGGTCATTTGTAAGAAATCCCTTTATAATTCACAGGTGAAAATCATGCGTTTAAGTTGTCCACGATCACAAAATAAATCCAAAGAATTGAAACTTGAAACACCACAATAATTAATCACTACGGACTTAATAAAATTAATTTCATTGAAAATCGAAGTCGTTTGAAAGGTGGTTATGATATTTTACACGTAAAACAATGCTATTTTGGACACCAAAATACCCGACGTTTAAAGATAACGAACTACCTACCTACCCTGACTCTAAACGTCAATACAGATTCAACGGAATTTGTTTCGCATATTAAATCGATCATTTGCTCAAATTACGCATAAATATCAATTTATTTAATTTAAATTTATTAAATAAACGTTATCATTAATAAACGATTTCATAGCGACTATTTTAAAATTTGAATTGGACATAACTCACAATCTGTAATATGAAATCGCCATATTTCTCTTTCATTTAAAAATTATAATCAAATAGATTCTGACAATTCTTGTTTCAAAGAATTACGACTAAAAATGGATTTTGTTTACTCAATTGAAGTTCAAAACTCAATATTATGAACTACCGCGATGTTACGAGCTCGATTATAATTTAAATATAAATTTAATGTTCAAACTTCGTTCAATAATGAAATATATATTATTAATCCATTTCTATTTCCAAATAAATATTTAAAATAATAAAATAATTTAAATATCTGACTACTAAAAATACGGGATGTTACATTCCTCACCCTTAAAAGAATTTCGTCCCTGAAATTACTATGGTCGGAAAAATATTACAACCCGTTAATCTTTCTAAAATTTAATATATTTTAAATCGAAAACCAATCCATTATTGTAAAAAACTTCTAAAAAATCTCAAAAAAAAATCTAACACTTTAAATTCCCGGATAAAATTCGGTAGAGTCTCCATTGTACGGAGGGACTTCTTCGATATCATATGACCAACAAATATATATACATCGACCCAAACGGCCGGAAAACAAATTTAAAAACACAAAATTTATATTTTCGCGTAGGGGTACCTTTTACAAGTGTTATTGAGCATACTTGCTCAATTTACGTGCAATCTACGCAACTAATATCAAGCCTCATATCCTTCTGGTACCTGTACTCAACTCAGTTCACCATGTAAGTAACAGTTACATGGAATTCTTCGATAATATTTCATTGATTAACAAGCATACTTCACAAATTCCAAAACTAAACAATGGTTAAATCATTCAGTTTTCAATTTATATACGATTCAATTCTAATTTATAATACTGAAATTCATTTTCTTAACTTTTGATTCATTCATCTTTTTATTAATCCATTGATGAATTATATCCAATCAATCTAACACACAATCAACAATCAATAACCAATGCACTACCACTTAGCTAAATCAATTGAATTTATACTTAATATTAATATTTACTTTGGTTTAACACATTTGAACATCAATCGGTTAATATCCGATTTATTTCCATCAATTTATTATTAATTCGATTTCCAAATTCCAAATCTATTTTACTAACTCAACATCCACTCTTAACTTCATTCAACAATGTTAAGTTCCAATTCCATATTCAATTAACTAAATAATTTTCAAAATTATTTCACTTCCATTTCAGATCCAAATACTAATTCATTCTAATTCCAACTAAAATTTCTCATTTAGTAATTTCACGTTTGAAATCTTCTTTTATTATATTAAACCATGTCAGGTTTTTAATCCAATTTGAATTCAATCCAATCAAACAACTCAACATCTTCATAATTTTATAAAATTGTTTCTTTTCCAAACGAAAATATATTTCGGTAAAATCATTTCATTTACCCTCTTTATAAAATAATATTATATCAATTGCCAGTTCAACTTGAACCGATGAAGCAACATAATACAAAACATTTGTTGTAGAATCTACAAATACGCTCTCATATATATATATACACACACTCAAACTCAATCTGTCGTAATACTAACCCCATCTCTATCGAGTTACGCCACAGAGCCATGGTTATTACAAAACCATATGCTCTGATACCACTGTAACGAACCAGGGATTCGATGCCCGAATTCCAACTATAATACATAAACTTGTGCTACTTGCCAGAACTCAAGTATCGAAAACACTAGATAGTTAAAAGAAAGTAATTAGAGGGTGAGCTAAGAAAGAAAGAAATATTAGAATAAAAGAAAGAAGAAGCAGAACTAGCTAACCAACAAAACACAAAGTCTCACATCGCAACGGAATAAGTTATAATATAGAAATAAAACTATTGAAAGGTTGAAAATAATACTTACAATTATTAGAGTACATTAATACATCTGGATAGTTATAATAATCTTTCCTCATATACAACACAAAGCGGAATACACACTAAATATATATCACACGTCTCAACTCCTCGAGCACATCTTCTGAAGTTTGCAGCATCCAAACCTAAACCTATAAAATCCGGTCTAACCCGAGCATTTCAAAGGTAGGATCAGTCTGGTGAACCAGAGTGAGACAACCCGATAAGTTTATAGGTATCATCCAACTTGATTTCAAAGTCAACAATTCTTTTCTGAAAGAAAAGGATAATTATAAGACCAATCCACACATAACGAAACGACCCGAACTCGCCCTTACGGGAAAGCCCAAATTGAGTTGAGAACACGACAAATTAGAATACAAACAGAAGGACATTTCATTTCTTATTACAACAATTACATCATAATAAAAGAATATAACAGAGTATGAATAAATAACATACATTTGACAAATATCATAGATTCAAATTACAAAGCAACGGAAAATCAATACATATCACAACTGTAAGAAATACACGGGTACAAAGCATTCCGAATATAGCTCCAATTGTAAATCCAGGACCTTGTGAAAATAATATCTGCAAAAACCCAACTACTAGCTGCCCATGTGTGAAATAGGGCAACCCAGAGTTTAGGTTAAAGCAATAAACTCCAGGTCAGTCATGTGACTGGTGTGAGAACTAAAACAGTTATTAATTCTTTACTTTAAAAATAAAGTAAATCAAGGGACCATGCCGTATAACATGGAACCGGTTTTCTCCCAAGAATACCAGTGCATAAAACAATTTATAAACAGCGCAATGCTTTTTGGAAAAATGAAGCTATTATAAGACTCAGGTCCCATCACACAATGCAACGCAAGCCGCAGGATAGAGTTTTACCTTATAATAGCCAAACATGCTTGATACGTTTAAAACAAATCATTTTGATATTACTATATATGTATAGTATCTAAATAACTTCAAATATAAATGTATCAATTATAGACGGCATAGTACCCCATCCTACTATGTCGCCATATAGGTTTACAACTAAAACCGAAAAGTCATGTATTGGAGATAGGATTTCAGTCATGAGTCAAGGCAAGGGATGTACTCCTCGCCGGCTTCGAGACACTCTAGAAAATGCCTCAGGATCTCCCGCAGTAGACCCTTGGATCCTCCAAGGTCGGTCCTCCCTTACGTTTGAAGATTAATTATACTTAAACGCACGTTTCTCGGTCCTATAGGTCCTATCCATCAGCTCCGTAGTAACCGATATATCTGAGGCACCTCGCAATCTATCATCCACATAGGTAAAAATAAATAAATGTCTGGGCTCCACACCATGACACCACCCATAACTAGAAGGAAACATCATGCTCTCCTTGGGTCCCTTATCCCGTTTTTGACTCATACCGAGGTGTGAGGCTCGCGAATTAACGCTATACACAAAGCTATGATATACTAAAGCTGTGCTTTGATCATCAACCACAAGACGTTGCTTTTCAACAGAAGCCTTGATCATTTGCATCTCAGCATGCCACACTGACAATTCACGCCATGCAATTGATGTCTATCGATATATAACCTCTGATCTCATACCTCTCAGAGAAGGGTGTTAAGCAAGAGAATAAATTCTCTGCCACCTAACGGATTGTAACAACCCGGAAATCTAAGCCAATTATTTTTATTTCGGCAATTTTATTGAATTTTGAATATTTAAAATGAATTATTTTAAATAATGATGACGAGAAAATTTTTTTTGAATGGAATTCGAACATATATATTTATATAGATTGTCGTTAGAATATAAATATTTTATTTTAATTATGAAAGGAACTGGAAATGGCGCGGTAGTTCGAAAATTCGATTTCAAAGTTCAAATGAACGTACAGGATTCAAAATAAACCAGATTTTAGCGAAACCAAAAATAAATCTAATGGAGAATATCTTTCCAACGAATTCGAAAAATTGAAATTTCATAGCAGGAATCAAAAGTTACGTCCAGTTGAAAATTCAGAATAGTCGCTAAGGAATTTTGACCCTTAAAAATGGAAATTTTGCAAACGGCCTCGGTTTTCGATGAAATATATATAATATATATATTCAATGGCCTGAATAGAACGCGCCGCGCTACGGCAGTTCGCGAATTTCGACCATTGACTTCGAATGGATATTACGGGAGATCCGACCGTCGGATTCTCCTAAAACCGGAACCGTTGAAAAGAACTTTCTAACGAATATTAGAGATTTGAAATCTAACGGTTGGATCTGGAATTATTTCCAAATCAAATTTGGAAAAGGTCGCTGTAAGTGCAGTTCGATGGCCGTTGATGGAATTCGACTGTACGGGCCTTGATAAAATTATTAAAAGTAGTAATAATTTGTGTAAAATCATAAGAAATGATTTGTGAAGAATTGAGATGAAAAATTCCATATTTGAAAAGATAAAAATATATTTTTATCGAAATGAACTAGTTTTGAACTAGAATTAAAATCCATTTATTTTTAAAATAAATAAATTGGATTAGAAGTGGTTTTAAAAAGTAACCAGAATTTCCAATAATTGAATTGGAATGGGTTTGAATCGAAATAGTCTTTAGAATATTTCGATGTTGGATTCCGCAATTATACAGATATTGTTATGGAAATTTGAAAGATATATTTATATCGTTATTTCCAATACGATATTTGTTGGTTGTAGAATTTGATATTGAATATAAGCCGATTTATTTTCTATTCAGAGCCTTGTATTTAATATCAAATGGGATTTGGATTTGTCGTGAATGGTGTCTTCATTAACACTGTTCTTAAACCCAGTTGAGAAAAAGATTAAATCTTTTTAGTTAGATTTAATGAAGTGCACCAATTAAATGGTATTTAATTGGAATTGAATTTGAATTGATTTTTGGGTTTATCGTGAATGGTGTTTTAAATAACACTTGTTCTTTAACCCGATAATTAATGGAATGTGATTTTGGGTTTATAGTGAACCGTGTTTTAAATGACATTGGTTCTTTAACCCAGTTAAAGACAGGATGTGATTTCCCAAGTTAAATAATCATTGATAGTGATTATTGGGAAGACTAAAACCAAGTGGAGTTTTAATGAATCTTTAATTAGATTGAAATGATCGAGAATGGAGTATCACCAGTTTTGCTCCAGGCGATAGTTAAATCTTTAGTTAGATTTGAATGTGAAATGGTAATTAAATTTACCGATAACACCGTGGTGTTAGATATGAAGTATGACCAGTTTTACTTCATGGGATGAATAAGTTGGGATTGGGAAATAAAATAAATGATTACTGCGGTGTGTTCGCTAATCCCGACTAGTTTGAATTGATATTCAAAGGAAGATTAAAGAATAAATTTAAGGAATTTATTTTTGATAAAATTAATGGGAACCTTTCCCAAAGTATAAGAATATTTGAATAAAAGAATATTCTGAATTGGAATGAGGCGTATGTTGTGTTTTTGTAACACTCGTTTATTATATACGCGAGTTATTCAGAAAGACCAGGTTTATCCCGTTCTGAATAACTGATTCGACGTGGTGTCGAAGATGAAGACGGTGGTCGAAGACCGGAAGACTTCACATCGTTTGGGTGATTACTGATGATCTTGATTGGGCTGTACACCCAAGAAGAGGGAATCAGTTGGTGATCGTCCAAACGTACTTAGAGATCAATGGATATGTGAGGTACGAGGTGCCTCCAGTTTTGTTCAGACCCGGAACGAACTTGTAAATGGACCGTGTGTCTGACAATGGATTTTATTCGGTGTGATTGATTTCTGTTAAATATATATCTGTTTGGCAGCAGAGAATTTATTCTCTTGCTTAACGCCCTCCTCTGAGACGTACGAGCTCAGGGGTTATATATTGATGGATATCAATCTCATGTAGTGAACTGCCTGTGTGGCATGCCTAAGTGGCAATTGATCAAGGCTTCTGTTGAAAAGCAAAGTCTTGTGGTTGATGATCAAAGCACTGCCTGTGTGGCATATCTTTGTGTAACGTTGATTCGCGAGCCTCACACCCCAGTTGTGAACCAGAAACGGGAGAGGACATCAATGAGGGCATGCGTTTCCTTCTAGCTAGGGTGGTGTCAGTGACCTATCAGCCCTGACATTTATATTATTTTCACCTGTGTGGTTGTTGCTGTTGCGAGGCGCCTCAGATATATCGGTGACTGTGTGGAGCCGATGGAGTTATTTGGCTCATTTACGCCCCAAAGGGTGGGGAAACGCAGTGTTCAGGCATTTTAATCCACATCGGTGGACCGGCCCTGACGATCCAAGGGTTACTCGAGCTCTGATCCTGAGGCTCGGGCTACAGATTCTCGAATCGGTAGAGGACTATCTTTTGCCTCGGTTCACAGATGGAAATCCAACTTCCAAATACGTGATTTTGCGGTTTTAATTGTAGAACCTATATATGGCGACATGATATATGGTACCCATGCCGTCTATGATTGATACTTATGATTTGAAGTTGTTTTATGCACTATGCACTTATAATAGTATCAAATGATTTGTTTTAAACGTACTAAGCATGTTTGGCTATTATAAGGGAAAACCCTATCCCCCGGCTTACGTTGCATTGTGTAATAGGACCTGGGTCTTATAATAGCGCTTCATTTTTCCAAAAAGCATTGCGCTGTTTTGTTATATGCATAGGTATTCTTGGGAGGAAACGCGTTCCGTGTTATACGGCGTGGTTCCTTGATATATCTGATTTAAAGTAAAGTTTTAGATAATTGTTTTAGTTCTCACACCAGTCATATGACTGACTTGGAGTTTATTGTTTTAACCTAAACTCTGGGTGCCCTTATTTTGACATGGGCAGCTAGTAGTTTTGGTTTTGCAGATTTATATTCACAGGGTCCTGATTTACAGCTGGAACGATACTCAGGAAGCTCTGTACCCGTGTATTACTTCTAGTTGTGTATTGTATTATTTTCCGCTGCTATGTAATGTATTGTAATCTCTGATATTTTATAATGTATATTATTTGTTAATACTATGTACATTCTTGTATTCTGATGAATTGTTGTAATTAACAAGGAAATGTCCTTCTGTTTGCGTTCTGATTTGTCTTGTCCTCAACTCAATCCGTGATTTCCCGTAAGGGGGATTTCGGGTCGTTTCACGGATATATATTTAATAGAGATCAATCAACACAGAATAAAATCCAATGTCAGACACACATCCATTTATAAGTTCGTTCTGGGTCTAAAAGAAACCGTAGGCACCTTATTCCTCGTCCCATATGTCTAATACAGGAGATAGGTCCTTGCATATCCGGTCGATCTCCAAGTACGTCTGGACAATCACCACTTATTACCTTGTCTTGGGTGTACAGCCGAATCAAGATCAGTAATCATCCAAACAATGTGAAGACCTCCGGTCTTCAACCACCGTCTTCATCGTTGACTTATCGTCGAATCGATTATTCAGAATGGGTATAAACCCGGCCTTTCCGAATAATTCATGTATTTTATAATCAAGTGTTATAAAACACAACATACGCCTCATTCTAATTCTGAATATTCTTTTATTTAAATTTTCATATCCTTGGGGAAATGTTCCCATTAATTTTATCAAAGATAAATTCTTCAAATTTATTCTTTAATCTTCCTTTGGATATCAATTCAAACAAAATTAAGGTTTATCCAAACTAGTCCGGATTTGTGCACCTTACTGAAGTAATCATTTGTTATATATTTCCCAGTCCCATCCTATTCATCCAATGGAGAAAAACTGGTAATACTCCATATCCAACACCATGGTGTTATCGGTAAATTTAATTACCATTGCACGTTCAAATCTAATTAAAGATTTAACTATCGCCTAGAGTAAAACTGGTGATACTCCATTCTTGATCATTTCCCAAATTTGATAACTTAAATTATCGCATTCACCTTTCGATCTAATTAAAGATTCATTAGAACTCCACTTAGTTTTAATCTTCCTAAAAATCAATATTAATGAATATTTAACTTTGGGAAATCAAACATGTCGCATCAACAATCTACACCGTACCATTGATTTCTGTCGATATATAACCTCTAAGCTCGTACGTCTTAGAGAAGTGTGTTAGGCAAGAGAATAAATTCTCCGCCACCAAATAGATATATATTTAGAAGAGATCAACAATACGGTTCGAAATAAAATGTTAGACATGAAATCCTGTCTTTAACTGGGTAAAAGAACCAATTTCATTTAAAACACAGTTCATAATAAACCCAAATCACATTCCATTAAATATGGAATCTTCACGGAAAACATATCAATATATAATCGATATCAATTTCTGTATCTGACTGATAGTATAAATGGAATAACGACAAAGACTTTTAAATTCCATATATATTAACAGTCTTCCTCCATAGAAGCTCACTTCGATTATTATCAAATCGAATTCCATTCCATTCCAAATTATTGTATAAATTGGAAAGCTTTAATTTGGAAAATTTCCTTTAAATCTTAATAAAATGATTTATAAATTCCAAATCACATTTCACTGTAAATCGGGTTAAAGAACGAATGTCTTTAAAATCACAGTTCATAATAAACCCAATCCACATAACATTTTATTCCAATTATTAAATATAACCGGAAGTCTAATAATCTTAATTAAAATATTTATTCTTTTCGCACGGGGTTTAAGAAAAGTGTTACCGAAGACACCATTCACGACAAACCCAAAATCCAGTTCTTTTATTTAATTACAATTAAATATTAATTAATCAGAAAACTTCTCTAAATCTTAATTAAAAGATTTATTCTTTTTCTCAATTGGGTTTAAGAACAGTGTTATTTAAGACACCGTTCATGACAAACCCAAAATCCAATTTGATATCAAATACTAGGCTCTAAATAGAAATTATATCGGCTTATATTCAATATCAAATTTTAAAACCAACAAATATCTTATTGGAAATAACGATATAAATATATCTTCCAAATTTCCATAACAATATCCGTATAATCACGGAATCCGATATCGAAATATTCCAAAGATGATTTCTGTAAAAACCCAGAATTTTGGAACCAATTTAAAAATTTTATTTTAGAAATTTTAATAGATTTTCAATATTTAAAATAATTTATTTCAAAAAATAACGACCAAAAATTTATTTAACTGAAGTTAGAAATGAATATATTTATTTTAATATAAAAGGAGTCAGAAACAGCACTGCAATTTGAACTTTGACTGAATGTACATGATTCAAAATAAATCGGATTTTAGTGAAACAAAAAATATTAGAATCTATTTAAAATTATATTTCTAATGAATTTAAAAATTTGAAATTTCATAATGGGAATCAAAAGTTATGCCCAGTTTAAAATTCAGGATAGTCACTATGGAATTTATATATATATATTAATATTAAAAATAGCCATTTTGCAAACGACCTCCTTTTCCACGAAACCACTTTGGTTGGATCCGGAATGTCAAATTATTGCAGGATTCCAATTTTCATAATTTTTGGAATCAATATATGAGCATGGAAAATTATAACATGTTTTGTCAATTTCAGTTAATTTGGATCGACCAGAAAATGGCCATTTTTCAAACAGTCTTCAAATTCGACGAAATTAATTTTATTAGGACCATATCGTCAAAACAAAGCTAGAAATAATTTTTCTGTAATTTTTAGAGTCCGTATGTGGCCTTCGTAAATTTAAATGTATGATCAAATTAAATAAATAAATGATTTATATTTTAAATTGAAGAAAATAGGCTGAAGACGATCGTTTGGGCTGATGGGACCTAGCCCATTGCGTCCAGAATGTGGGTATTTGCCTAGGAACAACTCTTGTTCAGCTGAAATTGGAGCTACTGAGACTTAACGGGTTTTAACTAAGAAAATAAGGGATTTAAATATTATTTTATTATTTAAATAACACTAGCTTTGACTAAACCCTAACCTAATGTCTATAGCTGCCGCCTAACATTTTCAGTGGCCAAGAACAACCGATTTCAAGCTTTAAAATCGTCCAATCTAAATCAAATTAAATCAGGAAATCAAAGTGAAATTCGTAGAGATTTTTGTTCTCTACAATTCCATATGGGGATGACGAGATTTGGTTGCTTGGATTGCTCGGATTTGGTGCTCAAAGTGGTCAACTTCGGTCGCGGTTTTCGAGGGGCGGGTGCCTTCGAATTGAGCGCCCTTTACCGCGTTGGATGGTGGCGAGCGGGGCTTCATCGAGGTGGTTTCAGATTGGTGGTTGGGTGAACGGATGAGCGTGCGATGGGAAGGTGTGAACGGCGGTTTTGGGTTTCTTCATACGCGGGTACCAGGAGGAAGAAACGATTACAGGAGGGAAAGAAGGTCAATGGACAATTTTGTAAATAATTATTTTAATTATTGTTTCAAGAAATGTAATTAAGATTTAAATCATCATAACTCTTTCAAACAGTGACGGAATCAGATGATTTCAGGTGCGTTGAAAACAGACAAATGAGAGCTTCACAATGAAACAGACCAGATCTGAAACGAAGCAATTTGGAAATTCAGGAAAATTCGATTCTGAATTATTTAGAATTAATACCACTGTGAGAATTCTATTTTATTTCTCCTTCTTTAATAATAAAAAAAGTAATCAAGATTGTATATGATTGTATTATCACCAATCTACTGTTAACTTCTATTTGTTATGGTACGTGATTTGATTCGTGATTGCTGTGTTATGTAAATCTATTGACTTGATCACATTTGGTTAATTAGAATAGTGGAATCAAGAATTATCATTTTTGATGTATTAGAATAGTTGAATTAAAAGAATTAGCATTTTGTTAATTAGAATAATCAGACAAAACTTATCAATTTTGTCAAATTAGAATCATTGGGCAAAACTTATCATTTTGTCAAAATTAGAATAGTTGAACTGGAATTATCATTTTTTTAAATATAATCTGTCAAAACAAAATTGAACATTTTTGTTTAAATAAAATTGAAATATACGTTTTTGTCATTTTGTTGAACTAGAGTTTTCAACAAAAATGAAATATCAAATTTTGTCATTTTTGTTAAATTAGAATTTTCAACAAAAACAAAATATCCATTTTTGTCATTTTGTTGAATTAGAATTTTCAACTAAAATGAAATGTCAATTTCTATCATTTTGTTGAATTAGTATGAAAATAGAAAAGGTTCATGTTTTAAAATTAAAACATGATTACATAAAAAAAAATCACATTTTAATGTCATGTAAGAATAGAAAAGGTTCATGTAAGAAATTATAGAAAAGGTTCATGCTTTAAAATTAAAACATGATTACAAAAAATTCACATTTTTAATGTCATGTTAGAAAATAGAAAAATGTTTCATGTTTTAAAATTAAAACATGATTACATTAAAAATGCACGTTTTTAATGTCATGACTAGAATATAGGAAATGTTCATGTTTTAAAAATAAAAACATGATTACATTAAAAATTCACATTTTTAATGTAATGCAAGAAACTAGGAAAAAGATTGAACATTAAAAAAATTACATTTTTAATGCAGCATTGTTTTCAATAAAAAGAGTAGAATTAAAAGATATATTTTTATTCTCATTTTGGTTACAATAAAAAGAGTAAAATAGAAAGATATGTTTTTATTGTCATTTCAGTTGCAATAAAAAGATTGGTTATTAAAGAACATAATTTTTTTTCAATAATTTTGTTGCAATAAAAAGATTAGTTATTAAACATCATGTCTTTACTTTCATTTTGTTTAAATAAAAAGAAGTAACATGTAGATTATATTCTTATCGTTCATAGTTTTCAATAAAAAGATTGAACATAACAAAAATTACATTTTTGATTAATAGATTTGAGTTATAAAAAAAAAAGACATTTTTGGTTAAATAGACTTGGGTTTGAGCAAAAATATTAATTTTGTCAAACCAGAATTGTCAACATAAATGTCACTATCACTTGTAATCATTTTGTTAAACTAGATTTGTTAACAAAATGAAATTGTCACTTTTATCGAATTATAAAAGTTGAAAATGAAATTTTCACTTTTATCGAATTATAAAATTTGAAAATGAAATTGTCACTTTTATCGAATTATAAAAGTTGAAACTAAAATTTTCACTTTTATCGAATTATAATAGTTGAAACCAAATTTGTCACTTTTGTCAAATGTAATAGTTGAAACCAAATTTGTCACTTTTGTCAAATGTAATAGTTGAAACAAAATTGGCCTTTTTGTCAAAATATAATTGTTGAAACAAAAATGAACATTTTTGACAAATTAGAATAGTTGAATTAGAAATATGCATTTTTGTACATTTTTGTCAAAAAGATTAGTTGAAACAAATATATCATATTTGTTGAAACAAAATAGCTGAGATGAAAAGAACGTTTTTGTCAAATTATATTAGTTGAAACAAAAATGTACATTTTGTCAAAATAAGATGGTTGTAAACAAAAATAACATTTTTGGTTAAATAAAAGAGTTAAACACAAATATCATTTTTGTTAAATAGGTTTGTGTTACAACAAAATATTCATTTCGTTAAAATAGAATTGTCAATAAAATGGATGTATTACTTTTTATACATTTTGTTGAAATATAATTTGTCCGCAAATATAAGAATCGTCTTTATTTGCAAAACATACATTAGAATTTGTGTGTTAAATAAAGAATCATTTGTATTGTCACAACACACATTAGAATTTGTACGTAAGTTAAAGTGACATTTTTATGTGTTAATGTATACATTAGAATTTGTATGCAATTTAAAATAAATATTTTTATGTGTTAGGTTATATATTAAAACCATATACAGATAAAATATTTCTTTTTATTTGTTAATGTTTAGAATAAAAATTTGTATACAAATAAAAGAAAATAGGAATTATCTTTTTATTTGTAATCAGAAATAAGGTCATGTGAATAAATTACCTTTTATTAGACATTAGAAACATGTAGGAAAATTATGCGAGTAAAGTACATTTTTATTCAGCATTAGGAATATAATAACATGTTTGTTCATTATCGTCAACATGTTGGTGGAATTAAAATTGGTTAAATTCATTAATATAACGACTCGAACTTCTCCGTAAAGGAAAGCCCAGATTGCCTTGAGGACAAGACGAATCAGAACACAAACAGAAGAACATTTCATTGCTTTTTACAACAATTTACATCAGAATACAAGAATATACAGAGTATGAATAAATATTATACATCATAAAAGTATCAGAGATTTACAAATTACAATGCAGCGGAAATAATACAAAACATAACTGAAAGGAATATACAGATACAGAGCTTTCCGAATATCGCTTCAGCAGTAAATCAAGATCCTGTGAATATAAATCTGCAAAACCAAAACTACTGGCTGCCCGTGTGGAAAATAGGGGCACCCAGAGTTTAGGTTCAAACAATAAACTCCAGGTCAGTCATGTGACTGGTGTGAGAACTAAAACAGTTATTAATCTTTATTTTAAAGTTTGGTAAATTAAGGGACCATGCCGTATAACATGGAACGGGTTCCCTCCCAAGAATACCAGTGCATAAAACAAACAACTCAATTCTAAATAAAGAACAATGAAGCTATTATAAGACTCAGGTCCCATCACACAATGTAACGCAAGCCGGAGGATAGGGTTTTTACCTTGTAATAGCCAAAAATGCTTGGTACGTGGAATTTCATATTTTATTATTACTATAAGTGTATAGTGTCAAATCAATTTCAATCATAAGCATCAATCATAGACGGCATGAGTGCCTCATCCCACTATGTCGCCATACTAGGCTTTACAATCAAAACCGCAAAATGTCGTATTGGAAGTTGGATTTCCATCTATGAACCAAGGCAAGGGATCATCCTTACCGCTTCGAGATGCTCTAGCCCGTGTCTCAGGAACAACCGTAACTGCACCTTGGATCGTCAGGGCCGGTCCACACGGAGTGGATTAAAATGCCCGAACAATGCGTTTCCTCGCCCTATGGGGCGTAAACTGGTCATATCTCGACCAAACCATCGGCCCCGGAACGACCGATATAACCGAGGCGCCTCCTATCCATCATCCACATAAGTAAAACGTTACAGCTTGTAAAACGCTGACACCACTCCTAGCTAGAAGGAAACACATGTCCTCTCTGATGTCCTCTCCCGTTTCTAATTCACATCGGGGTGTGAGGCTCACGAATCAACGCCATACACAAAGCTATGCTATATTAAAGCCGTGCTTTGATCATCAACCACAAGACACTGCTTTTCAACAGAAGCCTTGATCATTTGCATCTCAGCATGCCACACAGGCAATTCACGTTATGCAACCGATGTCTATCAATCATACAGAATAAAATCAGATGTGAGACACACATCCATTTACAAGTTCGTTCTGGATCTGAACGGAACCCGAGGCACCTTCCTCGTCCCATATGCCCAATACAGGAGAGAGGCCCTCGCATATCCGGTCGATCTCCAAGTACGTCTGGATGATCACCACTTATTACCTTGTCCTGGGTGTACATCCCAATCAAGACATCAGTAATCATCCAAATGATGTGAAGACCTTCGGTCTTCAACCACCGTCTTCATCCTCGACACATCGTCAAATCAGTTATTCAGAATGGGATAAACCAGGTCTTTCTAAATAACTCGCATATATAATAAACAAGTGCTATAAAACAACAACATATGCCTTATTCCAATCCAGAATATTCCTTTATTCCAATATTCTTTTACTTTAGGAAAGGTCCCGGTCTTTCTGAATAACTCGCGTATATAATAAACAAGTGATATAAAAACACAACATATGCCTCATTCCAATCAGAATTTTCTTTATTCAAATATTCTTTTACTTTGGGAAAGGTTCCCATTAATTTTATCAAATATAAATTCTTTAAATTTAGTCTTTAATCTTACTTTGGATATCAATTCAAGCCATTTTAAGGTTTTCCAAACTAGTCGGGATTAGCGAACCTTACCGAAGTAATCATTTTTTTTTCTTTCGCAATCCCAACGTATTCATCCCATGAAGCAAAACTGGTAGTATTCCATATCTAACACCATGGTATTATCGGTAAATTCAATTACCATTTCACGTTCAAATCTAATTAAAGATTTAACTATCGCTTGGAGCAAAACTGGTGGTACTCCATTTTTTGAATTTGACAATTTAAATCATCACATTTCCGTTTCAATCTAATTAAAGATTCATTAAAACTCCAATTCAGTTTTAACCTCGAAAATCATTACTTAATGATTATTCCAAGTTAAGAAATTAATCTTATCTTTAACTGGGTTAAAGAACTAATATCATTTAAAACACAGCTCACGATAAACCCAAAATCACATTCCATTAACAATGGAATCTTTAGGAAAATAGATCAATATATACAATCGATATGAACTTCAATATCCAACCGATAATATAAATGGAATAACAACAAAGCCTTTTAAATTCCATATATATTAACAGTCTTCCTCTACAGAGGCTTACTTCGATTGTTACCAAATCGAATTCCATTCAATTCCAATTTAATATGTTAAATTGGAAAACATTACTTTGGAAAATCTCCTTTAAATCTTAAAAAAAGATTTATAAATTCCAAATCACATTTCACTGTAAATCAGGTTAAAGAACGAATGTCGTTAAAAACACAGTTCACGATAAACCCAATTCACATTCCATTTTATTCCAATTATTAAATATAATTGGAAACTCTAACAATCTTAATTAAAAGATTTATCCTCTTTAGTGGCGTTCAAGAACAGTGTTACTGAAGACACCGTTCACGACAAACCCAAAATAACATTTGATATTAAATACAAGGCTCCGAATAGAAAGTATATCGGGTTATATTCAATATCAAATACTACAACCAACAAATATCTTATTGGAAATAACGATATAAATATATCTTTCAAATTTCCATAACAATATCTGTATAATCATGAAATCCAACATCGAAATATTCCGAAGACAATTTCGATTCAAATCCATTCCAATTTATATATTGAAACCCTGGTTATTTTTAAAACCATTTCAAATCCAATTTATTTATTTAAAAATATTGGATTTCATAATTCTAGTTCATAACTAGTTCATTTCGATAAAAATATATTTTTATCTTTTCAATATGGAATTTTTCATCTCAGTTCTTTCTAAATCATTTCTTATGATTTTACACTAATTATTGATATTTTTAATATTTTTATCAAGGCCGGTACAGTCGATTTCCTTAAACGGCCATCGAACTGCAATTACAACGACCTTTTCCAAATTTGATTTGGACATAATTCCAAATCCAACCATTAGATTTCTAATTTCTTGTATTCGTTGGAAATCTCTTTTTGATACGAGCCTAACGGTTCAGGGTTTAGGAGAATCCGATGATCGGATCTCCCGTAATGTCCATTCGAAGTCAATGGTCGAAATTCGCGAACTACCGCAGTGCGACGCGTTCTATTCAGGCCATTATATTATATATATATATATATATATATATATATATATATATATATAATATATAATACATATTTCGTCGATTTCCATTTAAAACGTATTTTATAAATCGT
The DNA here is from genome assembly GCA_030737875.1 of Allium sativum. Classification (NCBI taxonomy): domain Eukaryota; kingdom Viridiplantae; phylum Streptophyta; class Magnoliopsida; order Asparagales; family Amaryllidaceae; genus Allium; species Allium sativum. Next base: position 207,444,084 of record CM060918.1, read on the forward strand.
TTTAAATTTGTTTTCAAAACGATTTCAACTTCACATTCAATTTCCAATCAAAATTGAATATTCCATATCATCGATATATAAGTGATAGTATTTTCAAAACATTAAAATTTTGAAATCAATTCCTTTTGACATTCATTATATAAATGAATAAAATCGATATAAATATCGTTCACGTCAAAATGGCGTTATCTAATCAACACGACTATATATATTTAAATATATTCGTGTCCATCCCAAATCAGACATCAAAATCAGATTTTGATTCTTTTCTGAATATCATTTTAAAAATATTCGTTCTTTTAAAATATTCATTCTTTCTGAACTGGAATCAGATACAGTCAATTAACATATAATGTTGATTATATGGATTTCATACAATACATGTATACAACAACAACGATAAACAATCAACCATCATCCAAAGTGCATTCTACACCGCATAAGCATCAAATATAAATATTTAATGCTTATAACAGTTGTCAACCATTCGATTGACATACAACTAAATATTGGGATTAATGTATGTCCAATATCATCCCAATACCCGTGTGGAGTTTCAATCAATCAAACACAGATTTTATTTGTGTAGTTAGGCGATGTGTAAAATTTATCGTCCCAATCAATATAAGTCAAATGTGTGTACATAAACAAATAGTCCGATTTGTTTATGAATATATATTTTATTCATATGCACGTTAAAAATTATACTTTTAACGATAAAATATTTTATTCAACATATGAATAATCTATTTAGTTCATTTATACAATAAAAATGATATTTTTATTGTTCTAACATATTTTAGAAAATTTTGGCGGCATAACGGCACGATATTGAAATTGGGTAATGTCTAGCATTATCCTTCTCCTGATATCGGCTTGCGCCATACACACATAACAATTCTAATCAATTCACTCACCCAAACAACCCAATTCAACCAAATGATCTAATCAACCAAACAAACAATCAAACAAGTCGTCCATGGTCTGTGGATGACGGGGAACAGTTCATATATGTAGTTATAAAAATAAATAACTATATAAGAAAATATGGTGAGGGGTTCTCACCTTTGGGTTCCACTCCTCCAATTCACTTCAGAATTTCTGAGCCGTTTGCATTTGCATGCAATGCCAGCGCAGTCTTCTCTACGCTGTTCATATTGAAAATCACATTTTTATTTCAACGCTATAAAAATCACATTTTTATTTCACTATAGATATAATAAAGATCATATTTTTATTTCGCTACATATATAAAAATCATATTTTTATATTCTCTATTATATAAAAATTCTATTTTTAGTCCGCTACTCATACAAAAATTGAACCTTTATTCTCGCTATTTCATGGCAAAAATAAAGCTCATATTTTTGTTTCACTTCATACAAAAATCAAAACTTTATTCTCCATTTACATATATAAAAATTTATTCTTTCCTTAACTATAAATCGTATTTTTACATAGCCAAAGATCGTATTTTTACCTTATAAAAAATCTAATCTTTTCTAATTTAAAAATATAATCTTTTATCATATCAAAAATCCTGTCTTTTTGTCATATATAAATCATTTCTTTTTAAATAAAAATCATTTCCTTCTTTTAAAATAAAAATAATTTCTTTTTAAATAAATCCTATTTTTATTAAAACTGAAAATAAATTAGAAGTCGTTTACCTTTTCAATCGAAGGTAGGGGGTGTCGAAGTTTGCTGGTGGCGCGCCGGGGAGTGCAGGCGAGGGCTGACTCTTGGGGTCGGAGTGGGGCCCAATGCAGTGGTGGCTCACGGCACTGCTTTGTTGGAGGGGTTCGATTAGGGCGCAGAGAGAGAGAGAGGGAAGGCAGAGGGTGAGACGGTGGCTCGGTGCAAGGTCAGGTGGGGTGTACGCTCGTCGGTGGCGGCGACGGAGGGTAGGGGAAGGAGGCGCGATGGCAGGGTGGGGCAGAAACGGCGGTGGCTGCTGTAAAGAAGGAGGCGACGAGTTGGATTTGGGAAAGAGGTGCGATTTATTTTATATGCTGAATGAATTTTAGGGTTAGGATATAATATATATACGTATTATTTAATTTATTTATTTTATTCTCCTTAAAGTTGACTTTCTATTTGAATTCCAAACGAGACCCAACGACTGTCGTCCCAAGCTAATTACCCCCATTCCGAGCATAATGGGATATGTTTCGTAACCCAATTTGACTGTTACGATCAGTTTCCGTTAAATTTAAAATATAAATCAACATATATTCAATTTATACCTACATTTTAATTTACCGGCGCCACATACTAACTCTAAAAATCCCAGAAAAATTATTTCATGCTTCGTATTGACGATGCAGTCCTAAGAAAACTAATTTCATTGAATTCTGAGACCGTTTGAAAAATGGCCATTTTCCAATCGATTAAATTCTACTAAAATTAACAAAACATGTTTAACTACGCCATGCTCATATATTGATCCCCAAAATTATGGAAATTGGAATCTAGCAACAATTTGACATCCTGGATCCAACAAAAGTGGTTTCGTCGAAAACAGAGGTCGTTTGCAAAATTTCCACTTTTAACGGCTATATTTCCATAGCGACTATTCTAAATTTTCAACGGGGCGTAACTTTTTTATTCCCGCTATGAAATTTCAATTTTTCAAATTCGCTGGAAAGATATTTTCGAACAGATTCAAATATTTTTGGCTTCGCAAAAATCCAGTTTATTTTGAATCCTGTACAGCCATTTGAAATTCGAAATCGAATTTTCAAACTACCGCGCCATTTCCAATTCCTTTTATAATTAAAATAAAATTATTCATTTTAACTTTGTCAAAAATAAATTTTTCGTCATTATTATTTAAAATAATTCATTTCAAATTTTCAAAATTCATTAAAATTGCCAAAATAAAATTTTTAAATTGAATCTGATTTTCTGGGTTGTTACAATCTCCCCCACTTAAAATTTTTTCGTCCTCGAAAACAAATGGAGCTGATAGTTGTTTAACTAATCAACTCAACTTTCAGTTTGGCTTTCATTCTTCAACTTTTCAGTTTCTAAGAATTTTCCCATTCTTCAGAAATTTGGCTAACACCCTAAATTTTCAAAAAATTTCGCCATAACCTCCTTTATACGGGACCATCGGGAAAATCCCCAAACTGCCACATAGGCCTCTCCAATCAAAAAGAAAAAGAAACAGCCAAGCGGCTAGCCAATTGGCTCATAAAATCATCAAAAACCCCAAGAAATACAATAAACATGTACCTATTTGTCGGACAACCAATTTTATTCATCTGCTTAGCTTCCCTTCTATGACATGTTCAAAACATATACATGTACATGCATGCAATTTCAACCAAATTTCAATTCATTTCAACATTTGATATAATTTGGCTTAATGGTTCCAAATTCTAATTAATTAAAACAATAATCAAACAACACAATCAGCAATCAATTAGTTGATTAATGTTTCAAATTCATAATTTTTATGTATCCAAAAATCATGTTTTTGATGCCAAGTCACAACAAATAAGCCCTATCTAGTTTTGGTTCTCACACTAGTCAATTGGAATCATACAGACATGTAATGGCGCGTTTTGTTAGCTGTCGAATAATTAATTTATTTAATGATTTATATATCGATTTGGCGATATCGATAACTTAAAGTACAACGTTCGAACTTATAATTTATAATTATAATTAAAACGAACTTGAAAACATCGTGGCAGTTCGCAATTTGGTGATTTGAACTTCAACTGAACATACAGAATCCGTTTTAAATCGGATTTCTGTGAACCAAGAAACGTGTGGAGCTGGTGGAGTATATCTTTCGAGTGGGAGAGAAAAATTGGGATTTCGTCGTGTAGATTTTGATTTATGTCCAAATCAAATTTTAAAATAGTCGTTATAGAATCGTTCATCGACCGTAACGGTTTATTCGATATAACTAGATACAGGTTTCAAATTTAGATAATATTCTTTTGAGACGTAGTGATAATTTAATTTTTATAATTTTATGGTAATTTTTAATTAATTAAATAAGCAACTCTTTTTATTTGGAGTATTTGGCCCCTGTATTGACTTTCGGGGTTTCACGGAATAAGTTAATGGACCTATATTATTATATTTTTGGGATCGTGGCACATCGCGTAAGTCGATGGTATTCTTATTTTTGTCCATAGCAGTTGGATTCGACATATTAACGTATTCAAGTTGACTTCATTAATAGATGCGACATCTTGATAAACTTTTAAAGTAAAGAGATGATTTAGAAGTTAATTTGCTTAGTTTGCAAACTTATTCGTTATTTAGTCATGTGCTATCAATGTTCATTTAATCCTAAATTGATACTTGGCTGTCCTAGCAATAAAGATGGATATAGTGTTTCACGTACCAACCTTTAAGGGTACACTATATATACATAGCAGTAAGTAAATTATAATACATATATGAATGAAGAAATTAAACTAACAAACACGTGGACTTCATATAACCATGTGAATGAAGAAGTTTAACAACAAGCATGTGGACTGCATACAACCATGTTCCTACAACTAGCTGCATTTGTGCCAACAGCAACGTGTTCCCTATTCAAACCACGGAAGTGATGCATGGTTCCTATGCTGTTAAGTTTACCTAGTTGTTAAGTCTCCTGATGTATAAATACTCAACCCAAGCCTCTTTCTCCACTCTTCGGTTTTTACCATGTTCGCGGAAATGGAAAAAAATTCATATTAAAAACAATTTAACCCTCTTCAACCTCGTATCCTTTTGCTGAAATGGGATCGACCTCTTTAAGTCATTCGGGTTACTCGTTCTTGCTGCCTGAAGCATTCCTAGCGGACCTGATGCATGCGGGTGGATCTAAGTGAAGGAGCATACATGCGAAGCTGAAAGATAAACATTTGTTGCGAGCTAAGAGATCGGAAGTAGGGTGCATTCGAGATCTAAATGGTTTCGGTGGGTTAAGGTTTTGGATACCGTGACTGTTCCAGGCGTTTTCAAGCAGAGGTCGCGAGTCATATTTGGAGCGCGAGTTGAATGGGCTGGTGATGAGGACGGAGAGGATGTGAAGGGGAGTCAGACGGTATGTTTGGTTTGGGGTTTCGTTGGGGGAAATGAGAGGACGTAGGAGCTGAAGGTTGGAAAATGGCGGTTGGTAGCAGCAGCTCGTTTTCATCATATCAGGGAAGAAAGGGTGAACGTAGGCTTGGGCTTTCATGAACGGGCGATGGGCCAAAAGGATGAAGTAAGCCCAATAGAATTATTCAAGTTTATTTAATTTAAAGTGTATAAATTTATATAATCAATATCTTGACCATACTGTATCAAAATCGAGAATCGTAAGCTGCGTTGGGATCGTATGGACGGGAGCTACACAATGGAGCTGACCGGGAGTAAATCCGAGCTCGTTACAATTTATGGCGAAATAAATTGTCCGACTGAATCAAATAACGCAAACCGTTATTTTACGGCTAACGCGCAACTGTGAGTAAATCTCACTAACTCTGAACAGTTTATAATTTCATGTTGCATTGTTAGAACTGTTTAAATTGTCTGTTTGACTGTGTGTTGATTGGTTGATTGAACTGCTAGTCAGTTAGTTAAATTTCTATATTGATTTTGTTTAACAGAATATATCATATGGAACTGAAAGTGGTGTTATCTATATTGTCTAACATCTGTGATGCAGGGAAACAGGTTGGAGGAATCCGACTGGATTCCTCAACATTTATTTTACCGTTTTTCATATATTGTGATATATGATGTGTTATGAAATCTGTTATTGATTTCATATGTTTGAATGATACCGATCATTGTTATACGACACGTTACACACCGTAGGTGATGCTAGAATGTAAAAAGGGAATTTTCAACGTTTATATTGAAAATAAATCATATTTATAAAATCGATAGGATTTTATAAAATGAAAACATTTATTTATTTAGGAAATAAATAAAGGAACATTTATTTAGATTATAAATAAATGGAATAAAGGAATATTTATTTAGGGAATAAATAAAGGAACACTTGTTCGGAAAATAAATAGAATTATACAAGGATAGATTTAAACACGTGCTTCGCACACGGTATAACACGATATGGATTTAAATGAGATATTAAATAGGAAGTCTGTTTTAAACAGATAAATTGAAGTAGATTAATTTATAAATAATGTTTTATAAATTAAATAAATTATTTATCGTTGATAAATGGAATATATATATATATATATAAGTCTGGACTTATATAGAGAAGTAGAAACGTTATTAAAAGGACATTTATAAAGTGAAGAACCGTTACTAAAAGTAAATCTTTATAAATGGTTAAACGTGTAAAAAGTAAATCTTTATCAATGGATAAACGTTGTAAAAAGGAAATCTTTTGAAATGAATAAACGTTAATAAAAGGAGTTAATCGAATTTAGTTATTCGAAATAAGTTATTCGAATTTGATATTTGAATAGAGTTAAACACATTAGAGTGATTCGAATTACTTATTCGAATAAAGTTAAACAAAGTAATTGGTTAGGTTAACCAAAGCAAGTTAGTCGAGTTAAACAAAGTAATTTGTTAGGTTAACTAAAACAAGTTAGTCGAGTTAATCAAAGTAATAGGTTAAGTTAACCAAAGTAAATTAGTTAAGATAAACGAAGCGGTTAATCGAAGTGAATTAGTTAAGTTAAACTAATTGGTAAATCAAAGTGAATTAGTTGCGTCAAACTAAGTGACTTAGTTAAGATAAACTAATTTGTAAATCGAAGTGAATTAGTTGCGTCAAACTAGGTGACTTAGTTAAGATAAACTACATTGTAAATCAAAGTGAATTAGTTGTGTCAAACTAAGTGAATTAGTCAAGTTAAACTAATTGGTTAATCGAAGTAAATTTGTTGGGTTAATCAAAGTGAATTAGCTGAGTTAAAATTAGTAAATCGGTTAGAGTTAATCAAAGTGAATTAACTAAGTTAAACTAAGTGGATTAGCTCAGTTAATCGAGACAAGTAAATCAAGTTAGGTTAAACCATTTGAGTTAACCAGTTGGGTTAAACCATTTGAGTTAACCAGTTAAAGTTTACCAGTTAAAGATAAACAGTTAGGTTAAACCATTTTAGTTAACCAGTTAAAGTTTACCAGTTAAAGATAAACAGTTAGGTTAAACCATTTGAGTTAACCAGTTAAAGTTTACCAGTTAAAGATAAACAGTTAGAGTTGATCAGTTAGAGTTACTCAGTTAGAGTTGACCAGTTAGAGTTATCCAAGTGGAGTTAATCGAGTAGAGTTGCCGAATATCACTTATTCGAAGTAGAGTTATCGAATATAGTATATTCGAGGGAAGAGTAATCGAATATAGTTTATTCGAGTGGAGAAATCAAATGTTATTCATTTGAGAAGAGTTACCGAATATTATTTATTCGAAGAGTAGTTATCGAATATTGGTTATTCGAAGTTAGTTAATCCAAAGGGGTTATTCGAAGTTAGTTAATCCAAAGGAGTTAGTCGAAGAGTTAATCGAATATAGTTATTCGAAAGAAGGTGTTAATCGAATATAGTTATTCGAGTAAAGTTAAAAGAGTTAATCGAATTTAGTTCTTCGAAATGAGTTATTCGAATTAGATATTTGAATAGAGTTAAACACATTAGAGTGATTCGAATTACTTATTCAAATAGAGTTAAACACGTAAGAGTTAAATTAATATTAGTTATTCAATTAGAGTTAAATCGAATTTAGTTATTCGAAAGGAGTTAATCAATTTGAGTTAAGTTAATCGATTTGAATTAAGTTGAATCGAAATGGGGTAAATCGATTAGAATTAAGTTAATCGAGTTAGAGTAAATCGAATATTAGTTATTCGAAGGTAAGTTATTCGAATTAGTTATTCGAAGGAGTTAATCAATTAAGTTATTCGAATGAGTTATTCGAAGGAGTAAATCAAATTAAGTTAGTCGATTAGAGTTGAGTCAATCGATTTGGGTTAAGTTAAGTTATCGAGTTAAGTAATCGAGTTGAGATAATCGAGTTAAGAAAATCAAGTTGAGTAAATCGAATAAGTTATTCGATAAGAGTAAATCCATTTAAGTTAATCGGATGTTAGTTATTCGATAAGAATGGACACATTTAAGAAAATCGAATATTTGTTATTCGATAAGAGTTAATGAAATAGAGCCAACCAAGAAGAGTTATTCGAATATTAGTTATTCGATAGGAGTTAATCGAAATAGAGTTTATCGAATATAAGTTATTAAAAAGGGAGAGTAAATCGAATAGAGATTACTCGAAAGAGAGTTATACGTCGAATTCGATTATATCAAATTCGGGAAAGTACTATTTACCTTCCAGGTTTTAAATCAAGGTATAGTTATAATCAAACGTTTTCATATAAGAAGTGGATTCGTAACCTGAATCCAAGAATTTGCGTAAACAGATGGTTGGACAAAGTGAGTGATGAGCTTCATCTATTTCACAGTAAAGGACGTTGTTCAATTAGGGTCTGAGAGGTAATTATACCCCAACTTGATTGACTTCAGAATTGACAAAGGAATAGTTGTGGTTCGATAGAAAAGGTTGATTTGAAATATAGTTAAGTAATAAGCGATAAATGGATTAAGCGAAACGATGTTTTATACAACGTTCATTGGAAATCCGTAAATGAGTTTTGGAAACGTTTTCCAAATATAGTCAGATATGTTTTCTAAACATAGAAAATGAAATGTTTTCATGATAAGAATTTAAGAAATAGAGTTAAGCAAATTCAGAAACTGACTGGAGAGGGTAAGTTGAACGGTTTTCTAAGTAACGATCTGATGTTGGTTTCGACCTTCCGAATTGATACTTAGAGAATTGTTCTCATACTAGTTACAGTTAGGGACTGATAGTTGCGAAATAATAGTGATGCGTAAATAAGCTATGGAAATCTTTTCCCATGATTAATAACATATATTTTCTAAATATATGAAATAAGGAAATATGAACATATATGTGTATATGATGATTGATCGATCGAATTTCCATTTGGAAATAAGATCGTTGTTTGTACACCGACATGTTTTCATTTGATAGTTGAATCACAGACTATCAAAGTTTTGACCATATTTACGTTGTTAATATGGAAAGACCGATTGGATTATTATCCGAAGAACCACTCCGTATTAGTATAAGCGTTGCGAATCAAGTATGCTGAAGATAATTGAAGACGGAGTGAAGTGCAAGGGCTATTGTGAAAAGCCTAGGTGGGATGGATTCACTGAATAGTGCCTTCGGTTTGTTTAGTCCCAGGACAACGTATATGGACGAGTGTCTGACAAAGTATTCTTAACGAATCATATGTTGATCTCTTTAAATGTATTACGTTGGTGGCGGAGAAATTCGTTTCTCTTAGCTTTTATACTCGTGATGCCTTGAGAAATCGATAATGATTTGACGGGTATGACGATGTGGCATTCAAAGTAATTGAAGAAATAATCTGTCAAAGTGATAAACGTGACCTCAAACCTCACAACCGGGAAATAACAGAAGTTGGGCTAGGCAGCATGGCTAGTTGGGCCATACCCAAGCAGGGTGTATTATCACCATCTAGAGAATATTCAATTGTACTTCTTTATAATCTATTTCAATGCTGTTCCTTATCGGGAAGGATGGTTGCTGATCCCAACCATCGGTGATAATATATTCGTCACACTCAAGCTAAATGAGTGGACGGTCATGTGTGGCCGGGTTGCAAGACGTTCTTGTTGAACCCTAGTGTATCTCCTCTAGAGTACACTGATCGGAAGGTGCTCCCATACCTTGTCTGTTGGAATCCAATCTCCAATAAGCGCTCACGGTTTTATTTGTATACTATGAATGTGGAACGTGAGATGCAAGCGTTCTGCTAGATTGATATCTATTTGTATCTAGACATTATTATAATATCAGAAAGATATCCTTTATTAAACCAAGTGTTGGAGTTTTATTCACACCAGTCCCATGATTGACCCGGAGTTTATTTTGTTTGTTTTCCCTAAACTCTTGGGTGCCTAAATTTGTACGGGCAGTCAAGTAGTCGTGATTTTACAGATACACTTGGAGAGCTTGGAGCAGAAGACTTCAGGATTATAGCTATTATTATTCCGCTGTGTTGTTAAGTGTTGTACTTTGAAATGGTATGTATATACGAGTACTGATTTGTATTTCAAAGTTATGTTATATTTTATTCTTTCCGCTGCGAGATTTGTGTTTACTCTGATGATGTAAGTTCTTCTTCTTCTTCTATTATATTAGTTCTATCCTTTCTTCCTCACCCTCTACTTTCTTTCACTAACGTCTCGGAATTTCCGACTCTCGAGGAGTCGGAAATTTCCAGCCGTTACAGTTGGTATCAGAGCCAGGTTAAGTGATTACCTTGGCTCTGTGGCATAACTCGATAGAGATGGGATTAGTAATATCCTAGATTGAGTTTGAGTGTATATATATGAGCGCGTAATTGTTATTCAATATAAAATGGTTTTATATTGTGGAGATTTATTGGTTGAGTGGCTTATGAATTCTGGTCGATCAGTTTGATCCACTGTATCGATAAGCGTTACTAAACACTCGAATACGATGAACCATCATGGTATGTTTTGAAAGAGGGTAAATGAAATAATTTTTCCCAAAATATATTTGTTTATAGAAGAAATATATATCTTGACATTATTATAGTATACTGATTGTGTTGGTTGTTATTATAATCGAATAAGATTATAAAAGGGTGAAATGGTTATAAATGACCAATCAGAATTCATATGAATGTAATATATGAAATAGTTTGAATTAAATATGAATTTAAATCATAATTTGGAATTTAAAATAAGGAAATTTTAAGTTCCTGGGAGATTTTGAAAATGTTTTTCAAATTGAAAATGAAATAGTATTGAACTCACTTCGATAGCTGGAAAATAGATTCTGATAATGAATCTAGACATCATCAGTGTTCATTTTCGAGTTCTAAGTGACGGATTACTACCAAAGGTTTTGTTTTTGAATTGTTTTGAGAAAACAAGTTGTTTAGAAATTCAAAGGTTTTGAATTGGCATTATGATTTCAAATTGATTTGAAAGAAACCCAGGAACTTACGTTCTGGAATTAAAATTTAACTAATGAAGTTAAATAAAATGAGATGGTAAAAATAAATTGAAATTTAACTTGAACCGAGTTAAATAAAATTGAATTGGATTAGAGATAATCTAAAATGGAACCAAATTGATAAGTCAAGAATTTGGAATTGAGTTGATCAGTTAAGAGTTTGAAATTTGATATTGGAGTTTGAATGGAATTCGGTTTGGGTATAAGCGAATGATTTGGTTTGAGGATATAAACTGAGTGGAATGACCATGATATATGCAGAAGTGATAACAGATCAAAAGGATATAATGATACGACCAACAAAAAGGTACAAGTTTATATTATATATGAGTTGGATTTTATGAGCCGAATTTGCAAGCCGCTTGGCTGTTTGATTTTCTTTTGGATTGGAGGAGGCCTAGAGAGGCGAGTTGTGGTTTGACGTATTAAGCCGTACAAAGGAGGTTATGGCGAAATTTTCTAAAAATATAAAGTGCTAGAGAATTTTCAAAATTTTTGGAAATTTTAGTTTGTCGAAAGGAATTAATATTTTAATCGATATTAATTGGTTCAGTTGAAATCAGAAATAAGGGGTAAACAAATCTGAGGAATTCCAATAGATAGGGTCGTCCTCTAACTTACCAATTTCGAGGACGAAATTATTTTAAGGGGGGAAGTCTGTAATGGCGCGTTTTGTTAGCTGTCGAATAATTAATTTATTTAATGATTTATATATCGATTTGGCGATATCGATAACTTAAAGTACAACGTTCGAACTTATAATTTATAATTATAATTAAAACGAACTTGAAAACATCGTGGCAGTTCGCAATTTGGCGATTTGAACTTCAACTGAACATACAGAATCCGTTTTAAATCGGATTTCTGTGAACCAAGAAACGTGTGGAGCTGGTGGAGTATATCTTTCTAGTGGGAGAGAAAAATTGGGATTTCGTCGTGTAGATTTTGATTTATGTCCAAATCAAATTTTAAAATAGTCGTTATAGAATCGTTTATCGACCGTAACGGTTTATTCGATATAACTAGATACAGGTTTCAAATTTAGACAATATTCTTTTGAGACGTAGTGATAATTTAATTTTTAGAATTTTATGGTAATTTTTAATTAATTAAATAAGCAACTCTTTTTATTTGGAGTATTTGGCCCCTGTACTGACTTTCGGGGTTTCACGGAATAAGTTAATGGACCTATATTATTATATTTTCGGGATCGTGGCACATCGCGTAAGTCGATGGTATTCTTATTTTTGTCCATAGCAGTTGGATTCGACATATTAATGTATTCAAGTTGACTTCATTAATAGATGCGACAGCTTGATAAACTTTTAAAGTTAAGAGATGATTTAGAAGTTAATTTTCTTAGTTTGCAAACTTATTCGTTATTTAGTCATGTGCTATCAATGTTCATTTAATCCTAAATTGATACTTGGCTGTCCTAGCAATAAAGATGGATATAGTGTTTCACGTACCAACCTTTAAGGGTACACTATATATACATAGCAGTAAGTAAATTATAATACATATATGAATGAAGAAATTAAACTAACAAACACGTGGACTTCATACAACCATGTGAATGAAGAAGTTTAACAACAAGCATGTGGACTGCATACAACCATGTTCCTACAACTAGCTGCATTTGTGCCAACAGCAACGTGTTCCCTATTCAAACCACGGAAGTGATGCATGGTTCCTATGCTGTTAAGTTTACCTAGTTGTTAAGTCTCCTGATGTATAAATACTCAACCCAAGCCTCTTTCTCCACTCTTCGGTTTTTACCATGTTCACGGAAATGGAAAAAAATTCATATTGAAAACAATTTAACCCTCTTCAACCTCGTATCCTTTTGCTGAAATGGGATCGACCTCTTTAAGTCATTCGGGTTACTCGTTCTTGCTGCCTGAAGCATTCCTAGCGAACCTGATGCGTGCGGGTGGATCTAAATGAAGGAGCATACATGCGAAGCTGAAAGATAAACATTTGTTGCGAGCTAAGATATCGGAAGTAGGGTGCATTCGAGACCTAAATGGTTTCGGTGGGTTAAGGTTTTGGATACCGTGACTGTTCCAGGCGTTTTCAAGCAGAGGTCGCGAGTCATATTTGGAGCGCGAGTTGAATGGGCTGGTGATGAGGACGGAGAGGATGTGAAGGGGAGCCGGACGGTATGTTTGGTTTGGGGTTTCGTTGGGGGAAATGAGAGGACGTAGGAGCTGAAGGTTGGAAAATGGCGGTTGGTAGCAGCAGCTCGTTTTCATCATATCAGGGAAGAAAGGGTGAACGTAGGCTTGGGCTTTCATGAACGGGCGATGGGCCAAAAGGATGAAGTAAGCCCAATAGAAATATTCAAGTTTATTTAATTTAAAGTGTATAAATTTATATAATCAATATCTTGACCATACTGTATCAAAATCGAGAACCGTAAGCTGCGTTGGGATCGTATGGACGGGAGCTACACAATGGAGCTGACCGGGAGTAAATCCGAGCTCGTTACAATTTATGGCGAAATAAATTGTCCGACTGAATCAAATAACGCAAACCGTTATTTTACGGCTAACGCGCAACTGTGAGTAAATCTCAATAACTCTGAACAGTTTATAATTTCATGTTGCATTGTTAGAACTGTTTAAATTGTCTGTTTGACTGTGTGTTGATTGGTTGATTGAACTGCTAGTCAGTTAGTTAAATTTCTATATTGATTTTGTTTAACAGAATATATCATATGGAACTGAAAGTGATGTTATCTATATTGTCTAACATCTGTGATGCAGGGAAACAGGTTGGAGGAATCCGACTGGATTCCTCAACATTTATTTTACCGTTTTTCATATATTGTGATATATGATGTGTTATGAAATCTGTTATTGATTTCATATGTTTGAATGATACCGATCATTGTTATACGACACGTTACACACCGTAGGTGATACTAGAATGTAAAAAGGGAATTTTCAATGTTTATATTGAAAATAAATCTTATTTATAAAATCGATAGGATTTTATAAAATGAAAACATTTATTTATTTAGGAAATAAATAAAGGAACATTTATTTAGATTATAAATAAATGGAATAAAGGAATATTTATTTAGGGAATAAATAAAGGAACACTTGTTCGGAAAATAAATAGAATTATACAAGGATAGATTTAAACACGTGCTTCGCACACGGTATAACACGATATGGATTTAAATGAGATATTAAATAGGAAGTCTGTTTTAAACAGATAAATTGAAGTAGATTAATTTATAAATAATGTTTTATAAATTAAATAAATTATTTATCGTTGATAAATGGAATATATATATAAGTCTGGACTTATATAGAGAAGTAGAAACGTTATTAAAAGGACATTTATAAAGTGAAGAACCGTTACTAAAAGTAAATCTTTATAAATGGTTAAACGTGTAAAAAGTAAATCTTTATCAATGGATAAACGTTGTAAAAAGGAAATATTTTGAAATGAATAAACGTTAATAAAAGGAGTTAATCGAATTTAGTTATTCGAAATAAGTTATTCGAATTTGATATTTGAATAGAGTTAAACACATTAGAGTGATTCGAATTACTTATTGGAATAGAGTTAAACAAAGTAATTGGTTAGGTTAACCAAAGCAAGTTAGTCGAGTTAAACAAAGTAATTTGTTAGGTTAACTAAAACAAGTTAGTCGAGTTAATCAAAGTAATTGGTTAAGTTAACCAAAGTAAATTAGTTAAGATAAACTAAGCGGTTAATCGAAGTGAATTAGTTAAGTTAAACTAATTGGTAAATCAAAGTGAATTAGTTACGTCAAACTAAGTGACTTAGTTAAGATAAACTAATTTGTAAATCGAAGTGAATTAGTTGCGTCAAACTAAGTGACTTAGTTAAGATAAACTAATTTGTAAATCGAAGTGAATTAGTTGCGTCAAACTAAGTGAATTAGTCAAGTTAAACTAATTGGTTAATCGAAGTAAATTTGTTGGGTTAATCAAAGTGAATTAGCTGAGTTAAAATAAGTAAATCGGTTAGAGTTAATCAAAGTGAATTAACTAAGTTAAACTAAGTGGATTAGTTCAGTTAATCGAGACAAGTAAATCAAGTTAGGTTAAACCATTTGAGTTAACCAGTTGGGTTAAACCATTTGAGTTAACCAGTTAAAGTTTACCAGTTAAAGATAAACAGTTAGGTTAAACCATTTGAGTTAACCAGTTAAAGTTTACCAGTTAAAATTTACCAGTTAAAGATAAACAGTTTGGTTAAACCATTTGAGTTAACCAGTTAAAGTTTACCAGTTAAAGATAAACAGTTAGAGTTGATCAGTTAGAGTTACTCAGTTAGAGTTGACCAGTTAGAGTTGACCAGTTAGAGTTATCCAAGTGGAGTTAATCGAGTAGAGTTGCCGAATATCACTTATTCGAAGTAGAGTTATCGAATATAGTATATTCGAGGGAAGAGTAATCGAATATAGTTTATTCGAGTGGAGAAATCAAATGTTATTCATTTGAGAAGAGTTACCGAATATTATTTATTCGAAGAGTAGTTATCGAATGTTGGTTATTCGAAGTTAGTTAATCCAAAGGGGTTATTCGAAGTTAGTTAATCCAAAGGAGTTAGTCGAAGAGTTAATCGAATATAGTAATTTGAAAGAAGGTGTTAATCGAATATAGTTATTCGAGTAAAGTTAAAAGAGTTAATCGAATTTAGTTATTCGAAATGAGTTATTCGAATTAGATATTTGAATAGAGTTAAACACATTAGAGTGATTCGAATTACTTATTCAAATAGAGTTAAACACGTAAGAGTTAATTGAATATTAGTTATTCAATTAGAGTTAAATCGAATTTATTCATTCGAAAGGAGTTAATCGATTTGAGTTAAGTTAATCGATTTGAATTAAGTTGAATCGAAATGGGGTAAATCGATTAGAATTAAGTTAATCGAGTTAGAGTAAATCGAATATTAGTTATTCGAAGGTAAGTTATTCGAATTAGTTATTCGAAGGAGTTAATCAATTAAGTTATTCGAATGAGTTATTCGAAGGAGTAAATCAAATTAAGTTAATCGATTAGAGTTGAGTCAATCGATTTGGGTTAAGTTTAGTTATCGAGTTAAGTAATCGAGTTGAGATAATCGAGTTAAGAAAATCAAGTTGAGTAAATCGAATAAGTTATTCGATAAGAGTAAATCCATTTAAGTTAATCGGATGTTAGTTATTCGATAAGAATGGACACATTTAAGAAAATCGAATATTTGTTATTCGATAAGAGTTAATGAAATAGAGCCAACCAAGAAGAGTTATTCGAATATTAGTTATTCGATAGGAGTTAATCGAAATAGAGTTTATCGAATATAAGTTATTAAAAAGGGAGAGTAAATCGAATAGAGATTACTCGAAAGAGAGTTATACGTCGAATTCGATTATATCAAATTCGGGAAATACTATTTACCTTCCGGGTTTTAAATCAAGGTATAGTTATAATCAAACGTTTTCATATAAGAAGTGGATTCGTAACCTGAATCCAAGAATTTGCGTAAACAGAAGATTGGACAAAGTGAGTGACGAGCTTCATCTATTTCACAGTAGAGGACGTTGTTCAATTAAGGTCTGAGAGGTAATTATACCCCAACTTGATTGATTTCAGAATTGACAAAGGAATAGTTGTGGTTCGATAGAAAAGGTTGATTTGAAATATAGTTAAGTAATAAGCGATAAATGGATTAAGCGAAACGATGTTTTATACAACGTTCATTGGAAATCCGTAAATGAGTTTTGGAAATGTTTTCCAAATATAGTCAGATATGTTTTCTAAACATAGAAAATGAAATGTTTTCATGATAAGAATTTAAGAAATAGAGTTAAGCAAATTCAGAAACTGACTGGAGAGGGTAAGTTGAACGGTTTTCTAAGTGATGATCTGATGTTGGTTTTGACCTTCCGAATTGATACTTAGAGAATTGTTCTCATACTAGTTACAGTTAGGGACTGATAGTTGCGAAATAATAGTGATGCGTAAATAAGCTATGGAAATGTTTTCCCATGATTAATAACATATATTTTCTAAATATATGAAATAAGGAAATATGAACATATATGTGTATATGATGATTGATCGATCGAATTTCCATTTGGAAATAAGATCGTTGTTTGTACACCGACATGTTTTCATTTGATAGTTGAATCACAGACTATCAAAGTTTTGACCATATTTACGTTGTTAATATGGAAAGACCAGTTGGATTATTATCCGAAGAACCACTCCGTATTAGTATAAGCGTTGTGAATCAAGTATGCTGAAGATAATTGAAGACGGAGTGAAGTGCAAGGGCTATTGTGAAAAGCCTAGGTGGGATGGATTCACTGAATAGTGCCTTCGGTTTGTTCAGTCCCAGGACAACGTATATGGACGAGTGTCTGACAAAGTATTCTTAACGAATCATATGTTGATCTCTTTAAATGTATTACGTTGGTGGCGGAGAAATTCGTTTCTCTTAGCTTTTATACTCGTGATGCCTTGAGAAATCGATAATGATTTGACGGGTATGACGATGTGGCATTCAAAGTAATTGAAGAAATAATCTGTCAAAGTGATAAACGTGACCTCAAACCTCACAACCGGGAAATAACAGAAGTTGGGCTAGGCAGCATGGCTAGTTGGGCCATACCCAAGCAGGGTGTATTATCACCATCTAGAGAATATTCAATTGTACTTCTTTATAATCTATTTCAATGCTGTCCCTTATCGGGAAGGATGGTTGCTGATCCCAACCATCGGTGATAATATATTCGTCACACTCAAGCTAAATGAGTGGACGGTCATGTGTGGCCGGGTTGCAAGACGTTCTTGTTGAACCCTAGTGTATCTCCTCTAGAGTACACTGATCGGAAGGTACTCCCATACCTTGTCTGTTGGAATCCAATCTCCAATAAGCGCTCACGGTTTTATTTGTATACTATGAATGTGGAACGTGAGATGCAAGCGTTCTGCTAGATTGATATCTATTTGTATTTAGACATTATTATAATATCAGAAAGATATCCTTTATTTAACCAAGTGTTGGAGTTTTATTCACACCAGTCCCATGACTGACCCGGAGTTTATTTTGTTTGTTTTCCCTAAACTCTTGGGTGCCTAAATTTGTACGGGCAGTCAAGTAGTCGGGATTTTACAGATACACTTGGAGAGCTTGGAGCAGAAGACTTCAGGATTATAGCTATTATTATTCCGCTGTGTTGTTAAGTGTTGTACTTTGAAATGGTATGTATATACGAGTACTGATTTGTATTTCAAAGTTATGTTATATTTTATTCGTTCCGCTGCGAGATTTGTGTTTACTCTGATGATGTATGTTCTTCTTCTTCTTCTATTCTATTAGTTCTATCTTTTCTTCCTCACCCTCTACTTTCTATCACTAACGTCTCGGAATTTCCGACTCTCGAGGAGTCGGAAATTTCCAGCCGTTACAAGACTTCCCACTTTCGAAACACGAACACAAATGCTAATGATGACATGCCATCATCAGAATCATCTCCGGGCGGCTAGAGTGTGATTCTATATCTATCCAACATATTTAAACTTCGAATACACATGGATCAGATGTATACGCAAAATCTTTATATAGTTGATTGTCCAAATTCAAAATAACATAAATAATCAAATACGTATAATAAAATTTAAAATTTCAAAACAAAATTGGTTTTCATTCTTATTTGAAAACAACACTCTTCCGCTTCATTTTAGGATACTAGTGATCACATCTCTAACGAGTCAGATATTACTAATCCAATCACTGATGAATTCTTTCGTTTGGTTTTAACATGTCTTGTTCTCCGAGCTCTGTAAACCAAAGATCTGATACCAACTATAACGACTTGAACTTCCCCGTAAAGGAAAGCCCGGATTGCCTTGAGAACAAGACGAATCAGAACACAAACAGAAGAACATTTCATTGCTTATTACAACAATTTACATTAGAGTACAAGAATATACAGAGTATGAATAAATATTATACATTAGAAAAATAACAGAGATTTACAAATTACAATGCAGCGGAAAATAATACAAAACACAACTAAAAGGAATATATGGATACAGAGCTTTCTGAATATCGCTTCAGCTGTAAACCAGGATAATGTAAATATAAATCTACAACACCAAAACTTCTAGTTGCCCGTGTGGAAAATAAGGGCACTAAGAGTTTGGGTTCAAACAATAAACTCCAGGTCAGTCATATGACCGGTGTGAGAACTAAAACAGTTATTAATATTTATTTTAAAGTTAGGTAAATCAAGGGACCATGCCGTATAATACGGAATGGGTTTCCTCCCAAGAATACCAGTGCATAAAACAAACAGCGCAATGCTAAATAAAGAACATTGAAGCTATTATAAGACTCAGGTCCCATCACACAATGCAATGCAAGCCGGAGGATAGAGTTTTTACCTTATAATTGCCAAAAATTCTTGGTACGTGGAATTTCATATTTTATTATTACTATAAGTGTATAGTGTCAAATCAATTTCAATCATGAGCATCAATCATAGACGGCATGAGTGCCCCATCCCAATATGTCGCCATACTAGGCTCTATAATCAAAACCGCAAAATGTCGTATTGGAAGTTGGATTTCCATCTGTGAACCAAGGCAAGGGATCATCCTTACCGCTTCGAGACGCTCTAGCCCGTGTCTCAGGAATAGCAGCAACTGCACCTTGGATCGTCAGGGCCGGTCCATACAGAATGGATTAAAATGCCTGAGCAATGCGTTTCCTCGCCCTATGGGGCGTAAACTGGTCATATCCCGACCACATCATCGATCCCAGAACGACCGATATAACCAAGGCGCCTCCTATCCATCATCCACATAAGTAAAACGTTAGGGATTGCAAAACGCTGACACCACTCCTAGCTAGAAGGAAACGCATGTCCTCCTTGATGTCCTCTCCCATTTCTGATTCACACCGGGGTGTGAGTCTCGCGAATCAATGCCATACAAAAAGCTATGCTATATTAAAGTCGTGCTTTGATAATCAACCACAAGACTCTGCTTTTCAACAAAAGCCTCGATCGTTTGCATCTCAGCATGCCACACAGGCAATGCATGCTATGCAACCGATGTCTATCAATCACATAGAATGAAATCCTATGTTAGACACACACATCCATTTACAAGTTCGTTTTGGGTCTGAACAAAACTGGAGGCACCTAATTCCTCGTCCCATATGCCCAATACAGGAGAGTGGCCCTCACATATCTAGTCGACCTTCAAGTACGTCTGGACGATCACCACTTATTACCTTGTCTTGGGTGTATAGCCCAATCAAGACATCAGTTGCAACGCCCCACGTCCATTAATGTTACTCACAAAGGGAATGCATTAACTTTCATGGAATATTATTGGTTTATAGAACGGAATATAACAAGACAGATACATATATTGGTACTTGAAAATTTCAAAACAACTTTTATTGCAGCGGAGAAATAGTTTGGTTACAACAACATCAAAAACCGAAAATAAAACCAAGTACACTTAATATCTGTCTTGACAAATTGTTTTCTGAGTACATAGAGTAAAAAGCATAACCCCAACATAAGTAGCCATAAAAGAGATAAGCTGAACTTTACTTTCAGCAATCCAAGCACTTCCAAAAGAGAGAGAAAGAGATCCAAATCAAGCTCCACTAGCACTAGTCCCACCCTGAGAAACTGGGGGGGGGGGGGGGGAGGAAGAAAAGAGGCAAAAACAAAGGGGGTCAGACATAAAGTCTGGCGAGTCCAATAGCTTTAACAATATAATTATTAAAGTAATTAGGATAAGGCATAAACTGGAAAAACAAGGAATGACTGTGAAACAAATGAGCATGACAAAAACAACAAGAGGAATAAGATAATGTTAATTGCGTTCCTAGTCACTATAGGATAATTACTACATTGCACCGATACTAGTCGCCCTAAAAGTTGATCTCACCTACTGAACAAAATAATAATAATGGTAGTTTCATGTACCCTTAGTTGTCTTCATAGGTGACGCCTGCTCCTATCTCGACTAGTTGTACCCACTACCCTCCCCATTCTAATTACAACATTTATTCATAATATGGTAGTTGTACTCCTAGCTGTTTTCATAGGTGCCGCCTGCTCCTATCTCCGCTAGTCGTACCCACTACCTTCCCCCATTCGATCGGCTCCCTAACTTGTAGATACCTGTGTTGGTCCCATAGTGGGGTGTATCACTCCCCAAAGTGGCAACCCGCTACCACTAAAGATGCACGACTTATACCTACACGATGCAACAACGTCTTACCTACCAGCCCGGGCCCACGCACGCACATGACCCCGTCGGACTTGCGTTGCCACCGCTAACCCGTTTTGATGTCTTACAATCAAACCTAGTAAGCGTGTCCCGTCCTCGATCTAGATCGAGCTCACTTAGATACTAAATGGGTTACTGGTTGAAAATGGTCCCCACACTTGACACAAGCTTTCCACCTATGCTTGGTCCCCACTAGGATTTCCCACTTGACCTCCTCTTATTCATGTCTTCTTACATGTTTCAACTTGGTTAAGTGTTTATAATTATATCCCACATGTCACCCATGTTACCCACTTATCAAATCAACATGTGTTATTCGTTAAGCTTGTCTTAACCCTATCCGCTTATCATATCAATATATATATTATAGGTTAAGCTGGTCTTAACCCTATCCACTTATATATTATTGGTTAAGTTAGTCTTAACCCTATCAACTTATATATATTATTGGCTAAGTTGGTCTTAACCCTATCCTCTTATCAGATCAATATGTATTATTGGTTAAGTTTGTCTTAACCCCATGCACTTGTCAGATTCATATATATATCATTGGTTAAGCTGGTCTTAACCCTACCCACTTATCAAATTAATATATATTATTGGTTAAGCCGGTCTTAACCTTATCCACTTATCAGATTAATATATATATTATTGGTTAAGCTAGTCTTAACCCTATCTACTTATATATTATTGGTTAAGCTGGTCTTAACCCTACCTACTTATCAGATTATTGGTTAAGCGGGTCTTAATCGTGTCCACTTATCATGTTTTATGTATCATATATATATATATATCGTACAACATGTTTTACTTAATTTATGATTAAGTACATCTTAGTTCATAGATACATTGGTTAAGAGAATAACTCCCTAAGTATCAACCCCGAAGACCGAAATTAACATCAGATTGGTACTCAGAGAATTACTTAACTCAACCAAACTTCTGTTTTTCATTCATATTCGTCTTTGATCAGCATTAATTAATTATTAATGCACAGACCTCTCACATTAAGTCGATTGCTCGTGGCTGTTGGATATATCGGGCGGCTCCGGGCAGACTTCAACCGCAAGCCAGACTTAACCTCGTGTCTAAGCATCTTTTAATTATGCCTATGACCTCTCACATTAGACTGCCGTTTGCGATCGCTGGATGTGCCGGGCGGGTCCGGGCAGTCTTATACCACAAACGATTCTAACCTCATGTCTTAGACATTTATTATTACACATTATTATTCAACCCCAATTTGAATTAATATCCCTATTTCAGATTGTCAGTAACTTCCAATTTTAATCCATGTCCAAAATTGTCAATTAAATTATGTCCATAATTTTCAGGTATATAAATTATACCAATTAATGTATCGAAGTAATTTTATGCTTTTAAAGCAATTATATGCCAATTCACAATATTAATATTTAATATTTTCCCATTGCCCCTACGTCGTTCGTACGTTTAATATGAAATATGTTAGACCCGCAAATAGTCTAACTCATAAAAAGAAAAAGAAACATCACAACTTGCATAACACATAAAATAGATCTAACTTGCAAATTAGAATAGGCTAGCATGGATCAAAACTTGCATGATTATAATTTATATAACCATAAATTTTCATAATCAATAACTTGCATAGACAATAGGCATAATTTGCATAAACTACAAACTGGCATGGATCAAATTATATAAGATATGATTTGCATAGATCTATACACATAAAGGCGAACTTGCATATATGAACTTTGTTTTCGCATAAACTTGCATATGATCCACATACAAACTTTTATTAAACTTGCATATGCAATTTAGACATGTAAACTAAGACTTACATATGATTCGCATACAAACTTACATATAAACTAGCATATGATTCACATCCAAACTTGTATATAAACCTGCATAAATAATTTAGACATGTAAACAAAGATTTACATATATACTTGCATATGATTTAGACTTGTAAATTAATGTCACAAAATGAATCAAATCTAGCATATGTGTTTAGACATATGAACCATCATAATGAATCTATCTACATAAGACAACAACAAGCGTATATTCACAAAATAGACAATATCATATCTTATAACCCAAATTATAACTCATTATAATTAATTTATTAATTATTTTGTGAAAGAAATTGTACTCACAAAGACGGATTAGAGAAGAGAATAATTCTTTCTTCATTTGTATTAGAATCCTGACTTGCAATTCCTAAGCTTTAAGAAGAAGATGAACTGCTCCAGTAGCATAATGACGTCTTTAACTTATTTTAATTAGGATTGAGGAAACATAGTGTTACAATGGTTTAGTGTGGAGAGAAAGTGGGGTTTGGGGGTGTTTAAATAGGTTATGAGCCAAAGAATCTGTCCAGAAAACTAGTACAGGTGCAAAATCCCGAATCTGCCTCGGATCTGACCAAATCAGGGGAGGTCGACCCCCAGGTCGACACCCAAGTTGACCTCTAGGTCGACCTATATAGGGGAGGTCGACCTGGCCTGGGGCGGCAAAAATCCCGCCCAGCTCGCTTCTGTGTTTTCATTTGAATTTTGAATTTGAATTCGAGTTGTTTTAATTTATTTAAGTCCCTGAAACTTCTGAAGGCCCTAACTTCCTCATACGAAGTCCGATTTACGAAAACTTGGACTCTATTCCAAGCAGAATTCCGAGACGAACGCAATGGCGTAACCCATTTCCCTTAATTATTCTCCTAAAAATTAAGTGTTCTTAAATTTGTTAATTTTAATATTTAAAATTACAGGGTGTACTCCCCTCCTTAAAGGATTTCGCCCCCGAAATCTCCAAGTTAAGAAGAATGTATATCCTACCATCAAATCATCCATCTACTCAATCATCAAACACCGGCATCCATTGTCCTTAAAAGATTTCTAGTGCCATATGAACATATGCAAAAAGAGTGTGTATATGTTCCTTATCTAATTCAAAATCAGGCGGTCTACTGATTCAGTTGACCTCCTTAATGCGAACCATGATAGTGCCATGCGCCCATTATGTATGCAAAGGAATCATAATGATACATATTATTTCTACATGCGTGCACAATCAATCATCTTAATGCAGCATCCATATGGTAATACAACCAATATGCATCCATTAATATGCACACATATTTATATGCAGTATGAAAGTGGTTGAGCCGATCTAGTGCCTAATGTGTGTGTAAATACATCCACGAGCAACCACTAGCAAACACTTGCATCCACTTGCATCCACCAAACATAACATGTCTCAAACACATGTTTACAACCATAGGATTTTTCCTAACTAAAGATTGAAGATATAATCGCGAAGACATACTAAACGATAGGACAAGCATAAACAAAGCGGTAGAAAAAGGAGAAGTTAAAAACATACCCTCAAAAAGGAAAGGGTACAGCGTACGCATCTCGCCTTCTGTTTCTCCAGTCGCGTCTCCTTGATCATTTACCTATTGCACCTTGACTAACTTGATCTCTCTGTTGCGTAGCTTTATGACCTCCGATCCAAGGATGCATGTATGGGCTCGTCTAATCGGGGCATCTCACTCCACTTCCACATCTCTAAGCCTGCTCGGCTCTACTACTTCCGCGATATCTTGTAAACACTTCCGCAAATATGACATGTAAAACATGTCGTGAACACCACTAAGATCGTTGCTTCTTCTCATGTCCCTCCAAAATCTAGGATACATAACCTTAAAAGATCTTCAAGGACTGTATTCAGCCCTTTCTTTCCGTCCATCTGTCTGTGGATGATAAGCGATACTCGTACTTGTCGCCTTTTGCATATCACCTTTTCCTCTTGCATCGAAAACTGCTCCAAGCCCTGTCCCGCAAGCACCGGTATACATTGTGAATGGCTTACTCCCATCTGGCAAGACCAAAACTGGAGCTGTCATCAAAGCCCTCTTCAAATGCTGGAAAGCATCGTCACAGTCAACATCCCAAGCAAAAGTCAAGTTCTTCTTCGTTAACCGAGTAAGTGGGGCTGATATCTTCGCGAAGTCTTTAATGAACTTCCTATAATAGCCTGCCAGCCCTAAAAGCTTCTTACTCCCGTCGCGTTTCTAGGGACTTTCCAACCTTGGGTTGCCACCACCTTTGCGGGATCCACAGCTATCCCTTCCTTAGAGACGACGTGTCCTAAGAACCTCGCTTCTTTTCTCCAAAAGTGGCATTTGGAGAACTTAGCTTTGAGTTGATACACTCGTAGGGTCTCTAAGACTTCCCTAAGATGTAGGGCATGCTCTTCCTCACTTCTAGAGAAATTCAAGATATCGTCCACAAAGACTACCACAAACTTGTTTAGAAACTCCCTAAACACCCTACTCATTAAGTCAAGAAGTATGCGGGTGCATTCGTCAAACCAAAAGGCATGATGAGCCACTCGAAGAAACCGTCAGGAGTTCCAAATGAAGTCTTATTTATGATGTCCTTATCCACTCTTAGCTGATGAAATCCTGTAGCTATATCCAGCTGCGAGAAAACCGAAGCACCAACCAACTGATCGAATAAATCATCTATCCTTGGCAATAGGTGTCTGTTCTTCTTTGTGAGCTTATTCAGCTCTCTATAGTCCACGCACAATCTAAGTGAACCATCAGCCTTCATAGCAAAAATACCTGGAGCACCCCATTCCAAAATACTTCTTCTTATGAACCCCTTCTCAAGCAACTCTTTCACTTGCTTACTGAGTTCTCTTCTCTCTCTCGGAACCATGTGGCGTACTGGTAATGCAACTGCTTTGCATTATCTACAAGGTATATACGAAAGTCAATCTCGCGCCTCGGGAGTAAACCCCAAACTTCATCGAAGACGTCACCATATTCACTGACCACACGAAAAGAATCCAAATCATCGTTGGACGCGTCAAGAGATTCTAGGTAGCTAAGCATCACCGGACCTTTAGGGTCACAAGAAATATCTAGGGTCTTGCCACAACAAGTCAACAATCTAACTACCCTTCTTTCATAGTCTAGGATGGCACCATGTCTGGCTATCCAATCCATGCCTAGAATCAAGCCATAGCCCATGAAGCTAAGAACGAAGGCATTTCATTCAAACCCAACGCCCAAGATAGACACTCTCAAATCCTGACAAATCATCGAAAGATGAGCCAAACTACCAATAGGATTTGAGACTACTATGGGATCCGTAACTAGACTAGTATTTAGGTGCAGTGTTTTAACTAACGAAGCAGATACAAACGAGTGTGAAGCGCCTGAATTCAAACAAGGTTCGAACAGGATGATCAAAAGGAAAAACCAAACTTCCAACCAAGATATTTCTACCTCTATCAGGTATGCCAGCCGTGAGGGAACGCGTCTGCCCTCCAGAAGATCATGTACTTTGTCCTTATAAGATGTCATGTTTCTCTGTAACGATAACAACTAGTCTTCTTCTTCTTTCTAACGTCTTTATTTAAGTAGTCAGGTATTTCACAAGTGTGGCCCTTCCTTTTCTCTTGGCCCCTTGTTATCCATACCGCCTTTCTTTGGATCTACTTTCTTATCGTGCGTCCTATCCATGTCTCTCCTGCACATTCTCCATTCGTGACCTCCTACCAAAATGAGGCTTCGTCTTTCATTAACCAAGCAACTAATTGAACCTTCCTCCCATCGTCTATCTTAAAGGTACCAACAAGTCCTTCACTTCCTTCTAGCTTTGGCAAACGTCCCAATCCCATGAAGCGGTTTTCCGCCCACCGTACGGAAGTTCTTACATATCTTATAAAAAGCGTCTATACATGGAGGAATAAATTCAAAAAGGAAAGAGGAAGAGATTTAAAACGGAGAATCAAAGGAAAGATATATGGCTCTTAGGGGTTACGTTTCTCAAAATAAACTTTTCTCTTAAAAATACTCTCCTTAAGACATATTTTTGAAAGTATTTCTTTATAAAAATGCTTTTGAAAGTGGTTTTTCAAAATCTCTTATCTGATCTGGTAACCTTCAGCTCTGATACCACGTGTAACACTCCACGTCCATTAATGTCACTCACAAAGGGAATGCATTAACTTTCATGGAGTATTATTGGTATATAGAATGGAATATAACAAGACGAATACATATATTGGTACTTGAAAATTTTAAAACAACTTTTATTGCAGGAGAGTAATAGTTTGGTTACAACAACATCAAAAACCAAAAATAAAATCAAGTACACTTAATATCCATCTTGACAAATTTTTTTCTGAGTACACAGAGTAAAAATCATAACCCCAACATAAGTAGCCATAAAAGAGATAAGCTGAACTT
Organism: Allium sativum; assembly: GCA_030737875.1. NCBI lineage: Eukaryota > Viridiplantae > Streptophyta > Magnoliopsida > Asparagales > Amaryllidaceae > Allium > Allium sativum. Next base: position 207,471,700 of record CM060918.1, read on the forward strand.
CACTTTCAGCAATCCAAGCACTTCCAAAAGAGAGAAAGAGATCCAAATCAAGCTCCACTAGCACTAGTCCCACCCTGAAAACCTGAGGCGGGGAGGGGGGAGGGGAGGAAGAAAAGAGGCGAAAACAAAGGGAGTCAGACATAAAGTGTGGCAAGTCTAATAACTTTAACAATATAATTATTAAAGTAATTAGGATAAGGCACAAATTGATAAAACAAGGAATGACTGTGAAACAAATGGGCATGACAAAACCAACAAGAGGAATAAGATAACGTTAATTGCGTTCCTAATCACTATAGGATAATTACTATACTACACCAATACTAGTCACCCTAAAAGTTGATCCCGCCTACTGAATAAAATAATAATAATAATAATGGTAGTTTCGTGTATCCCAAGATGTCTTCATAGGCGTCGCCTGCTCCTATCTCCGCTAGTTGTACCCACCACCCTCCCCATTATAATTACAAAATTTATTCATAATATGGTAGTTGTACTCCTAGCTGTCTTCATAGGTGCTGCCTGCTCCTATCTCCACTAGTCGTACCCACTAGCTTCCCCATTCAATTGGCTTCCTAACTCGTAGATACCCGTGCTGGTCCCATAGTGGGGTGTATCACTCCCTAAAGTGGCAACCCGATACCACTAAAGATGCACGGCTTATACCTACATGATGCAATAACATCTTACCTACCAGCCCGGGCCCATACACGCACATGAACCCCTTGGACTTGCGTTGCCACTGCTAACCTGTTTTGACCTCTTACAATCAAACCCAGTAAGCGTGTCCCGTCCTCAATCTAGATCGAGGTCACTTAGGTACTAAATGGGTTACTGGTTGAAAAGGATCCCCACACTTGACACAAGCTTTCCACCTGTGCTTGGTCCCCACTAGGATTTCCCACTTAACCCCCTCCTATTCATGTCTTCTTACATGTTTCAACTTGGCTAAGTGTTTATATTATATCCCACATGTCACCCATGTTACCACTTATCAAATCAACATGTGTTATTGGTTAAGCTTGTCTTAACCTTATTCGCTTTTCAGATCAATATATATATATATATATATATATATATATATTATTGGTTAATCTAGTCTTAACCCTATCCACTTATATATTATTGGTTAAGTTGGTCTTAACCCTATCCACTTATATATATTATTGACTAAGTTGGTCTTAAGCCTATCCACTTATCAGATCAATATGTATTATTGGTTAAGTTTTCTTAACCCTATCCACTTATCAGATTAATATATATATATATATATTATTGGTTAAGCTGGTCTTAACCCTACCCTCTTATCAAATTAGTATATATTATTGGTTAAGCTGCTCTTAACCCTATCCACTTATATATTATTGGTTAAGCTGGTCTTAACCCTACCTACTTATCAGATTATTGGTTAAGCTCGTCTTAACCCTATCTGCTTATCATGTTTTATGTATCATAAACACACACACATATATATATATATATATCGTATAGCATGTTTTACTTAATTTATGATTAAGTACATCTTAGTTCACAGATACATTGGTTAAGAGAATAACTCCCTAAGTATTAACCCCGAAGACCGAAATCAACATTAGATTGGAACTCAGACAATTAATCAACTCAACCAAACTTCTGTTTCTCATACATATTCGTCTTTGATCAGCATTAATTAATTATTAATGCACAGACCTCTCACATTAAGTCGATTGCTTGTGGGCGCTGGATATGCCGGGCGGTTCCGGGCAGACTTCCACCACAAGCCATACATAACCCCGTGTCTAAGCATCTTTTAATTATGCCTACGACCTCTCTCATTAGACTGCCGTTTGCGGTTGCTGGATGTGCCGGGCGGGTCTGGGCAATCTTATACCACAACGAGTCTAACCTCATGTCCTGGGCATTTATTACACATTTAATTTATTCTTTGACCTCTCACATTAGACTACCGTTTGTGGTTGCTGGATTTGCCATGCGGTTCCAGGCAGTCTTATACCACAAACGAGTCTAACCTCGTGTCTTAGGCATTTATTATTACACATTATTATTCAAACCCAATTTGAATTAATATCCCTATTTCAGATTGTCAGTAACTTCCAATTTTAATCCGTGTCCATAATTGTCACTTGAATTATGTCCATAATTTTCAGGTATATAAATTATACCAATTAATGTCTCAAATTAATTATATGCTTTTAAAGCCATTATATGCCAATTCACAATATTAAAATTTATTATTTTCCCATTGCTCCCACGTCATTCGTATGTTTAATATGAAATATGTTAGACCCGCAAATAGTCTAACTCATAAAAAGAAAAGAAACATCACAACTTTCATAACACATAAAATAGATCTAACTTGCAAATCAGAATAGGCTAGCATGGATCAAAACTTGCATGATTATAATTTATATAATCATAAATTTTCATAATCAATAACTTGCATAGGCAATAGGCATAATTTGCATAAACTATAAATTGGCATGGATCAAATTATATAAGATATGATTTGCATAGATCTATATATATATAAAGGTGAACTTGCATATATGAACATGGTTTTCACTTAAACTTGCATATGATCTACAGACAAACTTGTATTAAACTTAAATATGCAATTTAGACATGTAAACTAAGACTTACATATGATTTGCATGCAAAATTACATATAAACTAGCATATGATTCACATCCAAACTTATATATAAACTTGCATACATAATTTAGACATCTAAACTAAGATTTACATATACACTTGCATATGATTTAGACATGTAAATTAATGTCACAAAATGAATCAAATATAGCATATGTGTTTAGACATATGAACCAACATCATGAATCTATGTACATAAGACAACAACTAGCATATATTCACAAAATAGACAATATCATATCGGCCAATGATTCAATAGGCATAATCTTATAACTCAAATTATAACTCATCATAATTAATTTATTAATTATTTTGTGTAAGAAATTGTACTCACAAAGAAGGATTAGAGAAGAGAATAATTCGTTCGTCGTTTGTCTAAGAATCCTGACTTGCAATTCCTAAGCTTTAAGAAGAAGATGAACTATTCTAGCAGCATAAGGACGTCTTTAACTTATTTTAATTAGGATTGAGGCAGCATAGCGTTACAATGGTTTGGTGTGGAGAGAAAGTGGGGTTTGGGGGTGTTTAAATAGGTTTGGAGCCAAAGAATCTGTCCAAAAAAAAGTCCAGGTGCAAAATCCCGAATCTGCCTCGGATCTGACCAAATCAGGGGAGGTCGACCCCCAGGTCGACACACAGGTCGATCCCCAGGTCGACACCCAGGTCGATCCCCAGGTCGACCTGTATAGGGGAGGTAGACCCCCTGGTCGACCAGGCCTGGGGGAGGGAGAAATCCCGCCCAGCCCGCTTCTGTGTTTTCATTTGAATTTTTAATTTGAATTCCAGCTGTTTTAATTTATTTAAATCCCGAAAACTTTTGAAGGCCATTACTTCCTCATACGAAGTCCGATTTACGAAAACTTAGACTCTATTCCAAGCAGAATGTAACAACTCGAAAAATACGAGCCAATTTAAAATTTTTAAATTGGTTATTTTAAAGAAATTAAAGTAATTGAAATAGAATATTTCAATAAAATAAAGAGTTAGAAAGGGTGCGGCAGTTTGAAAATTTGAATTCAAACTTTGACTGACTGTACCGAGTGCAAAACGCAACGGATTTTAGTGAAACCAACAATATTTAAATCTGTTTATGAATATCTTTCTAACGAATCTGAAAAATCGAAGTTTCATAGCGGGAATCAAAAGTTATGGCCAAATGAATTTTCAGAAAGGTTGCTATAGAGAATATATAGCCCTTGAAAATAGACATTTTCAAATAGTCTCAGAATTCGATGAAACTAGTTTTATTGGGACCGTATCGTCAAAACATAGCTAGATTTATTTTTCTGGAATTTTTGGGACCAGTATGTGGCCCCGACAAATTTAAATGTACGATCAAATCAAATATTGAATGTTTTATATTTTAATTTGAAAAATAACTGGCTATAGCAGTCGAATAGCCTATGAAATATATCCCATTCTGTTCGAAATGGTTGTATTTAGCTAGCGGCGACAGTCGTTGGGTTTGAATTGGTGTTCGTATGGAGAAACATTATTTTAAAATTTAAATAAAGCATGGGCCAATAGGATTTTTCCATTATAAATTAAAAATATAAAAAAACCCGAAACCCCCTTTCTCCCTCATGATCGACGACGGTTGTAGCTCCATCGTTCCCGGCCATTTTCCGATCGCCACGATCGTCGATAGCCCCTCCACCTTCACAACTTTTTGAAGCCCTCACTTCCCTCGTCAAATCCATACCAGGTGCTCCTCCCCTCGTTTAACCATCGACGAGAATGACCTCCTCAAAGTTTCAGTCTTCAAACCGCCGTACCGCCTGACTCCGGCCACAGAGTTTCCAGTGCCGCCACCCCCCTGATGCGTGACTCCAAGCTCCAGGACGGGGTTAAAGCCAATCCTCCTATCATGCTACGGATTTCATGAAAAATCAAAACATAGTTTTGAAGGTTCGAAGAAGGTAATGGTTTAATTTATTTTAAACTGTTCTATAGCACATTAAAGTGCTATGGTTTATGATTTTACAATAAAAATAATATCTTTTTGCTATGTTGACGAAATTCGATGAAACAGGAGACATCGGGACCGTGTCGATGCTCTCTACATTCTAGAAGTGTTCGTGGATTTTTCTGAGCTCGCTACGATTTTTAGCAAAGCAACAAACCAAAGTGAGATTTCTAAACTGAAATGTGAATGGTAATGCAATGTGTAACTTATATAAGCGAAGTATAAATTATATACACGTTGTTTACCTCATGTACATGTGTTGTATAAGTTATATGAGCGATATATAAATTATACATGCATTGTATAAATCATATATGTGTTGAAATGGAAGTGAAATAACTTATATACATATATATATATATATACTCCCCTTGTCCACAAACCATGGACGATAATTATTGATTGTGAATTGACATGAAAATTTTGGTGAATAATGCGAATGGTTGATAGAATTGTTTGTGGTTGAAATTGTTTGATTGTGCTTGAAATATACCCGTTTCTAGTTGAAAAATACCAATTTGTGGTTGAAAAATACCCATTTGTGGTTGAAACAAAATTAGAACAGGTTGTGGAAAAGAAAAACAGACTCGCCTGCGTGCGAACTAGATGTATGAAATCCCCATTGTCAAGAACCACGAGGTTTTAAGTTAGAGTGAGGAGCCGTACTCGGGACGTTGCCGGCTTAAATACCCTGTCGTTATGCTGCCGAAATTTTCAATAATATTCATGTGTTAGAATTATTTCATGTGTTGAAACTATTTTCATGTGTTGAAACTCTTTTCATGTGTTGAAACTATATTCATGTGTTGAAGCCATATTCATGTGTTGAATAGACATTCATGTGTTGAATAGAAATTCATGTGTTGAGTAGAAATTCATGTGATGAATAAAATTCTTTAAAAGCTAAAAATAACATTTTATCACATATATAGAATATATAAAATATTCATGTTTTACGTAAATTGTTTTAATACTAAAAATCACATTTTTACTATATATATAAACTATAGAAAACATTCATGTGTTGAATAAAGGACTAGAACGATAAAAATCATATTTTTATCGTATGTATGAAGTCGAAAATATTCATGTGTCAAATATATGGAGTGAAAAACAAAATCTACATTTTTATTGTGAATATGAAGTGCTAAAAATGTTCATGTGTTGAATAAATATTTTTGATGATAAAAATATCATTTTTATCATGTATACGACTCGCTAAAAATATAAGTGTTGAAAAAAATATTTGTTGGCTAGGAATATTATTTTTAACATGTATGTGAGCTAAATAAAATAGTCATGTGTTGAAATATATTTTTGTTCGCTAGAAATATTATTTTTAGCTTAGTTTCGCACCTATATATATACATGTGTTGAACAGGAAAATGGATTAACTATTGAGTAAAGAATTTATTTGCGTGCCTGACAAATAGGTAAACCTTGATGAGTTGGATGTGAAATTTTGTTACTATATCAACTCCTGTGAATGCCATTGGATGCGGAGTGCTGATTGTCCTATGTGTAATAATAAACGTCGCCATAGGATAGTAACAATTAATTTTGAACTAAACTACATGGCATACTTCTTGAAGATAGCCATACTTCATCATATACCACATCATTTGGAGCTTGTGTGACGAGGTTGAAGATTTACCATACGAGCGAGAGGCTTGTATGGCAGTGACTATATATTACAGGTTGAACTGATGACTGATATGGACTCTGAAAAATGTACCGGTTAATTGCCAGATTAATAAAAAACCCCACACGGGTCTGGAGATGACAATAAACACGTCTCTCTGGTCATTAAGGCACAAAAACCATTTATAGGGTGACGAGAAATTATTCTCTGGAGTTATGATCTATAAACACTCCCCTGTGAACACCGGAATATATCACTATAAATATGTGCATGCTTATTAGGATTTATTGGGTACCTAATACGGCCCAATAAATTTCCAAACCCCTTCCTGTACAAAGGAGGTTATGATGAAATTTTCTGAAATTTAAAGGCGTTAGTGAAATATTTGAAGTGAAAACGATATTGAAATCGTCGAATAAATTATAATTATATATATATAAATTAAATAAAACGAATCAAGCCCTTGCAGTTTGCGTTTAGAAATTGTAACTTTAAATGATTATACCGAAAGATCAGTCCATCGGATTTTGACGAAACTGGAACCGTTGGGTTCTCTTTTGAAGTATTTTTCCAACAATATAAACTTTGTTGAGATCCAACGGTTATATTTTCAGATATGTGTAAAACAAATTTGGAGAAGTGAAATGTCGTTTAATCAAATAGGGCCATTTTTAAATAAATAAACATGGTGATATATCATTATAAAATATTATAGACGATATGGAATGGAAATAAACTGATTATACTTGTTTGCTTGTCGTTGGATGGTTGAATGTGTTTGGCATGAAAATTATACTAAAGAACTGAAATGTGAATGTCGAATAATTCAAACATGGGAAGAATTGGTTTGAAATCTAAATATATGAGAATTATTTGAAAAGGCCGAGTTAATTCCCATTTCAAATAATTGATTAACGATTAGAATTCGAAGAGATGAAGACGGTTCAAGGCCGACGATCTTCACATTGTCTGGATGGGCGCTACTATTGCTCATGATTGGAGTAGCTACCTTGAAAGAGCTGAAGTTGTAGCCGTCCGGACGTATTTGTCGATTGTATGGATATGCGAGGAATATAGTGCCTCTGGTTTCGTTTAGACCCAGAACGAACTTGTAAATGGACTGTGTGTCCGACATTGGATTTTGTTCTATGCTGATTGATCTCTATTAAATATATATCTATTTGGCGGCAAACAATTTATTCTCTTGCTTATCGCCCTTTTCTGAGACGTACGAGCTTAGAGGTTATATATCGGCAGAAATCAGTCGCATGGAGTGAATTGCCCGTGTGGCATGCCTAATTGGCAGATGATCAAGGCTTCTATTGAAAAGCAAAGTCTTGTGGTTGATGATCAAAGCATGGCCTACGTGGCATAGGTTTGTGTATAGCGTGGATTCGCGAGCCTCACACCTCGGTATGAGTCAAAAACGGGATAGTGACTGCAGGGAGAGCACGGCGTTTCTTTCTAGCTATGGGTGATGTCAGTGACCTATCAGCCCTGACATTTATATATAATTTATCTGTGTGGTTGTTGGAATGCGAGGCGCCTCGGATATAGGTCCTATAGGACTGGGAAACGTGTGTTCAGGAATTACCAACCCTCAAAAGTAATAGAGGACGGCCCTGAAGATCCAAGGATCGCTTTGTGTGGTCCTGAGACATTTGGTAGAGTGTCTCGAACGGAGAGGAGCTTGCCCCTTGCCTCGACTCATGATGGAATCCAATTTCCAATACGAAATTACGGATTTGATTGTAACTTATATATATGGCGACATAGTGGCATGGGACGCTCATATCGTCTATGATTGATATTTATGATGGAAGTTGCTTTTGAAACATATATGCACTAGTAATAATATCAAACACTTTTGTTTTATACGTATCAAGCATTTCTTGACCATTATATGGTAAAACTCTATCCTCCGGCTTGCGTTGTATTGTGTGATGGGACCTGAGTTTTATAATGGCTTCATTTTAAAAAAAAAAGCCTTGCGATGATTTGATAATTTACTTTATTTCATGCACTGGCAATCACTGGAGTAAACCCGTTCCGCGAAAGTGGCATGGTCCTATGATTTGCCTTACTATTGTTGTTTAATTAGTTAAGTAGATTTCTCATACCAGTCCCATGACTGACTTGTAGTTTGTTTCACCTTGCAAACTCGGGTGCCCTTATTTTCTCACAGGCAGCCTAGTACCAGGTAGCAGGACATATTTTGGCTTTGGCACTACAGCAAGAGTGCATATTTTGGCTCATATGGCGAGGCTTGACTTCTCAGCGTTTTGGCTATTGATATTCCGCCATTATTATCTATGTATATGATTCCGCTTCTGGCGATGTAGACTGATATTTCTTTCTTGTACTCTTTTATGTATATGTACCGCTTATGGCGATGTAGACTGATCTTTTACTTTCATGCACTAAGTTGTATCCTACACTGTGCTCTCTGGTGTTGTGACATATTATGATTCCGCTGTCATATTTATGTAAATTATTTTATTTGCTGCCTTTGATATTATTCGTACTCCGCTAATGATGATTAATGTGTTATATTCCAATGATTATCCTTAACACCATCGTACGAGGTTTTGGGATTGTCACAGGTGGTATCAGAGCTTTGGTTAACCTTAGTTCTGGAATTTAACACATTAAACACCATGTCAGAATAGAATCAGTAGTGTTCTAAGGCGAGTAGCTCATTAGAGATAGGACTAGTAATATCCTAGAATGAGCTAAGAAGAATAGAAAAAATAATCTGATCAGTACATCATTGTCTTTCCTTAAGTTCTTCTGTTGTACCATATACTAAAATAATCATTTCTGAGGGCTAACTCTTTTCTTGCTTATACAGAACTTGATAGACTGCTACCCGAGCAGCAGCATCTAGAGGAGGCCGAGGAGGCCAAGGAGGTCGAGGTAGAGGACGAGGAGATGTCCCCGCTGTAGAAGGGCCTTTGATACAACCACCAAACGCTCAGCCATTCGAGCTAGACCGAGTGGCGAAGAGATACAAAAATCTCGGGGGCAAAACCTTCTCAGGAACAGGCGCAGTGATAGACGCCTTAGCATGGTTGAAAACTTGCGAAAAGATCTTAGGTGGCTTAAGACTAGGAGATCAAGATAAGGCATTTATGGGCGCCTGGTTTTTACAAGATAAGGCAGAATTATGGTGGGAAGCCATCACCGCTGAGGACCAAAATGTAGTGAGAACTTGGGACGAGTTCAAGGCAATGTTTAAGGAGAAGTTCATCCCAGAACAAGCAATGGAGCGCATGCATGATGAATTTGCCAATCTCCAACAAGGAGACCTCTCCGTGCAGGACTACCTTAATAAGTTCACGCATCTATCTCTTTATGCCCCAGAGCTTATCACGACTGAAAAGGCGAAGAACAAAAGGTTCATACATGGGCTAAAGCATAAGTATCATGATAGAGCCATGAGCCACATCAAACTCGCATTTGCAGACTTAGTGGAAATGGCCTGTAATTATGAAGACTTGGACCAGAGGAACCTCGATCTAGACCACGCCAAGAGTCAAGCGGGAAACAAACGCAAGACAACTGTGAACCAACCTGAGTCCAGCAACGCAGCATCCACAAATCAGCAAGCTAGAAAGCCGCCCAAGGGAAGCTGTTTTAATTGTGGAAAGATGGGACACTACTCCAATGTGTGCACAACTCCAAAGAGACAGAGGACAAACTCACAAAGCTCAAGCCAGAACTCTCAGAATTCTCGATCATGCTTCAACTGCCGCCGAACTGGACATCTCGTCAAAGATTGTCCATTGCTCAAGAAGGCTGAAGTTGCTCATGTTTATAACGGGTCGAACCCGCCAGCTTCTTCAGATGGAGCAGGTAAACCCGATGTTTTGGGAGGTACCCTTATAGTTAAAAATATTCCTGTTTCTGTACTATTTGACATGGGTGCATCACGTAGTTTTATTACAAGTAACACTGTTCACAAGTTAAAGTTAAAGATAAGAGTCCTTAAAGAACCGATTAGAGTTCATAATCCGATAGGAGGATCTCTTGTTCTTAGTTCATATTGTAGAGTGCCAGCCTCTTATTCTTCCTACTAGTTTTCTTTTGATTTGATCACCATGAATTTTCCCGAATTTGATATCAGTCTCGGGCTAGATTGGTTAACGAAATATGGGGCCGAAGTTAGATGTGCTGAAAGAATCGTTAAAGTTGAAACGAAGCTTGGATATATTACTATACCATGCCATGGTTTAGATCCAGATAGAAAAGAATTTTGGTCTGTGCTAGAAGTTGTTACCACTTCATTAGAAAAGATTCCTGTTGTTAAAAACTATGTGGATGTATTTGAAGAAGTCGAAAACTAACCTCCGCAAAGAGAAATTGGATTCAGAATCGATCTAATTCCGAATGCCGGACCAGTGGTACATCCAATTCAAAGAATGACTCCAAAAGAAAAAGAAGAATTAGGCGATCAAACTCGTCAACTGCTATTGAAGTGTCTGATCAGACCTAGCTTTTCTAGTTGGGGTGCAGCTGTAGTGTTTGTTCCTAAGTCAGACGGTACTCTCCGATTGCATGTTGATTACCGAGACTTCAACAAGCAGACGCTCAAAAACAAATATCCATTACCACGCATCAATGATCTGTTAGACCAATTAAATGGAGCGAGAGTATTTCCAGAATGGACTTAGCTACGGGTTTCCATCAACTGAGAATTAACAAAGAGTATGTTCCTTTGATAGCTTTCAGAGGTCCAGACATATTTTATGAGTGGTTAGTAATGTCGTTCGGCTTATGCAACGCTCCAGCATACTTTGTCGATTTAATGAATAGAGTGTTTGGAGAAGTTCTGAATAAATTCGTTCTGGTATTCATCGATGATATTTTAATCTACTCCAAATCAGAAACTGAGCATGAAAAAAATTTAGAACAAGTATTGGGGATTCTGAGAAAGAATGTCTTCAAAGCTAAATTTTCTAAATGCATCTTCTAGCAAACGAAGTGAAGTTCCTTGGCCATGTCGTGTCAAAGGAAGGAATTTCTGTAGATCCGAGCAAAATTACAGCAATTCAAGACTTGAAACAGCCTACTACACCCACCGAATTTTGAAGTTTTCTGGGATTGGCTAGTTATTATCAGAAATTCATTAAGGATTTTTCGAAAATATCCAGTCCATTAACAAATCTTACAAAGAAGCACGAGAGATTTAAGTGGACTTCCGACTGTAAGGAAGCTTTCCAGGAATTGAAATCAAAATTGACAACTGCTCCAGTATTAACCATTATCGATGGCAATCAGGATATGACGGTATGAATGGATGCTTCTATTAGAGGTCTAGGAGCAGTATTATTGCAAAGAGGCCAAGTAGTCGCTTATGCAAGCCATCAGCTGAAAGCGCATGAGAAGAATTATGTAACTCATGATCTTGAGTTGCTAGCCATTGTCTTTGCTTTGAAAATCTGGAGCCATTACTTATTGGGTGAGAAATTCGAATTGTTTACAGACCATCAATCATTAAAGTATTTGTTCACCCAGAAAGATCTAAACTTGAGACAACAGCGTTGGCTAGAATTTCTTGCAGCGTATGATCTAGATATCCTGTATACGCCGGGAAAAGCTAATGTAGTAGCGGATGCGCTTAGTCAAAAAACCGCAATCATTGTCAATCTTATAATTACGCCTTCATTAATCGACAAGATCGTTGTTCTCTAGGAAGACGACGAATTTATTAAAAGGATTAGCCAGCGAATTCGAGAAGGCAAGACTTCGGATTTCAGCCTAGATAGCAAAGTGGTTTTGCGATTACGAGGGCGAATTTGTGTTCCAGAAATCCCTGAGCTCCGAAGAGAAGTTCTGATGAATGTCATAAGTCCAAGCTTTGCATTCATCCAGGGGTGAGTAAGATGTACAATGATCTCAAGCGCACATTCTGGTGGAAGTCGTTGAAAAGAGATATTTCCTTATATATTAGCAGTTGCCCTACTTGACAACTAGTCAAAAGCGACCAACAAAAGCTGGTCGGATTGTTGCAACCATTGGAAATCCCAGGTTGGAAGTGGGAACAAATTTCCTTGGATTTCATAGATGGTTTTCCCCAAACCAAGAAAGGTAATGACAGTATTTGGGTGATCGTAGATCGCTTAACGAAGACTGCCCATTTCATACCTGTCAGATCCAATAGAACCGCCCAAAGTCTAGCACAGATTTATTTCAAAGAAATTGTTAAGCTGCATGGAGTTCCCATCAGCATAGTTAGTGATAGAAATCCAATATTTGCTAGCAAGTTCTGGGAAGTATTCCAGACAGAATTGGGAACAAAAGTTAACCTGAGCACCGCTTGTCACCCTCAGACAAATAGCCAAACTGAGCAGGTGAACAGAATTCTAGAAAATTTACTATGGGCCAGCATTATTGATTTTGGTGGATCGTGGGAAGATCACTTGCATTTGACAGAATTCTCATACAACAATAGCTATCAAGCAAGTTTGAAAATGTCGCTATTTGAAGCGTTATACGGTAGACTGTGCAGATCTCCCACATGTTGGGTAGAACCTGGCAACAAACTTGTGTTGGGACACGATATGATTCGAGAAGCATCAGATAAAGTCGATTTCATCAAGAAACGATTGAAAACTGCTCAAAGTCGATAGAAAAGTTATCCGGATTCTAGAAGAAGAGATTTAGCATTCGCTGTTGGTGATTATGTCTATTTGAAAGTTTCTCCGATGAGAGGAGTAATCCGATTTGGTAAAACTGGGAAGTTGGCACCCAGATTTATTAGTCCCTTTCCTATACTTGAACAAATTGGAACTCTTACTTATAGGGTTCAACTACCTGATTGGTTGCCTGGAGTACATAATGTGTTTCACGTATTTCAACTTAAAAGACATGTGCATGATCCAAATCTTGTTGTAGAAGAAGCAGCGCAATAGGACTTGGAAATTACTCCAGAATTAGCAGTCAGAAGAGAGTCGTTAAAAGTTATTGGCAAAGAAACTAAAGAGCTAAGGAACAAGAAGGTTCATTTAGTTAAAGTGCAATGGAGTAGTGATCCTAGAGACTGTACTTGCGAGACTGATGAAAGCATTAAGCAAGCTTACCCCAAATGCGGAGTGGACATCTCTGACTAACTCCGGTGCAAGGTACCTTTATAATACTTTGCATTTCCATTTTTGTTTCCTACTGTACTGCTGTTTCCTTTTCGGGGACGAAAAGTTTTAAGTAGGGGAGATTGTAATAACCCCGAAAATACGAGCCAATTTAAAATTTTTAAATTGGTTATTTTAAAGAAATTATAGTAATTGAAATAGAATATTTCAATAAAATAAAGAGTTAGAAAGGGTGCGGCAGTTTGAAAATTTGAATTCATACTTTGACTGATTGTACCGGGTGCAAAACGAAACGGATTTTAGTGAAACCAAAAATATTTAAATCTGTTTATGAATATCTTTCTAGCGAATCTGAAAAATCGATGTTTCATAGCGGGACTCAAAAGTTATGGCCAAATGAATTTTCAAAAAGGTCGCTATAGAGAATATATAACCCTTAAAAATAGACATTTTTCAAACGGTCTCAGAATTCTACGAAACTAATTTTGTTGGTACCATATCGTCAAAACGTAGCTTGATTTATTTTTCTGAAATTTTTGGGATCATTATGTGGCCCCGGCAAATTGAAATGTACGTTCAAATCGAATATTGAATGTTTTATATTTTAATTTGAAAAATAACTGGCTATAGCAGTCGAATGGACCAACGAAACATATCACATTGTGTTCGGAATGAGGGTATTTAGGTGGGGGCAACAGTCGTTGGGGTTTGAATTGGTGTTCGTATGGAGAAACAATATTTTAAAAATTAAATAAAGCACAGGCCAATAGGATTTTTCCATCATAAATTAAAAATATAAAAAAAAACGAAACCCCCTTTCTCCCTCGCGATCTACGACGGCTGTAGCTCCATCGTTCCCGTCCATTTTCCGATCGCCACGATCGTCGATAGCCCCTCCCCCTTCACAACTTTTTGAAGCCCTCACTTCCCTCGTCAAATCCATACCAGGTGTTCCACCCCTCGTTCAACCATCGACGAGAATGACCTCCTCAAAGTTTCAGTCTTCAAGCCGCCACACCGCCTGACTCCGGCCACCGAGTTGCCAGCGCCGCCACCCCCCTGACGCACGACTCTAAGCTCCAGGCCATGGTTAAAGCTGATCCTCCTATCTTGCTACGGATTTCGTGAAAAATCAAAACCTAGTTTTGAAGGTTCGAAGAAGGTAACGATTTAATTTATTTTAAACTGTTCTGTAGCACTTTAAAGCGCTATAGTTTATGATTTTACAATAAAAATTATATCTTTTTGCTATATTGACGAAATTCGATGAAATAGGAGACATCGGGACTGTGTCGATGCTCTTTACATTCTAGAAGTGTCCGTGGATTTTTCCAAGCTTGCTACGATTTTTAGCGAAGCAACAAACCAAAGTGAGATTTCTAAATTGAAATGTGAATGGAAATGCGTTGTGTAAGTTATATAAGCTAAGTATAAATTATATACATGTTGTATACCTCTTGTACATGTGTTGTATAAGTAATATGAGCGATGTATAAATTATACATGCGTTGTATAAATCATATATATGTTGAAATGGAAGTAAAATAACTTTTATATATATATACACACACTCCTCTCATCCACAAACCATGGACGATAATTAGTGATTGTGAATTGGCATGAAAAATTTGGTGAATAATGCGAATGGTTAATAGAATTGTTTGTGGTTGATATTGTTTGATTGTGGTTGAAATATACCCGTTTGTGGTTGAAAAATATCCGTTTGTGGTTGAAACAAAATTAGAATAGGTTGTGGAAAAGAAAAACATACTCGCCCGCGTGCGAACTAGATGTATGAAATCCACATTGTCAAAAACTGCGAGGTTTTAAGGTAGAGCGAGGAGCCGTACTCGGGACGGTACCAGTTTTAAATACCCTACCGTTATGCTATCCAAATTTTCAATAATATTCATGTGTTATAATTATTTCATGTGTTGAAACTTTCATGTGTTGAAACTCTTTTTATGTGTTGAAACTATATTCATGTGTTGAAGCCATATTCATGTGTTGAATAGACATTCATGTGTTGAATAGAAATTCATGCGTTGAGTAGAAATTCATGTGATGAATAAAATTCTTTGAAAGCTAAATATAAATTTTTATCACATATATAGAATATATAAAACATTCATGTTTTACATAAAAAAAAATTAACACTAAAAATCACATTTTTACTATGTATATAAACTAATAAAACATTCATGTGTTGAATATAGGACTAGAATGATAAAAATCATATTTTTATCGTATGTGTGAAGTCGAAAATATTAATGTGTTGAATATATGGAGTGAACAATAAAATCTACATTTTTATTGTGAATATGAAGTGCTAAAAATGTTCGTGTGTTAAAGAAATATTTTTGATGATAAAAATATCATTTTTATCATGTATACGACTCGCTAAAAATACACAAGTGTTGAAATAAATATTTGTTGGCAAGGAATATTATTTTTAACATGTATGTGAACTAAATAAAATAGTCATGTGTTGAAATATATTTTTGTTCGCTAGAAATATTATTTTTAGCTTAGTTTCGCACCTATATATATATATATATATACACATGTGTTGAACAGGAAAATGGATTAACTGTTGAGTAAAGAATTTATTTGCGTGCCCGACAAAAAGGTAAACCTTAATGAGTTGGATGTGAAATTTTATTATTATATCAACTCCTGCGAATGCCATTGGATGCGGAGTGCTAGTTGTTCTGTGTGTAATAATAAACGTCGCCATAGGATAGTAACAATTAATTTTGAACTACACTACATGGTATATTTGTTGAAGATAAGCATACTTCATCATATACCACATCATTTGGAGCTTGTGTGACGAGGTTGAAGATTTACCATACGAGCGAGAGGCTTGTATGGCGGTGACTATATATTACAGGTTGAACTGATGGCTGATATGGACTATGTAAAATGTACCGGTAAATTGCCAGATTAATAAAAAAAACCCACACGGGTCTGGAGATGACAATAAACACGTCTCTCTGGTCATTAAGGCACAAAAACAATTTATAGGGTGACGATAATTTATTCTCTGGAGTTATGATCTATACACACTCCCTTGTGGACAACGGAATATATCACTATAAATATGTGCATGCTTGTTTGGATTTATTGGGTACCTAATAAAACCCAATAAATTTCCAAACCCTTTCCCGTACAAAGGAGACTATGGCGAAATTTTCTGAAATTTAAAGGCGTTCGTGAAATATTTGAAGTGAAAACGATATTGAAATCATCGAATAAATTATATATATATATATTAAATAAAACGAATAGAGCTCCTGCAGTTTGCGTTTTGAAATCGTAACTTTAAACGATTATACCGAAAGATTCGACCATTGGATTTTGACGAAACTAGAACCGTTGGTTTCACTTTGGAAATATCTTTCCAATGATATAAACTTTGTTGAGATCCAATGGTTGTATTTTCAGATATGTGTAAAACAAATTTGGAGAAAAACAACGCCAGTGCCTCAGCACGACCTGAAACGTCATTTAATTATATAGGGCCATTTTTAAATAAATAAAAATGGTGATATACCGTTAAAAATTTTTATAGACGATATGGAATGGAAATAAACAGATTATACTTGGTTTGCTTCTCGTTGGATGGTTGAATGTGTTTGACCTGAAAGTTATACTAAAGAACTGAAATGTGAATGTCGAATAATTTAACCATGGGAAGAATTGATTTGAAATCTAAATATACGTGAATTATTTGAAAAGGCCGAGTTAATTCTCATTTCAAATAATTGATCGACGATTAGAAGTCGAAGAGATGAAGACGGTACAAGACCGACGATCTTCACATCGTCTGGATGGGCGCTACTGATGCTCATGATTGGAGTAGCTACCTTGAAAGGGCTGATGTGGTAGCCATCCAGACGTATTTGTTGATTGTAGGATATGCGAGGAATATAGTGCCACCGGTTTTGTTCAGACCCAGAACGAACGTGTAAATGGACTGTGTGTCTGACATTGGATTTTTTCCTGTGCTGATTGATCTCTATTAAATGTATATCTGTTTGGCGGCAGAGAATTTATTCTCTTGCTTAACGCCCTTTTCTGAGATGTACGAGCTCAGAGGTTACATATCGATAGAAATCAGTCGCATGGAGTGAATTGCCTGTGTGGCATGCCTAAGTGGCAGATGATCAAGGCTTCTGTTGAAAAGCAAAGTCTTGTGGTCGATGATCAAAGCATGACCTATGTGGCATAACTTTGTGTATAGCGTGGATTTGCGAGCCTCACACCTCGGTATGAGTCAAAAACAGGATAGTGACTGCAGGGAGAGCACGACGTTTCTTTCTAGCTATGGGTGATGTCAGTGACCTACCAGCCCTGACATTTACGTATTATTCTACCTATGTGGTTGTTGGAATGTGAGGCGCCTCGGATATAGGTCCTATAGGACCGGGAAACGTGTGTTTAGGAATTTCCAATCCTCAAAAGTAAGAGGGGACCGGCCCTGAAGATCCAAGGATCGCTGTGTGTGGTCCTGAGACATTTGCTAGAGTGTCTCGAATGGAGAGGAGCTTGCCCCTTGCCTCGACTCATGATGGAATCCAATTTCCAATACGAAATTACGGATTTGATTGTAACTTATATATATGGCGACATAGTGGCATAGGACGCTCATGTCGTCTATGATTAATATTTATGATGAAAGTTGCTTTTGAAACATATATGCACTAGTAATAATATCAAAACGCTTTTGTTTTATACGTATCAAGCATTTCTTGGCCATTATAAGGTAAAACTCTATCCTCCGGCTTGCATTGTGTGATGGGACCTGAGTCTTATAATGGCTTCATTTTTATAAAAAGCCTTGCGATGATTTAATAATTTACTTTATTTCATGCATTGGCAAGCACTGGAGTAAACCATTTCGCGAAAGCGGCATGGTCCTATGATTTGCCTTACTATTGTTGTTAAATTAGTTAAGTAGATTTCTCATACCAGTCCCATGACTGACTCGTAGTTTGTTTCACCTTGCAAACTCGGGTACCCTTATTTTAACACGGGCAGCCTAGTACCAGGTAGCAGGACATATTTTGGCTTTGGCTCTACAGCAGGAGTGCATCTTTTGGCTCATATGGCGAGGCTTAACTTCTCAGCGTTTTGGCTATTGATATTCCGTCATTATTATCTATGTATACGATTCCTCTTTTGGCGATGTAGACTGATATTTCTTTCATGTACTCTTTTATGTATATGTACCACTTATGGCGATGTAGACTGATCTTTTACTTTCATGCATTAATTTGTATCCTACACTGTGCTCTCTGATGTTGTGACATATTATGATTCCGCTGTCATATATATGTAAATTATTTTATTTGCTGCCTTTGCTATTATCCGTACTCTGCTAATGATGAATAATGTGTTATATTCCAATGATTATCCTTAACGCCGTCGTACGGGGTTTTGGGATCGTCACACAAAATTTCGAGATGAACGCAATGGCATAACCCATTTCCCTTAATTCTTCTCTTAAAAGTTAAGTGCTCTTAAATTTGTTAATTTTAATATTTAAAATTATGGGGTGTTACATCAGTAATCATCCAAACAATTTGAAGATCTCCGATCTTCAACCATCGTCTTCATCCTCGACACGTCGTCGAATCAGTTATTCAGAATGGGATAAACCCAGTCTTTTTGAATAACTCGCATATATAATAAACAAGTGCTATAAAAACACAACATATGCCTCATTCCAATCCAGATTATTCCTTTATTCAAATATTCTTTTACTTTGGGAAATGTGCCCATTAATTTTATCAAAGATAAATTCTTTAAATTTATTCTTTAATCTTCCTTTGGATATCAATTCAAGCCATTTTACGGTTTTCCAAACAAGTCGGGATTAGCGAACCTTACCGAAGTAATCATTTTTTTCTTTCCCAATCCCAACCTACTCATCCCATGGAGCAAAACTGGTAGTACTCCATATCTAACACCACAGTGTTATCGGTAAATTCAATTACCATTTCACGTTCAAATCTAATTAAAGTTTTAACTATTGCTTGGAGTAAAATTGGTGGTACTCCATTTTCGATCATTTCTCGAATTTGATAGTTTAAAGTATCACATTCCCATTTCAGTCTAATTAAAGATTCATTAAAACTCCAATTCGGTTTTAATCTCGAAAATCAATACCTAATGATTATTCCATGTTAAGAAATTAATCTTATGTTTAACTGGGTTGAAGAACTAATGTCATTTAAAACACAGCTCACGATAAACCCAAAATCACGTTCCATTAACAATGGAATCTTCAGGAAAATAGATCAATATATATAATCGATATGAACTTCCATATCCAACCGATAATATAAATGGAATAATGGCAAAGCCTTTTAAATTCCATATGTATTAACAGTCTTCTTCTATAGAAGCTCATTTCGATTATTACCAAATCGAATTCCATTCAATTCCAATTTATTATGTTAAATTGGAAAATTTTACTCTGGAAAATATCCTTTAAATCTTAACAAAAGATTTATAAATTCCAAATCACATTTCATTGTAAATTGGGTTAAAGAACGAATGTCGTTAAAAACACAGTTCACGATAAACCTAATTCACATTCCATTTTATTCCAATTATTAAATATATTTAGAAACTCTAACAATTTTAATTAAAAGATTTATCCTCTTCACGTGGGGTTCAAGAACAGTGTTACTGAAGACACCGTTCACGACAAACCCAAAATCACATTTGATATTAAATACAAGGCTCTGAATAGAAAATATATCGGCTTATATTCAATATCAAATACTACAACCAACAAATATCATATTGGAAATAATGATATAAATATATCTTTCAAATTTCCATAACAATATCTGTATAATCATGAAATCAAACATTGAAATATTCCGAAGACAATTTCGATTCAAATCCATTCCAATTTATATATTGGAAATCCTGGTTATTTTAAAAATCATTTCAAATCCAATTTTTTTTTTTAAATAATGGATTTCATAATTTTAGTTCATAACTAGTTCATTTCGATAAAAATATATTTTTATCTTTTAAAATATGTAAATTTTCACCCCAATTCTTTGTAAATCATTTCTTATGATTTTACACTAATTACTGATATTTTTAATATTTTTGTCAAGGCCCGTACAGTCGATTTCCATAAATGGCCATCGAATTGCACTTACAACAACCTTTTCCAAATTTGATTTGGACATAATTCCAAATCCAACAGTTAGATTTCTAATTACTTGTATTCGTTAGAAAGCTCTTTTCGATACGAACCTAACGGTTCTGGTTTTAGAGGAATCCGACAGTCGGATCTCCCGTAATGTCCATTTGAAGTCAATGTTCGAAATTCGCAAACTGCCGCTGTGCGGCACATTCTATTCAGGCCATTATATTATATATATATATATATATATAATATATGTTTCATCGATTTCCATTCAAAACGTATTTTATAAATCGTTTTAAATTCGTTTTCAAAATGATTTCAACTTCATATTCAATTTCCAATCAAAATTGAATATTCCATATCATCGATATACAAATGATAGTATTTTCAAAATATTAAATTTTTGAAATCAATTCATTTCGATATTCATTATAGAAATGAATAAAATCGATATAATTATCATTCATGTCAAAATGGCATTATCTAATCAACACGGCTATATATATTTAAATATATTCGTGTCCATCCCTAATCGGACATCAAAATCAGATTTTGATTCTTTTCTAAATATCATTTTAAAAATATTTGTTCTTTTAAAATGTTCATTCTTTCTGAACTAGAATCAGACACAGTCAATTACCGTATAATGTCGATTATATGGATTTAATACAATACATGTATACAACAACAACGATAAACAATCAACCATCATCCAAAGTGCATTCTACACTGCATAAGCATCAAATATAAATATTTAACGCTTATAACAACTTGTCAACCAATCGATTGATATACAACTAAATATTGGGATTAGTGCATGTCTAATATCATCCCAATACCCGTGTGGGGTTTCAACCAATCGAACACAGATTTTATTTGTGCAGTTGGGTGATGTGTAAAATTTATCGTTCCAATCAATATCAGTCAAATGTGTGTATATAAACAAATCGTCCAATTTGTTTATGAATATTTATTTTATTCATATGCACGTTAAAATTTATATTTTTAACGATAAAATATTTTATTCAATATATGAATTTTCTTTTCAGTTCATTTATACAATAAAAATTATATTTTTATTGTTCTAACATATTTTATAAAATTTTGGCGGCATATCGACGCGATATTGAAATCGGGTAATGTCTAGCATTACCCTTTTCCTGATTTCGGCTTGCGCCATACAAACATAACAATTCTAATCAATTCATTTCACCCAAACAACCAAATTCAACCAAATGATCTAATCAACCAAACAAACAATCAAACAAGTCGTCCATGGTCTGTGGACGACGGGGAACAGTTCATATATGCAGTTATAAAAACATATAACTGTATAAGAAAATATGGTGACGAGTTCTCACCTTTGGGTTCCACTCCTCCATTCCATTTCAGAATTTCTGAACCGTTTGCATATGCTTGCAATGCCAACGCAATCTTCTCTACACTGATCATATTAAAAATCACATTTTTATTTCAACGCTATAAAAATCACATTTTTATTTCACTATATATATAATAAAGATCAGACTTTTATTTCGCTACATATATAAAAATCATATTTTTATATTCTCTATTATATAAAAATTCTATTTTTAGTCAGCTACTCATATAAAAATCAAATCTATATTCTCGCTGTTTCATGATAAAAATAAAACTCATATTTTTTATTTCCTTCATATAAAAATCAAAACTTTATTCTCCATTGACATATATAAAAATCTATTCTTTCCTTAACTATAAATCGTATTTTTACATAGCCAAAGATCGTACTTTTACCTTATAAAAAATCTAATCTTTTCTAATTTAAAAATATAATCTTTTATCATATCAAAAATCCTGTCTTTTTGTCATTTATATATCCTTTCTTTTTAAATAAAAATCATTTCCTTCTTTTAAAATAAAAATCATTTCTTTTTAAATAAATCCTATTTTTATTAAAACTGAAAATGAATTAGAAGCCATTTACCTTTTCAATCGAAGGGAGGGGGTGTCAAAGTTCGCTGGTGGCACGCCGGGGAGTGCAGGCGGCTGGCTCTTGGGGTCGGAGTGGGGCCCAATGTAGTGGTGGCTTGCGGTACTGGTTGGCTGGAGGGGTTCGATTAGGGAGCAGAGAGAGGGAAGGTGGAGGGTGATGTGGTGGCTCGGTGCCAGGTCGGGGGAGGGGGTGTACGCTCGTCGATGGCGGCAGCGAAGGGTAGGGGAAGGAGGCGCGATGGCGGGGTAGGGCAGAAACGGCGGTGGCTGCTGTGAAGAAGGAGGCAACGGGTTGGATTTGGGAAAGAGGCGCGATTTATTTTATTTGCTGAATAAATTTTAGAGTTAGGATATAATATATATTATTTAATTTATTTATTTTATTCTCCTTAAAGTTGACTTTCTATTTGAACTCCAAATGAGACCCAACGACAGTCGTCCCTAGCTAATTATCCCTATTCCGAACACAACGGGATATTTTTCGTAACCTGATTTGCCTGTTATGATCAGTTTCCATTAAAATTAAAATATAAATAAATATATATTCAATTTATACGTACATTTTAATTTACCGGGGCCATATACTAACTCCAAGAATCCCAGAAAAATTATTTCTAGCTTCACATTGACGATGCGGTCCTAACAAAACTAATTTCGTCGAATTCTGAGACAATTTGAAAAATGGCCACTTTCTAGTCGATTAAATTCAGCTGAAATTGTCAAAACACGTTTAACTACGCCACGCTCACATATTGATCTCCAAAATTATGGAAATTGGAATCTAGTAATAATTTGACATCCCGGATCCAACAAAAGTGGTTTCGTCGAAAACGGAGGTCGTTTCCAAAATTTCTATTTTTAAGGGCTATATTTCCATAGCGACTACTCTAAATTTTCAACGGGGCGTAACTTTTTATTCCCACTATGAAATTTCAATTTTTCAGATTTGCTGGAAAGATATTTTTGAATAGATTCAAATGTTTTTGGTTTCACTAAAATCCGGTTTATTTTGATTCCTGTACAGCCATTTGAAATTCCAAATTGAATTTTCAAACTATCGCGCCATTTCCAATTCCTTTTATAATTAAAATAAAATTATTCGTTTTAACTTCGTCGAAAATAAATTTTCCAACATTATTATTTAGAAGAATTCATTTTAAATATTCAAAATTCATTAAAATTGCCAAAATAAATTTTTTTAAATTGGTTCTGATTTTCAGGGTTGTTACAATTAACCAATTATTTATTTAGATGAACTGTTGTTGGCTGAAAACCCCATGCAGGTATTGGGATGATATTTGACATACACTAGTCCCAATATTTAGTTGAATGTCAATCGATGGATTGACAAGCTGCGATGAGCGTTATTTATTCATTTTAATGCTCACACAGTTGTAAATTCCACTCTGGATGTGAATGGATTGTTTAATGATTATTTATCATTATTGTCGTGTACATGCGATGTATGAAATCCATATAACCGAAATTAAATGGTAACTGATTGAGTCGCATTCCGATTTTGAATATCTTTTAAATAAAGAATATTTTAAAATAAATAACATTGTAATATATAGAATATTTTAAATTAAAGAATATTGTAATATAAAGAATATTTTTACATAAAGAATCCTTTATATAAAGAATATTTTTAAATAACGAATATTGTAAAATAATATTCAACGAAGAATAAAATGATGATTTCTATGTCCGTTTTTGGATGAATACAAAATATAAAAATATATTTTTACCAAAAGGAACTAGTTATTAACTAGAATAAATCTTTTAAATTAAGATTTAATGAAGTCTTCCAATTAACTGATATTTAATTGGAATTAAATCAAAGAATTAGATTTTGGGTTATCGTGGATAGTGTCTTAAGTAACACTGTTCTTAAACCCCGTATGAAAGGAATAAATCTTGTATTTAAGATTATTAGAGTTTCCAATTATATTTAGTACTTGGAATAAAATGATATGTTAATCGGGTTTATTGTGAACTGTGTTTTAAAACGACATTTGTTCTTTAACCCAATTGACGGTGACAATATGATTTAGAATTTATAAATCTTTTTATAAAGACAAAAAAAGAAAATTTTCCAAAGTCAAGTTTTCTAATTTAATATATTAAATTGGAATTGGGTGGAAATTCGATTTGATAATAATCGAGATAGGCTTTTGTAACGGAAGACTGTTATTATACATGGAATTTAAAAGGCTTTGCCGTTATTTCATTTATATTATTAGTCTAATACGAAAATTTAAATTAATTATATATTGATCTGATTTCTGTGAAAATTCCATAATTTATGGAAGATGATTTTGGGTTTATCGTGAACATTGTTTTTTTAAATGACATTAGTTCTTTGACCCAGTTAACGATACGATTAATTTCTTAAAGTCGAATAATCAAAAAGTAATGATTTTTGATATTAAAATCAAATTGGAGTTTTAATGAATCTTTAAAAAAAAGATTAAAGAATAAATTTAAAAGAATTTATCTTTGATAAAATTGATGGGAATTTCCCTAATAATATGATATTGTATTAAAAGAATATTACGAATTGGAATTAGGCGTATGATGTGTCTTTATAGCACTTGATTTTTGATAATAAAATACGCGAGTTATTCGGAATGACCGGGTATAACCCATTCTGAATAATTACTACGACAATTAAAGTCAAAGCTATTGAAGACGGTGATTGAAGACTGGCGATCTTCACATCGAATGGATGACTACTGATGCCCGACATTGGGTAGCTCCCAGTAAAAAGTTAAAGTGGTAGTTGTTTGGACGTACTTGTTCATTGTCCGGATATGCGAGAAACTCTATTCCGTATTGGACATATGGGATGAGGAATAAGGTGTCTCCGGTTTCGTTCAGACCCAGAACGGACTTGTAAATGGATGTGTGTCTGACATTGGATTTCATTCCATGTAAATTGATTTCTGTTTAATATATATCTGTTTGGCGGCGGAGAATTTATTCTCTTGCTTAACACCCTTCTTTGAGACGCACAAGCTCAGAGGGTATACATTGGTAGTTATCGATCGTATGACGTGGATTGCCAATGTGGCATGCCAAGATGTAAATGATCAAGGCTTTTGTTGAAAAGTAGAGCCTTGTGGTTAATGATCAAAGCACAGCCTGTTTAGGCATAGCTTTGTGTATAGCGTTACTTCGCGAGCCTCACACCTCGGTAAGAGTCAGAAACGGGACAAGGGACCCAAGAAGTGCATGCGTTTCTTTCTAGCTAGAAGTGGTATCAGGGTTTTGCAAGCCCTGACATTTTACTTATGTAGATGATGGATTACGAGGCCTTGGTTATTTTTGGTCAATAGTGACAATTGATAGGTTCAATAGGACCGGGAAATGTGTGTTCAGGCATAACTAATCCACTAAAGTATTTGTGGACCGGCCTTGGAGGATCCAAGGGCTCGCCAGTGTCCGAGTCCTGAGACATTGCTAGAGTGTCTCGAATCGGTAAGGAGATCGTCCCTAGCCTTGACTCATGATGGAAACCCAACTTCCAATATGACGTTACGGTTTTGATTGTAAACCTATATATGGCGACATAGTAGGATGGGGTACTATGCCGTCTAGGATTGATATTTACTTTGAAGTATTTTTAAAACTGATTAGACACTTATAATAATATTAAAATATTATTTTCTACGTATCAAGCATGTTTGATCATTATAAGGTAAAACTCTATCCTCCGGTTTGCGTTGCATTGTGTGATGGAACTAGAGTCTTATAATGAATTCATTTTTATAAAAAGCATTGCGTTGTTTTGAATAAAAATTTATTTAATTTATGCATTGGCAATCCAATGGAGTAAACCCGTTCCGCATTAGCGGTGTGGTCCTGTGATTTGCCATATTGTTAGATAAGTTAAGTAAGATTTCTCACACCAGTCCCATGATTGACCCATAGTTTGTTTCACTTTGCAAACTCGGGGGCCCTCTTTTCCACGAGCAGTCAAGTAGCTTATTTTGCAGATATATTGAGCAGGATTTTGGATCGAAGCTTAAAGTTGTGTCCAGAGCATTGATAGACTTCCGCTGTATCAGATTATTGATTCCGCTGCACTAATTCAATGTAATTTTTTTCCACTGTATTATTATTTATCATGTACTCTGATATTCTGTACTCTGATGTAACATTATTATAATGTTTATAAAAGTCTGCTGTTATTTGTTCTGATGTGTTGTATGCCCAGAGTTAGCGCATTCGGGTTCTTGAACGGTCTTGGTCGATTTAGCGATCGATTAGGTCCGGGCAAAATCCGAATCGTTACAATTTCCATTCAAATCCATCCAATTCATGTATTGGAAATTCTGGTTATATTAAAACCCATTATCATCCAATTTATTTATTTAAAAATAATTGGATTATAATTCTAGTTAATAACTAGTTCATTTCGATAAAAATATATTTTTATCTTTTCAAATATAGAATTTTTCATCCTAATTCTTTCCAAATCATTTATTATGATTTTACACAAATTATTAATATTTTTAATAATTTTATTAAGGCCCTTTCAGTCGATTTCCATAAACGGTCATCGAACTGCACTTATAGAGACCTTTTCCAATATTGATTTGGACATAATTCCAAATCCAACCGTTTGATTTCAAATCTCTTATATTCATTGAAAAGCTCTTTTCGATATGAACCCAATGGTTCCAGTTTTAGGAGAATCCAACAGTCGAATCTCTCGTAATATCAATTCGAAGTCAATGGTCGAAATTCGCGAACGGCCGTGGCGCGACACGTTCTATTCAGGCCATTATATTATATATATGATATATATATATATATATAATATACTTCATCGATTTCCATTTAAAAAGTATTTTATAAATCGTTTATAAATTTATTTTAAAACGATTCTAACTTCATTTTCAAATTTAAATCGAAATTGAATACTTCTTATCATTAAATGATAATATTTTGAAAATATCAAATTTTGAAGTAATTTCCTTTTCGATATTCATTATAAAAATGAATAAAATTGATATAAATATCTTTCACGTCAAAATGGCGCATATCTAATCAATACGGCTTCATATATTTCAATATTTTCGTGTCCATCCCAAATCGGACATCAAAATCATATTTTGATCCATTACTGAATATTATTTTAAAATATTAGTTATTTTAAAATATTCATGATTCGTCATTTTAAAATATTCGTTAATTTAAAATATTTGTTCTTTCCGAATTGGAATCAGACACTGTCAATTACCATATAATGTTATTTATATGTATTTCATACACACATGTACACAACAATAATCAAACACAATCAACCATCATCCAAAGTGCACTACACAACTGCATAAGAATTAAATATAAATAATTAACGCTTACAATAGTCTGTTAACCAATCGACTGACATATAACTGAACAATTGAGATTAGTGTACATCAAATATCTGTATAATACCCTTGTGGGATTTCAACTATCAAATAATAATGATTATTTGTGCACTTGGGCGATGTGTAAAAATTATCGTCCCAATCGATATTACAAAAATAAGCGAGCATAAACAAGTCGTCCGACTTGTAAATGGATTTGTGAACTTATTTTTAACTATCCAATAATTATTTTATTTATCGCTTTTATAAGCTAAAAATAATATTTTTAACTAATAAATTTTTCAAACACTTTTTAGAAAATTTCGGCAGTATAACGACACAATATTAGAACCGGAATAAGATCTAGCCTTATCCCTCGCCTAATACTGGCTCGCACCATACACAAACCAAATTCAAACAAATAAATCAATCAAAACAAACCACCAAACATCCATGGTTTCAATCAAAGGTGTCGGGTGCTACTAAGCACCGTCTGCATCCTAATATATATATTTAACCGTAAACAAAATATAGTGAGAAGTTCTCACCTTAGGTTTCCACTGCACCACTCATTAGTGGATGATGGTTTGGATTAATTTCCCGTGCGTAGCGTTCTTCACCTTGATTCCGACGCAATCTATTTCATGCGATTTATATTAAAAATCATATTTTTAACAACGCTATATATATATATATATATCATATTTTTACATTCTCTACGTATATAAAAAAACATATTTTTAATTTGCTACATATATAAAAATCATAATTTAAAATTCTCTACATATATAAAAATCAAAATTTTAATATTCTCTACATATATAAAAATCATAAGTTTAATTCGCTACATATATAATATCATATTTTTAATTCGCTACATATATAGAAATCATATTTTTATATTCTCTACATATATAAAAATCAAAATTTTAAATTCTCTACATGTATAAAAATCTAATTTTTAATTCGCTACATATACAAAAATTATATTTTTATATTCTCTACATATATCAAAATCAAAATTTTATATTCTCTACACATATAAAAATCAAAATTTTTATATTCTCTACATATATAAATATCATAACTTTAATTCATTACATGTATAAAAATCATATTTTTAATTCACTACATATATAAAAATCATATTTTTAATTCGCTACATATATAAAAATCATATTTTTAAATTCTCTACATATATAAAAATCATATTTTTAATTCGCTACATGTATAAAAAACATATTTTTGAATCGCTACATATATAAAAATCATATTTTTATATTGTCTACCTATATAAAAATCAAAATTATATATTCTTTACATATATAAAAATGAAATTTTTAATATTCTCTACATATATAAAAATCATAACTTTATCTATCATATTATTTCATGGTTGGACTATTTTATAGTATACATACGATAATAAACATATTTTTATCTTTATAAAAATAATTTCTTATAATACACTAATAAAAAAACGTATTTTTTACTTTCTAAAAATATTTGCATATCATGAACTAGGTAAAAATCACATTTTTAACTTGCCAACAATGTTAAATCAAAGAATAAAATCAGAAAACTCACATATTTTTAGGGTTTTCGAAGGTGGAGGGGCCCATAGTCGGAGGTGGGTGATGGGGAGCAGCGCAAGTGGCTACTTGATGTAGCAAGGGGCGATGCCGGGTCGTTGGTGTTCGGAATGGGTCTTAGAGTAGCGGTTTGCAGGTTCAGGGAGGATCACAACCAAATCAAAAGGGGGAAGAGAGGTGGAGGCACGGTGCAGAGAGGGGGAAGGGGAGGGGGTGGCACGATGGCCGGCGTTGGGTGCGGTGCAGCGCCTGGAGCAGCAGTTTTCCCCCTCCGTCGCTCTTTGTTTCCTCTAATTGATTTTCAACGGGCTTGACTGATATGGGAGGGAGAGAGATAAGGTTGCTTTATATAATTATTTATTTTAATTCCCAAAAGTAAGTTTTTAATTCGAACTCCCAATCGAACCCAACGAATGTCATCCCTAACAAATAACCCATATTCCGAACATAATGGGATATGTTTCATAAGCCAATTCAACTGTTACGATTAGGTTTTCTTTAAACTAAAATATAAATGAATATACATTAAATTTGAACGCACATTTTAATTTACCGAGGCCACATATTGACTCCAAAAATTCACGAAAAATAAACGTAGCTATGTTTTGACGATACGGTCCTAATAGAACTAATTTTGTCGAATTTGGAGACCGTGTGAAAAACAGTCATTTTCCAGTTGATAAAATTCAAACTGAATTACCAAACACGTTTAAATTCACCACGCTCACATATTAATTCCAAAAATTATGAAAATTGGAATCTAGCAATAATTTGACATTTCGGATCCAACCGAAGTGGTTTTGTCGAAACAGAGGTCGTATGCAAAATGCCTATTTTTAAGGGCTAAATATTATATTAAATTCCATAGCGACTATTCTGAAATTTAAATTGGCCATAGCTTTCAATTCTCGTTATGAAATCTAGATTTTTCACATTCGCTAGAAAGATTTAATTAAATAGATTCACATATTTCTTGTTTTACTAAAATCCGGTTTATTTTGAATTCTGTACATTCATTTGAAATATTAAATCGAATTTTAAAACTACCGCGCCATTTCAGGCTCGTTTTATAATTAAAATAAATTTATACGTTCTAATTTCATTTTAAATAAATTTTTAATCGTTATTATTTAAAATAAATCATTTTAAATATTCAAAATCCATTAAAATAGCTAAAATACAATTTTTAAATTAGTTCTGAAAATCCGGGTTGTTACAATCTCCCCCATTCAAAATCTTTTCGTCCTCGGAAAGGAACGGAGCTGAAAGTTGTTTAACCAATCAACTCAACTTTCATTCTGGCGTTCATTCTTCAACTTTTCAGTTTCTAAGAATTTTCAAATTCTTCAAAAATTTGGCTAACACCCTAAATTTTCGGAAAATTTCGCCATAATCTCCTTTGTATGGGGAGACCTTTAAAGCCACAACTAGCCTCACAAGGCCCTCACCAATCCAAAAGAAAAAGCCAAGCGGCTAGCCAATCAGCTCATAAAATCATCAAAACCCAATAAATTAGTAAACATGTACCTATTTGTCGGGCACACAATTTTATTCCTTTTCTTAGTTTCCTTGATATGAACTGTTCAATGCATGCACATGTATGCAATTGCATCCAATCTTCAATTCAGTTCAATACTTAATTCGATTTGGCTAAATTACCTTTATTTACATATTGATTTCATTAGTGGAATTAATAATCATCCATCACAACCAGTAATCAATTTGTGAATTAAATTTCCAAAACATATAACTTTTGTGTGTATATATATATGCGTATACAAAAACCCATTTTTGATGCCAATTAACAACCAATGAACTCTAACTAAGTTTTGGTTCTCATACAAATCAATTGGAAATATATAGATATCCCACTTTTGAAACTCGAACATAAACCCTGATGACGGTGCATCGATCATCAGAATCATCTTCGGGCAATTAGAGTGTGATTCTATATCCATCCAGTATATTTGAGGCTTCGTATATACATGGATCAGACGTATATTCAAAATCTCCATATACCCGATGGTCCAAAATCAATTTAAAACAAAATACTCAAATATGTATAGTAAGGTTTAAATTCCAAAACAAAATTTGTTTACATGTTTATTTTAAAAACAACACTCCTTACACTCGTTCTACGATACTACTGATCACATATATAATGAGTCATTCTCATCGGATATTACTAATCCAATCTCTGATGAATTCTTTTGTTTGGTTCTAACATTTCTCGTACTCGAGCTCTGTAAACCAAAGCTCTGACACCAACTGAAACGACACGAACTCGCCCTTACGGGAAAGCCCAGATTGAGTTGAGAACACGACAAATTAGAATACAAACAGAAGGACATTTCATTGCTTATTACAACAATTACATCAGAATACAAGAATGTAACGGAGTATGAATAAATAATATACATTTGACAAATATGAGAGATTCAAATTACAAAGCAGCAAAAAGTCAATACATATCACAACTGTGAGAAATACACGGATACAAAGCGTTCCAAGTATAGCTCCATCTGTAAATCCAGGACCCTGTGAAAATAATATTTGCAAAAACCCAACTACTAGCTGCCCGAATGGAAAATATGAGCACCAGAGTTTAGGTTAAAACAATAAACTCCCGGTCAGTCATGTGACTGGTGTGAGAACTAAAATAGTTATTACTTAAAAAATAAAGTAAATCAAGGGACCACACTGTATAACATGGAACAGGTTTCCTCCCAAGAATACTAGTGCATAAAACAGTTTATAAACAGCGCAATGCTTTTTGGAAAAATGAAGCTATTATAAGATTCAGGTCCTATCACACAATGCAACGCAAGCCGGAGGATAGAGTTTTACCTTATAATAGCCAAATATGCTTGATATGTTTAAAACAAATCATTTTGATATTACTACATATGTATAGTGTCAAAACAACTTGAAATATAAATGTATCAATCATAGACGGCATAGTACCCCATCCTACTATGTCGCTATATAGGTTTACAACTAAAACTGAAAAGTCACGTATTGGAAATTGGATTTCCGTCATGAGTCGAGGCAAGGGATGTACTCCTCGCCGGCTTTGAGACACTCTAGAAAATGCCTCAAGATCTCCCGTAGTAGACCCTTGGATCCTCTAAGGCCAGTCCTGCCTTACATTTGTGGATTAATTATTCCTGAACACACGTTTCCCGGCCCTATAGGATCTATGCATCAGCTCCATAGTAACCGATATATCCAAGGCTCCTCGCAATCCATCATCCACATAGGTAAAAATAAATAAACGTATGGGCTCCATACCATGACACCACCCATAGCTAGAAGGAAACGCCATGCACTCCTTGGGTCCCTTATCCTGTTTTTGACTCATACCGAGGTGTGAGGCTAGCGAATTAACGTTATACGCAAAGCTATGCTATATTAAAGCCGTTCGTCAACCACAAGACTCTGCTTTCCAAAGGAAGACTTGATCTTTTGCATCTCAGCATCCCACACTGACAATTCTCGCCATGCAACTGATGTCTATCGATATATAACCTTTGAGCTCGTACGCATTAGAGAAAGGTGTTAAGCAAGAGAATAAATTCTCCACCACCAAACAGATATATATCTAATAGAGATCAATCAACACAGAATAAAATCCAATGTCAGACACACATCCATTTATAAGTTCGTTCTGGGTCTGAACGAAACCGGAGGCACCTTATTCCTCGTCCCATATGTCCAATACAGGAGAGAGGTCCTCGCATATCCGGTTGATCTCCAAGTACGTCTGGATGATCACCACTTATTACCTTGTCTTGGGTGTACAGCCAAATCAAGACATCAGTAATCATCCAAACAATGTGAAGACATTCAGTCTTCAACCACCGTCTTCATCGTCGACTTATCGTCGAATCAATTATTCAGAATGGTTATAAACCCGACCTTTTCGAATAATTCACGTATTTTATAATCAAGTGCTATAAAACACAACATACACCTCATTCCAATTCCGAATATTCTTTTATTTAAATTTTCATATCCTTTGGGAAATGTTCCCATTAATTTTATCAAAGATAAATTCTTCAAATTTATTCTTTAATCTTCCTTTGGATATTAATTCAAACCGAATTAAGGTTTATCCAAACTAGTCGGGATTAGCGCACCTTACCAAAGTAATCATTCATTATATATTTCCCAATCCCAAACTATTCATCCCATGGAGCAAAACTGGTAATACTCCGTATCTAACACCACGGTGTTATCGGTAAATTTAATTACCGTTGCACGTTCAAATCTAATTAAAGATTTAACCATCACTTGGAGTAAAACTGGTGATACTCCATTCTCGATCGCTTCCCAAATTTGATAATTCAAATTATCACATTCACCTTTCAATCTAATTAAAGATTCATTAAAACTCCACTTAGTTTTAATATTCCAAAAAATAAATATTAATGATTATTTAACTTTGGGAAATCAAACATGTCGCATCGACAATCTACACCGTACCATTCATTTCTGCCGATATATAATGTAACAACCCGAATTCCGATGGACCCATTTTTTTTCCAAAAACCCAATCCATCGAAACCCGAGTTGGTTTGTTCTGGAATCCTGCAGAAAAGACAAAGACATAAAACATGTCAGAGTTCGGAAAACATCTCACAGCGGAAGGAATAAAATAAAATGTAGTTGAAACATAGCTTTACCTTGACAATAATACTGCTAAACCAGTATCCAAAGCTATACAGTCTCTGTCATGAACCTAACCTGCGAATGTTATGAGGAGGGGGTTAGAACATAAGTTCTGTGTGAATGAATTTTAACTGCACTTCTTGTATAATCCTACATAAACCGTTCAATTATATTTTCTTATTTATTAGGTTATTTGTGTTATTAGCACTCAAGGCTTACACACACGTCGCATCCATCTACTCTCTAGTAGATTAACCTAATATAGTGTATATGTAGATACCCCCAATTAAGGTATACTCTACTCGCATGGTCTCCACTGTATGTACGCAGTCCCTTATCCAATGTCGCATGCCATATGTATGTCAACACCATGTTTGCATGAAACAATCATCACTGTGTTACGTAATCGTTTGGACTGCCATTCTAGATCCTACTTGTAATAACCCGAAAATCTGAGCCAATTTAAAATTTTTATTTTGGTAATTATAGCGAATTTGAATATTTAAAATGAATTATTTTAAATAATAATGACGAGAAATTTATTTTAAATAGAATTAGAACGTATATATTTATATACATCACCGTTAGAATATAAATATTTTATTTATAATTATAAAAGGAATTAAAATGGCGCGGTAGTTCGATAATTCGATTTCAAACTTCAAATGAATGTACCGGGTGCAAAATAAACCGGATTTTAGCGAAACCAAAAATATTTGAATCTAATTGAGAATATATTTCCAACGAATCCGAGAAATCAAAATTTCATAGCGGGAATCAAAAGATATGTCCAGTTGAAATTTCAGAATAGTCGCTATGGAATTCTGGCCCTCGAAAATAGCCATTTTGCAAACGACCTCGGATTTCAACGAAACCACTTTTGTTGGATCCGTGATGTCAAGTTATTACTAGATTTCTAATTTCGTAATTTTTCGATTCAATATGTAAGCGTGGGAAAGGAAAACGCGTTTGACCAGTTTCGGTTGATTTTAATCGACTGGAAAATCGCCTTTTTTCAAACGGTTTCAGAATCTGACGAAATTAGTATTGTTAGGACCGTATCATCAATATGAAGCTAGAAAATATTTTTCGGGAATTTTTAGAGTTGAATGTGACCCCAGTAAATTGAAATGCACGTTCAAATTCAATATATAGAGTTATATTTTAAATTTAACGAAAACTGATCGAAACGGTCGAATCAGCTTGCGATACATATCCCATTGTGTTCGAAATGGGGGTAGTTAGCTAGAGACGACAGTCGTTGGACATCGTTTGGGGTTCAAAAGAAAAGTCAACTCTTTGAAATATTAAATAATTAAATAATTAAATATATAATTCCCTTTACCCCTTACTTTCTCTCCTCTCTTCATTTCAACTCCTCCGATCAGAAAAAAACCCCGTTGCCTACCTTCCCCCCTCCGCCTGCGCGCGACGCTACCCCCTCCCCCCTGGACGGACGGCGATCGGGATTCCCCCCTCCTCCTTCTTCTTCCTCCCTTCCCTCTTCCCCTTTTGTCGATCAGAAACCCTAGCGCCCAAACCACCTCGGATCCGCCCACCTCCGGCCAATGGCCACCCACCGCCGACAGCCACCCCTTCCTCGACCTCCCCGCATCTCCAACGACCACCCACAAACCCCGTGGGTCCCCCTCCTTGTTAAAAACCCGATTTTTAATGTTTGTTTTGCAATTAACACCTCCACCGACCACCACTGCGACTTCCTCGACACCAACAGCACCCGACGACTCTCCTCCGATACCTAGATCCATAAAGAAGTGAGTTTTTATATTTATTTACATTTGTTTTACTTTAATTTCAGTTTTAAATGTGTTTAGAGTCGATAAAAATGTAATCTTTGTGAGGTTAAAGATATGATTTTATTATCATGAAAGCGAGGATAAAAGATTAGGCTTTTAACTTTATAAAGAAGCGATTTTTATATAGTAGAAATAATAAAGATGCGATTTTTATCTAGTAGAAATAATAAAGATGCGATTTTTATACAGTAGAAAGAATAAAAATTCGATTTTTAATTTATAGAAGATATAAAGATATGATTTTTATATCATAGGAAGGATAAAAATATGATTTTTATACTATAGAAAGAATAAAAATATAATTTTTATAAAGTAGAAGTATTAAAAATATGGTTTTTATATAATAGAGAATATAAAAATATTATCTTTTATATATGTAGAGAACATGAAAATACGATTTCTATATTATAGAAGTATTAAAAATTCGATCTTTATATTAGAAATAGATATATAATTTTTATATAGAGAATAGCGTGATAAAAATATAATCTTTATTAAATGAATACCGTTGTAAAAATAGAATTTTTATCTATATAGTAGTAGTATAAAAATGTTATTTTTATATACATAGCAACAATATAAAAATGTGATTTTTATATATGTAGTGGCTACGGACAAAGAAAGTGACAAAAGGCGAGCACGACGAAGATTTCTACATAAGAAGATATGGCGTTTGGTTTAGCTAGTCGGTGAGAACTTCTCACTTTAAATTTACTTTTCTAGTCAGAAATTTATACTAGGATGCAGACGGTGCTTAGTAGCACCCGACACCCATCGTCCACAGACCATGGACGGCTTGTATGCTTGTTTGATGTGTTGTGAAATTTGTTTGTGATGTTGATGTGAAATCGATAATAAAATGTAGATGGTTGAAATAAATTAATTATTGTTAAAAATATTTTTTTAATGTGAATGTGAATAAATAAATATTCAATTACAAACCGGACGGTTTGTTTATGTACACTTATTTGAAGGATATTGATTGGGATGATAAATTTTACACATCGCCCAACTGCACAAATAATATTCAATGTTTGTTGATTTGAAACCCCACACGGGTGTTGGGATGATATTTGGCGTACACTAATCCCAATTATTTAATTGTATGTCGATCGATTGGTCGACAGGCTGTGTAAGCGTTAATTATTTATATTTGATGCTTGTGCAGTTGTGTGGTGCACTTTGGATGATGGTTGATTGTTTATCGTTGCTATTATATACATGTGTTGTATGGAATCCATATAATTAACGTTATATGGTAATTGGTTGGGCCTCATTCCAATTGGGAAAAAATAAAGAATATTAGAATATGAAAATAGTCATGTGTTGACGATGCTCATGTGTTGAGAATATTCATGTGTTGAAACTATTCATGTGTTGAGTAAAATATTTTAACAATAAAATTTACATCTTTATCATATTTAAGGTTAGACACTACTTTACGGTTGGAGTCTAATTAAAAATCAAACGATAGATACCATAATTTTATAAAATATATTACATAACAAAAACAGTCATGTGTTGACGGTACTCATGTGTTGAGATTAGTCATATGTTGAAAGAAATATAGATTCATGTGTTGAATAGAATATTCATTTGTTGAATAGAATAACGAATTTATTGAAATATATAAAGCCGTGTTGATTAGAGTTGCGCTACTTTGACGTGAACGATGTTTATATTGATTTTATTCGTTTTTATAATGAA
The DNA here is from genome assembly GCA_030737875.1 of Allium sativum. Classification (NCBI taxonomy): domain Eukaryota; kingdom Viridiplantae; phylum Streptophyta; class Magnoliopsida; order Asparagales; family Amaryllidaceae; genus Allium; species Allium sativum. Next base: position 207,509,349 of record CM060918.1, read on the forward strand.
TATAGAAAAGGTAGTGATTTCAAAATATAACGTTTTGAAAATATTATCATTTATATAGTAATGATATGAAATATTTAATTTTGTTTTGAAATTGAATATAAAGTTGAAATGGTTTTGAAAATGAATTTAAAACTATTTATAAAATACGTTTTAAAAAGGAAATCGACGATATATATATATATATATATATATATATATATATATATATATATATATATATATATATATATATATAATGGCCTGAGTAGAACGCGCCGCACTGCGGTAGTTCGTGAATTTCGACCATTGACTTCGAATTGACGTTACGGAAGATCCGACCGTCGGATTCTCCTAAAACCGGAACCGTTGGGTTCGTATCGAAAAGAGCTTTCCAATGAATGTTAGAAATTTGAAATCTAACGGTTGGAATTGGAATTATGTCCAAATCAAATTTGGAAAAGGTCGCTGTAAGTGCAGTTCGATGACCGTGGATGGAAATGGACTGTACGGGCCTTGATAAAATTAATTAAAATATCTATAAATTGTGTAAAATCATAATATGTGAATTGGAAAGAACTGGGATGAAAAATTCCACATTTGAAAGGATAAAAATATATTTTTATCGAAATGAACTAGTTTTGAACTAGAATTAAAATCAATTTATTTTTGAAATAAACAAATTGAATTTGAATTGGTTTTGAAAATAACCAGAATTTCCAATATATTTAAAGTGGAAGTGGATTTGAATCGAAATTTTCTTTGGAATATTTCGATGCTGGATTCCGTGATTATACGGATATTGTTATTGGAATTTGAAAGATATATTTATATCGTTATTTCCAATACGATATTTGTTGGTTTCGGAATTTGATATTGAATATAAGCCGGTATATTTTCTATTCAGAGCCTTGTATTTAATATCAAATGTGATTTGGGTTTGTCGTGAATCGTGTTTTAGGTGACATTGGTTCTTTAACCCAGTTAAAGACGGGATATTGATTTTTGAGAAGATTAAAACTAAGTGGAGTTTTAATGAATCTTGATTAGATTGAAAGTGAATTGATAATTTAAATTATCAAATCTGAAAAATGATCGAGAATGGGGTATAACCAGTTTTGCTCCAAGGCGATAGTTAAAACTTTAATTAGATTTAAACGTGAAATGGTAATTAATTTTACCGATAACACCGTGGTGTTAGATATGGAGCATTACCAGTTTTGCTCCATGGGATGAATAGGTTGGGATTGGGAAATAAAATAAATAATTACTTCGGTGTGGTTCGCTAATCCCGACTAGTTTGGAAAACCATAATATGGTTTGAAATGATATCCAAAGGAAGATTAAAGAATAAATTTGGAAGAATTTATCTTTGATAAAATTAATGGGAGCCTTTCCCTAAGAATGTGAAAATTTGAATAAAAGAATATTCTGAATTGGAATGAGGCGTATGTTGTGTTTGTGTAACACGTGTTTATTATATACTTGGGTTATTCGGAAAGGCTGGGTTCATACCCATTCTGAACAACCGATTCGACGACAAGTCGAAGATGAAGACGGTGGTTGAAGACCGGAAGTCTTCACATCGTTTGGGTGATTACTGATGATCTTGATTGGGCTGTACACCCAAGATGAGAGAATCAGTTGGTGATTGTCCAGACGTACTTGGAGATCGATGGATATGCGAGGAAAGTGCCTTCGATTTCGTTCAGACCCAGAACAAACTTGTAAATAGACTGTGTGTCTGACATTGGATTTTATTCTGTGTTGATTGATCTCTATTAAATATACATCTGTTTGGCGGCGGAGAATTTATTCTCTTGCTTAACGCCCTTCTCTAAGATGTACGAGCTCAGAGGTTGTATATCGATGGACATCAGTCGCATGGCATGAATTGCCTGTGTGGCACGCCTAAGTGGCAAATGATCAAGGCTTCTGTTGAAAAGCAAAGTCTTGTGGTTGATGATCAAAGCACGGCCTGTGTGGCGCAACTTTGTGTATAATGTGAATTCACGAGCCTCACAGCTCGGTAAGAGTCAAAAACAGGATAGTGACTGCAGGGAGAGCACGACGTTTCTTTCTAGCTAGTGGGGGTGTCAGGGCTTAAACTGGCTGACATTTATATACTTTTCACCTGTGGGGTTATTGGAATGTGAGGCGCCTCGGATATAGGTCTGTTAGGACCGGGAAACGTGTGCTCAGGAATTGCCAATCCTCCAAAGTAAGAGAGGACTGGCCCTGAAGATCCAAGGATCATAGTGGGGTCCTGAGACATTTGCTAGAGTGTCTCGAATCGGAGAGGAGCTTGCCCCTTGCCTCGACTCATGACGGAAATCCAATTTCCCATAGGTGATATTTCGGTTTTATTTGTAGAACCTAGTATGGCGACATAGTGGTATGGGTCATTAATGTCGTCTACGATTGATATTTATGATTGAAATTATTTTGACACTATACACTTATAATAGTATCAAAAGATTTGTTTTAAACGCACAAAGCATGTTTGGCTATTATAAGGGAAAAACCCTATCCTCCGGCTTGCGTTGCATTGTGTGATGGGACCTGGGTCTTATAATAGCTTCATTTTTCTTTATTTAGCATTGCGCTGTTTGTTTATGCACTGGTATTCTTGGGAGGAAACCCGTTCCGTGTTATACGGCGTGGTCCCTTGATTTTTCGAACTTTAAAATAAAGATTAATAACTGTTTTAGTTCTCACACCAGTCACATGACTGACCTGGAGTTTATTGTTTTAACCTAAACTCTGGGTGCCCTTATTTTCCACACGGGCAGCTAGTAGTTTTTGTTTTGCAGATTTATATTCACAGGATCCTAATTTACAGCTGGAACAATACTCTGAAAGCTCTGTATCTGTGTATTACTTCTAGTTGTGTGTTGTATTATTTTTCCGCTTCTATGTATTTAAATGTAATTTGAATCTCTGATATTTGTCAAATGTGCAATATTTATTCATACTCTGTATATTCTTGTATCTGATGGAATTGTTGTAATAAACAATGAAATGTTCTTCTGTTTGCGTTCTATTTTGTCTTGTCCTCAACGCCATCCGTGCTTTCCTTCACGGGGAAGTTCGGGTCGTGTCACTACTAGATTATGTCATTGAATAATGCCTTTAGTCTATAGTACACCACCCAGAGCGACATGAGTGCACCTAGACTTTCCCCACATACGTATCATCAATTGTACTCGATGTCTATTTGCACATGTTCTCTATATGTGCGCCCGAGTCCCGTGGCAGGGCTAATCAAGAAACACAGAACTCGGTTGGGAGCTTTCCGATATCTGCCAATTTCAGATGCTAAGGCCTGCTTTTACAGTGGCTATGGTCCTATTAGACCCCTCCCTCAAATAACAAATGAAAGGCACCCAAGAAAATCAAGAATGAGAACTGTAACCCCGGCCCCCTATGCCCTTCAATCCTATTGGCCAACCTCACCCATAACTAAATAGCAAAGTATATGGTCTTTTGGAGTTCTCTTCCTTTCCTCTTCACGTACTGACTGAAGATGGTAGGTAGACGATGAGTTGCTATCACAGGGCACTAACTGGACTCGCTGAATCACGCTGGTCCATCTTAGTCTTTTGAATGCCCCTTATTATTGCAATCAAGGCATACTCATTGGTTCACCCACGTGACCTAACCTCTGTGAGCACAGGCGGATCATCTGCCACTCATAGAGGAATACCTAGAGTACCGTACTTTCCCGGAAGCCGCGTGCTTCTTAACCAGTCCGTTGGAGCCTACAAGAATATCTATATGGTCATGCGCTCCTCTTTGTGTCTTTTAAAATCTCGATGGTCTACCACTCATGTTTATTCATCCTTTAATGTATGGGCTGGTCCAAGCGCCTCAGTTTAATATGTCATTAGATCCTATGTCTAACCATTAATTACCACTTGCGCCACCTTGTGAGTTTTCACATTTAACTTGGTTATTCTCCTTCTCATTGATTTCCTTTTCAAGTTTACCAAGTTACCCTCGCTTATTAATGTTACATATATGACTCGTTACTTGTAAGTTTCATTAATAAGCTTTGTACCCCATTATCCATCCTAACTTATTTCGTATATAAGTTTTTCCTCATATCTATCTTCTTATTCAGTTATACTTCCATCTATTGATGTCGCCACAATCCATCGTTGTTTGCTTAGTTTTATTAACTAAGGCTTATTACTTATTTATCTTAACTAAGGTTTATTACTTAGTTCTTTTAACTAAGGTTTACTACTTAGTTATCTTTATCGTTATTTACTTAGTTCTCTTAACTAAGGTTTTCTAATCATAACTCAAGTTATGTTTATCAGCAGATTATCATTATCGCTTTGTAGTTTGTATTCAACTTATTTTATAATATAAGTTTTCTCATTCTTTAGTCTTATTATAATCTTCCCTTGTCCCTAGGACAAGTCTACCTATTATATGACTTTCATATTTCCCCTATATGTTCATAATAGGTTGTTATCATTCCCTATTATGGCATTAATTAAGATTAACTCAACCTTCCCATTTCTTTAACATGTTTACTTAACCCCTACCCAATTCAACTGGTTCGTAACACCACTACAGATTTAATTGGGTTAAGTGTTCTAATTCATTATTATGTCCAATTATGGTTATAATGGGCTAGACCTCCCACATTAGGCCTACAACATGTGGATGCTGGATATGCTGGTCGGGTCCAGGCAGTCTTATTCCACAGTTGGGTCTAACCTCGTGTCTTAGCCCGATTCGTATTTGCGTACTCAGACCTCCCACATTAGGTTCAACGCTAGTGGCTGTTGGATATGCCGGTCGGGTCCGGGCAGACTTCCACCACTAATGTAACCTATCCTCATGTCATAAGTACAATTACAATTCCTAATTTTAATTACTAAACATTCCATTATTAATTAATTAATTAATCAATTAAACCTTTCCTCATTTGAATTGTGCCTAATTCACTATTCAAACTATATACTTTTATGCCTCTTTTTAATTCACTTTTAATTATGCCCATGTCACAAATTAAGGCATATATATATATATATATATATATATATATATATATATATATATTGCACCAACCCAAACCCACATATATTTTCTAATTTATGCCTAAAATTCATATTCACATACGTTCTAATTTATATCCCAAATCACTATTTAGACACGTCCCATTTCATACCCAAATTATCGAATTTCAAATCTTTAAACATAATTTGGTCAATATAGTCATACACTTACTCAAGCCATTCCTTGTACATAAATATGACAGTTTTTCAAGTGAACTGTATAATACTCCGACTAATCCGATTACATTTCAATGTTACTCTATAAATCATGTAAACGTTTAACTAGTTAAAGAAACAAATTATTGATGTCATGACATGCTAACCATTCCCATAATTTACTATATTCAAGACATGAATTCGCAGATCTATTCATTTTTACGTTTCAACTTGTTATAATCGCAATTTATAGTTAAACTTGCAATTTTACAATTTACACACACACACACACACACACACACACACACACACATATATATATATATATATATGGGAATGCTAAATGATAGTTATAACATTATCAAAAAAGTCATAGTTTAATTCCACTTACAATGATTTGCTTTCTGAATTCTGTATCTGGTTTAACATGCCATTATTCTCTTCTAATTGGATTTAGAATCTCGCTTTGATCGGATCTAAGAGAAGAGTAGTTGCAGATGTTGAATTATAGATCTTTAATGTCCTTTTTTTTAGTTGAAGAAGAAGAAGAATAGGTTGGAGTAGCTTCACGGCATCGCCATAGTTTTAGGTGAAGAAATGAATGAGAATAGGGTCTTATTTATAGATGTAATAGAATGTTTTGAACCATCAGATTTAATTAAATCAAATCCAAATGGCACACATCAGTAAAGAAACGTCACACGTAGACGCACCGAATCATGCTAGGTCCAAGCGCACATTTTTGACTGCGTTGATTGTTTTGATAACGTTTACTAATTAAAGGTTTATTACTTGCATGTTATACCTCCTTTAATTAATTTTGTGTGTTATACATCTCAATCAGGTTTGAATTGCATGCTCATATATGCATGACTTTTAATGCAATTAATTCATTTATTATGAATTTAAATTTTCATATGTACAAGTACATACACTTCTCATTATTTGAATTGCATTGTTTCTATGCTTTTTTTCTTGTATGCATATTTGATTTGATTGTTATTCAATAACATTAACCTTCCTCCAATTGTGGCTTGCTGATTTATACTCTTACTTTTTGAATTGCATGCATATATATACATACATGCCTTATATTGGCTATTAATTCATTGCTGCATTTTAATGTTTATAACATTTTTTCTTAATGCATCGCACACATGCACTATCTTTAATGCAAAATTATCTTTCTCTTTAATGCACTGTTTTTAGCGCGCTTATTATTCACATATTTTCTTTTGGTTGCACTAATTTCTCTCTTCTCTAATGCATACATTTTTAATGTTCTCTTTTTAAATGCATTAATGTTTTCTCTACCATATGTGTCCACTTTATTTAAATTATGTATCACCATTACCTTATATATATAATACGACCTACTTTCTTCCTTTAACTATTTCATCATAGCAATCCTTTAATTGCTTTGCTTTAATTGCACGTAATCAATCAATTTACTTTTAATTCATTTATTAATTTATTTACTGGCATTTTTGTATTAATTGCGTGCATTTTCTTAGCACATTAATCTCTCTTTCTCTTACATGCTTTTATTATATTCATTGCACGATGCTCCCTATTTAAACACTACTGCATGCATTAATTTATTAATTTATTCTTACATATGTCTGTATGTACTTAGTTAATTACATGTGCCAATTCACTTCTTTCTCTTTTCATGCATTTTCCATGATATTTCTTTATTAGTTGCTTTGCTACATATGTCATAAACTACATTAATGCTTTTTATTGCAATTTACTATGTTTGCATTCCACCTTCTTTCTAATATATATATATATATATATATATATATATATATATATATAGCATGCAATTCATTTTCCTTCATTTCAATGCACTTATATATTATTATTATTTTAGTCTTCCTTTACATATATCTATGTACATAATATATATACATATTTGCATACTTTTAATTGTCTTAAAAATGTGGGGTGTTACATATAACCTCTAGGCTCGTACATCTTAAAGAAGGGTGTTAAGCAAGAGAATAAATTCACCACCACCAAATAGATATATATTTAGCAGAGATCAACATTACTGCTCGAAATACAATGTTAGACATGAATACTGTCTTTAATTGGGTTAAAGACCCAATGTCATTTAAAAAACAATTCACAATAAACCCAAAATTAAATTCCATTAATTATGGAATCTTCACGGAAAACAGATCAATATATAATCGATATCAGTTTCTATATTTGACTGATAATATAAATAGAATAACAACAAAGCCATTTAAATTCCATATATATTAACAGTTGTAACACCGGTGTTTTCGATAAACCTTAAAGTAACGAATTAAAGAATAATTAATTCTAAACGTGAGAATTAAAGGAAATGGGTTACGCTATTGAGTTCGTCTCGGAATTCTAGTTGAGATAGAGTCCGAGTTTGCTTGAATTGGAATTCATATGAAGAAGTTATGGCCTTCGGAAGTTTCAAAAATTCAAAATTCAAATTTAAACACAGAAGAGGGCAGGGCAGGAAAAATTCCCACCCAGGCCAGGTCGACCAGGAGGTCGACCCTAGTGTCAACCTGGCCTACAAGTCGACCTAGGGGTCAACCTACACCCCCCCACCCGGGCAGATCTGAAAGGATGACGATTTCTGACTCCCTGCTGAGTCATTAGGGCTGAGGTGTTATCCTTTCTTGACTGGATGGTCTTGATTACTTCTAGGGTTAATCTGACGGCTCTAAATTAATTAAACCTCTATAAAAGCAACCTAACTCTCAACCCTAAATCACAAATATTCATACCAAGAGTCGTCATGCTATTAATGGTGAACCTAGAATAGCCGTCATCTCTTTCAACTCAAAGGCAAGATTGAAGCTACATAAAAAATTAAATCTAATCTAATTCAACTAAGAAAATTCAACAGTCTACATCAAAGACGAGCAATTCAATTTCAGAATACAGATCCCAGAACTCAAGAATTCCTTTTGTTAGTAAGTGTAGTTATCTTTCATATGTGAATGAATTAAAGACATGGTTTGTAATGAATTGTAAAATAGAATTTTATCAAGTTGTATGTGATGTTGATTTATGTTTATTCATGTCTATTCAATCGTATATGCCTATGAATTATCGTGGTCTATCGAACCTATTATGTTATGTGGAAATTGGTGAATAAACCTATGATGTTATGAAATTATCATATATATGACCCTGTATAATTTGGTGATTATATCTATATAATGTATGTCAATTTAGAAATTATGCCATGTTTATGCAAGCTAAGTGATGCTATCATGTTATGAATACATGCAAGTTTATAGGTTAAAAACATGATTACGTAAACCTATATTTTTAGATCTACAACTTTATATGTTAGAAACATATGCCTTTATGTTATATCAATATTAGCATGATTAAATCCCTATGCAAGTTCACCACCACATGACTAACTAGATTTTGGTAGTTCTTTGTAAAACTATTATTTTATGACTCATGCTGCATAGATCTAGTTTGCAAGTTCATAATTAAAAGTATATTATGCCAAGTTCATGTGACACATCTGTAGTTAGAACCATATTTTTTGTATGATGTGGGAATGTTGCAAGTTCCCCTTCCCCCTTTTAGTTTATTAGTTAGGCTAAAATGTCGAGCCTAACATCCTATGTAATTTTGCGAATGTACAACGGGGGTAACGTTGGGGAAAACATGAGAATAATACATAACTAACATATTTGACTCATAACCATGTAAATAGTATGGCATTGAAATGTTATAATTTACTTACCAAAAAGTATGAATTTGATTTAGAAAGAAAGTGGGCCATGACAATAAATTGTTGGCTAATTTATATAAAAGGATAAATATGTAAATTTAGAAAAAACGAATATGCCTAACCCGAGGTTAGACTGAGTTGTGGTGTAAAACTGCCTGAAACCGACCGGCACATCCAGTGACCACAACAATACCTGTCTAATGTGGGTGGTTAGTGCATTGAGCCCAAAAAGGACTCGAGGTTAGACTGAGTTGTGGTGTAAAACTGCCCAGAACTGACCGACACATCCAGTGACCACAACAATACCTGTCTAATGTGAGTGGTTGGTGCTCTAATAAAGCTAAGTCAAGAGTGGTAGGGTTAAGTCAATTAAGGAAACACTTAACCAATTCAACATGTTAGCTAAACTGATGGGTGGGGTTAGGTAAATTCGGACACTTAACCTATTTAACATGTTGGCTGGAAAACCCTAGTAACGGGGACCCATTTCAGCAGTAACCCACATAGTTTTATCATGGGACCATGAACTAGGCAGGGTGGAGCACGATTACTGGGATGATTATAAGCAGTCAAAATGCATCGGCGGTGGTGGTTCAGTGTAGGTTCCGACGGAGTACGGGCGTGCACGTACTCCAAAGTGGAAAAAGCAGGCACTGGGCATCAGTAATCGTACACTATGCATCTTGAATCATGTCGGGTTTCCACCATAGGATTTGATACATCCCGTGGTGGGACTAGCACAGGTATCTACAGTCAAATAGGGGCCGAATGACACACGTGATAAATGCATGCGAGTAGGAGCCGATCAATATAAGGGGATCATTTCACCATGAACGCGTGGTGCTAGTTGGAAAAATATAAGTAGGTGCATATATTAAACATGGGTGCTATGTATATTCGGTTATCCTGCCTTATATAGCTTTATGTTAGTTTGCTGTTATGGTACTGTCCTATTTTCATTTTATTCCTATCATGACCCTTTTCCTTATTCACACACTGAAAAGTCACCAGACTTACTCAGACTTATGTCTAACCCAATTTTCTTTCGTCTCCTTTTCTTCCGTTTCCCCTCCCTCTCAGGTAGCCAGGGAGGGAACAGCTCAGCTTAATTCGGACCGTTCATCTTTCCAAGCTTGAAGACTCTGTGATGTACGGCTTGAAACCTATTATCTTTGGCATTGGCTTTGGATACACTAGACTTGGGTATTTATGTAGTTTTATTTATGATTTATGCTTATTTATATAATAATCAAGGCAGAAATTATGATGTAATAATTTGGGAGTTGGTTTGAAATACTATGCTGTAATGTTTTGTTATGAACCATGTTTGAAATAAAGAAATGTTTGTTTTCCGCTGCTTATATATATATATATATATATATCTGTCTTGTAAATTATCTGTGTCTTTTACCTATAATTCTCCATCAAAGTTAAGGCATTCCCTTTGTGAGTGACCTTAACGGAGGTGGGATGTTTCACTTGGTATCAGAGCAAAGGTTTACTAGATTAGATAAAAGTTTTTGAAAACTATTTTCAGAAAGAAGCATTTTTTTTCAAGAAAAAGTGATATTTCATTTTAAAAGGCATAATCCCCAAAATCCATATGGATTATTTGGGAATCTTAACCTTCTAGAGGGTGTACCGATACCTGGCTGGTTCAGGAGTTACCTAGAGGCTAGGGCCAACGACGCAGTCCTAACTGACATTCCTTCTCCCCCAGCTGCAGTGGTTCCTCCTCCTCGTGCAAAATCTTTCTCAAAAATATGTAGGGACTTTCGAGCCATGGGTGGAAAGAACTTCAATGGAAATGAATCCTTCGTGGAAGCAAGAAACTAGCTCAAAGAAACTGAGGATTTGTTCGATATCTTCGAAGTGGATGATAGGCAGAAGATATAGTTGGCGGTATGGTTGCTCAAAGACAAAGCTTCCTATTGGTGGGAAGTCATTAACATTGAAAGACAAATTGAAACTTGGATGGATTTTAGGATGAGGTTTGAAATGAAATTCCTCTCACAAGCTGAATGAAGCCTACAGACGGAGAAGTTCTTAGCTCTCAGACAGGGAAGTATGTCGGTCACGGAATACGTTAACAAATTTAATCAGCTGGCTAGGTTCGGATTGGAGTTAGTGAACACTCCACATAAGAAGGCTCTCCCTTTGTTAAAGGATTGAATGAGCCACTGCACAGCGTAGCTATGTCCCATATACCTATGGGTGCGACTTATGAAAGACTGGTGGACATGGCACTGTTACAAGAAGAAGATAATGTAGGCAAGAAGGAGGCAAAGGTGGAAGCATCTCAAGATAAGAAAGGGGAAGGATCACAGAGTAGGAAGACAGATTCCAAGAAAGGCGGGAAAAACAATAAAACCCATGACAAGAGGAAGTGCAATTTTTGTGGCATTCCTGGAAATCTGGTTAAGGACTGCAGGAAGAAGAAAAGGAAGATGGGTGGCTGTTTCCATTGCGGCGACGCAGGACACATGGCTACGGACTGCCTAAGAAAGCAAGGGCAAGGACAAAGAGTTGGATCTACTTCTGGAGGGAAGGTTCATGCTCTCATGGAACCTCCGCAAGAACAAGGTAGAAATGTTTTTGTTGAGAGTTTAGTTTATCTTTTTGATCATCCTGTTCTTGTACTCTTTAATTCTGGCGCATTGCACTCTTTTTATCTACTACATCAGTTGAATCTATGCACCTAAACACCAGTTTAGTAGAGGATCCCTTGGTTGTTTCAAATCCAATTGGGGGCTCTACTTATTTGTCAATGATTTGTTTCGATTTGGAAATTTCTATATTAAGTATGGGGTTTAGATGTAATGCCTATGTTTTGGGCTTCAGGGGCTATGGGTTGATTCTAGGCATGGATTGGCTATCCAGTAATGGTGCCATCCTCGACTGTGAAAAGAGAGTGGTTAGACTCATGACTCGCCTTGGTAACACTCTCGAAATTTCTTGTAATCCCATGAACTCTGTTATGCTTAGCTATCAAGAATCTCCTGATGCGTCTATTGAGAATTTGCAATCTGTTAGAGTAGTCCATGAATACTCGGATGTCTTTGAAGAGGTTAAAGGGTTACCTCCGAAATGGGAGATAGACTTCCACATATACCTCGTTGATAATGCAAAACCCATCGCTCTACCCGCTAGACACATAGCTCTAAGGGAGAGGAAAGAACTCAGCAAACAAGTTAAAGAGCTGCTTGAGAAGGGGTTTATAAGGTGGAGTATTTCTGAATAGGGTGCTCCAGTAGTGATCGCAACTAAAGCGGACGGTTCGCTTCGCCTATGCGTTGATTATAGGGAGCTAAAAAAGCTGACCAATAAGAATAGGCACCCACTCCCAAGAATAGATGACTTGTTCCATCAGCTTGTAGGTGCATCGATTTTCTCCCAACTAGATTTAGCTACCGGGTTTCATCAGTTGTGAGTGGATGAAGACAACGTTGACAAGACTGCGTTTAGAACTCCGGATGGTTTCTCCAAGTGGTTTGTCATGCCTTTTGGCCTGACAAATGCACCCGCTTACTTCGTCGATTTGATGAGTAGGGTGTTCAGGGAGTTCCTCAATAAGTTTGTTGTGGTCTTCGTAGACGACATTTTGATTTTCTCGAAGAGTGAGGAAAAGCATGCTTAACATCTAAAGGAAGTCATGGACACTCTTCGTGCACACCAGTTAAAAGACAAATTTTCCAAATGCCACTTCTAGAGGGAAGAAGTAAGGTTTCTTGGACACATGGTGTCCAAAGAGGGATTAGCTGTGGACCCTGCAAAAGTAGTTGTTGTGCAAGATTAGAAGGTCCCACGGAATGCAACCGAAGTCCGAAGCTTCCTCGGGCTAGCAGGCTTTTAGTGGAAGTTCATCAAAGATTTGGAGAAAATCTCATCTCCACTTACAAAATTGACAAAGAAGAACTTAACTTTCACTTGGGACTTGGATTGCAATATTTCTTTCCAACGCTTAAAAAGAGCTCTAACAACAGCCCCAGTTCTGACATTGCAGGATGGGAGCAAGATGTTTACCGTATACATGGATGCTTGTGGTACTGGACTAGGTGTTGTCTTGATGTAAGAGGGGAAGGTAGTAGCTTATGGAGGCAGGCAGTTGAAAGTACATGAAAAAAACTACCCAACCCACGACCTAGAGTTGGCTGCCATCGTCTTTCCGCTTAAGTCTTGGCGCCATTATCTCCTAGGTGAGAAGTTTGGATTATATACCGACCATAAATCATTGAAGTACCTTTTCTCGTAGAAAGATCTTAACTTGAGGCAACAAAGGTGGATGGAATTATTGGCATCCTACGATTTCGAGATTTCCTATACCCTTGGCAAGGGTAATGTAGTAGCGGACGCCTTGAGTAGAAAGATGCTGACCTTATGCCCTCTCTTTGTAGAAAGGCAGAGCTTGGAGTATATAGCCAACATTGATTTTAGACCCTCGGTCGATCATGTGACTGGTTTGTTAGCATCGCTAGAAGTGTGGCCTACTCTTTTGGACTCAATAGGGACAACACAACGTGAAGACCATCAGCTAGTTGATGTGATAGATAAGTTAAGTAGGGGTGAGACTTCTATCACCTCAATAGATACTCCATCGATGATAAGGGTTGGTTGAGACGGGATGGAAGGCTATGCATCCCACAAGCAAGGGATGTGGTGAAGAAAGTTCTTGAAGAAGCACACCATTCCAAGTTGACCATACACCCTGCTGGAGACAAGATGTACAAAGACATCAAAAGGGTTTTCTTTTGGGATGGCATGAAGAGGGATGTAGCTGAATTCGTCTCGAAGTGCTTAGTATGCCATCAAGTCAAGGCAAAACAAAAGAAGCCTGGTGGTTTGCTTCATCCTGTAGAGGTCCCACAGTGGAAATGGAATAGCATCTCGATGGACTTTATTGATGGGCTGCCTAGGTCAAGAAGAGGCAATACCCGTATTTGGGTAATAGTGGACAGGCTCACCAAAAGCGCTCACTTCATACCCGTTAAGAGTAGAAGGACTGCCTTATCTCTAGCATCCATATATCTTAAGGAGATAGTTCGACTCCATGGGATACCCTCCAGCATTGTTAGCGACCGAGATCCTATCTTTACAAGCGAGTTTTGGAAGAGCTTGCAAGAAGCTATAGGCACACAGTTATGATGAACACGGCCTATCACCCCCAAACCGATGGTCAGACAGAGAGAGTGAACAGGGCATTAGAAGACCTATTGAGATTATGCATTCTTGACTTCGGAGGAACATGGGAGGATCATATTCCTTTGGTGGAGTTTGCCTACAACAATAGCTACTGAGCCACCATAGGTATGGCACGCTTCGATGCTTTATATGGAAGACCGTGCCGATCACCAACTTGTTGGTGGGAGTCTACAGATAAGCTCATACTTGGACCAAATATGATAATAGAAACTTCAGAGAAGGTGGACTTGATACGAAAAAGAATGAAGACTGCCCAAGATAGACAAAAGTCCTACACAGATAAGAGAAGAACCGACCTTGAGTTTGAGGTTGGGGACAGGGTTTTCCTTAAAGTATCTCCTTTGAGGAATGTCGTTCGCTTCGGATCACAGGAAAGTTGGCATCAAGATTTGTAGGGCCATTTCCTATCATTGAAAGGATTGGGAAGATGGCTTATAGAGTAGAGCTGCCTGAAAGATTGACTGGAGTACATAATGTATTTCACGTTTCTCAGTTACGAAAGTGCTTACATGAGTCTGCGGAAGTGGTGGAACCAAGCATATTAGAGGATGTAGAAGTAGAACGAGAGGCGACTGTGAGAAGAGATCCAACTCATATCTTGGGTACAGAAGTCAAAAAGCTACGCAACCGCGAAGTCAAACTTGTAAAAGTTCAATGGAGTGACGCTGAGGAAGACGCGACTTGGGAGACTGAGGCCAAAATACGCGCAGCCTACCCTTTTCTTTTTGAGGGTACATCTTTGATCTCTTTTTCCTTAAGTTTGTTCATACTCGTATCTGTCTTTTTAGTATTTTCCTCAGTGCTATTCTCGATCCTTAGATAGAAACCAATGGATGTAAACATGTATTTGAAACATTTTATGGTTGATGGTTGCAAGTGGTTGCTAGTGGTTGCTCGTGGATGCATATACACACACTTTAGGTATTAGATCCGCTCAGTCACTTTCATATTGCATATGCATATATGTACTTATATATGATTGAAACATGATGTGTTATCATATGGATATTGCATTTGTATGAATGATTGTGTAATCATGTAGAAAATATGATTAGGGAAGATTTCATACATTATGGACGCATGACACCGACATGACTTGCAATAAGGAGGTCAACTGAATCAGTAGACCGCTAGATTTTGCATTAGATAAGGACATGTACACACACTATGCATATAATCATGAAGCATTAGAAGTCTTTTAAGGACAATGGACGCCTGTGTTTGATGGTTGAGTAGATGGACGATTGGATGGTAGGATATACGTTCTTCTTGACTTGAAGATTTCGGGGACGAAATCCTTTAAGGAAGGGAGAATGTAACACCCCATGTTTTCAATAAACCTTAAAGCAACGAATTAAAGAATAATTAATTCTAAATATGAGAATTAAGGAAAACGGGTTACTCCATTGCGTTCGTCTTGGAATTCTGTTTGAGATAGAATCCGAGTTTGCGTGAATTGGACTTCGTATGAAGAAGTTATGGCCTTCAGAAGTTTCAAAAATTCAAAATCCAAATTTAAACGCAGAAGAGGGCAGGGCAGGAAAAATTCCCGCCTAGGCCAGGTCGACCCTAGTGTCGACCTACCCTACAGGTCGACCTAGGAGTCAACCTACCCCCCCTCCCCCGGGGCAGATCTGAAAGGATGACGATTTCTGACTCCCTGCTGAGCCATTAGGGATAAGGTGTTATCCTGTCTTGATTGGGTGGTCTTGATTACTTCAAGGGTTAATCTAACGGCTTTAAATTAATTAAACCTCTATAAAAGCAACCTAACTCTCAACCCTAAATCACAAATATTCATACCAAGAGCCGCCATGCCGTCAATGGTGAACCTAGAATAGCCTTCATCTCTTTCAACTCAAAGGCAAGATTGAAGCTACGTCAAAAATTAAATCTAATCTAATTCAACTAAGAAAATTCAACGGTCTACATCAAAGGCAAGCAATTCAATTTCAGAATACAGATCACAGAACTCAAGAATTCCTTTTGTTAGTAAGTGTAGTTATCTTTCATATGTGAATGAATAAAGACATGGTTTGTAATGAATTGTAAAATAGAATTGTATCAAGTCGTATGTGATGCTGATTTATGTTTATTCATGTATATTATATCGTGTATGCCTATGAATTATCATGGTCTATCCAACAATTATGTTATGTGGAAATTGGTGAATAAATCTATGACGTTATGAAATTACCATATATACGACCTTGTATAATTTGGTGATTATATCTATATGTCTTATGTCAATTTAGAAATTATGCCATGTTTATGCAAGCTAAGTGATGCTATCATGTTATGAATACATGCAAGTTTATAGGTTAAAAACATGATTACGTAAACCTATATGTTTAGATCTACAACTTTATATGTTAGAACAATATGCCTTTATGTTAGATCAATATTAGCATGATTAAATCCCTATGCAAGTTCACCACCACATGTCTAACTAGATTTTGGTAGTTCTTTGTAAAACTATTATTTTATGACTCATGGTGCATAGATCTAGTTTGCAAATTCATAAGTAAAAGTATGTTATGCCAAGTTTATGTGACACATCTGTAGTTAGATCCATATTTTTTATATGATATGGGAATGTTACAAGTTCCCCTTTTAGTTTATTGGTTAGGCTAAAATGTCGAGCCTAACATCCTATGTAATTTTGCGAACGTACAACGGGGTTAACGTTGGGGAAAACATGAGAATAATACATAATTAACATATTTGGCTCATAACCATGTAAATGGTATGGCATTGAAATGGTATAATTTACTTACCAAAAATTATGAATTTGATTTAGAAATAAAGTGGGCCATGACAATAAATTGTTGGCTAATTTAGATAAAAGGATAAATATGTAAATTTAGAAAAGATGAATATGCCTAACCCGAGGTTAGACTGAGTTGTGGTGTAAAACTGCTCGGAACCGACCGGCACATTCAGTGACCACAACAATACCTGTCTAATGTGGGTGCTTGGTGCATTGAACCCAAAAAAGGACCCGAGGTTAGACTGAGTTGTGGTGTAAAACTGCCCGGAACCGACCGGCACATCCAGTGACCACAACAATACCTGTCTAATGTGAGTGGTTGGTGCTCTAATGAAGCTAAGTCAAGAGTGGTAGGGTTAAGTGTAACGACCCAGATTTTTGAACAGTTTAGTTTAAATATTTAGTATGGTTTTAAATATTGAATTCATAATATAAATGGTAATTTATTGGATTATCGATTAAATAATCGAAATACGATTTATTTTGATAATTATCGAAATACGGGAAGTTTGAAATAATTCAATTCAAAGATAAAACTAAATCGAAACAATTCAGTTAATTTCATTTGAATTAAAACGATAATAATTATTTATTATCATGGATTTAAATTGTTTGAAAACAATTTATATTTTTAATCGGATTTAATTTAAATCGTTAATTTAAATTGTTATCTCTTCTCTATAGTCGTATTAAAATTCAGAATCGGATCCGTTGAGTTTAGAACGGCGTTGTAAGCTTATAACGTCAGTTCGTTACGATTGAATAATAGTTCAGAATTTCGAGTTAAGGACCACTAGATATTTTTAATTTAAATCAAATCACAAGAAACATCAGCCGACCTACGTTTTAATTTTCGCCACCCTAAAAATATAAACATCGCAGACCTTTTATTTCCTCGAGCTGGAAAAATGGTCTCTGATCTTTAACATCACGGAAACACAGAAATTTAATAGCTGATTCCTTGAGCTGCCATATTGGTTCCCTTCGTACCTATTTAAACAGCCGATAACCTTCATTTTTCCCGGAAATCCCAAATGAAATCAGTACTCGCGAGGTATCCTGGAGCTCGATGATCTCGAGCGCCGCCTAGGGTTCATTGCGATTCACGAATATGGGGGCGTTCGATCTCGAACAACGAACTAGGGTTTAGATCGAATTGGATTTGCGAAGCTGAAGTCGAACGGAATGAATTGGTAGGTGCGATGGACTAAAGGGGTTTCGACTCTGGTGAGTAGGAGGAAGTCGGCGAATGCATTTCGGAAGGTATGGGCTGTCGCGACTGTCATGTGGAGGCGACGAGGTGCTCCAATTCAAGACGAGGAGTTTCAGAACGTTGGCATGGCACTTCGTTGATGGAGTGGGCGATGGTGATGGAAGAGGACTGTATGGATGTTCGGCAGCTGGAAATCTGATAGTATTGGTCAATGACGGTATGGTGTTCGACAAAATGCCGCAAAGAATGGAGCCGAAATTTAGGGTTTCATTTGCAGTTTGGAACTGTTTGGATTGGCTTCGAGGATTTTTCGAGTAGAGTCCAATAACCGCAAGGTGTTAGATTTGGTTGAGATGCCTTCGAAAATTGATCAAGTTATTCGCAAAGAAATAAGGTAAATGCTATTTCAAAATTTATAATACATAAGAGCATTTATTTTTGTTAATAGTTAATTTAAATTTATAGACATTTAATCAATAAATAAAATAAATAATCTTAAGTGCCAGGTAGACGACTCGAGAAGGATGCGTAGTTGAGTCGATATGGAATTAAACAGAGTATTCAGCAAATAAGGTCTCGGTGAGTAAATCTCACTCACCTTTAAAAAATTATTTTTATTTCATTAAAAATAATTGTTTGTTGCTTGTTTGAATGGTTCTGCTCGTTTATATATATTAGTTATTTAGGCTATATATATATATATATATATATATTGGGTTGATTGATTGGTTGGATTCCCGCAGTCTCATTAGCGGATGCCCGCAGTTTTATAGCGGATGATTACCCTATACGCCCCACGCTATGATTAGTGGATGACCTTCTATACCGCGATATTCTGCCACGAAGCAGAATTGGTATTATTTATGTGCTAACATCTGTGGATGCAGGAAAACAGGTTGGAGGAATCCAACTGGATTCCTCAAAAATATATTATCTGTTTGTTTGTTGCTTGATTTCATATATATTCATATATGACGTGCTATAAATCAAATGATTGAAATTTGAATGGTTTGATTGCTTTAAATATCACTGGGCCAAGTGTTAAATTATTAAAATATCATGAGAAAGATATTTGAGGTTTAAAGGAAAATTCTATTTTTCCCAAATAGAATTTGAAATTTCAAGTAGAATTTGAAAATATAGAATTTCAAATGGAATACTGAAATAAGAATTTCAAAATAGAATTTTGAAATGAAATTTCAAAATAGAACTTGAAAATAGAATTTTTAAGTGAAAAATTTAATAGAGTTTAAATATTTGAAAGGAGTTGGAATATTTGAAATTCAGAAGAAAAATTAAATAAGGTTTGAAATGGGATTTTAATTATGTAAATGAAATTTGAGTATAACATTTGAATTTTAAAGGGAGTTTAAATATTTGAATTTTAAAGGGAGATTGAATATTAGAAATTCAAATAGAAGTTCAAATAGAATTTGAATAGACGGAATTAGAATGAAAAATATAATTTGAATTCAAGAAATTAAAATAAAATTTGAATTTCAAAGGATTTCGAATAAAGAAATTCAAATAGAGATTTGAATGTAGAATAACAAAATAGGATTTGAAATATAGTATTTCAAAGAAGAATTCAAATGTGAAATTTGAATAGAGATTTGAAATGGAATTTAAATATGAAATTTGAATCGAGATTTGAAATAGAAATTAAAGTGTTGAATTTGAACATGGAATTGAATACAGAAATTCAAGTAGAAAATTGAATATGAGATTCAGAAATAGAAGTTGAAATAAACTTTGAAATAGGATTTCAAAGCAGAATGGGAAATGGAATTTCAAATAGGATTTCAAAATAGGAAATCCAAAGGATTTTGAAATGGAATTTGAAACATTTAGAATTTCAAATAGAAATTTAAATGGAGTTTGGATATTTAATTTCAAGCATGAATTTCAAATATAGAAATTCAAAAAGGAGTTGAATTAAAGTGGGAATTCGAATAAAGAATTTGAAATGGAATTCGAATAAAGGATTTGAAATGGAATTCGAATAAAGGATTTCAAATGGGATTTGAATACAGGATTTAAAACTATGGAATTTGAAATGTAAAGATTCAAATGGAATTTGAAAAATATATGAATATATATATATTAAATGGAATTGAACTCATTTTAAGAAGTTTAAAAGTTTATATATATAAATATAATTAAAACGAACTCGCCGCAGCGCTGCAGTTCGTAAAATAGCGATTTGAACTTCAATTGAATATACAGAACTCAATTGAAGTCGAAATTCTTCGAAACAAGAAACGTCAGGACCAGTTTGATAATAGTTTTCTAATGAAGGAGAAAAATCTGAATTTCGTCGTATAGATTTTGAGATATGTCAAAATCAAATTTTCAGAAAAGCAGCGCCAGAATCGTTTTAAAACCAAAATGGTTTATTTAATATTATAAAAGGATTTTTAAGCAAATAAAATCCGAAGCTTCGATTTAGAAAATCTCAGAGTTGAGTTGCAAAATATATGCGAATACAAATGTGTAAATGAACAGGGTTTTTGAAACAGAAACCAGATTTTGATTTATTGAATAGAATTAACTAAATTGAATAGAAATTAGTTAATGAGATTTCAAATGAAATATTGAGGTTCGAATAAGTAAATTCGATTTAAAAAATTTTATTCGAAATCAAAAAGGGAACTAGAATTGAAACTGAAATTCAATTTGGTTATGAACGAGTTAAATATTTTGTTTGAACATGTTATGTTCAAACAAAGAAGTGAAATAGGCAAATTGGCCGATTTAAAGAACAAATGGGCGAAACTGAATTCAAATGATTAGATGGTATTGAATTGGATTGGAAACAGGTGAACAGGTTTAGACAGGTATGGGATGAGGTATATGAAGTTTATAAATGTAATGCCCGACAAAAAGGTACATGTTTAATTCATATATGAGATTTATGCGCCGTATCGGCAAGCCGCTTGGCTTTTCCTTTTTCTTTTTGATTGAGGAAGATACCGGGAAGCTATTTGAAATTTCCCGATGCTCCCGATACAGGGGAGGTTATGGCGAATTTTTCCGGAAATTTAAGGAGTTAGAATATTTTTAGGAAATTTGACAATTAGAAATCTATATATCGATATATATATAGAATTCGACAAAGAAACGAAATCAAAAATAGCGAAAAGGGCCAATATGGTTATTGAAATATTTGGTTAACAAATATTGGTAAGAGAATATAGAAGAGATTTAATTAATGAAATATTAATTAAAGGGCCCAGTGATTTGTTTGATATGTTGATTGAACACTTGTTTTTATTCGATAGTTAAATCACAGACTATCGAAGTTTTGACCATCGTTGTCAATATGGAGAGACCGGTTGGATTATTATCCGAAGAACCACTCCGTATTGGCATAAGCGTTGCGAACCAAGTATGCTGAATATATTGAAGACGGAGTAAAGTGCAAGGGCTTTTCTATTTATAGAAATAGTGCCTTCGGTGTCGTTCAATCCCAGAACGAACGTAAATGGACGAATGTCTGACAAAGTATTTCCAATGATCAAAGGGTTGGTCTGTATGGATATATATGGTTGCAACGGATTTATCCCTTAGCATAACATCCAGAATATTTGTGCAAACTCAACTAGTGATTAACGGATCTTACAATGTGGCATTCAAAGTGATTGTGCTATCAATGAATGGTAAGTAATCGTAGCCTCAGGCCTCAACAACCGGGAAAGGACAAAAATCGGGCAGGCAGCATGGCTATGTGGGTCGCACCCATTAGGGTGTATAATCACCTATCTAGAGAAATTCCTTTTGTTTCTAAATCTATCGATTCTGCCCATTCGGGAAACGGTGGTTTGAGTCCAACCGTTGGTGATATACATTCGATACACTCAAGCGAAATGAGTGGTCGGTCATGTGTGGGCCGGGTTGCAAGACGTTCTTGTTGAACCCAGGTGTATTCGTCTCTAGAGATACATCATCGGAAGGTGGTTCCATACCTTGTCGTGTTGGAAATCCAATCTCCAATAAGCGCCATGCGGGTTTTTGATTTTATATTATATATGTAGAGCGTGAGATGCAAGCGTTCTGCTATTTGGTTATTTACTTGATGTAGACATTATTATAATATCACTGGATTTTCGTATCAAAGTGTTTTGGGTTATAGTAAGGTAAAAACCGTCCGTGTTTATGTGTGGGCTGGTCTTACTATTATCTTTTCTTTTGAAAGGATTTTTAAAGTTAAACAAGTGGTTGGAGTTTACTCACACCAGTCCCATGACTGACCCAGAGTTTATTTTGTTTTGTTTTCCCTAAACTCTTGGGTGCCCAAATTTGTACGGGCAGTCAAGTGTTTCAGGCTTTTACAGATACACTTGGAGGAGCTTGAAGCAGGAGGCTTCAACGTTAGTTATTTAGAGTTACTTCCGCTGGATCAAATGTTATGTGTACTCTGATGATGGTATGTATATATGTACCAAACAGAAATTGTATTTCGAAGCTTATGTTATATAATATATTTTATTCGTTCCGCTGTGAGTTGTGATCTTCGTTTTTCTTCTATTCTAATATTTCTTTCTTTCTATTTCTCATCCTCTAACTTCTTTCTAATAATGAGTCGTATTTCTGTGTTATTTGGGTTGGACGTGTGGTATATTTAGTCAACTCAGATAGCCGGATTTGCGGGTCGTTTCAGTTGGTATCAGGGCTTAGGTTGAGCGAACACCTAGGCTTTGTGTGGCATGTGCTCATTAGAGATAGGGTCAGTAGTACCCTAGGATGAGCTGAGGGTATATATAGATACGAGAGAGCGTATTTGTAAGTTGATATAAAAGTTGTTTTATATTGTGTTGGCTAGTCTGTTGAGTGGTTTATGAATTCTGGTCGAATCGTGGGACGCCACGAAGTCGATAGGGATTTCTAAACACTTGAACAGAAAATACGACATGATATTGTTTTAAAGAGGGTAAATGAAATAATTTTACCCAAAATTTCTATTTTGATATAAAAAGAATAATTTTCTAGGATTATTATTATATGGATGTGTTGGATGTTGACCTTATAAATCAGATGAGATTATAAATTTAGAATGGTTATTCATAACCAAACTGAATTTGTATATGAATGAAAAATATACATATGAAATGAATTAGAATTTAATTCAAACCAGATTTTGGAATTTTAAATCCTGGGAAGTTGAAAATATTTTTCAAAGTAGTTAAAATAATATAGTTTTATTTTGAAAAGGTTTTGAATAAAAATCATTTTGAATTGATTTTTTAATGATAAAGCACTGAACTCACTTCAGTGGCTGGGAAATTATTCTGATGATGATTGCAACATCATCAGTGTTCATTTCCGAGTTTCTAAGTGATGAATTGCTACCTTAGAAAAAGTTTGATGGAAATTTGTTTGAAAGAAAACAATTTTAGTTGGAAAATTCAAATGTTTTGAATTCGAGATGGAAATAAATATATGTATATATTTATGGGATTTCAAAAGAATTTGAAAAGAAAACCCAGGAATTTGAATTCTGGAATTTAATTTAACTTAAGCAAGTTAAATGGATTGAAGTAAATCAATTGACTAGAATCAATTTGAATTGGTTTAGTGGAATATAGATTGGATATAAATAGATTGATCGTAGATCATTCGAATTAAGTGAAGGAAGGCTAAAAGTTTTGGTGGAATTAAAATTGTTGGAATATGAGGAGTTGAGTTTCAACATAAGTGAGTTTTTAAAAAGTAATAGATTTGTACCATTTTTCTACCTTAGCAATTTCGAGGACGAAATTATTTTAAGGGGGGAAGAATGTAACGACCCAGATTTTTGAACAGTTTAGTTTAAATATTTAGTATGGTTTTAAATATTGAATTCATAATATAAATGGTAATTTATTGGATTATCGATTAAATAATCGAAATACGATTTATTTTGATAATTATCGAAATACGGGAAGTTTGAAATAATTCAATTCAAAGATAAAACTAAATCGAAACAATTCAGTTAATTTCATTTGAATTAAAACGATAATAATTATTTATTATCATGGATTTAAATTGTTTGAAAACAATTTATATTTTTAATCGGATTTAATTTAAATCGTTAATTTAAATTGTTATCTCTTCTATATAGTCGTATTAAAATTCAGAATCGGATCCGTTGAGTTTAGAACGGCGTTGTAAGCTTATAACGTCAGTTCGTTACGATTGAATAATAGTTCAGAATTTCGAGTTAAGGACCACTAGATATTTTTAATTTAAATCAAATCACAAGAAACATCAGCCGACCTACGTTTTAATTTTCGCCACCCTAAAAATATAAACATCGCAGACCTTTTATTTCCTCGAGCTGGAAAAATGGTCTCTGATCTTTAACATCACGGAAACACAGAAATTTAATAGCTGATTCCTTGAGCTGCCATATTGGTTCCCTTCGTACCTATTTAAACAGCCGATAACCTTCATTTTTCCCGGAAATCCCAAATGAAATCAGTACTCGCGAGGTATCCTGGAGCTCGATGATCTCGAGCGCCGCCTAGGGTTCATTGCGATTCACGAATATGGGGGCGTTCGATCTCGAACAACGAACTAGGGTTTAGATCGAATTGGATTTGCGAAGCTGAAGTCGAACGGAATGAATTGGTAGGTGCGATGGACTAAAGGGGTTTCGACTCTGGTGAGTAGGAGGAAGTCGGCGAATGCATTTCGGAAGGTATGGGCTGTCGCGACTGTCATGTGGAGGCGACGAGGTGCTCCAATTCAAGACGAGGAGTTTCAGAACGTTGGCATGGCACTTCGTTGATGGAGTGGGCGATGGTGATGGAAGAGGACTGTATGGATGTTCGGCAGCTGGAAATCTGATAGTATTGGTCAATGACGGTATGGTGTTCGACAAAATGCCGCAAAGAATGGAGCCGAAATTTAGGGTTTCATTTGCAGTTTGGAACTGTTTGGATTGGCTTCGAGGATTTTTCGAGTAGAGTCCAATAACCGCAAGGTGTTAGATTTGGTTGAGATGCCTTCGAAAATTGATCAAGTTATTCGCAAAGAAATAAGGTAAATGCTATTTCAAAATTTATAATACATAAGAGCATTTACTTTTGTTAATAGTTAATTTAAATTTATAGACATTTAATCGATAAATAAAATAAATAATCTTAAGTGCCAGGTAGACGACTCGAGAAGGATGCGTAGTTGAGTCGATATGGAATTAAACAGAGTATTCAGCAAATAAGGTCTCGGTGAGTAAATCTCACTCACCTTTAAAAAATTATTTTTATTTCATTAAAAATAATTGTTTGTTGCTTGTTTGAATGGTTCTGCTCGTTTATATATATTAGTTATTTAGGCTATATATATATATATATATATTGGGTTGATTGATTGGTTGGATTCCCGCAGTCTCATTAGCGGATGCCCGCAGTTTTATAGCGGATGATTACCCTATACGCCCCACGCTATGATTAGTGGATGACCTTCTATACCGCGATATTCTGCCACGAAGCAGAATTGGTATTATTTATGTGCTAACATCTGTGGATGCAGGAAAACAGGTTGGAGGAATCCAACTGGATTCCTCAAAAATATATTATCTGTTTGTTTGTTGCTTGATTTCATATATATTCATATATGACGTGCTATAAATCAAATGATTGAAATTTGAATGGTTTGATTGCTTTAAATATCACTGGGCCAAGTGTTAAATTATTAAAATATCATGAGAAAGATATTTGAGGTTTAAAGGAAAATTCTATTTTTCCCAAATAGAATTTGAAATTTCAAGTAGAATTTGAAAATATAGAATTTCAAATGGAATACTGAAATAAGAATTTCAAAATAGAATTTTGAAATGAAATTTCAAAATAGAACTTGAAAATAGAATTTTTAAGTGAAAAATTTAATAGAGTTTAAATATTTGAAAGGAGTTGGAATATTTGAAATTCAGAAGAAAAATTAAATAAGGTTTGAAATGGGATTTTAATTATGTAAATGAAATTTGAGTATAACATTTGAATTTTAAAGGGAGTTTAAATATTTGAATTTTAAAGGGAGATTGAATATTAGAAATTCAAATAGAAGTTCAAATAGAATTTGAATAGACGGAATTAGAATGAAAAATATAATTTGAATTCAAGAAATTAAAATAAAATTTGAATTTCAAAGGATTTCGAATAAAGAAATTCAAATAGAGATTTGAATGTAGAATAACAAAATAGGATTTGAAATATAGTATTTCAAAGAAGAATTCAAATGTGAAATTTGAATAGAGATTTGAAATGGAATTTAAATATGAAATTTGAATCGAGATTTGAAATAGAAATTAAAGTGTTGAATTTGAACATGGAATTGAATACAGAAATTCAAGTAGAAAATTGAATATGAGATTCAGAAATAGAAGTTGAAATAAACTTTGAAATAGGATTTCAAAGCAGAATGGGAAATGGAATTTCAAATAGGATTTCAAAATAGGAAATCCAAAGGATTTTGAAATGGAATTTGAAACATTTAGAATTTCAAATAGAAATTTAAATGGAGTTTGGATATTTAATTTCAAGCATGAATTTCAAATATAGAAATTCAAAAAGGAGTTGAATTAAAGTGGGAATTCGAATAAAGAATTTGAAATGGAATTCGAATAAAGGATTTGAAATGGAATTCGAATAAAGGATTTCAAATGGGATTTGAATACAGGATTTAAAACTATGGAATTTGAAATGTAAAGATTCAAATGGAATTTGAAAAATATATGAATATATATATATTAAATGGAATTGAACTCATTTTAAGAAGTTTAAAAGTTTATATATATAAATATAATTAAAACGAACTCGCCGCAGCGCTGCAGTTCGTAAAATAGCGATTTGAACTTCAATTGAATATACAGAACTCAATTGAAGTCGAAATTCTTCGAAACAAGAAACGTCAGGACCAGTTTGATAATAGTTTTCTAATGAAGGAGAAAAATCTGAATTTCGTCGTATAGATTTTGAGATATGTCAAAATCAAATTTTCAGAAAAGCAGCGCCAGAATCGTTTTAAAACCAAAATGGTTTATTTAATATTATAAAAGGATTTTTAAGCAAATAAAATCCGAAGCTTCGATTTAGAAAATCTCAGAGTTGAGTTGCAAAATATATGCGAATACAAATGTGTAAATGAACAGGGTTTTTGAAACAGAAACCAGATTTTGATTTATTGAATAGAATTAACTAAATTGAATAGAAATTAGTTAATGAGAT
The DNA here is from genome assembly GCA_030737875.1 of Allium sativum. Lineage (NCBI taxonomy): Eukaryota > Viridiplantae > Streptophyta > Magnoliopsida > Asparagales > Amaryllidaceae > Allium > Allium sativum. The sequence goes on from CM060918.1 coordinate 207,536,689, forward strand.
TTCAAATGAAATATTGAGGTTCGAATAAGTAAATTCGATTTAAAAAATTTTATTCGAAATCAAAAAGGGAACTAGAATTGAAACTGAAATTCAATTTGGTTATGAACGAGTTAAATATTTTGTTTGAACATGTTATGTTCAAACAAAGAAGTGAAATAGGCAAATTGGCCGATTTAAAGAACAAATGGGCGAAACTGAATTCAAATGATTAGATGGTATTGAATTGGATTGGAAACAGGTGAACAGGTTTAGACAGGTATGGGATGAGGTATATGAAGTTTATAAATGTAATGCCCGACAAAAAGGTACATGTTTAATTCATATATGAGATTTATGCGCCGTATCGGCAAGCCGCTTGGCTTTTCCTTTTTCTTTTTGATTGAGGAAGATACCGGGAAGCTATTTGAAATTTCCCGATGCTCCCGATACAGGGGAGGTTATGGCGAATTTTTCCGGAAATTTAAGGAGTTAGAATATTTTTAAGAAATTTGACAATTAGAAATCTATATATCGATATATATAGAATTCGACAAAGAAACGAAATCAAAAATAGCGAAAAGGGCCAATATGGTTATTGAAATATTTGGTTAACAAATATTGGTAAGAGAATATAGAAGAGATTTAATTAATGAAATATTAATTAAAGGGCCCAGTGATTTGTTTGATATGTTGATTGAACACTTGTTTTTATTCGATAGTTAAATCACAGACTATCGAAGTTTTGACCATCGTTGTCAATATGGAGAGACCGGTTGGATTATTATCCGAAGAACCACTCCGTATTGGCATAAGCGTTGCGAACCAAGTATGCTGAATATATTGAAGACGGAGTAAAGTGCAAGGGCTTTTCTATTTATAGAAATAGTGCCTTCGGTGTCGTTCAATCCCAGAACGAACGTAAATGGACGAATGTCTGACAAAGTATTTCCAATGATCAAAGGGTTGGTCTGTATGGATATATATGGTTGCAACGGATTTATCCCTTAGCATAACATCCAGAATATTTGTGCAAACTCAACTAGTGATTAACGGATCTTACAATGTGGCATTCAAAGTGATTGTGCTATCAATGAATGGTAAGTAATCGTAGCCTCAGGCCTCAACAACCGGGAAAGGACAAAAATCGGGCAGGCAGCATGGCTATGTGGGTCGCACCCATTAGGGTGTATAATCACCTATCTAGAGAAATTCCTTTTGTTTCTAAATCTATCGATTCTGCCCATTCGGGAAACGGTGGTTTGAGTCCAACCGTTGGTGATATACATTCGATACACTCAAGCGAAATGAGTGGTCGGTCATGTGTGGGCCGGGTTGCAAGACGTTCTTGTTGAACCCAGGTGTATTCGTCTCTAGAGATACATCATCGGAAGGTGGTTCCATACCTTGTCGTGTTGGAAATCCAATCTCCAATAAGCGCCATGCGGGTTTTTGATTTTATATTATATATGTAGAGCGTGAGATGCAAGCGTTCTGCTATTTGGTTATTTACTTGATGTAGACATTATTATAATATCACTGGATTTTCGTATCAAAGTGTTTTGGGTTATAGTAAGGTAAAAACCGTCCGTGTTTATGTGTGGGCTGGTCTTACTATTATCTTTTCTTTTGAAAGGATTTTTAAAGTTAAACAAGTGGTTGGAGTTTACTCACACCAGTCCCATGACTGACCCAGAGTTTATTTTGTTTTGTTTTCCCTAAACTCTTGGGTGCCCAAATTTGTACGGGCAGTCAAGTGTTTCAGGCTTTTACAGATACACTTGGAGGAGCTTGAAGCAGGAGGCTTCAACGTTAGTTATTTAGAGTTACTTCCGCTGGATCAAATGTTATGTGTACTCTGATGATGGTATGTATATATGTACCAAACAGAAATTGTATTTCGAAGCTTATGTTATATAATATATTTTATTCGTTCCGCTGTGAGTTGTGATCTTCGTTTTTCTTCTATTCTAATATTTCTTTCTTTCTATTTCTCATCCTCTAACTTCTTTCTAATAATGAGTCGTATTTCTGTGTTATTTGGGTTGGACGTGTGGTATATTTAGTCAACTCAGATAGCCGGATTTGCGGGTCGTTTCATTAAGTCAATTAAGGAAACACTTAACCAATTCAACATGTTAGCTAAACTGATGGGTGGGGTTAGATAAATTCAGACACTGAACCTATTTAACATGTTAGCTGGAAAACCCTAGTAACGGGGACCCATTTCAGCAGTAACCCACATAGATGTATCATGGGACCCTGAACTAGGCAGGGTGGGGCACGATTACTGGGATGATTATAAGCGGTCAAAAAGCATCGGTGGTGGTGGATCAGTGTAGGTTCCGGTGGAGTACGGGCGTGCACGTACTCCGGAGTGGAAAAAGCAGGCACTGGGCATCATTAGTCATACATTGTGCATCTTGAATCGTGTCGAGTTGCCACCATAGGATTTGATACAGCCCGTGGTGGGATTAGCACAGGTATATACAGTCAAGCAGGGCCGAATGACACACGTCATAAATGCATGCGAGTAGGAGCCGATCGATATAAGGGGATCATTTCACCATGAACACGTGGTGCTAGTTAGACAAATATAAGTAGGTGCAGAGAATTAAACATGGGTGCGATGTATATTCAGTTATCCTGCCTTATATAGCTTTATGTTAGTTTGTTGTTCTAGTACTGTCCTATTTTCAGTTTATTCCTATCATGACCCTTTTCCTTATTCACACACTGAAAAGTCACTAGACTTACTCAGACTTATGTCTGACCCATTTTTCTTTCGTCTCCTTTTCTTCCGTTCCCCCCTAAAGTAGCCAGGGAGGGAATAACTCGGCTTATTCAGACCGTTCATCTTTCCAAGCTTGAAGACTCTGCGATGTACGGCTTGGAACCTATTATCTTTGGCTATGGATTTGGACACACTAGACTTGGGGATTTATGCAGTTTTATTTATGATTTATGCTTCTTTATATAATAATCAAGACAGAAATTATGATGTAATAATTTGGGAGTTGGTTTGAAAAAGTATGCTGTAATGTTTTGTTATGGACCATGTTTGAAATAATGAAATGTTTGTTTTCCGCTGCTTATATATATATATATATCTTGTAAATTATCTGTGTCTTTTACCTATAATGCTCCATCGAAGTTAAGGCGTTCCCTTTGTGAGTGACCTTAACGGAGGTGGGGAGTTTCAACAGTCTTCTTCCACAGAAGCCCACTTCAATTGTTATTAAATCGAATTCCATTCCATTCCAATTTATTGTATTAAATTTGAAACTTTACTTTGGAAAATTTCCTTTAAATCTTAATAAAAAGATTTATAAATTCCAAATCACATTTCACTGCAAATCGGGTAAAAGAACGAATTTCTTTAAAAGCACAGTTCATAACAAACCCAATTAACATTCCATTTTATTCCAATAATTAAATATAACTGGAACTCTAATAATCTTAATTAAAAGATTTATTCTTCTCAAAGGGGTTTAAGAACAGTGTTATTGAAGACACCATTCACGACAAACCCAAAATTTAATTCTTTTATTCAATTCCAATTAAATATTAATTAATTGGAAAACTTCACCAAAACTTAATTAAAAGATTTATTCTTTTTCTCAATTGGGTTTAAGAACAGTGTTATTTAAGACATCGTTCACGACAAACCCAAAATCCAATTTGATATCAAATACAAGGCTCTAAGTAGAAATTATATCGGCTTATATTCAATATCAAATTCTGAAACCAACAAATATCGTATTGGAAATAACGATATAAATATTTCTTTCAAATTTCCATAACAATATCTGTATAATCGCGGAATCCGATATCGAAATATTCCAAAGATGATTTCCATTTAAATCCATTCCAATTTATGTATTGGAAATTTTGGTTATATTAAAACCCATTCTCAGTCCAATTTATTTATTTAAAAATAATTGGATTATTATTCTAGTTAATAACTAGTTCAATTCGATAAAAATATATTTTAATCTTTTCAAATATGGAATTTTTCATCACAATTCTTTCCAAATCATTTATTATGATTTTACACAAATTATTAATAATTTTATTAAGGCCCTTTCAGTCGATTTCCATAAATGGTCATCGAACTGCACTTACAGCGACCTTTTCCAAATTTGATTTGGACATAATTCCAAATCTAACCGTTAGATTTCAAATCTCTTATATTCTTGGAAAGCTCGTTTCAATATGAACCCAACGGTTCTGGTTTTAGGAAAATTTGACGGTCGAATCTCCCGTAATATAAATTCGAAGTCAATGGTCGAAATTCACGAACGGCCACGGCCCAGTGCGTTCTATTCAGGCCATTATATTATATATATTATATATATAATATATATTTCTTCGATTTCCATTTAAAACATATTTTATAAATCGTTTATAAATTCGTTTTAAAACAATTCTAACTTCATTTTCAATTTTAAATTAAAATTGAATACTCCTTATCATTATATTATTTAAATGATAATATTTTCAAAATATCAGATTTTGAAATAATTTCCTTTTCGATATTCATTATAAAAATGAATAAAATCGATATAAATATCGTTCGCGTCAAAATGGCGCAATCTAATCAATACGGCTTCATATATTTCAATATTTTCGGGTCCATCCCAAATCGGACATCAAAATCATATTTTGATCCATTGCTGAATATTATTTTAAAATATTCATTATTCATCATTTTAAAATATTCGTTAATTTAAAATATTCGTTCTTTCTGAATTCGAATCAGACACAGTCAATTACCATATAATGTTATTTATATGGATTTCATACACACATGTACCCAACAATAATCAAACACAGACAACCATCATCCAAAGTGCACTACACTACTGCATAAGCATTAAATATAAATAATTAACGCTTACAACAGTTTGTCAACCAATCGATTGACATACAACTAAACAATTGGGATTAGCGTACGTCAGGTATCATCCCTATACCCATATGGGGTTTCAACCATCAAATATAATTATTATTTGTGCACTTAGGCGATGTGTAAAAATTATCGTTCTAATCGATATTACAAAAATAAGCGAGCATAAACAAGTCGTCCGACTTGTAAATGGATGTGCGAACTTATTTTTAACTATCCAATAATTATTTTATTTATCGTCGTTATAAGCTAAAAATAATATTTTTAACTAACTAAATTTTTCTAACACTTTTTAGAAAATTTCGGCAGCATAATGACACGATACTAGAACCGGAATAAGGTCTAGCCTTATCCCTCGCCTAATACTGGCTCGCGCCATATAGAAACCAAATTAAACAAATAAATCAATCAAAATAAACAACCAAACATCCATGGTTTCAATCAAAGGTGTCGGGTGCTACATACCACCATCTGCATTCTAGTATATATATTTAACTGTAAAGAAAATTAGAGTGAGAATTTCTCACCTTGGGTTTCCACTCCACCACTCTTTAGAAAATGAGGGTTTGGATTTATTTCCCGTGCGTAGCGTTCTTCACCTTGATTCCGACACAATCTGTTTCACGCGATTTATATTAAAGATCAAATTTTTAACAACGCGATATATATATATATATATATATCATATATTTACATTCTCTACATATAAAAAAACATATTTTTAATTCGCTACATATATAAAAATCATATTTTTATATTCTCTACACGTATAAAAATCAAATTTTTAATATTCTCTACATATATAAAAATCATAAGTTTAATTCGCTACATATATATAATCATATTTCTAATTCGCTACCTATATAAAAATCACATTTTTATATTCTCTACGTATGTAGAAATCAAAATTTTATATTCTCTATGTATATAAAAATCAAAATTTTAATTCGCTACATATATAAAAATCATAATTTTATATTCTTTACATATATAAAATCAAATTTTTAATATTCTCTACGTATATAAAAAGCATAACTTTAATTTGCTACATATATAAAAATCATATTTTTAATTCGCTACATATATAAAAATCATATTTTTAATTTGCTACATATATAAAAATTATATTTTTATATTATCTAAGCATATAAAAATCATATTTTTAATTCGCTACATGTATAAAAATCATATTTTTAATTCGCTACATATATAAAAATCAAATTTTTATGTTCTCTACATATATAAAAATCAAAATTTTATATTCTCTACATATATAAAAATCAAAAATTTAATTTTCTCTACATATATAAAAATCATAACTTTATCTATCAAATTATTTCGTGGCTTGACTATTTTATAAATAGTATACATACGATAAAAATCATATTTTTATCTTTCTAAAAATAATTTCATATCATAAACTAATAAAAAACATATTTTTTACTTGCTAGAAATATATGCATACCATGAACTAGGTAAAAATCACATTTTTAACTTGCTAACAATGTTAAATCAAAGAATAAAATCAGAAAACTCGCATATTTTTAGGGTTTTCAGAGGTGGAGGGGCCCACAGTCGGTGGTGGGTGACGGGGAGCGGCGCAAGTGGTTGCTTAAGGTAGCAAGGGGAAGTGCTAGGTCGTTGGTGGTCGTAGTGGGTCTGGGAGTGGCGGTTTGCAGGTTCAGGGAGGGTCACGGCCAAATCAAAAGGGGAGAAGAGAGGTGGAGGCGCGAAGGAGAGAGGAGGAAGGGGAGAGGGTGGCGCGATGGCCAGTTGTCCCCCTCCGCCACTCTTTTTTGTATCTCTAATTGATTTTCAATGGGTTTGACTAATATGGGAGGGAGAGAGATAAGGTTGCTTTATACAATTATTTATTTATTTTAATTCCCAAAAAGTAAGTTTTTAATTTAAACTCCAAATCGAACCCAACGAATGTTGTCCCTAGCTAATTACCCCTATTTTGACCACAATGGGAAATGTTTTGTAACTAAATTCGGCTGTTACGATTAGTTTTCTTTAAATTAAAATATAAATCAATATACATTGAATTTGAACGTGCATTTTAATTTACCGGGGCCACATACTAACTCCAAAAATTCCCGGAAAATAAACCTAGCTATGTTTTGACGATATGGTCCTAACAAAACTAATTTCGTTGAATTTGAAGATCGTTTGTAAAATAGTCATTTTCCAGTCGATAAAATTCAAACTGAAATTACCAAACATGTTTAAATTCACTACGCTCACATATTAACTCCAAAAATTATAAAAATTGAAATCTAGCAATAATTTGACATTCCGGATCCAACCAAAGTGGTTTTTTCGAAAATGGAGGTCGTATGCAAAATGGCTATTTTTAAGGGCTATATATTATATTAAATTCCGTAGCGACGATTCTGAAATTTAAACTTGCCATAACTTTCAATTCCCATTATGAAATCTGGATTTTTCACATTCGTTAGAAATATATAATTGAACAGATTCAAATATTTCTTTCTTTACTAAAATGCGGTATATTTTGAATTTTGTACATTCATTTGAAATATGAAATCGAATTTTCAAACTACCACGCCATTTCAGGCTCGTTTTATAATTAAAATAAATTTATACGTTCTAACTTCATTTTAAATAAATTTTTAATTTTTATTATTTAAAATAAATCATTTTAAATATTCAAAATCCATTAGAATAGCTGAAATAAAAATTTTAAATTGTTTCTGAAAATCCGGGTAGTTACACATAAACACAGTACCTTACGATAATCCAAAATAATTTGAAATTATATCTTATTCTAATATTATAATAGTGTTTAAATAAAATAAATAACCAACGAGCAGAAAGCTTGCATCTTACGCTCTATGTATATAGTATAAAATCAAAAACCACGGGCTCTTATTGGGGATTGGATTCCGACTATGACAAAGTATGGAACCACTTGCCGATAGTTATCTCTAGAGGAGAATACACTGGGTTCATCACAAACATCTTACAACCCAGCCATACATGGCCAACCACTCATTTCGCTTGAGTGTATCTAATGTATATCACCAATGGTTGGAAGCTACCCACCGTTTCCCGAGAAGGGACAACATCGAAATAGATTAAAAAAGGAATTGGATTTTCTGTAGATAGGTGATAACACACCCTAAATGGGAGCGACCCACTTAGCCTTGCCGCCTAACCGATTTTTGTCATTTCTCGGTTGAAGAGGCTTGAGGTTAACATTACTTTTAGAACAACATATCACCATTCACTTTGAAGTCACATTGTCAGATCCGTCAAATCACTAATTGACGTCCACAAAAATACTCTGGTCGTTAAGCTAAGAGAAATTCCCCTCTCCGCCACCAAAATAAAGACTATATAAGCAGTTAACTTCTGTATTAACTAAAATAAATAATAAATTTCATTTTAAAGTCTTATTAGAATATAACAACTATTCATTAAACTATTCCATTAAAACGAATACAAATTTCAGAAAAAACAGTTGACTTATTCAGTTCATAACAGGGTTGTCTCGTGAATTAATTCCAATTTGTCTTTCCTTTAAATTAATTAATAATATAATTAATTTAAATAATCCCGTTTAATTGTTTCTTGATAATAGTTAATCCAATTCTTATCGCTTATGTTAATTTCTACTTACTAATCTTATAACATAAGATTTTACTTTATAATTTCATTAAATAAACAAATAATTAAAATTAAATAATATATAATAATTATTTATTTCCTTTTAAATAATTTTCATTCAAAATAACAAAACTAAAAATACCATCTTTAGTTATAAAATAAATTTTATAACTTTGTATATGTCGATTCACCTGATGGTAAAATCAACATTTATAAAATGATTGATTTATAAGCCATATGCTGCTAATTACTCAACCAATCATGCCCATTAGATAAAACAAACAAATGTTGAATTTTAGTTCAACGGTCAACACCCAAATCAATCATCTACCCTGATTGGTTAAATAGTTCATATAATTGTAATATTAAAATAAACAATAAATTTGATGAATCTAGTTGGATCCCTCCAACTTGTTTTTCCTTGCATCCAAATATGTTACCTCAAATAATATTATTCTATTCAATAAACAGATGTAATATTCAACAATAAATAAATAACAGTAATCCAAGCATCATATTTTAATTTAATACGTTTATATTATTATAAACATAACCAACAAGGTAAGTTACCCATTTGGAAATAATCGTTAAAATAACGATTATATTTTGTTTAAAATAAACGAAAGTTTAAATCAACTAATTCATCCAATATATAAATAAATATTTAGCACACATCCAACAAACATCAAACAATTATCAAAATAGCACACACATATTGAACCCGACTTATATAAAATATAAGTGGGATAAAAATGAGTGAGTTATACTCACTTTGGTTCCATTTATTTCTAAAATGGTTCAGTTAGAGTTAAATTAAACAGTCGTTTAATTTATCTTTAAATTCCTGTTATCTACCGATCTATCCAAACCGGTTCCATAATGTGGTGCTCGTCAATACAATCCTGACGAATCTTGTTTCATTCGATTTGGACCTTGCAAAAAAAAGTTATCAACAATTTAGTTTAACGATTTTAATTAAAACATTAATTTCTTAATTACTATTTAAAACTTACTAATTATTTTAAATACTAATTTTGGCCGATTATTTTCCCCAAGCCCAACTCTTACTCCATCATGATTCCTTCTGCCAGTTTTAAAAATAATTCACAATGACTTTCCTTCTACTGTTTCACACTGACGAGTAACAAGCCCTTTTTACTTTTGTTCCTTATCCACCTACTTGTGTTTGGCTCAAACTGCCCATTTAACCCATACTATCGAAACTTGATTTCATAAACCATAGGTGTGATTCTTCATGAACAACTCCTTCCAACCTCAGACAAACCCACGTTGACCTCCTTAATGTCACCGTTGCGTAGTGATTCACCCATCAAAATCAAATCATTGGTCACCACCCAATGCATCTCTCCATCTCAACCACCACCTGGAGTCTCGTCACACCCATCCTCCCCAACCGCCTTCAATTTGACATTAACTAATTCCGGCTTCCACATTGAAGTAGTACCGATCGCAACCGTTCATTGAGGGGAACTTGTTGAGCTTTAGATTTTTCATGTTGGAAAGTTTCAAAAGTAATTAGCGGACTGCTAGATTTTGGTAAAGAAAATTTTGAATGATTTTGGACATTGGTTACAAAGGTGGAGGCGCAAAACTTCTGTTGACTGTGCATGATTAAGTTTTAGGGTTTGAAAAAAACTTTGGGGTATATATAAGGAAAAAGGATTAATAAAATATTATTTAATGAAACTTAGGTACGAAGTAACGGATTATCACAACCACAAACGACTTCTGATCGAGATGGAAATCATAATTCTAGCATAAAACAATATTACAGACACGATGGAATAGGTTTCGTCTAATTTCGAGTCATTTGTAAAAATCCGTTTATAATTCATAGGTGAAAATCATACGTTTAAGTTGCCCACGATCACAAAATAAATCCAAATAACTTGAAACTTGAAACACTACAATAATTAATCATTACAGAATTAATAAAATTAATTTCGTTTAAAATTGAAGTCGTTTAAAAAGATTACGATATTTTACGCATAAAACAACGCTATTTTGGATACTAAAATAACTGATGTTTAAAAATAACGAACTACCTACCTACCCTGGCTCTAAACGTCAATACGAATTCAACGGAATTCGCTTCGCATATTAATTTGATCGTTTGTTATCCATTAATTTAATTTATTAAATAAACGTTATCATTAATAAATGATTTCATAGTGACTATTTTAAAATTTGAATTGGACATAACTCACAATCTATAACATGAAATCTCCATATCTTCTGCTCAGCTTTGATTAACTGACAATTTGTGCACATGGTACCTTCCTAATAATAAACTTGCTTCATATTGTGGTACACTTTATTACCATTAAGATGTATGATCATCTTCGAGTGATGACACTCTCGAAGTACTTTATCCCTCAATCTATCGATGTCAGGCACAACCAATCTCTCATTCATTCGAAGCCAACCATCATGGTTGAGTCCGTGCATCCCCATCTCCCGGGTACTAACACCGGTCTCTACTTTAGTAATGATCTCCGCCAATCTAAGATCGGTCTTCTGATTAAAACCAATCCATTTGATCAACGTTGGTCTGATTGTTAAGCTTGCTAACATTTCCAGCTATAATTCACACCTAGTTCAAAAATCATAGTTGACAATAAACTCTAACTGCTTCCATTTGAGAACATATCCCTTAAACTAGGGTATCTTTTAGTCAAGGCACCGCGGCTTCTTTACCCTTTCCTAGAATGTATGCGATATCAAAATTGTAAGAGGCCAAGAACTCTAACTGTCATTGTTGGCGAAGCTTAAAATCTTTTTAGGAGAAAAGTTACTACAATGATTTGTCGTAACGACCTGGATTTTCAGCCGTTTATTTCAAACATTTAATTTTTTTTAATCTTGTATGGGAAATATAAATTGATTTTTACAAGGAATTTACTTGTTAAAATGACATTGGGAGGCATAATTTATATATAATTATAAATGAGATCGTAACATTACGATATATTGTAGTTTTATGTTTTGAACATCAATTGAATATACATGATCCAAAAAAGTTGGATTTCTTTGGAACAAGAAACGTTTGGTTTTGTTTAATTACACTTTTCAAATGAAAGTGTAAAATCAAGATTTCATTTTATAAATTGTGAATAATGCCCAAATAAAATTTTCAAATAGTCGCTATGGAATCTTCTATAAATTGTAATAATTTATTATATAAGTATATCGATTTTAAATAATCCGAACATCATTTAAACTTGAAATATCGAATTATAAATCAAATATGCATATTTTGGAGCTATATGATGTTCTAATCGGATATATATATATAATAATAATAGTTTATTATTATTAAATTGATTTGTTTTGGAATTTATTAATATTTTAATCGATTTATTTAATCATTAAAAATAGCCTTTTTGCAAAAGACCTCCAAACGAAATTAGTTTCATTGGATCTGTGTTATTAAATTATTGTATGAAACTAGATTTCACGGCAATTTTATATCGTATATGGCCGCGGTAGCCATAATTGCATAGTAATTAATTAAATGAATTTAGTTTATTTAAAAGGAATTTTTCTGTAACTTGAGCAAACAATTAAATTCAGATACGAAACCAATTCTGTTGAGTTCGTGTTGACGATTAGAATCAGAATATGTATAATTTGTTAGTTTTGGATATCAGAGAACTTGTTGTCCAAAATAGCGTTGTTTTACATATAAAATACCATTCCGTGAAAACAGCCTCGGAATACGACAAAACTTATGCCATTAGATCTGTATTAGTCGGTTATTATAGGATTCTGATTTTCATATCGATCGGACTTACCGTTTGATCATGGGAATAGAAAAAGCAAATATTTTTAATTAATCATTTTATCGATTTCTTATGGAACTTAAGAATAATTGATTTTCAAACGACCTCCAATTTCAATGAAACCATTTTTATTAAATTCGTAATTGTTAATTATTGTAAGATTTCCAATTAAGGTCAATTGATGTTATTTTGATGATCGTATGCAATTTAAACACATATCAATCTACATTTTGAATTAAATAGGGAGTTTACCGAAACGATCTTGGTATTCAACAAAACCAGTTCCATTGTGTCTGGAATATTTAGTTATTATAAGATTTCAAGTTTTGTGCCAATCGAAATTGTTCTGTGAGCATGTGAAAAACTAACGTGAATTAATCGACAATTTTAATATTTAAAATTTTGCTATTTTTCCAAAAAGGCTCGGATTTCGACGAAACAAGTTTCATTAAGACCGAGTGTCAAATTATAGCTACACGTCTGTTGTTATCACAAACATATATTGTATGGAATCATACAAGAAAATAAATGATAAATAGATTGGCGATAGGTACGTAGTTATATAACAAATAAAATATTCGAATAAATTAATATATATATATATATTCTCATCTATAAATTAACACCATATATCCTCTTTTTCTCACCGTAATTCCCTAATTTTCTTCCCAATTTCAATTCTTCGATTTCAATACGCACAATCACCCCTTTCACTCTAACTTCAGAAATTGAAATCAAATGGAAAACTTGGTGGAATTTAACATTTTTGGATCCGTTGGGTTTTTTTATCAGTGATCTTCCCTTTTATAACCTTTGTTTGAATTCAGAGAGATTTTCAGTCAATCCCTTCTTCTCCGGCAACATAAATTTAACTTGAACTCGAGTATGATTTTGAGAGGGGTTGGTTCTTTTGGTCTTGAATTCAGTTTGAGGGCCGGAAATCGCACCTACCTTGAAAACGTAGGGGTTTCTGACATCAGATTATATCGCATGCTACTTTATAGAATTGAAGCCGGAAGTTCAGGTTGAGTACGAGTTAGTTGCAGGGGTGATGGCTACACTCAGCTCGGCGTAGGGAGTTGATTGATGCTGGTGGCGAAGTCAACGAATGACCGACATGGCGGCAAAGTCTGCTCAAAAGTGGTCGATCGGTTGTGGAGGAGTACTAAGAGTTCGAACTGTTTTTTTATGCTGAGAAAATCAAGGATGGTCATGGTTGGTCGAGATAGGGCAGTGAAGGTTGGAGGGTCATCTGGGTTGACCGTCGGCCGTCCGGTGATTGATGGCGTGAGCGGTGGTCATTCAAAAAAAGGAGTTGGTTTGTTGTTTGAACTGGAAGAGAAATTGTTTTGGGAAGAAGACTATTACAGGGAGGAGGTTAACATAAGGTTAGCAACTAATCATGGCTTAGTTAATAAGAATCGGTAATTAAAAATTTAACCTTGGTGATTAAGGTTAATTAAACTTATTTTATTTATCCAATAATGTATAAAATTGTTGCTCCAGTATATATTTCATTTGTGATCAGAATCGAACGCGATAAGTTGGGTTCGTAATAGCGAAGCCTATGCGTACGAGCTGGAAAGAAATGATTTGGAGCAGCTTGGAATTTTATGTAGTTTCAAACGCTCGCTGAAACTATATAAAACAACCAGGATCGTCGAATCAAATCAAATTGTGAGTTAACTCTTACACTCTCTGAAATATTATGATGTGTTGAATTCATAATTATCGTTAATAATATAAATTGTGTGATTGGATGAATTAGATGATTTATTGGTTGTTAATTGTTTTGGATGTTCGTTATTTAATCATTGATTATTGTGATTTATATTCCATCAATTAAATGATTTAGAATAGAAACTCTATTTCATATGCATTTACAAAATAATGATCTTTGATGTAGGAAAGAACAGGTTGGACGGATCCAACTGGATTCCTCACCTATATTGTATGCTACTTGATTTTATATATGAATTATTTATCTCAATTAACATTATAAGCTGTTTGGATGTCGATTGTTTGGATTGAATGTTGATTGGTTGAATTGTATTCAACGTTGATATGTTTTAATGAATAGACAATATTGATTAAGGGATTGATAGTAAAAGGCCTGAAATCCATCTTTTTAAGTCGTCGATTTGTTGTTAGGCAGTTTGGTGAAAATTATGAAATTTATTTTTATAGCTGAAGCTAGATTTTTAGCTTATATCTTTATAATTTATTTAATTCTATATATAAATCAATATCTATTATTGTATTCTATAAAAATATTATAAAACGTTCTTTTGGGAGTTTTTTATGTTTTAGAAGTAAGAAAGCAATAAATTAACCAAATGGGTTAGTAATTTAGGATAATTGTTTTTGTGAAACAACTCAAGTCATATTACTAAATTAATTAAGTTTTTAATTAATTTAAGATAAAATATTAGTGGAAATCAGTTAATGGGTTAACTGATGTGTTCAAGTTGACTAAGTCAACTGTTTTAAATTGAAATTGGTTATTAAATTAATTTGTTTAAATTTAATTTAATTGAAATGATTTTGATGAATACTTTTTCAAACTAAATATATGTTCTTAAAAATTAATAAATATTTTAATTAATTGTGTTTAAAGATATTTATTGAATTGTTTATCATTAATGAAGTTAATTGTCATTCTAATATTCTTTTAAAAATGATTAACTATTCTATTTTAGTTAATCAAGAAGTTACAACATGTAGTTAAAGATGAAGTTAATTATTATTGAAATTAATAATAATTAAAATGGTTACTTTTTATATGGAATCCGTTTAAGAGGGTAATCGTGCTTATAATGAGATTTTAATTGGAATTTTGGAAAGAGTTTTCAAAAGGAATTTGATAATGAATCTAAGATTTATAAACAAAATTTATAAAACAGAATTTAAACTAATGTGATAGTTTGAAATAAAAGTTTTACTAAAGTATTGAATTAAGTAAAAGGCAAGAGAGAACAAGGGAGTTTGGTTGATAAATTTAATGGAATTGATTTTTAAGGTTTTAATAAATGATTTAAAGGGGCCTGAGCTGCTGATATACTTGGTTGTATTGTTTTTATAGTCAAGAACCCAACTATCGATGAAATGTTGCTTCTAAACTATTGACGTGTTAGTTCAAAGAGACCGAGATGGGAACTAGACCCAAAAACACTTTGAACCAAGTTTGCATTTGAGAACAAATATGCATGCATCTTACGAGATTATGTGAAGGCATAGATCTTCGGAGCGAGAGGATTACTTGGTGACGTCTCTAGTTAATTACCGAGATTAAACTCGTGGCAGTAAACCTCTTGTTCTGAGGTATCTTTAGTTGTGTTCAGTCTCCTAACGAACTTATATGAACGAATGTATGACAGAGTATTTCCTAAGATAACATACGTTTATTTTTACAAATATACCTAGTTTGGTGGCGGGGAATTTATTCTCTTAGCTTAACACCCAGAGTGTATTTATGGATGTCAATTAGTGATTTGACGGATCTGACGATTTGGAATTCAAAAGATGGAATGTGCTGTTCTGAAAGGTAATTGTGACCTCAAGCCTCATCAACTGGAAAATTACAGAAATTAGGCAGGCAGAATGGCCAAGTGGGTCATTCCCATTAGGGGTATTATCACCATATCTACAGAAATTTCATTTGCTTCTTATTCAACTCGCTGATGTACGCTTTGGGTAACGTTTTGCTGTAACAACCCGTATTTTACGTATTGGAGGATTGTAAAACATTTTTATTTTATTCCCTGAAGATTGGATCAGTCTCATATTTTGTTAAGTTTCTTTTGGAGATGTGAGACATGTCCATAATTTTCACCGATTTTTTTGTGACCATTTTGCCCCTATCATCCTTATACAGGGCATAACTTTTGACTCATGTCGAATCAGAGAGTGAGAACTATGCCATTGGAGAGGAATTGATGATTGCCTTTCTGTAGAGTGGTTATATTAAAGATTTGGCTCAACGGTTTAGGGGAAATCGTTGTTTTAAGGTTTTTCAGTTGGATGTCCAAGTTTTAGGAGCCTAATGGGCTGATTTGAAGAAGCCCATTCAGGTGTTGGTGGAAGCTATAAATAGGGGGTAAGGGATATGGGAAATGGTTTTAGTTTTCCATTCTCTCATTTGAAGGCCTTGTGCTCCTCCCTCCTCTAACACCTTTCCACCATTAGAAATCATAATCCAAGGAGGGAAACCATAGATCTACACCATTGGAGGCTAGATCTACATCAATTGAGGCAAAGATTCATTGGATCAAGGTGTTTGGTGGAAAGCGCTTGCTATACGAATTCATATTCCTTTGATTTTTGCTTGTTTGGGAGAATCGGTGAATGGATTACATCTCTCACATTGATTCAATGAAGTGTATGAGTGTTTTTTCATGTTTTTCATCATTTTCAAGTATGTTTCCATCGATTTATGCATCGGTAAGTCCATTTTCATATAAATCACCCTATGATCTGATTTTGCAAGTTTAGATAAGCAATTTCTATGATATTTCATGTGAATGTGCAAGTTAAATCCATGATTTTGTTCATATGTACACTTATGGTGATTTTGGTGATTTTACATTAATATTGATGGAATTGACATATTGGTGATGAATTGACATATCAGTGAGTAACCCATATATAGGTATGTTGGGACCCGTTTCAGTCGGTCAGTCGAGCATAGGGGGAAGCTTGTATCATCTTGTGTGTGGGACCCGTTTCAGTCAGTAACCCATATATAGGTATCAAACGAGTACACCGACCTAGGTCGGAGTCAGGGCACACTTACTGGGATGATTTTAAGAGATCCAAACGTGGGGGACGATGTGGGCGGCGCATTCCGACGGGGTCGTGTGCGTGCATGTGTCCGGCAGAGGAGGTTTAGATGCTGTGACATCTATAGATATGGTTGTGCACATCCTGAAAACGAAGAGTTTCCACTTTATGGAGTGATACACCCTACTATGGGCCAGCACAGGGTATATACGGAGTAGGGAGCCGATCGATTAGGGTAGTAATTAGGGTACATTTAGATCCGGTATGTTGGGAAGCCCATTAATACTCTTAGGGGTAACTCTGGTAATGTTGGGTTGCTTATTGATTGTATGGGGTGAAAACCTCTCACCAGAAGCACACATAAGTCTACCATCTTATACTTGTTGGGGATCATCTTGTTAATAAGACACTAGTATTAGTGCAGAGAAATCATTAGAGAAGCGTAGTATACTCCATTATGTTTGTCCTGCTTACCTTGTCATAGCTGCCTATTATGATGTTATCTCTCTTGTCCACTTTATATGCCTATCATGGTATTTTACTTATTTATATGCTAAAAATAACTAGACACACCAGAATTTATGTCTGACCCATTTTGTTTTCTCTTCTTTCTCTACTGTTCCCCCTACCCCCAGGTTCTCAGGGTGGGAATACTCAAGCTTGATCAGGATTCTGCTTTCATCTTGCTTGGAGCTACATAGATGCATTGCTCGAGCTCTTATCCATTCTACTTGGCTATTTTTTGTTCGGGGAATTAAATTTCTTTAATTACTGTACTCTGATATTTTAAGTACAAGACAGAAATGTTTAAGATGATGTACTGGGTTATGTATTTTCAGACTGTTGATGTTTTGAACAACAAAGTTATGCTTTATGATTAATAATTTTTTTAATTCCGCTGCAAATTTATATATGTCTTGTAATGTTTTTGTTTACCTATAATGCTTCATGAAACTTAGTGCATTCTCTTAATGAGTGACACTAACGGGCATGGGGTGTCACAATATTTCTGACTTCGAGGTTTTGTCGAAGTATGCTCGTTCATATGTAGATACTCCTTATCAAAAGAACGAGAAATTTGTCTTAGGATTGGATGAATATCTTGGGAATCAGCTCATGGATCACCTCGATGATAGTTTTGAGAAGATCGTCGTGAAGACTTTGAGGCATGAAAGTATGTTCCCTAAGAAGATGTTTGTTGTTGCACCTAAGGAAGAATAGAAGCCACAACAGGGTGGTAATAATAAGAAGAGGAAGCAACAACATCAGAAAGGAAAGGTTGGCCAAAAGAAGCCTATGAGTGAGGTAGTTTGCTTTAACTACCAACAGAAAGGCCATTTTGCTAATGAGTGCAAGAATCCCAAAGCTGAGAAGAAGTGCTTCAAGCGTGGAAAGCCTAGTCATGACAAGAAAGACTGTCCAGAATCAACTAAGGGAAAGCAGGTTGTGAAGGCATATGCTTTAGAAGCCATGCTAACTTCTTCAAGAGCTCCTACTGCAGAGGAGAAGAGAAAGGGTGTCGTGGTGCAAGGTACACTTTCTGTTAATGGTGTTTGAGTTCGTGTGATTCTTGATACTGGAGCATCGCATTCATTCATTTGGAATAAGCTTGTGTGCCGCTTGGGTTTGGAACCCGAGATTTGTGATAAACCATTGAACATGACTAATTCAGTTGGGGGTTCGTCCAATCTTTGCATGATTTGTCGCGGTCTAGTGTTGTCGAGTCATGGTTGCTCTTTTATGTGTGATTGCTTTGTTCTTAACTTCGCTGGGTTTGGGATCATCTTGGGCATGGATTGGCTCAAGAGGTATGCGACAAGGGTGAATTGCGAGAAGCTACAGGTGAGGGTTAGGGATGTGGAAGGGCGAAAGGTGTTGATTAGATGTAAGCGCGAAGAGGGTGTCTTCATGAGCTATCTATATTCACTTGGTATTCCGCAGGAAGAATCGTCATCTGTGTTGATTGTAATGAGTATGAGAATGTCTTTGACGAGGTCAAAGGGTTGTCGCTGCATCGTGAGATCGAGTTTAGGAACGATTTGGTCGAGGGTGCTAGACCAATCATTATGCCTCTTTGGCGGATGGCACCTAAAGAATAGCGAGAGTTGGAGGTGCAAGTTAGAGACCTTTTGGGAAAAGGATTCATTCGGAGGAGTGTATCCGAATGGGGTGCACCAGTCGTATTTGCAACCGAGGCGGATAATTCGTAAAGATTGTGTGTGGACTACCGTGAGCTGAACAAAGTGACAAAGAAGAACACGTATCTGTGGCCAAGGATAGACGACTTGTTCGATCAGCTTCACGAAGCCAAAGTGTTTTCTCAGATGGATTTGGCAATGGGATTTCACCAGTTGAGGGTGGCAAAGGATAGTGTGCGAAAGATTGCTTTTAGGACACCATCCGGTTTCTTCGAATGGTTGGTGATGCCATTTGGGTTGACTAACGCGCCAGCATATTTTGTAGATCTTATGAATAGGGTTTTCAGAGATCAGTTGAACAAGTTCGTGCTTGTGCTTGTGGACGATATTTTGGTTTACTCTCGGAATGAGGAGGAGCATGACGCACTTGAGAGTTGTGCTGGAAATCTTGCGAAAGCATCAGCTGAGAGCTAAGTTTTCAAAGTGTCACTTCTGGAAGAGTGAAGTGAGGTTCTTAGGCCATGTTGTTTCTAGAAATGAGATAGCATTTGACCCCGCTATAGTAGCAGCAATCCAGGACTGGATAGGCCTAAGAACGCGACATATGTTCCGAGTTTCCTTGGGTTGGCAGGATATTAACGACACTTTATCAAGGATTTCTCCAAGGTAGCTGCGTCGTTGATAGGATTGAGGAAAAAGAATCAAGTCTTCACATGGGATGCAAAGTGTGAACAAGCGTTTTGGATCCTGAAAGGGAGATTCACGAGTGCACCTGTGTTGACCATTCCAAGTGGGAATGAAGAGATGGTGGTGTACACTGATGCATGTGGTACTGGACTTGGAGCAGTGCTAATGAAAAAGGACACCTTACGCGAGTCGACAGCTAAAGCCGCATGAGAAAAATCACCCAACTCATGATTTGGAGTAGGCGGCGTTTGTCTTTGCTCTGAAGATTGGAGACATTACCTATTGGGAGTTTGATTGGAGCTGTTTACGGATCACAAGTCGTTGAATTATCTTTTCTCCCAAAAGGATTTGAACCTTTGGTAGTAATGATGGTTAGAGTTTTTGGCGTCATATGATTTTGGTATAGCCTATACTCCTGGCAAAGGTAAAGCAGTTGTAACGACCCAGATTTTTCGAATAGTTTATTTTAAATATTTAATATGGTTTTAAATATTGAATTGATAAAAATGAATTTTTTCTAGCTATCGATTTAATAATCGATTTTGACTTAATATCGAATATATTAAATTATCGTAATACGAAAAATAATTCAATTCGTGATTTAAAAACTGAATCAAAATAATTCAGATAATCAGTATTAATTATATTTGAATACAGACGATAACAAATATATATTATTTTCGGAGAATTTATTTGTTTTTGAATTTAAATTATATTATATAGATTTAATATGGTTATATTATACATACATGTTCGAAATAAATTTCAGAATATATCCCGTAATGTCCAGAGTAGCATTATAACATTGAAATGTATGTCGGTGCATTAAAATAGCAGTTGCGATCTCAAGTTGCAAACCCCGGGATAATTGTAATGGATAAGATCAAAATCAAATCGAAAATCAAATTGATATCTATTTAAAAAGGATAAAAATCCCATTAAATCAAATTGGTATTAAATTTGCTTGTACTTTACTAGACAACCGTTTAATATCATGTACATTCTGTTCCTTTCTCCTTCTATAAATCGCGCCTCTCATTCTTTTTGCAATTTCATTCTTCTACAAAGGGAAATCTAATTGATCGAGGGCTTCAAATTTCCATGACCACTCCTAATAAATTCTTTCTTCTGTTCTTCCATTTGCAATGCAAATCAAAGCCGGCTCCTTTAGTTTAAGCAAATAAATTTTCGTTCGAAGAAAAAGAGAAGCAAAACCAAAATCGATCGAAATCCCCTAAAATAAAACCGAAAATTCAAAGTCGAAGTCTTGTTGTTCATCCAATCGAACAGGCGCATAAGAGATTTTGGAGGCTCGACGGTTCGAGCGACGACCCAGGGCGGAGTTCAGTAAAACAGTGAATCGCAATGTGGGGTTTTGGCTTCTCGAGGCCTGCGAGTTGAAACGGAAGGTGCGATTCTTTTTCTGGATACTGAAGGGGTCACGATGGGTAGAGTGTTGAGGCACCACGATGTGAGGTAATGATCGCCATTTTCCACTTGCGAACTGGGATTCGAACTAGGTCAGTTCGATTTTCTAGGATTGATTTGGGGCGACAGAAGATGAGCGCGTGTGCTACTAAGGGGTTTGCGATGGGAAAATGGGTGCCTGGTTGACGTCATACCATTTTCTGGTTTGTTCGAGTCTTGCTGAGGGTCTAGTTTCAAAATCTTGGAATCCATTTTGAAGTTGTTATCTGTATATTGTTCGAGTTTGAGGAATGGGAAAAGTGAGGCATTGAGATCTGTGAATTAAGAGGAGGGTGTGAGCGTCAAGGCAAGGGTGCCATAAGATGGATGGTAGTAAGGCTATGGGAGGTGGTTGCTGTTACCTTCGTGAGTATTGGAAAGAGTGGAGGTGAGGAGGAAGTCAGCTATGGCATGAGTATTACAGGGAAGTTTGAACTGCTGCATTGGGGAAGGTGATAACATCATGGTTAAGGTAGTTTAGGTAATTAATTTGAATTATTTTGGCACTAAAATTCATTAGTTATAGATATACATACATAGAGTTAACTAATGAATATTATATTAAATATATACAAGATTTATCAAGCAGAATCAGCCGAGTTCGTAAATGTGTGATACATAATCTGGAATTATATTGGAGTGATCGCAATAAAATATCAGGTGAGTAATTCTCACTCAAGAATTTTATTTAAATTATTTTTATCATCAAGAATAATTTGTTGGTTGTTTGGTTGCATTTAAATATTACTGTGGCTATTATACATATATACTAGTTGTATAGGATGGATGTTTGTGGTTACTTTATATATATATATATATATATATATATATATATATATATATATTGGTGGTTGGATTCCCGTAGTACCATTGGCGGATGCCCGCAGTATCATTAGCGAATGAACCTATATGCCCCACGATATATGAGTGGATGACCTTCTATACCGCGATATCCTGCCTCTAAGCAGGATGGGTATTATTTATGTTGGCTAAAGTCTGTGGATGCAGGAAAACAAGTTGGAGGGATCCAACTGGATTCCTTAAAAAATATATTATTATTTGTTAGTTCTCATATATATTATCATATATGTGTTAGAAAATCTATGGTTGGTAATTGGTATTTTTGATTGGCTAAAATATCACTGGACCTGAAATATTGACATATAAAAATATATCGAGAAAAAGATATATTGAAATTTAAAGGGGAAAAATCTATTTATCTAAAATAGAATTTGAATTTCAATTGGGCTATAAGTATATTAACTTGTTTGAATATATGAAACAAGTAGTGAATTTATAAAAGTGTTTATAAGTTAATAATGCAGAGAATTGAAATGAATTTATAAACAGTGTTTATAAATAAAGTGGAAAAAATATCATTTAATAATTTGAATATTTAAATTGAAATATGAATTTATAAATGGAAATGGGAAATTGTTTTAAAGAAGTAAAAGATGAAGTTTATTCTGATGTTCAGAATATAAACTGAACTGAAATAATTCGTAAGGATTTATGATGTGAATTCGATTAGTTCGAATTTATTTAACTAAAACATGTCTAGAAAATATTAGGATTTTATTTAAATAAAAGTTTAATTTGAATTTGAAAATAGATTCTATATATCTATATTTATATAGATAAGTTATAATATATAGAATATTCCAAAATAAGATTTTTGTTTAAAATATATTTCGAAATAGAACTTGTTAAATATATAAGACAAGGAAATTTATAAACGATGTTTATAAATATGATGAATTAATTATCAAGAGATAATTTGAAATATTAAATTCAAATATGAATTTAAAAGTATAAATTGAAATCATTGCGGAAAAAGGAAATGATAGATTTTATTCTAGAATTCGGAATATAAAAGGGGTTGGATTTCAAATAGGTATTTGAAAGGAAAGCTTGTTTTAATTTTCAAACAAGAAAATTAATTTTAAACAATGTTTATAAAAATAGGGAAATAAATTATTGTTGGATAATTTAGGAGTTTATAATTCAAGTATTAATTGAAAAGTGATTGGAAAAACGGTTAGAAATAGAATGACAAATTTTATTCCGGAATTCAGAATATAAATTAAAGTGAGGAAAATCCAAAGGGTTTGTAATCAGAATTTGATTATATTGAATTTTATAAATAATTTTTTTATAAAGGGATTAGAAGTTAATATAGCAGATCGAGTTGTAAATAAATTTATAATTGAATTATGAAATAATTGACGATTAAGGATAATCAGAACTATTGAGTGAGATTGGGAAATTGGTTTAAAATGGATTAAAATATTTTAGAAGGGAGATGAAATTCATTTATCAAAAAAGTTTAAAGTTTATATTTAATTATAATTAAAACGAACTCGCCGCACGCTGTAGTTCGAAAATTGGCGTTCTGAACTTCAATTGAGTATACAGGACTCAATTTAAGTGGGAATTCTTTGAAACAAGAAACGTCGGGACCAATTTGATAATAGTTTTCTAACGGAGGAGAAAAATATGGATTTCATCGAATAGATTTTGAGTTATGTCAAAATAAAATTTTAAGAGAAACAGCGCCATAATCATTATAAAGCCATAATGGTTTATTTAAATAAATAAAAGGATTTTAAGGAAATAAAATCCAAATTTCCATCAGTAAAATCCAGACTGGAGATATAAAATAAATATGAACTTCAGTGAAGTAAGTGAAATGATTTTTGAAACAAAAATCAGTTTTTTAGTTATTAAATAGATTTAACTAGTTTGAAGAATAAATAGTTAATCGAGATTTGAAACGAAATTGGGCATTGGATAAGTGAAAGAGATTTGAGAATTTTTATTTGAAATTGAATACGTAACTTGAGTTGAAAATGGAATTAGTTTGGGTTCATGAGTAGATTAAAATATATTTGAATGTGATATGTTCAAATAAGAAGTGAAACAGGCAAATATACCAAATTAGAAAATAAATTAGCGAATTGGGTTAAGACGAATGGATTAGGTTGAAACCAAATGGAAATATTTGGATATGTGTTAGACAGGTATGGGGTGAAGTGTATGAAGATTTTAATTTAGTGCTCAAAAATAAGGTACGTGTTTAAATTCCATATGAGGTTTTATGTGCCGAATCAGCAAGCCACTTGGCTTTTTGATTTTCTTTTTGAATGAAAAGGGCCTAGAGAGGCGATTTGAGGTTTGAGCTATTTGCCGGTACAAAGGAGGTTATGGCGAATTTTTCCGAATATTTAAGGAGTTAGAATATTTTTAAGAAAATTTGATAGTTAGAAATCAATGTATCGATATATATAGAATGCGATAAGGAAATGAACTTAAAAATAGAATACTATAAACAAAAAGAAAATCTATAATTAAATCTGGCAAAATTAGAAAGCAAATCAAATACATGTTTTTAAAATGAATAATTGGTTTTTATGATGTTGATTATTCGAGGTAAGTGGTCTTGTCTGTTTTGAAGTTAAGGATGTTTTCAGTCAAGGTCTGAGAGGTAATTATACCCCAACTTGATTGATTTCATTATTAACTGATAAACAACAAGATTCAGTCCCGAAGAGAAATGTTTGAATAAGAGTTAGTTGAATGCAGTGTTTTGGGTTGTTGTAACGATGTTTTACACAACATTCATTTTAACCCAAGTAAGTGGAAATTTAGAAATATAATAAATAAATATTTCCTGAGTGTAGAAATGAACGGGCGTAAAAGAGATAAGTAATTGGAATGTTTTCCAATTATAAAGAGATGATATTTTCTACGTATAGAAAATAAAAGAAGGCGGTATATGGAAATGTTTTCCAAATAGCGTAAGAGGCCTAGAAGATGATTATTGAAAATATCTGGTTAACAGATACTGATAAGAAAATGGAGTAGTGATTTAATTAATGAAATATTAATTAAAAGGCCCAGTGATTTGTTTGATGCTTTGAAGAATGGTTGTTTTCTTCGATAGTTAAATAACCGATTATTGAAGTGTTTGCCAATATCGTTGTCAATATGGAGACACCGGTTGGATTATTATCCGAGAACCACTCCGTATTGGCAGTAGCGTTGCGAATCAGATTATATGAGGATAATCGAAAACGGAGTGAAGTGCAAGGGCTTTTTCTATTAATAGAAATTGTGCCTTCGGTTTCGTTCAATCCCAAAACGAACGTATATGGACGAATGTCTGACAAAGTATTTCTAATGATCGAATATGTTGGTTTGTATAAATATATAGGGTGGTGGAGGGTTTATTCTCTTAGCATAATATCCAATATATTTGCTCAAATCAATTAATGATTTACGGATCTAACAATGTGGCATTCAAAGTGATTGTGCTATCAATGAATGATAAGAAATCGTAGCCTCAGACCTCAACAACCGGGAAATGACAAAAATCGGGCAGGCAGCATGGCTATGTGGGTCGCTCCCATTAGGGTGTATAATCACCTATCTAGAGAAATTACATTTAATTCTTTATTCTATTTGATGCTGTCCCATTCGGGAAACGGTTGCTGATCCCAACCGTTGGTGATATACATTCGATACACTCAAGCGAAATGAGTGGTCGGTCACGTATGGGCCAGGTTGCAAGATGTTCTTGTTGGACCCAGTGTATTCCCCACTAGAGATACACTATCGGAAGGTGGTTCCATACCTTGTCATGTTGGAAATCCAATCTCCAATAAGCGCCCTATGGTTTTTGATTTTATATTATATATGGAGCGTGAGATGCAAGCATTCCACTAGATTCTATTCATTTGATGTAGACATTATTATAATATCACTGGATTTGATATCAAAAATATTTTGGGTTATCGTAAGGTAAAAACCATCCGTATTTATGTATAGATCGGTCTTACGATTATCATTTCTTTCGAAAGGATTTTTAAAGTTAAACAAATGATTGGAGTTTACTCACACCAGTCCCATGACTGACCTAGAGTTTATTTTGTTTTTGTTTTCCCTAAACTCTTGGGTGCCCAAATTTGCATGGGCAATCAAGTAGTCGGGATTTTTCAGATTCACTTGGAAGAGCTGGAAGCAGGAGGCTTCACCAGTTAGCTATAGACTATCATATTTCTAATGTGTACTATGTTGTATCTGGAAACAGGTGTTTATAGCTGTTCTAGGAATAATTGTTGTGCTCTGATAATGGTTTGTATATACAGTTACTGATTTGTATTTCAAAAGTTATGTTATTTAATATATTTTATTCGTTCCGCTATGAGATTTGTGTTCTTCGTTTTTCTTCTATTCTAACTTTTCTTTCTTCCTATTCCTCATCCCCTAACTTCTTTCTACTAATGATTCATATTTATATGTCATTTGGGTTGGACATGTGATGTATGTAGTCAACTCAGATAGTACGGATTTGCGGGCCGTTACAGCAGTTGCAGATGAGTTGAGTCGAAGACACGCAAGTTTGGGAGCGATGTGATTGGAAGAGCCTTGAGTATTTACGAGGTTCGATTTCCGGCCATGGAGTGAGCTGGAACCTGAAATTTTGGCAAGTTTGTCGATAAGACCTACTCTTGTCGAAAGGATTGGAGAGAGCCAAAAGCGAGATGCAAAGCTTGTCGAGTTTATCTAGAAGATGGAATCATAAGATAAAGAGTTCGAGGTCGATCGAGAAGGTTGGCTTCAAAAGCAAGGACCATTAGTTGTTCCTGATATTGATGGATTGAGAGATGAGGTTCTGAGATAATGTCATCACTCGAAGTTGACGATTCAACCCGGTGGTAATAAGATGTATCAGGTTATGAAGCGAGTCTACTACTGGGAGGAAATGAAGCGAGACATTGGAAAGTTCATTTCCAAGTGCATGAACTGTCAATTGGTGAAAGCTGAACTGAAGTAGCAAGGTGGGTTGCTTCAGCCATTCGAAGTTTGTGACGGCTCGCCCCGCACCAGCCGGCATTTCCTCCATAAGTGCGTTGTACACATGCCCAGCTAGCACGGAACGGTCGTCAGAAGAAAAGAAAGAAGAGAATGAACTAACAAGGAACCTGTAAAATGTCTCACAGCGCATGGAACAAAATATAATAATAACATAATCTTGGCATAAAATAGGCGAGACAGTGCATAAGCTGAAAACTAAACCAACATAGCAGCGGAAATCCAAATACAGCTTATGATCCAACATCATTATTACAACTCAAACTGTCTCTAAAGAAAAAGAAAGCTAATGTAGAAGATGCACAACTAATGCCCAAGCAGTGATCCTCAACAACACGGGGAGAATATCTATATGTATCATACGTGGAAGCCTCTGCTCGTCTCCGGATCAGCTACTCGTGCATACCCAGCTAACCTGTCTCTAGTCTGCTCGTGAGAGCACCCAGAGTAATAAGAAGAGACATAAAACTCTGGGTCAGACAAAAATTCTGGTATGAGCGATAAGGAGCTAAACAGAACAATAACAGGTATATTAAACCATACCTGAACTTGGACCTGCAACCAAAGAGTTAGCACTACATACCGTACAATACTCTAAGGTGCCATTGAATAAATGGTGTAAAGATAACGGGGTGGGGGTGTGCATGTCATAATGATGGCGAACAAATCAAACATAGCAACCATCCTCACATCTCTCACTCAGTGCGTAAAGCATACGATGTCCACCACTATCAATCACTAGACCCATCGAAGTAGTGATGGAGTTCAACTTGTACAACTACTGCTATTACCAAGCTTACCACATGAAGTCATGACCAAATCTTTACAAATGACCCCACTTCATTGGTCTATAGCTCTTTAGTCGTACCTAGGCCACTGTGGCCCTGAATCCGTTCACGTACTCCCTACACATAGTGATCCAAAGTTACAGACATCGACAACCCCTTAGCACACGTCCCGCAGCAAAGCCCAACTCATGAAGTTCCCTCCTTGGTTCCCATCTGGATCCTGAGGTACAACTCCTCATTTGGACTTCCTTTGCATCTCGGGTTTAGGTCCACTTGGTGTTCGATCCTCCGGTTCGGTTCGCCCCCTCCTGCTTGGTTCAGTTCGAATGCTCCTTTCTAGTTAGTTCGGGTGCTTGGATGACCCTATCTGGTTCGGATCGGATGCCCCTATCCGGTTCGGATCGGATGCCCCTATCCGGTTGCTCCTATCTGAATGCTCCTATCCGGATGCTCCTATCCGAATGCTCCTATCCGGATGCTCCTATCTGAATGCTCCTATCCGGTTTGCTGCAAGTTTTTCCAGCAAGCTATTTTCGCCAAACGACGGCGTTTTCAACCATTCTAACTTTTCTATGCAATCACAAAACATACCATACAGTCATAGCAACATGTATAATCATCCACAAACACTAAAACAACAATATGACATGTTTATATGGATCAAACATA
Organism: Allium sativum; assembly: GCA_030737875.1. Taxonomy (NCBI): domain Eukaryota; kingdom Viridiplantae; phylum Streptophyta; class Magnoliopsida; order Asparagales; family Amaryllidaceae; genus Allium; species Allium sativum. The sequence goes on from CM060918.1 coordinate 207,565,412, forward strand.
CCCAAAAACCCATGGTTTCCCTTAAGCATGTGTAGGCAAGACTAATCATAGAATTAACAAAACTTAACCAAATCAGCCTAAAATTTCTAACAGAGGTATAAAACAATATTTTCGAATTTATAAATATTTTTCCAGAATTTATTAATGTATAAATTCGTTAATCTTCACTAATTACCCTTAATTAACCGTAATTAGTGCAAAACTATGCAAATCACTCACCTTAGCCACAAATAAAACCCCAAAACAAAAATGATTCTTTGTTTGGCGCTATTCCCAATGCAACACAACAGCTCTAACCTTGCTTTGGTGCTATTTCTCCTTAATTTGATGTAGTTTAAGCCAATACTAGATTAGAAAGTGATTAGAAGTTGATTTGGGTGTTGGAGGCCTTTATTAGGGTTCCAAGAATGGAAGTAGCGGCTAAAAGAAATGTTTTCTAACCCTAATCAGCTCCTATACATCTCTAATCCCGAAATCCCCTTTGGGCCTAGCTGCTAATTACCCGGTTAAGCCCAATTAAGCTGTTTTTCACCATCTGAAACTTGTTTCAGCCATATCTCCCAAACGGTGAGTCCGTTTGGCTAATGTGACCACTCTACGGAATTGTAAACCATCATCCGGAGTCAATTGAAGTGGTTTTAGGTCAAAATTCATTTCCAGTCAAAAGTTATGGTCAAAACAAGATCAACTAGGGGCAAAACGGTCATTTAAAAATCGGCAAAAATCATGAACATGGGAAATGACCCCAATAGTCATCTCCCAAAGTTATATGACCATACGACTTCGTATGTGAAAGAAATAAATATCCTACGATCCTGCGATGCGTAGAATGCGGGTCGTTACACTCTCCCCCCCTTAAGAAATTTCGTCCCCGAAATTCCTTAACCCCAAAACATACAAAGGATCCCGCATGCCTACCAATCATATATAACAATCAAACATGCAAAACAAACAAAACAACCTATCCTAGCATGCGGAAAGACTAAATCGAAACTGAAATCTTACCAGACAAAGAGTTCTGGATACGTCTTCCTAATGCTCTCCTCTGTCTCCCAAGTACAATCATTCTCATTCTCGCCCAACTGAACCTTGACTAATTTCACCGCCTTCCTTCGGAGCTGCTTTGTATCATTCCCAACAATACGCATAGGCCTGCGGTTCCCAACCGCCTCGGGTTCAACTTCGATACCATCCAACTGATCAGGTGAAATAGTCACATCTGGGTCGTGTACAAATTTCCTTAACTGGGAAACATGAAATACGTTGTGAACTCCTGCCATCTTGTCTGGTAATTCAACTTTATATGCCAAATTCCCAGTTTGCTCAAGAACTGGGAATGGACTAACGAATCTTGGTGCTAACTTGCCTCTCCTGCCAAATCATATCACGCTCTTCAATGGAGAAATTTTGATAAACACCAAGTCGCCAAAGGAGAACATCAATTCTCCTCTCCTTTTATCGGCATAACTCTTCTGCCTATCTTGGGCAGCCTTCATTCGTTGTTGGATAACCTTAATCTCGTCTAAAGTTTCTCTTATCACATTGGGTCCAAGCACAAATTTTTCACCAGTTTCTAACCAACATGACGGTGAGTTGCACGGTCTTCCGTACAAAGCTCCAAATGGAGCCATGCCAATACTAGATTGATAACTATTATTATATGCAAACTCTACTAGATGCAAATGGTCATCCCATGATCCACCAAAATACAATACACAGGCTCTCAAGAGGTCTTCTAATATACGATTCACCCTTTCTATTTGACCGTCGGTTTGAGGATGATACGCGGTACTGAGATGTAATTCTGATCCTAACGCCTCTTGTAAGCTCTTCCAAAATCCACTAGTGAACAATGGATCTCGGTCACTCACAATGCCCTTGGGTATTCCATGAAACCTCACTACCCACTTTACATATAGTTCAGCTAGCTTAGCTGCCGTCCTGTTTGACTTGACTGGTATAAACCTCGTACTCTTAGTCAATCGGTCCACAATCACCCAAATGCTATCATGGCCGAATCTAGTCCTTGGTAACCCATCAATGAAATCAATTGAGACTTGTTACCACTTCCATTCTGGAATTTCTAATGGTTGTAGCAAACCACTAGGCTTCTTTTGCTCAGCTTTAACTAGCTGGCAATTCATGCATTTGGATATAAACTTCCCAATTCATCCCTTCCCAGTAGTAGGTCTGCTTCATGTCTCGGTACATCTTGTTACCACCGGGGTGTATAGTTAGTTTTGAGTGATGACATTCTCTAAGCACTTCATCTCTCAATCCATTGACATTGGGTACAACTAGCCTTCCATTCCTTCTAAGCCATCCATCTCGATCAAGCCCATACTTGTTCATCTCTCCGTCGATTCCCTTCTTTAACTTTGAGATGATTTCCAACAGGTTAGGATCGTTCCTCTGACTGGAACCAATCCGCTCAATCAAAGTGGGTCTAATCGTCAATCTTGCTAACATTTCTAGATCCAATTCGCACTTTGGTCTGAAATCATACCCAGCGACGTACTCCAGTTGCTTCCATTCTAAAAACATAGCCCCTAAACTGGCATGTCTTCTACTCAACGCATCAGCCACCGCATTGCCCTTTCCTGGTGCATATGCGATGTCGAAATCATAAGAAGCTAAGAATTCTAACCATCTTTGCTGTCGGAGATTTAGGTCCTTTTAATAGAAGAGATACTTTAACGATTTATGATCTGTAAACAACTCGAATCTTTCTCCCAAGAGATAATGTCTCCACATATTCAACGCGAACACGATCGTTGCCAATTCCAAATCATGGGTAGGGTATCTTCTCTCGTGCGGTTTCAATTGCCGACTTGCATAAGCCACAACCCTACCGCCTTGCATCAATACAGCACCTAGTCCGGTACCACAGGCATCCGTGTATACCGTCATCTCTTCATTCCCCTTAGGAATGACTAACACTGGTGCACGCATTAACTTTTCCTTTAGACTCTTGAATGCATTCTCACACTTTTCGTCCCAGACGAAAGCTTGATTCTTCTTGGTCAACTGAGTCAACGATGTTGCTATCTTGGAGAAATCTTGGATAAACTTATGATAGTATCCAGCTAATCCCAAGAAACTTCTTATGTCCGTTGCATTCTTGGGCATAGACCAATCTTGTACTGTAGCCACCTTCGCAGGATCCATGGCAATACCATTCTCTGAAACAACATGGCCAAAGAATCTCACTTCCCTTCTCCAGAAGTGACACTTAGAAAACTTTGCTTTCAATTGGTGTTTTCTCAACACCTCCATCAATATTCTTAAATGTTCCTTGTGTTCTTCCTCTATCCTCGAATAGACCAAAATATCATCCACGAATACAAGGACAAACTTATTCAACTGATCTCTAAATACCCTATTCATAAGATCCACAAAATATGCCGGGGCATTGGTCAGCCCAAATGGCATGACCAACCACTCATAAAATCCAGACGGCGTCCGAAATGCCATTTTAGCTATACTCTCAGCTTCCACTCTAAGCTGATGAAAACTTGTTGCGAGATCCAACTGAGAGAATACTCTCGCGCCACTCAACTAATCAAACAAATCATCTATTCGCGGTAGAGGATACTTGTTTTTCCTCGTCACTTTATTCAACTCGCGGTAGTCTACACACAAACGAAGGGAACCATCCACCTTGGTAGCAAACACAACTGGTGCTCCCCATTCAAAAACACTCCTTCTGATAAATCCCTTCTTCAAAAGATCGCTGACTTGCACCTCGAGCTCTCGCTGCTCCCTTGATGCCATACGACGAAGTGGCATCATTATAGGTCTGGCATCTTTCACTAAATCAATACGAAACTCAATATCTCGGTGTGGTCGAAGCCCGGTCACTTCTTCGAAAACGTACGGATACTGGCCAACCACGGGAAAACCTGACAACTCACTATGCGGGATGTCGAGGGAATTTAGAAAACTAGCCATTACCCCATCACCGGGTAGACCACCAAACACTACCCTCCGCCCATCATCCGCTCTAGCTGTCACCGAAAAGCCCTCACAGTCTACCACCACCCCGTATCTTTGGAGCCAATCGACTCCCAAAATAATGCCAAACCCAGTAAATCCCAAAACAAAGCAATCACAAACAAACATGCATCCATGACTCGATTAGACCACATTACGACAAATCATGCTAAGGTTTGTCGAACCACCAATCGGGTTCGTCACTACTAAAGGTCTATTGACAATCTCGGGCTCCAATCCCAACCTATCTACCAGGTCACTAGATATGAAAGAACTGGAAGCTCCGGTATCAAACAAAACTCTAATAGGAATATCATAAACAGAAAGCATACCTTGGATGACGACATTCTTTCCCTTCTCCGCCGCAGTTGGGGCATTCGACGAAGAAGGAATAACATTAAGGGCATATGCTTTCACCATCTGCTTTTCGTTAGGGGGTTGCGGACACTTGTCCTTGTGATGTCCCACTTGACTACAGTTGAAGCACTTCCTATCCGCTGGCTTGTCCTGACAATTACTAGCATAATGGCCCTTCTTACCACAGCTGAAGCACTCAACATCTTGCTTATTCTTTTTCTTCTGGCCATCCTTGGTCTGATTCTGCTTTCTCTTATTCTGAGAACCATTCTTTCCACCATCGCTTGCTTGCGGTTTTGGTTCTTCTGCAGAAGCAGCCTCAGTCTTCGGCTTAGGGTAAAGACTCTCTGACCTCAATGCTTTCCCCACAATCGATTCATATGTTTCATCGATATGGTTAATAAGCCTTTCCCCCAAGTATCCATCCAAACCAGTTATTTACTTCTCGTTCTTCTTCTCGGCGGTATCAATAAGAGATAACCCATATTTCGACAAAGTGTCGAATTCGGCAATATACTCTGAGATAGCTCTGCCATTCTGCTTGAGCTCCAAGAATTTCTTAAACAGCACTGACTTTTGAGCAGCTGGAATGAACTTATCGCTAAAGCGAGCCTTGAACTGATCCCAAGTAATCTGATCCTCGAGAGTAGCTGCCTTTATAGCATTCCACCAATTTATTGCCCGTCCTTGCAGCTGACGGGATGCTAGCCTCCTCTTCATCGCATCCTCGATACCCAAGTCTTCGAAGATATGCTCGCAGCTATCCAACCAATCCTAAACATCCGTAGCCGACTCCGTTCCGTGGAACGACTTCCGACCAAGACTAGTATAATCCTTATTCAGCTTGGCGAAATTGGCCCTAGGCGCCTGCACTACTAGGCCACCACCATTACCAGCTTTTGGAGCTTCCCTCTGTACATCCCTAAGCATCTCCCTCATGAGGTCAGTAAACATCGTCCTCATGTCAGCAACATTCCCATTATTGGCTCCTCTACCAGCACCTCTTGCGTATCGGCTCATCGTTCAATCTTTAAAGAGAAAACGATTAACCATCTTCATAGTGGTGCTAGTGCAGTGCGACTTCATCCTTAGCTATACTAATAGTATATATATATATAGCTTTTAAAAATAAAAATAATCACAAATACGCGCTCTCATATACATATACTATCTCTCCCTGATAACTTCCCTAGGTTAACTACGCAACCTAGAGCTCTGATACCAAGTGCGACGGCTCGCCCCGCACCAGCCGGCATTTCCTCCATAAGTGCGCTGTACACATGCCCAGCTAGAACAGAACAATCGTCAGAAGAAAAGAAAGAAGAGAATGAACTAACAAGGAACCTGTAGAATGTCTCACAGCGCATGGAACAAAATATAATAATAACATAATCTTGACATAAACCAGGCGAGACAATGCATAAGCTGAAAACTAAACCAACATAGCAGCGGAAATCCAAATACAGCTTATGATCCAACATCATTATTACAACTCAAACCGTCTCTAAAGCAAAAGAAAGCTAAAGTAGAAGATGCACTACTAATGCCCAAGCAGTGATCCTCAACTACACAGGGAGAATATCTATATGTATCATACGTGGAAGCCTCCTGCTCGTCTCCGGATCAGCTACTCGTGCATACCCAGCTAACCTGTCTCTAGTCTGCTCGTGAGAGCACCCAGAGTAATAAAAAGAGGAATAAAACTCTGGGTTAGACAAAAAGTCTGGTATGAGCGATAAGTAGCTAAACAGAACAATAACATGTATACTAAACCATACCTGAAACTGGACCTGCAACCAAAGAGTTAGCACTACATACCGTACAATACTCTAAGGTGCCATTGAATAAATGGTGTAAAGATAAAGGGGGTGGGGGTGTGCATGTCATAATGATGGCAGACAAATCAAACATAGCAACCATCCTCACATCTCTCACTCAGTGCGCAAAGCATACGATGTCCACCACTATCAATCACTAGACCCATCGAAGTAGTGACGGAGTTCAACTTGTACAACTACTGCTACTACGAAGCTTACCACATGGATTCATGACCAAATCTTTACAAATGACCCCACTTCATTGGTCTATAGCTCTTTAGTCGTACCTAGGTCACTGTGGCGCTGAATCCGTTCACGTACTCCCTACACATAGTGATCCAAAGTTACAGACATCGACAACCCCTTAGCACATGTCCCACAGCAAAGCCCAACTCATGAAGTTCCCTACTTGGTTCCCATCTGGATCCTGAGGTACAACTCCTCATTTGGACTTCCTTTGAATCTCGGGTTTAGGTCCACTTGGTGTTCGATAATCCGGTTCGGTTCGGTTCGCCCCCTCCTGCTTGGTTCGGTTCAAATGCTCCTTTCTAGTTCAGTTCGGGTGCTCAAATGCCCCTATCCAGTTCGGATCGGATGCCCCTATCCGGTTGCTCCTATCTGAATGCTCCTATCCGGATGCTCCTATCTGAATGCTCCTATCTGCATGCTCCTATCCAGATGCTCCTATCCGAATGCTCCTATCCGGATGCTCCTATCCGAATGCTCCTATCCGAATGCTCCTATCCGGTTTGATGCAAGTTTTTCCAGCAAGCTATTTTCGCCAAACAACGACGTTCTCAACCATTCTAACTTTTCTATGCAATCACAAAACATACCATACAGTCATAGCAACATGTATAACCATCCACAAACAATAAAACAACAATATGACTTGTTTATATGGATCAAACATACCCAAAAACCCATGTTTTCCCTTAAGCATGTTTATGTTGTTTACGAACAAATTAAACAGTTGTAAACAACTGTAAAATCCGTTTGGCTTTCCTAAACAACAAGGATTGTTGTAGAGGGTGTCGAACTCTGGAACCAAAAATATTTTAATTAATAAATCCAATCAAGTTATTCCAGAATTTTGATTGATTGCGAATTGACAGAAAATAAACAGAAAGCGAGTTTTTTTAACAATAAAGAAAGTAATTAGGGAGTAATGACATATATTAGATTAATATTCATCAATAGCCAATCGAATAAATACAGATCTAATTCGTGTTTCTGTCACAAACATGAATCAACGATAATTAGATTTCTAGAAACAAATATGTAAATAACAACAAGTATAGCCTATGCAGGAGCTCAGCTCTTAAACAACCATAGGCTATCAGGACAGATTCACTATTTTATTTCTAAAACCCTAAATATTAGATCTAAATCTGATAAGTGTTAGACCGAACTCGAATATAGCCTGTGAAGGAGCACAACTCTTAAACGACACAGGGTATGAAGGTTCAGATCTAACCCTTAGTTCATATCTAGATCTACATACATGAAGTTCAAATCTTTTGGCTATGCGATTCATATTGAATCATATCTATTAGCGTCATCACCCCCTAATTAAAGAGGATTAGCTAGACATAGCTAAAAGAAAAGAAAATAAAAATAAAATAAAAAACATAAATAAAATGCAATAAAAACTAAATAGAAGAGAGAAAGAAGAGTTTTATTCCAAGAAGAGAATTACAGAATAAAACTAAGTGTGTTTTACAATGAATGAGATAAATGTATTTGTAGCTGGTATGACAAAGGCTACTTGGAAAATTACACAATGTGGGACTAAAGAATTAGTCCAAATAACACATAAGCTAGTGTGAATGCAGCTGTAGAGTGAGTGGTCTTGCAAACGAGCTAATGTGAACGCAGCTATAGAGTGAGAGGCCTTGCAAACGAGCTAATGTGAACGCAATATGAGTCTTTAGTGAGCCAAATCTACCCACTGAACTCTATTTGCAACCGTTCTTCAAGTTTTAAACTCTTCAAGCTTTAGTAATTTCAACTTCACTCTTTTTAAGCAAATTCTTCATGCTTTATCCATCAAATGCTCTAAACCAAGATTTTTTTATCAACAATCTGAAAACACAGCTATAAATACACAATATTAATTATTTTAAATAGAAAACTAGATAAATAAGCGGAAAAAATATACACATTTACGTGTATATCAAATACCCCCACACTTATCTTTTTATTCGTCCTCAAATTAACTAAACTAAGATATGTCACACTTTCGTAGGAAACACGATTGCATTTAGCGTATGCAACAAGCCGTTAAACCTCTGGCTGTCCCCAGTAGGACGAGTGTTGTCTCGTGAGGGTTTTCAGCGCATACTACCCACAAAATCCAAAGCGTCTTATGTACGCGTATTAATCAAACAATATATTTAAGGTCTTTCACATTCCAAGGATTTCACCTAACTTCAATAATAACGGTTTAGCCTCAAATTGTCCATCCCATAATTAGTGCAAAAATGAACAAAAATTTTCAAGCTGAATCGTAATTCCTTGATAACACAGTAATTGTCTTGAAGGTTAAAAGCGTGGTGTCAACCAAAGTTTTACACATTGACAATGTGCACCCAATCATTTATTCTTTTTTTTTTGAATAATTTTGCACCAGTGTAATTGTACTGTATTGGATGTGAGTTATGCATAGATGAAGGAGAAATTTGTAAGTTCTAAAAAGATTATAGATAAGCGGGCAAGTGTATTAGTTGAATTTTAAGCTACAAAAGATAAAGTAATACTAAGGCACATATGGACGTTTTGTTTCCTTTCATCTCGTCTACTACAATCCTCACTTCCAAGTACAGTAGAATGGATGTGGATGGAATGGAATTGAATGCTTTTATAGTCAAGAATGATGAATGACTATTTTATTCAGAGAGACTCTCTCTTTATTTCATTTTCTTTTTTCTCTTTTTTTTTCTTTTCTTTTTTTCTTTTTTTCTTTTTGCATGATGAATGATGAATGGAGAAGGAATGGAATGATGCCGTACATTATTTCATTTGCTTCCTCCTCTACTAAATCAATACTTCATGAAAGGAAAGTTTTGTGCCCTAGTTACTCTACTTCTATAACTCTAATTCAACACACAAGTCTGGATTTATGTTATACAAAAAGCAGAAAGGAATGATAAGCAAAGTTTTGTAAGATAGATAACCCATATAAAATAAGATGTGGTATATGGTTATCCTACCTTAAAACAAGTACGGAGTGGGTGGAGTAATATTGGTATAAAAAGTGACATTTTTGATCTTTAAACAAAGGTTCTTGAGTATACCAATATAGGATAAACTTGTCGAAACATGGATGTAAATCGACTAAAAACTTGGGTTTGAATAATGTGGGGTATCGAAGAAGAAGAACGCTACAATGAGTCGTTTCTCCTTAAGTGGGCCAAGTGGATTTAGAACTTACAATTTTGAAAATTTGAGTGGAAAAGAAAATATTATGCATGAAAACGAACTCAGAAAATCCAACAAATGTAAGTGCAAAATAATTATTATTTGATTTTTTTTGATTATTTTTACTTGCACATTCTAACATGTACAACAAGGGTTGACACTCTTACTCCAGAACACGACTAACGTCTGCACAGTCTCAAGCTAGCATCTTAAAAAGACACATTACAATTCAATGAATAAATAATGTTCATTCCCATCACCCAACAATTCAACTTATCAAACAAGAACCAAGGTGTTATTTATGAATTTAAGTTAATCCTTGTTCAATGAATGACCTACTTCATAAAATTTGATTGTTGATGTGATGTAAATCCCCCCCACACTTGAGTGTGACTGTGTCCTCACAGTCATTAATCAGACATATCTTAGTGAAAGGGAAATAAATAAGAGAATATTTACATATGTACAAAAGAGGGTTAGTGCGTCTTACCGAATGTAATGTGGCTCATGGAGGACCATGAGCTCTTCCTCTTGGTTGGGTATTAATTCCAAGTAAGGTTTAAGGCGTTGACCATTGACCTTATAGGATGATCCATCAGTTGGATTCTCAATTTCTACCGCACCATACGGAAAAACAGTCCGTACAGTGTAAGGTCCTGTCCATCTAGATTTTAACTTACCCGGAAATAAATGCAGTTTTGAGTCATACAACAGAACTTTTTGACCTGGCATGAAAGTTTTACGTAAACTTGATTTATCATGAAAAACTTTTGTTCTGTCCTTGTAAATTCGTTCATTTTCATAAGCATCATTTCGAATTTCATCAAGTTCATTAAGTTGAAGCTTCCGATGTTCAACTGCTTGCTCCAAATCAAGATTCAAAGTTTTTATTGCCCATAATGCCCTATGTTCTAGTTCAACTGGCAAGTGACATGGCTTGCCAAAGATCAACCGATAAGGGGACATACCTAAGTTTGTTTTAAAAGCAGTGCGGTAAGCCCAAAGAGCGTCGGTTAACTTTTGGGACCAATCTTTGCGATTTCGATTCACAGTTTTCTCAAGGATTTGTTTAATCTGCCTATTCGATACTTCAACTTGCCCACAAGTTTGAGGATGGTACGAAGTGGATAACTTGTGAGTTATCGAATACTTTCTCATGAGAGCTTCAAAAGAACGATTACAGAAGTGTGTTCCATTATCACTGATTATTGTGCGAGGTGTGCCAAACCTAGAGAAGATATTTTCTTTCAAGAAGCGCACAACAACCTTGTTATCGTTTGTTTTGCATGGAACAGCTTCGACCCATTTGGAAACATAGTCAACAGCTAAGAGAATGTAAAGGTTCCCAAAAGAATTAGGGAAGGGACCCATGAAGTCTATACCCCACACATCAAAAATTTCGACCTCTAGAATGGGGTTTAGGGGCATCATATTCCGTTTAGAAATTTTCCCTAAGAATTGACATCGATCACAAGTTTTGCAAAATTCGTACGCGTCTTTGAAAAGGTTGGGCCAGTAGAAACCCGATTGGAGAACCTTTTCAGCTGTCTTTTTGGGACCGAAGTGACCACCACAGGCTTGGTCATGACAAAAAGAGAGGACACTGTGAGTTTCAGTGTAGGGAACACACCTTTGAATGATTTGGTCGGGACAATACTTGAAAAGATAGGGGTCGTCCCAATAAAAATGTTTCACTTGGGAAAAGAATTTGTGTTTATCCTGCTTAGACCAAAAAGAAGGGGTCTGCTTGGTGACTAAGTAGTTGACAATGTCAGCGAACCAAGGATCAGTGGATTGAGAAAATAAATGTTCATCAGGGAAATTCTCGTTGATCGGAAGAGAAGAAGACGGGGCATTTGGAAGACGAGACAAGTGATCCGCAATAACGTTGTCAGATCCTTTTTTATCCTTAATGGTAAGGTCAAATTCTTGAAGTAAAAGGATCCAACGAATGAGACGAGCCTTAGCATCCTTTTTAGAGAAAAGGTACCTAAGTGCGGAATGATCAGTATGAACAGTGATGTGTGAGCCAACTAGATAAGGTCTGAATTTTTCTAAAGCGAAAACGACTGCCAAGAGTTCCTTTTCAGTGGTCGTATAATTGATTTAAGCATCGTTCAGAGTCTTACTTGCGTAGTAAATGACATGAAGAATCTTATCGATGCGTTGTCCTAAGACAGCGCCAACAGCGAAATTCGAGGCATCACACATGATTTCAAAAGGCAGCTTCTAGTTGGGAGAGCAGATGATCGGAGCCGAGACAAGTTTATTTTTAAGATGCTCAAAAGATGAAATGCAATCAGAATTTAAGTCGAAAGGAACATCCTTACCAAGAAGATTGGTCAAAGGTCGAGTTATTTTGCTGAAATCTTTTATAAAGCGACGGTAAAAACCAGCATGACCTAAAAAGGATCAGATGTCCTTAACGGATTTGGGAATGGGAAGAATCGAGATAACCTCAATTTTGGCTTTGCCTACTTCAATTCTGTAACACCCCGAATTTTCTATTAACACTAAAGTTGCTAAAATAATAATAAGTGTGTAGAAGAGGGGATGTATCTAATATGAATATAAAAATATTAATAAGTATGTAAGAGAGGGGATGTATCTAATATGAATATAAAGATATTAATAAGTATGTAAGAGAGGGGATGTATCTAATATGAATATAAAGATATTAATAAGTATGTAAGAGAGGGGATGTATCTAATATGAATATAAAAATATTAATAAGTGTGTGAGAGAGGGGATGTATCTAATATGTATATAAAAACAATAATAAGTAAAGGGGGATGTATCTAATATGTACATTGTAGAAAATATATATATATATATATATATATGACATGAATAGAAGTTTATTAATATGCTGAGTGTTTGCTGAGTCACTTCTGACTCATTGCTGAGTCAACAAGATAAACCCCATCTTGTCTGAACGGCTGCGGTTATTTCTAGGTTAAATCTAATGGCCTAGAATGAATTCTAAAATCTATAAATAAGTGGGTAGACCCTAAACCTAAATCACTTGTAAAATTAGAGAAGCTACCGTCATGCTGCTGCCATGGAGTTCAGCGTAGCCGTCACAAACTAAGAAGAGGAAGCCTAATCATCTACAACTAAATCTACACAAATCAAATCAAAAGATCTCTCTTTCTCTAATTCTTTTCTTTTGTTGGTGAGTATGATGATTCTCACAAGACTATTACAAACTAATTTGACTCAGTTATGAATGGATCACAAGAAAGTGACGTGATTTGTAATTGTAAATTCTATATATTGTGGATCTCTTATTATGTTATTATGTTGTCGTATGATGTAAATTATATATGCTATGTCATGCTATGTTGTAAATTCTCTTATGCTATGTTGTGCTATGTTGAGAATCATGTCAAGCTATGTTATACTATCATACTATGCCATGTTATAAATCATGCTATATTATGTTGTAAAATCATGATGTTGTTGGAACATGCTTAAAGTTATGTTTTTTTTAATTTAAATGGATCTTGTTTATGGGAATTTGCCTATTAGGTTAGGTGTACCCATAAACTTGAAACTATAATTAAATAAAACTTGATTATGGGAATTTGCCTATTGAGTTAGGTGTACCCATATAAAACCATGTTGTTAAAAAAATTAGATGATGTTGATTCACACATGTTCATATGTAAGTTTATGAAAATTGATTGAGATTATATTAGGTGAATTTTGAACAAGTTGACACCTTTAGGTCCATGACATGTATAATCTATGCAAGTTGGACATATGGAAGTTTCACCCCTTATTATGATTCATTTGGTCACATATACATGTTGTTATTATGATAATCTCTTTTATGCTATGAGTTAGGCTATTCGAGTCTAACATATATTTTGCGAATAAACGTTCAAACTTGGGGTAGGGGTAATATTAGGAACTAATAAATTGGGTGCAATTTTGTAAGATTTTGCATACCATGAATGGATGTCCATAATTGAGTCAATTATGGACATTGTTAAAAATTGGAAGTAATTAATAATTCAAGTAGGGAATTATTAAAATTGGGGGAAAGTGGATTATTATTAATAATCAATGCTTAGGACACGAGGTTGGACCCGTTTGTGATGTAAACCTGCCCGGACCCGCCCGGCAAATCCAGTAGTCACAAATGTCGGCCCAATGTGAGAGGTCCTAGGCCCAAACTAAAGCATAACAGTTGTAAAGACACGAGGTTAGACTCTTTTATGGCGTAAGACTGCCCGGACCCGCCCGGCAAATCCAGCTGCCATAAATGCCAGTCTAATGTGAGAGGTCTTTATGAGGTTATGGCCTTAATGAACTAAGAAATACTTAACCAGATAATCATGTAAGGTGGGACATGGGGGTTAAGTAGGTGCCTTGGGTGGCATGAGGAATCTGGTGGTTGCCTTTAGAGGCATTTGAAATACGATTAGTCTTAACCAAACACACATGTAAATGAACATGACTAAGTGGGTTAAGTGGGATGGACTAATGGGGACAAGCTTAGGTGGAATGCTTGTGGTAAATAGTAGCGGCCCATTTCAACCAGTATCCCAAAACGTATCTTTGTGGGCTCGACCCAAGTCGAGGACGGGACATGCATACTGGGTTTGACTATAAGAGGCCAAAACAGGGAGCGGTGGCAACGCAAGTCCAACGGGTTTCATATGCGTGTGTGGACCCGGGCTGGTAGGTAAGACGTTGTTGCATCGTGTAGGTATAAGCCGTGCATGTCCGTTGTATCAGGTTGCCACTTTAGGGGAGTGATACACCCCACTGTGGGGCCAGCACGGGTATCTACGAGTTAGGGAGCCGATCGAATAATGGGAAGTAGGGTACACTTAGTGGAGATAGGGGCAGGCGGCACCTATGTAGTCAGCTAGGGGTACGTAAAGCCATTGGGAAAGTTTCTAAGTGAAGCTAAGTGGGATGAATCTTTAGGGTGACTGGTGTGGTGCAGTATAGTGTTTATCCTTTAGTATTTAGGAGCGCCTATAACGTTCCCTTTAGCGTTTGTCTATGTCCTTAATCTGCTCTTCATAGACATTTTCTTGTTTTCTAGCTTATGTCTTAGTCCAGTTATTTTGGTAATAGTATTGTAGAATTATCATATTCACCAGACTTTATGTCTGACCCCCTCTTTTCCATCCTTTTCTCCCTTTAGGTCCGCAGGTTGGGCCAAGTTCTAGTGGAGTCTAGTTGGATCGCTTATCTTCTGGAAAGCTTGGACTGCTGAAGTAAAGTCCAGCTTGTTATCTTTCTTTTTAATGGCTATTCATGTAATGGGATTATGTACTTGTTTTATCAAGATAGATATTGTACTTGACATTGAATATGGTGTTATGATGTAATCAAACATGTTTTGACTTCTGCTACAATGAAATAAAGTTTTTGAATTTCTAAGTACTATTTTATATATGTCTTGTTGTAATTTTACTGTTCTATATTCACTTAAAACCTCCATGGAAGTTAATGCATTCCCTTTGTGAGTGACATTAATGGACGTGGGGTGTTACACGTGGTATCAGAGCATAAGGTTACCAGAACAGATAAAATTTTTTTTTTAGAAATTTTTTTTTTCTAAAGTATTTTTGGAAGAAGTGCTTTCAAAAAAAAAAAAATGTTATTTAAAGAGAGTTTTTATGAAAAACATAATCCTAAATAGCCACATCCTTATCTTTATCTTTCGAATTCTCCATTTTGAATCTTTCCTTTTTCGTTTCAGCATGGCTGAAGATCTTAATCTCCTAGAAGGTGTGACGATTCTAGGGTGGTTTAGGAGATACTTGGAGGCTAGGGCCACCACTGCAGGCCCAGCGGATACTCCTCCACCCCTAGTTGCACCCATTCCTCCTCCTCCTCCTCCTCGTGTTGACACTTTTGCAAAGACGTGCAAGGAATTCAAGGCTATGGGAGGAAAAACTTTTCAAGGGACTGAGACGTTTGTGGAGGCCAGAGATTGGCTTAAGGAGACTGAGGAATTGTTGGATATCTTTGAAGTGGAAGATGGGAGGAAAGTCCGTTTAGCTGCTTGGTTAATGAAGGGAGAGGCCTCGTTTTGGTGGGAGGTCACTAACGGGGAACGTCCAGTTGATTCATGGGCGGATTTCAGACGAAGGTTTGAGGCAAAGTTTCTTTCAAGGGCAGAGGAGAACTTAAATATGGAAAAATTCCTGGCGCTAAAGCAAGGGAGCTCATCAGTAAAGGAATATGTCAATAAATTTAATTAGTTAGCAAGGTTTGGCTTGGAGTTGGTGAACACGCCAGAGAAGAAAGCTTTGAGGTTCGTTAGAGGCTTGAATGAACCGTTGCAAGGGTTGGCTATGACCCACATCCCTATGGGAGCCACCTTTGAAAATCTAGTTGAAATGGCACTTATGCATGAGGATAAGGCAGTTGAAAAGAAAGGGGATCAAAAGAAACCCCAACAGCAAAATAAGAAGGGTGGTAAAAACAATAATGGCAAAGGGAAGAAGAAATGCTTCAATTGTGGGACGCCTGGCCATCTCAGCAAAGATTGTAGAAAGAAAAAGAAGACTGGTTGTTTTCATTGTGGAGATGCGGGACATTTATTGAAGGACTGTCCAAAGAAGGGGCAGAGGGCAGGGTCTACCTCGGGAGGACAGGTGCAGGCTCTTATGGCACCAGGGCAGGCAAGGGGGCAAGTTCAGGCTATTGCGGCCCCACCGCTGCAAGAAAGAGGTAGAACAATTTCTGTTGAAAGCTTAGTTTTTCTGTTTGATCATCATGTCCGTACCTTATTCGATTCTGGCGCATCTCATTCCTTTATCTCTGCATCATTAGTTGAATCACTGCACTTGAACACCAGTTTAGTAGAGGATCCCTTGGTCGTTTCAAATCCAATTGGGGGTTTGGCTCATTTGACCATGATATGTTTGGATTTGAAAATCTCTATACTTAGCGTTGAATTTAGATGTGATGCTTATGTATTGGGCTTCACGGGCTATGGGCTAATTTTAGGAATGGATTGGTTGTCTAGAAATAGGGCCATTCTTGATTGTGAAAGGAGAGTAGTTAGGCTTGTGACTCGCCTTGGTAATGCTCTCGACATCTTTTGTAATCCCATAAATTCCGTTATGCTAAGTTATCTTGAATCGCTTGACGCGTCTGTAGAGAACCTGCGATCGGTAGAAGTGGTCCGGGAATATCCGGATGTGTTTGAGGAGGTGAAGGGCTTACCTCCAAGGCGGGAGATAGACTTTCGAATTTATCTTGTGGATAATGCTAAACCCGTATCTTTGCTAGTGCGCCACATGGCTCCTCGTGAAAGGAGGGAACTCAATAAGCAAGTAAAGGAGTTGCTTGAGAAGGGGTTCATAAGACGTAGTATATCGGAGTGGGGTGCTCCAGTAGTTTTTTCCACAAAGGCGGATGGGTCTCTTAGACTTTGTATGGACTATAGAGAACTAAACAAGCTTACTAAAAAGAACCGACACCCACTGCCGAGGATTGACGATCTCTTTGATCAGTTAGTTGGCGCCTCAGTGTTTTCGCAGTTAGACTTAGCCACTGGCTTTCATCAACTGAGAGTGGCTGAGGATAGTATAGATAAGACTGCTTTTAGGACTCCTGACGGATTCTATGAATGGCTAGTGATGCCCTTTGGTTTGACAAATGCCCCTGCATATTTTGTTGATTTGATGAGTAGGGTGTTTAGGGAATACCTTAACAAATTCGTGGTAGTCTTTGTGGATGACATCTTAGTCTTTTCTAAGAATAAAGAAGAGCACTCCCTACATCTTAGGGAAGTGTTGGAAACCCTTCGAGCGCATAACCTTAAGGCAAAATTTTCTAAGTGTCACTTCTGGAGGAAGGAAGTACGGTTCTTAGGGCACGTGGTTTCCAAAGAAGGGATAGCAGTGGATCCCGCAAAGGTGGTGGCCATCCAAGATTGGAAGGTCCCTAAAAATGCAACCGAAGTAAGAAGTTTATTGGGGTTGGCTGGCTATTATAGGAAGTTTATCAAAGACTTCACAAAAATATCAGCTCCATTAACACGGTTAACGAAGAAGAACCTGGTTTTTACGTGGGACAAAGATTGCGATGATGCGTTCCAACGTTTAAAGAGAGCCTTAACTTCAGCCCCAGTCTTAGTGCTGCCAGACGGGAATAAACCGTTTACCATCTATACTGATGCTTGTGGGACGGGACTTGGCGCGGTCCTCATGCAAGAGGGAAGAGTAATAGCCTATGGTGGAAGGCAGTTGAGAGTTCATGAAAAGAATTACCCCACGCATGACTTAGAGCTAGCCGCAATTGTTTTCGCGCTTAAGTCTTGGCGTCACTATCTTCTTGGTGAGAAATTCGAACTGTTCACTGACCACAAATCATTAAAATACTTATTCTCTCAGAAGGATTTGAATTTAAGGCAGCAACGGTGGATGGAATTCTTAGCCTCCTACGATTTTGAAATAGCATATACCCCGGGCAAGGGTAACGTGGTGGCAGACGCCTTAAGTAGGAAAAGGTTGTCCTTGACTCCGTTGTTTGTTGAACGACAAAGCTTAGAATTCATCTCTATGTTTGACTTTAGACCCTCCGTTGACTTAGTACCCGGTCTGTTAGCATCCTTGGAGGTTAGACCTACACTTCTAGGACGGGTTGATGAGGCACAGCGAGACGACCCACAGTTGGTTGAGATAGTAGAAAAGCTCAAAGGGGGGGAGTCGTCAAGCCATCTTCGTAGGTATACCCTAGACGATAAGGGTTGGTTACGAAGGGATAATAGACTTTATGTACCACAAGACGAAGACTTAAGGAAGGCCATTCTTGATGATGCTCATCGCTCAAAAATGACCATTCATCCCGGCGGGGATAAGATGTACAAAGATATGAAGCGGGTTTTCTTTTGGGCCGGTATGAAAAAGGATGTGGCCGAGTACGTCGCTAGATGCTTGGTGTGCCAACGAGTTAAAGCAGAACAAAAGAAACCCGGTGGGTTGCTTCACCCATTAGAAGTTCCACTATGGAAATGGGAAAGCATCTCAATGGATTTTGTGGATGGATTACCAAGATCAAGGAAGGGTAACACGGGGATTTGGGTTATAGTAGATAGACTTACTAAAAGCGCCCATTTTATTCCCGTGAAAAGTAAGAGGACTGCTCCGTGGTTGGCTTCTGTATACATTAAGGAGATAGTTCGTTCGCACGGTATTCCTTCTAGTATAGTAAGCGACCGTGACCCCATCTTTACTAGCGAATTTTGGAAGAGTTTACAAGAGGCGGTAGGGACTCAGCTATGTTTGAGCACCGCATATCATCCTCAGACAGACGGCCAGACCGAGAGGGTGAATCGCATTCTAGAGGATCTTTTAAGGCTTTGTATCCTAGACTTTGGGGGTACATGGGAATAGCACCTTCCGTTAGTAGAATTCGCATATAATAATAGCTTTCAGTCTAGTATTGGCATGGCACCTTTCGAAGCTCTTTATGGAAGGCCTTGCCGTTCGCCTACATGTTGGTGGGAATCTACCGATAAAATCCTACTTGGGCCCGATATGGTTAGGGAAACCTCGGAGAAGATTGAGTTGATTCGAAGGAGGATGAAAGCAGCACAAGATAGGCAGAAATCGTATGTTGATAAGAGGAGGACAGATCTTGAGTTTGACATTGGGGACATGGTTTTTATCAAAGTATCTCCGTTACAGAATGTTGTTCGCTTTGTGTCCGTGGGGAAATTAGCACCAAGGTTTGTAGGGCCGTTTCCTGTAAAAAACAGGATTGGGAAGATGGCATATAGGGTGGAGTTGCCTGAGAAACTTAGTGGAGTACACGACGTATTCCATGTATCACATTTGAGGAAGTGTTTGCACAAGACCGCGGAGGTGGTAGAGCCGAGCTTGCTTAAAGAGGTGGAAATAGAGCGTGATGCAACAATTAGACGAGCTCCTACATGCATTCTTGGGTCGGAGATCAAAAAGTTGAGGAATCGAGAGGTCAGACTGGTTAAAGTGCAATGGGGAGATGATGAGAGCAACGCAACTTGGGAGACAGAAGAGAAGATGCGTTCGTTGTACCCTTTTCTTTTTGAGGGTATGTCTTTTAATTTCTCCTTTATCGCTTAGCTTATCTTATCTTATCTTTAGTATGTCCTCTCATTAGTATCTTTGACCTTTAGTTAGGATAATCCTATGGTTGAAACATGTGTTTGAGACATGTTATGTATGATGGATGCAAAATGGATGCAAGTGTTTGCTAGTGGTTGCTCGTGGATGCATATATACACACACTTTAGGCACTAGATCGGCTCAGTCACTTCATATTGCATATTGCATATATATGGATGTATTTAGTATAATGGATGTATAATGGTTGTACCATCATATGGATGCTGCATTCGGTTGAATGGGTGTGCACGCATATAGAAGTAGTATGTAAGCAATTAGGATCTTTTGCATACATAATGGATTCATGACACTTACAAAATTGCATTAAGGAGGTCAACTGAATCAGTAGACCGCCTGATTTCGCATTAGGTAAGGACATGTACACACACTTTGCATATGATCATAAAGCATTAGAAGTCTTTTAAGGACAATGGATGCCTGTGTATGATGGATGAGTAGATGGACGTTTGGATGGTAGGATATACATTCTTCCAGACTTGAAGGTTTCGGGGACGAAATCCTAAAAGGAGGGGAGAATGTAACACCCCGAATTTTCTATTAACACTAAAGTTGCTAAAATAATAATAAGTGTGTAGAAGAGGGGATGTATCTAATATGAATATAAAAATATTAATAAGTATGTAAGAGATGGGATGTATCTAATATGAATATAAAGATATTAATAAGTATGTAAGAGAGGGGATGTATCTAATATGAATATAAAGATATTAATAAGTATGTAAGAGAGGGGATGTATCTAATATGAATATAAAAATATTAATAAGTGTGTGAGAGAGGGGATGTATCTAATATGTATATAAAAACAATAATAAGTAAAGGGGGATGTATCTAATATGTACATTGTAGAAAAAATATATATATTTATGACATGAATAGAAGTTTATTAATATGCTGAGTGTTTGCTGAGTCACTTCTGACTCATTGCTGAGTCAACAAGATAAACCCCATCTTGTCTGAACGGCTGCGGTTATTTCTAGGTTAAATCTAATGGCCTAAAATGAATTCTAAAATCTATAAATAAGTGGGTAGACCCTAAACCTAAATCACTTGTAAAATTAGAGAAGCTACCGTCATGCTGCTGCCATGGAGTTCAGCGTAGCCGTCACAAACTAAGAAGAGGAAGCCTAATCATCTACAACTAAATCTACACAAATCAAATCAAAAGATCTCTCTTTCTCTAATTCTTTTCTTTTGTTGGTGAGTATGATGATTCTCACAAGACTATTACAAACTAATTTGACTCAGTTATGAATGGATCACAAGAAAGTGACGTGATTTGTAATTGTAAATTCTATATATTGTGGATCTCTTATTGTGTTATTATGTTGTCGTATGATGTAAATTATATATGCTATGTCATGCTATGTTGTAAATTCTCTTATGCTATGTCGTGCTATGTTGAGAATCATGTCAAGCTATGTTATACTATCATACTATGCCATGTTATAAATCATGCTATATTATGTTGTAAAATCATGATGTTGTTGGAACATGCTTAAAGTTATGTTTTTTTTAATTTAAATGGATCTTGTTTATGGGAATTTGCCTATTAGGTTAGGTGTACCCATAAACTTGAAACTATAATTAAATAAAACTTGATTATGGGAATTTGCCTATTGAGTTAGGTGTACCCATATAAAACCATGTTGTTAAAAAAATTAGATGATGTTGATTCACACATGTTCATATGTAAGTTTATGAAAATTGATTGAGATTATATTAGGTGAATTTTGAACAAGTTGACACCTTTAGGTCCATGACATGTATAATCTATGCAAGTTGGACATATGCAAGTTTCACCCCTTATTATGATTCATTTGGTCACATATACATGTTGTTATTATGATAATCTCTTTTATGCTATGAGTTAGGCTATTCGAGTCTAACATATATTTTGCGAATAAACGTTCAAACGTGGGGTAGGGGAAATATTAGGAATTAATAAATTGGGTGCAATTTTGTAAGATTTTGCATACCATGAATGGATGTCAATAATTGAGTCAATTATGGACATTGTTAAAAATTGGAAGTAATTAATAATTCAAGTAGGGAATTATTAAAATTGGGGGAAAGTGGATTATTATTAATAATCAATGCTTAGAACACGAGGTTGGACCCGTTTGTGATGTAAACCTGCCCGGACCCGCCCGGCAAATCCAGTAGTCAAAGGTTAAAATTGGGGGAAAGTGGATTATTATTATTAATCGCTTGATTCCTCAAACCCCCTTTTTTTAAAGAGAAAGGAAACTATCAAAGAAATAGTTTTTTTTTTAAATGGAAAAGAAAATAAGGTCAAAAGAAAACGTTGGCAATTTACAAGAATATCGAATGAGAAAAAGAAAACAAACAACCTTTTTTTTTTGAGAAAAAACAGAAACTAAGCGAAACAAAACAACTAAATCAAAGGTTAAAAGAAGAAAAACTAGATTTTTTTTTAAAGGAATTGACACAAAAGAAATGAAAAACTGCAACTGAGGACTAACTAAGAACCAGCAATTAATAAATAAAAAACTCAGCTTAAAAGAAAGAAACAAAAAAAAAACTAATTCTAGGTGTGCACTACAAAAGGGATTAGAAACGAAATTGGAAACCCCTCAAAACAATATACCCAAACCGCCCTCTTTTGCTTGTCTTGCCAGGCATGTGACTGTATATAGTATCTTAGGATCCCCGAAATAAAGTCAACAACAAATGAAAACAATCCCTTCTTGCTCTAAATAACAAAAATCAAACCCGCCTCCTTCAAATGAAAACAATCCCTTTTTTTTCTTGAACTCGTTGGTTGTATGGTATTGTAGGGTTGAAAAAAATTGCGATTTTTGATTTTGAGGTTCTCAGTCGGTTTCGGTGATGGGAGTTCGGTTTAGACGAGTTGATTGGGGAGCTCAATTTCGTACGTTCAAGGGGGTTGCGTGTGTTTTGAGAACAGAAAGGGCGACTTTGATTTGTGGGTTTGTATCGAGTTTGACTTGGTGACTGAAGGGTGGTCTGTCTAGATCTGAACGGCGGAGTTGGTGATGTGAATTTGTTTGTTGAGGGCGTGGTGTTGAATGGTATGGGACGGGGATTGATTTTGGTCTGTCTGGAGATTTGACGTGAGGTTGTAGTGGTTTGGAGGTTTGGATCTTGCTGTTGGGGTGAGCAGGGGTGTTTCGATCTCAGGGTTTTGGTGTGAAGTGGGGTGGTCTTGTGACTATCGAACTGGGTCTAGGGTTCGAGAAAGGGTAGAACGGATTAGAGAGGGGATAAGGTGGTGCATGCGATCGTTTAGGGGAGGCAGTTGCTGTCAGCTCGGGTGTTGGATGGTTGAATTGCGTGGAGTCTTCAGGAAGTTGCGGTGTTTTTTTTCTTTTTCTTGGAGATGTTGACAGAACAGGAGATGGTTTGCGGCTTGGGTTTGTGGTGTTCGCAGGTGCTGTGATGTTGAACTGGTAGAGGAGATTGTGGATGTGCTGTTTGTGATGAAGGGTGGCTGTGGTTGTGGAGTTGTTACGGGTCTGAGGAGAAGAACGTGGTCTGTGGATTGTCAGGTGTACGGTTCAGTGGTTGCGTTCAGGTATTGCTTGGATGTCAGTGGGGTGCGGATTGCATGTGGTATGTAGGGATGGAAAATTGGGTTGTTTTGTTGTGAAGAGGAACATGGGTATTTGTGAGTTAGATTTGCTGGATTGTGTTGTGAATTGATGCCGGGAGACTGGAAATGGTGGTCGCTGGAAGCAATGGCTTGTAGTTGATGTCTGGTTACTTGATGTAAGGTGATGACGGCTATGGGATGGTATGATTTGGTGGGTGGATGGTAATGACAGAGAAGGGGATGCTGAAAGTTGGTCGAGAGGATGAACTGGTGCTTAATGAAGATGTAGTAATGAAGCAGTGGTTTTGTAGAAGGATTTGAAGAAGTTGTTTGTAGGTGGACGTGAATTTGCTGTTTGAGGGATGAACGTGGCAATGAAGAAGTTGTTTGCTGTGAATGGTTTGGAGTTGTTGGGTATATGTAGAACAGAAGAGAGAAAATTGGACAGAATTGAAAAAGGAATTGTTTTTGTTTTTTTTTCTTGTATGAGAAGAAATATGAGAAAGTAGAAAGAAATTTTAAAAGAAAGGAAAGAATCAGGGAAAACTAAAGGAAAGAAATTGAACAAAAATTGGCAAGTGTTTTATTTATTCCTTATTTGAAAGATTATGATATCAATGTTTTAATACCCAATCCCCCAATCAAGAATTTTTTCCTATATATGGAAGAAAATACGAGGAAAGCAAAATTAAAGCTAACACGAATTGGAAAATAAAAATATTTTTGTGTTCCCTTTTTTTTATGGAAAATAAAATAAAAATAAAAATTATAACCCGAAGGATTTAAAAATAGAATATTATTTTGGTCCCCGGCAACGGCTCCAAAATTTGTTTGCGAACAAATTAAACAGTTGTAAACAACTGTAAAATCCGTTCGGCTTTCCTAAACAACAAGGATTGTTGTAGAGGGTGTCGAACTCTGGGACCAAAAATATTTTAATTAATAAATCCAATCAAGTTATTCCAGAATTTTGATTGATTGCAAATTGACAGAAAATAAACAGAAAGCGGGTTTTTTTTAACAATAAAGAAAGTAATTAGGGAGTAATGACATAGATTAGATTAATATTCATCAATAGCCAATCGAATAAATACATATCTAATTCGTGTTTCTGTCACAAACATGAATCAACGATAATTAGATTTCTAGAAACAAATATGTAAATAACAACAAGTATAGCCTATGCAGGAGCTCAGCTCTTAAACAACCATAGGCTATCAGGACAGATTCACTATTTTATTTCTAAAACCCTAAATATTAGATCTAAATCTGATAAGTGTTAGACCGAACTCGAATATAACCTGTGAAGGAGCACAGCTCTTAAACGACACAGGGTATGAAGGTTCAGATCTAACCCTTAGTTCATATCTAGATCTACATACATGAAGTTCAAATCTTTTGGCTATGCGATTCATATTGAATCATATCTATTAGCGTCATCACCCCCTAATTAAAGAGGATTAGCTAGACAAAGCTAAAAGAAAAGAAAATAAAAAGAAAATAAAAAACATAAATAAAATGCAATAAAAACTAAATAGAAGAGAGAAAGAAGAGTTTTATTCCAAGAAGAGAATTACAGAATAAAACTAAGTGTGCTTTACAATGAATGAGATAAAGTGTATTTATAGCTGATATGACAAAGGCTACTTGGAAAATTACACAATGTGGGACTAAAGAATTAGTCCAAATAACACATAAGCTAGTGTGAACGCAGCTGTAGAGTGAGTGGTCTTGCAAACGAACTAATGTGAACGCAGCTATAGAGTGAGAGGCCTTGCAAACGAGCTAATGTGAACGCAATATGAGTCTTTAGTGAGCCAAATCTACCCACTGAACTCTATTTACAACCGTTCTTCAAGCTTTAATCTGTTCAAGCTTTAGTAATTTCAACTTCACTCTTTTTAAGCAAATTCTTCATGTTTTATCCATCAAATGCTCTAAACCAAGCTTTTTTATCAACAATCTGAAAGCACAGCTATAAATACACAATATTAATTATTTTAAATAGAAAACTAGATAAATAAGCGGATAAAATATACACATTTACGTGTATATCACAAGACTAATCATAGAATTAACAAAACTTAACCAAATCAGCCCAAAATTTCTAACAGAGGTTTAAAACAATATTTTCGAATTTATAAATATTTTTCCAGAATTTATTAATGTATAAATTCACTAATCTTCACTAATTACCATTAATTAACCGTAATTAGTGCAAAACTATGCAAATCACTCACCTTAGCCACAAATAAAACCCCAAAACAAAAATGATTCTTTGTTTGGCGCTGTTCCCAATGCAATACAGCAGCTCTAACCTTGCTTTGGTGCTATTTCTCCGTAATTTGATGTAGTTTAAGCCAAAACTTGATTAGAACGTGATTAGAAGTTGATTTGGGTGTTGGAGGCCTTTGTTAGGGTTCCAAGAATGGAAGTAGCGGCTGAAAGAAATGTATTCTAACCCTAATCAGCTCCTATACATCTCTAATCCCGAAATCCCCTTTGGGCCTAGCTGCTAATTACCCGGTTAAGCCCAATTAAGCTGTTTTTCACCATCTGAAACTTGTTTCAGCCATATCTCCCAAACGGTGAGTCCGTTTGGCTAATGTGACCACTCTACGGAATTGTAAACCATCATCCGGAGTGAATTGAAGTGGTTTCAGGTCAAAATTCATTTCCAGTCAAAAGTTATGGTCAAAACATGATCAGCTAGGGGCAAAACGGTCATTTAAAAATCGGCAAAAATCATGAACATGGGAAATGACCTTAATAGTCATCTCCCAAAGTTACATGACCATACGACTTCGCATGTGAAAGAAATAAATATCCTACGATCCTGCGATGCGTAGAATGCGGGTCATTACAAAGTTCCTACGTGGAAGTAGGAGCAAGTATCGATGGATTTTACCGATAAACTACCTAGAAGCAGGGCAGGAAATGAAGGAATTTGGGTCATTGTGGATCGCTTCACCAACAGTGTGAGATTCATTCGTGTCAAGCCGACTAGGATAGCATTGAAATTGGCTGATCTTTATGTGAAATGGATAGTTCGATTCCAAAGTTTCCCAAAGTGTATAGTGTGTGACTGAGATCCATTATTCATGAGTGGATTTTGGAAAAGTTTGCAAGAAGCTTTGGGAACCAAGATTTGCTTGAGTATGGCATATCATCCCCAAACTGATGGTCAGACCGAGAGAGTCAATCGAGTTTTGGAAGATCTCCTGTGGGCTTGTGTGTTAGACTTCATAGGATCATGGGAAGACCATCTACATCTGGTTGAGTTTGCATATAATAATAACTACCAATCCAGCATTGGGATGGCACCATACGAGGCGTTGTATGGGAGCCGTGCAATTCTCCAGCTTGTTGGTTAGAAACTAGAGATAAGTTGATACTTGGGCAAGAGATGATTAGAGAAACCTGGGATTGTATCGAGATCGTTCGGCAACGAATGAAGGCTTCCCAAGGTCGTCAAAAGAGTTATGCCGACAAGCGTCGAAAGGATTTGGAATTCGATGTTGGCAATATGGCTTTTGTGAAAATTTCACCATTGAAGCATATGGTTCGATTAGGAAGTAAAGGAAAGTTAGCTCCAAGGTTCGTTGGACCATTTCCGATAGTCGAGCGAATTGGAAAGCTCGCATATAGATTGGAGTTACCTGAGAAGACATCAAGTGTGCATAATGTGTTCCATGTGTCATTTCTACGGAAGTTTGTGCATGATTCGAATGTGGTGGTACCTCCAGAGCAGTACGAAGACCTTGAAGTGGAGACCGTAGTTATAAGACCTCGTAAGCCACTTCGTGTTGTGGGGGATGACAGAAAATAGCTTAGGAGGAAGATTGTTAAGCTAGTCAAGGTACAATGGAGTGAAGATAGCGACGATTGTACATGGGAGACGTAAGAAAGCATGAGAGCGACTCATTCAGAACTCTTCATCGGTAGGACCCTTTGATTGTATCATCATTATATCGTTGTATCTTGTTGTTGTTTGATAGAATTCTGCATGTTAGGATAATGTTGTGGATGCATGGCTTGATGATTGCTAGTTTGAATGATAGAATTGGCTTCTTATGGATGATAGGCAAGCGAAATTGTTGTGGTTGCCAAGGTTTACTTGGAATTTCGGGGGTGAAATTCTTAAAAGGGGGCGGGGGAGAATGTAATAGCCCGTATTTAATGTATCAGAAGATCGTAAAACATTTTTATTTTATTCCCTGAGGGTTGGATCATTCTCATCTTTTGATATGTTGCTTATGGGAATGTGAGACATGTCCATAATTTTTACCAATTTTGTTTGTGACGATTTCACCCCTGACAGCCTTGTACATGACATATCTTTTGACTCAAATCGAATTAGAGAGTAAGACCTGTGCAATTGGAAGGAATTGATGATTTCTTTTCCATAGAGCGGTTACATTAAAGATTTGGTTCAGCGGTTTAGGAGAAATCGTTGTTTTAAGGTTTTTCAGTTGGATGTCCAGGTTTTGGGAGCCTAAAGGGATGATTTGAAGAAGCCCATTAATGTGTTGTTGGAAGCTATAAATAGGGGGTAAGGGATATGGGAAATGGTTTTAGTTTTCCATTCTCTCATTTGGACGCCATGTGCTCCTCCTCCCTCTAACACCTTTCTACCATTATAAATCATAATCCAAGGAGGGAAACCATATATCTACACCATTGGAGTCTATTTCTACATCAGTTGAGGCAAGGATTCATCGAATCAAGGTGTTTGGTGTGAAGTACTTGTTGTTCGGATTCATATTCCTCTGATTTTTGCTTGTTGGGAGAATCAGTGAGTGGATTACATCTCTCACATTGATTCAATGAAGTGTATGAGTGTTTGTTCATGTTTTTCGTCATTTTCAAGTAAATTTCCATAGATCAATGCATCAATAAGTCCATTTTCATATAAATCACCCTATGATCTGATTTAGCAAGTTTAGATAAGCAATTTCTATGATATTTCATGTGAATGTGCAAGTTAAATCCATGATTTTGTTCATATGTACACTTATGGTGATTTTGGTGAATTTTACATAATTATTGATGGAATTGACATATTGGTGATGTTATTATTACATATCATGATTGTTGTCATGTTGGATGAATTGGATGGATTGGTTTCGTCAAATGTATCGTTTGGCGAAGTTTTGGTCGGAATCGGAGCTAAAATGGAGATGTGCAGGTTTTTGGTTGAGCAAGGCCTGGTCGGTCATGGCGGGTCGGTCGAGGTTGGGTCGGTCGGGCCTAAAATCATGTCATGGAGAACAAGCCAGTTAGGTCGAGCAAGCCAAGAACAAGGCTGGGTCGGTCTCACCTGAGTGGGTCGGGTCGAGCAAGCAACTGGGTCGATTGAGTAGTGATGCACGGAGTTTAGCAAGCAACTGGGTCGGTCCGGGCATTGTTACACTATTTTGGTCCCAAGTGCAGGAGTGGGTCGGTCGTAATGGAGGGGTCGAGCAGGGTCGGTCGAGCTGGGCTGGTCGAGCAGGGTCGGTCGGTCATGCAGAGCAAGGTACGATCCAGATTTGAGCAAAAGGGTCTGAAAAAATATTTTTCGGGGATAACCCCTCGAACTCTAGCCGCAGCGCAGTGACGTAATTTGGCTCGGTGATGGTGTGACTTCAAAGTAAACTCAAGTAGGAAGGTTCGAAGTATTGAATGTGTTTATTGATTGGTGTAGAACAACGAATGAGATGACAACACAAAGGTTGTGAGTTGGTGGATAATGGTTGCTTGAGGAGGTTGCTTCAGTAATGAAAATTCGTCGGGTTAGATGACTAGAGATGCGAAGGCCGAGAGATTATCGTTGTCATAAGTTCTAACAAGCTCGAAGCAGGGGTACACTAGAGATGTCTAAAAGACCGGTTGTAGGTCGAGTACCCTGGGTCTTGTAGAAAGGCCTAGTTATCAAGGTTGGACATATGGAGTTTATGCTAGAACTGGGGTTACCATTAGCCCTTGACATATGGTAAGGTTGGCTGTCATACAATTAACGATGGTTTTGAAGCAGGATTGGCGGCGATAGCCAGAGTTTGTCATGGTTGATTATTTGCCTTGTTTGAACCATCTCATTTAGATTGTCCAATGTCGAAGGAGATGTTCCTTGGGTACTAGTCTGATATTGGTTTAGGCCTCTAGGGCTTGTGCTTGAGGGATGTCAAATTCGGTTAGGATGATTTACATGAGATATATATAATCTGGATGTTATAAGTGCTTACCATGATTACGTGAGTGTTCAAGTTTCCATGGATGGATAGTTGAGTTGTTTATCGTAAAGGCTATCACTGTTCGATGTAGGGAAGATTGGGTTGAGTTCTTCTCTGGTTTTGTGGGTAGATTAATATGTTTATCTATCCATTCTCATATACCTTTATTATTGAAGTTTGTTAGCTGTTTTATCGCTCACTAATACTATTGTTTGACTCAAGGTTTTATGTCTCCTCTTATTACCTTGGGTTGCTCATCCGGTTTTAGATGGGCAGACTAAGTAGCAGGTGACAGCTGATTAGTGAGGATGCTGCTGCTGTGCGAGGGCGAGCTGGAGGCTTACATACCAGTTTCATTGCTATCTAGTATTTCTATTTCCACCGTTTGAGTGCTCTATGAGGGTTGTTGTGAGGCCTTATGTACAAACTGTGGTATAAGTTGGATAATCTTTCAGAATGTGGAGAAAGTATCAAAAGTTTATTATATGATGCTTCACCACTATTACCTGTTGTATATGTTCTATTATATTTTATCCTTACGCTGTGAGTTTTACAACAGGTTTTGATGTTGTTTACCTACTCTGATGATTGTCCATAGCTGCCTGGCACACCTTTCAGCGCATTATTCCTCTTATTTTGTGCAGGGGTTATGTGATGTTGTCACAGTTGCTGGTCATAACCATGGGTAATAATATGCTCGGTACACTCAAGGTGAATGATTGGTCAGTCTTGTGTGGCCAAGTTGCAAGATGTTCTTGTTGAACCCCAATGTATCCTCTCTAAATTACACTGATTGAAAGGTGGTCCCATACGTTGTCATGTTGGAAATCCAGTCTCCATAAGCGCCGTGAGGTTTTTGATTATATATTAAGTATATAGAGCATGAGATACACGCGTTCTGCTAGACAGTTTTTTATTTGTGGTTAATGGACACTATCATAATATCACTGGATTTTGATATCAAAAATGTTTTCGGTTATAGTAAGGTAAAACTCATTTGTATTTATGTGTGGACTGGTCTTACGATTATCCTTTTCTTTCACAGGATTTTCTAAAGTTGAGCAAGTTGTTTGTTATGTGAATTTATCACTGAAAGTATTCCAAACTCATCCAGGTGAATTTTGCTTTGCTTCAGACCGAGTATATTTCCAAGTAAGGTATTTCTTGGAGTTTAGAAGAAGAGCTGGAGTCGAGACGTATTCCCATATATTATGGTATTAATTTATTTCCGTCATATGTGTTGTATTGTGTACTTTGATGTTGTATAATCATATATATACAGTTTTCTCTTTGTGTAAAGAGTATTGATGTATTATATTTTATTCATTCTTCTTTAATATTCGGATCTTCTTACTCTTTTATTCTAATATTTCTTTCTTTTTTCTTCTCACCTTCTAGCTTCTTTCTCCTACCTATCCACTTTCTGTGCTTTTGAGTTGGATATGAGTAATTAATGTCAACTTAAATGGTACAGAAAAGTTGGGTCGTTACAAGTGGTATCAAAGTTGAAGGTTGAGTAGTAATCTTGGCTCTGTGGTGTAACTTAGCAGAGATGGGGTTAGTAATACCCTAGATTGAGTTTGAGTGTGTGTGTCTATGTATATATATATATATATATATATATATATGTATGTATATGAGAGAGCGAATTTGTTAATGTTATGAAGAAAATGTTTTATATTGTGTTCACTGGTTTGTTGAGTGGTATATGAATCCCACATCGACGCTTTTAGTTGACGTGGTCGATCGGGATTTACAAATATTTGAACGAGGCAAATTGAAATAATGTTGTTTTTAAAGTAGGGAAATGAAATAATTTTACCCATAATTATATTTTGATATAAAGGAATAATTTTCTGAAAATTATTGATGAGATTGTTTGTTATTATTATAATCCAATAAGACTAAAAAATTAAGATGCTTATACTTGACCAAATAGAATGTGTATATGAATGGAATATACAAATAAGTTGAAGTACAATTGAATTCAAACCAAAATTGTGAGTTTAAATCCTAGATGTTTAGAAAACATTTCCTGAAGTATTATAAAGTAATATAGTATTAATTTGTAGGATTTTTGAATAAGAATCATTTAAAATGAATTTTTAAAGTGATAAAGTATTGAACTGACTTCAATTGCTAGAAAATAATTTCGATAATGGACTGATCAGCATCATCGGTATTCATTTTTGAGTTTCTAAATGACGAATTGCTAACATAGTAGATTTGTTAATGGAAATTTGTTTAATAAAAACAAAGTTGTTTAGAAATTCATATGTTTTGAATTTTGAAATGATTATATATGCATATATGTTTGTTATTACTTTAAAAGAATTTGGATTGAAAGTCAAGAATTTGAATTTTTGAATTTAAATTTAAATTATGTAATTTAAATGGATTGTAATGATAGAAGGGAATCAAATGGGTCAAAATTTAAGTTAAGCTAAATAGAATTGTAACGGATTGGAAATTAATTTGAGTAGCGAAAAGTGAATAAATGAATTAAAATCAATTTGGATGAATGTGAATTTTTGCGTATGGATTATGAATTGGATGGGAGAATACGGATTAAAGATGATTCAAAAACTAAATGGATAATGTGGTTTTATAGGTTAAAATATTGAATGATTGTTAAAACTTCAATTGTTGAAACTCACTTGTTTAAACTGAGTTAAGTACACATACCTGGGAGTTATTGGCTTGAGTTTGGCTGCGAAAATTGCATACGGATTAAGTGAGTTCGCTTAATAATGCTTATATAAGGTACGCCTACGCAAAAATACAAAATTTGGATTATGACTTGGATTTTCCAACTGTGTGGGTCGATGTATATATATTTGTTATTCCTACGATATCGAAGAAATCCCTCCATACAAGAGAGACTCTGTCGAAATTTTTCAAAAATTTAAGGTGCTAGAAAATTGTCTAAATTTTTGAATTTTTTTATTAAATAGAAGTGAACTGGGTTTTAATCGAAACTAATTTTATCAGTTGGAGCTAAAGGTTTAGAAAGTGAAATAGAATATTTTAACTAAATGGATTTGTGAAAATTTAATGGGATTGTAGCTTTTTTCCAATCATAGTAATTTTGGTGACGAAATTCTTTTAAGGAGGAAGGAATGTAACGATTCGGATTTTAGCAATTATTTTAAACATTTTTTGAATGTTGTATGGGAAATATAAATTGATTTTTATAAGGAATTTATTTATTAAAATGATGTTTGAACGCATAATTTATATTTAATTATAAACGAGCTCGTAACGTCGCGGTAGTTTGTAGTTTACGTTTTGAACTTCAATTGAATATAAAGGATCCAATATAAGTTGAATTTCTTTGAAACTAGAAACATTTGGTTCTGTTTAATTATATTTTTCTAATGAAAGCGAAAATTCAAGATTTCGTCATATAGATTGTGAGTTATGTCCAAATCAAATTTTCAAATAGTCGCTATGGAATCATTTATGAATTATAACGATTTATTATATAAATAAATTGATTTTAAATAATCTAAACGTCATTTAAATTTGAAATATCGAGTTATGAATCCAAATATGCTAATTTTAGAGATATATGATGTTCTAGTTGGATATATAGGTAATAATAATTCATTAATATTAAATTGGTTGTTTTGGAATTAATTAATATTGTAATCGATTTATTTAATCCTTAAAAATAACCTTTTTACAAACGACCTCCGTTTTCGACGAAACCAATTTCATTGGATCCGTAATATTAAATTATTGTATGAAACTAGATTTCATTGTAATTCGATATAGTATGTGACCGCGGTAGCCATAAACGCATAGCTAATTTGTATAGAAATTAATTAAATGAATTTAATTTATTTAAAAGGAATTTGTCTGTAACTTGAGCAAACAATTGAATTATGATATGAAACTAATTCTGTTAAGTTCGTATTGACGATTAGAGTTAGGATATGTATAATTCGTTATTATTGGAGTCTAAAGAATTTGGTTTCCAAAATAGCGTTGTTTTACGTATATAATATCATTTTGGGAAAACTGTCTCGGAATGCGACGAAACATGTGCCAGTGGATCCATATGAGTAAATCATTATAGGATTTTGATTTTCATATCGATCGGGTCTACCTTTTGGTCGTGGGAATAGTAAATGCATAGATTTTTTATTCAATCGTTTTATCGACTTCATATGGAACTTAAGAATTGTTGATTTTCAAACAACCGCCAATTCTGATGAAACCAATTTTATTAAATCCATAATGTCTGATTATTGTAAGATTTCCAGTTGTGGTCAACTGAAGTTATTTTGATGATTGTACGTAATTTAAACACATACCAATCTACATTTTGAATTACAAAAGGAGTTTACCCAAATAATCTCAAAATTCAACGAAACCAGTTCCATCGTATCTGAAATATTTAGTTATTGCAAGATTCCAATTTTCGAGTCAAATAAAATTGTTATGTGAGCATGCGAAAAATAAACGTGAATCAATCGACGACTTTAGTATTTAAAATTTCGCTATTTTTCCAAATAGGCTTGGATTTCGACAAAAAAGGTTTTGTTAAGACCACAATGTCAAACTATAGCTATAAACCATTGCTATCGCAAACATATATCGTATGGAATTATACAAAAAAAAATGATAAATAGAGTGGCGATAGGCACGAAGTTATAAATTTAATAAAACATTCGAATAAATTAATATATATTTTCCCCTATAAATTAACACCATATGTCCTCATTTTCTCACCGTAGTTCTTAATTTCCTTCCCAGTTTCAATTCTTCAATTTCAATATGCACAATCGCCACTTGCACTCTAACTCCAGAAATTAAAATCAAATGGAAAACTTGATGGAATTTAACATTTTTGGATCTGTTGGGTTTGTTCATCAGTGAGCTTCCCTTTTATAACTTTTGTTTGAGTTCAGAGAGGTCTTTAGTCACCCCCTTTTTCTCAGTCAAAATGAATTTAACTCGAATTCGAGTATGATTTTGAGTGGGGTTGGTTCTTTTGGTCTTAAGTTTGGTTTGAGGGAAAAAAATCGTACCTAACTTGAAAATATTGGGGGTTGACATCATACTACATCGCGTGCTATTGTATAGAATCAAACTCGGAAGTTCAGGTGAGTTCTAGTTAGTTGCAGGGGTGATCGCCGTACTCAGCTCGGTGTAAGAACTTAATTGACACTGGTGGCGAAGTCAACGAATGGTAGACGTGGCGACAAAGTCTGATCAGAGACAGTCGATAGGTTAAGGGAAAAGGTGTACAAAGAGTTCGAAATGTTTTTTTTCAATGCTGGGACAATCGGAGATGGTCACATTGGGTCAAGATAGGGCAGCGAAGGTTGTAGGGTCATCTGGGTTGATCGTCAGCCGTCCAGTGATTGATGGCATGGACGGTGTTCGTTCAAAGATGAGGGAGTTGGTTTGATGTTTGAACTGGAAGAGAAACAGTTTTGGGAAGAAGAATATTACGGGGAGGAGTTTGACATGTGGTTAACAACTAATCATGGCTTAGTTAATAAGAAATGGTAATTAAAATTTTAATCTTGGTGATTAAGGTTAATTAAACTTATTTTATTTATCTGATAATATATAAACTTGTAACTCCAACATATATTTCATTTATAATCAGAAATGAACACGACAAGACGCGTTGGGTTCGTAATCGCGAAGCCTATGTGTACAAGCTGGAATAAAATGATTTGGAGCAGCTTGGAATATTATGTAGAACCAAATCCAGTTGTGAGTTAACTCCCACACTCTCTGAAATACTATGATGTGTTAAAATCGTATTTATCATTAATAATATAATTAGTGTAATTGGATGATTTACTGGTTGTTGATTGTTTTGGATGTTCGTTATTTAACCATTGATTTTCGTTATTTATATTATGTTATTTATATGGTATTCTATTTCATATTTGTTTACAAAGTAACGATCTGTGATACAGGGAAGAACAGGTTGGAGGGATCCAACTCGATTCCTCACTTATATTGTATATTACTTGTTTTCATATATTACTTGTTTATATCAAGTAAAATTATAATTTTTTGGATCTTAATTGTTTGGATTGAATGTTGATTAGTTGAATTGTATTCAACATTGATATGTTTTAATCAATAGACAATATTGATTAAGGGATTAACAGTAAATGGCTTGAAATCCATCTTTTTAAGTCGTCAATTTGTCATTAGGCAGATTGACGAAGTTTAAAGTTATGAAATTCATTTTTATAGCTAAAGTTAGATTTTTAACTTATATTTTTATAAGTTATTTAATTTATATATAAATCAATATCTATTATTGTATTCTATAAAAGTATTATAAAATGATCTTTTGGGGAAATTATTATGTTTTATAAGTAAGCAAGCAGTAAATTAACCATATGTGTTAATAATTTAGGATAATTGTTTTAATGAAAGAACTCAAGTGATATTATTAAATTAATTAAATTTTTAATTAATTTAAAAGAAAAGATTAGTGGAAATCAGTTAACAAGTTAACTGATGTATTAAAGTTGACTAAGTCAACTGTTTTAAATTGAAATTGGTTATTAAATTAATTTGTTTAAATTTAATTTAATAGAAATGGTTTTGACCAATACTTTTTAAAACTAAATAAATGTTCTTAAAAGTTCATAAATCTCTAAATTAATCGTGTTTAAAGGTATTTATTCAATTTTTTATCATTAATGAAATTAATTACTATTTTAATAATCTTTTAAAAATGATAAACTATTCTATTTTAGTTAATCAAGAAGCTAACTACATCATGTACTTAAAGATGAAGTTAATTTATATTGAAATTAATAATAAGCAAGGTGGTTACTCTTTATATGAAGTCCATTTAAGAGGTTAATCGTGGGTATAATGAGGTTTTAAGTGGAATTTTGGAAAATTTTAAAAAGGAATTAGATAACGAATCTGAGATTTATAAACGAAGTTTATAAAAGAGAATTTAAACTAATGTGATAGTTTAAAATAAATTTTTTTTACTAAATGATTGAATTAAGTAAAATGGAATAGAGAACAAGTGAGTCTTGTTGATAAAGTTAACGGAATTGATTTTTAAGAATTGGTAAAGGTTTTAGTAAATGGTTTAGAGGGCCCCGAGCTGCTGATATACTTAGTTATATTGTTTTGATAGTTAAGAACCCACTATTAATGAAATGTTGCTTTTGGACTATTAACGTGTTAGTTCGAAGAGACCGGGATGGGAACTAGATCAAAAACCACTTCGAACCAAATTTTCGTTCGAGAACAAGCATGAATGTATCTTATGAGATTATTTGAAGACATAGATCTTCAAAGCAAGAGGATTACTCGCTGAAGTCTTCGGTTAATTACCAGGATTAAACTCGTGGCAGTATACCTCTTGTTCTGAGGTATCTTTAGTTGTGTTCAGTCCTAGAACGAACTTTTCTGAACGGATGTCTAACTGAATATTTCCTATGATCACATACGTTAATTTTTACAAATATACCAAGTTTGGTGGTGAGGAATTTTTTCTCTTAGCTTAACACCCAGAGTGTATTTGTGGATGTCAATTAGTGATTTGACCGATTTAACGATGTGACATTCAAAAGATGAAATGTGCTATTCTGAAAGGTAATCGAGACCTCAAGCCTCATCAGCCGGGAAATGATAGAAATCGGGCATGCAGCATGGATAAGGGGATCATTCCCATTCGGGGTATTATTACCTAATCTACAGAAATTGCATTTTCTTCTTATTCTATTCGTTGCTGCATGCTTTCGGTAACGGTTGCCAATAACAACCTTGGGTGATTATATGCTTTATACACTCAAGCTGAATGAGTGGTCAGTCATGTGTGGCTAGGTTACAAGATATTCTTGTTGAACACTAGTGTATCGGAGTAACATCTCTAGAGAACATCGATCGAAAGGTGGTCCCATACCTTGTCATGTTGGAATCCAGTATTTAATAAGCGCCGTGCGGTTTTTGATTATATACTATGTATGTGGAGCATGAGACGCAAGCGTTCTGCTAGATGGTTATTTATTTGTGGCTGATATACACTGTTATAATATTACCGAATTTTGATATAAAAAATATTTTGGATTATCGTAAGGTAGAAAACGTTCGTATTTTTGTGTGGATTGGTCTTACAATTATCCTTTTCTTTCAAAGGATTTTTTAAAGTTAAGCAAGTAGTTTGTTATGTGAATTTATCACTGAAAGTATTCTAGACTGATCCGGGTGAATTTTGCTTTGCTTCAAATGTGCTCAGGTCAGAACGAGTATATTTCCAGGTTAGGTATTGCTTGGAGTTTTAGAAAAAGAGCTGGAGTCAAGATGTATTCCCTTATATTATGGTGTTAATTTATTTCCATTGTATGTGTTGTATTGTGTACTCTAATGTTGTATAATCATATATACATATATATATATATAGTTTTCTCTTTGTAAAGAGTATCGATATATTATATTTTATTCGTTCCGCTATGAGCTTCATATCTTCTTATTCTTCTATTGTAATATTTCTTTCTTTCTTCTTCTCACCCTCTAATTTCTTTCTCCTAACTATTCGCTTTTCTGTGCTTTTGAGTTTAACATGAGTAGTTAATATCATCTTAAACGGTATAGAAAAGTTAGGTCGTTACATTTATGGTCGGTAAAAAACTCAAATCTTCTCCCAGA
The DNA here is from genome assembly GCA_030737875.1 of Allium sativum. NCBI lineage: Eukaryota > Viridiplantae > Streptophyta > Magnoliopsida > Asparagales > Amaryllidaceae > Allium > Allium sativum. Next base: position 207,603,585 of record CM060918.1, read on the forward strand.
ATATAGTGCCTCCACATCTTCAATGAAAATAAAATCTCCACAGTTCCGAATCATGGGTGAGAAATCTTTTCTCATGAGGTTTAAGATGCAAACTAGCATAGGCGACAACTCTTCTCCCTTGCATTGAAACCTCCACCTGATCCAGTACCACAAGCATTGATGTATACTTTCATCTCCTCATTCTCGCTCGGAATAATTAACATCGGCATGCACATCGAGCTTTCTTTCAGACTTATAAATGCATGCTCACATCTCCATCCCAAGTAAATGTTAGTCAATTGGGTCAACGGTGCCATTATCTTGGAGAAATCTTGGACAAACCTATGGTAGTATCCAATCAATCCAAAAAAAACTTCTCACATTAGTAGTGCTCTTGGGTATGGTCCAATCTTGAACTGATGCAACTTTTGCAGGATTCACTATAATACCATGTTCTGGAACAACATAATCCAAAAACACCATTTCTCCTCCTGAAGTGACATTAAAAAAAAAGGTTTCAATAAGTTTTCTCTCAACTCCTCCAAAAGACCTTTCAAATGTTCCTTATGTTCTTTCACTATCCTTGAATAGGCAAGGATATCATCGATGAACACAAGCACAAATTATTAAGCTGATCCTTGAAAATATAATTCACGAGATCTACGAAGTACGCCGGAACATTGGTCAACCCAAACAGCAAAATTAATCACTCGTAAAATCCAGTTGGCATCAAGAATGCAGTTACTGTAACACCCCACCTCCGTTAAGGTCACTCACAAATGGAATGCATTAACTTCAGTGGAGCATCATAAGTGTGCAGAACATATAAACTATAAAACAGAAAAAAAATTAAATAGCGGAAAATATATAAAACTTTACTTCATTGATAAAACAACAGCTTGGTAAAACAGCTTGTACAAAGATATGTTTTCTAACACAAAAACACCCTTACCCATTACAACAAAGCATCTATCTTGTTTAACAAAATAAAGAAGCAGAAAATAACAATGATATTCCCCAAAAAAGCATGAGCCAACCATAGCAGTGGAAAAGATAGTCCAAAGTAGTACATCGATTATCCTCGAGCTTGGAAAGAAAACTGAGCTAAGAGATAATATTTCCTCCCTGTGAACCTGGAGGGGGGACGGAAGAAAAGAAGGGGAAAGAATACGGGTCTGACATAAGTCTGGTAAATCCAGTGATTATTTAGCATGTAAACAGGAAAAAGGATCATGACATGAATAAACTAGATACCAGACCATAACCATGATAATATGAATAGCAAGACAACAAATGATGATCGTTAGATATGACAAGGTAAGGTATACTGAATGCGCTTTGGTTCTTTCTCTGATTTCCTATTTTCTCTGCACCACCCAACTAGCATCCTAACTAGAGTCTTTTATAGAACTATTTGTATTCCCTACTAGTGTCCCAACTAGTATCCTGTGAAAAAGATCCGTAACGTCTACTAATGTCCCAACTAGTATCCTGTGTTATAAAATAAGGTGATCCCAACCCAGCAATTGTGGTAGCCTTCAGGTGTACATATAGTATGAGGATCTTACCTCATCCAGCCTAATTGCTATGAAGATGTTAGATGTACCCTTACTACCCTATCGATTGTCACCCTACTTGTATTAACTTTCCTTTTGTCTGTGTCAATCGGCCCTCTCTTGCGTGTAGATACCCTGTGCTGGTCCCACCATAAGGTGTATCAATCCGTATGATAACAAACCAACATGATTTAAGATGCACAGTGTATACTACTGATGCCCAATGCCTGCTTTTCCACTCTGGAGCACATGCATGCCCATACTCTGTCGGAACTACACTGTTGCACCCCCTGCCGCTATTTTGACCGCTTATAATCAGCCTAGAAATCATGCCCTACCCTGCCTAGTTAAGGGTATTGTGTTACATCTATGTGGGTTACTGTTGAAATGGGTCCCCGTTACTAGGGATTTCTAGGGTCGATTCATATACCCCCAAATGTGTTAAGAGTTATCCATCCATTCAAGTTAACTTAACCCATCCACACGTCATGCCAAGTTGGTTAAGCATTTCTTATTAACTTAACCCTTCTCATTCATCATGTTGTAATTGGTTAAGTGTTTTCTATTAACTTAAGCCTGTTCATTCATTATATGATATTGGTTAAGTGTTTCTCCTTAGCTTAACCCCATTCATTCATCATGTTATGTTGGTTAAGTGTTTCCCATTAACTTAACCCCACTCGTTCATCGGTTAAGTGTTAACTTAACCCTACCACTTGTCATGTTACATTGGTTAAGTGTTGCCCTCTTGTGTTACTTAACCCTACCACTTGTCATGTTACGTTGGTTAAGTGTTGCCCTCTTGTGTTACTTAACCCTACCTCTTGTCATGTTATATTGCTTAAGTGTTGCCTTGATTAACTTAACCGTACCATTCATAGCCTATCTGTTTCTTAGCTTTAATTCATTCATTAAATCACCAACCTCTCACATTAGATCTATATTGTTGCGGTCGCGGGATTTACCTGGCGGTTTCGGGCGGTCTTACACCGCAACTCAATCTAACCTCGGGTTTTTGGGCTTATTGCGCTAACCTCTCACATTAGATCTATATTGTTACAGTTGCTGGATGTGCCGGGCAGTTCCGGGCAGTCTTACATTGTAACTCAATCTAACATCGGGTTAGGCATATTCATTTTTTAATTAATTTACATATTTACAATTTATGTTCATATGTAAATTATCCATAAGTGTTGTCAATTCAAGTCATGCCCCATTTACCTTCTAAATTATGTCCATAATTCTAGGTATACATATTCTACCATTTCATGCTACTAATTATTTACATGATTATGAACCAATCTATGCCAATAACATGTAGTTTAATATATTTTTCCCAACATCTCCCCCGTTATTCGTTCGCATAATTCACATAGGACGTTAGGCTCGCAAATTAGCCTAACTTATAAACAAAAGGGAAAAGAAAAGGACATATAACATTCCAACAGGCCTAAACAATATAGATCAACATGCGTAGTATAAATTTGGGATAGAAAGACAAAAACTTAATTAAGCACATGAATGTGATCTTACATTTAAATTAGATCCAATTAACATGCGAACTAGCATAGATCTAATTGTATAAGCATGAACTTATATAGATCTTAAACAGGGGTACTAGCTTGGATCTAAACATGTAAGCATGTATGAACATAACTTATCATGTAATTTGCATATACATCATGGTAGGTTCAATTGTGTCAGTCCATTAGTCTCAAAGGCGTAGGATGTACAATATGATAAATCAACCACAACAGTTCCATAGGCATGATAGGTTCCATTTTGTCAATCCAACAGTCTCATAGGCATGTTAGGTTTCATTATGTCAATCACAATAGTCGCATAGGCAAGATAGGTGTCATTACATCAATCACAATAGTCTCATCGACACGATTGGTGTCATTACATCTATCACAATAGTCTCATAGGCACGATAGGTGTCATTACATCAATCACAATAGTCTCATAGGCATAGGAAAATCAGAATTGACAAAAGGATAAGCACGAAATAGAATTAGGCATAGTTCTAGATCCATCTATTACTGTCATGAATTCTTATTAGGTGTTCACATCTAAACAATAACTGTACTTACAGAAAATGGACGGATCTTGATTTCTGGGATCTGATTTCTGAATTTGAAAAGCTATCCTTTGATGTAGACGCTTGATTCTCTAGTTCTTCTAATTGATTCCTAGTCTGAATTTGATTCTCTAGTTTGGGGTAGATGAATGGAGGCTAGGCCAGTTTGTAGATGAACAGCATGACGGCTTCATAGAATGAGTTCTAGGGTTGAGGTTTGGGGTGATTATATACAAGTCCAGGTTTAATTCTAGCCTTTAGATTAGTCTAGGGGAATCAGAGCCATCAAATCAAAGAGATGTGTCATCCAGCCAACCATAGCATGACACATATGCCCTAATACCTCAGAAATCAGTCATTGGCCAATCAAAGAAGGCCACATCATCACAGGGCTATAAAAATTCATTATAGGAGCTGGATCTAGGAGGGGTCGACTCCCTACAGGGGGGTCGACACCTATGTCGACTCCCATTGGGGGGGGGGGGGGTCGACACCCCTGAGCGGGAAATTTCCCGCTCAGGCCGTTCTTGCCAGATTTTGAAATTTGAACTATTTTCTGATTTGTTTTATTATTATATTTAATTACTATTTAAACTTGAAAACTATGACAGCCCGCCCCGCACCAACCGACATTTACTCCAAAAGTGCGCTGTAGACATGTCCAATTAGCACGGGACGGTCGTCAGAAGGAAAGGACGAAGACGAAGAATCAACAAGGAACCTGTAGAATGTCTCACAGCGCATAGAACAAAATATAATAACAACATACTTGACATAAAATAGGTGAGACAGTACATAAGCCAAAACCAAACTATCATAGCAGTGGAAAATCAAAATACAGCTTATGTTCCACATCATTATTATTATAACTTTTCAAACTGTCTCAAAAGGTAAAAGCAAGATAAAGGAGGTACAATACTAATACCCAAGTAGTGACCACCAACGACACAGGGAGAATATTATATATATATATATATATATATATATATATATATATCATACGTGGAAGCCTCCTGCTCGCCTCCGAATCATCTACTCGTGCATCACCAGCTAACCTGTCTCTAGTCTGCTCGTGAGAGCACCTAGAGTAATAAGAAGAGGCATAAAACTCAGGCTCAGACAAAAAGTCTGGTATGAGTGATAAGCAGCTAAACAGAACAATAACAGGTATACTTAACCATACCTGAACCTGGACCTGCAACCAAAGAGTTAGCACTACATACTGTACAACACTCTGAGGTGCCACTAAACAAATGGTGTAAAGATAACGGGGGTGGGGGTGTGCTTGTCATAGTGATGGCAAACAATCAATCATAGCAACCATCCTCACATCTCTCACTCAGTGCATAAAGTATACGATATTCACCACTTCGATCACCCAACTTTGCTATGATCACTCTACCACATGAAGTCACACCGGCTTCACTGCACTGATCCGTAGCCACTAATCCTTCGCTATGTCCACTTTGCCCCATGGAGTCGTACACACCCTACTGCACTGGCTCATAGCCTTACTAATCCTTTACTATGTCCACTCTGCCCCATGGAGTCACAACGGCTCCACTTCACTGACTCATAGTCTTGCTACGATCACTTTGCCCCTCGAGTCATGATGACTCTACTGCACTGATACATAGCCCGTCATTCCTTTTCAGTGGTGAATCGAAGTTATGAACGTCGACAACTCCTTAGCACACGTCCCGCAGCAAAGCCCAACCATGAAGTGAACTCATTGGTTCCCAACTGGATCCTGAGCTCTAACTTCCATTTGGACTACCTTTGCATCTCGAGTTTTGGTCATCACCGGATCGGTTCGGATCCTCTGTCCTTCCTCTCAAGCGGTTCGGATCGGTCTCTTTCAAGTGCTCTGGGTCGGATCGTGGCCTCCAAGTCCCTTCGAAGTACATCGGTTCGGTTCGGGTGCTCTCTGGCGGGTCGGGTCGGTGTACCCTTGCTCCATCGGGTCGGGTGGGGTTCTTGTTTCTCCGATTCGATCCACTTTCCCTTCCTCTTTCGTTCCGATCCCCTTTTCTTCCCTTCAGTCGATCCGATTCCCCCGTCTTTATCTCGATTTGATCCTAGTTCAACCATTATGGCCTTCCTTTTTGCCATACTTTCCCTTGTGCCAAGCCTCGGTTCGGTTCGGTGATCCCTTGCCCAGTCCACTATCCAGTCCGAGCCCATTCCTCCGATCCGATCCGGAAACCTGCACCACTTTCTGCAACTTTTTCCAGTGAGTGTTTTACGCCATTCGCCGGAGTTTTCGACCATTCTAACTATTCTAATCAATCATAAAGCATACCATACAGTCATAGCAACAAGTAGAAGTGACCTCAAACACCAAAACATAAGTATGATAGGTTAAAATGGATCAAACATAGCCAAAACCCCATATTTTCCCTTAAGCATGTTTAAGCATAATTAATGATAGGATTAGCAAAACTTAACCGAACTAACCCAAGTTCATATCAGAGGTCTAAAACATCATTTAAGAATTTATAAATATTTTTCCAAAATTTTATCATGTTTAAATTCGCTAATTAACACTAATTACCCTTAATTAACCATAATTAGAGAGGAACTATGCAAATCACTCACCTTAGCCACAAATAAACATTAGATCTGAAATAAATCTCTGTTTGGGCGCGAATAACAATGCAAATCAGCAGGTCTAATCTTGATTTGGTGAAGATCTCCCTTGATTTGATGTTACTAAGCTTAATCCTTGATTAGAAAGTGATTTGGAGGTGATTTAGAGGTTAGAGGCCATTTTTAGGGTTTCTAAGAGGTAAGTGGGGGCTAGAAAACTGAAATGGAATGAAACCCTAATTCTTTTCGGCCTCCCCATAACCCTAATCCCGAAATGGGTTATGGTCCCATTCACTAATCACCCTATTTGGCCCGATTAAGCAGTTTTCCACTTTCCAAACTTTATTTCAGCCATATCTTCCAAACGGTGAGTCCGTTTGGCTATTATAACCACTCTACGGAAAGAAAACCATTAAACGAATCTAATGGAAGTGGTTTCAAGTCAAAATTCCTTTTCAATCAAAAGTTATGGCCGAAACAAGATCAGCTATGTGCAAAACGGTCATTTAAAAACCGGTAAAAATCATGAACATGGGAAATGACCCCAATGGTCGTTTCCCAAAGCCACATGACCATACGACTTCATATAAGAAAGAAATAAATATTCTACGATCCTCTGATGCGTAGAATTCGGGTTGTTACATTCTTCCCCCTTAGGAAATTTCGCCTCCGAAATTCCCTAACCAAAACACGCAAAGGGTCCCGCATGCCTATCAGTCATAAAACAACAATCAAACATGCAAAACAAGCAAAACAAGTCTATCATCGCATGCGGAGTAACTAAATTGCAAAGTAAACCTTACCAGGCAAAGAGTTTAGGATACATCTTCCTAATGCTCTCCTCTGTCTCCCAAGTATAGTCATTCTCGTTCTCGCCCCACTGAACCTTGACTAGCTTCACCGCCTTCCTTCGAAGTTGCTTCGTATCGTTTTTGACAATCGAATCGGCTTGCGGTTCCCAACCGCCTCGGGTTCCACTTCGAAGTCCTCTAACTGATCAGGTGAAATAGTCATATCTTGGTCGTGCATGAACTTCCTTAGCTGGGAAACATGAAATACATTGTGAACTCCCACCATCTTCTCTGGTAATTCAATTCTATATGCCAAATTCCCAACTTGTTCGAGAACCGGGAATAGTCCAATAAATCTTGGTGCCAACTTGCCTCTCCTGCCAAATCGTATCACGCTCTTCAACGGAGAAACCTTGACAAGCACCAAGTCACCAACGGAGAATTTTAAGTATTTTCTCCTCTTGTCAGCATAACTCTTCTGCCTATCCTGGGCAGCCTTCATCCATTGTTGGATGATCTTAATCTTGTCTGAAGTTTCACTTACCGCATCTGGTCCAAGCACAAACTTCTCACCGGTCTATCCAACATGATGGTGAGTTGCGCAGTCTTCCGTACAAAGCTTCAAATGGAGCCAAACTAATACTGGATTGGTAGCTATTATTATATGCCAACTCTACGAGATGCAAATGATCATCCCATGATCCACCAAAATCCAATATACAAGCTCTCAAGAGATCTTCCAATATACGATTCACCCTCTCTGTCTGACCATCGGTTTGAGGATGATATGCGGTACTGAGATATAATTCCGACCTTAGAGCCTCTTGTAAGCTTTCCCAAAACCCACTAGTAAACAATGGGTCTCAATCACTCACAATGCGTTTAGGTACTCCATGAAATCTCACTACCCACTTCATATACAATTCTGCTAACTTAGCTGTCGATCTGGTCGATTTGACTGGTATAAATGTTGCACTCTTAGTCAATCGATCCAAAATTACCCAAATGCTATCATGTCTCGATCTAGTCCTTGGTAAACCATTTATGAAATCCATCGAGACTTGCTCCCATTTCCATTCGGGAATTTCTAATGGTTGCAACAAACCACTAGGCTTCTTTTGCTCAGCTTTAACTAGCTGGCAATTCATGCACTTGGATATAAACTTCCCGACGTCTCTTTTCATTCCTTCCCAGTAGTAAGTCTGCTTCATGTCTCAATACATCTTATCACCACCGGGATGTATAGTCAGTTTTGAGTGATGACATTCCCTAAGCACTTCATCTCTCAAACCATTCACGTTGGGTACAACTAGTCTTCCATTCTTACGAAGCCATCCGTCTCGATCAAGCCCATACAAATTCATCTCCTCACCGTCGATATTCATCTCTAACTTGGAGATGATTTCCAATAGATTAGGATCGTCCCTCTGGCTAGAACCAATCCGCTCAATCAAAGTGGGTCTGATCGTCAAACTAGCTAACATCTCTGGATCCAATTCGCACTTTGGTCTGAAATCATACCCTGCGATATACTCTAGTTGCTTCCATTCAAGAAACATAGCCCCTAAACTGGCATGTCTCCTACGCAAGGCATCGGCTACCGCATTGCCTTTCCCAGGTGTATATGCGATATCAAAATCATACGAAGCCAAGAACTCTAACCATCTCTGCTGTCGGAGATTTAGATCCTTTTGAGAGAAGAGATACTTTAACGATTTATGATCGGTAAGCAACTCAAATCTTTCTCCCAATAGATAATGTCTCCACTTCTTCAATGCGAATACGATCGTTGCCAGTTCCAAATCATGGGTAGGATACTTTTCTCATGCGGCTTTAGTTGCCGACTAGCATAAGCTACAACCCTACCTCCTTACAGCACCTAGTCCGGTACCACAAGCATCCATGTATACCGTCATCTCTTCATTCCCTTTAGGAATGACTAATACTGGTGCACGCGTCAACTTTTCTTTTAGACTCTTGAATGCATTCTCACACACTCCGTCCCAAACGAAGGCTTGATTCTTCTTAGTCAACTGAGTCGACGGTATTACTATCTTGGAGAAGTCCTGGATAAACTTACGATAATATCCAGCTAACCCCAAGAAGCTTCTTACGTCTGTTGCATTCTTGGGCGTAGGCCAATCCTGTACCGTAGCCACCTTCACAGGGTCCACGGCAATACCATTTTTTGAAACAACATGGCCCAAGAATCTCACTTCCCTCCTCCAGAAGTGACACTTAGAAAATTTCGCTTTCAATTGGTGTTTTCTCAACACCTCCATCACTATCCTCAAATGTTCCTTGTGTTCTTCCTCTGTCCTCGAATAAACAAGGATGTTGTCTACGAACACAAGAACAAACTTATTCAACTGATCTCTGAATACTCGATTCATAAGATCCACGAAGTATGCTGGTGCATTGGTCAACCCAAATGGCATGACCAACCACTCATAGAATCCAGACGGTGTCCTAAATGCCATTTTTGAACACTCTCAACCGCCACTCGGAGCTGATGAAATCCTGTCGCGAGGTCCAATTGGGGAGAACACTCTTGCTCCTTCCGGTTGATCAAACAAATCATCTATCCGCGGTAGAGGATACTTATTCTTCCTCGTCACCTTATTCAACTCGCGATAGTCCACACGTAAACGAAGGGAACCATCTGCTTTAGTGGCAAACACAACTGGTGTTCCCCACTCGGAGACACTTCTTCTAATAAACCCCTTCTTCAAAAGATCGCTTACTTGCACCCCGAGCTCTCGCTGCTCCCTTGGTGCCACACGATGAAGTGGCATCACTATAAGTCTGGCATCTTTCACTAAATCAATACGGAACTCAATCTCTCGGTGTGGTGGAAGTCCGGTCACTTCCTCGAAGACGTCCGGGTACTGGCCAACCGCGGGCACATATGACAACTCATCATGCGGGACGTTGAGGGAATTTATAAAACTAGCCATTACCCCATCACTTGGTAGACTACCAAACACTACCCTCCGCCCATCATCCGCCCTAACTGTCACCAAAAATCCCTCACAGTCTACCACCACCCCGTATCTTTGGAGCCAATCGACCCCCAATATAATGACATACCCAGTAAAGCCCAAAACAAAGCAATCACAAACAAACATACATCCATGACTCGATAAGGCCAAATTTCGGCAAATCATACTAAGGTTAGTCGAACCACCAATCGGGTTCGTCACAATCAACGGTCTATCGACTATCTCGGGTTCCAGTCCCAAACTATGTACCAGGTCACTAGATATGAAGGAACGGGAAGCCCCAGTATCAAACAAAACTCGAACAGGTATATCATGAATAGAAAGCATACCTTGAATGACAACATTCTTTCCTTTCTCTGCCGCAGTTGGGGCAATCGACGAAGAAGGAACAACATTAATAGCATATGCTTTCACAATCTGCTTCTCTTTAAGAGGTTGTGGACATTTATCCTTATGATGTCCCACTTGGCCACAGTTGTAGCACTTCCTATCCGCTGGCTTGGCCCGACATTCTTTGGCATAATGGCCCTTCTTACCCCAGCTGAAGCACTCAACATCTTTCTTGCTCTTTTTCTGGCCATCCTTAGTTTGGTTCTGTTTCCTCTTGTTCTAAGTATTATTCTTGCTTCCACCGCCTGCTTGCAGCCTCAGCCCTTCTACAGATGCAACCTCAGTCTTCGACTTAGGGTAAAGGCTCTCTGATCTCAACGTTTTCCCAACAATTGATTCAAAAGTCTCATCGATGTGGTTGATAAGCCTTTCCCCCAAGTATCCATCCAGACCAGTAATGAACTTCTCATTCTTCTTCTCAGGGGTATCGATAAGGGATAATCCATACTTCGGCAAAGTGTCGAACTCAGCAATATAGTCCGAGACTGCCCTACCATTCTGTTTAAGCTCCAAGAACTTCCTAAACAATTCCTATTTCTGAGTAGCTGGGATAAACTTGTCGCTAAAGCGAGCCTTAAACTGATCCCAAGTAACCTGATCCTCTGGAGCGGCTGTCTTAATAGCATTCCACCAATTCATCGCTCGCCCTTGCAGCTGACGAGACGCTAGCCTTCTCTTCATCGCATCCTCGATACCCAAGTCATCGAAGATACGATCACAGCTATCCAACCAATCCTGAACATCCGTGGCCGACTCCGTTCCGTGGAACGGCTTCCCACAAGGTTAGTGTAATCCTTGCACAGCTTGGCAAAATCGGCCCTAGGCGCCTGCACTATTGGACCACCACTATTATCGGCATTGGGAGCTGCCCCCTGCACATCCCTAAGCATTTCTCTCATGAGGTTAGTAAACATCGCCCTCATGTCAGCAGCATTCCCATTATTGGCTCCTCTACCAGCACCTCTTGCGTATCGGCTCATCGTTCAATCTGTAAAGAGGAAACGATTAACCATCTTCATAGTGGTGCTAGTGCAGTGCGACTTCATCCTTAGCTATACTAATAGTGTATATATATATATATAGCTTTTGAAAACCAAAGTAATCACAAATACGCACTGTCATATACATACTATCTCTCCCTAGTGTCTGTTCCTAGGTTAACTACGCAACCTAGAGCTCTGATACCAAATGTGACAGCCCGCCCCGCACCAACCGACATTTACTCCAAAAGTGCGCTGTACACATGTCCAGTTAGCATGGGACAGTCGTCAGAAGGAAAGGACGAAGGATCAACAAGGAACCTGTAGATTGTCTCACAGCGTATAGAACAAAATATAATAACAACATACTTGACATAAAACAGGTGAGACAGGGCATAATCTGAAAACCAACTATCATAGCAGGGGAAAATCCAAATACAGCTTATGTTCCACATCATTATTATTACAACTTTTCAAACTGTCTCAAAAGATAAAAGCAAGATAAAGTAGGTACACTACTAATGCCCAAGTAGTGACCACCAACGACCCATGGAGAATATTATATATATATATATATCATATGTGGAAGCCTCCTGCTCGCCTCCGAATCAGCTACTCGTGCATCACCAGCTAACCTGTCTCTAGTCTGCTTGTGAGAGCACCCAGAGTAATAAGAAGAGACATAAAACTCTAGGTCAGACAAAAATTCTGGTATGAGCGATAAGCAGCTAAACAGAACAATAACAGGTATACTAAACCATACCTGAACCTGGACCTGCAACCAAAGAGTTAGCACTACATACTGTACAACACTCTGAGGTGCCACTAAACAAATGGTGTAAAGATAACGGGGGTGGGGGTGTGCATGTTATAGTGATAGCAAACAATCAAGCATAGCATCCATCCTCACATCTCTCACTCAGTGTGTAAAGTATACGATATTCACCACTTCGATCACCCAACTTTGCTATGATCACTCTGCCCCATGAAATCACAACGGCTTCACTGCACTGATCCATAGCCACTAATCCGTCGCTATGTCCACTTTGCCCCGTGGAGTCGTACACACCCCACTGCACTGGCTCATAGCCTTACTAATCCTTTACTATGTCCACTCTGCCCCATCGAGTCACAACGGCTCCACTGCACTGGCTCATAGTCTTTCTACGATCACTTTTCCCCTTGAGTCATGATGACTCTACTGCACTGATATGTAGCCCGTCATTCCTTTTCAGTGGTGAATCGAAGTTATGAACGTCGACAACTCCTTAGCACACATCCCGTAGCAAAGCCCAACCATGAAGTAAACTCATTGTTTCCCAACTGGATCCTGAGCTCTAACTTCCATTTGGACCACCTTTGCATCTCGGGTTATTGGTCATCACCGGATCGGTTCAGATCCTCTGTCCTTCCTCTCTGTCGGTTCAGATCGGTCACTTCCAAGTGCTCCGGGTCGGATCGTGGCCTCCAAGTCCCTTTGTAGTACATCGGTTCAGTTCGGGTGCTCTCTGGCGGGTCGGGTCGGTGTACCCTTGCTCCATCGGTTCGGGTTTGGTTCCTGGTCTCCGATCCGATCCACTTTCCCTTCCTCTTCCATTCCGATCCCCTTCTCTTCCCTTCAGTCGATCTGATTCCTCCTTTTTTATCTCGATCCGATCCCAGTTCAACCATTGTGGCCTTCCTTTTTGCCATACTTTCCCTTGTGCCAAGCCTCGGTTCAGTTCGGTGAACCCTTGCCCAGTCCACTATCCGGTCCGAGCCCATCCCTCCGATCCAATCCGAAAACCTGCACCATTTTCTGCAACTTTTTCCAACGAGTGTTTTACGCCATTCGACGGCATTTTCGACCATTCTAACTATTCTAATCAATCACAAAGCATACCATACAGTCATAAAAACAAGTAGAAGTGACCTCAAACACCAAAACATAAATGTGATAGGTTGAAATGGATCAAACATAGCCAAAACCCCATATTTTCCCTTAAGCATGTTTAAGCGTAATTAATGATAGGATTAGCAAAACTTAACCGAATTAACCCAAGTTCATATCAGAGGTCTAAAACCTCATTTAAGAAATTATAAATATTTTTCCAAAATTTTATCACGTTTAAATTCGCTAATTAACAATAATTACCCTTAATTAACCATAATTATTGAGGAACTACGCAAATCACCCACCTTAGCCACAAATAAACCTTAGATCTAAAATAAATCTCTGTTTGGGCGCGAATAACAATGCAAATCAATAGCCTGAGTCTTGATTTAATGAAGATCTCCCTTGATTTGATGTAACAAAGCTTAATCCTTGATTAGAAAATGATTTGGAGGTGATGTAGAGGTCGGAGGCCATTTTTAGGGTTTCTAAGAGGTAAGTGGAGGCTAGAAAACTGAAATGGAATGAAACCCTAACTCTTTTCAGCGTCCCCATAACCCTAATCCCGAAATGGGTTATGGGCCCATTCACTAATTACCCTATTTGGCCTGATTAAGTAGTTTTCCACCTTCCAAACCTTATTTCAGCCATATCTCCCAAACGGCGAGTCCGTTTGGCTATTATGACCACTCTACGGAAAGTTAAACCATCAAACAAATCTAATGGAAGTGGTTTCAGGTCAAAATTCCTTCCCAATCAAAAGTTATGGCCGAAACAAGATCAGCTAGGGGCAAAACGGTCATTTAAAAATCGGTAAAAATCATGAACATGGGAAATGACCCCAGTGGTCGTTTCCCAAAGCCACATGACCGTAAGACTTCATATAAGAAAGAAAGAAATATTCTACGATCCTCCGATGCGTAGAATGTGGGTTGTTACAAAAACTTCTGAACTCCATAACTTCTTCATACGGAGTCCGATTCACACAAACTCGGACTTTATCTCAAGCAGAATTCCGAGATGAACACAATGGCATAACCCGTTTCACCCAATTCATCTTTTAAAAATTAAGTGTTCGTAGATTCATTAATTTTGATATTCACAGAAAATACGGGGTGTTACAATTACGACACACTCTCCTTAGCTACTCGCAAATGATGAAACCATGTTGCAAGATCTAACTGGGAAAATATCTTTGCACCATTCACTTGGTCGAACAAACTGTCTATATGCGGAAGAGGATACTTATTCTTCCTCATCAACTTGTTCAGCTCACGATAGTCCATACATCATCCATGGGAACTAACCTCCTTCGTGGCGAATATGACAGTCGCTCTCTACTCATATATACTTCTTCTAATAAACTCATTTCTCAAAAGGCCATTCACTTGCACCTTAAGCTCTTCTTTCTCCTTTGTTTCAATCTTTCTAAGAGGCATTACTATAGGTTTAGCATCTTTCATTGAACCGATACAGAACTCAATCTCTCTATGTGGCGTAAGTCCAATCATTTCCTCGAAGACGTACGGTATTCCCAAGCAATAGATACACTTAATAACTGATTGTGTGGAATATCAAGTGAATATAAAAAACTAACCATCACCTCATCATCAGGTAGACAGCCCAACATTACCCTCCGTACATTATTAGCTCTGATGGTTACCAAAGACCTCTCACAATCCACCACTATCCCACACTTTACAAACCAATCAACTCAAAGAATAATACCAAAACCAATAAATCCAAACACAACAATCACAATGAAAAGTACATCAATGACCCGAGAAGACCAATCTCCTCTTTATGTAATCTCCAAGTTCGAGATCCTCGAAGATGCACTTACAAGTATCGAGCCAATTATGAACCTTCATAGATGACTCTGTTCCTTGAAATGGTTTACAATCCAGATTGGTAAAATCTTTGTTAAGTTTAGCAAAGTCAGCTCTGGGAGCTTGCACCAGTGCACCGCTACTCTCGACAGCATCAAAAGAAACACCATAAGCACTCCTTGGCATGTATTTTATGATAGCAGTGAATATATCCTAAATATCAATATTATTAGCAATGTTAACTCCCGAGACCACTCCTTCCTCGGCTCCAAAAGTTCAGTTTCTAATAGTATTTCTTATTTGATGATTCATTGTTTAATCTGTAAAGAAGACAATTAGTGTAACACCCTGTGTATTCTGTAACAGTGAAATTCACAAATTAAAGTATAATAAATTTCAAATCAAAGAATTAAGGGAAATGGGATACGCCATTGCGTTCGTCTCGGAATTCTTCTTGAAATAGAGTACGAGTTTGCGTAAAACGGACTCCGTATGAGGGAGATATGGCTTCCGGAAGTTTCAGAACTCAGTTTAAAATTCAAACAGACCATAACAGCTCGGAAATCAGATTTAAAATTCAAAAATCGGGCCGGAATGGCCAGGGCGGGAACTTTCCCGCCCAAGACACCCAGGTCAACTGGGTAGTCGACCTGGGCTACCCAGGTCGACTGGGTAGTCGACCTGGGGCACCCAGGTCGACTATATAGTCGACCTGGGGGTCGACTAGGGGGTCGACCTGGCCCCTGAGCCAGGTCGAACCCAGCCTCCCTGGCTTGCCTGGTCTGTGGTTGGTCGATTTTCTGAGCCTTGCCTTGTCACTAGGGCTAGGTGTCAGCTCCTGGTTGGTCTCTCGTTCAAACGAACGGCTATTATTAAACCAAGCTCCATCGACGGTCCTAAATAACTCACAAACTCTATAAAAAGGACCTAAGACTCGCCCTAATTCATACAAATAAAAATGGAGATGAGACCGTCATGCTGCTGAGGAAAGACTAGGAATATCCGTCAGAAATTGAGAGACAATTAGGAGACAATTCGAAAGCTTAAAGAAACGTCAATTAAATCAAAACAACGCCTACAACAAAGGATATGATCTCCAAATTCAGAATTCAGATTCCTGAATTGAAGATTCATCATAAGTTGTAAGTAGAGTGCTATTCCGATGTGAATAAATAATTGTGTTTTGATTTGTGTAAAATGAGAAATAGAATTGTATTCGATTTGTGGTGATAATAATCTATATTTGTATGATGCTTTGATTCTAAACGATTTGGAAATGTTGTGGTATAACGATTGGGTATTTGCAAGTATATGATTCATGTTAACGACCATATGTTGTGGTAGTTTATTTGGGATTCATGCAAGTATATGATTCACCATTATGCCAATATGATGTACATACTTTTATGATCACTTTTAGTGTGTAATTGGATTCAACTAAGTACTATGGTTTATATGAATTGGCATCGTGATTCAAGTGTAAAACCATACTTTTGTATTACAGACAAAAGTAAGCATCTTTATGAACATGACTAAACTATGTTTGGTGTTATGCCTAGTAGAAAACATGTTTTAGGCCTAGGTTTTTATCAAAATTATATGGTGATATATGTGACACATAATTAAGTTAGATTTACATTCCAACTGCAAGTTTACATGAATAGATTAAAAACCGTGATTCATGTTTAGGTATGTTTATGCCATGATTATATGAATAGAATGGTTCATGTTTAGGGATGTTTATGCTATGATTATATGAATAGAATGATTCATGTTTAAGTATGTCTATGTCATGATTATATGCTATTACAATGCAAGTTCACATATGCCTAATTCATGTTAATTAGATCATTATGTTGCAGGTTCATGCGTTCACACTCCCCTTTTATGTTGCCTAGAATATATAAACACCATGTTTTAAGCCTCCCCTTTTTCATGTGGCTAAGTTGGGTTTAAATATTAAACCCAACATATGTTATATTTTAGCGAATGTATAAAAACGGGGGTAATGACGTTTGGGTTAAAATATAAAAACATATGTGTTGGCATGTTAGACGCATGCCAATGACCTTGAAAAACAATTAAGTGGTATAAATTAATTTTACCCAATAAAGATGAATTTGAATAATGGGTCGCAAATATTTACATATAAAAAGGAAAGAGACAAAATATGTAAATTTAGAAAATACGAGGTGTTTAACCCGAGGTTGGATTGAGTTGTGATGTAAACCTGCCCGGAACCGCCCGACTGTCCAGTAGTCACAACAATACCTATCCAATGTGGGTGGTTAAACACGGAGCCCAATAAGGACCCGAGGTTAGACTGAGTTGTGGCGTAAGACTGCCCGGACCCAACCGGCAACAAGCAGCCACAACAATACCTGTCTAATGTGAGAGGTCGAGGCTTTAATAAGACAATTAAGGCTGAGTCAGGATTGATAGGATTAAGTAAATTGAATTAATACTTGATCAAAATGGAACATGCTAAAACTATACCGACTGATTTGGGGTTAGGTTTACCAAACACATAACCAACTTAGCATGTTAGCTAGAAATAAAAAACCTAGTAGCGGGGGACCCTTTTCAGCGGTAACCCTACAAGGTGTATCAGGATACCCTGAACTAGGCAGGGTGGGGCACGATTACTGGGCTGACCGTAAGAGGTTAAATCGACGGCGGAGGTGCAGCAGTGTAGGTTCTAACGGGGTGCGGGCGTGCACACACTCCGGCGCAGAAAAATAAGGCACTGGGCACCAGTAGCATACCTGTGCATTCTAGGATTGTGTCGGGCCGCCACCATGGGACTTGATACACCCCATGGTGGGACCAGCATAGGTAACTACAACATTGGGGGTCGTAAGACACATGTAACTATGCGAGTAGGAGCCGATCATTAAAAACGAATCACTTCACCCTAATTATGGGGTGCCTGTTGGGAACTAGTTTATATGGATGCAGAGATTAATATGGGGTACGATAAGTACATTCGACTCTAGACAACTTAACCTAGTTTATAGTACTTTTCCCATTTCCAGTTTATACTTATCATGCCCAGTTCTTTATTCATAGACTGAATAGTCCTATACTTACTCAGGCTTTATGTCTGACTCTACTTTTCTTTCGTCTTCTTTTCTTTCGTTCCCCCCCCCCCCCCAGGTCCATAGGGAGGGAATACCGCAGCTTGACCAGTTTTCACATCCAGCTTAAAGAGAAAGAATGTATTGCTTGGATCTTTTTCGTTTGGACTATGGCTTTGGACAGCAATTATGGGACTTATGCAGTTTATTTATGTTTTTATGCTTCTTTAAATAATGTAATCAAGACAGTTATGGAGGTGTTATGTTTTTGGAAGTATTGTAAGACATATTATGACATGGTTTGTGTAACATGTATTTTGTTGAAATAAAAATTGCTGTTGTTTTCCGCTGTTCAAAAATATGTGTTCTTATATCTGTCTTGTGTATCTGTGACTTATACTTATAAACCTCCACCAAATTTAGGGCATTCCCGTTGAGAGTGACCCTAACGAAGGTGGGGTGTTTCAATTAGCTTCATTTCCAAGGAATCATACTTAGGAGGGTGTGTGTGCAGTGTGACTTCATCCTTAAGTATATAATAAAAAAATAAGTACAATTTTGAAAACCAAAATATATCATAAATACATGCTCTCGTATAAGTAATCCCTCTCCTCAGGTGTTTCCACTTAGGTTATACTACGCAACCCTAGCTCTAATACCAAATGTGATAACCACCCTACATGTCTAACGCCCAATAAATGCATTGTGACAGTGCCTGACCAATGTAAGACGATCATCAAGATCGAACCAAGATAAATAAACCAGAAAACCATAGTATATCTCACAACACAAGGAAAAAAGTATAATAGTAACATAGCATATATAAAAAAGAGGAGATAGTAGATAGTTAATAATGAACCAATAACATCAAAGTAGTAGATCCAGAATATAGCATAATAATAGTAGAGTCATACATGGGGATAACTCAGAATAAATTATCTCTATGTAAACACTACTATGCCCTAAAGTAGTGAACAATGGAAGTAAACACGGTATAAGTATATAAATACTATGCAGAATAGCCTCTACTCCTCTTCCAATCAGCTACCTATGCACACCTAACCTGCCTCTAGTTTGTCCATTAAAGAGCACCCAGACTCCAGGGTAATAAGAAGCAATTCATATAACTCCAAATCAGATAAAGTCCGGTGTGAGCAATAGTATCTCAATTACTAATAAAGTATTACATAAGGCATGAAGGTTCATACCTGACCTATCCCCGCACCCAAAGAGTAAGTATATGTAATAATGTACTATGCTATAAGGTCGCTATATTGTAAAGTGTGAATAGATGTGTGCTTAAGGCGTAATAGCAAACAATCAAGCATAACATCCATACTCACATCCACTCTATTGGAGAATGGGAAGTTGATGATGTTTTAATGAAAAAAACCTTGTTTCAATCATTATCATTATTGATTATAAATATATACTAACACTTTTATCCAGAATATATATATATATATATATATATATATGTATGCAGCATTTATATGTAGATAATAGATATTAAAGACTGTACATATAAGAGATTCAAGATTTCAAGGAAGAATCAAGACTCATGAGCATCAAGATATCAAGAGTTCAAGAGTCTAATACTATTAGGGTAATAGAGTCTAGATATTATGTAAACTCTGAATAGCACTCAAACTTTGTTTTCAAATTATCTCTATTCAAATTGATTTTAAACTATTTTTAAATTGATTTCAAACTCCTCTCAAAATGATTTTTAATCATCCAAGGATTTCAAATTATGATTTCAAATATATATTTCCTAAGTTATAAGTTTCTTATTTTTATAGTTTTATATATTAAATAATTGATATAAATATTTTATATATTGAGTTTATATTTGATTATAATTTCAAATATTCTTAATTAACTTTAAGTTTTCATTATACCTTTTATGTTTATATAGTTTGTATATATCTCTTTATAAATTTCTATATGCATATATATATATATATATATATATATATATATTCATAATCATATTAAATAGTTTTTATATCATTTATATATATAGGTTTTAATTATATGTTTAAATCATTGTTTATTATGTTTTTATACTTGAAAAATAATATTTTAACAACTAGTTTTATTTCAGAAATTTCCAGGATAAATATTAGTTTAAATACTTTAAAAATCATTTAAAAATAAATGTAAAGGGTGTATGTCGACATACACCTTTATGTATGTCAACATATAACTGTAATATTTTTTAATTTTAAAAGTTGTGTCTTTTCATTTTTGAAACGTTTCAGAAACAGTTACATCTTTTTGAACACTATTAAAAACCCTTAAATTTGAATTCTGTATAGCATATCATCATCTTATTCATCCGTTAACATACCACCATTATTATTCTCAAAATTCCACGTTTATACACTTATACTCTGCCGATTTTATGAAAAATTATATCATTCTTCTTCTATTTTTTTTCTTTATCAAATACTCTCTGTTTGGAAGTGCTACTCAAGAGTTCTAGGGCAACTGTAATAATAAAGAGTGTGTAAAGGTGTGGGCGTGTTCCTTGTAGCCCGTGAAATCAATGAAAGGATGGGTGTTAACTTTATAACCCGTGAAATCAAGGGTGTTGTAATTGGATATTAATATAAATAAAATACTACACAATCCAGCGTTGTGCAGGACTGGACGTAGGAGCAATCCGAGCTAGTACAAAATTCGATGTGTTCTTTCCTTTTGTACACTTTACTTTTGTTTATATTTGAATCAGTGATCATTTCTGTTATAATATTCATTATTTGATTAATATAGTAGTTCAAATAATCGATAATTGGTTAAGATATCTATAAATTCTTTAAAACAATATTCATCCCCCTCTAGTGTTATTTTTGTTGTATGATCCTTGATCCTCAACCCTAACAATTGGTATCAGAGCATAGGTTTTCAAAATTTCATCATTTGAATTTTGAAAATATTAAATGGAAAATTTTGAAATGATTTATAACAGTATTTTAAATTCATTCAGTGCATCAGTATTAGATGAGTCTGCATTCTATTCTATTGAAAAATCAAGTTATTTAATGAATTATTGTTCAATACAAGAAAGATGTGTTACATGGCTGTTAAAATTTCAAATCTTAATGGTCAAATGGTAGAAATCAAAAAGGATAAATGGATATTGGATAGTGGTTGTTCAAGACATATGAAGGGAAATCCAAAAGTACTAAACAATCTAGTATTTGAAGACGGAGGAATGGTCAATTTCGATGATAATTCTAAGGATATGTGGTTGGCATCGACAATGTCGATAATTCTGGAACTCCTGCTATTTCTGATGTTTTATTAGTTAGGAATTTAAAACATAACTTAATAAGTATAAGGCAACTATTTAATAAAGGCTATAAAATCAAATTCGAAACAGATAAATGTTTTATAGAAGATAAAAACTCAAAAATAATATTCGAAGGAGATAGAAAGAAAAATATCTATGTACTAAGTATGAAAATTTCTTATGATAATTTATGTTTTATGGCCAATACAAGTGACCCTTTGATTTGAAATAAGAGATTCAGTCATATAACTTTTAAACATATTTTTAAAATTTCAAAATTAGAATCAATTAGAGGTTTAACTAAAATGAATCTTAAAGTAAACAATTTATGTGACGCTTGTCAATTTGGAAAATTGAAAAGAAGTTCATTTAAATTAAAAGAAGAAATTACAACCTCAAAACTGTTAGAATTAATTCACATAAGTCTATTCGGTCCATCCCAAATACAATCAGTAAATCATAATAGATATGTTTATATAATAATTGCTGATTTCTCTAGATTCACTTGGACATTGTTTCTTAAAATAAAAGTGATGCTTTTGATCAATTAGAAACCTTTGCTACAAGAATTCAAAATTTATTATCTTTAAAAAATTAAAACAATATGTAATGATCACAATGGAGAGTTTGAAAATGAAATTTTGTAAAAAAAAGGGGATAAATCATAATTTTTCTTTCCCTAGAACTCCTCAATAGAAACGAGTAGTTGAACGTTAAAATAGTTCAATTCAAGAATGTGCGAGAACCATTTTATAAGATAGTAACTTACCAAGAAAATTTGGGTCTAAAGCAGTTGCAACAGCTTGTTATATATTAAATAGAATTTTAGTAGGACCCTTAACTTATAAAACACCATATTAAATTTTATATAATAAGAAACCAAAAGTATCATATTTTAAAGTATTTGGAAATAAATGTCTTATTTTTAACACTAAAGAAAATTCAAACAAATTTGATTCTAAATCTGATAAAGGAATATTCATTGGATATTCAGAAAGAAATAAAGCATATAAAGTTTTTAATTTAAGAACTAATACTATAGAAGAGACATTAAATGTATTAGTTGATGAAAATTATAAGAATATAACACAACATAATGAAGATGAATGTGAAAATGAGATCGATGAAATAAATAATGAAATTAATCAAAAAAAAACAGTTAGACTTCTAAGACACCATCCTGCAAAAATTATTTTAGGGGATATTGAATTTTTCGTTAACACTAGGAACCAATTAAATAGTATGAGTAATTTATCTTTTATCTCAACTATTGAACATAAGAATCCAAAGGAAACATCATCCGATGATTCATGGATCCTTGTTATGCAAGAGTGATTGAATCAATTTACCAGGAATGATGTATGGAAACTTGTTCGTAGACCAGAGCATAAGACTGTAATTGGAACTAAATGGATTTATAAAAATAAAATGAATGAACTCGGTAAGGTCATAAGAAATAAAGCTCGATTAGTTGCACAAGGATATAGACAAGAAGAAGGAATAAATTATGATGAAACCTTTGCTCCTATAGGAAGATTAGAAGCAATTAGAATTTTACTAGCCTTCGCTAGTCATAATAATTTCAAACCATTTCAAATGGATGTTAAAAGTGCCTTTTTAAATGGATATGTTAAAGGAGACGTATATGTAGAACAACCTCCTCTTTTTTAAGATGAAAAATTTCCAAACCATGTATATAAATTAAAAAAATCATTATACGACTTAAAACAAGCTCCTAGAGCGTGGTATGATAGGCTAAGAACTTATTTATTACAATCTAACTTCGAAATTGGTAAGGTAGATAATACACTTTTCATTAAAAGAAATAAAGACGATATTCAATTATTACAAATTTGCATTGATGATATAATTTTTGGATCAACAAATAATAAAATGAATAAAGAATTCTGAGATATTGTGACACGAGAATTTGAGATGAGTCATATGGGTGAACTTAGGCATGAAAATAAGACAATTAAAGAATGGAATATTTATTAATCAAGAAAAATACGCTGGAGATTTAATTAATAAATATATTTTAACTGCAAATAATGGAAGACCTACACCTATGGCAACTAATATAGCCCTAAGTAAAGACGATGTGTCAAAAAATGTCGATCAAAAATTATATAGAGGAATGATAGGATTGTTATTGTATATAACCGTTAGTAGACCAAATATAATGCATAGCGTATATCAATCACAACATAAAGAAACTCAATTAAAGGCCATAAATTGTATTCTAAGATATGTAAAACAAACATTAAATTTTGGATTATTTTACCTTAAAAATGATTTGTTTGATTTAATATCCTATTGTGACACTGAATATGCGGGATGTAAATCAGATCATAAAAGCACTAGTGAAACGTGTCACTTCTTAGGTCATTCCCTTGTCTCCTAGTTTAGTATAAAGAAAAATACATTATCTTTACCAACAACTGAAGCAGAATATATACTTGCTGCTTAGGCATGTTCTCAAGTAATATATATGCAACAAACTCTAACGAATTTCAGATTAAATATAAAAATCCTTTTTGAAATAAAAGATAATTGTAAAACTAACCCACACAAAAATATAGATGGTTTTTACCTTACGATAAACCAAAACATTCTTTAAAATCAATGTTTTTCTAATATTATAATACTGCCTAAAACAAGTAAATAACAATCTAGCAAAACGCTTGCATCTCACGCTCTACATACATAGTATACAATCAAAACTGCGGGCTCTTATTAAAGGATGGAGTCCAACTGGCAAGGTATGGGACTACCTTTCGATAGTGTATCTCCAGTGAGGAATGCACAAGGTTCAACAAGAACATCTTGCAACCCAGGAAAAACATGATCGACCCGTCACTGCGCTTGAGAGTGCCGAATGTATTGTCACCGACGATTGGGATCAGCAACCGTTCCAAAGCAGCAACAACGATAAGATAAAAAAGCAAAAGGATTTTCTCTAGATCAGGTGACAATACACCCTACTTGGGTGCGACCTACTTAGCCATGCGACCTACCAGATTTTATACCACTTCCCGGTTTTAAGGCTTGAGGTTATGATTACTTACCTTTTATTGATAGCACAATCACTTTGAACGCAACATTGTCAGATCCATTAATCACTAATTGATTTGCACAAAGATATTCTGGATATTATGCTAAGAGATTAAATTCTCCACCACCAGATGTTTATCTGTATAGACCAACATATGCGATCATTATGAAATACTCTATCAGACATTCATCCATACATGTTCGTTCTGGGATTGAACGAAACCGAAGGCACAATTTTCATTAATCCATTTTAGGAAATTTCTACCTACGATTAATAGAAAAAGCCCTTGCACTTTACTCCATCTTCAATTGACTTCATATAATCTGATTCGCAATGCTACTGCCAGTAAGGAGTGGTTCCCGGATAATAATCCAACCGGTCTCTCCATATTAACAACGATATTGGCCAATACTTTGATAATCAGTTATTTAAATATCAAAGAAAAACAAACATTCATCCAAAGCATCAGACAATCACTATGCCCCTTAATTAATATTTCATTAATTAAATCACTTCTCTATTTCCTTATCAATATTTGTTAACCCAATATTTTCAAAAATCATCTTGGCCTCTTATGCTATTAGGGAAAAAATATTCATATATCACCTTCTTTTATATTCTATACTTAGAAAATATCTTTTATTTATAACTGAAAAACATTCCAATTACTTATCTCTTTCCCAAACTCATTTATTTCTATACTTCGGAAATATTTATTTTATATTTCCAAAATTCTACTTACTTGGGTTAAAAACGAATGTTGTGCAAAACATCGTTACAACAACCCAAAATACTGTATTCAACCAAATCTTATTTAAACATTGATCTTTGAGACTGAATCTTTCTATTTATCGGTTAATAATGAAACCAATCAAGTTGGGGTATAATTACCACTCAGACCTTGACTAAATAACATTCTTAACTTAAATACAGACAAAACTACTTATCTCGAATAATCAACATCACGTAAAACCAATTATCCATTTTTTATTTAACGTGTATACGTTTCTCATTCTATTCTTACCAGATTTAAATTTATAGATTTTCTTTTTGTTTATTATATTCTATTTTAAGTTTATTTCCTTATCGAATTCTATATATATTGATTTATAGTTATCAATTTTCTTAAAAATATTCTAACTCCTTAAACTTTTAGAAAAAATCGTCAGCACCTCCTTTGTACCGATCACTAGGTCAAATCCCAACTCGCCACTTTATGTCCTTTCCATTCAAAAAGAAAATCAAAAAGTCAAGCGCTTGCCCAATAGGCTCATAAAATCTCATATGGAATTTAAACATGTACCTTTTTGTTGGTTAGTCAAATTTTAATCTTCATTTTCTTCATTCCATACCTATTTAACATATATACATCCATTCTAAATTTATTCCAACTCAGTCCAATCATTTTTAACTCAATTCCCTAATTTATTCTTTAATTAGCGCTTTTTCCTATTCCACATTTTAATTGAATATATTACGTTCATTTATATATATATATATATCTATATATTAGCTTATAAACCAATCGAATGCCCTTTCCAATTCAAGTTTCATATTCGATTTTGAATATGAATTCACAAATCCAGGTTACTTATCCAAAGTCCAATTCCGATACAAAATTCCACTAACTAATTATTCTTCAAATTAGTTAATTTTATTCAATAATTAAACGTATGATTTTTGTTTCAAAAATCAATTCGTTTACTCCACTTGAGTTTATATTTATTATAACTCAAATCTAGATTTTTCTAATGGAAATTCGAAATTTGTTTACTCAAAATGCTTTTATTAATTTAAATAAACCGTTATGGTTCAATAATTATTATAGCGCAATTTTAATGGAAATTTGATTTTGGCACAACTCAAAATCTATAAGAGGAAACTGATATTTTTCTCTTCCATTGAGAAACTATTATTCAGTCGGTCCTGAAGATTCTTGTTTCAAAGAATTCCGACTTAAATTGAGTTCTATATACTCAATTGAAGTTCGAAACATTAATTTGCGAACTACTGCGCCTTGGCGAGTTCGTCTTAATTAAATTTGAATATAAATATTTAAACTTTGTTTATTAATATATTTCACTTCCATTCTTTTATATTTTAAAATATAAATTAATCTGGTTTTCCAAACCCCGCTTAATATTTTTGATTATTCCTAATCGTCGATTTTCCATAATTAAGTTATAACTTATTTGCAACTTAATCTTATATATTAAATTCTAATTCATTTGGTAATAATTTATTTTATAAAATTCAATATAATCGAATTCCAATTTTAAATCCCTTGGATTATCTCAATTCAATTTTTATTCCGAATCCAGTAATAAAATCTATCGTTTCCTTTTCAAAACTTTTCCAATCCCTTTTTAAATTCATACTTGAATTTAAAATTCTGAATTTATCTAATGATAATTTTCTACCTTTATTTTTAAACTCCATTAATAAATTTAACTTCGTTGTTTTATATATTAAAACAAGTTTCCATTTCAAATCCATTTGAAACCCAATCTTATTCTCGATTATTTTATTGATTATAACATATATATATATATATATATATATATATAAACAGTGAATCTACTTTCTTATTTAAATTTAAACTTCTATTTAATACAATCCTAATATCTTTTCTGAAATTATTTTATTTAAATAAATTTGTTATAATTGAATTCAAATCATAAATCCATACAGATTTATTTTAATTCAATTTACATTTTGAACATTAGAATTGATTTCATCATTTCTTTTTGGAACTAATTTCAATTCCTCTTTTTAAATTCACATCTGAATTTACATTCCCTATATTATCCAATAGAAATTATTATATTTCTTTCATAAATACCATTTATAAATTCATTTCAATTCCCCGCATTATCAAATGAAAATTATTCCATTTCATTTAATGACATAGTTTATAAATTCGCTACTTGTTTTTATTATTCAGAACAGGTTAATATTTCCTAGCCCATTCGAAATTTAAATCTATTTTAGAAAACTAGTTTTTTCCTTTTTAAATCTCAAAATCCCTTTTTCGAAATTTTTATATATCAATATTAGGGTCAGTGATATTCAAACATCCAAAACACCCAATTATCAATCACAGGTTTTCTAACACATCATATATGATAATATATATGAAAATAAATAAATAATAATTTTTTTGAGGAATCTAGTTGGATCCCTCCAACCTGTTTTCTTACACCCACAGATATTAGCCAACATAAATAATACCCATCCTGCTTCAAGGTTGGAGATCGCGGTATAGAAGGTCATCTACTATAACGTATTGCGGGGGCACATAGGGTCATCCGCTAATGATACCATGGGCACCCTCTAATGGTACTGTAGGAAATATCCAACCACAATATATAACATCCACAACCACCAAGCCTATATAACTAATATATATATATATATATAATAGCAATCCATTTGATTGTACCAAATCAATTCATCTAATCAACCAATAATTATTTCTAACTGCTCAAAATAATTTCAAATCATATAAATTTGAGTGAGATTTACTCACGTTGGTTTTATTCGTAATTTATTCCAATCAAAATTCCATTGCGTGCTTGATGACAATACGAATCTGACAAGAACCGTCTCGTTCAAATCTTCCTTGACGAACAAATTAAAGATTTTACAAGTTTGAATATACTTTATAAAATCAAAACAAAATTAGCAAATATAGTTCTCTATCTTAACTAAATAATATACCTTAATCCAGTTATTCTCCTATTAAAAATCGAATGAGTTAGCCTTCCAAGCTCATCACGTTCTACGATTTTACAGTACCCTAATGTCGAGCTTTATATTAAACCCAGTTTTGCTCTAACTTGAAGAAACAACAACCCTAAAAATATAGTGACTTGCTCGTTGAAGCAGTGTTGAACGTGACACTTAAGATATTCGGAATCCCACTGCCTCGAACCCAAATATGCAATCTAACCCCAAATAGAAATCGAGTTGCCTCTCTCCTACATGTCTTGACATCGCACATTCCCAAAAACCAACAATGCTTTCCAGAAAATCAGATCGAGCTTCTCCTTCACATAGATCAAGCCCTAATTCATGGTTCGAATTCGAACCTTTCTAGTGACATCGCACGCGATTACTTCGAAATCGGATTCAGATACCATTTCTAGTGTGCACGTACTCGATTTTGATTTGTTCTTTTTGAAGGATTAAAGAAATAGAAATTGTGGGATTTGATTTGTTATTTTCTAAGAAACAAAATTGAAAGGGAGGAAAAGAGCATGGGTTTACGTGCGATTTCGATTGGAAGCTCTCCATTTTCTATTGTGGGCCTTTGATTAGAAAAAACTATGAAGGAGGAGCGTTATTTTTATATATGAAGCTTTTGTTGTGGTCACATATAAATAGGTGTAGAGAAGGAAACTAATGTACAATTGCTTTTAAAAGATGTCGGCTTCAAGTACATGTTTATTAAATTCGATTTGATTTATATTTAGTTCAATTTGATTTAAAAGATATTTTTATTTTACCTAAATTGATTGCGATTTGATTTCGAGCTTATCCAAAAAAAAAAAAAAAAATGGAGTTTATAACGTGTCATCTCAAAATGCTATTTTAATGCAACAACCAACATTACAAGGTTGTAATGCTATTCCGAACTCAACGGGACAGTTTTTGAAATTTAGTCTGAACATATATATATATATATATATATATAACCATATTAAATCGATATAATATAAATTAAATTCATAAATAATTAATTCCTTGATAATAAATTATTATTATAATAGTATATATTCCAAATAGAATTTATATTGATCGTCTGAATCATTTCGATTCAGTTTTAACTCCAAATCCAATTAACTGGTCGTTTTCATATTACCATAATTCGATACATTCGAAATTTAATCATATTCGATTATTTAATCGATAAAATCAATATAAAATCCATTTATATTCTCTAACTCAACATTTAAAAAAAATTAAATGATAAAATAAGTTGAAAAAAAATTGGGTCGTTACATTCTTCCCCTATCCCTAAAAGAATTTCATCCCCGAAATTACTAAGGTAGGAAAAATGCTACAAACCCATTAACTTTTCATAAACTCACTTATGTTGAAACTCAACTCTTTTTATTTCAACAAATCTAATTCTAACCAAACCTTTGGCTTCCATTTATATGGCACAACATATATGCTTGCATTCATTTCATCTGAATGATTTACAATATATTCACATCCAATTCATATTCTATTCATATGCATTCAAATTAACTCAAATTGATTCTAATCAATTTATTTACTTCAATCCATTTAACTTGCTTAAGTTAAATTTTAATTCTAGAATTCAAATACCTGGTTTTTTTAATTTCAAGTCCTTTTGAAATCACATAAATATATACACATATATTCACAACCATCTCAAATTCAAAACATTTGAATTTTCCAAAACAACTTGTTTTCTTTCAAACAAATTTCCATCAATAACTTTTCTAATGTCGCAATCCATCACTTAGAACTCAAAAATGAACACCGATGATGCTACAGTCATCATCAGAATGATTTTCCAGCTACCAAAGTGAGTTCAGTGCTTTGACAATTTCAAAATCCATTCAAAACGTTTTTATTTGAAAATCCTCCCAAAACAAAGCTATATCATTTTAATATACTTCAGAAAATAATTTCCAACTTTCCGAGCGTTGAATTCCAAATTGTGACTTAAATTCAATTTCCAGTTTATTTCATTTGTATATTTCATTCAAACACAAACTCTATTTTGTTATATATAACCATTCCAATTTTAAAATCTCATTGGATAATAATAATAATAATAACAACCAACACATCCATATACTATAATAATTTCAGAAAAATTTTCATTTTCTATCAAAATTAGAATTTTGGGTAAAATTATTTCATTTACCCACTTTAAAACCATACCGTGTTCAATTGCTCTGCTCAAGTGTTTATAAACACTTATTGATGTTATGGTGTCCCACGATTCGACTAGAATCCATAAGCCACCCAACAGACAAGGCAATACAACATAAAACAATTTTTTAATCAATTAACAAATACGCGCTCTCATATATACACTCAACTCATTTTGGGATAATACAGATCCTATCTCTTATGAGTAAACCGCCATAAAAGCCTAAGTGTTTGCCCAACTAAGCTCTGATACCACTGTAACGAACCGACATTTTTCCGATCCTGATTATCGATACAAATACCATATTGACTAACCAAACACCAAAAATTACTGGATCATTAATAGAAAGAAGTTAGAAGATGAGAAACAGAAAGAAAGAAAATTAGAATAAAAGAAAATAGATAGGAGACAGAACTGAACAACACAGAATCTCACATCGCAGCGGAATAAAATATAATACATATAACAACTTTTGAAATACAAAAATTTTACCGTATATACATTTCATCATCAAAGTAAAACATTTGTTCATTACATATATAAAACCGCAGAATAAACTCTATATATATCTAACACCGAAGCCCCCAGCTTCAAGGTTTCTCCAAGGATATCTGAAAATACCTGAACTACTTGACTGCCCATGCAAATTTGGACACCAAAGAGTTTAGGGTAAAGCAAAACAAAATAAACTCTGGGCCCGTAATGGGACTGGTGTGAGTAAACTCCAATCATTGGTTTAACTTTTTAGAATCCTTTTCGAAAGAAAAGATAATCGTAAGACGAATCCACACATAAATACGGATTTTTTTTTGCCTTACGATAGCCCAAAACATTCTTTAAAATCAATATTTTTTTAATAATTTAATAATGTCTAAAACAAGTAAATAACAATCAAGCAGAACGCTTGCATCTCATGCTCTACATACATAGTATATAATCAAAAACACGGGCTTTTGTTGGAGAATGGATTCCAACTGGAAAGGTATGGGACCACCTTCCGGCAATGTATCTCTAGAAAGGAATATACCAGGTTCAACAATAATATCTTGCAACCCAGGCTAAACGTGACCGGCGCCTCACTTTGCTTAAGGATACCGAATGTATTGTTACCAACGGCTAGGATCATCAACTGTTCCAAAGCAAAACAGCGATAAGATAAAGAAGCAAAATGATTTTCTTTAAATCGTGTGACAATACACCCTACTTGTGTATGACCCACTTAGCCATGCGATCTACCCGATTTAATACCATTTATCGGTCGCTAGGCTTGAGGTTACGATTACCTACCGTTTATTGATAGCACAATCGCTTTGAATGCCACGTTATCAGATCAGTTAATCACTAATTGATTTGCACAATGATATTCTGGATATTATGCGAAGAGAATAATTTCTCCGCAACCAGATGTATATTTATCCAGACCAACATATGCGATCATTGGAAATAATTCATCATACATTCGTCCATACAGGTTCGTTCTGGGACTGAACAAAACTAAAGGCACAATTTTCATTAACCCGTCTTAGGCAATTTCTACCTAGGATTAACAAAAAAAGCCCTTACACTTTACTCCGTCTTCAATTGTCTTTATATAATCTGATTCGCAACGCTACTGGCAAAACGGAGTGGTTATCGGATAATAATCCAACCGATCTCTTCCCTATTGATAACGATACTGGCCAATACTTCGATAGTCGGTTATTTAACTATCGAAGAAAAACAAGCATTCATCCAAAGCATCAAATAATCACTGGGCCCTATAATTAATATTTCATTAGTCAAATCACTTCTCCATTTCCTTATCAATATTTGTTAACCTAATATTTTCAATGATCATCTTGGCCTCTTACGCTATTGGGAAAAACTTTTTCATATATTACCTTCTTTTATTTTGTATACTTAGAAAATATCTGTTATTTATAATTGGAAAAGATTCCAATTTCCCGAACACATTTATTTATATACTTTGGAAATATTTATTTTTATATTTCCAAAATTCCACTTACTTGGGTTAAAACGAATGTTGTGTAAAACATTGTTGCAACAACCCAAAATACTGCATTCAACTAAGTCATATTTAAACATTGATCTTCGAGACTGAATCATTCTAGCTATCGGCTAATAATGAAATCAATCAAGTTGGGGTGTAATTACCTCTCAGACCTTGACTAAATAACATTCTTAACTTCAAATCGGAAAAGACCACTTATCTCGAATAATCATCATCATATAAGACCAGTTATCCATTTTTAAATTTATCGCGTATACGTTTCTCTTTCTATTCTTAACAAATTTAAATTTATAGATTTTTTTTATTTATTATATTCAATTCTAAGTTCATTTACTTATGGAATTCTATATATATTGATAAATTGATTTCTAGTTATCAACTTTCTTAAAAATATTCTAACTCCTTAAATTTCCGAGAAAATTCGTCAGCACCTCCTTTGAACCGGTCAATAGCTCAAACCTCAATTCATCTCTCTAGACCCTTTCCATTCAAAAAGAAAATCAAAAAGTCAAGCGCTTGCCCAATAGGCTCATAAAATCTCATATGGAATTTAAACATGTACCTTTTTGTTGGGTAGTCAAATTTTAATCTTCATTCTCTTCATTCCATAACTATTTAACATATATACATCCATTCTAAATTTATTCCAACTCAATCCAATTATTTTTAACCCAATTCGCTAATTTATTCTTTAATTAGCTCTTTTTCCTGTTCCACATTTTAATTGAACATATTACGCTCATATATATATATTAATTAATTAGATTATAAACCAATCGAATGCCATTTCCAATTCAAGTTTCATATTGGATTTTGAATATGAATTCACAAATCCAGTTTACTTATCCAAAGTCCAATTCCGATTCAAAATTCCACTAACTAATTATTCTTCAAATTAGTTAATTTTATTCAATAATTAAACATATGATTTTTGTTTCAAAAATCAATTCATTTACTCCACCTGAGTTCATATTTATTATATAACTCAAATCTGAATTTTTCTAATGGAAATTCAAATTTAATTTACTCAAAATGCTTTTATTAATTTAAATAAAGCATTATGGTTCAATAATGATTATAGTGTTGTTTTTCTAGAAATTTGATTTTGACATAACTCAAAATCTATTAGATGAAACTGATATTTATCTCTTCCATTGAAAAACTATTATTTAGTCGGTCCTGACGATTCTTGGCTCAAAGAATTCCGACTTAAATTGAGTTCTATATACTCAATTGAAGTTCGAAACGTTAACTTGCGAACTACTGCGCCTCGGCGAGTTCGTCTTAATTATATTTGAATATAAATATTTAATATTCATTTATTAATAAATTTCACTTCCATTCTTTTATGTTTTTAAATATAAATTAATCTGGTTTTCCAAATCCCGCTTAATATTTTCGATTATTCCTGATCGTCGATTTTCCATAATTAAGTTACAAATTATTTGCAACTTAATCTTATATATTAAATTCTAATTCATTTGGGAATAAATTATTTTATAAAATTCAATATAATCGAATTCCAATTTTAAATCCCTTGGATTATCTCAATTCAATTTTTATTCTGAATCCAGTAATAAAATCTACAGTTTCCTTTTCGAAACGTTTTCCAATTCCTTTTTAAATTCAAACTTGAATTTAAAATTCCGAATTTATCTAATGGTAATTTTCTACCTTTATTTATAAACGTCGTTTATAAATTTAACTTCCTTGTTTTATATATTAAAACAAGTTTCCATTTCAAATCCATTTGAAACCCAATCTTATTCTCGAATATTTTACTGATTATAACTTATATATTTATAGTGAATCTACTTTCTTATTTAAATTTAAACTTCTATTTAATGCAATCCTAATATCTTTTTTGAAATTATTTTATTTAAATAAATTTGTTCTAATTGAATTCAAATCATAAATCCATACAGATTTATTTTAATTCAATTTACATTTTGAACATTAGAATTAATTTCACCCTTTCTTTTTGGAACTAATTTCAACTCCTCTTTTTAAATTCACATCTGAATTTACATTCCCTATATTATCCAATAGAAATTATTACATTTCATTTATAAATTCATTTCAATTCCCTGCTTTATCAAATGAAAATTACTACATTTCATTTATAGACATAGTTTATATATTTGCTACTTGTTTTTATTATTCAAAACTGGTTAATATTTCCTAGCCCATTCGAAATTCAAACCTATTTTTAGAAAACTACATTTTTATTTTTAAATCTCAAAATCCCTTTTTCGAAATTTTTATATATAAATATTAGGGTCAGTGATATTCAAACATCCAAAACACCCAATTATCAATCACAGGTTTTCTAACACATCGTATATGATGATATATATATGAAAACAAATTGTTGGCTAGCTTTCTGGCCAAGCCACCCAGGTTCATTCATAAGAAGAAAGTATGAAACCACATTCTCTAAGTACATGAAGGAACGGATCGCACCATTGACTCGCCCCTCATCGGATCGCACCATTGACTCGCCCCTCATCGGATCGCCCCATATTGGATCGCACCCATTTCATCAGCGAAACGACACCTCTATGCGATTCGATCCATACATGTATTATTGCCCAATATAGACCGATACGATCCCCTGATGCACGGCGGAGCCTCTGACCCGTTCAAACACGAGCTAGTCTTCAGCGATCCGAGACGCACAGATCTAGCGACACGTGCCCCTAACCGTCATTTTGACCGATTCTCCCCATTTGCACGATCCGATTTTCAAGGGGATCGCGACACCTGTCCACAACGGCTAATTTGACTGTTTCTTCAACGGCAGCGATGCGATCCGATGTCCTCGGGATTCGTGCCACGTGTTACTACGATCCGCCTGACAAAATCAGCTATAAATAGCCCGAAGCTTGGCATTTTTAAGGAGCCTTTTGGCAATATCGAGGACTGACTCCGCCATTATTGTCATACTACCATTTCTTATCAGTTTTATTATTAGATTACTGAGAGAAATCACAATTGTAAAAGTGAGCTAGAGAGAAATCATTGATTGTACCAGCATTCGAAGTATAATCAATAACATATAAAGTGGACGTAGGCTTATTAACGCCGAACCACTATAAATTCTGTGTGTTATTTTATTTTTCTTCATTCTTCAGTTAAAATTCTATTAGATTCAGAACAATTTGAGTGTTAGGTCCAAATTTTGATCTAACATTTTGGTGCTTTCATTGAGAGAACAGTCCTAAAGTTTCACTAATCAGTTCTTTGAAGATTCCAGCGATTCGGATATCATGGCTGGAAAGAGATCTAAGGAAGTACGAGCTTCACGAACCAATGAAACCGCGAATGAAGCAGTCGAAGAAAGTGTGCACGAGCTAGGCAGTGAGGGAACTTCGGATCGCGGAGCGCCTGGGGCGAACCGATCCGATGAAGACGCCACGCTCCGAGTCGACGAGAATGAGGCGATACAGACTGCTGAAGTGGTTGTCACTCGATCCCGAGATAACGCCTCAAATCCTCCGCGCACCGTGACCACGAACCGATCCCAGGGGGCGTTGCGAGCCACCATCCTTGATCCACAGCGATCCGAATTGATAATCAGACTACAACTCGACCTGGAAAGGAGCCTATGGCTCGCTCCTACCGTCCTGGTCCCTCCGCTCGACCTGGCTCAAGCTCTTTGCGCATAAGAGAAAGTGATGATGACCAATATGACCCTGCTGCTCCCGTTACTGAGGGGGATCTCTCTCGCTTTTCCGAAATGTGGGAGAGACTGTTTGATGAATTGGCTGCACAAAGGCTGGAAAGCTCCGTTCTGCGACAAAATCTGACCGATATGGATAGAAGGCTTAATGATCTCGTAAGGCAAAGGACGCCGTTGGTTCGTCCGCTCACTCCAGGATATTCTTCTTCGTTAGAGGAATCACCGAGACCTCCGTGGCGACCATATGAGAGAGCCGAAAATATAGAGCAGCTTCGGTTCAGAACCCTTCCATCACGGGAAGAAGAAGCACTGGAGGCGTGGCCCTCAAACCGTAATGTGAACGATCACGCCGCAACTACCAGGGCTCGAGATGTGGATAGTCCTGTACATAACAGACTACCTCAGCCCCGTCGCCGCGCACATGCTCATGGTAACAGGGGGCAACGAAGTCCTATCCGAGCCCCGGATTTTGTGACTGCTCCCAGAAGAGAGACTAGAGAATCCCGCCGAGCCAGAATCACTGACCCTGAACCTCCGCTGACCAGTGCGAATGTTGCAGCCATGATCCATCAAATTCTGGCAGATAGCCGTGGACAATGGAATGAAGATTGGGGAATCGACCGCAGTCACACCCCTTTCACTGATGATATTTTGGATGCGACTTTCCCGAGGCGTTTCAACATGCCACAGATGAACCGATATGCGGGTAGGTCTGATCCCGTCCAGCATCTGATGAGATATTCTTGGTCAATGACCGCTGCCGCAGCTTCTGACGCTGTCAAGTGCGAAGCATTTCCCATATTCTTGGAGGATGTAGTATTATTACGGTTTACTCGCCTACCAGCAAGATCGATTTCTAGCTTCAGGGAGTTAAGTGAAAAGTTCGTAGAACAATTCCGCTTCTATGCACAAAAGACAAAGAGTGTGATTGACTTGTTCCTTGTCAAGCAGCGACCAGGCGAGAGTTTGAGGGTGTACCTAGACCGTTTCAACCTGGCCGCTACTGAAGTCAAAGATCCCCATGAGCCAACCGTTGTCGCAGCTCTTATTGATGGAGTAGATAAAGACACTGAATTTGGGAGATACCTGGCAGGCAAGCCACCCCATACTAGAGAATTATTCTATGAGAAAGCTAACGTACACTTACGCCGGGAAGAAGTATATGCTAACCGAAAGGCAAAAACGGCCGATAAGGAGGAAATCCAGAGCAATGTCGCCATTAAGCAGACAGGAGACAGCTCGGGAAAGGTTGAAGTTAATGTTGGAAATCGGAATCAGGGAGGTCGTCAGTCAGGGAACAATGATAATAATGGTAATGGCAACAACCGGAAGAGGAACTGAGGGAACGACTCCCAGAGAAGGACTCGTCCCAGGGCCTTTGAAAGTTATACGCCAATAAATGATACTCTGGAAAATATCTTCATGGATTCGTACGACGTCCTCCAGCATAAGAGGCCACCTCCCAGAGAGTCAACGGAGAAAGAACTTGAAACGGGGAAGTTTTGTCTCTTTCATCAGATTCATGGCCATTCGACAAATGAATGCCGTCACCTAAGAGATGTAGTCGAGAGGCTTCTTCGAGAAGGAAAATTAGATGAATACAGAGTAACGCCCAGGGATAGGGGGCAAGCAGAACAGGCCCCAAATCAGAACCAAAATCAACTTGCTGCCAGGCCAACTGCCCAGCAAAAGGGAAAGAATATCGTTATCAATACCGTAATCGGAGGACTTTACCTCGCCGGGCATAGTTCCAAAGCATTGGATCAATATGTCAATGCAGCCAAGCAACACCTCGAGGTAGGGGAGTGTAGCAACCCCGAGGACAATATCCCGGTAAAGCAACAAAAGATGTTGACCGACGATGTCGTTTTCCGAGAACGAGAAAGCATTGGAGTCCATGCTCCGACTGAAGATCCATTTGTAATCACAGTACCTATTGGACCAGCCACTGTTCATAAGGTTTTAGTGGACAACGGGAGTTCCGTCAATATTCTTTTCAAAAAGACGTTCGAGCAAATGAACCTCGAAATAAAAGACTTGAAGCCCTGTCAAGGATGGATCCTTAGATTTAACGGAGCATCCACCGCTCCAATGGGTTATGTAGAGTTACCGGTTACGCTTGGGGAAGGAGAACGCCAGAGAGTGAGAATCCTTCCCTTCGTGGTTTTGGATGTTGAATCACCTTACAATGCCTTCTTGGGCCGACCTGCCCTCGCAAAGTTTAGAGCCTGTATAGCCCTTTGGTGCTTATTATTGAAATTCCCCACAGAAGTTGGCATTGGTATTGTCAGAGGAGATCAGGTTGCCGCACGAGCATGTTATGTTGCTGAACTAAAGCTACTTCGCAATGGAGGGGACATATAAACCAAGGGCGCTTCTCCCCCTACAAGGGCGGAGACCTTATAGCAACTAAAGAGGATAACCGTTGGAGAGTCGCCTCGAGAGTTGCCCGAGGATATAGATCCCAGAGAGGATCAAGATCCTGGGGGCAGAATGGCGACTCCCAACGAGACAACTGTGGATGTACCGATCGATGATAGTGACCCGGAGAAGGTCCTTAAGATTGGATCCCAGTTAAATCCGAATCTCGCTAAAGAATTGATAGATTTCTTAAAAAACAACTTGGATTTATTTGCTTGGACCCACGCGGACATGTGCGGGATACCCCCATCAATCATGAGCCATTCATTAAGCATTAACCCTAAACATCCTTCAGTAGAGCAAAAAAGGCGAATGTTGGGCCCAGAGAGGTCCGCTGCCTTGAAAGAAGAGGTTGGAAAGCTAAAGAGTAATGGATTTATCAGAGACTCGACCTACCCAGACTGGATTTCAAAACCAGTCCTGGTAAAGAAGGCCAACGGAAAGTGGCGAACGTGTATCGACTTCTCGGATTTGAACAAAGCCTGCCCAAAAGATAGTTTCCCGTTGCCCCGGATTGACCGGTTGGTGGACTCGACGGCGGGTCATGAACTTCTCTCATTTATGGATGCTTACTCAGGATATAACCAGATTCCGATGCATGTTCCAGATCAAGAACACACTAGTTTTATCACGGATCTGGGATTATATTGTTATGTAGTGATGCCCTTTGGCTTCAAGAATGCGGGCGCTACATATCAACGTTTAGTCAACAGAATGTTTTATAACCAGATCGGGAAACAATGGAAGTATACGTCGACGATATGTTGGTTAAGTCCAAGCAATCCTCCCATCACACTACGGACTTGGCGGAGATGTTCAGCATCCTTTGAAAGTACGGAATGAAACTCAACCCAACAAAATGTTCATTCGGTGTCGCTTCCGGAAAATTCTTGGGGTTCATCGTCAGTTCCCGTGGGATTGAGATTAATCCAGACCAGAGCGCGGCAATTAGAGACATTCAGGAACCTAGGCAAATTAAGGATGTGCAAAGCCTTGCAGGAAAAGTAGCTGCACTAAGCAGATTTATCTCCAGGGCTACGGATAAGTGCATCCCATTCTTCGAATTAATAAAGCGGGGAAAACGCCACTTCAAATGGACGCCCGACTGCATAGAAGCATTTCAGAACTTACTAAGGCACCTAGAGAAACCTCCGATATTATCTAAGCCAATGGATCACGAGGACTTATTCGTGTATCTGGCAGTGTCATCCCATGCGATCAGCTCAGCGTTGGTAAGAGAAGAAGATAAGGTCCAAAGACCTGTGTATTACGTGAGCAAAAAATTGACGGCGGCAGAGCGTAATTATCCAAGGATAGAAAAGTTGGCGTATAGTTTACTGATCGCCTCTAGAAAGCTTCGACATTATTTTTAGGCGCATCCCATTACCGTATACACCGATCACCCACTCAAGCAAGTTTTACAGAGACCAGAGGCGTCTGGAAGATTACTCAAATGGAACATTGAGTTAAGTCAATTTGATCAGAACTTTCAGCCCAGACGGTCAATTCGGGGGCAAGTGATAGCCGACTTCATAGCAGAGTTTACCGTCCCGGAGGAAGATTTAGCCAACTAAGAAGTAGATCCTTCAAAATTACTTTTCGATCCCAATGCCTGGAGATTGTATACTGATGGCGCTAGGAATAACGAAAGATCCGGCGCTGGAATAGTGCTTGAAACTCCAGAGAAACGATTGATATCCTATGCTATCCGGATGGAGTTTCACGCCACTAACAACGACTCCGAATATGAAGCCTTGATAGCCGGATTAAGGATCGCAAAGGAATTAGAGGTCACAAAGCTGAGCATCTTTTGCGACTCCAAGTTAGTTGTGAACCAGGTTACTGGAAAATTCCAAGCTAAAAGTGTAAGATTGATTTTATACTTGAAGAAAGTGAAGGAGTTGCTGAACGATTTTGATCACTACAGCATATCTCACATACCGCGGTCAGAGAATCAACAGGCGGATAAGTTGGCAAAGATGGCTAGTTCCGACGATCCTGAAGAGACCGGGCTTGCCCCCGTTGAAGTACTTCGGTCCCCTAGTATTGATCAAATGGAGATCGATCTAATACTAGAGGCGGAACCAGAAAGGGAGTTGTGGATGACCCCTCTAAAGAATTTCCTGATGAATGGAGCGCTTCCGACCAAGAAAAACGAGAGGCATAAAGTAATTCGTAAAGCTGCCTGATACGTTCTGCAAGGCGGAGTTCTTTACAGACAAGGATTTTCAATGCTCCTCCCCCGGTGCATAGCTCACGATGACATCAAGTGTGTGCTGCAGGAGGTACACGAAGGAGAATGCGGCGACCACACAGGAGGGCAAACTTTGGCAAAAAAGGTGTTGCGGCATGGTTATTGCTGGCCAACCATAAACAAGGATGCGGCAAGATACGCACGACGGTGCGATGCGTGCCAGAGATTTTCAAAAATACCTAGAGCACCTCCTAACCAGTTAAAAACAATGATGAGCCCATGGCCTTTCGCCATGTGGGGAATTGATATCATTGGAAGTCTCCCCATAGCAAGGGGCGGAGCAAAGTTCGCTATTGTGGCCGTGGATTATTTCACTAAGTGGGTCGAGGCTGAACCACTAACTACAATCACAACCAAACGAGCGATCAATTTTATTGTTCGAAACATCATTTGCCGATTTGGGATTCCAAAGATTGTGATAACGGATAACGGAACTCAGTTCGATAGCGCTGAATTCAGAAATTTCTGCCAAAAATACCACATTGAGAATCGGTACACCTCTGTGGCGCACCCGCAATCGAACGGACAAGTCAAAGCGGTAAATAAAGTGATTAAGTCCATTCTGAAAAGAAGACTGAAGCGGGCTAGAGCCATGTGGGCTGATGAATTGCCCTTGGCACTACGGGCCTAAAGGACAACATATAAATCGGCAACAGGACATACCCCCTTCTCCCTTGCTTTTGGAACGGAAGCGTTCATCCCGGTTGAGATAAAGGTACCTTCTCACCGGGTGACTTATTATGATCCGATGACCAATAATGAATTGCTCCTTGAGTCCCTAGATATGATCGAAGAAAAGAGGGATGAAGCAGACCTGCGTGCCTTGAGATGCAAACAACAGGTCGCTCGATATTACAACAAAAAGGTTCGAGCCCGAACCTGGCAACCCGGAGACTTGGTTCTGAAACGTGTCTTTCCACCCCCAACTCATATGGGAGTGAAGTGGGAAGGAATGTACTCCATTCTGAGCAAGCTTGATAATGGAACCTTCAAGCTGGCAACCGTAGATGGAAAGGAAATCCCCAGAGTGTGGAATGCCCAACATTTACGACCATACTTAACATAAAAGTTTCAAATCTATTCTTTTGCTTTGTTGAAAACCATGTACAAGGCACGACTTGCCTAGAATATTCTGATTCCTTAAAGCAAAAAATTATAAAGTGGACGTAGGTCATGATTCGACCGAACCACTATAAAAATATTGTGTGTCATTTACCTTTATTGCACCTTTATTTATCTGCCTGTTTATTTTTTATGAAAATCGTTGTGAATAATCCAACGATCCCAGAAGCATATAATCATAAATGCCTTCCATCAGAATGGAATGTAATCACAAGTCAAAATTCTGAGGATACAATAAAGTAAATTATATCGTTGATAGCGCTCTAACTCCCCAGAGCAGAGAGGGAACATAACGGACATGAAGCCGATGTCCATAAGTCATGGCGGTATACCATGATCGGAACCGCCTCGACGAAACTCTAACTCTCCAGAGAGAGAGAGAGTATAAAAGCGTCTCCGATTGAGCGCTGAGAAAGAGCTCCTTCCCCGCTGAAGGATCGGGGAGCGAATGAATCGCTAAGCTCGAACTCTAACTCTCCAGAGAGAGAGAGAGTATAAAAAGCGTCTCCGATTGAGCGCTGAGAAAGAGCTCCTTCCCCGTTGAAGGATCGGGGAGCAAATGAATCGCTGAGCTCGAACTCTAACTCTCCAGAGAGAGAGAAAGTATAAAAGCGTCTCCGATTGAGCGCTGAGAAAGAACATCTTCCCTGCTAAAGGAACAGGGACCCACTGAACTGTTGAATTTGAACTCTACCCCCGGCAACCGCCAGGAGAGTATGAAGGAGTCTGTGGATAAGCGCTGAGGAAGGTGCCAGAAATTCGGTACCACAAGAACAGTTATCTTGTGAAATTCTCTAAGTACCCCATGTTCAGAAATAGGGGGCAACCTGCAAGTAATGCTAATCAATCTTTAATAAGCCCTAGTTAAGCGCTACATTAACGATTGATTTGGGGGTCATATGCGTATACCCATGAACTTTAATGCAGCAATGCAACGCGAATTTTTTTCTTTCTGTTCTTTGACTAATTTATAATTATAATTAGATGGTCTATGACTAAACATGGAAAGTTTATTTGAATACAGGTACACAATGATGCAAAAAGAGATAAACTTTCATTTATATACTGCGAACCAACAAAGTGAAAAACAACCTAGAAAGGAAAGTGTGGACCAGTCTCATAATTACATGTCTTGACCAGTGGAAAACCTAAAGACAAAATATCAACAAGCAACAATATCCTATTTACGCTTTGGCCTCTTCTCCTGCTTCTGTTTCTCCAACTTCGCCTTGTCGGCATCGGATTGATCCCCTTTCTTCCTCTTCCTTTTGTCTATGAGAGGAACATCCGACTCTTCAGAAGATTCCTCTTCCACTTCCTTTCTCTTCCTTCTATCAGAAAGGGAAGCCGGGAAGTCATCAGGATTTGCAAAATGAAGCTGTCTGCTGATGGATTTGGGCTAGATTTTCAAAATCATCCCGGTTTTGGGATCAAATTCTGCAAGAGGGACAACGTCCAAAGCCTCTTCTGCCATCTTCTTCGAAGCCGTCTCTTTTTCCTGCCTAGCCTTTCTGCTGGCCAAGGTTTTGTCGTCATCGTCGTCGGCCTTTTTGGCGCCAATAATATCTTCCTCATCCTCTACATGGCGCCCATCCATGTCTTTCAAGGCCTCAATGGTCTCAGCATCCTTGGGAACATCAGTACTAGGTGCCAGGATGCTTTTCTCTGCTGTTGTGTCCTCATCCTGCTTTGATATATCAACACTGGCACCTGGCGAGACAGCCTCCTTCTCCGCCTCTTTTTCTTTTTCAACACCCTTGTCGGCGGGCTCAACACCTGTATTATGGGGAACACACGTTACTAATTCAATTGGTTGTTCTACCAGACGACGACAATTCACAATTGCTTTGACAAATTGTGGGAAAAAAAAGGGAGATACCTTCCACAGATCCTCCTTCTTGAGTAGCTGCAGGAGCTCTAACGACCACGGGAGTTAGGCCCAAAGGG
Organism: Allium sativum; assembly: GCA_030737875.1. Taxonomy (NCBI): domain Eukaryota; kingdom Viridiplantae; phylum Streptophyta; class Magnoliopsida; order Asparagales; family Amaryllidaceae; genus Allium; species Allium sativum. The sequence continues at coordinate 207,647,435 of CM060918.1, forward strand.
ATTAGTGGATCATCGGGATGGTATTCCTCAACTCCGGAGGTCTTGGGCTCCACGGCTGAACTCGAACCCTCGTCAGCTTTGCCTTTACCCTTAGGCAGGGCCCTCTCCTTTTCCATCTCTGCTAGAATCAGACGACGACCCTCTGCCAGGTCCTCAGGCTCGTTATCCCTCAAGATACTCTTCATCAACTCATCTTCATCAATTTCTTCGACCCCCAATCTCTGCTTTTCACCCTCAACAATGGCATCCCATAAATTGGCTAAAGTAACGTGGTAATCCGGGATCCACGAAATGTTGCGGGTTTTGAGGACTTGGCCAAGAAAGTCAAAAATCATCTCTTCAAACCCCTCGATATCCTTCTCTCTTGCGAGGAGCTTGTTGTTTGAAGCAGTAGCCATTTCAATGGCGCTTTCAACATTCTTTTCGGCGAGAGCTGCCCGTCTCTCCGCATCCGCGACCTGATCATTCAAAATCACCTTTTCTGTTTTAGCCAAAGCCAAACTTTCTTTCAAACTTGCTTTTTCTGCCTCCCAAGCAGCTCTCTCAGCTTCAAAATGACCTTGTGCTGTTTTCAACTCAATATTGGCCATTTTGAGATCTTCAACCTCCTTCTTTAAGGCCATTTTCTCTTGGCTATTGGAGTCAAGTTCCGAATGAAAGCGTTTCTTAGCATTCTCCAATTCGGTTTTATAATTTTCGACATCTCTCCGCGCCAAAGCAAGTTGGGATTGAGCATCTTCCAGGTCCTTCTCCATCTTTGTCCTGGCCCTTTCGTTGTTTTCAAGTTTTGCTTTAGATCTATGTGCTTCTATTTCAAGCGTTCGGACGACTTCTGAAAGGTTAACTGCATGTTTCTTCATCATCTCATACTGCCTGGCAACGTGACGGATGTGCCCGACGACTTCATTATCCCAGTTCTTAGGGATCGGTTCCAAGGCTGGAACAAACGTCATCCTGTCGAAGAATATGTCTGGGAATTGTTCCCGCAGCTTTTCCAGCCTACCTTGAATCTCGAGACCATGGATGTAGTCCCGTGACCCGGGGGCAGCCAACTCTGGCTGGCTGGAAGGGACGATGTCACTCCTCTCCTTTTCAGGCTCTTTGATTGGATCTTTGCTTTTATCTTTAGATTCGTGATGCCTTTTTGACGACCTGCTGTGAGAAGGTGCACTCTTTGGAGGAGTTAACTCTTTAGGAAGTTTCTTTCCCCCTGCAGGAGCTACCGGGTAGCTGGGGAGCTTGGCAGATGTTGATTTCGGTGGAGACCGGGATTGGGAGAAAGTCGGCTTGTGAGAAGGACCGCGAGAGCGCTCAGTACTCAGATGAAGACTGGGTGTGCCCTCACGAAGAGAACGATAAGAGTAAGATCGTCTGCAGGACATCTTTCCTGCAAAAAAGAAAAGAGCATATTAAAACTTTGAATACTGACGATATAAGAGTGCGGGGTCAGATAGTGTGTGTGAATTGTGCATCCCATATAATTCCCCCTAACGGACCCGGGCCTGAAGACAGGCTCATCTGACTAGTTTCTTGTTCTCCAGTTGGAGCGATGGCCTCCTCAGAAGTAGGGAAGAATGGCTCCCCTTCAAAGTCCCTCTCTGTATATACATCGTCGGGCAGAGGAATTTTGCTCAGCTCTTTGAATAGCTGTTCGTCTGTCAAGTCATCGGGAGCAGTGGGTTCGATTGGAGTAGAAACTGGGATTTCCTTGGACTTTTCACCTCGAGCCTCATCCCCTTTGTATATATTCAGGTCCTCATCATCTTGGATGACTATCGGGGAAGGACTCTTGCGAAACTTAGTTGTTTCTGCTGCTTGCGATGTTCCCTCTCCTTCCGTTGGAGGCACGTACTTATAGGGTTTGCCGCCAGCGCCAAGTCCAAATCTTATATCCAGAAGATGATGCTTATGAAGATTCTCATCAGTAATGCATTTTTTGATCCTTAGAAAGTCGGATCTGCTTTGTAGAAGAATAGACAATCGATTGTTGTATAGCGGACCCTCCGTTTTCGGGAAGACGTGATCTGTTTAGGACAGAGAAAAATGGGGAAGAATGTTAACGCCTCGGCTTCTTGAACAAGATATTCAGTTAAAAGCTTAAAGTTTACTTGATTTAAGCCATCTTCTTGAGCATCCGGCCTGTTTCTTTATATAGAACCAATCAGACTTAGGATCCCCTATGTTGTTGTATCCATCGCACAGAACCTTCCTATTCGCCACCGATTCAAAGAAAGAGAAATTTGGGGTTGCCGAGGAACGATGCTTGAAAAGAAAAAAGAATGTCAAATCTCTGAATGTAAGTTCGGTATGTAGGATCTCCGCGTATGCAATATATAGGGTGTATAGAGATGCGTAGGCGTTAGGATGAAGCTGCATCGGAGCGATACCCAGTCTTTTTAAAGTCTCGATGGCGATCGGAGGAAACAGAGGAATAGCTCCTACCAAGCACATCGTTCGACTGATTGCCATATATCCTTCCGGAGCTAAGTGGGGTCTATCTTCGCTACCGGGTGTCATGACATCATCCCAAGGAATCCCATGTCTCAAGCAGATTCTTTTAAGCTTTATATCATCGAGCTTAGATGCTAAAGAATCAGAAAATTTATCTATTCCGAGCGCGCCAGGAATCTCGTCGGGAGCTCGCCTGTCTATCTCAGATTCTTCACTAGATGAAGTACTTTCAAACGGATTTGATTCCGTTGCCTCGTATTCAGAGCCAGAATCTTCACCTCCTGGTTTAATTGGAGGGACCTCAGGGTTGTATCGCTCAAGAACCTCGGACTTCGTTTCTGTAGCGGATCTTGAAGAAGATTGATTATCCGACATTACTGCTAGGCGAGAAAACATGAAAAATGAGATTAAAACTACCCGTCCCCCGTTTGTGCAAGTGCCGCTGTGTGTGCTTGTGCATGCATTAAAGATAAAGCGTAAAAGCTATCAAGATCATCAAAATATTAGTCGTCATATGCAGTTAAATTATGTGGTCATTTAGTCCAGAAAGTCCAAATCAAGGCCCTAGCCTAACTGTTCAGAATTTTATGGTGACAAGGCATCGTCTAAGGTTCAAAATTTGGTTTGGATCGCGAACTACGAGTCGGACCGCGGTGTGTAAGACAGTTCGCCCTCCTTCGGATCGCAGGGTAGAGGGATCGCCCTCCTTCGGATCGCAGGTCAGAGGGATCGCCCCCCTCTCGGATCGTGAGACATCGGGGTCTTTGCCGAAGCGTTGCAGCCACCCACGATACACGCCTCTGCCGTCACCACGACCCTCCGTCTCGCCACTGGCCTTCATCTTCTTCCTCTCCTCTCCTTGTCCACGATCCGAACCGACCTTCTCTCTTCTCCTTCCTCCTCCGTTTTTCTCCTCTCCTTCTCATTTCCGAACTCCAACCTCTGAACCTATCAGCCATGGCGCCTCGCTGGTTCCCCCAAAAATCACAACATTCCATCGTTTCTTCCCTCAAACCAGTCGAAAAAACTTATAAAAACGAGAGCGATATCGAATAAGGGTGCTTTCGGTAGAATTACCTTTCTAAAAGTAGGGAAAACAGTCGGATTTTTGGAGGTTTGAAAAACTAGGGTTTTTCCTCAATGATGCAGGCGATACGATACGAAAGAAGGAAGAAGGAAGAAAGTGAAGAGGAGGGTCGACTTATATAGGCAAAAGGGCGACCGTTTGTCTCCTCTTTTTTGTCTTATTCGATCCGCGAAAATAGGCGGGCCGCGAACCAAAACCCCACCACGTCTCGGAGAGAAGCCCATTTCGTTCCGTTCCATAAAGAAGCCCAAGTGCTCACCAAAGAACGAGACGAATGGCGTGCAAACGGACCGCGACTCGAGTACACGATACGAATCGATAAATGACCGACAGATCCAGTGATGAAGACTCTGAAAAGTCCCAGAAAAGGAATCGTTCACTGTTTTGCGACTCGATGTGAAAAGACGGTTCTATAGCTTCGAAGCATGTTCCATCATCGATAAAACATACTTCGAGGGGGCAAAATTTTGGCTAGCTTTTTGGCCAAGCCACCCAGGTTCATTCATAAGAAGAAAGTATGAAACCACATTCTCTAAGTACATGAAGGAACGGATCGCACCATTGACTCGCCCCTCATCGGATCGCCCCATATCGGATCGCACCATTGACTCGCCCCTCATCGGATCGCCCCATATCGGATCGCACCATTGACTCGCCCCTCATCGGATCGCCCCATATCGGATCGCACCCATTTCATCAGCGAAACGACACCTCTATGCGATTCGATCCATACATGTATTATTGCCCAATATAGACCAATCCGATCCCCTGATGCACGGCGGAGCCTCTGACCCGTTCAAACACAAGCTAGTCTTCAGCGATCCGAGACGCACGGATCTAGCGACACGTGCCCCTAACCGTCATTTTGACCGATTCTCCCCATTTGCACGATCCGATTTTCAAGGGGATCGCGACACCTGTCCACAACGGCTAATTTGACTATTTCTTCAACGGCAGCGATGCGATCCGATATCCTCGGGATTCGTGCCATGTGTTACTACGATCCGCCTGACAAAATCAGCTATAAATAGCCCTAAGCTTGGCATTTTTAAGGAGCCTTTTGGCAATATCGAGGACTGACTCCGCCATTATTGTCATACTACCATTTCTTATCAGTTTTATTATTAGATTACTGAGAGAAATCACAATTGTAAAAGTGAGCTAGAGAGAAATCATTGATTGTACCAGCATTCGAAGTATAATCAATAACATATAAAGTGGACGTAGGCTCATTAATGCCGAACCACTATAAATTCTGTGTGTTATTTTCTTTTTCTTCATTCTTCAGTTAAAATTCTATTAGATTCATAACAATTTGGGTGTTAGGTCCAAATTTTGATCTAACACAAATAAATAATATTTTTTTTTGAGGAATCTAGTTGGATCCATCCAACCTGTTTTCTTACATCCACAGATGTTAGCCAACATAAATAATACCCATCCTGCTTCAAGGTTGGAGATCGCGATATAGAAGGTCATCTGCTATAACGTTTTGCGGGGTGCATAGGGTCATCCACTGGTGATACCATGGGCATCCTCTAATGGTATAGTGGGAAATATCCAACCACAATATATATAATAGCCACAACCAGCAAGCCTATATGACTAATATATGTATATATATATATATATATATATATATATATGTAATAGCAATCCATTTGATTGCACCAAATCAATTCATCTAATCAACCAATAATTATTTCTAACTGCTCAAAATAAATTCAAATCATATAAGTCTAAGTGAGATTTACTCACGTTGGTTTTATTAGTAGTTTATTCCAATTAAAATTCCATTGTGTGCTTGATGACAATACGAATCCGACAAGAACCATCTCGTTCAAATCTTCCATGACGAATAAATTAAAGATTTTACAAGGTTGAATATATTTTATGAAATTAAAACAAAATTAGCAAATCTAGTTCTCTATCTTAACGAAATAATATACCTTAATCCAGTTATTCTTCTAGTTAAAATCGAATGAGTCAGCCTTCCAAACTCATCATGTTTTACGATTTTACAGTACCCTAATGTCGAGCTTTATATTAAACCCGGTTTCGCTTTAACTCGAAGAAACAACAACCCTAAAAATACGGTGACTTGCTCGCTAAAGCAGTGTTGAACGCGATAATTAAGATAGTTGGAATCCCACTGTCTCCAACCGAAATACGCAATCTAACCCCAAATCGAAATCACGTTGCCTATCTCCGGCATGTCATGACATCGCATATTCCCAAAAACCAACGACTCTTTCCAGAAAATCAGATCGAGCTTCTCCTTCACACAGATCTAGCCCTAACTCATGGTTCGAATTCAAACCTTTCTAGTGACATCGCACACGATTACTTCGAAATCGTATTCAGATACCATTTCTAGTGTGCACGTACTCGATTTGGATTTGTTTTTTTTGAAGGATTGAAGAAATAGAAATTGTGGGCCTTGATTTGTAATTGTCTAAGAAACAGAATTGAAAGGGAGAAAAGAGCATGGTTTTGCGTGCGATTTTGATTGGAATCTCTCCATTTCCTGTTGTGAGCCTTTGATTTGCAAAAACTATGAAGGAGGAGCGTTATTTCTATATCTGAAGCTTTTATTGTGGTCCCGTATAAATAGGTGTAGAGGAGGGAACTAACATACAATTGCTTTTAAAAGATGTCGGCTTCAAGTACATGTTTATTAAATTCGATTTAATTTAATATTTAGTTCAATTTGATTTAAAAGATATTTTTATTTTATATAAATAGATTGCAATTTGATTTCGAGCTTATCCAAAAAAAAATCGGAGTTCATAACGTGCCGTCTTAAAATGTTATTTTAATGCACCAACCAACGTTACAAGGTTGTAACGCTATTCCGAATTCAACGGGACAGATTTTGAAATTTAATCTGAACGTATATATAAAATATGGTCTGGTTGGCACAGGTCCCTATTAAGTTTCAAAATTAGGCTCACATCCGGTCCAACTTTTCATGTAAATTTAGTCCCTATTTTTCAAAAATACACTAAAAACAAAAAAAACATAAAAAACTCATGAAAATTTGTATTTAAATCAAACATGTACTCACCCAAAAAAACAGCTCGTAAACAAAATCAAAAAATGCATCAAAATCAAAAAATACAATAAAACAGCGACAAATGCAGTAATTTGCATCAAATCATGCACATATTTGCAATACTTGCATTCATCTGTGCAAGTATTTCAAATGTTGATTTTGCGTTTGTTTTTTTGCATACATGTATGCAAGGTAAACAGATTCTTGCATACAAGTGTGCAACAATCTTCAGGCAAAATTTTCGCTTCATATTTTTACATGCAATACTTGCATACATGTGTGCAAGTATTTCAAATAGTTGCATACATGTATGCAAGTTTTTTTTATTTCCGTGAACTTCTGTTAATATTTCCAGATTTTAGAATTTTTTTTACATTGTAGCGCTTGTTTTTAAATATAAAGAAAAGGCGGAATAAAAAAAAGGGACAAATTTTCCCATTGGTTTCCGCCCCCTCATTTTGAGCTGCCGCCTAATAAGTTTTGTCCCTTCCACCTCCTTCCACTTCGCCTTTTCCATATTTTACCAAAAAAATGCGCTCTTGCATTAATTTTTTTTTCTAAAATCTGGAAATATTCCCCTCAGTCCACGCAAACCAAAAAAAAAGTTGCATACATGTATGCAACTATTACTAATAGTTGCATACATGTATGCAACTATTTAAATACACATGCAAAAAACCCGCAAACCTGATGAATATTTGCATATAAATATGCTGCTATTTAGAATAGTTGCATACTTGTATGCAGTAATGCATTGAAAGGCAGAGGACATGACAATATGTGCATACATGTATGAAAATATTTGAAATATGTGCATGTTTTCATGCATTTTACTAAACATTCCGCTCTTTTGTGTATTTTTTGATTTTGACTTGTTTGTTGATTGTTTTTCCACCTGATTTTTTTGGCGAGAACATGTTTTATTTAATAATGAATTTTCATGATTTTTTTATAATTTTTTATATGTTTTTGAAAAATAAGGACCTAATTTACATGAAAAGTTAGACCGGATGTGAGCCTAATTAAGTTTCGTTTTAGGGATGTGTGCCTAATTTTCACTATAAAATAACCATATTAAATCAATATAATATAAATTAAATTCAGAAATAATTAATTCCTGGATAATAAATTATTATTATGATAGTATATATTCCAAATAGAATTTATATTGATTGTTTAAATCATTTCGATTCAGTTTTAACTCGAAATCCAGTTAATTGGTCGTTTTCATATTACCATAATTCGATACATTCGAAATTTAATCATATTCGATTATTTAATCGACAACCTCAATATAAAATCAATTTATATTCTCTAACTCAACATTTAAAATAATTTAAATGTTAAAAATAAATTGACAAAAATCTGGGTCGTTACATTCTTCCCCCATCCCAAAAAGAATTTCATCCTCGAAATTACTAAGGTAGGAAAAATGTTACACACCCATTAACTTTTCATAAATTCACTTATGCTGAAACTCAACTCTTTTTATTTCAACAAATCTAATTCTAACCAAAACTTTGGTTTCCATTTATATGGCACAGCATATATGCTTGCATTCATTTCATCTGAATGATTTACAATATATTCGCATCCAATTCATATTCTATTCATATGCATTCAGATTAACTCAAATTGATTCTAATCAATTTATTTACTTTAATCCATTTAACTTTCTTAAGTTAAATTTGAATTCCAGAGTTCGAATACCTGGGTTTTTTAATTTCAAATCCTTTTGAAATCACATAAATATATACACATATATTCACAACCATCTCAAATTCAAAACATTTGAATTTTCCAAAACAACTTGTTTTCTTTTAAACAAATTTACATCAATAACTTTTCTAATGTAGCAATCCATCACTTAGAAACTCAAAAATGAACACTGATGATGATACAATCATCATCAGAATTATTTTCCATCCACTGTAATACCCCACTCCGTTAATGTCACTCACAAAGGGAATGCATTAACTACCATGAAGCATGTTTAGTGTATAGAACAGAATATAACAAGACAGATGTAAATAATGGTACTTGAAAATTTTAAAACAACTTTTATTGCAGCGGAGAAATAGTTTGATTACAACAACTTCATAAACCTAGTACACTTAATATCCATCTTGATAAATTGTTTCAGAATACATAAAATAAAAAGCATAAACCCCAGCACAAGTAGCCATAAAAGAGATGAGCTGAACTATACTTTCAGCAATCCAAGCACTTCCAAAAGAGAGAGAAAGAGATCCGAGATCAAGCTCCACTAGTACTAGTCCCACCCTGAGAACCTGGGGGGGGGAGGGGGGAAGAAAAGAGGCGAAAACAAGGGGGTCAGACATAAAGTCTGGCGAGTATAAAAACTTTAACAATATAATTATTAAAGTAACTAGGATAACTGGTAAGATAAGATATGACCATGAAACAAGTTTGTATGACAAAGAAAATAAGAGGAATATTTTGGCGTAATCTCGTTCCTAATCAGTACAGGATAATTACTATACTGCACCACCACTAGTCACCCTAAAAGTTGATCCCGCCTACAGAACTTAATAATGATAATGGTAGTTTCGTGTACCCCTAGCTGCCATCATAGGTGCCATCTGCCCCTATCTCCACTAGTTGTACCCACTACCCCCATTCGATCGGCTCCCAAACTCGTAGATACCCGTGCTGGTCCCACAGTGGGGTGTTCACTCCCCAAAGTGGCAACCCGATACCACAAAAGATGCACGGATTATATCTACATGATGCAACAACGTCTTACCTACCAGCCCGGGCCCACGCACACACATGACCCATTGGACTTGCGTTGCCACCACTAACCTGTTTTGACCTCTTACAATCAAATCCAGTAAGCGTGTCCCGTCCTCGACTTGGGTCGAGCTCACAAAGATACTTAATGGGTTACTGGTTTGAAAAGGGCCCCCATGCTTGACACAATCCTTCCACCTATGCTTGTTCCCCACTAATGTTTCCCCACTTAACCCCATTCTTATTCTTGTCTTCTTACATGTTTCAATCTTGGTTAAGTGCATCTAATCGTATTTCACATGCCACCCAAGGCACCCACTTAATTTCACATGCCACCCAAGGCACCCACTTAACCCCCCATGTCCCACCACATGTTTATCTGGTTAAGTGTTACTTAATTCATTAGAACTGTAACCTTGTAAAGACCTCCCACATTAGGCTGACATTTGCAGTTGCTGGATTTGCCAGGCGGGTCCGGGCAGTCTTATACCGCAAACGAGCCTAACCTCGTGTCTTTACAATTGTTACACATTTAATTCGTGCCTTCGACCTCTCACATTAGACTGGCATTTGTGGTTTCTGGATTTGTCGGGCGGGTCCGGGTGGTCTTACACCACAAAAGAGTCAAACCTCATGTCTTAGGCGGTTAATTATTACACATCTTTATTGAATCCCAAATTGGATTAATATCCCTATTTAAATTTGTCAATAAATTCCAAATTTATTTATGTCCATAATTGTCATGTCCATAAATACCAATTATGCCAATTAATGTCTTAAATTAATTATATACCTTTTAAGGCCATTTTATGCCAATTCACAATTTATGTATATTCTATATTATCCCATCATCCCCACGCTATTCGTACGTTTTCATCTGACATATGTTAGACTCGCAAATAGTCTAACTTATAAAAAGAAAAACAACATCACATAACACATAAAATAGATCTAAGGATAATGATATAAGATTACATAGCCAATAACTTCCATATGAATTTCATTCAAACTAGCATATGATACAAAACTAGCATAGGTAATGGGCATAAACTTGCATAACTTATGTACTGCTATAGATCCAAACATAAAGGTGTGAACTTGCATATGGATCTAAACATAAAGATGTAAACTTGAATATAGATCTAAACATAATGATGTAAACTTGCATATGGGTCTAAACATAAAGATGTAAACTTGCATATGGATCTAGACATAAAGGTTAATGTCACATAAACTAGCATATGTATATACATGTCTCATATACATTTTAACAACCCAAACTTGCATAAGATTCATACATGAATATATGATCCAATCATCACAAACTTGCATAAGATATATGATTCAACTTGCATAAGATTCACATAAGAACTAACATATGATCCAACTTGCATAAGACTAACATATGATTCAACACCTCAAACATACATATAATTTACATCACATGATTCAGAATCATATTCTCATAATCCCAATTATATCTTATCATAATTAAATTAATTAATTATTTTGTGAAAGCTATCATACTCACAATTAAAAAGAATAGTCTTGTCTTTCTGGGATCTGTATTCTGAAACTAAATTGCTCGCCTTTGATGTAGACTAATCGTTATTTAGATTTTATTTGATTTTGATTCAAGCTTCTATCTTGGTTTAGGGTTGAAAGTGTATGGCGGCTACTCTAGGTTCTCCATTGATGGCATGGTAACTCTTGTTATGAATTAATGTGACTAGGGTTAGGGGTTTATGAGTGTTTTTATAGAAGTTTAATTTAATAAGAGCCGTCGGATTAACCTAGGGATAACCAGAACCATCAGGACCACTCAGATGCCACAACAGCCCTTAGGGCGAATCGGGCCATGGGTTGACAGCCAAACACCCTGGATCGACCCCTAGTCGACCCAGCGAGGCTCGTGTCGACTCCAAAAATGGTGCGGTTCGGCTATTTCCCCTCCCGATACGCTATTTTGAACTTTTTTTTGAATATTTTTATATATATTTCTCTTATATGCATACAAACTTCAAGGCTTAATAACTTCTTCATAAGTTATCCGTTTTATGCAAACCAAATGTCTATCTTGACCCAAAATTTTGAGACAAAAATAATAGCACAACCCATTTCACTTAATTCTTCTTCTAAAAATTAAGTATACTTTAATTTGTGAATTTTAATGTTATAAAATTATGGGGTGTTACAGCCACCAAAGTGAGTTAAGTGCTTTAACAATTTCAAAATCCATTCAAAACGTTTTTATTTGAAAATCCTCGCAAAAAAATCTATATCATTTTAATATACTTCAGAAAATAATTTCCCAACTTTCCTGGCTTTGAATTCCAAATTGTGATTTGAATTCAATTTCCAGTTTATTTCATTTGTATATTTCCTTTGGATACAAACTCTATTTTGTTATATATAACCATTCCAATTTTAAAATCTCATCGGATTATAATGATAACAACCAACACATCCATATACTATAATAATTTCAGAAAATTATTCATTTTCTATGAAAATTAGAATTTTGGGTAAAATTATTTCATTCACCCACTTTAAAACCATACCGTACCGAATTGCTCTGCTCAAGTGTTTATAAACACTTATTGATGTTATGGTGTCCCACGATCTGACTAGAATCCATAAGCCCCCCAATAAACAAGCCAATTCAACATAAAACAATTTTTTATATCAATTAACAAATGCGCGCTCTCTTATATATACAATCAACTCATTTTGGGATAATACTGATCCAATCTTTGATGAGTAAACCCCCACCAAAGCCAAGGTGTTTGCTCAACCTAAGCTCTGATGCCACTGTTACGAACCGACATTTTTCCAATCCTGATTATCGATACAAATACCATATCGACTAACCAAACACCAAAAATTACTGGATCATAAATAGAAAGAAGTTAGAAGATGTGAAACAGAAAGAAGGAAAATTAGAATAAAAGAAAATAGATAGGAGATAGAACTGAATAACATAGAATCCAACATCGTAGCGGAATAAAATATAATACATATAACAACTTTTGAAATACAAATTTTTTACTGTGTATAGATATCATCATCAAAGTAAAACATTTGTTCATCACATATATAAAACAGCAGAATAAACTCTATATACATCTAACATTGAACCCTCCTGCTTCAAGCTTCTCCAAGGATATCTGAAAATACCTGAACTACTTGGCTGCCCATACAAATTTGGACACCAATGAGTTTAGGGTAAAACAAAAAAAAACTCTGGGCCAGTCATGGGACCGGTGTGAGTAAAATCCAATCATTGGTTTAACTTTTTAGAATCCTTTTCGAAAGAAAAGAAAATCGTAAGACAAATCCACACATAAATACGGATTTTTTTTTTGCCTTACCATAGCCCAAAACATTCTTTAAAATCAATATTTTTTAATATTATAATAGTGTCTAAAACAAGTAAATAACAATCAAGCAGAACACTTTCATCTTATGCTCTACATACATAGTATACACTCAAAAACATGGGCTTTTGTTGGAGAATGGATTCCAACTAGCAAGGTATGGGACCACCTTCCAACAATGTATCCCCAGAGAGGAATATACCGGGTTCAACAAGAATATCTTGCAACACAGGCTAAACATGACCAGCCCCTCACTTTTCATGAGGATACCAAATGTATTGTCACGAACGTCTACGATCATCAACTGTTCCAAAGCAACACAGCGATAAGATAAAGAAGCAAAATGATTTTCTTTAGATCATGTGACAATACACCATACTCGTGTATGACCCACTTAGCCATGCGACCTACCCGATTTCATACCATTTATCGGTTGCGAGGCTTGACGTTACGATTACTTACCGTTTATTAATAGCACAATCACTTTGAATGCCACATTGTCAGATACGTTAATCACTAATTGATTTGCACAAAGATATTCTAGGTATTATGTGAAGAGAATAATTTCTCCGCCACCAGATGTTTATTTATCCAGACCAACATATGCGATCATTGGAAATAATCCATCAGACATTCGTCCATACACGTTCGTTCTAGGACTGAACGATGCCGAAGGCACAATTTCCATTAATCCATCTTAGGCAATTTCTACCTAGTATTAACAAAAAAAGTCCTTACACTTTACTCCGCCTTTAATTGTCTTTATATAATCTGATTCAAATTGCTGTTGGCAATACGGAGTGGTTGTCGGATAATAATCCTACCGGTCTTTTCCCTATTGACAACGATACTGGCTAATACTTCGATAGTCGGTTATTTAACTATCGAAGAAAAACAAGCATTCATCCAAAACATCAAATAATGACTAGGCCCTAAAATTAATATTTCATTAGTTAAATCACTTCTCCATTTCCTTATCAATATTTGTTAACCCAATATTTTCAATAGTCATCTTGACCTCTTACGCTATTGGGAAAAACATTTTCATATATTACCTTCTTTTATTTTCTATACTTAGAAAATATCTGTTATTTATAATTGGAAAACATTCCAATTCTCGAACTCATTTATTTATATACTTTGGAAATATTTATTTTTATATTTCCAAAATTCCACTTACTTGGGTTAAAATGAATGTTGTGTAAAACATTGTTGCAACAACCCAAAATACTGCATTCAACTAAGTCATATTTAAACATTGATCTTCGAGACTGATCTTTCTAGCTATCGGCTAATAATGAAATCAATCAAGTTGGGGTGTAATTACCTCTCAGACCTTGACTAAATAACATTCTTAACTTCAAAACGGAAAAGACCACTTATCTCGAATAATCATCATATAAAACCAATTTTTCATTTTTTAATTCAACGTGTATACATTTCTCTTTCTATTCTTACCAAATTTAAATTTATAGATTTTCTTTTTATTTATTGTATTCTATTCTAAGTTCATTTCCTTATGGAATTCTATATATATTGATATATTTATTTCTAGTTATCAATTTTCTTACAAATATTCTAACTCCTTAAATTTCCGGGAAAATTTGTCAGCACCTCCTTTGTACCGGTCAATAGCTCAAACCCCATTTCGCCTCTCTAGACCCTTTCCATTCAAAAAGAAAATCAAAAAGCCAAGCGGTTTGCCCAATAGGCTCATAAAATCTCATATGAAATTTAAACATGTACCTTTTTGTCGGGCACTCAAATTTTAATCTTCATTCTCTTCATCCCTTACCTGTTTAACATACATGCGTCCATTCCCAATTTATTCCAACTCAACCCAATCATTTTTAACTCAATTCGCTAGTTTATTCTTTAATTAACTCTTTTGCCTATTCCACTTTTTAATTGAACATATCACGTTCATATATATATATACACACACACATACATACATATATATATATTTATATATATTAGTTTTCTTATAAACCAATCGAATGCCATTTCCAATTCAAGTTTCATATTCGATATTGAATATGAATTCACAAATCCAGTTTACGTATCCAAAGTCCAATTTCGATTCAAAATTCCATTAACTAATTATTCTTCAAATTAGTTAATTCTATTCAATAATTAAAAATATTATTTATGTTTCAAAAATCAATTCATTTACTCCACTTGATTTCATATTTATTTTATAACTCAAATCTAGATTATCTAATGGAAATTTGGATTTTATTTACTAAAAATACTTTTATTAATTTAAATAAACTGCTATGATTCAAATAACGATTATAGCGCTGTTTTACTGGAAATTTGATTTTGAAATAACTCATAGTCTATAAGAAAAAATCCATACTTTTCTCTTCCATTGGAAAACTATTATTCAATTAGTCCTGGCGATTCTTGTTTCAAAGAATTCCGACTTAAATTGAGTTCTATATACTCAATCGAAGTTCGAAACGTCAATTTACGAACTATCGCGCCGCGCCAAGTTCATTTTAATTAAATTTAAATATAAATGTTTAAACTTCATTTATTAATAAATTTCACTTCCATCCTTTTATATTTTTAAATATAAATTAATCCAGTTTTCCAAATCGAACTTAATATTTTTGATTATTCCTAATCGTCGATTTTTCCATAATTCAGTTATAATTTATTTGCAACTTAATCTTATATATTAAATTCTAATTCATTTAGGAATAAATTATTTTATATAATTTGTTATAATCGAATTCCAAAGATAAATCCCCTGGATTATCTCAATTCAGTTTTTATTCCGAATCCCGAAATTAAATCTATCGTTCCCTTTTCGAAACATTTTCCAATCCGTTTTTAAATTCATACATGAATTTAAAATTCTAAATTATTCTAATGATAGTTATCTCAATTTATTTATAAACGTCGTTTACAAATTTAACTGCCTTGTTTTATATATTAAAACAAGTTTCCATTTCAAATCCATTTGAAACCAAATCTTGTTCTTGAATATTTTATTGATTATAACTTATACATATAAATAAATACTGAATCTATTTTCATATTTAAATTTAAACTTCTATTTAATACAATCATAATATCTTTTATGAAATTATTTTATTTAAATAAATTTGATCTAATAGAATTAAAATCATAAATCCATGCAGATTTATTTTAATTCAATTTATATTCTGAACATCAGAATAGATTTCATCGTTTCTTTTTGGATCTAATTTAAATTCCTCTTTTTAAATTCACATCCGAATTTACATTTCCCATATTATCCAATAGAAATTATTCCACTTCATTTATATATACCATTTATAAATTCATTTCAATTCCCCGCATTATCAAATGAAAATTATTCCATTTCATTTATAAATATGGTTTATAAATTCACTGCATGTTTTTACTGTTCAAAACAAGTTAATATTTCCTAGCCCATTCAAAATTCAAATTCTATTTTTAGACAAATAGATTTTTCCATTTTAAATCTCAAAATCCCTTTTCGTGATATTTTATATATCAATATTAGGATCACTGGTATTCAAACATCCAAAACACCCAATTATCAATCACAGATTTTCTAACACATTATATATGATAATATATATATATATATATATATATATGAAAACGAACAAATAATAATTTTTTTAGGAATCTAATTGGATCCCCCAACTATTTACTTGCATCCACAGATGTTAGCCAACATAAATAATACCCATCCTGCTTCAAGGCAGGATATCGCGGTATAGAAGGTCATCCACTATAATATATTGTGAGGCGCATAAGGTCATCCGCTAATGATACTGCAGGCATCCGCTAATGATGCTACGGGAAATATTCAACCACAATATATATATATATATGTATGTATGTATGTATGTATGTATGTATGTATGTATGTATGTATGTATGTATGTATGTATGTATAAAAAACCCACAACCACCAAGCCTATATAACCAATATATGTACATATATAATAGCAATCCATTTGATAACACCAAATCAATTCATCCACTCAACCAATAATTATTTTTGACTGCTTAAAATAAATTCAAATTATTTAAATCTGAGTGAGATTTACTCACCTTCATTTTATTTGTAATTTATTCCAACCAAAATTCCATTGTATGCTTGATGAAAATACAAGTCCAACAAGAATCATCCCGTTCAAATCTTCCATGGTATGAATAAATTACAAATTTTAAAAGTTCGAATATATTTAATAAAATCAAAACAAAAATAGCATAATCTAGTTGCCTATCTTAACTAAATAATATACCTTAATCCAATTATGCTTCCAGTTAAAATCGAATGAGTCAATTTCCAAGCTCATCGCTTTCTATGATTTTACAGTACCCTAATGTCGAGCTTCAGAATAAACCCAGTTCCGCTCCAACCCGAAGAAACTGCAACCCTAGAAAAAATCGTCACTTGCTCGCTGAAGCAGTGTTGAACGAGACACTTAAGGTAGCCGGAATCCCACTACCTCGAACAAAAATATGCAATCTAACCCCAAATCAAAATCGCGTTGCCTATATCCTTCTTGTCATGACATCAGACATTCCTAGGAACCAACGATGATTTCCTAAAAAACAGATCGAGCTCCTCCTTTACACAAATCTAGCCTAAACTCACGGTTCGAGTTCGAACCTTTCTAGTGACATTGCACGCGATTACTTTGAAATCGGATTCGGATACCATTTCTCACGCATTCGATTTGGATTTGATTTTTTTAATGGATTGGAGAAAAAGAAATAGAAATTGAGGGCTTCGATATGTAATTGTCTAAGAAACAGATTTGAAAAAGTGGAAAAGAGCACGGGTGTGCGTGCGATTTCAATTGGAAGCTCTCAATTTCCTGTTGTGAGCCTTTGATTTGCAAAATATATAAAGAAGGAGCGGTATTTTTATATCTGAATCTTTTGTTATGGTCGCGTATAAATAGGTGTATAGGAGGGAACCATAATACAATTGCTTCTCAAAGAAGTCGGCTTCAAGTACATGTTTATTGGATTCGATTTGATTTAACATTTAATACGATTTGATTTAAAGAGTTTTTTATTTTATCTAAATAGATTGCAATTTGATATCAAGCCTATCCACTAAAAATAAAAATCAAGGTTCATAACGTGCCATCTCAAACCGCTATTTTAATGCAACAACCAACGTTACAAGGTTGTAACGCTATTCCAAATTCAACGAGATAAATTTTGAAATTTAGTTTGACTATATATATAAAATAACCATATTAAATCGATATAATATAAATTAAATTCAAAAACAATTAATTCCTTCATAATAAATAATTATTATTATCATATATATTCCAAATAAAATTTATATTGATCATCTGAATCATTTCGATTCAGTTTTAACTTCAAATCCAATTAATTCGCCGTTTCCTTATTACTATAATTTGATATATTCGTAATTTAATCATATTTGATTATTTAATTGACATGCTCAATATAAAATCCATTTATATTCTGTAACTCAACATTTAAAATAATTTCAATGTTAATAATAAATCGACAAAAATCCGGGTCGTTACATAAACTTACCAGCATTTATTTTCATCCTTCCCGGTAGTAGATCCTTCTCATGTCTCGATATATCTTCTTTATCACCAAGATGAATAGTGAATTTAAAGTGATGGCACTCCATTAGAACTTCATATTTAAGCTTATCCATTCCTAGAACATATAATCTTCCAACTTTATGAAGCCATCCCTCCCGATCAATCTCATATTACTTCATTTCTTCAAATTGGTACTCGCATCTGAAGCTTTTCCATAATCTCAACAAGTTTAGCAACCTACTTCTAGTTAGCTCAAATTCTTTCAGTGAGTGTAGATCAAATGGGTAAACTTGCCAAAATTTCAGGTTCTAAGTTATAATGAGGCCTGAAATAAAATACAACCAACTATTCCAGATGCTTCCATTCTAATAACATGACTCCTAAACCAACATATCTTCTACTTAATGCATGTGCAACTGCATTTCCTTTTCCTAGAGGGTAAGAAATCATATGAACCTAGAAACTTCACCCATCTCTGCGGTCGAAGTTAAGATCTTTATAGGAAAAAGATACTTCAAAAACTCATGCTTCTTGAGTAACTTAAATCTTACTCCCAACGGGTGATGTCTCCACATCTTTAGAGCAAACATAGTAACTGCTAACTCAAGTTCATGGGTTGGGTAATTACTTTATGTGGTTTCAGCTATCGAGAAACATAAGCAACAAAATTTCCCTTTTGCATCAATACTGCCACCAACCTAGTACAACATGCATCTGTATAAACTGTAAAATTTCAATTCCACTAGAAATCACCAACACTGGTGCACTTGTTAATCTCTCCTTCAAAAACACAATGCTTACTCCTAGCATTCGATGTGAAAGTCTTGTTTTTCTTAGTTAGATTAGCCAGTGGTGATGCAATCTTGAAGAAATACTTGATAATCAATCTATAGTATTTTACTGAACCAAGGAAACTTCTCACTTCAAAAGAATTCTTAGGTTGTTTCCACTTCGAGATTGCTGCTATATTAGCCGGATCCATTGCTATCCCTTTACTAGATATTGCATGACCAAAGAGTCTTATTTTTCTTCTTTTAAAAGTGACGCTTAAAGAATTTTGCTCTTAGCTGATGCTTCCTTAAAGTCTCTAACACAACCCTAAAGTGTGTTTTATGTTCCTTCTAATCCTGGAGTATATCAAGATATCCTTCATAAATACAAGCACGAAACTAATATTTAAACACTCTACAAAATATACTAGAGCTCTAGTTGATTGGAAAGCCATCACCAACCACTTATAAACCTAATGGAATTCTAAATGCAGTAACCTAGACATTATCTTTATCTACCCTAAAGTGACAAAATCAAATGGCTAAATCCCTTTAGGAAAATATTTTTGCCTCATAAAACTGATCAAACAAATCATTAATCTATGGTAAAGGGTATATATTCTTCCTTGTTACCTTGCTTATCTCAGGATATCCATACATAATCTCAAAGAATGATCTACTTTTGGAGCAAACACAACTAGTGTACCCCATTTGGATATACTTCTCTGAATGAATCCTTTTCTCAATGGATCATCCACTTGCAACTCTAACTCTCTTTTTTCTCTAGGACCTATCAGCCTCAATGACATCGCTATAGGTTTGGTTCCATCAGTTAAATCAATTCAGAACTTAATTTCACTATATAGTGGCTTCCCTTTACTTCCTCAAAGACATCGGGATATGCAATAGCAATAGGTATAGATGACAGTTTCCCTTGTGGAATCTCAAATGGTTATAAAATACTGATCAAAATTCATTCATCCCATAGGAAGCATATCACAATCGGTCACTCTTCTGCATTCCCAGTCATCATCTCAAGCTTCTCGCAATCCACTTTAGCCTTGTACCTTTTGTGCCAGTGCATATATAATATGATCCTAGATATAATAAAGTTCATAACAAAGCAATCACACATAAGAGAGAAATCATGACTCGATAAAGTAAGATCACGATGTATCATGCAAAGACAAGTTGATCCTTCTATAAGGTTAGCCACAACCAAAGGTCTATTTACTATCTCAGGTCCTACGCCCAAACTGCAGATCGCTACTGGTAAAGAATGTGAAGCTCCAATATCAAACAAAATTCTAATAGAAAGCATACCTTGCTTCGCAATTGTTTTACCCTTGTCCTTATTAGAAGTAATGTTTGTAGAAGTAGGCGTTTCATTAAAGTATATGCCTTCACATTGCTTATTCTTGGAAGCATTGGGACAATCCTTCTCCAGACATCCAAAATTACAATAATACAAACACTTTCTCTCATCTTTTGTTGTTCTGTTTTGAGCAGAAAAATTGCAGCAACCCGCCTGGAATGAGCCTAAATTCTAACCCAAAAAAGGCCCATCGGAACATAAAGTCATTCTAAATAGATCATTGGTTCCTATAAGGAAATACTCATACAGATATGACAGAGCAGTCTAAACGAAATTAGAATCTCATACAGCAGAAGGGATAAAATATAATATCTCAAAATAGATGTGCCATAATAGCCCTTCTTATTGCAGTTATAGCAGGCCATATCACTCTTGTACTTCTTATTAGATTTACATTTACCTTATTGTAGCATTGTCATTCCATTCCACTTCATTTTATCTCCACTGCCATGCGGTTTCGGTTCCTCTTTAATCATTTAAAACAACGGTCTTCTTGGGAAACATACTTTCATATCGCAGGACTTCTTAACCCTTCTCAAAAGAAATCTCAATATGGTAAACCAACCATTTTCCAAGTACTTTTTAAAACCAGTGATGAAGTTATCATTATTCTACAAGGGAGTATCTATGAATGAAGTTCCATACTTGAAGAGGGCCTTAAACTCAGTAACATACTAAGACGATGACATGTCTTCCGCTATAACACCACAAACTTCTTGAACAAAAATCGTCGTCTCGACCGAAAGGATAAACTTCTCCTCAGACTTAGTCTTGAAATGATCCTGTAACAACCAAGAATTTGTAGCAACCCGGGAAATCCGAACCAATTTAAAATTTTTATTTTGGCAATTTTAGTGAATTTTGAATATTTAAAATGATTTATTTTAAACAATAACGACGAGAAATTTATTTTGAATAGAATTAGAACGTATATATTTATATAGATCGTCGTTAGAATATAAATATTTATTTTAAATTATAAAAGGAATTGAAAATGGCGCGATAGTTTGAAAATTCGATTTCAAATTTCAATTGAA
This sequence comes from Allium sativum, assembly GCA_030737875.1. Classification (NCBI taxonomy): domain Eukaryota; kingdom Viridiplantae; phylum Streptophyta; class Magnoliopsida; order Asparagales; family Amaryllidaceae; genus Allium; species Allium sativum. The sequence goes on from CM060918.1 coordinate 207,668,914, forward strand.
CGTATAGGATTCAAAATAAACCGGATTTTAGCGAAATCAAAAATATTAGAATCTATATGAAGATATCTTTCCAATGAATCCGAAAAATTGAAATTTCATAGCGAGAATAAAAAGTTATGCCTAGTTGAAAATCCAGAACAGTCGCTATGGAATTTTAGGCCCTTAAAAATGGTAATTTTGCAAATGACCTCCGTTTTTAATGAAACCACTTTGTTGGATCTGGGATGTCAATTTATTTCTAGAATCCAAAATTCATAATTTTCTGAATCAATATGTGAGGGTGGCGAAGTAAAACGTGTTTTGACAACTTCAGTCAATTTGGATTGATCAGAAAATAAGGGTTACCCAGGGTGTGTAGTCCTGAGGCATTTGCTAGAGTGTCTCGAATCGGTGAGGAGCCATCCCTGGCCTCAACTCATGACGAAAATAAAATTTCCAATACGTGATATTTCAGTTTTATTTGTAGAGCCTAGTATGGCGACATAGTGGGATGGGGCACTATGCCGTCTATGATTGATACATTTATATTTGAAGTTGTTTTCATACACTTTACACTATAATAGTATCAAAATGATTTGTTTCAAACATACCAAGCATGTTTGGCTATTATAAGGTAAAACTCTATCCTCCGGCTTGCGTTGCATTGTGTGATGGAACTTGAGTCTTATAATAGCTTCATTTTTTCAAAAAGCATTGCGCTGTTTTTTCTATGCACTAGTATTCTTGGGAGGAAACCCGTTCCTTGTTATATTGCGTGGTCCCTTGAATTACTCTCTTTCAAAGTAAAGTTTTAAATAACTGTTTTAGTTCTCACATCGGTCACATGACTGACCTGGAGTTTATTGTTTTAACCTTAACTCTAGGTGTCGTATTTTTCGCACGGGTAGCTAATAGTTTTGGTTTTGAAGATTTATATTCCCAGGATCCTGATTTACAGCTGGAACGATACTCGGAAAGCTCTGTATCCGTGTATTACTTTCAGTTGTATTTTGTATTATTTTTCCGCTGCTATGTAATGTATTGTAATCTCTGATACTTTTCTGATGTATAATATTTATTTATACTCTGTATATTCTTTCGATGAAATTGTTGTAATAAGCAATGAAATGTTCTTCTGTTTATGTTCTGATTTGTTGTGTTCTCAATTCAATCCGTTCTTTCCTTCACGGGGAAGTTAAGGTCGTCTAAGAATTTCTTAACCAATTTAAAAATTTTATTTTAGCTATTTTAATGGATTTTGAATATTTAAAATAATAACGACTTAAAATTTATTTAAATCGAAGTAAGAATGTATAAATTTATTTTAATTATAAAACAAGCTTGAAATGGTGTGGTAATTTGAAAATTCAATTTTTAATATAAAACGAATGTACATAATTCAATATAAATCGAATTTCATTAAAACCAAAAACATTAGAATCTATTTAATTATATTTTTCTAGTGAACGTGAAAAATTATGATTTCATAACATAAATTGAAAATTCTGTCCAATTTAAAATTTAGAATAATCACTATGGAATGTGTATATATTTTAATATAATATATAGCCCTTAAAAATAGCCATTTTGCAAACAACCTCTGTTTTTGATAAAACCACTTTTTTTGGATCTGAAATGTCAAATTATAGTCAAATTTCAAATTTCACAATTTTTGGAGTCAGTATGCGGCCCCGGTAAATTAAAATGTACGTTGAAATCCAATATGGAACGTTATATTAATTTATTTTTTAATTTTGATAAAAACAGACCGAAACAGTCGAATTGGATTACAAACATATCACATTGTTTCCGAAATGGGGGTATTTAGCTAGAGACGACAATCGTTGGGTTTGATTTGGAGTTCGTAATGATTTTGACTTTTAAAACGAATTAATTAATAATTAAATTATATATATGTACCGCCATACCCTAGTCAAATCCTAAGTCAAAGCCATTCACGGTCAACCCAATTCAAACCGCCGCTGCTCTCATTCAAGTGCGGAAAAGCTCCAATCCAAATTCATCAATATCTTCAAATCCACTTTGTATCAATCGTAACATTCAAATGGAATTTTGTACGGATTTTAACCGACTTCGAATTCCTCTGGCTATGATTAATTTTCGTTGAGTAAATCGTGTGGATTTTGGGCCCAAACCCACCGGGTTCGAGGTGACTTCTGGAGGTGGAGGGTATGTCGAGCTGGACACTATTGAGGGTGGTAGAAGGTGGCGAAGTGCTCTACGTCATAGGCTACCCCGACCGTTGACCGGTGGCTCGGATATCAGTGCGAGGTAAAGAGTATTTGGCAAGGCTTAGTTCTAGTTATCAGCCGAAGAAGATGAATTAAATGGTTAAGTGGGATTAGTGAAATTAATTAATAATTTATTAGCTTAATATTTTTAATTATGTAATAAATGTTTATAATACCATATCTTCTTCATACGAGCTCAGAAAATTGCAGACTCAGTCACATTGGAATCGTGGCGGTGAACTCTACAACATGGAACTGACTAGAATGGAAACAGAGCAAATTGGATTTTCCGCTAAATTAAATGCGTGTTGAATTTAGTTGAAAAAATACAATCTTCAATAAAGAATGGCGGAGTGGAAATGAAAGTGAGAACTTTCTCGCTAAAAATTGTGCAGTTATTTATTTTATAACTGAAAATATATATAGACCGTCATTGTTGATTTTTATCTGTTGTATGTGACATTGCTTGAGTTCAACACACGAACTATTCACGACTCATTTGCATAAAAAGCATTGTTTGAATATACGACATTCGTATTTCAAAAAATGTGGATAAACACTGTGTGGTTGTTGAATGAGATATAAATATCCATTTATCATTTGAACAGTAAATTTTCATTACTTGTCTAAGTATAATTGGTTAATTAGAAAAATAATTCAAACTGAGTTAGAATTGGTTAAATTTATTAACCAATGATTTATTTAAATAGAGTGTTGTTGTTTGAAAAACCCACATCGGTATTGGGATGATATTCGACATACACTAATCCCAATATTTAGTTGTATGTCAATCGATGAGTTGACATATTGTGGTGAGCATTATTTATTTATTTTAATGCTTATATAGTTGTAGAATGCACTGTAGATGATGTTTGAATGTTTAATGATTATTTATCATTATTGTTGAATACATGCAATGTATGAAATCCATATAATAGAAATTACATGGTAATTGATTGAGTCGCATTCCGATTTAGAATATGAACGAATATTTTAAAATAATATTCAGTGAAGAATTAAAATACGTTTTGATGTCCAATTTTGGATGGACATGAAAATATAGGGAATATAAAGCCAAGTTAAGTAGCTAAACGCCATTTTAACTCAAACGTTTTTTTTTGTTGATTTTATTTATTTTATAATGAATGCGAAAAGGAAATGGATTTCATTTTAAAATTATAATGATATGGGATATTCAATTTTGATTTAAAATTCAAATGGAATTTGGAATCGTCTTTAAACGAATTTATAAAATATGTTTTAAACATAAATCAACGAAATATATATTATATATACATAAATGGTTTAAATAGAATGCATTGCGCAGCAACCATTTGCGAAATTCAACAATTGACTTTAAATGGATGCAACGGGAGATCCGACCGTCGGTGAGACGACCCCAAACCCCGTACTGACGGCGGCAAGGGTAATCCTTGGAATATAACACAGAAGCAGATAATAGCAGAGCAGAATTAAATAAATACACCAGATAATGCACAATAGAATATACTGGATAAACATAAATATCAGAGTTACACAGTATATAGGATCATACTTAGTACAAATACAGTTCAGCTATACATATATGTCTACAGCGGAAAAACAAACATAATGTACAATAGGTGTAATAACCCGAATTTTTATAAAATGTTATAACATAAATCAAGGCAGAATTAAATTTTAAATTCTGAATCAAGGGAATCGGGCTGCGCCACTGCGTTCATCTCGGAAAAATACGCGAAATAGAGTCCGAGTTTTCGAAAATCGGAGTCCGTATGAAGAAGATATGGACGAACGAAGTTAAGCAGAAAAACCGAAAACAAGCCAGAATGCACTGGCGCACTTGTGAAGTGCGCCAGCACAAAAATACACTGGCGCACTTGGGAAGTGCACCCGTGTCGAGCCAGAAACCTGCACAGCTTTCTGGCTTGACCCTGGCTGGCCTGGTGCACCTGTTTTGGTTCTCTGGTGTGTTCTGCTGGCCTATGACGAGTTTTGATGGTTTAGATCTAAACTAGGGTTAATCCTATGGCCTAAACTTGTCTCTACTCCTATAAAAACACCCTAAGACCGAGCCTAAACCCACACAAATCATTCCTACAACTAGGTTATGCCAAAATGCTCCCTAATCATGGCCTCCATCTTCATCTTGAGAGCATGAGTGTTCCAAATCAAATCTAAGTCCAAGAAGCTATCTTTCTTAGTTCAAAGAGCCATCTTTCTTTGTCATAGAAGCTATTTTACTTATTTCTCAAGGCTTAGGGTGGAGCATATTATTTTCCTTGCGGATTTGCTAGTGGCTTCATCTCAATCTTGTTTTATTTTATATTCTTCATAGCATTCTAAGCCCTATTCTACTCTTAGATTTAAACTATGAAGTTAAATAGGACATGTTGCAAGTTTGAGTTTGGGCCTAAGTATGATTTGTGCTTTGAATCTATCATGTTATGCATAGATTTGTTCTATGTATGTTTGTAAAGCTATCACCTTGACTTTGTGGATTGAAAGCCATGAGCTTTGTTTGGAAATGTTGCATAACGCAACATAGAAACTCTCATAACCTTTATGTTAACTTGCATATGATGTTATATGCGAATCGTTAGTTATCATCCTATGCCATCTATGACCATGTATCACCTATTTGCTAAGTTTGATGTCATGCGTGTTTTGAGGCTTATAATGTAATATGCAAGTTTAATGAACACATTTTGCCTCATATGCCACCATGTTTAACTTGTGGCCAAATCCTATCACCTTATGCCCAATTTTGTCATGCTTCTAAGTTCCCTCTTTTAATCCATTTTGTGTTGTGACGAAACGTACATGCGATGGGAATGCGTATAGGTAACTTTAATGACATAAAAACTTGGTTTTGAAATATGACATGTGATTATGCTTGAAAACATGAACGTGGACATGACATGTAGAAAACATGAAAGTGGCCAACTCGAGGTTGGGTTGAGTTTGTAGCATAAATCTACCCGGAACCGACCGGCTTAACTAGTGGCTACAAACAATAGGACCCAATGTGAGTAGTTGGTCACATCGCACTTAAAACTCGAGGTTACTAGGTTGTGGTGTAAAGCTACCCGGACCCGCACGGCTTAACTAGTAACCACAACAAAGTCTAATGTGAGAGGTTGGGGTGCATTAAGTAAATTAATGCCACATGGTAGGGTTAAGTCATGGACCGCTTGAATACTTAACAAATTAAACACGATGGGTTGGTAGCGTTAAGTCATGGACTACTTGAATACTTAACCAATTAAACACGATGTATTAATAGGGTTAAGTCATGAACTGCTTGGATACACTTGACCAACTCAATACATGGTTAGGATAGGGTTAACCATACTTAACCCGCTTGAAATCCTAGTTACGTGGTCCTTTTCAGCAGTAACCCACTTGGGAGTATCTGGATACCCTGGACTAGGCTAGGGTGGGGCACGATTACTGGACTGATTGTAAGAGACCAAAAGAGACGGCTGAATGGTGCACCGGTTGTTCAGGCGGACCATGGTCGTGCACATTAAGTCCGGAGATGAACATAGGCACCATTAGGTTTAGACTGTGCGTGCTTGATTTGTGTCTGTGGTTTACACCTTAAGGCTGGATCCACCCTAGGGTGGACCTTGCACGGTTAACTACATTCCATGATTAAGCCGTATGACACCGATACACGACGAGTTAGGCTTATAGGGAGCCGATCGACTAGACCGAGTAGTTGGACCTTGATTTAGGTCATCTCATGATGTTGGGCCAACTTTGGGCCTAGGGATCATTTCTTGTTTATACTTGACATGGATTAGAATGCTAGTACACTTGGTGCAACTTAACCTTGTATATGCGATGCCACACTTGATCTATCTTGTTAACTTTTCACCAAGCGAGTTATCACCCTATGTTTCATCTCTGCTATACATGTCCAGTTAACTTTATTAGTTTTTATACTAATAGTAGGTAGGACTTACCAGTCTTTTTGACTGACCCATTTTCTTTCGCCTCTTTTCTTCCGTTCGCCCCCCCCCCCCCCCAGGTTCTCAGGGTGGGAACACTAGCACCTAGCTTGGATCTCTAGCTTGCTTTCTGGAGAGCTCATGTACGGTTTGGACTTGAGCTCGCTATGGCTTTACCACGTCTACTTTGGGGATAGTTTACTTTATGTTATTTCCAGTTTTCAGTTTATGTTTCTAGATTTGTAGTAGTTGGAAAATAATAACTTGGTGCTTTTGATGTAAGTTGACTATGGTTTTGAAATAGTAGTTTTATCCGCTGCTTTATTTACTCTGTTTTACTTATATGTTCTGTCTTGTGATATCTCATGCATGTTTACCTTGTCCAACACCCCTCCAAAGCTAGTGTACTTGCAAGAGTGACCCTGGCGGAGGTGGGGTGTTACATTTGGTATCAGAGCATAAGGTTTTACTAGACCAGACAAAAGTTTTAAAACCCTTTTGAAAAACTATTTTCAAAACTAATTAAGTATTTTCCAAGAAAAGTCTAGTTTATTTTAAAAGGCTATTTCCCAAAAGCCATTAGCACTATCCTTTGCTTCCTCGTTCTAAATCTATCTTTTCCTTTTTCAGCATGGCCGATCTTAACCTTCCCGAGGGAGTAACCATACCCGGATGGTTCCGAAGGTACTTGGAAGCTAGGTCCAACGATGCGGGCCCAGCAAACACTCCCACCGTACTTGAGGTTCCTCCTCCTCCTCCTCCTCAGCGTCCACAAGCGGATTTCGCAAAGATTTGCAAAGACTTTAAGGCGATGAGTGGCAAGAATTTTATTGGGATGGAGACTTTTGTTGAGGCAAAAAATTGGTTAAAAGAAACTGAAGACCTCTTTGCCATCTTTGATGTGGAAGACCATAGAAAATTTCTGTTGGCAGTATGGCTATTGAAAGAGGAAGCTGCTTATTGGTGGGAGGTCACCAACGCTACTAGGCCTATAGAGACTTGGGCCGACTTTAGGATGAGGTTTGGGCTTAAGTTTCTATCATCTGCTGAGGAGAATCTACAAATGGAGAAGTTTATATCTTTGAAGCAAGGGGACATGACAGTGAGGGAGTATGTGAATAAGTTTAACCAGCTTGCTCGATTCGGTTTGGACATGGTTAACACACCCCAGAAGAAGGCTCTACGCTTTGCACGAGGGTTGAATGAGCCATTACAAGGTTTAGCCATGTCTCATATACCCATTGGGCCACTTTTGAAAGCCTAGTAGACATGGCATTGCCTCAGGGAGATGATAAGAATGGCAAGAAAGAAGTCAAGCCGAATGAGACTCAAACCAAGAAGGCGGAATCCAAGTGGGGAGGCAATCAGAGCAACCAGAGCAACCAGAACAACAAGAACAACAAGGGTAACAAGGCCAACAACAACAAGGCAAGGGACATAAGGAAGTGCAACTACTGTGGGATCGTTGGACACATAGCCAAAGATTGTAGGAAGAAGAAGAGGAAGTTGGGAGAATGCTTTCATTGCGGAGAGTCTGGACACTTCAGTAAGGATTGCCCAAAGAAGCAAGGGCAGGGGCAAGGACAGACTCAACGAGCAGGACCTTCTGGAGGGCAGATGCATGCTCTCAACACTGCTCCAGTTCCGGACCGAGGTAGTATTTCTGTAGAAAGTCTTGTTTATATTTCTGGTTTTCCTGTTCGAACTTTATTTGATTCTGGCGCATCGCATACCTTTATCTCTTCTGACATTGTTGAAAGTTTGCACATAAGTACTAGTCTTGTTGAGGATCCCGTTAGTGTTTCAAATCCAATTGGGGGTTCCGCCCATTTATCTATGATTTGTATGGATTTGAGGATTTCTATCTTGACCGTAGAATTCACATGTAATGCTTATGCTCTCGGGTTCATGGGATATGGGTTGATTTTGGGCATGGATTTGCTGTCCAATTATGGAGCCATTTTCGATTGTGAGCATAGGGTGGTGAGGCTTATGACTCACCTTGGCAATACCCTAGAGATTTCTTGTAGCCCTCTGGATCCCGTCATGTTATGTTATTTTGAATCCCTCGACTCGTCTATTGACAATCTTCAATCTATGAGGGTGGTCCGAGAATATCCTAATGTTTTTGATGAGGTGAAGGGGTTACCCCCTAAACGAGAGATAGATTTCCGTATATATCTTGTCGATAATGCCAAGCCAGTTTCATTGCCTGTTAGGCACATGGCCCAGCGAGAAAGAAGGGAGCTTAACAAGCAAATCAAGGAGTTGCTTGAGAAAAATTTCATTAGGCGAAGCATTTCAGAATGGGGTGCTCCAGTGGTATTCGCTACTAAGGTGGATGGTTCGCTTCGTCTATGTGTTGATTATCGTGAGTTGAACAAGCTTACATAGAAGAACAGACACCCGTTACCGAGGATTGATGATCTCTTTGACCAGCTTGTTAGTGCTTCTGTTTTCTCTCAGCTCGATCTAGCCACCGGATTCCATCAGCTTAGAGTGGCTGAGGATAGTATTGACAAGACTGCGTTTAGGACTCCAGATGGATTCTTTGAATGGCTAGTCATGCCGTTCGGTTTGACTAATGCACCCGCATACTTCGTTGATTTGATGAGTAGGGTGTTTAGGGAGTTCCTCAACAAGTTTGTGGTTGTTTTCGTGGATGATATTCTGGTCTTCTCTAAGGACGAGGAAGAGCATGCTACACACCTCAAGGAGGTTATGGATACGCTTAGAGCTCATCAGCTGAAAGCCAAGTTCTCTAAATGCTATTTCTGGAGAAGGGAAGTTCGGTTCCTTGGGCATATAGTTTCTAAGAAGGGCATAGCTGTGGATCCCGCTAAAGTGGTGACGGTACAAGACTGGAAAGTTCCGAAGAATACAACTGAAGTAAGAAGCTTTCTCGGTCTGGCAGGATATTATAGGAAGTTCATTAAGGACTTCGCTAGGATTTCAGCCCCTCTTACTAAGTTAACGAAGAAGAACTTAGTCTTTGCATGGGACTTAGAGTGTGAGCTTGATTTTCAAAGGCTCAAGAAAGCCCTCACCACAGCTCCAGTTCTAGCATTACCCGATGGAGGGAAGTTGTTTACCGTGTACACCAATGCATGTGGCACGGGATTAGGCGCTGTCCTGATGCAAGAAGGAAGAGTGATATGCTTTGGGGGTAGGCAACTCAAAGTTCATGAGAAGGACTATCCCACTCATGATTTGGAGTTGGCGGCGATCGTCTTTGCACTCAAATCTTGGCGCCATTATCTTCTAGGTGAAAGGTTTGAGTTATATACTAATCACAAGTCGCTCAAGTACCTCTTCTCGCAGAAAGATTTGAATCTATGGCAGCAGAGGTGGATGGAATTCTTGGCATCATATGACTTCGATATAGCTTATACCCCTGGCAAGGGTAATGTTGTGGCAGATGCGCTAAGCAGAAGAAGGTTGACTTTGAGTCCCTTGTTTGTTGAGATGAAGAGCCTAGAGTTCTTGTCAACCTTGGATTTCACACCGGCTGTTGAGTCGATGACTGGTTCGTTAGCATCCCTTGAGCTTAGACCTATACTTCTTGATCAAATTGGGGCTTCACAGAGGGAAGACCCGCAGATAGTCGAGATCATGGACAAGTTGATCCGGGGTGAGACGTCAAGTCACCTTGCTAGATATACTATTGATGACAAGGGATGGCTAAGGCGTGATGGAAGACTATGTGTCCCACGAGTGGGAGACTTAGTAAATAAAGTTCTTGAGGAGGCGCATCACTCGAGGATGACTATACATCCCGGAGGGGATAAGATGTACCGGGATATGAAGCGCATTTTCTTTTGGGATGGGATGAAGAAGGATGTGGCAGAGTTTGTTTCTATATGCATTGTTTGCCAACATGTGAAGGCCGAGTCGAAGAAGCCCGGTGGGCTATTGCATCCATTGGAGGTCCCGCTATGGAAATGGGAAAGTATCTCTATGGATTTTGTGGATGGGTTGCCGAGATCAAGAAAGGGGAATACTGGCATATGGGTCATAGTGGATAGACTTACGAAAAGTGCTCATTTTATTCCGGTGAAGAGCAAGAGGACCGCATCATGGCTAGCATCTGTTTATCTTCGAGAGATAGTACGATTGCATGGAGTCCCTTCTAGCATAGTCAGCGATCGTGACCCAATCTTCACTAGCCAATTTTGGAATAGTTTGCAAGAAGCGATGGGTACGCGATTGAATCTAAGTACGGCCTATCACCCACAGACGGATGGCCAGACCGAAAGGGGGAATAGGGTACTAGAAGATCTATTGAGGCTATGCATTCTTGACTTTGGCGGTACTTGGGAAGATCATCTTCCTCTAGTGGAGTTTGCTTATAATAACAGCTACCAAGCAAGCATAGGGATGGCACCATTCGAAGCTTTGTATGGGAGGCCGTGCAAGTCACCAACATGTTGGTGAGAGACGATGGATAAGCTTATACTTGGGCCCGACATGATAAGGGAAACATCCGAGAAAGTTGAGTTGATTCGAAGGCGGATGAAAACGGCCCAAGACAGACAGAAATCCTATGCAGACAAGCGAAGGACAGACTTAGAGTTTGAAGTTGGAGATATGGTCTTTGTGAAGGTTTCTCTTTTGCGAAATGTGGTTCATTTTGGAGCAGTTGGAAAGCTAGCACCAAGGTTCGTTGGACCCTTCCCTATCATCGAGAAGATTGGGCAAATGGCTTATAGGGTGGAATTGCCCGAGAAGCTGGCTGGAGTGCACAATGGTTTTCATGTCTCGCATCTCCGAAAATGCCTACATGAGTCAGCCGAAGTAGTTGAGCCTAGCATTCTTGAAGACATGGAGGTAGAGAAAGAGGCAACCTTGAGGCGAGCTCCGATTCGTATCTTGGGAACGGAGATCAAGAAGCTGAGGAATCGAGAAGTCAAGTTGGTAAAGGTTCAGTGGAGTGAAGTCGATGAAGATGCAACTTGGGAAACCGAGGAGAAGATGCGTGGGCTTTATCCTTTCCTTTTTGAGGGTACATTCTCAATCTCCTTTCCTAATTAGCATATCTTTCTTTTGCTATCCATTTTTGTCTTGTTATCTCGTTAACCTTGTCATAAGAACCTTAGGTAGAAACCCTTTGGATGAAACATGTATTTGAAACATGTTATGCTTGATGTTTGCCAGTGGTCGCAAGTGTTTGCAAGTGGATACTCGTGGATGCATGATACAAATTAGGCACTAAGATCGGCTCACACACTTTCATATTGCATATGCATGAGTGCTTATACATATTCATGGCTGAAACTTGTTATGCTATCACGTGGATGTTGCATATTGATGAATGTTATGTGCACTCATATAGATATTATGAATTATGTTAGGAATTTGCATACATATGGACTCATTTCACTAACATACTTTGCATTAAGGAGGTTTACTGAATCAGTAACCGCCTGATTTTCGCAATAGATAAGTACATATACACACACCTTTGCATATGATCATACAGCATTTAGAATCTTTTAAGGACAATGATTACTTGTGGATGATGTTTTGAGTAGATGGATGATGGATGGTAGGATACGTTCTTCCTAACTTGGAGATTTCGGGGACGAAATCCTTTAAGAAGGGGAGAATGTAACAACCCGGATTTTTATAAAATGTTATAACATAAATCAAGGCAGAATTAAATTTTAAATTCTGAATCAAGGGAAACGGGCTGCGCCATTGCGTTCATCTCGGAAAAATACTCGAAATAGAGTCCGAGTTTTCGAAAATCGGAGTCCGTATGAAGAAGATATGGACGAACGAAGTTAGGCAGAAAAACCGAAAACAAGCCAGAATGCACTGGCGCACTTGTGAAGTGTGCCCGCACAAAAATACACTGGCGCACTTGGGAAGTGCGCCCGTGTCGAGCCAGAAACCTGCACAGCTTTCTGGCTTGACCCTGGCTGGCCTGGTGCACCTGTTTTGGTTCTCTGGTCTGTTCTGCTGGCCTATGACGATTTTTGATGGTTTAGATCTAAACTAGGGTTAATCCTATGGCCTAAACTTGTCTCTACTCCTATAAAAACACCATAAGACCTAGCCTAAACCCACACAAATCATTCCTACAACTAGGTTATGCCAAAATGCTCCCTAATCATGGCCTCCATCTTCATCTTGAGAGCATGAGTGTTCCAAATCAAATCTAAGTCCAAGAAGCTATCTTTCTTAGTTCAAAGAGCCATCTTTCTTTGTCATAGAAGCTATTTTACTTATTTTTCAAGGCTTATGGTGGAGCATATTATTTTCCTTGCGGATTTTCTAGTGGCTTCATCTCAATCTTGTTTTATTTTATAGTCTTCATAGCATTGTAAGCCCTATTCTACTCTTAGATTTAAACTATGAAGTTAAATATGACATGCTGCAAGTTTGAGTTTGGGACTAAGTATGATTTGTGCTTTGAATCTATCATGTTATGCATAGATTTGTTCTATGTATGTTTGTAAAGCTATCACCTTGACTTTGTGGATTGAAAGCCATGAGCTTTGTTTGTAAATGTTGCATAACGCAACATAGAAACTCTCATAACCTTTATGTTAACTTGCATATGATGTTATATGCGAATCACTAGTTATCATCCTATACCATCTATGACAATGTATCACCTATTTGCTAAGTTTGATGTCATGCATGTTTTGAGGCTTATAATGTAATATGCAAGTTTAATGAACACATTTTGCCTCATATGCCACCATGTTTAACTTGTGGCCAAATCCTATCACCTTGTGCCCATTTTTGTCATGCTTCTAAGTTCCCTCTTTTAATCCATTTTGTGTTGTGACGAAACGTACATGCGATGGGAATGCGTATGGGTAACTTTAATGACATAAAAACATGGTTTTGAAATATGACATGTGATTATGCTTGAAAACATGAACGTGGACATGACACGTAGAAAACATGAAAGTGGCCAACTCGAGGTTGGGTTGAGTTTGTAGCATAAATCTACCCGGAACCGACCGGCTTAACTAGTTGCTACAAACAATAGGACCCAATGTGAGTAGTTGGTCACATCGCACTTAAAACCCGAGGTTAGACTAGGTTGTGGTGTAAAGCTACCCGGACCCGCCCGGCTTAACTAGTAACCACAACAAAGTCTAATGTGAGAGGTTGGGGTGAATTAAGTAAATTAATGCCACATGGTAGGGTTAAGTCATGGACCGCTTGAATACTTAACAAATTAAACATGATGGGTTGGTAGGGTTAAGTCATGGACTACTTGAATACTTAACCAATTAAACACGATGTATTGATAGGTTTAAGTCATGAACTGCTTGGATACACTTGACCAACTCAATACATGGTTAGGATAGGGTTAACCACACTAAACCCGCTTGAAATCCTAGTTACGTGGTCCTTTTCAGCAGTAACCCACATGGGAGTATCTGGATACCCTGGACTAGGCTAGGGTGGGGCACGATTAGTGGACTGATTGTAAGAGACCAAAAGAGATGGCTGAACGGTGCATCGGTTGTTAAGGCGGACCATGGTCATGCACATTAAGTCCGGCGTTGAACATGGGCACCAGTAGGTTTAGACTGTGCGTGCTTGATTTGTGTCTGTGGTTTACACCTTAGGGCTGGATACACCCTAGGGTGGACCTTGCACAGTTAACTACATTCCATGATTAAGCCGTATGACACCGATACACGACGAGTTAGGCTTATAGGGAGCCGATCGACTAGACCGAGTAGTTGGACCTTGATTTAGGTCATCTCATGATGTTGGGCCAACTTTGGGCCAAGGGATCATTTCTTGTTTATACTTGACATGGATTAGAATGCTAGTACACTTGGTGCAACTTAACCTTGTATATGCGATGCCACACTTGATCTATCTTGTTAACTTTTCACCATGCCAGTTATAGCCCTATGTTTCATCTCTGCTTTACATGTCCAGTTAACTTTATTAGTTTTTATACTAATAGTAGGTAGGACTTACCAGTCTTTTTGACTGAACCATTTTCTTTCGCCTCTTTTCTTGCATTCCCCCCCCAAGGTTCTCAGGGTGGGAACACTAGCACCTAGCTTGGATCTTTAGCTTGCTTTCTGGATAGCTCATGTATGGTTTGGACTTGAGCTCGCTATGGCTTTACCACGTCTACTTTGGGGATAGTTTACTTTATGTTATTTCCAGTTTTCAGTTTATGTGTCTAGACTTGTAGTAGTTGGAAAATAATAACTTGGTGCATTTGATGTAAGTTGACTATGGTTTTGAAATAGTAGTTTTATCCGCTGCTTTATTTACTCTGTTTTACTTATATGTTATGTCTTGTGATATCTCATGCATGTTTACCTTGTCCAACACCCCTCCAAAGCCAGTGTACTTGCAAGAGTGACCCTGGCGGAGGTGGGGTGTTACAATAGGAGCTGAACAGCATAAAAAGAGATAAATGATAGAATCCATCTTCAGCTCCAGCTATCCATAGAATGCCAGCTAAACCTGAATACAAGGTTGCCCGTGTAGAAAAAGGGGCACCCGAGTTTGAAAGTGAAACAAACTACGAGTCAGTCATGGGACTGGTATGAGAAATCTACTCAACACATTTATAATATGGCTAATCACAGGACCACGCCACTTTCGTGGAACGGGTTTACTCCATTGGATTGCCAGTGCTTTAAAACAAATCATTCTTTTAAACATCGCAATGTTTTTTTATAAAAACGAAGCCATTATAAGACTCAGTTCCCATCACACAATGCAACGCAAACCGGAGGATAGAGTTTTTTCCATATAATGGCCAAGATATGCTTGATATGAATAAAACAAAAGCATTTGATATTATTACTAGTGTTTACATGTTTCAAAAACAATTTCAAATAATAAGTATCAATCCTAGATGGCATTAATGCCCCATACCACTATGTCGCCATATATAGGTATACAATCAAAACCGCACGGTCATGTATTTGGAAATTGGATTTCCGTTATGAGCCAAGGCAAAAGATAGTCCTTACCGAATTCGAGACGCTATAGCCCGTGTCTCAGGATCAGAACGCATCAACCCTTTAGATCGTCAGGGCCGGTCCACTGATGTGGATTATTATGCCTGAACACTACATTTCCCCGCCCTTTGGGGCGTCAATGAGCCAACGAATGACT
The DNA here is from genome assembly GCA_030737875.1 of Allium sativum. Lineage (NCBI taxonomy): Eukaryota > Viridiplantae > Streptophyta > Magnoliopsida > Asparagales > Amaryllidaceae > Allium > Allium sativum. The sequence goes on from CM060918.1 coordinate 207,684,218, forward strand.
CCATCGGACCCGGATCGTCCTATCTAACTGAGGCGCCTCGCAACAGTAACAACCACATAAGTCAAACTCGTCAGGGCGTGTAAAACCACTGACGCCACTTCTAGCTAGAAAGAAACACAGGTCGTCCCTGATGTCCTCTCCCGTTTCTGGTTCATACCGGGGTGTGAGGCTCGCGATTTCACGTTATACACAAAGCTACGCCACAAAGGCGGTGCTTTGATCATCACCACAAGACTTTGCTTTTCAACAGAAGTCGTGATCACTGCATCTTAGCATGACACGGGCAATTCACACCGTGCAACTGATGGCTATCAATCACACAGAATAAATTCCAATGTCAGACACACTATCCATTTGCAAGTCCGTTCTGGGTCTGAACAAAACCGGAGGCACTATATACCTCGCAAACACATCGATCACCATGTACGACTGGACGATCACCACTCATTATCCATATTTCGGGAATCCTCCCAATCAGGACCTCGGTTACCATCCAAACGAGGTGAAGATCTCCGGTCTTCGACCGCCGTCTTCATGTTCGATTACTTATCGTCGATTTAGTTATTCAGAATGGGATAAACCCGGTCTTTCTGAGCAACTCGCGTATATAATAAACAAGTGCAACACTAACATATATACGCATCCTTTCAATTCATTAGTCACTAACCGTCAATCAGTAAGAGAACGATCTCCCAAATATTAACCCCGAAGGCCGAAACCAACATCAGATCAACACCCAGGAAACCATTCGACTTAGCCAACCTTCAGTTAGTTTCTAAATTTCACATCCATATCGTTTATAATATTTTATAACGATTTATCGCTATTTTTATTTATTCTAAAACAGCCAATTTATTCAAAACGACGCTTTCGGCCATAACGCGGTCGTGGCACTGTTTTTCTTCAGATTTGATTTACACATATCTGAAAATCTAACCGTTGGATCTTCAAAAAATTTACATCATTAGAAAGATCTTTTCAAAACGAATCCAACGGTTCTAGTTTCGGGAAAATCTGACGGTCGGATCTCCCGGTATAATCGTTTGAAGTTTTGATTTCAAAATACGAACTGCAGCGTCGTTATCCAATGGTTTTCATACATTTGATAAAAATGATATTTTTATCTAATTGTCTTCTATTTCAACACTTCACTATTTTTAGCAATTCATGTATATAATAAAAATGTGATTTTTATTGTAAAACAATTCATTTCAAAACACGATTATTTTATATAGTTCATATAAGTAATAAAAATAGGATTTTTATAATAAAACAATTTCTTTCTAAATACGAATACCATTCAACACATGAATTTCAATTCAACGAATGAATTTCGATTCAACACATGAAGGTTTTCTATAGTTTATATATATAGATAAAAAGGTGATTTTTATTGCAAAACAATTTATTTCAAAATATGAATACCATTCAACACATGAACTTCAATTCAATGAATGAATATCGATTCAACACATGAAGGTTTTCTATAGTTTATATATATAGATAAAAAGGTGATTTTTATATTTAAAACACGAATACCATTCAACACATGAATTTCTATCCAACGAATAAATATAGATTCAACACATGAAGGTTTTCTATAGTTTATATATATAGATAAAAAGGTGATTTTTATATTTAAAACACGAATACCATTCAACACATGAATTTCATTTCAACGAATGAATTTCGATTCAACACATGAAGGTTTTCTATTCAACAGACGAATATAATTTCAACACAGGAAAATAATTCTAACACATGAATATTATTCAAAATTTCAGCAGCATAACGGCAGGGTAGTTAAAATCGGGACCGTCCCTAGTAAGGCTCCTCGCTCTACCTTAAAGCCTCGCAGCTTTTGACAATGGGGAATCATGCATCTAGTTCGCACGCAGGCGGCATGTATATTTTTTTCATTTCCACAAACTAATCCTATGTGGTTTCAACCAAATATTTCTCAACCACAAACGGGTATTTTTCAACCACAATCAATCAATTTCAATCCACAAACAATTTCAATCAACCATTCGCTATCAATCAATTTTCACACCAATCACAACCAATAAATATCGTCCATGGTTTGTGGACGAGGGGTGTATATATATATATATATATATATATATATTTATATATAACATTTCACTTCTATTTCAAGACATTTATAATTTTTACAACGCATATATAACTTATACATCGAACGTACAACTTATACAACGCTTATACATGAGGTGTACAACGATTATATAACCCATACATCGACTATATAATTTATACATCGTCGTTTTCCATATCGTTCATAAATTAGAAATCTCACATTGGGTTCCACTCCACCAAAAATAGCAGAAGGCTCAGAAAAATATGCGATCTCTTCTAAAATGTAGAAGACGTACACATGAGTCCACTGTCTCTTGTTTCACTGAATTTCGTCAACACACGAAAAAGATATGATTTTTCAAATTTTGCAACGGTTTAAAGGTGTTAAAACAGTTGAAAATTAACTCAGCCGTACCTTTTTCGATTTGTTCAAAACTAGGTTTTCACCTTTCTCGAAATCCGCGCAACTAGGGGCCGATCGGCCTGCGCCACAACATCGGGGCTGGACAGGCGCGCCTGCGCCTGGAAGGGGGAGGAGTTCGATGCAGCAGGGGCGGCGAAATCGAGGCGCGAACGGACGAACTTCTCGAGGGTGATTCTCCCAAAATACTCAACGGAAAAATCGAAACCAGGTATGGATTTGAAGCTTGTCTCGAGCTCTTCAAAAACACCAACTGGGTCGAAGGCTATCGATGCGTGTAGGAGGAGAAAACGAGGGGGAAAGGTCGGAGCAATTTCCATCGTTCGTGATTTATGATTATCGGGGAGAGAGAATTTACGTTGACCAATGATTTTTTTTATATTTATATATTTTAAAAATCCGAAAATACCTGTAACACCCCGAATTTCGGTTAATGCTAAAATTCACAAATTAAAGAATAACTAATCCCAGATATGGGAATTAGGGGAAACGGGCTACATCATTGCGTTCGTCTCGGAAAAATACGCGAAATAGAGTCCGAGTTTGCGTAAAACGGGTACCGTAGGAAAGAGATATGGACGAACGAAGTTAGGCAGAAAAACCAGAAACAGGCCAGAAATGCACTGGCGCACTTGTGAAGTGCGCCAGTACAAAAATACACTGGCGCACTTGGGAAGTGCGCCCGTGCCGAGCCAGGAAACCTGCACAGTTTCTAGAGAGTTCTGTGGTTGGGTGCACCAGTTTGGGGTTTGGGCTTGGTCTTAGGGCTGGTTTCTGGAAGGTGCCGAAATCTAAGGGTCCTAATCTAATTTAGGGTTAATCTAAGGGCCTAAAACACTCACCTAATCTATAAATACACCCTAATACTACCCTAATTCATACTAAAAATAGAAATGATGCCACCATGCCGCCAAAATCAAACTTGAGAGGAGCCTCCACTAGTTTATGAAGAAAGTTGCAAGCTAATCAACCTCTAATCATCATCTTCCTCTTGTATAGCAACTAGTTCTACTACATAAGTTTGCTAATCTTGGTTTTGGTGAGTTCCTATAGCTTTAATAATCAATTGTTAAATTGATTATGGTAGGATGTGATAAGACATGGCTATGTTTGTGGATAAATGTGTTTATGTAAGTTTGTATGATATGTGATTTGCAAGTTTTATGCTATATGCAAGTTTAATGCCATGTTTTATGATGCAAAACACTTTGTTGAACATTTATGCATATGTAACATGTTATGCAAACTATATGTGAGAGTATATGCAAGTTATATGTAACATGATATGCAAGTTATGCATGTGGTTTTATGCATGCTAAGTGTTTGGTTTTATGCATGCTAAGTATTTGGTTTTATGCATGCTAAGTATTTGATGTTATGCAAGTTATGTATTTGGTGTTATGCATGCTAAGTATTTGATTTTATGCATGCTAAGTATTTGATTGTATGCATGCTAAGTATTTGGTTTTATGCATGTTAAGTGTTTGGTTTTATGCAAGTTTGTCTCTTTTTATGATATGCATAATATATGCAAGTTTGTCTCTAAGTATGGCATGTTATGCAAGTTCATATGCAAGTTATGATACATATTCATATGCAAGTTACGATATAAGTTCATATGCAAGTTATGATATATGTTCATATGCAAGTTATGATGCAAGTTCATATGCAAGTTATGATATATGTTCATATGCAAGTTATGATATATGTTCATATGCAAGTTATGATATAAGTTCATATACAAGTTATGATATATGTTCATATGCAAGTTATGATATAAGTTCATATGCAAGTTATGATATATGTTTATATGCAAGTTATGATATAAGTTCATATGCAAGTTATGATATAAGTTCATATGCAAGTTATGATATATGTTCATATGCAAGTTATGATATAAGTTCATATGCAAGTTATGATATATGTTCATATGCAAGTTATGATATAAGTTCATATGCAAGTTATTATATATGTTTATATGCAAGTTATGATATAAGTTCATATGCAAGTTATGATATAAGTTCATATGCAAGTTAGGATATAAGTTCATATGCAAGTTATGATGCAAGTTCATATGCAAGTTATGATGCGAGTTCATATGCAAGTTCATATGCAAGTTGTCTCTTTTATGATATTCATAATGCAAGTTTGGGTTAAATACTAGTTGGGTTTAATGTATGCTCGTATATGCAAGTTGACACCTTTTGAACCCATGATAAAGTTATAAGCTATGTTGGTTAAACCCATGACATTTGTGATGAATCTTCCCTTTTATTATGTCTCGTTACGAGAACGAATTATGTGGGGAACGATGGGGTTAATATGCATGTTAATAAAATGATGTGGAATGGGTATGCTTAAGAGTAACATAAATTAAATGGACATAATTGGGAATTTACCTATTGAGTTAGGTCTACCCATATTATGGAGTTGGGAATTTACCTATTGAGTTAGGTCTACCCATACTACGGAGTTGGGAATTTACCTATTGAGTTAGGTCTACCCATATTCTGGAAAACATGATTAATTAATTAGGGGTAATTAATATAAATTAGGAGGGTGATTAATTAGGTGTAATTAATCGACTAAGACACGAGGTTGGACTCAGTTGTAGCGTAAAACTGCCCGGACCCAACCGGCTTAACCAGTTGCTACAAATGTTAGCCCAATGTGAGAGGTCTTAGGCACAAATTAAATACGTGATTAAAGTAAAGACACGAGGTTAGACCCTTTTTATGACGTAAGGCTGCCCGGACCCAACCGGCATATCCAGCAGTCATAAAAGACGGTCTAATGTGAGAGGTCTTTATGAGGTCATGATCTTAATTAATTAATTAAGAAACACTTAACCATATTAGCATGTAGAGGGACATGAGGGGTTAACTGGGTGCCTTGGGTGGCATGAGGAATCTAGTGGTTTGCCTTGGGTGGCAATAGAAAATACGATTAGAATACTTAACCAAAGAGGAACATGTAATTAAACATGGGTAAAGGGTTAAGTAAGTTCTTTGGGTGGCATGTGGAAATCTAGTGGGTGCCTTAAGTGGCAATTGATATATGATTAGATGACTTAACCAAACCTTAACGTGTAGGTGGGCATGATTATAACAGGGGTTAAGTGGGATACACTAGATAAAATAACAAGCTTAGGTGGTAGCTTGTGGGGGCCCATTTCAACCAATATCCCAAACGTATCTTAGTGGGCTCGACTCTAGTCGAGTGACGGGACACGCATATTGGGCTTGACTATAAGAGGCCAAAATGGGTTAGCGGCGGCAATGCATGACCAACGGGTTTCATATGCGTGTGTGGACCCGGGCTGGTAAATAAGACGTTGTTGCATCGTGTAGATATAAGCCGTGCACCGTTAGTTTTATCAGGTTGCCACGCTGGGGAATGGTACACCCCACGGTCGGGCCAGCACGGGTATCTACGTTAGGGAGCCGATCGAATGGGGAGTAGTGTGTACACCTAGTGGATTGTAGGGCCCCGTGGCGCCTACTTAGTCACCTAGGGGTACGCGAGAACTATTAAGTTAATTTTATAAGTCCAGGGGTGGGATCAACCTTTAAGTTAGGAATGACTGGTGGGGTGCAGTGTAGGAATTACCCTTGGGTGGGTAGATCTGGGGTGGTGTAATCCAGTAATTATCCTTGGGTGGATAAATGCGTCTTTTCGGTTATCTTAGTACATCCTGTGTTTAGTTGGCTACTTAGTGTAGTCATTATCCCCAGAGGTACCGTACCTTGTTTATATCATACCCTAATTACTTTAATGATTGTATTGTTAGGGTTATAGGACTCACTCAGACTTATGTCTGACCCCGTTGTTTTTATCTTTTTTCCCAACCCTCAGGTTATCAGAGTGGGCCCAGTACGAGTGGGCTTAGATCAGGCTGCTTTATTCTCTTTTGGAGCTTGGACCATGGATGTAAAGCTCAGTTTATCTTTTCTATTATGGCTATTAGGTTATGTAATGGGATTATGTACTTTCGTTTTTATCAGGATGGATATTATGTACTTGACTCTTATTTATGGCTTTGGTGTAACCAAACATGTTTTACTTTCCGCTGCAATGAAATGATGTTTTAAAATTTTCAAGTATTACTTATATCTGTCTTGTTGTAATTTTTCTGTTCTATATTCACTAAAATACTCCATCGATGCTATGGCATTCCCTTAGTGAGTGATCATAGCGGGAGTGGGGTGTTACACGTGGTATAAGAGCAAAGGTTGCCGGAACAGATAAATTTTTTTAGAAAACTATTTTTCTAAAAACATTTTTGGAAGAGATATTTTCAAAAACATGTCTTTAAAGAGAAAAGTTTTTGAAAGAAAAGCATAATCCCCAATAGCCATATCTTTATCTTTCGAATTCTCCGTTTTGAATCTTTCCTTTTTCGTTTCAGCATGGCTGAGGATCTTAACTTTCCGGAGGGTGTGACGATACCAGTATGGTATAGGAGATTGATGGAGGCTAGGGCCACCACTGCGGGTCCAGCAAATGTTCCTCCACCAACCGTAGCACCCGATCTTCCTCCTCCCCCTCCTCCTCGCACGGATACTTTTGCTAAGACTTGCAAGGAATTTAAAGCTATGGGAGGGAAACCTTTTCAAGGATCTGAAACTTTTGTGGAGGCTAGAGATTGGCTTAAGGAGGTGGAAGAGTTGATAGATATCTTTGAGATGGAAGAAGGAAAGAAAGTCAAGTTAGCTGCTTGGTTAATGAAGGGAGAGGCCTCATTCTGGTGGGAGGTCACTAATGGAGAACGCCCCGTTGACTCTTGGGAGGATTTTAGGCAATGATTTGTGGCAAAGTTTCTCTCAAGGGCGGAGGAAAACTTGTATATGGAAAGATTCTTGACTCTAAAGCAAGGAAATCTCTCAGTGAAGGAATATGTCAACAAGTTTAATCAATTGGCAAGGTTTGGCCTAGACATGGTGAATACACCGGAGAAGAAGGCTTTGAGGTTCGTGAAAGGCTTGAATGAACCGATGCATGGGTTGGCTATGACTCATATCCCTATGGGGGCCACCTTTGAGAAGCTAGTTGACATGGCACTCATGCATGAAGAAGAGAAGGGTCCCAATGCTAATAAGGCACCCGAGAAAAAGGGAGATCAAAAGAGACCTCAGCAACAACAGCAAAACAAAGGGGGGAAAGGCAACGGTGGCAAGGGGAAGAAGAAGTGCTTCAATTGTGGGATACCAGGCCACATAAGCAAAGATTGTAGAAAGAAGAAGAAGACTGATTGCTTTCACTGTGGCAAAGCAGGGCATTTAGTGAAGGATTGCCCTAAGAAGGGGCAAAGGACGGGATCTACCTCAGGAGGACAGGTGCAAGCTCTTATGGCACCGGGTCAGGCTAGGGGGCAAGTACAGGCTCTCGCGGTTCCACCGATTCAGGAAAGAGGTAGAACTATTTCCGTTGAAAGTCTGGTTTTTCTATTTGATCATCCTGTCCGTACATTGTTTGATTCAGGCGCATCGCATTCGTTTATCTCATCATCATTAGTTGAGTCACTGCACTTAGACACCAGTCTGGTAGATGATCCCTTGGTTGTTTCAAACCCAATTGGGGGCTCCACTTATTTGTCCATGATATGTTTGGGTTTGAAGATTTCTATACTTAGCATTGAGTTTAGATGTGATGCTTTTGTTTTGGGCTTCACGGGCTATGGGTTAATTTTGGGCATGGACTGGTTATCCAGTAATGGTGCTGTTCTTGATTGTGAAAGGAGAGTTGTTAGGCTCATGACCCGCTTGGGTAACACTCTCGAGATCTCTTGTAACCCCATGGAATCTGTTATGCTAAGTTATCTAGAATCGCTTGACACGTCGGTCGATAGTTTGCGATCTGTTAGAGTGGTCCGGGAATACTCGGATGTGTTTGAGGAGGTGAAGGGCTTACCTCCGGAGCGGGAGATTAACTTCCGAATATATCTGGTAGACAATGCCAAACCAGTATCTTGGCCAGTGTGCCACGTGGCTCCTCGTGAGAAGAGGGAACTCCATAAGCAAGTAGGCGATTTGCTTGAGAAGGGGTTTAGAAGACGAAGTATGTCGGAGCGGGGTGCTCCAGTAGTTTTTGCTATGAAGGCGGATGGGTCCCTCAGACTTTGTGTAGGCTAAAGAGAGTTAAATAAACTCACAAAGAAGAATAGACACCCATTGCCGAGGACTGATGATCTCTTTGATCAATTGGTTGGCGGCTCAGTATTTTCACAAGTTGGACTTAGCCACGGAGTTTCGTCAGTTGAGAATGGCTGAGGATAGTATAGAGAAGACTGTTTTAGGACTCCGGGTGGCTTTTATGAGTGGCTAGTGATGCCATTTGGTTTGACGAACGCCCCCGCATACTTTATTGACTTGATGAGAAGGGTGTTCAGGGAGTACCTAAATAAGTTCGTGATGGTCTTTGTAAATGACATCTTGGTCTTTCCTAGGAGCGAAATAAGTTTTCGTATGTGCTCAATAGGTTGAGCAAAGCCAGTTATGGAATGAACGGTGGTTTTGGAGTGAGACTGGCAAGGACATCCAGAGTTGGACAAGGGCTTAATTATTTAGCCGTTTTTACTAGTATCATCTCACGTAGGTCGTCTGAATTCGAAGGAGGTATCCCTTGGATGTTTGCCTGATATTGGTTTAGGCCTTTGGGGCTTGCACTTGGGGGATGTCAAGTTCGAATAGGAGGGTCTGCGTGAGAGATGGACAGTTGTGATGATTTTGGATGGGACTCTTAGCATCCTATGAGTTTGAGATAGCGTATACCAATGGCAAGGGTAACGTGGTAGCGGACGCCTTAAGTAGAAAAAGGTTGTCCTTGAGTTCATTGTTCGCTGAACGACGGAGCTTAGAGTTTATTTCTATGTTTGATTTTAGACCTTCCGTTGACTGCGTACTCGGCTTGCTAGCCTCCTTGGAGGTTAGGCCTACTCTTTTGGGGCATATTAGGGGAGCACAGCGGGACGACCCACAGTTGGTTGAGTTAGAAGTTCATGAGGAGGGTGAGTCGTCCAGCCATTTGAGTAGGTACACCCTAGATGGTAAGGGGTGGTTGTGTAGAGATGGTAGACTTTATGTACCACAAGACGAGGGTTGAGGAAGGCTATACTTGATGATGAACATCGTTCGAAGATGACCATTCATCCCGGTAGGGACAAGATGTACCAAGACATGAAGCGAGTTTTCTTTTGGGCCGGTATGAAGAAAGACGTGGCCGAGTATGTCGCTAGATGCTTGGTGAAAGCAGAGCAAAAGAAACCAAGTGGGTTGCTTCACCCATTGGAAGTTCCGCTAAGGAAGTGGGATAGTGTCTCGATGGATTACCGAAATCAAGGAAGGGTAATACGGGGATTTGGGTTGTGGTAGATAGACTTACTAAGTGTGCCCATTTCATACCCGTGAAGAGCAAGAGGACTGTTCCATGTCTAGCTTCAGTTTACATTCGAGAGATTATTAGATTGCATGGTGTACCTTCCAGTATAGTGAGCGATCGAGGTCCTATCTTCACTAGAGAGTTTTGGAGAAGTTTGCAAAAGGCGGTAGGGACTCAGTTGTGTGTGAGCACCGCATATCATCCTCAGACGGACGGTCAGACCGAGAGGGTGAACCGTATCTTAGAAGATCTCTTGAGGCTTTGTATCTTGGATTTTGGAGGTACATGGGAAGAACATCTTCCTTTGGTGGAGTTCGCATACAATAACAGCTTTCAGTCTAGTATTGGCATGGCACCTTTCGAAGCTCTTTATGGAAGGCCTTATCGATCTCCTACATGTTGGTGGGAATCTACGGATAAGATCTTGCTTGGGCCGGATATGGTTAGAGAGACTTCAGAGAAGATTGATTTGATTCGAAGAAGGATGAAGGCAGCGCAAGATAGACAGAAATCTTATGCGGATCAGAGAAGGACGGATCTTGAGTCTGAGGTTGGGGACATGGTTTTTGTCAAAGTATCTCCGTTGAGAAATGTTGTTCGCTTTGGGTCCGTTGGGAAGTTAGCGCCGAGGTTTGTTGGGCCGTTTTCTATTAAGGAAAGAATTGGACGGATGGCATATAGGGTGGAGTTGCCCGACAGACTTAGTGGTGTTCATGATGTATTCCATATATCACATTTGAGGAAGTGCTTACATGAGACCGCAGAGGTCGTAGAGCCGAGCTTGCTTAGAGATGTAGAGGTAGAGCGTGATGCGACGATTCGACGAGCTCCTACTCGCATCCTTGGGTCAGGAACTAGGAAGTTGAGGAACAGAGAAGTTCATCTAGTTAAAGTGCAATGGGGAGAAGACGAGGGCAATGCTACTTGGGAGATGGAAGCGAAGATGCGTTCTTTGTACCCATTTCTTTTTGAGAGTATGTCTTTTAACTTCTCCTTTATCGCTTGTCTAGTACTTATCTTATCTTTAGTATATCCTCTCGCTAGTACCTATGACCTTTAGATAGGGTAAATCTATGGTTGAAACATGTGTTTGAGACATGTTATGTTTGATGGATGCATGTGGATGCAAGTGGTTGCCAGTGGTTGCTCGTGGATGCATGTATACACACATTAGGCACTAGATCGGCTCAATCACTTCATATTGCATATTGCATAAAATTGTGTGTAGGAAGCTAGATTTATGGATGTATAATGATTGTGTTATCATATGGATGATGCATTTTGGTGAATGATTGTGCACTCATTTTGATATTGTATGTGTCGATAGGGTTCTCTCGCATACATAATGGATGCATGGCACTATCATGGTTTGCATATGTTCATACATTAGATAGGGAACATATACACACACTTTTTGCATATGCTCATACATCATTAGAAACTGTTTTAAGGACAATGGATGCCCGTGTTTGATGGATTGAGTAGATGGTTGTTTGGATGGTAGGATATGCATTCTCCTTAGCTTAGAGATTTCGGGGACGAAATCCTTTAAGGAGGGGAGAATGTAACACCCCGAATTTCGGTTAATGCTAAAATTCAAAAATTAAAGAATAACTAATCCCAGATGTGGGAATTAGGGGAAACGGGCTGCGTCATTGCGTTCGTCTCGGAAAAATACGCGAAATAGAGTCCGAGTTTGCGTAAAACGGGTACCGTAGGAAAGAGATATGGACGAACGAAGTTAGGCAGAAAAACCAGAAACAGGCCAGAAATGCACTGGCGCACTTGTGAAGTGCGCCAGTACAAAAATGCACTGGCGCACTTTTGAAGTGCGCCAGTACAAAAATACACTGGCGCACTTGGGAAGTGCGCCCGTGCCGAGCCAGGAAACCTGCACAGTTTCTAGAGAGTTCTGTGGTTGGGTGCACCAGTTTGGGGTTTGGGCTTGGTCTTAGGGCTGGTTTCTGGAAGGTGCCGAAATCTAAGGGTCCTAATCTAATTTAGGATTAATCTAAGGGCCTAAAACACTCACCTAATCTATAAATACACCCTAATACTACCCTAATTCATACTAAAAATAGAAATGATGCCACCATGCCGCCAAAATCAAACTTGAGAGGAGCCTCCACTAGTTTATGAAGAAAGTTGCAAGCTAATCAACCTCTAATCATCATCTTCCTCTTGTATAGCAACTAGTTCTACTACATAAGTTTGCTAATCTTGGTTTTGGTGAGTTCCTATAGCTTTAATAATCAATTGTTAAATTGATTATGGTAGGATGTGATAAGACATGGCTATGTTTGTGGATAAATGTGTTTATGTAAGTTTGTATGATATGTGATTTGCAAGTTTTATGCTATATGCAAGTTTAATGCCATGTTTTATGATGCAAAACACTATGTTGAACATTTATGCATATGTAACATGTTATGCAAACTATATGTGAGAGTATATGCAAGTTATATGTAACATGATATGCAAGTTATGCATGTGGTTTTATGCATGCTAAGTGTTTGGTTTTATGCATGCTAAGTATTTGGTTTTATGCATGCTAAGTATTTGATGTTATGCAAGTTATGTATTTAGTGTTATGCATGCTAAGTATTTGATTTTATGCATGCTAAGTATTTGATTGTATGCATGCTAAGTATTTGGTTTTATGCATGCTAAGTGTTTGGTTTTATGCAAGTTTGTCTCTTTTTATGATATGCATAATATATGCAAGTTTGTCTCTAAGTATGGCATGTTATGCAAGTTCATATGCAAGTTATGATACATATTCATATGCAAGTTATGATATAAGTTCATATGCAAGTTATGATATATGTTCATATGCAAGTTATGATGCAAGTTCATATGCAAGTTATGATATATGTTTATATGCAAGTTATGATATATGTTCATATGCAAGTTATGATATATGTTCATATGCAAGTTATGATATAAGTTCATATGCAAGTTATGATATATGTTCATATGCAAGTTATGATATAAGTTCATATGCAAGTTATGATATAAGTTCATATGCAAGTTATGATATAAGTTCATATGCAAGTTATGATATATGTTCATATGCAAGTTATGATATATGTTCATATGCAAGTTATGATATATGTTCATATGCAAGTTATGATATAAGTTCATATGCAAGTTATGATATAAGTTCATATGCAAGTTATGATATAAGTTCATATGCAAGTTATGATGCAAGTTCATATGCAAGTTATGATGCGAGTTCATATGCAAGTTCATATGCAAGTTGTCTCTTTTATGATATTCATAATGCAAGTTTGGGTTAAATACTAGTTGGGTTTAATGTATGCTCGTATATGCAAGTTGACACCTTTTGAACCCATGATAAAGTTATAAGCTATATTGGTTAAACCCATGACATTTGTGATGAATCTTCCCTTTTATTATGTCACGTTACGAGAACGAATTACATGGGAAACGATGGGGTTAATATGCATGTTAATAAAATGATGTGGAATGGGTATGCTTAAGATTAACATAAATTAAATGGACATAATTGGGAATTTACCTATTGAGTTAGGTCTACCCATATTATGGAGTTGGGAATTTACCTATTGAGTTAGGTCTACCCATACTACGGAGTTGGGAATTTACCTATTGAGTTAGGTCTACCCATATTGTGGAAAACATGATTAATTAATTAGGGATAATTAATATAAATTAGGAGGGTGATTAATTAGGTGTAATTAATCGACTAAGACACGAGGTTGGACTCAGTTGTAGCGTAAAACTGCCCGGACCCAACCGGCTTAACCAGTTGCTACAAATGTTAGCCCAATGTGAGAGGTCTTAGGCACAAATTAAATACGTGATTAAAGTAAAGACACGAGGTTAGACCCTTTTTATGACGTAAGGCTGCCCGGACCCAACCGGCATATCCAGCAGTCATAAAAGACGGTCTAATGTGAGAGGTCTTTATGAGGTCATGATCTTAATTAATTAATTAAGAAACACTTAACCATATTAGCATGTAGAGGGACATGAGGGGTTAAGTGGGTGCCTTGGGTGGCATGAGGAATCTAGTGGGTTGCCTTGGGTGGCAATAGAAAATACGATTAGAATACTTAACCAAAGAGAAACATGTAATTAAACATGGGTAAAGGGTTAAGTAAGTGCTTTAGGTGGCATGTGGAAATCTAGTGGGTGCCTTAAGTGGCAATTGGTATATGATTAGATGACTTAACCAAACCTTAACGTGTAGGTGGGCATGATTATAACAGGGGTTAAGTGGGATACACTAGATAAAATAACAAGCTTAGGTGGTAGCTTGTGGGGGCCCATTTCAACCAATATCCCAAACGTATCTTAGTGGGCTCGACTCTAGTCGAGTGACGGGACACGCATATTGGGCTTGACTATAAGAGGCCAAAATGGGTTAGCGGTGGCAACGCATGACCAACGGGTTTCATATGCGTGTGTGGACCCAGGCTGGTAAATAAGACGTTGTTGCATCGTGTAGATATAAGCCGTGCACCGTTAGTTTTATCAGGTTGCCACGCTGGGGAATGGTACACCCCACGGTGGGGCCAGCACGGGTATCTACGTTCGGGAGCCGATCGAATGGGGAGTAGTGTGTACACCTAGTGGATTGTAGGGCCCCGTGGCACCTACTTAGTCACCTAGGGGTACGCGAGAACTATTAAGTTAATTTTATAAGTCCAGGGGTGGGATCAACCTTTAAGTTAGGAATGACTGGTGGGGTGCAGTGTAGGAATTACCCTTGGGTGGGTAGATCTGGGGTGGTGTAATCCAGTAATTATCCTTGGGTGGATAAATGCGTCTTTTCGGTTATCTTAGTACATCCTGTGTTTAGTTGGCTACTTAGTGTAGTCATTATCCCCAGAGGTACCGTACCTTGTTTATATCATACCCTAATTACTTTAATGATTGTATTGTTAGGGTTATAGGACTCACTCAGACTTATGTCTGACCCCGTTGTTTTTATCTTTTTTCCCAACCCTCAGGTTATCAGAGTGGGCCCAGTACGAGTGGGCTTAGATCAGGCTGCTTTATTCTCTTTTGGAGCTTGGACCATGGATGTAAAGCTCAGTTTATCTTTTCTATTATGGCTATTAGGTTATGTAATGGGATTATGTACTTTCGTTTTTATCAGGATGGATATTATGTACTTGACTCTTATTTATGGCTTTGGTGTAACCAAACATGTTTTACTTTCCGCTGCAATGAAATGATGTTTTAAAATTTTCAAGTATTACTTATATCTGTCTTGTTGTAATTTTTCTGTTCTATATTCACTAAAATACTCCACCGATGCTATGGCATTCCCTTAGTGAGTGATCATAGCGGGAGTGGGGTGTTACAATACCCCTTGTCACACACGAACACCAATTCAAACCCAACGACTGTCATCCCTAGCGTTTTACCCCCATTCTGAACACAATGGGATATGTTTCGTAAGCCCATTCGACTGTTTCAGTCAGTTTTCCTTCAAATTAAAGTATAAAACATTCAATATTCGATTTGAACGTACATTTCAATTTGCTAGGGCCAGAAACTGATTCGAAAAATTCCAGAAAAATAAATCTAGCTATGTTTTGACGATACGGTCCCAACAAAACTAGTTTCGCCGAATTCTGAGACCGTTTGCAAAAAGACCCATTTCTGGTCGATCTAATTTAACTGTAATTGACCAAAACACGTTTTCCTTTGCCACGCTCACATACTAGCTTCAAAAATTATGAAATTCGAAATCTAGCAATAACATTACATCCCGGATCCAACAAAAGTGGTTTCGTCGAATTCCGAGGTCGTATGCGAAATGGCCATTTTCACGGGCTATATAATTTCTATAGCGACCTTTCTGAAAATTCATTTGGCCATAACTTTTGCTTTCCGCTATGAAACTTCGATTTTTCAGATTCGTTAGAAAGGTATTCACTAAAAGATTTAAATATTTTTGGT
Organism: Allium sativum; assembly: GCA_030737875.1. Lineage (NCBI taxonomy): Eukaryota > Viridiplantae > Streptophyta > Magnoliopsida > Asparagales > Amaryllidaceae > Allium > Allium sativum. Next base: position 207,700,068 of record CM060918.1, read on the forward strand.
TTCACTCAAATCCGTTTTGTTTTGCACCCGGTACTGTCAGTCAAAGTTTGAATTCAAATTTTGAAACTACCGCGCCATTTCAGGCCTTGCTTATAATTAGAATTAATCATATTCGTTTTCAAACGTCGATTCAAACTCACTGTTCATCGTTATTATTTAAAATATTTATTGTAAATATTTAAAATCCATTATCTTAGCCAATTAAAATTTTTTAAATTGGTTCAGAATTTCCGGGTCGTTACAATCTCCCCCACTTAAAACTTTTCGTCCCCGAAAAGGAACAAAGTCGAAAGTGGTTTGATTAATCAACTCTACGTTCGATCTGGCTTCCATTCTCCAACTTTTTAGTTTTTGAGAATTTTCAAATTCTTCAAAAATTTGGCTAACACCCGGAATTTTCGAAAAATTTCGCCATAACCTCCTTTGTACGGGGAGAGGTTTAGAAATTTGTTAGGCCGTATTAGGTACCCAATAAATCCTAATGAGCATACACATATTTATAGTGATATAATTTGGTGTTTACAGGGGAGCATGTATAGATAATAACTCCAGAGAATAAATTCTCGTCACCCTGTCAAAGCCCGACGGAGTGTGTATTTTAATTGCTCCAGAGGAAAAGTCCTCGTCACCTCGTCCCGTGTGGGAAATAAATAATCCATGTGCCATATCTAATGACTAGAGAGACGTGATTATTGTCAACTCTAGACCCGTGTGGGGTTTTTATTAATCTGGCAATTTTATCGTTACAATTTAAATAGTCCATATCAGTCATCAGTTCAACCTGTAAATTATAGTCATCGCTATACAAGCCTCTCGCTCGTATGGTAAATCTTCCACCTCGTCACACAAGCTCCAAATGCTCATGTGGTATATGATGAAGTATGCCTATCTTCAGAAGTATGCCATGCAGTGTAGTTCAAAATTAATTGTTACTATCCTACGGCGATATTTATTATTTCACACAGAATAACCAGCACTCCGCATCCAATGGCATTCACAGGAGTTGATATAATAATATTTCGCATCCAACTCAATAAGGTTTACCTATTTGTCGGGCACGCAAATAAATTCTTTACTCAATAGCTATCCATTTACCTATTCAAACATATATAATGCACAAGTATATATTTCTATCTATTTTCTAATCAGTTCAATGTGTGATTTAATCGAATAAATTCTACCATTCATTCTATTATTGATTAAATTAACTATCGTTTCAATAATTTTAATTAATCAAATCTACTATCACACCATGCAAACAACAAGCAATTTGTTTTTAACTTTTCCAAAATATACTAATCAATTTCTATACTCTTTTAAAATCATCTAGACTATAGAATTAAAAGTGCACATCCATGGAAAGAAAATAACCACAGAGTAAAGAACTAATTGATAATGCAAAGTATCGTAAATGTACCTTGCACCGGAGTCAATCAGAGATATCTACTCGGCATCTAGGATAGGTTTTCTGAATGCTCTCCTCAGTTTCCCAAGTACAATCTCGCGGATCTCCACTCCATTGCACTTTGACTAAGTGAACTTTCTTGTTCCTCGGCTCTTTGGTTTCTTTGACGATGATCTTTAGCGGCTCTCTTCTCACAGCCAGTTCTGGAGTAATTTCAATATCCTGTTGAGATGCTTCTTCCACGATCAAGTCTGGATCGTGAACGTGCTTTCGAAGTTGAGATATATGAAATACATCATGCACCCCAGGCAACCAATCTGGCAATTTAACCCTATAAGCGAGAGTTCGGATCCGTTCCAGAATAGGAAACGGACCAATGAATTTGGGCGCCAACATCCTAGTTTTACCGAACCGGATAACTCCTCTCATCGGCGATACTTTCAGATATACATAGTCGCCAATAGCAAATGATATATCTCTTCTTCTCCTATCGGCCTAGCTCTTTTGTCGGCTTTGAGCAGCGAGTAATCGTTTCTTGATAAAATCGACTTTGTCGGCAGCTTCTCGGATCATATCAGGCCCTAATACAAGCCTATTTCCAGGTTCGACCCAACAAGCAGGTGATCGACACGGTCTACCATACAATGCTTCGAATGGCGACATCGTCAGGCTCGCCTGGTAGCTGTTATTATATGAGAATTCAGCCAAATGCAGATGGTCTTCCCATGATCCACCGAAATCTAGAACACAAGCCCGCAATAGATCTTCTAGTATACGATTCACCCTCTCAGTCTGACCATCTGTCTGAGGATGATATGCGGTGCTTAAATTCAGCTTTGTTCCCAGTTCTACTTGAAATGCCTCCCAGAATATACTAGTAAATATCGGGTCTCTATCACTGACTATACTGAGCGGCACTCCATGTAGTCTAACAATTTCCTTGAAATATATTTGTGCCAGACTCTGAGCAGTTCTGTTTGATCTGACAGGTATGAAATGGTCGATCTTCGTGAAGCGATCTACGATCACCCAAATACTATCATTCCCTTTTCTGTTTCTGGGTAGACCATCTATGAAGTCCATGGAAATATGTTCCCACTTCCAACCAGGAACGTCCAGCGGTTGCAACAATCCAGCCAGTTTCTGTTGGTCGCTTTTGACTAGCTGGCAAGTAGGGCATCGGCTAACATATATTGAAACGTCTCTTTTCACAGCCTTCCACCAGAATGTTCGCTTGAGATCGTTGTACATTTTGGCTACACCAGGATGGATACTCAGATTGGACTTGTGACACTCGTCTAACACTTCCCTTTTGAGCTCGGGGATGTCAGGAACACAAATCCTTCCTTTCAATCTCAGGATTCCATCGTTATCTATTTGAAAACATGAGGGTTCGCCTTTCTGAATCCTTTTGATCATATCCTTAGTAAAGTTTTCCTCCTTCTAATGAATAGATATTTTTTCAATCAAGGAAGTTGTAATAATAAAGCTGGCGATCATTACATTCTTTCGACTCAGCGCATCGGCCACGACATTGGCTTTCCCTGAAGTGTATAGAATCTCAAAATCGTATGCTGCAAGGAATTCTAGCCAATGTTGCTGCCTCAGATTCAAGTCTTTCTGAGTGAACAAATACTTCAATGACTGATGGTCTATATACAGTTCAAATCTCTCACCCAGAAGATAGTGTCTCCAGATTTTCAAAGCGAATACTATAGCCAACAACTCAAGATCATGAGTTACGTAGTTTTTCTCGTGTGGCTTCAGCTGACGGCTAGCATAAGCAATCACTTGACCTCTTTGCATTAACACTGATCCAAGGCCGTCTCTAGAGGCATCTGTCTAGACTTTTAAATCCTGATTGCCGTCGATAATGGTTAACACTAGAATAGTCGTTAATCTTAACTTTAGCTCTTCAAAAGCCTCCTCACTTTCTGGAGTCCATTTGAATTTAGAGTGCTTCTTTGTAAGCTTCGTTAATTGACCAGATATCTTCGAAAAGTTTTTAACGAACTTCCGGTAATAACTAGCCAATCCAAGAAAACTGCGAACCTCTGTAGGAGTACTAGGCTGTTTCCAGTTTTGAATAGCTGTGATTTTACTTGGATCCACAGCAATTCCTTCTTTCGATACTACATGGCCAAGAAATTTGACTTCTTCTTGCCAGAATATACATTTGGAAAACTTTGCTTTTAATACATTCCTTCTGAGGATTTCCAGAACCTATTCCAAATGTTTTTCATGTTCGGCCTTTGATTTAGAGAAGATCAGAATATCGTCAATAAAAACGAGAACAAATTTATTCAAAACCCCTCTGAACACTCTATTCATCAGATCGACGAAGTAAGCTGGAGCGTTACATAAGCCGAACGACATTATTAACCACTCGTAGAATAAGTCTGGACCTCTGAATGCTGTCATAGGAACACACTCTTCGGCAATTCGAAGCTGATGGAAGCCTGTAGCTAGGTCCATCCTTGATAACACTTGTGCTCCATTCAGACGATCCAATAAATCATCGATTCTCGGCAATGGATATTTATTCTTTATTGTCTGTTTGTTCAGATCACGATAATCCACACATAGTTGTAGAGTACCGTCAGATTTTGGGACAAACACCACTGCTGCCCCCCAATCAGAGAAACTAGGCCTGGTCAGATCCTTCCATACTAGCTGTCGTGTTTGATTGTCTAATTCCTCTTTCTCTTTCAAGGACATTCTTCGAATAGCGTGAACTACCGGCCTTACATTCGGAATCAAAGCAATTTTGAAATCTATTTCTCTTTGCGGAGGTAAGCGAACATCTTCTTCGAACACATCCGCATAGTTCTTGACGACAGGAATATCTTTCACTAGGTCAGGAATATTCTCTGTGACCTCAGGGATATTTTCTATTTGGGCTGGAGAAACATCGAGAGCTGCCCAGAAGTCTTTTCTATTAGATTTCTGACCTTCACACGGAATGGTTATATAATTCCCTGATTTAATCTTTGCCCAAACAACTCTCTCGGCGCATCTAACCTCAGCTTCATATTTGGTTAGCCAATCCAATCCCAGAATAAGATCGAATTCAGTAAAATTCATGACGATAGAGATAGTAGGGAATTTATAGCAGGAAAAGGAGACAGGCACTGCACAAACCCAACTGAGATCGATGGAACCCCCGACCGGATTTTGGATAGTCATTGGTTCTTTGAGCTTCTTCAAATTCAAATCCAGTTTCTTAACTGCATTCTTTGCAGTAAAGCTTCGCGACGCGCCTGTATCAAACAGTACTTTAACTGGAATATTTTTGACATTAAGCGTGCCTTCCAAAACATCAGCCCTTTCTTGACTAGTTGAGGGCATGGAAGTTTCCGCTATTTCATTCACTTGAACTACTTCAGGATTCTTTAAGAGCCAGCAATCCTTTGCAAGATGACCAGTCTGATGGCATTTACTGCAACCTCTTTTCTCTTGAAAATTCTTCTCTGATTTAGATCCACTCTTGATTCGTTTCTTTAAGGGTCCGCAATTTATCCAGAGATGTCCTTGCTTATTGCAGTTAGAGCATACAGTTGTCGCTACTGGCCCTTTCTCAGATTTAGCCCTTTTTCTCTTGTCCTTGGGCTTCTTGCTCACCTTAGACATCGTACTGGCCTCAGAACGATTAGTTTCAGACTCTTCTTTATTACAAGAACAGGCTTCCTCTTCGTCGCGCAACATACCTTTTTTATGGAGATCTTCATACTGATAAGCCATATAAATCATTTCTGAGAAAGGAAGCTTCACATTCCTCATCACATTATTCTGATATTTTCTTTGCAGGCCATCAATAAACCTCAGATTTTTCCTCTTTGGATCTTGAATCAGATGAGGAGCAAAGTGAGAAAGTTCATTGAATTTCTTATGATATTCTGGGACGGTCATATCACCTTGTATCAGATAAGAGAATTCATCGTATAATCGCTCGGTTGCTTCGGGAGGAGTAAATCTTTCTAGGAAAATCACTTTGAATCTATCCCAGGTGATACCACCTTCTGGATTATCTTTAATAACTGAATCCCACCAAAACAAAGCTTCTTCTTTGAGTGCCCAAGACGCCAGTAATCTTTTCTGATCATCTCTCAGCTTTAAACCCTCAAAGATTTTCTCTACAAAACGGATCCAAACTTGTGTTTCCATAATGGACTCTTTGCCTAAGAATGGCGATCCACCCAGATTTCGAAATCTCTTGAATAGAACTTCTATATCTGATTCTGGCTGTGGGAGCACAACTGCCTCAGTAGCTGGTCGAGCCATACGATTATTTCTTCTGTTCCTCTCACTCATTTTCTAGTGCGTCTGCAATTAGCAGACAAAGTGTCAGGTCAACAGAAAAGATATTTCAAAATATACTTTAAATGTAAATGTGTCTATCGATGTGTAATTTCATTCTGCTTTACTCATACTAGGATATTACTGATCCTATCTGTATAGAGTTACCCGTCCTAGAACACTACTTGTTCTATTTCTGACGAGTTCGTTAATATGTTATATTCCAGAACTAAGCTTAACCAAAGCTCTGATACCAAATGAGACGACCCCAAACCCCGTACTGACGTCGGCAAGGGTAATCCTTGGAATATAACATAGAAACAGATAATAGCAGAGCAGAATTAAATAAATACACCAGATAATGCACAATAGAATATACTGGATAAACATAAATATCAGAGTTACACAGTATACAGGATCATACTTAGTACAAATACAGTTCAGCTATACATATATGTCTACAGCGGAAAAACAAACATAATGTACAATAGGAGCTGAACAGCATAAAAAGAGATAAATGATATAATCCATCTTCAGGTCCAGCTATCTATAGAAAGCCAGCTAAACCTGAATACAAGGCTGCCCGTGTAGAAAAAGGGGCACCCGAGTTTGAAAGTGAAACAAACTACGAGTCAGTCATGGGACTGGTATGAGAAATCTGCTCAACACATTTATAATATGGCTAATCACAGGACCACGCCACTTTCGTGGAACGAGTTTACTCCATTGGATTGCCAGTGCTTTAAAACAAATCATTCTTCTAAACATCGCAATGTTTTTTATAAAAATGAAGCCATTATAAGACTCAGTTCCCATCACACAATGTAACGCAAACCAGAGGATAGATTTTTTTTCCTTATAATGGCCAAGATATGCTTGATACGAATAAAACAAAAGCATTTGATATTATTACTAGTGTTTATATGTTTCAAAAACAATTTCAAATCATAAGTATCAATCCTAGACGACATTAATGCCCCATACCACTATATCGCCATATATAGGTATACAATCAAAACCGCACGGTCACGTATTTGGAAATTGGATTTTCGTCATGAACCAAGTCAAAACATAGTCCTTACCGAATTCGAGACGCTCTAGCCCGTGTCTCAGGATCAGAACGCATCAACCCTTTAGATCGTCAGGGCCGGTCCACTGATGTGGATTATTATGCCTGAACACTACGTTTCCCCGCCCTTTGGGGCGTCAATGAGCCAACGAATGACTCCATCGGACCCGGATCGTCCGATCTAACCGAGGCGCCCCGCAACAGCAACAACCACATAATTCAAACTCGTCAGGGCGTGTAAAACCACTGATGCCACTTCTAGCTAGAAAGAAACGCAGGCCCTCCCTGATGTCCTCTCCCGTTTCCGGTTCATACCGGGGTGTGAGGCTCGCGATTTCACGTTATACACAAAGCTACGCCACAAAGGCGGTGCTTTGATCATCACCACAAGACTTTGCTTTTCAACAGAAGCCATGATCACTGCATCTTAGCATGCCACACAGGCAATTCACACCGTGCAACTGATGGCTATCAATCACACAGAATAAATTCCAATGTCAGACACACTGTCCATTTGCAAGTCCGTTCTGGGTCTGAACGAAACCGGAGGCACTATATACCTCGCAAACCCATCGATCACCACATACGTCTGGACGATCACCACTCATTATCCATATTTCGGGATGCCTCCCAATCAGGACCTCGGTTACATCCAAACGAGGTGAAGATCTCCGGTCTTCGACTACCTTCTTCATCTTCGATTACTTATCATCGATTCGTTTATTCAGAATGGGATAAACCCGGTCATTCTGAGCAAATCACGTATTTAATAAACAAGTGCAACACTAACATACATACGCATCATTTCAATTCATTAGTCACTAACCGTCAATCAGTAAGAGAACGATCTGCCAAATATTAACCCTGAAGGCCGAAACCAACATCAGATCAACACCCAGGAAGCCATTCGACTTAGCCAACCTTCAGTTAGTTTCTAAATTTCACATCCATATCATTTATAATATTTTATAATGATTTATCGCTATTTTTATTTATTTTAAAATAGCCAATTTATTGAAAACGACACTTCGGGCCATAACGCGGCCGTGGCGCTGTTTTTCTTTAGATTTGATTTACACATATCTGAAAATATAACCGTTGGATCTTCACAAAATTTACATCATTAGAAAGATCTTTTCAAAACGAATCCAACGGTTCCAGTTTCGGGAAAATCCGACGGTCGGATCTCCCGGTATAATCGTTTGAAGTTTTGATTTCAAAATACGAACTACAGCGTCGTTATTCGATTTAATATAATTATATATATATATATAATTGATTCAGGCGCTTTTTTTCTTCATATTTGAATTAAACATTCCAGACAATCCAACCGTTGGATTTTTACAAAGTTGGTGCCGTTGGAAAGATATTTCCAAAGCAAACCCAATGGTTGCGGTTTCGGGAAAATCCGATGGTCGGATCTCCCGCACTAATCGTTTGAAATCACGGTTTCAAAATACGAACTGCAGCTTCGTTATTCGATATATTTCAGTTCTATTTATATATATATATCGATTCTTCGATTTCAAAACTATATGGTTTTCATACATTTGATAAAAATGATATTTTTATCTAACTGTCTTCTATTTCAACACTTCACTATTTTTAGCAATTCATGTATATAATAAAAATGTGATTTTTATTGTAAAACAATTCATTTCAAAACACGATTATTTTATATAGTTCATATAAGTAATAAAAATAGGATTTTATTATAAAACAATTTCTTTCTAAATACGAATACCATTCAACACATGAATTTCAATTCAACGAATGAATTTCGATTCAACACATGAAGGTTTTCTATAGTTTATATGTATAGATAAAAAGGTGATTTTTATTGCAAAACAATTTATTTCAAAATATGAATACCATTCAACACATGAATTTCAATTCAACGAATGAATATCGATTCAACACATGAAGGTTTTCTATAGTTTATATATATAGATAAAAAAGTGATTTTTATATTTAAAACACGAATACCATTCAACACATGAATTTCTATCCAACGAATGAATATCGATTCAACACATGAAGGTTTTCTATAGTTTATATATATAGATAAAAAGGTGATTTTTATATTTAAAACACGAATACCATTCAACACATGAATTTCAATTCAACGAATGAATTTCGATTCAACACATGAAGGTTTTCTATTCAACAGACGAATATAATTTCAACACAGGAAAATAATTCTAACACATGAATATTATTCAAAATTTCGGCAGCATAACGACAGGGTAGTTAAAACCGGGACCGTCCCTAATACGGCTCCTCGCTCTACCTTAAAGCCTCGCAGCTTTTGACAATGGGGAATCATGCATCTAGTTCGCACGCAGGCGGCATGTATATTTTTTTCATTTCGACAAACTAATCCTATGTGGTTTCAACCAAATATTTCTCAACCACAAACGGGTATTTTTCAACCACAATCAATTTCAATCCATAAACAATTTCAATCAACCATTCGCTATCAATCAATTTTCACACCAATCACAACCAATAAATATCGTCCATGGTTTTGGACAAGGGGCGTGTATATATATATATATATATATATATATATATATATATATATAGCATTCCACTTCTATTTCAACACATTTATAATTTTTACAACGCATATATAACTTATACATCGAACGTACAACTTATACAACGCTTATACATGAGGTGTACAACGCTTATATAACCCATACATCGACTATATAATTTATACATCATCGTTTTCCATATCGTTTATAAATTAGAAATCTCACATTGGGTTCCACTCCACCAAAAATAGCAGAAGGCTCAGAAAAATATGCAGTCTCTTCTAAAATGTAGAAGACGTCCACACGAGTCCACTGTCTCTTGTTTCACTGAATTTCGTCAAACACGAAAAAGATATGATTTTTCAAAGTTTGCAACGGTTTAAAGGTGTTAAAATAGTTGAAAATTAACTCAGCCGTACCTTTTTCGATTTGTTCAAAACTAGGTTTTCACCTTTCTCGAAATCCGCGCAACTAGGGGCCGATCGGCTTGCACCACAGTGTCGGGGCTGGAGAGGCGCGCCTGCGCCTGGAAGGGGGAGGAGTTTGACGCTGCAGGGGCGGCGAAATCGAGGCGCGAACGGACGAACTTCTCGAGGGTGATTCTCCCAAAATACTCAACGGAAAATCGAAACCAGGTATGGATTTGAAGCTTGTCTCGAGCTCTTCAAAAACCCCAACTGGGTCGAAGGCTATCGATGCGTGTAGGAGGAGAAAACGAGGGGGAAAGGTCGAAGCAATTTCCATCATTCGCGATTTATGATTATCGGGGAGAGAGAATTTATGTTGACCAATGATTTTTTTTATATTTATATATTTTAAAAATTCAAAAATACCCCTTGTCACACACGAACACCAATTCAAACCCAACGACTGTTGTCCCTAGCGTTTTACCCCCATTCCGAACACAATGAGATATGTTTCGTAGGCCCATTCGACTGTTTCAGTCAGTTTTCCTTCAAATTAACTATAAAACATTCAATATTCGATTTGAACGTACATTTCAATTTGCCAGGGCCACAAACTGATTCGAAAAATTCCAGAAAAATAAATATAGTTATGTTTTGACAATACGGTCCCAACAAAACTAGTTTCGTCGAATTCCGAGACCGTTTGCAAAAAGGCCCATTTCTGGTCGATCCAATTTAACTGTAATTGACCAAAACACGTTTTCCTTTGCCACACTCACATACTAGCTTCAAAAATTATGAAATTTGAAACCTAGCAATAACTTCACATCCCGGATCCGACAAAAGTGGTTTCGTCGAATTCCGAGGTCGTATGCAAAATGGCCATTTTCACGGGCTATATAATTTCTATAGCGATCTTTCTGAAAATTCATTTGGCCATAACTTTTGCCTTCCGCTATGAAACTTCGATTTTTCAGATTCGTTAGAAAGGTATTCACTAACAGATTTAAATATTTTTGGTTTCACTCAAATCCGTTTTGTTTTGCACCCGGTATAGTCAGTCAAAGTTTGAATTCAAATTTTGAAACTACCGCGCCATTTCAGGCCTTGTTTATGATTAGAATTAATTATATTCGTTTTCAAACGTCGATTCAAACTAACTTTTCAGCATTATTATTTAAAATATTTATTGTAAATATATAAATCCATTATTCTAGCCAATTTAAATTTTTTAAATTGGTTCAGAATATCTGGGTCGTTACAGTCGGATTCTCCTAAAACCGGAACCTCGGGTTCGTATCGAAAAGAGCTTTCAAATGAATATATAAGATTTAAATTTGAACTGTTGGATTTTAAATTATGTCCAAATCAATTTCAGAAAAGGTTGTTATGGATGTAGTTCGGTGGTCATTATCGGAAACCGACTATAAATGGCTTAATAAAATTATTAAAAATATGGAAAAATTGTGTAAAATCATAATAAATGATTTGGAAAGATTTTGGATGAAAAATTCCAAGTTTTGAAAAGATAAAAGGATATTTTTACCTAAATGAACTAGTTATTGACTAAAATAATAATCCAATGTTTTTAAATAAATAAATTGGATTTGTGAATGTTTTTTGAAATGACCAGAATTTTCCAATAAGTAAATTGAAATGGATTTGAATGGAAATAATCTTCAGAATATTTCAATATTGGATTCCGTGATTATATGGATATTGTTGAGGAATTTGGAAGATACTGATATCGTTATTCCCAATACAATATCTGTTGGTTTCATAATTTGATATTGAATATAAGCCGATATTATTTCTATTCAGAGCCTTATATTTAATATTAAATTGGATTTTATGTTTGTCGTGAATGGTGTCTTCAGTAACACTGTTCTTAAACCCCGTTGAGGAAAGAATAAATCTTTTAATTAAGGTTTAGAGAAGTTTACCAATTAATTAATTTAATTAGAATCGAATTGGATTTTGGGTTTATTGTGAGCGGTGTTTTAAATAAAAATGGTTTTTTTAACCCAATTAGCAGTAAAGATATGATTTGGAATTTACAATCTTTTAATTAAGAATAATGGAATTTTCCAAAGTAAAGTTTTCTAATTTAATATATTAAATTGGAATTGAATGGAATTCGATTTGGTAATAATCGAGATCAACTTCTGTGAAGGAAGACCGTATAGATGGAATTTAAAAGGCTTCGTTGTTATTCCATTTATATTATTAGTTTGATATGGAAATTCATATTGATTATGACTGATCCAATTTCTGTGAAGGTTCCATTTTGATGGAATTGGATTTTGGGGTTTATCGTGAACTGTATTTTAAGTGACATTGGTTTTTTAACCCAATTAAAGATAGAATTGATTTCCTAAAGCTGAATAATCATTAAATAATGATTTTTGGGAAGATTAAAACCAATTGGAGCTTTGATAAATCTTTAATTAGATTGGGATGTGAATGAGGTAATTAAATTTACCAAATTCAAGAAATGTTTCGAGATGGAGTACCACCAGTTTTACTCCATGTGATAGTTAAATCTTTAATTAGATTTGAAACGAGAAATGTTAATTAATTTTACCGATAACACAATGGGTGTTAGATATGGAGTAATACCAGTTTTGCTCCATGGAATGAATAGGTTGGGATTAGAAAGATAAAATAAATGATTACTTCTGTAAACCTCAATAATCCTGACTAGTTAATAAAATCTTTTTAAAAGGATATCCAAAGGAAGATTAAAGAATAAATTTAAAAGAATATATCTTTGATAAAATTAATGGGAACCTTTCCCTAAAGATGTGAATATTTGAATAAAAGAATATTATAAATTGGAATGAGGCATATGATGTGTTTTCATAGCACTTGATTATAAGATACGCGAGTTATTCGGAAAGATCGGTTTTAACCCATTATGAATAACTGATACGACGACTAAATATCCATGATATGAAAGTTGGTGGTTGAAGAACGGAGATCTTCACATCATTTGGATGATTACTGATATCTTGATTGGGATGTACACCCAAGACAAGGTAATAAGTGATGATTGTCTAGACGTACTTGAAGATCGATCGGATATGCGAGGGCCTCTCTCCTGTATTGGACATATGAGACGAGGAATAAGTTGCCTTTGGTTTCGTTCAGACCCAGAACGGACTTGCAAATGGATGGTATGTATGACATTGTATTCCTTTATACTGTATTTGTTAATCTCTGCTAAATATATATTTGTTTAGTGACGGAGAATTTATTCTCTTTCTTAACACCCTTCTCTAAGACGTACGAGCTTAGAGGTTATTTATTGGTAGGAATCAGTGGTACAATATGGGTTGACAGTGTGGCATGCTGAGATGCATGGATCAAGGCTTTTGTTGAAAGCAAAGTCTTGTGGTTGATGATCAAAGCACAACTTTAATTAGCATAGCTTTTTTAGCTTTAGTTCGCGAGCTTCACTCCTCGGTATGAAACAAAAACGGGATGAGGACTTCAGGAAATGGATATATGTTAGTTTTTATCTACGAGTAATGTCATGGTATGGTGCCTAAACATTTTACTCATGTGGATGTTGGAAAAACTTTATGATGGAAAGCGAGGTACCTCGGATATGATTTGAGTCGCTAGTGGCTCTTTAGTGGTCGACTGGACTGACCATTTTGGAGATTCGATAGAACCGGCTAACATATAGTTTATGGTATTGCCAATCATCGACGGATGACCTGCCCTATCTGAAACGATCCAAACTTTCCTGTAAGAGAAAGCCCGGATTGAGTTGAGAACATGACAAATCAGAACACAAGCAATAGAACACTTCATTGCTGTTACAACAATTTACATCGGAATAAGAGAATATAACAGAGTATGAAAATAATATACATCAAAAAAGTATCGGAGATTAAAATACATTACACAGCAGTGGAAAAATAATACATAACACATCTAAAAGAGATACAAGGATACAAAGCTTTCCGAATATAGCTCCAGCCGTAAACTAGGATCCCGAAAAATAGAAATCAGCAAAACCAAAACTACTAGCTGCCCGTGTGGAAAATAGGGGCACCCAGATTTTAGGTTAAAACAATAAACTCCAGTTAGTCATGGGACTGGTGTGAGAACTAAAACAGTTATTTAAAATTTCACTTTAAAAATAAAGTAAATCAAGGGATCACACCGTATAACATGAAATGTGTTTTCTCCCATGAGTACCAGTGCATAAAACAGTTTATAAACAACACAATGCTTTTCGAATAATGAAGCTGTTATAAGACTCTGGTCCCATCACACAATGCAATGCAAGCTGGAGGATAGAGTTTTACCTTATAATAGCCAAACATGCTTGATATGTTTTAAAACAAATCATTGTGATATTAGTATAAGTTTATAGAGTCAAAATCACTTCAAATGTAAATATATCAATCATAGATGGCATGTGTACCATATATCATGACTACTAGTTCTACAACTAAAACCGAAAAGACATGTATTGGAAATTGGATTCCATCTATGAGCCGAGGCCAGGGATGGCTCCTCACCGATTCGATACACTCTAGCAAATGCCTAAGTGCTCGGATGCTGGCGAACCTTTGGATGCTTCAGGGCCAGTCCTCTCTTACTTTTGAGGATTGGTTATTCCTGAACACACGTTTCCCTGTCCTGTCGGACCTATTTATCAGCCCCATAGTGACCGATATATCCAAGGCGCCTCGCTATCCATCATCCACATAGGTAAAAATATAAATGTTTGGGCTCCATACCATGAATCTACCCATAGCTAGAAAGAAATGTCGTGCATTCCCTACAGTCCGATCCCGTTTTTGACTCATACCGGGTGCGAGGCTCGCGAATTAACGCTATACACAAAGCTATGCTATTTAAAGCCGTGCTTTGATCATCAACTACAAGATTCTGCTTTTCAACAAAAGCCTTGATCATTTGCATCTCAACATGCCACACTGACAATTCATGCCATGCGACTGATATCCATCAATATATAACCTCTAAGCTTATATGTCTCAGAGAAGGGTGTTAAGCAAGAGAATAAATTCTCCGCCACCAAACAGATATATATTTAATAAAAATCAATCATGTAGAATAAAATCCAATATTAGACACACATCCATTTACAAGTTCATTATGGGTCTGAATGAAACCGAAGGCACCTTATTCCTCATCTCATATGTCCAATACAGGAGAGAGGTCCTCGCATATCACATCAACCTCTAAGTACTTCTGGATGATCACCACTTATAACCTTGTCCTGGGTGTACAGCCCAATCGAGACATCAGTAATCATCCAAACGATGTGGAGATCTCCGGTCTTCAACCACCGTCTTCATCGTCGACTTATCATCGAATCAGTTATTCAGAATGGGTATAAACCCAGTCTTTCCAAATAACTCGCGTATCTCATAAACAAGTGCTACACAAACACAACATGCGCCTCATTCCAATCCAGAATATTCTTTTATTTAGTTATTCTTTTCACATTTTAAACCAAATTAAGGTTTTCCTAACTAGTCGGGATTAGCGAACCTTACCGAAGCAATCATTTGTTATATTTCCCAATCCCAACCTATACATCCCATAGAGAAAAACTGGTAGTACTCCATATCAAACACCACAGTGTTATCGGTAAAATTAATTACTAGTTCCCGTTCAAATCTAATTAAAGATTTAACTATCGTCTAGAATAAAACTGGTGGTACTCCATTCTCGATCATTTCCCAAATTTGATAAGTTAAATTATCACATTCACATTTTAATCTAATTAAAGGTTCATTAAAACTTCACTTAGTTTTAATATTTCAGCAATCATTATTTAACAATTATTTAACTTTGGAAACCCAAACATGTCACATCGACAATCTACACTGTGCCACTGATTTATGCTGATATATAACCTCTAAGCTCGTACGTCTTAGAGAAGGCTATTAAGAAAGAGAATAAATTCTCCGCCACCAAACAGATATATATTTAGCAAAGATCAACAATACAGTTCGAAATACAATGTTAGACATGTAATCCTGTCTTTAACTGGGTTAAAGAACCAATGCCATTTAAAACACAGTTCATGATAAGCCCAAAATCACATTCCATTAACTATGGAATCTTAACCGAAAACAAATCAATATGTAATCGATATCAATTTCCGTATCCGACATATAATATAAATGGAATAACGACAAAGCCTTTTAAATTCCATATATATCTACAGTCTTCCTCCACAGAAGCTCACATCGATTATTACCAAATTGAATTCCATTCCATTCCAATTTATTTTATTAAATTGGAAAACTTTACTTTGGAAAATTTCCATTAAATCTTACTAAAATATTTATATATTCCAAATCACATTTCACTGTTAATCGGGTTAAAGAACGAATGTCGTTAAAAACACAGTTCACAATAACCCAATTCACATTCCATTTTATTCCAATTTACTAAATATAACTGGAAACTCTTATAAACTTAATTAAAATATTTATTCTTTTCACACGGTGTTTAAGAACAGTGTTACTGAAGACACCATTCACAACGAACCCAAAATCCACTGTGATATTAAAGATAAGGCTCTAAACAGAAATTATATCGGCTTACATTCAATATCAAATTCTGAAACCAACACATATCGTATGGGGAATAACGATATATATCTATCTTCCAAATTCCTCCACAATATCCGTATAGTCACAGAATCCAATATCGAAATATCTCGAAGATGATTTCTATTCAACTCCATTCCAATTCATACATTGGAAAATTCGGGTTCGATTAAAACCATTCTCAAATCTAATTTATTTATTCAAAAATGTTGGATTATCTTTTGAGTTAATAACTGTTCATTTTGATAAAAATATATTTTTATCTTTACAAACGTGGAATATTTCATCAAAATTCTTTCTAGATCATTTATTATGAGTTTACACATATTTTTAATAATTTTATCAAGGCCCGTACAGTCGATTTCCAGTAACGGCCACCGAACTAAATCCATAACGACCTTTTCCAAATTTGATTTGGACATAATTCCAAATCCAATTGTTAGATTTCAAATATCTTATATTCATTGGAAAGCTGTTTTCGATACGAACCCAATGGTTCTAGTTTTATGAGAATCTGACCGTCGGATCTCCCGTAATGTCAACTCGAAGTCAATGGTCAAAATTTGAGAACAGTCGCGGCACGACGCGTTCTATTCAAGCCATTAATACACACACATATATATAATATATATATATATATTTCATTCAAAGCGTATTTTATAAATTCGTTTTAAAACCGATTCCCACTTTCACATCAATTTTAAGTCAAAATTGAATACTGCTTATCATTATAATATTTAAATGTTAATATTTTCAAAATATCAGATTTTGAAATCATTTCCTTTTCGATATTCATTATAAAAATGAATAAAATCGCTATAAAACCGCTCTTGTTAAAATGGCGCATATCTAATCAATACGGCTTCGCACATTTCAATATTTTCGTGTCCATCCAAAATCGGACATCAAATTCACATATTAATCCTTTACTTAATATTATTTTAAAATATTCCTTATTTTCAAATATTCGTTATTTTTGAACTGGAATCATACCCAATTAATCACCATATCATGTTGGTTATATGGTTTTCATACAACACATGTATAATGATAATGATACGCAATCAACCATCATCTAGAGTGCATTACACAAGTGCATAAGCATTAAATATAAATAATTAACTCTTACAATAGTCTATTAGCCAATCGATTAACATACAACTAAACAATTGGGAATAGCGTACATCAAATATCATCCCAATACCCTTGTGGGGTTTCAACCAACAAGTATTGAATATTATTTGTGCAGTTGGGCGATGTGTGAAATTTATCGTCCTAATCAATGTCAGTTAAATGGGTGTACATAAACAAATCGTCTGATTTGCAAATGAATATTTATTTTCATTTTAGGAGAATTTTATGCCTTCCACATATACGTTAAAAAATATATTTTTTTAATGATAAAATTTATTTAACACTTGACTATTTTATATAGTTCATACATTCAATAAAAATGATATTTTATTGTTCAAACATTTTATTCAACACATAAATATTTTACATATTTTGTTTCAGAAAATTTCGGCAATATAACGGCGCGATGTTAGAACCGGAATAATGTTTAACATTATCCCTCTCCTGATACTGGCTCGCGCCATACACATCAATCACAATCAATCCACACAATTCCATAATCAATTCACAATCAATTTTACAACCACAATCCAAATTTTCACAATACAATCCAAACAAATAACCATGGTTTGTACAATAAAAATGTCAGGAGCTACTAAGCCCCGTTTGCAACCTAGGATATATTCAATTGTAAAATAATTTGAGTGAGAAAGAGTTCTCACCATCGGTTTCCCCTCCGTCATTCTTTAACTGATGGTTTCAGTACAATTTGGGTTTGAATTTGCCTAAATTTCTAACTAGCTCAAATTGGGCCTAGTTAGTCTTGTTTTGAAGCTCTCGTCCCCACGATCGCAACGGATCATGTTTCATGCATTTCGACACTGTATCAAAAAGATATGATTTTTATAAATTAATTTAACTTTGCAACGCTTTTTACATGCTGTAAATAATTTAAATATATACGTCTAACTTCAGTCCGATGGTTTCAAAACAGGGTTCAAAATTAGGTCTTGAATTTTAGTCCAATCCTTGAAGCTAAGCGATGATCAGAATATACCACGTCGGAGAGCTTCGAGAGGCGCGCCTAGTGGTCCCCCTTTGGTTGAACTCGATGGCGTGCTGGTAACGCAAACCTAGATGAGGCGGCTCAACTTCAGGAGCTCAATTCGAGCAAAATACTCCCCTAGAGAAAATCCCACCGTATGGATTTGAAGATTATTCGATTCTCTTCAATTTTGTCTTAAGAACTTTCTTGAATCGATCAGTGGATGAAGAGATTTTAAGGGGAGAAGTTGGGAGCAGTTTTTCCGTCGATCGATTTGGGAGGCGGTGCGATTTCCAAATAAATGAATTAGGGTTAGTGAATTCCTATTGGCCCGTTCTGTTTATATTTAAATTGTTAATTCATTTAATTCCAAAAATGCCCTTTAATTCATACGAACTCTAAATCAAACCTAACGACTATCACACCTAGCTAAATACCCTCATCCCAGACATAATGGAATATGTTTTGTAAGCCACTTTTATGCTGCTTTTAACATTTTTTGTCAAAATTGAAATATAAATCAATGTATATTGAATTTGAACGTACATTTTAATTTACCAGGGCCACATACTAACTCCTAAAACTCCAAAAAATTAAATCTAGCTATGTTTTGACAATATGGTCCTAACAAAACTAATTTCGTCGAATTAAGAGACCGTTTCAAAAATGGCATTTTTCCAGTCGATTAAATTCAAACTAAAATTACCAAATGCGTTAAAATTCACCACACTCACATATTAATTCCAAAAATTATGAAAATTGGAATATAACAATAATTTGACATTCCGGATCTAACAAAAGTGGTTTCTTCGAAAACGGAGGTCATTTGCAAAATGGATATTTTTAAGGGCTATATAATATATTAAAATATATAAATTCCATAGCGACTATTTCAAATTTTAAACTGGACATGACTTTCAATTTATATTATGAAATCGGAATTTTTCACATTCGTTAGAAAGATATACTTAAACAGATTCAAATATTTCTTGTTCAACTGAAATCCGATTTATTTTGAATTATGTACATTCAATTGAAATTTAAAATCGAATTTTCAAACTTCGCGCCATTTCAGGCTCGTTTTATAATTAAAATAAATTTATTCATTCTAACTTCATTTATAATAAATTTATAGTCGTTATTATTTAAAATAAATCATCTTAAATATTCAAAATCCGTTAAAATAACTAAAATAAAATTTTTAAATTGGTTCTGAAATCCCGGGTTTTTACATTATCGCTAACCTAGGGCTCGCCAGTCTCCAAGTCCTGAGGCATAGCTAGTGTGTTTCGAAATCGGAAGGAATATCGCTTGCTTTGGTTCATAGATGGAAACCCAATTTCCAACACACGATTTTACGGTTTTAGTTGTAAACCTATATGGCGACGTAATATAATGGTACTTACGCCGCCTATGATTGATATATTTATATTTGAAGTTGATTTCTTCACTTATAGTAATAATAAAAGATGAAATTTCGTGTATCAAGCATATTTGGCTATTATGAGGTAGAACTCTATCCTCGACTGCGTTCATTGTGTGATGGGACCTAAGTCTTATAATTGCTTCATTTTTCTGTTTAGCATTGCGCTGTTTGTTTTATGCACTGGTATTCTTGGGTGAAAACCCGTCCCATGCTATACGGCGTAGTCCCTTGATCTACCTAACTTTAAAATCAAGTTAGTAACTGTTTTAGTTCTCACACTAGTCCCATGACTGACTCGGAGTTTATTGTTTCTACCTAAACGCTGGATGCCTATATTTTCCACAAAGCAATCAGTAGTTTCGGTTTTGCATATATTTCTTTACACAGGATCCTGGATTTACTGCTGGAGCTAAATTCGGAAAGGTTTGTATCTGTATATTTCTTTCAGTTGATGTTATAGATATTTTCTGTAGCACATTATACTTATGTATTATTTTTCCGCTAATTTGTAATTTAAAACTCTGATATTTCCCACTGTAAATTATTTATCTGAACTCTGATATATTCTTGTACTCTGATGTAATTTTCGTAATAGTAGTGAAATGTTCTATTATTTTAATTTCGATGCGTCGTGTTCTCAAAGCAATCCGGGCTCCTCCGTCTCTTCCGGGATCGGGGATTTCGGGTCGCTTAAGTTTGTATCAGAGCTTTGGTTTAAAAAGATAGAGAAAAGAAACATTAGAACTAAACAAAAGAATTCATCAGAGATAGGATTAGTAACATCCTATAGGAATGACTCATTAGAGATATGGCTAGTCGTTAACCCTCTTTTTGGTAAAAGAAACAACGGGCCAAATCGAAGCCCAAACGCACAACCAATCGAGTTACATAGATCGCATTCTAGGAAGCCCGGCCCGAAGCAGCCGCATAACAGGCCAACCAAGCCGATATCTCACCCCGGAAGCCTCGCTCTCCCAATCAACCGAGGAACCGCTCTCGCACAAAGGTTTATCGACCGAGTATTTCAGATCTACATGAAATATCCAGCTGAGTTGTTCAAATACTTAGCCCAACTCTCAAGGAAGAAAAAGCGGTCAACCATATCCGGACAAAGCTCTACTTTTGATATACCTCACCATGGATGCCACGTCGGCCACTACTTCTAAGGATACTATTTATGAATAGTGGAATCATTCTTTAGCCGCTATTCTAACCAAGTGATGGACTCCATGTCTCTGAGCTTTCCCGGAAAGGTCGGGCCACGTCACAACAGCCCACGTTGTTATCCCCGCCTATTAATACCTCAAAGCTTAAGGAGGATAGAGAAGAGACTTCTCCGACCATTCTTTTTTCGGCTCATACTTCTTCTTCCCAGAAAACATTATCTGGAAGAGAAAAATAGCCGCCTTCTCTCTTTTCACCAAATAGAAAAAGCCTTGTACTTATAATTAAAATCAAAAGTAATATATATACATATATATATATATATATATATATAAAGTGGACGTAGGCAATGTCTTTGCTGAACCACTATAAAAATTCTGTGTATTTTCCCCGTTTCCTTTACTTTTTTATGCATTTTATAATCAGTATCGTGTGATCTACAAACGATTGGGGGTTAATCGTAACTTGTGACCAACTTTTGACATCAACACTATTAATACCCTAAAATGAGTTAGAAGAGTGTTTTTTATAAAAACGAATTTAGTTTTAAAAATTGTACCTTATTACACATATTTGATTATTCTATTTTATATTGAATTTAGACTATTAGGTATAAGAAGATTTTGAACATACGCGTAATTAAAATATGTCCAAAGCCTCAAATATGTTGGATAGATATAGAATCACACTCTAGTTGCCCGGAGATGATTCTGATGATAGCTCGAGCATCATCAGCATTTATGTTTGAGTTTTGAAAGTGGCATATCTATATATTTCCAATTGACTAGTGTGAGAACAAAACCTTAGTTTGAATTTATTGTTTGTGATTTGGCATTGAAAATATGATTTTTTGAGTATATAAGAGATATATATTTGAAAAGCTAATAAACTAATTGATTGTTGGTTGTGATGTGTGATTATTAGTTCAACTAATTAAAATATTGGAATAATTAAACTAATAAGAGAACAAAAGGTAAAATTTAGCCAAATCGAATTTAATATTGAACTAAATTGAAAATTGATTGGAATTGCATACATATACTTGTGTATATATTGAACAGACCAGGTTATGGATTCACTATTGAGTAATGAATTAAATTGTATGCCCGACAAACAGGTGCACCTTAATGAGTTGATTGCACAATTTTATTTATTATATAAACTATTGTGAGTGTTTTTGGATGTGTTGTGATGGTTGTTCTATGTGAGATTACAAACATACACCATAGGATGGTAACAAATAAATTATGAACTATACCGCATGGCATACTACATGAAGACAACATTCATTTCATATTCCATGTAAGCATTTGGCGCTTATATGACGAGGTTTGGATTATCATATGGGCGAGATGCTTGTATAGCAATGACAAAATTACAGGTTGAACCGAAGACTAATTATCGACTTAATTAGGGAATACATGTAACAGTGCTCGGGGCAGGATTTAATAAAAACCCTACACAAGTCTGGAGATGACAATAATTCACGTCTCTCTTGTTGTTAATTAAGGCACATGGATTATTTTATTTCCAACATTGGGCAAGGTATGAGATTTCATCATTTTTACATGTCTCTCTTAGGCATATATAGGTCACAAAAATTGTGTATGCTTTTTATTGATTTATTGGGTGCCTAATATGGTCCAATAATTTTTTCAAACCCTCCCCGTATAAAGGAGGTTATGGCAAAAAATTTCGATAACTTAGGGTATTAGCCAAATTTTTGAGAAATTAGGAAGTCCTTAGAAACTGAAAAGTTGAAGAATGAAAGCCAGAATGAAAGATGAGTTGGGTAGTTAAACAAATTTCAGCTCTGTTCCTCTCGAGGATGAAAATATTTTAGGTGGAGGAGATTGTAACAACCCGAAATTTATGAACCAATTTTAAATTTTTATTTTAGCTATTTTAATGGATTTTAAGTATTTAAAATGATTAATTTTGAATATTAACGACTAAAAATTTATTTAAATCGAAGTAAGAACGTATAAATTTATTTTAATTATAAAACGAGCTTGAAATGGCACGGTAGTTTGAAAATTTGATTCTTAATTTGAAATGAATGTACAGAATTCAATATAAATCGGATTTTAGTAAAACTAGAAACGATAGAATCTGTTTAATCATATCTTTCTAATGAATTTGAAAATTTTAGATTTCATAATATAAATTGAAAGTTATGTCATGTTTAAAATTTTGAATGGTCGCAATGGAATTTATATATATTTTAATATAATATATAGCCCTTAAAAATAGACATTTTTCAAACGACCTCCGTTTTCGTTGAAATCACTTTTGTTGGATTCGGAATGTCAAATTATAGTCAAATTTCAAATTTCATAATTTTTGGAGTCAGTATGTGGCCCCGGTAAATTAAAATGTACATTGAAATCCAATATTAAACGCTATATTAATTTATATTTTAATTTTGATAAAAATTGAGTGAAACAGTTGAATTGGCTTACGAAACATATCCCATTGTGTACGGAATGGGGGTATTTTCCTAGATACGACAGTTATTGGGTTTGATTTAGAGTTCGTGATGATTTTGACTTTTAAAATGAATTAATTAATAATTAAATTATATATATATACCCCCATACCCTAGTCAAACCGTAAGTCAAAGCCATTCACGGTCAACCCAATTCAAACCGCCGCTGTTCTAGTTCAAGGGCGAAAAAGCTCCAATCCAAATTCATCAATATCTTCAAATCCACTTCGAATTAATCCTAACTTTCAAATGGAATTTTGTAGAGATTTTAACCAACTTTGAATTCCTATTACTTTGATTAATTTTCGTTGAGTAAATCACGTTGATTTTAAGCCTAAATCTGCCGGGTTCGAGGTGACTTTAGGGGGTGGAGGGTGTGTCGAGCTCGACACTATTGAGGGTGGCGGAAGGTGGCGAAGTGCTCAACGTCATGGGTTACCCCGATCGTTGACTGGTGGCTCGGATTTCGGTGTGAGGTGAAGAGTTTTTGGCGTGGCTTAGTTCCAGTTGTCGGCCGAAGATAATGAATTGAATGGTTAAGTGGGCTTAGTGAAATTAATTAATAATTTATTAATTTAATTATGCAATAAATGTTTGTAATGCCATATCTTCTTCATACGAGTTCAAAAAATTGCAAACTCAGTGATCGTGGCGACGAACTCTACAACATGGAACTGACCAAAATGGAAACAGAGCAAATTGGATTTTCAGCTAAATTAAAGACATGTTTAATTTAGTTGAAAAATGCAATCTTTCAATAAAGAATGGTTGAGTGGAAACGAATTTGAGAACTCTCTCACTAAAACTTTGTACAGTTATTTATTTTATAACTGAAAATATATATATAGACTATCATTGTTGATTTTTATCTATTGTATGTGACATTGCTTGAGTTCGACAATTGAACTATTCACGACTCATTTGCAAAAGAAGCGTTGTTTGAATATACGACACTCTTGTTTCAAACAATGTGGATAGACACTGTGTGGTTGTTGAATGAGATATAAATGTCCATCTATCATTCGAACAGTAAATTTTCATTACTTGTCTAAGTAAAATTGGTTAATTAGAAAAATAATTCAAACCGAATTAGAATTGGTTAAATTAATTAGCTAATGATTTATTTAAATGGACTGTTGTTGTTTGAAAACCCCACACGGGTATTTGGATGATATTTGACATACACTAATCCCAATATTTAGTTGTATGTCAATCGATGGGTTGACAAACTGTGATGAGCGTTATTTACTTACTTTAATGCTTATACAGTGGTAGAATGCAATCTGGATGATGTTTGAATGTTTAATGATTATTATCATTATTGTTGAATACATGAAATTTACGAAATCCATATAACAGAAAATATGTGGTAATTGATTGAGTCGCATTCCGATTCAGAATATGAACGAAGATTTTAAAATAATATTCATTGAAGAATTAAAATATGATTTTGATGTCCGATTTTGGATGGACACGAAAATATAAGGAATATAAAGCCTTGTTAAGTAGCTAAATGCCATTTTAACTCGAATGGAATCTTTTGTCGAATTTATTTATTTTATAATGAATACAAAAAGGAAATGGATTTCAAAATCAGATATTTTGAAAATATTATCATTTTAAAATTATAATGATATGGCATATTCAACTTTGATTTAAAATTCAAATGGAAGTTGGAATTGTTTTTAAAACAAATTTATAAATTAAGTTTTAAATAGAAATCGACGAAATATATTATATATGTATATATACATATATACATAAATGGTTTGAATAGAACAAACCGCGCAGTGACCATTCGTTAATTTTGGCCATTGACTTCAAATGGACGTAACGGGAGATCCGACCACCGGATTCTCCTAACACCAAAACCGTTGGGTTCATATCGAAAAGAGCTTTCAAATAAATATGTGAGATTTAAATTTGTACTGTTGGATTTTAAATTATGTCCAAATCAATTTCAAAAAAGTCGTTATGGATGCAGTTCGATGGTCGTTATCAGAAACTGACTGTAAAGGCCTTAATAAAATTATAAAAAATATGGAATTTTTTTTTAAAATCATAATAAATGATTCGGAAAGATTTTTGATGAAAAATTCCAAGTTTTTAAAAGATAAAAGGATATTTTTATCTAAATGAGCTAGTTATTAACTAAAATAATAATCCAATGTTTTTAAATAAATAAATTGGATTTGTGAATAGATTTTGAAATAACCGGAATTTTCCGATAAATAAATTGGAATGGATTTGAATGGAAATAATCTTCGAAATATTTCAATATTGGATTCCGTGAATATATAGATATTGTTGAGGAATTTGGAAGATACAGATATCGTTATTCCCAATACGATATCCGTTGGTTTCAGAATTTGATATTGAATATAATCCGATATTATTTCTATTCAGAGCTTTATATTAAATGTCAAATTAGATTTTGGGTTTGTTGTGAATGGTGTCTTCAATAACACTATTCTTAAACCCAGTTGAGGAAATAATAAATCTTTTAATTAAGGTTTAGAGAAGTTTACCAATTAATTAGCTTAATTGGAATCAAATTGGGTTTTGGGTTCATCATGAGAGATGTTTTGAAAAACAATTGTTCTTTAACCTAATTAAATGTAAAGATATGATTTGGAATTTATAATCTTTTAATTAAGATTAATGGAATTTTCCAAAGTAAAGTTTTGTATTTTAATATATTAAATTGGAATTGAATGGAATTCGATTTGGTAATAATCGAGATGAGCTTCTGTGAAGGAAGACGTTACTATATGTGGAATTATAAGGCTTCGTCGTTATTCCATTAATATTATTAGTCCGATATGGAATTCATATTGATTTTGAATGATCTGATTTTCGTGAAGGTTCCTGCAACAACCCACTTTCTTAGGGATACTGAATTGGGAATCAACTAATTGATTTGGTAATTTAGAGGAAAAATAAATATAATAATAAATAGATAGATAAAAGCAAAACATATATTTTTGGGATGAGAGGAAAATGCATATTTTATGAATTATTGGGCATATATAGTTGATGTAAAATGTTGCACGTTTTGTTGTAACAATGATAAAGTTTCTTGTTTTTGACTAAATAACAGTTTTAAAAGAAAAAAAAGGAAAAAGATTTTTTTTATGGTTACATAATGAAGTTTTGCCTTTATGTATGAGAAATTTAAATAACACAACATTTTTATGTGTGTGTTAGTTTTCAAGTGTGCATTTGAAAAAAAATAGAGAAGTTCATATAATGTTGAAAATGTGTGTATAAGGTAAAAAAGAAAATTTTATGTCCATTTTCTTTTCATAAGAAGGAAAAAAAAGAGAGAAAGAACTTTTATATTAAAGAAAAAAATATGTAAACAAAATAAAAATAAAGTATACATTTTTGATGAAATCTCTAGAAATAAATTAAATAAGAGGAAAAATCATAAATATCTCGTAAGAGACAAAGTGTAATGATTGTGTTGCATAGAAGAAATAAAAATAAAAATAATAAGAAGGGGGGAAATAATAAACTAAAGGGAGATATTTTATAGGAAGGATCTAGAGAGGGGCTTTAGAATAAAAAGACCACACCCTCATTTTCTCCCGATTAAGAACAGTACGTGTACTTTCTTAATCAAACCAGAAACAATACCGTGAAGAAAAATAAAAACTCAATCTTCTCATCTCAATCAAAATAAAGATTAGAAATTTACAAGCAAAGATTGAAGTAAGATTCTCAATTCTTCAAGTAAGTATCCCTAAATCAATTCTACCATATCTTCCTCTTTTCTTCCATGAATTATTAGTTAGGGTTTTAATTTTATGTGATAATTGAAAAGGGCCTTGAGAGCAAACAAAGCAAGCGGTTTCAAAGCTGAAAGATTGCATTTTGGAGTTGTAGGTGAGTGAAGTTTTTACCTTTTTCCTCTTTAAATCATGGATTATGTATGCATAATGGGTTAAAGGTGAAATTTTGATAGTAAATTAGCTTCTTCCCCTATGTTTGATTTATTCTTGTTATGTTTGGGGCAATTAAGTTAGATTTAAAATAGATTTGCAGTAGCGTTACAAATTGAGGGCATTATACCTTGAAATTGATGCATGCATACACTTTTTATTGCATGCAACGTATTTGTTCAAGTGACTCATATTTGTGCCATGTATATGCTTATATTGCATGCAAAGTATTTGTAAAATTGCCTCAATCAAAAACATCTAGAGAATTATCTGGAAAAAAAAATTTGCTAAAAAATATTTCAGCGGGAGGGAGAAGGAGCTGCCCTGCTACAGTGTGGCTGTAATGTGCAGCAGTTTGCTGCACAGGTACAATGCAGGTACTGTCCTAGGAAGAAAAAAAACTTTTTTTTAGAAGTTTATTGTTTTTTGTAACAACCCGGATTTTTACAACATGCTAAGACGAGAATCAAGGCAGAATTTAATTATAAAATCTGAATCAAGGGAAACGTGCTATGCTATTGCATTCGTCTCGGAAAAATACGCGAAATAGAGTCCGAGTTTTCGAAAATCGGAGCCCTTATGACCAAGCTATAGCCCGTCAAAATTTTTAGAAAATTTCAAGTTCAAAAACAAGTTCAAATTTGAATTCAGATTTCCAATTCAGCCAAGCAGAAGAGGCGGGAAAAATTCCCGCCACCCCCAAGTCGACTGGGGAGTCGACTTGGGAGTCGACACACCCCAGGTTGTGTTGACTGCCCAGTCGACACCCCTGTCGACTTGGGTGGTCAGCCAGTTTGGCCTGGGTGCACCTGACTTGTTCCTCAAAATATTTTTGGAGGTTTGTGATGGATTTTGAGGGCTCAGATCTATCCTAGGGTTTATCCTATGGCCTAAACTACTCCTAATCACTATAAAAGACCGCTAAGCCTACCCTAAACCCTCACAAATCACTCATGCCACGAAGTGCAGCCAAAATCTATCTTGATCATGGCCTCCATCTCCAACTCCAAGAGCTCATGCATTCAAATCGGATCCAAATGAAAGGTGCTAGCTTGCTACATCAAATCAAGGGAGTGAATCAACGTTGCTATGCAAGTTTCATGACGATTCTTCAACAAAGGAGCCACCTTTCTTGGTCAAGACGATTCATGCTCCTAAATCTCTTGCCATACTATGTAAGTTCTAGCTACTTGTAGATTCTAACAGTGGTTCTAATGTGACATGGAATAAAATGAGATGAAACATAAGTATGCTAGCCTATGTGAACATAACTTTGCCCCTTTTCTATGATCTATGACCTTGGGCTAAGTTTTAGCGACTTAATCATGCCACTCATGTTATGCTTAACCTAGTTTATCTTGCAAGTTTGAATCTTTATCTATGGAATCAAAGCATGAACCTTTGGGAACCATTTGACTTGTGAAACATTAGCAAAGATTTGACTTTGGGGCTTATGCATGTAAATGAACCCAAACCCCTTATGTTATCATGCATGTTTGTGGCCAAATTCCCTTATGATACTATGCATGTTTGTGGCCAAATTCCCTTATGATACTATGCATGTTTGTGGCCAAAAACCCCTTATGATGCTATGCATATTTTGAGGCCAAACCCCCTTATGATACCATGCATATTTGTGGCCAACCCCTTTTTTGGCATCGTGCATGTTTTGAGGCCAATATGTAGCATAGTATCCTTACTATGTTGAATCGCTTTTACTTGGGTTGGAAACACGATTTGGGGTAGGATAGACGAGCGTGATTATGACATGATAATTTGACATGGGATTTCATGAAAATATGACACTCATGATACACCTAAATGGGGACATGACATGTGGGGTAAACATGGGACTTGAAACTAGACATGTATGGGATGTAAGTGTAATATGACACTAGACCAAACATGAAAGTGGCCAATTCGAGGTTGGGTTGAGTTTGTAGCATAAATCAACCTGGACCCGCCCGGCTTAACTAGTGGCTACAAACAATAGGACCCAATGTGAGTAGTTGGTCATATAGCACTTAAAACCCAAGGTTAGACTAGGTTGTGGTGTAAATCTACCCGGACCCACCCGGCTTAACTAGTAACCACAACAAGTCTAATGTGAGAGGTTGGGGTGCATTAATTTAATTAATGCCACATGAAAAGGTTAAGTAATTTTGACTAATGACACTTAGCCGATATGACACGAATGGGTAGGTTAAGTGGGACCGGCATTGATTTCTTAATGACACTTAACCAAACAAGACAATTAGGGGATGGGGTTAAGTAATTTACACTTAACTAATCCGACTTGGTAATTAGATGGGGTTAAGTAATTTACACCTAACTAATCCGACTTGGTAATTAGATGGGGTTAAGTAACTTAGACTTAACTAATCTAAACACGATAATTAGATGGGGTTAAGTAACCTACACTTAACTAATCTAAACACGGTAATTAGATGAGGTTAAGTAACCTACACTTAACCAATCTAAACACGGTAATTCGATGGAGTTAAGTTAAACACTTAACCAATCTAAACTTGGTAATTCAATGAGGTTATGTAACTTATACTTAATCAATTATACATGATGATTGGATGAGGTTGAGCAACCATACTTAACCAATCTAATATGAGAACTTGATAGGGTTAGGTCACAAGACCGTTTATATATACTTAACCATTCTAATACGATTAGTGGATTGGGTTAAGTTAACCTATACTTAACCAATCCGACTCGATAATCCGATGAGGTTAAGATAATCTATGCTTAACCAATCTAACACGATAATCTGATAGGGTTAAGATAAACAAATACTTAACCAATTTGACTTGATGATTGAATAGGGTTAAGTCATAAGCTCCTTGGTATACTTATCCAACTTGTAGGGCTAGGTCTTGGACTTGAATACTTAGCCAAATCTTGACATGATTCGTAGGCAGGTTAAGTCATGAACTTAAATGACAATACTTAACCCATTAGACAAAACCCTAGTTCAGGGGCTAGGTGGAAAACCGGGATTAACAAGGACAACGGGAAAGGAGACTAAGTGGTAAACCTTCGTTCAGGAAACTAAGTAATAATTCTTAGTCAAGAGATTTGTACCAGTTCATAGATAGATGAGTAACCCGATACGGTAGGTCATCGCTTAAACACACGAGGAGGAGCAAATTATCCGACTTGGATAAAGGCTCCAACGAACTGGGTGACGAAGCGGTAGCTTCGGGGGACGTGAGGGTACTCTTCGTATCCCTCTGTGAGGTGGCAGATGGTCCATGAAACCTGGCCTCACAGAGGTTAAGGTCTGCGGTAGAAGAGCCAAGAGTATGCCTTGGTTGTTAGGCGAGCGACCTAAAGACTGGGATGGATTAGCATGGAGTCGACGATACTTGTTTTTGCCCTGGATAGCACGTCGCCGACTACCTACCATCTTTAGTCAATCGTGTACGAACGGAAAGGCAGAGAACTCCCAACAGACCATGTTCTTGCTATCGAGTCATGGGTGAAGTTGGCCCATAGGAAAGTGGGGCTATAGTGGGGCCAGGATGTAGTTCTCATACATGATTTTTCTTGGATTGCCTTTCAGTAGTTGAGGGAGGGGTCACGTGGGACCATAGCCACGGATACAAAAACAGACCTTGATATCTGCATCAGCAGACGACTTAAAGCTCCCAACCGAGTTCCGTATTTCTTGATTTGCCCTGGCACGGAACTCGGATGGCACATTGAGATACATGTGCATCTAGACATGGAAAACGATTCACGATACATACGTGGGATAACGGGCGTGGTTGACGGGTGGCATAATCCCTAGTGGCCCTAGGTGGCTAAAACCCAAACCAAGTTACGGAAACATTCATCAGGTAGCATAATCCCTAGTGGTCCTAGGTGGCATAAATCCTAAGTGAACACGTGATAGTTCATGGTAAGAAAACATAACTAGTTCAAGGGTAGCAGTCCAAAATAACTTCAAGGATAAAATGGTACTATGTTGAGGTGGTATAGATTTACATGGGAAAGCCCGTACTGCCTACGGCAAAGGACTGAACTTATACATGGAAAGAAACATACGAGTTGGGAAAACCTACATATGCTATATATTAGGTTGACATGGACCATTACATGACATTGGGCAAGGGACGTTCATAGTTAACACATGACGTGGGTTGGGATACTAGTACGAGAGGTGCAGAGCAAATAAACATGATAAATACCTTGGGATGTTATACATGATAGATACCTTGGGATAGTATACTGGATAGAAACCTGACGATGTGATACCTTGATTTATCTTGACACCGTAGTTTATCATGATACCTTAGTTTATCTTGCTACAGTAGTTCATCCAGTTATCTTGGTTTAGCTTATCTATCTTGTCGTCATCCTTATGTTTACTTTCAGTTTATGCATGTCATGTTACCTTTACCTGTTTTTATACTGGAAGTAGATAGGACTTACCAGTCTTTATGACTGACCCCTTTTTGTTTCGCCTCTTTGTCTTCCGTTTCCCCCCCAGGTTTTCAGGGAGGAAATGATGTTGTTTAGTTCGGACCTCTTATGCTTGAAGGTCATCATGTATAGCTTGATCTACTCTTGGCTATGGATGTTTCACCGCTTTATTTTGGGGAATAATTTATGAAAAGGTTTTATGCTTCTTTACTATTGCAAGACAGGTTTTGATGTATTCTGATGTAAAAGGCTTTAGACCATATTTTATAAGGTAATGAAATTTGTTTTACTTCCGCTGTTTTATATATGTTTTGTCTTGTAATATTTCTGTGCATGTTTACCTCGATAATGCTTCACCAAACCTAGTGCATTCCCTTTGTGAGTGACCCTAGCGGAGGTGGGGTGTTACATTTGGTATCAGAGCAGAAGGTTACCAGACTGGGCAAAAGTTTTTAAAACCTTCTGAAAACTATTTGAGAAACCGTTTAAAAAGAAGCATTTTTCAAGAAAAGTTTTTAAAGGCTATTCCCCAAAAGCCATTGGCACTATCCTTTGTTTTCTTGATTGAATCCCTTTTCCTTTCTTTCCTCCATCTGTAGTCACAGTAGTTTTAACTGCGACTAATCCTTGTCTAGCTACGTAAGTGTTTTCCCATGCGATGGAGGAAGTTCTCGAGAGACCTGTTACCGTGTTACAAGGAAGGGTAATAAGAGCAAGGATAAAGGACACGGACGTAAGGATAAGCAACTTGTTGGTATGGATTAGTCCACGAAGGAAGGCAAGGACAAGATCAGCGAGAGGGCAATTGTATGCTCTCACTCCTAGCGTACCTAAGAGGGATGGTATCGTTTTTGTTAAAGGTTTAGCCTTTCTTTTCTATCATCCCGTCCAGACCTTGTTTTGATCATCGCATCATTTAAGTCTGCTTCGATAGTTAAGTCTCTGCACCTTAGTACTAGCATGGTAGAAGATCCCGCTTTAGTCCCGAGATCTGGTGGGAGAGTTGGTCCATTTATTCATGACTTGTTTGGATTTGAGAACGTCTATGCCAAGTGTTGAGATTAGAAGCAATGCTTCTATTGTTGGGCTATGGATGGATTCTAGGGGTAAAGTGGTTATCCAATAAGGGATACCATCCTCGGTTTTGAAAAGAGGGTAGTCAGACTCTTGGCTTGCTTTGGTAATACCCTCGAAGTCTCGTGTAACCTTTTGAGCTTTGTCATGGTTAGTTACCAAGAATCACTTGATGTATTTATCGGAAATCTCTGATCCGATCGAGCAATGTTCGCCAATAAGGCGGATGGTTCATTCTGCTTAAGCATGGGCTGTAGGAGTCACCCTAGTAAGTACACGGGGCAACATGGCTGGCATCGGTTGTTTTCAAGGGAAAGTTCTTCTGTGTGGAATACCTCTTAGTAGGTAAACGAGATCCAAGATTCGCTAGTGAATTATTGGAAAGCTTGCATGAAACCATGAGCATGCAGCTATGGTTGAGCCAAGTATTCTAGAAATTAATAAGTGAAAAAGGAACGAGAGGCGACAGTGAAGTGAGTTCCGACTCATACCTTGGAAATAGGAATCAAGGAGCTACGAAATCATGAAGTCAAAGGCAGTCAAGGCACAATGGAATTAAGCTCATGGAAATGCGGCTTAGACGCGCGCATCATGTCTCTTTTTAAGAGTATATCGTTGATCCCTGGTTCTCCTGTAGAGCTTGCTTGCATGCTATCGCTTGGTGGATGTCCTCTCGGTCCTATTTCTGTTACAAACCCCGTAAGGAGTTTGTCTTGTTTATCTCCTCGATCTTATCTTGGGAACCTTAGATAGAACTCTATGGATGTATACATGTATTTGAAACATGTTATGATTGATATGGTTGCAAATGGTTGCAAGTGGTTGCTCGTGGATGCGCGAATACACATTAGATACTAGATTGACGCAGTCACATTTCATGTTGCATATGCACGAGTATTTATACTTGTTTATGGATGAAATTGAATGTGTTGTCATGCGGATGTTGCATGTGGATGAATGTTTGTGCACACATATAGTACTTACATGACTAGGACTATTTGCATACATGTTGGACTCAAGGCACTAAACATATTTTGCATTAGAAAGATCATTCAGGCCTGATCATTAGCATTAGCTAAGGAGCATATACACACACGTTCTGCATATGTTCATATGGCATTAGAAATCGTCTAAGGACAATGGTTGCCCGTGGATGATGTTTTGAGTAGATGGATGATGGATGGTAGGATACGTTCTTCCTAACTTGGAGATTTCGGGGACGAAATCCTTTAAGTTGGGGAGGATGTAACAACCCGGATTTTTACAACATGCTAAGACGAGAATAAAGGCAGAATTTAATTATAAAATCTGAATCAAGGGAAATGGGCTATGCCATTGCGTTCGTCTCGGAAAAATACGCGAAATAGAGTCCGAGTTTTCGAAAATCGGAGTCCATATGACCAAGTTATGGCCCGTCAAAATTTTCAGAAAATTTCAAGTTCAAAGACAAGTTCAAATTTGAATTCAGATTTCAAATTCAGCCAAGCAGAAGAGGCGGGAAAAATTCCCACCACCCCCAAGTCGATAGGGGAGTCGACTTGGGAGTCGACACACCCCAGGTTGTGTCGACTGCCCAGTCGACACCCCTGTCGACTTGGGTGGTTGGCCAGTTTGGCCTGGGTGCACCTGACTTGTTCCTCAAGACATGTTTGGAGGTTTGTGACGGATTTTGAGGGCTCAGATCTATCCTAGGGTTTATCCTATTGCCTAAACTACTCCTAATCTCTATAAAAAGACCCCTAAGCCTACCCTAAACCCTCACAAATCACTCATGCCACGAAGTGCCGCCAAAATCTATCTTGATCATGGCCTCCATCTCCAACTCCAAGAGCTCATGCATTTAAATCAGATCTGAATCAAAGGTGCTAGCTTGCTACATCAAATCAAGGGAGTGAATCAACGTTGCTATGCAAGTTTCATGACGATTCTTCAACAAAGGAGCCACCTTTCTTGGTCAAGACGATTCATGCTCCTAAATCTCTTGCCATACTATGTAAGTTCTAGCTACTTGTAGATTCTAACGGTGGTTCTAATGTGACATGGAATAAAATGCGATGAAACATAAGTATGCTAGCCTATGTGAACATAACTTTGCCCCTTTTCTATGATCTATGACCTTGGGCTAAGTTTTAGCGACTTAATCATGGCACTCATGTTATGCTTAACCTAGTTTATCTTGCAAGTTTGAATCTTTATCTATGGAATGCAAGCATGAACCTTTGGGAACCATTTGACTTGTGAAACATTGGCAAAGATTTGACTTTGGGGCTTATGCATGTAAATGAACCCAAACCCCTTATGTTATCATGCATGTTTGTGGCCAAATTCCCTTATGATACTATGCATGTTTGTGGCCAAATTCCCTTATGATACTATGCATGTTTGTGGCCAAAAACCCCTTATGATGCTATGCATATTTAGAGGCCAAACCCCCTTATGATACCATGCATATTTGTGGCCAACCCCTTTTTTTGCATCGTGCATGTTTTGAGGCCAATATGTAGCATAGTATCCTTACTATGTTGACTCGCTTTTACTTGGGTTGGAAAAACGATTTGGGGTAGGATAGACGAGCGTGATTATGACATGATAATTTGACATGGGATTTCATGAAAATATGACACTCATGATACACCTAAATGGGGACATGACATGTGGGGTAAACATGAGACTTGAAACTAGACACGTATGGGTTGTAAGTGTAATATGACACTAGACCAAACATGAAAGTGGCCAACTCGAGGTTGGGTTGAGTTTGTAGCATAAATCTACCCGGACCCGCCCGGCTTAACTAGTGGCTACAAACAATAGGACCCAATGTGAGTAGTTGGTCATATAGCACTTAAAACCCAAGGTTAGACTAGGTTGTGGTGTAAATCTACCCGGACCCGCTCGACTTAACTAGTAACCACAACAAAGTCTAATGTGAGAGGTTGGGGTGCATTAATTTAATTAATGCCACATGAAAAGGTTAAGTAATTTTGACTAATGACACTTAGCCGATATGACACGAATGGGTAGGTTAAGTGGGACCGGACTTGATTTCTTAATGACACTTAACCAAACAAGACAATTAGGGGATGGGGTTAAGTAATTTACACTTAACTAATCCGACTTGGTAATTAGATGGGGTTAAGTAATTTACACCTAACTAATCCGACTTGGTAATTAGATGGGGTTAAGTAACTTAGACTTAACTAATATAAACACGGTAATTAGATGGGGTTAAGTAACCTACACTTAACTAATCTAAACACGGTAATTAGATGAGGTTAAGTAACCTACACTTAACCAATCTAAACACGGTAATTCGATGGGGTTAAGTTAAACACTTAACCAATCTAAACTTGGTAATTCAATGAGGTTAAGTAACTTATACTTAATCAATTATACATGATGATTGGATGAGGTTAAGCAACCATACTTAACAAATCTAATATGAGAACTTGATAGGGTTAGGTCACAAGACCATTTAAATATACTTAACCATTCTAATACGATTAGTGCATTGGGTTAAGTTAACCTATACTTAACCAATCCGACTCGATAATCCGATGAGGTTAAGATAATCTATGCTTAACCAATCTAACACGATAATCTGATAGGGTTAAGATAAACAAATACTTAACCAATTTGACTTGATGATTGAATAGGGTTAAGTCATGAGCTCCTTTGTATACTTAACCAACTTGTAGGGCTAGGTCTTGGACTTGAATACTCAGCCAAATCTTGACATGATTCGTAGGCAGGTTAAGTCATGAACTTAAATGACAATACTTAACCCATTAGACAAAACCCTAGTTCAGGGGACTAGGTGGAAAACCGGGATTAACAAGGACAACGGGAAAGGAGACTAAGTGGTAAACCTTCGTTTAGGAAACTAAGTAATAATTCTTAGTCAAGAGATTTGGACCAGTTCACAGATAGATGAGTAACCCGATACGGTAGGTCATCGCTTAAACACACGAGGAGGAGCAAATTATCCGACTTGGATAAAGGCTCCAACGAACTGGGTGACGAAGCGGTAGCTTCGGGGGACGTGAGGGTACTCTTGGTATCCCTCTGTGAGGTGGCAGATGGTCCATGAAACCTGGCCTCACAGAGGTTAAGGTCTGCGGTAGAAGAGCCAAGAGTATGCCTTGGTTGCTAGGCGAGCGACCTAAAGACTGGGATGGATTAGCATGGAGTCGACGATACTTGTTTTTGCCCTGGATAGCACGTCGCCGACTACCTACCATCTTTAGTCAATCATGTACGAACGGAAAGGCAGAGAACTCCCAACAGACCATGTTCTTGCTATCGAGTCATGGGTGAGGTTGGCCCATAGGAAAGTGGGGCTATAGTGGGGCCGGGATGTAGTTATCATACATGATTTTTCTTGGATTGCCTTTCAGTAGTTGAGGGAGGGGTCACGTGGGACCATAGCCACGGATACAAAAACAGACCTTGATATCTGCATCAGCAGACGACTTAAAGCTCCCGACCGAGTTCCGTATTTCTTGATTTGCCCTGGCACGGAACTCGGATGGCACATTGAGATACATGTGCATCTAGACATGGAAAACGATTCACGATACATACGTGGGATAAAGGGCGTGGTTGACGGGTGGCATAATCCCTAGTGGCCCTAGGTGGCTAAAACCCAAACCAAGTTACGGAAACATTCATTAGGTAGCATAATCCCTAGTGGTCCTAGGTGGCATAAATCCTAAGTGAACACGCGATAGTTCATGGTAAGAAAACATAACTAGTTCAAGGGTAGCAATCCAAAATAACTTCAAGGATAAAATGGTACTACGTTGAGGTGGCATAGATTTACATGGGAAAGCCCGTACTGCCTACGGCAAAGGACTGAACTTATACGTGGAAAGAAACATACGAGTTGGGAAAACCTACATATGCTATATATTAGGTTGACATGGACCATTACATGACAATGGGCAAGGGACATTCATAGTTAACACATGACGCGGGTTGGGATACTAGTACGAGAGGTGCAGAGCAAATATACATGATAAATACCTTGGGATGTTATACATGATAGATACCTTGGGTTAGTATACTGGATAGAAACCTGACGATGTGATACCTTGATTTATCTTGACACCGTAGTTTATCATGATACCTTAGTTTATCTTGCTACAGTAGTTCATCCAGTTATCTTGGTTTAGCTTATCTATCTTGTCGTCATCCTTATGTTTACTTTCAGTTTATGCATGTCATGTTACCTTTACCTGTTTTTATACTGGAAGTAGATAGGACTTACCAGTCTTTATGACTGACCCCGTTTTGTTTCGCCTCTTTTTCTTCCGTTTCCCCCCCAGGTTTTCAGGGAGAAAATGATGTTGTTTAGTTCGGACCTCTTATGCTTGAAGGTCATCATGTATAGCTTGATCTACACTTGGCTATGGCTGCTTCACCGCTTTATTTTGGGGAATAATTTATGAAAAGATTTTATGCTTCTTTACTATTGCAAGACAGGTTTTGATGTATTCTAATGTAAAAGGCTTTAGACCTTATTTTATAAGGTAATGAAATTTGTTTTACTTCCGCTGTTTTATATATGTTCTGTCTTGTAATATTTCTGTGCATGTTTACCTCAATAATTCTTCACTAAACCTAGTGCATTCCCTTTGTGAGTGACCCTAGCGGAGGTGGGGTGTTACATTTTTCCTTTAAAATTTTTGAAAGTAATTTTTTTCTATTTATAAGCGAAAATTTTGTTAATATACTAATCAAATGGTGGAATAATTGTATTAATTCCAAACAAGTTAAACATGCTAAATAATGCTTATGTTTCGTTATGATATACAAGTATTATGGGGTATTTGTGTACTAAAGCGAAACGGTAGTGTAACCATCTATGGGTATGCGTTGTTAAGCTTTTTGCAAAATATACTGGGTTTATAAAACTTAGTTTTATGAATATTGCCATGATTGGTTTAATATAGTGTTTTGGTGTTGTAAACACTATGAATTTTTAAGGCATGATTTTACAAAATAATATTTTAAAAATACTTTTAATTTTGGGATTGGGATAGATTGGACTCTGTTGTACCAATGGGCCAAAACTCCATCTTGGTCGACCTGATTCAGGTTCGCTTCCTGAATCACGGTGGTTTTAAATTTTGCCCATCTACCACCAAAGATCAAATGGTCTGCTACATTGGGCAATTTTGTTGTTTGATCGGGATTCCCGATCGGCGGGTCACAGACTACATCAGATGGAGGCGTGGTTGTGCCACGTGTAGTGCCGTGAAAGGGTAGCATACGGCCTTCGCCTTAAACCATCTTGGTTATCCTGGGTTGATCGCCAGGTGTCGTTATGGCGTTATGAGTAGGTTATGGTGCTGATGTCTCCGCGCACGCTAGAGCTCTACCACTGTGATTTTACAATACTAGCGTCTGTTTATTTGGTATCTGTTATGAGTCATATTATATTTATCCCGTAGTTCCCGTAATTCTTTTTTTACCCTCTTATTTATTTGAATAGGGTTGGCATATTACCTAAGTTAATTTGGAAACCCAGTATTATATTATCCTATTGTTTTATATATGATAATTGTTTTGGTATTGTATTGCTTTACATACAATACCGGTGCCTTTTAATCTTACTCTTTTATATTATCATATTGCTTTACATATGATAATTGTTTTGGTATTGTATTGCTTTACATACAATACATGTGCCTTTTAATCTTACTCCTTTATATTATCATATTGCTTTACATATGATAATTGTATTGGTATTGTATTGCTTTACATACAATACCGATGCCTGAGATTATAGCATATTAATGCGATGACTATACTAAATTGTTCATATATTGTAACATTCATACGCCTCATGTTGACTTATACATGTGGCACCTTTACTTCTTTGTTAAATTATTAATGTCCATAGATACTTACTTCACTCACACTAGACATAGTCTGACTCATGTGACTTGTTTTGTTAAAACAATCCTCGGGTCAGGCTGAGGATTGTTGGAAGGTTAGGTTTGCATGGACAGCAGCGTCACTCTTATCTTTTTCCATGTTTTGGGGTTTTGGACTATGCAGCTTCAGACTATCAATAGCGTGTAGTATTATGGTATGTACATTGTTATGTATTTTGGGGAGTGATATTATGTATGATGGACTATGTATTTGGACATCTCTATTATGATATGTATTATGTATTTTGTTGTTGTTATTGT
Organism: Allium sativum; assembly: GCA_030737875.1. Taxonomy (NCBI): domain Eukaryota; kingdom Viridiplantae; phylum Streptophyta; class Magnoliopsida; order Asparagales; family Amaryllidaceae; genus Allium; species Allium sativum. The sequence goes on from CM060918.1 coordinate 207,740,241, forward strand.
GCGGCGCTTGATGCTATTATATTTTGTACTATGTAACTGGGGAAATCTCCTTGTACCATTGCTTTGAACTTATACTGAGCACGAATGGTAAGTTGAGAAATTTTAAAAATTCTCGTGCTGGTTTTCGTTCAAGGGAATGAGTACAACTTTTAGCCCTATCGAGTCCCATTCTCCGTGCTTTCCGACAGTAATACTTAGTGTGGCTCTTGGTTAGCATGGGTCTAGGGGACGGGAGTTACATTGTTGGTATCAGATCCCAAGTTGAACATAGTACAAAGTAATTTTAGAACATGGGTTAGCACAAGACAGAAGAAACATCATACATGTCTGTTTATTTTACAGTATCACTCCCATCATATAATAATAGCTGTACATACCTAAACCGAAACCCCAATCTTTTAGCGTTCTAGTGTGAGTATTGTTTTATTTCCAGCTTAATGATATATCTCACTATATGCAGATTAATGAGAAAGATGGCTGGAAGACCTCCCCGTTTGACGATGGAGCAGTGGTTGGAGTTGATGCGGAACATGCCTCAAGCCGCACCCGCTCCTATGATTTCGCTCGTATGTGTAAGGACTTTACGAGCCTTGGAGGGAAGCCTTTCCTTGAGAAAGAAGGTGTTGTTGAAGTTCAGGCCTGGCTTAAGAACTGGGAGCGTGTTTTTGGGCATGTGGGTGTGACTGACCGTCAAAAGGTCGAGATTGCTTCTAACTTCCTCCAAGGCAATGCCCTGATTGGTTTGACATTATGAATGCTGAGAGGGGAGAGGAAGAGCTTGCATGGGAAAGACTTAGGGAACGATTTGAGTTGAGTTTCGTTCCAGAGGCAGAGAAGGCTATCCTTACTCGTAGATTTGTTGAGCTTAAGCAGAGGGATATGTCAGTTCAGTAGTACGTCAATACCTTCAATTCCCTCTCTAAGTATGGTGCAGACTTGGTCAACACCCAGTTCAAAAAGAATCAGAAATTTGTAGATGGTCTTCGTAGGAAGCTGAGGGAACAACTCTTGACTCAACTTCATTCTACTTTTGATGAGATTGTTGATTTGGCTTTGAGATATGAGGATTTGTATCGTGAAAGAGATGATGATGCACCTAAGAGGAAAGCTCCATTTTTCCCTAAGAAGAAGTAGAATTCTCAAAAGAAGCAAAGGAAGGGTCAAGCTTCATGCTCACAAAAGCAAGCTAAGGGTGGAGTAGAATGCTATAAGTGTGGAGCAAAGGGGAATTTTGCTAATGTCTATCATCAAAGGGAGTGTTATGAGTGTCACCAGATTGGTCATCTAAGGAATGAGTTTCCGCAACTCTCAAAGAAAAAGCAAGCAGCTAAGCTTCATGTAATGGAGCGAGATCCGGGTCCAAGACAAAGGAAAGGAAAGCAAGTAATGGAAGGTACAATCCCATTTAGAGATACTTTCATTTGCATACTTTTTGACACTGGTGCATCACACTCCTTTATATCTAAAGATTTAGTTGATAGATATGCTTTGGATGTAGTTTATCTTGTTACATCTCTAAGGGTTGCGAATCCCATTGGCGGGTCCGCAACGCTTGGAATGTTGTGCAAGAACCTTGAGCTATTTTTAGGATGGCTTCCTTTCTCATGTGACTTGCATGCATTTGACTGTCTTGGCTTTGATATTATTTTGGGGATGGATTGGTTGGAACGATATGAGGCTTATCTTTCTTGCTTAGACAGAGTTGTTACTTTGAAACACCCCTCTTTAAAAGGGCTTGTTAATATAACACTTGATATGCAAGGCCATAATGCTCATGGTTCTCTCTATTCCATTGAGTCGCGAGAAGATGATGAGATAGCTAGAGTTCCTGTTGTCAGGGATTTTGGTGATGTGTTTGAGCCTGTTACCGGCTTGCCGTCTAAGAGGGCTGTGGAGTTTCGCATAGATCTTATCCTTGGAGCCCAACCAGTCAGTAGACCTCTTAATCGTATGCCTCGTAGACCTGATGAATAGAGTGTTCAGAAGCTATCTTGATAGATTCATCTTGGTCTTCATTGATGATATATTAGTATATTCCAAGTCTGAGCAAGAGCATGAAGGTCATTTGAGAACTGTTTTGGAGACTTTGAGGGAACATAAGCTGAAAGCAAAGTTTTCCAAATACCACTTTTGGCAGAAGGAGGTAAAATTCTTGGGCCATATTATATCTGAAGCCGGCCCAGCTGTGGATCCTTCTAAGATAGAAGAAATTCAGAATTGGAAAAGGCCTGAGACTGTTACAGAGATTCGAAGCTTCCTCGGTCTAGTAGGGTATTATCGTCGCTTTGTTAAGGATTTTTCGAAGATTGTCACTCCTTTGACAAGGATAACGAAGAAGGGTGCAAAGTTTGAGTGGACAGATAAGTGTGAAGAAACTTTCTCTAAGTTGAAGGAGATGCTCACTAATGCACCAGTTTTGGTGATTCCAGAAGGTAATCAAGATCTTGTGGTATATACTGATGCTTGTGGGTCTGGATTGGGTGTTGTGCTTATGCAGAAGGGACGAGTTGTGGCTTATGCATCTAGACAATTAAGACCCAATGAGGTTAGATATGTTGTTTATGATTTAGAGCTGGCAGCTGTAATTTTTGCTTTGAAGCTATGGCGACAATATCTTATGGGTGCGAGCTTTGTCCTTTATACTGACCATAAATCTTTGAAATACCTCTTTACTCAAAAAGAGCTGAATATGCGTCATCAAACATAGTTGGAGTTTTTGGCAGCATATGATTTTGATATTCAGTATACACCTGGGAAAGGTAACCGTGTAGCAGATGCTCTTAGCCGTAAGCACCAGGCAGTTGTATCGATGATGATAGCTGAATGGCGAGACTTGGAGGTGTTGGCTTCCAGTGGAATCTATGGTAATATGCCCACTCATAGCTCTGGAAGGATGTTGGCCAATTTAGTTATGAGACCGAGCCTAATGGATAGGATTTCTCATGCTCAGACGGAGGTTCCTATTGCTTTAGAGTGTATTCATCGGCTGAAGAATGGAGATGATGCTGATGATTTGAAAGGATTTGAGTTGGATGCTCAAGGATGTTTAAGGAAGAAGGGAAGGATTTTTGTACCTAATGTTGCAGGTCTTAGTCATGAGGTGATGAGCGATTGCCATAGTTCGCGATATACCATTCACCCTGGTGGTAGTAAGATGTATATGGACATGAAACGTCTATATTACTGGGAAGGAATGAAGCGCGACAAAGGCGAGTATGTGAAGAATTGTATTACCTGCCAATTGGTGAAGTGCGAGCACCAAAAGCCTAGCGGTCTTCTTCTTCAATTGGAGATTCCGCTATGGAAATGGGATCAGGTATAAGTGAATTAAGATTCTAAATTGTTTATTTAAACTTAGATCCTTTGGAGTAATGCTGTAAATATAAATGCTTTGTTTAGGTATCCATGGACTTCATTGATGGATTGCCGAGATCAAAGCAAGGGCATGATAGCATATGGATAGTAGTGGATCGTTTGACTAAATCTGCCCATTTTATCCCAGTCAAGTCAAAAAGAACCGCTCCTTATTTGGAAAAGGTATATGTGAAGGAAGTTGTTCGTTTCTATGGTGTACCTAGTGCTATAGTTTGTGATAGGGATCCACTATTTACTAGTGGGTTCTGGAGAAGCTTACAGTCTGCTTTGGGGATGAAGTTGAATATCAGCTCGGCATATCATCCTCAGCCCGATGGGCAAACTGAGCGGGTTAACAAGATATTGGAGGATTTATTGTGTTATTGTATCCTTGATTTTGGCGGGTCTTGGGAGGACCACCTATACTTGGTCGAGTTTGCATATAACAATAGCTTTCAGTCCAGTATACGCATGGCTCCTTTTGAACCATTGTATGGAAGACCCTGTAGATCTCCTTCGTGCTGGCTTGAGACTGAGGATAGGTTGGTGCTTGGTCCCGACACTGTTTGTGAAGCTTCTGAGAAGGTGGACCTAATTAGAAGAAGGATGAAAGAGGCGCAAGATAGACAAAAGTCCTATGCAGATCGCCGAAGAAAAGACTTGGAGTTCAGTATTGGAGATCATGTATTCGTGAAGGTTACTCCTTTAAAAGGAGTAATAAGGTTCAGTAAGACTGGTAAGCTTGCTCCGAGATTTATTGGCCCTTATCCTATCATGGAGAGAATTGGAAAACTTGCCTATAGAGTTGCCTTACCTGAACACTTATCGAGTGTGCACAACGTCTTCCATGTGTCTCACTTGAGGAAGTGTTCAAGGGACTCCGAAGAGGCCATAGAGCCGAAGCAGTTGCAGTAGACTGAGATCGCTCCTAACATGACGTTTACTCGAGAACCTATTCGTATTATTGCCACTGAGACGAAGAAGCTTCGTAGTAAAGTGGTTCCTTTAGTCAAGGTGCAGTGGTCAAGTAATCCAAAAGACTGCACTTGGGAAACACAAGAGTCGATGCAGAGGCATTATCCCAAATTGTTTGGTGCTTGAGTAAGGTATGTCCTATTATTTTGAGTTGAATCTATAATTTTGTTACAGATGTATCCCTTATGTAGAAATTGCGAGGACGCAATTTTTGAAAGGGGGAAGTCTTTAACAACCCACTTTCTTAGGGATATTGAATTGGGAATCAACTAATTGATTTGGTAATTTAGAGAAAAAATAAATATAATAATAAATAAATAAATAGATTAAAGCAAAACATATATTTTTGGGATGAGAGGAAAATGCATGTTTTATGAATTATTAGGTGTATATAGGTGATGTAAAATGTTGCACGTTTTGTTGTAACAATGATAAAGTTTCTTGTTTTTGACTAAATAACAGTTTTAAAAGAAAAAAAAGGAAAAAGATTTTTTTATGGTTACATAACGAAGTTTTGCCTTTATGTATGAGAAATTTAAATAACATAACGAAGTTTTGACATTTTTAACTTAGGTTATAAAGTGGTTGTTCATTCTGGTAATTCGACTTACTTTTGGCATGATAGGTGGATTTCTCGTTTACCACTTAAAATTGAATTTAGGGAGCTCTTTAATAATTGTAGTTTTAAAAATGCATTGATAAAAGATATCTTCAGAAGAGATTTGGATTCCCCATGGCAGTTTTCTTTTGATAATATCTTAGAAGGGGAAATGTTAAGACAAATAGCTTTACTTTATGCTAAGTTGTCATTATATCACATCGATGAGTGTAAGGACTTTATTAGTTGGGATATGGATAAAAGTCAAGTTTATTCGGTTAATGCTATGTATAACTTTATAAATTTTTCGGGAATTTCATTTCGGCCTTTTAAGTATATTTGGAAATCTAATTCTCCACCTAAAGATAAATTTCTAATGTGGTTAATCTCTCATAAGAAACTTAATACGGTTGAGTTTCTTAAGAGGAAGAATATCATTTTTGATGTTAAGTGTTATTTTTGTAATCTTATGAATGAGGATGTTGATCATTTATTTTTCTCATGCAATATCACAAACTTTATACTTAGTATGATTTTACGGATATTTGTTTTTTATTGTCATTATTCTTTCAATGTTTGTGCTAATTATTGGGATTCTTATAGATTTGATTATAATGCTAGTAAAAGATACATTTTAGATTCTTTAGTCACTATCGTAAGTTGGTTCATTTGGCCCAATAGAAATCAGAGATCTTTCATTCTAATTCTGTTTCTACGGATAATTTAATCATTAAAATAGTTTATTTTTGCTTGAATTGGATGTCTAATTCACACTACAAGCTATTTGGGAAATCGGGCTTTGAGAGTTTATTGATTAAGGTTAGATTCAATTTGTATCTATTTATTAGAATCAACAGTTTTTTTGGCAATAGGTATCGCATTGGTTGTTAATTTCTTTTAATAGTTTTTCATTGTATTTTTCTTCTACACATATATGTATGGTAAATAAATATGTATGAATATATATATGCTTATATAATATATATATATATTTAGATACATTTATTCCCATATATATATGTGTGACAAATTACTAATAGTTTGTTGAGCTTTTCGCAGATTCAGGTTGTTGATTAAGACGAAGTGCTTAGTATATAGCTGGATGGATTGGTAGCAGTTATATACTATTCAGGTATTTAGGTTGATGGATATTATTGTCGAGCTTTGAGGATTGCTGTTTGGGTTGATGATTCGCATTTCATTTGGGCTTTTTGTTAGAGAGTTTTTTGATGTTGTACTTCATTATTTTTGATATTACATAGAGAGTATAGGTTATTGTATTGGAGTAGATATACTTCAATATCGGGTGGTGGCCTTGCCGGAACTCGATATTAGATTAGATGGGCGGTGGTTTATCCGGAGCTCATCTATCTACGATCCTTATATCCCTAGAGACATGTTTGGTTTTATCTTGTATTATTATGTTCTATAGTCGGACTCTGTATCCTTGACCTTATTATATATATGTGTGCTCTCTTCTCTTCAGAAGGCCACACATTTTTGTTTCAAAAAAAAAGTGTGCATTTGAAAAAAAAAAAGAGAAGTTCACATTATGTTGAAAATGTGTGCATACGGTAAAAAAGAAAATTTTATGTCCATTTTCTTTTCATAAGAAGAAAAAAAAGAGAGAAAGAACTTTTATATTAAAGAAAAAAATATGTAAACAAAATAAAAATAAAAATAAAGTATGCATTTTTGATGAAATCTCTAGAAACAAATTAAATAAGAGGAAAAATCATAAATATATCATAAGAGACAAAGTGTAATGATTGTGTTGCATAGAAGAAATAAAAATAAAAATAATAAGAAGGGGGGAAATAATAAACTAAAGGGAGACATTTTATAGGAAGGATCTAGAGAGGGGCTTTAGAATAAAAAGACCACACCCTCCTTTTCTCCCAATTAAGAACAGTACGTATACTTTCTTTCTCAAACCAGAAACAATACCGTGAAGAAAAATAAAAACTCAATCTTCTCATCTCAATCAAAATAATGAATAGAAATTTACAAGCAAAGATTGAAGTAAGATTCCCAATTCTTCAAGTAAGTATCCCTAAATCAATTCTACCGTATCTTCTTCTTTTCTTCCATGAATTATTAGTTAGGGTTTTCATTTTATGTGATAATTGAAAAGGGCCTTGAGAGCAAACAAAGCAAGCGGTTTCAGAGCTGAAAGATTGCATTTTGGAGTTGTAGGTGAGTGAAGTTTTCACCATTTTCCTCTTTAAATCATGGATTATGTATGCATGATGGGTTAAAGGTGAAATTTTGATAGTAAATTAGCTTCTTCCCCTATGTTTGATTTATTCTTGGTATGTTTGGGGCAATTAAGTTAGATTTAAAATAGATTTGCAGTGGCATTGCAAATTGAGGGCATTATACCTCGAAATTGATTGCATGCATACACTTTTTATTGCATGCAACGTACTTGTTCAAATGACTCATATTTGTGCCATGTATATGCTTATATTGCATGCAAAGTATTTGTAAAATTGCCTCAATCAAAAACATCTATAGAATTAACTAAAAAAAATTGCTGAAATTTTTTTTCAGCGGGGGGTGGAGCTGCACTGCTACAGTGCAGCAGTGCTGCACTAGAACTGTGTAGCAGAGCTGCACTACCACAGTGCAGCCGAGCTGCACTGAAACAGTGCAGCATGGCTGCACTTGAACAGTGCAGCATGGCTGCACTTGAACAGTGCAGGATGCTGCACTGCTACAGTGCAGCGGTGCTGCACCGGAACAGTGCAGCAGAGCAGCACTACTACAGTGCAGGTGTACTGCACTGCTACAGTGCAGGTGTACTGCGCTATACTATGCAGCAGTGTGCTGCACAGGCACAGTGCAAGTACTGTCCTAGGAAGAAAAAAAATCTTTTTTTTAGAAGTTTATTGTTTTTCCTTTAAAATTTTTGAAAGCAATTTTTTTGTATTTATAAGCGAAAATTTTGTTAATATACTAATCAAATGGTGGAATGATTTTATTAATTCCAAACAAGTTAAACATGCTAAATAATGCTTATGTTTCATTATGATATACAAGTATTATGGGGTACTTGTGTATTAGAGCGAAACGGTAGTGTAACCATCTATGGACATGCGTTGTTAAGCTTTTTGCAAAATATACTGGGTTTATAAAACTTAGTTTTATGAATATTGTCGTGATTGGTTTTATATTGTGTTTTGGTGTTATAAACACTATGAATTTTTAAGGCATGATTTTACAAAATAATATTTTAAAAATACTTTTAATTTTGGGATTAGGATAGATTGAACTCTGTTGTACCAATGGGCCAAAACTCCATCTTGGTCGACCTGATTCAGGTTCGCTACCTGAATCACGGTGGTTTTAAATTTCGCTCGCCTACCACCAAAGGTCAAACGGTCTTCTACATTGGGAAATTTTGTTGTTTGATCGGGATTCCCGATCGGTGGATCACGGACTACATCAGATGGAGGCGTGGGTGTGCCACGTGTAGTGCCGTGAACGGGTAGCATACGGCCTTCGCCTTAGACCGTCTTGGTTATCCTGGGTTGATCGCCAGGTGTTGTTATGGCGTTATGAGTAGGTTACGGTGTTGATGTCTCCGCGCGCGCTAGAGCTCTACCACTGTGATTTTACAATACTAGCGTCTGTTTATTTGGTATCTGTTATGAGTCTTATTATATTTATCCCGTAGTTCCCATAATTCTTTCTTTACCCTCTTATTTATTTGAATAGGGTTGGCATATTACCTAAGTTAATTTGGAAACCTAGCAAACTAGTATTATATTATCATATTGTTTTATATATGATAACTGTTTTGGTATTGTATTGCTTTACATACAATACCGGTGCCTTTTAATCTTACTCTTTTATATTATCATATTGCTTTACATATGATAAATGTTTTGGTATTGTATTGCTTTACATACAATAGCTGTCCTTTTAATCTTACTCATTTGTATTATCATATTGCTTTACATATGATAATTATTTTGGTATTGTATTGCTTTACATACAATACTGATGCCTGAGATTATGACATATTAATGCGATGACTATGCTAAATTGTTCATATATTGTAACATTCATACGCCTCATGTTGACTTATACATGTGGCACATTTACTTCTTTGTTAAATTATTAATCTCCATAGATACTTACTTCACTCACACTAGACATAGTTTGACCCGTGTGACTTGTTTTGTTAAAACAATCCTCGGGTCAGGCTGAGGATTGTTGGCAGGTTAGGTTTGCGTGGACTGCAGCGTCACTCTTATCTTTTTCCATGTTTTGGGGTTTTGGACTATGCAGCTTCAGACTATCAGTAGCGTGTAGTATTATGGTATGTACACTATTATGTATTTTGGGGAGTGATATTATGTATGATGGACTATGTATTTGGACATCTCTATTATGATATGTATTCTGCTGTTGTTATTGTGCGGCGCTTGATGCTATTATATTTTGTTCTATGTAACTGGGGAAATCTCCTTGTACCATTGCTTTGAACTTATACTGAGCACGAATGGTAAGTTGAGAAATTTTAAAAATTCTCGTGCCAGTGTTCGTTCAAGGGAATGAGTACAACTTGTAGCCTTATCGAGTCCCATTCTCCGTGGTTTCCGACAGTAATACTTAGTGTTGCTCTTGGTTAGCATGGGTCTAGGGGCCGGGCTTTACCGTTCCATTTTGATGGAATTGGATTTTGGGGTTTATCGTGAATTGTGTTTTGAGTGACATTAGTTCTTTAACCCAATCAAAGACAGGATTGATTTTCTAAAATTGAATAATCATTAAATAATGAATTTTGGGAAGATTAAAACCAATAGGAGTTTTGATAAATCTTTGATTAGATTGGGATGTGAATAAGGTAATTAAATTTACCAAATTCAAGAAATGTTTCGAGATGGAGTACCACCGGTTCTACTCCACGCGATTGTTAAATCTTTAATTAGATTTAAAACGAGAAATGATAATTAATTTCACCGATAACACAATGGGTATTAAATATGGAGTACTACCAGTTTTGCTCAATGGGATGAACAAGTTGGGATCGGAAAGATAAAATAAATGATTACTTTGGTAAGGCTTGTGTAACAACCCGGAAAATTGGACCCACTTTTAAAATTTTATTTTAATAAATTTTATGGAAAAATGAGTCAAAATTTACAAATTCCTTTTTTTAAAAAAAATTAATTATTAAATTAAATTGGTCCTTAATAAAATTATGATGTTATTAGTGAAAGATTTAAAAAAATTATTTGTAATAAACCATAATTCATAATTTGTTAAATTTGCTCATTTATTGAGTTAGCAGTCGTCTTTGATTCTTTCTCGTTCCATTTCTTTCGCATATAACTTCTCCACAGTTTAAGCCTTGTTCCCATATTAAACTCTTTTTAGAGAAACAAATTATAAACATAATATTTCTTCAACTTTATTTTCTTCGACCATATACCGTATGCGCCCATTCATTATAAAATTCATTTCCATTGATGTTGTATCCATTCTGCCACTTTTATTCCTTTAATTTGTGAGAACACATTTAATTCTATTTTATTTATATAATTCAATGCATAGTTAATGAATTTGAAAATGTGTGATTGCTAAAATTAAGGCATTTAAGGCACGCTAGTGAATAACGCACATTTGGAATTTTATTCGTTGATTGCATGTAGAAAATTAATTTATTAAACAATGGTTGAATGTGTGCATATATGAGATGTATGTACTCAATACGACATTATATGAATTGTCAGCGGAAAATTAGAAAAATTCCTAAATTTAATTAAGAAACGATTTATTGGCTAAATGACAAATTAGTGAATATGTAGTGTTTTATTTACGTAAGAATGTTGACTTACCAATGTTATTGACTTACTAATACCGACATTCTTTGGTTCGATAACAATTGCTAATTAAAATAATATTTGATTTCGCAAGTAGCTTTCCAAATTAACATTTTCTGATATGGAATACAGTTGATAATGTTAATTTAAATTATATGGTGTCATTAAATCAATTTATTAACCAAGTTATGTCATTAACATTATAAAATATGGAATGAAATATTGGTTTGAGTTATACTTGGAAAAAGAAATTTAATTTGATTTAATGGTATAAATAAATTCCATTTTATAAAACAATCAACAAGGTATTATCAACATCAAGCGATATTATAATGTATTTTGATGCGGATTAAATGAAAAACAAAATTTTGAGTTGAACTTAATTACGCCTAACTAAATGATATAATATTTTTAAGAGAGAAATGTAAATATTATATATTTTGAAATTGGAAAGTCATAAACTTTCTGTAACGACCCAAATTTTTGAATAATTTATTTTAAATATTTAATATTGTTTTAAATATTTAGTTGATAATATAAATGATATTTTATATTGAATTATCAATTTAATATGGCCGTTTATATTTACATTCGAATTTAAATTTCAATATCAGTTCCGTTGTATTTAGAATAATGGGTAATGTTGGAAACATCAGTCGTTACGGTTGAATAGCGGTTCGGGACTTCGAGTTTGGGACCACAAAATATTTTAAAGAAAATTAAATAAATATTTTCTATCAGCCGTCCTACCTATATTATTTCATTTCGCAGACCTAAGGAGTTAATCGCGCAGCTAATTTTCTTCTTCTCGAGCTGTAAATTCTGTCTACCTCCTTCCTAATATAAGAGACAACAATTTAATGGCCCGTGTACGAATTGTTTCCTTGCTCTTCTATATAACCGTGACCAACCCTCCGCCTTTCGTATTCTATTCCATTTCCGAACAAAAGAATCATTCAGAAGAAAAATAGCCCTTCCTCAGCTTTCAACTCAAATCAGATATCGCGAGTTGGAAACACGATACCCTGAAGCTCTGATCGAGAGTCGCGATTTCCAGGAGCATTCACAAGTAGGGATTTCGATTTCTGGAAGGGTGAAGCTGGTGTTGGACGCGATGTAGTGGAGTTCGAATGGAGCGATGAATCTCGCGATGATGTTAGGGTTCGAACTCAAGGGCAACGCAATTATTTCTGGTGGATTCGAGCTTGTCGATGGAGCGATGAAAGGGGTTTAGGTCAACAATATGGAAGTCGCGATGCCAAAAGTAGAGGACTGAGGGATGTGGGTTTTCGATTGATTCTGGAGTTCGATGGGCGATCCTGGTCTTCGACTGTCGAACGAAGTATGGAGTCGGATTTGTCTTTGAGGTGGCTTGCGAATTTGTTGGTGATGGAGACGGCTGGTGGTAGCTCACGGTGACAGGAAGTTTCGTAAGGTCAGTAATGAAAATTGCTTGTTAGGAGAAAGGGGGTGTTTACATCATCAATTTAGGTAATTAATTATAATTTGTTCACTTAATATTTTTTTATTAGGATTTTAATTAGTTAAAAGGTTAGAATTTTATTAGTGAAAGGGTTAGAATTAAATTAGTAAATGGTTAGGATTTTTTTTTTTTTTTTGTATATCGGTATGGATTAGTTTAAATAAATTGTTAAGCTAAATTTAATTTAGTAACAATTAAAAGAAGAGAAAAATATAGGAAAGTTTTTTTTATTTTAATAATTGATTTAAATAAATAAATGGTTAATCGGTAAATTTAAATAAAATTATCGCAGGTTCGAATTTCATTCGAGAACATTAGTAGCCGGTAATTTGGAGATAAACACGATATTCGACAACTGCAATTCAGGTGAGTAAATCTCACTCACCTTTTATTTAAAATTATTTTTATTCGTTAAAAATAATTGTTGTTGCTTGTTTGGATTTTTCTGCTTGTTTTATATATATTAGTTAGTTAGGCTATTATATATATATATTGGGTTGGTTGATTGGTTGGATTCCCGCAGTCTCATTAGCGGATGCCCGCAGTTTCATAGCGGATGATTACCCTATACGCCCCACGCTATGATTAGTGGATGACCTTCTATACCGCGATATTCTGCCACGAAGCAGAATGGGTATTATTTATGTGCTAACATCTGTGGATGCAGGAAACCAGGTTGGAGGAATCCAACTGGATTCCTCAAAAATATATTATCTGTTTGTTTATTTGTTTGCATATATATTTTTATATATGATGTGTTAGAAAAATAAATAATTCGTTGCTTTGTGTGTTTAAATATCACTGGGCTTAAGTAATGATATTTAAAAATATCGTGGAAGGATATTTGAGATTTAAAAGGGAAAATTCTATTTTTAAATAGAATTTGAATTTTTAATGGAATAAAATATAAACTTGTTTTTGAAAAATAAAACAAGTAGTTTCTTTATAAACGAAGTTTATAAATAGTTCTTTTATAACGAAGTTATAAATGAAGTGAAAAAAAATTATCATTCGATAATTCAGAAATAGAAATACAAGTGTGAAATTGGAATTTGAAATGAAATTTCAAAATAGGATTTGAAATGAAATTTTTAAATATATAACTCAAATGAAATTTGAGTATAACATTTGAATAGTAGAATTAGAAAAGGAGTTTAAATATTTGAATTTTAAATAAAAGAAAAAGGAGGTTGAATATTAGAAATTCAAATAGAAGTTCAAATAGAATTTGAATAGACGAAATTAGAATGAAAAATAGAATTTGAATTCAAAGGGATAAAAATAGAATTTGAATTCGAAGGAATTCAAATAAAGAAAAATTCAAATAGAGATTTGGATATAGAAGTCGAATGAAATTCAAATATAGAAATTTGAATATGGAAGTTCAAATGGAATTTTAAATATAGAGTTTGAATAAGAGATTCAAACAGCATTTGAATAAGAAAGTTCAAAATGGAATTTAAATAAGAGAATTGAAATAGAATTTGAATAAGAAATTCAAATAGAGATTTGAATGTAGAATTTCAAAATAGAATTTGAAATAAACTTTGAAAATAGGATTTTCAAAGTAGAATTGGAAATAGAATTTCAAATAGGATTTCAAAATAGGAAATCCAAATGGTTTTGAAATGGAATTTGAATTTAAGGGAATTCAAATGGATTTGAGTGAAGAAATTCAAATGGTGTTAAAATAAGTTTGAATATTAGAATTCAAATGGTGTTGGAAATGAATTTGAATATTAGAATTCAAATGGAAATGGAAAATGAAATTTGAATATAAGAGATTCAAATTGAATTCAAATAGGATTTAATCTATGGGATTTGAATATGAAATTCAAATGGGTTTTAAACTATGGAATTTTGAATATAGAATTTAAAAAGGAGTTTGAATATTTGAATTTCAATAGAATTCAAATATAGAAATTGGAATATAGAAGTTCAAATGGAATTTAAATATAGAGTTTGAATAAGAGAATTCAAATGAATTCAAATATAGAATTTGAATATAGGGAATTCAAATAGAAATCCAAGTATTGAATTTGAATATCAAATAGAACAGGAATTGGAATTTGAATATAGAATTCAAATAAAAGTGAGATTGGAATTTGAATCAAGGAATTCAAATAGAGTTAAATGAAGTTGAATTCATTTTAGAGAAGTTTAAAGGTTTATATATATAAATATAATTAAAACGAACTCGCCGCAGCGCTGCAGTTCGAAAAATAGCGATTCGAACTTCAATCGGGTATACAGGACTCAATTGGAGTCGGATCTCTTTGAAACAAGAAACGTCAGGACCGGTTTGATAATAATTTTCTAATGAAAGAGAAAAATATGAATTTCGTCGTATAGATTTTGAGTTATGTCAAAATCAAATTTTCAGAAAAACAGCGCCAGAACGATTTAAAAACCATAACGGTTTATTTCATTTTTATAAAAGGATTTTAAGCAAATAAAAATCCGAATGTCTATTTAGAAAATTTCAGATTTGAGTTATAAAATATATGTGAACTCAAGTGGAGTAATGAATTGATTTTTGAAACAGGAATCAGATTTTTGATTATTGAATAGAATTAACTAATTCGAATAGTAATTAGTAAATGAGATGTTGAATTGATATTGGGCCTTAAATAAGTAAATTCGATTTGAAAATTTATATTCGAAATCAAAAAGGAAACTAGAATTGAAATTCAATTTGGTTATGAACAAGTTAAATATTTTGTTTGAACATGTTATGTTCAACAAAGAAGTGAAATAGGCAAAATAGCTAATTAAAGAATAAATGAGCGAAACTGAATTCAAACGATTGGATTGAGTTAAACTGAATGGAAAACAGGTGAACATGTGTAAGCAGGTTTGATATGAAGTATATGAAGATTTTAATTTGTGTGCCCAACAAAAAGGTACATGTTTAATTCGTATATGAGATTTTATGCGCCGTATCGGCAGGCCGCTTGGCTTTTTCCTTTTTCTTTTGATTGAGGAAGATACCGGGAAGCTATTTGAAATTTCCCGATGCTCCCGATACAGGGGAGGTTATGGCGAAATTTTCCGGAAATTTAAGGAGTTAGAATATTTTTAAGATATTTTGATAGTTAGAAATCATTGTATCGACGTATAGAATTCGATAGATAAATGAATATAAAAATCGAATATTTTAAACAAAAAGGAAATCTATAAATTAGAAATAGAAAGCGAACTTTATACATGTTTTAAAAATGAACAATTGGATTGTATAGTGTGTTTATTCGAGGTAAGTGATTTTGCCGTTTTGAAGTTGAGGATGTTTTTCAGTTAAGGTCTGAGAGGTAATTTTACCCCAACTTGATTGATTTCATTTTTAATGGATAAATAGCAAGATCCAGTCTCGAAGAGAAGTGTTTGAAAAAGAGTTAGTTGAATAAAATATTTTGGGTTGTTGTAACGATGTTTTACACAACATTCGTTTTAAACCCAAATGATGGGATTTTGGAAATATAACAGTAAATATTTCCTGAGTATAATTAAAATAGTCGGGATTTCACAGATTCATTTGAAGAAGCTGGAAGCAGGAGGCTTCACCGGTTAGCTATAGGCTATCATATATTCCGCTGTGGACCTTGTTTGTATCTGGAAACAGGTGTTTATAACTGTTCCAGAAATGACTGTTGTGCTCTGATGATGGTATGTATATAAAGTTACTGATTTGTATTTCAAAAGTTATGTTATATAATATATTTTATTTGTTCTGCTGTGAGTTGTGATCTTCGCTTTTCTTCTATCCTAATATTTCTTTCTTCCTATTTCTCATCTTCTAACTTCTTTCTATTAATGGTTCGTATTTCTGTGTTATTTGGGTTGGACGTGTGGTGTATTTAGTCAACTCAGATAGCTCGGAATTGTGGGTCGTTTCAGTTGGTATCAGAGCTTAGGTTGAGCGAATACCTAGGCTTTGGTGGAATGTGCTCATTAGAGATAGGGTCAATAGTACCCTAGAATGAGTTGAGTGTATATATATACGAGAGAGCGTATTTGTTAGTTGATATAAAAATTGTTTTATATTGTGTTGGCTAGTCTGCGAGTGGTTTATGAATTCTGGTCGAATCGTGGGACGCCACGAGGTCGATAGGAATTTCTAAACACTTGAACAGAGAAATTCAACACGATATAGTTTTAAAATGGGTAGATGAAATAATTTTACCCAAATTTCTATCTTGATATAGAAAGAATAATTTTTCTAGAATTATTATATTATATGGATGTGTTGGTTGTTAGGATTATAATCAAACGGGATTATAAAATTGGAATGGTTATTTATAACCAAAATAGAATTTGTATAAGAATTAAATATACAAATGAGATGAATTAGAATTTAATTCAAACCAGAATTTGGAATTTTAATCCTGGGAAGTTGAAAAATATTTTCTAAAGGTAAATAATATAGCTTTGTTTTGTAAAGGATTTGAATAAATACCATTTTTGAATGGATTTTAGAAGTAATAAAGCACTGAACTCACTTCAGTGGCTGGAAAATAATTCTGATAATGATTGCAACATCATCAGTGTTCATTTTCGAGTTTCTAAGTGATGGATTGCTACCTTAGAAAGTTTTTGATGGAAATTTGTTTTGAAAGAAAACAAGTAGATTGAAAATTCAAATGTTTTGAATTGAGATGAAAATAAATATAAGTATACATTTATGTATTTCAAAGGATTTGAAATAAAAACCCGGTGATTTGGATTCTGGAATTAAAATTTAACTGAAGCAAGTTAAATGGTTCGAGGTTAATAAATTGACTAGAATCAATTTGAAATAAATTGAAATGAATATGAATTAGAATGCATATGAGTGGAAACCAAAAGTTTTGGTTGAAATTAAAGTCATAGAAATATGACGAGTTGAGTTTCAACATAAGTGAATTCTGAAAGAGTTAATGGGCTTGTAGAATTTTTCCTACCTTAGCAATTTCGGGGACGAAATTTTTTTTAAGGGGGGAAGAATGTAACGACCCAGATTTTTGAATAATTTATTTTAAATATTTAATATTGTTTTAAATATCTAGTTGATAATATAAATGATATTTTATATTGAATTATCAATTTAATATGGCCGTTTATATTTACATTCGAATTTAAATTTCAATATCAATTCCGTTGAATTTAGAATAATGGGTAATGTTGGAAACATCAGTCGTTACGGTTGAATAGCGGTTCGGGACTTCGAGTTTGGGACCACAAAATATTTTAAAGAAAATTAAATAAATATTTTCTATCAGCCGTCCTACCTATATTATTTCATTTCGCAGACCTAAGGAGTTAATCGCGCAGCTAATTTTCTTCTTCTCGAGCTGTAAATTCTGTCTACCTCCTTCCTAATCTAAGAGACAACAATTTAATGGCCCGTGTACGAATTGTTTCCTTGCTCTTCTATATAACCGTGACCAACCCTCCGCCTTTCGTATTCTATTCCATTTCCGAACAAAAGAATCATTCAGAAGAAAAATAGCCCTTCCTCAGCTTTCAACTCAAATCAGATATCGCGAGTTGGAAACACGATACCCTGAAGCTCTAATCGAGAGTCGCGATTTCCAGGAGCATTCACAAGTAGGGATTTCGATTTCTGGAAGGGTGAAGCTGGTGTTGGACGCGATGTAGTGGAGTTCGAATGGAGCGATGAATCTCGCGATGATGTTAGGGTTCGAACTCAAGGGCAACGCAATTATTTCTGGTGGATTCGAGCTTGTCGATGGAGCGATGAAAGGGGTTTAGGTCAACAATATGGAAGTCGCGATGCCAAAAGTAGAGGATTGAGGGATGTGGGTTTTCGATTGATTCTGGAGTTCGATGGGCGATCCTGGTCTTCGACTGTCGAACGAAGTATGGAGTCGGATTTGTCTTTGAGGTGGCTTGCGAATTTGTTGGTGATGGAGACGGCTGGTGGTAGCTCACGGTGACAGGAAGTTTCGTAAGGTCAGTAATGAAAATTGCTTGTTAGGAGAAAGGGGGTGTTTACATCATCAATTTAGGTAATTAATTATAATTTGTTCACTTAATATTTTTTTATTAGGATTTTAATTAGTTAAAAGGTTAGAATTTTATTAGTGAAAGGGTTAGAATTAAATTAGTAAATGGTTAGGATTTTTTTTTTTGTATATCGGTATGGATTAGTTTAAATAAATTGTTAAGCTAAATTTAATTTAGTAACAATTAAAAGAAGAGAAAAATATAGGAAAGTTTTTTTTATTTTAATAATTGATTTAAATAAATAAATGGTTAATCGGTAAATTTAAATAAAATTATCGCAGGTTCGAATTTCATTCGAGAACATTAGTAACCGGTAATTTGGAGATAAACACGATATTCGACAACTGCAATTCAGGTGAGTAAATCTCACTCACCTTTTATTTAAAATTATTTTTATTCGTTAAAAATAATTGTTGTTGCTTGTTTGGATTTTTCTGCTTGTTTTATATATATTAGTTAGTTAGGCTATTATATATATATTGGGTTGGTTGATTGGTTGGATTCCCGCAATCTCATTAGCGGATGCCCGCAGTTTCATAGCGGATGATTACCCTATACGCCCCACGCTATGATTAGTGGATGACCTTCTATACCGCGATATTCTGCCACGAAGCAGAATGGGTATTATTTATGTGCTAACATCTGTGGATGCAGGAAAACAGGTTGGAGGAATCCAACTGGATTCCTCAAAAATATATTATCTGTTTGTTTATTTGTTTGCATATATATTTTTATATATGATGTGTTAGAAAAATAAATAATTCGTTGCTTTGTGTGTTTAAATATCACTGGGCTTAAGTAATGATATTTAAAAATATCGTGGAAGGATATTTGAGATTTAAAAGGGAAAATTCTATTTTTAAATAGAATTTGAATTTTTAATGGAATAAAATATAAACTTGTTTTTGAAAAATAAAACAAGTAGTTTCTTTATAAACGAAGTTTATAAATAGTTCTTTTATAACGAAGTTATAAATGAAGTGAAAAAAAATTATCATTCGATAATTCAGAAATAGAAATACAAGTGTGAAATTGGAATTTGAAATGAAATTTCAAAATAGGATTTGAAATGAAATTTTTAAATATATAACTCAAATGAAATTTGAGTATAACATTTGAATAGTAGAATTAGAAAAGGAGTTTAAATATTTGAATTTTAAATGAAAGAAAAAGGAGGTTGAATATTAGAAATTCAAATAGAAGTTCAAATAGAATTTGAATAGACGAAATTAGAATGAAAAATAGAATTTGAATTCAATGGGATAAAAATAGAATTTGAATTCGAAGGAATTCAAATAAAGAAAAATTCAAATAGAGATTTGGATATAGAAGTCGAATGAAATTCAAATATAGAAATTTGAATATGGAAGTTCAAATGGAATTTTAAATATAGAGTTTGAATAAGAGATTCAAACAGCATTTGAATAAGAAAGTTCAAAAATGGAATTTAAATAAGAGAATTGAAATAGAATTTGAATAAGAAATTCAAATAGAGATTTGAATGTAGAATTTCAAAATAGAATTTGAAATAAACTTTGAAAATAGGATTTTCAAAGTAGAATTGGAAATAGAATTTCAAATAGGATTTCAAAATAGGAAATCCAAATGGTTTTGAAATGGAATTTGAATTCAAGGGAATTCAAATGGATTTGAGTGAAGAAATTCAAATGGTGTTAAAATAAGTTTGAATATTAGAATTCAAATGGTGTTGGAAATGAATTTGAATATTAGAATTCAAATGGAAATGGAAAATGAAATTTGAATATAAGAGATTCAAATTGAATTCAAATAGGATTTAATCTATGGGATTTGAATATGAAATTCAAATGGGTTTTAAACTATGGAATTTTGAATATAGAATTTAAAAAGGAGTTTGAATATTTGAATTTCAATAGAATTCAAATATAGAAATTGGAATATAGAAGTTCAAATGGAATTTAAATATAGAGTTTGAATAAGAGAATTCAAATGAATTCAAACATAGAATTTGAATATAGGGAATTCAAATAGAAATCCAAGTATCGAATTTGAATATCAAATAGAACAGGAATTGGAATTTGAATATAGAATTCAAATAAAAGTGAGATTGGAATTTGAATCAAGGAATTCAAATAGAGTTAAATGAAGTTGAATTCATTTTAGAGAAGTTTAAAGGTTTATATATATAAATATAATTAAAACGAACTCGCCGCAGCGCTGCAGTTCGAAAAATAGCGATTCGAACTTCAATCGGGTATACAGGACTCAATTGGAGTCGGATCTCTTTGAAACAAGAAACGTCAGGACCGGTTTGATAATAATTTTCTAATGAAAGAGAAAAATATGAATTTCGTCGTATAGATTTTGAGTTATGTCAAAATCAAATTTTCAGAAAAACAGCGCCAGAACGATTTAAAAACCATAACGGTTTATTTCATTTTTATAAAAGGATTTTAAGCAAATAAAAATCCGAATGTCTATTTAGAAAATTTCAGATTTGAGTTATAAAATATATGTGAACTCAAGTGGAGTAATGAATTGATTTTTGAAACAGGAATCAGATTTTTGATTATTGAATAGAATTAACTAATTCGAATAGTAATTAGTAAATGAGATGTTGAATTGATATTGGGCCTTAAATAAGTAAATTCGATTTGAAAATTTATATTCGAAATCAAAAAGGAAACTAGAATTGAAATTCAATTTGGTTATGAACAAGTTAAATATTTTGTTTGAACATGTTATGTTCAACAAAGAAGTGAAATAGGCAAAATAGCTAATTAAAGAATAAATGAGCGAAACTGAATTCAAACGATTGGATTGAGTTAAACTGAATGGAAAACAGGTGAACATGTGTAAGCAGGTTTGATATGAAGTATATGAAGATTTTAATTTGTGTGCCCAACAAAAAGGTACATGTTTAATTCGTATATGAGATTTTATGCGCCGTATCGGCAGGCCGCTTGGCTTTTTCCTTTTTCTTTTGATTGAGGAAGATACCGGGAAGCTATTTGAAATTTCCCGATGCTCCCGATACAGGGGAGGTTATGGCGAAATTTTCCGGAAATTTAAGGAGTTAGAATATTTTTAAGATATTTTGATAGTTAGAAATCATTGTATCGACGTATAGAATTCGATAGATAAATGAATATAAAAATCGAATATTTTAAACAAAAAGGAAATCTATAAATTAGAAATAGAAAGCGAACTTTATACATGTTTTAAAAATGAACAATTGGATTGTATAGTGTGTTTATTCGAGGTAAGTGATTTTGCCGTTTTGAAGTTGAGGATGTTTTTCAGTTAAGGTCTGAGAGGTAATTTTACCCCAACTTGATTGATTTCATTTTTAATGGATAAATAGCAAGATCCAGTCTCGAAGAGAAGTGTTTGAAAAAGAGTTAGTTGAATAAAATATTTTGGGTTGTTGTAACGATGTTTTACACAACATTCGTTTTAAACCCAAATGATGGGATTTTGGAAATATAACAGTAAATATTTCCTGAGTATAATTAAAATAGTCGGGATTTCACAGATTCATTTGAAGAAGCTGGAAGCAGGAGGCTTCACCGGTTAGCTATAGGCTATCATATATTCCGCTGTTGACCTTGTTTGTATCTGGAAACAGGTGTTTATAACTGTTCCAGAAATGACTGTTGTGCTCTGATGATGGTATGTATATAAAGTTACTGATTTGTATTTCAAAAGTTATGTTATATAATATATTTTATTTGTTCTGCTGTGAGTTGTGATCTTCGCTTTTCTTCTATCCTAATATTTCTTTCTTCCTATTTCTCATCTTCTAACTTCTTTCTATTAATGGTTCGTATTTCTGTGTTATTTGGGTTGGACGTGTGGTGTATTTAGTCAACTCAGATAGCTCGGAATTGCGGGTCGTTTCAGTTGGTATCAGAGCTTAGGTTGAGCGAATACCTAGGCTTTGGTGGAATGTGCTCATTAGAGATAGGGTCAGTAGTACCCTAGAATGAGTTGAGTGTATATATATACGAGAGAGCGTATTTGTTAGTTGATATAAAAATTGTTTTATATTGTGTTGGCTAGTCTGTGAGTGGTTTATGAATTCTGGTCGAATCGTGGGACGCCACGAAGTCGATAGGAATTTCTAAACACTTGAACAGAGAAATTCAACACGATATAGTTTTAAAATGGGTAGATGAAATAATTTTACCCAAATTTCTATCTTGATATAGAAAGAATAATTTTTCTAGAATTATTATATTATATGGATGTGTCGGTTGTTAAGATTATGATCAAACGGGATTATAAAATTGGAATGGTTATTTATAACCAAAATAGAATTTGTATAAGAATTAAATATACAAATGAGATGAATTAGAATTTAATTCAAATCAGAATTTGGAATTTTAATCCTGGGAAGTTGAAAAATATTTTCTAAAGGTAAATAATATAGCTTTGTTTTGTAAAGGATTTGAATAAATACCATTTTTGAATGGATTTTAGAAGTAATAAAGCACTGAACTCAC
Organism: Allium sativum; assembly: GCA_030737875.1. Classification (NCBI taxonomy): domain Eukaryota; kingdom Viridiplantae; phylum Streptophyta; class Magnoliopsida; order Asparagales; family Amaryllidaceae; genus Allium; species Allium sativum. The sequence goes on from CM060918.1 coordinate 207,762,972, forward strand.
TTCAGTGGCTGGAAAATAATTCTGATAATGATTGCAACATCATCAGTGTTCATTTTCGAGTTTCTAAGTGATGGATTGCTACCTTAGAAAGTTTTTGATGGAAATTTGTTTTGAAAGAAAACAAGTAGATTGAAAATTCAAATGTTTTGAATTGAGATGAAAATAAATATAAGTATACATTTATGTATTTCAAAGGATTTGAAATAAAAACCCGGTGATTTGGATTCTGGAATTAAAATTTAACTGAAGCAAGTTAAATGGTTCGAGGTTAATAAATTGACTAGAATCAATTTGAAATAAATTGAAATGAATATGAATTAGAATGCATATGAGTGGAAACCAAAAGTTTTGGTTGAAATTAAAGTCATAGAAATATGAGGAGTTGAGTTTCAACATAAGTGAATTCTGAAAGAGTGAATGGGCTTGTAGAATTTTTCCTACCTTAGCAATTTCGGGGACGAAATTTTTTTTAAGGGGGGAAGAATGTAACGACCCAGATTTTTCAATAATTTATTTTAAATATTTAATATTGTTTTAAATATTTAGTTGATAATATAAATGACATTTTATATTGAATTATCAATTTAATATGGCCGTTTATATTTACATTCGAATTTAAATTTCAATATCAGTTCCGTTGAATTTAGAATGATGGGTAATGTTGGAAACATCAGTCGTTACTGTTGAATAGCGGTTCGGGACTTCGAGTTTGGGACCACAAAATATTTTAAAGAAAATTAAATAAATATTTTCTATCAGCCGTCCTACCTATATTATTTCATTTCGCAGACCTAAGGAGTTAATCGCGCAGCTAATTTTCTTCTTCTCGAGCTGTAAATTCTGTCTACCTCCTTCCTAATCTAAGAGACAACAATTTAATGGCCCGTGTACGAATTGTTTCCTTGCTCTTCTATATAACCGTGACCAACCCTCCGCCTTTCGTATTCTATTCCATTTCCAAACAAAAGAATCATTCAGAAGAAAAATAGCCCTTCCTCAGCTTTCAACTCAAATCAGATATCGCGAGTTGGAAACACGATACCCTGAAGCTCTGATCGAGAGTCGCGATTTCCAGGAGCATTCACAAGTAGGGATTTCGATTTCTGGAAGGGTGAAGCTGGTGTTGGACGCGATGTAGTGGAGTTCGAATGGAGCGATGAATCTCGCGATGATGTTAGGGTTCGAACTCAAGGGCAACGCAATTATTTCTGGTGGATTCGAGCTTGTCGATGGAGCGATGAAAGGGGTTTAGGCCAACAATATGGAAGTCGCGATGCCAAAAGTAGAGGATTGAGGGATGTGGGTTTTCGATTGATTCTGGAGTTCGATGGGCGATCCTGGTCTTCGACTGTCGAACGAAGTATGGAGTCGGATTTGTCTTTGAGGTGGCTTGCGAATTTGTTGGTGATGGAGACGGCTGGTGGTAGCTCACGGTGACAGGAAGTTTCGTAAGGTCAGTAATGAAAATTGCTTGTTAGGAGAAAGGGGGTGTTTACATCATCAATTTAGGTAATTAATTATAATTTGTTCACTTAATATTTTTTTTATTAGGATTTTAATTAGTTAAAACTTTAGAATTTTATTAGTGAAAGGGTTAGAATTAAATTAGTAAATGGTTAGGATTTTTTTTTTTGTATATCGGTATGGATTAGTTTAAATAAATTGTTAAGCTAAATTTAATTTAGTAACAATTAAAAGAAGAGAAAAATATAGGAAAGTTTTTTTTATTTTAATAATTGATTTAAATAAATAAATGATTAATCGGTAAATTTAAATAAAATTATCGCAGGTTCGAATTTCATTCGAGAACATTAGTAGCCGGTAATTTGGAGATAAACACGATATTCGACAACTGCAATTCAGGTGAGTAAATCTCACTCACCTTTTATTTAAAATTATTTTTATTCGTTAAAAATAATTGTTGTTGCTTGTTTGGATTTTTCTGCTTGTTTTATATATATTAGTTAGTTAGGCTATTATATATATATTGGGTTGGTTGATTGGTTGGATTCCCGCAATCTCATTAGCGGATGCCCGCAGTTTCATAGCGGATGATTACCCTATACGCCCCACGCTATGATTAGTGGATGACCTTCTATACCGCGATATTCTGCCACGAAGCAGAATGGGTATTATTTATGTGCTAACATCTGTGGATGCAGGAAAACAGGTTGGAGGAATCCAACTGGATTCCTCAAAAATATATTATCTGTTTGTTTATTTGTTTGCATATATATTTTTATATATGATGTGTTAGAAAAATAAATAATTCGTTGCTTTGTGTGTTTAAATATCACTGGGCTTAAGTAATGATATTTAAAAATATCGTGGAAGGATATTTGAGATTTAAAAGGGAAAATTCTAATTTTAAATAGAATTTGAATTTTTAATGGAATAAAATATAAACTTGTTTTTGAAAAATAAAACAAGTAGTTTCTTTATAAACGAAGTTTATAAATAGTTCTTTTATAACGAAGTTATAAATGAAGTGAAAAAAAATTATCATTCGATAATTCAGAAATAGAAATACAAGTGTGAAATTGGAATTTGAAATGAAATTTCAAAATAGGATTTGAAATGAAATTTTTAAATATATAACTCAAATGAAATTTGAGTATAACATTTGAATAGTAGAATTAGAAAAGGAGTTTAAATATTTGAATTTTAAATAAAAGAAAAAGGAGGTTGAATATTAGAAATTCAAATAGAAGTTCAAATAGAATTTGAATAGACGAAATTAGAATGAAAAATAGAATTTGAATTCAAAGGGATAAAAATAGAATTTGAATTCGAAGGAATTCAAATAAAGAAAAATTCAAATAGAGATTTGGATATAGAAGTCGAATGAAATTCAAATCTAGAATTTTGAATATGGAAGTTCAAATGGAATTTTAAATATAGAGTTTGAATAAGAGATTCAAACAGCATTTGAATAAGAAAGTTCAAAAATGGAATTTAAATAAGAGAATTGAAATAGAATTTGAATAAGAAATTCAAATAGAGATTTGAATGTAGAATTTCAAAATAGAATTTGAAATAAACTTTGAAAATAGGATTTTCAAAGTAGAATTGGAAATAGAATTTCAAATAGGATTTCAAAATAGGAAATCCAAATGGTTTTGAAATGGAATTTGAATTCAAGGGAATTCAAATGGATTTGAGTGAAGAAATTCAAATGGTGTTAAAATAAGTTTGAATATTAGAATTCAAATGGTGTTGGAAATGAATTTGAATATTAGAATTCAAATGGAAATGGAAAATGAAATTTGAATATAAGAGATTCAAATTGAATTCAAATAGGATTTAATCTATGGGATTTGAATATGAAATTCAAATGGGTTTTAAACTATGGAATTTTGAATATAGAATTTAAAAAGGAGTTTGAATATTTGAATTTCAATAGAATTCAAATATAGAAATTGGAATATAGAAGTTCAAATGGAATTTAAATATAGAGTTTGAATAAGAGAATTCAAATGAATTCAAACATAGAATTTGAATATAGGGAATTCAAATAGAAATCCAAGTATTGAATTTGAATATCAAATAGAACAGGAATTGGAATTTGAATATAGAATTCAAATAAAAGTGAGATTGGAATTTGAATCAAGGAATTTAAATAGAGTTAAATGAAGTTGAATTCATTTTAGAGAAGTTTAAAGGTTTATATATATAAATATAATTAAAACGAACTCGCCGCAGCGCTGCAGTTCGAAAAATAGCGATTCGAACTTCAATCGGGTATACAGGACTCAATTGGAGTCGGATCTCTTTGAAACAAGAAACGTCAGGACCGGTTTGATAATAATTTTCTAATGAAAGAGAAAAATATGAATTTCGTCGTATAGATTTTGAGTTATGTCAAAATCAAATTTTCAGAAAAACAGCGCCAGAACGATTTAAAAACCATAACGGTTTATTTCATTTTTATAAAAGGATTTTAAGCAAATAAAAATCCGAATGTCTATTTAGAAAATTTCAGATTTGAGTTATAAAATATATGTGAACTCAAGTGGAGTAATGAATTGATTTTTGAAACAGGAATCAGATTTTTGATTATTGAATAGAATTAACTAATTCGAATAGTAATTAGTAAATGAGATGTTGAATTGATATTGGGCCTTAAATAAGTAAATTCGATTTGAAAATTTATATTCGAAATCAAAAAGGAAACTAGAATTGAAATTCAATTTGGTTATGAACAAGTTAAATATTTTGTTTGAACATGTTATGTTCAACAAAGAAGTGAAATAGGCAAAATAGCTAATTAAAGAATAAATGAGCGAAACTGAATTCAAACGATTGGATTGAGTTAAACTGAATGGAAAACAGGTGAACATGTGTAAGCAGGTTTGATATGAAGTATATGAAGATTTTAATTTGTGTGCCCAACAAAAAGGTACATGTTTAATTCGTATATGAGATTTTATGCGCCGTATCGGCAGGCCGCTTGGCTTTTTCCTTTTTCTTTTGATTGAGGAAGATACCGGGAAGCTATTTGAAATTTCCCGATGCTCCCGATACAGGGGAGGTTATGGCGAAATTTTCCGGAAATTTAAGGAGTTAGAATATTTTTAAGATATTTTGATAGTTAGAAATCATTGTATCGACGTATAGAATTCGATAGATAAATGAATATAAAAATCGAATATTTTAAACAAAAAGGAAATCTATAAATTAGAAATAGAAAGCGAACTTTATACATGTTTTAAAAATGAACAATTGGATTGTATAGTGTGTTTATTCGAGGTAAGTGATTTTGCCGTTTTGAAGTTTAGGATGTTTTTCAGTTAAGGTCTGAGAGGTAATTTTACCCCAACTTGATTGATTTCATTTTTAATGGATAAATAGCAAGATCCAGTCTCGAAGAGAAGTGTTTGAAAAAGAGTTAGTTGAATAAAATATTTTGGGTTGTTGTAACGATGTTTTACACAACATTCGTTTTAAACCCAAATGATGGGATTTTGGAAATATAACAGTAAATATTTCCTAAGTATAATTAAAATAGTCGGGATTTCACAGATTCATTTGAAGAAGCCGGAAGCAGGAGGCTTCACCGGTTAGCTATAGGCTACCATATATTCCGCTGTGGACCTTGTTTGTATCTGGAAACAGGTGTTTATAACTGTTCCAGAAATGACTGTTGTGCTCTGATGATGGTATGTATATAAAGTTACTGATTTGTATTTCAAAAGTTATGTTATATAATATATTTTATTTGTTCCGCTGTGAGTTGTGATCTTCGCTTTTCTTCTATCCTAATATTTCTTTCTTCCTATTTCTCGTCTTCTAACTTCTTTCTATTAATGGTTCGTATTTCTGTGTTATTTGGGTTGGACGTGTGGTGTATTTAGTCAACTCAGATAGCTCGGAATTGCGGGTCGTTTCACTTTCTAACAATTCGCATTAAACAATAAATCACAAATTTATTCCTTCTTTTTTTTCTTTTTCTTTTCATCCTATTTCATTCCTTATTTTAATCCATACATCCATGTTTAAATAAGAAATGAGATGTTACCTCATGCCTAGTCAGCATTTTATTTTGTAACATACAAATTAGCGGGCCTTTAGGGTTATTTAATAACATTTTATTATAAACAGGAGGTTAGAACATAACCCTAATCCATCTTCTCATTCTTTAGCTGCCTCCTCCTTTTTCTTCTTTCTTCGTCTTCAATGGCCTAAAGGCTTCAAAACTTCCTCCTCCAATTTCTCTTCATCTATAAAGAATTAAACCTACATCCTTTAGAATATTTTAAAGAACTTTCTCCCCTCTTCACATCCATATTTGATTCAAACAAATTCAGAGTTTGACGATCTCGGAGACATTGAAACAGTGGCAGCCGATATCACATTCTAGAGCAGATTGCAACAATTTCTGAAACCTCTTTGATTTTAGATCTGTTCGAAAGCAAGGTGAGAATTCTCGATTTAAAAATTAAAATTAAAATATATTTCTATTTATATTGCTTGTGGTTGTGATGATCCGCTGAATTATATTGTTGTATGTTAGAAATATAATTGTTAACATGTTGAAATTAAAACATCATTTTTAGTTCATGTGGTGTTAACGTTAAAGTATCATTTTTTGTTAGTCCATGTTATTTAGATTTACAATATCACTTTTAGTTAAGTAATATTACATTAGGATGAAAATGTCACTTTGGTTTGACATATTACATTAGAATTAAATATACCAATTACACTAAAATTAAAAAGTCATTTATGTTAGTATTAAAATTAACATTTATGTTTAAATGTGTTATAAGAATAAAAACACATTTTCATTAGAAATGTGTTATGAGAATAAAAACACCATTTTCATTAGAAATGTGTTATGAGAATAAAAACACCATTTTCATTAGAAATGTGCTGTGTGAATAAAAATGACATTTTCATTAGAAATGTTTATCTAGATAAAAATACCTTTTTGTTAGAAAATGTTTCATTAAAATAAAGATCACATTTTTGCTATGAAGATGTACATTAGGATAAAAATCACATTTTTGTTATAAAATGTACATTAGAATGTAAATAACATTTTTGGTATAAATGTTGCATTATAAAAGAAATAAAATTTTTGCTATAAAATGTGCACAAGAAGAGAGATAACATTTTGTTAGAAAATATTACAAAAGAATAAAAATAACAATTTTGTGATAAATGTTGCATTGGAACAAAAAATCTCATTTTTTGGTCATAGAATGTCATGTTAGATAAAATAATCATCTTTGTTAGAAATTATCATGTGAGAATTTTTATCTCACTCAAGCATTTGAACAGTTAATTATTTTTATTATTAGATATTAATTAATTATCTATGTTGGAATTATTGTTTGTTGGATAAATGTTGATTTGGATGACTGTTGTGAATTGTTTGAAATTTGAAATATGTAACATGTTGTTATGATATTTATGATATTTAAAACATGTTTACACTGCCATTTACAAGTTGTCTGACTTGTTTATGTTAATTGGACGATAAGTTTTCACACATCATCCAAAGGCACAATTAATAATATGTTATTTGAATTTGTGTTGGTTGAAACCCCACACTGGTCTTGGGTTGATATTCTGACTACACACCGCCCTTATGATTAGTTTAAAATGCACTTTGGCTATTATTGAATGTTTTATCATTATTATAGAATTAATGCGATGTTTGAAATCCATATAATTAAAATTATATGGTAATGGATTGGGTCTCAATCCAATTTTGAATTAAAGGAATATTTTAATTTAATATTCAGTTAGTGGAATTAATTGACGTATGAATTAGAAAGATTATATCTTTATTGTTTAAAAATTATAATAAAAACGATTCAATTAAAAAGATTATATCTTTACAATCAGTATGTTAAGGTAAGAAGGTTTGATTTCAAAATTTGAACATTTTGAAAGGATGATTATTATTATAATATAATAATAATATAGAAAGTTCAGTTTTTCATTAAAAAATTGAAATGTCGGTTAGGATATTTGAAAACAAAGAGTTTTATAAAATTAGTAACAATTTAATGTAAAGATCATATCTTTATTTTAAAAGAATATTTTAAAATAATATTTTCAATGAATTAATTATAATTGTACTTGGACACGAGGTTAGGTTACATTTGTGGTATAAGTCTGCCCGGACCCGCCCGGCATATCCAGCAGCCACAAATGTTGAACCTAATGTGAGAGGTCCAAGTGCGCAAATACAAATTGAGCCATGATACGAGGTTAAGCCCAACTTGTGGGATAAGTCTGCCCGGAACCAACCGGCATATCCAGCATTCGCAGGTTGTAGGCTTAATGTGAGAGGTCTGGCCCATAATAAAATATAAATGGATAAGATAATGAATTGAGCTTTTAGTCCAGTAACGCCATTTTAACTCGAATGTATTATCGATTTACGTTACCCATTTAATTATGAATATTAAAAGAGAAATTTCAAAATTAATATTTTGTAAAATAATATTATTCAAAAAGGATAATATATAGAATATTCAACTCATTTTTTTAAAATTTAAATATAAGTTGGAATCATTTTCAAAACGAATTTATAAACGTTTTAAAATACGTTTAGAAAGGAAATCGACGATGATATATATTAATATATATAATGGTTTGAAAAGAACATTTCGCGCAGCGACCATTCGCGAATTTCGACACTTTGATTAGACATAGCGGAAGATCCGACCGTCAGATTCTTCTGGAACCGGAACACATGGGTTCGTATCGAAAAGAGCTTTTAAATGAGTATTTAAGATTTGAAATCCAATGGTTAGATTTTCCGAAAGTTTAAATCAAATTGGAAAAAAAATTAGCGGCAATGTAGTTGAATGACCTGGAACGTCGTTTAAATTAAAACGGCCTATTTTTAATTAAAAATAGGGAGAAATTATGTAAAATCATAATAAATGTTTTAAAATGGTTTTTGATGAAAATTCCAAGTTTATAAAGATAAAAGATATTTTTGTCAAATAAGTGATTTTTTTTAATAATAAATAAAAGGATTTAAAATGGTTTAAAATAGAACCAGAGATTTCCAATAAATATATTGGAATGAATATGAATGGAAATTATCTACGAATTATTTCAATATTAAATTCCGTGATTATACGGATCTTATTTTGGGAATTTGGAAGATATTTAATATCGTCATTTCCGATATGATACCCGTTGGTTTTAGAATTTGATATCGAGTATAAGTCGATATAATTCTATTCAAAGCCTTACATTAAATATCAAATTGGATTTTGGGTTTGTCGTGAATGGTGTCTTAAATAACACCGTTCTTGAGCCTAATTGAGAAAGAATAAATCTTTTAATTAAGATTTAAAGGATATTTTCCAATTAATAAACATTAAATGGAAATTGATTTTGGGTTGATTGTGAACAATGTTTTAAATGATGTTAGTTCTTAAAACCCAATTAACAGTGAAATTGTGATTTGTAATTCAGTAATCCTTTAACTAGGGATTTAATGGAATTTTCTAAAGAAAAGTTTTTTTTTCCATTTAATACATTAAATTGGAATTAAATAGGATATGATTTTGGGTTTACCGTGAACTATGTTTTTAAGGAACATTTGTTCTATAACCCAGTTACGATAAGATTATTTTCTTAAAATTGAATAATCATTAAATAATGATTTATGGAAGATTAAAACCAAATAGAGTTTTAATGAATCTTTAATTGGATTAAAGAAGGATTGAAATAATTGAATTTAATAAATTCAATAAGTGACTGAAAATGGAGTGCCACCAGTTTGCGATAGTTAAATCTTTAATTAGATTTAAACGATAAACGGTAATTAAATTTACCGAAAACACATTTGGGTTTAGATATGGAGTACCACCAGTTTTACTCTATGTGTTGAATAGGGTGGAACGGGATAATAATAAATGATTACTTCGGTAAGGCGTTATTCCTGACTAGTTGAATGAACCTTAATTTGGTTTAAGTTAAATCAAGAATTATTCTTGATTGGAATGAGGCGTAGGTTGTGTTTTTATAGCACATGATTTTATGATCCGCGATTTATTCAGAAAGACCGGGTTTAACCCATTCTGAATAATTCACAAGACGATTAAAAGTCAAAGATGAAGACGGTGGCTGAAGACCGGGGGTTTTCACATCGTATGGATGATTTCTGATAACTTGATTGGACCGTACACCCAAGATGAGGGAATAATTGGTGATCATCCAGACGTATTTGGAGATCTACCGGATATGGTTTCGTTTAGACCCAGAACGGACTTGTAAATGGATTGTGTGTCTTGTATTCCTTTATATTGTATTCGTTGATCTTTGTTTCATATATAGCTGTTTGGTGGCAGGGAATTTATTCTCTTGCTTAATACCCTGTTATATATTTGTAGATGATTAACGATATAGTATGGTCTGACAATGTGGCATGCTAAGATGCATATGATCAAGGCTTTTGTTGAAAAGAAGAGCCTTGAGGATGAAGATCAAAGCATGGCGTCAATTAGCATAGCTTTGAGTATATCATTACTTCGCGAGCCTCACACCCTGGTATGATGGTGAACGGTTTGTTTGATTAGTAGGTTGACTAATATACTTTATATATACATGGATTGGGTCAACTAAGCGTTGCTGGGTGTGGTCGCTCCACATCTGGAGATTGGGCAATTGTTTCAGCCGAAGCCCATACGGATAGAACACTAGATTGTTCTTCCAAAGTGCGGTTATAATGTATTACGGTGTTTTCTCTTGCCGAGACGTAAGCCGTGGAGATACATGACGCGATTTGTCTTTTGAATTAGGAGCCATCATGATGGAAACCCAACTTTCCAATACGAGCTTTTCGGTTTTAGTTGTATACTTATATGGTGACATAATATATTATGTCGCTTACACAGTATATTATGCCACCTAAGATTGATACATTTATTTTCAAAAATTGATTTCTACACTGTGCACTTATAGTATAAAAGATGGATTTCGCGTATTAAGCATGACCATTATAATGTAAACTCTATCCTTCGGCTTTCGTTGCAAGGGACTTGTGTCTTATAATGGTTTCATTTTCTGGAAGCATTGCGTTGTTTTTATGCACTTGTATTCTTGGGAGGAAACCCGTTCCGCGATAGCGGCGTGGTCCCTTGACTTACCCAAATTTAAAATAAAGTTAATATATGTTTTAGTTCTCATACTAGTCCCATGACTAACCTGGAGTTTATTGTTTTAACCTAAACTCTGGGTGTCATATTTTCCATACGGGCAGCTAGTAGTTTTGGTTTTGCAGATATTATGTTCATAGGATCCTGGTTTACAGCTAAAGTGATATTCGGAAAGCTCTGTATCCGTGTATTCCTTTCGGTTGTATTTTGTATTATTTTTCCGCTGTTATTTAAATGTAATTTAAACTCTGATATTGTATTTCCATTGTATATTATTCATTCATACTCTGGAATATCCTTGTACTCTGACGTAATTGTTGTAATAACAATAAAACGTTCTTCTGGTTGTGTCTTGATGTGTGTTGTTCTCAAAGCAATCCGAGCTTTCCTTTACTGGGAAGTTTGGGTCGTTTCATTTGGTATCAGAGCCAGGTTTACAGAGCTCGAGAACAAGACACATTAGAACCGAACAAAAGAATTCATCAGAGGTTGGATTAGTAATATCCAATTAGAATAACTCGTTAGAGATGGGATCGATAGTATCCTAAAACGAGTGTGAAGAGTATTAATTTTAAAAATAAAAACAAATTTAGTTTTGAAGATTTAATCTAATAATACGTATTTGAGATATTATTATATTTTGATTTGGGCAATCGAGTATATAAAGATTTCGAATAGACGAGTAATTAACGAATATTCGAAGTTTTAATATACTGGATACATATAGAATCACACTCTAGTCACGCGGAGATGATTCTGATGATGAGCATGACATCATTAGTATTTATGTTAGAGTTTCGAAAGTGGTATATCTATAAATCTCCATTGACTGGTGTGAGAACCAAAAACTAGATAGGGTCTATTGTTATGATTTTCACTACAAATATGATTTTTTAATTATATATAAAAATTATATATGTTTGAAAAGTTAATCACCTAACCGATTGATGGTTGTGATGTTTGATAATTAGTTTAACTAATAAAATTATTGGAATGATAATTATGATTAACCACTATATTAAAGAATGATAAATTTAACTAATTGGATTTAATATTGAACTGAATTGAAAATTGGTTGGAATGAAAATTGAGTTAATTAAGTAAACAACTTTTAGCACCGTTCCTTTTCGAGGACGAAAATATTTTTAAGTGGGGGAGATTGTAACAACCCAGAAAATTGGACCCAGTTTTAAAATTTTATTTTAATAAATTTTATGGAAAAATGTGTTAGAATTTACAAATTCCTTTTTTTTTAAATAAATAAATTAAATTGGTTCTAAATAAAATTATGATGTTATTAGTGAACGATTTAAAAAAAAAATATTTGTAATATACCATAATTCATAATTTGTTAAATTTGCTCATTTATTGAGTTGGCTATCATCTTTAATTCTTTCCCGTTCCATTTCTTTCGCATATAACTTCTCCTCAGTTTAAGCCATGTTCCCCTATTAAACTCTTTTTAGAGAAATAAATTATAAACATAATATTTCTTCCACTTTATTTTCTTCGACCATATATCGTATGCGCCCATTCATTATAAAATTCATTTCCATTGATGTTGTATCCATTCTGCCACTTTTATTCCTTTAATTTGTGAGAACACATTTAATTCTATTCTATTTATATAATTTAATGCATAGTTAATGAATTTGAAAATGTGCAGTTGCTAAAATTAAGGCATTTAAGGCGCGCTAGTGAATAACGCATATTTGGAATTTTATTCGTTGATTGCATGTAGAAAATGAATTTATTAAATAGTGGTTGAATGTGTGCATATATGACATATATGTACTCAATACGACATTATATGAATTGTCAACAGAAAATTAGAAAAAATCCTAAATTTAATTAAGAAATGATTTATTGGCTAAATGACAAATTATTGAATATATATGTAGTGTTTTATTTACATAAGAATGTTGACTTACCAATGTTATTGACTTATTAATACCGACATTCTTAGGTTCGATAACAATTGCTAATTCAAGTAATATTTGATTTCGCAAGTAGCTTTCCAAATTAACATTTTCTGATATGGAATACAGTTGATAATGTTAATTTAAATTATATGGTGTCATTAAATCAATTTATTAACCATGTTATGTCATTAACATTATAAAATATGGAATGAAATATTGGTTTGATTAATACTTGGAAAAATAAATTTAATTTGATTTAATGGTATAAATAAATTCGATTTTATAAAGCAATCAACAAGGTATTATCAACATTAAGTGATATTACAATTTATTTTGGTGTGGATTATATGAAAAAAAAATTGAGTTAAACTTAATTACTGCCTAAGTAAATGATATAATATTTTTAGGAGAGAAATGTAAATATTATATGTTTTGAAATTAGAAAGTCATAAACTTTCTAACAATTCGCATTAAACAATAAATCACAAATTTATTCCTTTTTTTTTCTTTTTTTTTTCATTTCTTATTTTAATGCATACATCCATGTTTAAATAAGACATGAGATGCTACCTCATGCCTAGTTAGCATTTTATTTTGTAACATACAAATTAGCGGGCCTTTAGGGTTATTCAATAACATTTTATTATAAACAGGAGGTTAGAACATAACCCTAATCCATCTTCTCATTCTTTAGCTGCCTCTTCCTTTTTCTTCTTTCTTCGTCTTCAATGGCCTAAAGGCTTTAGAACTTCCTCCTCCAATTTTTCTTCATCCATAAAGAATTAAACCTACATCCTTTAGAATATTTTGAAGAACTTTCTCTCCTCTTCACATCCATATCTGATTCAAACAAAATTAGAATTTGACGATCTCGGAGACATTGGAACAGTGGCACCCAATATCACATTCTAGAATAGATTGCAACAATTTCTGAAACCTCTTTGATTTTAGATCTGTTCGAAAGTAAGGTGAGAATTCTCGATTTAAAAATTAAAATTAAAATATATTTCTATTAATATTGCTTGTGGTTGTGATGATTCGCTGAATAATATTGTTGTATGTTAGAAATATAATCGTTAACATGTTGAAATTAAAACATCATTTTTAGTTCATGTGGTGTTAACGTTAAAGTATCATTTTTTGTTAGTCCATGTTATTTAGATTTAAAATATCACTTCTGGTTAAGAAATATTACATTAGGATGAAAATGCCACTTTGGTTAAACGTATTACATTAGAATTAAATATACCAATTACATTAGAATTAAAAAGTCATTTATGTTAGTATTAAAATTAACATTTATGTTTAAATGTTTCATAAGAATAAAAACACCATTTTCATTAGAAATGTGTTAAGAGAATAAAAACACCATTTTCATTAGAAATGTGTTATGAGAATAATAACATCATTTTCATTAGAAATGTGCTGTGTGAATAAAAACGACATTTTCTTTAGAAATGTTTATCTAGATAAAAAATACCTTTTTGTTAGAAAATGTTTCATTAAAATAAAAATCACATTTTTGCTATGCAAATGTATATTAGGATAAAAATCACATTTTTGCTATGAAAATGTACATTCGAATATAAATCACATTTTTGTTATAAAATGTACATTAGAATGTAAATAACATTTTTGTTATAAAATGAGCATTAGAAGAGAGATAACATTTTGTTAGAAAATGTTGCATAAGAATGAAAATAACATTTTTGTTATAAATGTTGCAGTGGAACAAAAAATATCATTTTTTGGTCATATAATGTCATATTAGATAAAATAATCATCTTTGTTAGAAATTGTCATGTGAGAACTTTTATCTCACTCAAGCTTTTGAACAGTTAATTATTCTTATTATTAAATATTAATTAATTATCTGTGTTGGAATTATTGTTTGTTGGATAAATGTTGATTTGGATAACTGTTGTGAATTGTTTGAAATTTGAAATATGTAAAATGTTGTTATGACATTTATGATATTTAAAACATGTTTACACTGCCATTTACAAGTTGCCTGACTTGTTAATGTTGATTGGACGATAAGTTTTCACACATTGTCCAAAGGCACAATTAATAATATATTATTTGAATTTGTGTTGGTTGAAACGCCACATGGGTCTTGGGTTGATATTCTGACTACACATCGCCCTTGCGATTAGTTTAAAATGCACTTTGGCTGTTATTGAATGTTTTATCATTATTATAGAATTAACGCGATATTTGAAATCCATATAATTAAAATTATATGATAATGGATTGGGTCTCATTCCAATTTTGAATTAAAGGAATATTTTAATTTAATATTCAGTTAGTAGAATTAATTGACGTATGAATTAGAAAGATTATATCTTTATTGTTTAAAAGTTATAATAAAAAGGATTCAATTTAAAAGATTACATCTTTATGGTCAGTATGTTAAGATAAGAAGGTTTGATTTCAAAATTTGAACATTTTGAAAGGATGATTATTATTATAATATAATAATAATAATAATATAGAAAGTTCAATTTTTCATTAAAAAATTGAAATGTCGGTTATGATATTCGAAGACAAAGAGTTTTATAAAATTAGTAACAATTTAATGTAAAGATCATATCTTTATATTAAAAGAATATTTTAAAATAATATTTTTAGTGAATTAATTATAATTATTAATTATAATTGTACTTGGACAAGAGGTTAGGTTACATTTGTGGTATAAGTTTGCCCGGACCAGCCCGGCATATCCAGCAGCCACAAATGTTGAACCTAATGTGAGAGGTCCAAGTGCGCAAATACGAATTGAGCCATGACACGAGGTTAAGTCCAACTTGTGGGATAAGTTTGCCTGGAAACAACCGGCATATCCAGCATTCGCGGGTTGTAGGCTTAATGTGAGAGGTCTGGCCCATAATAAAATATAAATGGATAAGATAATGAATTGAGCTTTTAGTCCAGTAACGCCATTTTAACTCGAACGTATTATCGATTTAAGTTATCCATTTAATTATGAATATTAAAAGAGAAATTTCAAAATTAATATTTTGGAAAATAATATTATTCAAAAAGGATAATATATAGAATATTCAACTCATTTTTTTAATTTAAATATAAGTTGGAATCATTTTCAAAATGAATTTATAAACGTTTTAAAATACGTTTAGAAAGGAAATCGACGATAATATATATTAATATATATAATGGTTTGAATAGAACGTTTCGCGCAGCGACCGTTCGTGAATTTTGACACTTTGATTATACATTGCGGAAGATCCGACCGTCGGATTCTTCTGGAACCGGAACCTAATGGTTCGTATCGAAAAGAGCTTTTAGATGAGTATTTAAGATTTGAAATCCAACGGTTAGATTTTCCGAAATGTTTAAATCAAATTAGAAAAAAATAGCGGCCGTGTAGTTGAATGACCTGGAACGTCGTTTAAATTAAAATGGCCTATTTTTAATTAAAAATAGGGAGAAATTATGTAAAATCATAATAAATGTTTTAAAAGGGTTTTTGATGAAAATTCCAAGTTTATAAAGATAAAAGATATTTTTGTCAAATAAGTGATTTTTTTTAAATAATGAATAAAAGGATTTAAAATGGTTTTAGTAGAACTAGAGATTTCCAATAAATATATTGGAATGAATATGAATGGAAATTATCTACGGATTGTTTCATTATTAAATTCCATGATTATACGGATCTTATTTTGGGAATTTGGAAGATATTTAATATCGTTATTTCCGATATGATACCCGTTGGTTTTAGAATTTGATATTGAATACAAGTCGATATAATTCTATTCAAAGCCTTACATTAAATATCAAATTGGATTTTGGGTTTGTCATGAATGGTGTCTTAAATAACACTGCTCTTGAACCTAATTGAGAAAGAATAAATTTTTTAATTAAGATTTAAAGGATATTTTCCAATTAATAAACATTAAATGGAAATTGATTTTGGGTTGATTGTGAACAATGTTTTAAATGATGTTAGTTCTTAAAACCCAATTAATAGTGAAATTGTTATTTGTAATTCATTAATCCTTTAACTAGGGATTTAATGGAATTTTTAAAGAAAAGTTTTTTTTTCAATTTAATACATTAAATTGGAATTAAATAGGATATGATTTTGGGTTTACCGTGAACTATGTTTTTAAGGAACATTTGTTCTTTAACCCAGTTAAGATAAGATTAATTTCTTAAAATTGAATAATCATTAAATAATGATTTTTGGAAGATTAAAACCAAATAGAGTTTTAATGAATCTTTAATTAGATTAAAGTAGGATTGAAGTAATTGAATTTAATGAATTCAATAAGTGACCGAAAATGGAGTGCCACCAGTTTTTAACTCCATGCGATAGTTAAATCTTTAATTAGATTTAAACGATAAACGGTAACTAAATTTACAGGAAACAAATTTGGGTTTAGATATGGATCACCACCAGGTTTACTCCATGTGTTGAATATGGTGGAACGGGATAATAATAAATGATTACTTCGGTAAGGCGTTATTCCCGACTAGTTGAATGAACCTTAATTTGGTTTAAGTTAAATCAAAGAATATTCTTGATTGGAATGAGGTGTAGGTTGTATTTTTATAGCACATGATTTTAAGATGCGCGATTTATTCGGAAAGACCGGGTTTAACCCATTCTGAATAATTCATACGATGATTAAAAGTCAAAGATGAAGATGGTGGCTGAAGACTGTGGGTTTTCACATCGTATGGATGATTTCTGATATCTTGATTGGACCGTACACCCAAGATGAGGGAATAATTGGTGATCATCCATACGTATTTGGAGATCTACCGGATATGGTTTCATTCAGACCCAGAACAGATTTGTAAATGGATTGTGTGTCTGACATTGTATTCCTTTATATTGTATTCATTGATCTCTTTTTCATATATAGCTGTTTGGTGGCGGAGAATTTATTCTCTTGCTTAACAGCCTGTTATATATTGGTAGATGATTAATGATATAGTATGGTCTGACAATGTGGCATGCTAAGATGCATATGATCAAGGCTTTTCTTGAAAAGCAGAGCCTTGAGGATGAAGATCAAAGCATGGCGTCAATTAGCATAGCTTTAAGTATATCGTTACATCGCGAGCCTCACACCCTGGTATGATGGTGAACGGTTTGTTTGATTAGTAGGTTGACCAATATACTTTATATATACATGGATTGGGTCAACTGAGCGTTGCTAGGTGCGGTCGCTCCACATCTGGAGATTAGGTAATTGTTTCAGCCGAAGCTCATGGGGATAGAACACTAGATTGTTCTTCCAAAGTGCGATTAGAATGTGTTACGGTGTTTTCTCTTGCCGAGAAGTAAGCCGTGGAGATACATGACGCGATTTGCCTCTCGAATCAGGAGCCATCATGATGGAAACCCAACTTTCCAATATGAGCTTTACGGTTTCAGTTGTATACTTATATGGTGACATAATATATTATGCCGCTTACATAGTATATTATGCCACCTAAGATTGATACATTTATTTTCAAAAATTGATTTCTACACTGTGTACTTATAGTATAAAAGATGGATTTCGCGTATTAAGCATTTTTGACCATTATAATGTAAACTCTATCCTTCGGCTTTCATTGCAAGGGACTTGAGTCTTATAATGGTTTCATTTTCTAGAAGCATTGCATTGTTTTTATGCACTAGTATTCTTGGGAGGAAACCCGTTCCGCAATAGCGGCGTGGTCCCTTGACTTGCCCAACTTTAAAATAAAGTTAATAAATGTTTTAGTTCTCATACCAGTCCCATGACTGACCTGGAGTTTATTATTCTAACCTAAACTCTGGGTGCCCATATTTTCCACACGGGCATCTAGTAGTTTTGGTTTTGCAAATATTATATTCACAGGATCCTGGTTTATTGCTGAAGCAATATTCGGAAAGCTCTGTATCCGTGTATTCTTTTTGGTCGTATTTTGTATTATTTTTCCGCTGCTATTTAAATGTAATTTAAACTCTGATATATATTTCCATTGTATATTATTCATTCATACTCTGGAATATCCTTGTACTCTGATGTAATTGTTGTAATAGCAATAAAATGTTCTTCTTTTTGTGTCCTGATGTGTGTTGTTCTCAAAGCAATCCGGGCTTTCCTTTACTGGGAAGTTTGGGTCGTTTCAGCTTGATAATCCCGACTCCTTAATAAAATCTTTTGAAAAGGATATCTAAAGGAAGATTAAAGAATAAATTTAAAAGAATTTATCTTTGATAAAATTAATGGGAAACTTACCCTAAAATGTGAATATTTGAATAAAAGAATATTCTAAATTGGAATGAGGCGTATGATGTGTTTTTATATCACTTGATTGTAAGATACGCGAGTTATTCGGAAAGACCGGATTTAACCCATTCTGAATAACTGATACGGCGACTAAATGTCGATGATATGAAGACGGTGGTTGAAGACCGGAGATCTTCACATCGTTTGGATGATTACTGATGTCTTGATTGGGATGTACACCCAAGATGTAACACCCCACATCCGTTAAGGTCACTCACAAAGGGAATGCCTTAATTTCAATGGAGCATTATGGGTACTGGAACAGAAACATTACAAGACAGACATATATAAAACAGCGGAAAGTGAAGTAGAAGTACTTCAAATCATTTATTAAATAGAATTGTTTACAGTAAAAGCCCATTAACTTCCAATAACCAAATACATAGCTAAAATATCTGTCTTGCTCAAAAACGAAGAAGCATAAAAATAAACTGTAGCATTCCCCAATAAAGCAAAGCAAGCCATAGCCAAGAGAAATCCAAGCCGTACATGAATGAGCCTTGGAGCTTGGTAAGATCCGAATTAAGCTGTATTCCCATCCTGTGAACCGGCCGGGGGGGGGGGGGGGGGGGACGGAAGAAAAAGAGGCGAAACAAACCGGGTCAGTCATAAAGACTGAGTAAGTCCTAGTGACTTTCAGCATAAAAACAGGTAAAGATAACATGGCATGAATAAACTAAAAGTAAACATAAGCATGATGACAAGATAAGTTACAGGCACGATAACTAAGAATAACATCACAGGATTTCTGTCATGTATAACATTGCAAGGTTTCCATTCAAGATGAACTAAGTATAGTTTCGCAAGATTTCTATCAAGCATTGCAAGATTTCTCTGCTTCACCACTAAAATGATATCTATTTTCTCTGTACCACCTAACTAGTGTCCCAACTAGTAATCTATATAAAATGATAAAATCATAACGCGATCCCAATCCCCGAAAATTAAGGTTACTTTCATGTGTACATCTATTATTTATTACCTAGACCTAATCTAGGGTTTTCTATCGAGCGCTTCCTAGATTCAACCAGGATTTATGCCACCTAGGTCCAACCTAGGGATTATGCTACCTATTGAATGCTTCTCGGATTTAGGGTTTATGCCACCTAGGTCCAACCTAGGGATTATGCTACCTATGTGTGTCATACGACTCCCAATGATTGTAGATACCTATGGTGGTCCCACCATGGGGTGTATCAAGACCCATGGTGGCGGCCTGACGCAATTCTAGAAGGCATAGGATATACTACTGGTGTCCTCGGTGCCCTGGTTGTCTGCTCCCAAGTGTGTGCACGCCCGCACCCCGTTAGACCTACATTGTGCACCCACCGCCGTCGTTTGACCGCTTACAATCAGCCCAGTAATCGTGCCCCACCCTGCCAAGTTTTAGGGTACCGTTGATACCTGATTTGGGTTACTGCTGAAATGGGTCCCCGTTACTAGGGTTTCCTACTGGTTAAGTGTGTGGGCCTATATATATAGATATTACCCACCTTCTCGTGATGTACTTAATCCACCTATTCAAGCGTGCTTATTAATGGTTAAGTTTGGGGCATATATTTACTAATATTACCCACCAACCCGATATGTACTTAACCATCTCCGTCCATTACGTTAAATTGGTTAAGTGTTTCATCTTGTTTTACTTAACCCTACCACACAGCATGTTATATCGGTTAAGTGTTGTTCCTTGTGATACTTAACCCTACCGCAAGCCTTGTTATACTGGCTAAGTGTTCTCCCTTGTGTTAACTTAACCCCACCGCATGTCATGTCATATTGGTTAAGTGTACATTGACTTAGCCCACCTACTTATCATGTTGTGACGGTTAAGTGTTACCCTCTGTTGTTACTTAACATTACCACGCATCACGTTATATTGGTTAAGTGCATGTTAACTTAACCCCATCCACCAGTCATATTGTAATGGTTAAGTGTTACCCTTGTGTGTTTACTTAACCCTACCACGCATCAGGTTATATTGATTGGGTGTTATCAACATATTCAAGTTAGCCCAACCCATCCGCTAGTCATGTTATAACGGTCAAGTGTCATTAGCCTAGCTATGTTACTTAATCTACCCATTAGTCTGATTAATAGTTATGTTGGTTAAGCCCACATTTATAAGTTTTACATGTTCTTAACTCATACCGGTTAGGTCCATATTCACATGTCAAATTTCCATGTCATCCCACCTAACCCTCTAACCATACCCACATCTTATTATGGTTAGTATTCCTTAATTCATTCATTATAACGAACGAATCATGACCTCTCACATTAGACCGTGCATTTTATGGCCACTGTATTTGCCGGGCGGTTCCTGGCAGATTTACACCACAAACTGGGTCTAACCTCGTGTCATAAATCGTTACGCCTACAATTCGACCTTCGACCTCTCACATTAGACTGACACTTTGTGGCTACTGGATTTGCCGGGCGGTTCCGGGAAGATTTACACCACAAACCGAGTCTAACCTCGTGTCAAAGATTCATTAATGGTCGTATTCCACCCAAAACCACAATATCAGTTCATGTGTTTAACATATAGAAATGTTCATGATTCACGTTTTTGCCCCAAAATGTATTCCCAAATTATTATCGTAATTCACTATAAGGTTATGCCAAGTTATAGCCTTTTATTTACAATACATGCCAATTACCCAAAACCCAACTTAGGCGCGTTCATATTAAACCTCTACTAAGTCATAAATTATCATATATGTTTCAACTCCAAATTTTACATAATTAACAGATGCCCAAGTTCTAGATTACATGTAAATTTTACATATGCCCAATTCGTACCAAATTTACATATGTTCAATTTAATCCATTTTACATGTATGCCAATTTACACATATACCAAGTTTCATGCCGCTTTGCATATGTCAAGATTCATGATTTACATGTTTACGAAGCTATGCCCAATTTACATAGATCAAGTTTTATACCCAAAATTACATGTATACTACGTTTACACCAATTTACTCATAACAAGTTCTAGCCCAATTACATATATCAAGATCCATGTCAAATTATATATATATATACCAAGATCCATATCAAATTATATATGCCAATCCCCATTCTTTCAATTACCATTATAATGACAATACCCAAATATCAAGTTTCATGTTAATGGTAAATTATCCCTAAACATCAAATTTTCATATTATGCCTTCAATTCCACCAAACGCATATATTCCACTAGGCAATATTCCAATATTTCCCCCTTATACCATCGCACGTATATCGTAGTTTAGGCCTAGGTCCGAAATTGACCTAGGTTAATCAAAAGAAAATAAATAGGAGGAGGTAGAAGTTGCAATAAAAACAAGATCAGAGAGAAAACGACATAAAAGCATCATCTCAGGCGTAAAGAATAGATCTTGATAATAATATTAACATGAACCAAGAAAAATTGATTTACAACAGGCTGAATAGACCATAAACTTGTCATGCGAATAAAGATAGAAAAGTTCTCAAGATCGAGATCCAAGAAGAAACAAGAATTGAATCAAAAGTCCAATTTCATTTCATCACATATCCATATTAAATTTAATTATTTTAATCTGAAAATAACTAGAACTTACAGAGCATGGCTAATGAATTAAGAACTAAAATTGTCGTAGAACGTTGCAGACACATTGATTTATCTTTTTGAATTGTTGTAGAAACTTTAATCTCTAGTTTGAATCTAGTTTGGAGGCTAAGAGAAAAGTTTAGAGAGCGGCGGCCATGATCAAGAGGAAGTCCAGCAGCATAATAGTGTAAGAATGATTTGATATGAATTAGGTTAGGTCTAAGGGTGATTTTATAGGTGTAGCAACAAGTTTAGGCCCTTAGATTAACCCTAGAATCAATCTGGACCATCAAAACACGTCTCAGGCTTCAAAAATGAGTTCTGGGTCAAACCAGGCCGACCAGGTCGACCTGTAAGGTGGGGGGGTCGACATTATGGTCGACCTGGGGGGTAGGTTGACCCTATGGTCTACCTGGGGGAAGGGGGGTAGGTCGACCCTGTGGTCGACCTGGGGGGGGGGGGGAGGTCGACCCCCCTGGGCCAGTCCTGCCTGAAACTGCTGAAACTTGTACAGGCCATAACTTCTTCATTCGGACTCCGATTTTCGAAAACTCGGACTCTATTTCATGTAAAATTTCAAGACGAACGCAATGGCGTAACCCGTTTCCCCTGATTCTGATTTAAAATTTAATTCTGCCTTCATTTATTGTTTTAATATGCTATAAAAATACGAGTTGTTACATTCTCCCCTCCTTAAAGTATTTCGTCCCCGAAATCTTCAAGTTAAGAAGAATGTGTCCTACCATCCAATCATCCATCTACTCAATCATCAATCACAGGCATTCATTGTCCTTAAGAGATTTCTAATGCGGTATGAACATATGCAGAAATTGTGTGTATATGTTCCTTATCTAATGCAAATGATCAGGCCTGATTGATCTTCTTAATGCAAAATATGTTTAGTGCAATGAGTCCAACATGTATGCAAATAGTCCTAGTCACATAAACACTATATGTGTGCACAAACATCCATCCATATGCATCATCCATATGATAACACATCTAATTTCATCCATAAACAAGTATAAACACTCATGCATATGCAATATGGAAATGTGTCTGAGCCGATCTAGTGCCTAATATGTGTTATGCAATCACGAGCAACCACTAGCAGCCACTTGCAACCACTTGCAACCATCAATCATAACATGTCTCAAACACATGTTTACACCCAATTGTTCCTACCTAAAGGTATAGGCGAACGATAGAAGCAAGTAAAAACCTTGTGCCCATTAGGCAATGTCAAAATTGGAAATCTATGTCATATATATACTGATTTGGAGAAGAACTCCCTAAGCACCAGCCCCGAGGACCGAAGTCAACATCAGGCTGACACCCAAAGAATTAACCAACCAATATATATGTTTCTAGGAAACTAAGCATGATGGACTCCTTTTTGGTCACAAGAAATCTCTTCCTAAGACCAACCCATATACTATAAAACCCAAAAAGTTTAATCAACCCAACGGACACCCTCAAGCCCCAACATGTATTACTAACAGATGAGTCATACTCCCTATGGGATTTGCAACAGAAATAGGATGGGGAATAGGGCCGAGAGGTTATACTTAAAAGATAGCATACAGGTAAGCTCTACAGGAAAAGAGGGATTAAGGACATACTCTTAAGAAGAGATATGATGCGCGTGTCTAGTCTTCAATCTTCTAAGTCGCATTTCCTTGAGCTTAACTCCATTATGTTTTGTCCGTCTTTAACTTCATAATTTCGTAGCTTCTCAATTCTTGTTTCCAAAATATGAGTTGGAACTCATTTCACTGTTGTCACTCGTTCCACTTTCATTTATTCTTTTTCTAGTATACTCGGCTCAAACATAACTGCGTACTCATGGTTTCATGCAAGCTCTCCAAAATTCACTAGTGAATCCTGGATCTCGTTTACTTGTTTTAAGGTATTCCACGAAGAAGAACTATCTCTTGAAAACAAACAAATGCCGACCATGTTGCCAAATGTACTTACTAAGGTGATTTTCTATAACTCATGCATAACCGAAATGAACCATCCGCCTTAGTGGTGAACACTACTCGAGAAGATCGATAAATGTATCAAGAGATTCTGGGTAACTAAACATGGTAGAATCCTAAGGGTTACACTAGACTTCGAGGGCATTACCAAGGCTAGTCAAGAATCTAACTACCCTCTTTTCATACTCAATAATGGCACCATTTCTGGATAACCACTCCATCCCTAGAATCAACCCATAGCCCAAAAAAAACATAAGCATTACTTCTAAACTCAACACTTAGCATAGACATTCTCAAATCCAAACAAGTCATAAATAAATGAGCCGATTCCCTATCAGGATTTGAGGATAAAATGGGATCCTCTACTACGCTAGTACTAAGGTGCAGAGACTCAACTATCGAAGCAGAATTAAAAGGATGCGATGTACAAAAACAAAGTTCTAACGGGATGATAGAAAAGAAAAGCTAAGCCTTTAACAGAAACGTTACCACCTCTCTTAGGTACGCTAGTAGTGAGAGCATACAATTGCCCTCTCGACGATCTTGTTCTTTGCCCTTGTCCTTGTCCTATAATACTTAATTACATGTCCCTTTTTACCATACCAAAGATATTCTCTCTTGTCATGGGTTTTATTATTCTTTCACTTCGCCTCTTTCCTTTCACCTTTCTCCTCTTTCGTGGATTAAGCCATATCAACAAGTTTCTCATCCTTAGGCTTGTGTTCTTTATCCTCATATGGCTTGTTGAAAAGTTTCTCGAAAGCTACTTCCATCGCACGACAACCCTACAAAGCTTGAAATAAGATTAGTCGCAAGTAAACTACTGCGGCTACAGATGGAGGTTGGACACTACTTTACCCTCTGACATGTGTCGCATGCCTACAAACTATGGTGAAAAAGAAAGAGAGAAGAGACTCAAGGAGAGAATCAAAAGATAGTGCATATGGCTTTGGGGAATTTGCCTTTAAAAATAAAACTTTTCTTGAAAAATGCTTCTTTGTAAACGTTTTAAAAATAATTTCAGAAGGTTTTTTAAAAGCTTTTGCCCAGTCTGGTAACCTTCTGCTCTGATACCAAGCTTAACACCCCACATCCGTTAAGGTCACTCACAAAGGGAATGCCTTAATTTCAATGGAGCAATATGGGTACTGGAACAGAAACATTACAAGACAGACATATATAAAACAGCGGAAAGTAAAGTAGAAGTACTCCAAATCATTTATTAAATAGAATTGTTTACAATAAAAGCCCATCAACTTCCAATACCCAAATACATAGCTAAAATATCTGTCTTGCTCAAAAAAAAGATGCATAAAAATAAACTGTAGCATTCCCCAATAAAGCAAAGCAAGCCATAGCCAAGAGAAATCCAAGCCGTACATGAAAGAGCCTTGGAGCATGGTAAGATCCGAATTAAGCTGTATTCCCACCCTGTGAACCTGGGGGGGGGGGGACGGAAGAAAAAGAGGCGAAACAAACTGGGTCAGTCATAAAGACTGAGTAAGTCCTAGTGACTTTCAGCATAAAAACAGGTAAAGATAACATGGCATGAATAAACTAAAAGTAAACATAAGCATGATGACAAGATAAGTTACAGGCACGATAACTAAGAATAACATCACGGGATTTCTGTCATGTACAACATTGCAATGTTCCCATTCAAGATGAACTAAGTATAGTTTTGCAAGATTTCTATCAAGCATCACAAGATTTCTCTGCTTCACGACTAAAATGATATCTATTTTCTCTGTACCACCTAACTAGTGTCCTAACTAGTAATCTATATAAAATGATAAAATCAAAACGTGATCCCAATCCCCAAAATTTAAGGTTACTTTCACGTGTACATCTATTATTTATTACCTAGACCTAATCTAGGGTTTTCTATCGAGCGCTTCCTAGATTCAACCAGGATTTATGCCACCTAGGTCCAACCTAGGGATTATGCTACCTATTGAACGCTTCTCGGATTTAGGGTTTATGCCACCTAGGTCCAACCTAGGGATTATGCTACCTATGTGTGTTATACGACCCCAATGATTGTAGATACCTATGCTGGTCCCACCATGGGGTGTATCAAGACCCATGGTGGCGGCCCGACGCAATTCTAGAAGGCATAGGTTATACTACTGGTGTCCCCAGTGCCCAGATTGTCTGCTCCGGAGTGTGTGCACGCCCGCACCCCGTTAGACCTACACTTTGCACCCACCGCTGTCGTTTGACCGCTTACAATAAGCCAAGTAATCGTGCCCCACCCTGCCTAGTTTCAGGGTACCGTTGATACCTGATTTGGGTTACTGCTGAAATGGGTCCCCGTTACTAGGGTTTCCTACTGGTTAAGTGTGTGGGCCTATATATACAGATATTACCCACCTTCCCGTGATGTACTTAACCCACCTATTCAAGTGTGCTTATTAATGGTTAAGTTTGTGGGCCTATATTTACTAATATTACCCAACAACCCGATATGTACTTAACCCTCCCCGTCCATTACGTTAAGTTGGTTAAGTTTTCATCTTGTTTTACTTAACCCTACCACACATCATGTTATATCGGTTAAGTGTTGTTCCTTGTGTTACTTAACCCTACCGCAAGCCTTGTTATACTGGCTAAGTGTTCTCCCTTGTGTTAACTTAACCCCACCGCATGTTATGTCATATTGGTTAAGTGTACATTGACTTAGCCCACCTACTTATCATGTTGTGACGGTTAAGTGCTAACCTCTGTTGTTACTTAACCTTACCACGCGTCACATTATATTGGTTAAGTGCATGTTAACTTAACCCCATCCACCAGTCATATTATAATGGTTAAGTGTTACCCTCGTGTGTTTAGTTAACCCTACCACGCATCAGGTTATATCGATTGGGTGTTATCAACCAATTCAAGTTAGCCCAACCCATCCGCTAGTCATGTTATAACGGTCAAGTGTCATTAGCCTAGCTATGTTACTTAACCTACCCATTAGTCTGATTAACAGTTATGTTGGTTAAGCCCACATTTATAAGTTTTACATGTTCTTAACTCATACCGGTTAGGTCCATATTCACATGTCAAATTTCCATGTCATCCCACCTAACCCTCTAACCATACCCACGTCTTATTATGGTTAGTATTCCTTAATTCATTTATTATGACGAATGAATCATGACCTCTCACATTAGACCGTGCATTTTGTGGCCACTGGATTTGCCGGGTGGTTCCGGGCAGATTTACACCACAAACTGGGTCTAACCTCGTGTCATAAATCGTTACGCCTACAATTCGACCTTCGACCTCTCACATTAGACTGACACTTTGTGGCTACTGGATTTGACAGGCGGTTCCGGGCAGATTTACACCACAAACCGAGTCTAACCTCGTGTCAAAGGTTCATTAATGGTCGTATTCCACCCAAAACCCCAATATCAGTTCATGTGTTTAACATATAGAAATGTTCATGATTCACGTTTTTGCCCCAAAACGTATTCCCAAATTATTATCATAATTCACTATAAGGTTATGCCAAGTTATAGCCTTTTATTTACAATACATGCCAATTACCCAAAACCCAACTCAGGCGCGTTCATATTAAACCTCTATTAAGTCATAAATTATCATATATGTTTCAACTTCAAATTTTACATAATTAACATATGCCCAAGTTCTAAATTACATGTAAATTTTACATATGCCCAATTCGTACCAAATTTACATATGTTCAATTTAAGCCATTTTACATGTATGCCAATTTACACATATACCAAGTTTCATGCCACTTTACATATGTCAAGATTCATGATTTACATGTTTACAAAGCTATGCCCAATTTACATAGATCAAGTTTTATACCCAAAATTACATGTATACTACGTTTACACCAATTTACTCATAACAAGTTCTAGCCAAATTACATATATCAAGATCCATGTCAAATTATATATATACCAAGATCCACATCAAATTATATATGCCAATCCCCATTCTTGCAATTACCATTATAATGACAATACCCAAATATCAAGTTTCATGTTAATGGTAAATTATCCCTTAACATCAAATTTTCATATTATGCCTTCGATTCCACCAAACACATATATTCCACTAGGGAATATTCCAATATTTCCCCCGTATACCATCACATGTATATCGTAGTTTAGGCCTAGGTCCGAAATTGACCTAGGTTCATCAAAAGAAAATAAATAGGGGGAGGTAGAAGTTGCAATAAAAACAAGGTCAGAGAGAAAACGACATAAAAGCATCATCTCAGGCATAAAGAATAGATCTTGATAATAATATTAACATGAACCAAGAAAAATTGATTTACAACAGGCTGAATAGACCATAAACTTGTCATGCGAATAAAGATAGAAAAGTTCTCAAGATCGAGATCCAAGAAGAAACAAGAATTGAATCAAAAGTCCAATTTCATTTCATCACATGTCCATATTAAATTTAATTATTTTAATCTGAAAATAACTAGAACTTACAGAGCATGGCTAATGAATTAAGAACTAAAATTGTCGTAGAACGTTGCAGAGACATTGATTTATCTTCTTGAATTGTTGTACAATTGCTGTAGAAGCTTTAATCTCTAGTTTGAATCTAGTTTGGAGGCTAAGAGAAAAGTTTAGAGAGCGGCGACCATGATCAAGAGGAAGTCCAGCAGCATAATAGTGTAAGAATGATTTGATATGAATTAGGTTAGGTCTAAGGGTGTTTTTATAGGTGTAGCAACTAGTTTAGGCCCTTAGATTAACCATAGAATCAATCCGGACCGTCAAAACACGTCTCAGGCTTCAAAAATGAGTTCTGGGTCAAACCAGGCCGACCAGGTCGACCTGTAAGGTGGGTGGGTCGACACTATGGTCGACCTGGGGGGTAGATCGACCCTATGGTCGACCCTATGGTCGACCTTGGGGGGTAGGTCGACCCTATGGTCGACCCCCCGGGCCAGTCCTGCCTGAAACTGCTGAAACTTGTACAGGCCATAACTTCTTCATCCGGACTCCGATTTTCGAAAACTCGGACTCCATTTCATGTAAAATTTCGAGAAGAACGTAATGGCGTAACCCGTTTCCGCTGATTCTGACATAAAAAATTAATTCTGCCTTGATTTCTTGTTTTAATATGCTATAAAAATACGGGTTGTTACACAAGACATGGTAATAAGTGGTGATCGTCCAGACGTACTTGGAGATTGACTGGATACGTGAGGGCCTCTCTCCTGTATTGGACATATAGGATGAGGAATAAGGTGCCTCCGGTTTCGTTCAGACCCAGAACGAACTTGCAAATGGATGGTATGTTTGACATTGTATTCCTTTATGCCATATTCATTGACCTCAGCTAAATATATATCAGTTTGGTGGCGGAGAATTTATTCTCTTGCTTAACACCCTTCTCTGATACGTACGAGCTTAGATTTTATATATTGGTGGAAATCAGTGGGACGGTATGGATTAACAGTGTGGCATGGTGAGATGCATGGATCAAGGCTTTTTGTGACGGTAAGGAATTTCGCTCGATCCGAATCGGTCGTTAAACCGATCTAGACCATTAGAAACCCCTGATCGTTTGAGAACACGACAAATCAGAACACAAACAAAAGAACATTTCATTGTTATTACAACAATTCCATCAGATACAAGAATATACAGAGTATAAATGAATAAATTACATTCGATAAATACCAGAGATTACAATAAATTACATAGCAGCGGAATATAATACAAAGCACAACTGAAGGTGATATACGGATACAGAGTTTTCCGGATATCATTCCAGCTGTAAATCAGGATCCTGTGAATATAAATCTGCAAAACCAAAATTACTAGCTGCCCGTGTGGAAAATAGGAGCACCAGAGTTTAGGTTAAAACAATAAACTCCAGGTCAGTCATGTGACTGGTGTGAGAACTAAAACAGTTATTTAAAACTTTACTTTAAAAGAGAGTAATTCAAGGGACCACGCCGTATAACATGGA
The DNA here is from genome assembly GCA_030737875.1 of Allium sativum. Lineage (NCBI taxonomy): Eukaryota > Viridiplantae > Streptophyta > Magnoliopsida > Asparagales > Amaryllidaceae > Allium > Allium sativum. Next base: position 207,793,350 of record CM060918.1, read on the forward strand.
ACGAGTTTCCTCCCAAGAATACCAGTGCATAGGATAAACGGCGCAATGCTTTTTCGAAAAATGAAGCTATTATAAGACCCAGGTCCCATCACACAATGCAACGCAAGCCGGAGGATAGGGTTTTCCCTTATAATAGCCAAACATGCTTGGTACGTTTAAAACAAATCATTTGATACTATAATAAGTGTATAGTGTCAAAACAATTTCAATCATAAGTATAAATCATAGACGGCATGGGTACCATATATCATGTCGCCGTACTAGTTCTACAATTAAAACCGAAATGCACGTATTGGAAATTGGATTTCCGTCATGAGTCGAGGCAAGGGGCAAGCTCCTCTCCGCGTTCGAGACACTCTAGCAAATGCCTCAGGACTACACACTCTGGGCAATCCTCGATGCTTCAGGGTCGGTCCTCACTTACGTTTGAGGATTATTTATCCCTGAACACTCGTTTCCCAGTCCTTACAGACCTATAATCGAGGCGCCTTGCATTCCAACAACCACATAGGTGAAAAGTATATAAATGTCAGGGCTGGTAAGTCACTGACACCACCAAAGCTAGAAAGAAACGTCGTGCTCTCCCTGCAGTCCATATCCCGTTTTTGACTCATACCGAGGTGTGAGGCTCGCGAATCCACGCTATACACAAAGCTGCCACGTAGGCCGTGCTTTGATCATCAACCACAAGACCTTGCTTTTCAACAGAAGCCTTGATCATTGCATCTTAGCGTGCCACACAGGCAATTCATGCCATGCGACTGATGTCCATCGATATACAACCTCTGAGCTCGTACGTCTCAGAGAAGGGCGTTAAGCAAAAGAATAAATTCTCCGCCGCCAAACAGATGTATATTTAATAGAAATCAATCAACACAGAATGAAATCCAATGTCAGACACACAATCCATTTACAAGTCCATTCTGGGTCTAAACGAAACCGGAGGCACTTTCCTCGCATATCCGTCCATCTTCAAGTACGTCTGGACGACCACCAACTATTTCCATCCTCTTGGGTGTACAGCCAATCAGGATCATCAGTAATTATCCAAACGATGTGAAGACTTCCGGTCTTCAACCACCGTCTTCATCTTCGACATATCGTCGAATCGGTTATTCAGAATGGTTATAAACCCGGCCTTTCCGAACAACCCGCGTATATTAAAACGAATGTTACACAAACACAACATACGCCTCATTCCAATTCCACATTCTTAGGGAAAGGTTCCCATTAATTTTATCCAAGATAAATTCTTTAAAATTTATCCTTTAATCTTCCTTTGGATGTCGTTTCAAACCAAATTATGGTTTTCCAAATTAGTCGAGATTAGCGAACCATACCGAAGTAATTATTTATTTTATTTCCCAATCCCAACCTATTCATCCCATGAAGCAAAACTGGTAATACTCCATATCTAACACCAGAGTGTTGCCGGTAAAATTAATTACCATTTCACGTTCAAATCTAATTAAAGATTTAACTATCGCTTTGGAGCAAAACTGGTAATACTCCATTCTCGCTCACTTTCTATATTTGATAATTTAAATTATCAATTCACATTTCAATCTAATTGCAGATTCGTTAAAACTCCTTTTACTGGGTTAAAGAACTAATGTCATTTGAAACACAATTCACGATAAACCCAAACCACATTCTATTTATTATCGGGTTAAAGAACTAGTGTTATTTAAAAGACAGTTCACGATAAACCCATGAATCAATTCTATTTAAACCCATTTCAAATCCAATTTATTTATTTAAAAATAAATGGGTTTTAATTTCAGTTCAAAACTAGTTAATTTCGATAAAAATCTATTTTTATCTTTTCAAATATGGAGTTTTTCATCCCAATTTTTCCCAAATCATTTCTTATGATTTTACACAAATTATTACTATTTTTAATAATTTTATCAAGGCCCGTACAGTCGATTTCCATCAACGGCCATCGAACTGCACTTATAACGACCTTTTTCAAATTTGATTTGGATGTATCTCCAAATCCAACCGTTAGATTTCAAATTTCTAATATTTGTTAGAAAGCTCTTTTCGATACGAACCCAACGGTTCCGGTTTTAGGAGAATCCGACGGTCGGATCTCCCGTAATGTCCATTCGAAGTCAATGGTCGAAATTCGCGAACTGCCGCAGCGCGGCGCGTTCTATTCAGGCCATTTTATTATATATATTATATATATAATATATATTTCATCGATTTCTATTTAAAACGAATTATATAGATAGTTTTAAATTCGTTTCAAAAATAATTTCAACTTCTATTTCCAATTCAAATAAAAATTGAATTTTTCCCTATAAATTCGTTTTAAAATTCATTTAAGTTCAATTTGAATTCATTTCAAATTGATTTTACTTCTTTTTCAATTCAATTTGAATTCAATTCGATTTCCATTCAAATCAAATTCGTTTCATTTTCTATTCAAATCAAATTCGTTTCATTTTCTATTCAAATCAAATTCGTTTCATTTTCTATTCAAATCAAATTCAATTCATTTTCTATTCAATTCAAATTCAATTCATTTTCTATTAAATCCAAATTCAATTCATTTTCTATTCAATTCAAATTCAATTCGTTTTCTATTCAATTCAAATTGGTTTTCTATTCAATTCAATTCAAATTCGTTTTCTATTCAATTCAAATCAAATTCGTTTTCTATTCAATTCATTTTCTATTCAATTCAAATTCAATTCATTTTCTATTCAATTCAAATTCAAATTCAATTCATTTTCTATTCAATTCAAATTCAATTCATTTTCTATTCAATTCAAATTCAATTCGTTTTCTATTCAATTCAAATCAAATTCGTTTTCTATTCAATTCAATTCAAATTGGTTTTCTATTCAATTCAAATTGGTTTTCTATTCAATTCAAATCAAATTGGTTTTCTATTCAATTCGAATTGAAATTCGTTATATATTCAATTGAAATCAAACTTGTTCTCTATTCAATTCCATTCGAAATCGTTTTATATTCAATTCATTTCGAAATCGTTTTATATTCAATTCATTTCGAAATCGTTTTATATTAAATTCAAATTGGTTTTCTATTCAAATCAAATCAAATTCGAATATACTCGATATAAATATCGCTCGCGTCGAAATAGCGCATCTCTAATCAACACGGCTTTATATTCAACAAATGGATCTATATTTCTTTCAATACACGACTCTATATCTTTGTCAACACACGACTAATCTCAGCGAATGAGTACTTTCCACGTGTGACTGTTTTTGTTATTTAATATATTTTATGAAAATTAAGGTATCTATCGTTTGATATTGAATCAGACTCCAACCGTAAATTAGTAAGAGAACGATTTCCTGAATATTAACCCCGAAGGCCGAAACCAACATCAGATTAATATCCAGGAGACCACTCATCTCATCTATTTTCCAGTTGATTTCTAATTATATATATGATAAAGATGTAAATTTTATCGTTAAAATATTTCGTTCAACACATGACTAATCTCAACGGATGAGTACTGTCAACACATGAACCTTTATTTTATAATATTCTTTATCTTCTAAATTGGAATGAGGCCCAATCAATTACCATATAAAGCTAATTATATGGTTTCCATACAACACATGTATATAATAGCAACGATAAATAATCAACCATCATCCAAAGTGCACTACACTGCATAAGCATGAAATATAGATATCTAACACTTGTAACAGCCTGTCAATCAATCGATCGACATACAACTAATTATTGGGATTAGTGTTTGTCATATATTATCCCAATACCCGTGTGGGGTTTCGAACAATCAAACTCAGATTTATTTGTGCAGTTGGGCGACATGTAAAATTTATCGTCCCAATCAACATCAGTCAAATCAGTGTATATAAACAAATCGGCCGATTTGTTTATAAATATTTATCTATTCACTTTCAAGTTAAAAATTATATTTTTAAAGACCAAAATATTCTATTCAAACTATGAATATTCTATTCAAACTATGAATATTCTATTCGGTTCATTTATCAAATAAAATGATATCTTTATTTTTCTAACTTATTTTAGAAAATTTCGGCGGCATAACGGCGCTATACTAGAAACGGGACGAGGCCTAGCCTTATACCCGGTTTAGTGAAGGCCCACGCCATTCACACATCAATCAAATCCATTCCATTTCACCAAACAATTCAATTCAAATTCAAATTATCTAACCAACTACACAACCAAACAATTAAACAAACAAGCCATCCATGGTCTGTGGATGACGGGTGTCGGGTGCTACTAAACACCGTCTGCATCCTAGTATATATATAACTAGAAAAAGAAATTGAAGAGTGAGAAGTTCTCACCAATAGCTATCCTAACTCCACGGCACTTCCTTTTGAGAAATCTTCATCGTTCTCGCCTTTTATCTCTCTCGTTGCCTATAGCCACTACATATATAAAAATCACATTTTTATATTGCTTTTCAATATATAAAAATCAAATTTTTACTTCGCTATTCAATATATAAAAATCGAATTTTTACATTGCTATTCAATATATAAAATCGAATTTTTACTATGCTATTCAATATATAAAAATCGAATTTTTACTATGCTATTCAATATATAAAAATCGAATTTTTACTTCGCTATTCAATATATAAAAATCGAATTTTTACTTCGCTATTTAATATATAAAAATCGAATTTTTACTATGCTATTCAATATATAAAAATCGAATTTTTACTTCGCTATTATATAGATAAAAATTCTATTTTTCTATTATAAAGATTTTGCCTTTTCAAATATATCATTATAAAAATCACATCTTTATTTTGCTACACATATAAAGATGCTATTTTTAATATTCCTATCATGTAAAAATTATATTTTTAATTCTCTACACAAACAAAAATCATATTTTTACTACTTCTATATAGTAAAGATTATATTTTTAATACTTTAAAAAAAATCCTATTTTTATTACTTTAAAAATATAAAAATCATATTTTTATTACTTTAAAAATATAAAAATCATATTTTTAATTCACTACATATATAAAAGTTATATCTTTAACCTTTTTATAAATTAAAAATTATATTTTTAACCTTTCTATATATTAAAAATTATTATTATTATTAACCTTTCTAAAATATAGAAATCACATTTCTATTTTCTTCATGGGTTAAAAATTATAAAAACCCTAACTTTATTTCAAAAACCCAATCCTTTTCATTTACAAAAATTCATTCTTTCATGATAAAATCCTATTTTTAAACCCTTAAAAATCTAAACTTGATTATTTACAAACAATAAATCAGAATTTATATAAATAAAAATTATAATCATAAAAAAAAAGATTTACAGTCAACGGTGAAAGGAGGGGGGGGGAACTGTCGGAGGGGTGCTCGATGGGGAGAGGGCGGGCTCGAAGGAGGAGGTCGGGGAAGAAGGAGCGACGGATTTGGGGGTCTTGGCTGCGGGTGGAGGCGCTGTCGCGCCTGGCGGAGGGCGTCGATCGAGGGCGAGGCGGGCGGAGCCTCTTGTCGGAGGCGACTTTCGTTGGAGGAGGGCGGTGGCGAGGGTTAAGGGCTCCGGCGAAATATTTTTTTTTCTTTCTCTTCTGAAAATGATTGAATCGAAAAATAAAAGGGGGGGGGGGGCAGAGGGAATTAAGGGGAGGGAGAGAGAATTTTTTTCTATTATTTTTATATTATTTAATTTCTAAAAGTTGACTTTTACATACGACCTCTAAACGAGGCCCACCGCCTATTGTCCATAGCGTTTCACCCCCATTCCGAACACAATGGGATATGTATTGCAAGCTGATTCGATCGTTACAATCAGTTTTCGTCAAATACACATTTAACTCTATATATTGAATTTGAACGCGCATTTCAATTTACCGGGGTCGCATACTAACTCAATAAATCCCAGGAAAATATTTTCTAGCTTCGTATTGACGATACGATCCTAACAAAACTAGTTTCATCGAATTCTGAGACCGTTGGAAAAATGGCCAATTTCCAGTCGATTAAAATCAACTAAAACTGGTCAAACACGTTTTCCTTTGCCACGCTCACATATTGATTCGAAAAATTATGAAATTTAAAACCTAGCAATAATTTGACATCACGGATCCAACAAAAGTCGTTTCATCGAAATCCGAGGTCGTTTGCAAAATTCCCATTTTTAAGGGCCTGAATTCCATAACGACTATTCAGAATTTTCAACTGGACATATCTTTTGATCCCCGCTATGAAATTTCGATTTTTCGGATTTGTTAGAAAGATATTCTAAATTAGATCCTATTATTTTTGGTTTCACTAAAATCCGGTTTATTTTGCACCCGGTACATTCAATTGAAGTTTGAAATCGAATTATCGAACTACCGCGCCATTTTCAATTCTATTTTATAAATATAAATAAATATTTATATTCTAACGACGACGTATATAATATATACGTTCGAATTATATTCAAAATAAATTTCTCATCGATATTATTTAAAATAATTCATTTTAAATATTCAAAATTCGCTAGAATTGCCAAAAATAAAAATTTTAAACTGGTTCAGAATTTCTGGGTTATTACAATCTCCCCCACTTAAAACTTTTCGTCCCCGAAAAGGAACAAAGTCGAAAGTGGTTTGATTAATCATCTCTACGTTCGATCTGGCTTCCATTCTCCAACTTTTCAGTTTCTGAGAATTTTCAAATTTTCAAAAATTTGGCTAACACCCTAAATTTTCAAATTTTTTTGCCATAACCTCCCCTGCACCGGGAGCCACGGGAAAATCCCGAAATTGCCATATAGGCCTTCTGATCTTAAAAAGAAAAAGAAAAAGCCAAGCGGCTAGCCAATAGGCTCATAAAATCATCATCACCCAAACAAAACAGTAAATTATAGTAAACATGTACCTATTTGTCGGGCAAACAAATTTTATTCTCTGCTCTAGCCTCCTTGCTATGACCTGTTCAATGTAAGCACATGTATATGCAAGCAAATGCGACCAATTTCAATATAGTTCAATGTTTGGTTCGATTAGGCTAAAAGGGTTCAAAATTATCAAACAAATAAATAAACAACACAAACATCAATCAATTAGTGGATTAATGTTTCAAATTCATAATTTTGATATATAGTCAAAAATCATGTTTTGGATGCCAAATCACAACAATAAATCTATCTATATAAGTTTTGGTTCTCACACCAGTCTAATGGAAACATATAGAAACCACACCTTCGAAATACGAACATAAATTTTGGTGATGGAGCTCCATCATCAAAATCATCTCCGAGCGACTAGAGTGTAATCCTATATCTATCCAATATATTAAAACTTCGAATATATGTTCATGACGCGTATATGCAAAATCTTTATATATCGGATTGTCCATATTCAAAATAAATAAATAATCAAATACGTAGAATTGATTTAAATTTTCAAAACAAAATTGTTTTCAATTGAAAAATAAACTCTTCACACTCGTTCTAGGATACTACTGATCCTATCTCTAACGAGTCATTCTAATTGGATATTACTAATCAAATATCTGATGAATTCTTTCGTATGGTTCTAATGTGTCTTGTTCTCGAGCTCTGTAAACCAAAGCTCTGATACCAAATGTGACGGCAAGGAATTTTGCTCGATCTGAATCGGTCTTTAAACCGATCTAGACCGTTCGAAACCCCTGATCGTTTGAGAACACGACAAATCAGAACACAAACAGAAGAACATTTCATTGTTATTACAACAATTCCATCAGATACAAGAATATACAAAGTATAAATGAATAAATTACATTCGATAAATATCAGAGATTACAATAAATTACATAGCAGCGGAAAATAATACAAAGCACAACTGAAGGTGATATACGGATACAGAGCTTTCCGGATATCATTCCAGCTGTAAACCAGGATCCTGTGAATATAAATCTGCAAAACCAAAACTACTAGCTGCCCGTGTGGAAAATAGGGGCACCCAGAGTTTAGGTTAAAACAATAAACTCCAGGTCAGTCATGTGACTGGTTTGAGAACTAAAACAGTTATTTAAAACTTTACTTTAAAAGAGAGTAATTCAAGGGACCACGCCGTATAACACGGAACGAGTTTCCTCCCAAGAATACCAGTGCATAGGATAGACGGCGCAATGCTTTTTCGAAAAATGAAGCTATTATAAGACCCAGGTCCCATCACACAATGCAACGCAAGCCGGAGGATAGGGTTTTCCCTTATAATAGCCAAACATGCTTGGTACGTTTAAAACAAATCATTTGATGCTATAATAAGTGTATAGTGTCAAAACAATTTCAATCATAAGTATAAATCATAGACGGCATGGGTACCATATATCATGTCGCCATACTAGTTCTACAATTAAAACCGAAATGCACGTATTGGAAATTGGATTTCCGTCATGAGTCGAGGCAAGGGGCAAGCTCCTCTCCGCGTTCGAGACACTCTAGCAAATGCCTCAGGACTACACACTCTTGGCAATCCTCGATGCTTCAGGGCCGGTCCTCACTTACATTAGAGGATTATTTATTCCTGAACACACGTTTCCCGGTCCTTACAGACCTATAATCGAGGCGCCTCGCATTCCAACAACCACATAGGTGAAAAGTATATAAATGTCAGGGCTGGTAAGTCACTGACACCACCAAAGCTAGAAAGAAACGTCGTGCTCTCCCTGCAGTCCGTATCCCGTTTTTGACTCATACCGAGGTGTGAGGCTCGCGAATCCACGCTATACACAAAGCTTCCACGTAGGCCGTGCTTTGATCATCAACCACAAGACTTTGCTTTTCAACAGAAGCCTTGATCATTGCATCTTAGCGTGCCACACAGGCAATTCATGCCATGCGACTGATGTCCATCGATATACAACCTCTGAGCTCGTACGTCTCAGAGAAGGGAGTTAAACAAAAGAATAAATTCTCCGCCGCCAAACAGATGTATATTTAATAGAAATCAATCAACACAGAATGAAATCCAATGTCAGACACACAATCCATTTACAAGTCCGTTCTGGGTCTGAACGAAACCGGAGGCACTTTCCTCACATATCCATCCATCTTCAAGTACGTCTGGACGACCACCAACTATTTCCATCCTCTTGGGTGTACAGCCCAATCAGGATCATCAGTAATTATCCAAACGATGTGAAGACTTCCGGTCTTCAACCACCGTCTTCATCTTCGACATATCGTCGAATCGGTTATTCAGAATGGGTATAAACCCGGCCTTTCTGAACAACCCGCGTATATTAAAACGAATGTTACACAAACACAACATACGCCTCATTCCAATTCCACATTCTTAGGGAAAGGTTCCCATTAAATTTATCCAAGATAAATTCTTTAAAATTTATCCTTTAATCTTCCTTTGGATGTCGTTTCAAACCAAATTATGGTTTTCCAAATTAGTCGAGATTAGCGAACCATACCGAAGTAATTATTTATTTTATTTCCCAATCCCAACCTATTCATCCCATGAAGCAAAACTGGTAATACTCCATATCTAACACCAGAGTGTTGCCGGTAAAATTAATTACCATTTCACGTTCAAATCTAATTAAAGATTTAACTATCACTTTGGAGCAAAATTGGTAATACTCCATTCTCGCTCACTTTCTATATTTGATAATTTAAATTATCAATTCACATTTCAATCTAATTGCAGATTCGTTAAAACTCCTTTTACTGGGTTAAAGAACTAATGTCATTTGAAACACAGTTCACGATAAACCCAAACCACATTCTATTTATTATCGGGTTAAAGAACTAGTGTTATTTAAAAGACAGTTCACGATAAACCCATGAATCAATTCTATTTAAACCCATTTCAAATCCAATTTATTTATTTAAAAATAAATGGGTTTTAATTTCAGTTCAAAACTAGTTCATTTCGATAAAAATCTATTTTTATCTTTTCAAATATGGAGTTTTTCATCCCAATTTTTCCCAAATCATTTCTTATGATTTTACACAAATTAATAATATTTTTAATAATTTTATCAAGGCCCGTACAGTCGATTTCCATCAACGGCCATCGAACTGCACTTATAGCGACCTTTTTCAAATTTGATTTGGACGTATCTCCAAATCCAACCGTTAGATTTCAAATTTCTAATATTTGTTAGAAAGCTCTTTTCGATACGAACCCAACGGTTCCGGTTTTAGGAGAATCCGACGGTCGGATCTCCCGTAATGTCCATTCGAAGTCAATGGTCGAAATTCGCGAACTGCCACAGCGCGGCGCGTTCTATTCAGGCCATTTTATTATATATATTATATATATAATATATATTTCATCGATTTCTATTTAAAACGAATTATATAGATAGTTTTAAATTCGTTTCAAAAACAATTTCAACTTCTATTTCCAATTCAAATAAAAATTGAATTTTTCCCTATAGATTCGTTTTAAAATTCATTTAAGTTCAATTCAAATTTCAGTTCAATTTGAATTCATTTCAAATTGATTTTACTTCTATTTCAATTCATTTTCAATTCAATTTGAATTCAATTCAATTTCCATTCAAATCAAATTCGTTTCATTTTCTATTCAAATCAAATTCTTTTCATTTTCTATTCAAATCAAATTCGTTTAATTTTCTATTCAAATCAAATTCATTCATTTTCTATTCAATTCAAATTCAATTCGTTTTCTATTCAATTCAAATTCAATTCATTTTTTATTCAATTCAAATTCAATTCGTTTTCTATTCAATTCAAATTGGTTTTCTATTCAATTCAATTCAAATTCGTTTTCTATTCAATTCAAATCAAATTCGTTTTCTATTCAATTCAAATTCAATTCATTTTCTATTCAATAATTCAATTCATTTTCTATTCAATTCAAATTCAATTCATTTTCTATTCAATTCAAATTCAATTCGTTTTCTATTCAATTCAAATTCAATTCGTTTTCTATTCAATTCAAATCAAATTCGTTTTCTATTCAATTCAATTCAAATTAGTTTTCTATTCAATTCAAATCAAATTGGTTTTCTATTCAATTCAAATCAAATTGGTTTTCTATTCAATTCGAATTCAAATTCGTTATATATTCAATTGAAATCAAACTTGTTCTCTATTCAATTCCATTCGAAATCGTTTTATATTCAATTCATTTCGAAATCGTTTTATATTCAATTCATTTCGAAATCGTTTTATATTCAATTCAAATTGGTTTTCTATTCAAATCAAATCAAATTCGAATATACTCGATATAAATATCGCTCGCGTCGAAATAGCGCATCTCTAATCAACACTGCTTTATATTCAACAAATGGATCTATATTTCTTTCAATATACGACTCTATATCTTTGTCAACACACGACTAATCTCAGCGAATGAGTACTGTCCACGTGTGACTGTTTTTGTTATTTAATATATTTTATGAAAATTAAGGTATCTATCGTTGATATTGAATCAGACTCCAACCGTAAATTAGTAAGAGAACGATTTCCTGAATATTAACCCCGAAGGCCGAAACCAACATCAGATTAATATCCAGGAGACCACTCATCTCATCTATTTTCCAGTTGATTTCTAATTCTATATATGATAAAGATGTAAATTTTATCGTTAAAATATTTCGTTCAACACATGACTAATCTCAACGGATGAGTACTGTCAACACATGAACCTTTATTTTATAATATTCTTTATCTTCTAAATTGGAATGAGGCCCAATCAATTACCATATAAAGCTAATTATATGGTTTCCATACAACACATGTATATAATAGCAACGATAAATAATCAACCATCATCCAAAGTGCACTACACTACATAAGCATCAAATATAGATATCTTACGCTTGTAACAGCCTGTCAATCAATCGATCGACATACAACTAATTATTGGGATTAGTGTATGTCATATATTATCCCAATACCCGTGTGGGGTTTCGAACAATCAAACTCAGATTTATTTGTGCAGTTGGGCGACGTGTAAAATTTATCGTCCCAATCAACATCAGTCAAATCAATGTATATAAACAAATCGGCCGATTTGTTTATAAATATTTATCTATTCACTTTCAAGTTAAAAATTATATTTTTAACGACCAAAATATTCTATTCAAACTATGAATATTCTATTCGGTTCATTTATCAAATAAAATGATATCTTTATTTTTCTAGCTTATTTTAGAAAATTTCAGCGGCATAACGGCGCTATACTAGAAACGGGACGAGGCCTAGCCTTATCCCCGGTTTAGTGAAGGCTCACGCCATTCACACATCAATCAAATCCATTCCATTTCACCAAACAGTTCAATTCAAATTCAAATTATCTAACCAACTACACAACCGAACAATTAAACAAACAAGCCATCCATGGTCTGTGGATGATGGGTGTCGTGTGCTACTAAACACCGTCTGCATCCTAGTATATATATAACTAGAAAAAGAAATTAAAGAGTGAGAAGTTCTCACCAATAGCTATCCTAACTCCACGACACTTCCTTTAGAGAAATCTTCATCGTTCTCGCCTTTTATCTCTCTCGTCGCCCGTAGCCACTACATATATAAAAATCACATTTTTATATTGCTTTTCAATATATAAAAATCAAATTTTTACTTCGCTATTCAATATATAAAAATCAAAATTTTACTTCGTTATTCAATATATAAAATTCGAATTTTTACTATGCTATTCAATATATAAAAATCGAATTTTTACTATGCCATTCAATATATAAAAATCGAATTTTTACTTCGCTATTCAATATATAAAAATCGAATTTTTACTTCGCTATTCAATATATAAAAATCGAATTTTTACTATGCTATTCAATATATAAAAAACGAATTTTTACTTCGCTATTATATAGATAAAAATTCTATTTTTCTATTATAAAGATTTCGCCTTTTCAAATATATCATTATAAAAATCACATCTTTATTTTGCTACACATATAAAGATCCTATTTTTAATATTCCTATCATGTAAAAATTATATTTTTAATTCTCTACACAAACAAAAATCATATTTTTACTTCTTCTATATAGTAAAGATTATATTTTTAATACTTTAAAAAAAATCCTATTTTTATTACTTTAAAAATATAAAAATCATATTTTTATTACTTTAAAAATATAAAAATCATATTTTTAATTCACTACATATATAAAAGTTATATTTTTAACCTTTTTATAAATTAAAAATTATATTTTTAACCTTTCTATACATTAAAAATTATATTTTTTTTAACCTTTCTGAAATATAGAAATCACATTTCTATTTTCTTCATGGGTTAAAAATTATAAAAACCCTATCTTTATTTCAAAAACCCAATCCTTTTCATTTACAAAAATTCATTCTTTCATGATAAAATCCTATTTTTAAACCCTTAAAAATCTAAACTTGATTATTTACAAACAAAATAAATCATAATTTATATAAATAAAAATTATAATAATAAAAAAAGAGACTTACAGTAAACGGTGAAGGGAGGGGGGGAACTGTCGGAGGGGTGCTCGATGGGGAGAGGGCGGGCTCGAAGGAGGACGTCGGGGAAGAAGGAGCGGCGGATTTGGGGGTCTTGGCTGCGGGTGGAGGCGATGTCGCGTCTGGCGGAGGGCGTCGATCGAGGGCGAGGCGGGCGGAGCCTCTCGTCGGAGGTGGCTTTCGTTGGAGGAGGGCGGTGGCGAGGGTTAAGGGCTCCGGCGAAATATATCTTTTTTTTTCTTTCTCTTCTGAAAATGATTGAATCGAAAAATAATAGGGGGGGGGGCAGAGGGAAATAAGGGGAGAGAGAGAGAATTTTTTTCTATTATTTAATTTCTAAAAGTTGACTTTTACATACGACCTCTAAACGAGGCCCACCGCCTGTCGTCCATAGCGTTTCACTCCCATTCCGAACACAATGGGATATGTATCGCAAGCTGATTCGATCGTTACAATCAGTTTTCGTCAAATATACATTTAACTCTATATATTGAATTTGAACGCGCATTTCAATTTACCGGGGTCGCATACTAACTCTATAAATCCCAGGAAAATATTTTCTATTCAATTCGTTTTCTATTCATTTTCTATTCAATTCAAATTCAATTCGTTTTCTATTCAATTCAAATCAAATTCGTTTTCAATTCAATTCAATTCAAATTGATTTTCTATTCAATTCAAATCAAATTGGTTTTCTATTCAATTCAAATCAAATTGGTTTTCTATTCAATTCGAATTCAAATTCGTTATATATTCAATTGAGATCAAACTTGTTCTCTATTCAATTCCATTCGAAATCGTTTTATATTCTATTCATTTCGAAATCGTTTTATATTCAATTCATTTCGAAATCGTTTTATATTCAATTCAAATTGGTTTTCTATTCAAATCAAATCAAATTCGAATATACTCGATATAAATATCGCTCGCGTCGAAATAGCGCATCTCTAATCAACACGGCTTTATATTCAACAAATGTATCTATATTTCTTTCAATACACGACTCTATATCTTTGTCAACACACGACTAATCTCAGCGAATGAGTACTGTCCACGTGTGACTGTTTTTGTTATTTAATATATTTTATGAAAATTAAGGTATCTATCGTTTGATATTGAATCAGACTACAACCGTAAATTAGTAAGAGAACGATTTCCTGAATATTAACCCCGAAGGCCGAAACCAACATCAGATTAATATCCAGGAGACCACTCATCTCATCTATTTTCCAGTTGATTTCTAATTCTATATATGATAAAGATGTAAATTTTATCGTTAAAATATTTCGTTCAACACATGACTAATCTTAACGGATGAGTACTGTCAACACATGAACCTTTATTTTATAATATTCTTTATCTTCTAAATTGGAATGAGGCCCAATCAATTATCATATAAAGCTAATTATATGGTTTCCATACAACACATGTATATAATAGCAACGATAAATAATCAACCATCATCCAAAGTGCACTACACTGTATAAGCATCAAATATAAATATCTAACGCTTATAACAGCCTGTCAATCAATCGATCGACATACAACTAATTATTGGGATTAGTGTATGTCATATATTATCCCAATACCCGTGTGGGGTTTCAAACAATCAAACTCAGATTTATTTGTGCAGTTGGGTGACGTGTAAAATTTATCGTCCCAATCAATATCAGTCAAATCAGTGTATATAAACAAATCGGCCAATTTGTTTATAAATATTTATCTATTCACTTTCAAGTTAAAAATTATATTTTTAACGACCAAAATATTCTATTCAAACTATGAATATTCTATTCGGTTCATTTATCAAATAAAATGATAACTTTATTTTTCTAACTTATTTTAGAAAATTTCGGCGGCATAACGGCGCGATACTAGAAACGGGACGAGGCCTAGCCTTATCCCCGGTTTAGTGAAGGCCCACGCCATTCACACATCAATCAAATCCATTCCATTTCACCAAACAATTCAGTTCAAATTCAAATTATCTAACCAACTACACAACCAAACAATTAAACAAACAAGCCATCCATGGTCTGTGGATGACGGGTGTCGGGTGCTACTAAACACCGTCTGCATCCTAGTATATATATAACTAGAAAAAGAAGTTGAAGAGTGAGAAGTTCTCACCAATAGCTATCCTAACTCCACGACACTTCCTTCAGAGAAATCTTCATCGTTCTCGCCTTATATCTCTCTCGTCGCCCGTAGCCACTACATATATAAAAATCACATTTTTATATTGCTTTTCAATATATAAAAATCAAATTTTTACTTCGCTATTCTATATATAAAAATCGAATTTTTACTTCGCTATTCAATATATAAAAATCGAATTTTTACTATGCTATTCAATATATAAAAATCGAATTTTTACTTCGTTATTCAATATATAAAAATCGAATTTTTACTTCGTTATTCAATATATAAAAATCGAATTTTTACTATGCTATTCAATATATAAAAATCGAATTTTTACTTCGCTATTATATAGATAAAAATTCTATTTTTCTATTATAAAGATTTCGCCTTTTCAAATATATCATTATAAAAATCACATCTTTATTTTGCTACACATATAAAGATGCTATTTTTAATATTCCTATCATGTAAAAATTATATTTTTAATTCTCTACACAAAAAAAAATCATATTTTTACTTCTTCTATATAGTAAAGATTATATTTTTAATACTTTTAAAAAATATAAAAATCCTATTTTTATTACTTTAAAAATATAAAAATCATATTTTTATTACTTTAAAAATATAAAAATCATATTTTTAATTCACTACATATATAAAAGTTATATCTTTAACCTTTTTATAAATTAAAAATTATATTTTTAACCTTTCTATACATTAAAAATTATATTTTTTTTTAACCTTTCTGAAATATAGAAATCACATTTCTATTTTCTTCATGGGTTAAAAATTATAAAAACCCTAACTTTATTTCAAAAACCCAATCCTTTTCATTTACAAAAATTCATTCTTTCATGATAAAATCCTATTTTTAAACCCTTAAAAATCTAAACTTGATTATTTAAAAACAAAATAAATCAGAATTTATATAAATAAAAATTATAATAATAAAAAAAGAGACTTACAGTAAACGGTGAAGGGAGGGGGGGACTGTCGGAGGGGTGCTCGATGGGGAGAGGGCGGGCTCGAAGGAGGACATAGGGGGAGAAGGAGCGGCGGATTTGGGGGTCTTGGCTGCGGGTGGAGGCGTTGTCGCGCCTGGAGGAGGGCGTCGATCGAGGGTGAGGCGGGCGGAGCCTCTCGTCGGAGGCGGCTTTCGTTGGAGAAGGGCGGTGGCGAGGGTTAAGGGCTCCGGCGAAATATATCTTTTTTTTTCTTTCTCTTCTGAAAATGATTGAATCGAAAAATAAAGGGGGGGCAGAGGGAATTAAGGGGAGGGAGAGAGAATTTTTTTCTATTATTTTTCTATTATTTAATTTCTAAAAGTTGACTTTTACATACGACCTCTAAACGAGGCCCACCGCCTGTCGTCCATAGCGTTTCACTCCCATTCCGAACACAATGGGATATGTATCGCAAGCTGATTCGATCGTTACAATCAGTTTTCGTCAAATATACATTTAACTCTATATATTGAATTTGAACGCACATTTCAATTTACCGGGGTCGCATACTAACTCTATAAATCCCAGGAAAATATTTTCTAGCTTCGTATTGACGATACGGTCCTAACAAAACTAGTTTCCTCGAATTCTGAGACCGTTGGAAAAATGGCCAATTTCCAGTCGATTAAAATCAACTAAAACTGGTCAAACGCGTTTTCCTTTACCACGCTCACATATTGATTCGAAAAATTATGAAATTTGAAACCTAGCAATAATTTGACATCACGGATCCAACAAAAGTGGTTTCGTCGAAATCCGAGGTCGTTTGCAAAATTCCCATTTTTAAGGGCCTGAATTCCATAGCGACTATTCAGAATTTTCAACTGGACATATCTTTTGATCCCCGCTATGAAATTTCGATTTTTCGGGTTCGTTGGAAAGATATTCTAAATTAGATCCTATTATTTTTGGTTTCACTAAAATCTGGTTTATTTTGCACCCGGTACATTCAATTGAAGTTTGAAATCGAATTATCGAACTACCGCGCCATTTTCAATTCTATTTTATAAATATAAATAAATATTTATATTCTAACGACGACGTATATAATATATACGTTCGAATTATATTCAAAATAAATTTCTCATCGATATTATTTAAAATAATTCATTTTAAATATTCAAAATTCGCTAGAATTGCCAAAAATAAAAATTTTAAACTGGTTCAGAATTTCCGGGTTATTACACTTTTGTTGAAAAGCAGAGTCTTGTGGTTAATGGTCAAAGAATGACTTTAATTAGCGTAGCTTTGTGTAGCGTTAATTCACGACTTCACTCCTCGGTATGAACCAAAAACGGGATGAGGACTTCAGGGAAATGGACATATGTTAGTTTCTGGCTACGAGTAACGTCATGGTATGGAGCTCAGACATTTAACTCATATGGATGTTGGAAAAAAATTATGATGGAAAGCGAGGTACCTCGGATATGATTTGAGTCCGGCTCTTTATTGGTCAACTGAAATGACCATTTTGGAGGTTCGTTAGAACCGGCTAACATATAGTTTACAGTATTGCCGATCATCGACGGATTACCGGCCCTGTCGCTAACCTAGGGCTAGCCAGCGTCCGAGTCTTGAAGCATTGATAGTGTATCTCGAAATCGGAAGGAATATCGCTTGCCTTGGTTCATAGATGGAATCCCAATTTCCAATATGTGATTTTACGGTTTTAGTTTTAGACTTATATGGCGATGTAATATAACGGTACCTACGCCGCCTATGATTGATACATTTGTATTTGAAGTTGATTACTTCACTTATAGTAATAATAAAAGATGAAATTTTGCATATCAAGCATATTTGGCAATTATAAGGTAAAACTCTATACTCGACTGCGTTCAATTTGTGATGGGACTTGATTCTTATAATAGCTTCATTTTTCTATGTAACATTGCGCTGTTTGTTTTACGCACTGGTATTCTTGGGGGAAAACTCGTTACGTGTCATACGGTGTGGTCCCTTAATCTACCTAACTTTAAAATCAAGTTAATAATTGTTTTAGTTCTCACACCAGTCCCATGACTGACTTAGAGTTTATTGTTTCTACCTAAATTCTAGGTGCCCATATTTTCCACACGGGCAGTCAGTTGTTTCGGTTTTGCGGATATTTCTTTACACAAGATCCTGGATTTAACGCTGGAACTATATTCGGAAAGCTTTGTACCCCTGTATTTCCTTCAGTTGTGGTTGTAGATGTTTTCCGCTGCGCATTATACTTATGTATTATTTTTCTGCTGCTTTGTAATTTAAAACTCTAATATTTTCCGCTGTATATTATTTATATGAACTCTGATATATTCATGTACTCTGATGTAATTGTTGCAATAGAAGTGAAATATTCTATTGTTTGTGTTCGGATGCGTCGTGTTCTAAAAGCAATCCAGGCTCCTCCGTCCCTTCGAGATCAGGGATTTCGGGTCATTTTAGTTCCCATGTAATCCGAATATCCATAGTTGATATAGCCACATCATGCCATCAGCTCATGGATTTACCTTGAAGTGATCTAGAAGTAAGTTTCTCTTCATAGTATCATCTAATCTAAGATCATTGAAGAAGAAATTACAAGTATCTAACCACCTCTGAACCTCTATAGTAGATTCAATCCCAAAGAATGGTTTTCCTTCAAGAGAAGAATAATCCCTATTCAACTTAGTAAAATCTTTTCGAAACGCTTGCACAAGAGTACTATCATCTTCTATTAGTGCTTCATGAGTCATTTGGTTCCTTATTTTCCAGAGATGCTACAAGTTCTTCAAACATTGTCTGGTAATTGGGTGTATCAATCCCCAATCCACCTCCTTCTACCACCTCTGAAGCAGAATTATTCTTAGAGGTATTTCTCATACTTTAATTCATGCTTTATCTATAATAAGAATGGTCAGCTTCCAAATAACAAAAGCCAGAATAGTATATAACTTCTTACCAAAATACTATATATATTGTCATATAGTTTAAACTATAATATTTATAAATACGTTCAAGCTAACGTATTCTTTCTAAAACTTTGATAAAACAAATAACCAAAGCTCTGATACCAAATGCGACTACTGCTCCATATCATCTGCACTTGTAAAAGAAAATGTGTGCTTTATAAGTGCAAGGTTGGTATGAAAGGAATATCAGGAGAATAAATCAAAATAAATCTATTGTATATCTTACACTGCATTCGATAGAAATATAATACGAACATATACAACAAAATAATACTAAGAATGTCAAGGTGAAAACCCAATCACCATAAAATCTCATGGTTAGGTACACTAAGAAGAAATGTCCAGTACATAATATTCCTACTATAGTCCACTCATGGACAATAGGAAAAATATATTAATTGGCTAAGCTCTCCTTACTCGCCACCAAGATAGCTTCAGCGTTATCTAGACTAGTTGTGAGTACCTAAGATAATGAGAAACATAAAACCTTAAGTCAGACAACAGTCTGATGTAAGCGATGTATGGTATTAATAGTTACATTGAAAAATACGTAATTATATAGATTTAAGCCTCATACCTAATCGTCTTTATGCCAAAAGTTTTAGCATATGATAACAAAGTAAAATATCCTACTCAAGTAAACAAATAACAGAGGATACTGATTAGGATAAAAGAATCTCCTCAGCCAAGAATCACGACACCATTCCCCACCCTCTTCCACATAATCGTATAGGTGATGGACCATATAAAGAATAAGTATAAGAGCATTTATAACAATCATAGAATCCATCAAACAAGTCCTAACCATCACTCTCTAAGGCTTAGAATACATTGATAATTGATATTGCCATCCTCACTTATGTCGAAAGGCAATGGAAAACCTTTTTTCTAGCCAAAATTTTGTGTCGCCACTTACATGCTTCCCCCACTAGCACTAGACCCCCTTTATCCAGCGAATACAATAGTCGCTTCTAGTCTTAATAGATGCCTTCGTAATACCCCTGCTTTGAGTTAACTATAACATTTCGAGCTATCAGTTATTCCTTGGCACTCCCTGGTGATAATACACCTCCTTTCACGAGCGCACTCCCATAAATCAATCCATTACTCTGCAGTCTTTGTTCCATTCCGAGCTGCTTATCGCATTCTTTTGATTCCACTCGCCATTGCGCAAACCTGATCATTGCCACCAATACATCCTAAAGAATTCCTTGTTTGATTCCTTTGGTTACACTTCCCAATACTTGCTTCACATCAACCTTTGCTTCCGTTTGAAGTCTTTCTTTTTCAAATATTCATGATCCTTTGCCTTCGAAGTCACTTTGCTTTGAAGAAATACATCAATGTTTAAATACACATTCCGAGGTTTCAAAGTACTCTATTTCAAGCTTTGGAGTACTTGTTTTCTAATAATCCCCTTTGAAACTTGAAACTCCTTGCTTCAAAGGCACACTATTTCAAAACATCTTGTTTCGCCCTTTAAAACACTTCTCTTTAGCTTCGAGTCCTTCCAACATGTTGTGCTTTGAGTATTGCTTCAAAGTTTCACCGCTTATATCCTCCGCCTAAAGTTAGATACTTAAAATAGACACACGGCCCCCTAAGTCATTTTGAATTGTTTATTTCTTCGATTGCTTGACCTTGAGCCTTCTGATGTGCTTCAAGCTCACTTGGCTTCGAACCACCGGGTCGATTCAAAACCCTTCTTTTTAAGTTTCGAGCTAAGAAGCAAATCAATTACTGGGATACCTGCTTCAAATAATACAATGTACTTCTGCTTTCTCTGATTCAGAGCCTTTATTTCACTTGAAATGAATCCCCTATGGCATGAACCATTGTATGTATCTAAAGCTGAAGGATTTGAGCCTATACATCTATTTAGTTTCCCATGCGAACTGAATCTGGAGGCCTGAATCTTCTCCAGTTCCAATTCTCCCAATTATGATAACCACCAATCGCCTCCAATCATCTTTCCAATTAATAAAACATTCACTAACACACAAGATCAAGCATAACTAGCTATTCACTCCATTCAAACAATGATTTAAGCATAACATTCAATATCACTCAAACATAGATCGGCCAAACAGAATCATAGATCTAACGTCAAAAAGGAGTAGTTATTCATAGAACACATTGGATCTAATATATTTATCATCATTTAGTTAATCTGATTATTACATCTGTAAAACTATCAAATCTAATCAAGTTTAAAGTGAATTTAAATTTTAAATAATGAAATCGATAGTCTAAAACATGGTCCAATTTGAAACTTATGAGAGATCTTTATCACTCAATAAATCATCCAAAATAATGAAATTGATTAGAGACCTAATATGTATAGACAACAAACGGTTAAATCCGTGATCTACATCACTTTATGTAAAATTACTCTCCAATAAACAAATAGAGATGATTTGATGACAAGTTGTGTATAAATTTGTGAATTTAGGGGAAGATTAAAGTAGAATTAGGTTTACGGATAATAACAGAATGAAAGGGAAACTGAAAATGAATTCCTTCAGCCCCTATTTATAACTAAAAATGACTAAACTAATGGGCTTGCCACTTTCAGCCCATTAGCATTATTCTAAATTAGGCCAGCCACCTTTTAAAACTTAAAGATGTCATTTCTCTCAAACTTTTGATATGTTTTATTATTGTGACCATCATCTGGATAGGAAACCACCATCGAAAGCAATAAGACAACAACTAACTCTGCTCCTATCGAAAGTTATTGACGAAACGAGACTTTCTATGGGTACAATTGCCATAACGTAACTAGAAAAAAAATCATACCATATGTAAAACATTCAAAAGAAGTATATCCCAAAATATTCGAATGATATAACTACATATGAATTAAATAGAACGGTTTTATGATCCTCGAATGCATAAAATCCGGGTTATTACATTATTTGTGATAGTTCTATGATATCATCTTGCAATATTTTGTCCATATTAACTTTCAATTGCTTTGTGATTTCAACTTGCAATGTTCTTAACCATATCTACTTCCAGTATTTTTAATATGTCAGCTTGAGATAGCCTTAACCATACCAACTTTTAGAAGCCTAGTTTCTTCAATTTGCGATGGCTCATTAATATCAACTTGTGATGACTTTGACATTGTTAACTTTTAATGGTTTCACATTGTGTTTTTCTTTGAAAACTCTGAGCGTAACGAGTTTGACTTCATAAGCATGGATAAGATCATTAACGAACGAGGATAATAAAGGCAGTGGTCTTAAGGTTCAAGGCACCTTACAACAAGGAAGGTTAATGATGAAACATTAGATATATTGATGACTAGGGTTTTAAAGCAAGAAGAAAATGATTTATAATATGAACCCGATTTTTATAATAATTTACATTTCAACCTCGAATTTTCGGACACAGATAACTTTTACATTTGAACATTATTTTACTGATAACTTGCATTATTGAGATCGGATTAAGTTTTATATACACGGATGTTATGACTGCAAATTCTACAATTAGTTCTGACACTGCAAATTAAACATTATAACATCAAAATTATTGTTATTGTTTGCATATCAACATCATTAATCAAAATGAATATTTTAAAACATTATCATTTGCATTCAAATACTTGATATTTGAATGAAGACGAATCAGTCATTTTAATTTATAAAATTAATTTATTAAATTTCAAAATTGAATGTGTACCATTTGAATTTATAGTAAAAATATGTTTTCTTCGGCAAGGCATATTAAAAATATGTTGTTAATCATTATCATTCAAGTATTAATTATTCGATACTCAAACACATATACATACATACATAAATATATAAACTAAATATAAAATCACTTTATATTAAAATTTAACAATTTGAAATTATGATCTGGTTTGGTAATAAGTTGTCTTATATATTTTTTTTTTGAAGTTTTAGTTACTTCTATTCGATATTTTTTTAGTGATCAAATAAGGTTGATTATATCATTAACTATTCTTTTGGTGTGAGGAACTTATCATCATGAATACACTTAATTTTGCCGCTTTCATTATTGTTGTTGAATTGGTAGTAGGGCTTGCTTCTATTGGACCTTGAGTTGGTCAAGATACTACTGCATTCCAAGTAATAGAAGTTATTGCGAGACAACCAGAAGCAGAAAGAAAAAAGAGGCACCTTATTGCTTATTCTAGCTTTTATGGAAGCTTTAACCATTTATGGGCTCGTTGTGGCATTAGCACTTTTATTTGCAAATCCTTTTGTTTAATTTCATCTTAGAAAGAAAATGTAAAAAATTATGTTACACACTTTTTCTTGTTTTATTAATTCATTATGGTTTGCTACTATGAATTATATCACTACTTCATTCCTCTAGTCTAAAATTTTAAATGGATACTAACATAAAATCAAATTAACATTATTTATACAGTCATAGAGATAAAATAACACAATTGAATATTCTAATAAAATCCATCTAATAAATAAATTAAATATGATTTATTGCTAGAAAGTTATCCATACTACAACTTTGAAAGATTAAACGTACGATGAATTCAAATGATTTACTTTGTAAATTTACCTCTTTTAAGCTGACATTTATTGCATCTGACCCAACAATCACAAGATCATCGCTCTATCCAAGCGAGGTTATCTTATGAACCTCACTCGGAATAGGAGTGCTACCTCATAAATCATTGCTCGATCTAATTGTCTTAGCAGACGATACTTATTTCTTCAAATTAACAATGTGACAAAGTACAACACAAGGTTAAATTTGTCATAATTATCATTTAAATTCGGTCAGGTGTCAAAAAGAAAAAAAATGGAGGTGGAAGTAGAACCAACATATCTCAAAATATTGTCAATAACCATACATTATTATCAACTAATGCCTTAACACTAAGGGTGAGTAATATTAACTTAAATCAAATTAACCGACCAAACAAATTCATTTCAATTAGTCTGGTTTTGTTTTGAAACTAGATTGATTTATAATTGGTCCGTAAGAAAATGTATTTTGGTTATCAATTTAGCAAAAGTTAACCGATCTTTTACGAAATGTGATTTTTTTAATGTTAATAATTTTAGATTAGTTTAACGACCTAAATAAATTTTGTTTACCATGTTTGTGTCGAAATTACTATTAGAAAACATAAGAGTACTAAGTAAAAATATTTAAACCAGTATATGGTTCATTTAAAATTTATTATATTATATGAATGCTTAATGTTCCTCTAAAACCTTTCAGTTCCATTTCTATCAAAAAACAATACGCTGACATGTGTCAAGAGAAATGGACCTATGGTGAAAAAGTGAATTTAAACATGCGCTCTTCCGGTTTTCTGCAATAATATGTCTTTTATCTACTGTAGACACTCATAATAAGAAAAATCCTCGCTTAATTTTAAGAAGTTATAACCCCTAAACTCCTTTTTTTTTCTTCTTAAAATTGCTCCATTCAATTATAAATTCAAAAATTAATACTCAAATGTTTTCATTTTTTATATTTTCATCGTCTAAAAATTCAAATTGTTGTCAAGCACATGTACATATTATGATGTATCTATTCTGTTATATATAAAGTAAATATGTGACTGTTCGCATCCTCGCTCCTGATTCACGCTCATTCAGTATGCTCTTCTTTCCATAATTTAAGGGAGAAAATGCATACAACACCTTTAATTTATTTACTATTTCAAACTCAAAAATAAATTTCAGTTATAGATATATTAATTATTGTAACAATGTGGATTTTCATTTTCTATTTCGCCCACTCAAAAATATCTTACTCTTTCATTTTTCGATCATCACTTTCCAATCTTACTTTCATTTATTTAACTTCCATTTCTAATTTCTTCATCTCATTAGCATCCTCCATCTTTGTTTCTCCCTTTTCTTTCATTTCCTCCTATTCTACTTACAAAAACTATTTTTCCTTTGAATCCAAATGAAAAGTCCATTACTTTCATTGATTGAGATTCTTCTAGTTATGGTTTTTCCTATAGAATTTCCTCTTTCGTCATTCAATGAATCCATCATGGTTTGCTGTGATCTATGTCAATTTAGCTTAAAAGTATTAGTTATACTTTTTATGAAAATTACTATATAATAAAAGATCATTTAGCTACCAATAAGTTATCAATTTCATAGAATCGTGATCAAAGCAATCAAATTGAAAGGAATGGTTTTATCTAAAAGTTAATATGGTTTCTTTTCTTTGGTCACTGAAAAATTTAAA
The DNA here is from genome assembly GCA_030737875.1 of Allium sativum. Classification (NCBI taxonomy): domain Eukaryota; kingdom Viridiplantae; phylum Streptophyta; class Magnoliopsida; order Asparagales; family Amaryllidaceae; genus Allium; species Allium sativum. The sequence continues at coordinate 207,819,077 of CM060918.1, forward strand.
TAAAGAAATAGGAGAAGTTTTAATTTATTTTGGAATTCCTAACAATGTTATGTCAATCTTCACTAATTTTTATTTGTTACATTTTGTATCTATTTGGTTGTTGTAATATCTATGACACTTACGTGCATATCAAATCAATTTTTTACTACTATGTTGGTAATGAACCGACCAATTTATAATCTTGAATATTGACAAATACTAATTATACTAATCAAGCACCAAAAATTACCGGATCGTTTATAGAAAGAAGTTAGAGGGTGAGAAGTAGAATGAAAGAAATGTTATAGCAGAAGAAAACGAAGAACATAAATCTCATGGCAGAACGAATAAAATAATTATATAACATAACTTTGAAATGCAAATTTGTAATTGGATATACATACCATCATCAGAGTATAACACATATAACATAGGGGAAAGAAATAGTCGCTATCTAATGTTGAATGCTTCTTCCCCAAACTTCTTCAAATGTATCTGAAAAACTCCGACTGCTTGATTTCCCGTACAAATTTGGGCACCCAAGAGTTTAGGGAAAAACAAAACAAAGTATACTCTGGGTCGGTCATGTGACTTGTAACGACCCAGATTTTTAACCGTTTAATTTAATATTTAAAATTTTATTTTAAATGTTGATTTGGATTTAAATGGTTTGAATTTAATAATTTTGAATATCGATTTAACTTTGAACTTAACCTGAAGTTATTTATTTTGACAGCATATTAGGTTATATTTGAATTAGAACCTCGGAATTTTTTCCCAATGTATTTTAGGATAATGATTAAAGACTAAAAATGTAGTTGCAGTGTTTTAATTGGAGTCGGTTACAACGAGCTATTTCATTATAAATTAAGGGTTGCTTCAGAATGTTATTTTCTAAAAATAAATAAATAAAATCTATATCTACCTCAGTACATGTGAAAAGCCATGAACAAATAAAACCTATGCTGATCTAAATCGAATCTCTGCACAAAGAAGAAAAGATGAAATAAAGTCCTGCAATCCACTTTAAACCTGAAACAAATCTATATTGTGCTATCGCCAAACGAATTACATTACATTAAAATATATAAATATCATTAGTCTCTGTCAACCGCAAAGTCAAAAATAAAGGTCGACAGCCGTTTTCCGGAAATTCGGCTAACTGTCACATTCTTATTAATTAAAAAGATAAAATACATATTCCAGGAACATTCGTAACTGTACATACCTCTTCAAATCTTAGTAAGATTGTTCAAACTTCAGCTAAACAAATCTTTAACATATCAACGTATCTTTAGAATAGGAAATTTGGAAAAGAAAACATGGTACTGATTCAATACTACAATCAATATTTTTGACTGCGAGCTACCTTAGAACATATTATATAGCCTGATCGTACTGAAAGGGAAAAATCCTTTGTCATTTTCACCTGTGAAGATAAAACATCCTGTACGCAATGCAAAACGTTGAGAAATGTGTACACAAATCACTGTCTGCCAACATGGTCTGCTACCCATTTTTCTGAACCACAAGGAGACAAATCCATGTGAAATATTCAGTTTCTTTCTTTATATAAATTAAACAACTAGTATAATATAATGCCATATTTCGTTCTCCTCAAATCAAACATTCTATCCCTTTTGAAAATACACAGCAAGACATCATGCATGCCAAAAATCAAGTACCCCTGTTTTCATTCAGCTTCTATTTTCATTTCAGCAAATATTCATGCCATCTATATATAAAACATTTCAGCCGACCAAGTCTACGCTGTAAATATCTGGTGATGGACGTGGTTTCTATCTTCCTGTGCTACCTCTATAAATAGGCGCGTTGTGCCTCGTCCATTCTCCACCACAAAAATCGAAAGCTTCACCTCTTCTGTTATATAATCAGTGCACTTCCTCCAAACATAATAATCAAACTCAGACAAAAACTAAAACCCACAGTGAGCTGCTTCAATTTTTCTCCCATTTAGCATATGGATCGGAGAAGAAGCACTACTGTGCGCGGGTTCATGGGTGAACTTTGCATGAGGCATTTTCTTTTTCCCCGGTGCCTTCTAGTTCTTAGATACAAAGTGGTTAAGCTGCCGAACAAAGGGGAAGCAGCGTACGGAAGGTTGTTGCGGCAGGCGAGGGATTTGTGAGTGGTACTGTGTCGATACTAGAAAATGTAGGGGGTGGCATAAGGTGAAGGGTACTGTAGCCTACTATAAATTTTGGTTTTAAGCACGGGCTACGCACACTGGTTCGAGGCATAGAAGGTGTTGCATGGCAGCAGACTTATGTGGGTGGGGATGGAAGGAGTGTTGAGGTTGATGTCATGCATTGCAGTAAAGAAGGAGGCAGATTGCACATGGTGAAGTTCGAAAGTGAGGACCGAAAGTTTTGCAGTGAAGACTAGCATGAAAAGAAGAAGAAAGTGATTGGTTTTAATAGCCGGCTTGGGGAGGAAGGGGGGACTGTAGTCTATAAGCTTCCATGGGCGTAGTAGTGCATGTATGCTTGTATATTAAGGGAGGTGATCACGTGTCAAAAAGGTGCAGGCGTAGGACAGTATTTGTGTGAAAGAAGAACATGGCGGTTTCCACAGTAGCATGCGAAAGTGGGATCGATGCTGGTGATGTTGGTAAGATGTTTTCTCATAGGTTGAGGGGATATGCGTGTGTAGTATGAATCGGTAAGGGGAATGTAACAACCCGGATTTTCAAAACTAATTTAAATATTTTATTTTAGCTATTTTAATGGTTTTTGAATATTTAAATAATTTATTTTAAATAATAACGACTAAAAATTTATTTAAATCGAAGTTAAGTTAGAACATATAAATTTATTTTAATTATATAACGAGCCTGAAATGGCGCGATAGTTTGAAAATTCGATTTTAAATTTCAATTGAATGTACATGATTCAACATAAATCGGATTTCAGTAAAACAAAAAATATTTGAATACGTTTAATTATATCTTTCCAACGAATGTAAGAAACTGAGATTTCATAATATAAATTGAAAGTTATGTCCAGTTTAAAATTCAAAATAGTCGCTATGGAATTTATATATATTTTAATATAATATATAACCCTTAAAAATAGCCATTTTGCAAATGACCTCCGTTTTCGACCAAACCACTTTTGTTGGACCTGGAATGTCAAATTATTGTTAGGTTTCAATTTTCATAATTTTTGGAATTAATATGCATGCACAGTAAATATAAATGTGTTTTGTCAAATTAAGTTGAACTGGATCGACCAGAAAATGACCATTTTTCAAATGGTATCCAAATTCGATGAAATTAGTTTTGCTTGGATTGTATCGTCAAAACATAGCCAGATTTATTTTTTTGGAATTTTTGGAGTCAGTATGTGGCCCCAGTAAATTAAAATGTACGTTCAAATTCAATAGTCGAATTGCTCGCGAAACATATCCCATTGTGTTCGGAATGGGGGTATTTGGTTAGGGACGATAGTCATTGGGTTTTGTTTGGGGTTCGGAGCATTGAACGAGTAATAAATGAATAAAATAATATTAAATAAATATTATAAATAAACCTCCCTTTTCTCCCAAAACCCTAGCCACCACTTATAACGGATGGACGAAATCATTCAAAACAATCCTCTTTAATTTCTTTTAATTTACAGCGAGTTAGGAGATGAATTCAAAGCGAAAAACAAAGAGCTTCGCGAGATCTTTCAAGGGGTTTGTGTTTGATCGGGAATGGCATCACGAGCTGCTCAGATTTCGAGCTGAAAGAGTTCGCCGTCGAGCGACTTTTCAGGGTGGAGGGTGCCATCGAGCTCGACAGCAAGGCTAGCGAAGGGGGCTCTCGTGAAGGGCGAAACGGTGGTCAGGGTTGATCGGAGTTCACGTGGCCGAGGTGATGCATGGAGGTGGGTTTCTGTTTTGAGCAAGGGCGGTTTTTCTTCCTGAAGGAGAACGACGGGTTGGAGGGTTAAGAGGAAGAGGACTTAAACAGTGTAATTAATTTTATTTATTTATTTGTTTAATTTATGTTTGTAATTAAGTTTATAACTATCATATCTCGTTCAAATCAAAATGGAATTCAATGATTTCAGGTTTGTTGGGACCGTAAATTCGAGATCTACGCAATGAAATTGATTAGGATAGAAAGAAGCAAGCCCGAATTTTTGATTAAATTAAACGATCATATTAATTTAGTTAAACATCGCAAATAAAAGAATATTGGAATGGATTCTAATGTAAGAACTCCTTCTCAGTCAAATTTATTTACAGTTAAATATATACTAGGTTGCAGACGGGGCTTAGAAGCCCCGACACTATTTATTTGTACAAAACAAAATTGTTTGTTTGGATTGTATTGGGAAAATTGACTGTATTATGGTTATGAGTTGTCTTATGGTTTTGTGATTGATTGGATTGATTGTGTATGGCACGAGCCAGTATTAGGAGAGGGGTAATGCTAGACATTACTCCGTTTTTAATATCGCGCCATTATAATGCCGAAATTTTCTGAAATAAATATTTATTCATTAAAAATGTAATTTTTAATGTTTACATGAACTGTATAAATTATTCATGTGTCGAATAAAATGTTTCAATAATAAAAATATCATTTTTATTGAATGTATGAACTATTAAAAATATTCATATGTTAAAATAAATATTTTACCATTAAAAATATAATTTTTAACATATATATGAACGACGTAAAATTCTACTGAAATGAAAATAAATATTCATTTACAAATCAGACATTTTTTTCATGTACATCCATTTAACGGACATTGATTGGGGTGATAAATTTTACACATCGCTCAACTGCACAAATAATATTTGGTGTTTGTTGATTGAAACCCCACACGGGTATTGGGATGATATTTGGCATACACTAATCCCAATTGTTTAGTTGTATGTCAATCGATTGGATGACAGACTGCTATAAGCGTTAATTATTTATATTTAATGCTTATACGGTTCTGTAATGCACCTTGGATGATGGAGGATTGGTTATTATTGTTATTATATACATGTGTTGTATAGAATCCATATAAATAACATTATATGGTGATTGGTTGGGTCTGATTCCAATTCAAGAATAACGAATATTTTAAATAGAGAATATTTTAAAACAACGAATATTTAAAAAAAAAATCAGTAAAGGATTAAAAAGTGAATTTGTTGTTCGATTTTGGATGGACATGAGAATATTGAAATGTGTGAAGCTTGTTGATTAAATATGCGGCATTTTGACGCGAACGATATTTATATCGAGTTTATTCATTTTTATAATGAATATCAAAAAGGAAATTATTTCAAAATCAGATATTTTGAAATTATTATCATTTAAATATTATAATGATAAGGAGTATTCGGTTTCGATTTAAAATTGAAATGAAAGTGGGATTCGTTTTAAAACGAATTTATAAACGATTTATAAAATACGTTTTAAATGGAAATCGACGAAATATATATAAAATATATATACTTAATGGCCTGAATAGAACGCGTCGCGCCGCGACCGTTCACGAATTTCGACCATTGAATTCGAATTGATGTTACGCGAGATCCGACTGTCTAATTGTAACGACCCAGATTTTTGAACAGTTTATTTTAAATATTTAGTATGGTTTTAAATATTGAATTCATAATATAAATGAATTTTATATTGAATCTGTCAATTTAATTATCGATATATGATTTAATATCGATTATATTTAATTATCGTAATAATAATCAATATACAATCTAATTTGAATATATTGAATAGTTGTTATACGAAAACGTAATATAATTGAATTCAGAATTTAATACTGAATCGAAACACTTCGGTCAATTAATATAAATTCTAGGTTGAATTAAAACGATAATAATTTATTATCGATGGAATTAAATGTTGAAATCTATTTATATTTTTATCGAATTTAAATTAAAGGGTTAGTTTAAAATTGTTCTCTTCTATACAGTTGAACTTAATTTCAGAGCTCGTCCCGTTAAGTTCAGGGTAACGAATAACGCTGAGAATGCCGTTCGATGCGATAAAAAAAGCGGTTCAAAATGTTAAGTATGGACCAAAAGATATTTTAGAGTGTTTTATTTTATAAAAATCATTTCAAAGTTTAAATCAAATGTTCCTCAGTCGACCTATCCTTCACGCAGACCTCCACCTTCCCAGCGCAGACCTATAATGTTTTTCTCGAGCCACAAATTCTGCTTCCCAGCTTCGTTGCAAAGTAAAGCACAATTTTAATGTCGAGTACGAATTGTCTCCTTCCCACTATTATATATATCGTAGCTTTCCTTTGGCCATTCACATTCCTCAGCAAAAGCAAAATCGAGAAACCCGTAGCCTATACCTCTGAAATCGATTTCAAAATCCTAGAATAAAATCGATTTTTGAATTCATCTTCGCGATTGGAAATCCGAGCCCTTGAAGACTCGACGCTCATAAAAATAGGAGGGATGCAGATTTCGAGTTCTGCTGTAGCTCGACATCACGGGCAAGACGATTCGAGGTTAGGGTTCAGGTGATTTGGACTCGCGATGGTGATCGTCGGGGATGACAGTAGATTACGAAGCGCGTCTAGGGTTCGGTGCTGTAGTTCGATCTGACGTAGGGACTGCGACTTTGTGAAGGAGATGAGGTCGATATCTGAATACAAGGATGGTGCGATGTGGTGTTCGACAGTGGACGCGAGGATGTTTTGGTGGTGTGACGACCGCTGGGCTGTTGATTGTAGATGACAACAAAGTATTGGTGAGTGAAGGCGAAGTGTTCGATTTAATGCCAAAGGGAAAAGGTCAGCAATTTAGGGGTTTTTCTCAGCAAAATCGTTCAATGATTTTCGAGTAGCTTCATGGCTAGAATAGCAGTAAGGTATGCGTTGATTCGGAATTTTTAAATATGTAGAAAAATTTATTTATTTAGTGGATAGTTGATTTAAAATATACAAATTATGGAAATTAATTTGCTCAAGTTAAAAAGAAAACAAGTTTAGTTGATAAATTAAAATATATAATCGTAGGTACCAAAAAGATTTATTCGAATAGATTCGAAGCTGTGACAGGATATCCAACAAATAAATCAGGTGAGTAAATCTCACTCACCTTTACAATTATTTTTATTTCATTAAAAATAATTGTTTTGTTGCTTGTGTGAATGCTTTCTGCTTGCTTTATATATATTAGTTATTTAGGCTATTATATATATATATTGGGTTGATTGGTTGGTTGGATTCCCGCAGTCTCATTAGCGGATGCCCGCAGTTTCATAGCGGATGATTACCCTATACGCCCCACGCTATGATTAGTGGATGACCTTCTATACCGCGATATTCTGCCACGAAGCAGAATGGGTATTATTTATGTGCTAACATCTGTGGATGCAGGAAAACAGGTTGGAGGAATCCAACTGGATTCCTCAAAAATATATTATCTGTTTGTTTATTTGTTTGCATATATATTGTGTTAGAAAAAATAAATAATTCGTTGCTTTGTGTGTTTAAATATCACTGGGCTTAAGTAATGATATTTAAAACTATCGTGAAAGGATATTTGAGATTTAAAAAGGGAAAATTCTATTTTCAAATAGAATTTGAATTTTAAATGGAAATATAAAACTTGTTTTTTTGAAAAATAAAACAAGTAGTTTCTTTTTAAGCGAGGTTTATAAATAGTTCTTTTATAACGAAGTTATAAAATGAAGAGAAAAGGATTATCGTTTGATAATTCAGAAATAGAAATACAAGTGTGAAATTTGAATGAGAAATCTATCGTCAAAAGAAAAATAGAAATATCGATTTCAAAAGGAATGGAAGTCGAGACTTGGTTAAAGAAATTGGATATAAGAGTTCAAATAGAAAATAGCATTTGAAATATAAAATTTCAAAGAAGAATTAAACAGAATTTGAAATATAGAATTTCAAAGAAGAATTTGAATAGAATTTGAAATATAGAATTTCAAAGAAGAATTCAAATGTGAGATTTGAATAGAGATTTGAATGGAATTCAAACAATAGAGATTTGAATAGAAATTCAAGTATTAAATTTGAACAGGAATTTGAATAAAGAAATTCGAATAGAGATTTGAATGTAGAATTTCAAAATAGAATTTGAATTAAACTTTGAAAATAGGATTTCAAAGTAGAATTGGAAATAGAATTTCAAATAGGGTTCAAAATAGGAAACCCAAATGGTTTTGAAATGAAATTTGAATTTAAGGGAATTTAAATGGATTTGAGTGAAGTAATTCAAATGGTGAAAAAAAATAAGTTTGAATATTAGAATTCAAATGGGATTGGAGATGAATTTGAATATTAGAATTCAAATGAAAAGGGAAAATGAAATTTGAATATAAGAGATTCAAATTGAATTCAAATAGGATTTGATCTATGGGATTTGAAGATGAAATTCAAATGGAATTTTAAACTATGGAAATTTGAATCTAGAATTTAAAAGGAGTTTGAATATTTGAATTTCAATAGAATTCAAATATAGAAATTGGAATATAGAAGTTCCAAGGGAATTTAAATATAAAGTTTGAATAAGAGAATTCAAATGAATTCAAACATGGAATTTGAATATAGGGAATTCAAATAGAAATTTAAGTATTGAATTTGAATATTAAATAGAAAAGGGATTGAAATTTGAATATGGAATTCAAAGTGAGATTGGAATTTGAATCAAAGAATTCAAATTGAGTTAAATAGAGTTGAATTTATTTTAAAGAAGTTTAAAAGTTTTTATATATATAAATATAATTAAAACGAACTCGCCGCAGCGCTGCAGTTCGTAAATTAGCGATTCGAACTTCAATCGAGTATACAGGACTCAATTGAAGTCGAAATTCTTTGAAACAAGAAACGTCAGGACCGATTTGATAATAGTTTTCTAATGGAAGAGAAAAATCTGGATTTCGTCATATAGATTTTGAGTTATGTCAAAATCAAATTTTCAGAAAAGCAGCGCCCGAATCGTTTTAAAACCCTAATGGTTTATTTAATATTATAAAAGGTTTTTAAGCGATAAAATCCGAATTTCTATTTAGAAAATTTCAGAGTTGAGTTGTAAAATATATGCGAATTCAAGTTGTGTAAATGAATATGATTTTTGAAACAGAAACCAGATTTTGATTTATCGAATAGAATTAACTAAATTGAATAGAAATTAGTTAATGAGTTTTCGAAGGGGTTTTGGGGTTTTGAATAAGTAAATTCGATGTGAAAATTTATATTCGAAATCAAAAAGGAAACTAGAATTGAAATTGAAACGAAATTTGGTTATGAGCAAGTTAAATATTTTATTTGAACGTGTTATGTTCAAACAAAGAAGTGAAATAGGCAAAAGGGCTAATTAAAGAATAATTAAGCGAAACCGAATTCAAACGATTCAAATTTGAATTCAAACGAATGGATTGAGTTGAATTGAATTGAAAACAGGTGAACATGTGTAAGCAGGTTTGTTATGAAGCATATGAAGATTTAAATTTATGTGCTCGACAAAAAGGTACATGTTTAAATTCATATATGGGTTTTATGCGCCGTATCGGCAAGCCGCTTGGCTTTTTCTTTTTCTTTTTAATTGAGGAAGATACCGGGAAGCTATTTGAAATTTCCCGATGCTCCCGATACAGGGGAGGTTATGGCGAAATTTTCCGGGAATTTAAGGAGTTAGAATATTTTTAAGAAATTTGACAATTAGAAATCTATATATCGATATATATAGAATTCGATAAGGAAACGAAATCAAAAATAGCGTAAAGGGCCAATATGGTTATTGAAAATATTTGGTTAACCAATATTGATAGAGAAAATGGAAAAGAGATTTAATTAATGAATATTAATTAAAGGGCCCAGTGATTTGTTTGATATGTTGGATGAACACTTGTTTTTATTCGATAGTTAAATCACAGACTATCGAAGTTTTGACCATCGTTGTCAATATGGAGAGACCAGTTGGATTATTATCCGAAGAACCACTCCGTATCGGCATAAACGTTGCGAACCAAGTATGCTGAATATATTGAAGACGGAGTAGAGTGCAAGGGCTTTTCTATTTATAGAAATAGTGCCTTCGGTTTCGTTCAGTCCTAGAACGAACGTAAATGGACGAATGTCTGACAGAGTATTTCCAATGATCAAATGGGTTGGTCTGTATGAATATATATGGTTGCAACGGATTTATCCCTTAGCATAATATCCAGAATATTTGTGCAAACTCAACTAGTGATTAACGGATCTGACGATGTGGCACTCAAAGTGATCGTGTTATCAATGAATGGTAAGTATGCGTAGCCTCAGGCCTCAACAACCGGGAAAGGACAAAAATCGGGCAGGCAGCATGGCTATGTGGGTCGCACCCATTAGGGTGTATAATCACCTATCTAGAGAAATTCCTTTTGTTTCTAAATCTATCGATTCTGCCCATTCGGGAAACGGTGGTTTGAGTCCAACCGTTGGTGATGTACATTCGATACACTCAAGCGAAATGAGTGGTCGGTCATGTGTGGGCCGGGTTGCAAGATGTTCTTGTTGAACCCAGGTGTATTCGCCTCTAGAGATACATCATCGGAAGGTGGTTCCATACCTTGTCATGTTGGAAATCCAATCTCCAATAAGCGCCATGCGGTTTTTGATTTTATAATATATATGTGTGGAGCGTGAGATGCAAGCGTTCTGCTATTTGGTTATTTACTTGATGTAGACATTATTATAATATCACTGGATTTCCGTATCAAAGTGTTTTGGGTTATAGTAAGGTAAAAACCGTCCGTGTTTATGTGTGGGCTGGTCTTACTATTATCTTTTCTTTTGAAAGGATTTTTAAAGTTAAACAAGTGGTTGGAGTTTACTCACACCAGTCCCATGACTGACCCAGAGTTTGTTTTGTTTGTTTTCCCTAAACTCTTGGGTGCCCAAATTTGTACGGGCAGTCAAGTGTTTCAGGCTTTTACAGATACACTTGGAGGAGCTTGAAGAAGGAGGCTTCAACGTTAGTTATTTAGAGTTACTTCCGCTGAATCAAATGTTATGTGTACTCTGATGATGGTATGTATATATGTACAAAACAGATTTGTATCTCAAAGCTTATGTTATATAATATATTTCATTCGTTCCGCTGTGAGTTTGTGATCTTCGTTTTTCTTCTATTCTAATATTTCTTTCTTTCTATTTCTCATCCTCTAACTTCTTTCTAATAATGAGTCGTATTTCTGTGTTATTTGGGTTGGACGTGTGTTGTATTTAGTCATCTCAGATAGCACGGATTTGCGGGTCGTTTCACTAATTCTCCTAAAACCGGAACTGTTGGGTTCGTATTGAAAAAGTCTTTTCAATGAATATAAGAGATTTAATTTGAATGGTTGGATTTGGAATTGTGTCCAAATCAAATTTGGAAAAGGTCGCCATGGATACAGTTCGGTGGCCGTTATTGGAAACCAACTGTACATGCCTTGATAAAATTATTAAAAATATTAATAATTTATGTAAAATCATAATAAATGATTTAGAAAGAATTGGGATGAAAATTTCCATATTGGAAAATATAAAAATATATTTTTGTCAAGATGAACTAGTTATTAACTAGATTTGAAATCCAATATTTTTTAAATAAATAAATTGGATTTGTAAAGGGTTTTTAATATAAACAGACATTTCCAATCTATAAATTGGAAGGGGTTTGAATAGAAATCTTCTTCGGGAGATTTCAATATTGGTTTCCGTAACTATACGGATATTTCGTAACTATACGGATATTTCGGAGGAATTTGGAATATATATATATATATATATATATATATATATATATATATATCGTTTTCTCCCATACGATATGTGTTGGTTTCAGAATTTGATGTTGAATATAAGACAATATATTTTCTATTCAGAGCCTTATATTTAATATTAAATTGGATTTTTGGTTTGTCGTGAATGGTGCCTTCAATAACATTGTTCTTAAACCCCATGTGAGAAGAATAAATCTATTAATTAAGATTGTTATAATTTCCAGTTACATTTAGTAATTGGAATAAAATGGAATGTGAACTGTGTTTTTAATGACATTCTTTCTTTAACCCGATTAACAATGAAATGTGATTTGGAATACATAAATCTTTTATTAAGATTTAATGGAAAATTTCGAAAGTAAAGTTTTCCAATTTAATATAATAAATTGTAATTGAATGGAATTCGATTTGGCAATAATCAAAGTGAGCTTCTGTAGAGGAAGACTGTTAATATATATATATATATATATATATATATATATATATACGGAATTTAAAAGACTTTGTCATTGTTCCATTTATATTATTAGTCGGATACGAAAATTGATATTGATTATATATTGGTTTGTTTTCCGTGAAGATTCCATGGTTAATGGAATGTGATTTTGGGTTTATCGTGAACTGTGTTTTAAACGACATTAGTTCTTTAACCCAGTTAAAGACAGGATTACATGTCTAACATTGTATTTCGAACCATATTGTTGATCTCTTGTAAATATATATCTGTTTGGTGGTGGAGAATTTATTCTCTTGCTTAACACCCTTCTCTGAGACATACGATCTTAGAGGTTATATATCGGCAGAAATCAATGGTACGGTGTAGATTGTCGATGCGTCATGTTTGATTTCCCAAACTTAAATAATCATTAATAATGATTTTTGGGAATATTAAGACTAAGTGGAGTTTAAATGAATCTTTAATTAGATTGAAACGTGATTGTGATAACTTAAATTATCAAATTTGGGAAATAATCGAGAATGGAGTATCATTAGTTTTGCTCCAATCTTTAATTAGATTTGAACGTGAAGTGGTAATTAAATTTACTGATAACACTGTGGTGTTGGATATGGAGTATTACCAGTTTTGCTCCATGGGATGAATAGGTTGGGATTGGGATTAATAAATAAATGATTACTTCGGTAAGGCTCGATAATCCCGACTAGTTGATAAACCTTAATTTGGTTTAGAATTGATATCCAAAGGAAGATTTAAGTATAAAATTAAAAGAATTTATATTTGCTAAAATTAATGGAAACCTTTCCCAAAGGATATGAATATTTGAATAAAAGAATATTCAGAGTTGGAATGAGGCGTATGTTGTGTTTTTATAGCACTTGATTATAAGATACGTGAATTATTCGGAAAGTCCGGGTTTATACCCATTCTGAATAATTGATTCGACGATAAGTCGACGATGAAGACGGTGGTTGAAGATCAGAGTTCCTCACATCGTTTGGATGATAGCTGATGTCTTGATTGGGCTTTACACCCAAGACAAGGTAATAAGTTGTGATCGTCCAGACGCACTTGGAGATCGACCGGATATGCGAGGACCTCCCTCCTATATTGGACATATAGGACGAGGAATACGGTGCCTCCGGTTTCGTTCAGACCCAGAACGGACTTGTAAATGGATGTGTGTCTAACATTGAATATTATTCTGTGTTGATTGATTTCTATTAAATATATATCTGTTTGGTGGCGGATAATTTATTCTCTTGCTTAACACCCTTTTCTGAGACTTATGAGCTTAGAGGTTATATATCATTAGACATCAGTCGCATGACATGAATTGTCAGTGTGGCATGCTGAGATGCAAATGATCAAGGCTTTTGTTGAAAAGCAGAGTCTTGTGGTTGATGATCATCAAAGCACGACTTTAAATAGCATAGCTTCGTTTATAGTGTTAATTCGCTAGCCTTACACCTTGGTATGAGTCAAAAACGGGATAAGGGACCCAAGTAGTGCACGGCGTTTCTTTCTAGCTATGGGTGGTGTCATGGTATGGAGCCTAGACATTTATTTATTTTTACCTATGTGGATGATGGATAGTGAGGCACCTCAGATATATCGGTCACTACGGGGCCGATGGATAGGTCCTATAAGACCGAGAAACATGTGTTCAGGAATAACTAATCCTCAAACGTAAGGGAGGACTGGCCTTGGAGGATACAAGGATTCACTACGGGGGACCCTGAGGCATTTTCTACAGTGTCTCAAAGCCGGCAAGGAGTACATCCCTTGACTCGAGTCATAGATGGAATATAATTTCCAATAAGTGACATTTTGGTTTTAATTGCAGAACTATTATGGCGACATAGTAGGATGGGGTACTATGCCGTCTATGATTGATACATTTATATTTGAAGTTGTTTTGACACTATACACTTATTTTAATATCAAAATGATTTGTTTTAAACATACCAAACATGTTTGGATATTATAAGGTAAAACTCTATCCTTCAGCTTGCATTGCATTGTGTGATGGAACCCGAGTCTTATAATAGCTTCATTTTTCAAAAAGCATTGCGTTGTCTATAAATTGTTTTATGCATTGGTATTCTTGGGAGAAAACCCGTTCCATGTTATACGGCTTGGTCCCTTAATTTACTTTATTTTTAAACTAAAGTTTTAAATAACTGTTCTAGTTCTCGCACTAGTCCCATGACTGATCTGGAGTTTATTATTTTAACTTAAACTCTGGGAGCCATCTTTTTCCACACGGACAGCTAGTAGTTCTGGTTTTGCAGATTTATTTTTGTAGGATCCTGGTTTACAGCTAGAATTATATTCGGAAAGCTTTGTATCCGTGTATTTCTTTCAGTTGTGTTATGTATTATTTTTCCGCTGCTATGTACTGTATTTTAAGCTCTGATATTTTTTCTGATGTATATGATTTATTTGTACTCTAGAATATTCTTGTACTCTGATGTAAATTGTTGTAATAACAATGAAATGTTCTATTGTTTGTGTTCTAGTTTGTTGTGTTCTCAACTCAATCCGGGCTTTCCCGTAAGGGTGAGTCTGGGTCGTTTCAGAGAATGTTGGGAAGAATATATGAGTGCTGTTATCATTGGGTAACATGGCGATGTTAACGAGGCCATGGTAAAATAGGATGCGAGTGTCTTTCGAAAATGAAGTAGGCATTAATTCTCATTACTGTAAAAAATAAAAAAAGGGAAGAGAGAGATCAAAGTTTACGTGCAGGAAAAGATTTCTAAAATGAGAAGTAGTATCTGGGAAGAGTGTAAATGGAGAAGAAGAAGAAGTGTTAAAGTAATGGGCTGGGCTGTCGTTCAAATTAGTTTAAAAGAAAAAAAAGGAAAACTGGGGAAGGATCCAAGACTGCGGAAATAAGGTGGAGAGAAAACGCGTGGGATTTATGTCCGCTGATGACATGTCCATCATGTTTAAAGGAAAAAATTAAGGTTATCAAATCTGGTCTAATTAGTTAATTAATTATATATTAATAATAACCATGAAATTCGATTTGATTATAAAACTTTTAATAGGGATATTTCGTTCATATGTTAATGGAATTCAACGAAACCAGATTCGTTGAAATCATTGAGAAGAGGCCTACATGGTCATGCTGATCTGATAGGAATCAGATGGAACCGGGATTTCATGTAATTTTAAAAAATGTGTTTAAAATTATATGGAAACAATGCCAGTCGTCAATCAAAACAAAGGTGAGTTAATTCTCACACTTTTCTGGATTCTATGATGTGCTAAATTCGCATAGTTATAATTCACAATTAATTGGTTGATTGGATGTCATAATTTGTTTACTGTTTGCTAATGGTTAGATGTGTTAGATTAAATTATTGTTCATATGTTGTTATAAAACTATATTATGATCTATGATGTAGGGAAGAACAGGTCAGAGGGATCCGACATGATTCCTCAAATAAATCGTATATTATTGATTGTTCATATTATTCACATATGAATTGTTATTCAGAATGGTGTTATAACCCGTTTGGATATTGATGGTTAAATGAATGTTAATCGTTGAACTGATCATCAACGATTGTTATGTTCCAAAAACAATACTGATTAAGTTATTGGCAGCAGATGGCCTGATATCCATCGTTTTAAGACGTCGTTTTACCGTTAGGCAAATTGACGGATTTTTATGTTATAAAATATATTTTTATAACTGAAGCGAAGTTTTTGAATTTATTTTATAAAAGTTATTTAAAATAAAAGGTTTATAAATATATTTTTATTTATAATCATGGTTTACAAAGAAATTATTAAGCGTTATATATATACAATGAATTCTTATGTCGTTATTAAGATTTTATAAATAGAAAAGAATAAATTAACTGACGGGTTAGGGAATTGGAATAATTGTTTATTTAAAACAATTAAGTATATCACGGAGTTAATAAAGCTGATAATTAATTTAAAAGGATGGATTGGTATAAATCCATTAACTAATGTTTATAAGTTGACGAAACCAACTGGTTAATGAAGATTAAATTCTAGATTAATTTAATCAAATAGTTATGCGAAAATCATTAAAATTAAACAAATAGTCTAAGTATTAAATTTACCTTTAATTAACTACAGTTTAAAGTTGTTTATTTAATTAGTACAAAGTATTATTTTTTAATATTCTTTCAACTAATGAATTATTAGTTTATGTTTAAGAAAACTACTTTTACTTCAAATTTAATGATAAAGTTATTAAAGTGATTTACTTTTTAAATGGTTTCATTTAAGAAGTAAGCAAGAGTAATGAGATTATAAATGGGATCGATTAAAGGGAATTTAAATAATTCCAAGTTTTGTAAACTAGATTGATAAAAGGTCAGAATCAAACATAATGCTTTTTAAATGAACGTTTACTTAATAATTAGATTAAGTAAGATAATTATAAATAAAGCGAAGATGGTAAATAGCTTTGGGATTTAAATCTAGTCAAGTTATGATAAGGTATAAAAGATGGATTTCACAAAGATTCAATAAATGAATTGTATAACAAATCAAGTTATAAATGAAGTAGTATAAAATGATTCTAATCGAAGGTTAGTAAATAATTTACTTAATTAACGAATTAAGTAAAATAAATTAGAATATAAGGTGGGTTTCAAATGAAAGAAATTGGTTTCTAAAACCATATATAAATTGAATAGTAAATGATAATAGGAATAATATAGTGGATTTTTGAAACTTCTGTTATCTTAAGATAAGAACGTTGTTGATTAAGGTCTGAGAGGTAATTAAAATACCCCAACATGAACGGCTTCACTATTATCGAGGGATGATATTAGTTGGTAGTGGTAAAGAATTTAAGATTAATTTATTACTACTGCAATATTTGCAAGATTTTAAAATAGAATTGAACTATAGGGATTTAAAACAAACAACATATAATTTAACATTATTTGGCCGAGTTTGAAACATAATGGAATATTACGGGTTAAGATACACGTATTCTAGGTAATAAGTAAATAATGAATGTTTTCCAAAGAATTGTATAACAACCTGCAAATTCTGAACCAAGTATAAATTTTTATTTTAGCAATTTTAATGGATTTTTAATATTTAAAATGGTTTATTTTAAATAATAATTACTAAAAAATTATTTTAATCGAAGATTTCCGACTTTTGGTTCAGACCTGTGAGGTTTATGGTCGACCCAAAGGGTGGGGATTTTCGGGTCCTTACATTTGGTATCATAGCTCTAGTTAGCTCAAATCTTTGGGGTACAACACCTTAGAACTGAACAAAAGACTCATCAGAGGTAGGATTAGTAATATCCTATAAAATGAATGGCTCATTTGAGATGGGATCAGTAGTATCCTAGAATGAGTCCGAAGAGTGTTATTTTTTAAATGAAAACAAATTTAGTTTTGAAATTTTTATCTTAAACTACATATTTGAGATATTATTATATTTTAATTTGGACAGTTGAGTATATAGAGAATTTAATATACGTCTGACCCATGTGTATACGAAGTCTCAAATATACTAGATAGATATATAATCACACTCTAGTCGCCCGGAGATGATTCTGATCAGGATGCATCATCATAGGTGTTTATGTTCGAGTTTTGGAGTGGGATATCTATATATTTCCAACTGACTGGTATGAGAACCAAAACTAGATAGGGTTTATTGTCGTGATTTGCACTAAGAATATGATTTTTGACTATATATAAAAGTTATATATTTAGAAAGTTAATCACCTAATTGAATGTTGGCTGTGATATTTGATAATTAGTTTAACTAATTAAAATGTTGGTATGATAATTAATTTAACCAATATGAGAAATAATGATAAATTTAGCTAAAATTTAATATTGAACTAAATTGATAAGATTTGAAAATTGAGTTGGTTAATTAAACAACTTTTAGCTACATTCCTTTTCGAGGACGAAAAGATTTTAAGTGGGGGAGATTGTAACAACCCGCAAATTATGAACCAATTTAAAATTTTTATTTTAGAAATTTTAATGGATTTTTCATATTTAGAATGGTTTATTTTAAATAATAGCGACTAAAAATTTATTTTGATCGAAATTTCCGACTTTTGGTTCAGACCTGTGAGGTTTATGGTTGATCCAAAGGGTGGGGATTTCGGGTCTTTACAAATTGGAAAGGGTTATGTTGAATGGAAAGCAAAAGTAAATATTTGAATTTGAATTATATACTACTATAATGATCTGAAATAGGAGAAATATCTGAAGTCTAAGAGTTTAAGTAAAACCATTTGGGTTATATGATGAATAAAATGTCGCTTGACATGGGTCTGGTCGTATAAGATTTTATAATTGGAAGTTATACCATTAAGCGAATAATATATGGATATTTTCCGAAGTAAAGTTAAAAAGGGATTTTGAAGAATATAAAGTAATATTTCCCAAGATAAATAAAATGAAAAGGTTTCACGATACTATAATGATATTAAATCGATATAATGGTTTAAAGGAATGGTTTTTATCAAAAGGTTCTGTGCTACCAATGTACTTAACGATATTATTAAAATTGATATTAAAAACCTGACTATCAATGAAATATTTTATTGGACCTTTTGGCGTGTTGTTTGGAAGAGACTGGGGTGGGAACTAGATCCAAACTACTTCGATCCAACGTTGCATACAAAACGAATTGTAAAAACAAAAGACGGAGCATTGAAGACCGTAGATCTTCATGGAATGGAAGAACTACTTATAATCTCTGGGTAGCTCCCATAAAAGAGATACACTATTGTTCTATCGTGATTAGAATTTACGGATTGCAAGGACTACTCACTATTGATCCTTTCGTCTGATTCCTATATAGGATATGGAAGGAGGGTTCCTTCGGTTCATCTTGTTCCTGGATGACTTGTATGGACGAATATCCGATAGAATATTCCCTTAAAAATCATGTATGTTAATTTTTACAAATATACCAAGTTTGGTGGAGGAGAAATTCTCTTGCATAACACCAAGAGTGTATTTGTGGACGTCAATTAGTGATTTGACGGATCTGACGATGTGGCATTCAAAATGAATGGAGATGTGCTAAAAGATAAACGTGACCTCAAGCCTCATCAACCAGGAAATGGCACAAAATCGGGTAGGCAGCATAGCTATATGGGTCGCACCCATTAAAAGGGTATATCATTATCTGATCTAGAAAAATAAAATGCCTTTGGTTGTCCCTTTTTATTTTATATGAATTCTATCAGTTCGGTTGACTGGCCCCCAACCGTGGTGATGATATATTCGGTACTCTCGAGCGAAATGAGGGGTAGGTCTTGCGTAGCCGGGTTGCAAGACGTTCTTGTTGAATCTCAACGTATTCAACTCCAAAGATACATTGTCAGAAAG
Source organism: Allium sativum (assembly GCA_030737875.1). Taxonomy (NCBI): domain Eukaryota; kingdom Viridiplantae; phylum Streptophyta; class Magnoliopsida; order Asparagales; family Amaryllidaceae; genus Allium; species Allium sativum. Next base: position 207,838,647 of record CM060918.1, read on the forward strand.
GTAGTCCCATACGTTGCCAGGAAATCAATTCCCCAATAAGAGCCCACAATTTTGATTGTATAATATATATGTAGAGCCTGAGATGCAAGCGTTCTGCTAGATTATTGTTTATTTGTGGTTTGATAGACATTATTATAATATCAAAAAAGATATTGATTTCATAAATGTTTTGGGTTACAGTAAAGTAAAAACCGTCCGTGTTTATGTTTGGGCTGGTCTTACTATTATCCGTTCTTTCAAAAAGGATTTCCAAAGTTAAACAAGTTGTTTGTTGTGAATTTATCACTGAAAATTATAACAGACTGATCCGAGTGAATTTTGCTTTGCTTCAAATGTGCTCGGGTCAAACCGAGTATAATTTCAGGTCAGGTTTTCGCTGGAGTTTCAGAAGCTAGAAGCAGGAGGCTTCACCGTTCATTATTTAGAGTTTATTTCTGCTTTGTCTGATATATGATGTACTCTGATGATTGGTATGTATATGTTGTTTCTATTATAAAGAGATTTGACATATTAAATTTATTTGTTCCGCTGTGAGATTATGATGTTGTGTTCTTCTTCTTTCTTCTATTCTAATATTTCATTCTTCCTTTTCTCACCTTCTAAATTCTTTCTAATAACTTTCTGGATGTTCGGTACTCGAGTTTGGACATGGGGTGTGATTGTGTCGAAAATTCAAGCATTGAATTTTCTGGTTCGTTACTGTGGTATCAGAGTTATTGGTTTAGTGATAACCTTGGCTCTGTGGCATAACTCAATAGAGATGGGGTTAGTAATACCCTAAATTGAATTTAGAATATATGTGTATATATATATGAGAGTGCGTATTTGTAATTATTTATAAAATTGTTTTTAAAACTGTTTTGACCAGTGTATTTTGTAAAAGTAATTATTTCTTTAAGTTATAATAATATTAATCAACTAATGTTGAGTTGAATTAGACATCTGAGTGGATTATAAAATTGAAATGATTTAACAAAATGGGAATTTCGAATATCAAATTTGAAAATAAAATGTAAAGTTAATTTGGAGCCAAAGTGGATATTAAAGTAAATATGAATCAGAATGATTTGGATTGTGCCTTGTTTGATTGAATGATTGATCGCATGGTTGAAGAATAAAACTTGATTGAGACCCATCTTGAATGAACGAATTGAACTTATAATAAATCCAAATGGATTGCTAAGAAATGATTATAAACAAAATTCATGTTAATTGAATGGTATGTAAATGTTCGGATTGGATTACTTGAATGTTTGAATTTAAATGACATGGTTAGAGCTAATATTGAATTATGAAATAAAATTAAACCAATTAGTTAATTGGATCTGGAAAGGAATTTAACTCGGTTAAATAGAGTTAAATAATTTAATTTAACCAAACAGGTTAAATTTAATTCGAATGATTAAGTTAATTGTGCATCATGATTGATTGGACGTTATTTTGGATGAATAGAATTTATTAACAGTTAATAAGAAATTGAATAAATGAGAAGCAAGGAAATAAATTCCAGTATAATGAATCAGGAGTAAAATCAGTTATGAGTTGAAACTGAATTGTTCAAGCCTGTAATTGTTAATTGTGTTGTAAATTGAGATAAGTGTAGATTCCAGAAGGCTATGGAATTGATTTGGTTACAGAGATGGAAGTACAAATTGGAAGATGAAGGGTTGTTAGTTGATTTGTTTTGAAATTGGAATCAAGTTGCCCGATAAATAGATAAACTTTAATACGGTATTGGTTGGTGGTTGATTTTGTACCCCTGAGTTCAGTAGCCATTTGGCTTTTGGTTTTCTTTTAAGAAGTCAAGGCCTGGAGTGGTAGTTGTAGTTGTACCAATCGAACAACGCAGAGGAGGTGCTAACGAAATTTTCGGAAATTTCAAAAATTCTGAATATATTTTTATAACAATTCAAAATAATTATTTGGAGCGTTCTTCTTACCTTATAATTTAGAGGACGAAATTCTTTTAAGGGGGGGAGAATGTAATGACCCAAATTTTAAACCGTTTAGTTTAATATTTAAAATTTTATTTTAAATGTTGATCTGGATTTTAAATGGTTTGAATTTAATAATTTTGAATATCGATTTAACTTTGAACTCAAGCGGAAGTTATTTATTTTGACAACATATTAGGTTATATTTGAGTTATAACCTCGGATTTTTTTCCAATGTATTTTAGGATAATGATTAAAGAGTAAAAACATGAGTCGCAGTGTTTTAATTGGAGTCAGTTACAATGAGCTATTTCATTATTAATTAAGGGTTGCTTAAGAATGTTATTTAAAAAAAATATGTGTCAACCTCAGTATATGTGAAAAGCCATGTACAAATAAAACCTATACAAATTTAAATAGAACCTCTACGCAAAGAAGAAAAGAAAGAAATAAAGTCTTGCAATCCACGTTAAACCTGAAACAAATCTGTAGTGCGCTATCGCCAAACCAATTACATTACATTAAAATATATAAATATCATTAGTCTTTGTCAACCGTAAAGTCAAAAATAAAGGTCTGTAGCCTTATTCCTGAAATTTGGAAACCTATCACATTCTTATTAATTAAAAAGATAAAATACATATTCCATGAACATTCATAACTGTACATACCTCTTCAAATCTCGGCAAGAATGTTCAAAATTCGACTGAACAAATCTTTAACATATCAACGTATCTTTGGAATATGAAATTTGGAAAAGAAAACACAGTACCGATTCAATAATTCAATCAATATTTGCGGCTGCCAGCTACCCTAATATATATTATATAGCCTGATCGTACTTAAAAGGAAAAATTCTTTTGCCATTTTCACCTACGAAGATAAAACACCCCGTACGCAATGCAAAACACTGAGAAATGTGTGCTAAAATCGCTGACCGCCAACATTGTCTGCTACACATTTTTCTGAACCACAAGGAGACAAATCCCTGTGAAATATTTTTCTCTATATTAAGTACATAGCTAGTATAATATTGTTAACCCTCTTTTTTGGTAAGAGTCTCAACGAGCCAGACCGAAGCCGAAATGCGCAAACACACATAAGCCGCGCTTCAGGAAGCCCAATAGAATCACAGTCCAAAGCAATCACATGTCGTCCTAAGTCTTGACTAGCCAGAGTGACTGCTCACCCCGGAAGAATAGGTCTCATGGTCAACCGAGTTTCTCTCCTCTGGATAGAATGCATCGACCGATTATCTTGGGCCAGCATGGAAGATTTCTACAAAGTTAGTCCACATAATGCCCCAATTTTCAAGGCAGTAAAGGCGGTCAAACCATAGGCGGACAAAGCTCTACTTTTGATATTCCTCTCCTTGGATGCCACGTCAGCCACTACTTTCGAGGATACTATTTATGAACAGTGGAATCAGTCCGTCAGCCACAATTCAAGCTAATAGATGGATTCCACGTGTCCAGGCTTTCCCGAAATGGCCGGACCATACGGCAACAACCCAAGCTGCATTCTCCACCTATAAATACCTCTAAGCTTAAATAAGAAAGGGACTCTAAAGATTCTCGGTTTTCTCTTCAGCTCCATTACATCCTATAGGAGTTCGCATCTCTCAATATCTTACAAGAAGAAGGGAAAATAATCATCTTCTTTCTCTTCTTCAGAAAAAGTATTGTACTTGTAATCAAAAAAGAGAAACAATATATAAAGTGGACGTAGGCATCGTCTTTGCTGAACCACTATAAAAACTCCGTGTGCGCTCCCCATTCTTTTACTTTTTATTGCATTTTTAATCTTTACTCGTGTGTTGATCACGCGATTGGGGGTTGATCGTCACTAGTAACCAACTTTTGACGTCAACACTTTGGCGTGCCAGGAAGGGGCAGCGCACCGAAATCACCATCGAACTCCTACTTATCTCAGGTAATGGCAAACAAACGAAAGAAAGATGCAACATCCTCTTGACCTGGAAACGCCGATGCAGCTGACACTGATGCTGCAGAAGTAAGCCATGAATTTTCCTCTCATGACGACATGTCTCGATTCCTTACCCAGGACGACATGGATAAAATCATGGTTGAACTCAGAGACCATATAACATATCAGGGTAAAGTCCTCGAACGACAGCAGCAGTCGATGGATCACCTTCTTGGTCGATTGGAAAAAGGGTTGAACGCTTCAACATCCATTCCTCCACAGGTCGAGATTGGGACAACAGTTGACCCTGAGTTTACTCGAAATCAGGCCACCGATCGAGCTACACCTTTATTTCATCATGATTTGGTCCCACTAACCTATCAAGCCCAGCCAGGAGTAACGCTTCCAACGACCAGCACGGTTGTGGCCACAGAACATCAGGAGACGGACGATCAAGATCTAGGTCGTCTGCCAAATATGCCTCCGCTCTTTGGAACATCTCGACCTGTCGAATCAGTCGAGCTACCACCTGGTCCCTCAGAATCAACGCCATTCCCATTACAACCCAGGATCTTGCCACAGGCCAACCTAACCACTCTTCCTTTTCAACGAAGAGTTGGAGTAACCTTCCCTTCGAACGAGGGAAGCCATCCTACCATGTCGGCCCTCAACGTAGCAGAAGAAAACGCTACCGTAAACCCTCCTAACCTCACTTCAAGCGGGGGCAAACCTGGCCTCCAAACATCACATGCTATGCTGGATCAGCCCAGACCCTTTGTTACAGGCATGGCTCGACCCACGACTCATCAGGTTCCAGAGGGGCCATTCTTCGCAGAACCACCCGCAAGATCTCACCTTCCATCACACCTTCACTCAAATCCCGGAGGTCGAGCCCAACCAACGGCCACCCTTCCGAGCATGCTTTTGCCGGATCCTCGTGCAGAACCCTCTCAGGATGCAGAAATGAGTTCATGGCAACGACTCCTCGGAGATGGGAGCCAGCTTGAAAGCATCGTCCGACACTTCACTCGGCGCAACTCTTCGCAGCAAGACATAGACAATGTCCATCGCAGCCCCTTCACTAGAGAAACCAGAAATTATCGAAATCCTCCAGATTTCAGGTTCCCAGCCATCGAGCCATACAACGGTCGCACCGACCCGACCATTCACCTCATGCGATACATGCGACATATGGAAGTACTTGGTGCATCGACCGGCTTCATGGCTAAGTGCTTTCCTCTCTTTCTCATAGATATAGCCAGTAATGTGGTTTCGGCAGCTAACAACGGAGTCGATCAGTAGCTGGAATACTCTGGTCACCCGCTTCATCGAACAGTTTCGAGTGCATATCTCTCGACCGAAAAGTGTCATATTTTTATCTACCATCAAGCAGCAATCTGGAGAGACGCTAAGATCCTTTCTCGAAAGATTCAACGCAGCTGTAGCATCGGTCGATCGGCCCGAGCCATCGATGATGCTGATGGCAGCCATCACGGGAGTTCAGAAGAGATCAGAATTCTCAAACTCCTTACCAGAGATCCCCACAAAGATATAGATGATTTTTACTTCGAGGCCGAGAGATTCCTCCGACAAGAGGATGCCAACCTTGAAATGGAGAGCCTTGAAGTTTTAGTAACCAAACAACAAGGTCCACTCAACGGCAATGGCTAGAATAACGGAGGAGGAAAGGCCCCGTAAAAGGATGAACGCAATGTGCAACCTCGAAATGAAAACAAATATGACCGGTACACCGAGCTCAATTCTTCTTTGCTCGATATCTACCTCGATATATGCGAGTCCTTGCCTACTCTAAGACCACCTCGACGAGAACCGACCCGGATGGAACTCGATTCTGGCAAGCATTGTATATTCCACAACGTAGCTGGACATAATACAAATGATTGCCGACATCTACGCGATCTCATCGAAGGACGAGTCAGAAAATGGGAACTCGCTGAATATGTCAAAGATCACGCCCCAGCCAAGCCGCCGCGGCCCTCTGCTCAAGCTCCTCAGGCTGGTCCGCGAGCTCCTAGAAACGGAAAGGACCCTGAGACTAGCACTCACGGCATTATCATTAATTAGAATTTTTATCTTTTCTTTCGATGTATTTCTTTAAATAACAAGGACGCCTTGATTTTAGCTCTTGAGAATTCTCTGTAATCAATCGCTGTCCTCGTAGAATTTTTTCTTTAGTTTCTTAACAGTTATGAATTTTACTTTTGGAAAAAGTAGATCATGTTGTGAAATCTTTAAGCCAAAGTACTCGCTCTCCTGTTTTGAGTGGTCAGCGCGAAAGCCCACCACCATTTTAAACACCTACTCCTTCAAGTGACTGAGGTCATATTTTCTAAATATGAGTGCGGAAAACCCTCTCTTCTTTACACCACGAGCATGCGTAGCTCACTAAACTAACCGACCTAACATGAGTCGAGCATAAGAAACACTTTCCCTAAGTCGAGCATGGTTTATGCTTGCCCCGAAGCCGAGTATGGTTAATACTCGCCCTCTCTAAGCCGAGCATGGTTTATGCTCGCCCCTAAGCCGAGTATGGTTGATACTCGCCCTCTCCAAGCTGAGCATGGTTTTTGCTCGCCAATAAGCCGAGCATGGTTGATGCTCGCCACCCTCAAAGCCGAGCATGGTTTATGCTTGCCCCTAATCCGAGCATGGTTGATGCTCGCCACCCTCTAAAGCCAAGTAGGATAAAATGCTCGACCCATTGCCCTCCTCCAAAACGAGGATAGTTTGTTTTGTATTTGCAGGAACCAACTCTCGTATAAATGGTAATCATCATCTCTGCCTTAATACGGTTCCCAATGGTTATAGGTTTTCTGGCCTTAATACGACCTGGCATGGTCATCGGGTTTCCGGCCTTAATACAACATCGGACCGTCGGTTTTCTGGCCTCAATATGGTCCGGCGCGACCATAGAAGCTCGAGCGTTTGTGCTTCGGCTCGGATTTCAGAACACATCTCCCTCTGACGATGAAGATGCATTCTGAGGGGCAAAGTGTTAACCCTCTTTTTTGGTAAGAGTCTCAACGAGCCAGACCAAAGCCCAAACGCGCAAACACACATAAGCCACGCTTCAGGAAGCCCAACAGAAACACAGTCCAAAGCAATCACATGTCGGCCCAAGTCCAAACTAGCCAGAGTGACTTCTCATCCCGGAAGAATAGGTCTCATGGTCGACCGAGTTTCTCGCCTCTGGATAGAATGCATCTACCGATTATCTCGGGCCAGCGTGGAAGATTTCTGCAGAGTTAGTCCACCTAATGTCCCAATTTTCAAGGCAGTAAAGGCGGCCAAACCATATGCGGACAAAGCTCTACTTTTGATATTTCTCTCTGTGGATGCCACGTCAGCCACTACTTCCGAGGATACTATTTATGAACTGTGGAATCAGTCCTTCAGCCGTAATTCAAGCCAATAGATCAATTCCACATGTCCAGGCTTTCCCGAAATGGTCGGACCATACCGCAACAACCCAAGCTGCATTCTCCACCTATAAATACCTCTAAGCTTAAAGAAGAAAGGGACTCTGAAGAGTATTGGTTTTCTCTTCAACTCCATTACATCCTATAGGAGTTCCCATCTCTCAATCTCTTACAAGAAGAAGGGGAAATAATCATCTTCTTTCTCTTCTTCAGAAAAAGCATTGTACTTGTAATCAAAAAAGAGAAATAATATATAAATGGGACGTAGGCATCGTCGTTGCCAAACCACTATAAAAACTCTGTGTGTGCTCCCCGTTCTTTTACTTTTTATTGCGTTTTTAATCTTTATTCATGTGTTGATCATGCGATTGGGGGTTGATCATCACTATTAACCAACTTTTGACGTCAACAAATTTAATGCCATATTTTGTTCTCCTCAAATCAAACATTCTATCCCTATCTAAAATACACAGCAAGACATCACACATGCCAGCAATCAAGTACCACTTTTTTCATTTAGCTTCTATTTTCATTTCAGCAAATTTTCATGCTATCTAGATAAAACATTTCATCCGACCTAGTCTATGCTGTAAACATCTTGTGATGGACGTGGTTTCTATCTTCTGTGCTACCTCTATAAATAGGAGCATTGTGCCTCGTCCATTCTTCACCACAAGAAATCGAAAGCTTCACCTCTTCTATTACATTATCAGTGCACTTTCTCCAAACATAATAATCAAACTCAAACAAAAACTAAAAACCACACTTAGCTACTTCAATTTTTCCCTCATTTAGCATATGGAACAGAGAAGAAGCACTACTGTGCGTGGGTTCATGGGTGAACTTTTCATGGGGCATTTTCTTTTTCCTCGGTGCCTTCGAGTTCTTAAATACAAAGTGGTCGAGCTGCTGAACTAAGGAGAAGTAGCGTATGGAAGGTTGTTGCGACAGTCGTGGGAATTACAATTGGTACTGTGTTGATACTGGAAAATGTAGAGGGTGGCGTACGGTGAAGGGTACTGTAGCTTACTGTAAATCTCATTTTTCAGTAAGGGCTACGCACACTAGTTCAGAGGCATAGAAGGTGTTGCATGGTAGCAGACTTATATGGGTGGGGATGGAAGGAGTGCTGAGGTTGATGTCGTGCATTGCAGTAAAGAAGGAGGCAGATTGCACATGGTGAAGTTCGAAAGTGAGGACCGAAAGTTTTACAGTGAAGACCAGCGTGAAAAGAAGAAGAAAGTGACGGGTTTTAATAGCATGCTTAGGGAGGAAGGGGGAATGTAGTCTGTAGGCTTCCATGGGTGTAGTAGTGCATGTATGCGTGTATATTAAGGGAGGTGAGCACGTGTCAAAAAGGTGCAGGCGAAGGACAGTATTTGTGTGAAAGAAGAACATGGCGGTTTCCATAGTAGCATGCGAAAATGGGTTCGATCCTGGTGATGTTGGCAAGTTGTTTTCTTACGGGTTGAGGGGCTATGCGTGTGTAGTATGAATGGGTAAGGAGAATGTAACAACCCGGATTTTCAAAACTAATTTAAAAATTTTATTTTAGCTATTTTAATGGTTTTTGAATATTTAAATAATTTATTTTAAATAATAACGAATAAAAATTTATTTAAATCGAAGTTAGAACATATAAATTTATTTTAATTATATAAGGAGCCTGAAATGGCGCGATAGTTGGAAATTCGATTTTAAATTTCAATTGAATGTACAGGATTCAACATAAATCGGATTTCAGTAAAACGAGAAATATTTGAATACGTTTAATTATTTCTTTCTAATGAATGTAAGAAACTGAGATTTCATAATATAAATTGAAAGTTATGTCTAGTTTAAAATTCAAAATAGTCACTATGGAATTTATATATATTTTAATATAATATATAACTCTTAAAAATAGCCATTTTGCAAACGACCTCCGTTTTCGACCAAACCACTTTTGTTGGATCCGGAATGTCAAATTATTGTTAGGTTTTAATTTTCATAATTTTTGTAATTAATATGTGAGCACAGTAAATATAAATGTGTTTTGTCAAATTCAGTTGAACTGGATCGACCAGAAAATGACCATTTTTCAAATGGTCTCCAAATTCGACGAAATTAGTTTTGTTAGGATAATATAAATGTGAGTAGGGATGGAAGGAGTGCTGAGGTTGACGTCATGCGTTGCAGTAAAGATGGAGGCAGATTGTACACGGTGAAGTTCGAAAGTGAGGACCAAAATTTTTACAGTGAAGACCAGCGTGAAAAGAAGAAGAAAGTGACCGATTTTAATAGCAGGCTTAGAAAGGAAGGGGGACTGTACTCTGTGGGCTGCAATTGGCGTATTAATGCATGTATGCGTGTATATTAAGGGAGGTGAGCGTGAGTCAAAAAGGTGCAGGCAAAGGATAGTATTTGTGTGAAAGAAGAACATTGCGGTTTCCATAGTAGCATGTGAAAATGGGGTCGATCCTGGTAATGTTGGCAAGTCATTTTCGTATGGGTTGAGGGGCTATGTGTGTGTAATATGAATGGTTAAGGAGAATGTTGGGAAGAATATATGAGTGTTGTTATCATTGGGTAACGTGGTGATGTTGACGAGGCCATGGTAGAAGAGAATGCGAGTGTCTTTCGAAAATGAAGTAGGCATTAATTCTTCTTACTATAAAAAAAAGAAAAAAGGAGAAGAGAGAGATCAAAGTTTGCATGTAGGAAAAGATTTCCAAAGTGAGAAGTAGTAGTTGGGAAGAGTGCAAATGGAGAAGAAGAAGAAGTGTTAAAACAGTTGATCGATGCTAGAAAAGCGCGAATTTTAAATAAATACTGCAAGCGCATAGGTGTGTAGCATACAGGTCGAACATAGGGAGGAAAAATTAAAAATTATTATTTATAGAATTTCGTGGGCGAGTTAGACGAATCCTGGAGGTTGGTTTTGAAAACAATAAAAATTGAAACCGCGATCTGATCCAGAACAAATCTAATTGAACCGACGATCAAATCACAATTATCAATTGGAGAGCAAATAAAACTATGAATCAGATATGAATCTAATCAAATCCAATTTAACCTAGGAAAGCAATAACACGAACAGAAAATAAAAGTGCGGAATAGAGATAACAACAGAAATAAAATTAGGATTATCGTTGAAACTAATCAAACGATTAATCACTAATGCAAATAAATATAAAATACAAATAGTGTTCTACCAAATCTAATTGGATAGACAACACTAATTGCTAAGAAAATAAAAAAAATGCAGAAAATAAAAGAGAACTAGAAACTTTATTAATGGAGAAGAAGAGAAAATAGGATAGGATGATATTACAAGGGTATTTATAGGAGATAACCAAACTCTAACCCTAACCCTAATACAATGATAGATGGGCCTTAGGGAATTCACAAAAGAGTTTACAATGGGAATCTCAAATGGGCCTTAGTTAAATCTATTAAATTTTTGGCCTTTCTTCTTTTCCTCCTGGTTCTTTGACAAGCCTCCCTTGATTTGAGATGTGCATGGCCTTTTTATCAATCATTTTCTTGTGCAACAGCAACTAGATGTGGGATCTTCATCTACAATTCTTCAAAATGTAAATATATAGCAATTTGATCTCTATTTCTCTACTTTTCTGGTTGCATGCAGGCTGGGTTGGAATATCTGTAAAAGTGACAAAACAATACCCAAGTAATATTTATTTATATAGAAAAAATAAGATATAAGAGCATAAAATAATCACATTTCTATGTTAATCAAATACCCCCACACTTATCTTTTACTCGTCCTAGAGTAAAACAAGAAATGAAAAATTAAACTAGGTAGGTCACACTTTCGTAGGAAACACGATGGCATTGAGCGTATGCAACAAGCCGTTAAACCTCTAGGTGTCCCTAGTAGGACGAGTGATGTCTCGTGAGGGTTTTCAGCGGATACTACCCACAAAATCCAAATGCAATATGTGTGGATCTAATGTAACTACATGAATGCAATGGTTATATACAAAAAAAAACAAGAATGACAACATGACTTGTTTCAGGAAAGTGGTACAACAAATTAAGTTAACAATTTCTAGTCAGTTGATTTTATTTTAGATACCTCGACTTGTTACAAATTTTCAATATAAATCAAGTTTTCAAATGTTAAATTCCAGTTTGGCCAGTTATTTCAGTCGATAACATAGTGCAGCCATGAAATAGATTCTTAGTTTGCTTGGCACAGTTTGCAAAGTGGTATTATTATTTTCTCATGTATGGCTAGTCAAATCAATAAGGTCGAGAAGTGTTTGGGCATCATCGCTTTTTCTTTATTCTATAAAGTTTTAAAATTTATGATTAAGTACATACACCTAATTTAGAAGACCAAGGTTTACCACCCATGCACTGCCTCGCGGACTAACGGAGAGTGGGTAAAGAGCTTGGCGGATTGTGCAGGCCGACTTTGACTTTGTCAACAACGTGTTGGTAATCCTTAGATGTCCAATCTCATAAAATGAGACCAAGATATTCCAACGCTGACTTTGGCAACAACATGTCGGATAGAGCTTGGCGGGTTTGCACACCAATGCTTGATATACAAGCAATGTTGGATACCCTTGGATTACTATTATTATTATTGAAAATATAAGCACAAAAGAGAGTTATGCGAATTCAACTTAACACAACTTTGTTTTAAAGATTCGAAAAGCCAATATAAGTATTTTAAGTCCTCCACTTATTTAAACAAAGTCTACAATATAGAATAGATTTCATGGCCATCACCTAAGAATCTCCCTATGTACCGGTTACACTATTATCCCTCAAAATTAAACTTTTCATTATATTTCATATTCGATCTTAGCTGAGAGAAAAAAAATACTAACAACTGATTAACAATCATTAACTTATTTTGTTGTATCAATCTAAAATGAGTCATGTTTCAAAAAAAAAATGGCATGTTACTACAGTCTAAAATGCATGATGGTCCTATTTTCATGGCTGAAAATGAAAAGAAAGAAAAATAAAGAAAAAACAAAAATGAGTGAAATGCAGACTCCACCCCACACTAGAACTAAACAGTGTCCACACTGTAAACGTTTCCTAAATTTGAAAGATCTTACCCAAAGGTGAATGAGATGCAAAATTATTTGTAGAATGAAATGCAATCTAACTATATGTAAGAATGGATCATATGTACGATGATACATGTGTTTGCGAAGCATGCGACGTAAGGAATGCCACCAACTTTTTCCTCCACACTTGGTTCTAGCCCTATGAGTCCCATTCCCACTATGTCTAGGCATGTTTTCTAACAAGCAAAAGTTTTTGAAAACCATCTCATCTTTATACCTCGATTTATATTCCAGTAAATGAATGTTCAGGGTCGTCCTAACATGAAGTTTTTCAACAAAGCTAACATTCCAAAAATAGTTCATGTGTTCAACAAATTTGTCCGTGTAATTTTTCAAAAATTTGTGATCGTATATAAATTTAGTGAAAGTTGAAATATGAGTGTTGTTCAAGACTATGTGATCACATTTCTCATCATTAATTGACGACATATTTTTGACACTGACAATTTCAAGTTCATTTGAAATTTCCTCAAATTTAAAATTTTCGAACTCGTGACGTGAATCTACTTCCTTATTTGGAAACTCCTCCTCATATAATCCAAAGAATTCATGTTCGTTAAAATCCTTTTCCAAATTTGAATTGAAAATTTCAATATCTTTATTTTGTTCAATTTCTAGAATTTCAAGTTTTTCACAGCCTGAAAGAGGAAGATCAAAATTTGAGCTTAAATCCTTTTCCTGGAAAGAGTTGAAGTCTAAATCATTTGCTGAATTGTGAACAATTTCATTTAGATCGTCATTTTCAATTTCCAAAGTTGTAATCTGAAAATTTTCAATATCAGCAAAGAATGGATTATTTCCCAATTCATCGCATTGAATTTGATTGTGTTGCTCGAGTTGTTCTTTAAAAGATGTCATTAAACAAAGAAGTTCATCAAGCTGTTTATCTTTTTCACCAAGTTGTCTATCTTGCTTTTCTACCCTCTCTCTAAGAATTTTAAGATGATATTCTTCAGAATCGTTGATTTGAAAACTCTCGTTTTGGATTTCTTGATTCTCAAAATTATAGTCCACAACAATTTCGCAATCAATATTATTTCCAATGTGGTGGTTGTTTGAATTTTCAGAAAACTGACAATAATATTGGAAATCATTTTGATCATAAAAGTTATGTTCGTAACCAAAACTATTGAAATTCGGCGGACAATTGCAATTTTGGTTACTTTCAAGATGTTGATATGAGCTATAACTTTGGAAATTTTGATTTACAACCCCATATTGATGTTGATCAAAGCTATCTTGGGTTTCAAAGCTATTTTGATATGGATGGGGCCCATAATCAAAATTATTGAAATTTGAATTGAAGTCGTCATTTCGATCATAACATTGAAAATGTTGGTCATTTTGAAAATTTTGAAAATTGTTAACATTTGGCTCGCGAAATTTTGGAAAATCTTGCTTCATGAGTTGTAATTCAAAATCATACTCTTCAAGCGGACATCTACTTCGACTATTATCCCACAATTCCCTCAAAGATTTTTTTTGAATTAGACATTTGAATGCAATCTAGGGAAAACAGAAATTATTCTTAGTTCAAAACAGTATAAAATACTGAGTTGTGCTCTATTAATTAACTGACTCAATTAGAAGTGGGAAGAGGGTCTTATGGTCGTTCACGTATAGTATAAATACTAAGGGATACGACCAATGTTTTACGGGTAGTATGCAACCTCTTTTGCTAATAGTTCAATAAATTGAACTACTATATATCCGCGATCCAATTATACGAGACAATCAACTTCACAAAGCACCACTTTTCAATTATATTATTTTGAAATAGCTAATCAGATTTTATTGTTGAGAAACGATGAGAATGATGAGAGTAGTTATGGAAATTTCAACTCACAACAATCAGACAGAATAATTGCATAAATTAAAAATTGTACATAGCAAGCCGCTGCCCCTGCAGAATATTTTTTTACAAGCAATTTATATATTTTTATTTTGCAGCAGAGCACCTGTAAAGTTAAGATAATTTTTTACAGCGGGGTATGGCAGTCCGTCCAGAGTATTTGAATAACATTATAAATTCGAACTCCATTGTTTTGCTATTTGAAATCGCTTGCCCTTTGAATTTCCTGTTCGCTTTGATTGAATTTGGTTCCTTGCTTGATCTTTCTTCCTGTTTGGATTTTTTTTTTCTTTGGAAAGGAAAGAAATTGATGTATTGAAAATTGGAAAGAAGTAAAGGAAGGAAAGGAATAGATGAAAAGACAAGGAAAGAAATAAATGAAAAGAGAAGGAAAGAAATTAAAGAAAAATTAAAATCATCTAATCAACATTTTTTTCTATATATACAAGAAAACAAAAGGAAAAAAAACTCACGCACTAACTAAGAAAACAAAAGGAAAAAATCATCTAATCAACATTTTTTTTATTAATTTTTTTTTGAAACGAAAAAAAATTAAACAATTAAAACTCAACAAGATCAAGATTGGTCAAAAACTAAACTAAGATTGAAAAAAAAAACAAAAACAATAAAGCAAACTAGGTTAACAAACCAGACTCCAACAAAATATAAAAGCTAAAACTAACCTAAAAAAAACCTCATGCACTAACTAAGACAAGCACTAAGACAAACAGTACCTACTCGACGCAGATAAATAATCCCCAAACCGGACACAACGCAAATACCTAGCTCCCCTTTATTTTTATTTTTTTAAAATAGAAGGCCACCTCAAAACAAGGAAATAAGTCATGCCTCTAATTTTCTCCCAAACAAGCACGCCACCCTTTCTCAAAACAAAAGCAGGCTTCCTCTGTAAAAGTCACCCCCCTATTCTTTTGCTGAAATTGATTTGTCTGAGTACCGATCAACTTGCTCCTTTTTTTTCCAAAATCGAAAATTGGTATTCTTTTGCTTCTATTCGATTTTTTTAAAAATCAGGTTTGGGATTTGTTTTTTTGGGTTTCAAATCGAAGTGGAGTATGGGATCGGTGTGAAGTAATGTTGTAGGCAACAGGGGGTTTTCGTGTCTGATTGTTTTGGGTTTTGAATCGGATTGGTTCCATGAATGTAATTGCGCGATCGATTGTAAGTGTGGGGGTATTTTGGTGAGGGAGGAGATGATGAACGTGTATTGAGTGGATCGGTGAAAAGGGCGGTGACGTTGTATCGGTTGCGGATGTGGTTGGAGGAGGGGATGTTATGGTGTTATGAACGGGAAGTGCGTGATGGAGTATTGCTGATGATTTAGTTATGGTTTGTAGGCAGTGGTAGGTGATCAAAGAAGTCTCTACTGATGGAGTTTAATGAAGCGTGTTAGACTTTCTGCAGTTTGTAAAGGACGTGACGATTAGAGGCTGTTAACAGATGATGGAAGAAGGTTGGCTTTGTTGGTTGTGTGTGTTGGAATTCTGACTTTGGGTAGGTTGATGGATGTGTATTGGCAGAGAGGTGTTGTGTAGCTTGTGAAAGAGATGTGGTTTGATTACTTGAACGGTGGTGGTGTTTACTAAGAGTGGCTTTCTTGGCTTGTCCGGTGATGTTTTACTGAGATGATGAGGTGAGGCCTGGATAGCCGAAGATGCCGGGCTGAAGGTGTAGAATTGCGGTGATGGGTTTGAGGGTGGGACTGACGTTGAGAGGGGATGTGGTATTGAAGATGAGGGAAGGGTTTTCTATAAGTGGTTGAAGATATGGGGTTTGTATGATATCGGATTTGTGGGTGGAGCCAATGGTGGCTTCAATTTGAGGATGGTTTGAAGCAATTGTTTTCTGTTTGTAGCAGAAATATAGAAGATATAGTAAGAAATTGTGGGAAAGAAAGAAAGCAATTGTAAAGAGATTTTGGGAAAGAAACTGGGAAGAGGAAAGAAATAATGGAATAATATTGGGGGATTTTTTTTTTTACTTTTTTTAATATAAAAAAGCAGAATGGAGGAAGTTTAAAGATGGAAAGAGTTAAATGCAAAAGGATTCTTTTTTTTAGAAAAGTGGGAAAGAATTGTAGACAGAAAAGGAAAAAAAAATATTTGGAAAAGTGTGAATGTGGAAAGAAATCAAATTGTGAAAGAAATGCAAGGAGAGAGAGAGAGATAAATGAGAAGGGAAAGCAATCAAACAAAATTTGCAAGATATTTTTTTTTAATAATCAAAACAACAAATAAAAAAAACTAACACGAATCAGACATTAAATAAATAATAAAATTTAATCGTTACCTCCCCGGCAACGGCGCCAAAAACTTGATCGATGCTAGAAAAGCGCGAATTTTAAATAAATACTGCAAGCGCACAGGTGTGTAGCATACAGGTCGAACATAGGGAGGAAAAATTAAAAATTATTATTTATAGAATTTCGTGGGCGAGTTAGACGAATCCTGGAGGTTGGTTTTGAAAACAATAAAAATTGAAACCGCGATCTGATCCAGAACAAATCTAATTGAACCGACGATCAAATCACAATTATCAATTGGAGAGCAAATAAAACTATGAATCAGATATGAATCTAATCAAATCCAATTTAACCTAGGAAAGCAATAACACGAACAGAAAATAAAAGTGCGGAATAGAGATAACAACAGAAATAAAATTAGGATTATCGTTGAAACTAATCAAACGATTAATCACTAATGCAAATAAATATAAAATACAAATAGTGTTCTACCAAATCTAATTGGATAGACAACACTAATTGCTAAGAAAATAAAAAAAAATGCAGAAAATAAAAGAGAACTAGAAACTTTATTAATGGAGAAGAAGAGAAAATAGGATAGGATGATATTACAAGGGTATTTATAGGAGATAACCAAACTCTAACCCTAACCCTAATACAATGATAGATGGGCCTTAGGGAATTCACAAAAGAGTTTACAATGGGAATCTCAAATGGGCCTTAGTTAAATCTATTAAATTTTTGGCCTTTCTTCTTTTCCTCCTGGTTCTTTGACAAGCCTCCCTTGATTTGAGATGTGCATGGCCTTTTTATCAATCATTTTCTTGTCCAACAGCAACTAGATGTGGGATCTTCATCTACAATTCTTCAAAATGTAAATATATAGCAATTTGATCTCTATTTCTCTACTTTTCTGGTTGCATGCGGGCTGGGTTGGAATATATGTAAAAGTGACAAAACAATACCCAAGTAATATTTATTTATATACAAAAAATAAGATATAAGAGCATAAAATAAACACATTTCTATGTTAATCAGCAGTGGGCTAGGCCGTCGTTCAATTTGGTTTAAAAGGAAAAAAAGGAAAACAGGGGAAGGATCCAAGACTGCGGAAATAGGGTGGAGAGAAAATGTGTGGGATTTATGTCTGCTGATGACGTGTCCATCACGTATAATGGAAAAAATTAAGGTAATCAGATCTAGTCTAATTAGTTAATTAATTATATATTAATAATAACAACCATGAAATTCGATTTGATTATAAAACTTCTAATAGGGATATTTCGTTCATATGTTTACGGAATTCAACGAACAGATTCGCTGAAATCACAGAGAAGAGGCCTAGTGGTCATGCAAATATGATGGGAATCAGATGTAATTGGGATTTCATGTAATTTTAAAAATGGGTTTAAAATTATATGAAAACAATGCCAATCGTCAATCGAAACAAAGGTGAGTTGATTCTCACACTTTTCTGGATTCTCTGATGTGATAAATTCACATAGCTATAATTCACAATTAATTGGTTGATTGGATGTCGTAATTTGTTTATTGTTTGCTAATGGTTAGATGTGTTAGATTAAATTGTTGTTCATATGTTGTTATAAAATTATTATGATCTATGATGTAGGGAAAAAACTGGTTGGAGGGATCCGACCGGAATCCTCAAATAAACTGTATATTATTGATTGTTTTTTTTTTTTTTTGAAAATGGGTATAAATTTTTATTAGGCGTAACAGCCCATGATACGTGATGTACAATTGAGTCCGAAGCCCATTAGTTTAGCCGTCAACGAATTAAAGGAAATAAACACTTCAAACCGACGTAAACTATCACTTCCCCAAATACATTCAATCAATCCCTAGAAATTCATCATAGCGGCTGGAAGAAGTTCGTTCTATCTGGGATTCCAGCGCCTACCTCCCCAAGATCCTCGAGTGTCTCGTCATCTCTATTCCGTGCCTAGGGTGGAGTAAGTTCCCTTCTTCCCAATTTGATTCGCTTCGTGATGTTAATATCATTAATAATGAATCGACTGATCATTTCTGCTATTTTGGTTCCTCTTTGGTACACTCTGCGATTGCGTTCCTTCCAAATCCACCATACAATAGTTGTGAAGGCAATGCATTTTATATTGGCCACCAAGTTTTCGTGCTTCCAGATGTTGATCAGGTGAGCTAGAATTTCCTCCAAATTTGATAATTGTTTTGTGCACCGTATACACTTTGCAATGTCTGTTTTGAGAGAGAGCGTTAAAAAAAATATTACTGATTGTTTATATTTTTCACATATGAATTGTAATCCCGAATGGTGTTATAACCTAGTTGGATATTGATGGTTAAATGAATGTTAATCGTTGAACTGATCATCAACGATTGTTATGTTCTATAAACAATATTGATTAAGTTATTGGCAGCAGATGGCCTGATATCCATCGTTTTAAGACGTCGTTTTATCGTTAGGCAAATTGACACAGTTTTATGTTATAAAATATATATTTATAACTAAAGCAAAGTTTTCGAATTTATTTTATAAAAGTTATTTAAAATAAAAGGTTTATAAATATATTTTTAGTTATAACCACGGTTTACAAAGAAATTATTA
This sequence comes from Allium sativum, assembly GCA_030737875.1. Classification (NCBI taxonomy): domain Eukaryota; kingdom Viridiplantae; phylum Streptophyta; class Magnoliopsida; order Asparagales; family Amaryllidaceae; genus Allium; species Allium sativum. The sequence continues at coordinate 207,857,757 of CM060918.1, forward strand.
AGTGTTACATATATAACGTTCTTATGTCGTTATTAAGAATTTATAAATAGAAAAGAATAAATTAACCGACGGGTTAGGGAATTGGAATAATTGTTTATTTAATACAATAAAGTATATCACTGAGTTAATAAAGTTGTTAATTAATTTAAAAGGATGGATTAGTATTGTTAGCCTACTTTGTGAACTAGGCCATACAAAGTTAGAAGGCCAATTATGAAGGATGTTGACTAGAAGAACATGCACTCGAAGTTCGGATCGGATCGGCACTATCTGGCCAAGCTAAAACTGTGAGGAGCAGAAAATAGTAGAGTCCAGACAGAATCGGACCGGATCGGAATATACCGATCTGCACCTCCTCTCCTACACACGTCCGTTCCGAAGTAGGAAGCAGCATCAGTTACAGCCCATGATCCATAGAGATGCGGAGCGGTTATGCACACATTCCCCACGTTCACCCACAACTGTTGTGCACTATCACCATCTCGTTCCATCCGAACCCGACTCTTAAGGGATGAGTGCCACGTGCATACGAACCGGAGCCATTTCAGAGAGATTTTTCTCCTATAAGTAGACCACCAAGGGTCATTTCAAAGGATCTTCTGGCAACCTATCAACCCAAGCTTCCTCCACAACCAAATTCCACCACTTTATTCAGATTACAATCATCTTTAAAAGTATATTTTTGAGAAAATTGAGTGAATCTATGTATGGTATGAGTGAAATTGAGTGAGAATCATTATTGTACTCGCATTAATTCATCAATCCAACGAGTATAAAGTGGACGTAGGCTCTTTAACGCCGAACCACTATAAATAGTGTGTTTTTCTTTGCTTTTTGATTTCATTCTAGTAGAATTATTGCTAATTTGGGTGTTAGAACCAATTTTTCGTCTAACATTTTGGTTCTTTCACTGAGTTTTTTTTGAATTCTCCGTTTTTTGGGATTATTATTCTACTATTTGGACCCTCAAGTTCAAAGAAGTTAATCCTTTGTTTCCAGCATTCTTGAGTATTTGTTGATTAATCTCTAAGGAATTGGATATTATGGCCAAAGGAAAATGGAAAGAAGCACAAGGCGCTCGGGAGAATGAGGCTAGCGAAGATCAGCAGGCTATAATCGTGAAGAGATCGTAGGGACAAGGCTCTGAACAGGCTGATCTGAATCGGGAGCTACGCACCAGGTTGATGACGTGAACTCGAACCAATCCGGAGGCTATGATGCTGCTCATACCACCCTCCAAACCGATCAGGCTCTGCTACCTTACTCCAATCCGATCCGAACGCGGCTGAAACTGGTACATCTACTCGAGCACCCACCAATGCTCCAATACCATCCGCGACGACTAGTGATCAACTCGCTCCAACTGCACCAGTCACGCATGGAGACTTTTCGCGCTTTCTTGATATGCTTGAGAGCACAAAGGATGCTTTGGAATCTCACAAACGTGATAGTCTTCATATGCAAGAGGACATGATCACTATGAGTAGGAAAATCAGTGAACTTCGTAGGCAAAAGACACCCTCTCCAACTCACCGCCTCACAGCAGACCAGTCATCCTCTTCGGGTGAAGAGCGCCCTCGTGAAAGAAGGCCGTATGAGCGAGCTGAAAATCTTGATCAGCTGACCTTTGGATCTTTGGGACCCGTGAAGACACTGCTCGTGTGTTAGGGCCTGATGACCCGAGCCTAAGAGAGCCCATGCTGCTGCCCATGCGTGGATCTCACATCCTACCTAAGGATCCTAATATTATCAATCCCACATAAGGACAACTCCTCCAACCCCTTCCTTCTGTGAATGACCAGGATCATAGGGAACGGAGCAGACTAGATGCTGCTAGAAACCGGACAACATCCCCTGGCCAAGAGCCTAGGGGAAATTTAAACATCAGAGCCAGAGAGCCTGAGACAACATGAACGAATGCTGATGTAGAGGCAATGGTGCGCCAAATCATGGACGATAGCCGACGCTATACCAATGAGGACTGGGGCATTGAACGAAGTCACACCCCTTTATAGATGACGTACTGGACTTTCAATTCCCTCGGCGATTTAATTTGCCACAGATGGATCAGTATTCTGGGAGAACCGACCCGAGACAACATTTGATGAGATACACATGGTTCATGAATGTCACAGCAGCTCCAGACACTATAAAATGAAAGGCCTTCCCGATTTATCTAGAACATGTGGCATTGATGTGGTTCATTCGACTCCCTCCACGATCGATATCAACTTTTAAATAACTGAGCGAACGCTTTATGAATAGTTTCGACTTCATGCTCGAAAATCTTAAAGCATCATTGAGTTTTCGAGGATTAAGCAGGCTCCAGGTGAATCTTTGAAATCATACATGGACCGCTTCAACCTTGCTGTTACCGAAGTCAATGACCCTCATGAACCCACTATTTTGATGGCCTTAATAGAAGGAGTCGATCCTGACACAGAATTCGGGGATTATCTATCCGGAAAACCACCCCAAACTAGGGAGTTGTTCAACGAAAAGGCCAATATTCACTTGAGGCGAGAGGAAGCCTATGCAAATAGAAAGAGAAAATCTAAAGGCGTTTTCAAGGAAGATATCCAAAGCAATGTCGCTGTAAAACAGTCCGGCGATAGTTCGGGGAAGGTTGAGGTGAACGTTGGCAATAAAAATGAAGGTAATAACAACAGGAATGGAAACGGCAATATGAGTAATAGGAATCGAGGAAATAACTCCAACAAAAGACCTCGATTCCAAACCTTTGAAAATTATTCGGCGCTGAACGACACATTGGAAAACATCTACCTAGATACTTACAACGTCTTACAATATAAAATGCCATCACCCAGAGACTCAACCGAAAAAGAGATCGTGATTGGAAAATTTTGCCTGTTTAATGGAACTCACGGACACTCAACCAATGAATGTCGGCATCTGAGAGACGTCGTTGAAAAACGATTACGGGAAGGAAAGCTAGACGAGTATAAAGTCGCTCCGAGAGACAAGGACAAGGGGGACAGACCCCGAACCAAAATCAACCTGCTCCTGAACCCACAGCTCAACAGAAAGGTAAAGGGATTGTCATCAACACTATAATAGGTAGGCCTCATCCAGCCAACCATAGTTACAGAGCGATGGACCAATATGTTAAAGCAGCTAAACACATCGATATGGAGGAATGCAATAACTTGGAATATATCGCTTCGGTGAAGCAACAGAAAATGATGTCTAATGATGTTGTGATCCGTAACAGGGACGATGTTGGAGTTCAATCACCTACTGAATACCCATTGGTCATCACTACTACTATTGTTCCCGCTCTAGTTTATAAAGTATTGGTGGACAATGGAAGTTCAGTCAATATGCTTTCAAGAAAGCGTTCGATCAGATGAAACTCGAACCGGAAGATTTGAAGCCTTGTGAGGGATGGATTCATGGCTTCGATGGGGCGTCGACGGCTCCACTGGGATGTATAGAATTGTCAGTGGCGATGGGTCAAGGAGACCATCGGGGAGTAAGAATTTTTTAGTTTGTAGTTTTGGACATTGACTCACCCTATAACGCTTTCGTAGGTAGACCGGCTCTCGCGGAATTCAGGGCTTGCATCGCACCATGGTGCCTATTGTTGAAGTTTCCAACCGAAGCCAGGTTGGAAGTAATGAGAGGTGATCAGGTCTCCAGACGAGCATGCTACATGGCCGAACTGAAGAAGTTGATGAAGGGATTAAGTATAGATGCTAAAGGTACTTCCCTCCTCCGAGCGAGGGTTCAGCATAGCAATTAAAAGGACCAACCTAGAGGGAGTTGTCCAGAGGACTGTTCGAGGATATAGATCCGAGAGAGGATGAAGAGACTGGTGACAGAAAGGCAACCCTCAATGAAATGATTGTGGACGTATCCATTGATGATATTGATCCGATAAAGGTGCTAAAGATTGGATCCCAACTGGATCCATTCCAAGCAATAGAATTGACTGACTTCTTAAAGACAAACTTGGACGTGTTTGCCTGGACCCATGCTGACATGTGTGGGATATCTCCTTCCGTTATGAGCCACTCATCTAGTATCAACCCAAAGCATCCACCTATTAAACAAAAAAGACGTATATTAGGCCTGGAAAGGTCGGCAGCCCTAAAGGGAGAAGTGAAAGATAACGGGTCCATTAAGGATTCAGTGTATCCCGACTGGATATCGAATCCTGTTTCGGTCAGGAAATCAAATGGAAAATGGCGGAAGTGCTTTGATTTTTCGGACTTAAATAAAGCTTGTCCAAAATATAGCTTCTCGCTCCCTAGGATTGACCAGCTGGTGGACTCAACAGCCAGACACGGGCTCCTTTCCTTCATGGACACATACTCGGAATATAACCAGATCCCCATGCATGCGCCAGATCAAGAACACACGAGTTTTTAACAAATTTGGGATTGTATTGCTATGTGGTGATGCCGTTCGGACTAAAGAATGCCGGAGCCATATATCAGTATCTGGTAAATCGAATGTTCTATAACCAGATTGGAAAAACCATGGAGCACTATGTAGATTACATGATCGTGAAATCCAGGCAATCCTCTAGCCATACACAAGATCTCACAAAGATGTTTGATATCTTACGGAGGTACGGGACGAAGTTGAACCCCTTAAAGTGCTCGTTTGATGTGGCTTCTGGAAAGTTTATCGGTTTCATTGTGAGTTCTCGAGGAATTGAAATTAATCCTAGCCAAATAGCGACAATAAGAAATATCGAAGAACCACGAAAGATTAGGGATGTTCAAATCCTGGTAGGGAAGGTCGCCGCATTAAGCAGGTTCATCTCCAAGGCCATAGACAAGAGTGTCCCATTCTTCGACTTAATCAAGCAAGGGAAACGTAATTTCGAATTGATTCCAGACATCGTAGAGGCCTTCCAAAACTAATTGGATTTATTGGAGAAACCCCCGATATTCTCAAAGTCGGTGGATCATGAAGATCTGTTCATCTATCTGGTGGTGTCATCTCGTGCTGTCAGCACAGCTTTAGTGCATGAAGAAGACAAGGTCTAGAGACCAGTATATTACGTAAGTAAGAAGTTAGCAGCAGCAGAATGTAATTATCCAAGAATAGAAAAACTTGCCTACAGCCTCTTGATTGCCTCCCGAAAGCTCCGACATTATTTCCAAGCTCATCCGATAGTCATATACAATGACCAACCTTTAAGACAAGTGTTACAAAGACCCAAAGCATTGGGGCGATTACTTAAGTGAAATATCGTGTTGAGCTAATTTGATTTGAATTTTCAACCAAGGAAATCAATAAGGGGGCAGGCCTTAGCCGACTTCATAGCAGAATTCTTGATTCCCGAAGAAGAAACAGTGGATGACAAAGTTGTTACTTCATAACATGAGTTATAGCTTAGTCCGTGGAAGTTATATACGGACGGGGCCAAGAATGGTTGAAGATCCGGCGCCGGAGTTGTTTTAATCACTCCTGAAGGGCGATCCATTTATTATGCCCTACGATTGGAATTTCCTGCCACCAATAATTGTTCCGAGTATGAGGCCTTGATTACCTGGCTGAAACTCGCTAAGGAATTAGGGTAAGAACACTGGACATATTCTGTGACTCCAAGATAGTTGTCTACCAAGTCCAGAAGGAATTTGTGACCAATGGATCTCGACTTGTTACTTATCTTGGAAAAGTAGAGGAGTTACTGGGAAACTTGGAACATTATAGTATAACACACATTCAACGAGCGGAGAATCAGAAGGCAGATCGACTGGCTAAGCTAGCGAGTCCTAATAACCCTGAAGAAACCGAAATAATTCCAATAGAGATATTGGAGTCACCAAGCTTCGACCTAATGGAGATCGAGTTAGCCTTAGAATTTGAGCCAGAAAGGGGGTCATGGATGACACCAATTAAAAACTTCCTCAAGAGTTGAATTCTCCCATCAAAGAAGAGCGAGAGACGAGATGTAACACATAAAGCTACAAGATAGGTTTTACAGGACAACGTCCTTTACCGCCAAAGATTTTCTATGCCTTTGTTATGGTGTATAGTACACGACGACATCGAGCTTGTACTAAGGGAAGTACATGAAGATGAGTGTGGAGATCAAACCGGGGGGTCAAACCCTAGCAAAGAAAGTACTGCGATATGGATATTTTTGGCTTACTGTGAATAAAGATGCCACTGATTACTCACGACACTACAACAAGTGTTAGAGATTCGCTAAAATTCCCAGAGCACCCCCGACTCAGCTTAAGTCAATGGTAAGCCCATAGCCGTTTTCCATGTAGGAAATTGATATTATTGGAGTTTTACCGGTCGCCAAAGGAGGAGCGAAGTACACGATCGTCGCCGTGGATTATTTCACAAAGTGGGTGGAAGCCAAACCCTTAACCACGATCACGACAAGGAAGGAGATAAGCTTTTGGTCAGAAATATTATTTGCGGATTTGGGATACCGAAAACCATTATACTGATAATGGAACCCAATTTGACAGTGCCGAATTTAGAAACTTTTGTCTGAAATATAAGATTGATAAGAGGTATACCACTATAGCTCACCCACAGTCGAATAGATAGGTTAAAGCAATAAACAATGTCATTAAGTCTATTCTTAAGAAGCGGTTGGAGTGGGCCAAAGCCATGTGGGTGGATGTGCTTCCGCTAGCTTTGTGGGCCTATTGAACAACCTTTAAGATGGCTACTGGCCATACTCCTTTTTCACTCTCCTTCAGATCAGAGGCGGTGATACCTGTGGAACTTAAAGTCCCCTCTCATAGGGTGACATACTATGACCCAATGACGAACAGAGCACTCCTCCTAGAGTCCCTTAACGCGGTTGAAGAAAGAAGGGACGAAGCAGACTTGTGTGCTTCAAGGCATCGACGCCAAGTGGCACGTTATTATGACAGAAAGGTTCGCTTTAGGACTTTCGAACCAGGATACTTGGTATTGAAGTGAGTCTTTCCACCTACAGCACATTTAGGCCCAAAATGCGAAGGATCATACACCATCCAACGGAAACTTGAAACGGGAGACTTCAAGTTAACGACTGTGGATGGTGAAGAAGTTCCTAGATCTTGGAATGCTCAGCATTTGCAATGATATTTGAGTTAGAAATGTAGTGTTTTCTTTTGTTTTTATAAACTGGAAAAAGGCACGACTTGCATAGAAAAGTCTGTTTATATGAACAAAAGATTATAAAGTGGATGTAGGCTACGACTTAGCTGAACCACTATAAAAATATTGTGTAGGTCATTTATTTTCCTGCATTATTTCTATCTTCTGTGACTGTTCTGTCCTGATTATGAAATGCTAAACATTAAATTAAGCTTTAAAGATTGAGGACAATTCACGTGCAGGAGCAAACGAAACGACCGTTTGCATAACCAGATAGAAGGAATGGTAGGACGACATTCCTAACTCTAACTCTCATGAAACGAGAGAGAGTATAAAGGACGGGAAGACGACGTCCCTTGAGGCGTGAAGGTGCACCCCGATAAGAGACCGCCTCAACGATACTCTAACCTGGTTATGAGACAGAAGAGTATAGTGATGCTAAGAGGGTAAGCATCAACAATAAAGGAAAGTTAGCCCCGCCAGAGAGTCGGGGGCAACTGAATGCTAAGCTTAATCAATCTCGAACAAGCCTTAGCCAGTCAGTCTATTCAAGATTGATTGGAGGCATACACATACACATGTCCCGAATGTATATTGTTTACTGTTTAGTAATAATGACTTTATTGTATAACTATGATATGACATGTTATTAATTTGCATTTTTACTTAAATAATGGATTTGCAAACATTTGACATTGCAGGGAACAAACTACTTTATTCACAAACACGTGAGTTTATATAGTAAAACTAAGCAAAAGATGCGAGGGCCGCACTCGCTACAACAATAGCGGACCAGTGGAATATCAAAACAAAAGACAAAGAGCGTTTTCAGTTGGACTTTGGGGGTAGACTTAGCCTTCTTAGCAGTCTTAAGAGCATCTTTTGCTTCTTTTTCAACATCGGACATAAGGCACTTTTGCTTCTTTTTTCCCAAAGTTGGAGAGCTAGGATTGGAAGGAGACTTTTTGGTGAGCTCCGCAGAGATCGACCTAGTTGATAATTTGACAATCATCTTAGACTTGGGATCAACAACCGCAAGAGGTTTGGGATCTTCGAGTTCCACATTTTCAAACTTTTATTTTAGATCCATATCATGTTTGGCTTTTATCTCTGCCAAAGTCATGTTGTCATCTTTCCCCGAATCCCTAGTCACAACAATATCGGTGTCTTCTTCATGCCTGTCATGACCACCATCGTCTCTCAAAGCAGCTATTATCTCCTTATCACGAGGAGTTTCAGTGTTAGGCGGTACGGGAGCTTTGTCGATAACCTCCTCCTTCTCGCCCTCATCTCCCTTTCCAGGTTTTATAGCAATGACTTCATGTCATTTCTTCCGAGTCTCTTCAGTAGACCCTTCACCTGGAGCTGTCTTCTGTGAACCATCAATCTTCTCAGTTGTCTTAGTATCTACAGAATGAGAAGTAGCAGTTATTAACTTAGGAGAAAACGCGGGAACTTCAATTGTTTGTCCAATAATGTGACGAAAGGTTGAGATAGCTTTGGCATACTGAGGTGAAAAAGTAGAAATACTCACAGTAGATTTCTCGACTTGAGCAGTAGGAACTTCGGGAGTCAGTCCGGCAGTAAAAGGTAAGGAAGAAGCCCCAGGGATCTCTGGCCTTTCTGGATCATACCCCTCTACTACAGTAGCCTCAATTGTGGCAGAAGAAGAACCAACTTCAAGGGTATCCTTTCCCTTGGCCTGACGCCTTTCCTCCTCCATTGCGGCAACAATAAGTTTTCGCCCTTCAGCTAAGGGGGCTGTCTCTTCTCCCCTCAAGTACTTCTCCATCAACTTGTCCTCATCGATCGAATCCACTCCAAGTTCTGCTTTTTCCCATTCGACCAACTAGTCACATGCATACACAAGGGGAATAGGATAGTCCTTAAGACAAGCAAGCCTTCAGTGACGGATCACCTAAGCAAAAAATCCAACTATGGTTTCACCGCTCTCATCCAGCTCCTTTGAGGGTCTTTAAGCTATTCATTGACTTTCTCAACTTGCTGCAAAGCCGTGTTTGCATTCCCTTCGGCAAGAGATGGCCTCGTTTCAGCCTCCAGTAATTTAGCCTCAAGCTCTGCGTTCTTTTTGACTAAGTCCGCTTTCTCTTGGGTGAGACGAGTGCTCTTAGACTTAGCATCCTCAACCTGCTTCTTTAAATCTATTCGCTCTTGACTATATGACTCAAGCTCGGAATGATAGTGCTTTTGTAATTCTTCGAGTTGCCCCTTATAATTATCTGCATCGCATTATACAAGAGCAAGTTTAGCTTGGGCATCCTCCAAATCTTTCTCAGAATTTTCGATAGCCCTTGCATCATACTCAGCGGCATTGGCCATGGTTTTTACATCTGCCATCAGATCGCTAATGATTTTGGATAGAGTCCTTGCATACCTCTTCATCTCCTTATATTGTTCATCCACAAAGTCTATGGAAGCCTTAACGTCATTGGCCCAACCACGATTTACCGGTTTGAGTTTTCGGACGAAGTGCATGTGCCCGAAATGGTGATCGGGAAATTGTTGCTTCAAAACTTCCAGTCTGGCCTAATTTTCATCATTGAGAATAACTGGCCTCGTAGTGGTGATATCAACGGTGCGACGCTTGAGTTTCACGATGGACCTATCCTTTCCTGTTTCTTTCCCCGATTCCTTTTGTTTTTCTGTTAGATCGGGTACTTTCTTCGAAGAGTTGTCTTGAGGAGTTTTATTTTTGGATGAGGCAGAAGGTTTGATGCCATGCTTTCCCCCCTCGTGATGTGAAGGCAAACTCTTTCATTTGTCTGAGTGTTTGCGGTGTGGATATCGAGAATGGGAGGACCGATAAGGCCTCAGAGGTCGATCCCTCCTATTATCTCTGCCTCTACTCTCATGTTGGCCATGCCTCTCATTAGGATCCATTGGGGGCATACTCGAATGAACATCCCTCATATAGTAACGCTGCCTCACCATTTGTCCTATAAGAAGAAATGAGAGAATATTATAATCAACATTAACATAAAACTCAAGTGTTGTGACGTGCAGTACTAGAGTGCAGTGGGTTTCCTAGGTGGTGATCCCCCCAAACAAACCAGAGCCCGCACTGTGGCTGGTATGTGTAGTTTCCCTGGACTTTACGGGAGTAACTTCTTCTTCAGAGGTGAGAGCAAGAGGATTTGTTGTGAAATCTCCTGCAGTATAAAGGGTCTCGGGCAAGGGAAGATTTCCTAAACCCTGATATATTGAGTCATCCACTGTAGTACTATCTCCTAAAGGAATGACTGACGGCAACTCTTTCGGAGAAATTGGCCTCTCAGGAGTAGCCACATCCTCAGAAGTGATATATCTATCTCTGTTTTTCTCAGCTGTGTTTGCTAGTTCGTCATCCTAAGTCGAAGATGGAGAAGGGTGATTCCTAAGGGGTACCGTTGGACCTTTCAAGCTTCCTCCCGTCTCAGGAATAACGTCGAATGGGGGTATGTATACATATGGGCTTTTCCATGGCCTATACTGCGAGCAATAGACAACAACCGGTGACAATGGAGGTACTCATCTTTAAGGACGTCGTTGATGGTCAAAAACTTTTGATTACCGGTGAGTAGCTGGTGCAAACGATCGAAGTATACTTGCCCTGTCACTTGCTTTGAAGTAGGAACTGCGAATAAAAATAAGAGTCATTTAATGTGTTGACATAAGTATTTGAAGTTGAATTTCAAAAAGTTGGTGCATTGCTTGACTGGAGCCATCTCTTGGCGCACCCAGGTTGTTGTTTAATGTAAAACCATTCAGTTTTTGAGTCACCAGCTTTGCTGCTATATGAGACAATGATGAATTTCCTTTTTGGAACTGATTCAAAGTATGAAAATGATGGAGTCTCTTGGGTCCGATGCTTGAAATTATAAAAGAAATGAACGTGATCAAAGGTAAACTCTACACCTAGAATCTCTTTGTAGGAAATATACAAAGTGTACAAAAAGGCATAGGAGTTGGGATGTAATTTCATGGAGGCAATTCGCAGTTGTCTCAAAAAATCGACGATAAAAGGCGGAAACGGAGGTATTGCCCCAACTAGACACATCGCCATATATCCTTCCGGTGCATTATGGGGACGATCTGTTTTTGAGGGAAACCGAGTATCTCTTTGAAGAATCCTATGATTTAGACGTATCCATAAAAGTCTGTCATTGTCAATTGTTGACTCGACTGAATCTTTAGGCGATTCCAAAATAGTGACATTCCCAAATTCGTCAGGAGCATGGTTATCTCCTACTCCTCCTTCCTCTTCCTCGCCTAAAGAAACATCACCCTCGGATGATACCTCACTATCACGAGTACCCATTTCATAGTTCGGGCCCTCACTATCCCAATCTGGGTCTGAGGTGGAAGATACATCTTCAATGGTAGAATTTTCAGATGTCCCCACATCTTCACTTCTCTCTGCTAGTCTGGACGAACATCTCTCAGTCGTGTTAGATGTACTATTGAAGAAATAATAGCAAGGATTAGATTAAAGTTGCCTGTGTCCCCCTGTGCATGTGTGTGAGCTAAATCGTGCAAGTGTGTACACAATAATACAAACTAAGCATATGAAAATGCAATGCAAAGATGAGCAAGACAGTTATATATTCATTGATAATCCAAAAGATGAGTTGAAAATGCTCTATCCTAACTGTTCAAGAATTCACAATCTATATCTAGTTTTTATTAAGTTGGTTGAAGCACATAGGCAATGCTGCGGACCGGTTCGGAAATATCTGTAAAGTACGGGTCGGTTCATGTATTTTCATCATCAATGATTTGGATCGGGCATTTATGTTGTATGCGGATCGGATTAGAATTGGGGTATAGCAGGGTTCGGATCAGACAGGTCTTCAGGGAGAAAAGCCCAGTTTGAGTCAGTTGGCGCCGAACGGCTCTCCTATCTCTAAATCTATTTCTCTTTCATTCATGCGACTCTGGAACTTCACCCCTTATAGGTTATTCCTATCCAAAACAAGGTCACAAAAGGTTTCTTGATGATTTAATCCCCGTCCATTCACCACCAACCCAATCCTCTCTTTCTAAGTGTCAACACCATGAGTTCCATTGCATCAAACCGATCCGTTCCTTCTCCTCCAAATTAGTCTTTCCTTTTCCTCCTATACCCACTCAAATGCTCACTATCTCCATCCACAAGTTTTCAGAATCCGCATCTCATCCATAAACAGCCACACGCAGCGCCATGCATGGGTTCATCAGCTCCGACACCCCTAGTGGGTGAAGTGCCCCACCAATAACGACGGAGGCAAGCCGAGGACCCATAGCGTCGTCACTCAATTCATATTCGAGAAGCAACGCGAGAGCGTGAGAAATTAACAAGAAAAGCATGGAAAAATCAATTTATATGAAGCGATTAACCCACCTAGTAAGCTGATTCGGAGATTTAAAAGAGTTTAAGAGATTGAAGAATTAGGGTTTTCACGGGTTTGAAGATAACGACAGAATGAAGTGAAGAGGAGAAAGAGAAATTTGTGCAAATATATACAATGTTAAGGGGCTTTTTGTCTCCTTTGTGGGCCCCCAATAACTAGGCTGACCCGTTAGAGGAGAAGCTTATGCTATTCCAGCCCAGTGATGCAACGCAGCTATGATCGGATCAGATCGGTTGAACATGCAATATCTGAAGGATAACTCAACATACAAGATTAACCAGAAAGAAGATATAACAAGCTAACAAGCATGTTTTGTAAGAATTTACCTGGAGGAGCTACTTGGACATCAACCAAAGTTCTCAAAGTTATTTTAAACAGTGGAAGTAATTTGTGCATTCCATTGTGTATATATATACAATAAGAGATGTGACTTTATGAAGCAACACAACCATGCAAACGAATGGAAACGACTATTCAACGATTTAAATTCAGAAACCAATGGACAAACAATTTCGAAGCACACTCTATCTTCAATAGAAGTGCACTTCGAGGGGGCAAAATGTTAGCCTACTTTGTGAACTAGGCTACACAAAGTTAGAAGACCAATTATGAAGGATGTTGACTAGAAGAACATGCACTCGAAGTTCAGATCGGATCGGCAATATCTGGCCAAGCAAACAAAGTGAGGAGCAGAAAGCAGAAGAGAACAGACAGAATTGGACCGGATCAGAATATACCGATCCACACCTCCTCTCGTACAAACGTCCGATACGAAGCAGGATGCAGTATCAACTACAGCCCATGATCCCTCGAGATGCGGAGCGCTGTGCACATGTTCCCCATGTTCACCAACAACTATTGTGTGCTATCACAATCTCGTTCCATCTGAACCCGACTCTTAAGGGATGAGTGTCACGTGCATCCGAACCGGAGCCATTTTAGACTGATTTCTCGCCTATAAATAGACCACCAAGGTTCATTTCAAAGGATCTTTCGGCAACCTATCAACCCAAGCTTCTGTCATAACCGAATTCCACCACTTTATTCAGATTACAATCAAATTTAAAAGTATATTTTTGAGAAAATTGAGTGAATCTATGTATGGTATGAGTGAAATTGAGTGAGAATCATTATTTTACTTGCATTCAAATCATCAATCCAACGAGTATAAAGTGGATGTAGGCTCTTTAACGTCGAATCACTATAAATCGTGTGTTTTTCTTTGCTTTTTGATTTCATTTCAGTAGAATTATTGCTAATTTGGGTGTTAGAACATCTTTTTGGCCTAACAAGTATAAGTCCATTAACTAATGTTTATAAGTTGATGAAACCAACTGATTAATGAAGACTAAATACTAGATTAATTTAATCTAATAGTTCTATGAACATCGTTAAAATTTGACAAATTGTCTAAGTAGTAAATTTACCTTTAATTAACTACGGTTTAAAGTTGTTTATTTAATTAGTACAAAGTATTATTTTTTAATATTCTTTCTACTAATGAATTATTAGTTTATGTTTAAGTAAACTGCTTTTACATCATTTTTGATCATAAAGTTATTAAAGTGATTTACTTTTTTAAATGGTTTCATTTAAGAAGTAAGCAAGAGTAATGAGATAATAAATGGTATCAGGTAAAGGGAATTAAAATAAATTCTAAGTTTTGTAAACTAGATTGATAAAAGGTCGGAATCAAACGGAATGCTTTTTAAATGAACATTTACATAATAATTAGATTAAGTAAGACAATTATAAACAAAATTAAGATGGTAAATAGCTTTGGGATTTAAAACTAATCAAGTTATGATAAGTTATAAAAGATGGATTTGCATAAAAATTAAGTAAATGAACTGTATAACAAATCAAGTTATATATGAAGTTGTATAAAACGATTCTAATCAAAGGTTAAATAATTTACTTAATTAACTAATTAAGTAAAATAAATTAGAATATACGGTGGGTTTCAAATGAAAGAAAATGGTTTCTAAAGCCATATATAAATTGAATAGTAAATGGAAAATGGGAATAATATAGTGGATTTTTGAAACTTCTATTATCTTAAGATAAGAATGTTGTCGATCAAGGTCTGAGGGTAATTAAAGTACGCCAACTTGAGCGGCTTCACTATTATCTAGGGATGATATTAGTTGGTAGTGGTAAAAGATTTAAGATTAATTTATTATTATTGCAATATTTGCAAGATTTTAAAATAGAATTGAACTATTGGAATTTAAATCAAACAATCGTCTGGCCGAGTTTGAAACATAATGGAATATTATGGGTTAAGATACACTTATTCTAGGTAATAAGTAAATAACGAATGTTTTCCGAAGAATTGGAAAGGGTTATGTTGAATGGGAAGCAAAACTGAATATTTGAATTATATACGTCTATAATGATCTGATGTAAGAGAAATCTCTGAAGTCCAAGAGTTTAAGTAAAACAATTTAGGTTATATAATGAATAAAATGTCGCTTGACATGGGTCTAGTTGTATAATGTTTATAATTGTAACTTATACCATTAAGCGGACAATATATCGATATTTTCCGAAGTAAAGTTAAAAGGGTATTTTGAAGAATATAAAGTAATATTTCCCAAGATAAAGAAAATGAAAAGATTTCATGATACTATAATGATATTAAATCGATATAATGGTTTAAAGGAATGGTTTTTATCAAAAGGGTCTGAGATGCCAATGTACTTAACAATATTATTAAAATTGATAGTTAAAAACCCGATTATCAATGACATATTCTATTGGACCTTTTGACGTGTTGTTTCGAAGAGACCGGGGTGGGAACTAGACTTAAACTACTTTGATCCAACGTTGCGTAAAAACGAACTGCAGAAATTGAAGATGGAGCATTGAAGACCGTAGATCTTCATGGAACGGAAGAACTACTTATAATCTCTGGGTAGCTCCCATAAAAGAGATACACGGTGGTTCTATCGTGATTCGAATTTACGGATTGTAAGGACTACTCGTTATTGATCCTTTGGGATGATTCCTATATAGGATGTGGTAGGAGGGTGCCTTCGGTTCATCCTGTTCCTGGATGACTTGTATGGATGAATGTCTGACAGAGTATTCCCTTAAGAATCATGTACATTGATTTTTACAAATATACCAAGTTTGGTGGCGGAGAAATTATCTTGCTTAACACCCAGAGTGTATCTGTGGACGTCAATTAGTGATTTAATGGATCTGATGATGTGGCGTTCAAAATGAATGGAGACGTGCTAAAAGATAAAGGTGACCTCAAGCCTCATCAACCAGGAAATGGTACAAAATCGGGTAGGCAGCATGGCTATGTGGTTCGCACCCATTAAAAGGGTATATCATTACCTAATCTAGAGAAAATCAAATGCCTTCGGTTGTCCTTTTTTATTTTATATGAATTATGTCGGTTCTGTTGGCTGGCCCCCAACCGTGGTGATGATATATTTGGTACTTTCAAGCGAAATGACGGGCCAGTCATGTGTAGCCAGGTTGCAAGGCGTTCTTGTTGAACCCCAATGTATTCATCTATAGAGGTACATTGTCGAAAAGGTAGTCCCATACCTTGCCAGGAAATCCATTCTCCAATAAGAGCCCACAATTTTGATTGTATACTATATATGTAGAGTGCGAGATGCAAGTGTTCTGCTAGATTATTATTTATTTGTGGTTTGATAGACATTATTATAATGTCAGAAAAGATATTGATTTCAAAAATGTTTTGGGTTATAGTAAGGTAAAAACCATCTGTGTTTATGTGTGGGCTGGTCTTACTATTATCCTTTCTTTCAAAAAGGATTTGCAAAGTTAAACAAGTTGTTTTTTGTGAATTTATCACTGAAAAGTATTCCAGACTGATCCGAGTGAATTTTGCTTTGCTTCAAATGTGCTAGGGTAGACCGAGTTAATTTCAGGTCAGGTTTTTGCTGGAGTTTCAGGAGCTGGAAGAAGGAGGCTTCACCGTTCATTATTCAGAGTTTATTTCTGCTGTGTCTGATATATGATGCACTCAAATGATTGTTATGTATACATTGTTTCTATTATAAAGAGATTTGATATATTATAATTATTCGTTTTGTTGTGAGATTCTGATGTTGTGTTATTTTTCTTTCTTCTATTCTAATATTTCTTTCTTCCTTTTCTCACCTTCTAAATTCTTTCTAATAACTTTCTGGATGCTTGGTACTCGAGTTTGGAAACCGGATGTGATTGTGTCGAAAATTCGAGCATTGAATTTTCTGGTTCATTACAGGACTAGTATAAGAAAACTCCAACCATTTGGTTTAACTTTTAAAAATCTTTTTATAAAAGAAAGGATGATCGTAAAACCGACCCATACATAAACACAGATGGTTTTTACCTTAGGATAACCCAAAATATCCTTTGTATCAAAACTATTCTGAAATTATAATAGTGTCTAAATCAAATAAATAGCAATCTTGTGGAATGCTTGCATCCCACGCCCCACATACATAGTATATAACCATAAACCACAGCGCTTATTGGAGAATGGATTTCCAACTATGACAAGCTATGGGACCACCTTCCGATGGTGTATCTCTATAAAGGAATACACTGGGTTCAACAAGAATATCTTGTAAGTCAACCATGCATGATCAGCCACACATTCTGCTTGAGAGTACCGAATGTATGTCACCAAAGGTTGTGGTCAACAACCATTACCGAAAGCATACAGCAATGATAGAATAAGAAGCAAGTGAATTTTCTCTAGATGGGTTGATAATACATCCTAATGGGTATAACCCTTATAGCCATGATTCCTACCAGATTTTTGTCATTTCTCAATTGATGAGGCCAGAGGCTATGTCTTACCTTTATAACATCACAATATCAGTCACTTTGAATGCCACAACATCATATCCATCAAAGTCACTAATTGACATCCCCAAAAATATATTGGGTGTTAAGCTAAGAGAAGATTCCTTCTTGGCCACCAACTATGGTACATTTGAGGAGATGTATGTGACCATCTAGAAATACTCTATCTGACAATGTCCATATATGTTGTCCTGGGACTACACAAACCGAAGGCACCATCCCATCAATCCATCTTAGGCAATTTCTACCTTGGATTAACAGAACAGCCCTTACACATTACTTTATCTTTAATTATCTTCAGCATAATTTGATTCGCAACTATTATGCCTACATGGAGTGGTTTTCAGATAATAAACCAGGTCCCGGTCGCTCCATATTGACATCGGAAATATAAAATGGACCAAACTTTGATAGCCTGTTAATTAACAACCAAAGGAAACATCCATACAACTAGCGATCTTATTTCCAAATGGAAATTCTACTGTTCAAGCATCAAGCAACACTGAGCCCCTTTAACTTAATTTCTTATTAATCTATTCATTTCCCAACTTCGTTTCAATATTCTTACCTGGATAACCTTCCAAACTCGTTAGCACTTCAAGATTTTTGGAAAAGATTTCCAATATCATAAATTCTTTATTTTCTATATTCTGGAAAATATACGTTGTTAACATTGCAAAACATTTCTCTTTTCACATTTCTTATTTTCTAAAACCTTTCTTATTGTATTTGAAAAATGTTTCCAAAAACCCATTTATATGGATTTAAACGAACATTGTATAAAAACATGGCTACGAGAACTCATCCCATTAATCACTAATTAACTAACCATATCTCTATCCAATCTCCGCCATCGAACTTTAACCATTCCTTAGTCAATTATGAAGTCAACAAAGTTGGGGTATATTACCTCTCAGACCTTAACTGAACAACATTCTTAACTTCGAAATGGACAAAGTCCACAACTCAAATCATTAACAAACATCACTTATGAAATTCTTGGATTTAGTTTAACAATCCACTTTTTTTACGCAAAACATTGATTATAACGATAGTGTAATAATCCCTAGTTCTAAAATTTTTAATTTTTAAAATATAACTTTTATTTATTAATTTAAATAAATAAATCTTGATTAAAAACGAAAAATAAAAAGTACTTTCCTAAATTTGATTTAGTCAAATGTAACACCCTGCAATTTTTCTAAGTAGTAAATAGGTAATAGGGCATATGTATATTTTAATGTAAAAGTTAATAATATGTAAACAAAAAGAGTAAGAAGAGAATTAGCGCATGTAATTAATTATGTGCTTATGCAAGAATAAATCAATAAATAAAAAGAAGAATTAGTAAATTGATTGTAAAATAAGGATGTGCAATCAAAATAGAAAGAAAACAAATGTCAAAAGAGTTAAATGCATGAAGGAAAGAGATTAATATGCAATGCATTAAAAATAGTACGATATAATGTACTAATTAGATGTAAGAAGAAAAGAAATTGAATGAGTTAATGAGTGTACAATTCAAATTTTGTATACATGATGTAATGAGCAATTAATAAATAAATTTAATTGTGTGAAAATAAGAAAGATGTATATATACATACACATAACGGTTAAGAATTTAATGCATGTAATTAAAAATATGTTGATGCATGAACCAAAATAAACCTAAATTTAATGCATGGAAAAATATAAGAACATTAGAAATATGCAACGAAGAATTAATACAATTCATATTGTATATAAAATAATGGAAGGATGCATTAATGGAAAAGAAACCGCATGTGGGAAAAAGGAAAGGGATATATATGAATAAAAATTGATGCATTAATGTATGTGACAATTAAGTTGCTGCAATGAATAAATTAAAGGGAAAATTGATTGGATATGAAATATGGGCGTGCAATTAGAATAAAGGGAAAGCAATAATTGTAAAGATAAATTAATTAAAGAAGGGAAGATATGCAATATATCTAATTGCACAAAAGAAACATCATAAGTATATGGAAGGAAGACAATGAGCAATCAATTACCCTACTTTAAAACATTCTTTTCTTTAGTGAGGTGTAAGGTTTAGATGAATTCTATTTTAATCCTAAGGCCCTATTTGTTCTAGCCTACCTATAAATAAAACTCAAAACCTAACCCTAAAATTCACAATCCCAAAGCTACGCTAAAGTTGTGCTTCTTCTTCCCCAGATCTTAAATCTACTTTCTTCCCTTTCTCTTCAAAATCTATTCTTAAATTAAAAGAATTAGATTTAGAATTTCTTCTATTTCAAGATAAAGAGAAAAAGGGATTTTGGATCTACAAATCTGTGCTACAAGAAATGGAAGAACTTTGGATGCTAATCTAAATCAGACCTAGGAAAGCAAAAATTACTATGAGTGGAATTAAACTATGACTTTTTGATAATGTTATAGCTATCGTTTAGCATTTCCATATATATGTAAATTGTGAAATTGCAAGTTTAATTATAAATTACGATTATAACAAGATGAAACATAAAAAATGAATAGATCTGTGAATTCATGTCTTGAATATAGTAAACTATGTGAATGGTTAGCATGTCATGACATCAATAATTTATTTATTTAACTAGTTGAATGTTTACATGATTTATAGAATAACATTGAACATGTAATCGGATTAGTCGGAGTATTATACAATTCACATGGAAAACTGTCATATTTATGTACAAGGAATGGCTTGAGTAAGTGTATGACTATATTGACCAAATTATGTTTAAAGATCTGAAATTTGACTATAAGTATAAAAATAGTTTGGGTATGAAATGGGACATGTCTAAATAATGATTTGGGACATAAATTAGAACGTATGTGAATATGAATTTTAGGCATAAATTGGAAAATATATGTGGGTTTGGCTTGGTGCAATATATATTTATACATATATATATATACATATATATATATATATATATATATATATGTATGTATGCCGTAATTTATGATATAAGGCATAATTAAAGTGAATTAAAAAGAGGCATAAAAGTTTATAATTTGAATATTGAATTAGGCATAATTCAAATAGGGAAAGTTTTAACTGATTAATTAATTAATTAATTAATAATGGAATGTTTAGTAATTACAATTAGGAATTGTAATTGTACTTATGACACAAGGTTAGGTTACATTAGTGGTGGAAGTTTTCCCGGACCCGACCGACATATCCAGCAGTCACAAATGTTGAAACTAATGTGGGAGGTCTGAGTACGTAAATACGAATCGGGCTAGGACACGAGGTTAGACCCAACTATGGAATAAGACTGCCCGAACCCGACCGACATATCCAACATCCACACGTTGTAGGCCTAATGTGGGAGGTCTAGCCCATTATAACCATAATTGGACATGGTAATGGATTAGAATACTTAACCCATTTAAATCTGTAGTGGTGTTACGAACCAACTGAATTGGGTAAGGGTTAAGTAAACGTGTTAAAGAAATGGGAAAGGTTAAGTTAGTCTTAATTAATGCCATAATGGGGAATGATAGCAACCTATTATGAACATATAGGGGAAATATGAAAGTCATATAATAGGTAGACTTGTCCTAGGGACAAGGAAAGATGATAATAAGACTAGAGAATGAGACAACTTATATTATAAAATAAGTTGAATACAAACTACAAAGCGATAATGAGTAATCTGTGGATAAACATAGCATGAGTTATGATTAGAAAACCTTAGTTAAGAGAACTAAGTAAATAACGATAAAGATAACTAAGTAGAAAATCTTAGTTAAGAGAACTAAGTAATAAACCTTAGTTAAGAGAAATAAGTAATAAGCCCCAGTTAAGGAAAATAAGTAATAAGCCTTAGTTAAAAAAACTAAGCAATAAGCCTTAGTTAAGAAAACTAAGCAAAGAACGATGGATTGTGGGACATCAAGAGATGGAAGTATAACTGAATGAGAAGATTGATATGAGGAAAAACTTATATAAGAAATAAGTTGGGATTATATAAGAGATAAGTTAGGATGGATAATGGGGTACAAAGCAAATTAATAAAACTAACAAGTAATGAGTCATATATGAAACATTAATAAGCGAGGGTAACTTGGTAAACTTGGAAAGGAAATCAATGTGAAGGAGAATAACAAAGTTAAATGTGAAAACTCACGAGGTGGCACAAGCATCTAAATAAATGGTTAGACATAAGGTCTAATGACATATAAAGCCGAGGCGCTTGGACCAGTCAATACGTTAGTGGATGAATAACCATAAGGGGTAGATCATCGGGATGTCAAAATACACAAAGAGGAGCGCATGACCATCTAGATATTCTTGTAGGCTCCAATAGATTGGGTTAAGAAGCACCCGGTTCCGAGAACATAGGGTACTCTTGGTACTCCTCTGTAAGTGGCAGATGATCCGCCTGTGCTCACAGAGGTTAGGTCTGCATAGGTCAACCAACGGGTGTGCCTTGATTGCAATAATTAAGAGGCAATCAAAAAACTAAGATGGACCAGCGTGATTCGACGAGACCAGTTAGTGCCCTGTGATAGCAACTCGTCGTCAACCTACCATCTTCAGTCAGTACGTGAAGCGGAAAGGCGGAGAACTCCAAAAGACCGTACACTTTGCTATCTAGTTGTGGGTGAGGTTGGCCAATAGGATCGAAGGCGTAGGGGGTCGGGATTACAGTTCTCATTCTTGATATTCTTGGGTGCATTTCATTTGCTAGTTGAGGGAGGGGTCTAGTGGGACCATAGCCACTGTAAAAGCAGACCTTAGCATCTGCAATCGGAAAATATCCGAAAGCTCCCGACCAAGTTCCGTGTTTCTTGATTAGCCATGCCATGGGACTCAGGCACTCATATAGAGAACATGTGCAAATAGACATCGAGTACGATTGACGATATTTACGGGGGGAAAGTCTATGTACACTCATGTCGCTCTGGGTGATGTACCATAGACTAGAGGGCATTATTCGATGAAAGAATCTAGTAGAATCTAGAATGGCAGTCCAAATGCTTACGTAACACAGTGATGATATTTTTAGGCAAACGTAGCATTGATATACATACGACATGCGACATTGGATAAGGGACTGCGTACATACGGTGGAGACCATGCGAGTATAGTATACCTTAATTGGGGGTAACTACATATACGCTATATTACGTTAATCTACTAGAGAGTAGATGCGTGCGACGTGTGTGTAAGCCTTGAGTTCTAATAACACAAATAACCTAATAAATAAGAAAAATATAATTGAACAGTATATGTAGGATTATCCAAGAAGTATAGTTTAAATTCATTCACACAATACTTATGTTCTGACCCCTCCTCATAACGTTCGCAGGTTAGGTTCATGACAGAGACTGTACAGCTTTGGATACTGGTTTAGCAGTATTATTATTAAGGTAAAGCTATGTTTCAACTGCATTATATTTTATTCCTTCCACTATGAGATGTTTTCCGAACTCTGACAGGTTTTATGTCTCTGTCTTTTTTGTAGGATACCAAAGCAAAACGACTCGGGTTTCGATGGATTGGGTTTTTGAAAAAAATTCAGTCCGTCGGAACGCGGGTTGTTACATCTGGTATCAGAGCTTTGGTTTAGTGTTCCTAGGGTAATAATGAGTGAGCGTATTTGTATTTTCAAAAATATAAATGCAAAAATAATATATATATATAGGCCTAAGTCCATAAAAGAGCCCACTAGGTAGAAAGAGTAAAATATGGAATGAGTTAGGATATTGGTTTGTACACTAAAGGAATGAACGTAGAAATTTTAAGACCCTTAGGTGGTTTGGTTGGAAAGTGTACAATATGATATGGTATTTGAGAAAGTATCCCATAGGATGGAAACTGAAATGTTAGTATTTCAAAATAGTGGGTTTAGAAGTGAAACCTTATAAGTTAGAAAAAAAGGTTAGAATGTGGAAAATGGATCAAGAACATATATAGTTGAGAAGTGTCTAGGAAAGCCTAGTTGAGTTAAAGACCCACTTTGAGTCTAACCCAATGATTAACTTTTAAGAACTTGAATTTGTAAAAGTTTTGGCAAAGGAGTTTGTGGTGTTTTCAAGTTTTAATCTTAAAAGTGTTTTTGATGTTTGAGGAAAATATGTAAAGAACATATTTAGTGCATGTTGGGTTTTAAAGTAAAGTGGGGTATATATTTTGTAAAACAACGATTACTTGTTTTAAAAAGAAAAGTATAGGCTAGTAATACAAAGCGTGGACTAGTAGTGATTACTAGGTAGTGAAGGGCAAGTAAGTGTGTTGTTTGGACTTGTGACCTAGTCCCAAGATTCTTGGCCCATAATAGTAGCTGTGTAGAAAAATGGAAAGGCTTATTTGAAAAATAATAAACTTAAGTAATTAGACTAAGTCAAATAAGCTAAGGAAAAGAATAGCCTAACTAAAAAGAAAACAACAAATTCAGTAAAGCAACAAATGTGACGGGAAAAGAAAATGAAAATCTTAAGAAAACGATGAATAAAAATGAAAATTTTCTTATGTGGTTATACTTGGATAGGAAAATAGGAAATCTTTATAGAATAGTTATGTAGAAATCCAAGTACAATTAGAAAAGGTACATGAAAGAAAAACGGAAGATGTGAATTTTTCCATTTTATACCTTTTGGTAAAATAAGAAATCGAAAGAGAATTAGATTTTTCCAAATTTCGAAATTTAATGATGGTTGGTAGGGTTTTGGATGCAACAATTGGACGAACTATGCTCTTTCTCTGTAAGAGTGTGGGAAAATTTGGATGAAAAACTATTTTGGTTTACAAAATATTGCATTCATATAGAACTGCAAGTATATTTAGGATGTGAGCATCATGTTTTAAAAAAAGAATTTAAAAGTTTGCATACATATATGTGGTACCAATTAGGCATACATGCATTACTATGATGTATTTCACTTTGCACATGCGCACAATGTTTGGAAAAAAATTGGATGCACACATGATGGATGTATGATTGCGAGGGATAATCTATTATACCCTAAATGATTTTCAGGGACGAAATTCCTTAAGGGTGGGAGAAAGCAACACCCTGCAATTCTTCTAAGTAGCAAATAGGTAATAGTGCATATGTATATTTTAATGTAAAAGTTAATAATATGTAAACAAAAAGAGTAAGAAGAGAATTAGCGCATGTAATTAATTATGTGCATATGCAAGAATAAATCAATAAATAAATAAAAAGAAGAATTAGTAAATTGATTGTAAAATAAGGATGTGCAATCAAAATAGAAAGAAAACAAATGTCAAAAGAGTTAAATGCGTGAAGGAAAGAGATTAATATGCAATGCATTAAAAATAGTACAATATAATGTACTAATTTGAAGTAAGAAGAAAAGAAATTGAATGATTTAATGAGCGTACAATTCAAATTTTGTATACATAATTTAATGAGCAATTAATAAATAAATTTAATTGCGTGAAAATAAGAAAGATGTATATATACATACACATAACGGTTAAGAATTTAATGCATGCAATTAAAATGTTTAGATGCATAAACAAAAATAAACATAAATTTAATGCATGGAAAAATATAAGAACATTAGAAATATGCAACAAAGAATTAATACAAGTCATATTGTATATAAAATAATGGAAGGATGCATTAATGGAAAAGAAACCGCATGTGGGAAAAAGGAAAGGGTTATATATGAATAAAGAATGATGCATTAAATAAATTTAGTTGTATGAAAAAAATGTATGTGACAATTAAGTTGCTACAATAAATAAATTTAAGGGAAAATTTATTGGATATGAAATATGGGCATGTAATTAGAATAGAGGGAAAGCAATAATTACAGAGATAAATTAATTAAAGAAAGAAAAAATATGCAATATATTTAATTGCACAAAAGAAACGTCATAAGTGTATGCAAGGAAAAAAATGAGCAATCAATTACCCTACTCTAGAACATTCTTTTCTTCAGCGAGGTGTAAGGTTTAGATGAATTCTATTTTAATCCTAAGGCCCTAGTTGTTCAAGCCTACCTAGAAATAAAACTCAAAACCTAACCCTAAAATTCACAATCCCAAAGTTACGCTAAAGTTGTGCTTCTTCTTCCCCAAATCTTAAATCTACTTTCTTCCCTTTCTCTTCAAAATATATTCTTAAATTAAAAGAATTAGATTTAGAATATCTTCTACTTCAAGATAAAGAGAAAAAGGGATTTTGGATCTACAAATCTACGCAGTAAGAAAGGGATGAACTTTGGATGCTAATCTAAATCAGAACTAGGAAAGCAAAAATCACTCTGAGTGGAATTAAACTATGGCTTTTTGATAATGTTACAGCAATCGTTTAGCATTCCCATATATATGTAAATCGCAAAATTGCAAGTTTAACTATAAATTGCAATTTTAACAAGATGAAACGAAAAAAATGAATAGATCTGCGAATTCATGTCTTGAATATAGTAAACTATAGGAATGGTTAGCATGTCATGACATCAATAATTTGTTTATTTAACCAGTTGAACATTTACATGATTATAGAATAACATTGAACATGTAATCGGATTAGTCGGAGTTTTATACAGTTCACATGAAAAAATGTCATATTTATGTACAAGGAATGGCTTGAGTAAATGTATGACTACATTGACCAAATTATGTTTGAAGATCTGAAATTTGATTATAAGTATAAAAATAATTTGGATATGAAATTGGACATGTCTAAATAGTGATTTGGGACATAAATTAGAACGTATGTGAATATGAATTTTAGGCATAAATTGGAAAATATATGTGGGTTTGGGATGGTGCAATATATATTCATACATATATATATGCCTTAATTTATGATATAGGGCATAATTAAAAGTGAATTAGAAAGAGGCATAAAAGTCTATAATTTGAATAGTGAATTAGGCATAATTCAAATGGAGAAAGGTTTAATTGATTAATTAATTAATTAATAATGGAATGTTTAGTAATTACAATTAGGAATTGTAATTGTACTTATGACACGAGGTTAGGTCACATTAGTGGTGGAAGTCTGCCCGGACCCAACCGGCATATCCAGCAGCCACTAATGTTGAACCTAATGTAGGAGGTCTGAGTACGTAAATACGAATCGGGCTAAGGCAGAAGGTTAGACCCAACTGTGGAATAAGACTGCCCAGACCCGACCGGCATATCCAACATCCATATGTTGTAGGCGTAATGTAGGAGGTCTAGCCCATTATAACCATAATTGGACATGGTAATGAATTATAATACTTAGCCCATTTAAATCTGTAGTGGTGTTACAAGCCAGTTGAATTTGGTAGGGGTTAAGAAACGTGTTAAAGAAATGGGAAAGGTTAAGTTAATCTTAATTAATGCCGTAATGGGGAATGATAGCAAACTATTATGAACATATAGGGGAAATATAAAGTCATATAATAGGTAGACTTGTCCTACTGACAAGGGAAGATGAAAATAAGACTAGAGAATGGGACAACTTATATTATAAAATAAGTTGAATACAAACTACAAAGCGATAATGAGTAATCTGTTGATAAACATAACATGAGTTATGATTAGAATACCTTAGTTAAGAGAACTAAGTAAATAACGATAAAGATAACTAAGTAGTAAATCTTAGTTAATAGAACTAAGTAATAAACCTTAGTTAAGAGAAATAAGTAATAAGCCTTAGTTAAGAAAAATAAGTAATAAGCCTCAGTTAAGAAAACTAAGCAATAAGCCTTAGTTAAGAAAACTAAGCAAACAACAATGGATTGTGGGACATCAATAGATGGATGTATAACTGAATAAGAAGATAGATATGAGGAAAAACATATATAAGAAATAAATGAGATTGTATAAGAAATAAGTTGGGATGGATAATTGGGTACAACGCTTATTAATGAAACTTACAAATAATGAGTCATATATGAAACATTAATAAGCGAGGGTAACTTGGTAATCATGGAAAGGAAATCAATGTGAAGGATAATAACCAGGTTAAATGAGAAAACTCACGAGGCGGTGCAAGCGTGTAAATAAATTGTTAGACATAAAGTCTAATGACATATAAAACTGAGGCGCTTGGACCAGTCCATACATTAGAAGATGAATAATCATAAGGGGTAGATCATGGGATGTCAAAAGACACAAAGAGGAGCGCATGACCATCTAGATGTTCTTGTAGGCTCCAACGGACTGGGTTAAGAAGAACGCGGCTTCTGGGGACGTAGGGTACTCTTGGTATTCCTCTATGAGTGGCAAATGATTCGCCTGTACTCACAGAGGTTAGATCTGCGTAGGTGAACCAGTGAGTGTGTCTTGATTGCAATAATTAAGGGGTAATCAAAAGACTAAGATGGACCAACGTGATTCAACGAGACCAGTTAGTTCCCTATGATAGCAACTCATCGTCAACCTACCAACTTCAGCCAATACGTGAAGCTGAAAGGAGAAGAACTCCAAAAGGCCATACACTTTGCTATCTAGTTATGGGTGAGGTTGGCCAATAGGATCGAAGGGCTTAGGGGGCCGGGTGTAATGTCCCGTATTTTCTGGCCATTGTATTGAAATATTTTATTCACTTAAAATATTGGTTTGAATTTAAATAATCGATTTTTACCATTTTATTTTGAATATATAATTATATTAATAATATAATAATATTTTAATTTCAGCATATTTGGGAAAATGTTGATTTTGCAGTATAACGTGACCGGGCGATTTTAAATGGTTTAATATGGTTTGTATTGAAAATTTCGTAGCGATTTCGTTATTAAAACGATGCTTGAACATTAAATTTATAATTTAATTATAAAACGAGCTACAGCAGCGCGGTATTTCGTAAATTGGCGTTTTGAACTTTAAACGGCTGTACAGGGCCCAAAATAAGTCGGATTTTCTCGAAATAAGAAACGTCGGAATCTGTTGGATAATATCTATCTAATGAAAGAGAAAAATCCAGTTTTCATAGTGTAGATTTTATTCTATGTCCAAATCAAATTTTGAAAAGGTCGTTATGGAATTCCTTTATAAATTATATTGTTTATTTATATTAAATAAAGGGGTTTATAAATTTTTATAATATCGATTTGGCTTCAAATTCAACCCGGGATATTTTATTGTGGTAATGTATGATATTCTGGTCGTGTATGACCAATTTTAATATTTTATTAATATTATATTGAGGTATTTTAAAATTGGTTTATTTTATTTGAATTGGACAGTTATAAAAGGTCCTTTATTCAAACGACCTTCGTTTTCGACAAAACAAATTGTATTGGGACCGCAACAGTAAATTATTGCTGGTTTCAAGTTGCGCGTCAATCAGGGTTAATTTGTGAGCGTGGCAAAATAAAATACAAATAAAAATGATCATTTGAACGAGCGCCATTTGAGCAAACGAACTCGGAATTTGACGAAACAAATTTCATTAGGACCGTATCGTCAAATTATACTGTGTCGTCCATTCGCATCTCGAATGGAGTTTGCGCGAGCACAGCAGCGAACAAACAACGTCAAAAATAGCGATAGGTACGAAATAAAAATCGTTAGTCAACATCGCTTGTCACATCGACTTAAAATGTTAATATTTACAACTATATATACACCTAAAAATCAGAATTTCCACTCACAATATTTTTCCAGCAACCAAAATGTGCAGAAAAGTCCTCGAACACAAAACAATTTATATCTTCGATTCTATCAAGAATTTGAGGAGGGTTCCCATATGAAAGTTGTAGATCTGGTCGAGAGGAAGCTACTGACAAAAATTTGGGGTCATCGGGAGAATGTGGTGGCCGGAATCGGCTGAACAGTAGCGAAAATCAGTTTCATTCTTCGCCAAATCGAAGATGATTCGGTCGATTTCAAGGATCCAGACCAGGGGGGATGAAAGAGGGGACAAAGGGCTTTCAAATGGCGGTGGTCCAGTCGAGTCTCGACGCTTTTGGTGGCCGCTGGAAAGGGATGAAAGAGGAAGGGGTTTTTGAGTTGATTTTTAAAAGCTGCTAACGGATTTTGGTGATTTCCGGCGGTCAGAGGGCGAACTGGCAATGGGGTCTGAGGGGAAAAATTGGGGCGTGGCGAGGCTATGGCGATGGAGGTGGTCCGGTGGTCCGATTCATGTTGTGGCGGTTGCAGTTCATGGATGAATGGTTTCCGTTCAGGTAGAGATCCTGACGATGGTGGAGCTTCTTAGGGGGCAACGCTGGTGGCGTGGGTGCTGGACGGAGTGACAGATCCGATGGTGGTGCCAGGCCAGACTATGGTGAAGTGTGGGAATGGCGGCGGTGGTTTGATGGCATCGGGTCTTAGTTCAATGTCCTGGTGAAGGAGGTCATCGGGTTCAAGTAAATCCTTAGGAGAAGACGCGTTTTATTTGGTTAATACGATGATGACATGGACTAATGACAAGATTAATGGTAATTAAGGTAAGAAATTTTTAATTAATAATTAATCAATTAGTTTAGTATCGTATAATTTATACAAACTTAAAACAGGCGTAACTTTTACATACGTTAACGAAATCTGACGAAACTGGATCCATTGGGATCGTAGGGACGAGGCCTAGGTGATGGCACTGACTAGGGACTGATCTGACGAAGTTAAAATTTCAGTTAATTTTGAGCGTCCATTCAAGATTAAATGCAACAAACGTGACCACCGTCAACCGAAATCAACTGGTGAGTTAATTCCCACACCTTCTAGAATCCTGTGATGTGGTAAATTCATATTAAAATATAATTTACCCTTAAAAGTACAAATTGGTTGATTGGTTGCTGTTGGCTGTTATTGTTTGATTGATTGTTGTTATTTATCTTTCATCGTTTTAAATTAGTAGATCATATAAAATTTATTTCATATATTGTTATGAAATGTTATAATGAGCTGTGGTGCAGGGAAGAAAAGGTTGGAGGGATCCGACCGGATTCCTCAAATATTATATATGTTGTTTGTTGTTTTATATTGGTGATATATGAACTGATTTAACCCCAGATGGTAGTGAAACCTGTTTGAACATGATGATTGAATAAATATTCACCTGTGTGTGTTTAAAATCAACTGACAGTGTTGATTTGGTAATTGGCAGTGAATGGCCTAAAATGTGTTGTTTCAGACGTTAGTTTACCGTTCGGTGAATTGATGCAGTTTTAAAGTTATAAATTATTTTATAACTGAATTGAAGCATTTCAGTCATTTTATATAATTAATTAAATTATAAATTTATAAATGAACATTTTAATCAAGTTTGTCAAAGAATTATTTAACTGGTTTATGTAGCAAAATCATATGATGTAAGAAAAGTTAAAGGAGTTAAATTAAGCAAAATACGATAAGTGGACTGAGGTTTTCAAAACGAAAAGAAAATACATGCAATTGTTTGGTGTAAAATATTGGTAAAGGGGTTCTGAAATAAAATAAAAAAATCCAAGTTAAAAAGGTCTTATTGTAAGGAAGGTAGCAAGCAGATTTTAGTTGTAAATCCAATATAAGGTTATTTTAAGAATGCCAATAAATGGAAACAGATTATTTGAAGAGGGATTTTTATAAAGACCTAAAGTTATAAATGAAGTAATGCTTTAGGTCAAAAAGTTATGTTTTAGCGAATACTTACTTAATTAAAGAAATTAAGTAGAAATATTTTTGAACGACGATTTCAAATATAAGAAACGACTTATAAAACTGGATTTGTAATCAAAGGGAATAAATGAGATTTTGGTGAGATGGATAAGTTATGAACTAATATTATTCTGAGATAATAATGTTGTCGATCAAGGTCTGAGAGGTAAATAAAATACCCCAACTTGAACGGCTTCACTATTATTGAGGAATGATACTCGTTGTGGTGAGTGCAAAGTGTTGGAATTGGTTAATTGTTCCATACGAGGGATATTGAACATGAGTACGAGAGTTTTGAATATAAATATTAGTTAGAAGGGAAACAAGGATATTTGATTTTAAATTTATAAATTCGACATTTGATTTGTCATATCATGATTGGTAATTTGTTTATTCCATTAAGTATTATATATATAAATATGTATATATATCGTAATGCCAGAATTTAAGGAAATGGGAAAAGTGGTTTGGGAGAATAAAATGATATTCCCTATATTAAAGAAAATGGGAAGTTTAGTATATATGCATATACAAACTCGAGAACATATCAAATAGTTTTTGTTATAATAAAATTAGAATAAAGATAATGTTTTAAATTATATTAGATGGTTTAAAAGTTGATTAACCTTTAGGTTAAGCATACGTATATATATATATTTTAAACAAGCCAAGTAATGCCAAGTACTGAATCACCAAACTCATTGTATTCACACTAGTGTTACTTGATAGTTAAAACACCGACTATCAAACCTGGCCAAACACGATTGTTGGTACGGAAAGACCGGGATCGAATTTATATTCGAAAACCATTCTGACCATCGAATGCATGAAAACGTCGATTGAAACGGAGAAAGTGAAGACCGTGGATCTTCATAAGCGAAAGGACTACTTGTCGAATTCCTCTGGTTTGCAAGCAGAGTTATTTGACTTGTGATTCTATAGTGGTTGAACTCTACGGATTTGCAAGGACTAGTTGCTATTGATCCATAGGGTGATTCCTATATTGGATGCAGTAGGAGAGTACCTTCAGTTCATCCTGTTCCTGGATGACTTGTATGGACGAATGTCTGACAGAGTATTTCCAATGGGCCACGTACGTTGATTTCTTCAAACTTGTCATAGTTGGTTAGCTCCCAACTAGGGTATTTTTGTGGACGTCAATTAGTGATATCCATAGGATCTGACGAAGTAGCATTCAAAGTGAATGATGACCATATGTTTAAAAGGATAAACTCTAGCCTCAAACCTCATCAACAGGGAAATGACAAAAATCGGGCAGGCAGCATGGCTATATGGGTCGCTCCCATTAGAGTGCGTAATCACCTATCTAGAGAAATTCCATTTGCTTCTTAAATCTATATTCGATGCTGTCCCTTTTCGGGAGGTGGTTGCTGATCCCAACCGTCGGTGATATACGTTTGATACACTCAAGCGAAATGAGTGGTCGGTCATGTGTGGGCCGGGTTGTAAGACGTTCTTGTTGAACCCAGTGTATTCGCCTCTAGAGATACACTATCGGCAGGTGGTCCCATACCTTGTCAAGATTGGAATCCAATATCCAATAAGCGCCCGCGGTTTTTAATTGTATACTATATATGTGGAGCGTGAGATGCAAGCGTTCCGCTAGAATGTAAATTATTTGTATTTAGACATTCTGATAATATCAGAATAAGTTATGATTTCAAAAATATTTTGGGTTATAGTAAGGTAAAAACCGTCTGTGTTTATGTGTGGGCTGGTCTTACTATTATCCTTTGATTTCAGAAAGGATTTTCCAAAGTTAAACAAGTTGTGTGTTCTATGAATTTATCACTGAAAGTATTCCAGACTGACCCTGTGAATTTTGCTTTGCTTCAAATGTGCTCGGGTCAGACCAATTATGTTCCAGGTTAGGTTTCGCTTGGAATTTCAAGAGATGGAAGCAGGAGGCTTCACTGCTAGTTATATAAAGTTGTTTCTGCTGTGATTGATATATGTTGTACTCTGATGGTTGGTATGTATATATAGTTCTTTGCATAAAAAGATTTGTTATATTATATTTAATCTGTTCCGCTGTGAGTTTCTGATGTGATGTTCTTCTTCTTTCTTCTATTCTAATATTCTTTCTTTCTTTTCTCATCCTCTAATTTCTTCCTATTGACAATCTGGGGTTCGATACTTGGGTTTTTGGAAAGTAATACGGGTTGTGTATTGTTGCCGAAAATTCAAGCATCGAATTTTCCCCCCGGGTCGTTACAGTGGTATTAGAGCTATTGGTTTAGTGATAACCTTGGCTCTGTGGTGTGACTTAATGGAGATGGGGTTAGTAATACCCTAGATTGAGTTTGATTATACATATAAGAGCGCGTATTTGTAATTTGATATTAAAATTATTTTTGAAATTATTTTTGCCAAATTTATTTTATAATAAAATAAAAGTAAAGGTTCTTATAGTATGGGCAATCGATTGATTTGTTAATGCTGATTTGTATGATATGTTTGGATGGTGTGCTCGATCTCATGGATGTAAACCTGAACATGAATCGATTTGTTTGAAACCCAATCCGAAATAAATTAATCCAAATTTAATAAATCCGAATGGATAAGTATAGAGATAAATGAATTGCTAAGACGTGGTTATAAACTCGTGTGGATTGAATTGTGTGTAGAATTGGTTGATATGTATGATATAGATGTTCTGAACATAACTGGCATTTGTTTTGGAGACTAACGACGTCTATTTGAGTTGAGAATAGGTGCAGAAGTGTCAATTCAGATTTAAAATCCATCCAAGAGAAAATTCTGGAGTTAATTGAATCCAGTTTGTGTATAGAGTTGCATTATAACTAAGCAAGCTCAAATATAGAATATTGCTTATCGCGTAATAATGCTCGCAAAAAGGTACACCTATGAAAATATGAAATTTTGGATTTTGTTTGGGTTTTGAGCTTGGTTTTTGAATTTTCTGACCCTGTTGGTCGAGGTATATATATTTCTTGAACCTGCGATATTGCAGATGGTCCTCCGTAGAGGGGAGACTCTGCCAAAAAAATTCCAAAATTTTAGGTGTTAGGAATTTTTTGAAGGTTTTGGAAAATTCATTTATTTGAAAAGAATTGGTTTTAAACCCAATTGGGTCAGTTTAAAAATAAATTCGAGTTTTAAAATTATTATTTTTGAAAAGATAATGGGTTATAGCGTTCTTTATACCTTAGCAATTTCGAGGACGAAATTATTTTAAGGGAGAAGGAATGTAATGTCCCGTATTTTCTGGCCAATTTATTGAAATATTTTATTCATTTAAAATATTGGTTTGAATTTAAATAATTGATTTTTTCCATTTTATTTTGAATTTTTAATTATATTAATAATATAATAATATTTTAATTTCAGCATATTTGGGAAAATGTTAATTTTGCAGTATAACGTGACTGGGCGATTTTAAATGGTTTAATATGGTTTGTATTGAAATTTTCGTGGCGATTTCGTTATTAAAACGACGGTTAAATGTTAAACCTATAATTTAATTATAAAACGAGCTGTAGCGGCTCGGTAGTTCATAAATTGGCTTTTTGAACTTTAAACGGATGTACAGGGCCCAAAATAAGTCGGACTTTCTGGAAACAAGAAACATCGGAATCTGTTGGATAATATCTATCTAATGAAAGAGAAAAATCCAGTTTTCATAGTGTAGATTTTATTCTATGTCCAAATCAAATTTTGAAAAGGTCGCTATGGAATTCCTTTATAAATTATATCGTTTATTTATATTAAATAAAGGGGTTTTTTAATTTTTATAATATCGATTTGGCTTCAAATTCAACCCAAGATATTTTATTGTGGTAATGTATGATATTCTGGTCGTGTATGGCCAATTTTAATATTTTATTAATATTTTATAGAGGTATTTTAAAATTGGTTTGTTTTATTTGAATTGGGTAGCTATAAAAGGGCCTTTATTCAAATGACCTTCGTTTTCGACGAAACAAATTTTATTGGGACCGCAACAGTAAATTATTGCTAAGTTTCAAGTTGCGCGTCAATCAGGGTTAATTTGTGAGCGTGGAAAAATAAAATACAAATAAAAACGATCATTTGAACGTGAACGAGCGCCATTTGAGCAAACAAACTCGGAATTCGACGAAACAAGTTTCATAAGGATCGTATCATCAAATTATACCATGTCATCCATTCGCATCTCGAATGGAGTTTGTATGTGAGCGCAGCAGCGAATAAATAGCGTCAAAAATAGCGATAGGTACGAAATAAAAATCGTTAGTCAACATCGCTTGTCACGTCGACTTAAAATATTAATATTCACAACTATATATACACCTAAAAATCAGAATTTCCATTCACAATATTTTTCCAGCAACCAAAATTTGCAGAAAAGTCCTCGAAAACAAAACAATTTATATCTTCGATTCTGTCAAGAATTTGAGGAGGGTTCCCACACGAAAGTTGTAGATCTGGTCGAGAGGAAGTTACTAACAAAAATTTGGGGTCATCGGGCGACTGCGGTGGCCGGAATCGGCTGAACAGTGGCGAAAATCAGTTTCGTTCTTCGCCAAATTGAGGATGATTCGGTTTTTTCCAGGGATCCAGAACAGGGGGGATGAAAGAGGGGACAAAGGGCTTTCAAATGGCGGTGGTCCGGTCGAGTCTCGACGCTCGTGGTGGCCGGTGGAAGGGGATGAACGGAGAAGGGGTTTTTGAGTTGATTTTTAAAAGCTGTTAACGGATTTTGGTGATTTTCGGCGGTCAGAGGTTGAACTGGCGATGGGTCTGAGGGGAAAAGTTAGGGCATGGCAAGGCTGTGGCGATGGAGGTGGTCCGGTGGTCCGATTCATGCTGTGGCGGTCGCAGTTCATGGATGAATGGTTTCCGTTCAAGTAGAGATCATTACAATGGCGGAGCTTCCTGGGGGGCGACACTGGTGGCGTGGGTGCTGGACGGAGTGGCGGATCCGATGGTGGTGCCAGGCCGGACTCTGGTGAAGTGTGGGAACGGAGGTGGTGTTTTGATGGCATCGGGTCTTAGTTCGATGTCCTTGTGAAGGAGGTCATCGGGTTCAGGCAAATCCTTAGGAGAAGACGCGTTTTTTTTTGTTAATACTATGCTGACATGGACTAATGACAAGATTAACGGTAATTAAGGTAAGAAATTTTTATTTAATTAATTAATCAATTAGTTTAGTATCGTATAATTTATACAAACTTAAAACAGGCGTAACTTTTACATACGTTAACGAAATCTGACGAAACTAGATCCGTTGGAATCGCAGGGATGAGTCCTAGGTGATGGCACTGACTAGGGACTGATCTGACGCAATTAAAATTTCAGTTAATTTTGAACTTTCGTTCAAGATTAAATGCAACAAACGCGACCACCGTCAACCGAAATGAACTGGTGAGTTAATTCTTACACCTTCTGGAATCCTATGATGTGGTATATTCATATTAAAATATAATTTACCCTTAAAAGCACAAATTGGTTGATTGGTTGCTATTGGCTGTTATTGTTTGATTGATTGCTGTTATTTATGTTTCATCATTTTAAATTAGTAGATCATATAAAATTTATTTCATATATTGTTATGAAATGTTATAATGAGCTGTGGTGCAGGGAAGAACAGGTTGGAGGGATCCGACCGGATTCCTCAAATATTATGTATGTTGTTTGTTGTTTTATATTGGTGATATATGAACTGATTTAACCCCAGATGGTAGTGAAACCTGTTTGAACATGATGGTTGAATAAATATTCACCTGTGTGTGTTTAAAATCAACCGACAGTGTTGATTTGGTAATTGGCAGTGAATGGCCCAAAATGTGTTGTTTCAGACGTTAGTTTACCGTTCGGTGAATTGATGCAGTTTTAAAGTTATAAATTATTTTATAACCAAACTGAAGCTTTTCAGTCATTTTATATAATTAATTAAATTAGAAATTTATAAATGAATATTTTAATCAAGTTTATCAAAAAACTATTTAATTGGTTTATGTAGCAAAATCATATAATGTAAGAAAGTTAAAAGAGTTAAATTAAGCAAAGTACGATAAGTGGACTGAGGGTTTCAAAACGAAAAGAAAATACATGCAATTGTTTGGTGTAAAATTTTGGTAAAGGGGTTTTGAAAAAAAATCCAAGTTAAAAAGGTCTTATTGTAAGGAAGGTAGCAAGAAGATTTTAGTTGTAAATCCAATATAAGGTTATTTTAAGAATGCCAATAAATGGAAACAGATTATTTGAAGAGGGATTTTTATAAAGACCTAAAGTTATAAACGAATAATGCTTTAGGTCAAAAAATTATGTTTTAGCGAATACTCACTTAATTAAAGAAATTAAGTAGAAAGATTTTTGAATGAGGATTTCAAATATAAGAAATGACTTATAAAACTGGATTTGAAATCAAAGGGAATAAATGAGATTTTGCTGAGATGGATAAGTTACGAACTAATATTATTCTGAGATAAGAATGTTGTCGATCAATGTCTGAGAGGTAAATAAAATACCCCAACTTGAATGGCTTCACTATTATCGAGGAATGATATTCGTTATGGTGAGTGCAAAGTGTTGGAATTGGTTAATTGTTCCATACGAGGGATATTGAACATGAGTACAAGAGTTTTGAATATAAATATTGGTTACAAGGGAAATAAGGATATTTGATTTTAAATTTATAAATTTGACTTTTGATTTGTCATATAAAAATTGGTAATTTGGTTTATTCCATTAAGTATTATATATATAAATATGTATATATATATCGTGATGCCAAAATTTAAGGAAATGGGAAAAGGGGTTTGGGAGAATAAAATGATATTCCCTATAGTAAAGAAAATTGGAAGTTTGGTATATATGTATATACAAACTTGAGAACATATCAAATAGTTTTTGTTATAATAAAATTAGAATAAAGATAATGTTTAAAATTATATTAGAAGGTTTAAAAGTGGATTAACCTTTTGGTTAAGCATACATATATATTTTAAACAGGCTAAGTCATGCCAAGTACTGAATCAACAAACTCATTGTATTCACACTAGTGTTATTTGATAGTTAAAACACCGACTATCAAACCTGGCCAAACACAATTGTTGGTACAGAAAGACCGAGATCGAATTATATTCGAAAACCATTCCAACCATCGAATACGTGAAGACGTCGATTGAAGACGGAGAAAGTGAAGACTGTGGATCTTCATAAGCGGAAGGACTACTTGTCGAATTTCTCTGGCTTGCAAGAAGAGTTATTTGACTTGTGATTCTGTCGTGGTTGAACTCTACGGATTTGCAAGGACTACTCGCTACTGATCCATGAGGTGATTCCTATATTGGATGCAGTAGGAGAGTACCTTCGGTTAATCCTGTTCCTGGATGACTTGTATGGACGAATGTCTGACAGAGTATTTCCAATGGGCAACGTACGTTGATTTCTTCAAACTTGTCGTAGTTGGTTAGCTCCCAACTAGGGTATCTTTGCGGACGTCAATTAGTGATATCCGGAGGATCTGACGATGTGGCATTCAAAGTGAATGATGACCAGATGTTTAAAAGGATAAACTCCAGCCTCAAGCCTCATCAACCGGAAAATGAAAAAAATCGGGTAGGCAGCATGGCTATGTGGGTCGCTCCCATTAGGATGTATAATCACCTATCTAGAGAAATTCCATTTGCTTCTTAAATCTATATTCGATGCTGTCCCTTTTTGGGAGGCGGTTGCTAATCCCAACCGTTGGTGATATACATTCAATACACTCAAGTGAAATGAGTGGTCGGTCATGTGTGGGCCGGGTTGCAAGACGTTCTTGTTGAACCCAGTGTATTCGCCTCTAGAGATACACTATCGGTAGGTGATCCCATACCTTGTCAAGATTGTAATCCAATATCCAATAAGCGCCCGCGGTTTTTAATTGTATACTATATATGTGGAGTTTGAGATGCAAGCGTTCCGCTAGATTGTAAATTATTTGTATTTAGACATTATAATAATATCAGAATAAGTTATTATTTCAAAAATGTTTTGGGTAATAGTAAGGTAAAAACCGTCTGTGTTTATGTGTGGGCTGGTCTTACTATTATCCTTTGATTTCAGAAAGGATTTCCCAAAGTTAAACAAGTTGTGTGTTCTGTGAATTTATCACTGAAAGTATTCCAGACTGACCCAGTGAATTTTGCTTTGCTTCAAATGTGCTCGGGTCGGACCGAGTATGTTCCAGATTAGGTTTCGCTTGGAATTTCAAGAGATGGAAGCAGAAGGCTTCACTGCTAGTTATATAAAGTTGTTTCTGCTGTGATTGATATATGTTGTACTCTGATGGTTGGTATGTATATACAGTTCTTTGTATAAAAAGATTTGTTATATTATATTTTATCTGTTCCGCTGTCAGTTTCTGATGTGATGTTCTTCTTCTTTCTTCTATTCTAATATTCTTTCTTTCTTTTCTCACCCTCTAATTTCTTCCTATTGACAATCTGGGGTTCGATACTTGGGTTTTTGGCAAGTAATACGGGTTGTGTATTGTTGTCGAACATTCAAGCGTTGAATTTTCCCCCCGGGTCGTTACACCGGGATTACTGTTCTCATTCTTGATTTTCTTGGGTGCATTTCATTTGTTAGTTAAGGGAGGGGTCTAGTGGGACCATAGCCACTGTAAAAGCAGACCTTAGCATCTGCAATCGGCAGAAATCCGAAAGCTCCCGACCGAGTTTCGTGTTTCTTTATTAGCCTTTCCACGGGACTCGGGCGCACATATAGAGAACATGTGCAAATAGACATCGAGTATGATTGATGATACGTATGTGGGGAAAGTCTAGGTACATTCATGTCGCTCTGGGTGGTGTACCATAGACTAGAGGGCATTATTCGATGACAGATTCTAGTAGAATCTAAAATGGCAGTCCAAACGCATACGTAACACAGTGATGTACGTAGCATTGATATACATACGACATTGGATAAGGGACTGCGTACATGCGGTGGAGACCATGCGAGTAGAGTATACCTTAATTGGTGGTAGCTACATATACACTATATTAGGTTAATCTACTAGAGAGTAGATGGGTGCGACGTGTGTGTAAGCCTTGAGTGCTAATAACACAAATAACCTAATAAATAAGAAAATATAATTGAACGGTGTATGTAGGATTATCCAGGAAGTGTAGCTTAAATTCATTCACACAGAACTAATGTTCTGACCCCCTCCTCATAACATTCGCCGGTTAGGTTCATGACAGAGACTTTATAGCTTTGGATACGGGTTTAGCAGTATTATTATTAAGGTAAAGCTATGTTTCAACTACATTATATTTTATTCCTTGCTGTGAGATGTTTTCCGAACTCTGACAGGTTTTATGTCTCTGTCTTTTCTGCAGGATACCAGAGCAAACCGACTCGGGTTTCGATGGATTGAGTTTTTGAAAAAAAATCTGTCCGTCGGAACGCGGGTTTTCACATCAAATTTCAACGTATAACTCTCTTTCAAATAATCTATATTCAATTTATTTCACAAAATTTGGAATAAATTTACCGTTACAAGTCAACTAAAATTTCCTTATAATTAGAACCATTTGTAAAAAATTGCTTTGAAACCGTTATTCACTTTCAAATATGAATATCATTCCTTAATAGAAATTTGCACTCATTTTATCAAATAAATCTTGATTTTTATTTTTAATATCATTACAGATTCAAATCGAGTCACTTTATAAATCCACATTATATTTATAAATTATGTTTATAAAACAGCTACTATACCTTTTTGTTTCTATAAAACAATTCGATTTTCTTTTTAAATGTATTGACATGTTATACATATCATAACTTCTGAAATCAACTTTATTTGATTTCTACAAATACCATCCCATTTAACCATTCTAATTATTAAAATAATATTAAGTTATTGCA
This sequence comes from Allium sativum, assembly GCA_030737875.1. Classification (NCBI taxonomy): domain Eukaryota; kingdom Viridiplantae; phylum Streptophyta; class Magnoliopsida; order Asparagales; family Amaryllidaceae; genus Allium; species Allium sativum. The sequence continues at coordinate 207,898,533 of CM060918.1, forward strand.
AAGCATAGAATTTTATTTTTATATCTATAACTATTAAAATATTAGCTTCTAAACATATTTCATTTAAATTATAGTTTCATACTAAATAAAGTTTAAATATCTTTCTAAAAAGTAAACCATTATAATAAAATTCGACATTGTCGAATTCTATTTATAAATCCCTTGGATTTATCCCAATTTATTATATATTCCGAACATTGGAAAAGAACCAATCGTTTTCTTTTGAAAACGATTTCCCATTTCCTTTTCTCATTAAAATTTCCATTTCAATTCATATTTCCAACCCAAATTTCCTTTATAGATATCTTCATTTGCAAAATATTTTCTTTAAACCATTATTCACTTCAATCGTGAATAGTGTTTCTTTTATATAATCAAATCTGTTTGATTTCACACTTGTAAATAATATCTCAAATACAAATTCGATTTATTAACTTCTATTGGTTGAATTATTCAGGCAAAATCGCATTATTATTCCATTCATTTATAATCTCATTTATAATGTCCTTTATAGTCGCTAAGTTCAAAACCAATTACAAATATCGGTTTCAAAACCGATTTTCACTTTTCTATATAAAGACAAACTTGAATTTATATTTCAATTTATCCAATGATAAATATTTTCCTAAATTTATAAACGCCGTTTATAAATTAATTCTCTCAATTTATCTGTATAAAACAGATATTTTAAAATTTACTATTAAAGCCAATTTCCCCGTAATCTTTTTTATATTCCCTTTTTAGAACTCTATTAGTTTTCCAAAATTCATATTTATTCCGTATATCCTTTGTTTTGTTCTCATTACTCATATTCAATATTTCACAAAAAAATGCTGCTTTTTAAACTTCCATACAAATTCTTAATAATTTACTGCTTACTTTCCAAATATTTCTTTTATAAAATTTATTGTTTTTATAAAATCCTTTAAATTAAAAACCCAGTTTTAAAACTTCTTCTTTTATCCAAAAATCTTTTCACGGTATTTTTAAAGTACCAAAATCTAGACTCAATGCCATCCAAACACAACATAATCAAACATAGATTATATATCACCTTATATATATGACAATAAATGAAAAATAGTAATATAAATTTTGAGGAATCCAGTTGGATCCCTCCGACCTATTTTCCTGCATCCATAGATGTTAATCAACATAAATAATAGCAATTTCACTCCATTGTGAGATAATATGGTAAATAGAATCAATATTCAATCAACGATTTATAAATGGAACCAAGTTAATCGTTTCAACCAATTTATCAACCATTCGTCCAAACAACCACCACACATCATAAAATTACTATATATTAATTAAAAATTTGTTTATATAAATTATAGACGAGCCAGAATTTGTGAGTTTACTCACATAGTTTTCCAGTTGACGAACCTGCTTTTGTTTGGTTTAATATCAAACATACGTTTGATTTTATCATGAAATTCCAATAACTCTGTTCTTATCCACATCAATTCCATAACATTGATCTTGTCACTACGATTCCAATGTGACTTGTTTCATCAGTTACTGACAATATATGAGTAAATTATAGCCATTACAATATTAAACATTAATTTAAAATAATCATTGTTAACTAAATTTGTAATAACCCGGAAATCTGAGCCAATTTAGAATTTTTATTTTGGCAATTTTAGTGAATTTTGAATATTTGAAATAGATTATTTTAAATAATAACGACGAGGAATTTATTATCGACGAAGTTAAAACGAATAAATTTGTTTTAATTATATAACGAGCTTGAATTGGCGTTGCAGTTCAAAAATTCGATTTCAAATTTCAAATGAAAGTATAGGATTCAAAATAACCCAGATTTTAGTGAAACCAAAAATATTAGAATCTAATTGAGAATATCTTTCCAATGAATCTGAAAAATTGAAATTTCATAGCGGGGATAAAAAGTTATGCCTAGATGAAAATTAAGAATAGTCGCTAGGGAATTCTGGCCCTTAAAAATGGAAATTTTGCAAACGACCTCTGTTTTCGACGAGACCACTTTTGTTGGATCCGGGATGTCAAATTATTGCTAGATTCCAATTTGAATAATTTTCTGAATCAATATGTGAACGTGGCAAAGGAAAACGTGTTTTGACAGTTTCAGTCAATTTGGATCATCCAGAAAATGACCATTTTTCAAACGGTCTTCAAATTTGACAAAATTAGTTTTGTTAGGACCGTATCGTCAATACGAAGCTAGAAATAATTTTCTAGAATTTTTAGAATTAGTATGGGACCCCAGTAAATTAAAAGGTACATTTAAATTAAATATATATTGATTAATATTTTAATTTAAAGAAAAACTAATCATAACAGTCGAATTGGCTCATGAAACATATCTCATCGTGTTCGGAATGGGGGTATTTAGCTAGGGACAACACTTGGTGGGTTTGAATTGGAGTTTATACTGCAAAAACACATATTTTCGAATTAAATAATATTAAAATTCTATATAAAAGGATCTTCCAAACCCTAGGTCAACTCATTCTCACGGTCAACCCTAGAACCCGCCTAATTTTTCTGGAATTTTTAGAATCAGTATGGGACCCCATTAAATTAAAAGGTACAATAAAATTAAATATATATTGATTTATATTTTAATTTAAAGAAAACTGATCGTAACAGTCGAATTGGCTTACGAAACATATCTCATCGTGTTCGGAATGGGGGTATTTAGCTAGGGACGACAGTTGGTGGGTTTGAATTGGAGTTTATATTGCAAAAACACATATTTTCGAATTAAATAATATTAAAATTCTATATAAAAGGATCTTCCAAACCCTAGGTCAACTCATTCTCACGGTCAACCTTAGAACCCGCCCCCAAATTTAAACCGCGACGAACGATTCCGAAGCTCCTCCCATCGTCTTCATTTTCCTCCTAATCCATGAAGTAATAATTAAAACTTAATAAACAAAAAGCTTTGAGCCCCTATGATCTTCAGATTCAGATAGCAATGATCGATTTTCATCGATCGAGTTAGGAGTTCACGGCGCTCAAAGTTGCGTCGTTCGAAGGCGTCGTGAGAGCTAATGGCAGGCTCGAGCGTGGCGCCACCTCCGGCGTAGGGAGAAGTCAGAGAGGCCGACATCGTAGACACCTCAGATTGTCCTGCAGTCAAGCGAAGTGGCGTCGGTTTCGAAACCCTAGTGGTGAGCATGGTCAGAGCAACAACAGACGAAGATGGAAAAGGGATTAAGGTTAATTTAAAAGCCCTAATTCAATTTAGTTTATTTTATTGTTTAGAAACTGAAATAACATTGTTTTTGAAACTAAAATTGACATTGCTTTGAAATTATAAATAAAATTGTTTTAAAAATAGGAATAGGGTTTTAAAAATATAAATACAATTGTTTTTAAAGATAAAATATCATTGTTTTTAAATGTGTTTTTAAAAGTAAAATAGCGAAGTATATAAAAGTGGTTTAAAATACAATTAGAAAGGTATGATTTTTAATATATGAAAAGCATTATAAAAATACGATTTTTATATATGTAACAAATAAAAAAATGTGATTTTTATATGAATTTTCTTTATATAAAAATATGATTTTTATATAGGAAGTAAAGCGATAAAAGTATAATCTTTATATAGAAGATGGTGTTTTAAAAATATAAATTTTATAGGATTGTCATAGGACAAAGATTTGATTTTTTTATCTAGCAAAGAAGTGATTTTTAATTATATAAAAATATAATTTTTATATATCCAGAGAATCTAACACCATGGTTTGTATATGGTAGAGAATATAAAAATACGATTTGTATATATGTTGTAGCGAAATAAAAATCTAATTTTTATTATATATATAGTGAAATAAAAATGTGATCTTTACAATATAAACATCATATTAAAAATGTGATTTTTAATATGAACAGCGTAGAAAAGACTGCGTTGGAATTTCTGGAAAATCCAAACTGTTCAGAAATAAAGAATGGCGGAGTGGAACACAAAGGTGAGAACTTCTCACTTTAACTCTTCTTTTCTAGTTAAAAATATATACTAGGATGCAGAACGTGCTTAGCAGCACCCGACACCCGTCATCCACAGACCATGGATGACTTGTTTGTTTGGTTGCTGTGTTGTGAAATTTGATTGTTTGATGTGGAATGAAATAAAATATTTTATAGTGGAAAATATTTTATAGTTAAAAATATGATTTTTAACGTGTATATAAAATAAATAGTAATAAACAAATCGAACGATTTGTTTATGTACACCGATTTGACTGATATTGATGGGGATGATAAATTTTACACATCGCCCAACTGCACAAATAAAATCTGTGTTTGTTGATTCGAAACCCCACACGGGTATTGGGATGAGATTTGACGTACACTAATCCCGATTGTTTAGTTGTATGTCAATCGATGGATTGACAGACTGTGTAAGCGTTAATTATTTATATTTAATGCTTGTGCAGTTGTGTGGTGCACTCTGGATGATGGTTGATTATTTACCGTTGCTATTATATACATGTGTTGTAGAAAATCCGTATAATTAACATTATATGGTAATTGATTGGGCCTCATTCCAATTTAGAAAATAAATTCATGTGTTGCATTGAAAATAAATTCATGTGTTGATGTAACAACCCGTAAAATCTGGGCCAGTTTAAAATTTTTATTTTGGCGATTTTAGCGAATTTTGATTATTTAAAATGAATTATTTTAAATAATATCGACGAGAAATTTATTTGAATAGAATTCGAACGTATATATTATACGCGTCGTCGTTAGATTATAAATAATTATATATAATTATAAAAGGAATTGAAAATGGCGCGGTAGTTCGATAATTCGATTTCAAACTTCAATTGAATGTACCGGGTGCAAAACAATCCGGATTTTAGTGAAACCAAAAATAATGGAATCTAATAGTGAATATCTTTCCAACGAATCCGAAAAATCAAGGTTTCATATCGGGAATCAAAAGATATGTCCAGTTGAAAATTCTGAATAGTCGCTATGGAATTCAGGCCCTTAAAAATGGACATTTTGCAAACGACCTCGGATTTCGACGAAACCAGTTTTGTTGGGTCCGTGATGTAAAGTTATTGCTAGGTTTCAAATTTCATAATTTTTCGATTCAATATGTGAGCGTGGCAAAGGAAAACGCGTTTGACCAATTTCAGTTGATTTTAATCGACTGGAAATTGGCCATTTTTCCAACGGTCTCGGAATTCGACGAAACTAGTTTTGTTAGGACCGTATCGTCAATACGAAGCTAGAAAATATTTTTCGGGAATTTTTCTAGTTAGTATGTGACCCCGGTAATTTGAAATGTACGTTTAAAATTCAATATAATGATTTAAATGAAAATTCAAAAGGAAACTGATTGTAACGATCAAATCAGCTTGCGATACATATCCCATTGTGTTCGGAATGGGGGTAAAACGCTATGGGCGACAGGCGGTGGGCCTCGTTTCGAGGTCGTGGGTAAAAGTCAACTTTATGCAATAAAATTAAATAATTAAATAAATAAAAAAATAATAATATATTTTTAATTCCCTCTATACCTCTCTCAGCCGTTTACTTTTCAAAAGGAAGAAAGAAAAAAAAAAAAAAACCTAGATCGCCCAGACCTCGACGCTTCCCCCTTTCCCCATCGCGACGCCGCCAGGCGACAACGCCCCCTCCGTTCAGCCCCGCCCGCGACTCTCTCCTCTCCGATCTCGAAGCTCCTCCACCGAACCACCTCCCTCCAGCCTCACCTTGGCCACCGCGAACACGAAGACCCCCTCGAACCGCGACGCCTCCCTCGCAGCTGCCTCCCGACCTCACCCGCATCGCGCCGCCTGTGGCCAGGCACCACCATTCCGACGCCAAGCCCTAGCCGCTCGCCCCTCAGCTCCAGTTGCCTCCACCGACCACCGAGCACCCCGAGTAAGTTTTGATCTAGGTTTTCAGTTTATTTTTCAAGTTTAAATTCAGTCTATTTTTCATGTTTAAATTCAGTTTAAACCCATATTTAAATTCCGTTTAAAACCATGTTTAAATTCAGTTTAAAATCATTAATAAAATCAGTTTTAAAATCAGTTTTTCTTTATATATACATTATTTAAAAATCCGATTTTGAACTTTGCTTAAAAATATAGTTTTCGAAATAAAAATGTCTTTATTTCTGAAAATAAAAATTAGTGTTGTTTAAAAATAAAAATTTGATTTTTTATAGTTTGAATGGAATTTTTATAATGTCGTAGCGGATAAAAAAATGAGGTCTTTGATATGTATGAAAGGTAAAGGAGTGATTTTGATTTACAGGAAGTAGTGTTTTTAAAAAAAGGTATAAAAGCACGATTTTTATATAAGAAGTTGAAATAAAAATTCGATTTTTATATATTGAACTTTGAAATAAAAATTCGATTTTTATATATTGAACTTTGAAATAAAAATTCGATTTTTATATATTGAACTTTGAAATAAAAATTCGATTTTTATATATTGAACTTTGAAGTAAAAATTCGATTTTTATATATATAGTGACTACGGGCAACGAAGATGACGAAGAGGCGATAACGAGGAAGACTTCTGCAAATGAAGAGCCGTGGATCTAGGATAGCTATATGTGAGAATTTCTCACCTTTCAATTTAATTTTTCTAGTTATATATATATACTAGGATGCAGACGGTGCTTAGTAGCACCCGACACAATTGTCCACAGACCATGGACTTGTTTGTTTGGTTGCATAGATTAGTTGAATTATTTGTTTGAATTGAATTGTTTGGTGAGGTGAAATTGATTTGATTGATGTGTGAATGGCGTGGGCCTTCACTAGACCGGGGATAAGGCTAGGCCTTGTCCCGTTTCTGGTATCGTGCCGTTATGCCGCCGAAATTTTCTAAAATATGTTAGAAAAATAAAAATATCATTTTATTTAAAGAATGAATTGAATAGAAGTTCATATGTTGGAATAAAATGTTTTGTCGTTAAAAATATAATTTTTAACGTGAATGTGAATAAATAAATATTCATTTACAAACCAGACGGTTTGTTTATGTACACCTATTTGAAGGACATTGATTGGGTCGATAAATTTTACACATCACCCAACTGCACGAATAAAAATCTGTGTTTGATTGTTTGAAACCCCACACGGGTGTTGGGATGAAATTTGAAGTTCACTCATCCTGATTGATTAAATATGTCAATCGATTGATTGACAGGCTGTTATAAGCATTAGATATCTATATTTGATGCTTATACGGTGTAGTGCACTTTGGTTGATGGTTGATTTTTTTATCGTTGCTATTATATACATGTGTTGTATGAAAAATCCATATAATTAACTTTATATGGTAATTGATTGGGCCACATTCCAGTTTTAAAAATAGAAATATTTGAAATAGAAATATTCGAAATGGAATATTTGAAAATATCAATATATGAAGCCGTGTTGATTAGATTGACGCCATTTTGACGTGAACGATATTTATATCGATTTTATTCATTTTAAAATGAATATTAAAAAGTAATTTTGAAATTGAATATTTCGAAATGAATTGAATTGAAAACGATTTCGAAATGAATTGAATTGAAAACGATTTCGAAATGAATTGAATTGAAAACGATTTCGAAATGAATTGAATTGAAAACGATTTCGAAATGAATTGAATTGAAAACGATTTCGAAATGAATTGAATTGAAAACGATTTCGAAATGAATTGAATTGAAAACGATTTCGAAATGAATTGAATTGAAAACGATTTCGAAATGAATTGAATTGAAAACGATTTCGAAATGAATTGAATTGAAAACGATTTCGAAATGAATTGAAATTGAAAACGATTTCGAAATGAATTGAATTGAAAACGATTTCGAAATGAATTGAATTGAAAACGAATTTGAATTGAAATTGAAAACGATTTCGAAATGAATTGAATTGAAAACGATTTCGAAATGAATTGAAATTGAAAACGATTTCGAAATGAATTGAACTGAAAACGATTTCGAAATGAATTGAATTGAAAACGATTTCGAAATGAATTGAATTGAAAACGATTTCGAAATGAATTGAATTGAAAACGATTTCGAAATGAATTGAATTGAAAACGAATTCGAATTGAAATTGAAAACGATTTCGAAATGAATTGGATTGAAAACGATTTCGAAATGAATTGAATTGAAAACGATTTCGAAATGAATTGAATTGAAAACGATTTCGAAATGAATTGAATTGAAAACGATTTCGAAATGAATTGAATTGAAAACGATTTCGAAATGAATTGAATTGAAAACGATTTCGAAATGAATTGAATTGAAAACGATTTCGAAATGAATTGAATTGAAAACGATTTCGAAATGAATTGAATTGAAAACGATTTCGAAATGAATTGAAATTGAAAACGATTTCGAAATGAATTGAATTGAAAACGATTTCGAAATGAATTGAATTGAAAACGATTTCGAAATGAATTGAATTGAAAACGAATTCGAATTGAATTGAAAACAAATTGAAATGAATTCAAATTGAATTGAAATTTGAATTGAATAGAAATGAATTTTGAAACGAATTTATAAAGAAGAATTCAATTTTGCTTTGAATTGAAATGGAAGTTGAAATAGCTTTTGAAACGATTTTAAAACTATTTATATAATTCGTTTTAAATAGAAATCGACGAAATATATATTATATATATAATATATATAATATAATGGCCTGAATAGAACGCGCCGCGCTGCGGCAGTTCGCGAATTTCGACCATTTATTTCAAACGGACATTACGGGAGATCCGACCGTCGGATTCTCCTAAAACCGGAACCGTTGGGTTCATATCGAAAAGAGCTTTCTAAAGAATATTAGAAATTAGAAATCTAACGGTTGGATTTGGAATTATGTCCAAATCAAATTCGAAAAAGGTCGCTGTAAGTGCAGTTCGATGGCCATTGTTGGAAATCGACTGTACGGGCCTTGATAAAATTATTAAAAATAGCAATAATTTATGTAAAATCATAAGAAATGATTTAGAAAGAATTGGGATGAAAAACTCCATATTTGAAAAGATAAAAATAGATTTTTATCGAAATGAACTAGTTTTGAACTAGAATTATAATTCTATTTATTTTTAAATAAATAAATTGAATTTGAAAAGGGTTTTGAAAATAACCAAAATTTCCAATGATTGCATTGGAGTGGATTTGAATCGAAATTGTCTTCGGAATATTTCGATGTTGGAATTCGTGATTATACAGATGTTGTTATGGAAATTTGAAAGATATATATATTATCGTTATTTCCAATACGACATTTGTTAGTCGTAGAATTCGATATTGAATATAAGCCGATATATTTTCTATTCAGAGCCTTGTATTGAATATCGAATGTGATTTGGGTTTGTCGTGAATGGTGTCTTCACTAACACTGTTCTTGAACCCAGTTGAGAAAAGATTAAATCTTTTTATTTAGATTTAATGAAGTGTGCCAATTAAACGATATTTAATTGGAATTAAATTGGTATTGATTTTTGAGTTTATCGTGAACAGTGTTTTAAATAACACTTGTTCTTTAACCCGATAATTAATGGAATGTGATTTTGGGTTTATCGTGAACCGTGTTTTAAATGACACTGATTCTTTAACCCAGTTAACGATTAAAACTAAGTGGAGTTTTAATGAATCTTTAATTAGATTGAAATGATCGAAGATGGGGTATCACCAGTTTTGCTCCAGGCGATAGTTAAATCTTTAATTAGATTTGAACGTGAAATGGTAATTGAATTTACCGATAACACCGTGGTGTTAGATATGAAGTATAACCAGTTTTACTTCATGGGATGAATAGGTTGGGATTGGGAAATTAAAACAAATGATTACTTCGGTAAGGTTCGTTAATCCCGACTAATTCGAATTGATATTCAAAGATAGATTAAAGAATAAATTCAGGAATTTATCTTGGATAAAATTAATGGGAACCTTTCCCTATGAATGTGAAATTTAGAAACTAACTGTCGGTTAGCTAAGCAGAATGGTTTTCTGGATATTGATCTGATGTTGGTTTCGGCCTTCGGGGTTAATATTTGGGGAATTATTCTCTTGATTAATTTACGGTTAGTGACTAATGAATTGGAATGAGGCGTATGTTGTGTTTGTGTAACACTTATTTAAAATATACGCGAGTTATTCGGAAAGTCCGGGTTTATCCCATTCTGAATAACTGATACGACGATAAGTCGAAGATGAAGACGATGGTCGAAGACCGGAGGTCTTCACGTCGTTTGGGTAATTACTGATGATCTTGATTGGGCTGTACACCCAAGAAGATGGAAACAGTTAGTGATCGTCCAGACGTACTTGGAGATCGATGGATATGCGGGGTACTAGGTGCCTCCGGTTTCGTTCAGACCCAGAACGGACTTGTAAATGGACTGTGTGTCTGACATTGGATTTTAGTCCGTGTGATTGATCTCTATTAAATGTATATCTGTTTGGCGGCGGAGAATTTATTCTCTTGCTTAACGCCCTTCTCTGAGACGTACGAGCTCAGGGGTTATATATTGATGGATATCAATCGCATGGAGTGAATTGCCTGTGTGGCATGCCTAAGTGGCAAATGATCAAGGCTTCTGTTGAAAAGCAAAGTCTTGTGGTTGATGATCGAAGCACGGCCTTTGTGGCGTAGCTTTGTGTAACGTTGATTCGCGAGTATCACACGCGGTATGAATCAAAAACGGGAGATGGACATCAGGGAGGGCCTACGTTTCCTCCTAGCTAAAAGTGGCGTCAGTGGTTTTACATGCCCTGACGAGTTTGACTTATGTGGTTGTTGCTGTTGCGAGGCGCCTCGGATTGATCGGTCGTTCTCGAACCGATGGAGTCATTTAGTTGGCTCGCTTACGCCCCAAAGGGCGGCGAAACGTAGTGCTCAGGTATTTTAATCCACTCCGTGTGGACCGGCCCTGACGATCCAAGGGTCACTCGAGCTCTGATCCTGAGACTCGGGCTAGGCAGTCTCGAATCATTGAGGATCTTGCCCCTAGCCTCGGTTCATACCATAAATGATAACCCAACTTCCAATACGACATTTGCGGTTTTGATTGTAAACTTATATATGGCGACATAGTGTTATGGGCCGTTCATGCCGCCTATGATTGATACTTATGATTTGAAGTTGTTTTATACACTATACACTTATAATAGTATCAAACGATTTCTTTTAAACGTATCAAGCATTCTTTGGCTGTTATAAGGGAAAACCCTATCCCCCGGCTTGCGTTGCATTGTGTGATAGGACCTGGGTCTTATAACAGCTTCATTTTTCTTTATTTAGCATTGCGCTGTTTATTTATGCACTGGTATTCTTGGGAGGAAACCCGTTCCGTGTTATACGGCGTGGTCCCTTGATTTACCTAATGATTTAAAATAAAGATTAATAACTGTTTTAGTTCTCACACCAGTCACATGACTGACCTGGAGTTTATTGTTTTAACCTAAACTCTGGGTGCCCCTATTTTGACACGGGCAGCTAGTAGTTTTGGTTTTGCAGATTTATATTCACAGGATCCTGGTTTACAGCTGGAACGATATCCGGAAAGCTTTGTATCCGTATATCTACTTCTAGTTGTGTATTGTATTATTTTCCGCTGCGATGTATTTAAATGTAATTTAAATCTCTGATATTTCTGTGTAATATTCATTTATACTCTGTATATTCTTGTAATCTGATGCATTGTTGTGATATACAGTGAAATGTTCTTCTGTATGCGTTCTATTGTGGTTTGTTCTCGAACTATCCGACGCTTTCCTTTACGGGGAAGTTGCGGGTCTTTACAGTTGGTATCAGAGCTTTGGTTTACAAAGCTCGGAGAACAAGACACATTAGAACCATACGAAAGAATTCATCAGATATTGGATTAGTAATATCCAATTAGAATGACTCGTTAGAGATAGGATCAGTAGTATCCTAGAACGAGTGTGAAGAGTATATTTTTCAAATAAAAACAATTTTGTTTTGAAAATTTAAATCGTTTTAAACGTATTTGATTATTTATTTTGAATATGGACAATCGAGTATATATAGATTTCGCGTATACGCGTCATGAACGTATATTCGAAGTTTTAATATACTGGGTAGATATAGAATCACATTCTAGACATCCGGGGATGATTCTGATGATGGTGCATCATCATCAGTATTCATATTCGAGTTTCGAAGGTGTGATTTTCTATATATTTCCATTAGGCTGGTGTGAGAACCAAAACTTATATAGTTAGAACACTTTGTTGTGAATTGGCATCAAAAACATGATTTTTGTGTATATATATCAAAATTATGAATTTGAAACTCTAATTCACTAGTTGATTGATGTTTGTGTTGTTTGTTTATTTGTTTGCTAATTTTTTTTGCCATTTAGCCTAATTGAAACAAATATTGAATTGTATTGAAAATTGGTTGCATTTGTTTGCATATACATATATATCATTGAACAGGTCATAGCAAGGAGGCTAGAGCCAGAGAATAAAATTTGTTTGCCCGACAAATAGGTACATGTTTATTACATAATTTCCTGTTTTGTTTGGGTGATGATGATTTTGTGAGCCTATTGGCTAGCCGCTTGGCTTTTTCTTTTTCTTTTTGAGATCTGAAGGACCGGGGAAGCTATTTGAAATTCCCCGATGCTCCCGGTGCAGGGGAGGTTATGGCGAAATTTTTCAAAAATTTAGGGTGTTAGCCAAATTTTTGAAATTTTGAAAATTCTCAGAAACTAAAGAGTTGGAGAATGGAAGCCTGATCGGTCGTAGAGTTGAATAATCAAACCACTTTCGACTTTGTTCCTTTTCGGGGACGAAAAGTTTTAAGTGGGGGAGATTGTAACAACCCGTAAAATCTGGGCCAGTTTAAAATTTTTATTTTGGCGATTTTAGCGAATTTTGATTATTTAAAATGAATTATTTTAAATAATATCGACGAGAAATTTATTTGAATAGAATTCGAACGTATATATTATACGCGTCGTCGTTAGATTATAAATAATTATATATAATTATAAAAGGAATTGAAAATGGCGCGGTAGTTCGATAATTCGATTTCAAACTTCAATTGAATGTACCGGGTGCAAAACAATCCGGATTTTAGTGAAACCAAAAATAATGGAATCTAATAGTGAATATCTTTCCAACAAATCCGAAAAATCAAGGTTTCATATCGGGAATCAAAAGATATGTCCAGTTGAAAATTTTGAATAGTCGCTATGGAATTCAGGCCCTTAAAAATGGACATTTTGCAAACGACCTCGGATTTCGACGAAACCAGTTTTGTTGGGGCCGTGATGTAAAGTTATTGCTAGGTTTCAAATTTCATAATTTTTCGATTCAATATGTGAGCGTGGCAAAGGAAAACGCGTTTGACCAATTTCAGTTGATTTTAATCGACTGGAAATTGGCCATTTTCCAACGGTCTCGGAATTCGACGAAACTAGTTTTGTTAGGACCGTATCGTCAATACGAAGCTAGAAAATATTTTTCGGGAATTTTTCTAGTTAGTATGTGACCCCGGTAATTTGAAATGTACGTTTAAAATTCAATATAATGATTTAAATGAAAATTCAAAAGGAAACTGATTGTAACGATCAAATCAGCTTGCGATACATATCCCATTGTGTTCGGAATGGGGGTAAAACGCTATGGGCGACAGGCGGTGGGCCTCGTTTCGAGGTCGTGGGTAAAAGTCAACTTTATGCAATAAAATTAAATAATTAAATAAATAAAAAAATAATAATATATTTTTAATTCCCTCTATACCTCTCTCAGCCGTTTACTTTTCAAAAGGAAGAAAGAAAAAAAAAAAAAAACCTAGATCGCCCAAACCTCGACGCTTCCCCCTTTCCCCATCGCGACGCCGCCAGGCGACAACGCCCCCTCCGTTCAGCCCCGCCCACGACTCTCTCCTCTCCGATCTCGAAGCTCCTCCACCGACCCACCTCCCTCCAGCCTCACCTTGGCCACCGCGAACACGAAGACCCCCTCGAACCGCGACGCCTCCCTCGCAGCTGCCTCCCGACCTCACCCGCATCGCGCCGCCTGTGGCCAGGCACCACCATTCCGACGCCAAGCCCTAGCCGCTCGCCCCTCAGCTCCAGTTGCCTCCACCGACCACCGAGCACCCCGAGTAAGTTTTGATCTAGGTTTTCAGTTTATTTTTCAAGTTTAAATTCAGTCTATTTTTCATGTTTAAATTCAGTTTAAACCCATATTTAAATTCCGTTTAAAACCATGTTTAAATTCAGTTTAAAATCATTAATAAAATCAGTTTTAAAATCAGTTTTTCTTTATATATACATTATTTAAAAATCCGATTTTGAACTTTGCTTAAAAATATAGTTTTCGAAATAAAAATGTCTTTATTTCTGAAAATAAAAATTAGTGTTGTTTAAAAATAAAAATTTGATTTTTTATAGTTTGAATGGAATTTTTATAATGTCGTAGCGGATAAAAAAATGAGGTCTTTGATATGTATGAAAGGTAAAGGAGTGATTTTGATTTACAGGAAGTAGTGTTTTTAAAAAAAGGTATAAAAGCACGATTTTTATATAAGAAGTTGAAATAAAAATTCGATTTTTATATATTGAACTTTGAAATAAAAATTCGATTTTTATATATTGAACTTTGAAATAAAAATTCGATTTTTATATATTGAACTTTGAAATAAAAATTCGATTTTTATATATTGAACTTTGAAGTAAAAATTCGATTTTTATATATATAGTGACTACGGGCAACGAAGATGACGAAGAGGCGATAACGAGGAAGACTTCTGCAAATGAAGAGCCGTGGATCTAGGATAGCTATATGTGAGAATTTCTCACCTTTCAATTTAATTTTTCTAGTTATATATATATACTAGGATGCAGACGGTGCTTAGTAGCACCCGACACAATTGTCCACAGACCATGGACTTGTTTGTTTGGTTGCATAGATTAGTTGAATTATTTGTTTGAATTGAATTGTTTGGTGAGGTGAAATTGATTTGATTGATGTGTGAATGGTGTGGGCCTTCACTAGACCGGGGATAAGGCTAGGCCTTGTCCCGTTTCTGGTATCGTGCCGTTATGCCGCCGAAATTTTCTAAAATATGTTAGAAAAATAAAAATATCATTTTATTTAAAGAATGAATTGAATAGAAGTTCATATGTTGGAATAAAATGTTTTGTCGTTAAAAATATAATTTTTAACGTGAATGTGAATAAATAAATATTCATTTACAAACCAGACGGTTTGTTTATGTACACCTATTTGAAGGACATTGATTGGGTCGATAAATTTTACACATCACCCAACTGCACGAATAAAAATCTGTGTTTGATTGTTTGAAACCCCACACGGGTGTTGGGATGAAATTTGAAGTTCACTCATCCTGATTGATTAAATATGTCAATCGATTGATTGACAGGCTGTTATAAGCATTAGATATCTATATTTGATGCTTATACGGTGTAGTGCACTTTGGTTGATGGTTGTTTTTTTTATCGTTGCTATTATATACATGTGTTGTATGAAAAATCCATATAATTAACTTTATACGGTAATTGATTGGGCCACATTCCAGTTTTAAAAATAGAAATATTTGAAATAGAAATATTCGAAATGGAATATTTGAAAATATCAATATATGAAGCCGTGTTGATTAGATTGACGCCATTTTGACGTGAACGATATTTATATCGATTTTATTCATTTTAAAATGAATATTAAAAAGTAATTTTGAAATCGAATATTTCGAAATGAATTGAATTGAAAACGATTTCGAAATGAATTGAATTGAAAACGATTTCGAAATGAATTGAAAACGATTTCGAAATGAATTGAATTGAAAACGATTTCGAAATGAATTGAATTGAAAACGATTTCGAAATGAATTGAATTGAAAACGATTTCGAAATGAATTGAATTGAAAACGATTTCGAAATGAATTGAATTGAAAACGATTTCGAAATGAATTGAATTGAAAACGATTTCGAAATGAATTGAATTGAAAACGATTTCGAAATGAATTGAATTGAAAACGATTTCGAAATGAATTGAAATTGAAAACGATTTCGAAATGAATTGAATTGAAAACGATTTCGAAATGAATTGAATTGAAAACGAATTTGAATTGAAATTGAAAACGATTTCAAAATGAATTGAATTGAAAACGATTTCGAAATGAATTGAAATTGAAAACGATTTCGAAATGAATTGAATTGAAAACGATTTCGAAATGAATTGAATTGAAAACGATTTCGAAATGAATTGAATTGAAAACGATTTCGAAATGAATTGAATTGAAAACGATTTCGAAATGAATTGAATTGAAAACGATTTCGAAATGAATTGAATTGAAAACGAATTCGAATTGAAATTGAAAACGATTTCGAAATGAATTGAATTGAAAACGATTTCGAAATGAATTGAATTGAAAACGATTTCGAAATGAATTGAATTGAAAACGATTTCGAAATGAATTGAATTGAAAAAGATTTCGAAATGAATTGAATTGAAAACGATTTCGAAATGAATTGAATTGAAAACGATTTCGAAATGAATTGAATTGAAAACGATTTCGAAATGAATTGAATTGAAAACGATTTCGAAATGAATTGAAATTGAAAACGATTTCGAAATGAATTGAATTGAAAACGATTTCGAAATGAATTGAATTGAAAACGATTTCGAAATGAATTGAATTGAAAACGAATTCGAATTGAATTGAAAACAAATTGAAATGAATTCAAATTGAATTGAAATTTGAATTGAATAGAAATGAATTTTGAAACGAATTTATAAAGAAGAATTCAATTTTGCTTTGAATTGAAATGGAAGTTGAAATAGCTTTTGAAACGATTTTAAAACTATTTATATAATTCGTTTTAAATAGAAATCGACGAAATATATATTATATATATAATATATATAATATAATGGCCTGAATAGAACGCGCCGCGCTGCGGCAGTTCGCGAATTTCGACCATTTATTTCAAACGGACATTACGGGAGATCCGACCGTCGGATTCTCCTAAAACCGGAACCGTTGGGTTCGTATCGAAAAGAGCTTTCTAAAGAATATTAGAAATTAGAAATCTAACGGTTGGATTTGGAATTATGTCCAAATCAAATTCGAAAAAGGTCGCTGTAAGTGCAGTTCGATGGCCATTGTTGGAAATCGACTGTACGGGCCTTGATAAAATTATTAAAAATAGCAATAATTTATGTAAAATCATAAGAAATGATTTAGAAAGAATTGGGATGAAAAACTCCATATTTGAAAAGATAAAAATAGATTTTTATCGAAATGAACTAGTTTTGAACTAGAATTATAATTCTATTTATTTTTAAATAAATAAATTGAATTTGAAAAGGGTTTTGAAAATAACCAAAATTTCCAATGATTGCATTGGAGTGGATTTGAATCGAAATTGTCTTCGGAATATTTCGATGTTGGAATTCGTGATTATACAGATGTTGTTATGGAAATTTGAAAGATATATATATTATCGTTATTTCCAATACGACATTTGTTAGTCGTAGAATTCGATATTGAATATAAGCCGATATATTTTCTATTCAGAGCCTTGTATTGAATATCGAATGTGATTTGGGTTTGTCGTGAATGGTGTCTTCACTAACACTGTTCTTGAACCCAGTTGAGAAAAGATTAAATCTTTTTATTTAGATTTAATGAAGTGTGCCAATTAAACGATATTTAATTGGAATTAAATTGGTATTGATTTTTGAGTTTATCGTGAACAGTGTTTTAAATAACACTTGTTCTTTAACCCGATAATTAATGGAATGTGATTTTGGGTTTATCGTGAACCGTGTTTTAAATGACACTGATTCTTTAACCCAGTTAACGATTAAAACTAAGTGGAGTTTTAATGAATCTTTAATTAGATTGAAATGATCGAAGATGGGGTATCACCAGTTTTGCTCCAGGCGATAGTTAAATCTTTAATTAGATTTGAACGTGAAATGGTAATTGAATTTACCGATAACACCGTGGTGTTAGATATGAAGTATAACCAGTTTTACTTCATGGGATGAATAGGTTGGGATTGGGAAATTAAAACAAATGATTACTTCGGTAAGGTTCGTTAATCCCGACTAATTCGAATTGATATTCAAAGATAGATTAAAGAATAAATTCAGGAATTTATCTTGGATAAAATTAATGGGAACCTTTCCCTATGAATGTGAAATTTAGAAACTAACTGTCGGTTAGCTAAGCAGAATGGTTTTCTGGATATTGATCTGATGTTGGTTTCGGCCTTCGGGGTTAATATTTGGGGAATTATTCTCTTGATTAATTTACGGTTAGTGACTAATGAATTGGAATGAGGCGTATGTTGTGTTTGTGTAACACTTATTTAAAATATACGCGAGTTATTCGGAAAGTCCGGGTTTATCCCATTATGAATAACTGATACGACGATAAGTCGAAGATGAAGACGATGGTCGAAGACCGGAGGTCTTCACGTCGTTTGGGTAATTACTGATGATCTTGATTGGGCTGTACACCCAAGAAGATGGAAACAGTTAGTGATCGTCCAGACGTACTTGGAGATCGATGGATATGCGGGGTACTAGGTGCCTCCGGTTTCGTTCAGACCCAGAACGGACTTGTAAATGGACTGTGTGTCTGACATTGGATTTTAGTCCGTGTGATTGATCTCTATTAAATGTATATCTGTTTGGCGGCGGAGAATTTATTCTCTTGCTTAACGCCCTTCTCTGAGACGTACGAGCTCAGGGGTTATATATTGATGGATATCAATCGCATGGAGTGAATTGCCTAAGTGGCATGCCTAAGTGGCAAATGATCAAGGCTTCTGTTGAAAAGCAAAGTCTTGTGGTTGATGATCGAAGCACGGCCTTTGTGGCGTAGCTTTGTGTAACGTTGATTCGCGAGTATCACACGCGGTATGAATCAAAAACGGGAGACGGACATCAGGGAGGGCCTACGTTTCCTCCTAGCTAAAAGTGGCGTCAGTGGTTTTACACGCCCTGACGAGTTTGACTTATGTGGTTGTTGCTGTTGCGAGGCGCCTCGGATTGATCGGTCGTTCTCGAACCGATGGAGTCATTTAGTTGGCTCGCTTACGCCCCAAAGGGCGGCGAAACGTAGTGCTCAGGTATTTTAATCCACTCCGTGTGGACCGGCCCTGACGATCCAAGGGTCACTCGAGCTCTGATCCTGAGACTCGGGCTAGGCAGTCTCGAATCATTGAGGATCTTGCCCCTAGCCTCGGTTCATACCATAAATGATAACCCAACTTCCAATACGACATTTGCGGTTTTGATTGTAAACTTATATATGGCGACATAGTGTTATGGGCCGTTCATGCCGCCTATGATTGATACTTATGATTTGAAGTTGTTTTATACACTATACACTTATAATAGTATCAAACGATTTCTTTTAAACGTATCAAGCATTCTTTGGCTGTTATAAGGGAAAACCCTATCCCCCGGCTTGCGTTGCATTGTGTGATAGGACCTGGGTCTTATAACAGCTTCATTTTTCTTTATTTAGCATTGCGCTGTTTATTTATGCACTGGTATTCTTGGGAGGAAACCCGTTCCGTGTTATACGGCGTGGTCCCTTGATTTACCTAATGATTTAAAATAAAGATTAATAACTGTTTTAGTTCTCACACCAGTCACATGACTGACCTGGAGTTTATTGTTTTAACCTAAACTCTGGGTGCCCCTATTTTGACACGGGCAGCTAGTAGTTTTGGTTTTGCAGATTTATATTCACAGGATCCTGGTTTACAGCTGGAACGATATCCGGAAAGCTTTGTATCCGTATATCTACTTCTAGTTGTGTATTGTATTATTTTCCGCTGCGATGTATTTAAATGTAATTTAAATCTCTGATATTTCTGTGTAATATTCATTTATACTCTGTATATTCTTGTAATCTGATGCATTGTTGTGATATACAGTGAAATGTTCTTCTGTATGCGTTCTATTGTGGTTTGTTCTCGAACTATCCGACGCTTTCCTTTACGGGGAAGTTGCGGGTCTTTACAGTTGAATAAAAAATAAATTCATGTGTTGAATTGAAAATAAATTCATGTGTTGAATAAAAGCCATGTTGATTAGATTAACGCCATTTTGACGTGAACGATATTTATATCCATTTTATTCATCTTTATAATGAATATAGAAAAGAAAGTGATTTCAAAATTTAACGTTTTGAAAATAATATCATTTGTATATCGATGATGTGGAATATTCAATTTTGATTAAAAATTGAATATGAAGTTGAAATCGTTTTGAAAACGAATTTAAAACGATTTACAAAATACGTTTTAAAAGGAATCGACGAAATATATATTATATATGTTATATATATAATATAATGGCCTGAATAGAACGCGCCGCGCCACGGTAGTTCGCGAATTTCGACCATTGACTTCGAATGGATATTGCGGGAGATCCGACCGTCGGATTCTCCTAAAACCAAAACCGTTGGGTTCCTATCGAAAAGAGCTTTCTAATGAATATTAGTAATCTAACAGTTGGATTTGGAATTATGTCCAGGGCCTTGATAAAATGGTTAAAAATAGTAATAATTTGTGTAAAATCATAGGAAATGATTTGTGAAGAATTGGGATGAAAATTTCCATATTTGAAAAGATAAAAATAGTTTTTTGTCGAAATGAACTAGTTTTGAACTAGAATTATAATTCTATTTTTTTTAAAATAAATAAAGTGGATTTGAAATGGTTTCAAAAGTAACCAGAATTTCCAATAATTGAATTGGAATGGATTTGAATCGAAATTGTCTTTGAATATTTCGATGTTGGATTTCGTGATGATACAAATATTGTAACACCCCACGTCCATTAATGTCACTCACTATGGAAATGCATTAACTTCCATGGAGATTTTAAGTGAATATAGAACAGAAAAATTACAACTAGACAGATAATAAGTAGTACTTGTAAATCCAAAACTTCATTTTATTGCAGCGGAATTTAAACATGTTTATTACATCATAAAACCGTAAATCAGAGTCAAGTACAATATCCATCTTCATAAAAACAAAATACATAATCCCATTACACCAATAGCCATTAAAGAAGATAACAAGCTGGACTTTACTTCAACGGTCCAAGCTTTCCAAGAGAGATAAAGCAATCCAATCAAACTCCACTAGAGCTGGGTCCAACCTGAGGACCTAGAGAGGGAAAAAGGATAGAAATAGAGGGGGTCAGACATAAAGTCTGGCGAGTATGATAATTCTAACAATACTATTATCAAAATAACTAGACTAAGGCATAAGCTGGAAGACAAGTAAATGTCTATGAACTATTAGGTATGGAAGAACAGATAAAGGTAACATTTAAGATAACGTTAAAGATAACGGTAAAGGCATACCTAATTACTAACGAATGATTACTACACTGCACCGCACCAGTCACCCTAAAGGTTGATCCCACTTGCTTCACACAGAAACTATATAAATAGCCTTACGTACCCCTAGCCGACTACATAGGTGTCATCTGCCCCTATCTCCACTAGGTGTACCCCACTACCCACTTTCGATCAGCTCCCTACTCGTAGATACCCGTGCTGGCCCCACAGTGGGGTGTATCACTCCCCTAAAGTGGCAACCAGATACAACTTGAGAATGCACGGCTTATACCTACACGATGCAACAACGTCTTACCTACCAGCCTGGGTCCACACACGCATATGAAACCCGTTGGACTTGCGTTGCCACCGCTCCCCGTTTTGGCCTCTTATAATCAAACCCAGTATGCGTGTCCCGTCCTCGACTTGGGTCAAGCCCACAAAGATACGTTTGGGATACTGGTTGAAATGGGCCCCCACAAGCTACACACCTAAGCTTGTCACCACTAGTATATCCCACTTAACCCTCTTAGTCATGTTCATTTACATGTGTGTTTGGTTAAGTCTTACTAATCGTATTTCACATGCCACTAAGGGCACCCACTAGATTCCTCATGCCACCCAAGGCACCTACATAACCCCCATGTCCCACCTTACATTTTTATCTGGTTAAGTATTTCTTAATTCATTCAGGCCATAACCTCATAAAGACCTCTCACATTAGACTGGCATTTATGGCAGCTGGATTTGCCGGGCGGGTCCGCGCAGTCTTATACCATAAAAGAGTCTAACCTCGTGTCTTTACAACTGTTATGCTTTAGTTTAGGCCTAGGACCTCTCACATTGGGCTGACATTTGTGACCACTGGATTTTCCGGGCGAGTCCGGGCAGGTTTACGTCACAAACGGGTCCAACCTCGTGTCCTAAGCATTGATTATCACTTATAATCTTTTACCCCAGTATTAATAATTCCCTATCCAAATTATTAATTAAGTCCACTTTTATTGATGTCCATAATTGACTCAATTATGGTCATCCACTCATGGCATGCAAAATCATATCAATTGCACCCCAACGTCTTATTATTAAATCCTTAATATTACCCCAACCCCACGTTTATACGTTCGCTTATTCAACGCAGAATATACGTTAGACTCGAATAGTCTAACTCATAGCACAAAAATAAATTATCACAACATATAGACAATTAAAATGAATCTAATCATAATAGGGGTGAAACTTGCATAAACTACACATGTTAAGGATCTAAAGGTGTCAACTTGTTAAATGTCACAATCTACATGATATGACCATGACCCAAATTATGTATAAACTTGCATATGGGGTTTTAGGCAACATAATGATGGTGTGAACTAGCATAGAATTTCACATATGTCAAAGCATAATTCTAGATGTCATAATAGATGTCATGGCATATGTTCATAGCTTTTACTAATCAACCTAAACTTGCATATGTGACTTGTCATATAGATCAACATAGCCCAAATAGTATCAACATCATGATTTGATTAACATGAACTATCTAGCATAGATAGTAACAACATGTCTTTTTAACATGTATGATTCATTACCACATAGCATAGAAACTCTCAACATACATAACATCATCATAGCATGATTTACAACATATAAGATATCATCACCATAAAGCATAGGACTTATAACATACATGATAGCATAAGGTTTACAATAACATATATGACAATTCACATCATCTACTCATAATCCATTCATGACTTAACCTAATTAAAATAATAATAATCTTGTTAAGATCATCATACTCACAATTAGAGAAGAAAAGAGAGTCTTGATTTGCTTTAGAGTTGAGTAGAATTAGGTTTTGATTAGCTTTTCTTCCTTCTTAGTTGGCGGCAGCTCCACTGAGTTCCATGGCGGCGGTATGACGGTAGCTATTCTATTTTTCTTATGAATTAGGGTGAGAGACTACCTAGGTATTTATAGAGTTTAGGGTTTATTTAGACCGTCAGATCAACTCAGAACTAAACTGAACCGTTTAATTTGCCAACTCAGCCCTAAAGACACATCAGCAGCTCAGGATTGGGCTCTGTCAAAACCCTAGCCGCCTGACCAGGTCGACACTCAGATCGACACTATAGTCGACCTGGGGGGGGGGGGGGGGGCAGGTCGACACTAGTGTCGACTCCCCAGTCGACCTGCCTGGGCGGGAATTTTTCCCGCCCAGCCCGCTTCTGCACTTTCAGTTTGAATTTAAAATTTCCTACGAGCTGTTTTGAATTTTCAGAAACTTCCGATGGCCATAACTTCTTCATACGAAGTCCAATTCACGCAAACTCGGACTCTATCTCAACTAGAATTCCGAGACGAACACAATGGCGCAATCTGTTTCCCACAATTCTCACGTCTGAGATTAGTTATTCTTTATTTTTGTGAATATTAATATTAATAGAATTACGGGGTGTTACATTCTCCCCTCCTTAAAGGATTTCGTCCCCGAAATCTTCAAGTCAAGAAGAATGCATATCCTAACATCCAATCGTCCATCTACTCAAACATCAAACATATGCATCCATTGTCCTTATAGACTTCTAATGCTTTCATGTTTAAATGCATAGTGTGTGTATATGTCCATATCTAATGCAAAATCAGGCGGTCCACTGATTCAGTCGACCTCCTTAATGCAAACCATGATAGTGCCATGCATCCATTATGTATGCAAAAGTTCCCTATCGATACATATTATTTCTACATGCGTGCACAACCATTCACCAAAATGCAGTATCCATATGATAGCACAATCATCATACATCCATTTTACTAAATACAGCCATATATATGCAATATGCAATATGAAGTGACTGAGCCGATCTAGTGCCTAATAGTGTGTGTATATGCGTCCACGAGCAACCACTAGCAAACACTTGCATCCACTTTGCATCCATCATACATAACATGTCTCAAACACATGTTTCAACCATAGGATTATCCTAACTAAAGGTCAAGGATACTAGCGAGAGGATACTCTAAAGGTAAGATAAGTACAAGATAAGCGATAAAGGAGAAATTAAAGGACATACCCTCAAAAAGAAAAGGGTAAAACGAACGCATCTTTTCTTCTATCTCCCAAGTAGCGTTGCTCTCATCATCTCCCCATTGTACTTTGACTAGCCTGACCTCTCGATTCCTCAGCTTCTTGATCTCTGACCCAAGAATGCGCGTAGGAGCTCGTCGAATCGTCGCATCACGCTCGATCTCCACCTCTCTAAGCAAGCTCGGCTCTACCACTTCTGCGGTCTCGTGCAAGCACTTCCTCAAATGTGACACATGGAATACGTCGTGTACACCCCTAAGTCTCTCAAGAAACTCCACTCTATACGCCATCCGCCCAATCTTCTCCTTAATAGGAAACAACCCTACAAACCTTGGTGCTAACTTCCCAACGGACCCAAAGTGAACAACGTTCCGTAATGCAGACACTTTGATAAAGACCATATCCCTAACTTCAAACT
The DNA here is from genome assembly GCA_030737875.1 of Allium sativum. NCBI lineage: Eukaryota > Viridiplantae > Streptophyta > Magnoliopsida > Asparagales > Amaryllidaceae > Allium > Allium sativum. The sequence goes on from CM060918.1 coordinate 207,923,394, forward strand.
CAAGATCTGTCCTCCTCTTATCCGCATAAGATTTCTGCCTATCTTGCGCTGCTTTCATCCTCCTTCGAATCAAGTCGATCTTCTCCGAAGTCTCTCTAATCATATCGGGCCCAAGTAAGATCTTATCCGTAGATTCCCACCAACATGTAGGTGAACGACAAGGTCGTCCATAAAGAGCTTCAAAAGGTGCCATGCCAATGCTGGACTGAAAGTTGTTATTATATGCGAACTCCACCAATGGAAGATGCTCTTCCCATGTACCCCCGAAGTCTAGGATACATAGCCTCAAAAGATCCTCTAGAATGCGATTCACCCTCTCGGTTTGGTCGTCCGTCTGAGGATGATATGCAGTGCTCAAACATAACTGAGTCCCTACCGCCTCTTGTAAGCTTCTCCAAAATTCGCTAGTGAAAATAGGACCGCGGTCGCTCACTATGCTAGAAGGAACACCGTGCAAGCGAACTATCTCTCGAACGTATACAGAAGCTAAACATGGAGCAGTCCTTTTACTTTTCACGGGAATGAAATGGGTGCTCTTAGTGAGTCTATCTACTATAACCCAAATCCCCGTATTACCCTTCCTCGATCGCGGTAATCCATCCACAAAGTCCATCGAGACGCTTTCCCATTTCCATAGTGGAACCTCCAATGGGTGAAGCAATCCACCCGGTTTCTTTTGCTCCGCCTTTATGTGTTGGCATACCAAGCATCTAGCGACATACTCGGCCACATCCCACTTCATACCGGCCCAAAAGAAAACTCGCTTCATGTCTTTGTACATCTTGTCCCCGCCGGGATGAATGGTCATCTTTGAACGATGTGCATCGTCAAGAATGGTCTTCCTTAGGTCGTCGTCTTTTGGTACACAAAGTCTACCGTCCCTACGTAACCAACCCTTATCATCTAGGGTATCCCTACAGAGATGGCTTGATGACTCCCCTCCTTTGAGCTTTTCTACTAACTCAACCAACTGTGGGTCGTCTCGCCGTGCCTCGCCAATCCGTCCCAAAAGCGTAGGTCTGACCTCCAAGGATGCTAGCAAACCGGGTACAAAGTCAACGGAAGGCCTAAAGTCAAACATCGAAATGAATTCTAAGCTTTGCCGCTCAACAAACAAAGGGCTTAAGGATAATCTTTTTCTACTTAAGGCATCTGCTACCACGTTACCCTTGCCAGGGGTATATGCTATTTCGAAGTCGTAGGATGCTAAGAACTCCATCCACCTTTGCTGCCTTAAGTTCAAGTCCTTTTGAGAGAATAAGTATTTTAAAGATTTGTGGTCAGTGAATAATTCAAATTTCTCGCCAAGTAAATAATGGTGCCAAGACTTAAGCACGAAAACAATAGCGACCAACTCTAGGTCATGTGTAGGGTAATTTTTCTCATGCGCTCTCAACTGCCTTCCACCATAGGCTATTACCCTTCCCTCTTACATTAGGACTGCACCTAGTCCTGTCCCACAAGCATCAGTATAAACGGTAAATGGCTTACTCCCGTCTGGCAGCACTAAGACTGGGGCTGAGGTCAAAGCTCTCTTCAAACGTTGGAACGCATCATCGCAATCTACGTCCCATGCGAAGACTAAGTTCTTCTTCGTTAGGCGTGTCAATGGAGCTGATATTTTTGTGAAGTCTTTGATAAACTTCCTATAGTAGCCAGCCAACCCCAAGAAACTTCTTACTTCGGTAGCATTTTTAGGGACCTTCCAATCTTGGATGGTCACCACCTTCGCGGGATCCACAGCTATCCCTTCCTTGGAAACCACGTGCCCTAAGAACCGTACTTCCTTCCTCTAGAAGTGACATTTGGAAAATTTGGCTTTAAGGTTATGCGCTCGTAGGGTCTCCAACACTTACCTAAGATGTAGGGCATGCTCTTCTTCATCCTTATAAAAGATCAGGATGTCATCTACAAAGACTACCATGAATTTGTTAAGGTACTCCCTAAACACCCTACTCATCAAATCAACAAAGTATGCGGGGGCGTTTGTCAAACCGAAGGGCATCACTAGCCATTCATAGAAATTGTCCGGAGTCCTAAAGGTAGTCTTGTCAATGCTATTCTCAGCCACTCTCAACTGATGGAAACCAGTGGCTAAGTCCAACTGCGAAAACACTAGGGCGCCAACTAACTGATCGAAGAGATCGTCAATCCTCGGCTGTGGGTGTCTATTCTTCTTAGTAAGCTTATTAAGTTCTCTATAGTCCACACAAAGTCTAAGGGACCCATCCTCCTTCGTGGCAAATACTACTGGAGCACCCAACTCCGATATACTTCGTCTTATGAACCCCTTCTCAAGCAACTCCTTCACTTGCTTATCGAGTTCCCTCCTTTCACGTGGAGCCATGTGGCGTACTGGCAAAGATACTGGTTTCGCATTATCCACAAGATATATTCGAAAATCTTTCTCCCGCTTCGGAGGCAAGCCCTTCACCTCCTCAAACACATCCGAATATTCTCGGACCACTCTAACAGATCGTAGATTTTCCTCAGACGCATCAAGCGATTCTAAATAACTTAGCATACGAAATTTATGGGGTCACAAAAGATTTCGAGAGCGTTACCAAGGCGAGTCACGAGCCTAACTACTCTCCTTTCACAATCAAGAACGGCCCCATTTCTGGATAACCAATCCATTCCTAAAATTAGCCCATAGCCCGTGAAGCCCAACACATAAGCATCACATCTAAACTCAATGCTAAGTATAGAAATTTTCAAATCCAAACACATCATGGACAAATAAGCTGAGCCCCCAATTGGATTCGAAACAACTAAGGGATCCTCTACTAAACTGGTGTTTAAGTGCAGTGATTCAACTAATGACGTAGAGATAAACGAATGCGATGCGCCCGAATCGAATAAGGTACGGATAGGATGATCAAACAGAAAAACTAAGCTTTCAACAGAAATGGTTCTACCTCGTTCTTGCAGCGGTGGGACCGCGAGAGCCTGAACTTGTCCCCTTGCCTGTCCTGGTGCCATAAGAGCCTGCACCTGTCCTCCCGAGGTAGCTCCTGCCCTTTGCCCCTTCTTTGGGCAGTCCTTCACTAGATGTCCCGCTTCGCCACAGTGGAAACAGCCAGTCTTCTTTTTCTTTCGGCAATCCTTGCTGAGATGGCCTAGTGTCCCAAAGTTAAAGCATTTCTTCTTTCCCTTGCCATTATTGTCTTTACCACCCTTCTTATTTTGTTGTTGTGGTTTCTTCTGATCCCCTTTCTTCTCGGGTGCCTTATCAGCTTTAGCACCTTTCTCCTCGTGCATGAGTGTCATGCCTACGAGCTTCTCAAAGGTGGCCCCCATAGGGATGTGGGTCATAGCCAACCCTTGCAATGGTTCATTCAATCCGTTTACGAACCTCAGAGCCTTCTTCTCCAGCGTGTTCACTAAGTCCAAGCCAAAACTTGCTAACTGATTAAATTTGTTGACATATTCCTTCACTGATGAGCTTCCTTGCTTCAATGTCAAGAACCTTTCCATATATAGATTCTCCTCTGCCCTTGAGAGAAACTTCGCCTCAAACCTACGCCTGAAATCTGCCCAAGAATCAACAGGACGCTCCCCATTAGTGACCTCCCACCAGAACGAGGCCTCTCCCTTCATTAACCAAGCTGCTAATTTAACTCTCCTTCCTTCTTCCACTTCAAAGATTTCTAGCAATTCTTCCACCTCCCTAAGCCAATCCCTAGCTTCCATGAACGTTTCTGACCCTTGAAAAGGTTTTCCACCCATAGCCTTAAATTCCTTGCACGTCTTTGCAAAAGTATCTACGCGAGGAGGAGGAGGAACGGGTGCAACTGGTGGTGGAGGAACATTGGCCGGACCTGCGGCGGCCCTAGCCTCTAATAGCCTCCTGTACCATCCTGGTATCGTTACACCGTCAGGTAGGTTAAGATCTTCAGCCATGCTGAAACGAAAAAGGAAAGATTCAAAATGGAGAATTCGAAAAATAAAGATATGGCTATTGGGGATTATGTTTTTCTTAAATTACTCATTAAGACATGTTTTGAAAACACTTCTTCCAAAAATACTTTAGAAAAATACTTTTTCTAAAAAAATTATCTGTTCTGGTAACCTTAAGCTCTGATACCATGTGTAACACCCCACGTCCATTAATGTCACTCACTATGGGAATGCATTAACTTCCATGGAGGTTTTAAGTGAATATAGAACAGAAAAATTATAACAAGACAGATAATAAGTAGTACTTGTAAATCCAAAACTTCATTTTTTTGCAGCGGAATTTAAACTTGTTTATTACATCATAAAACCATAAATCAGAGTCAAGTACAATATCCATCTTCATAAAAACAAAATACATAATCCCATTACACCAATAGCCATTAAAGAAGATAACAAGCTGGAATTTACTTCAACGGTCCAAGCTTTCCAAGAGAGATAAAGCAATCCAATCAAACTCCACTAGAGCTGGGTCCAACCTGAGGACCTGAAGGGGGAAAAAGGATAGAAATGGAGGGGGTCAGACATAAAGTCTGGCGAGTATGATAATTCTAACAATACTATTATCAAAATAACTAGAATAAGGCATAAGCTGGAAGACAAGTAAATGTCTATGAACTATTAGGTATGGAAGAACAGATAAAGATAACGCTTAAGATAACGTTAAAGATAACTGTAAAGGCATACCTAATTACTAACGAATGATTACTACACTGCACCGCACATTACTACACTGCACCGCACCAGTCACCCTAAAGGTTGATCCCACTTGCTTCACACAGAAACTATATAAATAGCCTTACGTACCCCTAGCTGACTACATAGGTGCCGTCTGCCCCTATCTCCACTAGGTGTACCCCACTACCCACTTTCGATTGGCTCCCAACTCGTAGATACCCGTGCTGGCCCCACAGTGGGGTGTATCACTCCCCTAAAGTGGCAACCAGATACAACTTGAGAATGCACGGCTTATACCTACACGATGCAATAACGTCTTACCTACCAGCCCGGGTCCACACACGCATATGAAACCCGTTGGACTTGCGTTGCCACCGCTCCCCGTTTTGGCCTCTTATAATCAAACCCAGTATGCGTGTCCCGTCCTCGACTTGGGTCGAGCCCACAAAGATACGTTTGGGATACTGGTTGAAATGGGCCCCCATAAGCTACCCACTTAAGCTTGTCACCACTAGTATATCCCACTTAACCCTCTTAGTCATGTTCATTTACATGTGTGTTTGGTTAAGTCTTACTAATCGTATTTCACATGCCACTAAGGGCACCCACTAGATTCCTCATGCCACCCAAGGCACCTACTTAACCCCCATGTCCCACCTTACATGTTTATCTGGTTAAGTATTTCTTAATTCATTCAGGCCATAACCTCATAAAGACCTCTTACATTAGACTGGCATTTATGGCAGCTGGATTTGCCGGGCGGGTCCGGGCAGTCTTATACCATAAAAGAGTCTAACCTCGTGTCTTTACAACTGTTATGCTTTAGTTTAGGCCTAGGACCTCTCACATTGGGCTGACATTTGTGACCACTGGATTTGCCGGGCGGGTCCGGGCAGGTTTACGTCACAAACGAGTCCAACTTCGTGTCCTAAGCATTGATTATCACTTATAAACTTTTACCCCAGTTTTAATAATTCCCTATCCAAATTATTAATTAAGTCCACTTTTATTGATGTCCATAATTGACTCAATTATGTTCATCCACTCATGGCATGCAAAATCATATCAATTGCACCCCAACGTCTTATTATTAAATCCTTAATATTACCCCTACCCCACGTTTATACGTTCGCTTATTCAACGCAGAATATACGTTAGACTCGAATAGTCTAACTCATAGCACAAAAATAAATTATCACAACATATAGACAATTAAAATGAATCTAATCATAATAGGGGTGAAACTTGCATAAACTACACATGTTAAAGATCTAAAGGTGTCAACTTGTTAAATGTCACAATCTACATGATATGATCATGACCCAAATTTATGTATAAACCTGCATATGGGGTTTTAGGAAACATAATGATGGTGTGAACTAGCATATAATTTCACATATGTCATAGCGTAATTCTAGATGTCATAATAGATGTCATGGCATATGTTCATAGCTTTTACTAATCAAACTAAACTTGCATATGTGACTTGTCATATAGATCAACATAGCCCAAATAGTATCAACATCATGATTTGATTAACATGAACTAACTAGCATAGATAGTAACAACATGGCTTTTTAACATGTATGATTCATTACCACATAGCATAGAAACTCTCAACATACATAACATCATTATAGCATGATTTACAACATATAGGATATCATCACCATAAAGCATAGGATTTATAACATACATGATAGCATAAGGTTTACAATAACATATATGACAATTCACATCATCTACTCATAATCCATTCATGACTTAACCTAATTAAAATAATAATAATCTTGTTAAGATCATCATACTCACAATTAGAGAAGAAAAGAGAGTCTTGATTTGCTTTAGAGTTGAGTAGAATTAGGTTTTGATTAGCTTTTCTTCCTTCTTAGTTGGCGGCGGCTCCACTGAGTTCCATGGCGGCGGTATGACGGTAGCTATTCTATTTTTATTATGAATTAGGGTGAGAGACTACCTAGGTATTTATAGAGTTTAGGGTTTATTTAGACCGTCAGATCAACTCAGAACTAAACTGAACCGTTTAATTTGCCAACTCAGCCCTAAAGACACATCAGCAGCTCAGGATTGGGCTCTGTCAAAACCCTAGCCGCCTGACCAGGTCGACACTCAGGTCGACACTATAGTCGACCTGGGGGGGGGGGGCAGGTCGACACTATAGTCGACCTGGGTGGGGCAGGTCGACACTAGTGTCGACTCCCCAGTCGACCTGCCTGGGCGGGAATTTTTCCCGCCCAGCCCGCTTCTGCACTTTCAGTTTGAATTTTAAATTTCCTGCAAGCTGTTTTGAATTTTCAAAAACTTCCGATGGCCATAACTTCTTCATACGAAGTCCAATTCACGCAAACTCGGACTCTATCTCAACCAGAATTCCGAGATGAACACAATGGTGGAACCCGTTTCCCACAATTCTCACGTCTGAGATTATTTATACTTTATTTTGTGAATATTAATATTAATAGAATTACGGGGTGTTACAAATATTGTTATGGGAATTTGAAAGATATATTTATATCGTTATTTCCAATACGATATTTGTTGGTCGTAGAATTTGATATTGAATATAAGCCGATATATTTTCTATTCAGAGCCTTGTATTTAATATCAAATGGGATTTGGGTTTGTCGTGAATGGTGTCTTCATCAACACTGTTCTTAAACCCAGTTGAGAAAATGATTAAATCTTTTTATTTAGATTTAATGAAGTATACCAATTAAATGATATTTAATTGGAATTGAATTTGAATTGATTTTTGGGTTTATCGTGAACATTGTTTAAATAACACTTGTTCTTTAACCCGATAATTAATGAATGTGATTTTGGGTTTTTTGTGAACCGTGTTTTAGATGACATTGGTTCTTTAACCCAGTTAAAGACAGGATATTGATTTCTATGAAGATTAAAACTAAGTGGGGTTTTAATGAATCTTTAATTAGATTGAAATGGTCGAGAATGGAGTATCACCAGTTTTGCTCCAGGCGATAGTTAGATCTTTAATTAGATTAGAACGTGAAATTATAATTGAATTTACCGATAACACCGTGGTGTTAGATATGAAGTATTACCAGTTTTACTTTATGGGATGAATAGGTTGGGATTGGGAAATAAAATAAATGATCACTTCGGTGTGGTTCACTAATCCCGACTAATTTGAATTGATATTCAAAAGAAGATTAAAGAATAAATTTAAAGAATTTGTCTTTGATAAAATTAATGGGAACCTTTCCCAAAGTGTAGGAATATTTGAATAAAAGAATATTCTGAATTGGAATGAGGCGTATGTTGTGTTTGTGTAACACTTGTTTATTATATATGCGAGTTATTCAGAAAGACCGGGTTTATCCCATTTTGAATAACTGATTCGACGTGGTGTCGAGAATGAAGACGGTGGGTGAAGACCAGAGGTCTTCACGTCATTTTGATAATTACTGATGATCTTGATTGGGCCATACACCCAAGAGGAGGGAATCAGTTAGTGATCGCCCAGACGTACTTGGAAATCGATGGATATGCGAGGTACAAGGTGCCTCCGGTTTCGTTCAGACCCAGAACGAACTTGAAAATGGACTGTGTGTCTGACATTGGATATCATTCCGTGTGATTGATGGATATCAGTTGCATAGAGTGGTTTGCCTGTGTGGCATGCTAAGATGCAATGTGATCAAAGCTTCTGTTGAAAAGCAGAGTCTTGTGGTTGATGACCAAAGCACGGCCTGTGTGGCATAGCTTTGTGTAGCGTTGATTCGCGAGCCTCACACCCCGGTCGTGAACCAGAAACGGGAGAAGGACCTCAGGGAGGGCATGCGTTTCCTTCTGGCTTGATGTCACATCAGTAGTTTTACACACCTTGACGAGTCTGACTTATGTGGTTGTTGCTGCTGCGAGGCGCCTCAGATATATCGGTGACTGTGTGGAGTCGATGGAGTCATTGGACTCATTGACACCCCATAGAGTGCGGAAACGCAGTGTTCAGGCATTTTAAACCACATCGGTGGACCGACCCTAACGATCCAAGGGACGATGTGTTCTGTTCCTGAGACACGGGCTAGAGCGTCTCGAATTCGGTAAGGACGATCCCTTGCCTTGGTTCACAGATGGAAATCCAACTTCCAATACATGACATGTGCGGTTTTGATTGTAGAGCCTAGTATTGGCGACATGATATATGGTACCCATGCCGTCTATGATTAATACTTAGGATTGAAATTGTTTTGACACTATACACTTATAGTAATAATAAAAGATGAAATTTAGCGTATCAAGCATTCTTTGGCTATTATAAGGTAAAACCCTATCCTCCGGCTTGTGTTGCATTGTGTGATGGGACCTGGGTCTTATAATAGCTTCATTGTTCTTTATTTAGCATTGCGTTGTTGTTTTATGCACTGGTATTCTTGGGAGGAAACCCATTCCGTGTTATACGGCGTGGTCCCCTGAATTACCTAAATTTAAAATAAAGATTAATAATTGTTTTAGTTCTCACACCAGTCACATGACTGACCTGGAGTTTATTGTGTTAACCTAAACTCTGGGTGCCTTTATTTTGACATGGGCAGCTAGTAGTTTTGGTTTTGCAAATTTATATTCATAGGATCCTGATTTACAGCTGGAATGATATCCGGAAAGCTCTGTATCCATATATATCCTTCATTTGTGTTTTGTATTATTTTCCGCTGCTATGTAATTTATTGTAATCTCTGATATTTTCTGTTGTATAATATTTATTCATACTCTGTATATTCTGATGGAATTATTGTTATTAACAATGAAATGTTCTTCTGTTTGTGTTCTGATTCGTCTTGTCCTTAGTACAATCCGCGATTTCCCACAAGGGGGATTTCGGTTCTTTTTAGTTTGGTATCAGAGCTTTGGTTTACAGAGCTTGGAGAACAAGACACGTTAGAACCAAACGAAAGAATTCATCAGAAATTGGATTAGTAATATCCAATAAGAATGACTCGTTAGAGATGGGATCAACAGTATCCTAGAATGAGTGTGAAAAGTATATTTTTAAAAATGAAAACAAATTTTGTTTTGAAAATTTAAATCAATCATTCGTATTTGAATATTATTTTTATATTGAATTTGGACAATCAAGTATATAGAGATTTTAGTATACGTCTGATCCACATGTATTGAAGCCTCAAATATATTCGATAGATATAGTATCACACTCTAGTCGCCCGAAGAAGATACTGATGATTGAGATCTCATCATCAGTGTTTTTGTTCGAGTTTCGAAAGTGGGATTTCTATATATTTCCATTAGATTGGTGTGAGAATCAAAATTAGATAGGGCTTATTGTTGTGATTTGACATCAAAAATCTGATTTTTTGACTATATATCAAAGTTATGAATTTGAAAAGCTAATCAACTAATTGTTTGTTGATTGTGTTGTTTGATTAATTAAATGTTGAACCGTTAGCCAAATTGAAACAAATAGTGGGTTGTATCGAAAATTTGAAGAACTTAAGCCGTAAAGAAAATAATGAAAGTTGAGTTTGTTTGTGAAACAACTTCCAGCTTCGCTCCTTTTCAGGGACGAAAAGTTTTAAGTGGGGGAGATTGTAATAACCCAGAAATCTGAGCCAATTTAAATTTTTTATTTTGGCAATTTAAGCGAATTTTGAATACTTGAAATAGATTATTTTAAATAATAACAACAAAGAATTTATTATCGACGAAGTTAAAACGAATAAATTTATTTTAATTATGTAACGAGCCTGAGTTGGCGCTACAGTTCGAAAATTCGATTTCTAATTTCAAATGAAAGTATAGGATTCAAAATAAACCGGATTTTAGTGAAAAAAATATATTAGACTCTAATTGAGAATATCTTTCCAACAAATTCGAAAAATTGAAATTTCATAGCGGGGATAAAAAGTTATGCCCAGATGAAAATTCAGAATAGTCGCTATGGAATTCCGGCCCTTAAAAATGAAAATTTTGCAAACGACCTCTGTTTTCGACGAAACCACTTTTGTTGCATCCGGGATGTCAAATTATTGCTAGATTCCAATTTGCATAATTTTCTGAATCAATATGTAAGCATGGCAAAGGAAAACGTGTTTTGACAGTTTTAGTCAATTTGGATCGACCAAAAAATGACCATTTTTCAACGTCTTCAAATTTGATGAAATTAGTTTTGTTAGGACCGTATCGTCAATATGAAGCTAGAAATAATTTTTCTGAAATTTTTTGAATCAGTATGGGACCCCAGTAAATTAAAAGGTACATTTAAATTAAATATATATTGATTTATATTTTAATTTAAAGAAAAAGTGATAGTAATAGTCGAATTGGCTTACGAAACATATGTCATCGTGTTCGGAATGGGGGTATTTAGCTAGGGAAGACAGTTGGTGGGTTTGAATTGGAGTTTATATTGCAAAAACACATATTTTCGAATTAAATAATATTAAAATTCTATATAAAAGGATCTTCCAAACCCTAGGTCAACTCATTCTTACGGTCAACCATAGAACACGCCCCCAAATTTAAACCACGACGAACGATTCCGAAGCTCCTCCCATCTTCTTCATTTTCCTCCTAATCCATGAAGTAATAATCAAAACTTAATAAACAAAAAGCATCGAGCCCCTAAGATTCAGATAGCAATGATCGATTTTCATCGATCGAGTTAGGAGTTCACGGCGCTCAAAGTTGCGTCGTTCGAAGGCGTCGTGGGAGCTGATGGCGGGCTCGAGCGTGGCGCCACCTCCGGTGTGGGGAGAAGTCAGAGAGGCCGATATCGTAGACACCTCAGATTGTCCTCCAGTCAAGCGGTGTGGCATCAGTTTTGAAACCCTAGTGGTGAGCATGGTCAAAGCAACAACAGACGAAGATGGAAAAGGGATTAATGTTAATTTAAAAGCCCTAATTCAATTTAGTTTATTTTATTGTTTAGAAACTGAAATAACATTGTTTTTCGAAACTAAAATTGACATTAATCTGAAATTATAAATAAAATTGTTTTAAAAATAGGAATAGGGTTTTAAAAATATAATTACAATTGTTTTTAAAGATAAAATATCATTGTTTTTAAATGTGTTTTTAAAAGTAAAATAGCGAACTATATAAAAGTGTTTTAAAATACAATTAGAAAGGTATGATTTTTAATATATGAAAAGCATTATAAAAATACGATTTTTATATAGGAAGTAAAGCGATTAAAATATAATCTTTATATAGAAGATGGCATTTTAAAAATATAAATTTTATAGGATTGTCATAGGACAAAGATTTGATTTTTTTTATCTAGAAAAGAAGTGATTTTTAATCAAAGGAAGAAGTGATTTTTAATTATATAAAAATATAATTTTTATATATGCAGAGAATCTAACACCACGATTTGTATATGGTAGAGATTTTAAAAATACAATTTGTATATATGTTGTAGCGAAATAAAAATCTAATTTTTATTATATATATAGTGAAATAAAAATGTGATCTTTACAATATAAACATCATATTAAAAATGTGATTTTTAATATGAACGGCGTAGAAAAGACTGCGTTGGAATTTCTGGAAAATCCAAACTGTTCAGAAATAAAGAATGGCAGAGTGGAACCCAAAGGTGAGAACTTCTCACTTTAACTCTTCTTTTCTAGTTAAAAATATATACTAGGATGCAGACGGTGCTTAGCAGCACCTGAGACCCGTCATCCACAGACCATGGATGACTTGTTTGTTTGGTTGTTGTGTTGTGAGATTTGATTGTGTGATGTGGAATGAAATAAAATATTTTATAGTGGAAAATATTTTATAGTTAAAAATATGATTTTTAACGTGTATATAAAATAAATAGTAATAAACAAATCGAATGATTTGTTTATGTACACCGATTTGACTGATATTGATTGGGACGATAAATTTTACACATCGCCCAACTGCCCAAATAAAATTTGTGTTTGTTGATTTGAAACCCCACACGGGTATTGGGATGAGATTTGACGTACACTAATCCCGATTGTTTAGTTGTATGTCAATCGATGGATTGACAGACTGTGTAAGCATTAATTATTTATATTTAATGCTTGTGCAGTTGTGTGGTGCACTCTGGATGATGGTTGATTATTTACCGTTGCTATTATATACATGTGTTGTAGAAAATCCATATAATTAACATTATATGTTAATTGATTGGGCCTCATTCCAATTTAGAAAATAAATTCATGTGTTGAATTGAAAATAAATTCATGTGTTGAATAGAAAATAAATTCATGTGTTGAATTGAAAATAAATTCATGTGTTGAATAAAAGCCGTGTTGATTAGATTGACGCCATTTTGACGTGAACGATATTTATATTGATTTTATTTGTTTTTATAATGAATATAGAAAAGAAAGTGATTTCAAAATTTAACGTTTTGAAAATATTATCATTTGTATATCGATGATGTGGAATATTCAATTTTGATTAGAAATTGAATATGAAGTTGAAATCATTTTGAAAATGAATGTAAAATGATTTACAAAATACGTTTTAAAAGGAATCGACGAACTATATATTATATATATATTATAATGGCCTGAATATAACGCGCCGCACCGCGGCAGTTAGCGAATTTCGACCATTGACTTCGAATGGATATTGCGGGAGATCCGACCGTCGGATTCTCTTAAAACTGAAACCATTGGGTTCCTATCGAAATAAGCTTTCTAACAAATATTAGAAATTAGAAATCTAACGGTTGGATTTGGAATTATGTCCAAATCAAATTTGGAAAAGGTCGCTGTAAGTGCAGTTCGATGGCCGTTGATGGAAATCGACTGTATGTGCCTTGATAAAATGATTAGAAATAGTAATAATTTGTGTAAAATCATAGGAAATGATTTGTGAAGAATTGGGATGAAAATTTCCATATTTGAAAAGATAAAAATAGATTTTTGTCGAAATGAACTAGTTTTGAACTAGAATTATAATTCTATTTATTTTTAAATAAATAAAGTGGATTTGAAATGGTTTCAAAAGTAACCAGAATTTCCAATAATTAAATTAGAATGGATTTGAATCGAAATTGTCTTTGGAATATCTCGGTGTTGGATTTCGTGATGATACAGATATTGTTATGGGAATTTGAAAGATATATTTATATCTTTATTTCCAATACGATATTTGTTGGTCGTGGAATTTGATATTGAATATAAGCCGATATATTTTCTATTCAAAGCCTTGTATTTAATATCAAATGGGATTTGGGTTTGTCGTGAATGGTGTCTTCATTAACACTGTTCTTAAACCCAGTTGAGAAAAAGATTAAATCTTTTTATTTAGATTTAACGAAGTGTACCAATTAAATGGTATTTAATTGGAATTGAATTTGAATTGATTTTTTGATTTATCGTGAATATTGTTTTAAATAACACTTGTTCTTTAACCCGATAATTAATGAATGTGATTTTGGGTTTTTCGTGAACCGTGTTTTAGATGACATTGGTTCTTTAACCCAGTTAAAGACAGGATATTGATTTCTGTGAGGATTAAAACTAAGTGGGGTTTTAATGAATCTTTAATTAGATTGAAATGGTCGAGAATGGAGTATCACCAGTTTTGCTCTAGGCGATAGTTAAATCTTTAGTTAGATTTGAACGTGAAAAGGTAATTGAATTTACCGATAACACCGTGGTGTTAGATATGAAGTATTACTAGTTTTACTTCATTGGATGAATAGGTTGGGATTGGGAAATAAAATAAATGATTACTTCGGTGTGGTTCGTTAATCCCGACTAATTTGAATTGATATTCAAAAGAAGATTAAAGAATAAATTTAAAGAATTTATCTTTGATAAAATTAATGGGAACCTTTCCCAAAGTGTAAGAATATTTGAATAAAAGAATATTCTGAATTGGAATGAGGCGTATGTTGTGTTTGTGTAACACATGTTTATTATATACGCGAGTTATTCAGAAAGACCGGGTTTATCCCATTCTGAATAACTGATTCGATGTGGTGTCGAGAATGAAGACGGTGGTTGAAGACCGGAGGTCCTCACGTCGTTTGGATAATTACTGATGATCTTGATTGGGACGTACACCCAAGAGGAGGGAATCAGTTATTGATCGCCCAGACGTACTTGGAGATCGAAGGATATGCGAGGTACAAGGTGCCTCCAGTTTCGTTCAGACCCAAAGAGGACTTGTTAATGGACTGTGTGTCTGACATTGAATATCATTATGTGTGATTGATGGATATCAGTTGCATGGAGTGGTTTGCCTATGTGGCATGCTAAGATGCAATGTGATCAAGGCTTCTGTTGCAAAGCAGAGTCTTGTGGTTGATGATCAAAGCATGGCATGTGTGGCATAGCTTTGTGTAGCGTTGATTCGCGAGCCTCAGACCCCGGTCGTGAACCAGAAACGGGAGAAGGACCTCAGAGAGGGCATGCGTTTCCTTCTAGCTAGAAGTGGCGTCAGTGGTTTTACACGCCCTGACGAGTTTGACTTATGTGGTTGTTGCTGTTGCGAGGCGCCTCGGATATATCGGTCACTGTGTGGAGACGATGGTGTCATTGGACTCATTGACACCCCATAGGGTGGGGAAACGCAGTGTTCAGGCATTTTAATCCACATCGGTGGACCGGCCCTGACGATCCAAGGGACGATGCATTCTGTTCCTGAGACACATGCTAGAGCGTCTCGAATTCGGTAAGGACGATCCCTTGCCTTGGTTCACAGATGGAAATCCAACTTCCAATACATGACATGTGCGGTTTTGATTGTAGAGCCTAGTATTGGCGACATGATATATGGTACCCATGCCATCTATGATTAATACTTAGGATTAAAATTGTTTTGACACTATACACTTATAGTAATAATAAAAGATGAAATTTAGCGTATCAAGCATTCTTTGGCTATTATAAGGTAAAACCCTATCCTCCGGCTTGTGTTGCATTGTGTGATGGGACCTGGGTCTTATAATAGCTTCATTGTTCTTTATTTAGCATTGCGTTGTTGTTTTATGCACTGGTATTCTTGGGAGGAAACTCATTCCGTGTTATACGGCGTGGTCCCTTGATTTACCTAAATTTAAAATAAAGATTAATAACTGTTTTAGTTCTCACACCAGTCACATGACAGACCTAGAATTTATTGTGTTAACCTAAACTCTGGGTGCCCTTATTTTGACACGGGCAGCTAGTAGTTTTGGTTTTGCAGATTTATATTCATAGGATCCTGATTTACAGCTGGAATGATATCCGGAAAGCACTGTATCCGTATATCTCCTTCAGTTGTGTTTTGTATTATTTTCCGCTGCTATGTAATTTATTGTAATCTATGATATTTTCTGTTGTATAATATTTATTCATACTCTGTATATTCTTATATTCTGATGGAATTGTTGTAATTAACAATGAAATGTTCTTTTGTTTGTGTTTTATTCGTCTCGTCCTCAGTACAATCCGCGATTTCCCGCAAGGGGGATTTCAGGTCTTTTTAAAATTTTAATTATTAACCTTAATCCTATATTAATGCTCACAAATACTTTTCCTAACCCTGTGAAAACGCGATCTCCTTCAAGTAGTTTCGAACCCAGTATCTCGTAACCTCAAACCGCCTACCAACACCTCAATACCTTGCCTGATGTAACATCACATATTTTTAAATGTCAATTACGAATATTAAACCCGATTTTGAATTGGTGATATTAATTTATTTTTTATCAAATTTATTTATCAGAAAATGGAGTTCGAATTTATATATTTAATTAAAACGAGCTCGAAATGATGCGGCAGTTCATAATATTGAAATTAGAACTTTAATTGAATATACAACATCTGATATAAATCGGATTTCTGTGGAATCACTTGAATCTATGTGATTATATTTTTCTAACGAAAGAGAAAAATCGAGATTTCATTGTATAAATTGCAAGTTATGTCCAATTTAAATTTTAAATTAGTTGCTATGGAATCGTTAATAAATTATAACGATTTAATTAATAAATATAAAGGAATTTATGTATATATTTACGTACTGTTTTAACCCGAATTTCTGAATATTGAATTTTAAAGTCTACAGTTGGCCGAGTTTGAAGCAGTATATGATTCCGTTTATATATTTATTCGATGATATTAATTTATTATCGTTAAATTGAACTGTTCAGGAATTTAATATTATTTTATCAATACAATATAAGATTTAAAAATAATCGTTTTGCAAACGATCTCCGTTTTCGACGAAACAAGTTTTATTGGAATACGTATAATTAATTATTGCTAGATTTCCAGTTTGAAGCAAAACAGAGTTTTTTGTCTGTAGACAAAATCTAAGGGTGAACCGATAAATTAAAAAGAACGACGTTGTGCAAACGGAGTCTGAATTCAACGAAATTATTTTTGATGGGACCAGAATGACCAGATGAAGCAATGTAATTATTTTCGTTGCGTTTGAATATTGCGTATGTCGGTGAGAATTTAACAGTCACTGTTAAAAGCGGTAGACGTGTAAAATTTAAATCTACACTAAATAATAAGTACCATATGTCTATCTAAACAAGAAGCTACTATATTGATTTAAAATCACATAAAAACAGCAAAGCAAAGGGTGCTCCTCAGCATACAATGTGAATGGAAAATTTCAACGCTATTCACATGCCTCTAGACCGTCCTAGGTAGAAATTCATACATGCTAAACATTTCTGTTAAATTAAATGAGGCATGTGAAGCTATGCAGCTAGCATATTCTAACATTTCACTTCGACTTAAATAAGCACATGCAAACACGTACTGTGAAGAAATTAGTCCACCCACCTAGCATCCTATATGTCTGTACCTGTGAAAATGACTTCGATCCTATCCCTTACTTTTCATATCTATAAATAGTTTCTTACCATCTCTGTCTTTTCCAACAAAATGAAACCATACTTGGTCTTTAAATAAACAAATCTCTGTTCCTCTTGTGTAATAACCGAAGCTCCAAATCAAAGAAGAAAAATATATACACTCATCCTTTATAAACACTGCTATTGTTTCCAACTAAACACAGCAAAGTTTTCTTCGATCAAAACTGAGATCGAGCTCCACTTCCATACCCTCAGTTTAGTGAGGAGGAAAATTATGTAACCTCGTCATCTCATTCTTTTCTGTGAATAAGACGATAATAGTTATGATGCTCGGCTTTCTGCACAGTGACTTAGAGGATAGCGGCGCAGTGGTGTCGTAAGGGATCAGAGAGATCTCCAGTGGTTGAAGATGATTGGAGAAATGGCGGATTCCGGCAAGAAAAGGTTGCGAGCTATGGACGGACTGATGGGGTTCCGGTGGTGCTGGGTGCGGGGGTTCCAATGGTGATGTGGAGGGAGGTTCCGTTAGAAAGGTGTTGTAGTTGTTGCATGGAGAAGGGGATGGGTGGTTTGCTGGAGGAAGAACGTGAAGTTGCATGGAAATAAAAGAAGTGGTGGAATAGCTAAAGAAAAAGGTTGTGTTGAGGAGAGTTCGATTGTGAATGGTGAAGAAACAATTGCGAAGGAATTTAACAAAAGGAGAAGAAGCAATCAGGGCACAACATGGGTATTAGTGTGGAATCGACGTGGTGGTCAGCACAGACAAAAGCTGGGTAATGTTTTTTATGTGTAAATAGGTAGATGGAGTTAATTTTGTGCATGGGGAGGTGTGTGTGTGATTATGTGAAACTGGGGACTAGGATGGTGACCAGTGAATGGAAAGATGAAATAATGGAGTGGATAGCAGCAGGTGCTTGTGCAAGACAAAGAGGAGAGTTTAAATTAGCGTATGGGTTGGAGGTAGCAATAATGTGAGTAGGAAGTGGGTGGAAGGGAAAATGAGGCTACAAGCATTAACCAAAAGGAAGAATATGCGGAAGCAATAGGGTGCAGAAGAGTCTCATTACACTAGAAAAGGAAGTAAGTGGGAAAAGGGTGGGGGCGGTTGTGTATTTCGGTGGTGATGTTGTAGGATGTTTATTAGAGATGGCGAAGGAAAGGGAGAAAGTCGAGTTATGAAGATGCAACAGGAGGAATGTGTGAACATTTTACTAACACGGAGTAACATACGTGGAGTAACGTTGTAACGAAACGGATTTCACCCGGATCTAATTGATCGCTAAATCAACCAAGACCATTCGAATCCCGCATACGCTAACTCTTGGCATACAACACATCAGAACAAATAACAGAAGACTTTTATAAACATTATAATAATATTACATCAGAATATCAGAGTACATCGAATATAATACAGTGGAATATAATTTACAATAAATTTCATACAATGCAGCGGAACCAATAAGCTAATACAGCAGAAGACTATCCATGCTCTGGATATAGCTTTAAGCTTCAACCCAGAATCCTGCTCAATAAATAATTATCTACAAAATAAGCCACTCGACTGCCCATGTAAAAATAAGGGCACCCGAGTTCGCAAAATGAAACAAACTACGAGTCAGTCATGAGACTGGTATAAGATATCTTACTTAACCTATTTAATAATAAGGCTAATCACAGGACCATGCCACTAACGCGGAACAGGTTTACTCCATTGGATTTCCAATGCAAGAAATAAAATAAACCGTTAAACAACGCAATGCTTTTTAGAAAAATGAAGCCATTATAAGACTCAAGTCCCATCACACAATGAAATGCAAACCGGATGATAGAGTTTTACCTTATAATGGCCAAAATATGCCTGATACGTAAAAATGAAGTCATTTGGTATTATTACTAGTGTATATATGTTTCAAAAACATTTTTAATCATAATGTATCAATCATAGACGGCATAGCTATCATATACTATGTCACCAAATATAGGTTTACAATCAAAACTGCATATGTCGTATTAGAAGTTGGATTTCCATTATGAACCAAAGCAAGGGGTCGTCCTTACCAAATTCGAGACTCTCTAGCCTGAGCCGTAGGATTCAGCCGCAACTGCACCTAGGATCCACAGGGCCAGTCCACAAATACTTTAGTGGATTATAACTCCTGAACAATACGTTTCTTCACCCTATAGGGTGTAAATTTCAAGCCACTAGGGACTCAAATCCGATGTGCCTCATTACATCATCCACATAAGTAAAAATATCTAGGCTCCATACCATGATACCACTTCTAGCTAGAAAGAAACGCATGTACTCTCTGGATCCTTCTCCCATTTCTAGTTCATATCGGGGTGTGAGGCTCACGAATCAACGCTATACAAAAAGCTATGCTAATCAAAGTTGTGCTTTGATCATCAACCACAAGGCTCTGCTTTTCAACAAAAGCCTTGATCTTTTGCATCTTGGCATGCCACACTGAAAATTCACACCATGCAACTGATGTCTATCAATATATTACATCTGAGCTCGTACGTTTCAAAGAAGGGTGTTAAGCAAGAGAATAAATTCTCCACCACCAAACAGATATATATTTAATAAAAATCAATTCACACATAACGAAATCCAATGTCAGACACACATCCATTTACAAGTCCGTTCTGGTTCTGAACGAAACCAGAGACACCTTATTCCTCGTCCCATATGTCCAATACGAAAGAGAGGCCCTCGCATATCCAGACAATCAACAAGTACATCCAGACAACTACCACTGTAACCCTTTCCTGGGAGCTAACCAATCCAGGGCATCAGTAGTCATCCATTCGATGTGAAGATCGCCGGTCTTCAACCACCGTCTTCAATATCTTCGACTTCCAATCGCGCATAATTATTTGAAATGAGATTTAACTTGGCTTTTTCAAATAATTCGCGAATATATATAATTCAAATCAATTCATTTCATTACATATCCTTTATAATATTTTATAACGATTTATCACTATTTTTATTTATATAAAAATAGCCCATTTTAATTAAATGACGCTTCAGGTCATTACGCGGCCCTGGCGTTGTTTTTTAGTAAAATCTGAATTACATATTTCTCAAAATCTAACTGTTGGATCTTAGCAAATTTTATACCTTGGAAAGATATTTCCAAAGCGAATCCAACGGTTCCAGTTTTGGGAAAATCCGACGGTCGAATCTCTCGGTATAATCGTTTAAAGTTACGATTCCAAATCGCGAACTACCGCGCGTGATTCCTTTTATTTTTAATTTATATTTATATATATATAAATATAATTCATTTGACGATTTCAGATTATTTATTCTTTAAATAATTTTGTACACTTCATATTCATGTTAAGAAAAAAAATGATATCTTAAACACATACAAACATTTATCAACATATGACTAATTTTTAAACACCGCTAACATGTTAATGTTAATATTAAACAAATGTACATCTTTCTATTTCTCTAACATGTTAATATTAATATTAAACAAATGAACATTTTCTACTCTCTAACATGTCAATGTTAATATTAAACAAATGAACATTTTCTACTTTTAACAAGTTAATGTTAATATTAAACAAATGAACATTTTCTACTTCTAACAAGTTAATGTTAATATTAAACAAATGTACATCTTCTACTTCTAACAAGTTAATCTTAATATTAAACAAATGTACATTTTCTACTTCTAACATGTTAATGTTAATATTAAACAAATGAACATTTTCTACTCTCTAACATGTCAATGTTAATATTAAACAAATGTACATTTTCTACTTTTAACATGTTAATGTTAATATTAAACAACTGAACATTTTCTACTCTCTAACATGTCAATGTTAATATTAAACAAATATACATTTTCTACTTTTAACAAGTTAATGTTAATAATAAATAATTGAACATTTTCTACTCTCTAACATATCAATGTTAATATTAAACAAACGTACATTTTCTACTTCTAACAGGTTAATGTTAATATTAAACAAATGTACATTTTGTAACAACCCGGAAATTCTGAGCCAATTTAAAATTTTTATTTTGGCAATTTTAATGAATTTTGAATATTTAAAATGAATTATTTTAAATAATAACGACGAGAAATTTATTTTGAATAGAATTAAAAGGTGTATATTTATATAGATCGTCGTTAGAATATAAATATTTATTTTAAATTTTAAAAGGAATTGAAAATGGCGCGGTAGTTCGATAATTCGATTTCAAACTTCAAATGAATGTACAGGATTCAAAATAAACCGGAATTTAACGAAATCAAAAATAATAGAATCTAATTGAGAATATCTTTCCAACGAATCCGAAAAATCAAAATTTCATAGCGGGAATCAAAAGTTATGTCCAAATGAATTTTCAGAATAGTCGCTATGGAATTTTTGGCCCTTAAAAATAGCCATTTTGCAAACGACCTCGGATTTCGACGAAACCACTTTTGTTGGATCCGTGATTGTAACGACCCAAATTTTTTGACCGTTTAAAATCGACAATAAACCTCACATGTCGACTCAAACAAATCGCAAATACAGGTAGTTATTGGGAAAAGAAGAAAAAGAAGAAAGAAGAGAAAAACAAATCTCAGAATCTCACAGCGGAAGGACAACATATAATAAACAAATAGCAGTTAACACAATTGGAATATATACACATTTGACTATAGCGTACAAATGATAAATCAGAGTTACACATAAACAGATATACACACACGGTAGCAGAAATACATATATAATAGATAATGGATATACCAAATCTTCGTCTTCGATCTCCAAAGCACCGTCCTCTTCGGTAACTGAAACATCTGCTGACCCGAGCGTATTGCATAAAAAGAAAACACAACAAACACTCGGATCAGCACTAAATCATCTCATATTAGTCAAATTAAAATACGAAATAACATTAGTGTCATGGGTACAGTAACTCAAGAGATGTTGCGGGATTTTTCCATCTCTCAAGGATCCGTTAAACTAATACATACATAATATAGTACGCTATTATGATAGTGTCTATCCAGTAAAGTATAAATACTGAAAATAGCGTAAGCGGGATTACCATATTACCCTTACGCCGTTTATAGGCATCAACAGTCTATACAGTACCGTAAATTCACCGTACTAGTGTTATCAGAGGGCACTCCATAGAAGGCAATGCTAAATCAAAATCGTATGGGCTCGATAAGGATAAATATGACAAGGCACTCGAGGCAATGCCCAGGGTAGGATTCTACCAATTGCACTCCCGGACCGGTGGTAACGCATAGCAGCCACTACCGCCCACCTCGGATCACACTCCCAAAATCATAAATGGGCCCAATTCATCATCATCATCATAGTCATAGAGATATTATCGAAGAAGTGTGTCCGATCAAAGGTGCTACCTCAGTTAGTCACGGTATAGCTCCTGTTTTAGTCATTTCAATTCTGACCCGAAGGTCAGGGCTATTTCGTCATCGATCATCTTCTTCGATTCAATAATCGCCTCAAAGTCATCATACTCAATCTGGATACGTCATAACGTTCACAGTTGTCAAAGTGGTATCGACACTGACAGAGAGTATGCCTTATGTCGACTCCGGTCTCTTAACAACCAACGCTTACATCTTTCACATCGGTCGGTTCTTTTATATTTGATAAAGGTTCGCTTTCATATCAAAATATCATTTTCTGTTTTTTTTTTTGAACCCAATTTATATTCAAACGAATAAATTTTCATATCGACATATCATAATCATACCCAAACCGATTATATTCTAAAACTAGAATATATTTCATATCATTATATTATAATCATATAATATTTCAAAAACAACTTATATTCAAATGGAATATATTTCATCTCAAAGATTTCAAATTTCCACGGATTCTTATCTCAACTCCATTTGAACCAGCGGTTCAACTCAAACATTTCCATTCGGAAGAAATTTATAATTTCAAAATACTTGTAAACTAAATGTTTATATAATAGTAATAATAATAAATTTTATATAAATAAATATATAGATATATAGAATATAATAATTAAAATAAATCAGAAATTTAAATATTACATATATACTTAAAAATAAGGTTTACTAGAAAAATTTGAAAATGAATTATAAGGAAAAATTATTTTAGATATAATAGTTATAGGTAAAGGTAGATAATAAATTTAAAGCAAGGGAAATTATTTGGAATCAAATGCATAAATATATTTAAAATAAATTTCTCTAATCAAAATCTTTCTTCCAAATTCCAAATGCTTGAATTTATCCTCCGGTCTCAATGGAGTTCATTTAATTCCATATTTCGTTTCAACCTCGTTCAAACAACTATTTGGTTTCAAGAGTTCAAATATATATATCCAAACTGAGTTAAAACAACTCAGATACCCTCGATTTCCAAATTTTCACAAAATTTGATTCCATACAAATTTATTTCCTTTTAATCCAAACTCTTAGTTTGAAAAGATTTCAAATCATATTCAAATCACAATTTAAATATTTCTACTTATTTTTTTTTTTTGGAAAATTCCTTTAACCCTTTTAATCAACATCCATTTCAGAATCTTTAAAGGAAAGAAAATATCGAGTATCGGCACATTCTTTAAATGAAATTCTACCAAATAAAATTTCAAATATTTAAAAATCATTTAACCAACCGATGTCTGTATATAATTTTCTATCCAATGGCCAAGTGAGTTTAAATTTAAATTTCTCGATATTTCAAGGGTGGATCTATCATTCCAATCCAAATCAGGGTCACAGAGATTTATCATTTCACTCTGTGTTCTTAATTTATTTTATCGATAAATCCCGGGTTCATTGGATGCCCGTAACATCAAGGGTAAATGGGATTTATCGCCACAATACAATATACTGAATGTAAAGCCTTAACAGTGTCAATATCAAATTCAGTAATAAAATCCAACCAAGCATCCATCACACCATTTTATTCAACTGATCAGTTTCAACTATTTTCAGGATTTAAAAGGATTCGAATTTTCAACTAGAAATTTAAATCTAAATCAAATAACTAATCATCGATCTAATTTGCCTGTTGACACACTGATATATCAAATTTAAGCAACCACATTCAACAGCCAATTACAACCATGCAACCAAACTATTTCATAATTTAATTCGATAAATACGGGAATAATTCAGTATTTCGTGAGTGAGAAAATCACTCACCTTTGGGTCTCAATTGGATTGGACATCCAAAAGAAGCTTGAAATTTCACAGTCTTCAAATGCAACGAAACCAGTCTCAGACCGTCCGCAATTCCTCCACGATCCCAATGCAACAAACCGCGCGTCAATTCGAGGTCGTATGAAGAAGTTATGAGTATTTTACAATTTGAATTCAAAATATATAAATTAAATAAACCAAATTCCTCACCCAATCCAAACTGGACACGTCAGCTCCCCCTTTAACCCGTTCCCGCTCATTCATCCTCTTGCTACAGTAACCGCCGAAATGAACCCAATACGCTCAACTTTGACCGTACCTAGCATCGCACTCCGACCACCGTTCAACCCAAGACCGCCTCCAATCCAAAGCCCCTTCCGAGCCGCTCCTACCAGCCCGACGCCGTGACCTCCGGTGGCTTGCCTGGCCGCCGGCGAACTGATGAACCCAACGGAAATTCAAGCTTTAAACACCAAATCCGACCACCATAATGACTTCTAGACCATGCCGTAACCACCATTGAACTCGTACGATTCTCCTCTTCAAAACCCATGTCTTTGAATCTCCAATTAACCGCAGAATCAAAAACCCCTAATTCCACACTTAGGGTTTCGAAAACTGCAGCGTTTGACCGCGATTTTCCACAGCCCCAGGCCTTGCATGTCGAAACTGAGTACACCCGTAGGTTCGTACCGTCGAGGGCTTCGATTCGGTATATAATACTATATGGTTTGAGAAGATTTGATTTTCAAGTTATGATTTTTATTTTCTAGGGTTTTGAAAAATTGGGTTTCAGCCATTAGAGAGAAAAAAATAGATTGAGGAAAATGAACGTAGTAAAGAATGGGCTGGTGATGTGGAATGAACTTGAGTTGTATATATATATATATATATAGAAGGCCCAAATGTTCCACACACCGTCATCTTATTATACAATGCTCTCGTTCGCATTTTCTCTCGTACTGTCAAACGGTAAGTCGGATTGTAACGCAAATTGAAATCCAACAATAATTCACCGTTACGGTTCTGATGGCGCCAGTTTCGTCGAATTCCGAGACAGTCGCCAAAACGGTTAAATTTCACAGTTAAATACATAAATAAAATATCCAATTATTTGATTAACTGTTTAAATTAAATTTAATTATTTATAAATTCAAATTTAACCAAATCATAACTTAAATAAATTCTATAAATTTATTTCACACATTTTAATATCTTAATTTGATTATTTAAATCTTAAATTTGAATTTCAGTTATTATTCCTCAACTTAGAATTCTCCATTTATCCTGTTACATTTTGAATTTCCATTATAACTAATAACTCAATTTATTAAATAAATAAAATATAAAATTTCAAATTGCACCAATTCAAAGTATAAACAAAATTTTAAAATCTATTTATACTCCATTCAAATAATCATCATCATTAAAATCGACAAAATTTGATTTTCATCCAATATTATTATATTTTATTTATTTGAAAATTTGAAAATTAAATACACAGAAAAATATGGGATGTTACAGTGATGTCAAGTTATTGCAAGGTTTCAATTTTTGTAATTTTTCGATTCAATATGTGAGCGTGGCAAAGGAAAATGCATTTGACCAGTTTTAGTTGATTTTAATCGACTGGAAAATGGCCATTTTTCAAACGATCTCAGAATCTGATGAAAGTAGCTTTGTTAGGACCGTATCATCAATACGAAGCTAGAAAATATTTTTCTGGAATTTTTTCGAGTTAGTATTTGACGCCAGTAAATTGAAATGCACGTTCAAATTCAATATATAGGGTTATATGTTGATTTTGACAAAAACTGATCGAAACGATCGAATCAACTTACGATACATATCCCATTGTGTTCGGAATGGGGGTAATTAGCTATGGACGATCGGCGGTGGGTTCGATTTCGAGTTCAAAAATAAAAGTTGCTTTTTGAAATCAATAAATAATTAAATATATATTTTATATAAACCCCCCCTTATTCCCTCTTCTCTCTCTCCATCTCAGAAATCTATTAAAGAAAAAAAGAAAAAAAGAAAAAAAAAACTAAAACTATCGTCCCTCCCCCCCCCCCCCGTTCTGACCTCACCGCCGCCCATCGCCACCACCGCAGTCGCCCCCTCTCCTTCTTCTTCCTCCTCCGCAGCATCCCCCGACCCCACGACCCCCCTCTCCTTCTTCTTCCCTGAACGACGCCTCCGAGACCGCCACTGCGAAACCCCCATCATCCGCCACCACCGCAGCCTCCCCTCTCCCTCCCCCGCATCCTTCTCCCCTTCTTCTTTCCTGACCGCACCTCCTCTCTTCTTCCCCGACCTCCTCCTACGAAACCCGCGCTCATGAAGCCCTAGCCCCTTTAAACCCTAACGCCACCTGCTCTTAGCCGATAACTCTCCGACGAATGACGAAAAATAAGGTGATTCATTAATTTAATTGCTTAGTTTTTTAATTTATTTAGTGTAATTAATAATGTCTATTTTAATTTCAGTTTTTATATATAATATACTGAAAAAGCTACGATCTTTAAATGGAAGAAGGTATGATTTGTTTTTTTCTTATTAGTAGAAAGAAAGAATATATTTTTACAAGTGGAAACAATATATTTTTGCAACTAGAAAAACGAGATTATTAAAGTGTTAAAGAAGAGATTTTTAAAAGGGTTAAAGGCTCGATTTTTAGTGATTGGAGGAACGATTTTTATACATGTATTGGCGATGTAAAATGATAATTTTTATAATATAGAAAGTTAAAAATATAATTTTTATATTAGTAAAGGGTTAAAAATAGGATTTTTATATTATAAAAATAATAAAAATATGATTTTTATCAGATGTGAGATATAAAAATATAATTTCTATGAGGTAGAGAATATAAAAATACGGTTTTTATAAAACTGGCGAAATAAAAATCTGATTTTTATTATATATATAGTGAAGTAAAAATGAGATTTTTATAGCGATAAAAATTCAATCTTTATATTAGTAGTAAAAATATATAAATATAATATTTATATAGAATGAAGCATTGTAATAGTATATGAAATAAAAATACGATTTTTATTTATTAAAATGAAGTGATAAAAATATAATTTTTATTTGAACAACGTGAAAAGGACTAAATTGGAATTTCAACCGATCTAGACGGTTCAGCAGTTCAACAGTAAAGCACGACGGAGTGGATCCCTCTGTGAGAACTTCTCACTTTAAATTTCTTTTCTAGTTATATAAATATATACTAGGATGCAGACGGTGTTTAGTAGCGCCTGACACTATCGTCTACAGACCATGGACTTGTTTGTTTGGTTGTGTTGTTGGTTAGATTATTTGATTTGAATTTGATTGTTTAGTGAAATGGAATGGATTTGATTGATATGTGTATGGCGTGGGTCATTATTAGACCGGGGATAAGGCTAGGCCTTGTCCCGTTTCTAGTATGGTGCCGTTATGTCGCCGAAATTTTCTAAAATAAGTTAGAAAAATAAAGATATCATTTTATTTAATAAATGAACCAAATAGAATATTCATAGGTTGAATAAAATAATTTTGTCATTAAAAATATAATTTTTAACGTGAATGTGAATAAATAAATATTCATTTACAAACCAGACGGTTTGTTTATGTACACCTATTTGAAGGACATTGATTGGGACGATAAATTTTACACATCGCCCAACTGCACAAATAAAAATCTATGTTTGTTGATTTGAAACCCCACACGGGTATTGGGATAATATATGACATACACTAATCCCAATAATTAGTTGTATGTCGATCGATTGATTGACAGGCTGTTATAAGCGTTAGATATCTATATTTGATGCTTATACAGTATAGTGCACTTTGGATGATGGTTGATTAATTATCGTTGCTATTACATACATGTGTTGTATGGAATCCATATAATTAACTTTATATGGTGATTGATCGGGTCTCATTCCAATTTTGAAAATAAAGAATATTATAAAATAAAGGTTCATGTGTTGACAGTACTCATCCGTTGAGATTAGTCATATGTTGAACGAAATATTTTAACAATAAAATTTACATCTTTATCATATATAAAATTAGAAACTAACTGGAAAATAGATAAGATGAGTAGTCTCCTGGATGTTGATCTGATGTCGGTTTCGGCCTTCGGGGTTAATATTTAGGGAATCGTTATCTTATTAATTTACGGTTGGAGTCTGATTTGAAATCGAACGATAAATACCATAATTTTTATAAAATATATTAAATAACAAAAATAGTCACACGTGGACAGTACTCATTCGTTGAGATTAGTCATGTGTTGACAAAAATATAGAGTCATGTATTGAAAGAAATATAGATTCATTTGTTGAATAAAATAACGAAGTTATTGAAAAATATAAAGCCGTGTTAATTAGAGATGCGGTATTTTGACGCGAACGATATTTATATCGATTATATTCGTTTTTATATAATTGAATTGAATATATAACGAATTCGAATTTAATTGAATATATAACGAATTCGAATTGAATTGAATATAAAATGAATTCGAATTGAATTGAAAATGAATTGAAATAGAATAGAAATCGATTTGAAATGAATTCAAATTGAATCGAAATTTGAATTAAATTGAAATGAATTTAAAATGAATTTATGAGGAAAAATTCAATTTTGATTTGAATTGGAAATGGAAGTTGAAATGTTTTTGAAACGAATTTAAAACTATTTATAAAATTCGTTTTAAATAGAAATCGACGAAATATATATTATATATATATAATATAATGGCCTGAATAGAACGCACCGCGCCGCGGCAGTTCGTAAATTTCGAACATTGACTTCGAACGGACATTACGGGAGATCCGACCGTCGGATTCTCCTAAAACCGGAACCGTTGGGTTCGTATCAAAAAGAGCTTTCTAACGAATATTAGAAATTTGAAATCTAACGGTTGGATTTGGAGATACGTCCAAATAAAATTTGGAAAAGGTCGCTATAAGTGCAGTTCGATGGCCGTTGTTGGAAATCGACTGTACGGGCCTTGATAAAATTATTAAAAATAGTAATAATTGGTTTTAAATCATAAGAAATGATTTGGGAAAAATTGGGATGAAAAACTCCAAATTTGTAAAAATAAAAATAGATTTTTATCGAAATGAACTAGTTTTGAACTAAAATTAAAGCCCATTTATTAATAAATAAATTAATTGGATTTGAAATGGGTTTTAAATAGAATTGATTTGTGGGTTTATCGTGAAGGGTGTTTTAAATAACACTTGTTCTTTAACCCGATACTAAATATAATGTAATTTGGGTTTATCGTGAACTGTGTTTAAAATGACATTAGTTCTTTAACCCAATAAAAGGAGTTTTAATGAATCTGTAATTAGATTGAAATGTGAATCGATAATTTAAATTATCAAATTTAGAAAGTGAGCGAGGATGGAGTATCACCAGTTTTGCTCCAAAACGATAGTCAAATCTTTAATTAGATTTGAACGTGAAATGGTAATTAATTTTACCGATAACACCGTGGTGTTAGATATGGAGTATTACTAGTTTTGCTTCATGGGATGAATAGGTTGGGATTGGGAAATAAAATAAATAATTACTTCGGTGTGGTTCGCTAATCCCGACTAGTTTGGAAAACCATAATTTGGTTTGATATGGCATCCAATGGAAGATTAAAGAATAAATTTTAAAGAATTTATCTTTGATAAAATTTATGGGAACCTTTCCCTAAGAATTGAAATTTAGAAACTAGCTGTAGGTTAGTTAAGAAGAATGGTTTCCTGGGTATTGATCTGATGTTGGTCTCGGCCTTCGGGGTTAATATTTGGGGAATTGCTCTCTTACTGATTTACGTTTAGTGACTAATGAATTGGAATGAGGTGTATGTTGTATTTGTGTAACATTTGTTTTTAATATACGCGGGTTGTTCGGAAAGACCGGGTTTATACCCATTCTGAATAACCGATTCGACGATATGTCGAAGATGGAGACGATGATTGAAGACCAGAAGTCTTCACATCATTTGGGTGATTACTGATGATCTTGATTGGGCTGTACACCCAAGATGAGGGAATCGGTTGGTGATCGTCCAGACGTACTTGGAGATCGATGGATATGCAAGGAAAGTGCCTCCGGTTTCGTTCAGACCCAGAACGAACTTGTAAATGGACTGTGTGTCTAACATTGGATTTTATTCTATGTTGATTGATCTCTATTAAATATACATCTGTTTGGCGGCGGAGAATTTATTCTTTTGCTTAACGCCCTTCTCTGAGACGTACGGGCTCAGAGGTTGTATGTAGATGGACATCAGTCGCATGACATGAATTGCCAGTGTGGCATGCCTAAGTGGAAATTGATCAAGGCTTCTGTTGAAAAGCAAAGTCTTGTGGTTGATGATCAAAGCACGGCCTACGTGGCAGCTTTGTGTATAACGTGAATTCGCGAGCCTCACACCTCGGTATGAGTTAAAAACGGGATAAGGACTGCAGGGAGAGCACGACGTTTCTTTCTAGCTTTGGTGGTGTCAGTGACTTACCAGCCCTGACATTTATATACTTTTCACCTATGTGGTTGTTGGATGAGGCGCCTCGATTTTAGGTCTGTAAGGAACGGGAAACGTGTGTTCAGGAATACTAATCCACAAACGTAAGAGAGGACCGGCCCTGAAGCATCCAGGGGTTGCCCAGAGTGTGTAATCCCGAGGCATTTGCTAGAGTGTCTCGAAGCGGAGAGGAGCTTGCCCCTTGCCTCGACTCATGACAGAAATCCAATTTCCAATACGTGATATTGCTGTTTTAATTGTAAAACTAGTATGGCGACATGATATATGGTACCCATGCCGTCTATGATTGATATTTATGATTGAAATTGTTTTGACACTATACACCAATAATAGTATCAAATGATTTGTTTTAAACGTACCAAGCATGTTTGGCTATTATAAGGGAAAACCCTATCCACCGGCTTGCGTTGCATTGTGTGATGGGACCTGGGTCTTATAATAGCTTCATTTTTTGAAAAAGCATTGCGTTGTTTATTCTATGCACTGGTATTCTTGGGAGGAAACCCGTTCCGTGTTATACGGTGTGGTCCCTTGAATTACTCTCTTTTAAAGTAAAGCTTTAAATAACTGTTTTAGTTCTCACACCAGTCACATGACTGACCTGGAGTTTATTGTTTTAACCTAAACTCTGGGTGCCCCTATTTTCTACATGGGCAGCTAGTAGTTTTGGTTTTTGTAGATTTATATTCATAGGATCCTGATTTACAGCTGGAACGATGCTTGGAAAGCTTTGTATCCGTGTATTACTTTCAGTTGTGTTTTATATGGTTTTTCCGCTGCTATGTAATTTATTGTAATCTCTGATATTTATCGAATGTAATTTATTCATACTCTGTATATTCTTGTATTTTGACGGAATTGTTGTAATAAGCAATGAAATGTTCTTCCGTCTGCGTTCCTTTGTGTGTTGTTCTCGAAGTATCCGCTCTTTCCTTCACGGGGAAGTTACGGGTCCTTACAGTAGGTATCAGAGCTTTGGTTTGCAGAGCTCGAGAACAAGACACATTAGAACCATATGAAAGAATTCATCAGATATTGGATTAGTAATATCCAATTAGAATGACTCGTTAGAGATGGGATCAGTAGTATCCTAGAACGGGTGTGAAGAGTATATTTTTCAAATGAAAACAAATTTTGTTTTGAAAAATTAAATCGTTTTATATGTATTTGAATATTTATTTATATAGAATTTAGACAATCCAATATATAAAGATTTTGCATATACGCGTCATGAACGTATATTCGAAGTTTTAATATACTGGATAGATATTGAATCATACTCTAGTGGCACGAAGATGATTCTGATGGTTGAGTACTCATCGTCAGAATTATATTCGAGTGACGAAGGTGTGATTTCTATATATTTTCATTAGACTGGTGTGAGAACCAAAATATATCTAGAATACATTGTTTTGATTTGGCATCAAAAACATGATTTTAGTATATATATCAAAACTATGAATTTGAAACGTTAATCAACTAACTGATTGCTGGTTGTGTTGTTTGTTTAACTGTTTAATAATTTTGAACCATTACGGCTAATAGAACCTGTAACGATCCAGCGGTTTCCGGCCCCGAAAATCGACATAAATACCTTTACCATAACTCACGTCGATCCTCCAAGCACCTAAAACACTGGATAGTTATTAGAAAGAAATTAGAGGGTGAGATAAGAAAGAAAGAAATATAAGAATAGAAGAAGAAGAAGGAACACCACAACATAGAATCTCACATCGCAGCGGGACAAAATATAATACAGAAATATATCTTTATTGAGAGCTTTAGAAATACTTACGATATCAGAGTACATCACACAACGGGACAGTTATGATAACCTGTTCCCATATACAACACACAGCGGAATAGTAGCTATATAGTATCATACGTCTGAACATCTCCAACTCGTCTCTGGACTTCACAACATTCGATAACCTGAACCTGTACACGACGGGCTAACCCGAGCATTTACAAAACACCGGGTCAGTTTGGTGAACCTAAGTGAGAAAAACTCGCACAGTATTAAGGGTATCACAAAACTTGATTTTAAAGTTAAAATCCTTTCGAAAGAAAAGGATAATCGTAAGACCAAATCCACACATAAACACGGACGGTTTTTACCTTACGATAACCCAAAATATTTTTGAAAACAATATCTTATCTGATATTATGATAATGTCTAAATACAAGTAAATAGCAATCTAGTGGAACGCTTGCATCTCACGCTCCATATATATAGTATACAAACAAAACCGCGGGCGCTTATTGGAGATTGGCTTCCGACTATGACAAGGTATGGGACCACCTGCCGATAGTGTATCTCTAGAGACGAATACACTGGGTTCAAAAAGAACGTCTTGCAACCCGGCCCTCACATGACCGACCACTCATTTCGCTTGAGTGTATCGAATGTATATCACCGACGGTTGGGATCAGCAACCGTCTCCCGAAAAGGGACAACATCAAATCATAGATTAGGGAATCAAATAGGATTTTCTCTAGATAGGTGATTATACACCCTAATGGGAGCGACCCACATAGCCATGCTGCCTGCCCGATTTTTGTCATTTCCCGGTTGATGAGGCTTGAGGCCAGAATTAACTTCTGATCATCTGGTCGTCATTCACTTTGAATGCCACATCGTCAGATCCGTCAGATATCACTAATTAACGTCCACAAAAATACTCTAGCTGGAAGCTAAGAGAACGGAAATTTGCCCGCCAACAACTATAGTACGTTTGAAGAAATCAACGTACGTGACCCTTTTGGAAATACTCTGTGAGACATCCGTCCATACAAGTCATCCAGGAACAGGATGAACCGAAGGCACTCTCCTACCGCATCCATATAGGAATCACCCCATGGATCAGTAGCGAGCCGTCCTTGCAACCCGTAGATTCCAACCATGACAGAATCACAGCTTATCTCTGCTTGCTAGGCAGAGAATATTAGTGGCACTTTCGCTTATGAAAATCCACGGTCTTCAATGCTCCATCTCGATCATCTTCTGATATCTTCACGTATTTGTTGGTCGGAATGGTTTTCGAATATAAATTCGATCCCGGTCTTTCCGTACCAACAATCGTATTGGACAGATTTGATAGTCGGTGTTTTAACTATCAACATAAACAGTGTTTCAATCGTTATACTCCAATGAGTTCACTGGTTCAGTATTCAGCATCACTTGGCCTTTTATTTAAAACAAATTGATTCACTTCATATTAATTAAACTTCTAACTCTTTTATTTTAAAAATACGATATTTGATCCATAATAAATATACAAATGTTCTCAAAACCATTTCTTTGTATTACGTAGAAAAATACTTATAACCATTCCATTTTCACTTAATTCTCCTTTCCAAAAACATTCATTACATCATTCTTTATGATTAAAACCTGGGAAAATCCATTCGGCTTATTATTCGTAACAGAGTTACGTAATATCTTTTATTTCATTCTGGACACAAATAACTAATATTTATTTGTATAAGATGAACTCAACTTTACATTTCCTTCTAATTAATTTCCTTGACTTCGGATCTCTCGATATACGTTCTCTAAATTTTCACCAATAGTTGCATTATTTCACTAAGGAAAATAATGAACTACCACTAATCTCTCTTACGATTACCAACGAATATCATCTTCAGATAATCCTGATGTCATTCAAGTTGGGGTATTTTAATTACCTCTCAGACCTTGATCGACAACGTTCATATCCTCGGATAAATATAAGTTGTAATCAAAGACCAATATTCCATTCTATTCTCAAAACAATTTCCAATCTCCTTTCAAACCTATCCGACCATTTCCCATTTCGGAAATCTTATTTAAAATTTCCCCTTTTCTACTTGATCTCATTTTCAAATAACGTTAATTCAATATCAACGCTTTACATTTTGAAAACTCATTTATATACTCTGGTTTATCTTAAACCCTTTTATCGTAATCTCCTTTTCACTTAATTCATATAATTAAGTAACATTTATTTCCTTTCACCATTCAATTGAATTACACTTCTCCTTTTTTAAATGTATTCTCATTTAAAAAGTATTTTCCAAATTATCATTTATTTACAATAATAACTTATTTCAATCTTTAACTACTTTAGTAGTTAATTTATTTATTAACTAAGTAAAATAGTAAATCCCTTTTTAAAACCTTATTTAAATTTAAACAATATTCATTAAACTATTCAAATCGAAACATATCAATTTGATAATCAAATTCCGATTCAAAACGGTCGATTAACTCAAAACTCGATTATCTCGTTAACCGGTTCCAATTAATTCTCACTTTAAATTAATCAAAAATATAATTAATTTAGATAAATCCTATTTAATTGTTTCTCAACAAACCAATTATCCAATTTTAACTATGCGTCTTTATTTCTTATCTTGTGTTTATAAATCTGATTTACATCAGAATTTATTTAATAAAATCAATTAAAAATAAATCAAAGTCTTAAATAAATAAAATATTTATTTATTTCTCTTTAATAACTTTTATTCAAAATGATATATTCAAAATCCAACTCCAGTTATAAAATAAATTTTATAACTTCATCCTTATCGATTCACCTGGCGGTGAACCAATATCTATAACACGATTGATTTTATAGGCCATACGCTGCCAAATACCCAACCAATATCACCCATTGGTTTAAACTAGCAGATGTTGAACATTCAATAATCAACCATCAAATAAATCACACCCAACAGGACAGTTCATATATGATAATATGAAAACAAATAATATATTTGAGGAATCCGGTTGGATCCCTCCAACCTGTTCTTCCCTGTATTCAAATGGTTATCTCAAATCAGATCATTCAGTTTCATTTAACTGAAATGAATAACGACCATTTAACATCAACCAATTTACCAGCAATCCAAACAATTCAAACACGTTTATTTTATAAACGTGACCAACAAGGTAAGTTACCTTTATTGGGACCAATCGTTAGAATAATGATTTGGTATTTCATTGAAATTAAACGACGGTTTAATTTCATCAGTTAAATCAGTAAATAAATATATAACTAGCAAACAGTCAACCATTGGCAAGCAGAGCACACAAAATAAAAACCGAATTTATATAAAATATAAATGGGAATAACTGAGTGAGTTTAACTCACCTTGAGTTGATTCGTTGAATTGTTCTGGTTACAGTTAAATTAAACAGTTGTTTACTTTAACTGTAAACCCTATTGTCTTCACTTCTGTCCATTTTGGTTCCGTAACATAGATCGCATCAATATGATTCCAAAGCCACTTTGCTTGTCCAGTTCTGCTGACATACGATCATGTTATTAACAATTTAATGTTAATATATTTTAATTAATAATTAAATCCTTAATTAACAATTTTTTTTACTTTATTATAAATCCCATAGAGGTTTTAACTAAATTACGTTATTTAAAGGAATATCGGCCGACTTTATTTCCACTTCTCCTACTCTTCTTGTTATTTCTGCCCGACACTTGCATCTGCTTTAGTTCCTCCACCTGACCAAATTCATTTATCAAGTATTCTCCATTAATTACCGTTAAATAATTTAATTATAAAATTAACTATTAGTAACTTAATTAATAGAACTAATTACATTTAAGAAACTTTGATCGATCCTCTTTGAAAGGAAATCACGGCTGCCCAAAACTTTGTTCGCTGTCTTATCCCTTTTAGCATTTGATTCCTCCTGCAGCGATATGCATTAAATTAAATTAATTAACTTAGGTTTTTAATCAGTTAATCTAGTAGTAACATTTAAATTAAATGCGGCTGACCCTATCGTCTTTGCTCACGCGTTCAAATTTAGCTCCACATTCACGTTCTCCTTGGATTCAACCCAGAACGTTGCATCCAGTTCAACACCTTTATTAGGCCGACACCTCAGCTTTTCTCGTCCCAGGTTTCTGCTCTTCGTTTGCTCACCCTAACCCACCAATGCTTGAACAACCGCAGCTCCTCCCCTCGTCGATCGGAGTGCTATCGAGGACCAGCAACCGACACGCCGTGATCTCCTCCGCCTGCAACGTCTCCCACACCATCCGACCATCATCAGCCCACACCGGAACATCACCCTTTTCTCGAGTTTTCTTTCCATCTCCTCACACTTCCTTATCCACGCCTTCTTTCATTTTTGTTACTATTATATATACTTTATTTGGGTTCGACTAAACTCGTGGACAAAGGAAAGACAGGCACTGGTATATATATAGGAGGAGGTTGGATGGTGGATAAGATCAAGGTTACATCACGTAGAGGATAGACCAGCTGAAGGCTGAGCTCGCTGAAGTGAAAACACATGCCTGAGATGAAAAGGACTGCAGATGCAAGGTAGCTGAGAACAACAAATATAGGGTAGGCTGGATGGGAAAGGCCGACAAGAAAATACATGTATAGGGTAGACTGGGTGCACGTCAGTGTATTTTCTTTTCTTATATAATAGGGTAGCTGTGCATGTATTGTCTTGTTTGGAGAAGACGTGAAAAAGAAAGTAGGACAGTCTACATTGCCGCATAGCATGTGCATGTTGTGTGTGTGGTTACATCTATTAGCTTTATGTTTTCCGTAGGTTTGCACATAATCTAGGGTAGGCTGCTGCTTTATGCAGAGGTCATATACTAGATAGGTTGATGGAAAAAGATAGACAGGATGTATATATTTAGGGTAACAAATATTATTATTTAATTTATCGAAACTTACGGATAAAGTAGTTGATTAAAAACACTATGAATGATCTGTCTTTTGATAACAAAACTAATCTTGGTGTAAGAAGATATTCCGGATCCAATGGGACAAGTTTCGTCGAAATCCGAGGTCATTTGGAAAAAATTCCTTTATAAAACCAGAAATAAACACACGTTTAATTTTTCCACGATCACCAGATAAATCAAATCAACTTGAAACCTTCAAATCGTATAATAATTTTTCAATACGAACCCAACGGCACCAGTTTCGTCGCATTCTGAGACTGTTTCCCCGGTAGGCTATTTTTACCGCGTACCGCAATACTCTTCTGAACACCAAATTTGCCGGTCTCTAAAAATAACAACTATATACCTATCCTGACTCTAATCGATGATACGAACTCAATGGGACTGATTTCATGGCCAAATTCGATCATCTGCTCAAGTTACATTCAAAAATCTCTTTATTGAATTAATTACGCGCTATAGAAAATAAACGGGCGTTTACGGCTACCGTGGTCACATACGACATCGGTTTTCCACGCCATTCACCACCGTACAATAATTTAACGTTACGGTCCCAATGAAACTGATTTCATCGAAATCTGAGTCCGTTTGCAAAACGACTATTTTAAAGGCCGATAACGATTTCCACAGCGACTATTTCAAAATTTTATTTGGCCATAAATAACAAACTATAACACGAAATCTAAAATTTCCTCTTTCATATGAAAATTATCACCAGCATGCTTCCAGCATTTCTTGTTTCACAGAAATCTAACTTATAACGGACTCTGTACGTTCAGTTGAAGTTCAAAACTCGATTTTACGAACTGCACGCCATTTTCAAGCTCGATTTATAATTATATAAATATATATAACATTCGAACTTCATTTGAATAATAAATTAAATATTAAATTCCATCGATATTCCAAATAAAATATTTAAAACTAATTTTAATATTCAGATTCAAATGGTCGAAAAACACGGGTCGTTACATTCTTCCCCCCTTAGAATAATTTCGTCCTCGAAATTGCTAAGGTAAGAAAGGACGTTACAAAACTATTAACCTTAAAATCCAATTTATCTTAAATCCAAAACCAATTTAATACCGTATATGAATATTTTCAAAAATATCGAAAATTTTCTAACACCTTAAATTTTCGAAAAAATTTCGCCAGCACCTCCTCTGTACGGCTTAATCGGTACAACCACAACTTGCCTTTCTAGGCCTTTTCCAATCCAAAAGAAAGTAAAACAGCCAAGCGACTTGCCCAATAGGCTCATAAATCACCAAATCCATATAAAAATAAACGTGTACCTTTTTGTCGGGCATATCATTATATCCTTTTCATCTGCTGCCCTGTCACCATATACAAATGCATTTCCAAACAAAATTCCCATTTTATCCTCAAAACCAAATCCTTCACACGTCCAAGCCAAATTCCATTCTTAACTCAATTTCCATCCATTATCAATTTCACCTTTTAACTTACCAGTCCAACACCATTTCAGATTCCTGTCTCCCAATTCAAAATCTGGTTCTACTTGATATATTATATCCTGATTCAATTTCCAGTTAATTGGTTTCAATTCAGTTCATATTTAATTTTGCCTTTGTTCAAACAATTTCCCTGGGATTTTTTTAAACAGTTCAGTTCTTTCAAAAATCAAATATTCCCTTTCAGGATTCAAAACAACTTGTTTTTCTCAAAACAGCTCAAAACAAGATTTTTGGTAGTAATCTGTCACTTAGAACTCGGAAATGAACACTGATGATGTGGCCAGCATCCTCAGAGTTATTCCCCAGCTATCGAAGTGAGTTCAATACTATATCACTTATCAAAACCATATTTAACATTTTCATTTTGAAATCTATTTCAAAATACCAAACACAATGCTCATAAACAAATTTAAAATCTCCCAGGATCTAGTAAATCAAAAATCTCCTAGGATCTTAAATTTCTCATATATTCAATCCAAGTTCATTTGCAAACAACTTTCCCACTTTTAGGAATTTTAATTCCAATTCTGATTTAAATTTCAGATTTAATAATCTGCTTTTATATTATACGAATTCTAATTGGTTATTTATATAACCATTTCAATTATAATCAACCAACACATCCAATATGTTATAATTTTTCCAATATATATAATTTCTTTATATCAAAATATAATTTGGGTAAATTATTTCATTACCCTCTTTCAAAACATACTGTGTCGGTTTATCATACTTGAGTGTTTAGAAACCCTTATCGATACAGTGGATCAAACTGATCGATCAGAACTCATAAACAACTCGACCAATAAATCTCCACAATATAAAACAATTTTTTTTATAAAATCTACAAATACGTTCACTTGTATATATACACTCAAATAAATATAGGGTATTGCTAACCCCATCTCTATTGAGTCACGCCACAGAGCCAAGGTAATTACTTAACTTCAGCTCTGATACCACTGTAACGACCCAGCGGTTTCCGGCCCCGAAAATCGACATAAATACCTTTACCATAACTCATGTCGATCCTCCAAGCACTGAAAACACTGGATAGTTATTAGAAAGAAATTGGAGGGTGAGATAAGAAAGAAATATAAGAATAGAAGAAGAAGAAGGAACACCACAACATAGAATCTCACATCGCAGCGGGACAAAATATAATATAGAAATAAATCTTTATTGAGAGCTTTAGAAATACTTACCATATCAGAGTACATCACACAATGGGACAGTTATGATAACCTGTTCCCATATACAACACACAACGGAATAGTAGCTATATAGTATCATACGTCTGAACATCTCCAACTCGACTCTGGACTTCACAGCATTCGATAACCTGAACCTGTACACGCCGGGCTAACCCGAGCATTTACAAAACACCGGGTCAGTCTGGTGAACTAGAGTGAGAAAAACTCGCACAGTATTAAGGGTATCACACAACTTGATTTTAAAGTTAAAATCCTTTCGAAAGAAAAGGATAATCGTAAGACCAAATCCACACATAAACACGGACGGTTTTTACCTAACGATAACCTAAAACATTTTTGAAAACAATATCTTATCTGATATTATGATAATGTCTAAATACAAGTAAATAGCAATCTAGTGGAACGCTTGCATCTCACGCTCCACATATATAGTATACAAACAAAACCGCGGGCGCTTATTGGAGATTGGATTCCGACTATGACAAGGTATGGGACCACCTGCCGATAGTGTATCTCTAGAGACGAATACACTGGGTTCAACAAGAACGTCTTGCAACCCGGCCCTCACATGACTGGCCACTCATTTTGCTTGAGTGTATCGAATGTATATCACCAACGGTTGGGATCAGCAACGGTCTCCCGAAAAGGGACAGCATCGAATGATAGATTAAGGAATCAAATAGGATTTTCTCTAGATAGGTGAATATACACCCTAATGGGAGCGACCCACATAGCCATGATGCCTGCCCGATTTTTGTCATTTCCCGGTTGATGAGGCTTGAGGCCAGAATTAACTTCTGATCATCTGGTCGTCATTCTCTTTGAAAGCCACATCGTCAGGTCCGTCAGATATCACTAATTGACATCCACAAAAATACTCTAGCTGGAAGCTAAGAGAACGGCAATTTCCCCGCCAACAACTATAGTACGTTTGAAGAAATCAACGTACGTGACCCTTTTGGAAATACTCTGTGAGACATCCGTCCATACCAGTCATCTAGGAACAGGATGAACCGAAGGCACTCTCCTACCGCATCCATATAGGAATCACCCCATGGATCAGTAGCGAGCAGTCCTTGCAACCCGTAGATTCCAACCACGACTGTAACAACCCGAATTTTAATAACATGCTATAATCATAAATCAAGGCAGAAATAAATTTTAAAATCTGAATCAAGGGAAACGGGCTGTGCCATTGCGTTCGTCTCGGAAAAATATGCAAAATAGAGTCCGAAATTTCGTAAATCGGAGTCCGTATGACCCAATTATGGCCCGATGAAGTTTCAGAAAATTCAAATTTCGAAAACAGATTTGAATTTCAGCCCAACCAGAGTAGGAGGACAAAGTTCCCGCCCAACCCACCAGGTCGAACTGGGGGTCGACCCTAGGGTTGACCTGCCAGGCCAGGTCGACCTGGGAGTCGACCTGGGGGTCGACCTGCCCCAGGCCAGGTCGACTCTAGAGTCGACCTGGGGGTCGACCTTCCCGGTCGGGCCATTTTGGCCTGGTGCACCTGCTTGTGTTTTCTGGCCTGGTCTGTGCTTAGCCGAATCCCTGAGCCTTGCCTTGTCACTAAGGCTAGGTGTCAGCTCCTGATTGGTCTCTCCTTCAAATGAATGGTTATTATTAATCCAAGCTCCATCGACGGTCCTAATCAATTCACAAACTCTATAAAAAGGACCTAAGACTCCACCTAATTCATACAAACAAAAAATAAGAATGAGACCGTCATGCTGCTGAGGAAGGACTAGAAATAGCCGTCAAAATTGAGAGACGATTAGGAGACAATTCAAAAGCTTAAAGCAATGACAACTAAATCAAAACAACGCCTACAACAAAGGATAGCATCTCCAAATTCAGAATTCAGATTCCTGAATTGAAGATTCATCATACGTTGTAAGTAGAGTGCTATTCCGATGTAAATAAATAATTGTGTTTTGATTTGTGTAAAATGAGAAATAGAATTGTATTTGATTTGTGGTGATAATAATTCATATTTGTATGTTGCTTTGATTCTAAACGATTTGGGATGTTGTGGTATAACGATTGGATATATGCAAGTATGTGATTCATGTTGAAAATTAACAACTACATGTTTGTGGTAGTTTATTTGAGATTCATGCAAGTATATGATTCACTATTATGCCAACATAATATATTATAATCACTTTTAGTGTAGTTGGATCTATTTGGGTATTATGACCTATGTGAATTTATGTTGGGATTGGCATCATGATTCAAGTGTAAAACCATACTTTTGTATTAGAGACAAAAGTAAGCATCTTTGTGAACTTGTGTTAACTCTATGAACATGACTAGACTATGTTTGGTGTTATGCCTAATTGGAAAACATGTTTTAGGCCTATATTGTTATCAAAATCATATGATAATATATGTGACACATAGTTAAGTTAGATTTACATTCCAATTGCAAGTTTGGATGAATAGATTAAAAACCATGATTTCATGTTTAGGTATATTTATGCCATGATTATATGAATAGATCAAAAACCATGATTTCATGTTTAGGTATGTTTATGCCATGATTTTATGCTATTACAATGCAAGTTCACAAGTGCCAAATTTATGTTAATTAGTTCGCTATGTTGCAAGTTCATGCGTTCACACTCCCATTTTTATGTTACTTAGAATATATAAACACCATGTTCTAAGCCTCCCCTTTTTCATGTGGCTAAGTTGGGTTTAAATGTTAAACCCAACATTTGTTATATTGTAGCGAACGTATGAAACGGGGGTAATGACGTTTGGGTTAAAATATAGAACACATGTGTTGGCATGTTTGACGCATGCCAACGACCTTGAAAAATAATTAAGTGGTGTAAATTAATTTTACCCAATAAAGATGATTTTGAATAATGGGCCGCAAATATTTACATATAAAAATAAAAGAGACAAAATATGTAAATTTAGAAAATACGATGTGTTTAACCCGAGGTTGGATTGAGTTGTGATGTAAACCTGCCCGGAACCGCCCGGCTGTCCAGTAACCACAACAATACCTATCCAATGTGGGTGGTTAAACACGGAGCCCAATAAGGACCCAAGGTTAGACTGAGTTGTGGCGTAAGACTGCCCGGACCCAATCGGCAACAGGCAGCCACAACAATATCTGTCTAATGTGAGAGGTAGAGGCTTTAATAAGACAATTAAGGCTGAGTCAGGATTGGTAGGGTTAAGTAAATTGAATTAATACTTAATCAAAAATGGAACATGCTAAACTATACAGACTGATTGGGGGTTATGTTTACAAAACACTTAACCAACTTAGCATGTTGGCTAGAAGTAGAAAACCTAGTAGCGAGGGACCCTTTTCAGTAGTAACCCTACAAGGTGTATCAGGATACCCTGAACTAGGCAGGGTGGGGCACGATTACTGGGCTGACTGTAAGAGGTCAAATCGACGGCGGTGGTGCAGCAGTGTAGGTTCTAACGGTGTGCGGGCGTGCACACACTCCGGCGCAGAAAAATAAGGCACTGGGCACCAGTAGTATACCTGTGCATTCTAGAATTGTGTCGGGCCGCCACCATGGGACTTGATACACCCCATGGTGAGACCAGCATAGGTAACTACAACATCGGGGGCCGTAAGACACATGTAACTATGCAAGTAGGATCCGATCATTAGAAACGGATCACTTCACCCTGATTATGGGGTGCTTGTTGGGAACTAGTTTATATGGATGCAGAGATTAATATGGGGTACGATAAGTATATTCGACTCTAGACAACTTAACTTAGTTTATGGTGCTTTCCCATTTCCAGTTTATACTTATCATGCCCAGTTCTTTATTCATAGACTGAATAGTCCTAGACTTACTCTATCTTTCGTCTTTTTTTCTTTCGTTCCCCCCCCCCCCCCAAGTCCACAAGGAGGGAATACCGC
Source organism: Allium sativum (assembly GCA_030737875.1). NCBI lineage: Eukaryota > Viridiplantae > Streptophyta > Magnoliopsida > Asparagales > Amaryllidaceae > Allium > Allium sativum. Next base: position 207,967,874 of record CM060918.1, read on the forward strand.
AGCTTGACCAGTTTTCACATCCAGCTTGAAGAGAAAGAATGTATTGCTTGGATCTCTTTCGTTTTGGACTATGGCTTTGGATTGTAACTATGGGGACTTATGCAGTTTACTTTTGTTTTTATGCTTCTTTAAGTTATGAAATCAAGACAGTTATGAAAATGTAATGGTTTTTGGAAGTATTGTAAGACAATTATGACATAGTTTGTGTAACACGAATTTTGTTGAAATAAAATTGCTGTTGTTTTCCACTGTTTCAAAAATATGTGTATTTATATCTGTCTTGTGTATCTGTGACTTATACTTATAAACCTCCACCAAAATTAGGGCATTCCCTTTAAGAGTGACCCTAACGGAGGTGGGGTGTTTCACTTGGTATCAGAGCATAGGTTTACCAGATAAGATAAAAAGTTTTGAAATTTTATTTTCAAAAGAAAATTTAAAGAAGCATTTTTTTAAAGATAAAATGTTATTTTATTTTAAAAAAGGAAAATCCCCCAAAGCCATAGGTACTATCTTTTATCCTTCGTTTTGAATCTATCCTTTTTGTTTCAGCATGTCCGAAGAACTTAACTTGCCAGAGGGTGTACCAATACCTGGTTGGTTTAGACGATTCTTAGAAGCAAGGGACAATCAGCCAGGTCCCACTGTTCCTCCTCCCCCAGCTGCAGGAAATCATCCAGCTGCAGCAGCACCTCTCCCTCCACCTCCTCCGTGGGGTAATACTTTTGCTAAGATATGTAAAGATTTTAAAGCTATGGGAGGAAAGGACTTTCATGGAACCGAGTCCTTCGTGGCAGCCAGGAATTGGCTGAAGGAAACCGAGGACTTATTCGTCATCTTTGAGGTAGAAGATAGGCAGAAGTTAAAACTGGCAGTATGGCTACTTAAAGGCGAGGCTTCCTACTGGTGGGAAGTCACCAATGCAGAAAGACCAGTGGAAACATGGGAGGACTTCAGGGAAAGGTTTGAGGCTAAATTTCTCTCAGAAGCTGAAAGGAGTCTTCAGTTGGAAAAATTCTTATTTCTTAAGCAAGGGAATATGACAGTCAAAGAGTATGTTAATTAGTTCGATCAGCTGGCTAGGTTCGGACTGGACCTAGTCATCACTCTGCACAAGAAGGCTCTCCGCATTGTCAAAGGATTGAATGGGCCATTACACAGTTTGGCCATGACCCATATACCCATGGGGGCTACGTATGAAAGGTTGGTGCAGATGGCATTGCTGAACGAAGAGGATAAGGGCAAGAAGGAGACAAAGGCAGAAAGCTCTCAAGGGAAGAAAGAGGGTTTACAGCCTAAGAAGACAGACTTTAAGAAGGGCGGGAAAGACAACAAAGAGAAGAGGAAGTGTAATTTCTATGGCAAAGTGGGGCACTTGGTGAAAGATTGCCGGAAAAAGAAGGCCAAGATGAATGGTTGGTACTTTTCTTGCGGTGAAACAGGCCATATGGCTAAGGATTGTCCAAAGAAACGAGGGCAGGGGCAGAGGGTTGGATCCACCTCAGGGGCACAGGTTCATGTGCTAGAAGCGCCACCTCTGCAACAACGAGGTATAAATACTTCTGTAGAAAGTGTAGTTTATCTTTATGATCACCCAGTTCGCACTTTATTTGATTCTGGCGCATCACACTCCTTTTTTCATCTGCTTTAGTAGAATCTCTGCACCTAGAAACTAGTATGGTAGAGGACCCCTTAATTGTTTCAAATCCAATTGGGGGCCCAGCTCATCTGTCTATGATCTGTGTGGGATTGAAAATTTCTATTCTAAGCGTAGAATTTAGATGTAGTGCCTTTGTTTTGGGCTTCTCGGTATATGGTTTGATTTTGGGCATGGATTGGCTATCCAGTAATGGTGCCATCCTGGATTGTGAGAAAAAGGTGGTTAGGCTTCTGACCCAACTCGGTAACACTCTGGAAATTACTTGTAATCCCTCGTATGCGGTTATGCTTAGTTATCTTGAATTGCTAGATGCTTCTGTTGAAAGTTTGCAATCGGTTAGAGTGGTCCGGGAATCTCCGGATGTCTTCGAAGAGGTGAAGGGCTTACCTCCGAAGCGGGAGATAGACTTCCGCATATATCTTGTAGATAATGCAAAGCCCGTTGCGTTGCCCATTAGACACATGGTTCCACGGGAAAGGAAAGATCTCATAAACAGATTAGAGAGCTTCTAGAGAAGGGGTTCATTAGGAGGAGTATTTCAGAATGGGGCGCTCCAATGGTGTTTGCTACAAAGGCGGATGGTTCACTCCGTCTGTGTGTTGACTATAGGGAGCTCAACAAGCTAACGAAAAAGAATAGGCACCCTCTCCCCAGAATTGACAATTTGTTTGATCAGCTTGTAGGAGCGTATGTTTTCTCCCAACTCGATTTGGCGACCGGTTTTCATCAGCTAAGGGTGGCTGAAGATAGCATCGATAAAACGGCATTCAGAACCCCAGACGGCTTCTTTGAATGGCTTGTCATGCCTTTTGGCTTGACAAACGCACCCGCTTACTTCGTGGACCTGATGAGTAGGGTGTTCAGAGAATTCCTCAACAAGTTCGTAGTGGTTTTCGTAGACGATATCTTGATCTTCTCAAAGAGTGAAGAGGAGCATGCTCAGCACTTAAGGGCAATCATGGAAACTCTGCGAGTCCATCAGCTAAAAGCCAAATTCTCCAAATGCCACTTTTGGAGAGAAGAAGTGAGGTTCCTTGGGCACATAGTATCCAAGAAGGGTTAGCTGTGTACCCTTCTAAGGTAGTAGCGGTACAGGATTGGAAGACACCAAGGAATGCAACTGAGGTCCGAAGTTTTCTAGGACTAACAGGTTTCTACCGAAAATTCATAAGGGATTTTGCGAAAATCTCAGCTCCGCTCACAAGGCTGACTAAGAAGAATCTAGTGTTCAATTGGGACTTGGATTGCGAGTTTTCTTTCCAACGACTAAAAAGGGCTCTTACAACAACCCCAGTTTTGACGTTGCCAGATGGAAGAAAGATGTTCATAGTTTATACAGATGCATGTGGGACAGGGCTAGGCACTGTCTTAATGCAAGAAGGAAGGGTAGTAGCTTATGGCGGAAGACAATTGAAAGTTCATGAAAAGAACTACCCGACCCACGATCTTGAGTTAGCTGCCATCGTCTTTGTACTCAAGTCTTGGCGACATTATCTCCTAGGTGAGAAGTTCGAACTTTACACTGACCATAAATCGTTGAAATATCTTTTCTCGTAGAAAGATCTTAACTTGAGGCAACAGAGATGGATGGAGTTTCTTGCCTCGTACGATTTCGAGATCTCCTACACTCCGAGCAAAGGCAACGTAGTGGCAGACGCGTTGAGCCGAAAGAAACTAACCCTAAGCCCGCTGTTTGTTGAAAGACAAATCCTAGAGTTTATAGCCAGCTTTGACTTTAGGCCCTCCTCCGATTTTGTACTGGGCTTGCTAGCATCTCTCGAAGTATGCCCGACTTTAGTGGACTCAATAGGGACAGCACAACGCGAAGACCCTCAGCTTGTGGAGACGATTGATAGGCTAATTAGGGGTGAGACTTCAAGTCACCTCAGCAGATACTCCATCGACGATAAGGGTTGGCTAAGGCGAGATGGAAGACTATGCGTCCCACAGACAAGGGATTTGGTAAAGAAGGTTCTCGAGGAAGCACATCCCTCGAAGATGACGATAAATCCAGGCGGAGATAAAATGTACAAGGACATAAAGAGAACTTTCTTTTGGAACGGCATGAAGAAGGACGTGGCAGAGTTCGTTTCTAAGTGTATGGTGTGCCAACAGGTTAAAGCAGAACAGAAAAAGCCTGGCGTTCTGCTCCATCCTCTAGAGGTCCCGCAGTGGAAGTGGGATAGCATCTCAATGGACTTCCTTGATGGGCTGCCTAGGTCTAGAAGAGGCAACACTAGCATTTGGGTAGTAGTGGATAGGCTTACTAAAAGCGCCCACTTTTTACCTGTCAAGAGTAAAAGAACTGCCTCATCCCTAGCATCTCTTTACCTCAAGGAAATTGTTCGACTCCATGGAATACCCTCCAGCATTGTTAGTGACCGAGACCCTATCTTCACAAGTGAGTTTTGGTGGAGTCTGCAAGAAGCGGTATGCACACAGTTATGCTTGAGCACAGCCTATCACCCCCAAACCGACGGCCAGACGGAAAGAATGAACAGAGTTTTGGAGGACCTTTTAAGACTGTGCGTCCTTGACTTCGGAGGGACGTGGGAAGACCATCTTCCTTTGGTGGAATTTGCCTACAACAATAGCTACCAAGCCACCATCGGAATGGCACCCTTCGAAGCTTTATATGGAAGACCGTGCCGATCACCCACTTGTTGGTGGGTGTCTACTGATAAACTCATACTTGGGCCAGATATGATCCGAGAGACTTCAGAGAAAGTAGACTTGATACGAAGAAAGATGAAGACAGCCCAAGACAGACAGAAATCCTACGCCGACAAGAGGAGGACTGACCTTGAATTTGAGGTTGGGGATAGAGTTTTTCTTAAGGTATCTCCGCTAAGGAACGTTGTTCGTTTTGGAACCACAGGAAAGCTAGCACCAAGGTTCGTAGGGCCATTTCCTATCATCGAGAAAATTGGGAAAATGGCCTATAGATTAGAGCTACCCGAAAAGCTGGCCGGAATTCACAATGTTTTCCATGTTTCGCACCTCCGAAAATGACTACATGAATCTACTGAAGTGGTAGAGCCAAATATCCTCGAAGAAGCTGAAGTGGAACGCGAAGCAACCCTGAGGAAAGTTCCAACCCGTATATTAGGAACGGAAGTGAAGAAGCTACGAAACCATGAAGTCAAGCTCGTCAAAGTTCAGTGGAGCGACGCCGAGGGAGACGCAACTTGGGAAACTGAAGCTAGAATAAGCGCAGCCTACCCTTTTCTTTTCGAGGGTACATCTTTGATCTTTTTCCTTAAGTTGCGCTTTTATCTATCTTTTTAGGTTTATCTCCTCGACCTTATCTTTTAGGAAGAAACCCTTTGGATGAAAACATGTAATTGAAACATGTTATGGATGATGGTTGCAAGTGGTTGCAAGTGATTGCTAGTGGTTGCTCGTGGTTGCATATACACACACAATCAAGGTTTTAGATCGGCTCAGTCACTTCATACTGCATATGCATATATGTATTTATATTCGTACATGGTTGAAGTTTAATGTGTTGTCATATGGATGTTGCATTTATATATGAATGATTGTGTACTCATGTAGAATCATGAATAGGAAAATTTGCATACATAATGGATTCATGACACAAGCATATTTTACATCAAGGAGGTTTACTGAATCAGTAACCGCCTGATCTTCGCATTAGATAGGTGCATATACACACACTTTTGCATATGTTCATACAGCATTAGAAATCTTTTAAGGACAATGATTACTTGTGGATGATGTATTAAGTAGATGGATGATGGATGGTAGGATACGTTCTTCGTAACTTGGAGATTTCGGGGACGAAATCCTTTAAGGTGGGGAGAATGTAACAACCCGAATTTTAATAACATGCTATAATCATAAATCAAGGCAGAAATAAATTTTAAAATCTGAATCAGGGGAAACGAGCTGTGCCCTTGCGTTCGTCTCGGAAAAATACGTGAAATAGAGTCCGAAATTTTGTAAATCGGAGTCCGTATGACCCAATTATGGCCCGATGAAGTTTCAGAAAATTCAAATATCGAAAACAGATTTGAATTTCAGCCCAATCAGAGTAGGTGGGAAAAGTTCCCGCCCAACCAACCAGGTCGACCTGGGGGTCGACCCTAGGGCCGACCTACCAGGCCAGGTCGACCTGGGAGTCGACCTGGGGGTCGACCTGCCCCAGGCCAGGTCATCTCTAGAGTCGACCTGGGGATCGACCTCCCCGGTCGGGCCATTTTGGCCTGGTGCACCTGCTTGTGTTTTCTGGCCTGGTCTGTGCTTAGCCAAATTCCTGAGCCTTGCCTTGTCACTAGGGCTAGGTGTCAGCTCCTGATTGGTCTCTCCTTCAAATGAATGGCTAATATTAATCCAAGCTCCATCGACGGTCCTAATCAATTCACAAACTCTATAAAAAGGACTTAAGACTCCACCTAATTCATACAAACAAAAAATAAGAATGAGACCGTCATGCTGCTGAGGAAGGACTAGAAATAGCCGTCAAAATTGAGAGACGATTAGGAGACAATTAAAAAGCTTAAAGCAACGACAACTAAATCAAAACAACGCCTACAACAAAGGATAGCATCTCCAAATTCAGATTCCTGAATTGAAGATTCGTCATACGTTGTAAGTAGAGTGCTATTCCGATGTGAATAAATAATTGTGTTTTGATTTGTGTAAAATGAGAAATAGAATTGTATTTGATTTGTGGTGATAATAATTCATATTTGTATGTTGCTTTGATTCTAAACGATTTGGGATGTTGTGGTATAACGATTGGATATTTGCAAGTATGTGATTCATGTTGAAAATTAACAACTACATGTTTGTGGTAGTTTATTTGAGATTCATGCAAGTATATGATTCACAATTATGCCAACATAATATATTATAATCACTTTTATTGTAGTTGGATCCATTTGGTTATTATGAATTATGTGAATTTATGTTGGGATTGGCATCACAATTCAAGTGTAAAACAATACTTTTGTATTAGAGACAAAAGTAAGCATCTTTGTGAACTTGTGTTGACTCTATGAACATGACTAGACTATGTTTGGTGTTATGCCTAATTGGAAAACATGTTTTAGGCCTATATTGTTATCAAAATCATATGATAATATATTTGACACATAGTTAAGTTAGATTTACATTCCAATTGCAAGTTTGCATGAATAGATTAAAAACCATGATTTCATGTTTAGGTATATTTATGCCATGATTATATGAATAGATCAAAAACCATGATTTCATGTTTAGGTATGTTTATGCCATGCTTTTATGCTATTACAATGCAAGTTCACAAGTGCCAAATTTATGTTAATTAGTTCGCTATGTTGCAAGTTCATGCGTTCACACTCCCCTTTTTATGTTACTTAGAATATATAAACACCATGTTCTTGGCCTCCCCTTTTTCATGTGGCTAAGTTGGGTTTAAATGTTAAACCCAACATTTGTTATATTGTAGCGAACGTATGAAATGGGGGTAATGACGTTTGGGTTAAAATATAGAACACATGTGTTGGCATGTTTGACGCATGCCAAAGACCTTGAAAAACAATTAAGTGGTGTAAATTAATTTTACCCAATAAAGATGAATTTGAATAATGGGCCGCAAATATTTACATATAAAAAGAAAAGAGACAAAATATGTAAATTTAGAAAATACTATGTGTTTAACCCGAGGTAGGATTGAGTTGTGATGTAAACCTGCCCGGAACCGCCCGGCTCTCCAGTAGTCACAACAATACCTATCCAATGTGGGTGGTTAAACACGGAGCCCAATAAGGACCCGAGGTTAGACTGAGTTGTGGCGTAAGACTGCCCGGACCCAACTGGCAACAGGCAGCCACAACAATATCTATCTAATGTGAGAGGTCGAGGCTTTAATAAGACAATTAAGGCTGAGTCAGGATTGGTAGGATTAAGTAAATTGAATTAATACTTAATCAAAAATGGAACATGCTAAACTATACAGACTGATTGGGGGTTAGGTTTACAAAACACTTAACCAACTTAGCATGTTGGCTAGAAATAGAAAACCTAGTAGCGGGGGACCCTTTTCGGCAGTAACCCTACAAGGTGTATCAGGATACCCTGAACTAGGCAGGGTGGGGCACGATTACTGGGTTGACTATAAGAGGTCAAATCGACGGCGGCGGTGCAGCAGTGTAGGTTCTAACGGGGTGCATGCGTGCACACACTCAGGCGCATAAAATAAGGCACTGGGCACCAGTAGTATACCTGTGCATTCTAGAATTGTGTCGGGCCGCCACCATGGGACTTGATACACCCCATGGTGGGACCAGCATAGTTAACTACAACATCGGGGGCCGTAAGACACATGTAACTATGCGAGTAGGAGCCGATCATTAGAAACGGATCACTTCACCCTGATTTTGGGGTGCCTGTTGGGAACTAGTTTATATGGATGCAGAGATTAATATGGGGTACGATAAGTATATTCAACTCTAGACAACATAACTTAGTTTATGGTGCTTTCCCATTTCCAGTTTATACTTATCATGCCCAGTTCTTTATTCATAGACTGAATAGTCCTAGACTTACTCAAGCTTTATGTCTGACTCAACTTTTCTTTCGTCTTCTTTTCTTTCGTTCCCCCCCCCCCCCCCCCCAGGTCCACAGGGAGGGAATACCGCAGCTTGACCAGTTTTCACATCCAGCTTGAAGAGAAAGAATGTATTGCTTGGACTATGGCTTTGGATTGCAACTTTGGGGACTTATTCAGTTTACTTTTGTTTTTATGCTTCTTTAAGTTATGAAATCAAGACAGTTATGAAAATGTAATGGTTTTTGGAAGTATTGTAAGACAATTATGACATGCTTTGTGTAACACAAATTTTGTTGAAATAAAATTGCTGTTGTTTTCCGCTGTTTCAAAAATATGTGTATTTATATCTGTCTTGTGTATCTGTGACTTATACTTATAAACCTCCACCAAAATTAGGGCATTCCCTTTGAGAGTGACCCTAACGGAGGTGGGGTGTTTCAACGACTGAATCACAGCTTATCTCTGCTTGCCAGGCAGAGAATATTAGTGGCTCTTCCACTTATGAAAATCCACGGTCTTCAATGCTCCATCTCGATCATCTTCTGATATCTTCACGTTTTTGTTGGTCGGAATGGTTTTCGAATATAAATTCGATCCCGGCCTTTACGTACCAACAATCGTATTGGACATATTTGATAGTCGGTGTTTTAACTATCAACATAAACAGTGTTTCGATCATGATACTCCAATGAGTTCACTGGTTCAGTATTCAACATCACTTGGCCTTTTATTTAAAACAAATTGATTCACTTCATATTAATTAAACTTCTTACTCTTTTATTTTAAAAATACGATATTTGATCCATAATAAATATACAAATGTTCTCAAAACCATTTCTTTGTATTACGTAGAAAAATACTTATAACCATTCCATTTTCACTTAATTCTCCTTTCCAAAAACATTCATTACATCATTCTTTATGATTAAAACCTGGGAAAATCCATTCGGCTTATTATTCGTAACAGAGTTACGTAATATCTTTTATTTCATTCTGGACACAAATAACTAATATTTATTTGTATAAGATGAACTCAACTTTACATTTCCTTCTAATTAATTTCCTTTACTTCGGATCTCTCGATATACGTTCTCTAAATTTTCACCAAACGTTGCATTATTTCACTAAGGAAAATAATGAACTACCACTAATCTCTCTTACGATTACCAACGAATATCATCTTCAGATAATCCTGATGTCATTCAAGTTGGGGTATTTTAATTACCTCTCAGACCTTGATCGACAACGTTCATATCCTCGGATAAATATAAGTTGTAATCAAAGACCAATATTCCATTCTATTCTCAAAACAATTTCCAATCTCCTTTCAAACCTATCCGACCATTTCCCATTTCGGAAATCTTATTTAAAATTTCCCCTTTTCTACTTGATCTCATTTTCAAATAACGTTAATTCAATATCAACGCTTTACATTTTGAAAACTCATTTATATACTCTGGTTTATCTTAAACCCTTTTATCGTAATCTCCTTTTCACTTAATTCATATAATTAAGTAACATTTATTTCCTTTCACCATTCAATTGAATTACACTTCTCCTTTTTTAAATGTATTCTCATTTAAAAAGTATTTTCCAAATTATCATTTATTTACAATAATAACTTATTTCAATCTTTAACTACTTTAGTAGTTAATTTCTTTATTAACTAAGTAAAATAGTAAATCCCTTTTTAAAACCTTATTTAAATTTAAACAATATTCATTAAACTATTCAAATCGAAACATATCAATTTGATAATCAAATTCCGATTCAAAACGGTCGATTAACTCAAAACTCGATTATCTCGTTAACCGGTTCCAATTAATTCTCACTTTAAATTAATCAAAAATATAATTAATTTAGATAAATCCTATTTAATTGTTTCTCAACAAACCAATTATCAAATTTTAACTATGCGTCTTTATTTCTTATCTTGTGTTTATAAATCTGATTTACATCAGAATTTATTTAATAAAATCAATTAAAAATAAATCAAAGTCTTAAATAAATAAAATATTTATTTATTTCTCTTTAATAACTTTTATTCAAAATGATATATTCAAAATCCAACTCCAGTTATAAAATAAATTTTATAACTTCATCCTTATCGATTCACCTGGCGGTGAACCAATATCTATAACACGATTGATTTTATAGGCCATACGCTGCCAAATACCCAACCAATATCACCCATTGGTTTAAACTAGCAGATGTTGAACATTCAATAATCAACCATCAAATAAATCACACCCAACAGGACAGTTCATATATGATAATATGAAAACAAATAATATATTTGAGGAATCCGGTTGGATCCCTCCAACCTGTTCTTCCCTGTATTCAAATGGTTATCTCAAATCAGATCATTCAGTTTCATTTAACTGAAATGAATAACGACCATTTAACATCAACCAATTTACCAGCAATCCAAACAATTCAAACACGTTTATTTTATAAACGTGACCAACAAGGTAAGTTACCATTATTGGGACCAATCGTTAGAATAATGATTTGGTATTTCATTGAAATTAAACGACGGTTTAATTTCATCAGTTAAATCAGTAAATAAATATATAACTAGCAAACAGTCAACCATTGGCAAGCAGAGCACACAAAATAAAAACCGAATTTATATAAAATATAAATGGGAATAACTGAGTGAGTTTAACTCACCTTGAGTTGATTCGTTGAATTGTTCTGGTTACAGTTAAATTAAACAGTTGTTTACTTTAACTGTAAACCCTATTGTCTTCACTTCTGTCCATTTTGGTTCCGTAACATAGATCGCATCAATATGATTCCAAAGCCACTTTGCTTGTCCAGTTCTGCTGACATACGATCATGTTATTAACAATTTAATGTTAATATATTTTAATTAATAATTAAATCCTTAATTAACAATTTTTTTTACTTTATTATAAATCCCATAGAGGTTTTAACTAAATTACGTTATTTAAAGGAATATCGGCCGACTTTATTTCCACTTCTCCTACTCTTCTTGTTATTTCTGCCCGACACTTGCATCTGCTTTAGTTCCTCCACCTGACCAAATTCATTTATCAAGTATTCTCCATTAATTACCGTTAAATAATTTAATTATAAAATTAACTATTAGTAACTTAATTAATAGAACTAATTACATTTAAGAAACTTTGATCGATCCTCTTTGAAAGGAAATCACGGCTGCCCAAAACTTTGTTCGCTGTCTTATCCCTTTTAGCATTTGATTCCTCCTGCAGCGATATGCATTAAATTAAATTAATTAACTTAGGTTGTTAATCAGTTAATCTAGTAGTAACGTTTAAATTAAATGCGGCTGACCCTATCTTCTTTGCTCACGCGTTCAAATTTAGCTCCACATTCACGTTCTCCTTGGATTCAACCCAGAACGTTGCATCCAGTTCAACACCTTTATTAGGCCGACACCTTAGCTTTTCACGTCCCAGGTTTCTGCTCTTCGTTTTCTCACCCTAACCCACCAATGATTGAACAACCACAGCTCCTCCCCTCGTCGATTGGAGTGCTATCGAGGACCAGCAACCGACACGCCGTGATCTCCTCCGCCTGCAACGTCTCCCACACCATCCGACCATCATCAGCCCACACCGGAACATCGCCCTTTTTCTCGAGTTTTCTTTCCATCTCCTCACACTTCCTTATCCACGCCTTCTTTCATTTTTGTTACTATTATATATACTTTATTTGGGTTCGACTAAACTGGTGGACAAAGGAAAGACAGGCACTCGTATATATATAGGAGGAGGTTGGATGGTGGATAAGATCAAGGTTACATCATGTAGAGGATAGACCAGCTGAAGGCTGAGCTCGCTGAAGTGAAAACACATGCCTGAGATGAAAAGGACTGCAGATGCAAGGTAGCTGAGAACAACAAATATAGGGTAGGCTGGATGGGAAAGGCCGACAAGAAAATACATGTATAGGGTAGACTGGGTGCACGTCAGTGTATTTTCTTTTCTTATATAATAGGGTAGGTGTGCATGTATTGTCTTGTTTGGAGAAGACGTGAAAAAGAAAGTAGGACAGTCTACATTGCCGCATAGCATGTGCATGCTGTGTGTGTTGTTACATCTATTAGCTTTAAGTTTTCCGTAGGTTTTCACATAATCTAGGGTAGGCTGGTGCTTTATGCAGAGGTCATATACTGGATAGGTTGATGGAAAAAGATAGACAGGATGTATATATTTAGGGTAACAAATATTATTATTTAATTTATCGAAACTTACGGATAAAGTAGTTGATTAAAAACACTATGAATGATCTGTCTTCTGATAACAAAACTAATCTTGGTGTAAGAAGATATTCCGGATCCAATAGGACAAGTTTCGTCGAAATCCGAGGTCGTTTGAAAAAAATTCCTTTATAAAACCATAAATAAACACACGTTTAATTTTTCCACGATCACCAGATAAATCAAATCAACTTTAAACCTTCAAATCCTATAATAATTTTTCAATACGAACCCAACGGCACCAGTTTCGTCGCATTCTGAGACTGTTTCCCCGGTAGGCTATTTTTACCGCATACCGCAATACCCTTCTGAACACCAAATTTGCCGGTCTCTAAAAATAACAACTATATACCTATCCTGACTCTAATCGATGATACGAACTCAATGGGACTGATTTCGTGGCCAAATTCGATCGTCTGCTCAAGTTACATTCAAAAATCTCTATATTGAATTAATTACGCGCTATAGAAAATAAACGGGCGTTTACGGCTACCGTGGTCACATACGACATTGGTTTTCCACGCCATTCACCACCATACAATAATTTAACGTGTAACGACCCAGAAAATCTAAATTAATTTAAAATTTTTAAATTGGATAAAATAATGGATTTTAAATATTTAAAATAAATATTTTAAATAATAGAGATGAAAAGTGAGTTGAATCGACAATTGAAAATGAATATAATTAATTATAATTATAAACAAGGCTTGAAAAGGCGCTGCAGTTTCAAAAATTGAATTCAAACTTTGTCGGACTGTACCGGGTGAAAAACAAAACGGATTTTAGTGAAACCAAAAATATTTAAATCTGTTAGTGAATTTCTTTCTAACGAATCTGAAAAATCGAATTTTCATAACGGAAAGCAAAAGTTATGGCCGAATGAATTTTCAGAAAGGTCGCTATGGAATTTATATAGCCCGTGAAATTGGCCATTTTGCATACGACCTCAGAATTCGACGAAATCACTTTTGTTGGATCCGGGATGTGAAGTTATTGCTAGGTTTCAAATTTCATAATTTTTGAAGCTAGTATGTGAACGTGGCAAAGGAAAACGTGTTTTGGCCAATTACAGTTAAATTGGATCGACCAGAAATGGGCCTTTTTGCAAAAGGTCTCAGAATTTGACGAAACTAGTTTTGTTGGGACCGTATCGTCAAAACATAGCTAGATTTATTTTTCTGGAATTTTTCGAATCAGTTTGTGGCCCTGGCAAATTGAAATGTACGTTCAAATCAAATATTGAATGTTTTATATTTTAATTTGAATGGAAACTGACTGAAACAGTCGAATGGGCCTACGAAACATATCCCTATGTGTTCAGAATGGGGGTATTTGGCTAGGAACGACAGTCTTTGGGTTTGGATAGGAGTTCGTTTGAGGAAGGGGGTATTTTCGGGATTTTCAAAAAAAAAAAAAAAAATGGGCCAATCAGATTAATTCCCTCTCCTCTTTCAAACCCTCGCCGCCTCTCTTCTTTGAACGACGATAAAAAGCTCCAACCTTCCCTCGTCGATTCCTCACAAACCAAACAGTAAAATCGCATGCCTCTTCAGGAAATTTTGTAGCTCTCCATTCGCTCTTTAAATCCATACGGGATTGAGGGGTTCTCGCGTACAGTTTCAGGTGGAATCGGGGTGCAAGGTGGTCGACTTCCGTTCGAGATGGAGGAGAGAGGGGGCCACCGAGTTGGGCCCCACTCTGGGCGTGGGTAGCGTGCTCCAAGGCGCACCACGAGGCGGGTGCTGATCGAGGTCCGGACCACCACAGTGGCGGCGTAGGGATGCCCTAGCCCACGAGCATTTTGAGTTCAGCGTCGGCCTGTATAATTGAAGAGGAAGGTGAATTATTTAATTATTTAATTAATTTAATAATCTCGTTTAAATTATCCAATGTAAACAATATCATATCTTTTTCATTTCTAGACGAAATTCAGTGAAACAAGAGACAGTGGACTCGTGAGGACGTCTTCTACATTTTAGAAGAGACCGCATATTTTTCTGAGCTTGCTACTATTTTTGGCAACGTGAAAAGCAATGTGAGATTTCTAATTTATAAAGAATATGGAAAACGACGATGTATAAATTATATAGTCGATGTATGAGTTATATAAGCGTTGTACACCTCTTGTATAAGCGTTGTATAAGTTGTACGTTCGATGTATAAGTTATATATGCGTTGTAAAAATTATATATGTGTTGAAATAAAAGTGAATTGCTATATACAAATATATATATATACGCCCCTCGTCCACAAACCATGGACGATATTTATTGATTGTGATTGGTGTGAAAATTGATTGATAGCGAATGGTTGTTTGGGATTGTTTGTGGTTGATATTGATTGATTGTGGTTGAAAAATACCCATTTGTGGTTGAGAAATATTTGGTTGAACCCACATAGGATTAGTTTGTGGAAATGAAATAAATATATACATGTCGCCTGCGTGCGAACTAGATGCATGATCCCCATTGTCAAAAACCGCGAGGTTTTAAGGTAGAGCGAGGAGCCGTACTAGGGACGGTCCCGGTTTTAACTACCCTGCCGTTATGCTGCCGAAATTTTGAATAATATTCATATGTTTGAATTATTTTCATTTACTGAAACTATATTTATTCGTTGAATAGAAAACCTTCATGTGTTGAATCGATATCCATTCGTTGATTAGAAATTCATGTGTTGAAAGGTATTCATGTTTTAAATATAAAAATCACATTTTTATCTATATATATAAACTATAGAAAACCTTCATGTGTTGAATCGATATTCATTCGTTGAATTGAAATTCATGTGTTGAATGGTATTCACGTTTTGAAATAAATTGTTTTACAATAAAAATCACCTTTTTATCACCTATATAAACTATGTAAAATAATAGTGTTTTGAAATGAATTGTTTTACAATAAAAATCACATTTTTATTACATACATGAATTGTTGAAATGTGAAGTGTTAAAAGTAGCAACTCATTCAAATAAATATATATGAGTTGAAATATTCATTAATTAGCTAATGATATGATTTTTGCCTATACATGCAACATTAGAATGAATGGTGTTTTTAAACCAAATGGAATCAAATATGAAGTTGAATAGAAAATGATAAGTGATAAGAACTATATATATGTACATGCATATTTTTTGAACAGGTTATAGCAAAGGGGCTAGAGAAGAGGAATAAAATTTTGTGCCTGACAAATAGGTACACATTTACTATTTTGTTTAGGTGATGATTTTATGAGCCTATTGGCTAGCCGCTTGGCTTTTTCTTTTTCTTTTCGACATGAGACGCCCGTGTGGCTATTTGGGAATTTTCCCAGCCCCTCCCGTACAAAGGAGGTTATGGCGAATTTTTCCGAAATTTAAAGGCGTTAGTGAAATATTTGAAGTGAAAACGATATAGGAATTTTTGAATGAACTATATTTATATAAATATATAAATATAAATAAAATTAAAACGAAACATGGCCGTGCAGTTCGCATTTTGAAACCGTGATTTCAAACGATTATACCGGGAGATCCGACCATCGGATTTTCCCGAAACCGCAACCGTTGGGTTCGCCTTGGAAAAATCTTTCCAACGGCACCAAATTTGTAAAAATCCAACGGTTGGATTGTTTGGAATGTTTAATTCAAATCTGAAGAAAAACAGCGCCAAAAACGATTATATATATATATATATATATATAAATATAATTATATTTAATCGAATAACGACGCTGCAGTTCGTATTTTGAAATCGAAACTTCAAACGATTGTACCGGGAGATCCGACCGTCGGATTTTCCCGAAACTGGAACCTTTGGATTCATTTTGAAAAGACCTTTCTAATGATGTAAATTTTGTGAAAATCCAACGGTTAGATTTTCAGATATGTGTAAATCAAATCTGAAGAAAAACAGCGTCACGGCCGCGTTATGGCCCGAAGCGTCGTTTTGAATAAATTGGCTATTTTAAAATAAATAAAAATAGCGATAAATCGTTATAAAATATCATAAACGATATGAAATGGAAATAAACTGAATTTGCTCGATTTATATGGTATTTGTTGGTTGAATGTGTTTGGTGTGAAAATTACATTAAAGAACAAAATTGGTGTTGTCGAATGATTTAACCATTGAAATAAATTGATTTGAGATTCTAAATATACGTGAATTATTTGAAAGGGCCGAGTTAATTCTCATTTCAAATAATTGACCGACGATTGAAAGTCGAAGATGAAGACGGTGGTCGAAGACCGGAGATCTTCACCTCGTTTGGATGGTAACCGAAGTCCTGATTGGGAGGCATCCCGAAATATGGATAATGTGTGGTGATCGTCCAGACGTACGTGGTGATCGATGGGTTTGCGAGGTATTTAGTGCCTCCGGTTTCGTTCAGACCCAGAACGAACTTGTAAATGGACTGTGTGTCTGACATTGGATTTTATTCTGTGTTGATTGATCTCTATTAAATATACATCTGTTTGGCGGCAGAGAATTTATTCTTTTGCTTAATGCCCTTCTCTGAAACGCACGAGCTCAGAGGTTGTATATCGATGGACATCAGTCGCATGGCATGAATTGCTAGTGTGACATGCCTAAGTGGCAAACGATCAGGGCTTCTGTTGAAAAGAAAAGTCTTGTGGTGATGATCAAAGCACCGCCTGTGTGGCGTAGCTTTGTGTATAACATAAATTCGCGAGCCTCACACCCCGGTATGAACCAGAAACGGGAGAAGGACCTCAGGGAGGGCATGCGTTTCTTTCTAGCTAGGGTGGTGTTAGTGACCTACCAGCCCTGACATTTATATACTTTTCACCTATGTGGTTGTTGCTGTTGCGAGGCGCCTCAGTTAGATCGGACGATCCGGGTCCGATGGAGCCATTCGTTGGCTCATTTACACCCCAAAGGGTGGGGAAACGCAGTGTTCAGGAATTTTAATCCACATTGGTGGACCGGCCCTGACGATCCAAGGGCCCACCTGTGTCTGGGTCCTGAGACACGGGCTATAGCGTCTCGAATTCGGTAAGGACTATCTTTTACCTTGGTTCAGGACGGAAATCCAATTTCCAAATACGACATCGTGCGGTTTTGATTGTATACCTATATATGGCGACATAGTGGTATGGGGCATTAATGCCGCCTATGATTGATAGTTATGATTTGAAATTGTTTTCAAAACAAATAAACACTAGCAATAATATCAAATGCCTTTGTTTTATTTGTATCAAGCATATCTTGGCCGTTATAAGGTAAAAACTCTATCCTCCGGTTTGCGTTGCATTGTGTGATGGGAACTGAGTCTTATAATGGCTTCATTTTTATAAAATACATTGCGTTGTTTAAAAGAAAGATTTGTTTTAAAGCACTGGAAATCCAATGGAGTAAACCTGTTCCACGAAAGTGGCGTGGTCCTGTGATTAGCCATATTATATATGTGTTGAGTAGATTTCTGATACCAGTCCCATGAGTGACTCGTAGTTTGTTTCACTTTCAAACTTGGGTGCCCCTTTTTCTACACGGGCAGCATTGTATTCAGGTTTAGCTGGTTCTTTCTGGATAGCTGGAGCTGAAGATGGATTCTATCATTTATTTCTTTTTATGTTGTTCAGCTCCTATTGTACATATTTTGTTTGTTTTCCGCTGTAGACATTTATGTATAGCTGAACTGTATTTGTACTAAGTAAGATCCTGTATACTGTGTAACTCTGATGATTACTTTTATCCAGTATATTCTATTGTTCATTTTCTGGTGTATTTATTTAATTTTGTTCTGCTATTATCTGTTTCTGTGTTATATTCCACGGATTACCCTTGCCGCCGTCAGTACGGGGTTTGGGGTCGTACCATTTGGTATTAGAGTTTTGGTTAAGCTTAGTTCTGGAATATAACACTTGAACGAACTTGTCAGAAATAGAACCAGTAGTGTTCTAGGACGGGTAACTCTATACAGATAGGATCAGCAATATCCTAGTATGAGTAAAGCAGAATGAAATTACACCTCGATAGACACATTTACACTTGAAGTATATGTTTCTATGTTTTAAAATATCTTTTCTGTGACCTGACACTTGATCTGCTAATTGCAGAAGTACTAGAAAAATGAGTGCCATAAACAGAAGGAATACAGAACCCGATCTAGAGGCTCTATTAAAGAGATATCGTAATCTGAATGGAGCACAGTTCTCGGGCAATGAATCTATAATTCAAACTCAAGCTTGGGTGAGCTCGGTCGAAAGAATTTTTGAGCGTATCCAGCTGAGGGATGACCAAAAATGGTTAGTAGCATCTTGGGCGCTCAAAGAAGAAGCTTTAATCTGGTGGGAAACAATCATCAAAGATAATCCAGAAGGTGATATCACCTGGGACAAATTCAAAGTGATTTTCCTAGAAAGATTTACTCCTCCCGAAGCGATGGAGCGATTGCGTGATGAATTTTCTTATCTAATACAAGGTGATATGACCATCGCAGAATATCATAAGAAATTCAACGAACTTGATCACTTTGCTCCTCATCTGATTCGAGATCCAAAGAGGAAAATTTTGAGATTTATTCATGGCCTGCAAAGGAGATATCAGAATAGTGTACTGAGGAATGTAAAACTTCCTTTCTCTGAAATGATTTATATGGCTTATCAGTATGAAGATCTCCATAAGAAAGGAATGTTGCGCGACGAAGAAGAAGTCTGTTGTAGTGACAAAGAAGAGTCGGAAACTGATATTCCGGGAGCCAGTACGAGGTCTGAGGGCAATAAG
The DNA here is from genome assembly GCA_030737875.1 of Allium sativum. NCBI lineage: Eukaryota > Viridiplantae > Streptophyta > Magnoliopsida > Asparagales > Amaryllidaceae > Allium > Allium sativum. The sequence goes on from CM060918.1 coordinate 207,987,076, forward strand.
AAGACCAGTGCCGGGAGGAAAAGGGCCAGAGCTGAGAAAGAACCCGTAACGACCGCCGTATGCAATAACTGCCATCAAAAGGGGCACTTGTCGATAAACTACGGGCCCTTAAAGAAACAAAGCAAGGGTGGATTCAAACCCGGGGGGAAGTCTCGGGAAGGTAGGAAATGTCGGAAGTGCCATCATGCTGGTCATATTGAGAAAAACAGCCCGCTATTCAAAAAGCCTGGAATAGTTCAAGCGAATGAAGTAGCAGAAATTTCCGAGCCCTCAGCTAGTCAAGAAAGGGCTGATGTTTTAGAAGGAACGCTTACTGTCAAAAACATTCCAGTCAAAGTACTATTTGACACAGGCGTGTCACGAAGCTTCATTGTAAAGGATGCAGCTAAGAAACTGGATTTAAGTTTGAAAAAGCTCAAGGAACCAATGACTGTCCAGAATCCGGTTGGGGGTTGCATTGATCTCAGTTGGGTTTGTGGAGTGTCGGTTTCTTTCTCTCGTTATCGGTTTCCTACCATCGCGGTCGTCATGAATTTTAAAGAGTTTGATTTTATCTTGGGGTTAGACTGGTTGACCAAATATGAAGCTGAAGTTAAATGCGCCGACAGAGTCGTAAAGGCGAAGATTAAATCAGGTGATTATATAACCATTCCCTGTGAAGGTCAGAATGCTAATAGAAAAGACTTCAGGGCAGCTTTGAATGTTTCTCCAATCCAAATAGAAAATGTCCCTGAAGTTGCAGAGAATATTCCTGACCTTATCAAAGATATTCCTGTCGTCAAGAATTATGCGGATGTGTTTGAGGATGTTGTTCGTTTACCTCCGCAAAGAGAAATAGATTTCAAGATTGCTTTAATTCCTAATGCAAGGCCGGTAGTTCACGCTATTCGAAGAATGTCCTTGAAAGAGAAGGAGGAATTAGACAATCAAACACGACAGCTAGTTTGGAAGGGTCTGATCAGGCCTAGTTTCTCCGATTGGGGAGCAGCAGTGGTGTTTGACCCAAAATCTGACGGTACTCTACGTCTATGTGTGGATTATCGTGATCTGAACAAACAGACAATAAAGAACAAATATCCATTGCCGCGGATTGATGATTTGTTGGATCGATTAAATGGCGCACAAGTATTTTCATGAATGGACCTAGCTACAGGTTTCCATCAACTTCGAATTGCCGAAGAGTGTGTTCCAATGACAGCATTCAAAGGCCCCGACTTATTCTACGAGTGGTTAGTAATGCCGTTGGGCTTATGTAACGCTCCTGCTTACTTCGTCGATCTGATGAATAGGGTGTTTAGAGGAGTTTTGAATAAATTTGTTCTAGTTTTTATTGACGATATTCTAATCTTCTCTAAATCAAAGGCCGAACATGAAAAGCATCTTGAACAGGTTCTAGAAATTCTGAGACGGAATGTATTAAAAGAAAAATTTTCCAAATGTATCTTCTGGCAAGATGAAGTAAAATTTCTAGGCCACGTCGTATCGAAAGAAGGAAATGCTGTGGATCCAAGCAAAATCACAGCTATTCAAAACTGGAAACAGCCTAGTACCCCCACTGAAGTCCGCAGTTTTCTCGGGTTGGCTAGCTATTACCGGAAGTTCGTTAAAAACTTTTCGAAGATATCTGGACATTTAACGAAGCTTACGAAGAAGCACTCTAAGTTCAAATGGACTCCAGAAAGTGAGGAGGCTTTCGAAGAGCTAAAGTTAAGATTAACGACAGCTCCAGTGTTAACCATCATCGATGGCAACCAAGATTTAAAAGTCTGGACTGATGCTTCTAGAGAGGGCCTTGGCGCAGTGTTAATGCAAAGGGGTCAAGTGATTGCTTATACTAGCCGTCAGCTGAAGCCACATGAGAAAAACTACGTCACTCATGATCTTGAGTTACTGGCGATAGTATTCGCCTTGAAAATCTGGAGACACTATCTTCTGGGTGAGAGATTTGAACTGTTTACAGATCACCAGTCGTTAAAGTATCTATTCACTCGGAAAGACCTGAACTTGAGGCAGCAACGTTGGCTAGAGTTCCTTGCAGCATATGACTTTGAGATTATATACACTCCAGGGAAAGCCAATGTCGTGGCCGATGCGCTGAGCCGAAAGAATGTAATGATCGCCAGCTTTATTATCACGACTTCCTTGATTGACAAAATATCTATTCTTTAGAAGGAGGAAAACTTTATTAAGGATATGATCAAAAGGATTCAGAAAGGCGAACCTTCGTATTTTCAAATAGATAACGACGAGACCTTGAGGTTAAAAGGAAGGATTTGTGTTCCTGACATTCCCGAGCTCAAAAGGGAAGTGTTAGACGAGTGTCACAAGTCCAAGCTGAGTATCCATCCTGATGTGGCCAAAATGTATAACGATCTCAAATGAACATTCTGGTGGAAGGCTATGAAAAGAGACGTTTCAATATACGTTAGCCGATGCCCTACTTGCCAACTAGTCAAGAGCGGCCAACAGAAATTGGTTGGATTACTACAACCACTAGAAGTTCCTGGTTGGAAGTGGGAACATATTTCTATGGATTTCATTGATGGTCTGCCCAGAACCAGAAAAGGTAATGACAGTATTTGGGTGATCGTAGATCGCTTCACGAAGACCGCCCATTTTATACCTGTCAGATCAAACAGAACTGCTCAGAGTCTGGCGCAGATTTACTTCAAGGAAATAGTTAGACTGCATGGAGTGCCGCTCAGTATAGTCAGTGATAGAGATACAATATTTACTAGCAAATTCTGGGAGACGTTTCAAGTCGAGCTGGGAACGAAGTTGAACTTGAGCACCGCTTATCATCCTCGGACAGACGGTCAGACTGAGAGGGTGAATCGCATTTTAGAAGATCTATTGCGGGCTTGTGTTCTAGATTTCGGTGGATCATGGGAAGACCATCTGCATTTGGCTGAATTCTCATATAACAACAGCTACCAGGCGAGCCTGACAATGTCGCCATTCGAAGCATTGTATGGTAGACCGTGCCGATCTCCTGCTTGTTGGGTCGAACCTGGTAATAGACTTGTGTTGGGTCCTGATTTGATCCGAGAAGCCGTCGACAAAGTCGATTTTATTAAGAAGCGATTACTCGCCGCTCAAAGCCGACAAAAGAGCTATGCCGATAGAAGAAGAAGAGATATATCCTTTGCAGTTGGCGACTATGTATATTTGAAAGTATCGCCGATGAGAGGAGTTATCCGGTTAGGTAAAACTGGAAAATTAGCGCCCAAATTCATTGGTCCGTTTCCTATTCTGGAACGGATCGGAACTCTCGCTTATAGGGTCAAATTGCCTGATTGGTTGCCTGGAGTTCATGATGTATTTCACATATCTCAACTTCGAAAGCACGTTCATGATCCAGACTTGATCGTGGAAGAAGCAGCTCAATAGGATATTGAAATTACTCCAGAACTAGCTGTGAGAAGAGAGCCGCTAAAGATTATCGGCAAAGAAACCAAAGAGCTGAGGAACAAGAAGGTTCACTTAGTCAAAGTGCAATGGAGTGGAGATCCGCGAGATTGTACTTGGGAAACTGAGGAGAGCATTCAGAAAGCCTATCCCAGATGCCGAGTAGATATCTCTGATTGACTCCGGTGCAAGGTACATTTACCCTACTTTGCATTACCATTTAATTCTCTACTCTGTTGTTATTTCCTTTCCATGGATGTGAACTTTTAAATTCTATGGTCTGAATGATTTTAAAAAGAGTATAGAAAGTGATTAGTATATTTTTGAAAGGTCGAAAACAATTAGATTGTTGTGTTGTGTGATTGTAGATTTATCAAACCACTTTCGACTTTGTTCCTTTTCGGGGACGAAAAGTTTTAAGTGGGGGAGATTGTAAAGACCCAGAAAATCTGAACCAATTTAAAAATTTTAAATTGGATTAAATAATGGATTTTAAATATTTAAAATAAATATTTTAAATAATAGAGATGAAAAGTGAGTTGAATCGACAACTGAAAACGAATATAATTAATTATAATTATAAACAAGGCTTGAAAAGGCGCTGTAGTTTCAAAAATTGAATTCAAACTTTGTCGGACTGTACCGGGTGCAAAACAAAACGGATTTTAGCGAAACCAAAAATATTTTAATCTGTTAGTGAATTTCTTTCTAACGAATCTGAAAAATCTAATTTTCATAACGGAAAGCAAAAGTTATGGCCGAATGAATTTTCAGAAAGGTCGCTATGGAATTTATATAGCCCTTGAAATTGGCCAATTTGCATACGACCTCGGAATTGGACGAAATCACTTTTGTTGGTTCCGGGATGTGAAGTTATTGCTAGGTTTCAAATTTCATAAATTTTGAAGCTAATATGTGAACGTGGCAAAGGAAAACGTGTTTTGGCCAATTACAGTTAAATTGGATCGACCAGAAATGGGCCTTTTTGCAAACGGTCTCAGAATTCGGCGAAACTAGTTTTGTTGGGACCGTATCATCAAAACATAGCTAGATTTATTTTTCTGGAATTTTTCAAATCAGTTTGTGGCCCTGGCAAATTGAAATGTACGTTCAAATCAAATATTGAATGTTTTATATTTTAATTTGAATGGAAACTGACTGAAACAGTCGAATGGGCCTACGAAACATATCCCAATGTGTTCAGAATGGGGGTATTTGGCTAGAAACGACAGTCTTTGGGTTTGGATAGGAGTTCGTTTGAGAAAGGGGTTATTTTCGGGATTTTCAAAAATAAAAAAATAAAAAAATGGGCCAATCAGATTAATTCCCTCTCCTCTTTCAAACCCTCGCCGCCTCTCTTCTTTGAACGACGATAAAAAGATCCAACCTTCCCTCGTCGATTCCTCACAAACCACACAGTAAAATCGCATGCTTCTTCAGGAAACTTTGTAGCTCTCCACTCGCTCTTTAAATCTATACGGGATTGAGGGGTTCTCGCGTACGGTTTCAGGTGGAATCGGGGTGCAAGGTGGCCCACTTCCGTTCGAGATGGAGGAGAGAGGGGGCCACCGAGTTGGGCCCCACTCTGGGCGTGGGTAGCGCGCTCCAAGGCGCACCACAAGGCGGGTGCTGATCGAGGTCCGGACCACTACAGTGGCGGCGCAGGGATGCCCTAGACCACGAGCATTTTGAGTTCAGCGTCGGCCTGTATAATTGAAGAGGAAGGTGAATTATTTAATTATTTAATTAATTTAATAATCTCATTTAAATTATCCAATGTAAACAATATCATATCTTTTTCATTTCTAGACGAAATTCAGTGAAACAAGAGACAGTGGACTTGTGAGGACGTCTTCTACATTTTAGAAGAGACCGCATATTTTTTTGAGCTTGCTACTATTTTTGGCAACGTGAAAAGCAATGTGAGATTTCTAATTTATAAACAATATGGAAAACGACGATGTATAAATTATATAGTCGATGTATGAGTTATATAAGCGTTGTACACCTCTTGTATAAGCGTTGTATAAGTTGTACGTTCGATGTATAAGTTATATATGCGTTTTAAAAATTATATATGTGTTGAAATAAAAGTGAATTGCTATATATAAATATATATATATATACGCCCCTCGTCCACAAACCATGGACGATATTTATTGATTGTGATTGGTGTGAAAATTGATTGATAGCGAATGGTTGTTTGGGATTGTTTGTGGTTGATATTGATTGATTGTGGTTGAAAAATACCCATTTGTGGTTGAGAAATATTTGGTTGAAACCACATAGGATTAGTTTGTGGAAATGAAATAAATATATACATGCCGCCTGCGTGCGAACTAGATGCATGATCCCCATTGTCAAAAACCGCGAGGTTTTAAGGTAGAGCGAGGAGACGTACTAGGGACGGTCCCGGTTTTAACTACCCTGCCGTTATGCTGCCGAAATTTTGAATAATATTCATATGTTTGAATTATTTTCATTTGCTGAAACTATATTTATTCGTTGAATAGAAAACCTTCATGTGTTGAATCGATATTCATTCGTTGATTAGAAATTCATGTGTTGAAAGGTATTCGTGTTTTAAATACAAAAATCACATTTTTATCTATATATATAAACTATAGAAAACCTTCATGTGTTGAATCGATATTCATTCGTTGAATTGAAATTCATGTGTTGAATGGTATTCATGTTTTAAAATTAATTGTTTTACAATAAAAATCACCTTTTTATCACCTATATAAACTATGTAAAATAATAGTGTTTTGAAATGAATTGTTTTACAATAAAAATCACATTTTTATTACATACATGAATTGTTGAAATGTGAAGTGTTAAAAGTAGCAACTCATTCAAATAAATATATATGAGTTGAAATATTCATTAATTAGCTAATGATATGATTTTTGCCTATACATGCAACATTAGAATGAATGGTGTTTTTAAACCAAATGGAATCAAATATGAAGTTGAATAGAAAATGATAAGTGATAAGAACTATATATATGTACATGCATATTTATTGAACAGGTTATAGCAAAGGGGCTAGAGAAAAGGAATAAAATTTTGTGCCCGACAAATAGGTACACATTTACTGTTTTGTTTGGGTGATGATTTTATGAGCCTGTTGGCTAGCCGCTTGGCTTTTTCTTTTTCTTTTCGACATGAGACGCCCGTGTGGCTATTTGGGAATTTTCCCAGCCCCTCCCGTACAAAGGAGGTTATGGCGAATTTTTCCGAAATTTAAAGGCGTTAGTGAAATATTTGAAGTGAAAACGATATAGGAATTTTTGAATGAACTATATTTATATTAATATATAAATATAAATAAAATTAAAACGAAACATGGCCGTGCAGTTCGCATTTTGAAACCGTGATTTCAAACGATTATACCGGGAGATCCGACCATTGGATTTTCCCGAAACCGCAACCGTTGGGTTCGCCTTGGAAAAATCTTTCCAACGGCACCAACTTTGTAAAAATCCAACGGTTGGATTGTCTGGAATGTTTAATTCAAATCTGAAGAAAAACAGCGCCAGAAACGATTATATATATATATATAATTATATTTAATCGAATAACGATGTTGCAGTTCGTATTTTGAAATCGAAACTTCAAACGATTGTACCGGGAGATCCGACCGTCGGATTTTCCCGAAACTGGAACCGTTGGATTCGTTTTGAAAAGACCTTTCTATTGATGTAAATTTTGTGAAAATCCAACGGTTAGATTTTCAGATATGTGTAAATCAAATCTGAAGAAAAACAGCGCCACGGCCGCGTTATGGCCCGAAGCGTCGTTTTGAATAAATTGGCTATTTTAAAATAAATAAAAATAGCGATAAATCGTTATAAAATATCATAAATGATTTGAAATGGAAATAAACTGAATTTGCTCGATTTATGTGGTATTTGATGGTTGAATGTGTTTGGTGTGAAAATTACATTAAAGAACAAAATTGGTGTTGTCGAATGATTTAACCATTGAAATAAATTGATTTGAGATTCTAAATATACGTGAATTATTTGAAAGGGCCGAGTTAATTCTCATTTCAAATAACTGACCGACGATTGAAAGTCGAAGATGAAGACGGTGGTCGAAGACCGGAGATCTTCACCTCGTTTGGATGGTAACCGAAGTCCTGATTGGGAGGCATCCCGAAATATGGATAATGAGTGGTGATCGTCCAGACGTACGTGGTGATCGATGGGTTTGCGAGGTATTTAGTGCCTCCGGTTTCGTTCAGACCCAGAACGGACTTGTAAATGGACTGTGTGTCTGACATTGGATTTTATTCTGTGTTGATTGATCTCTATTAAATATACATCTGTTTGGCGGCGGAGAATTTATTCTTTTGCTTAACGCCCTTCTCTAAAACGCTCGCGCTCAGAGGTTGTATATCGATGGACATCAGTCGCATGGCATGAATTGCAAGTGTGACATGCCTAAGTGGCAAACGATCAGGGCTTCTGTTGAAAAGCAAAGTCTTGTGGTGATGATCAAAGCACCGCCTGTGTGGCGTAGCTTTGTGTATAATGTAAATTCGCGAGCCTCACACCCCGGTATGAACCACAAACGGGAGAAGGACCTCAGGGAAGGCATGCGTTTCTTTCTAGCTATGGTGGTGTTAGTGACCTACCAGCCCTGACATTTATATACTTTTCACCTATGTGGTTGTTGCTATTGCGAGGCGCCTCGGTTAGATCGGACGATCCGGGTCCGATGGAGCCATTCGTTGGCTCATTTACACCCCAAAGGGTGGGGAAACGCAGTGTTCAGGAATTTTAATCCACATCGGTGGACCGGCCCTGACGATCCAAGGGCCCACCTGTGTCTGGGTCCTGAGACACGGGCTAGAGCGTCTCGAATTCGGTAAGGACTACCTTTTGCCTTGGTTCAGGACGGAAATCCAGTTTCCAAATACGACATCGTGCGGTTTTGATTGTATACCTATATATGGCGACATAGTGGTATGGGGCATTAATGCCGCCTATGATTGATAGTTATGATTTGAAATTGTTTTCAAAACATATAAACACTAGCAATAATATCAAATGCCTTTGTTTTATTCGTATCAAGCATATCTTGGCCGTTATAAGGTGAAAACTCTATCCTCCGGTTTGCGTTGCATTGTGTGATGGGAACTGAGTCTTATAATGGCTTCATTTTTATAAAATACATTGCGTTGTTTAAAAGAAAATTTGTTTTAAAGCACTGGAAATCCAATGGAGTAAACCCGTTCCACGAAAGTGGCGTGGTCCTGTGATTAGCCATATTATATATGTGTTGAGTAGAAATCTGATACCAGTCCCATGACTGACTCGTAGTTTGTTTCACTTTCAAACTTGGGTGCCCCTTTTTCTACACGGGCAGCCTTGTATTCAGGTTTAGCTGGTTCTTTCTGGATAGCTGGAGCTGAAGATGGATTCTATCATTTATTTCTTTTTATGCTGTTCAGCTCCTATTGTACATATTTTGTTTGTTTTCCGCTGTAGACATTTATGTATAGCTGAACTGTATTTGTACTAAGTAAGATCCTGTATACTGTGTAACTCTGATGATTACTTTTATCCAGTATATTCTATTGTTCATTTTCTGGTGTATTTATTTAATTTTGTTCTGCTATTATCTGTTTCTGTGTTATATTCCACGGATTACCCTTGCCGCCGTCAGTACGGGGTTTGGGGTCGTACCATAACGTTACGGTCCCAATGAAACTGATTTCGTCGAAATCTGAGTCCGTTTGCAAAACGACTATTTTAAAGGCAGATAACGATTTCCACAGCGACTATTTCAAAATTTGATTTGGCCATAAATAACAAACTATAACACGAAATCTGAATTTTCCTCTTTCATATGAAAATTATCACCAACATGCTTCCAGCGTTTCTTGCTTCACAGAAATCTAACTTATATCGGACTCTGTACGTTCAGTTGATGTTCAAAACTCGATTTTACGAAATGCACGCCATTTTCAAGCTCGATTTATAACTATATAAATATATATAACGTTCGAACTTCATTTGAATAATAAATTAAATATTAAATTCCATCGATATTCCAAATAAAATATTTAAAACTAATTTAAATATTCAGATTCAAATGGTCGAAAAACACGGGTCGTTACATTCTTCCCCTATTAGAATAATTTCGTCCTCGAAATTGCTAAGGTAAGAAAGGACGTTACAAAACTATTAACCTTCAAATCCAATTTATCTTAAATCCAAAACCAATTTAATACCGTATATGGATATTTTCAAAAATATCGAAAATTTTCTAACACCTTAAATTTTCGAAAAAATTTCGCCAGCACCTCCTCTGTACGGCTTAATCGGTACAACCACAACTTGCCTTTCTAGGCCTTTTCCCATCCAAAAGAAAATAAAACAGCCAAGCGGCTTGCCCAATAGGCTCATAAATCACCAAATCCATATAAAAATAAACGTGTACCTTTTTGTCGGGCATATCATTATATCCTTTTCATCTGCTGCCCTGTCACCATATACAAATGCATTCCCAAACAAAATTCCCATTTTATCCTCAGAACCAAATCCTTCACACGTCCAAGCCAAATTCCATTCTTAACTCAATTTCCATCCATTATCAATTTCACCTTTTAACTTACCAGTCCAACACCATTTCAGATTCCTGTCTCCCAATTCAAAATCTGGTTCTATTTGATATATTATATCCTGATTCAATTTCCAGTTAATTGGTTTCAATTCAGTTCATATTTAATTTTGCCTTTGTTCAAACAATTTCCCTGGGATTTTTTTTAAACAGTTCAGTTCTTTCAAAAATCAAATATTCCCTTCCAGGACTCAAAACAACTTGTTTTTCTCAAAACAGCTCAAAACAAGATTTTTGGTAGTAATCCGTCACTTAGAACTCGGAAATGAACACTGATGATGTGGCCAGCATCCTCAGAGTTATTCCCCAGCTATCGAAGTGAGTTCAATACTATATCACTTATCAAAACCGTATTTAACATTTTCATTTTGAAATCTATTTCAAAATACCAAACACAATGCTCATAAACAAATTTAAAATCTCCCAGGATCTAGTAAATCAAAAATCTCCCAGGATCTTAAATTTCTCATATATTCAATCCAAGTTCATTTGCAAACAACTTTCCCACTTTTAGGAATTTTAATTCCAATTCTGATTTAAATTTCAGATTTAATAATCTGCTTTTATATTATACGAATTCTAATTGGTTATTTTTATAACCATTTCAATTATAATCAACCAACACATCCAATATATTATAATTTTTCTAATATATATAATTTCTTTATATCAAAATATAATTTGGGTAAATTATTTCATTGCCCTCTTTCAAAACATACTGTGTCGGTTTATCATACTTGAGTGTTTAGAAACCCTTATCGATACAGTGGATCAAACTGATCGATCAGAACTCATAAACAACTCGACCAATAAATCTCCAAAATATAAAACAATTTTTTTATAAAATCTACAAATATGTTCACTCGTATATATACACTCAACTAAATCTAGGGTATTGCTAACCCCATCTCTATTGGGTCACGCCATAGAGCCAAGGTAATTACTTAACTTCAGCTCTGATACCACTGTAACGACCCAGCGGTTTCCGGCCCTGAAAATCGACATAAATACCTTTACCATAACTCATGTCAATCCTCCAAGCACCGAAAACACTGGATAGTTATTAGAAAGAAATTAGAGGGTGAGATAAGAAAGAAATATAAGAATAGAAGAAGAAGAAGGAACACCACAACATAGAATCTCACATCGCTGCGGGACAAAATATAATATAGAAATAAATCTTTATTGAGAGCTTTAGAAATACTTACCATATCAGAGTACATCACACAATGGGACAGTTATGATAACCTGTTCCCATATACAACATACAGCGTAATAGTAGCTATATAGTATCATACGTCTGAACATCTCCAACTCGTCTCTGGACTTCACAGCATTCGATAACCTGAACCTGTACACGTCGGGCTAACCCGAGCATTTACAAAACACCGGGTCAGTCTGGTGAACTAGAGTGAGAAAAACTCGCACAGTATTAAGGGTATCACACAACTTGATTTTAAAGTTAAAATCCTTTCGAAAGAAAAGGATAATCGTAAGACCAAATCCACACATAAACACGGACGGTTTTTACCTAACGATAACCCAAAACATTTTTGAAAACAATATCTTATCTGATATTATGATAATGTCTAAATACAAGTAAATAGCAATCTAGTGGAACGCTTGCATCTCACGCTCCACATATATAGTATACAAACAAAACCGCGGGCGCTTATTGGAGATTGGATTCCGACTATGACAAGGTATGGGACCACCTGCCGATAGTGTATCTCTAGAGATGAATACACTGGGTTCAACAAGAACGTCTTGCAACCCGGCCCTCACATGACCGACCACTCATTTTGCTTGAGTGTATCGAATGTATATCACCGACGGTTGGGATCAGCAACCATCTCCCGAAAAGGGACAGCATCGAATCATAGATTAAGGAATCAAATAGGATTTTCTCTAGATAGGTGATTATGCACCCTAATGGGAGCGACCCACATAGCCATGATGCCTACCCGATTTTTGTCATTTCCCGGTTGATGAGGCTTGAGGCCAGAATTAACTTCTGATCATCTGGTCGTCATTCACTTTGAAAGCCACATTGTCAGATCCGTCAGATATCACTAATTGACATCCACAAAAATACTCTAGCTGGAAGCTAAGAGAACGGCAATTTCCCCGCCAACAACTATAGTACGTTTGAAGAAATCAACATACGTGACCATTTTGGAAATACTCCGTGAACATCCGTCCATACAAGTCATCTAGGAACAGGATGAACCGAAGGCACTCTCCTACCGCATCCATATAGGAATCACCCCATGGATCAGTAGCGAGCAGTCCTTGCAACCCGTAGATTCCAACCACGATTGTAACAACCCGAATTTTAATAACACGCTATAATCATAAATCAAGGCAGAAATAAATTTTAAAATCTGAATCAGGGGAAACGGGCTGTGCCATTGCGTTCATCTCGGAAAAATACGAGAAATATAGTCCGAAATTTTGTAAATCGGAGTCTGTATGACCCAATTATGGCCCGATGAAGTTTCAGAAAATTCAAATTTCGAAAACAGATTTGAATTTCAGCCCAACCAGAGTAGGCGGGAAAAGTTCCCGCCCAACCCACCAGGTTGACCTGGGGGTCGACCCTAGGGTCGACCTGCCAGGCCAGGTCGACCTGGGGTTCGACCTACCCCAGGCCAGGTCGACTCTAGAGTCGACCTGGGGGTCGACCTCCCCAACCGGGCCATTTTGGCCTGGTGCACCTGCTTGTGTTTTCTGGCCTGGTCTGTGCTTAGCCGTATTCCTGAGCCTTGCCTTGTCACTAGGGCTAGGTGTCAGCTCCTGATTGGTCTCTCCTTCAAATGATTGGTTATTATTAATCCAAGCTCTATCGATGGTCCTAATCAATTCACAAACTCTATAAAAGGACCTAAGACTCCACCTAATTCATACAAACAAAAAATAAGAATGAGACCGTCATGCTGCTGAGGAAGGACTAGAAATAGCCATCAAAATTGAGAGACGACTAGGAGACAATTCAAAAGCTTAAAGCAATGACAACTAAATCAAAACAATGCCTACAACAAAGGATAGCATCTCCAAATTCAGAATTCAGATTCCTGAATTGAAGATTCGTCATACGTTGTAAGTAGAGTGCTATTCCGATGTGAATAAATAATTGTGTTTTGATTTGTGTAAAATGAGAAATAGAATTGTATTTGATTTGTGGTGATAATAATTCATATTTGTATGTTGCTTTGATTCTAAACGATTTGGGATGTTGTGGTATAACGATTGGATATTTGCAAGTATGTGATTCATGTTGAAAATTAACAACTACATGTTTGTGGTAGTTTATTTAAGATTCATGCAAGTATATGATTCACTATTATGCCAACATAATATATTATAATCACTTTTAGTGTAGTTGGATCCATTTGGGTATATGACTTATGTGAATTTATGTTGGGATTGGCATCATGATTCAAGTGTAAAACCATACTTTTGTATTAGAGACAAAAGTAAGCATCTTTGTGAACTTGTGTTGACTCTATGAACATGACTAGACTATGTTTGGTGTTATGCTTAGTTGGAAAACATGTTTTAGGCATATATTGTTATCAAAATCATATGATAATATATGTGACACATAGTTAAGTTAGATTTACATTCCAATTGCAAGTTTGCACGAATAGATTAAAAACCATGATTTCATGTTTAGGTATATTTATGCCATGATTATATGAATAGATCAAAAACCATGATTTCATGTTTATTTATGTTTATGCCATGATTTTATGCTATTACAATGCAAGTTCACAAGTGCCAAATTTATGTTAATTAGTTCGCTATGTTGCAAGTTCATGCGTTCACACTCCCATTTTTATGTTACTTAGAATATATAAACACCATGTTCTAAGCCTCCCCTTTTTTATGTGGCTAAGTTGGGTTTAAATGTTAAACCCAACAATTGTTATATTGTAGCGAACGTATGAAACGGGGGTAATGACGTTTGGATTAAAATATAGAACACATGTGTTGGCATGTTTGACGCATGCCAACGACCTTGAAAAACAATTAAGTGGTGTAAATTAATTTTACCCAATAAAGATGAATTTGAATAATGGGCCGCAAATATTTACATATAAAAAGAAAAGAGACAAAATATGTAAATTTAGAAAATACGATGTGTTTAACCCGAGGTTGGATTGAGTTGTGATGTAAACCTGCCCGGAACCGCCCGGCTGTCCAGTAGTCACAACAATACCTATCCAATGTGGGTGGTTAAACACGGAGCCCAATAAGGACCCGAGGTTAGACTGAGTTGTGGCGTAAGACTGCCCGGACCCAATCGGCAACAGGCAGCCACAACAATATCTGTCTAATGTGAGAGGTCGAGGCTTTAATAAGACAATTAAGGCTGAGTCAGGATTGGTAGGGTTAAGTAAATTGAATTAATACTTAATCAAAAATGGAACATGCTAAACTATACAGACTGATTGGGGGTTAGGTTTACAAAACACTTAACCAACTTAGCATGTTGGCTAGAAAGAGAAAACCTAGTAGCGGGGGACCCTTTTCAGCAGTAACCCTACAAGGTGTATCAGGATACCCTGAACTAGGCAGGGTGGGGCACGATTACTGGGCTGACTGTAAGAGGTCAAATCGACGACGGTGGTGCAACAGTGTAGGTTCTAACGGGGTGCGGGCATGCACACACTCCGGCGCAGAAAAATAAGGCACTGGGCACCAGTAGTATACCTGTGCATTCTAGAATTGTGTCAGGCCGCCACCATGGGACTTGATACACCCATGGTGGGACCAGCATAGGTAACTACAACATCGGGGGCCGTAAGACACATGTATCTATGCGAGTAGGAGCCGATCATTAGAAACGGATCACTTCACCCTGATTATGGGGTGCCTGTTGGGAACTAGTTTATATGGATGCAGAGATTAATATGGGGTACGATAAGTATATTCGACTCTAGACAACTTAACTTAGTTTATGGTGCTTTCCCATTTCCAGTTTATACTTATCATGCCCAGTTCTTTATTCATAGACTGAATAGTCCTAGACTTACTCAGGCTTTATGTCTGACTCTACTTTTCTTTCGTTTTCTTTTCTTTCGTTCCCCTCCCCCCCCCCAGGTCCACCGGGAGGGAATACCGCAGCTTGACCAGTTTTCTCATCCAGCTTAAAGAGAAAGAATGTATTGCTTGGATCTCTTTCGTTTTGGACTATGGCTTTGGATTGCAACTATGGGGACTTATGCAGTTTACTTTTGTTTTTATGCTTCTTTAAGTTATGAAATCAAGACAGTTATGAAAATGTAATGGTTTTTGGAAGTATTGTAAGACAATTATGACATAGTTTGTGTAACACGAATTTTGTTGAAATAAAATTGCTGTTGTTTTCCGCTGTTTCAAAAATATGTGTATTTATATCTGTCTTGTGTATCTGTGACTTATACTTATAAACCTCCACCAAAATTAGGGCATTCCCTTTGAGAGTGACCCTAACGGAGGTAGGGTGTTTCACTTGGTATCAGAGCATAGGTTTACCAGATAAGATAAAAAGTTTTGAAAATTTATTTTTAAAAGAAAATTTAAAGAAGCATTTGTTTAAAGATAAAATGTTATTTTATTTTAAAAAAGGCAAATCCCCCAAAGCCATAGGTACTATCTTTTATCCTTCGTTTTGAATCTATCCTTTTTGTTTCAGCATGTCCAAAGAACTTAACTTGCCAGAGGGTGTACCAATACCTGGTTGGTTTAGACGATTCTTAGAAGCAAGGGCCAATCAGCCAGGTCCCACTGTTCCTCCTCCCCCAGTTGCAGGAAATCATCTAGCTGCAGCAGCACCTCTCCCTCCACCTCCTCCGTGGGGTAATACTTTTGCTAAGATATGTAAAGATTTTAAAGCTATGGGAGGAAAGGACTTTCATGGAACCGAGTCCTTCGTGGCAGCCAGGAATTGGCTGAAGGAAACCAAGGACTTATTCGTTATCTTTGAGGTAGAAGATAGGCAGAAGGTACAACTGGCAGTATGGCTACTTAAAGGCGAGGCTTCCTACTGGTGGGAAGTCACCAATGCAGAAAGACCAGTGGAAACATGGGAGGACTTTAGGGCAAGGTTTGAGGCTAAATTTCTCTCAGAAGCTGAAAGGAGTCTTCAGTTGGAAAAATTCTTATTTCTTAAGCAAGGGAATATGACAGTCAAAGAGTATGTTAATCAGTTCGATCAGCTGGCTAGGTTCGGACTGGACCTAGTCAACACTCCGCACAAGAAGGCTCTCCGCTTTGTCAAAGGATTGAATGAGCCATTACACAGTTTGGCCATGACCCATATACCTATGGGGGCTACGTATGAAAGGTTGGTGCAGATGGCATTGCTGAACGAAGAGGATAAGGGCAAGAAGGAGACAAAGGCAGAAAGCTCTCAAGGGAAGAAAGAGGGTTTACAGCCTAAGAAGACAGACTTTCAGAAGGGCAGGAAAGACAACAAAGAGAAGAGGAAGTGTAATTTCTGTGGCAAAGTAGGGCACTTGGTGAAAGATTGCCGGAAAAAGAAGGCCAAGATGAATGGTTGGTGCTTTTCTTATGGTGAAACAGGCCATATGGCTAAGGATTGCCCCAAGAAACGAGGGCAGGGGCAGAGGGTTGGATCCACCTCAGGGGCACAGGTTCATGTGCTAGAAGCGCCACCTCTGCAACAACGAGGTATAAATACTTCTGTAGAAAGTGTAGTTTATCTTTATGATCACCCAGTTCGCACTTTATTTGATTCTGGCGCATCACACTCCTTTATTTCATCTGCTTTAGTAGAATCTCTACACCTAGAAACTAGTATGGTAGAGGACCCCTTAATTGTTTCAAATCCAATTGGGGGCCCAGCTCATCTGTCTATGATCTGTGTGGGATTGAAAATTTCTATTCTAAGCGTAGAATTTAGATGTAGTGCCTTTGTTTTGGGCTTCTCGGTATATGGTTTGATTTTGGGCATGGATTGGCTATCCAATAATGGTGCCATCCTGGATTGTGAGAAAAAGGTGGTTAGGCTTCTGACCCAACTCGGTAACACTCTGGAAATTACTTGTAATCCCTCTTATGCGGTTATGCTTAGTTATCTTGAATTGCTAGATGCTTCTGTTGAAAGTTTGCAATCGGTTTGAGTGGTCCGGGAATATCCGGATGTCTTCGAAGAGGTGAAGGGCTTACCTCCGAAGCGGGAGATAGACTTCCGCATATATCTTGTAGATAATGCAAAGCCCGTTGCGTTGCCCGTTAGACACATGGCTCCATGGGAAAGGAAAGAGCTCATAAACAGATTAAAGAGCTTCTAGAGAAGGGGTTCATTAGGAGGAGTATTTCAGAATGGGGCGCTCCAGTGGTGTTTGCTACAAAGGAGGATGGTTCACTCCGTCTGTGTGTTGACTATAGGGAGCTCAACAAGCTAACGAAAAAGAATAGGCACCCTCTCCCTAGAATTGACAATCTGTTTGATCAGCTTGTAGGAGCGTCTGTTTTCTCCCAACTCGATTTGGTGACCGATTTTCATCAGCTAAGGGGGCTGAAGATAGCATCGATAAAACGACATTCAGAACCCCAGATGGCTTCTTTGAATGGCTTGTCATGCCTTTTGGCTTGACAAACGCACCCGCTTACTTCATGAACCTGATGAGTAGGGTGTTCAGAGAATTCCTCAACAAGTTCGTAGTGGTTTTCGTAGACGATATCTTGATCTTCTCAAAGAGTGAAGAGGAGCATGCTCAGCACTTAAGGGCAATCATGGAAACTCTGCGAGTCCATCAGCTAAAAGCCAAATTCTCCAAATGCCACTTTTGGAGAGAAGAAGTGAGGTTCCTTGGGCACATAGTATCCAAAGAAGGGTTAGCTGTGGACCCTGCTAAGGTAGTAGCGGTACAGGATTGGAAGACACCAAGGAATGCAACTGAGGTCCGAAGTTTTCTAGGTCTAGCAGGTTTCTACCGAAAATTCATAAGGGATTTTGTGAAAATCTCACCTCCGCTCACAAGGCTGACTAAGAAGAATCTAGTATTCAATTGGGACTTGGATTGCGAGTTTGCATTCCAACGACTAAAAAGGGCTCTTACAACAGCCCCAGTTTTGATGTTGCCAGATGGAAGCAAGATGTTCACAGTTTATACAGATGCATGTGGGACAGGGCTAGGCGCTGTCTTAATGCAAGAAGGAAGGGTAGTAGCTTATGGCGGAAGAAAATTAAAAGTTCATGAAAAGAACTACCCGACCCACGATCTTGAGTTAGCTGCCATCGTCTTTGCACTCAAGTCTTGGCGACATTATCTCCTTGATGAGAAGTTCGAACTTTACACTGACCATAAATCGTTGAAATATCTTTTCTCGCAGAAAGATCTTAACTTGAGGCAACAGAGATGGATGGAGTTTCTTGCCTCGTACGATTTCGAGATCTCCTACACTCCGGGCAAAGGCAACGTAGTGGCAGACGCATTGAGCCGAAAGAAACTAACCCTAAGCCCGCTGTTTGTTGAAAGACAAAGCCTAGAGTTTATAGCCAGCTTTGACTTTAGGCCCTCCTCCAATTTTGTACCGGGCTTGCTAGCATCTCTCGAAGTATGCCCGACTTTAGTGGACTCAATAGGGACAGCACAACGCGAAGACCCTCAGCTTGTGGAGACGATTGATAGGCTAATTAGGGGTGAGACTTCAAGTCACCTCAGCAGATACTCCATCGATGATAAGGGTTGGCTAAGGCGAGACGGAAGACTATGCGTCCCACAGACAAGGGATTTGGTAAAGACGGTTCTCGAGGAAGCACATCACTCGAAGATGACGATAAACCCAAGCGGAGATAAAATGTACAAGGACATAAAGAGAACTTTCTTTTGGAACGGCATGAAGAAGGACGTGGCAGAGTTCGTTTCTATGTGTATGGTGTGCCAACAGGTTAAAGCGGAACAGAAAAAGCCTGGCGGTCTGCTCCATCCTCTAGAGGTCCCGCAGTGGAAGTGGGATAGCATCTCAGTGGACTTCCTTGATGGGCTGCCTAGGTCTAGAAGAGGCAACACTAGCATTTGGGTAATAGTGGATAGGCTTACTAAAAGCGCCCACTTTTTACCTGTCAAGAGTAAAAGAACTGCCTCATCCCTAGCATCTCTTTACCTCAAGGAAATTGTTCGACTCCATGGAATACCCTCCAGCATTGTTAGTGACCGAGACCCTATCTTAACAAGTGAGTTTTGGTGGAGTCTGTAAGAAGCGGTATGCACACAGTTATGCTTGAGCACAGCCTATCACCCCCAAACCGACGGCCAGACGGAAAGAATGAACAGAGTTTTGGAGGACCTTTTAAGACTGTGCGTCCTTGACTTCGGAGGGACGTGGGAAGACCATCTTCCTTTGGTGGAATTTGCCTACAACAATAGCTACCAAGCCACCATCGGAATGGCACCCTTCGAAGCTTTATATGGAAGACCGTGCCGATCGCCCACTTGTTGGTGGGTGTCTACTGATAAACTCATACTTGGGCCAGATATGATCCGAGAGACTTCAGAGAAAGTAGACTTGATACGAAGAAAGATGAAGACAGCCCAAGACAGACAGAAATCCTACGCCGACAAGAGGAGGACTGACCTTGAATTTGAGGTTGGGGACAGAGTTTTTCTTAAGGTATCTCCGCTAAGGAACGTTGTTCGTTTTGGAACCACAGGAAAGCTAGCACCAAGGTTCATAGGGCCATTTCCTATCATCGAGAAAATTGGGAAAATGGCCTATAGATTAGAGCTACCCGAAAAGCTGGCCGGAATTCACAATGTTTTCCTTGTTTCGCACCTTCGAAAATGTCTACATGAATCTGCTGAAGTGGTAGAGCCAAATATCCTAGAAGAAGCTGAAGTAGAACGCGAAGCAACCATGAAGAAAGTTCCAACCCGCATATTAGGAATGGAAGTAAAGAAGCTACGCAACCGCGAAGTCAAGCTCGTCAAAGTTCAGTGGAGCGACGCCGAGGGAGACGCAACTTGGGAAACTGAAGCTAGAATATGCGCAGCCTACACTTTTCTTTTCGAGGGTACATCTTTGATCTTTTTCCTTAAGTTGCGCTTTTATCTATCTTTTTAGGTATATCTCCTCGACCTTATCTTTTAGGAAGAAACCCTTTGGATGAAAACATGTAATTGAAACATGTTATGGATGATGGTTGCAAGTGGTTGCAAGTGATTGCTAGTGGTTGCTCGTGGTTGCATATACACACACAATCTAGGTTTTAGATCGGCTCAGTCACTTCATACTGCATATGCATATATGTATTTATATTCGTACATGGTTGAAGTTTAATGGGTTGTCATATGGATGTTGCATTTATATATGAATGATTGTGCACTCATGTAGAATCATGAATAGGAAAATTTGCATACATAATGGATTCATGACACAAACATATTTTGCATCAAGGAGGTTTACTGAATCAGTAACCGCCTGATCTTCGCATTAGATAGGTGCATATACACACACTTTTGCATATGTTCACACAGCATTAGAAATCTTTTAAGGACAATGATTACTTGTGGATGATGTATTAAGTAGATGGATGATGGATGGTAGGATACGTTCTTCCTAACTTGGAGATTTCGGGGACGAAATCCTTTAAGGTGGGGACAATGTAACAACCCGAATTTTAATAACATGCTATATCATAAATCAAGGCAGAAATAAATTTTAAAATCTGAATCCGGGGAAACGGGCTGTCCCATTGCGTTCGTCTCGGAAAAATACGTGAAATAGAGTCCGAAATTTTGTAAATCGGAGTCCGTATGACCCAATTATGGCCCGATGAAGTTTCAGAAAATTCAAATTTTGAAAACAGATTTGAATTTCAGCCCAATCAGAGTAGGTGGGAAAAGTTCCCGCCCAACCCACCAGGTCGACCTGGGGGTCGACCCTAGGGTCGACCTGCCAGGCTAGGTCGACCTGGGAGTCGACCTGGGGGTCGACCTGCCCCTGGCCAGGTCGACTCTAGAATCGACCTGGGGGTCGACCTCCCCGGTCGGGCCATTTTGGCCTGGTGCACCTGCTTGTGTTTTCTGGCCTGGTCTGTGCTTAGCCAAATTCTTGAGCCTTGCTGCGTCACTAGGGCTAGGTGTCAGCTTCTGATTGGTCTCTCCTTCAAATGAATGGCTAATATTAATCCAAGCTCCATCGACGGTCCAAATCAATTCACAAACTCTATAAAAAGGACCTAAGACTCCACCTAATTCATACAAACAAAAAATAAGAATGAGACCGTCATGCTGCTGAGGAAGGACTAGAAATAGCCGTCAAAATTGAGAGACGATTAGGAGACAATTCAAAAGCTTAAAGCAACGACAACTAAATCAAAACAACGCCTACAACAAAGGATAGCATCTCCAAATTCAAAATTCAGATTCCTGAATTGAAGATTCGTCATACGTTGTAAGTAGATTGCAATTCCGATGTGAATAAATAATTGTGTTTTGATTTTTGTAAAATGAGAAATAGAATTGTATTTGATTTGTGGTGATAATAATTCATATTTGTATGTTGCTTTGATTCTAAACGATTTGGGATGTTGTGGTATAACGATTGGATATTTGCAAGTATGTGATTCATGTTGAAAATTAACAACTACATGTTTGTGGTAGTTTATTTGAGATTCATGCAAGTATATGATTCACTATTATGCCAACATAATATATTATAATCACTTTTAGTGTAGTTGGATCCATTTGGGTATTATGACTTATGTGAATTTATGTTGGGATTGGCATCATGATTCAAGTGTAAAACCATACTTTTGTATTAGAGACAAAAGTAAGCATCTTTGTGAACTTGTGTTGACTCTATGAACATGACTAGACTATGTTTGGTGTTATGCCTAATTGGAAAACATGTTTTAGGGCCTATATTGTTATCAAAATCATATGATAATATATGTGACACATAGTTAAGTTAGATTTACATTCCAATTGCAAGTTTGCATGAATAGATTAAAAACCATGATTTCATGTTTAGGTATATTTATGCCATGATTATATGAATAGATCAAAAACCATGATTTCATGTTTAGGTATGTTTATGCCATGATTTTATGCTATTACAATGCAAGTTCACAAGTGCCAAATTTATGTTAATTAGTTCGCTATGTTGCAAGTTCATGCGTTCACACTCCCCTTTTTATGTTACTTAGAATATATAAACACCATGTTCTAGGCCTCCCCTTTTTCATGTGGATAAGTTGGGTTTAAATGTTAAACCCAACATTTGTTATATTGTAGCGAACGTATGAAATGGGGGTAATGACGTTTGGGTTAAAATATAGAACACATGTGTTGGCATGTTTGACGCATGCCAACGACCTTGAAAAACAATTAAGTGGTGTAAATTAATTTTACCCAATAAAGATGAATTTGAATAATGGGCCGCAAATATTTACATATAAAAAGAAAAGAGACAAAATATGTAAATTTAGAAAATACGATGTGTTTAACCCGAGGTTGGATTGAGTTGTGATGTAAACCTGCCCGGAACCGCCCGGCTGTCCAGTAGTCACAACAATACCTATCCAATGTGGGTGGTTAAACACGGAGCCCAATAAGGACCCGAGGTTTGACTGAGTTGTGGCGTAAGACTGCCCGGACCCAACTGGCAACAGGCAGCCACAACAATATCTATCTAATGTGAGAGGTCGAGGCTTTAATAAGACAATTAAGGCTGAGTCAGGATTGGTAGGATTAAGTAAATTGAATTAATACTCAATCAAAAATGGAACATGCTAAACTATACAGACTGATTGGGGGTTAGGTTTACAAAACACTTAACCAACTTAGCATGTTGGCTAGAAATAGAAAACCTAGTAGCGGGGGACCCTTTTCAGTAGTAACCCTACAAGGTGTATCAGGATACCCTGAACTAGGCAGGGTGGGGCACGATTACTGGGCTGACTGTAAGAGGTCAAATCGACGGCGGTGGTGCAGCAATGTAGGTTCTAACGGGGTGCGGGCGTGCACACACTCCGGCGCAAAAAAATAAGGCACTAGGCACCAGTAGTATACCTGTGCATTCTAGAATTGTGTCGGGCCGCCACCATGGGACTTGATACACCGCATGGTGGGTCCAGCATAGGTAACTACAACATCGGGGGCCGTAAGACACATGTAACTATGTGAGTAGGAGCCGATCATTAGAAACGGATCACTTCACCCTGATTATGGGGTGCCTGTTGGGAACTAGTTTATATGGATGCAGAGATTAATATGGGGTACGATAAGTATATTCGACTCTAGACAACTTAACTTAGTTTATGGTGCTTTCCCATTTCCAGTTTATACTTATCATGCCCAGTTCTTTATTCATAGACTGAATAGTCCTAGACTTACTCAGGCTTTATGTCTGACTCTACTTTTCTTTCGTTCCCCCCCCCCCAGGTCCACAGGGAGGGAATACCGCAGCTTGACCAGTTTTCACATCCAGCTTGAAGAGAAAGAATGTATTGCTTGGACTATGGCTTTGGATTGCAACTATGGGGACTTATGCAGTTTACTTTTGTTTTTATGCTTCTTTAAGTTATGAAATCAAGACAGTTATGAAAATGTAATGGTTTTTGGAAGTATTGTAAGACAATTATGACATGCTTTATGTAACACGAATTTTGTTGAAATAAAATTGCTGTTGTTTTCCGCTGTTTCAAAAATATGTGTATTTATATATGTCTTGTGTATCTGTGACTTTTACTTATAAACCTCCACCAAAATTAGGGCATTCCCTTTGAGAGTGACCCTAATGGAGGTGGGGTGTTTCAACGACTGAATCACAGCTTATCTCTGCTTGCCAGGCAGAGAATATTAGTGGCTCTTCCGCTTATGAAAATCCACGGTCTTCAATGCTCCATCTCGATCATCTTCTGATATCTTCACGTATTTGTTGGTCGTAATGGTTTTCGAATATAAATTCGATCCTGGTCTTTCCGTACCAACAATCGTATTGGACAGATTTGATAGTCGGTGTTTTAACTATCAACATAAACAGTGTTTCAATCATGATACTCCAATGAGTTCACTGGTTCAGTATTCAGCGTCACTTGGCCTTTTATTTAAAACAAATTGATTCACTTCATATTAATTAAACTTCTAACTCTTTTATTTTAAAAATACGACATTTGATCCATAATAAATATACAAATGTTCTCAAAACCATTTCTTTGTATTACGTAGAAAAATACTTATAACCATTCCATTTTCACTTAATTCTCCTTTCCAAAAACATTCATTACATCATTCTTTATGATTAAAACTTGGGAAAATCCATTCAGCTTATTATTCGTAACAGAGTTACGTAATATCTTTTATTTCATTCTGGACACAAATAACTAATATTTATTTGTAAAAGATGAACTCAACTTTACATTTCCTTCTAATCAATTTCCTTTACTTCGGATCTCTCGATATACGTTCTCTAAATTTTCACCAAACGTTGCATTATTTCACTAAGGAAAATAATGAACTACCACTAATCTCTCTTACGATTACCAACGAATATCATCTTCAGATAATCCTGATGTCATTCAAGTTGGGGTATTTTAATTACCTCTCAGACCTTGATCGACAACGTTCATATCCTCGGATAAATATAAGTTGTAATCAAAGACCAATATTCCATTCTTTTCTCAAAACAATTTCCAATCTCCTTTCTAACCTATCCGACCATTTCCCATTTTGGAAATCTTATTTAAATTTTCCCCTTTTCTACTTGATCTCATTTTCAAATAACGTTAATTCAATATCAACGCTTTACATTTTGAAAACTCATTTATATACTCTGGTTTATCTTAAACCCTTTTATCGTATTCTCCTTTTCACTTAATTCATATAATTAAGTAACATTTATTTCCTTTCACCATTCAATTGAATTACACTTCTCCTTTTTTAAATGTATTCTCATTTAAAAAGTATTTTCCAAATTATCATTTATTTACAATAATAACTTATTTCAATCTTTAACTACTTTAGTAGTTAATTTCTTTATTAACTAAGTAAAATAGTAAATCCCTTTTTAAAACCTTATTTAAATTTAAACAATATTCATTAAACTATTCAAATCGAAACATATCAATTTGATAATCAAATTCCAATTCAAAACGGTCGATTAACTCAAAACTCGATTATCTCGTTAACCGGTTCCAATTAATTCTCACTTTAAATTAATCAAAAATATAATTAATTTAGATAAATCCTATTTAATTGTTTCTCAACAAACCAATTATCCAATTTTAACTATTTATTTAATAAAATCAATTAAAAATAAATCAAAGTCTTAAATAAATAAAATATTTATTTATTTCACTTTAATAATTTTTATTCAAAATGATATATTCAAAATCCAACTCCAGTTATAAAATAAATTTTATAACTTCATCCTTATCGATTCACCTGGCGGTGAACCAATATCTATAACACGATTGATTTTATAGGCCATACGCTGCCAAATACCCAACCAATATCACCCATTGGTTTAAACTAGCAGATGTTGAACATTCAATAATCAACCATCAAATAAATCACACCCAACAGGACAGTTCATATATGATAATATGAAAACAAATAATATATTTGAGGAATCCGGTTGGATCCCTCCAACCTGTTCTTCCCTGTATTCAAATGGTTATCTCAAATCAGATCATTCAGTTTCATTTAACTGAAATGAATAACGACCATTTAACATCAACCAATTTACCAGCAATCCAAACAACTCAAACACGTTTATTTTATTAACGTGACCAACAAGGTAAGTTACCTTTATTGGGACCAATCGTTAGAATAACGATTTGGTATTTCATTGAAATTAAACGACGGTTTAATTTCATCAGTTAAATCAGTAAATAAATATATAACTAGCAAATAGTCAACCATTGGCAAGCAGAGCACACAAAATAAAAACCCAATTTATATAAAATATAAATGGGAATAACTGAGTGAGTTTAACTCACCTTGAGTTGATTCGTTGAATTGTTCTGGTTACAGTTAAATTTAACAGTTGTTTACTTTAACTGTAAACCCTATTGTCTTCACTTCTATCCATTTTGGTTCCGTAACATAGATCGCATCATTATGATTCCAAAGCCACTTTGCTTGTCCATTTCTGCTGACATAAGATCATGTTATTAACAATTTAATGTTAATATATTTTAATTAGTAATTAAATCCTTAATTAACAATTTTTTTTACTTTATTATAAATCCCATAGAGGTTTTAACTAAATTACGTTATGTAAAGGAATATCGGCCGACTTTATTTCCACTTCTCCTACTCTTCTTGTTATTTCTGTCCGACACTTGCATCTGCTTTAGTTCCTCCACCTGACCAAATTCATTTATCAAGTATTATCCATTAATTACCGTTAAATAATTTAATTATAAAATTAACTACTAGTAACTTAATTAATAGAACTAATTACATTTAAGAAACTTTGATCGATCCTCTTTGAAAGGAAATCACGGCTGCCCAAAACTTTGTTCACTGTCTTATCCCTTTTTGCATTTGATTCCTCCTGCAGCGATATGCATTAAATTAAATTAATTAACTTAGGTTTTTAATCAGTTAATCTAGTAGTAACGTTTAAATTAAATGCGGCTGACCCTATCGTCTTTGCTCACGCGTTCAAATTTAGCTCCACATTCACGTTCTCCTTGGATTCAACCCAGAACGTTGCATCCAGTTCAACACCTTTATTAGGCCGACCCCTCAGCTTTTCACGTCCCAGATTTCTGCTCTTCGTTTGCTCACCCTAACCCACCAATGCTTGAACAAAATCCACCGCAGCTCCTCCCCTCGTCGATCGGAGTGCCATCGAGGACCAGCAACCCAACCGCCATGATCTCCTCCACCTGCAACGTCTCCCACACCATCCGACCATCATCAGCCCACACCGGAACATCGCCCTTTTTCTCCAGTTTTCTTTCCATCTCCTCACACTTCCTTATCCACGCCTTCTTTCATTTTTGTTACTATTATATATACTTTATTTGGGTTCGACTAAACTGGTGGACAAAGGAAAGACAGGCACTGGTATATATATAGGAGGAGGTTGGATGGTGGATAAGATCAAGGTTACATCACGTAGAGGATAGACCAGCTGAAGGCTGAGCTCGCTGAAGTGAAAACACATGCCTGAGATGAAAAGGACTGCAGATGCAAGGTAGCTGAGAACAACAAATATAGGGTAGGCTGGATGGGAAAGGCCGACAAGAAAATACATGTATAGGGTAGACTGGGTGCACGTCAGTGTATTTTCTTTTCTTATATAATAGGGTAGTTTTGCATGTATTGTCTTGTTTGGAGAAGACGTGAAAAAGAAAGTAGGACAGTCTACATTGGCGCATAGCATGTGCATGTTGTGTGTGTGGTTACATCTATTAGCTTTAAGTTTTCCGTAGGTTTACACATAATCTAGGGTAGGCTGGTGCTTTATGCAGAGGTCATATACTGGATAGGTTGATGGAAAAAATAGACATGATGTATATATTTAGGGTAACAAATATTATTATTTAATTTATCGAAACTTACGGATAAAGTAATTGATTAAAAACACTATGAATGATCTGTCTTCTGATAACAAAACTAATCTTGGTGTAAGAAGATATTCCGGATCCAATGGGACAAGTTTCGTCGAAATCCGAGGTCGTTTGGAAAAAATTCCTTTATAAAACCAGAAATAAACACACGTTTAATTTTTCCACGATCACCAGATAAATCAAATCAACTTGAAACCTTCAAATCCTATAATAATTTTTCAATACGATCCCAACGGCACCAGTTTCGTCGCATTCTGAGACTGTTTCCCCGGTAGGCTATTTTTACCGCGTACCGCAATACCCTTCTGAACACCAAATTTGCCGGTCTCTAAAAATAACAACTATATACCTATCCTGACTCTAATCGACGATACGAACTCAATGGGACTGATTTCGTGGCCAAATTCGATCGTTTGCTCAAGTTACATTCAAAAATCTCTTTATTGAATTAATTACGCGCTATAGAAAATGAACGGGCGTTTACGGCTACCGTGGTCACATACGACATCGGTTTTCCACGCCATTCACCATCGTACAATAATTTAACGTTACGGTCCCAATGAAACTGATTTCGTCGAAAACTGAGTCCGTTTGCAAAACGACTATTTTAAAGGCCGATAACGATTTCCACAGCGACTATTTCAAAATTTGATTTGGCCATAAATAACAAACTATAACACGAAATCTGAATTTTCCTCTTTCATATGAAAATTATCATCAACATGCTTCTAGCGTTTCTTGTTTCACAGAAATCCAACTTATATCGAACTCTGTATGTTTAGTTGAAGTTCAAAACTCGATTTTACGAACTGCACGCCATTTTCAAGCTCGATTTATAATTATATAAATATATATAACGTTCGAACTTCGTTTGAATAATAAATTAAATATTAAATTCCATCGATATTCCAAATAAAATATTAAAACTAATTTAAATATTCAAATTCAAATGGTCGAAAAACACGGGTCGTTACAGAACCAAATAGTAAACTGTATTGAAAATTGGTCGCATTTGCTTGCGTATACATGTACTTACATTGAACAGGTCTTAGCAAGGAGGCTAGAGCAAAGAATAAAATTTGTTTGACCGACAAATAGGTACATATTTACCATAATTTACTGTTTTGTTTGGGCGATGATGATTTTATGAGCCGCTTGGCTTTTTCTTTTTCTTTTTGAGATCAGAAGGCCTGTATGGCAATTTCGGGATTTTCCCGGTGCTCCCGGTGCAGGGGAGATTATGGTGAATTTTTTCGAAAATTTAGGGTGTTAGCCAAATTTTTGAAAAATTTGATAAGTTTTTAGAAACTGAAAAGTTGAAGAACTTAAGCCGTAATCAAAATTATGTAAGTTGAGTTGATTAGTTAAACAACTTTCGGCTTCGTTCCTTTTCGGGGACGAAAAGTTTTAAGTGGGGGAGAATGTAACAACCCGGAAATTCTGAGCCAATTTAAAATTTTTATTTTGGAAATTTTAATGAATTTTGAATATTTAAAATGAATTATTTTAAATAATAACGACGAGAAATTTATTTTGAATAGAATTAGAATGTGTATATTTATATAGATCGTCGTTAGAATATAAATATATATTTTAAATTATAAAAGGAATTGAAAAGGGCGCGGTAGTTCGATAATTCGATTTCAAACTTCAAATGAATGTACAGGATTCAAAATAAACCGGAATTTAACGAAATCAAAAATAATAGAATCTAATTGAGAATATCTTTCCAACGAATCCGAAAAATCAAAATTTCATAGTGGGAATCAAAAGTTATGTCCAAATGAATTTTCAGAAAAGTCGCTATGGAATTTTTTGCCTTAAAAATAGCCATTTTGCAAACGACCTCGGATTTCGATGAAACCACCTTTGTTGGATCTGTGATGTCAAGTTATTGCAAGGTTTCAATTTTCGTAATTTTTCGATTCAATATGTGAGCGTGGCAAAGGAAAACGCGTTTGACCAGTTTCAGTTGATTTTAATCGACTGCAAAATGGCCATTTTTCAAACGATCTCAGAATCTGATGAAAATAGCTTTGTTAGGACCGTATCTTCAATACGAAGCTAGAAAATATTTTTCTGGAATTTTTTTCGAGTTAGTATGTGACGCCAGTAAATTGAAATGCACGTTCAAATTCAATATATAGGGTTATATGTTGATTTTGACAAAAACTGATCGAAACGATCGAATCAGCTTACGATACATATCCCATTGTGTTCGTAATGGGGGTAATTAGCTGTGGACGACAGGCGGTGGGTTCGATTTCGAGTTCAAAAATAAAAGTAGCTTTTTGAAATCAATAAATAATTAAATATATATATTTTATATAAACCCCCCCTTATTCCCTCTTCTCTCTCTCCATCTCAGAAATCGATTAAAGAAAAAAAAAACTAAAACTATCGTCGCCCCCATCCCCCCCGTTCTGACCTCACCGCCGCCCATCGCCACCACCGCAGCCGCCCCCTCTCCTTCTTCTTCCTCCTCCGCAGCATCCCACGACCCCCCTCTCCTTCTTCTTCCCTGACCGACGCCTCCGAGACCGCCACCGCGAAACCCCCATCATCCGCCACCACCGCAGCCTCCCCTCTCCCTCCCCCGCTTCCTCCTCCCCTTCTTCTTTCCTGACCGCACCTCCTCTCTTCTTCCCCGACCTCCTCCTACGAAACCCGCGCGCATGAAGCCCTAGCTCCTTTAAACCCTAACGCCGCCTGCTCTCAGCCGATAGCTCTCCGACAAACGACGAAAAATAAGGTGATTCATTAATTTAATTGCTTAGTTTTTTAATTTATTTAGTGTAATTAATAATTTCTATTTTAATTTCAGTTTTTATATATAATATACTGAAAAAGCAACGATCTTTAAATGGAAGAAGCTATGATTTGTTTTTTTCTTATTAGTAGAAAGAAAGAATATATTTTTACAAGTGGAAACAATATATTTTTGCATCTAGAAAAACGAGATTTTTAAAGTGTTAAAGACGAGATTTTTAAAAGGGTTAAAGGCTCGATTTTTAGTGATTGGAGGAACGATTTTTATACATGTATTGGTGATGTAAAATGATAAATTTTTATAATATAGAAAGTTAAAAATATAATTTTTATATTAGTAAAGGGTTAAAAATAGGATTTTTATATTATAAAAATAATAAAAATATGATTTTTATCAGATGTGAGATATAAAAATATAATTTCTATAAGGTAGAGAATATAAAAATACGATTTTTATAAAACTAGCGAAATAAAAATCTGATTTTTATTATATATATAGTGAAGTAAAATTGAGATTTTTATAGCGATAAAAATTCAATCTTTATATTAGTAGTAAAAATATATAAATATAATATTTATATAGAATGAAGCGCTGTAATAATATATGAAATAAAAATATGATTTTTATTTATTAAAATGAAGTGATAAAAATATAATTTTTATTTGAACAACGTGAAAAGGACTAAATTGGAATTTCAACCGATCCAGACGGTTCAGCAGTTCAACAGCAAAGCACGGCGGAGTGGATCCCTCTGTGAGAACTTCTCACTTTAAATTTCTTTTCTAGTTATATAAATATATACTAGGATGCAGACGGTGTTTAGTAGCACCCGACACTATCGTCCACAGACCATGGACTTGTTTGTTTGGTTGTGTAGTTGGTTAGATTATTTGATTTGAATTTGATTGTTTGGTGAAATGGAATGGATTTGATTGATATGTGTCTGGCGTGGGCCATTATTAGACCGGAGATAAGTCTAGGCCTTGTCCCGTTTCTAGTATCGTGCCGTTATGCCGTCGAAATTTTCTAAAATAAGTTAGAAAAATAAAGATATCATTTTATTTAATAAATGAACCGAATAGAATATTCATAGGTTAAATAAAATAATTTGGTCGTTAAAAATATAATTTTTAACGTGAATGTGAATAAATAAATATTCATTTACAAACCGGACGGTTTGTTTATGTACACCTATTTGAAGGACATTGATTGGGACGATAAATTTTACACATCGCCCAACTGCACAAATAAAAATCTGTGTTTGTTGATTTGAAACCCCACACGGGTATTGGGATAATATATGACATACACTAATCCCAATAATTAGTTGTATGTCGATCGATTGATTGACAGGCTGTTATAGGCGTTAGATATCTATATTTGATGCTTATACAGTATAGTGCACTTTGGATGATGGTTGATTATTTATCGTTGCTATTATATACATGTGTTGTTTGGAATCCATATAATTAACTTTATATGGTGATTGATTGGGTCTCATTCCAATTTAGAAAATAAAGAATATTATAAAATAAAGGTTCATGTGTTGACAGTACTCATCCGTTGAGATTAGTCATGTGTTGAACGAAATATTTTAACAATAAAATTTACATCTTTATCATATATAAAATTAGAAACTAACTGAAAAATAGATAAGATGAGTGGTCTCCTGGATGTTGATCTGATGTTGGTTTCGGCCTTCGAGGTTAATATTTAAGGTATCGTTCTCTTACTAATTTACGGTTGGAGTCTGATTTGAAATCGAACGATAGATACCATAATTTTTATAAAATATATTAAATAACAAAAATAGTCACACGTGGACAGTACTCATTCGTTGAGATTAGTCATGTGTTGACAAAAATATAGAGTCATGTATTGAAAGAAATATAGATTCATTTGTTGAATAAAATAACGAAGTTATTGAAAAATATAAAGCCGTGTTAATTAGAGATGCGCTATTTTGACGCGAACGATATTTATATCCATTATATTCGTTTTTATATAATTGAATTGAATATATAACGAATTCGAGTTGAATTGAATATATAACGAATTCGAATTGAATTGAATATAAAATGAATTCGAATTGAATTGAAAACGAATTGAAATAGAATAGAAATTGATTTGAAATGAATTCAAATTGAATAGAAATTTGAATTAAATTGAAATGAATTTAAAACGAATTTATGAGGAAAAATTCAATTTTGATTTGAATTGGAAATGAAAGTTGAAATGTTTTTGAAACGAATTTAAAACTATTTATAAAATTCGTTTTAAATAGAAATCGACGAAATATATATTATATATATTATATATATAATATAATGACCTGAATAGAACGCGCCGCGCCGCGGCAGTTCGTAAATTTCGAACATTGACTTCGAACGGACATTACGGGAGATCCGACCGTCGGATTCTCCTAAAACCGGAATCGTTGGGTTCGTATCGAAAAGAGCTTTCTAACGAATATTAGAAATTTTTAATCTAACGGTTGGATTTGGAGATACGTCCAAATCAAATTTGGAAAAGGTCGCTGTAAGTGCAGTTCGATGGCCGTTGTTGGAAATCGACTGTACGGGCCTTGATAAAATTATTAAAAATAGTAATAATTGGTGTAAAATCATAAGAAATGATTTGGGAAAAATTGAGATGAAAAACTCCAAATTTGTAAAGATAAAAATAGATTTTTATCGAAATGAACTAGTTTTGAACTAAAATTAAAACCCATTTATTATTAAATAAATAAATTGGATTTGAAATGGGTTTTAAATAGAATTGATTTGTGGGTTTATCGTGAAGGGTGTTTTAAATAACACTTGTTCTTTAACCCGATACTAAATAGAATGTGATTTGGGTTTATCGTGAACTGTGTTTAAAATGACATTAGTTCTTTAACCCAGTAAAAGGTGTAACACCCCGAATTTTCTATTAACACTAAAGTTGCTAAAATAATAATAAGTGTGTAGAAGAGGGGATGTATCTAATATGAATATAAAAATATTAATAAGTGTGTAAGAGAGGGGATGTATCTAATATGAATATAAAAATATTAATAAGTGTGTGAGAGAGGGGATGTATCTAATATGTATATAAAAACAATAATAAGTAAAGGGGGATGTATCTAATATGTACATTGTAGAAAATATATATATATTTATGACATGAATAGAAGTTTATTAATATGCTGAGTGTTTGCTGAGTCACTTCTGACTCATTGCTGAGTCAACAAGATAAACCCCATCTTGTCTGAACGGCTGCGGTTATTTCTAGGTTAAATCTAATGGCCTAAATGAATTCTAAAATCTATAAATAAGTGGGTAGACCCTAGACCTAAATCACTTGTAAAATTAGAGAAGCTACCGTCATGCTTCTGCCTTGGAGTTCAGCATAGCCGTCACAAACTAAGAAGAGGAAGCCTAATCATCTACAACTAAATCTACACAAATCAAATCAAAAGATCTCTCTTTCTATAATTCTTTTCTTTTGTTGGTGAGTATGATGATTCTCACAAGACTATTACAAACTAATTTGACTCAGTTATGAATGGATCACAAGAAAGTGACGTGATTTGTAATTGTAAATTCTATATATTGTGGATCTCTTATTATGTTATTATGTTGTCGTATGATGTAAATTATATATGCTATGTCATGCTATGTTGTAAATTCTCTTATGCTATGTCGTGCTATGTTGAGAATCATGTCAAGCTATGTTATACTATCATACTATGCCATGTTATAAATCATGCTATATTATGTTGTAAAATCATGATGTTGTTGGAACATGCTTAAAGTTATGTTTTTTTTTAATTTAAATGGATCTTGTTTATGGGAATTTGCCTATTAGGTTAGGTGTACCCATAAACTTGAAACTATAATTAAATAAAACTTGAATATGGGAATTTGCCTATTGAGTTAGGTGTACCCATATAAAACCATGTTGTTAAAAAATTAGATGATGTTGATTCACACATGTTCATATGTAAGTTTATGAAAATTGATTGAGATTATATTAGGTGAATTTTGAACAAGTTGACACCTTTAGGTCCATGACATGTATAATCTATGCAAGTTGGACATATGCAAGTTTCACCCCTTATTATGATTCATTTGGTCACATATACATGTTGTTATTATGATAATCTCTTTTATGCTATGAGTTAGGCTATTCGAGTCTAACATATATTTTGCGAATAAACGTTCAAACGTGGGGTAGGGGTAATATTAGGAAGTAATAAATTGGGTGCAATTTTGTAAGATTTTGCATACCATGAATGGATGTCCATAATTGAGTCAATTATGGACATTGTTAAAAATTGGAAGTAATTAATAATTCAAGTAGGGAATTATTAAAATTGGGGGAAAGTGGATTATTATTAATAATCAATGCTTAGGACACGAGGTTGGACCCGTTTGTGATGTAAACCTGCCCGGACCCGCCCGGCAAATCCAGTAGTCACAAATGTCGGCCCAATGTGAGAGGTCCTAGGCCCAAACTAAAGCATAACAGTTGTAAAGACACGAGGTTAGACTCTTTTATGGTGTAAGACTGCCCGGACCTGCCCGGCAAATCCAGCTGCCATAAATGCCAGTCTAATGTGAGAGGTCTTTATGAGGTTATGGCCTTAATGAACTAAGAAATACTTAACCAGATAATCATGTAAGGTGGGACATGGGGGTTAAGTAGGTGCCTTGGGTGGCATGAGGAATCTGGTGGTTGCCTTTAGAGGCATTTGAAATACGATTAGACTTAACCAAACACACATGTAAATGAACATGACTAAGTGGGTTAAGTGGGATGGACTAATGGGGACAAGCTTAGGTGGAATGCTTGTGGTAAATAGTGGGGTCCATTTCAACCAGTATCCCAAAACGTATCTTTGTGGGCTCGACCCAAGTCGAGGACGGGACACGCATACTGGGTTTGACTATAAGAGGCCAAAACAGGGAGCGGTGGCAACGCAAGTCCAACGGGTTTCATATGCGTGTGTGGACCCGGGCTGGTAGGTAAGACGTTGTTGCATCATGTAGGTATAAGCCGTGCATGTCCGTTGTATCAGGTTGCCACTTTAGGGGAGTGATACACCCCACTGTGGGGCCAGCACGGGTATCTACGAGTTAGGGAGCCGATCGAATAATGGGAAGTAGGGTACACCTAGTGGAGATAGGGGCAGGCGGCACCTATGTAGTCAGCTAGGGGTACGTAAAGCCATTGGGAAAGTTTCTAAGTGAAGCTAAGTGGGATGAATCTTTAGGGTGACTGGTGTGGTGCAGTATAGTGTTTATCCTTTAGTATTTAGGAGCGCCTATAACGTTGCCTTTAGCGATTGTCTATGTCCTTAATCTACTCTTCATAGACATTTTCTTGTTTTCCAGCTTATGCCTTAGTCCAGTTATTTTGGTAATAGTATTGTAGAATTATCATATTCACCAGACTTTATGTCTGACCCCCTCTTTTCCATCCTTTTTCTCCCTTCAGGTCCGCAGGTTGGGCCAAGTTCTAGTGGAGTCTAGTTGGATCGCTTATCTACTGGAAAGCTTGGACTGCTGAAGTAAAGTCCAGCTTGTTATCTTTCTTTTTAATGGCTATTCATGTAATGGGATTATGTACTTGTTTTATCAAGATAGATATTGTACTTGACATTGAATATGGTGTTATGATGTAATCAAACATGTTTTGACTTCTGCTACAATGAAATAAAGTTTTTGAATTTCCAAGTACTATTTTATATCTGTCTTGTTGTAATTTTACTGTTCTATATTCACTTAAAACCTCCATGGAAGTTAATGCATTCCCTTTGTGAGTGACATTAATGGACGTGGGGTGTTTACACGTGGTATCAGAGCGAGGTTACCAGAACAGATAAAAAAAAAAATTTTAGAAAAATATTTTTTTCTAAAGTATTTTTGGAAGAAGTGCTTTCAAAAAAAACATGTTATTTAAAGAGAGTTTTTATGAAAAACATAATCCCAAATAGCCACATCCTTATCTTTATCTTTCGAATTCTCCATTTTGAATCTTTCCTTTTTCGTTTCAGCATGGCTGAAGATCTTAATCTCCCAGAAGGTGTGACGATTCCAGGGTGGTTTAGGAGATACTTGGAGGCTAGGGCCACCACTGCAGGCCCAGCGGATACTCCTCCACCCCTAGTTGCACCCATTCCTCCTCCTCCTCCTCCTCGTGTTGACACTTTTGCAAAGACGTGCAAGGAATTCAAGGCTATGGGAGGAAAAACTTTTCAAGGGACTGAGACGTTTGTGGAGGCCAGAGATTGGCTTAAGGAGACTGAGGAATTGTTGGATATCTTTGAAGTGGAAGATGGGAGGAAAGTCCGTTTAGCTGCTTGGTTAATGAAGGGAGAGGCCTCGTTTTGGTGGGAGGTCACTAACGGGGAACGTCCAGTTGATTCATGGGTGGATTTCAGACGAAGGTTTGAGGCAAAGTTTCTTTCAAGGGCAGAGGAGAACTTAAATATGGAAAAATTCCTGGCACTAAAGCAAGGGAGCTCATCAGTAAAGGAATATGTCAATAAATTTAATCAGTTAGCAAGGTTTGGCTTGGAGTTGGTGAACACGCCAGAGAAGAAAGCTTTGAGGTTCGTTAGAGGCTTGAATGAACCGTTGCAAGGGTTGGCTATGACCCACATCCCTATGGGAGCCACCTTTGAAAAGCTAGTAGAAATGGCACTTATGCATGAGGATAAGGCAGTTGAAAAGAAAGGGGATCAGAAGAAACCCCAACAGCAAAATAAGAAGGGTGGTAAAAACAATAATGGCAAAGGGAAGAAGAAATGCTTCAATTGTGGGACGCCTGGCCATCTCAGCTAAGATTGTAGAAAGAAAAAGAAGACTGGTTGTTTTCATTGTGGAGATGCGAGACATTTAGTAAAGGACTGTCCAAAGAAGGGGCAGAGGGCAGGGTCTACCTCGGGAGGACAGGTGCAGGCTCTTATGGCACCAGGGCAGGCAAGGGGGCAAGTTCAGGCTATTGTGGCCCCACCGCTGCAAGAAAGAGGTAGAACAATTTTTGTTGAAAGCTTAGTTTTTTTGTTTGATCATCCTGTCCGTACCTTATTCGATTCTGGCGCATCTCATTCGTTTATCTCTGCATCATTAGTTGAATCACTGCACTTGAACACCAGTTTAGTAGAAGATCCCTTGGTCGTTTCAAATCCAATTGGGGGTTCGGCTCATTTGACCATGATATGTTTGGATTTGAAAATCTCTATACTTAGCATTGAATTTAGATGTGATGCTTATGTATTGGGCTTCACGGGCTATGGGCTAATTTTAGGAATGGATTGGTTGTCTAGAAATAGGGCCATTCTTGATTGTGAAAGGAGAGTAGTTAGGCTTGTGACTCGCCTTGGTAATGCTCTCGACATCTTTTGTAATCCCATAAATTCCGTTATGCTAAGTTATCTTGAATCGCTTGACGCGTCTGTAGAGAACCTGCGATCGGTAGAAGTGGTCCGGGAATATCCGGATGTGTTTGAGGAGGTGAAGGGCTTACCTCCAAAGCGGGAGATAGACTTTCGAATTTATCTTGTGGATAATGCTAAACCCGTATCTTTGCCAGTGCGCCACATGGCTCCTCGTGAAAGGAGGGAACTCAATAAGCAAGTAAAGGGGTTCATAAGACGTAGTATATCGGAGTGGGGTGCTCCAGTAGTTTTTGCCACAAAGGCGGATGGGTCTCTTAGACTTTGTATGGACTATAGAGAACTAAACAAGCTTACTAAAAAGAACCGACACCCACTGCCGAGGATTGACGATCTCTTTGATCAGTTAGTTGGCGCCTCAGTGTTTTCGCAGTTGGACTTAGCCACTGGCTTTCATCAACTGAGAGTGGCTGAGGATAGTATAGATAAGACTGCTTTTAGGACTCCTGACGGATTCTATGAATGGCTAGTGATGCCCTTTGGTTTGACAAACGCCCCTGCATATTTTGTTGATTTGATGAGTAGGGTGTTTAGAGAATACCTTAACAAATTCGTGGTAGTCTTTGTGGATGACATCTTAGTCTTTTCTAAGAATAAAGAAGAGCACTCCCTACATCTTAGGGAAGTGTTGGAAACCCTTCGAGCGCATAACCTTAAGGCAAAATTTTCTAAGTGTCACTTCTGGAGGAAGGAAGTACGGTTCTTACGGCACGTGGTTTCCAAAGAAGGGATAGCAGTGGATCCCGCAAAGGTGGTGGCCATCCAAGATTGGAAGGTCCCTAAAAATGCAACCGAAGTAAGAAGTTTCTTGGGGTTGGCTGGCTATTATAGGAAGTTTATCAAAGACTTCGCAAAAATATCAGCTCCATTAACACGGTTAACGAAGAAGAACCTGGTTTTTACGTGGGACAAAGATTGCGATGATGCGTTCCAACATTTAAAGAGAGCCTTAACTTCAGCCCCAGTCTTAGTGCTGCCAGACGGGAATAAACCGTTTACCATCTATACTGATGCTTGTGGGACGGGACTTGGCGCGGTCCTCATGCAAGAGGGAAGAGTAATAGCTTATGGTGGAAGGCAGTTGAGGGTTCATGAAAAGAATTACCCCACGCATGACTTAGAGCTAGCCGCAATTGTTTTCGCGCTTAAGTCTTGGCGTCACTATCTTCTTGGTGAGAAATTCGAACTGTTCACTGACCACAAATCATTAAAATACTTATTCTCTCAGAAGGATTTGAATTTAAGGCAGCAACGGTGAATGGAATTCTTAGCCTCCTACGATTTTGAAATAGCATA
Source organism: Allium sativum (assembly GCA_030737875.1). Taxonomy (NCBI): domain Eukaryota; kingdom Viridiplantae; phylum Streptophyta; class Magnoliopsida; order Asparagales; family Amaryllidaceae; genus Allium; species Allium sativum. Next base: position 208,026,169 of record CM060918.1, read on the forward strand.
TACCCCGGGCAAGGGTAACGTGGTGGCAGACGCCTTAAGTAGGAAAAGGTTGTCCTTGAGTCTGTTGTTTGTTGAACGACAAAGCTTAGAATTCATCTCTATGTTTGACTTTAGACCCTCCGTTGACTTAGTACCCGGTCTGTTAGCATCCTTGGAGGTTAGACCTACACTTCTAGGACGGGTTGGTGAGGCACAGCGAGACGACCCACAGTTGGTTGAGATAGTAGAAAAGCTCAAAGGGGGGAGTCATCAAGCCATCTTCGTAGGTATACCCTAGACGATAAGGGTTGGTTACGAAGGGATAATAGACTTTGTGTACCACAAGACGAAGACTTAAGGAAGGCCATTCTTGATGATGCTCATCGCTCAAAAATGACCATTCATCCCGGCGGGGATAAGATGTACAAAGATATGAAGCGGGTTTTCTTTTGGGCCGGTATGAAAAAGGATGTGGCCGAGTACGTCGCTAGATGCTTGGTGTGCCAACGAGTTAAAGCAGAACAAAAGAAACCCGGTGGGTTGCTTCACCCATTAGAAGTTCCACTATGGAAATGGGAAAGCATCTCAATGGATTTTGTGGATGGATTACCAAGATCAAGGAAGGGTAACACAGGGATTTGGGTTATAGTAGATAGACTTACTAAAAGCGCCCATTTTATTCTCGTGAAAAGTAAGAGGACTGCTCCGTGGTTGGCTTCTGTATACATTAAGGAGATAGTTCGTTTGCACGGTATTCCTTCTAGTATAGTAAGCGACCGTGACCCCATCTTTACTAGCGAATTTTGGAAGAGTTTACAAGAGGCGGTAGGGACTCAGCTATGTTTGAGCACCGCATATCATCCTCAGACAGACGGCCATACCGAGAGGGTGAATCGCATTCTAGAGGATCTTTTAAGGCTTTGTATCCTAGACTTTGGGGGTACATGGGAAGAGCACCTTCCGTTAGTAGAATTCGCATATAATAATAGCTTTCAGTCTAGTATTGGCATGGCACCTTTCGAAGCTCTTTATGGAAGGCCTTGCCGTTCGCCTACATGTTGGTGGGAATCTACCGATAAAATCCTACTTGGGCCCGATATGGTTAGGGAAACCTCGGAGAAGATTGAGTTGATTCGAAGGAGGATGAAAGCAGCACAAGATAGGCAAAAATCGTATGCTGATAAGAGGAGGACAGATCTTGAGTTTGACATTGGGGACATGGTTTTTATCAAAGTATCTCCGTTACAGAATGTTGTTCGCTTTGGGTCCGTGGGGAAATTAGCACCAAGGTTTGTAGGGCCGTTTCCTGTAAAAGACAGGATTGGGAAGATGGCATATAGGGTGGAGTTGCCTGAGAAACTTAGTGGAGTACATGACGTATTCCATGTATCACATTTGAGGAAGTGTTTGCACAAGACCGCGGAGGTGGTAGAGCCGAGCTTGCTTAAAGAGGTGGAAATAGAGCGTGATGCAACAATTAGACGAGCTCCTACATGCATTCTTGGGTCGGAGATCAAAAAGTTGAGGAATCGAGAGGTCAGACTGGTTAAAGTGCAATGGGGAGATGATGAGAGCAACGCAACTTGGGAGACAGAAGAGAAGATGCGTTCGTTGTACCCTTTTCTTTTTGAGGGTATGTCTTTTAATTTCTCCTTTATCGCTTAGCTTATCTTATCTTATCTTTAGTATGTCCTCTCATTAGTATCTTTGACCTTTAGTTAGGATAATCCTATGGTTGAAACATGTGTTTGAGACATGTTATGTATGATGGATGCAAAATGGATGCAAGTGTTTGCTAGTGGTTGCTCGTGGATGCATATATACACACACTTTAGGCACTAGATCGGCTCAGTCACTACATATTGCATATTGCATATATATATGGATGTATTTAGTAAAATGGATGAACGATGGTTGTATTATCATGTGGATGCTGCATTCAGATGATGGTTGTGCACGCATATAGAAGTATTATGTAGCATTAAGAATCTTTTGCATACATAATGGATGCATGGCACGATCATAGTTGCATTAAGGAGGTCAAATGAATCAGTGGACCGCCTGATTTTGCATTAGATACGGACATATACACACACTGTGCATTTAAACATGAAAGCATTAGAAGTCTGTAAGGACAATGGATGCCTGTGTATGATGGATGAGTAGATGGACGTTTGGATGGTAGGATATACATTCTTCCAGACTTGAAGATTTCGGGGACGAAATCCTAAAAGGAGGGGAGAATGTAACACCCCGAATTTTCTATTAACACTAAAGTTGCTAAAATAATAATAAGTGTGTAGAAGAGGGGATGTATCTAATATGAATATAAAAATATTAATAAGTGTGTAAGAGAGGGGATGTATCTAATATGAATAAAAAAATATTAATAAGTGTGTGAGAGAGGGGATGTATCTAATATGTATATAAAAACAATAATAAGTAAAGGGGGATGTATCTAATATGTACATTGTAGAAAATATATATATATATTTATGACATGAATAGAAGTTTATTAATATGCTGAGTGTTTGCTGAGTCACTTCTGACTCATTGCTGAGTCAACAAGATAAACCCCATCTTGTCTGAACGGCTGCGGTTATTTCTAGGTTAAATCTAATGGCCTAAATGAATTCTAAAATCTATAAATAAGTGGGTAGACCCTAGACCTAAATCACTTGTAAAATTAGAGAAGCTACCGTCATGCTGCTGCCATGGAGTTCAGCATAGCCGTCACAAACTAAGAAGAGGAAGCCTAATCATCTACAACTAAATCTACACAAATCAAATCAAAAGATCTCTCTTTCTCTAATTCTTTTCTTTTGTTGGTGAGTATGATGATTCTCACAAGACTATTACAAACTAATTTGACTCAGTTATGAATGGATCACAAGAAAGTGACGTGATTTGTAATTGTAAATTCTATATATTGTGGATCTCTTATTATGTTATTATGTTGTCGAATGATGTAAATTATATATGCTATGTTATGCTATGTTGTAAATTCTCTTATGCTATGTCGTGCTATGTTGAGAATCATGTCAAGCTATGTTATACTATCATACTATGCCATGTTATAAATCATGCTATATTATGTTGTAAAATCATGATGTTGTTGGAACATGCTTAAAGTTATGTTTTTTTTTAATTTAAATGGATCTTGTTTATGGGAATTTGCCTATTAGGTTAGGTGTACCCATAAACTTGAAACTATAATTAAATAAAACTTGAATATGGGAATTTGCCTATTGAGTTAGGTGTACCCATATAAAACCATGTTGTTAAAAAATTAGATGATGTTGATTCACACATGTTCATATGTAAGTTTATGAAAATTGATTGAGATTATATTAGGTGAATTTTGAACAAGTTGACACCTTTAGGTCCATGACATGTATAATCTATGCAAGTTGGACATATGCAAGTTTCACCCCTTATTATGATTCATTTGGTCACATATACATGTTGTTATTATGATAATCTCTTTTATGCTATGAGTTTGGCTATTCGAGTCTAACATATATTTTGCGAATAAACGTTCAAACGTGGGGTAGGGGTAATATTAGGAATTAATAAATTGGGTGCAATTTTGTAAGATTTTGCATACCATGAATGGATGTCCATAATTGAGTCAATTATGGACATTGTTAAAAATTGGAAGTAATTAATAATTCAAGTAGGGAATTATTAAAATTGGGGGAAAGTGGATTATTATTAATAATCAATGCTTAGGACACGAGGTTGGACCCGTTTGTGATGTAAACCTGCCCGGACCCGCCCGGCAAATCCAGTAGTCACAAATGTCGGCCCAATGTGAGAGGTCCTAGGCCCAAACTAAAGCATAACAGTTGTAAAGACACGAGGTTAGACTCTTTTATGGTGTAAGACTGCCCGGACCCGCCCGGCAAATCCAGCTGCCATAAATGCCAGTCTAATGTGAGAGGTCTTTATGAGGTTATGGCCTTAATGAACTAAGAAATACTTAACCAGATAATCATGTAAGGTGGGACATGGGGGTTAAGTAGGTGCCTTGGGTGGCATGAGGAATCTGGTGGTTGCCTTTAGAGGCATTTGAAATACGATTAGACTTAACCAAACACACATGTAAATGAACATGACTAAGTGGGTTAAGTGGGATGGACTAATGGGGACAAGCTTAGGTGGAATGCTTGTGGTAAATAGTGGGGGCCCATTTCAACCAGTATCCCAAAACGTATCTTTGTGGGCTCGACCCAAGTCGAGGACGGGACACGCATACTGGGTTTGACTATAAGAGGCCAAAACAGGGAGCGGTGGCAACGCAAGTCCAACGGGTTTCATATGCGTGTGTGGACCCGGGCTGGTAGGTAAGATGTTGTTGCATCGTGTAGGTATAAGCTGTGCATGTCCGTTGTATCAGGTTGCCACTTTAGGGGAGTGATACACCCCACTGTGGGGCCAGCACGGGTATCTACGAGTTAGGGAGCCGATCGAATAATGGGAAGTAGGGTACACCTAGTGGAGATAGGGGCAGGCAGCACCTATGTAGTCAGCTAGGGGTACGTAAAGCCATTGGGAAAGTTTCTAAGTGAAGCTAAGTGGGATGAATCTTTAGGGTGACTGGTGTGGTGCAGTATAGTGTTTATCCTTTAGTATTTAGGAGCGCCTATAACGTTGCTTTAGCGATTGTCTATGTCCTTAATCTGCTCTTCATAGACATTTTCTTGTTTTCCAGCTTATGCCTTAGTCCAGTTATTTTGGTAATAGTATTGTAGAATTATCATATTCACCAGACTTTATGTCTGACCCCCTCTTTTCCATCCTTTTTCTCCCTTCAGGTCCGCAGGTTGGGCCAAGTTCTAGTGGAGTCTAGTTGGATCGCTTATCTACTGGAAAGCTTGGACTGCTGAAGTAAAGTCCAGCTTGTTATCTTTCTTTTTAATAGCTATTCATGTAATGGGATTATGTACTTGTTTTATCAAGATAGATATTGTACTTGACATTGAATATGGTGTTATGATGTAATCAAACATGTTTTGACTTCTGCTACAATGAAATAAAGTTTTTGAATTTCCAAGTACTATTTTATATCTGTCTTGTTGTAATTTTACTGTTCTATATTCACTTAAAACCTCCATGGAAGTTAATGCATTCCCTTTGTGAGTGACATTAATGGACGTGGGGTGTTTACAAAAGGAGTTTTAATGAATCTGTAATTAGATTGAAATGTGAATCGATAATTTAAATTATCAAATTTAGAAAGTGAGCGAGGACGGAGTATCACCAGTTTTGCTCCAAAACGATAGTCAAATCTTTAATTAGATTTGAACGTGAAATGGTAATAAATTTTACCGATAACACCGTGGTGTTAGATATGGAGTATTACCAGTTTTGCTTCATGGGATGAATAGGTTGGAATTGGGAAATAAAATAAATAATTACTTCGGTGTGGTTCGCTAATCCCGACTAGTTTGGAAAACCATAATTTGGTTTGATATGGCATCCAATGGAAGATTAAAGAATAAATTTTAAAAAATTTATCTTTGATAAAATTTATGGGAACCTTTCACTAAGAATTGAAATTTAGAAACTAGCTGTAGGTTAGTTAAGAAGAATGGTTTCCTGGGTATTGATCTGATGTTGGTCTCGGCTTTCGGGGTTAATATTTGGGGAATTGCTCTCTTACTGATTTACAGTTAGTGACTAATGAATTGGAATGAGGCGTATGTTGTGTTTGTGTAACATTTGTTTTTAATATACGCGGATTGTTCGGAAAGACCGGGTTTATACCCATTCTGAATAACCAATTCGACAATATGTCGAAGATGAAGACGGTGATTGAAGACCAGAAGTCTTCACATCGTTTGGGTGATTATTGATGATCTTGATTGGGTTGTACACCCAAGATGAGGGAATCAGTTGGTGATCGTCCAGACGTACTTGGAGATCGATGGATATGCGAGGAAAGTGCCTCCGGTTTCGTTCAGACCCAGAATGAACTTGTAAATGGATTGTGTGTCTGACATTGGATTTTATTCTATGTTGATTGATCTCTATTAAATATACATCTGTTTGGCGGCGGAGAATTTATTCTTTTTCTTAACGCCCTTCTCTGAGACGTACGAGCTCAGAGGTTGTATATCGATGGACATCAGTCACATGACATGAATTGCCAGTGTGGCATGCCTAAGTGGCAATTGATCAAGGCTTCTGTTGAAAAGCAAAGTCTTGTGGTTGATGATCAAAGCACGGCCTACGTGGCAGCTTTGTGTATAACGTGACTTCGCGAGCCTCACACCTCGGTATGAGTTAAAAACGGGATAAGGACTGCAGGGAGAGCATGACGTTTCTTTCTAGCTTTGGTGGTGTCAGTGACTTACCAGCCCTGACATTTATATACTTTTCACCTATGTGGTTGTTGGATGAGGAGCCTCGATTTTAGGTCTGTAAGGACCGGGAAACGTGTGTTCAGGAATACTAATCCTCAAACGTAAGAGAGGACCGGCCCTGAAGCATCCAGGGGTTGCCCAGAGTGTGTAATCCCAAGGCATTTGCTAGAGTGTCTCGAAGCGGAGAGGAGCTTGCCCCTTGCCTCGACTCATGACGGAAATCCAATTTCCAATACGTGATATTGCGGTTTTAACTGTAAAACTAGTATGGCGACATGATATATGATACCCATGCCGTCTATGATTGATATTTATGATTGAAATTGTTTTGACACTATACACCAATAATAGTATCAAATGATTTGTTTTAAACGTACCAAGCATGTTTGGCTATTATAAGGGAAAACCCTATCCTCCGGCTTGCGTTGCATTGTGTGATGGGACCTGGGTATTATAATAGCTTCATTTTTTGAAAAAGCATTGCGTTGTTTATTCTATGCACTGGTATTCTTGGGAGGAAACCCGTTCCGTTTTATACGGTGTGGTCCCTTGAATTACTCTCTTTTAAAGTAAAGCTTTAAATAACTGTTTTAGTTTTCACACCAGTCACATGACTGACCTGGAGTTTATTGTTTTAACCTAAACTCTGGGTGCCCCTATTTTCGACACGGACAGCTAGTAGTTTTGGTTTTTGCAGATTTATATTCACAGGATCCTGATTTACAGCTGAAACGATGCTCGGAAAGCTCTGTATCCGTGTATTACTTTCAGTTGTGTTTTATATGGTTTTTCCGCTGCTATGTAATTTATTGTAATCTCTGATATTTATCGAATGTAATTTATTCATACTCTGTATATTCTTGTATTCTGATGGAATTGTTGTAATAAGCAATGAAATGTTCTTCCGTCTGCGTTCCTTTGTGTGTTGTTCTCGAAGTATCCGCTCTTTCCTTCACGGGGAAGTTACGGGTCCTTACACATTTTCTACTTCTAACAAGTTAATGTTAAAATTAAACAAATGTACATTTTCTACTTCTAACAAGTTAATAATAATATTAAACAAATGTACATTTTCCACTGTTAAAACATTTTTATTATGTTAAAACATTTTTATCAACCTTGAATCTTTTGAATGATTCAACTTTACCTTAAAAATGTAAATTTTAATGTAAGAACTTTTTTATTAAACTTGAATCTTTTTAATGATTCATTCTATACGTTAAAAATGTAAATTTTAATGTAAAAGCATTTTTAATCAACTTGGATCTTTGTAATGACTCTTTCATACATTGAAAATGTAAATTTTTAATGTAAAAGTATCTTTATCAAACAATGAATCATTTAATGAACCATTTGTACATTAAAAATGTAATTTTTTTTATGTAAACACATTTTTAATCAAAGTTTAATCTTTCTATTGAATCCATTATACATTAAAAATGTATTTTTTAATGTAAACATATTTTTATCATATTTTAGTCTTTTTATTGAGTCCTTTATACATTAAAAATGTAATTTTTAATGTAAACATATTCTAATCAAACTTTGAACTTTTTAATGAATACATTACACATTAAAAATGTAATTTTTAATGTAAACATATTTTTATCAAACTTGATCTTTTTAATGAGTCCTTTATTTTAATGATTCATTTATTCCATTCAAAATGTAATTTTTAATGTGAACAAATTTTATCAAACTATGAATCTTATTTTTAACGACTCATTTTTTTACATTAAAAATGTAATTTTCATTGTGAACAAATTTTATCAAACTATGAATCCTATTCTTAATGATTCATCTTTTACATTAAAAATGTAATTTTAATGTAAAAGTATTTTTACCCAACTAGGATCTTTGTAATGACTCTTTCATACATTGAAAATGTAAATTTTTAATGTAAAAGTATCTTTATCAAACAATGAATCTTTTAATGAACAATTTATACACTAAAATTGTAATTTTTTTATGTAAACACATTTTTAATCAAAGTTTAATCTTTCTATTGAATCCTTTATACATTAAAATTGTAATTTTTAATGTAAACATATTTTTATCAAACTTTAATCTTTTTATTGACTCTTTATACATTAAAAATGTAATTTTTAATGTAAACATATTCTAATCAAACTTTGATCTTTTTAATGAATCCTTTATACAATAAAAATGTAATTTTTAATGTAAGCATATTTTTATCAAACTTGATCTTTTTAATGAATCCTTTTTTTTAATGATTCATTTTTTCCATTAAAATGTAATTTTTAATGTGAACAAATTTTATCAAACTATGAATCCTATTTTTAATGATTCATCTTTTACATTAAAAATGTAATTTTTAATGTGAACAAATTTTATCAAACCATGAATCCTATTTTCAATGATTCATCTTTTACATTAAAATTGTAATTTTAATGTGAACAAATTTTCATTTCATATATTGATTATTTTTAATCTTTTCTAATATACAATAAAAATGTGAATTTTTATTGTTAACACTTTTCATTTCAAATAATGATCATTTTAACAAATTCTATCTGTACAATAAAAATGTTATTTTTATTGTTCAATAAATTTTATATTTTAAATAATGGTCATTTTCATGTTTTCTATTCATACAATAAACATAAGATTTTTATTGTTCAAACAATTCTATTTCAAAACATGAATATTTCAGCACATGAATATTTCAGAAAATTTTGGCATTATAACGGCAGGGTAATTAAAACCGGCACCGTCCCTAGTACGACTCCTCTGCTATCCTAGGCCTTGCGGCAATACAAGGGTTACATTTTCCTAATACAGTTACTTTTCACTATACAATCCATTTTCATAATATCAATCAATTTCGTTTCAACCACAATCAATCATCCACAATCACAATCAATTTCACACTACAATACAATCAAGTCGTCCATGGTCTATGGACGACAGTGTCGGGAGTTACTAAACTCCGTCTGCAACCTAATATAATTTTATTCAATTATTTTTGAATTCAAAAATCTCACCTTAATATTTTTAGCAAACACATATTTGTGATAATTAAATACTGATAAAAATCATGGCATTTTAAATAAAATAACTGTACAAGAGAATTTAGTGAGAGAGTTATCACCTTGATTGGTTTCAGAAATCGATAAAATGATTGTTTTTAATAAAATTAAACAGACGTTTAATTCTATCAAAATCCAAATGGCCTCTGTTTCAGTTCTGATCTACTCCATATTATAGTGCTCATGAAGAGGTTTCCCAACGCACTTCGTTTTTCTGAATTTCGTTGCCAAATGTCCAAGTTATGGCCTTTTATACATTGTATACAATTGTAAATTAAATTAACATAATTAATTAATATTAATTACATTGTTAAGGAGGCTAATCCTTCTTCCTCCATCGTTCACTACTAGTTCCAACCGAACCCATGCTTCAAATTTAGTGTCTCAAACCACACCAAATCCGAAGCACCTGACCTGATCTGACCAACCGACGACCTCGCCCTCGACGTGAGATTCCTCCACCCACCACCTAGTCCAACTCGCAGCCTCCTTCCTCTCCAAAAACTGCTGCGAACGCAGCGAATACAAGGGAGAAATTCTCCAAATCCAAGAAGTTAGAAATGATCTTCACCGTTCATATTAACGAACACACTTAGCTCTTCAATTTGGTATTTGGAATTCCCGAAATCATTGAGGGATTGAGGAGATAGAAGGAGAAGAAGAACAGGACAATTATGAGCGTTCATGGAAGAGTGGTGGCGGCTGTTCAAATAGAATTAGGGTTTCTATTTGAGATAAAGGTCTATATATAATATGTTAAATAATATTAAATAATTGTTTATCTTATTATTTCTTTCTTGTATTTATAAAAGGTATAAAATATGGCATATATGTATATGAAAGGAAGAGAGAGAATATAAAAGAATTGAAGGATATGGATGAAATGCCTGCGGCAATTATTGTTACCATTGTCATTACGTTTTTTTTCCTTTCTTTTTTTCGCAATGAATGACACATCTTTAATTTCCATTGAATATGATGTCAAATTTTATTTATTTTATGAAGGAGGCGACTTTCCTTTTTTTATGATTTCATATTTCACTAATATGATAATAGCGATGCTTTTGTCTAACAAAATATATTTTTAACTAACTAATGAATACTTCATTTCATGTCCATTTTATATATCGCATATATGTATGTTCATATATCGTATATGTATATTTTCATACAACGCCTATGCATATTTTCATATAATATCTATATATATTTTCACACAACACTTATATAGTTTATACAACGCATATATATTTTCTATACGGTCTACATACATTAAAAATCATATTTTTAACAAACTAGTAATTTTTCTCAGCATGACTATTTTTTATAGCATATTTACGTTAAAAATAAATAAATAAATCATATTTTAATGATCTATTGATTTTTCTATGACATGTCTATATTATATGACTCGTGTGTATGTCAAGGATAATATTTTTAATCAACTAGCATTTATTTCATTTCCCTAGTGTGTCTCATCACACATAGTAGTAACAACCCAAAAAATAAGAACCAATTTAAAATTTTTATTTTGGCAATTTTAATGAAATATGAGTATTTAAAATGATTTATTTTAAATAATAACGACTAAAAATTTATTTAAATCGAAGTTATAATATAAAATTATTTATTTTAATTATAAAAGGAATTGAAAATGGCATAGTAGTTTGAAAATTCGATTTCAAATTTCAAATGAATGTACATGATTCAAAATAAACTAGGTTTTAGTGAAACAAGAAATATTATGGTTTTACATTGTAGCTCATCACATATTCGATTAGTTGCTATTAATGATATATCTATTTGGTGGCGGAGAATGTATTCTCTTGCTTAACACCCTTCTTTAAGACGTACGAGCTCAAAGGTTATGTGATTAATAGTGACTGGTCATATGTGTGAATTTCTAATGTAAAGTACTATATTTTGGAAAGTACTTGTGATTATTATGTAGTGAAATGATTTTCCCCACTTTGGGATATAAAATGATTTAGCAAGTATGTAGCTAAGGATCGGGTGACCCGGAAGAGACTAAAAGTATGGGTTGGATCCAGTTCCTTAGGGTAAGTGGTCAACAGTATAGTCTGCTCCATGCGTGGGGGGTGCGCATATATGTATATCGAGTTGGAGAGGCGCTTACTTCCTTGTCTGAGGGAAGATTCCCAATAATTGGTTGGATACTTGTTTGTATGCATTGTTATGTTTTGGAATCCATATTTCCAAACGATTTTGTTTGAGATCCCGATGTGAAATCTACTTTGATATAAAAGCTAGATATGTATTTTAAATGATTTGAAATAGGAAATCGGGAAATAAAGTCCAACGGAATTATTTCTGTAAATTGAATTGGATTTGGAAAATCTAAGTGGTGATTAATCAAAATGGGTAGATTGGGATATTGCATGTTGATTGATGCACAGTAGATCCATATTTCTATTACTGATTATTGTTTATACACTAGCATTCATGGGAGTAAACTCGTTCTGCATTAGCGGCGTAGTCCTGTGATTTGTCTTATGATTAAATAAGTTAATTTTTAACTGTAGAATTTCTCATACCAGTCCCATGACTGACCTGTAGTTTGCTTTTCCCTTGCAAACTCGAGTGCCCCTATTTTCCACACGGGTAGTCGAGTGGTTTGTTTTACAGATATTTATTTATTGAGCAGGATTTTGGATTGAAGCTTTAAGCTATGTCCAGGCATTGATAGTCTTCCATTGTGTTATTTTATTTATTTTTCGTTGTGCATTGTATTACATTTATTGTAAATAAATCTTCCGTTGTATTGTTATTTTTGATGTACTCTGATATTCTGTACTCTGATATAACATTATTATGATGTTTATAAAAGTCTTATGTTATTTGTTCTAATGTGTTGTATGCCCAGAGTTAGCGAACTGAAGATTTCTGACTTTCGGATCGGGCCTTGCAGTCGATTCGGAGGGCGGGGATTTTCATGTCACTACATATGGTACCAGAGTTTTGGTTAACTCAAATCTTTGTGGTACAACTCATTAGAACAGAATAAAAGACTCATCAGAGGTAGGATTAGTAATATCCTATTGAAGAATCCTCATTAGAGATAGAATCGGTAGCATTCTAGAATGAGAAACTCATTAGAGATCGGGTTACTAATGCCCTAGAATGAGTCGAGAGTGACAAGTATAATTAACGTATTGTGATTATATATAATCCGACCTTTGAAAATATGATATTTGAATATATAAAAGTTATATATATTTGAAAAGTTAATCTATTAATTGATTGTTGATTGTGATGTGTGAATATTAGTTCAACTAATTTAAAGTATTGAAATAAATTGAAAATTATTGGAATAACAAACCAATAAGAGAATGGATGATAGTTGTAATGTCCCGCATTTTTACTGTGTAATAATTAATTTATTTAATTATTTAAATAGAGATTCAGAGATTTAAATGGTCGTTTAAATTAAATAACTTTGAATATTTAATTAAAATAATAATTAAATAATATATTTAATTCTGAAATAATCAGAATAAGCTGAAATGGCAATATGGTGAGAATTGGGCAAATTCAAAATATATAATTCAGTTTGAATTGAATTATGATAACGTATATTTTTAATTAACGATGGTTGAACGTATAATTATATTATAAATATAGTCGAGCTCGAAATGGCGCTGCAGTTCGTAATTTGGCTATTCGAACTTTACATGAATATACAAAAGCCGTTTTAAATCGGATTTCTGGGAAACAAGAAACGTTAGGAGCTGGTGAAGTATATTTTTCTGATGGAAGAGAAAAATCAGGATTTCGTCGTGTAGATTGTGAGTTGTGTCCAAATAAAATTTTGAAATAGTCGTTATAGAATCGTTTATCGACCGTAATGGTTTATTCGATATAACTAGATACCGTTTTTCAATTTAGACAAGATTCTTTTGAGACGTAGTGATAATTTAATTTTTAGAATTTTTTGTAATTTTTATTTATTTAAATAAGAGACTTTCTATTTGGAGTATTTTGCACCTTGTATTCAACTTTTTGAGGTTTCACAATATGAATTAATCTACCGATATTATTATATTTTTGGGATCGTGGCACATTGCCTGACATGATGGTGTTTTCATTTTTGTCCATAGCCACCCGTAGGTAAGCGGAATGGAGTAAATCGAAGTTCATAAATTTTTAAAACGAAATTATGTGGTGACTTTATAATGGCAACAAAGCAACCAAACTTACGTTCATTCTCACAAGATAAAATATATGTGTACGGTTTCTTTCCCTTGGCAAGAAAGGCATCCACATCTATACATATACAGACCCTTCTTGCCTTACACAAACAAAGGAACGGCAGCCACAAACAAGAATGGAAAACGTGGAAAGATAACACCCTCAAAACAAACACTTATAAATCAAAGACTCCATCCTTCCTTTTTTGCTTCAGGAAGAACACTTCCAAGCCATGAACCTCCATTATCTTCAAAAGAAAAATAATAATAATACAACAGCGTTTCTTCCTTGTTTTGGTTCTTTCATACAACCGGGTGCTTCCATTGGTAAACCGCCGAGCTGGAGAACGAGATCTCCATGACTGATGCATGCAAAACAATGATTGATGGCGGGGAGATTATACTCGAGTTCAAAGTGTGCAAGGCGTTAGAGATGGGGGAAGTTTCGACAGTGGGAAAATGAAGGAGAACAGGGATGTTTTTCACGTAGGAAAGAAGGAGCGTGAACGGGCAGTTTGCTTTCATGGTGTCTGCATGGATCAGGTGAAGGATGGTGAGAATGTGGGGGTTGAGGGGTTTTAGAGGAGGAGATAGGAGCTAGAGAAGAAGCGACTATGGCGTTTGGAAGGAGGAGCTCGCGTATCATCTTGCTGGAAGCAAGAAATGTCGAAATGGCTGAGAAAAGGTGTAAAGACTCGTAACTTCCCCGGGAAGGAAAGCGCGGATAGTTCGAGAACAAGCCACAACAGAGCGCAGACGGCAGAACATTTCATTGTATATTACAACAATTCCATCAGAATACAAGAATATACAAAGTATAAACAAATATTACATAGAAATATCAGAGATTTAAATTACATTTAAATACATAGCAGCGGAAAATGATACAAAATACAACTGAAGGAGATATACGGATACAAAGCTTTCCGGATATCGTTCCAGCTGTAAACCAGGATCCTGTGAATATAAATCTGCAAAAACCAAAACTACTAGCTGCCCGTGTCAAAATAAGGGCACCCAGAGTTTAGGTTAAAACAATAAACTCCAGGTCAGTCACGGGACTGGTGTGAGAACTAAAACAGTTAATAATCTTTATTTTAAAGTTAGGTGAATCAAGGGACCACGCCGTATAACACGGAACGGGTTTCCTCCCAAGAATACCAGTGCATAAAACAAACAGCGCAATGCTAAATAAAGAAAAATGAAGCTATTATAAGACCCAGTTCCCATCACACAATGCAACGCAAGCCGGAGGATAGGGCTTTTACCTTATAATAGCCAAGAATGCTTGATACGTTTCAAACAAATCATTTGATACTATTATAAGTGCATAGTGTATAAAACAACTTCAAATCATAAGTATCAATCATAGACGGCATAAGTGCCACATCCCACTATGTCGCCATACTAGGCTCTACAAATAAAACCGCAAATGTCACGTATTTGGAAGTTGGATTTCCATCTATGAACCGAGGCAAAAGATAGTCCTCACCGAATTCGAGCTCTCTAGCCCGAGCCTCAGGCACAGCCGCAACCGTACCTTGGATCGTCAGGGCCGGTCCACCGATGTGGATTATAATGCCTGAACACTACGTTCCTCCGCCCTATCGGACCTGGATCGTCCGATCAAACCGAGGCGCCTTGCAACAGCAACAACTACATAAGTCAAACTCGTCAGGGCGTGTAAAACCACTGACGCCACTTCTAGCTAGAAAGAAAACGCAAGTCCCCCCTGAGGTCCGTCTCCCGTTTTTGGTTCACCACCAGGGTGTGAGGCTCGCGAATTCACATTACACAAAGTTGTGCCACACAGGATGTGCTTTGATCATCACCACAAGACTTTGCTTTTCAACAGAAGCCTTGATCAATTTCCACTTAGGCGTGCCACACAGGCAATTCACTCCATGCGTTTGATATCCATCAATATATAACCCCTGAGCTCGTACGTCTCAGAGAAGGGCGTTAAGAAAGAGTATAAATTCTCCGCCGCCAAACAGATATATATTTAATAGAAATCAATCACACAGACTAAAATCCAATGTTAGACACACAGTCCATTTACAAGTTCGTTCTGGGTCTGAACGAAACCGGAGGCACCTAGTACCCCGCATATCCATCGATCTCCAAGTACGTCTGGACGATCACCAACTGTTTCCATCTTCTTGGGTGTACAGCCCAACCATGATCATCGGTAATTACCCAAACGACGTGAAGACCTCCGGTCTTCAACCACCGTCTTCATCTTCGACACCACGTCGAATCAGTTATTCAGAATAGGATAAACCCGGTCTTTCTAAACAACTCACGTATATATATAATAAACACGTGTTACACAAACACAACATACGCCTCATTCCAATTCAGAATATTCTTTTATTCAAATATTCTTATATTTTGGGAAATGTTCCCATTAATTTTATCAAAGATAAATTCTTTAAATTTATTCTTTAATCTCCTTTGAATATCAATTCATACTAGTCGGGATTAGCGAGCCACACCGAAGTAATCATTTGTTTTAATTTCCCAATCCCATCCTATTCATCCCATGAAGTAAAACTGGTAATACTTCATATCTAACACCACGGTGTTATCGGTAAATTCAATTACCATTTCACGTTCAAATCTAATTAAAGATTTAACTATCGCCTGGAGTAAAACTGGTGATACTCCATTCTCGATCATTTCAATCTAATTAAAGATTCATTAAAACTCCACTTAGTTTTAATCTTTGACTGGGTTAAAGAATTAGTGTCTTTTAAAACACGGTTCACGATAAACCCAAAATCATATTCCATTAATTATCGGGTTAAAGAACAAGTGTTATTTAAAACATTGTTCACGATAAACCCAAAAATCAATACCAATTCAATTCCAATTAAATATTATTTAATTGGTACACTTCATTAAATCTAAATAAAAAGATTTAATCTTTTCTCAACTGGGTTCAAGAACAGTGTTAATAAAGACACCATTCACGACAAACCCAAATCACATTTGATATTAAATACAAGGCTCTGAATAGAAAATATATCGTCTTATATTCAATATCAAATTCTACGACCAACAAATCTCGTATTAGAAATAGCGATATATAAATATCTTTCAAATTTCCATAACAACATCTGTATAATCACGAAATCCAACATCGAAATAATCTAAGGACAATTTCGATTCAAGTCCATTCCAATTCAATTATTGGAAATTCTGGTTACTTTTAAAACCCTTTTCAAATTCAATTTATTTACTTTAAAAATAAATAAATTATAATTCTAGTTCAAAACTAGTTCATTTCGATAAAAATCTATTTTTATCTTTTCAAATATGGAGTTTTTCACCCCAATTCTTCCCAAATCATTTCTTATGATTTTACACAAATTATTACTATTTTAATAATTTTATCAAGGCCCGTACAGTCGATTTCCATCAACGGCCATCGAACTGCACTTAGAACGACCTTTTCCAAATTTGATTTGGACATAATTCCAAATCCAACCGTTAGATTTCTAATTTCCAATATTCGTTAGAAAGCACATTTCGATACGAACCCAACGGTTCTAGTTTTAGGAGAATCCGACGGTCGGATCTCCCGTAATATCCGTTCGAAGTCCATGGTCGAAATTCGTGAACTGCCGCAGCGCGGCGCGTTCTATTCAGGCCATTATATTATATATATAATATATACTTCATCGATTTCCTTTTCAAAACAATTTTTAATTCAATTTCAATTCGTTTTCAATTCAGTTTGAATTTCAAATTAACTCAATTTCAATTCAAATTCATTTCTATTCAATTTCAATTCGAATTCATTTCAAAACGATTTCAATTCTATTTCAATTCTATTCGAATTCATTTCAAAACGATTTCAATTCTATTTCAACTCTATTCGAATTCATTTCAAAACGATTTCAATTCTATTTCAATTCTGTTCGAATTTATTTCAAAACGATTTCAATTCTCTTTCAATTCTATTCGAATTCATTTCAAAACGATTTCAATTCTATTTCAACTCTATTCGAATTCATTTCAAAACGATTTCAATTCTATTCGAATTTCGAACCATTTCAGTTTACTTCGAATTTCAAATCAATTCAATTAAACTGGAATTTCAATTCACTTTAATATTCACTTCAATTTGAATAAAATCGATATAAATATCGTTCACGTTAAAATGGCGTCAATCTATCAACGCGGCTTCATATATTTCGATTTTCAAATATTCTATTTCAAATATTTCTTTTTCAAATATTTCTAATTTTCAAATATTCTATTTCGAATATTTCTTTTTCAAATATTTCTAATTTTCAAATATTTCTATTTTCAAATATTCTATTTCAAACATTTCTTTTTCAAAACTGGAATGAGGCCCAATCAATTACCATACAATGTTAATTATATGGATTTTCTACAACACATGTATACAATAACAACGATGAATAATCAACCATCATCCAAAGTGCATTCTACACTGTATAAGCATCAAATATAAATATTCAACGCTTATAACAGCCTGTCAATCAATCGATCAACATACAACTAAACAATCAGGATTAGTGTACGTCAAATATCTTCCCAATACCCGTGTGGGGTTTCAAACAATCAAACACAAATTTTATTTGTGCAGTTAGGCGATGTGTAAAATTTATCGTCCTAATCTATATCAGTCAAATGTGTGTATATAAACAAATCGTCCGATTTGTTTATTTTTATTTCATTTCATATACACGTTAAAAATTCTATTTTTAACTATAAAATATTTTCCACTATAAAATATTTTATTTTATTTCACATCACATTTCATTCAATCAACTACACATCAAAATCAAACAAACAAGCATACAAGCCGTCCATGGTCTGTGGACGACGGGTGTCGGGTGCTACAAAACACCGTCTGCATCCTAGTATATATTTATAACTAGAAAAATAGAATTGAAGGTGAGAAGTTCTCACAGGTTAGCTAATCCAATCCCACGACTCTTCTTATATAGAAATCTTCGCCGTTCTTGCCTCTTGTCACTTCCTTTGCCCGTATTCTCTACATATGTAAAAATCGAATTTTTACTTCGCTATTCAATATATAAAAATCGAATTTTTACTTCGCTATAAAAATCACTTTTCTATTTCAACGTATATATAATAAAAATCAGATTTTTATTTCGCTATATAATTAAAGATAATATTTTTATTATCTACATCATATAAAAATCGCATTTTTATTCTTTCTATAATATAAAAATCATATTTTTATACCTCCTACATAATAAAGATCGAATTTTTTTCTTACTACACTTATAGAAATTATATTTTTAACCTTACTATAATATAAAAATTATATTTTCTATCTTTCTATAATATAAAAATTATATTTTATATCTTTCTATAATAAAAATTATATTTTTAATACTCTACTATAATAAAAATTATATTTTTAATCGCTATAAAAATCCTATCTTTATCCGGTTAAAAATCCAAACTTTGTTCACAAAAAAAACTGATTTTCCCTTATTTAAAACTAATTACTTTGAACAGTTAAAAGATATATGAACTTACAGTTGGGATTTTGGAGTGGAGAGGGGCTTACTGGTGGCCGCGGTCAGAGTTGGGGCGTCGGTCTTCGGAGGGGGGGGTTGGCTGCATCGGCGGCGTCTTTGGATGGTGGCGGGTCAGGCGCTCGCGCGAGGTCTGGGGTGGAAGAGGGGGAGGAGCAGGCGGTTGCGATTTGGGTGGAGGAATGGGGGTGTGGACGGGTTTAAGAGGAGAAGGGGGAGGCCGTAGGGGAAGCGCGGCCATCAGGGGAAAAGGCGTGGTGGAGCGATGGGAAGAGGTGGAGAGGCGACGGGGTGCTGAGGCATGGCGGCGGCGGTGGAGATCAATCGCTTCTCCCCTCTTTTTTTTACTTTACAAATGATTTTCAACGGGGGAGGGGGGCTGAGAGGTAATAGGGGAGAGAGGGAATTTTTATTTTAATTTTCTTTTAATTATTTATTTTCAAAAAGGTACTTTTTTTTCGACCTCGAAACAGGACCCACTGCCTGTCGTCCATAGCTAATTACCTCCATTCAGAACACAATGGGATACGTATCGTAGGCTGATTCGATCGTTTCGATCAGTTTTCATCAAAATCAACATATAACTCTATATATTGAATTTGAACGCGCATTTCAATTTACGGGGGCCACATACTAACTCGAAAAATTCCCAAAAAATATTTTCTAGCTTCGTATTGACGATACGGTCCTAACAAAACTAGTTTCGTCAAATTCTGAGACCGTTTGAAAAATGGCCATTTTCCAGTCGATTAAAATCAACTAAAACTGGTCAAACGCGTTTTCCTTTGCCACACTCACATATTGATTCAAAAAATTATGAAATTTGAAATCTAGCAATAATTTGGCATCGCGGATCCAACAAAAGTGGTTTCGTCGAAATCCGAGGTCATTTGCAAAATTTCCATTTTTAAGGGCCTGAATTCCATAGCGACTATTCTGAATTTTCAGCTGGGCATATCTTTTGATTCCCGCTATGAAATTTTGATTTTTCGGATTCGTTGGAAGGATATTCCCAAATAGATCCTATTATTTTTGGTTTCACTAAAATCCGATTTATTTTGAATCATGTACATCCATTTGAAGTTTGAAATCGAATTATCGAACTACCGCGCCATTTTCAATTCCTTTTATAATTATAAATAATTATTTATATTCTAACGACGATCTATATAATATATACGTTCGAATTCTATTCAAAATAAATTTCTTGTCGATATTATTTAAAATAATTCATTTTAAATAATCAAAATTCGCTAAAATTGCCAAAATAACAAATTTAAACTGGCCCATATTTCCGGGTTATTACAATCTCCCCCACTTAAAACTTTTCATCCCCGAAAAGGAACGAAGCCGAAAGTTGTTTTACAAACCAACTCAACTTTCATTATTTTTATTATGGCTTAAGTTCTTCAACTTTTCAGTTTCTAAGAACTTTTCAATTTTTTCAAAAATTTGGCTAACACCCTAAAATTTTGAAAAATTCCGCCATAACCTCCCCTACACCGGGAGCACGGGAAAATCCCGAAATTTCCATATAGGCCCTCTGATCTTCAAAAAGAAAAAGAAAACGCCAAGCGGCTAGCCAATCGGCTCATAAAATCATCATCACCCAAACAAAACAGTAAATTATAGTAAACATGTACATATTTGTCGGGCAAACAAATTTTATTCTTTGCTCTAGCCTCCTTGCTATCACCTGTTCAATGTAAGTACATGTATATGCAAGCAAATGCGACCAAATTTTAATATAATTCACTATTTGATTCAATTTGGCTATATGGTACAAAATTATCAAACAAATAAACAAACAACACAAGCATCAATCAATTAGTGGATTAACGTTTCAAATTCATAATTTATAATTAGTCAAAAAATCAAATTTTTGATGCCAAATCACAATAATAGGCCCTATCTAATTTTGGTTCTCACACCAGTCTAATGGAAATATATAGATATCACACCTTCGACACTCGAATATAAATGTTGATGACGATGCACCATCATCAGGATTATCCCCGGGTGACTAGAGTGTGATTCTATATCTATCCGGTATATTAAAACTTCGAATATACGTTTGCAAGGAGCATATGCAAAATCTTTATATATTGGATTGTCGAAATTCAATATAAAATAAATATTCAAATACGTATACAACGATTTAAATTTCAAAACAAAATTTGTTTTTATTTTCTAAAATATACCCTTCACACTTGTTCTAGGATACTACTGATCCCATCTCTAACGAGTCATTCTCATTGGATATTGCTAATCCAATATCTGATGAATTCTTTAATACGGTTCTAATGTGTCTAGTTCTCTAGCTCTATAAACCAGAGCTCTGATACCACGTGTAAAGACCCGTAACTTCCCCAGGAAGGAAAGCGCGGATAGTTCGAGAACAAGCCACAACAGAGCGCAGACAGCAGAACATTTCATTGTATATTACAACAATTCCATCAGAATACAAGAATATACAGAGTATAAACAAATATTACACAGAAATATCAGAGATTTAAATTACATTTAAATACATAGCAGCGGAAAATGATACAAAATGCAACTGAAGGAGATATACGGATACAAAGCTTTCCGGATATCGTTCCAGCTGTAAACCAGGATCCTGTGAATATAAATCTGCAAAAACCAAAACTACTAGCTGCCCATGTCAAAATAAGGGCACCCAGAGTTTAGGTTAAAACAATAAACTCCAGGTCAGTCATGGGACTGGTGTGAGAACTAAAACAGTTAATAATCTTTATTTTAAAGTTAGGTGAATCAAGGAACCACGCCGTATAACACGGAACGGGTTTCCTCCCAAGAATACCAGTGCATAAAACAAACAGCGCAATGCTAAATAAAGAAAAATGAAGCTATTATAAGACCCAGTTCCCATCACACAATGCAACGCAAGCCGGAGGATAGGGTTTTTACCTTATAATAGCCAAGAATGCTTGATACGTTTAAAACAAATCATTTGATACTATTATAAGTGCATAGTGTATAAAACAACTTCAAATCATAGGTATCAATCATAGACGGCTTAAGTGCCCCATCCCACTATGTCGCCATACTAGGCTCTACAAATAAAACCGCAAATGTCACGTATTTGGAAGTTGGATTTCCATCTATGAACTGAGGCAAAAGATAGTCCTCACCGAATTCGAGACTCTCTAGCCCGAGCCTCAGGCACAGCCGCAACCGTACCTTGGATCGTCAGGGCCGGTCCACCGATGTGGATTATAATGCCTGAACACTACGTTCCTCCGCCCTATGGGGCGTAAATGAGCCAACAAATGACTCCATCGGACCCGTATCGTCCGATCAAACCGAGGCGCCTCGCAACAGCAAAAACCACATAAGTCAAACTCGTCAGGGCGTGTAAAACCATTGACGCCACTTCTAGCTAGAAAGAAAACGCATGTCCCCCCTGAGGTCCGTCTCCCGTTTTTGGTTCACCACCGGGGTGCGAGGCTCGCGAATTCACGTTACACAAAGCTGTGCCACCCAGGCTATGCTTTGATCATCACCACAAGACTTTTCTTTTCAACAGAAGCCTTGATCAATTTCCACTTAGGCGTGCCACACAGGCAATTCACTCCATGCGTTTGATATCCATCAATATATAACCCCTGAGCTCGTACGTCTCAGAGAAGGGCGTTAAGCAAGAGAATAAATTCTCCGCCGCCAAAAAGATATATATTTAATAGAAATCAATCACACAGACTAAAACCTAATGTCAGACACACAGTCCATTTACAAGTTCGTTTTGGGTCTGAACGAAACCGGAGGCACCTAGTAACCCGCATATCCATCGATCTCCAAGTACGTTTGCACGATCACCAACTGTTTCCATCTTCTTGGGTGTACAACCCAATAAAGATCATCGGTAATTACCCAAACGACGTGAAGACCTCCGGTCTTCAACCACCGTCTTCATCTTCGACACCACGTCGAATCAGTTATTCAGAATAGGATAAACCCGGTCTTTCTGAACAACTCACGTATATATATAATAAACACGTGTTACACAAACACAACATACGCCTCATTCCAATTCAGAATATTCTTTTATTCAAATATTCTTATATTTTGGGAAATGTTCCTATTAGTTTTATCAAAGATAAATTCTTTAAATTTATTCTTTAATCTCCTTTGAATATCAATTTATACTAGTCGGGATTAGCGAGCCACACCGAAGTAATCATTTGTTTTAATTTCGCAATCCCATCCTATTCATCCCATGAAGTAAAACTGGTAATACTTCATATCTAACACCACGGTGTTATCGGTAAATTCAATTACCATTTCACGTTCAAATCTAATTAAAGATTTAACTATCGCCTTGAGTAAAACTGGTGATACTCCATTCTCGATCATTTCAATCTAATTAAAGATTCATTAAAACTCCACTTAGTTTTAATCTTTGACTGGGTTAAAGAATTAGTGTCTTTTAAAACACGGTTCACGATAAACCCAAAATCACATTCCATTAATTATCGGGTTAAAGAACAAGTGTTATTTAAAACACTGTTCACGATAAACCCAAAAATCAATACCAATTCAATTCCAATTAAATAGTATTTAATTGGTACACTTCATTAAATCTAAATAAAAAGATTTAATCTTTTCTCAACCGGGTTCAAGAACAGTGTTAATAAAGACACCATTCACGACAAACCCAAATCACATTTGATATTAAATACAAGGCTCTGAATAGAAAATATATCGGCTTATATTCAATATCAAATTCTACGACCAACAAATCTCGTATTGGAAATAGCGATATATAAATATCTTTCAAATTTCCATAACAACATTTGTATAATCACGAAATACAACATCGAAATAATCCAAGGTCAATTTCGATTCAAGTCCATTCCAATTCAATTATTGGAAATTCTGGTTACTTTTAAAACCCTTTTCAAATTCAATTTATTTACTTTAAAAATAAATAATTTATAATTCTAGTTCAAAACTAGTTCATTTCGATAAAAATCTATTTTTATCTTTTCGAATATGGAGTTTTTCACCCCAATTCTTCCAAAATCATTTCTTATGATTTTACATAAATTATTACTATTTTTAATAATTTTATCAAGGCCCGTACAGTCGATTTCCATCAACGGACATCGAACTGCACTTAAAGCGACCTTTTCCAAATTTGATTTGGACATAATTCCAAATCCAACCGTTAGATTTCTAATTTCCAATATTCTTTAGAAAGCTCTTTTCGATACGAACCCAACGGTTCCGGTTTTAGGAGAATCCGACGGTCGGATCTCCCGTAATATCCGTTCGAAGTCCATGGTCGAAATTCGAGAACTGCCGCGGCGCGGCGCATTCTATTCAGGCCATTATATTATATATATATATAATATATACTTCGTCGATTTCTTTTTCAAAACGATTTTTAATTCAATTTCAATTCGTTTTCAATTCAGTTTGAATTTCAAATTAACTCAATTTCAATTCAAATTCATTTCTATTCAATTTCAATTCGAATTCATTTCAAAACGATTTCAATTCTATTTCAATTCTATTCGAATTCATTTCAAAACGATTTCAACTCTATTTCTATTCGAATTCATTTCAAAACGATTTCAATTCTATTTCAACTCTATTCGAATTCATTTCAAAACGATTTCAATTCTATTCGAATTCATTTCAAAACGATTTCAATTCTATTTCAACTCTATTCGAATTCACTTCAAAACGATTTCAATTCTATTCGAATTTCGAACCATTTCAGTTTATTTCGAATTTCAAATCAATTCAATTAAATTCGAATTTCAATTCACTTTAATATTCACTTCAATTTGAATAAAATCGATATAAATATTGTTCACGTTAAAATGGCGTCAATCTATCAACGCGGCATCATATATTTCGATTTTCAAATATATCTTTTTCAAATATTTTTAATTTTCAAATATTCTATTTTGAATATTTCTTTTTCAAATATTTCTAATTTTCAAATATTTCTATTTTCAAATATTCTATTTCAAACATTTCTTTTTCAAAACTGGAATGAGGCCCAATCAATTACCATATAATGTTAATTATATGGATTTTCTACAACACATGTATACAATAACAACGATGAATAATCAACCATCATCCAAAGTGCATTCTACACTGTATAAGCATCAAATATACATATTCAACGCTTATAACAGCCTGTCAATCAATCGATCAACATAGAACTAAACAATCAGGATTTGTGTACGTCAAATATCTTCCCAATACCCGTGTGGGGTTTCAAACAATCAAACATAGATTTTATTTGTGCAGTTGGGCGATGTGTAAAATTTATCGTCCCAGTCTATATCAGTCAAATGTGTGTATAGAAACAAATCATACGATTTGTTTATTTTTATTTCATTTCATATACACGTTAAAAATTCTATTTTTAACTATAAAATATTTTCCACTATAAAATATTTTATTTTATTTCACATCACATTTCATTCAATCAACTACACATCAAAATCAAACAAACAAGCATACAAGCCGTCCATGGTCTGTGGATGACAGGTGTCGGGTGCTACTAAACACCGTCTGCATCCTAGTATATATTTATAACTAGAAAAATAGAATTGAAGGTGAGAAGTTCTCACAGGTTAGCTAATCCAATCCCACGACTCTTCTTATGTAGAAATCTTCGCCGTTTTTGCCTCTTGTCACTTCCTTTGCCCGTATTCTCTACATATGTAAAAATCGAATTTTTACTTCGCTATTCAATATATAAAAATCGAATTTTTACTTCGCTATAAAAATCACTTTTCTATTTCAACGTATATATAATAAAAATCAGATTTTTATTTCGCTATATAATTAAAGATAATATTTTTATTATCTACATCATATAAAAATCGCATTTTTATTCTTTCTATAATATAAAAATCATATTTTTATACCTCCTACATAATAAAGATCGAATTTTTTTCTTACTACACTTATAGAAATTATATTTTTAACCTTACTATAATATAAAAATTATATTTTCTATCTTTCTATAATATAAAAATTATATTTTCTATCTTTCTATAATAAAAATTATATTTTTAATACTCTACTATAATAAAAATTATATTTTTAATCGCTATAAAAATCCTATCTTTATCCGGTTAAAAATCCAAACTTTGTTCACAAAAAAAACTGATTTTCCCTTATTTAAAACTAATTACTTTGAACAGTTAAAAGATATATGAACTTACAGTTGGGATTTTGGAGTGGAGAGGGGCTTACTGGTGGCCGCGGTCAGAGTTGGGGCGTCGGTCTTCGGAGGGGGGGTTGGCTGCATCGGCGGCGTCTTTGGATGGTGGCGGGTCAGGCGCTCGCGCGAGGTCTGGGGTGGAAGAGGGGGAGGAGCAGGCGGTTGCGATTTGGGTGGAGGAATGGGGGTGTGGACGGGTTTAAGAGGAGAAGGGGGAGGCCGTAGGGGAAGCGCGGCCATCAGGGGAAAAGGCGTGGTGGAGCGATGGGAAGAGGTGGAGAGGCGACGGGGTGCTGAGGCATGGCGGCGGCGGTGGAGATCAATCGCTTCTCCCCTCTTTTTTTCACTTTACAAATGATTTTCAACGGGGGAGGGGGGGGGGGGCTGAGAGGTAATAGGGGAGAGAGGGAATTTTTATTTTAATTTTCTTTTAATTATTTATTTTCAAAAAGGTACTTTTTTTCGACCTCGAAACAGGACCCACCGCCTATCGTCCATAGCTAATTACCCGCATTCAGAACACAATGGGATACGTATCGTAGGCTGATTCGATCGTTTCGATCAGTTTTCGTCAAAATCAACATATAACTCTATATATTGAATTTGAACGTGCATTTCAATTTACCGGGGCCACATACTAACTCGAAAAATTCCCGAAAAATATTTTCTAGCTTCGTATTGACGATACGGTCCTAACAAAACTAGTTTCATCAAATTCTGAGAATGTTTGAAAAATAGTCATTTTCCAGTCGATTAAAATCAACTAAAACTGGTCAAATGCGTTTTCCTTTGCCACGCTCACATATTGATTCGGAAAATTATGAAATTTGAAATCTAGCAATAATTTGACACGCGGATCCAACAAAAGTGGTTTCGTCGAAATCCGAGGTCGTTTACAAAATTTCCATTTTTAAGGGCCTGAATTCCATAGCGACTATTCTGAATTTTCAACTGGGCATATCTTTTGATTCCCGCTATGAAATTTTGATTTTTCGGATTCGTTGGAAAGATATTCCCAAATAGATCCTATTATTTTTGGTTTCACTAAAATCCGGTTTATTTTGAATCCTGTACATCCATTTGAAGTTTGAAATCGAATTATCGAACTACCGCGCCATTTTCAATTCCTTTTATAATTATAAATAATTATTTATATTCTAACGACGATCTATATAAATATACGTTCGAATTCTATTCAAAATAAATTTCTCGGCTATATTATTTAAAATAATTCATTTTAAATAATCAAAATTCGCTAAAATTGCCAAAATAAAAATTTTAAACTAGCCCAGATTTCCGGGTTATTACAAAAGGGATGGAGTTCGGCACAGTTTTGGTTTGGGGAAGATAAAGCGGAATGGGTCTGAGTTTTGAAAAGGGATGGGTCGGGTTTAAGGAATGGGTGAGGCCCATTTGGAAAATTATTATTTAGTTAATTTTAAATTAAATAATGTGTTAGCTTATATAACGTATAACTTTCTCATATGTTAACGGAACTGACGTGGAGTGGATCGAAGCTCGTTACAATTTATAGCAAAATAAATTGTCCGTCTGAATCAAGCGATGGTTTTTGTAATTAACGATGATCGTCCAATGTGAGTAAAACTCACCAACTCTGAACAGTTATATTTTATAACGTATTTTTAGAACTGATAAATATTGGTTGATTGCAGTGGGTTGACTATTTGGATGAACTGCTAGTCAGTTGGTTGAAATTATATATATAAATCATTAAAAATATATTGATTCTGTTGATCAAAATGTGTCATGTGGAAATGAAAATGATGTTAATTATATTGCTTAACATCTGTGGATGTAGGGAAACAGGTTGGAGGAATCCAACTGGATTCCTCAATATTATTACTGTTTGCTTTCATATAGTGTTATATATGATGTGCTATATAATTTGTTGTTGATTATGTGTGTTTGAATGATATCGATCATTGTTATTTGTTATTGTAAATACTGTAAGACTGGGATGTAGAAAAAGAGATTTTCAAAGTGTTTATTGAAAATAAAATATTTATAAAATCAAAGGGGTTTTATAAAAAGGAAATTTACTTATAAAATCAAAGGATTTTATAAAAGGGGTATTTGTTTCTAAAATGAATTAGAATAAAATAGAAAGAGAAAATATTTATAAAATCAAGGGATTTTATAAAAGGGAATTATTTATAAAATCAAAGGATTTTATAGAGAGGAATATTTATTGGGAAAATAAATAAAATCACATAAGGAATATTTATTTGGGAAAATAAATAGTAGTATAAAGTGAATTATTTATTTAGAAAATAAATAGAGGTATAAAGGAAAATATTTATTTGTTAAAGAAATAGAATTGAAAAGGAAACTATTTATTTGTTAGATAAATAGAAAGATTGAAAAGGGAATATTTGTAAAACATTTACAAATAAAATATAAAGAGAAATATTTGTAAAACATTTACAAATAGAATATAAAAGGAAATATTTATTTGAATATAAATAGAGTTATAAAAGTAATTTATTGGAAAATGAAAAGAAGGTCATATAAGGAAATATTTGGAAAATGAATAGAATTTTACATCAGGAAAGTTTAGACCCGTGCTTCGCACACGGGTATAACATGGTATAAATTTAAAGCAAAGGTTTTTAATAGAATTTGTTTAACAGATAAATTGAGACGATTAATTTATAAATAATAATTTATAAATTAAGTAAAATAGTTATCACTGGATAAATGGAATATATAAGTCAAGACTTATATAGAGAAGTAATAATCAGTTTCAACATCGATATTTGAAACTGAATATGGACAAAGAGTGAATCGAATATTCCTTATTCGAAAAGGAGTAAATCAAAAGGATTTAATCAATAGAATTAATCAAATGGAGTTAGTTGATTAGAGTTAATTGAATAGAGTTAGTCGATTTGAGTTAACTAATAGAGTTGAAGGAGTTAATCGAATATAATTTATTCGAATAGAATTAAAGGTGAATCGAATCTAGTCATTCGAAATGAGGTTAAATCGAATATAGTTATTCGAGATAGAGTTAAAACAAACATAGTTATTCGAATATAAGTTAATCGAATATTAGTTATTCGATAGGAGTTAATCAAGTCGAGTTAAATAAGTCAAGTTAACTAAGTTAAGTTAGTCAAGAGGAGTTAATCAAACCGAGTTAATCCAAATGAGTTAATCGAAAGGAGTTATCGATGTTAGTTTAATCGAATGGAGTTATCAATGTTAGTTTAATCGAAAGGAGTTATCGATGTTAGTTTAATCGAAAGGAGTTATCGATGTTAGTTTAATCGAAAGGAGTTATCGATGTTAGCTTAATTGAAAGGAGTTATCGATGTTAGTTTAATCGAAAGGAGTTAATCGTATTTAGTTATTCGAAAGTGAGATTATCGAATATAGTGTATTCGAAAGGAAGGAGATTAGCTAATGTAGCATATTCGAAATAAAGAGATCGAATATAGTTCATTCGAAAGAGTGAGTTAATCGAATATAAGTTATTCGAAGTGAGATAATCGAATATAAGTTATTCAAAGAGAGATAATCGAATATAAGTTATTCGAAGAGAGATAATCGAATATAAGTTATTCGAAGAGAGAAAATCGAATAAAGGCTATTCGAAGAAGAGTTAATCAAATAGATATTACTCGAAAGAGAGTTATATGTCGAATTCAATTATACCGAATTCGGGAAAGTACCTATACTTTCCGGTGTTTAAATCAAGATTTATTTATTTATAAATTAGGTGTTTTATTCAAATTGAAGAATAAAAGTTATAATTGAAGTTAAATATTTCGAAAGTACGGATTATAACGATATCGTTTTAACCAATGTTTTCAATAAGGAAGTGGATACGTAAATAGAATCCGGGAGTTACATAAGGAAGTATGTTAAAGATTTAAAAACATAAACTTTGACTATTTCGAAGTTAAAATGTTGTTCAGTTAAGATCTGAGAGGTAATTATACCCCAACTTGATTGAATTCCTTCTTAACTAAGGAATGGTAAGGTTTGATAATGACTGATGGTTAAGTGATTTTAGTTAATGAGTGAAATGGTTTGAGTTGCCATGGCAATGTTTGATTTAACAAGCGGTTTAAACCAAGTGAAGGAGCTTTGGAAATGTTTTCCAAATAAGAATCAGAATTTTTTTCTGATAATAGAAAATAAGAATTTAGAATATATGGAAATAGGAGATAAATAAGTTAATGAACTAAAGAGAATAAATGTTAAATAATGTGATCGATATAATTTCCATTTGGAAATAATATCGTTGTTTGCACACGTGTTTTTCATTGATAGTTAAATCACAGACTATCAAAGTTTTCACCATTTTAACGTTGTTAATATGGAGAGACCGGTTGGATTATTATCCGAAGAACCACTCCGTATTTGCGTAAGCATTGTGAATCATATATGCCAAAGATAATTGAAGACGGAGTAAAGTGCAAGGGCTATTGTATAAATTTTACGTAAAGATTGCCTAAGATGGATGTACTGAATAGTGCCTTCGGTTTGTCCAGTCCCATGACAACTTGTATGGAAGAAGGTCTGACAGAGTATATCTAATAGATCGCATAAGTTGATCTCTTCAAATGTATTTACGTTTAGTGGCGGAGGAATTCGTTTCTCTTAGATGTATACCCATGGTATTTTTGGGGAAATCAATTTTTGATATGGAGGGTATGACGATGTGACATTCAAAATGAATAAATGTGTGATCTGTCAGAGATAAGCGTGGCCTCTAGCCTCACAACTGGGAAATCACAAAAATCGAGGAGGCAGCATGGCTATGTAGGTCACACCTATTAGGGTGTATGATCACCTGATCTAGAGTTTCATTTACTTCTAAAAATCTATTGTCGATGTTGTCCCATTCGGGAAGCGGTTGCTGATCCCAACAGTTGGTGATATACATTCGATACACTCAAGCGAAATGAGTGGTCGGTCATGTGTGACCGGGTTGCAAGATGTTCTTGTTGAACCCAGTGTATTCCTGTCTAGAGGTACACTAGCAAAAGGTGGTTCCATACCTTGTCATAGTTGGAAATCCATTACCCAATATGTGCTTGCGGTTTTGATTGTATACTATATATGTAGAACGTAAGATGAAAGCGTTTCTGCTAGATGATTATTATATTGTAGTTGATAGACACTATTATAATATCAAAAGAATTTTTATATAAAGATTTCTTTGGATACTCATAAGGGAAAAACCCGTTCCGTTATACGGTGTGGTCTTATGAGATATCGTTTTATTGCTCAAACTGTTATAAATTGTTTTACTCACACCAGTCCAAGTTGCTTAACTGGTACGTCTGATTGGAGGTTCTCGCTTCGCGGTTTGGTGGCGAACGGGAGACTCTTACCCCTACATGTCCTACAATATAGTGGGTTGGTCGAGTCGAGAGGCTGGCCGTAAAGCATGGAGTTGGGGTACCTCTGTAGGCCACGTTGGGAGGTTAGCCCGCTGCTTTGGGGGTTGTGGGATGGTTGAAAAGCCTACCGAAAT
Source organism: Allium sativum (assembly GCA_030737875.1). Lineage (NCBI taxonomy): Eukaryota > Viridiplantae > Streptophyta > Magnoliopsida > Asparagales > Amaryllidaceae > Allium > Allium sativum. The sequence goes on from CM060918.1 coordinate 208,058,045, forward strand.
CGCTGGGACACTACAGTTGGTATCAGAGCTTAAGGTTAAGTGAATTACCTTGGCTCTATGGCGTGACTCAGTAAAGATGGGGTTAGCAATACCCTATATTGAGTTTGAGTGTATATATATGAGCGTGTAATTGTTATTAGATATAAAAATGGTTTTATATTATGAAGATTTATTGATTGAGTGGCTTATGAATTTCTGGTCGATCAGTTTGACCCACTGTATCGATACGAGTTACTAAACACTTGAATGCGATCAACCGACATGGTATGTTTTGAAAAGAGGGTAAACGAAATAATTTTACCCAAATTATATTTTTGATATAAAGGATTTATATCGTTGTGATTATAATATATTGGATATATTGGTTGTTATTATAATCGAGTAAGATTATAAATTAAATGGTTATGCAAATAACCAATCAGAATTCGTATAAGTGTTACGAAATGAATTAAATCTGAAATTAAAACCATAATTGGAATTAAAATTCTAGAAATTGGAAAAGTGTTGGTAAATGAATTTGGATTGAATATAAGAGAATTTTAAGATCTTGGGAGATTTTAAATTGTTTACAAACATTGGAATTATATTTTGAAGTGGTTTCAAAAATGAAAGTGTTTAGAAATGGTTTTGAAAGTGATATAGTATTGAAATTACTTTGATCGCTAGGAAATAAATTCCGATGGTGCATCATCGGTGTTCATTTTCGAGTTTCTAAGTGACGGATTACTACCAAAATTTTAGTTTTGAATTGTTTTGAGAAAAACAAGTTGTTTGATTCCGAAAGGGAATATTTGATTTGTGAAAAACAAAGTTATTTAAAACTCCCAGGAAAAGATTGTTTGAATTAAAACAAATTTAAATAGAAATTTGTGAAAGTAAGCTGGAATTTAATTGAAATCAGTTAAGTTGAAATAGAATTGGTTTGGTAAATCAAGATTTGGAATCAAGAATTGAACTTGAGTTGAAATGGGATTTGCTTTGGATATAAGCGAATAGACGTGTTGAGGATAAATTGATCAGAATTTGATAGGGATAACAATGGTATATGCTGAGTTGATAGCATATGGAAGTGGTAGAGTTGATATGCCCGACAAAAAGGTACAAGTTTATATTTCATATGGTATGAGATTTCGATGAACCGAATTGGCAAGCCGCTTGGCTGTTTGAATTTCTTTTGGGTTGGAGAAGGCCTAGAGAGGCGAGTTGGAGTTTGAGATATTGACCAGTACAAAGGAGGTGCTGGCGAAAATTTTCGAAAATTAAAGGTGTTAGAAAATTTTCAAGGTTTTTGAAAATATTCGCTCACAGAAATGAATTAATAATTTAATTGAAATTAAATTGGTTCAGTTGAAACTGAAGTTAAAGAAGTAAAAATAATTTTTACCTAGTTAATAGGGTTTGTTTTCTGCCTTAGCAATTTCAAGGACGAAATTATTTTAAGGGGGGAAGAATGTAATGTCCCACATTTTTACTGTGTAATAATTAATTTATCTAATTATTTAAATAGAGATTCAGACATTTAAATGGTCGTTTAAATTAAATAACTTTGAATATTTAATTAAAATAATAATTAAATAATATATTTAATTCTGAAATAATCTGAATAAGCTGAAATGGCAATATGGTGAGATTTGGGCAAATTCAAAATATATAATTCAGATTGAAATTGAATTACGATAACGTATATATTTAATTAACGATGGTTGAATGTATAATTATATTACAAATATAATCGAGCTCGAAATGGCGCTGTAGTTCGTAATTTGGCGATTCGAACTTTAAATGAATATACAGAAGCCGTTTTAAATCGGATTTCTGTGAAACAAGAAACGTTAGGGGCTGGTGAAGTATATTTTTTTGATGGAAGAGAAAAATCAGGATTTCGTCGTGTAGATTGTGTGTTGTGTCCAAATAAAATTTTAAAATAGCCGTTATAGAATCGTTTATCGAATGTAACAGTTTATTCAATATAACTAGATACCGGTATCGAATTTAGACAAGACTCTTTTTAGACGTAGTGATAATTTAATTTTTAGAATTTTATTGTAATTTTTAATTAATTAAATAAGCGACTTTTTATTTGGAGTATTTTGCACCCTGTAATCAACATTTTGAGGTTTCACAATATGAGTTAATGTACCGGTATTATTATATTTTTGGGATCATAGCACATTGCCTGACACGATGCTATTTTCATTTCTATCCATAGCTGCACGTACATAAGCGGAATGGAGTAAATCGAAGTTCATAACTTTTTAAAACGAAATTATGTGGTGACTTTATAATGGCAACAAAGCAACCAAAGTTACGTTCATTCTCACAAGCTAAAATATATGTGTACGGTCTCTTTCCCTTAGCAAGAAAGGCATTCACATCTATATATATACAGGCCCTTCTTTCCTTGCGCAAACAAAGGAACGGCAGCCACAAAAAAAGGGAAAACGTGGAAAGATAACACCCTCAAAACAAACACTTATAAATCAAAGACTCCATCCTTTCTTTTTTCTTCAGGAAGAACACTTCCAAGACGTGAGCTTCCATTATCTTCAAAAGAAAAATAATAATAATAATACAACAGTGTTTCTTCCTTGTCTTGGTTCTTTCATACAACCAGGTGCTTCCATTGGTAAACCGCCGAGCTGGAGAACGAGATCTCCATGACTGATGCGTGCAAAACAATGATTGATGGTGGAGAGATTATACTCGAGTTCAAAGTGTGCAAGGCGTTAGAGATGGGGGAAGTTTCGACATTGGGAAAATGAAGGAGAACAGGGATGTTTTTCACGTAGGAAAGAAGGAGCGTGAACGGGCAGTTTGCTTTCATGGTGTCTGCGTGGATCAGGTGAAGGATGGTGAGAACGTTGGAGTTGGGGAGTTTTAGAGGAGGAGATAGGAGCTAGAGAAGAAGCGACTATGGCATTTGGAAGGAGGAGCTCGCATAACATCTTGCTGGAAGTAAGAAATGTCGAAATGGCTGAGAAAAGGGATGGAGTTCGGTACAGTTTTGGTTTGGGGAAGACAAAGCGGAACGGGTCTGAGCTTTGAAAAGGGATGGGCCGGGTTTAAGGAATGGGTGAGGCCCATTTGGAAAATTATTATTTAGTTAATTTTAAATTAAATAATGTGTTAACTTATATAACTTATAACTTTCTCATATGTTAACGGAATTGAGCGAAACAAGATCCAATGGGATCTATGGACCGACACTACCCAATGGAACTGACGGGGAGCGGTTCGAAGCTCGTTACAATTTATAGCAAAATAAATTGTCCGTCTGAATCAAGCGATGGTTATCGTTATTAACGATGATCGTCCAATGTGAGTAAAACTCACCAACTCTGAACAGTTATATTTTTATAACGTATTTTTAGAACTGATAAATATTGGTTGATTGCAGTGGGTTGACTGTTTGGATGAACTGCTAGTCAATTGGTTGAAATTATATATATAAATCATTAAAAATATATTTATTATGTTGATCAAAATATTTCTTGTTGAAATGAAAATGATGTTAATTATATTGTTTAACATCTGTGGATGCAGGGAAACAGGTTGGAGGGATCTAACTGGATTCCTAAATATTATTACTGTTTGTTTTCATATAGTGTGATATATGATGTGCTATATAATCTGTTGTTGATTATGTGTGTTTGAATGATATTGATCATTGTTATTTGGTATTGTAAATACCTTAAGACTGGGATGTAGAAAAAGAGATTTTCAAAGTGTTTATTGAAAATAAAATATTTATAAAATCAAAGGGGTTTTATAAAAAGGAAATTTACTTATAAAATCAAAGGAGTTTATAAAAGGGGTACTTGTTTCTAAAATGAATTAGAATAAAATATAAATAGAAATATAAAATATTTATAAAATCAAGGGATTTTATAAAAGGGAATTATTTATAAAATCAAATGATTTTATAGAGAGGAATATTTATTGGGAAAATAAATAAAATCACTTAACGAATATTTATTTGGGAAAACAAATAGAAGTATAAAATAAATTATTAATTTAGAAAATAAATAGAGGTATAAAGGAAAATATTTATTTGTTAAAGAAATAGAATTGAAAAGGAAAATATTTATTTGTTAGATAAATAGAAAGATTGAAAAGGGGATATTTGTAAAACATTTACAAATAAAATAGAAAGAGAAATATTTGTAAAACATTTGCAAATAGAATATAAAAGGAAATATTTATTTAGAAAATAAATAGAGTTATGAAAGTAATTAATTAGAAAATGAAAAGAAGGTCATATAAGGAAATATTTGGAAAATGAATAGAATTTTACATCAAGAAAGTTTAGACCCGTGCTTCGCACACTGGTATAACATGGTATAAATTTAGAGCAAAGATTTTAAATCGAATCTGTTTAACAGATAAATTGAGATGATTAATTTATAAACAATATTTTATAAATTAAGTAAAATAGTTATCACTGGATAAATGGAATATATAAGTCAAGACTTAAATAGAGAAGTAAGAATCAGTTTCAACATCGATATTTGAAACTGAATATGAATGAAGAGTGAATCGAATATTCCTTATTCGAAAAGGAGTAAATCAAAAGGATTTAATCAATAGAATTAATCAAATGGAGTTAGTTGATTGGAGTTAGTTGATTAGAGTTAGTCGATTTGAGTTAACCAATAGAGTTGAAGGAGTTAATCGAATATAATTTATTTGAATAGAGTTAAAGGAGAAAATAGAATCTAGTCATTCGAAATGAGATTAAATCGAATATAGTTATTCGAGATAGAGTTAAAACAAAAATAGTTATTCGAATATAAGTTAATCGAATATTAGTTATTCGATAGGAGTTAATCAAGTCGAGTTAAATAAGTCGAATTAATTAAGTTAAGTTAGTCAAGAGGAGTTAATCAAACCGAGTTAATCCAAATCAGTTAATCGAAAGTAGTTATCGATGTTAGTTTAATCGAAAGGAGTTATCGATGTTAGTTTAATCGAAAGGAGTTACCGATGTTAGTTTAATTGAAAGGAGTTACCGATGTTAGTTTAATCGAAAGGAGTTAATCGAATTTAGTTATTTGAAAGTGAGCTTATCGAATATAGTGTATTCGAAAGAAAGGAGATTACCTAATATAGCATATTCGAAAGAAAGAGACCGAATATAGTTTATTTGAAAGAGTGAGTTAATCGAATATAAGTTATTCAAAGTGAGATAATCGAATATAAGTTATTCAAAGAGAGATAATCGAATATAAGTTATTCGAAGAGAGATAATCGAATACAAGTTATTCGAAGAGAAAATGTAACACCCCGAATTTCGGCTAATGCTAAAATTCACAAATTAAAGAATAACTAATCTTAGATGTGGGAATTAGGGGAAACGGGTTGCACCATTGCGTTCGTCTCGGAAAAATACGCGAAATAGAGTCTGAGTTTTCGAAAATCGGATTCCGTATGAAGAGGATATGGACGAACGAAGTTAGGCAGAAGAACCGAAAAACTAGCCAGAATGCACTGGCGCACTTGTGAAGTGCGCCAACACAAAAAATGCACTGGCGCACTTGTGAAGTGCGCCAACACATTTTTACACTGGCGCACTTGGGAAGTGCGCCCGTGTCGGGACAGGAAACCTGCACAGTTTCTAGAGAGTTCTGTGGTTGGGTGCACCAGTTTGGGGTTTGGGCTTGGTCTTAGGGCTGGTTTCTGGAAGGTTCCGAAATCTAAGGGTCCTAATCTAATTTAGGGTTAATCTAAGGGCCTAAAACACTTGCCTAATCCTATAAATAAGACCCTAAGCTAGCCCTAAATGGTCATAATCCTATCTCCTAACTAAACTATGCCAAAATTTTCTATGATCATGGCCTCCACTCAAAACCCTAGCCTCCATCCTATTTCTAAACTATTTCTATGAAGGCTTTCATGTGCATACAAGCATCTTTGAGTTGTATGAGTGATCATTGGCTTGCATTCATCATCAAGTTGCAAGCTTTATGTTCAAGGCTAGAGTTTTTGGGTGATTTGTGGCAAGGGTTTGCTTATTGGAGTTTAGTGGTGAGTTTCTATAGACTTAACAATCAATTGTTAAATTGATTATGATAGGATATGATAAGATATGGCTATGTTTGTGGAATCAATGTGTTTATGCAAGTTTAGTATAGTGTATGTTGTGTGCTATATGCATGTTTAATGCTATGTTTTATGATGCAAAACACTATGTTGAACATTGATTCATATGTAACATGTTATGCAAGCTATATGGGAGATTATATGCAAGTCTATATGTAACATGTTATGCAAGTTATGTATTCGGTTTTATGCATGCTAAGTATTTGGTTTTATGCATGCTATGTATGTGGTTTTATGCATGCTAAGTATTTGGTTTTATGCATGCTAAGTGTTTGGTTTTATGCAAGTTTGTCTCTTTTTATGATATGCATAATATATGCAAGTTTGTCTCTAAGTATGGCATGTTATGCAAGTTCATATGCAAGTTATGATACATATTCATATGCAAGTTATGATGCAAGTTCATATGCAAGTTATGATGCAAGTTCATATGCAAGTTATGATGCAAGTTCATATGCAAGTTATGATGCAAGTTCATATGCAAGTTATGATGCAAGTTCATATGCAAGTTATGATACATGTTCATATGCAAGTTATGATGCAAGTTCATATGCAAGTTATGATGCAAGTTCATATGCAAGTTTATGTGCAAGTTCATATGCAAGTTGTCTCTTTATGATATGCATAATGCAAGTTTGGGTTAAATACTAGTTGGGTTTAATGTATGTTCATATATGCAAGTTGACACCTTTTGAACCCATGATAAAGTTACATGCTATGTTGGCTAAACCCATGACCTTTGTGATGAATCTTCCCTTTATTATGTCGTGTTATGAGAACGAACTACGTAGGGAACGATGGGGTTAATATGCATGTTAATAAAATGATGTGAAATGGGTATGATTAATCATACCACAAATCAAATGGACGTAATTGGGAATTTACCTATTAAGTTAGGTCTACCCATATTATGGAGTTGGGAATTTACCTATTAAGTTAGGTCTACCCATGCTATGGAATTGGGAATTTACCTATTGAGTTAGGTCTACCCATATTCTTAAAAATGTGTAATTAATTAGGCATAATTAATTCAAATTATGGGGGTGATTAATTAGGTGTAATTAATCAACTAAGACACGAGGTTGGACCCTTTTGTAGCGGAAGTCTGCCCGGAACCGACCGGCCATCCAGGAGCTACAAATGATTGGCCCAATGTGAGAGGTCTTAGTCATAAATTAAATACGTGATTAAAGTAAAGACACGAGGTTAGACCTTTTTATGACAGAAGTCTGCCCGGAACCAACCGGCATATCCAGCAGTCATAAAAGATGGTCTAATGTGAGAGGTCTTTATGAGGTCATGATCTTAATTAATTAAGAAACACTTAACCATATTAGCATGTAGAGGGACATGAGGGGTTAAGTGGGTGCCTTGGGTGGCATGTGGAAATCTAGTGGGTTGCCTTGGGTGGCAATAGAAAATACGATTAGAATACTTAACCAAAGAGGAACATGTAATTAAACATGGGTAAAGGGTTAAGTAAGTGCCTTGGGTGGCATGTGGAAATCTAGTGGGTTGCCTTGGGTGGCAATAGAAAATACGATTAGAATACTTAACCAAAGAGGAACATGTAATTAAACATGGGTAAAGGGTTAAGTAAGTGCTTTGGGTGGCATGTGGAAATCTAGTGGGTGCCTTAAGTGGCAATTGATATATGATTAGATGACTTAACCAAACCTTAACATGTAGGTGGGCATGATTATAAAAGGGGTTAAGTGGGATAGACTAGATAAAATAACAAGCTTAGGTGGTAGCTTGTGGGGGCCCATTTCAACCAATATCCCAAACGTATCTTAGTGGGCTCGACTCTAGTCGAGTGACGGGACACGCATATTGGGCTTGACTATAAGAGGCCAAAATGGGTTAGCGGTGGCAACGCATGACCAACGGGTTTCATATGCGTGTGTGGACCCGGGCTGGTAAATAAGACGTTGTTGCATCGTGTAGATATAAGCCGTGCACCGTTAGTTTTATCAGGTTTCCACGTTGGGGAATGGTACACCCCACGGTGGGGCCAGCACGGGTATCTACGTTAGGGAGCCGATCGAATGGGGAGTAGTGTGTACACCTAGTGGATTGTAGGGCCCCGAGGCGTCTACTTAGTCACCTAGGGGTATGCGAGAACTATTAAGTTAATTTTATAAGTCCATGGGTGGGATCAACCTTTAAGTTAGGAATGACTGGTGTGGTGCAGTGTAGGAATTACCCTTGGGTGGGTAGATCTGGGGTGGTGTAATCCAGTAATTATCCTTGGGTGGATAAATGCGTCTTTTCGGTTATCTTAGTACGTCCTGTGTTTAGTTGGCTACTTAGTGTAGTCATTATCCCCAGAGGTACCGTACCTTGTTTATATCATACCCTAATTACTTTAATGATTGTATTGTTAGGGTTATAGGACTCACTCAGACTTATGTCTGACCCCGTTGTTTCTTTATCTTTTTTTCCAACCCTCAGGTTTTCAGAGTGGGCCTAGCACTAGTGGGCTTTGATCAGACTGCTTTATCTATCTTTTGGAGCTTGGACCGTGGATGTAAAGCTCAGTTTATCTTTTCTATTATGGCTATTAGGTTATGTAGTGGGATTATGTACTTTCGTTTTTATCAGGATGGATATTATGTACTTGACTCTTATTTATGGTTTTGGTGTAACCAAACATGTTTTACTTTCCGCTGAAATGAAATGATGTTTTAAATTCTCAAGTATTACTTATATCTGTCTTGTTGTAATTTTTCTGTTCTATATTCACTTAAAATACTCCACCGATGTTATGGCATTCCCTTAGTGAGTGACCGTAGCGGGTGTGGGGTGTTACACGTGGTATCAGAACTTAAGGTTACCAGAACAGATAAAATTTTTAGAAAAACTATTTTCTAAGAATATTTTTGAAAGGAGTATTTTCAAAAACATGTCTTTTAAGAGAAAAGTTTTTGAAAGAAAAGCATAATCCCCAATAGCCATATCTATATCTTTCGAATTCTCCGTTTTGAATCTCTTCCTCTCTCGTTTTGAGTTTCCCCTCCGCGTATAGATGACCTTTCTAAGATAGATAAGAACGGAAAACCACTTCAAGGGACTTAGACATTAGTCGGATTAGAAGTTGGTTCAAGAAGGAGGAGGACTGGTAGGTATCTATTGGATAGACGATGGGAGGAAGGCTCAAATAGTTGTTTGGTTAATGAAGGATGAAACCTCATTGGTGGGAGGTTACGAGTGGAGAATGGGAAGAAGAAGGCGAGTAGTTATCCTTTTGGAGGAATGGGACACCGTATTAGGATTGTCCAAAGGGGCATGGGCAAGGTATGGAATCTCCTGGAGGGTAGTTGTATTCCCTCGCGGCTAGTGTACCAGATGGGGATAGGACCGTCCAGGTTGGAATTTGGATTTCTTTATTATCCGGTTCGAACTTTATTAGATTCTGACGCATCGAGTTCGTTTACCTCATCATTGTTAGTTGAGTCACTGTACTTAGACACCAGTTTGGTAGATGATCCCTTAGTTGTTTCAAACCCAATTGGGGCTCCATGATGTGTTTGGGTTTGAAAGTTTCTATACTTAGCGTTGAGTTTAGATGTGATGCTTTTTGGGCTTCACGAGCTATGGGTTAGTTTTGGGCATGGACTGGTTATCCAGTAGGGGTGTCGTTCTTGATTTTGAAGGGAGAGTTGTTAGGCTTATGACCCGCTTGGGTAACACTCTCGAGATCTCTTGTAATCCCATGGAATCTGTTATGCTAAGTTATCTAGAATCGCTTGACACGTCGGTCGAGAGTTTGCGATCTGTTAGAGTGGTCCGGGAATACTCGGATGTGTTTGAGGAGGTGAAGGGCTTACCTCCGGAGCGGGAGATTGACTTCCGAATATATCTGGTAGACAATGCTAAACCTGTATCTTTACCAGTGCGCCACATGGCTCCTCGCGAGAGGAGGGAACTCCATAAGCAAGTAGGGGAGTTTCTTGAGAAGGGGTCCATAAGACAAAGTATATCGGAGTGGGGTGCTCCAGTAGTTTTTGCTACGAAGGCGGATGGGTCCCTCAGACTTTGTGTAGGCTAAAGAGAACTAAATAAACTCACAAAGAAGAATAGACACCCATTGCCGAGGATTGATGATCTCTTTGATCAGTTGGTTGGCGCCTCAGTATTTTCGCAAGTTGGACTCAGCCACGGGGTTTCGTCAGTTGAGAGTGGCTGAGGATAGTATAGAGAAGATTGCCTTTAGGACTCCGGATGGTTTTATGAGTGGCTGGTGATGCCATTTGGTTAGACGAACGCCTCCGCATACTTTGTTGATTTGATGAGAAGGGTGTTCAGGGAGTACCTAAATAAGTTCGTGATGATCTTGGTGGATGACATCTTGGTCTTTTCTAGGAGCGAAATAAGTTTTCGTATGTGCTCAATAGGTTGAGCAAAGCCCGTTATGGGATAAACGGTGGTTTTGGAGCGAGACTGGCAAGGACATCCAGAGTTGGACAAGGGCTTAATTATTTAGCCGTTTTTACTAGTATCATCTCACGTAGGTCGTCTGAATTCGAAGGAGGTATCCCTTGGGTGTTTGTCTGATATTGGTTTAGGCCTTTGGGGCTTGCATTTGGGGGATGTCGAGTTCGACTAAGGTGGTCTGCGTGAGAGATGGATAGTTGTGACGATTTTGCATGGGAGAATATCCTGATTTTCTCTAGAAGTGGAGAAAAGCATGCCCTACATCTTAGGGAAGTGTTGGAGACTCTTTGAGCGCATTGTCTTAAGACAACAAAGGTGGATGGAATTCTTAGCATCCTATGAGTTTGAGATAGCGTATACCCCTGGCAAGGGTAGCGTGGTGGCAGACGCCTTGAGCAGAAAAAAAGGCTGTCTTTGAGTCCATTGTTCGTGGAATGGCGAAGCTTGGAGTTTAATTCTATGTTTGACTTTAGACCTTCCATTGACTTTGTACCCGGTTTGCTAGCCTCCTTGGAGGTTAGGCCTACTCTTTTGGGGCAGATTGGCGAGGCTCAGCGAGACGACCCACAGTTGGTTGAGTTGGTAGAGAAGCTTATAAGGGGGGAGTCGTCCAGCCATTTGGGTAGATACACCATAGATGATAGGGGATGGTTGCATAGAGACGGTAGACTTTGTGTACCGCAAGATGAGGGTTTGAAGAAGGCTATTTTGGATGATGCACATCGTTCAAGAATGACTATTCATCCCGGTGGAGACAAAATGTACTAAGACATGAAGAGAGTTTTCTTCTGGGCCGGTATGAAGAAAGATGTGGCCGAGTATGTGGCTAGATGCTTAGTGTGCCAACAAGTTAAAGCGGAGCAAAGGAAACCCGGTGGGTTGCTACACCCATTGGAAGTTCCGCAATGGAAGTGGGATAGTGTCTCGATGGATTTCATCGATGGGTTACCGAGATCGAGGAAGGGCAATACGGGAATTTGGGTTGTGGTAGACAGACTTACCAAGAGTGCCCATTTTATACCCGTGAAGAGTAAGAGGACTGCTCCATGGCTTGCTTCAGTCTATCTTCGAGAGATAGTTCGATTGCATGGGGTACCCTCTAGTATAGTGAGTGATCAAGATCCTATCTTCACTAGCGAGTTTTGGAGAAGTTTGCAAGAGGCGGTAGGGACTCAGTTGAGTTTGAGCACCGCATATCATCCTCAGACGGACGGTCAGACCGAGAGGGTGAACCGTATCTTAGAAGATCTCTTGAGGCTTTGTATCTTGGATTTTGGAGGTACATGGGAAGAACATCTTCCTTTGGTGGAGTTCGCATACAATAACAGCTTTCAGTCTAGTATTGGCATGGCACCTTTCGAAGCTCTTTATGGAAGGCCTTGTCGATCTCCTACATGTTGGTGGGAATCTACGGATAAGATCTTGCTTGGGCCAGATATGGTTAGAGAGACTTCAGAGAAGATTGTTTTGATTCGAAGAAGGATGAAGGCAGCGCAAGATAGACAGAAATCTTATGCAGATCGGAGAAGGACGGATCTTGAGTTTGAGGTTGGGGACATGGTTTTTGTGTCAAAGTATCTCCGTTGAGAAATGTTGTTCGCTTTGGGTCCGTTGGGAAGTTAGCACCGAGGTTTGTTGGGCCATTTCCTATTAAGGAAAGGATTGGACGGATGCCATATAGGGGGGAGTTGCCCGACAGACTTAGTGGTGTTCATGATGTATTCCATGTATCACATTTGAGGAAGTGCTTACATGAGACCGCAGAGGTGGTAGAGCCGAGCTTGCTTAGAGATGTAGAGGTAGAGCGTGATGCGACGATTCGACGAGCTCCTACTCGCATCCTTGGGTCAGAAACTAGGAAGTTGAGGAACAGAGAAGTTCAGCTAGTTAAAGTGCAATGGGGAGATGACGAAAGCAATGCTACTTGGGAGACGGAAGCGAAGATGCGTTCTTTGTACCCATTTCTTTTTGAGAGTATGTCTTTTAACTTCTCCTTTATCGCTTGTCTAGTACTTATCTTATCTTTAGTATATCCTCTCGCTAGTACCTATGACCTTTAGATAGGGTAAATCTATGGTTGGAACATGTGTTTGAGACATGTTATGTTTGATGGATGCGTGTGGATGCAAGTGGTTGCTAGTGGTTGCTCGTGGATGCATATACACACACTCTAGACACTAGATCGGCTCAATCACTTCATATGGCATATTGCATAAAATTGTGTGTAGGAAGCTATATTTATGGATGTATAATGATTTTGTTATCATATGGATGATGCATTTTGGTGAATGATTGTGCACTCATGTAGATATTGTATGTGTCGATAGGGTTCTCTCGCATACATAATGGATGCATGGCACTATCATGGTTTGCATATGTTCATACATTAGATAGGGAACATATACACACACTTTTTGCATATGCTCATACATCATTAGAAACTATTTTAAGGACAATGGATGCCCATGTTTGATGGATTGAGTAGATGGTTATTTAGATGGTAGGATATGCATTCTCCTTAGCTTAGAGATTTCGGGGACGAAATCCTTTAAGGAGGGGAGAATGTAACACCCCGAATTTCGGCTAATGCTAAAATTCAAAAATTAAAGAATAACTAATCCCAGATGTGGGAATTAGGGGAAACGGGTTGCACCATTGCGTTCGTCTCGGAAAAATACACGAAATAGAGTCTGAGTTTTCGAAAATCGGACTCCGTATGAAGAGGATATGGACGAACGAAGTTAGGCAGAAAAACCGAAAAACTAGCCAGAATGCACTGGCGCACTTGTGAAGTGCGCCAACACAAAAAATGCACTGGCGCACTTGTGAATGTGCCAACACATTTTTACACTGGCGCACTTGGGAAGTGCGCCCGTGTCGGGACAGGAAACCTGCACAGTTTCTAGAGAGTTCTGTGGTTGGGTGCACCAGTTTGGGGTTTGGGCTTGGTCTTAGGGCTGGTTTCTGGAAGGTTCCGAAATCTAAGGGTCCTAATCTAATTTAGGGTTAATCTAAGGGCCTAAAACACTTGCCTAATCCTATAAATAAGACCCTAAGCTAGCCCTAAATGGTCATAATCCTATCTCCTAATTAAACTATGCCAAAATTTTCTATGATCATGGCCTCCACTCAAAACCCTAGCCTCCATCCTATTTCTAAACTATTTCTATGAAGGCTTTCATGTGCATACAAGCATCTTTGAGTTGTATGAGTGATCATTGGCTTGCATTCATCATCAAGTTGCAAGCTTTATGTTCAAGGCTAGAGTTTTTGGGTGATTTGTGGCAAGGGTTTGCTTATTGGAGTTTAGTGGTGAGTTTCTATAGACTTAACAATCAATTGTTAAATTGATTATGATAGGATATGATAAGATATGGCTATGTTTGTGGAATCAATGTGTTTATGCAAGTTTAGTATAGTGTATGTTGTGTGCTATATGCAAGTTTAATGCTATGTTTTATGATGCAAAACACTATGTTGAACATTGATTCATATGTAACATGTTATGCAAGCTATATGGGAGATTATATGCAAGTCTATATGTAACATGTTATGCAAGTTATGTATTTGGTTTTATGCATGCTAAGTATTTGGTTTTATGCATGCTATGTATGTGGTTTTGTGCATGCTAAGTATTTGGTTTTATGCATGCTAAGTTTTTGGTTTTATGCAAGTTTGTCTCTTTTTATGATATGCATAATATATGCAAGTTTGTCTCTAAGTATGGCATGTTATGCAAGTTCATATGCAAGTTATGATACATATTCATATGCAAGTTATGATGCAAGTTCATATGCAAGTTATGATGCAAGTTATGATGCAAGTTCATATGCAAGTTATGATGCAAGTTCATATGCAAGTTATGATACATGTTCATATGCAAGTTATGATGCAAGTTCATATGCAAGTTATGATGCAAGTTCATATGCAAGTTATGATGCAAGTTCACATGCAAGTTATGATGCAAGTTCATATGCAAGTTATGATACATGTTCATATGCAAGTTATGATGCAAGTTCATATGCAAGTTATGATGCAAGTTCATATGCAAGTTTATGTGCAAGTTCATATGCAAGTTGTCTCTTTATGATATGCATAATGCAAGTTTGGGTTAAATATTAGTTGGGTTTAATGTATGTTCATATATGCAAGTTGACACCTTTTGAACCCATGATAAAGTTACATGCTATGTTGGCTAAACCCATGACCTTTGTGATGAATCTTCCCTTTATTATGTCGTGTTATGAGAACGAACTACGTGGGGAACGATGGGGTCAATATGCATGTTAATAAAATGATGTGAAATGGGTATGATTAATCATACCACAAATCAAATGGACGTAATTGGGAATTTACCTATTAAGTTAGGTCTACCCATATTATGGAGTTAGGAATTTACCTATTAAGTTAGGTCTACCCATGCTATGGAATTGGGAATTTACCTATTGAGTTAGGTCTACCCATATTCTTAAAAATGTGTAATTAATTAGGCATAATTAATTCAAATTATGGGGGTGATTAATTAGGTGTAATTAATCAACTAAGACACGAGGTTGGACCCTTTTGTAGCGGAAGTCTGCCCGGAACCGACCGGCCATCCAGCAGCTACAAATGATTGGCCCAATGTGAGAGGTCTTAGTCATAAATTAAATACGTGATTAAAGTAAAGACACGAGATTAGACCTTTTTACGACAGAAGTCTGCCCGGAACCAACCGGCATATCCAGCAGTCATAAAAGATGGTCTAATGTGAGAGGTCTTTATGAGGTCATGATCTTAATTAATTAAGAAACACTTAACCATATTAGCATCTAGAGGGACATGAGGGGTTAAGTGGGTGCCTTGGGTGGCATGTGGAAATCTAGTGGGTTGCCTTGGGTGGCAATAGAAAATACGATTAGAATACTTAACCAAAGAGGAACATGTAATTAAACATGGGTAAAGGGTTAAGTAAGTGCCTTGGGTGGCATGTGGAAATCTAGTGGGTTTCCTTTGGTGGCAATAGAAAATACGATCAGAATACTTAACCAAAGAGGAACATGTAATTAAACATGGGTAAAGGGTTAAGTAAGTGCTTTGGGTGGCATGTGGAAATCTAGTGGGTGCCTTAAGTGGCAATTGATATATGATTAGATGACTTAACCAAACCTTAACATGTAGGTGGGCATGATTATAAAAGGGGTTAAGTGGGATACACTAGATAAAATAACAAGCTTAGGTGGTAGCTTGTGGGGGCCCATTTCAACCAATATCCCAAACGTATCTTAGTGGGCTCGACTCTAGTCGAGTGACGGGACACGCATATTGGGCTTGACTATAAGAGTCCAAAATGGGTTAGCGGTGGCAACGCATGACCAACGGGTTTCATATGCGTGTGTGGACCCGGGCTGGTAAATAAGACGTTGTTGCATCGTGTAGATATAAGCCGTGCACCGTTAGTTTTATCAGGTTGCCACGTTGGGGAATGGTACACCCCACGGTGGGGCCAGCACGGGTATCTACGTTAGGGAGCCGATCAAATGGGGAGTAGTGTGTACACCTAGTGGATTGTAGGGCCCCGAGGCGTCTACTTAGTCACCTAGGGGTACGCGAGAACTATTAAGTTAATTTTATAAGTCCATGGGTGGGATCAACCTTTAAGTTAGGAATGACTGGTGTGGTGCAGTGTAGGAATTACCCTTGGGTGGGTAGATCTGGGGTGGTGTAATCCAGTAATTATCCTTGGGTGGATAAATGCGTCTTTTCGGTTATCTTAGTACGTCCTGTGTTTAGTTGGCTACTTAGTGTAGTCATTATCCCCAGAGGTACCGTACCTTGTTTATATCATACCCTAATTACTTTAATGATTGTATTGTTAGGGTTATAGGACTCACTCAGACTTATGTCTGACCCCGTTGTTTCTTTATCTTTTTTTCCAACCCTCAGGTTTTCAGAGTGGGCCTAGCACTAGTGGGCTTTGATCAGACTGCTTTATCTATCTTTTGGAGCTTGGACCGTGGATGTAAAGCTCAGTTTATCTTTTCTATTATGGCTATTAGGTTATGTAGTGGGATTATGTACTTTCGTTTTTATCAGGATGGATATTATGTACTTGACTCTTATTTATGGTTTTGGTGTAACCAAACATGTTTTACTTTCCGCTGAAATGAAATGATGTTTTAAATTCTCAAGTATTACTTATATCTGTCTTGTTGTAATTTTTCTATTCTATATTCACTTAAAATACTCCACCGATGTTATGGCATTCCCTTAGTGAGTGACCGTAGCGGGTGTGGGGTGTTACAGAAAAAAATCGAACATAGGTTATTCGAAGAAGAGTTAATCAAACAGAGATTACTCGAAAGAGAGCTATACGTCGAATTCAATTATACCGAATTCGGGAAAGTACCTATACTTTCCGGTGTTTAAATCAAGATTTATTTATTTATAAATTAGGTGTTTTATTCAAATTAAAGAATAAAAGTTATTATTGAAGTTAGATATTTCGAAAGTTGGGATTATAACGATATCGTTATAACCAATGTTTTCAATAAGGAAGTGGATACGTAAATAGAATCCGGGAGTTACGTAAGGAAGTTTGTTAAAGATTTAAAAAGATAAACTTTGACTATTTCAAAGTTAAAACGTTGTTCAGTTAAGATCTGAGAGGTAATTATACCCCAAGTTGATTGACTTCCTTCTTAACTAAGGAATGGTAAGGTCTGATAGTGAATGATGGTTAAGTGAATTTAGTTAATGAGTGAAATGGTTTGAGTTGGCATGGTGGTGTTTGATTTTAACAGCGGTTTAAACCAAGTGAAGGAGTTTTGGAAATGTTTTCCAAATAAGAATCAGAAATGTTTTCTGATAATAGAAAATAAGAATTTAGAATATATGGAAACAGGAGATAAATAAATTAATGAACTAAAGAGAATAAATGTTAAATGTTAAATAATGATTGATCGATATAATTTCCATTTGGAAATAATATGGAGAGACCGGTTTTTCTTTGATAGTTAAATCACAGACTATCAAAGTTTTGACCATTTTAACGTTATTAATATGGAGAGACCGGTTGGATTATTATCCGAAGAACCACTCCGTATTGGCATAAGCGTTGCAAATCATATATGCCAAAGATAATTGAAGATGGAGTAAAGTGCAAGGGCTGTTGTATAAATCTTAGGTAAAGATTGCCTAAGATGGATGTACTGAATAGTGCCTTCGGTTTGTCCAGTCCCAGGACAACTTGTATGGCAGAAGGTTTGACAGAGTATATCTAATAGATCGCGTAGGTTGATCACTTCAAACGTATTTACGTTTGGTGGTGGAGGAATTCTTTTCTCTTAGCTGTATAACCATGGTATTTTTGGGGAAATCAATTTGTGATTTAGCGGGTATGAGGATGTGACATTCAAAGTGAATAAATGTGTGATCTGTCAGAGATAAGCGTGGCCTCTACCTCACAACTGGGAAATGACAAAAATCGGGCAGGCAGCATGGCTATGTAGGTCGAACCTATTAGGGTGTATGATCACCTGATCTAGAGTTTCATTTACTTCTAAAAATCTATTGTCGATGCTGTCCTATTCGGGAAACGGTTGCTTACCCAACCGTTGGTGATATACATTCGATACACTCAAGCCAAATGAGTAGTCGGTCATGTGTGGCCGGGTTGCAAGATGTTCTTGTTGAACCCAGTGTATTCCTCTCTAGAGTACACTAGCGAAAGGTGGTTCCATACCTTGTCATAGTTGGAAATCGATTACCCAATACGTGCTTGCGGTTTTGATTGTAAACTATATATGTGGAACGTGAGATGAAAGCATTTCTGCTAGATGATTATTATATTGTGGTTGATAGACACTATTATAATATCAAAAGAATTTTGATATAAAGATTTCTTTGGATACTCATAAGGGAAAAACCCATTCCGTTATACGGCGTGGTCTTATGCGATATCGTTTTATTGCTCAAACTGTTATAAATTGTTTTACTCATACCAGTCCCATGACTGACCCGGAGTTTATTTTGTTCTGTTTTCCCTAAACTCTTGGGTGCCCAATTTTATAGGGCAGTCAAGTAGTCGGGATCTACAGATACTTTGAGAGCTGGAGCAGGAGGTTTCAGGATCATTTAGCTATTGTTTATTTCCGCTGTGATGTAAGTGTTGTACTTTGGAAATGATATGTATATTCAAGTACAGATTTATATTTCAAAGTTATGATACATATTTTATGTTATTCGTTCCGCTGTGAGGTTCGTGTTACTCTGATGTTGTGTCCTTCTTCTTCTATTCTAAGTTTCTATCTTATCTATTCTCACTCTCTATTTTTTTCTATTAGTTTTCTGGTTTCCAGTGCAATTGGGGTTGGACTTGTGTTATTTGGTTAGCTCAAATTGGACCGAAATTTCGGGACACTACAATAGTTTAAGTCAAATTGAATCAAATGTTGAACTGAATTAAAAATTGGTTGAAATTGCATACATGTACATATATTGAACAGGCCGTAGCAAGGAGGCTAGAGAAGAGGAATAAAATTGTGTGCCCGACAAATAGGTACATATTTACTGTTTTGATTGGGTTTGTATGATTTTATGAGCCAATCAGCTAGCCGCATGGCTTTTTCTTTTTCTTTTGGATTGGTGAGGGCCCTGTGAGGCTAGTTGCGGTTTTAAATGTCTCCCCGTATGTAACAACCCATATTTTAATAACATGTTAAAACCATAAATCAAGGCAGAATTAATTTTTAAAACAAGAATCAAGGGAAACGGGTTGCGTCATTGTGTTCGTCTCGAAATTCGGCTTGGAAACGAGTCCGAGTTTTCGAGAAACGGAGTCCGTATGAGGGAGATATGACCCTCCGAAGTTTCAAGGATTTTCAAAACAGAAAAACAGCTCGAATTCGAATTCGAGATTCAAATTCAAACCCCACCGCAGACTGGGCAGGAATTTTCCCACCCAGGTTCAGGTTGACCTGGGGGTCGACACTATGGTCGACCTCCCAGGGACCAGGTCAACCCTATGGTCGACCTGGGGGTTGACCTGGTGCTGAAACCCAGTTTTGAGCCTGGGTCCTTTCTGATGTTTCTGGTCTCGGTTTCAGTCTAGATTCGTCCGCCTAATCCGATATAAACAGCCTCTAGCCCCATTCTCTTTACACCATTCTTCTCTAACCTTATGCTGCACAAATTCTTGATGGACATGGCTTCTTCTTCAAAATTAAATTAAAATAAATCACGAAGACTAATTCTTGAAGACTACGGCTAGGAATTGCATATTGGGGAATTTCTTCTACAATCAAATCGAGATTCAACGATTCAACAATTCGACGACTAGTATCTAGATTCAACTTCTGCATCTCAATTTCTTAGTCCACGATCTGTAAGTTCTAGTTACTTTGAGATTTAAACTTGTTAATTGTAATTTGTGCATGAGACAAAGTGAAATTGGACTTAAGTATGATAATCGATTCACATCTATTCTAGTTTCCATCTTGGATCTTGACATTTGGGAATATTGCTATGAAATCAGTTTGGAACTATTCATGTTGTAAATCAAACTCTTTCATGTCCATAACATTATCATGCTTGTGATGTTGAATCGGTCTATTATTTACAAGTTTGGGACTATCACCTTATGCCATGACTATCACCTTATTATGCTAGATTTGAAATCCTATTATTTTCTATATTCAGTGACGTTGTAACCAATTATCTCAAGTTATATCATGCTAGTCTTATAATCTCTTTTATCTCTTTATGCTTGTCCTTTGTGTCTGTCATAGTTTTGATGTTATTCCCTTTATTTCTGGATTTGGATCTACTTGTAATTTAGATCGATTTACATTTACATGCGATGGGAATACGATTTGGGTAGATTAGGAAAAACATGAATTGGTTATGAACATGAATCATGAACTTGATAATAGGCATAAGTTGGAACTTGACATGAAACTTGCCATGAAACTTGACACGAAATTGACATGAAATTTGAACATGGACATGACACTAGAATGAACTTGAAAATGGCCAACTCGAGGTTGGGTTGAGTTTGCAGTGTAATTCTGCCCAGAACCGCCCGGAAAATCCAGTGACTGCAAGCAATAGGATCCAATGTAGGTAGTTGGTCATATCGCGCTTGAAACCCGAGGTCAGACTGAGTTGTGGTGTAAATCTGCCTGGAAATGCCCGACATATCCAGTGACCACAACAACAGGTCTGATGTGAGAGGTTAGGGGTGCATTAATGAATTAATGCCACATGATAGGGTTAAGTCATGAACATGAAAGACAACACTTAACCAACGTGACACATGATCAGTGGGGTTAAGTCGTGAAATTGAAAGACAACACTTAACCAACTTGACATGCTAGACTGATAAGGGTTAAGTCACGAATTTAAATGACAATGCTTAACCTACTAGATGGAAACCCTAATTAAGCGGTCCATTTCAGCAGTAACCCACTTAGATGTATCATGGTACCTTGGAACCAGGCATGGTGGGGCACGATTACTGGGTTGATTGTAAGCGACCAGAACGATGGCTGAGTTGGTGCGCCAGTGTAGGTTCAGGCGGACTATGGTCGTGCTCGTAGTCCGAAGTTGAAAAAGCAGGCATTGGGCATCAGTAGGTTTACCTGTGCATGCTTGATTCGTGTCGGTGGTTGGCAGCCTAGGGCTTGATACACCCTATGGTGGACCTAGCACAGGTAACTACATTCGTTATAGGGCCGTATGACACAGACACATGACGAGCTAGATCTAGGGAGCCGATCGATTAGTGGATCGTTCCATTGGACCTAGTAATGGGTCATTCATGATATTGGGCCAAGGGATCATTTCATGGTTAATATATGACATGGGTTTGGAATACTAGTACAGTTGGTGCAGCGAATCTTGAACATGCGATGCAATACTTGATTTATGCTTGATTCATCATGTTATCTTAGTCTATCTTGCCCATCTTGTCATCATCCTTATGTTTACTTTCAGTTTATACATGTCATGTTACCTTTACCAGTTTTTATGCTGAAAGTCACTAGGACTTACCAGTCTTTATGACTGACCCGTTTTCTTTCGCCTCTTTTTCTTTTGTTCCCTCCCCCCCCCCCCCCCAGGTTCTCAAGGAGGAAACTCTAGCACCTAGCTTGGATTTTGCTTGCTTTCGGTTCAGCTAATGTACGGTTTGATCTTGAGCTATGCTATGGCTGCATTTCTTCTACCTTTGGGGAATTATGCTACTTTTGTTGTTTTAAGTTTTATGCTTCTTTATTTATTCAAGGAAGAACTTGTTGTAATGGGAAATGATAGTTGGTACTTTGGATGTAAAAGGTTTTGACTCTTTTTGAAAGTAATGAAATTTAGCTTTTGATTCTTCCGTTGTTTTATTTATGTTATGTCTTGTAATGTTTCTGTGATTGTTTACCTCAATAACGCTCCTCCAAAACTTGTGCATTCCCTTTGTGAGTGACCCTAGCGGAGGTGGGGTGTTACACTTGGTATCAGAACAAAAGGTTACCAGACTGGGCAAAAGTTTTTAAAAACCTTCTAAAACTATTTTCAAAACCGTTTACAAAGAAGCATTTTTCAAGAAAAGTTTTGTTTTATTTAAAGGTTATTCCCCAAAAGCCATTAGCACTATCCTTTGTTTCCTCGTTTTGAATCTCTTCTTTTTCATTTCTGCATGTCTGGGAATCTTAACCTTCCAGAGGGCGTGCTAATACCTGGCTGGTTTAGGAGGTACTTAGAGGCTAGGGCCAACGATGCAGGCCCAGCAGATATTCCTCCTCTAGCTGCAGCGGTTCCTCCTCCTCCTCCCCCTCCTCGTGCAAATGTTTTCTCAAAGATCTATAGAGATTTTAGGGCCATGGGTGGAAAGGATTTCAAGGGAACTGAATCATTCGTAGAAGTGAGGAACTGGCTCAAAGAAACTGAGGATCTGTTCGTTATCTTCGAGGTGGACGATAGGCAGAAGGTACAGTTGGCAGCATGGTTGCTCAAAGACGAAGCTTCCTATTGGTGGGAAGTCACTAACGCTAAAAAACTGTTGACACATGGATGGATTTCAGGATAAGGTTTGAGATGAAATTCCTCTCACAAGTTGAACGAAGTCTACAGCTGGAAAAGTTCTTATCTCTTAAGCAAGAAAGTGTGACGATCAAGGAATACGTCAATCAATTCAATCAGCTGGCCCGGTTTGGACTGGACTTAGTAAATACTCCTCATAAGAAGGCTCTCTGTTTTGTCAAGGGATTGAATGAGCGACTTCACAGCTTGGCTATGACCCACATACCTATAGGGGCAACTTACGAAAGGTTAGTAGACATGGCACTCTTAAATGAGGAAGACAAGGGCAAGAATGAGGCAAGAGCAGAAGTGCCTCAAGATAAGAAGGGAAAGGGTCACAGAACAAGAAGGCTGATCCAAAGAAAGGCGGGAAGAACAACAAACCCCGTGAAAAGAGAAAGTGTAATTTCGGTGGCACTCCTGGACATCTGGTTAAAGACTACATGAAGAAGAAAAGGAAGATGGGTGGTTGTTTCCACTATGGTGAGACAGGACACACGGCTAGGGCCTGCCCAAGGAAGCAAGGGCAGGGAGCTGGACCTTCTTCTGGAGGACAAGTCCACGCTCTCACGGTACCTCCGCAAGAACGAGGTAGAAACATTTCTGTCGAAAGTTTAGTCTATCTTTTTGATCATCCTGTTCGAACCTTGTTTGATTATGGCGCATCGCATACTTTTATTTCTTCTGATATTGTTGAAACTCTGCACCTAAGTACTAGTCTAGTTGAGGATCCCGTTATTGTTTCAAATCCAATTGGTGGCTCCACTCATTTATCTATGATTTGGTGGATTTGAGGATTTCTATCTTAAGCGTAGAATTCGCATGTAATGCTTATGTTCTCAGATTTATGGGATATGGTTTGATTCTAGGCATGGATTGGCTGTCCAATAATGGAGCCATTCTCGATTGTGAACGAAGGGTAGTTAGACCCATGACTCGCCTTGTTAATACTCTTGAAATTTCTTGTAACCCTATGGGTCCTGTCATGTTATGTTATCTAGAATCTCTTGACTCGTCTATCGGTGATTTGCAATCAGCAAGGGTAATCCGAGAATATCCCGAAGTCTTTGATGGGGTTAAGGGGTTACCCCCTAAGCGCGAGATAGATTTCCGTATATATCTTGTTGATAATGCTAAGCCAGTTGCATTGCCCGTTAGACACATGGCCCCACGAGAGAGAAAAGAGCTTAGTAAGCAAGTTAAGGAGTTGCTTGAGAAAAATTTCATTAGGCGAAGCATTTCTGAATGGGGTGCTCCGGTGGTATTCGCTACTAAGGCGGATGGTTTTCTTCGTCTATGCGTAGACTATCGTGAGTTAAACAAGATGACTAAGAAGAATAGGCACCCACTACCGAGAATCGATGACCTGTTCGACCAGCTTGTAGGAGCGTCTGTTTTCTCTCAACTCGATCTAGCTACAGGATTCCATCAGCTTAGAGTGGCTGAGGATAGCATTGACAAGACTGCGTTTAGGACTCCGGATGGTTTCTTCGAATGGCTTGTCATGCTGTTTGGTTTGACGAATGCACCCGCATACTTCGTAGACTTGATGAGTAGGGTGTTTAGGGAGTTCCTTAACAAGTTTGTGGTGTTCTTCGTGGATGATATTTTGATCTTCTCAAAGGATGAGGAAGAGCATGCTAGACATCTCAAGGAAGTCATGGATACGCTTAGAGAACACAAGTTAAAGGCTAAGTTCTCCAAGTGTCATTTTTGGAGAAAAGAAGTTTGGTTTCTTGGACATGTAGTTTCTAAACAAGGTATAGTTGTGGACCCCGCAAAGGTAGCTGCAGTGCAAGACTGGAAAGTTCCGAAGAATGCAATGGAAGTGAGAAGCTTTCTCGGTGTGGCGGGCTACTATAGGAAGTTCATTAAGGACTTCGCTAAGATTTCAGCCCCTCTTACTAGGTTAACGAAGAAGAACCTAGCTTTTGCATGGGACATAGAGTGTGACGCTGCTTTTCAAAGGCTTAAGAGAGCCCTTACCACAGCTCCAGTTTTGGCATTACCCGACGGAGGTAAGATGTTTACGGTGTACACAGATGCGTGCGGCACGGGATTAGGCGCTGTCCTAATGCAAGAAGGAAAAGTGATATGCTATGGGGGTAGACAACTTAAAGTTCATGAGAAAAACTATCCCACACATGACTTGGAATTGGCCGCGATTGTTTTTGTGCTTAAGTCTTGGCACCATTATCTTCTAGGTGAGAAGTTCGAGTTGTATACCAATCACAAATCGCTTAAGTACCTCTTTTCGCAAAAAGATTTAAATCTAAGGCAACAGAGGTGGATGGAATTCTTGGCATCGTATGACTTCGATATAGCTTATACCCCTGGCAAGGGTAACGTGGTGGTAGATGCGCTAAGTAGGAAAAGGTTGACTTTGAGTCCTTTGTTTGTTGAAAGTAAAAGTCTAGAGTTTATAACAACCCTTGATTTCACACCTGTTGTTGAGTCGTTGGCTAGCACGTTAGCATCTCTCGAGTTAAGGCCTACACTTCTAGACCAAGTAGGGACTTCACAGAAGGAAGACCCACAGATAGTAGAGATCATGGACAAGTTGATTAGAGGTGAGATGTCAAGTAACCTCAGTAGGTATGCCATAGATGACAAGGTATGGCTTAGGCGTGATGGTAGACTATGTGTCCCAAAAGTGGGAGACTTAGTAAATAGAGTTCTCGACGAGGCGCATCACTCGAAGATGACTATACACCCCGAAGGGGATAAAATGTACAAGGATATGAAGCGCATTTTCTTTTGGAAAGATATGAAAAAGGACGTGGCAGAATTCGTTTCTAAGTGCATGGTGTGCCAACAAGTAAAGGCCGAGTCGAAAAAGCCCGGTGGGCTATTGCATCCTTTGGAGGTTCCGCTGTGGAAATGGGAGAGTGTCTCGACGGATTTCGTGGATGGATTGCCTAGGTCAAGGAAGGGCAATACTAGCATATGGGTTATAGTAGATGGACTCATGAAGAGTGCTCACTTCATTCCTGTGAAGAGCAAGAGGACCGCATCATGGCTAGCGTCTATATACCTTCGAGAAATAGTGCGGTTGCATGGAGTTCCTTCTAGTATAGTTAGCGATCGTGACCCGATTTTCACTAGCGAATTTTGTAATAGTTTACAAGAAGCAATGGGTACACGACTAAGTTTAAGCACAGCCTATCACCCACAGATGGATGGACAAACCGAAAGGGTAAATAGGGTACTAGAGGACCTTTTGAGACTATGCATTCTTGACTTTGGTGGTACTTGGGAAGATCACCTACCTCTCGTTGAGTTCACGTATAATTATAGTTACCAAGCTAGCATAGGAATGGTACCATTCGAAGCTTTATACGGAAGACCGTGCAAGTCACCAACTTGTTGGTTTGAGTTGACAGACAAGCTCATACTTGGACCTGACATGATAAGTGACACTTCCAAGAAGGTTGAGTTGATTCGAAGGCGGATGAAAACGGCCCAAGATAGACAGAAATCCTACGTGGACAAAAGAAGGATAGACCTAAATTCGAAGTCGGAGATATGATCTTTATAAAAGTTTCCCCTTTACGCAATGTGGTTCGCTTTGGAGCGGTTGGAAAGTTAGCACCGAGGTTCATAGCACCATTCCCTATCATCGAGAGGATTGGATAGATGGCCTATAAGGTAGAGTTACCCGAGAGGTTGGCCGGAGTACACAATGCATTTCACGTTTCGCATCTCCGAAAGTGCTTACATGAGTCTGCTGAAGTGGTTGAGCCAAGCATCCTTGAAGGCGTAGAAGTGGAAAGGGAAGCAACATTGAGGCGAGTTCCGATTCGTATCTTAGGAACGGAGATCAAGAAGCTAAGGAATCGAGAAGTCAAGCTAGTTAAAGTATAGTGGAGTGAAGCCCAAGAAGACGCAACTTGGCAAACCGAAGAGAAGATACGCTCGCTATACCCATTTCTTTTTTAGGGTACTTTCTCGATCTCTTTTTCCTATAAGTTTACATACCTTCGTATCATGTACATGCTTTTGCTATCCATGTTTGTCTTGTTATCTTCTCGATCCTATCTTGAGAACCTTAGGTAGAACCCTTTTGGATGTAAACATGTAACTGAAACGTGTTATGGTTGATGATTGCAAGTGGTAGCTCGTGGTTGCATAACACACATTAGGCACTAGATCGGCTCAGTCACATATTTCATATTGCATATGCATGGGTGCTTATACTTGTATATGGATGGAGATTATAAAATATGTTATGTGGATGTTGCATATGAATGAATGTTTGTGCACTCATGTAGAGATTATAAAATATGTTAGGAATTTGCATACATGTTGGACTCATTACACTAACATATTTTGCATGAAGGAGGTTTACTGAATCACTAACCGCCTGATCTTTTGCATTAAACAAGTACATATACACACACTCTTGCATAAATTCATACAGCATTAGAAATCTTTTAAGGACAATGGTTGCTTATGGATGATGGTTGAGTAGATGGTTGGTTAGATGATAGGATTCATTCTTCTTAACTTGAAGATTTTGGGGATGAAATCCTTTAAGGAGGGGAGAATGTAACAACCCGTATTTTAATAACATGTTAAAACCATAAATCAAGGCAGAATTAATTTTTAAAAAAAGAATCAAGGGAAACGCTTTGCGCCATTGCGTTCGCCTCGAATTTCTGCTTGGAAACGAGTCTGAGTTTTCGAGAAACGGAGTCCGTATGAGAGAGATATGACCCTCCTAATTTCAAGGATTTTCAGAATAGAAAAATAGCTCGAATTCGAATTCCAAATTCAAATTCAAACCCCAGCGCAGACTGGGCGGGAATTTTCCGGCCTAGGACCAGGTCGACCTGGGGGTCGACACTATGGTCGACCTCCCTGGGACCAGGTCGACCTGGGGGTCGACCTGGTGCTGAAACCCAGTTTTGAGCCTGGGTCCATTCTAATGTTTCTGGTCTCGTTCTCAGTCTAGATTCGTCTGTCTAATCCTATATAAACAGCCCCCTAGCCCCATTCTCTTTACGACATTCTTGTCTAACCTTATGCTGGACAAATTCTTGATGGACATGGCTTCTTCTTCAAAACTAAATTAAAATAAAACACGAAGACTAATTCTTGAAGACTACGGCTAGGAATTGCATATTGGGGATTTTCTTCTACAATCAAATCGAGATTCAACGATTCAACAATTCGACGACTAGTTTCTAGATTCAACTTCTGCATCTCAATTTCTTAGTCCACGATCTGTAAGTTCAAGTTACTTTGAGATTTAAACTTGTTAATCGTAATTTGAATATTCGATAAAGTGAAATTGGACTTAAGTATGATAATCGATTCACATCTATTCTATTTTCCATCTTGGATCTTGACATTTGGGAATATTGCTATGAAATCAGTTTGGACCTATTCATGTTGTAAATCAAACTCTTTCATGTCCATAACATTATCATGCCTGTGATGTTGAATCAGTCTATTATTTACAAGTTTGGGACTATCACCTTATGCCATGACTATCACCTTATTATGCTATATTTGAAATCCTATTATTTTCTATATGTCAGTGATCTTGTAACCAATTATCTCAAGTTATATCATGCTAGTCTTGTAATCCATTTTATCACTTTATGCTCGTCCTTTGTGCCTGTCATAGTTTTGATGTTATTCCCTTTATTTCTGGATTTGGATCCACCTGTAATTTAGATCGATTTGCGTTTACATGCGATGGGAATACGATTTGGGTAGATTAGGCAAAACATGAATTGGTTATGAACATGAATCATGAACTTGATAATAGGCATAAGTTGGAACTTGACATGAAACATGACATGAAACTTGCCATGAAACTTGACACGAACTTGACATGAAATTTGAACATGGACATGACACTAGAATGAACTTGAAAATGGCCAACTCGAGGTTGGATTGAGTTTGCAGTGTAATTCTACCCAGAACCGCCCGGAAAATCCAGTGACTGCAAACAATTGGATCCAATGTGGGTAGTTGGTCATATCGCGCTTGAAACCGGAGGTCAGACTGAGTTGTGGTGCAAATCTGCCCGGAACCGCCCGTCATATCCAGTGACCACAACAACAGGTCCGATGTGAGAGGTTGGGGGTGCATTAATGAATTAATGTCACATGATAGGGTTAAGTCATGAACATGAAAGACAACACTTAACCAACTTGACACATGATTAGTGGGGTTAAGTCATGAAATTGAAAGACAACACTTAACCAACTTGACATGCTAGACTGATAAGGGTTAAGTCACGAACTTAAATGACAACACTTAACATGCTGGACAGAAACCCTAGTTACGCAGTCCATTTCGGCAGTAACCCACTTAGATGTATCATGGTACCCTGGAACTAGGCAGAGTGTGGCACGATTACTGGGCTGATTGTAAGCAACCAGAACGACGGCTGAGTTGGTGCGCCGGTGTAGGTTCAGGCGGACTATGGTTGTGCACGTAGTCCGGAGTTGAAAAAGCAGGCATTGGACATCAGTAGGTTTACCTGTGCATGCTTGATTCGTGTCGGTGGTTGGCAACCTAGGGCTTGATACACCCTATGGTGGACCTAGCACAGGTAACTACATTCGTGATAGGGCCGTATGACACAGACACAAGACGAGCTAGAACTTGTAGGGAGCCGATCGATTAGTGGATCGTTCCGTTGGACCTAGTAATGGGTCATTCATGATATTGGGCCAAGGGATCATTTCATGGTTAATATATGACATGGGTTTGGAATACTAGTACAGTTGGTGCAGCGAATCTTGAACATGCGATGCTATACTTGATTTATGCTTGATTCATCATGTTATCTTAGTCTATCTTGCCCATCTTGTCATCATCCTTATGTTTACTTTCAGTTTATACATGTCATGTTACCTTTACTTGTTTTTACGTTGAAAGTCACTAGGACATACCAGTCTTTATGACTGACCCGTTTTCTTTCACCTCTTTTTCTTTCGTCCCCCCCCCCCCCCGGTTCTCAGGGAGGAAACTCTAGCACTTAGCTTGGATTTTGCTTGCTTTCGGTTCATCACTTGTACGGTTTGATCTTGAGCTATGCTATGGATGCATTTCTGCTACCTTTGGGGAATTAAGCTACCTTTGTTGTTTTAAGTTTTATGCTTCTTTATTTATCCAAGGCAGAACTTGTTGTAATGGGAAATGATAGTTGGTACTTTGGATGTAAAAGGTTTTGACTCTTTTTGAAAGTAATGAAATTTAGCTTTTGATTCTACAGCTGTTTTATTTATGTTCTATCTTGTAATGTTTTTATGATTGTTTACCTCGATAACGCTCCTCCAAAACTAGTGCATTCCCTTTGTGAGTGTCCCTAGCAGAGGTGGGGTGTTACACCGTACGAAGGAGGTTATGGCGAAATTTTTTGAAAATTTAGGGTGTTAGCCAAATTTTTAAAGAATTAGAAAATTCTTAGAAACTGAAAAGTTGAAGAATGAATGCCAGAATGAAAGTTGAGTTGGTTAATTAAACAACTTTCACCTCCATTCCTTTTCGAGGACGAAAAGATTTTAAGTGGGGGAGATTGTAACAACCCGGAAAATCAGAACCAATTTAAAAATTTTATTTTGGCAATTTTAATGAATTTTTAATATTTAAAATGATTTATTTTAAATAATAATGACTAAAAAATTATTTAAATCGAAGTTATAATATAAATTTATTTATTTTAATTATAAAAGGAATTGAAAATGGCGCGGTGGTTTGAAAATTCGATTTCAAATTTCAAATGAATGTACAGGATTCAAAATAAATCGGATTTTAGTGAAACCAGAAATATTTGAATCTGTTTGAAAATATCTTTCCAACGAATTCAAAAAATCCTGATTTCATAGCGGGAATAAAAAGTTATGTCCAGTTAAAAATTTAGAATAGTCGTTATGGAATTTAATATAATATAATATATAGCCATTTTGCAAATGACCTCCGTTTTCGACGAAACCACTTTCATTGGATCCACAATGTAAAATTATTGCTAGCTTTCAAATTTCATAATTTTTGGAATTAATATACGAGCGTAGTAAATTTAAATGTGTTTGGTCAGTTTAAATTTGAATTGGATCGTCCAGAAAATGGTCATCTTTCAAACGATCTTCAAGTTCGACGAAATTAGTTTTGTTAGGACCGTATCGTCAAAACATAGCTACATTTATTTTTCGGTAATTTTTGGAGTCAGTAGATGGCCCCGGTAGATTAAAATGTACGTTAAAATTAAATATATATTGATTTATATTTTAATTTCAGCAAAAACTGATCGAAACAGTCGAATTGGCTTATGAAACATATCCCATTGTGTTCGGAATGGGTATATTTAACTAGGGGCGACAATCATTGGGTTTGATTTAGAGTCCAGAACGATAAAGAAGTTAAAAATGAATTAAATAATATAAAATAAAATATACAAGTCAACATGTGGTCAAAAACCCCAGAAACGATCTTGTGTCAACACTTACAGAGGCCGCCGTTTTCATATTAATGGCTAGACCCTTTCGAAAATAATTCCCTAATTATTTCCATATGATACAAGTATAATCGATTATAATGGGGTGAGCATTTCGATTTTCAAGCTCAAAGTCAGCTCGCTCTAGGCGGTTTTGGAGGTGATAAAGGCCGTCGAGTTCATCAATCTTCTGGCCGGAGGGAGGAGGTTCAAAGGTGCACCTCGTGGTGCTTTTAGATCAGCCGTCGTTGGCTCCAGATGGTGTGCGCAAATAAGGTTTAGGGCTGAACTTTTTGTTCGACGCCTAGGTGATAAACTGATGGGGAAGGAGACCCGTTTATTTAGCAAATGAGAAAAGATGTAATTAATTAATTTTAATCGTGATTAAAGAATTTATTTATAAAATAAATTGTATTAACTTTGAATTGTCATATATTGTTCAAATCTTATCAGAATTAGGCAATTTAAAATGTGATGGATTCGCAAAGAAAAGTTCTACATTTCAGAGGAGACCAGAACAGAAAAGGAGCTAGTGGTGATTTTTGACTAAATTAAATGAACAATTTAATTTAGTGAAAAACAATCATTATATAAACGATTTCTGAAAACCGATCAAGGTGAGAATTTCTCACTATAATTTTTTTACAGTTATTTATTTTATTTTATAACTGCATATGTGAACTACTCCCCGTCATCCACAGACCATGGACGATTTATTTAATTGTGGTGTGAATGAAATATATATTTGCAACATGAAAATTAAATATATATATATATATATATATACGATGTGAAAATTATATATATATACGAAGTGTAAAAAAAAAATATGAAATGAATTATATATATATATATGAAGTGTAAAATAATATATATATGAAATGAATTATATATATGAAGTGAAAAATAATACATACATATATATATAAGAAGTGTGAATAAAATATATATATGAAATAAAATATATATACGAAAGGTGAAAAATATATATATAAAGAATGGAAATAATATATATACGAAAGGTGAAAAAAATATATATGAAGTATGAAAATAATATATATATATATATATACATGAAAGGTGAAATATATATATATGAAGTGTGAAAATAATATATATATATATGAAATGAAAATAATTTATATATGAAATGAATAAAATATATATATGAAATGAAAATGATATATATATATGAAGTGTGGAAATAATATATATATGAAATGAAAATAATATATATACGAAGTGGAAAATTATATATATATATATATATATTACGATGTGAAAATTATATATATATATATATATATGAAGTGGAAAATAATATATATACGAAGTGGAAAATTATATATATATATATATTAGGATGTGAAAATTATAAATATATATATATGAAGTGTGAATGAAATAAATATGTAACAACCCGGAAAATCAGAACCAATTTAAAATTTTTATTTTTATTATTTTAATGAATTTTGAATATTTAAAATGATTTATTTTAAATAATAACGACGAAAAATTTATTTTCGACGAAGTTAAAATGAATAAATTTATTTTAGTTATAAAACGAGCCTGAAATGGCGCGATAGTTCGAAAACTCAATTTTTAATTTCAATTGAATACACAGAATTCAATATAAGTCAGAATTGGATGTGAGAAACTGGGATTTCGTTTTAAAAATTGAAAATTACGCCTAGTTTAAAATTCAGAAAAGTCACTGTGGAATTCAGAAAAGTCACTGTGTATGAAATCCATATAAATCACATTATATGGTAATTGGTTGTGTTTGACTCCAGTCCAGAAAGAATGAATATTTTAAAATAACGAATATTTTAAAATAATGAATATTTTAAAATAATATTCAGCAATGAATAAAAATGTGATTTTGATGTCCGATTTGGGATGGACACGAATATATTTAAACATATATAGCCGTGTTGATTAGATAACGCCATTTTGACGTGAACGATATTTATATCGATTCTATTCATTTCTATAATGAATATCGTAAAGGAATTGATTTCAAAATATAATGTTTTGAAAATACTATCATTTATATATCGATGATAAGGAATATTCAATTTTGATTTGAAATTGAATATGAAGTTGGAATCGTTTTGAAAACGTTTTATAAAATATGTTTTAAATGGAAATCGATGAAATATAATATATATATATATATATATATATTATATATAATGGCCTGAATAGAACGCGTCGCGCTGCGGTAGTTCGCGAATTTTGACCATTGACTTGGAATGGACATTACGGGAGATCCGACCATCGGATTCTCCTAAAACCGGAACCGTTGGGTTCATATCGAAAAGAGATTTCTAACGAGTATTAGAAATTTGAAATCTAACGGTTGGATTTGGAATTATGTCCAAATCAAATTTGGAAAAGGTCACTGTAAGTGCAGTTCGATGGCTGGTTATGGAAATCGAATGTACAGGCCTTGATAAAATTATTAAAAATATCAATAATTTGTGTAAATTCATAATAAATGATTTGGAAAGAATTGGGATGAAAAATCCCATATTTGAAAAGATAAAATTATATTTTTGTCAAAATGAACTAGTTTTGAACTAGGATTAAAAATCCAATATTTTTAAATAAATAAATCGGATTTGAAATGGTTTTAAAAATAACCAGGATTTCCAATATATGAATTGGAATCGATTTAAATCGAAATTATCTTCGGAATATTTCGATATTGGATTCCGTGATTATACGGATATTGTGGAGGAATTTGGAAGATATAGATATATCGTTATTCCAATACGATATTTATTGATTTCAGAATTTGATATTGAATATAAGACGATATATTTTCTATTCATAGCCTTGTATTTAATATCAAATTGTATTTTGGGTTTGTCGTGAATGGCATCATTAATAATACTGTTCTTAGTCCCAATAGAGTTAAGAAAATTAGAAACTGACTGGAGATTAGTTAAGTTGAATGGTTTCCTGGGTATTGATCTGATTTAGGTTTCGGCCTTCGGGGTTAACACTTAGGTAATTGTTCTCTTACTAATTTACGGTTAGAGACTGATGGAATGTGAATTGGGTTTGTTGTGAACTGTGTTTTAGCGACATTCGTTCTTTAACCCGATTTATAGTTAAATGAGATTTGGAATTTATAAATCTTTTGTTAAGATTTAAAGGAGATTTTCCAAAGTAAAGTTTTCCAATTTAACATATTAAATTGGAATTGAATGGAAATCGATTTGGTAATAATCGAAGTAAGCTTCTGTAAAGGAAGATAGTTAATATACATGGAATTTAAAAGGCCTTGTCGTTATTCCATTGGTATTATCGGTTGGATTTGGCAGTTTATATCGATTATATATATCAATTTGTTTTCCATAAAGATTCCATTGTTAATGGAATGTGATTTTGGGTTGTCATGAATGGTATCTTTAATAATACTGTTCTTAGACCCAGCAGAGTTAAGAAAATCAGAAACTAACTGGATATTAGTTAAGTTGAGTGGTTTCCTGGGTATTGATCTGATGTTGGTTTCGGCCTTCGGGGTTAATACTTAAGGAATTGTTCACTTGCTAATTTACGGTTAAAGGCCGATGGAATGGAATATGATTTTGGGTTTTATCGTGAACGGTGTTTTAAAGGACATTGCTTCTTTAACCCAGTTAAAGACAGGATATGATTTCACAAGTTAAACAATCATTAATATTGATTTTTGGGAAGATTAAAACCAATTGTAGTTTTAATGAATCTTTAATTAGATTGAAATAATCGAGAATGGAGTACCACCAGTTTTACTCCAGGCGATACTTAAATCTTTAATTAGATTTGAACGAGAAATGGTAATTGAATTTACCCATAACACCGTTGTGTTAGATATGAAGTATTACCAGTTTTGCTTCGTGGGATAAATAGGTTTGGATTGGGAAATTAAATAAATGATTACTTTGGTAAGGTGCGCTAATCCCGATTAGTTTGGATAAACCACAATTTGGTTTGGATTGAAATCCAATGGAAGATTAAAGAATAAACTTAAAGAATTTATTTTTGATAAAATTAATGGGAACATTTCCCAAAGTATAAGAATATTTGAATAAAGGAATACTCTAGATTGGAATGAGGTGTATGTTGTGTTTTTATAGCACTTGTTTATTACATACACGAGTTATTCGGAAAGACCATGTTTATCCCATTCTGAAAAATTGATTCAACAATATGTCGAGGATGAAGACGGTGGTCGAAGACCGGACTTCTTCACAACGTTTGGATGATTACTGATGTCTTGATTGGGTTGTACGCCCAAGACAAGGTAATAAGTGGTGATCGTCCAGACGTACTTGGAGATCGACCAGATATGCGAGGACCTCTCTCCTGTATTAGACATACGGGATGAGGAATAAGGTGCCTCCGGTTTCGTTCAGACCTAGAATGAAATTGTAAATGGATGTGTGTCTGACATCGGATTTCATTCCGTGAGAGGAATTGCATGTGTAGCATGCTGATATGCAGATGATCAAGGCTTCTGTTGAAAAGCAGAGTCTTGTGGTTGATGATCAAATCACAGCTTTAAAATAGCATAGCTTTGTGTGGCGTTAATTCACGAGCCTCACACCTCGGTGTGAACCAGAAATGGGAGAGGACATCGGGGAGGGCATACATTTCTTTATAGCTAGGAGTGTTGTCAGCATCTTACTAGCCCTGACATTTTGCTTATGTTGATGAAGGATAGCGAGGCGCCTCGGTTATATCGGTCGATCCTGGACCGATGGTTTGGTCGGGGTATGACAAGTTTATGCCCCACAGGGCGGGGAAATGAAGTGTCCAGGCATTTTAATCCACTCCGTGTGGACCGGCCCTGATGATCCAAGGGTCGCTCGAGCTCTGATCCTGTGACATGGTAGGGTAGATTGTCTCGAAGCGGTAAGGACGATCCCTTGCCTTGGTTCACTGATGGAAATCTAACTTCTAATATGACATTTTGCGGTTTTAATTGTAAACCTGTATATGGCGACATAGTGGTGTGGGGCACTTATTCCGTCTATGATTGGTACTTATGATTGAAATTGTTTTGACACTATACGCTTATAGTAATAATAAAACATGAAATTTTACGTACCAAGCATTCTTGGCTATTATAAGGTAAAAACTCTATCCTCTGGCTTGCGTTGCATTGTGTGATGGGACCTAAGTCTTATAATAGCTTCATCGTTCTTTATTTAGCATCGCGTTGTTGTTTTATGCATTGGTATTCTTGGGAGGAAACATGTTCCGTGTTATATGGCGTGGTCCCTAGATTTACCTAACTTTAAAATAAAGATAACTATTTTAGTTCTCATACCAGTCACATGACTGACCTGGAGTTTATTGTTTTAACCTAAACTCTGGGTGCCCCTATTTTCCGCACAGGCAGTTAGTAGCTTTGGTTTTGCAGATTTATATTTGCAGGATCCTAGTTTACAGCTGGAATGATATTCGGAAAGCTCTGTATCCGTATATTCCTTTCAGTTGTGTTTGTATTAGTTTTCCACTGCTATGTATTTAAATGTAACTTTAAATCTCTGATATGTACCAAATGTATATTATTGTTAATACACTGTATATTCTTGTATTCTGATGGAAATTGTTGTAATAAGCAATGAAATGTTCTTCTGTTTGTATTCTGACTCGTCTTGTTCTCAATGCAATCCATTCTTCCTCTTCTCCTCGAAGACCGGGGAAGTTTTGGGCCTTACAAAATGTTGGTTAAAAATATTATTTTTAACATATATATGAGATGTATAAAATTGTCATGTAATGGAATATTCAATTTTGATTTAAAATTGAAATGGAAGTTGAAATCATTTTTGAAACAAATTTAAAATGATTATAAAATACGTTTTAAATGGAAATCGATGAAATAAATAAATATATATATATATATATATATATTATATTTATTAAATGGCCTGAATAGAACGCGGCGTGCAGCGACCGTTCGCGAATTTCAACCATTAACTTCAAATGGACATAACGGAAGATCCGACCGTCGGATTCTCCTAAAACCCGAACCTTGGGTTCGTATTGAAAAGAGCTTTCCAACGAATATAAGAGATTTTAAATATAATGGTTGGATTTGGAATTATGTCCAAATCAAATTTGGAAAAGGTCGTTGTAAGTGCAGTTCAGTGGCCGTTATTGGAAACCGACTGGCCTTGATAAAATTATTAAAAATATCAATAATTAGTGGAAAATCATAATAAACGATTTGGGAAGAATTTGGATGAAAATCTCCAATTTCATAAAGACAAAAATATATTTTTATTGAAATGAACTAGTTATTCACTTGAAATAATAATCCAATATTTTTATATAAATAAATTGGATTGAAATGGTTTTAAAGTAACCAGAATTTTCCAATATATAAATTGGAATGAATTTGAGTGGAAATAATCTTCGGAATATTTTGGTATGCGATTCCGTGATTATACGGATATTGTTGTGGAATTTGGAAGATATTGATATCGTTATTCCAATACGATATCCGTTGGTTTCAGAATTTGATATTGAATGCAAACCGATATAATTTCTGTTCTGAGCCTTATATTTAATATCAAATTGGATTATGGGTTTGCCATGAACTGTGTTAAATGGCATTAGTTCTTTAACCCAAGTAAAAGCAGGGTTATTTTCCAAAAAGTTGAACAATCAATAAGAAATGATTTTAGAGATTGAAACCTTGGAGTTTGGATAAATCTTTAGTTAGATTGTGAATGTATATATGGTAATTAAATTACCAAAACATGAAAGGTGATTGAACCAAATACACTTGGTTGCTGATATTGATTGTGTTTGATTGATTGTTTGGATTGTGCTCGACCAGTTTTTGAGAAAGTTTTGCTTTTACATCTAGCATTGGGTTGGGTAGAAATATCGGTATGCGAGCATCTTGTGAAACACTTCGCGATTTGACTATGAGATGTGTAGTGATGTTGTTATGTTCATTTCAAATTTAATGAATGACTTTGAAATGATATTTTTCTTAAGTGATAAGAAATGTATTCCCGATTTTGCACAGGGAATGTTTTATAAAATGTTTTATAAAACAGAAAGGATTTCGAGAGCTAAACCCCGATGATTTCAAAATGATTTGGAACTGTATTATGGTTTTACATTGTAGCTCATCACATATTCGATTAGTTGTTATTAGTGATGTAACTGTTTGGTGGTGGAGAATTTATTCTCTTGCTTGACATCCTTCTTTGAGACGTAGGAGCACAAAGGTTATGTGATTAATAGTGATTGATCATATGTGTGAATTTCTAATGTAAAGTACTATATTTTGGAAAGTACTTGTGATTATTATGTTGTGAAATGATTTTCCCCACTTCGGGATATAAAATGATTTAGCAAATATGTGGCTAAGGATCGGGTGACCCGGAAGGACTAAAAGTATGGGTTGGATCCAGTGCCTTAGGGTGAATGGTCAGCAGTACAGTCTGCTCCATGCTGGGGAGGTGCATATATATATATATATATATATATATATATATATATATATATATGTCAAGTTGGAGAGGCGCTACTGTCTTGTCTGAGGTAAGATACCCGATATTTGGTTGCATACTTGTTTGTATGCATTGTTATGTTTTTGAGTTCATATTTCCAAACGATTTAGTTTGAGATCCAGAAGTGAAATCTACTTTGATATAAAAGCTAGACATGTATTTCAAATGATTTGAAATAGGAAATCGGGAAATAAAGTCCAAAGGAATATTTTCTGTAAATTGAATTGGATTTGGAAAATCTAAGTGGTGATTAATCTAAATGGGTAGATTGGGATATTGCATGTTGATTGATGCATATTAGATCCATGTCTCTATTACTGATTGTTGTTTATACATTGGCATTTATGGGGGTAAACCTGTTCTGCATTAGCGGCGTAGTCCTATGATTTGTCTTATGATTAAATAAGTTAATTTTTAACTATAGAGTTTCTCAAACCAGTCCCATGACTGACCTGTAGTTTGCTTTTCCTTTGCAAACTCGGGTGCCCCTATTTTCCAGACGGGAAGTCGAGTGGTTTGTTTTGCAGATATTTATTTATTGAGCAGGATTCTGGATTAAAGCTTTAAGTTGTGTCCAGGCATTGATAGTCTTCCGCTATGTGATTTTATTACACTTATTGTAAATAAATCTTCCGTTGTGTTATTATTTTTGATGTACTCTGATATTCTGTACTCTGATATAACATTAGTATGATGTTTATAAAAGTCTTCTGTTATTTGTTCTGATGTGTTGTATGCCCAGAGTTAGCAAACCGACGATTTCTGACTTTCGGATCGGGCATTGTGGTCGATTCGGAGGGCGGGGATTTTCGGGTTACTACATATGGTATTAGAGCTTTGGTTAACTCAAATCTTTGGGGAACAACTCGTTAGAACAGAATAAAAGACTCATCAGAGGTAGGATTAGTAATATCCTATTGAAGAAACCTCATTAGAGATGGAATCAGTAGCATTCTAGAATGAGAAACTCATTAGAGATCGGGTTAGTAATGCCCTAGAATGAGTTGAAAGTGACAAGTATAATTAACGTATTGTGATTATATATATAATCCGACCTTTGAAAATATGTTTTTTGAATATATAAAAGTTATATATATTTGAAAAGTTAATCAATTAATTAATTGCTGATTGTGATGTGTGAATATTAGTTTAACTAATTTAAAATATTGAATTAAATTGAAAATTATTGGAATAACAAACCAATAAGAGAATGGATGATAATTTAAGCCAAATTGAATCAAACGTTGAACTGAATTGAAAATTGGTTGAAATTGCAATCATGTACAAGTACATACATTGAACAGGTCATTGCAACGAGGCTAGAGAAGAGGAATAAAATTGTATGCCCGACAAATAAGTACATATTTACTGTTTTGATTGGGTTTGGATGATTTTATAAGCCGATTGGCTAGCCGCTTGGCTTTTTCCTTTTCTTTTGGATTAGTGAGGGCCCTGTGAGGCTAGTTGCGGTTTTAAATGTCTCCCCGCACAAAGGAGATTATGGCGAAATTTTTGGAAAATTTAGGGTGTTAGCCAAATTTTTGAAGAATTAGAAAATTCTTAGAAATTGAAAAGTTGAAGAATGAATGCTATAATGAAAGTTGAGTTGGTTAGTTAAACAACTTTCAGCTCCGTTCCTTCTCGAGGACAAAAAGATTTTAAGTGGGGGAGATTGTAACAACCCGGAAAATAAAAAACAATTTAAAATTTTTATTTTGGCAATTTTAATGAATTTTGAAGATTTAAAATGATTTATTTTAAATAATAACGACTAAAAATTTATTTAAATTGAAGTTATAATATAAATTTATTTATTTTAATTATAAAGTAAACTGAAAATGGCGCGGTAGTTTGAAAATTCGATTTCAAATTTTAAATTTCAAATGAATGTACATGATTCAAAATAAACCGGATTTGAGTGAAACAAGAAATATTTGAATTTGTTTGAAAATATCTTTCCAACGAATGCGAAAAATCCAGATTTCATAGCGGGAATAAAATGTTATGTCTAGTTGAAAATTCAAAATAGTCGTTATGGAATTTAATATAATACAATATATAGCCAGTTTGCAAACATCCTCCGTTTTCGACGAAACCACTTTTGTTGGATCCGGAATGTCAAAATGTGTTAGTTCAGTTTAAATTTGAATTGGATCGACCAGAAAATAGCCATTTTTAAAACGGTCTTCAAATTCAATGAAATTAGTTTTGTTAGGACCATATCCTCAAAACATAGCTAAATTTAATTTTCGGGAATTTTTGGAGTCAGTATATGGCCCTGATAAATTAAAATGTACATTAAAATTAAATGTATATTGATTTATATTTTAATTTCAGCAAAAACTGATCGAAACAGCCGAATTGGCTTACGAAACATATCCCGTAGTGTTCGGATGGGGGTATTTAACTAGAGGCGACAGTCGTTGGGTTTAATTTGTTGGATCTAGAATAACCCTAGAGGGGGGGTGAATAGGGTTTTTCACAGTTTTTAAACTGAATAGAAAAACTGACAGGATATTAAAATAATAAACAGATCACAGAATATAGCAGAAACAGAAATGCAGAAAATAAATCACACACAGATATACCCAGCTTCGGCAAAACCCTGCATACTGCTGCATTTCTAAGGTTTCTACTAGGTGATAGAACAGATCCCGCATACAAGACCATGTACACTCGCAAACCCTGCTCCTATTCTAACCCTACGCTCAAAATCCTAGACTGATTCAAACCCCTGAATCAGATTTTCCCCAGATTACAAACCCGTAACCTGTATTCCTAGATTTTACAGATTCTAGTACTGTCAGTTAACTCCTAACTGAAACTCCCCTAGAAATTTTACAGACTTCTAGAAACTGTTCGATGGTTTTTACAACACAAAAATTTAAATGCAAAAAAAATAACCCTTGTGAAATTTTGACTAAGGAGTTTAAAAAACAAGGGGTCATCCCCTTTTTATTTGAAACATTGGCCTAGTCAAATTAAATAGGTCGGCCCCTTTCTCTTTGCTCTTGCCCGATCTCCTTTGCCTCTGAGAAAAAAATATGGCGGCTAGGGTTTTTTAATTCTTCCCAAATCAGATCGATGCGTGTTGATTTTGATAATCTCTGAAGCTTGAAAGCTTTGCGGCTTGCTGGTTCTTCGATTTGAGATGTTGCTTGATCGAAAAACAATGGAAAAATTGTAAGTGTTTTCTGAGTTTTTCTTTTCGATTTATGCTCTGAATTCTTTGATGCTTGGTTTTCGATTTTTTCTGTTTTGTGGTTTCGATCTTTTTTTTATAGCCGATGATGATGAGGGTGTTTAAATAGGGATAAACAAACCCTACATAAACTCTGATTTCACCAAAGAATGGCTCGATCTGATTAGGGTTTCCCCTTTTGAATTCTCGGCATTGATTTTAATTTGAATATGTTGCCTTGGATTTTCTTGAGTG
Source organism: Allium sativum (assembly GCA_030737875.1). Lineage (NCBI taxonomy): Eukaryota > Viridiplantae > Streptophyta > Magnoliopsida > Asparagales > Amaryllidaceae > Allium > Allium sativum. Next base: position 208,100,046 of record CM060918.1, read on the forward strand.
ATTGATTCTTGAATGAACTTGCCCCTTTTGAATGCTCTGTATAGCCGAGATAAATTGTTGCCAAAATATTGATTCCATGCTGTAAATCTGGAATTCAAACACTTGCCAAAAACGTAGTTCACTGATTTTATTATTGATCTCTGAAATAACCTCTTGCCAATTTCGATCCCTGATATTGATTCCAAGCTGTTTGTCCAAAACTGAAAACATAGGTTACCTGAAATTTGCATTGTTTAAATCTGAAATACTTTCCCAAAAGTGATTTCATAATTCTGGAAAACTTGGAAACAAAATTAAAACGTGAATGCTGATTTTTGTAAATTTGTGATTTCTTGGCAAAATACAAACATGTCGAGTTTGTATATTGATTTCAGGAAACCTTGAATTGATTTTATCCCATGTCTGAATCCTTAAAACATGCATATGATTTTCAATGGTTTTTAAATGGTTGTCAAAAATATGCTTTGCCATATACTGATTTAATGTTCACTTTATTTTCTGGAAAATATTGACATGCTTGCAAACTGTTGCCTTAGATGAATGATAAAAAAAATAGGATAATAACATCCTAATTTAGCACTGCCTTGAATGAGTGATGAGAATCTGGAATGCTTTCAAAAAACCTGCCAAACATAGTATATTTGAATGTGCTTGTTTAAATCAGCTGCATGTTTTTGTGAAGTTTGCAACTCGGCTTTGCATCTTGACCATTCCAGTCCTATATTTGCATAACCAACATTTTCCAACCTGTTGCATGTTTGTGCTGAAAATTTTCACCATGCTTGAATTATGATTTTGCCTCGACCACACTTGCCTGCACCTTAACCTGGCTTTCATGAATACACTTAAAAATATTTTCACTTGAACTTGCTACTCTTTGAATGAGAGCTGCTCTGTCTTAGCCATGCCATTCTTTTGTACCATTTCCATTTTAACTTGGCTTGCATCACTTGAACCAGTGTCATTAATGTGCCATTACTTGATTGAACATGAGCTCGGCCATTCCTATGTGATGTTTGGTCTGGCTGCACTTCCTGTTGCCATTTACATGCACCATTCTGCATATGTAAATCGCTTGTTGTCCATTGCTGTGTACATTGTGTTGAACCATGAAAAATCCATGTTGTTTGACATCACACCATTGCTGAAAGTTCCCATATGCTTGTTGAAACACTCTTGATCATACTTGTGCACTACCATTTGAATAGTTCTTGCTGCACCACTCATGTACTGTTTTGATCATGTATGTGCTTGTGCACTTGTTTGTTTTGGTTGTGAGTATGTTGAGTGCGCATCCTTTATGATGTGTAACACCCCATGCTGGTTTGCCTTCACCATGTACTTGTTTGTGCTGAAGTAATTTGAGTTGAACTATGAACCCATGCTGTTTACATGTCATCACCTTCATTATTCATGCTGACTTGAGTTTCTTATTTTTGCTGCTGCACTTTGGCTCGACTACTTTGAAATTGAACTGTCTTGACACTTAGTTGTCATTTCTGAAACTATACTTGTATTTGTTGCTTGGCATTTGAATATTTGCTTTGTACTTTGAGATGTGTTGACTTTGTTTTCATGTGCACTGAGTTGAGAAGGTCCACGTGGCTACTCCTCAGTTGCACACTGAATTGGCGTGGCAGTGCACACATGTATATTCGCGCACGTGTGTACATGCAGCTATTCAGAAAATTTTCCTGTTCCTATGTTGTATATACATACTGTCTAGACACAGATTGATGGTTATATAAATCAGATCGAGTCATGAAAAATGATGAGAAACACACCAGAAATCTGAGGCAAATAAAAATTTTAAAATTAAAATTTATATTTGCATATATTCAGTTTAAATTCTATTGCAGTGTACTGTGCGTGTGTGTTTCATGTGACAGGTAAGCAGGTGATGACTGGACTGACAGTGAAGTGCTGTGAAGACTGAAGACAGAAGACTGAGAGACAGTGTCAGTGAATGTAAATGTATCAGTGATTGAATATGTAGATGAAAATGTAAAACTAAGTGATGAGTGTTGAGTGAAGACTTGATGTGTACTGAAATGTATTACAGAGATGTACAAATAGTGGAGTATAAAATTTGTACTGTTTGATATTGAAATAAAATATTCTATTCAAATAAAATACTGTGAATATTTAAAGTTCTGTACAGTTGAATTTTATTTAAATAGAGATATTATATTCATGTATGTTGTGTAGTATATGAAACAGTACAATTGCAAACACATTTATAAAAATATATATTTGGTTATTATCATCAAACAAAAAATCATATAATTGTGTATACAACACTGTTATATACAACAATCTCCCCCTTTTGATGATGACAAACAAATATGAAGATTTTGAATATAATAAATGTGTTTGAGAGTGAAGAACTGAACTCCCCCTATTTGAAAGCTCCCCCTACAACAGAAACTCCCCCTATAACTGTGCATGAGTGAAAAGAATGTGAAACTGAATTGGAATTTTCAAAATTAATATATTTATAAACTATTCACTCATAAATCAAAATCTCAACCCATTCTCCCCCTTTTGTTATCATCAAAAGGATACAGAATTCAAAATACAGATGAAATGTGACAAAAAAATTCAGCATAAAAGGAAGAATGATTATCATAAATCTCAATCAGTCAAACAAAAATCATAATATTCTAAGAACAGGTGGCATATCTCACATTGTAGAGAATGACGGATTTACGATGAATTTTATATAAAATGGGGAGTGAAAAAAAATGTATTCCAATTATTTTCCAAAAAAAATGGGGTTCAAAAACGGAGATGGAATTTGGACTATAATTAATAATTCAATTTAAGTGACTAGATCGAATAATCTCAAATCCCAATACCCATCAGTCAACAAATCATAATACGTCATAAAATATTAACATATTTCACAGATTAGAAAATGGATTCGTAGGCTGGCTTTTATACACAAAGGAGAATTTCAAGTTTATTTCAATTTATAGCACATTATTCCTTTTTCTTTTATTTTTATTTAAGAGCACACTGACCACGTATAACCAGAGCTTGGATTTTTAAATGAGGTCAGTCGCAGCTTAAATTATAAGTTGTCTCTTAACCATGCATGACCAGAGCTTGGATTTTTAAATGAGGTTAGAGACACACTTATATATTAATTATATTTATTATTTTCAGCATTTAAAGGAAAAAACTCCTCAGTATGTAAAACCAATATATGAATGATAGAGAATGGAGTAGGTACAGAGATGGACTGTGAAAATAAATTTCTAAATTAATTATATTATGAAATAAGCTCGACTGTACCGGGATTATTGAAAATTTCAATTATCACTAATTCTAAAAATAAATAATATAGTCCCATTTCTATCACAAATAATTTTCACTGTTTTAAAAATAAGATGATTTAAAAAATATTAAACTCTCCACATTAATATAAAATTATCATGGATGGCAGAATGATGATAGATAAAGGATGGTCGTGAAATAATTGCCAGTTCAAAGATATTATAATAAATATTCAACCGTCATGAAAATCCAGATAAAATCTCCTCTTGTTGTCAAATATATTGCAGTCATAATTCATCACAATTTCAAATTCTGATATATTTTGATGAATTATAAATACAGAACAATTTGGATATTGATTTCAATTTCTGAATGAATAATCAATAAATAATTTTAAAATTGAAAAACAATTACAAGAGGGAAAAAAAATGTGTACAAGACAAAAAAAATGTGGATTTATACATGGTGAAGATTTGAATCTAAGTACAGATGGGTGAGACAAAAATAAGTGCTTCTGATACCACTTGGTGTCTCTATTTACGAGGAATTTTAACATGATACTGAACAAGAATGTCATAGACAAAAGAATTATTAAGTACCAAGCCCAAACAGATGAGATAATAGATTATGCACATGTATCAGAGCAGCAAGCATGTGATTCCAGAACAAACATTCTTCAAAAAACAGTATCAGATCAACACAGAACATAGTTTCAAACCATACTTGTCAAGATGATGTTTCTGAAGGTCACAAAAACAATATATTCCATGATCCATGATTATAAAATTTAGTTTATTTTAAATCATTTGAAGAAATGTGAATATATCAGGATTTAATGAATCAACCACACAATATTATATTTCAGATTCAAGAAATGTGTGCGATTCAATAAATCAATAATTTCAAATGATTTTAAACAAACATATATTAAAATCAAATAACCATGAAATAATAGAGAATTGTAAGACCACATTTTCAAAGAAATTTTCACAAGTATTTCTGACAAACCCATAAAAAAAATCAGATCATTTACATCAGGTTTGATAGATATTCATGATCCAAAATAATTTATTTGAAATCACTTGAATCAATGTCAAGTTTTGAAATATAATGAATCAGTCACACAAGGTTGATAATTTCAAATTTAGGAGGTGTGTGATAATTCAAAATATTAATAATTTCAGATGATTTCAAACAAACAAATTCTAATCATGATGATCATGAATTACAATGATTTTCAAGATGTATCACTGAGATTCTAGACAATTTTAAAATTTCCAAGCCAATCTGAAAAATAATGAAAATATCACTACTGATAAATAATAGAGTGCTGTAATGAGTGTAATATTTCAAGCTTTTCTAAAATGAATTAGAAGAATCTCAAAACAGCAACGATGTGTGAATTTCCATTAAACTTTCAGATCTTCAAAAATTTAGAATTCAAATTAACAGTGTTCAAGATATGACAAGAATTCATCAACACTGTTATGAATTCAGAAATCAGAAAAATAAACCTCGAAACAATTGCAGATATTTACAAGATTAAATTCAGGATATGAGAATGATTAACACACGATGATTATATACAAATAAAGCATATTTCCAGAAAGATTATGAATTCTGCAACTGGAAATTTAAGAAGTACAGACAAAGAAGAATATGGCAGTGTCAAATCAAAAAAAACAAAAAAAAAACAGAAGGAGATAGAGAAAGGAATAACAACAGAAAATAAAAGACAAACAAAAAGAATATACAAAGGTGAGTTTAGAGATCATACCAGAATCCAATGTAAAGCAGAATCTCTAACTCAACTGATTTGGCTAAGGAACTGTGAATAACCTGATGATATGACGCAGTTTGAATTCAGTTTTTAGCACAGTTGTTCCTCAGCCTCCTTTGGTACCTAGCTGTTTAGAGGATTGAGTGGTCTAACAAAATTTGTAAAACCACTCTGATATGTGTTTACCACTTTTGGTACCCAAACCTGTCTATATAACAAACCATCTAAATTTACCTTTGTACCTTTTGGAACCCAAATCTGTTTGAAGTTAACTGAATTCGTTTTATTTCCTTTTGGGATCCAGATATGTTTAAATGGTTTATTATAAAACAATTTTTCATTTTGTTTTTGTTTCAAAAAACCTTTGACATTTTCAAAGTTCAGATTTTCAAGTTCATTCTTTTCAAAGCTGCTTAGAGGATTTTTAAAATCGTTTGAACTTTTCTTTTCAAATAACTCAGATTTTCCAAAACCAAGTCCAATTCTATTTCCTGAAGAAAATTGATTTTTCAACAACATATTTAAAGATTTTTCACTGTTTGAAAATTTTGCCAAGGTTGTTTCAAGTTGTTGAAGTTTTGTTTTGAGATCACCGTTTTCTTTCAATAAATCTGAACCACGATTTTCAGTGATCTTATATTTTTCAAAGTCAGATTTCAAAACCAAATTTTCTTCTTTAAGCAAATTAATTTTGGTTTGGAACTCAACAATCTCAGATTCAAAAAGTTTTTGTTTTTTAAACCCAAATTTCTTGGATTTTTCAATCTCGTTTTCCAGTTCTTTCAAAATCAAATCGGATTTCAACAAATTCTCCTTTTCAGCAATTTCAAATTTGGAATATATATCTGTCTTAAAAATTTCAATTTCTTTTTGTAAACAATTATTCAAACTTGATAACTCAATCTTGTTCTCTTTTAAGATCAGAATTTCTTTTTCAAACTTTTGAATATTTTTATTGAGATGAACAAGATTGGTTTTCAATTTCAAACAATTTTTACAATCTGAATTTGAGAAATTTTTAAAGTGTTCAAGTTGTGATTCCAAATCATCAATTTTGCTGGTCAACTCAAGATTTTTAGATTTCAGAGATTTGTTTCTAGATTGGAGTTTATCAACAGCTTTAGTTAGATCAGTACACATATAAACTAAATCTTCGTATGAAAAATTTCCTGTCTCATCGTCTGTTGAATCTCCTTCGATTGATTCATCTGTTTCTCCTTTTAAACACAGATCTGAATCAGAGTTGACATTCTGGGGTTTTGAGCAGTCGTCAGATTTTCCATAGAGCGTGTTTAGAGTTCTCCAGACATCCTGCGCAGTCAAACAATGAGATATGTGAATAAAATGTTCTGTACTGAGATAATCAAATATGATATTCATAGCACGAGAATCGAAAACAATGTTTCTATTATCAGACATATCACTCCCATTGATAATAGCATCCCAACATTTAATATTAACAGATTTTAAATAAAATTCCATTTCAGATTTCCAGTTTAAAAAATCTGTTCCAGTGAAAATAGTTGGAGATGAACTGGACTGACTCTCTATCGACTGACAACTAGGAATCACCATTACTCTAGAGTTAATTACCTGGCTCTGATACCACTGTTGGATCTAGAATAACCCTAGAGGGGGGGTGAATAGGGTTTTTCACAGTTTTTAAACTGAATAGAAAAACTGACAGGATATTAAAATAATAAACAGATCACAGAATATAGAAGAAACAGAAATGCAGAAAATAAATCACACACAGATATACCCAGCTTCGGCAAAACCCTGCCTACTGCTGCATTTCTAAGGTTTCTACTAGGTGATAGAACAGATCCCGCATACAAGACCATGTACACTCGCAAACCCTGCTCCTATTCTAACCCTACGCTCAAAATCCTAGACTGATTCAAACCCCTGAATCAGATTTTCCCCAGATTACAAACCCGTAACCTGTATTCCTAGATTTTACAGATTCTAGTACTGTCAGTTAACTCCTAACTGAAACTCCCCCAGAAATTTTACAGACTTCTAGAAACTGTTCGATGGTTTTTACAACACAAAAATTTAAATGCAAAAAAAATAACCCTTGTGAAATTTTGACTAAGGAGTTTAAAAAACAAGGGGTCATCCCCTTTTTATTTGAAACATTGGCCTAGTCAAATTAAATAGGCCGGCCCCTTTCTCTTTGCTCTTGCCCGATCTCCTTTGCCTCTGAGAAAAAAATATGGTGGCTAGGGTTTTTTAATTCTTCCCAAATCAGATCGATGCGTGTTGATTTTGATAATCTCTGAAGCTTGAAAGCTTTGCGGCTTGCTGGTTCTTCGATTTGAGATGTTGCTTGATCGAAAAACAATGGAAAAATTGTAAGTGTTCTCTGAGTTTTTCTTTTCGATTTATGCTCTGAATTCTTTGATGCTTGGTTTCCGATTTTTTCTGTTTTGTGGTTTCGATCTTTTTTTTATAGCCGATGATGATGAGGGTGTTTAAATAGGGATAAACAAACCCTACATAAACTCTGATTTCACCAAAGAATGGCTCGATCTGATTAGGGTTTCCCCTTTTGAATTCTCGGCTTTGATTTTAATTTGAATATGTTGCCTTGGATTTTCTTGAGTGATTGATTCTTGAATGAACTTGCCCCTTTTGAATACTCTGTATAGCCGAGATAAATTGTTGCCAAAATATTGATTCCATGCTGTAAATCTGGAATTCAAACACTTGCCAAAAACGTAGTTCACTGATTTTATTATTGATCTCTGAAATAACCTCTTGCCAATTTCGATCCCTGATATTGATTCCAAGCTGTTTGTCCAAAACTGAAAACATAGGTTACCTGAAATTTGCATTGTTTAAATCTGAAATACTTTCCCAAAAGTGATTTCATAATTCTGGAAAACTTGGAAACAAAATTAAAACGTGAATGCTGATTTTTGTAAATTTGTGATTTCTTGGCAAAATACAAACATGTCGAGTTTGTATATTGATTTCAGGAAACCTTGAATTGATTTTATCCCATGTCTGAATCCTTAAAACATGCATATGATTTTCAATGGTTTTTAAATGGTTGTCAAAAATATGCTTTGCCATATACTGATTTAATGTTCACTTTATTTTCTGGAAAATATTGACATGCTTGCAAACTGTTGCCTTAGATGAATGGTAAAAAAAATAGGATAATAACATCCTAATTTAGCACTGCCTTGAATGAGTGATGAGAATCTGGAATGCTTTCAAAAAACCTGCCAAACATAGTATATTTGAATGTGCTTGTTTAAATCAGCTGCATGTATTTGTGAAGTTTGCAACTCGGCTTTGCATCTTGACCATTCCAGTCCTATATTTGCATAGCCAACATTTTCCAACCTGTTGCATGTTTGTGCTGAAAATTTTCACCATGCTTGAATTATGATTTTTCCTCGACCACACTTGCCTGCACCTTAACCTGGCTTTCATGAATACACTTAAAAATATTTTCACTTGAACTTGCTACTCTTTGAATGAGAGCTGCTCTGTCTTAGCCATGCCATTCTTTTGTACCATTTCCATTTTAACTTGGCTTGCATCACTTGAACCAGTGTCATTAATGTGCCATTACTTGATTGAACATGAGCTCGGCCATTCCTATGTGATGTTTGGTCTGGCTGCACTTCCTGTTGCCATTTACATGCACCATTCTGCATATGTAAATCGCTTGCTGTCCATTGCTGTGTACATTGTGTTGAACCATGAAAAATCCATGTTGTTTGACATCACACCATTGCTGAAAGTTCCCATATGCTTGTTGAAACACTCTTGATCATACTTGTGCACTACCATTTGAATAGTTCTTGCTGCACCACTCATGTACTGTTTTGATCATGTATGTGCTTGTGCACTTGTTTGTTTTGGTTGTGAGTATGTTGAGTGCGCATCCTTTATGATGTGTAACACCCCATGCTGGTTTGCCTTCACCATGTACTTGTTTGTGCTGAAGTAATTTGAGTTGAACTATGAACCCATGCTGTTTACATGTCATCACCTTCATTATTCATGCTGACTTGAGTTTCTTATTTTTGCTGCTGCACTTTGGCTCGACCACTTTGAAATTGAACTGTCTTGACACTTAGTTGTCATTTCTGAAACTATACTTGTATTTGTTGCTTGGCATTTGAATATTTGCTTTGTACTTTGAGATGTGTTGACTTTGTTTTCATGTGCACTGAGTTGAGAAGGTCCACGTGGCTACTCCTCAGTTGCACACTGAATTGGCGTGGCAGTGCACACATGTATATTCGCGCACGTGTGTACATGCAGCTATTCAGAAAATTTTCCTGTTCCTGTGCTGTATATACATACTGTCTAGACACAGATTGATGGTTATATAAATCAGATCGAGTCATGAAAAATGATGAGAAACACACCAGAAATCTGAGGCAAATAAAAATTTTAAAATTAAAATTTATATTTGCATATATTCAGTTTAAATTCTATTGCAGTGTACTGTGCGTGTGTGTTTCATGTGACAGGTAAGCAGGTGATGACTGGACTGACAGTGAAGTGCTGTGAAGACTGAAGACAGAAGACTGAGAGACAGTGTCAGTGAATGTAAATGTATCAGTGATTGAATATGTAGATGAAAATGTAAAACTAAGTGATGAGTGTTGAGTGAAGACTTGATGTGTACTGAAATGTATTACAGAGATGTACAAATAGTGGAGTATAAAATTTGTACTGTTTGATATTGAAATAAAATATTCTATTCAAATAAAATACTATGAATATTTAAAGTTCTGTACAGTTGAATTTTATTTAAATAGAGATATTATATTCATGTATGTTGTGTATTATATGAAACAGTACAATTGCAAACACATTTATAAAAATATATATTTGGTTGTTATCATCAAACAAAAAATCATATAATTGTGTATACAACACTGTTATATACAACATAATTTGGAGTCCGGAACGATAAAAAAGTTAAAAATGAGTTAAATAATGTAAAATAAAATATATAAGTCAACATGTGTTCAAAAACCCTAGAAACAATCTCGTGGTCAACACTTACAGAGGCCGCCGTTTTCATATTAATGGCTAGACCCTTTCGAAAATAATTCCCTAATTTCTTCCAAATCACAAACTGATTTCGAATCCTCCAAAACCAAAACCGTAGAGCATTTCAAGCTCTTCCATATGATGCGAGTATGATTGATTATAATGAGGTGAGCATTTCGATTTTCAAGCTCAAAGTCAGCTCACTCTAGGCGGTTTTGGAGGTGATAAAGACTGTCGAGTTCATCAATCTTCTGGCCGGAGGGAGGAGGTTCAAAGGCGCACCTCGTGGTGCTCTTAGATCGGCCGCCATTGGCTCCAGATGGCGTGCGCAAATATGGTTTGGGTCTAATCTTTTTGTTCGAAACCTGGGTGATAAACTGATGGGGAAGAAGACCGATTTACTTAGCAAATGAGAAAAGATGTAATAAATTAATTTTAATTGTGATTAAGGAATTTATTTATAAAATAAATTGTATTAACTTTGAATTGTCATATATTGTTCAAATCTTATCAGAATTGGGCAATTTAAAATGCGTTGGATTCGCAACGAAAAGTTCTACATTTCAGAGGAGACCAGAAAAAAGGCGCTAGTGGTGATTTTTGACTAAATTAAATGAATAGTTTTAATTTAGTGAAAAACAATCGTTACATAAACGATTTCTGAAAACCGATCGAGGTGAGAATTTCTCACTATAATTTTTTTATAGTTATTTATTTTATTTCATAACTGCATATGTGAACTGCTCCCCATCGTCTACGGACCATGAACGATTTATTTGATTGTGTTGTGAATGAAATATATATTTGCGATGTGAAAATTATATATATACGATGTGAGAATTATATATATATATGAAGTGTAAAATATATATATATATATATATATATATATATGAAATGTATTATATATATGAAGTGTAAAATAATATATATATATATATGAAATGAATTATATGTATATGTAGTGAAATATAATATATATATATAATATATGAAATAAAATATATATACGAAAGGTGAAAAATATATTTATGAAGAATGAAAATAATATATATACAAAAGGTGAAATATATATATGAAGTACGAAAATAATATATATATATATAGAAGGTGAAAAATATATATGAAGTGTGAAAATAATATATATATGAAATGAAAATAATATATATATATATATATATATAAAATGAATAAAATATATATATGAAATGAAAATGTTATATATATAAAGTGTGGAAATAATATATATATGAAATGAAAATAATTTATATACGAAGTGGAAAATTATATATATATATATATATATATATATATATATTACGATGTGAAAATTATATATATACGAAGTGGAAATAATATATATACGAAGTGGAAAATTATATATATATATATATTACGATGTGAAAATTATATATATATATATATATATGAAGTGTGAATGAAATAAATATTGGTTAAAAAAATTATTTTTAACATATATATGAGATGTATAAAATTGTCATGTAATGGAATATTCAATTTTGATTTAAAATTGAAATGGAAGTTGAAATCATTTTAGAAAAAAAATTAAAACGATTTATAAAATATGTTTTAAATGGAAATCAATGAAATATATATAATATGTATATTAAATGGCCTGAATATAACGCGCCGCGCAGCGACCGTTCGCGAATTTTGACCGTTAACTTCAAATGGACGTAACGGAAGATCCGACCGTCGGATTCTCTAATACTGGAACCATTGGGTTCGTATTGAAAAGAGCTTTCCAACGAATACAAGAGATTTTAAATATAATGGTTGGATTTGGAATTATGTCCAAATCAGATTTGAAAAAGGTCGTTGTAAGTGCAGTTCGGTGGCCGTTATTGGAAACCGACTGTACGGGCCTTGATAAAATTATTAAAAATATCAATAATTTGTGTAAAATCACAATAAATGATTTGGGAAGAATTTGGATGAAAATTTCCAATTTTGTAAACATAAAAATATACTTTTATAGAAATGAACTAGCTATTCACTAGAATTTATAATTTAATATTTTTGTATAAATAAATTGGATTTAAATGGTTTTAAAATAACCAGAATTTTCCAATATATAAATTGGAATGGATTTGAGTGGAAATAATCTTAGGAATATTTCGGCATGCGATTCCGTGATTATACGGATATTGTTGTGGGAATTTGGAAGATATTGATATCGTTATTCCAATACGATATCCGTTGGTTTCAGAATTTGATATTGAATGCAAGCCGATATAATTTCTGTTTTGATCCCTATATTTAATATCAAATTGGATTATGGGTTTGCCGTGAACTGTGTTTAAATGGAATTAGTTCTTTAACCCGTGTAAAAGCAAGGTTAATTTCCAGAAATTTGAACAATTAATAAGAAATGATTTTAGAGATTGAAACCAATTGGAATTTGAATAAATCTTTAATTAGATTGTGAATGTATATACGGTAATTAAATTACCAAAACATGAAAGGTGATTGAAACAAATACACTTGGTTGTTGATATTGATTGTGTTTGATTGATTGTTTGGATTGTGCTCGACCAGCTTATGAGCAAGTTATGCTTTTACAACTAGCACTGGGTTGGGTAGAAATACTGGTATGCTAACATCTTGTGAAACACTTCACGATTTGACTATGAGATGTGTAGCTATGTTGTTGTGTTTCATTTCAAATTTAATGAATGATTTTGAAATTATATTTTTCTTAAGTGATAAGAAATGTATTCACGATTTTGGACAGGGAATGTTTTATAAAACAGAAAGGATTTCGAGGGCTAAACCCTGATGATTTCGAAATGATTTGGAAATGTATTATGGTTTTACATTGTAGCTCATTACATATTCGATTAGTTGCTATTAATGATGTATCTGTTTGGTGGCGGAGAATTTATTCTCTTGTTTAACACCCTTCTTTGAGATATACGAGCTCAAAGGTTATGTGATTAATAGTGACTAATCATACGTGTGAATTGCTAATGTAAAGTACAATATTTTGGAAAGTACTTGTGATTATTATGTTGTGAAATGATTTTCCCCACTTCGGGATATAAAATTATTTAGCAAGTATGTGGCTAAGGATCGGATGACCCGGAAGAGACTAAAAGTATGGGATGGATCTAGTGCCTTAGGATGAGTGGTTAGCAGTGTTGCATGCTCCATGCGTGGGAGGTGCACACACACACACACACATATATATATATATATATATATATATATCGAGTTGGAGAGGCGCTTACTGCCTTTTCTGACGAAAGATTCCCGATATTTGGTTGCATACTTGTTTGTATGCATTGTTATGTTTTGGAATTCATATTTCCAAACGATTTAGTTTGAGATCCCGAAGTGAAATCTACTTTGATATAAAAGCTAGATATGTATTTCAAATGATTTGAAATAGGAAATCGAGATATAAAGTCCAAAGGAATAATTTCTATAAATTGAATTGGATTTGGAAAATATAAGTGGTGATTAATCTAAATAGGTAGATTGGGATATTGCATGTTGATTGATACATTGTAGATCCATATCCCTATTACTGATTGTTGTTTATACGCTGGCATTCATGGGGGTAAACCCGTTCCGCATTAGCAGCGTGGTCCTGTGATTTTTCTTATGATTAAATAAGTTAATTTTTAATTGTAGATTTTGTCATACCAGTCCCATGATTGACCTGTAGTTTTCTTTTCCCTTACAAACTCGGGTGCCCCTATTTTCCACACGGGCAGTCAAGTGGTTTATTTTTCAGATATTTATTGAGCAGGATTTGGATTGAAGCTTTAAGCTGTGTCCAGGCATTGATAGTCTTCCGCTGTGTTATTTTATTTATTTTCCGTTGTGCATTGTATTACATTTATTGCAAATAAATCTTCCATTGTATTATTATTTTTCATGTACTCTAATATTCTCTACTCTGATATAACATTGTTATGGTGTTTATAAAAGTCTTCTGTTGTTTGTTTTGATATGTTGTATGCCCAGAGTTAGCGAACCGACATTTTCTGACTTTCGGATCGGGCCTTGCGGTCGATTCGGAGGGAGGGGATTTTCAGGTCACTGCACGGTATGTAACAACCCGGAAAATCAGTACCAATTTAAAAATTTTATTTGTTCTATTTCGGTGAATTTGGAATAGTTAAATAATTTATTTTATATAATAACGATTAAAAATTTATTTAAATCAAAGATAGAACGAATATGTTTATTTTAATTTCAAAAAGGAATTGGAATAAGCACGGCAGTTTGAAAAGTCAAAGATGAATTTTGACTGAACGTACCGGATTCAAAGTTTAACGGATTTTAGTGAAACCAAAAATATCTAAATATGTTTGTAAATATCTTTCCAACGAATCCAAAAAATCAAAATTTCATAGCGGAAATCAAAAGTTATGGCTAGTTGAATATTCAGAATAGTCGCTATAGTTTATTAATAGCCCGTATAAAAGTTCATTTTTCAAACGACCTCCATTTTCGACGAAACCACTTTTGTTGAAACCGGAATGTCAAATTATTGCTAGGTTTCAATTTTCATAATTTTTCGATGTGAGCATGGCATAGGAAAATGTGTTTTGATCATTTTAGTCAAATTTAATCGACTGAAAGTTAGCCATTTTTAAAAAGTCTCATAATTCGACGAAATTAATTTTGCTAGGATCGTATCATCATAGCAAAGCCAGAAATAATTTTTCTGGACTTTTCCGAGTTCGTATGTGGCCCCGGTGAATTTAAATGTAAGTTTGAATTATTTAAATAAAGTATTTAATATTAAATTAAATAAAAAAGGCTAAACACAGCCGTTTGAGCTGACGGCACCTAGCCCATTGCGTTTGGAACGGGGACAATTGGCTATGGTCAACTTCTGCTGGACTGGAATCGGAACTGTTAAGTAGTTACGGATTTTTTTGCAAAATAACAATTATAATATTATAAATAATGGAAAAAATATCATTTCAAAACCCTAACATCTACAGCGTCGCCGCCCTCTGAAACAATGGCTGATGCTTCTCCTTGTTTCTTCTTCTAAATCCTCCTCATCCACTCAAAATTAAGCCCCTCTCCTTTGGAGTTTGTTGAAAAGATTTTCTTGCTCTTCAATTTGGTATGGTTGGATCACTCACAAGTGACACGGATGTCGAGAACGAACGCCATCAACCTCCGTCGTTCGCACCGCCCTAGCCCTCCCCTGCCTTGATCGAGTTGAGCGTGGTAGGCCCCCTGCGCGCGCCACGTTTAGCTCCTCCACGTCACGAAGGCCGATCGACACCCTATACCCTGTTGTGGCCGCAAAGTTGAACCCTAGGTTCGGAAGAAAAGCAAATCCCATCGGCCTCTTACTGTAGTGAAGAAGAAGAGTGATTCTTCCTGATTTTTATTTATATAATTTAAAAATGTTAGTGATCTAAATTAAATCATATCTTATTCGTTAGAACTCGGAATTCGGTGATTTCTGAAGCATTGCGATCGTGAAGCCGAATACTACGCTTCAGAACTGACTAGGACTGATTTTGGACATTTTGAATTTTAGATCTGAATTTGAATCGAGGTGAGATTTCTGATTTTAAATAATTTAATTATTTTTTTTTCTTCTCGCTATGTGAATCGCTGTATGTATGTTAATAATCTGGATCTACGATGTTGGAAAATTAGAGTTTATTTATTTCTGTTTGTGGAATGTTCTGATTTGTTAGATCTACGACGAAATCTCATATTTGTTAATTTTTAGTTGGCGTTAGAATTCAGATCTAAAATTATTTTTTGTTTCAAACATAGGGATGTTAGTTACAAAGTCGACCCAATTCAAATTTGTCACTTGTTATTATATCATGATGATTGACACCTACGTTAATTATAAAGTTAGATTCCAATCAGATTTGTTATTTGTCATTTGTTGTAACATTGAAATTAAAGTGACATTTTTTATTGACATTTAGTTGTGAATAGTTACAGTGAAATTAAAGTGACAATTTTTATTGACATTTAATTGTGAACAGAAACGTTGAAATTAAAGTGACAATTTTTATTGACATTTAGTTGTGAATAGAAATATTGAAATTAAAGTGACAAGTTTTATTGACATTTAGTTGTGAATAGAAACATTGAAATTAAAGTGACAATTTTCATTGACATTTAGTTGTGAATAGAAACATTGAAACTAAAGTGACAATTTTTATTGACATTTAGTTGTGAATAGAAACATAGAAATTAAAGTGACAATTTTTATTTACCTTAGATGTGAAAAAAAACATAGAATTGAAAAGGGTTTATTTTATTTACACTTTTGTTGTTGTAGAAAGTGAAAATAAAATATAAACATGAATATAAAAAAGCAAATTTTTATTTGCAAATTAGTTGCAAATAAAAACATGAATGTAAAAAGCACATTTTTATTTGCAAATTAGTTGCAAATAAAAATATGAATGTAAAAAGCACATTTTTATTTGCAAATTAGTTGCAAATAAAAACATAGAATTAAAAAGCACCATTTCACTTAAATTTAGATGTGAATAGAATTATAGAAATAAAAGTGACCTTTAGATTTACATTTTCTACATACAAATAAAAACATTGTTTTGAAAAGTACATTTTTTTTTGTATTTTGCATACAAATAAAATCACTGTTTTGAAAAGTACATTTTTATTTGTATTTTACATACAAATAAAAACATAGTTTGAAAAGCGCAATTTTATTTGTATTTTACATACAAATAAAAACATCGTTTTAAAAAGTATATTTTCATTTGCATTTCATATGTAAATAAAAACATCGTTTTAAAAAGTATATTTTTATTTACATTTCATATGTAAATAAAAACATCATTTTAAAAAGTATATTTTCATTTGCATTTCATATGTAACTAAAAACATCGTTTAGAAAGTACATTTTTCTTTGCATTGTAGATGTAAACAAACATATATTTGAAAAGGTGCAATTTTAGTTGCATTTTACATGTAAATAAAAATATGATTAGAAAAGTTGTATTTTAATTTACATTTTAGATGTAAATAAAGGATAGAATTTAATGTTATATTTTTATTGTCAAATAGAGACAATAAAAAGATTAGACTTTGAAGTTTACATTTTTAATGTCATTTTAGATGTTAATGAAAGAATAGATTAAAAGGCTATATTTTTAATTACAATTTAAATGTAAATAAAGAATGAAATCAAAAGTATATTTTTATTGTCACTATAGAGACAATGAAAAGAGTAGAAACAAAAGTAACATTGTAATTTGCATTTTAGATGTAATATAAGTGATAGAATCAAAAAGGACATTTTTATCGTCATTTTAGATGCGATAAAAATGATAGAATTAAAAAGGACATTTTTATCGTTATTTTAGATGCGATAAAAATGATAGAATTAAAAGGTACTTTTTTATCGTCATTTTAGATGTGAAAAAAGTGATAGAATCAAAAAGTACATTTTTATCGTCATTTCAAATGCGATAAAAAGAATAGATTTCAAAGTTACATTTTGAATATAATTGATGGAAATAGTTGAAAGCGCCAAACGATTTATATTTATATTTATATAAATATAAATTATAAATTAAACGAATCACGCGCGGTAGTTCGCGTTTCGGCAGTCGTAACTTTAAATGGTCATACCGAAAGATCCGACCGTCGGATTTTCCCAATACTGGAACCGTTAGGACCGCTTTGGGAAGATCTTCCCAACGATATAAATTTCGTCAAAATGCAACAGCTAGCTTTCAAGATATGTGTAAATCAAATTTTGGTAAAAACAACGCCGCGCCGCCCATCGACCCGAAGCTTCGTTTGATTATTTTGAGCTATTCAAAGTAATAAAAATAACGATAAATCAATATAAATAAATATTACTGATATAAAAATATTTAAATGATAATTATTCGAACATTATTTGAAAAGACCTAGTTCAACTCATTTCAAATAATTATACAACGATTTAAGACGTGTAAGATGATGGTTGAAGACCGACGATCTTCAACATCGAATGGATGACTACTGATGCCCTGGACTGATTTGCTCTCAGGAAAGGGTTATAGTGGTAGTTGTCTGGACATACATGTTGATTGTCTAGATATGCGAGCACCGACGAGAATCAGGTGACTCTGGTTTCGTTCAGATCCAGAACAGACTTGTAAATGGATGCGTGTCTGACGTTGGAGCTCATTCCATGTAATTAAATCGATTTCTATCTAATGTATATCCGTTTGGTGGCGGAGAATTTATTCTCTTGCTTAACACCCTCAGAGGGTATATATGGATAGTTGTTGATCGCATGGCATGAACTGTCAATGTGGCATGCCTAGATGCAAATGATCAAGGCTTTTGTTGAAAAGCAGGCCTTATGGTTAATGATCAAAGCATAGCCTGTTTAGGTGTAGCTTTATGTATAGCGTGACTTCGCGAGACTCACACTCCGATATGATTCAAAAAGGGGATTAGGACTGCAGGGAGTGCACACATTTCTTTCTAGCTAGAGTAGTGTCAGCGACTTACCAGCCCTGACATTTTTACTTATGTGGATGTTGGATTATGAGGTACCTCGGTTTTATAGGTTGTTAGTGGCCATATTGGAGGCTCAAAAGAACCGGGAAGCATGTGTTCAGGCATAATTAATCCACCAGCGTTATGTGTGGACCGACCCTGAAGATCCAAGGATTCGCCAGAGTCCGAATCCTGAGACATTTGCTAGAGTGTCTCGAATCGGAGAGGACGATCCCTAGCCTCGATTCATGATGGAAACCAATTCTCTAATACGACATTATGGTTTTTATTGTAAACCTATACATGGCGACATAGTATATGGTACCTATGCCGTCTAGGAGTGACACATTTACTTTGAAGTATTTTTATACTGATAAGACACTAATAATAATATTAAAATATTATTTTATACGTATCAAGTCATGTTTGATCATTATAAGGTAAAACTCTATCCTCCGGTTTGCGTTGCATTGTGTGATGGGACTTGAGTCTTATAATGATTTCATTTTTCCAAAAAGCATTACGTTGTTTTGTAATAAAATTTATTTAAATTATAATGATTAGCCACATTGTTAGGTTATATAAGAAAGATTTTTCATACCAGTCCCATGACTGACTTGTAGTCTGTTTCCCTTTGCAAACTCGGGTGCCCTCTTTATACACGGGTAGCCAAGTAACAGGTTGAGGCTTGGATTCATTTCTGGATTGGAGCTTGTTGAAGCAAGAAGACGAAGACCTCTTTCTTTTCTCTTTTGTTCTGCTTTTGAGACTTTATTTCATCCTTGGTATTTGATGTACGTTATGGAGTTTGAGACTTATTTCCTTTTCATTTAGACTTTCCTTTTTGCTAAGTGTATCATGTATCTGCGTACTCTGATGTATTGGATATTATGATGCTGATGACATTTTATTTCCATTGCAATGACTTATGTGTGTTATGATATTATCTGAGATCTGTTATTGTTGAAAATATGTTATATTCCAATGATTATCATTGCTTTCGTTCTACAGAAGTTTGGGGTCATCACATTTGGTATCAGAGCCTATACCCAGCCGGAATTGTGTGTGTGATGCCGCAGATGTCAGTCGGTGTGGTACTGATGCGGGTTACATGCACAACGCTTGGGTGGTGAGCGATATGAGCCAACGAGGACGTTGGGCTCTTTAAGGGGTAAGTCTGTAACACCCCTCTCGAAAAGCTAACACAAAGATCTTTTAGCACAGTGGTTAGTGCGTGGTGTTGCTTCCCGGGAGGTCGGGGGTTCGAATCCCAGGTTGTCACACAGTAGGTTACAAAAAAAATTAAATTAGCTGACTAGACATGATGGGACAATATTTATTTTTCATTCAAATTTCTAAAGTAAATACCAGTGAGAAAGAGAGAATAAACGGAAAGAGATGAATGCTAGATTAATTATTTAATGCTAATTATTAGAAAGTTTGTAACCTTTCAAATTTCTGAACATATAGTATTAAATATCATGTGTTGTTGCATAGATAACATTAAAAGTTTTATGATATGGTTTGTTTCTGAATATAAACAACATAATATGAATAAAATAAGGGAATACATATATTTAACAAAATGGAGAAAGGAGATTTAAAGGGATCAACATAATATAAATAAAATAAGGGAATACATATATTTAACAAAATGGAGAAAGGAGATTTAAAGGGATGTAGATTTAAGAAATGAGAGTAGAAAATAAGATACATGTAAATAGAATGTAGGAAGGAAATAAATGAATGCTCCATTAAGGAAAGAACGAAGAGGGGAAGGTATTGAAAACGAATGCAGCTATTAACATTTATTAATTAATGATCATTACACTTTGGATAGACAAGGAAAGTATTAAAGATGACATTTTTTTAATCTAACAACGACAAATTTACAAAATTACCTTTTTCTTTAACAATGCCTAACAATAACATAACGAAATTTTGTCTAATAATACATATTATAACATAATGATATTTTGTCATAATTTGTTACATTTAGAATATACATATTATTTTAAATCAACTTATCAGCATATATTAATAGATCTCATTAATAACAATATAATTATACTAAAAAAACATTTTTTCCATTCTTTTTTTATTTATGTTCAACACTGTAATTTAACAATGGAATTTTTAAATTTTGATGCATTTTCAAACAATATTTTCCTTAATTTTTTTTAACTGGTTCTGATTTTCTGGGTAATTACAATCTCCCTTACTTAAAATATTTTCGTCCTCGAAAAGGAATGGAGCTGAAAGTTGTTTTAACTAACCAACTCACTTTTCATTTTTCATTGGTTTCAATAATTTTATTAGTTGAACTCATAATTGCACAACACAACCACCAATTAATTATTTGATTAAAATTTGAAATTCATATAACTTTTATATATTCAAAAATCGTATTTTCTAAAATCGAATTATATATATAATTATGAATACGTTAATTATAAGCTTGTCACTCTCAACTCATTGTAGGGCATTTCTAACCCCATCTCTAATGAGTTTTTCTCATTCTAGGATACTACTGATCCTATTTCTAATGAGCATTCTTTTATAGGATATTTCTAATCCTAACTCTGATGAGTCTTTTATTCAATTCGAATGAGTTGTACCCCAAAGATTCAAGCTAACCAAAGCTCTATTACCAACTATAACGATACGGATTTCGCCCGAGTCTAATTGATCACTAAATCGACTAAGACCGTTCGAATCCCGCATACGCTTACTCTGGGCATGCAACACATCTGAACAAATAACAGAAGACTTTTATAAAAATTATAATAATGTTACATCATAGTACAGAATATCAGAGTACATAAAATATAATATAGCGCAAGATAATTTACAATAAATTTAATACAATGCAGCGGAACCAATAAGCTAATATAGCGGAAGACTATCAATGCTTTGGACACAGCTTTAAGCTTCGACCCAGAATCCTACTCAATAAATAATTATCTGCAAAACAAGCCACTCGACTGCCCATGTAAAAATAAGGGCACCCGAGTTTGCAAAGTGAAACAAACTACGAGTCAGTCATGGGACTGGTATAAGAAATCTTACTTAACCTATTTAATAATAAGGCTAATCACAGGACCACGCCGCTAACGCGGAACGGGTTTACTCCATTGGATTGCCAGTGCAAGAAATAAAGTAAATCGTTAAACAACGCAATGCTTTTTAGAAAAATGAAGCCATTATAAGACTCAAGTACCATCACACAATGCAACGCAAATCGAAGGATGGAGTTTTACCTTATAATGGCCAAAATGTGCTTGATACATAAAAACGAAGTCATTTGGTATTATTACTAGTGTATATATGTTTCAAAAACATTTTCAATCATAATGTATCAATCATAAACGACATAGCTACCATATACTATGTTGCCAAATATAGGTTTACAATCAAAACCGTATATGTCGTATTGGAAGTTGGATTTCCATCATGAACTAAGGCAAGGGATCGTCCTTACCGAATTCGAGACTCTCTAGCCTGAGCTTCAGGATTCAGCCGCAACTACACCTAGGAGCCATAGGGCCGGTCCACAATACATTAGTAGATTATAACTCCGGAGCAATACGTTTCTCCACCCTATAGGGCGTAAATTTAGCCACTAGGGACTCAAATATGAGGCGCCTCATTCCATCATCCACATAAGTAAAAATGTCTGGGCTCCATACCATGACCCCACTTCTTGTTAGAAAAAAACGCATGTTTTCCCTGAATACTTCTCCCGTTTCTGGTTCATACCGGGGTGTGAGGCTCGCGAATCAATGCTATACACAGAGCTATGCTAATTAAAGTTGTGCTTTGATCATCAACCACAAGGCTTTGCTTTTCAACAAAAGCCTTGATCTTTTCCATCTTGACATTCCACACTAACAATTCACACCATTCGACTGATGTCTATCAATATATAACCTCTGAGCTCGTACGTTTCAGAGAAGAGTGTTAAGCACGAGAACAAATTCTCCGCCACTAAACAGTTATATATTTAATAGAAATCAATTCACACAGAACGAAATCCAATGTCAGAAACACATCC
Source organism: Allium sativum (assembly GCA_030737875.1). Classification (NCBI taxonomy): domain Eukaryota; kingdom Viridiplantae; phylum Streptophyta; class Magnoliopsida; order Asparagales; family Amaryllidaceae; genus Allium; species Allium sativum. The sequence goes on from CM060918.1 coordinate 208,122,674, forward strand.
ATTTATAAGTCCGTTCTAGGTCTGAACGAAACCAGAGACTGCTTATTCCTCGTCCCATATGTCCAATACAGAAGAGAGGCCCTCGCATATTCGTACAATCAACAAGTACATCCGGACAACTACCACTGTAACCCTTTCCTGAGAGCAAACCAATCTAGGGCATCGGTAGTCATTCATTTGATGTGAAGATCGCTGGTCTTCAACCACCGTCTTCAATATCTTCGACTTTCGATCGTCATATAATTATTTGAAATGAGATTTAACTCAACCTTTTCAAATAATTCACGAATATATGTAATTCAAATCAATTTTTTTCATTCCATATCGTTTATAATATTTTATAATGATTTATTGCTATTTTTATTTATATAAAAATAGCCCAATTTAATTAAACGACGCTTCAGGTCATTACGCGACCCTGGCGCTGTTTTTATTAAAATTTGAATTACACATTTCTAAAAACCTAACCATTGGATCTTATCAAATTTTATATCTTTGGAAAGATCTTTCCAAAGCGAACTCAACGGTTCCAGTTTTGGGAAAATCCGACGGTCGGATCTCTCGGTATAGTCGTTTAAAGTTACGATTCCAAATCGCGAAATACCGCACGCGATTCGTTTTATTTTTAATTTATATTTATATATATGTATATATATATATACACACATAAATTTAATTCGTTCGATGATTTTAGATTATTTATTCTTTAAATAATTTTGTACACTTCATATTCATGTTAAGAAAAAAAATGATATCTTAAACACATACAAACATTCATATCAACATATGACTGATTTTCAAACACCTCTAACATGTTAATGTTAATACTAAACAAATGTACATCTTTCTACTTCTCTAACATGTTAATGTTAATATTAAACAAATGAACATTTTCTACTCTCTAACATGTCAATGTTAATAATAAATAAATGAACATTTTCCACTTTTAACAAGTTAATATTAAAAAGATGACCATTTTCTGCTTCTAACAAGTTAATGTTAATATTAAACAAATGTACATTTTCTACTTCTAACAAGTTATTGTTAATATTAAACAAATGTACATTTTCTACTTCTAACATGTTAATGTTAATATTAAACAAATGAACATTTTCTACACTCTAACATGTCAATGTTAATATTAAACAAATGTACATTTTCTACTTCTAACATGTTAATGTTAATATTAAACAAATGAACATTTTATACTCTCTAACATGTCAATATTAATATTAAACAAATATACATTTTCTATTTCTAACAAGTTAATGTTAATATTAAACAAATGAACATTTTCTACTCTCTAACATGTCAATGCTAATATTAAACAAATGTACATTTTCTACTTCTAACAAGTTAATGTTAATATTAAACAAATATACATTTTCTACTTCTAAAAAGTTAATGTTAATATTAAACAAATGTACATTTTCTACCTCTAACAAGTTAATGTTAATATTAAACAAATGTACATTTTCTACTGTTAAAACATTTTTATTATGTTAAAACATTTTTATCAACCTTGAATCTTTTTATGATTCAACTTTACATTAAAAATGTAAATTTTAACATAAAAACATTTTTATTAACCTTGAATCTTTTTAATGATTCATTCTATATATTAAAAATGTAAATTTTAATGTGAAAACATTTTTACCCAACTAGGATCATTGTAATGACTCTTTCATACATTGAAAATGTAAATTTTTAATGTAAAATATCTTTATCAAACAATGAATCTTTTAATGAACCATTTATACATTAAAAATGTATTTTTTTTATGTAAACACAATTTTAATCAAAGTTTAATCTTTCTATTGAATCCTTTATACATTAAAAATGTAATTTTTAATGTAAGCATATTTTTATCAAACTTTAATCTTTTTATTGACTCCTTTATACTTTATAAATGTAATTTTTAATGTAAGCATATTCTAATCAAACTTTGATCTTTTTAATGAATCCTTTACACATTAAAAAGGTAATTTTTAATGTAAACAAATTTTTATCAAACTTGATCTTTTTAATGAATCCTTTTTTTAATGATTCATTTTTTCCATTAAGAATGTAATTTTTAATGTGAACAAATTTTATCAAACTATGAATCCTATTTTTATTGATTCATCTTTTACATTAGAAATGTAATTTTTAATGTGAACAAATTTTATCGAACTATGAATCCTATTTTTAATGATTCATCTTTTACATTAAAAATGTAATTTTAATGTAAAAGCATTTTTACTCAACTAGGATCTTTTAATGACTCTTTCATACATTGAAAATGTAAATTTTTAATGTAAAAGTATCTTTATTAAACAATGAATCTTTTAATGAACCATTTATACATTAAAAATGTAATTTTTTTATGTAAATACATTTTTAATCAAAGTTTAATCTTTATATTGAATCCTTTATACATAAAAAATGTAATTTTTAATGTAAACATAATTTTATCAAACTTTAATCTTTTTATTGACTCCTTTATACATTAAAAATGTAATTTTTAATGTAAACATATTCTAATCAAACTTTGATCTTTTTAATGAATCCTTTATACATTATAAACATATTTTTATCAAACTTGATCTTTTTAACGAATCCTTTTTTTTAATGATTCATTTTTTCCATTAAAAATGTAATTTTAATGTGAACCAATTTTATCAAACTATGAATCCTATTTTTAATGATTCATCTTTTACATTAAAAATGTAATTTTTAATGTGAACAAATTTTATCAAACTATGAATCCTATTTTTATTGATTCGTCTTTTACATCAAAAATGTAATTTTTAATGTGAACAAATTTTCATTTCATATGTTGATCATTTTTAATCTTTTCTAATATACAATAAAAATGTGAATTTTTATTGTTAACAATTTTCATTTCAAATAATGATCATTTTAACAAATTCTATCTATACAATAAAAAGGTGATTTTTGTTGTTTAACAAATTTTATATTTCAAATAATGATCATTTACATGTTTTCTATTCATACAATAAAAATAAGATTTTTATTGTTCGAACAGTTCTATTTGAAAACATGAATATTTCAACACATGAATAATTCAAAAAAATTCGGTATTATAATGGCAGAGTAATTAAAACCGGCATCGTCCCTAGTATGGCTCCTCTACTATCCTAAGCATCGCGGCGATACAAGGGTTTCATTTTCCTAATACAATTTCTTTTCAATATACAATCCATTTTCACAATATCATCCAATTTCGTTTCAACCATAATCAATCATCCACAATCACAACTAATTTCACACTACAATACAGTCAAGTCGTCCATGGTCTGTGGACAACGGTGTCGGGATTACTAAACTCCATCTGCAACCTAATATAATTTTATTCAATTATTTTTGAATTCAGAAATCTCACCTTTAAGCTAAAAATAATATTTTTAGCGAACACATATTTGTGATAATTAAATACTGATAAAAATTATGGTAGTTTAAATAAAGTAACTGTACAAGAGAATTTAGTGAGGGAGTTCTCAAGTTGATTGGTTTTAGAAATCGATAAAATGATTGTATTTAATAAAATTAAACAGATATTTAATTTTATCAAAAATCAAAATGGCCTCTGTTTCAGTTCTGATCTGCTCCATTTTTTAGTGCTCGTCAACAAGTTTCCAACGCACTTCGTTTTCCTAAATTTCATTGTCAAATGTTCAAGTTATGATCTTTTATACATTTTATTCAATTTTAAATTAATTTAACATAATTAATTAATATTAATTACATTGTTAAAGAGACTAATCCTTCTTCCTCCGTCGTTCACTAATGGTTCTAGTCGAACCCATGCTTCAAATTTAGGGTCTCAAACCGCACCAAATCTGAAGCACCTGACCCGATCTGAGCAAACCACGACCTCACCCTCGACGTGAGCTTCCTCCACCTACCACCTATTCCAACTCGCAGCCTCCTTCCTCTCTAAAAAACTACTGCGAACGCAGTGAATACAAGGGAGAAATTCTCCCAATCCAAGCAGTTAGAGACGATCTCTACCGTTCATATTAACGAACACTCTTAGCTCTTCAATTTGGTATTTGTAATTCGCGAAATCATTGAGGGATTGAGGAGATAGAAGGGGAAGAAGAACGGGATAATTCTGAGCGTTCACGAAAGAGTGGCGGCGGTTGTTAAAATAGAATTAGGGTTTCTATATGAGATAAAGGTCTATATATGATATGTTAAATAATATTAAATAATTGTTTATCATATTTTTTCTTTCTTGTATTTATAAAAGGTATAGAATATGGCATATATGTATATGAAAGGAAGAGAGAGAACACAAAAGAATTGAAGGATATGGATGAAATGCATGCGGAAATTATTGTTATCATTGTCATTACGTTTTTTTTGTTGCAATGAACGACATGTCTTTAATTTCCATTGAATATGATTTCAAATTTTATTTATTTTATGAAGGAGGCAACTTTCCTTTTTTTATGATTTCATATTTCACTAATATGATAATAGTGTAATAACCCGGAAATCTGGGCCAGTTTAAAATTTTTATTTTGGCAATTTTAGCGAATTTTGATTATTTAAAATGAATCATTTTAAATAATATCGACGAGAAATTTATTTTGAATATATTTAGAACGTATATATTATATACATCGTTGTTAGAATATAAATAATTATATATAATTATAAATAGAATTGAAAATGGCGCGGTAGTTCGATAATTCGATTTCAAACTTCAATTGGATGTACCGGGTGCAAAACAATCCGGATTTTAGATAAACCAAAAATCATAGGATCTATTTGATAATATCTTTCCAACGAATCCGAAAAATCGAGATTTCATAACGGGAATCAAAAGATATGTCCAGTTGAAAATTCTGAATAGTCGCTATGGAATTCAGGCCCTTAAAATGGGAATTTTGCAAACGACCTCGGATTTCGACGAAACCACTTTTGTTGGATCCGCAGTGTCAAATTATTGCTAGATTCCAAATTTCATAATTTTTCGAATCAATATGTGAGCATGGCAAAGGAAAATGCGTTTGACCAGTTTCAGTTGATTTTAATCGACTGGAAAATGGCCATTTTTCCAACGGTCTCAGAATTCGACGAAACTAGTTTTGTTAGGACCGTATCATCAATACGAAGGTAGAAAATATTTTTCTGGGATTTATAGAGTTCGTATGTGACCCCAGTAAATTGAAATGCGCGTTCAAATTCAATATATAGAGTTATATGTTGATTTTAACGGAAACTGATCGAAACGATCGAATCAGCCTACGATACATATCCCATTGTGTTCGGAATGGGGGTAAAACACTATGGACGACAGGCGGTGGGCCTCGTTTTGAGGTCGAAAATAAAAGTTGCTTTTTGCTGAGAAATTAAATAATTAAATAAAAAAATAAAATAAAACCTTCCTTTCTTTCCTCTCCTTATTCCTTTAGCTGGCCCCCCTTCCTTCAGTCAAAATCGAAAACGAAAAAAAAACGAACGAATCGCTCCACCAGCGAGATCGTCGCCGCCCAACCTCCTGGCGCCGCCTCCCCCCCCCCCCCCTCATCCGCACCCTCCTCCGCCTCTTCTTTCTCCCTCCAGCTGACGCTCGAGACCCCCCAACCAAATCGCGAAGCCCATCGACCCTGCACCGCCGCGCCCACCTAAACACCCGCTGCACCACCCAAATTCGAGCACCCCTCCGACCGCAGTCCCCGTGCGTCGCCATTTCCCCCACCTCCGATTCAAAACAGCGAACACCTCCTTCCTCTTCATTTAGCAATGTGAGTTTTTCATATATAGTTAATTTAGTTTTTTTTTATGAAGTAACATTGTAAAAAAAATCAGTTTTTAATTTAATTTCAGTTTTATTTTATATAGAGAAAGATAAAAATATAATCTTTTATGGTGTAGGAGGATAAAAATATAATCTTTTATATGGTAGAAGGATAAAAATATGATTTTTACATTATAGAAGTGTTAAAAATATGACCTTTATATGGTAGAATATATATAAATACTATTTTTATGTAAGTAGTGTATTGAAAAGGAAATTTCTATATAATAGAGAAAGATAAAAATATAATCTTTAAATTTGAAAAGGCGAAATCTATATATATGAAAAGAGCCATATTTTTTGAAAGTCGATATTTTTATAAGTGAAAGGAATTATAAAAATATAATCTTTACCGATACGAACACTGTTATCAAAATATGATTTTTACCATATAGATAGCAAAGTAAAAATTCGATTTTTATATATTAAATAACGAAGTAAAAATTCGATTTTTATATATTAAATAGCGAAGTAAAAATTCGATTTTTATATATTGAATAGCATAGTAAAAATTCGATTTTTATATATTGAATAGCGAAGTAAAAATTCGATTTTTATATATTGAATAGCGAAGTAAAAATTCGATTTTTATATATTGAATAGCGAAGTAAAAATTCGATTTTTATATATGTAGTGAAAGCGGGCAACGAAAGTGACGAAAAGCGAGAACGGCGAAGATTTCTATAAATGAAGTGTCATGAAGTTGGGATAGCGATCGGTGAGAACTTCTCACTCTTCAATTTCTTTTTCTAGTTATATATATACTAGGATGCAGACGGTGCTTAGCAGCACCCGACACCCGTCATCCACAGACCATGGATGGCTTGTTTGTTTAATTGTTTGGTTGTGTTGTTGGTTAGATTATTTGGTTTGAATTGAATTGTTTGGTGAAATGAAATTGATTTGATTGACGTGTGAATGGCGTGGGCCTTCACTAGACCGGGGATAAGGCTGGGCCTTGTCCCGTTTCTAGTATCGTGCCGTTATGCCGCCGAAATTTTCTAAAAATAAGTTAGAAAAATAAAGATAACATTTTATTTAATAAATGAACCGAATAGAATATTCATAGGTTGAATAAAATAGTTTGATCGTTAAAAATATAATTTTTAACGTGAATGTGAATAAATAAATATTCATTTACAAACCGGACGGTTTGTTTATGTACACCTATTTGAAGGACATTGATTGGGACGATAAATTTTACACATCGCCCAACTGCACAAACAAAATCCCGATTGTTTAGTTGTATGTCGATCGATTGATTGACAGGCTGTTATAAACGTTGAATATTTATATGTGATGCTTATACAGTGTAGAATGCACTTTGGATGATGGTTGATTATTCATCGTTGTTGATATATACATGTGTTGTAGAAAATCCATATAATTAACATTATATGGTAATTGATTGGGCCTCATTCCAGTTTTAAAATAGAAATATTTGAAAAAGAAATATTTGAAATAGAATATTTGAAAATAGGAATATATGAAGCTGTATTGATTAGATTGACGCCATTTTGACGTGAACGATATTTATATCGATTTTATTCATTTTATAATGAATATCGAAAGTGATTTCAAAATCTGATATTTTGAAAAGAATTGAATATAAATGAATTCGAATTGAAATTGAATATAAATGAATTCGAATTGAAATGGAATAGAAATGAATTCGAATTGAAATTGAATTGAATTGAAAACAAACTGAAATTGAATTAGAAATCAATTTGAATTGAAATCAATTTGAAATGAATTTAAAATGAATTTAAATTGGAATATTCAATTTTGATTTGAAATTGAATATGAAGTTGAAACCGTTTTGAAAATGAATTTAAAACGATTTATAAAGCACGTTTTGAATAGAAAATCGACGAAGTATATATTATATATATTATATATATAATATAATGGCCTGAATAGAACGCGCCGCGCCGCGGCAGTTCGCGAATTTCGACCATTGACTTCAAACGGATATTACGGGAGATCCGACCGTCGGATTCTCCTAAAATCAGAACCGTTGGGTTCGTATCGAAAAGAGCTTTCTAACGAATGTGAGAAATTAGAAATCTAACGGTTGGATTTGGAGATACGTCCAAGTTAAATTTGAAAAAGGTCGCTATAAGTGCAATTCGATGGCCGTTGACGGAAATCGACTGTACGGGCCTTGATAAAATTATTAAAAATAGTAATAATTTGTGTAAAATCATAAGAAATGATTTAGAAAGAATTGGGATGAAAAACTCTATATTTGAAAAGATAAAAATATATTTTTATCGAAATGAACTAGTTTTGAACTAGAATTATAACTCTATTTATTTTTAAATAAATAAATTGGATTTGAAATGGTTTTGAAAATAACCAGAATTTCCAATAATTATATTGGAATGGATTTGAATCGAAATTGTCGTCGGGATATTTCGATGTTGGATTCCGTGATTATACAGATATTGTTATGGAAATTTGAAAGATATGTATATATATATCGTTATTTCCAATACGATATTTGTTGGTCGTAGAATTTGATATTGAATATAAGCCGGTATATTTTCTATTCAGAGCCTTGTATTTAATGTCAAATGTGATTTGGGTTTGTCGTGAATGGTGTCTTTATTAACACTGTTCTTGAACCCAGTTGAGAAAAGATTAAATCTTTTTATTTAGATTTAATGAAGTGTACCAATTAAATAATATTTAATTGAATTGATATTGATTTTTGGGTTTATCGTGGACAGTGTTTTAAATAACACTCGTTCTTTAACCCGATAATGAATGAAATGTGATTTTGGGTTTATCGTGAACTATGTTTTAAATGACACTGATTCTTTAACCCAGTTAAAGATTAAAACTAAGTGGAGTTTTAATGAATCTTTAATTCGATTGAAAAGATCGATAATGGAGTATCACCAGTTTTACTCCAGGCGATAGTTAAATCTTTAATTAGATTTGAACGTGAAATGGTAATTGAATTTACCGATAACACCGTGGTGTTAGATATGAAGTATTACCAGTTTTACTTCATGGGATGAATAGGTTGGGATTGGGAAATTAAAACAAATGATTACTTCGGTAAGGTTCGTTAATCCTGACTAGTTGAATCGAAATTCAAAAGATGATTAAAGAATAAATTCAAGGAATTTACCTTAGATAAAATTAATGGGAACCTTTCCCTATGAATGTGAAAATTAGAAACTAACTGTCGGTTAGCCAAGCAGAATGGTTTTTTGGATATTGATCTGATGTTGGTTTCGGCCTTCGGGGTTAATATTTGGGAAATTATTCTTTTGATTAATTTACGGTTAGTGACTTATGAATTGGAATGAGGCGTATGTTGTGTTTGTGTAACACTTATTTAAAATATACGCGAGTTATTCGGAAAGACCGGGTTTATCCCATTCTGAATAACTGATACGACGATAAGTCGAAGATGAAGACGGTGGTTGAAGACCGGAAGTCTTCACATCGTTTGGGTGGTTACTGATGATCTTGATTGGGATGTACACCCAAGATGAGGGAATCAATCGGTGGTCGTCCAGATGTGCTTGGAGATCGATGGATATGCGAGGAAAGTGCCTCCGGTTTCGTTCAGACCCAGAACGAACATGTAAATGGACTATGTGTCTGACATTGGATTTCATTCTGTGTGACTGATATCGGTTACATAGAGTGGTTTACCTGTGTGGCATGCTAAGATGCAATTGATTGAGGCTTCTGTTGAAAAGCAAAGTCTTGTGGTGATGATCAAAGCACAGCCTGTGTGGCACAACTTTGTGTAACGTGAATTCGCGAGCCTCGCACCCCGGTTGTGAACCAAAAACGGGAGAGGACATCAGGGATGGCATGCGTTTCCTTCTAGCTAGGGTGGTGTCAGTGACCTATCAGCCCTGACATTTATATACTTTTCACCTGTGTGGTTGTTGCTGTTGCGAGGCGCCTCGGTTTGATCGGACGATCCGGGTCCGATGGAGTCATTCGTTGGCTCATTTACGCCCCAAAGGGCGGGGAAACACAGTGTTCAGGAATTTTAATCCACATCGGTGGACCGGCCCTGGCGATCTAAAGGCTTGACTTAGTACTTGCCTGAGGGGCGGGCTAGAGCGTCTTGAATCGGTTGAGGACTATCTTTTGCCTCGGTTCATAGATGGAAATCCAATTTCCAAATACGTGACTTTGCGAATTTGATTGTATAACCTATATATGGCGACATAGTGGTATGGGGCATTCATGCCGCCTATGATTGATACTTATGATTTGAAGTTGTTTTATACACTATACACTTATAATAGTATCAAATGATTTCTTTTAAACGTATCAAGCATTCTTGGCTATTATAAGGTAAAAACCCTATCCTCCGGCTTGCGTTGCATTGTGTAATGGGAACTGGGTCTTATAATAGCTTCATTGTTCTTTATTTAGCATTGCGCTGTTGTTTTATGCACTGGTATTCTTGGAAGGAAACCCGTTCCGTGTTATACGGCGTGGTCCCTAGATTTACCTAACTTTAAAATAAAGATTAATAACTGTTTTAGTTCTCACACAGTCCCATGACTGACCTGGAGTTTATTGTTTTAACCTAAACTCTGGGTGCCCTTATTTTGACACGGGCAGCTAGTAGTTTTGGTTTTGCAGATTTATATTCACAGGATCCTGGTTTACAGCTGGAATGATATCCGGGAAGCTTTGTATCCGTATATCTACTTCTAGTTGTGTATTGTATTATTTTCCGCTGCAATTTATTTAAATGTAATTTAAATCTCTGATATTTCTGTGTAATATTCATTTATACTCTGTATATTCTTGTAATCTGATGCATTGTTGTAATATACAATGAAATATTCTCCCGTCTGCGTTCTATTGTGTCGTGTTCTCAAAACAATTCGTTCTTCCTCTTCTCTTCGGAGACTGGGGAAGTTCGGGTCGTTTCAAATAGCTATGCTTTTGTCTAACAAAATATATTGTTAACTAACTAATGAATACTTCATTTCATGTCCATTTTATATATCGCATATATGTATGTTCATATATCGCATATGTATATTTTCATACAATGCCTATATATATTTTCATATAGTATATATATATATATATATATATATATATATATATATATGTATGTATGTATGTATGTATAACTTCACACGACGCTTATATAGTTTATACAACGCGTATATATTTTCTATATGGTCTACATACATTAAAAATTATATTTGTTAAAAATCATATTTTTAACAAACTAGTAATTTTTTTCTCAGCATGACTAATTTTTTATATAGCATATTTACGTTAAAAATAAATAAATAAATCGTATTTTAATGATCTAATGATGTTTCTATGACATGTCTATATTATATGACTCATGTATATGTCAAGGATAATATTTTTAATCAACTAGCATTTATTTCATTTTCCTAGTGTGTCTCATCACATATTGTAGGTTACAAAAGAAATAAATTAGCTGACTAGGCATGATGGGACAATATTTATTTTTCATTCAAATTTCAAAAGTAAATTGCAATGAGAGAGAGAATAAACGGAAAGAGATGAATGCTAGATTAATTATTTAATGCTAATTATTAGAAAGTTTGCAACCTTTCAAATTTCTAAACATATGTATTAAATATCATGTGTTGTTACATAGATTACATTAGAAGTTTTACGGTATTATTTTATTTTTTTGTTTGCTTCTGAATATAAACAACATAATATAAATAAAATAAGGGAATACATATATTTAACAAATTGGAGAAAGAAGATTTAAAGGGATCAACATAATATAAATAAAATAAGGGAATACATATATTTAACAAAATGGAGAAAGGAGATTTAAAGGGATGTAGATTTAAGAAATGAGAAAACAAAATAAGATACATGTAAATAGAATGTAGGAAGGAAATAAATGAATGCTCCATTAAGGAAACAACCAAGAGGGGAAGGTATTGAAAACGAATGCAACAATTAACATTTTAAAATTCATTAATTAATGATCGCTACACTTTGAGTAAACAAGGAAATTATTAAAGATGACATTTTTTTATTTAACAACGACAAATTAACAAAATGACATTTTTCTCTAACAATGCCTAAGATAACGACATTTTGTCTAGCAATACCTATTATAAAATAATGACATTTTGTCATAATTTATTACATTTAGAATCTACATATTATTTTAAATCAACTTATCAGCATATATTAATAGATCTCGTTAATAACATCATAATTATACAAAAAAAAAATTCATTCTCTTTTTATTTATATTCAATAATTTAATTTAACAATGGAATTTTTAAATTTTGACGCATTTTCTAACAAAATTTTCCTTAATTTTTTTTTAATTGGTTCTGATTTTCCAGTTTGTTACAAATGTTATAAAAGGTAATCAAAAGTTATTTTAATTAATACTTAAAGCTTGTTTAACAACCATTTGAATCTTATGAGCTTGTAATCGAATTAGGTAAAAGGAAATGGCGGTGTCAGGTAAGAACAAGGTAGCGGGTTTCTGAAGTATGGAAATGTCGGGGTATATATCAGTGTTAGAAGAAGGGTTAACGATCCTTGATGACGTGGCTTACACTAGGTTTAATAAGGTAATTAGGATTTAAAATTAATTATTAACTTAAATATAATAATCGTATATTATACATATGCTTTTATTAGCCATAACTTATCCATACGATAACGGAATTGCGTGAAACCGGAAGCGATGATAGCATATCAAAGAGTACTATATTGCTGTGTAGATTCGGAAGAGTGGAAAGACAATGAAGATTTCGTTCAATTTTGAACATCTGTTTAAAATTAAATGAAATGACGCTGAAACTGTCAAATCAAAAATAATGTGAGTTAATTCTCACATTTTCTGAAATACTATGATGTGTTAAATTGATATAAAAATAATTTATCGTTGATTGGATGATTGTATGCTTTGGTTATTGATTGATTGTTTAATGATTGTCGACAAATTATATTTGTCGTGTTGGATTTTTTAAGTATTGTTCATATATTACTATAAAATATTATTATCCGTGATACAAAGACGGACATGTTGGAGGGATCCGACCAGATTCCTCAAATACACTGTATGTCGTTTATATTATTTAAATATGGAACTATTTACCCCAAGCGATGATATTAATTGAATATTGAATGTTGAATTGAAATTCAACGTTGATGTGGTGTTTTTAATCAATAGACGATATTGATTGAGTTAATGGCAACAAGTGGTCCAACCCTATTTTTAAGACGTAAATTTGTCGTTAGGCAAATCAGCGTGCTTAAAGTTATAAAATATTTTATAACTGAAGTAAGTGTTAAATTTTGTTTTTAAAAACAAGTCGACAGACATAAATAATTTTTATGGAAATAAGTTATATAATATTACGTATAATGTTTTAAATAAAAATTATAAGCCTAGAAATCAGAGTTTAACCGATAGGTTATTACTTTATTATAACCGTTTTCAGTAAAACAGTTAAATGGTATTTTTAAATTAATTATATTAATTTGAGAGGATTGATTGTTTTAAATTAGTTTAACAAGTAATATATTTAAGTTGACTAAATCGAACGTTAGATTAGAATTGGTAATTAGAGAAATCGGTCGCCGGTTAATTTATTGAAAATGGTTCAATGAATATTTGTTTTAATGATATGTCTTATTGTGTAACTATGTTTGAAAATGGTTATTAAATCAATAATCGTTCATATAATAGTTATTATTAAAGAGGTAATTAACTATTTTTAATTATGAATAAAGTTGTAAACTTTGAAATGATTTATAAAATAAACGAGATGTTAGAAATATAAAATATGGAATTGAAATGGAAACAGAAACCAAAGTGGATTAAAGTTGGTTGGGCAGATTAAGATTTGGATTCGATATTAAATCGCATATTTTAAAATAAGAAATGGAGTTGGATTAACATATAATCGAAAAAGGTTTAAAGTAAGTTTTTAAATAATATGTTATTTATAATTGAATCAATGGCTTAATTATAATGATATACTAAATATGATACAGAATATGATGTAGTTTTTAAAGAAAATAGAACCTGTTGTACGTTGGTTGAGTTGAGTAATTTTGAAGTGTCAATCTGATGTTGGTTTCGGCCTTCGGGGTTGATTTATTCACTTACCGATTTACAGTGAGGAGCTAATGAAGTAGAAGTGAGATGATAATTGAATATTCTTATATTAAATAAGTAAAGGGGAACATTTTCCAAGTATTAAAGATATTGAAGTTTAAACTAACCATTCCTTAATTATCAAAGAGTCCAAATGATGTCGAATAATGAACCAGTGCATATATTTTATTTTTTTGGATGAATGTATGTTTATTTGATAGTTAAATAGCAGACTATCAAATCTGACCAACAATCGATTGTTGGTATGGATGGACCGGGATCGAATTAATATTCGAAAACCTTCCGACTTGCAAATGTGTAATCATGGAAGAAATCGACGTTGATTGAGATGGAGCATTTGAAGACCATAGATCTTCATAAAACGAAAGTACTGCTTATAATCTCTATGTAGCTCCCAGAGATAAACTGTGATTCTGTCGTGGTTAGAGTCTATGGGTTGCAAGGACTACTCGCTACTAATCTATAGGGTGATTCCTAGGATGTGGTAGGAGGGTGCCTTCGGTTATCCAGTCCTAGGACAACATGTATGGACGGGTCTGATGATATGGCGTTCAGAATGAATGGTGGCCAGATGTTCAAAAAGAAAATTATAACCTCAAGCGTCACAACCGGGAAATGACAAAAATCGGGCAGGCAGCATGGCTATGTGGGTCGCACCCATTAGGGTGTATTGTCACCATCTAGAGAATATTCATATTTGTTACTTCTTTCATATTCTGTATCTCCCGGGAATGATTATGTTGCTAGCAACTGTAACACCCCACCTCCGCCAGTGCCACTCTTGCAAGCACACTGGCTTTGGAGGGGCGTTTAAACAAGGTAAACATGCATGCAGATATCACAAGACAGAACATATAAGTAAAACAGAGTAGTAAAGCAGCGGATAAAACTTAGCATTTCAAAACCATAGTCATGTTACAACAAAGTACTTGGTTATTATTTTCCAACAACAAAGTCTAGATAAAAGCATAAACTGAAAAACTGAAATACATAAAGTACTATCCCCAAAATGAAGTGATAAACCATAGCTAGCTCAATGTCCAAACCCGTACATGACCAAATCCAGTAAGCAAGCTAGAAAGATCCAAGCTAAGCTCCAATGTTCCCACCCTGAGGACCTGAGGGGGGGGGGAAACGGAAGAAAAGAGGCGAAAGAAAACAGGTCAGTCAAAAAGACTGGTAAGCCCTACTACTATCTGTCTATGAACTAGTAAAGTTAACTGGCATGAGAAGCTGAGATGAACATAAGGATAACAACATACTGGCATTATGATTAACTAACAAGATAGATAAAGGTGTCATCGCATAATTAAGGTTAAGTTTTGCACCATGGGTGTACTAGCATTCTAACATGTCAAGTAAAAACAAGAATTGATCCCTTGGCCCAAGCTTGGCCCAACATCATGTGATGACCTAAATCAAGGTCCTACTACTCGGTCTAGTCGATCGGCTCCCTATAAGCCTAACTCGTCAAGTGTCGGTGTCATGCGGCTTAATCATGTAATGTAGTTGACTGTGCAGGGTCCACCCTAGGGTGTATCTGGCCCTACGGTGTAACCCTCTGACACCATACCATGATGCACAGTCCAAACCAACCGTTGCCCGTGTTCAACTCCGGACTTGATGTGCACGACCATGGTCCGCCTGAACAACCGGGGCATTATTCAGTCGTCTATTTTGGTCTCTTACAATCATCCCAGTAATCGTGCCCCACCCTAGCCTAGTCCTAGGGTCTTATGATACATCTAGAAGGTTACTGCTGAAAAGGACCACGCAACTAGGGTTTCTTAACGGGTTAAATGTGGTTAACCCGATCCAAACGTGGATTAAATCAGTTAAGAGTACCCAAGGCTCCTGACTTAACCTCGATTAATCCATCAAGCACAAATTGGTTAAGTATTAAGTGGACCATGACTTAACCCTAATCAGGAGGCATTAATTAACTTAATGCGCTTTAACCTCTCACATTAGACTTTGTTGTGGTTACTAGTTAAGCCGGGCGGGTCCGGGTAGCTTTATACCACAACTAGGTCTAACCTCGGGTTCGAGCACAACATGACCAACTTCTCACATTGGGTCCTATTGTTTGTAGCCACTAGTTAAGCCGGGCGGGTCCGGGTTGATTTATGCTACAAACTCAACCCAACCTCGAGTTGGCCACACTCATATTTTCTAAGTGTCATGTCCATTATGTTTCCAAAACATAATTACAAGTTAACATATCACGTCATGTTACAAAAATCATGTTCATGTCATTATGTTACCCAACCCCAACGTAATCCCATCGTTTACATAATCGCAACAACGCATAAAGGATAAAATAGGGAACTTGGCATAACCATGACATAAAGGTGTTGAAGCCACAAGTTTAACATGGTGGCATATGAAATGTACATATGTTCATATACTTGCATATTGCATTATTAGGCTTCAAAAGCATGCATAAAACCAAACTTAGCATATGAGTGATACATGGTGATAAATAACATGTAGAAGTTGCTAGAAGTTCGCATTTAGCCTCACATGCAAGTTATCATAAGGGATATGATAACTTTCATGTTGCCAAAATGCAACCTTTAACATAAAGCTTGAAGCTTTAAGCTCACAACTTCAAGTTTAACTTGCATAACATGATCACATGATCAACCCAAACTCGCATAACATGATAACATGATCAACCCAAACTTGCATAACATGGCAACATGTGTCATACATAACTTGCATAATGATCAACCAAACTTGCATATAATGATCACCCAAACTTGCATATAATGATCAACCAAACTTGCTTATAATGATCAACCAAACTTGCATATAATGATCAACCAAACTTGCATATCATAATGATCAACCCCAAACTTGCATCATTCATTTAACTTTAGAGTTCAATAAAAAGAAAGTAGAAAAGGGCTTACAATGCTATGAAGACACAAATAAATATTTATTATAATGATTGAGACGAAGCCCTTATGCAAGCACCAAAAACCCAAATATGCAAGCTCCAAATGAAAACCCTTGAGCCAATTCAATAAAAACCCTTGCTTTGAAATAGAAATGTTGCAACTTGACTTGAATGCAAGCTAAGAACACTCATACAAGTTTGAAAACACTTGTATGAACTCAAAATCTCTCATAGAAACTAACTTAGAAATTTTAGCATGAGAGTGGAGGCCATGAGAGGAACAAATTTGACATAGTTTAGTTGTAGGATTGAATAATGGTGATTTAGGCTAGGTTTGGGGTCTTTTTATAGAGGATTAGGATAGTATTAGCCATAGGATTAACCCTAGATTCAATCCAAGCCATCAAAGCATGTCTTGGGGAAGAAGTCAAGTGTAGGAACCATCTAGGGTCTTTAGATTAAAGCTGAACCATGAGAACCATTCAAATGCAAAATCTGCATTTGAGCGAATCGGCCCACAGGTTGACAGCCAAACACCCTGGATTAACCCCTAGTCGACCCAGCAGGCTCGGGTCGACCTCAAAAATCGGCCGGTTCGGTTATTCCCCTCTCCCAATTCGCTGTTTTGAACATTTTTGCATATTTATTTATTTAATTTTCAATTATATATATATATATATATATATCAATATATATATATTTCTCTGTGCAACCCATTTCACTTAATTAAGTATACTTTAATTTGTGAATTTTTCGTGAAACTTCGCGAGGCCATATCTTGGTCATACGGACTCCGATTTTCGAAAACTTAGACTCTATTTCGCGTATTTTTCCGAGACGAACGCAATGGCACAGCCCGTTTCCCTTGATTCAGATTTTACAGTTTAATTCTGCCTCCATTTTTGTTATAACATGTTATTCAAAAATACGGGTTGTTACATTCTCCCCTCCTTAAAGGATTTCGTCCCCGAAATCTCCAAGTTAGGAAGAACGTATCCTACCATCCATCATCCATGTACTCAAAACATCATCCACGAGCAATCATTGTCCTTAAAAGGTTCTAAATGTTGTATGATCATATGCAAAGGTGTGTGCATATGTACTTATCTAATGCGAAAATCAGGAGGTTACTGATTCAGTAAACCCCCTTAATGCAAAATATGTTAGTGAAATGAGTCCATATGTATGCAAATTCCTAACATAATTTATAATCTCTACATGAGTGCACATAACATTCATCCATATGCAACATCCACGTGATAGCATAACAAGTTTTCATCCATGAATAAGCATAAACACTCATGCATATGCGGTATGAAAGTGTGTGAGCCGATCTTAGTGTCTAACGTGTATTATGCATCCACGAGTATCCACTTGCAAACACTTGCAACCACTTGCAAACATCAAACATAACATGTTTCAAATACATGTTTCAACCAAGGGTTTCTACCTAAGGTTCTCATGACAAGATTTACGAAACAAGATAAACTAGATAAGCATGGATAGCAAAGGGAAGATATACCAATCTAGGAAAAGAGATTGAAAATGTATCCTCCAAGAGAAATGGATAAAGCACGCGCCTCTTCTCCTTGGTTTCCCAAGTTGCGTCTCCCTCTGTTTCACTCCATTGCGCCTTAACAAGCTTAACTTCTTTGCTTCTTAGCTTCTTTGTCTTCATTTCCATGATACGAATCGGAGCTCGTCTCAAGGTTGCTTCATCCTCTACCTCCATGTCTTCAAGAATACTTGGTTCAACCACTTTGGCGGGTCTGTGCAAACACTTCCGGAGATGCGAGACATGAAAGACATTATGCACTCCGGCCAGCTTCTCGGCAATTCCACCTTATAAGTCATCTTCCCGACTCTTTCTATAGTAGGGAAGGGTCCTACGATCCTTGGTGTCAGCGAACCATATTTCGCAAAGGAGAAATCTTCACAAAGACCATATCTCCAATTTTAAATTCCAAGTCTGTCCTCCGCTTGTCTGCATAGGATTTCTGTCTGTCTTGGGCCGTTCTTATCCGTCTTCGAATCAATTCAACCCTCTCGGATGTGTCCCTTATCATGTCGGGCTCAATTATAAGCTTATCCGTCGTCTTCCCACCAACATGTTGGTGGCTTGCACGGCCTCCCATACGAAGCTTCAAATGGTGCCATCCCTATGCTGGCTTGATAGTTATTATTATAAGCAAACTCTACAAGAGGAAGGTGGTCTTCCCAAGTACCACCGAAGTCGAGAACACAAAACCTCAAAAGATCTTCTAGCACTCTATTCACCCTTTCGGTTTGGCCATCCGTCCGGGGGTGATAGGCTGTACTCAGATTCAACCGCGTACCCATTGCTTCTTGCAAACTGTTCCAGAACTTGTAACACCCCACGCCCGCTACGGTCACTCACTAAGGGAATGCCATAGCATCGGTGGAGTATTTTAGTGAATATAGAACAGAAAAATTACAACAAGACAGATATAATTAGTACTTGAAATTTAAAAATATCATCTCACAACAGCGGAAATAAACATGTCTGGTTACATCATAAAACCATGATAAAAGTCAAGTACAATATCCATCAAAATAAAGGAGTACATAATCCCACTCCCTCATACAATAGACATAACAAAAGAAAAGATAACTGGATAACTGGAGCTTTACATCTACCCAAGCTCCTAAAAACTGGAACAGCAATCCGGTCAAGCTCTACTACCGCTAGGATTCACCGTAGGACCTGAGGGTTGGAAAAAGATAAAAACAACGGGGTCAGACATAAGTCTGAGTGAGTCCTATAACTTTAACAAGCACAATCATTAAAGCAACCAGAGAAGACATAAACTTGACCTACGGTAATATCTGGGGATGAATGGCTACACTAAGCAGCTTGGCAGACTTAGGATAAACTAAGATAACCGTCAGGACGCATCTACCCACCCAAGGATAATTACTAACTGCACCACACCAGTCATTCCTACTTAAAGGTTGATCCCTTCCAAGGACTTAGAAAATTTCCCCAGTAGTTTCATGTACCCCTAGCCCACTACATAGGTGCCGTCTGCCCCTATCTCCACTAGGTGTACCCAGTAATTCTTACCCAGTAGTTTCGTGTACCCCTACATAGGTGCCGTCTGCCCCTATCCTCATTAGGTGTACCCACTACTCCCCATCGATCGGCTCCCTACCGTAGATACCCGTGCTGGTCCCACAGTGGGGTGTATCACTCCCCTAAAGTGGCTACCCAATACTAACGGTGCACGGCTTTATATCTACACGATGCAACAACGGCTTACCTACCAGCCCGGGCCCACACACGCATATGAAACCCGTTGGACTTGCGTTGCCACCGCTAACCCGTTTTGGCCTCTTATAATCAAGCCCAATATGCGTGTCCCGTCACTCGACATGGGTCGAGCCCACAAAGATACGTTTGGGATATTGGTTGAAATGGGCCCCCACAAGCTACCCACTTAAGCTTGTCAAATATCTAGTGTATCCCACTTAACCCTTTAATCATGTTTAATTACATGTTTCCACTTGGTTAAGTATTCTAATCGTATTTTCTATTGCCACCCAAGGCAACCCACTAGATTCCACATGCCACCCAAGGCAACCACCAAATTTCCTCATGCCACCCAAGGCACCCACTTAACCCCTCATGTCCCACTACATGCTATTATGGTTAAGTGTTTCTTAATTAATTAAGACCGTGATCTCCCGTAAAGACCTCCCACATTAGACTGGCTGTTATGACCGCCTGGTTAAGCCGGTAGAATCCGGGCAGTCTTACGTCATAACAGAGTCTAACCTCGTGTCTTTACCTTAATCACGTATTTAATTTATGGCTAAGACCTCTCACATTGGGCTGACATTTGTAGCAACTGGTTAAGCCGGTCGGGTCCGGGCTGTTTTACACTACAAATGAGTCCAACCTCGTGTCTTAGTCGATTAATTACACCTAATTAATCACCCCCATATTAATTATCCCTAATTAATATCAAGTTTTCCATAACATGGGTAGACCTAACTCAATAGGTAAATTCCCATGGGGTAGACCTAACTCAATAGGTAAATTCCCACTTATGGTAATTTATTTTTATGGTATGCTTAATCATACCCAAACATTCATTTATTAACATATTTACCAACCCCATCGTTCCCCACGTAAATCGTTCTCGTTACATGACATAATAAGGGGAAGATCATCACAAATATCATGGGTTTAACATACAACTTTGTCATGGGTTAAGAGGATGTCAACTTGCATATATGAGCATATATTAACCCAACTATATATAACCCAAACTTGCATATTATCATACATATGATTTGCATAACATGTTGCATACGAGCTTGCATATTATCATACACATATCTTGCATAACATGTTGAACTTGCATATAGGCATTCTCATAACTTACATAACATGTTAAACATGCATTTAAGCATACGCATAACTTGCATAAGCATTCACATACTTGCATAAGCATCCACATACTTGCATAAGCATTCACATACTTGCATAACTTGCATATCATGTCATTTAAGCATATACATATCTTGCAAAAGCATTCATATACTCGCATAAGCATGCACAACTTGCATATCACATAAATCTTGCGTTTAAACATATACATGACTTGCATAAGCATCCATACACTTGCATAAGCATGCATAACTTGCATATCACTTTCAACTTGCATTTAAACATATACTTAACTTGCATATCACTTTCAACTTGCATAACTCACTTTGCTAAACATAAATATGCATAAATCCACTTATTAAACATGCATATATCAACTTGTTAAACATGCATAAATCAACTTATTAAGCATGCATAAACCAACTTATCAAATATGCATAAACATAGAACAACATAGAGTAACATATCATTATACATGATTCAAACTCACTAATCCGCATTTAAGACCATAGGTCTCATTACACCCAATCTACTTACTTTAACAATTGATGTTAAAGTGATAGAAACTCACCAAACTCAAGATTAGCAACCTTATGAAGTAGAATTAGTTGCTAACTATGAAGATAATGATGATTAAAGATTGATTAGAGAGGAATTAGCTTGCAACTTTCTTTATGAATTAGTGGAGGCCATGCTCAAATCTCATTTTGCCATAGTTTAGTTACAAGACCTAATTATGAATGAATTAGGGTAGGGTTGGGGTCTTATTTATAGGATTAGGTGAGTGTTTTAGGCCCTTAGATTAACCCTAGATTAGATTAGGACCCTTAGATTTAGGAAATCTCTAGAACCAGCCCTTCAAGCCAGCCTAGAACCCAACCTGGTGCAACCTGGTGCACCCAGGTTCACAGAACGGTGCCACCCTGTCGACAGGCAAGTCGACAGGCATGTCGACACCCCTGTCGACAGGCCTGTCGACAGCCCTGTCGACATGGGTTAGGCGGGAAGCTTCCCGCCTGACCCCGCCTGGCCCATTCCAAATCTGAATTTTTAAATTTTTAAATCTGTCTTAGTTTTGAATTTTCTGCAAACTTCATCGGGCCATAACCGGGCCATACGGACTCCGATTTTCGAAAACTCGGACTCTATTTCGCGTATTTTTCCGAGACGAACGCAATAACGCAGCCCGTTACCCCCAATTCCCACATCTGAGATTATTTATCCTGTAATTAGTGAATTTTAGTATTAACTAAAATTCGGGGTGTTACATTCTCCCCTCCTTAAAGGATTTCGTCCCCGAAATCTCTAAGCTAAGGAGAATGCATATCCTACCATCCAAACAACCATCTACTCAAATCATCAATCACGGGCATCCATTGTCCTTAAACAGTTTCTAATGATGTATGAGCATATGCAAACGGTGTGTGTATATGTTCCCTATCTAATGTATGAACATATGCAAACCATGATAGTGCCATGCATCCATTATGTATGCGAGAGAACCCTATCGACACATACAATATCTACATGAGTGCACAATCATTCACCAAAATGCATCATCCATGTGATAACACAACCATTATACATCCATAAATATATTTTCCTACACACAATTTTATGCAATATGCAATATGAAGTGACTGAGCCGATCTAGTGCCTAGAG
Organism: Allium sativum; assembly: GCA_030737875.1. Lineage (NCBI taxonomy): Eukaryota > Viridiplantae > Streptophyta > Magnoliopsida > Asparagales > Amaryllidaceae > Allium > Allium sativum. Next base: position 208,145,605 of record CM060918.1, read on the forward strand.
TGTGTGTATATGCATCCATGAGCAACCACTAGCAAACACTTGCATCCACTTGCATCCATCAACCATAACATGTCTCAAACACATGTTTCAACCATAGGTTTACCCTATCCAAAGGTCAAAGGTACTAACGAGAGGACATACCAAAGATAAGATAAGTACTAGGCAAGCGATAAAGGGGAAAGTAAGGACATACCCTCAAAAAGAAATGGGTACAATGAACGCATCTTCGCTTCCGTCTCCCAAGTCGCGTTGCTCTCATCTTCTCCCCATTGCACTTTGACTAGCTGAACCTCTCGATTCCTCAATTTCCTAGTCTCTGACCCAAGGATGCGAGTAGGAGCTCGTCGAATAGTCGTATCACGCTCTACCTCTACATCTCTAAGCAAGCTTGGCTCTACCACCTCTGCGGTCTCATGTAAGCACTTCCTCAAATGGGACACATGGAATACATCATGAACACCACTAAGTCTGTCGGGCAACTCCACCCTATATGCCATCCGTCCAATCCTTTCCTTGATAGGAAACGGCCCAACAAACCTCGGTGCTAACTTCCCAACGGATCCGAAGTGAACAACATTTCTCAACGGAGATACCTTAACAAAAACCATATCCCCAACCTCAAACTCAAGATCTGTCCTTCTCTTGTCCGCATAAGATTTTTGCCTATCCTGCGCTGCTTTCATCCTTCTTCGAATCAAGTCAATCTTCTCAGAAGTCTCCCTAACCATATCAGGCCCAAGCAAGATCTTATCTGTAGACTCCCACCAACACGTAGGTGATCGACAAGGCCTTCCATAGAGAGCTTCGAAAGGAGCCATACCAATACTGGACTGAAAGCTGTTATTATATGCGAACTCCACCAATGGAAGATGCTCTTCCCATGTACCTCCAAAATCTAAAATACAAAGCCTCAAAAGGTCTTCTAGAACGCGATTCACCCTCTCAGTCTGGCCGTCCGTCTGAGGATGATATGCGGTGCTCAGACACAATTGAGTCCCCACTGCTTCTTGCAAACTTCTCTAGAACTCGCTAGTGAAGATAGGATCTCGATCACTCACTATGCTAGAGGGTACCCCATGTAATCGAACTATCTCTCGAAGATATACTGAAGCTAGCCATGGAGCAGTCCTCTTGCTCTTCACAGGTATGAAATGGGCGCTCTTAGTAAGTCTGTCTACCACCACCCAAATTCCTGTATTACCCTTTCTCGACCTGGGTAACCCATCAATAAAATCCATCGAGACGCTATCCCACTTCCATTGCGGAACCTCCAATGGGTGAAGCAACCCACCTGGTTTCCTTTGCTCCGCCTTCACTTGCTGGCACACCAAACATCGAGCGACATACTCGGCCACATCTTTCTTCATACTGGCCCAGAAGAAAACCCTCTTCATGTCTTGGTACATCTTGTCCCCACCGGGATGAATGGTCATCCTAGAACGGTGTGCATCATCAAGAATAGCCTTCCTCAAACCCTCGTCTTGCGGTACGCAAAGTCTACCGTCTCTACGCAAGCACCCCCTATCGTCTAGGGTGTACCCACTCAAATGGCTGGACGACTCCCCCCTTATGAGCTTCTCTACTAACTCAACCAACTGTGGGTCGCCCCTCTGTGCTTCTCCAATCCGCCCCAAGAGAGTAGGTCTAACTTCCAAAGAAGCTAGCAAACCGGGTACATAGTCAACAGAAGGTCTGAAATCAAACATCGAGATAAATTCCAAGCTTTGTCGTTCCACGAACAATGGACTCAAGGACAACCTCTTCCTACTCAAGGCGTCTGCCACCACGTTACCCTTGCCAGGGGTATACGATATCTCGAAGTCATAGGATGCTAAGAACTCCATCCACCTTTGCTGTCTTAAGTTTAAATCTTTCTGAGAGAACAAGTACTTCAAAGATTTATGGTCAGTGAACAACTCGAACCTCTCACCAAGAAGATAATGGCGCCAAATCTTAAGCGCAAAAACAATAGCGGCCAGCTCTAGATCATGGGTAGGGTAATTTTTCTCATGTGCCCTCAACTGCCTTCCACCATAGGCTATTACCCTTCCCTCTTGCATTAAGACTGCGCCAAGTCCTGTCCCACAGGCATCGGTATAGACAACAAATGGTTTGCTCCCATCTGGCAACACTAAAACTGGAGTCGTGGTTAAAGCTCTCTTTAACCGTCGGAACGCATCATCACAATCTACGTCCCATGTGAAAACAAGATTCTTCTTTGTTAAGCGGGTTAATGGGGCTGATATCTTCGCGAAGTCTTTAATAAACTTCCTATAATAACCCGCCAACCCCAAGAAACTTCTTACTTCGGTAGCATTCTTCGGAACCTTCCAATCCTGAATTGATACTACCTTCGCGGGATCCACAGCTATCCCTTCCTTGGAGACCACGTGCCCCAAGAATCGTACTTCCTTCCTCCAGAAGTGACATTTAGAAAATTTAGCTTTAAGGCTATGCGCTCGAAGAGTCTTCAACACTTCCCCAAGATGTAGGGCATGCTCTTCTTCACTCTTAGAAAATACTAAGATATCATCCACAAAGACCACCACGAATTTATTAAGGAACTCCCTGAACACCCTACTCATCAAATCAACAAAGTATGCAGGGGCGTTCGTCAACCCAAATGGCATCACCAGCCACTCATAGAAACCATCCGGGGTTCTAAAGGCAGTCTTGTCTATGCTATCCTTAGCCACCCTCAACTGATGAAACCCCGTGGCCAAGTCCAACTGAGAAAATACTGAAGCGCCAACCAACTGATCGAAAAGATCATCAATCCTTGGCAATGGGTGTCTATTCTTCTTTGTGAGCTTGTTGAGTTCTCTATAGTCTACACAAAGTCTGAGGGACCCATCCGCCTTTGTAGCAAATACTACTGGAGCACCCCACTCTGATATGCTCCGTCTTATGAACACCTTCTCAAGCAACTCCCCTACCTGCTTATGGAGTTCCCTCCTCTCACGAGGAGCCATGTGGCGCACTGGTAAAGATACCGGTTTAGCATTATCCACCAAATATATTCGGAAGTCAATCTCCCGCTTCGGAGGTAAGCCCTTCACCTCCTCAAACACATCCGGATATTCCCGGACCACTCTAACAGATTGCAAACTCTCGACCGAAGCGTCAAGCGATTCAAGATAACTTAGCATAACAGAGTCCATGGGATTACAAGAAATCTCGAGAGTGTTACCCAAGCGGGTCATGAGCCTAACAACTCTCCTTTCGCAATCAAGAACGGCACCATTACAGGATAACCAGTCCATGCCCAAAATCAACCCATAGCCCGTGAAGCCCAACACAAAAGCATCACATCTAAACTCAATGCTAAGTATAGAAATCTTCAAACCCAAACATATCATGGACAAATAAGTGGAGCCCCCAATTGGGTTTGAAACAACCAAGGGATCATCTACCAGACTGGTGTCTAAGTGCAGTAACTCAACTAATGATGATGAGATAAACGAATGAGATGCGCCTGAATCAAACAATGTACGGACAGGATGGTCAAATAGAAAAACCAGACTTTCAACGGAAATAGTTCTACCTCTCTCCTGAATCGGTGGAACCGCGAGAGCCTGTACTTGCCCCCTAGTCTGACTTGGTGCCATAAGAGCTTGCACCTGTCCTCCTGAGGTAGATCCCGTCCTTTGCCCCTTCTTAGGGCAATCCTTCACTAAGTGCCCTGCTTCGCCACAGTGGAAGCAGCCGGTCTTCTTCTTCTTGCGACAATCCTTGCTTAGGTGGCCAGGTGTCCCACAATTGAAACACTTCTTCTTCTTGCCCTTGCCACCGTTGCCTTTCCCACCTTTGCTTTGCTGTTGTTGAGGTCTCTTTTGATCTCCTTTCTTCTCGGGTGCCTTATTAGCATTAGGACCCTTCTCTTCCTCATACATGAGTGCCATGTCAACTAGCTTCTCAAAGGTGGCCCCCATAGGGATGTGAGTCATAGCCAACCCATGCATTGGTTCATTCAAGCCTTTCACGAACCGCAAAGCCTTCTTCTCCGGTGTATTCACCATGTCTAGGCCAAACCTTGCCAATTGATTAAACTTGTTAACATATTCCTTCACCGAAAGATTTCCTTGTTTTAGAGTCAAGAATCTTTCCATATACAAGTTTTCCTCCGCCCTTGAGAGAAACTTTGCCACAAATCTTTGCCTAAAATCCGCCCAAGAGTCAACGGGGTGTTCTCCATTAGTGACCTCCCACCAGAATGAGGCCTCTCCCTTCATTAACCAAGCAGCCAACTTGACTTTCTTCCCTTCTTCCATCTCAAAGATATCTATCAACTCTTCCACCTCTTTAAGCCAATCTCTAGCCTCCACAAAGGTTTCAGATCCTTGAAAAGGTTTCCCTCCCATAGCTTTAAATTCTTTGCAAGTCTTAGCAAAAGTATCCGTGCGAGGAGGAGGGGGAGGAGGAAGATCGGGTGCTACGGTTGGTGGAGGAATATTTGCTGGACCCGCAGTGGTGGCCCTAGCCTCCATCAATCTCCTATACCATACTGGTACCGTCACACCCTCCGGAAGATTAAGATTCTCGGTCATGCTGAAACGAAAAAGGAAAGATTCAAAACGGAGAATTCGAAGGATATAGATATGGCTATTGGGGATTATGCTTTTCTTTCAAAAACTTTTCTCTTAAAAGACATGTTTTTGAAAATATCTCTCCAAAAATGTTTTTAGAAAAATAGTTTTCTAAAAATTTTATCTGTTCCGGTAACCTTTGCTCTGATACCACGTGTAACACCCCACGCCCGCTACGGTCACTCACTAAGGGAATGCCATAGCATCGGTGGAGTATTTTAGTGAATATAGAACAGAAAAATTACAACAAGACAGATATAATTAGTACTTGAAATTTAAAAATATCATCTCACAACAGCGGAAATAAACATGTCTGGTTACATCATAAAACCATGATAAAAGTCAAGTACAATATCCATCAAAATAAAGGAGTACATAATCCCACTCCCTCATACAATAGCCATAACAAAAGAAAAGATAACTGGATAACTGGAGCTTTACATCTACCCAAGCTCCTAAAAACTGGAACAGCAATCCGGTCAAGCTCTACTACCGCTAGGATTCACCGTAGGACCTGAGGGTTGGAAAAAGATAAAAACAACGGGGTCAGACATAAGTCTGAGTGAGTCCTATAACTTTAACAACACAATCATTAAAGCAACCAGAGAAGACATAAACTTGACCTACGGTAATATCTGGGGATGAATGGCTACACTAAGCAGCTTGGCAGACTTAGGATAAACTAAGATAACCGTCAGGACGCATCTACCCACCCAAGGATAATTACTAACTGCACCACACCAGTCATTCCTACTTAAAGGTTGATCCCTTCCAAGGACTTAGAAAATTTCCCCAGTAGTTTCATGTACCCCTAGCCCACTACATAGGTGTCGTCTGCCCCTATCTCCACTAGGTGTACCCAGTAATTCTTACCCAGTAGTTTCGTGTACCCCTACATAGGTGCCGTCTGCCCCTATCCTCATTAGGTGTACCCACTACTCCCCATCGATCGGTTCCCTACCGTAGATACCCGTGCTGGTCCCACAGTGGGGTGTATCACTCCCCTAAAGTGGCTACCCAATACTAACGGTGCACGGCTTTATATCTACACGATGCAACAACGGCTTACCTACCAGCCCGGGCCCACACACGCATATGAAACCCGTTGGACTTGCGTTGCCACCGCTAACCCGTTTTGGCCTCTTATAATCAAGCCCAATATGCGTGTCCCGTCACTCGACATGGGTCGAGCCCACAAAGATACGTTTGGGATATTGGTTGAAATGGGCCCCCACAAGCTACCCACTTAAGCTTGTCAAATATCTAGTGTATCCCACTTAACCCTTTAATCATGTTTAATTACATGTTTCCACTTGGTTAAGTATTCTAATCGTATTTTCTATTGCCACCCAAGGCAACCCACTAGATTCCACATGCCACCCAAGGCAACCACCAAATTTCCTCATGCCACCCAAGGCACCCACTTAACCCCTCATGTCCCACTACATGCTATTATGGTTAAGTGTTTCTTAATTAATTAAGACCGTGATCTCCCGTAAAGACCTCCCACATTAGACTGGCTGTTATGACCGCCTGGTTAAGCCGGTAGAATCCGGGCAGTCTTACGTCATAACAGAGTCTAACCTCGTGTCTTTACCTTAATCACGTATTTAATTTATGGCTAAGACCTCTCACATTGGGCTGACATTTGTAGCAACTGGTTAAGCCGGTCGGGTCCGGGCAGTTTTACACTACAAATGAATTCAACCTCGTGTCTTAGTCGATTAATTACACCTAACTAATCACCCCCATATTAATTATCCCTAATTAATATCAAGTTTTCCATAACATGGGTAGACCTAACTCAATAGGTAAATTCCCATGGGGTAGACCTAACTCAATAGGTAAATTCCCACTTATGGTAATTTATTTTTATGGTATGCTTAATCATACCCAAACATTCATTTATTAACATATTTACCAACCCCATCGTTCCCCACGTAAATCGTTCTCGTTACATGACATAATAAGGGGAAGATCATCACAAATATCATGGGTTTAACATACAACTTTGTCATGGGTTAAGAGGATGTCAACTTGCATATATGAGCATATATTAACCCAACTATATATAACCCAAACTTGCATATTATCATACATATGATTTGCATAACATGTTGCATACGAGCTTGCATATTATCATACACATATCTTGCATAACATGTTGAACATGCATATAGGCATTCTCATAACTTACATAACATGTTAAACATGCATTTAAGCATACGCATAACTTGCATAAGCATTCACATACTTGCATAAGCATCCACATACTTGCATAAGCATTCACATACTTGCATAACTTGCATATCATGTCATTTAAGCATATACATATCTTGCAAAAGCATTCATATACTCGCATAAGCATGCACAACTTGCATATCACATAAATCTTGCGTTTAAACATATACATGACTTGCATAAGCATCCATACACTTGCATAAGCATGCATAACTTGCATATCACTTTCAACTTGCATTTAAACATATACTTAACTTGCATATCACTTTCAACTTGCATAACTCACTTTGCTAAACATAAATATGCATAAATCCACTTATTAAACATGCATATATCAACTTGTTAAACATGCATAAATCAACTTATTAAGCATGCATAATCCAACTTATCAAATATGCATAAACATAGAACAACATAGAGTAACATATCATTATACATGATTCAAACTCACTAATCCGCATTTAAGACCATAGGTCTCATTACACCCAATCTACTTACTTTAACAATTGATGTTAAAGTGATAGAAACTCACCAAACTCAAGATTAGCAACCTTATGAAGTAGAATTAGTTGCTAACTATGAAGATAATGATGATTTAAGATTGATTAGAGAGGAATTAGCTTGCAACTTTCTTTATGAATTAGTGGAGGCCATGCTCAAATCTCATTTTGCCATAGTTTAGTTACAAGACCTAATTATGAATGAATTAGGGTAGGGTTGGGGTCTTATTTATAGGATTAGGTGAGTGTTTTAGGCCCTTAGATTAACCCTAGATTAGATTAGGACCCTTAGATTTAGGAAATCTCTAGAACCAGCCCTTCAAGCCAGCCTAGAACCCAACCTGGTGCAACCTGGTGCACCCAGGTTCACAGAACGGTGCCACCCTGTCGACAGGCAAGTCGACAGGCATGTCGACACCCCTGTCGACAGGCCTGTCGACAGCCCTGTCGACATGGGTTAGGCGGGAAGCTTCCCGCCTGACCCCGCCTGGCCCATTCCAAATCTGAATTTTTAAATTTTTAAATCTGTCTTAGTTTTGAATTTTCTGCAAACTTCATCGGGCCATAACCGGGCCATACGGACTCCGATTTTCGAAAACTCGGACTCTATTTCGCGTATTTTTCCGAGACGAACGCAATAACGCAGCCCGTTACCCCCAATTCCCACATCTGAGATTATTTATCCTGTAATTAGTGAATTTTAGTATTAACTAAAATTCGGGGTGTTACAGGACTGGCTAGTGAAAATTGGGTCACGATCGCTAACTATGCTAGAAGGAACTCCATGCAACCACACTATTTCCCGAAGATAAACAGACGCTAGCCATGATACGGTCCTCTTGCTTTCCACCGGAATAAAATGGGCTCTCTTTGTAAATCTATCAATTATTACCCATATCCCATAAAGCCCAAATAGTTTGGTGGCGAACTTCTTCACCCCAACCATATATCACAAATAGGCTAGTCATACTCCTTAGGGGGTTTATAACAGAACTAAGATTGAGGATAGGACTGAGAGGATATACTTAAAAGGTAGCATGCGAGTAAGCTCTACGGAACAATAGGGATCAAGGATATACTCTTAGAAAGAGATTAAATGCGCATATCTAGACTTCAATCTTCTAAGCCGCATTTTCTTGTGCTTAATCCCATCGTGCCCTGACCGTCTTTTATCTTCGCAATTCCGTAGTTCTTCCCAAAATATGAGTTAGAACTCATTTCATCGTTGCTTCTCGTTCCACTTCCACTTATTCTTTGCCTAAAATACTTGGCTTTCACCCAACTGCGTACTCACGGTTTCATGCAAGCTTTCCAAGATTCGTTAGTGAATCTTGGATCTCGTTTACATACTATACAGTATCCCACGCAGAAAACTATCTCTTGGAAACAAGTGCCAATCCATGTTGCCAAAACTGGAGCTGAGGTAAGGGCTCTTTTGAGCTTTTGAAAACAAGCTCACACTCCAAGTCCCATGCAAAGACTAAGTCCTTCTTTGTTAACTTAGTAAGAGGGGCCGAAATCTTAGCGAAGTCCCTGATGAACTTCCTATAGTAGCCCGCCAAACCGAGAAAGCTTCTTACCTCGGTTGCATTCCTAGGAGTCTTCCAATCTTGAACCACAACCACTTTCGCGGGATCCACCGCTATGCCTTGCTTAGAAACTATATGTCCAAGAAACCGAAATTTCCTTCTCCAGAAATGACATTTGGAGAACTTGGTTTTCAACTGATGTGCTCTAAGCGTATCACTTCCTTGAGATGCCTAGCATGCTCTTCCTCATCCTTTGAGAAGATCAGAATATCATCCACGAAGACAACAACAAACTTGTTAAGAAACTCCCTGAACACCCTACTCATCAAGTCCACGAAGTATGCGGGTGCATTAGTCAAACCGAATGGCATGACAAGCCATTCAAAGAATCCATCTGGAGTCCTAAACGTAGTTTTATCGATACTATCCTTAGCCACTCTAAGCTGATGGAATCTGGTGGCTAGATCGAGCTGAGAGAAAACGGAAGCACCAACCAGCTGATCAAAGAGATCATCAATCCTCGGTAACGGGTGCCTATTCTTCTTTGTCAGCTTGTTCAACTCTCGATAATCAACACATAGACGAAGTGAACCATTCGCCTTAGTAGCGAATACCACCGGAGCACCCCATTCAGAAATGCTTCGCCTAATAAAATTCTTCTCAAGCAATTCCTTGATTTGCTTACTGAGCTCCCTTCTTTCACGTGGAGCCATGTGCCTAACGGGCAATGATACTAGCTTGGCATTATCGACTAGATAAATGCGGAAATCTATCTCTCGTTTAGGAGGCAACCCCCTAACTTCTTCAAAGACATCAGGATAGTCTCGGACCACCCTTACAGCTTGCAGATCATCGATGGACAAGGGTTACAAGAAATTTCTAGGGTATTACCGAGGCGAGTCATGAGCCTCACCACCCTATGCTCACAATCGAGGATGGCTCCATAACTGGATAACCAATCCATGCCCAAAATCAACCCATATTCCGTGAACCTGAGAACATAAGCACTATATGCGAATTCTATGGCCAAGATAGAAATTTTCAAATCCACACAAATCATAGACAGATGGGCGGAACCCCCAATTGGATTTGAAACACAAACGGGATCCTCAACTAGGCTAGTACTTAGGTGCAAAACTTTCAACAATATCAGAAGAGATAAAACTATGCGATGCGCCAGAATCAAATAAGGTGCGAACAGGAAAATCAGAAAAATGTAAACATGAATTTCTACAGAAATACTACCTCGATCCTGAGCTGGAGCGGCGTTGAGAGCATGCACTTGCCCTCCAGAAGGTCCTGCACGCTGATTCTGCCCTTGTCCTTGCTTCTTGGGGCAATCCGTGCTAAGATGTCCAGATTCTCCGCAATGAAAACACTTGCCTAACTTCCTCTTCTTCTTCCTGCAATCCTTGGCTATGTGCCCAGTGATCCTACAGAAGTTGCACTTCCTTCTTTCTCTTGACTTGTTGTCCTTGCTATTGTTGTTGTTCTTATCTCTTTTCTCAGTATCTTCCTTCTTGCCTTGGGACTCATTTACCTTGACCTCGTTCTTGACACTCTCATCTTCTTCTTGAAGTAGGGTCATATTCACTAAACTCTCGAAGGTCGCCCCCAGGGGTATATGAGATATGGCCAAACCGCGCAATGGCTCATTTAATCCTAGAGCAAAGCGTAGGGCCTTCTTCCGAGCGGTGTTAACCCATTCTAGACCGAACTGAGCAAGTTGATTAAACTTATCCACGTATTCTCTAACGGTCATGTCCCCTTGCTTTAGTGATAGGAACCTCTCTAGCTGAAGGATCTCTTCTGTCGATGATAGAAACTTTAGTCCAAACCTTCTCCTAAAGTCATCCCAAGTCTCGATGGGTCTAGTAGTGGTGGTGACTACCCACCAATAAGCAGTTTCCCCTTTCAATAGCCATACCGCCAACAGAACTTTCCTACGATCTTCCACATCAAAGATAGCAAAGAGGTCTTCAGTTTCCTTTAACCAGTTTCTTGCCTCCACGAGAGTCTCCGTTCCGACAAAATTCTTGCAACCCATCACCTTAAAGTCTTTGCAAAGCTTTGCGAAATCCTCTTGCGGATGCTGAGGGGGAGGAGGAACCTCAGCTACGGGAGGAGGAGAGATGTTAGCGACGGGGGAAGGAGGAGGAATGTTCGCGGGGCCGGCTTCATTCGCCCTTGCCTCCATAAATCTCCAGAACCAGACGGGTACTTGTATGCCTTCCGGGATGTTAAAGCGATCGGCCATACTAAAACGAAGAAAAAGATAGATTCAGAACGAAGAAACGAAGGATAGTGCTATGGCTTTTAGGGAATAGCCTTTTTAAAATAACTAGACTTTTCTTGGAAAATACTTAATTGGTTTTGAAAATAGTTTTTCAAAAGGTAAGTTTCAAAAACACTTTTGCTCAAATCTTGTAAACCTTATGCTCTGATACCAAATGTAACACCCCACCTCCGCCAATGCCACTCTTGCAAGGACATTAGCTTTGGAGGGGCGTTAAACAAGGTAAACATGCATGCAGATATCACAAGACTGAACATATAAGTAAAACAGAGTAGTAAAGCAGCGGATAAAACTTAGCATTTCAAAACCATAGTCATGTTACAACAAAGTACTTGGTCATTATTTTCCAACAACAAAGTCTAGATAAAAGCATAAACTGAAAAACTGAAATACATAAAGTACTATCCCCAAAATGAAGTGATAAACCATAGCTAGCTCAATGTCCAACCCCGTACATGACCAAATCCAGTAAGCAAGCTAGAAAGATCCAAGCTAAGCTCCAATGTTCCCACCCTGAGGACCTGAGGGGGGGGGGGAACGGAAGAAAAGAGGCGAAAGAAAACAGGTCAGTCAAAAAGACTGGTAAGCCCTACTACTATCTGTCTATGAACTAGTAAAGTTAACTGGCATGAGAAGCTGAGATGAACATAAGGATAACAACATACTGGCATGATGATTAACTAACAAGATAGATAAAGGTGTCATCGCATAATTAAGGTTAAGTTTTGCACCACGGGTGTACTAGCATTCTAACATGTCAAGTAAAAACAAGAATTAATCCCTTGGCCCAAGCTTGGCCCAACATCATGAGATGACCTAAATCAAGGTCCAACTACTCGGTCTAGTCGATCGGCTCCCTATAAGCCTAACTCGTCAAGTGTCGGTGTCATGCGGCTTAATCATGTAATGTAGTTGACTGTGCAGGGTCCACCCTAGGGTGTATCTGGCCCTACGGTGTAACCCTCTGACACCATACCATGATGCACAGTCCAAACCTACCGTTGCCTGTGTTCAACTCCGGACTTGATGTGCACGACCATGGTCCGCCTGAACAACCGGGGCATCATTCAGCCGTCTCTTTTGGTCTCTTACAATCAGCCCAGTAATCGTGCCCCACCCTAGCCTAGTCCTAGGGTCTTATGATACATCTAGAAGGTTACTGCTGAAAAGGACCACGCAACTAGGGTTTCTTAACGGGTTAAATGTGGTTAACCCGATCCAAACGTGGATTAAATCGGTTAAGAGTACCCAAGGCTCCTGACTTAACCTCGATTAATCCATCAAGCCCAAATTGGTTAAGTATTAAGTGGACCATGACTTTACCCTAATCAGGAGGCATTAATTAACTTAATGCGCTTTAACCTCTCACATTAGACTTTGTTGTGGTTACTAGTTAAGCCGGGCCGGTCCCGGTAGCTTTATACCACAACTAGGTCTAACCTCGGGTTCGAGCACAACATGACCAACTTCTCACATTGGGTCCTATTGTTTGTAGCCACTAATTAAGCCGGACGGGTCCGGGTAGATTTATGCTACAAACTCAACCCAACCTCGAGTTGGCCACACTCATATTTTCTAAGTGTCATGTCCATTATGTTTCCAAAACATAATTACAAGTTAACATATCAGGTCATGTTACAAAAATCATGTTCATGTCATTATGTTACCCAACCCCAACGTAATCCCATCGTTTACATAATCGCAACAACGCATAAAGGATAAAATAGGGAACTTGGAATAACCATGACATAAAGGTGTTGAAGCCACAAGTTTAACATGGTGGCATATGAAATGTACATATGTTCATATACTTGCATATTGCATTATTAGGCTTCAAAAGCATGCATAAAACCAAAATTAGCATATGAGTGATACATGGTGATAAATAACATGTAGAAGTTCGCATTTAGCCTCACATGCAAGTTATCGTAAGGGATATGATAACTTTCATGTTGCCAAAATGCAACCTTTAACATAAAGCTTGAAGCTTTAAGCTCACAACTTCAAGTTTAACTTGCATAACATGATCACATGATCAACCCAAACTCGCATAACATGATAACATGATCAACCCAAACTTGCATAACATGGCAACATGTGTCATACATAACTTGCATAATGATCAACCAAACTTGCATATAATGATCACCCAAACTTGCATATAATGATCAACCAAACTTGCTTATAATGATCAACCAAACTTGCATATAATGATCAACCAAACTTGCATATCATAATGATCAACCCCAAACTTGCATCATAATGATTAACCCCTAGTCGACCCAGCGGGCTCGGGTCGACCTCAAAAATCGGCCGGTTCGGTTATTCCCCTCTCCCAATTCGCTGTTTTGAATATTTTTGCATATTTATTTATTTAATTTTCAATTATATATATATATATATCAATATATATATTTCTCTGCGCAACCCATTTCACTTAATTAAGTATACTTTAATTTGTGAATTTTTCGTGAAACTTTGCGAGGCCATATCTTGGTCATACAGACTCCGTTTTCGAAAACTCGGACTCTATTTCGCGTATTTTTCCGAGACGAATGCAATGGCACATCCCGTTTCCCTTGATTCAGATTTTACAGTTTAATTCTGCCTCCATTTATGTTATAACATGTTATTCAAAAATACGGGTTGTTACAGCAACCATAGGTGACAATATATTCGATACACTCAAGAGAAATGAGTGGTCGGTCATGTGTGGGCCAAGTTGCAAGATGTTCTTGTTGAACCCAGTGTATTCCTCTGTTGTAACGACCCGAATTTTGCCCGACCCCAACCGATCGCAAGATCGATCAAAACCATTCAAAACCCGCGTACGTTAACTTAGGGCATACAACACATCAGGACAACAACATAGACTTTTATAACATCAATAATAAATGTTACATCAGAGTACAGAATATATCAGAGTACATCGATAAATAATACAGCGGACGATACGTTTACAATAAATTAAATACATTGCAGCGAAACTAATCTCAGCGGAAGGCCATCAATATTCTGGAGCCAGCTTCAGGCTTCAATCCAGGATCCTGCTTAACTATATCTGTAAAAAGCTACTCGACTGCCCATGTGAGAAGAGGGCACCCGAGTTTGCAAAGTGAAACAAACTACAGGTCAGTTGTGGGACTGGTGTGAGAATTCTTAACTTAACTTATCTAATAAGTAGGCTAATCACAGGACCACGCCGCTAACGCGGAACGGGTTTACTCCATTGGATTTGCCAGTGCATAAATAAAGTAAATCGTCAAATAACGCAATGCCTTTTTAGAAAAATGAAACCATTATAAGACCCAAGTCCCATCACACAATGCAACGCAAACCGGAGGATAGGGTTTTACCTTATAATGGTCAAAAGATGATAAATACGTAAAACGTATCACTACTAGTGTGTATATGTTTTCATAAATCATTTCAATATAAATGTATTAATCTTAGGCGGCATAGTACCCCATCCTACTATGTCGCCATACTAGTTATACAATCGAAAACGAGATGTCGTATTGGAAATTGGTTTTCTATCATGAAATCGAGGCTAGGGATCGTCCTCTTCCGATTAGAGACACTCTAGCAAATGCCTCAGGATCACACCTATGGGCAACCCTTGGAGCGGTAGGGCCGGTCCCCACCTAATGGTAGTGGATTGGCAATTCCTGAACACACGTTTCCCGGTCCCTTTGGACCTATAGTATGACCACTTCCGGCCAATAAAAACCCGAGGTACCTCAATCCAAAATCCATATAGTAAAATGCCGGGCCGTGTCAAAGCCCAAACACCACTTCTAGCTAGAAAGAAACGTATGCACTCCCGACGGTCCATATCCCGTTTTTGACTCATACCGGGGTGTGAGGCTCGCGAAGTCACGATATACACAAAGCTATGCCTAAAGAGACTGTGCTTTGATCATCAACCACAAGGCCTTCTTTTCAACAAAGCCTTGAACATTTGCATCTTAGCATGTCACATTGTCAGACCCTACCATATTATTGATCATCAACCAATATATATATAACCTATAAGCTCATATGTCTTAGAGAAGGGTGATAATTAAAGAATAAATTCTTCACCACCAAACAGAAATATATAATTAGTAGCGTTCAGCAAATACAGTAAAAATGAATACAATGTCGGACACGCAATCCATTTACTAGTCCGCTCTAGGTCTGAGCGGAACAACGTGTCCGTCGATCTCCAAATGCGTTTGGACGATCATTACTAAATACCTTGCCTTGGAAGGCTAATCCCAATTCAAGATACCAGTCATCATCATCCCAACGATGTGAAAACCTTCGGTCTTCAATCACCATCTTCATCTTCGACTCTTGATCGTCGTGATGATTATTCAGAATGGGTTAAACTCGGTCAATCTGAATAACTCGCGTATTTTGGGATTAAAAAGCAAATATTGGAAAATCACACATTACGCCACATTCCAACTCAGAATATTCTTTTAATAAGATATTCGTATTAGAAGATTCTCATTAATTTTATCAAAGATAAACTCTGAAAATAATATCTATAAATCAATTTCCAAAATATGCAATTCCACAGAAATCAAATCAATACATAATCGATATAAATTTCTGTCTCGGACTAATAATATAAATGGAATAACGGCAAAGCCTCTTAAATTCCATATATAATATCGGTCTTCTTTTACAGAAGCCCATTTCGATTATTACCAATCGAATTTCCACTTAATTCCTATTTAATATATTAAATTGGAAAAACGTGATTTTTAGAAAATGCCTTTTTAACTCTATAAAATAGATTCATAAGTTCCGAATAATAATTTCAATGTAAATTGGATTAAAGGACAAATGTCGTTTCAAACATCGTCCACGATAAATCCACTTCACATCTCAATTTATTTCATATCACAAAATATAATTGCAAATGTTAGTAATCTTTTAAAAACATATTTTAAAATAATCATAAAAATATTCTTTATATAAAGACTCTAAATGAGAAGTATTCTTTATATTACAAATTCTTTCTTTTACAAATATTCTTTGTGTTAACATATAGTTGATTAAAAATATATTATGAAAATATATGCACTTTATATAAAAAGGATTTCTAATGTAAAAACATTCTTATTTAAAAGAACACCTGAATCGAAATGCAACTCAAATATTTACCATATAATTTGGATTATATGGATTTCACACACATCGTCACATCATCCATCTACATCCAAAGTGTAAATTCCACTGTGTAAGCGTTAAAATTAAATAATAACGCTCATCACAGCCTGTCGATCTAACGATCAACATACAACTAAATATTGGGATTAGTGTATGTAAATTTTCATCCCAACGCCCGTGTGGGGTTTCAACCAACAAGCAAATAATAAGCTAATTTGTGCACTTGAGCGATGTGTGAAAAATTATCATCCCAATCACATACACAAGTCGGGTAACTTGTGAATGGAAGTGTAATACACAATACATATAATGATGACAATAAAATATCTCTATTGCAATGAACGAATAAGCAAGATAACTTTGTCTCTATTGACAATTTCTATTTTGCTAATTTAAACTCTAAACAAAAATGGTTATTTTGTTTTGGCAATTCTAATGAGACAGAATGATAAATATTTTGATTTAACTAACCTATCTTGACAAGTATATATCTTGCCAAACATATATACATATATATGTATCTATATATAAATTGCTTCAACTAATTCATTTTGACAAAAATGAATATTTCTGACAAAATGTATAATTTGGTTTAACTAGTATAAATTGACTAAAATGAATAATTATTTTTAACTAATGTAAATTAACAAAAATGAATAATTGGTTTTAACTAATATAAATTTTCAAAAATGAATAATTTGTGTTTCAATTCTAATAAAATATGCCAATGCTATATTTTGTTTCATTCCTTTAATTTAGACAAAATGATTGTTTTTGTCTATTTTACTTTAATGATAAAATGTGAATGTTTAGTTATTAAAATGCAACTTTTAAATTCTATCCTCTATTTATATCTAAAAATGTGAATAAAAGGGTAACTCTTTATTTTGAAAGTAAAATGAAACTTTCAATTCATGGTTTGTTTGCATTAAGGAATGCAAATACAAATACAACTTTAAACCGATGTTTTATTCATATCAAAAATGTAACTTATCTTTTGATGTTTGGCTTGCATTTAGGATTGCAAACAAAAATGAAACTTTTATTTTACTGTTTTATTTGCAACAAGGAAAGCAATTAACAAATGTAACTTTTTATTTAAAAGTAAATTTGAGTGAATGTAAAAAGGAACTCATTCCCAATGTGTATTTACATTAGTGAATGCAAATAAAAGAAACAAATTTTTATTTAAAAGAGTATTTGCATTTATGAATGCAAACAAAGGATAGTTTTGTTTACAAATTATATTTACATTAGTGAATGTAAATAAGAGAACAAAATTTATTTTCAAAGTATATTGAAACGACCCGAACTTCCCCGGTCTCCGAAGAGAAGAGAAAGAACGAATTGTTTTGAGAACACGACAAAATAGAACGCAAACGGAAGAACATTTCATTGTATATTACAACAATACCATCAGAATACAAGAATATACAGAGTATAAATGAATATTACACAGAAATATCGGAGATTTAAATTACATTTAAATACATCGCAGCGGAAAATAATACAATACACAACTAGAAGAGATATACGGATACAAAGCTTTCCGGATATCATTCCAGCTGTAAACCAGGATCCTGTGAATATAAATCTGCAAAACCAAAACTACTAGCTGCCTGTGTCAAAATAAGGGCACCCAGAGTTTAGGTCAAATACAATAAACTCCAGGTCAGTCATGGGACTGGTATGAGAACTAAAACAGTTATTTAAAACTTTACTTTAAAGTTAGGTAAATCAAGGGACCACGCCGTATAACACGGAACGGGTTTCCTCCCAAGAACACCAGTGCATAAAACAAACAACGCAATGCTAAATAAAGAAAAATGAAGCTGTTATAAGACCCAGGTCTTATCACACAATGCAACGCATGTTGGGGGATAGGGTTTTCCCTTATAACAGCCAAAGAATGCTTGATACGTTTTAAAATAAATCATTTGATACTATTATCAGTGTATAGTGTATAAAACAACTTCAAATCATAAGTATCAATCATAGGCGGCATGGGTACCATATATCATGTCTCCATACTAGTTCTACAATTAAAACCGCAAAATCACGTATTTGGAAATTGGATTTCCATCTATGAACCGAAGCCAGGGATCGTCCTCAACCGATTCGAGACTGTCTAGTCCGAGTCTCAGGCAAGCGCGCAGACAAGCCCTGGATCGTTAGGGCCGGTCCACCGATGTGGATTATTATGCCTGAACAATATGTCTCTCCGCCCTATGGGGCGTAAATGAGCCAACAAATGACTCCATCGGACCTGAATCGTCCGATCAAACCGAGGCGCCTCGCAACAGCAACAACCACATAAGTCAAACTCGTCAGGGCGTGTAAAACCACTAACGCCACTTCTAACTAGAAAGAAACGCATGTCCTCCCTGAGGTCCGTCTCCCGTTTTTGGTTCATACCGGGTGTGAAACTCGTGGAGTAAACGTTACACAAAGCTATGCCACAAAGGCCGTGCTTCGATCATCAACCACCAGACTTTGCTTTTCAACAGAAGCCTTGATCATTTGCCACTTAGGCATGCCACACAGGCAATTCACTCTATGCGTTTGATATCCATCAGTATAAAACCCCTAAGCTCGTACGCCTCAGAGAAGGGCGTTAAGCAAGAGAATAAATTCTCCGCCGCCAAACAGATATATATTTAATAGAAATCAATCACACAGACTAAAATCCAATGTCAGACACACAATCCATTTACAAGTCCGTTCTGGGTCTGAATGAAACCGGAGGCACCTAGTACCCCGCATATCCATCGATCTCCAAGTACGTTTGGACGATCACCAACTGTTTCCATCTTCTTGGGTGTACATCCCAATCAAGATCATCAGTAATCACCCAAACGACGTGAAGACCTCCGGTCTTCGACCACCGTCTTCATCTTCGACTTATCGTCGTATCAGTTATTCAGAATGGGATAAACCCGGTCTTCCCGAATAACTCGCATATATAATAAACATGTGTTACACAAACACAACATACGCCTCATTCCAATCCATCAGTCACTAACCGTAAATTAATCAAGAGAATAATTCCGCAAATATTAACCCCGAAGGCCGAAACCAACATCAGATCAATATCCAGAAAACCATTCTGCTTAGCTAACCGACAGTTAGTTTCTAAATTTCACATTCATAGGGAAATGTTCCCATTAATTTTATCAAAGATAAATTCCTTGAATTTATTCTTTAATCTTCTTTTGAATTTCGATTCAACTAGTCGGGATTAACGAACCTTACCGAAGTAATCATTTGTTTTAATTTCCCAATCCGAACCTATTCATCCCATGAAGTAAAACTGGTTATACTTCATATCTAACACCATGGTGTTATTGGTAAATTCAATTACCATTTCACGTTTAAATCAAATTAAAGATTTAACTATCACCTGGAGCAAAACTGGTGATACTCCATTCTCGATCATTTCAATCTAATTAAAGATTCATTAAAACTCCACTTAGTTTTAATCTTTAACTGGGTTAAAGAATCAGTGTCATTTAAAACACGGTTCACTATAAACCCAAAATTACATTACATTTCAATCAGTCCCTAACCGTAAATTAGCAAGTGAGCAATTCCCTAAGTATTAACCCCGAAGGTCGAAACCAACATCAGATCGATACCCAAGAAATCATTCATCTTAACTAACCTCCAGTTAGTTTCTGATTTTCTTAACTCCTTTGGGTCTAAGAACAGTATTATTGAAGATACCGTTCACGACAACCCAAAATCCCATTCCATTAATTATCGGGTTAAAGAACAAGTGTTATTTAAAACACTATTCACGATAAACCCAAAAATCAATATCAATTCAATCCCAATTAAATATTATTTAATTGGTACACTTCATTAAATCTAAATGAAAAGATTTAATCTTTTCTCAACTGGCTTCAAGAACAGTGTTAATGGAGACACCATTCACGACAAACCCAAATCACATTTGATATTAAATGCAAGGCTCTGAATAGAAAATATATCGGCTTATAATCAATATCAAATTCTATGACCAACAAATATCGTATTGGAAATAGCGATATATATATATATATCTATATCTTTCAAATTTCCATAACAACATCTATATAATCACGAAATCCAACGTCGAAATATTCCGAAGACAATTTCGATTCTAATCCATTCCAATTCAAATATTGGAAATTCTGGTTATTTCAAAACCATTTCAAATCCAATTTATTTATTAAAAAAATAAATAGAATTTTAATTCTAGTTTAAAACTAGTTCATTTCGATAAAAATCTATTTTTATCTTTTCAAATATGGAGTTTTTCATCCCAATTTTTCCCAAACTATTTCTTATGATTTTACACCAATTATTGATATTTTTAATAATTTTATCAAGGCCCGTACAGTCGATTTTCATCAACGGCCATCGAACTGCACTTACAGCGACCTTTTCCAAATTTGAGTTGGACATAATTCCAAATCCAACCGTTAGATTTCAAATTTCTATTATTCGTTAGAAAGCTCTTTTCGATACGAACCCAACGGTTCCGGTTTTAGGAGAATCCGACGGTCGGATCTCCCGTAATATCCGTTCGAAGTCAATGGTCGAAATTCGAGAACTACCGCGGCGCGGCGCGTTCTATAACAACCCGTATTTTTTCAATAAATTGTTATAACATAGATCGAGGCAGAATTTAATTCAAAAATCAGAATCGGGGGAAACGGGCTATGCCATTTCGTTCGTCTCGGAAAAATACGCGAAATAGAGTCCGAGTTTTCAAAAATCGGAGTCCGTATGACCCGGTTAAGGCCCATTGAAATTTTCAGAAATTTCTATGCTAAAAACAGATTTAAATTTCAAATTAAACAAAACGGATTACGGCTAATCAGGGTTAGGCGGGAAAATTCCCGCCAGGGGCCCCATGTCGACAGGCATGTCGACAGGGCCCCCAGGGTGTCGACAGCCCTGTCGACAGCCCTGTCGACAGGGGGTGCCCAGGCAGTTCAGCCTGGTGCACCATTTCTGATTTGGGTTGGGTCTTGTGGCTTGGTTCTGGAGAATTCTGAGATCTGACGGGCCAAAGCTAACCTAGGGTTAATCCTAGGGCTTAAAACACTCTAATTCTCTATAAATATACCCCTAATCCTACCCTAAAGCCTCATTAATCAATCTAGCAACTAAACTATGTCAATTTGAATCCTCAAATGGCCTCCACCTAAAATCTCTAGCCTCCACCTTCTTCAAAGTTTAATCCTATGAAGATATGATGATCATACAACCTTTTCTATGTTGTATGAATGCTTAATAACTTGCATACTTCATTAAGTTGCAAGTTTGATTTGCTAAGTTTGTGTTTTTGGGATTTTGCAAAAGGGTTTTCTTATTTGAAGCTTTGTTTTGGATTTTTAAGGGGCTTCTTCATCTTATTTGGTGGATTTGTGACTTGTTTATATTTGTAAGCCCTCTTACCTTCACTTTACAAACTCTAAAGTTAATATGTGGTGAAAGTTGAGATTTATGTGAGTTTATTTGATTATGCATGCTTATGCGAACTCACTATGTCATGTTTTACATGTTTCATAAGTTATGCATGCTTATGCGAGGTTACCATGCCATGTTTTACATGTTTCACAAGTTATGCATGCTTATGCGAGATTTCTATGCCATGTTTTACATGTTTCACAAGTTATGCATGCTTATGCGAGTTTATTATGTCATGTTCTACATGTTTAATGGATTATGCATGCTTATGCAAGTTCACCTTACCATGTTGTACATGTTTTATGGATTATGCATGTTTATGCAAGTTCACCTCACCATGTTATGCAAGTTTAGTGGGTTATGCATGACTATGCAAGTTCACCTTACCATGTTATGCATATTTAATAAGCTATGCATGTTTATGCGAGTTCACTATGACATGATTTGCAAGTTTAACATGTATGCATATTTATTATGATATGTGAAGTTCATCATGTATGTTATGCTAAGTTACCTTCTATACCCTTATGCGTTACGACGAGTATGTAAGCGAGATAATGACGTTGGGAGGGTTTGGGTAAACTTAAAAATACGTGAAACTAAAAGATTGGGAATTTACCTATTAAGTTAGGTCTACCCCTTGGGAATTTACCTATTAAGTTAGGTCTACCCAAGTATATGTTAACTTGTAAATGTGTTTAAAAGTGGACATGACATTAGATAACATGATATGGCCAACTCGAGGTTAGACCTAGTTGTGGTGTAAATCTTCCCAGGTAACCACAACGTGGGGTCTAATGTGGGTAGTTGGTCATGTTGCACCATAAGACCCGAGGTTAGACCTAGACGTGGTGTAAATCTTCCCAGGTAACCACGGATGTCTAATGTGAGAGGTTGGGTGCGTTAAGTAATTAATGCCTCATGATTAGGGTTAAGTCATGGCCCACTAATACTTAACCAATAATGGGGACGCGAGGATTAGATGGGGTTAAGTGGTTACGCTTAACTAATTTAATCCAGGATTAGTGAGGGGTTAAAAACCACACTTAACCCTCTTAGAAACCCTAGCAGCGTGGTCTGTTCCAGCAGTAATCCCAGTTTGGTATCACTCACAACCCTAGAGGCTAGGGCGGGGCACGATTACTGGACTGATGTAAGCGACCAAAGCGACGGCTGAGTGGTACAGCGGTGCGGGTCCGGCGGGCTACGGACGTGCACGTAGTCCGATGTTGGACAAACTCGAGGCACGGGTACCAGTAGGCTTAGACTGTGCATTATTGCTTAGGTGTCTGGGGTTGACACCTTAGGGCTTGATACACCTGAAGGTGGACCCAGCACAGTCTGACTACATCCATGTGGGCCGTATGGACAACAACACTTGACGTGTTAGGTTTATAGGGAGCCGATCGACTAGACCGTTGGGCTGGACCTTATACTAAGGTCACTTCATGTTATTGGGCCAAAGTTTGGGCTAAGGGATCAAAATCTGTTTTGTGGGTTTGCTAGTACACTGTGGTGCAAAGTTTAATCTCGTCTATGTGATGTCACCTTTATCTATTGCCAGTATGTTCATCTCAGTTTCCATCATACTGTTAACTTTATTAGTTTATAGATTGATCGTAGTAGGGCTTACCAGTCTTTTTGACTGACCTGTTTTCTTTCGCTTCTTTTCTTCCGTTCCCCCCCTCCCCCTACAGGTTCTCAGGGAGGGGCTACATCTGCTTAGTGGATCTTTGACTTGCTTGTTGGATAGCTCATGTATGGATCTGAGCTAGCTGTGGCTTATCTTTTATTTCTGGGGATTAGTACTGATGTTTTACCATGTATTTTGTTATCACGTATCTAGACTTATGTTGTATTTCGTATTTTGGATCATGACATTTTGATACTATGTACTTGACTATGTTGGTTTTCTGAGATGATGATGATGGGTTTTTTTTTTCTGCTACCGCTGCTTTACTTATATTTATAAATTCTGTCTTGCGATATCTCTGTGCATGTTTACCTTCACAATAACGCCCCTCCAAAGCTAGTACATTCTAAGGAGTGATCCTAGTGGAGGTGGGGTGTTACATTTGGTATCAGAGCACGAGGTTAACAAGATTGAACAAAACTTTTGAAAAAGAAACCCTTTTTGAAAAACTATTTTCAAAAACCTACTAAGTATTTTCCAAAATAAGGTCTAGATTATTTTAAGGCTAATCCCCAAAATCCATCAGCGTTATCCTTCGTTCCCTTGACCTGATCTTATCTTATCTTTTGTTTCAGTATGGCTGAGAATCTTGACATCCCAGATGGAGTGAACGTACCACTCTGGTATAGGAGACTTCTAGAAGCTAGGGCGGCAGCTGGTCCCGCCAACCCTACTCCCACTCCTCCTCCTATAGTTGAGAATCCTATCCCTAATATCCCTCCTCCGGTGGTCCCTGCTCCCCCTCCTCCAGCAGTTAATATTCCCCCTCCCATTGCTAATGTTCCTCCTCCTCCCGTTGCTGAGGCTCCTCTTCCTCCTCCTCCCCCTCAGCATCCTCAGATTGAGTTTACAAAGGTTTGTAAAGACTTCAAGGCAATGGGAGGCAAGAATTTCCTAGGCACGGAATCTTTTGTTGAAGCTAGGAATTGGCTCAAAGACACGGAGGACTTGTTTGCTATCTTTGGGATTGATGACGAGAGGAAGATCTTATTGACGGTATGGCTTTTGAAGGATGAGGCGGCCTATTGGTGGGAGGTCACCAATGGGACGAGGCCCGTTGAGACTTGGGCCGATTTGAGGGCTAGATTTGTGACCAAGTTTCTATCTTTAGCTGAGGCGAATTTACAAATGGAGAAGTTCATTGCATTAAAGCAAGGGGATATGTCTGTCAAGGAGTATGTGAACAAGTTTAATCAGCTGGCCCGTTTTGGTTTAGATATGGTGAACACTCCGGAGAAGAAGGCTCTTCGATTTGCTAGAGGGTTGAATGAGCCGCTACAGGGCTTGGCGAAGTCACATATTCCGCATGGAGCTACTTTCGAGAGTTTGGTCAATATGGCTCTGCTTCAGGGAGAGGGAAAGAAGGAAGTCAAGCCGGGCGATACCCAGGCAAAGAAGATTGATTCTCAAGGCAAAGGCAATCAAGGTGGTCAAAGCAGCCAGGGGAATCAGGGCAAGAACAAGAAGGGGAACAACAACAACAAAGGCAAGGGAAAGTGCAATTACTGTGGCATAGCTGGCACTTTGCTAAGGATTGCAGGAAGAAGAAAAGGAAGCTTAGTGGTGGATGCTTTTCTTGTGGAGAGACTGGGCACTTCAGCAAAGAATGCCCAAAGAAGAAAGGACAGGCTGGATCTTCTAGAGGGCAAGTTCATGCTCTCAATGCCGCTTCAGCTCCCGAGAGAGGTAGTGTTTCTGTTGAGAACCTTGTTTATATCTCTGATCTTCCAGTGCGTACCTTGTTTGATTCTGGTGCATCACATAGCTTTATTTCATCTGATCTTGTTGATAGCTTGCACCTTAGTACTAGCTTAGTGGATGATCCCGTTTGTGTTTCGAATCCCATTGGGGGTTCTGCTCATCTATCCATGATATGTGAGGATCTGAGGATTTCTATACTCAGCGTAGAGTTCTTGAGTAGTGCATATGTTCTTGGTTTCAGGGGATACGGATTGATCTTGGGCATGGATTGGCTGTCTAGATATGGAGCCACTCTGGATTGTGAGCATAGGGTTGTAAGGCTTATGACTCGCCTGGGCAACACCTTAGAGATTTCATGCAATCCGAAGAATCCGGTCATGTTATGCTATCTAGAATCTCTCGACTCGTCAGAGGAGGCCCTTCAGTCTGTAAGGGTGGTCCGAGATTATCCAGATGTGTTTGAAGAAGTTAAGGGGTTGCCCCCTAAACGAGAGATTGACTTTCGCATCTATCTGGTAGATAATGCTAAGCCTGTTTCTTTGCCCGTTCGGCATATGGCTCCGCATGAGAGACGGGAGCTGAGCAAGCAAGTAAAAGAATTGCTTGAGAAGGGCTTCATCAGAAGGAGCATATCCGAATGGGGAGCGCCTGTGGTGTTTGCAACTAAGGCGGACGGCTCTCTTCGACTCTGTGTGGATTATAGAGAATTGAATAAGCTGACTAAGAAAAACAGACATCCGTTACCAAGGATCGATGATCTCTTTGACCAACTTGTTGGTGCTTCTGTTTTCTCTCAGCTTGACCTTGCTACGGGTTTCCATCAGCTCAGAGTGGCTGAAGACAGTATAGACAAGACTGCATTCAGAACTCCAGACGGATTCTTTGAATGGCTTGTTATGCCGTTCGGTTTGACAAATGCACCCGCGTATTTTGTGGATTTGATGAGTAGGGTGTTTCGGGAGTTCTTGAATAAGTTTGTCGTGGTCTTTGTGGATGATATTCTGGTCTTCTCCAAGGATGAGAAAGAGCATGCGAGGCACCTAGCAGAGGTGATGGACACACTCAGAGCACACCAGTTAAAAGCCAAGTTCTCCAAGTGCCACTTTTGGAGAAGGGAAGTCAGATTTCTTGGGCATATCGTATCCAAGCAAGGCTTGGCGGTGGATCCCGCTAAGGTGGTTGCGGTTCAGGATTGGAAGACGCCAAGGAATGCAACCGAGGTGAGAAGCTTTCTGGGTCTTGCGGGTTTTTACCGGAAGTTCATCAAGGACTTCGCGAAGATATCCGCCCCTCTTACTAAGTTGACGAAGAAGAACTTAGTCTTTGCTTGGGATATGGATTGTGAGCTTGCTTTTCAAAGACTCAAGAGAGCCCTTACCTCCGCACCCGTTCTAGCTTTACCCGATGGTGGTAAAATATTTACCGTGTACACTGATGCTTGTGGCACGGGATTGGGCGCCGTTCTGATGCAAGAGGGCAGAGTTATATGTTTTGGTGGGAGGCAACTTAAGGTGCATGAGAGGAATTATCCCACTCATGATCTAGAGCTGGCAGCGATTGTATATGCTCTCAAAGCATGGCGTCATTATCTTCTGGGAGAGAGATTTGAGCTATATACTGATCATAAGTCTTTGAAGTATCTCTTTTCGCAGAAAGATCTGAACTTAAGACAGCAAAGATGGATGGAATTTTTGGCTTCCTATGATTTTGAGATATCCTATACCCCTGGCAAGGGGAATGTTGTAGCGGATGCGTTGAGTAGGAAAAGGTTGACACTAAGTCCTCTATTTGTTGAGATGAAGAATTTAGAGTTCTTGGCGACCTTTGATTTCTCTCTGGCAATGGAGTCGATGACCGGTTCTTTGGCATCTTTAGAGCTCAGGCCTACCCTTCTGGATCAAATCGGGGCTTCACAGAAGGAAGACCCCCAGATAATTGAGATCATGGACAAGCTGGTTCGAGGGGAGACATCTAGTCACCTTGCTCGATATTCTATAGACGATAAGGGTTGGCTGAGGAGGGACGGAAGGCTTTGTGTTCCGATGGTAGAAGACTTGGTGAGGAAAGTTCTTGAGGAAGCACATCGCTCCAAGATGACTATACATCCAGGTGGTGATAAGATGTATAAGGACATGAAGCACGTTTTCTTCTGGCCTGGAATGAAGAAGGATGTGGCGGAGTTTGTCTCGAGATGTGTTATTTGTCAGAGAGTAAAAGCTGAGTCGAAGAAGCCCGGTGGGCTATTACATCCGCTAGAGGTCCCGCTATGGAAGTGGGAGAGCATTTCTATGGACTTTATTGATGGGCTTCCAAGGTCCAGGAAGGGGAATACGAGCATATGGGTCATTGTAGATAGACTTACGAAGAGTGCTCATTTTATCCCAGTGAAGAGCAAAAGAACCGCATCTGGACTAGCATCAGTATATCTTCGTGAGATAGTGCGGCTACATGGAGTCCCTTCCAGCATAGTCAGTGACAGAGACCCCATCTTTACTAGTCAGTTCTGGAACAGTTTGCAGGAGGCTATGGGCACAAGGTTGAACCTGAGTACGGCCTATCACCCACAAACAGACGGCCAGACGGAAAGGGTGAATAGGGTACTTGAGGACCTGTTGAGGCTTTGCATTCTGGATTTTGGTGGTGCTTGGGAAGACCACCTTCCTCTTGTCGAGTTTGCATATAACAACAGTTATCAGGCGAGCATAGGGATGGCACCGTTTGAGGCTTTATATGGGAGGCCGTGCAAGTCACCTACATGTTGGTAGGAGTCCACGGATAAGCTTATACTTGGACCCGACATGATTAGGGATACGTCCGAGAAGGTCGAGTTGATTAGAAGACGGATGAAAGCGGCCCAAGACCGGCAGAAATCCTATGCTGACAGGCGAAGGTCCGAATTAGAGTTTGAGGTTGGGGACAAGGTTTTCGTGAAGGTCTCTCCTTTACGGAATGTGGTCCGGTTTGGAGCTGTTGGGAAGTTAGCACCGAGATTCGTTGGACCCTTCCCCATCATTGAGAGAATTGGGAAGATGGCTTATAAAGTGCAATTGCCCGAGAAGCTGTCCGGAGTGCATAATGTCTTTCATGTCTCGCATCTCCGAAAGTGCCTGCATGAGTCCGCTGAGGTGGTTGAACCTAGCACTCTTGAAGACGTGGAAGTAGAGAAAGAAGCAACTTTAAGGAAAGCTCCGATTCGTATCTTGGGGACAGAGACCAAGAAGCTAAGGAATCGTGAGGTCAGATTGGTGAAAGTTCAATGGGGTGAAGCCGAAGAGGACGCAACTTGGGAAACCGAGGAGAAGATGCGTGGGCTTTATCCATTCCTTTTTGAGGGTACACTCTCAATCTCTTTCCTTTGTTAGTATATCTTTCTCTTTGCTATCCATACTTATCTAGTTATCGTGCTAAGCTTGTCATGAGAACCTTAGGTAGAAACCCTTTTGGATGAAACATGTGTTTGAAACATGTTATGTTTGATGGTTGCAAGTGGTTGCACGTGTTTGCAAGTGGTTACTCGTGGATGCATGATACACATTAGGCACTAGATCGGCTCACACACTCCTCATATTGCATGTGCATGAGTGTTTATGCTTATTCTTGGATGAAATTTGTATGCAATCACATGGATGTTGCATATGGATGTATGATTGAGCACGCATGTAGATATTATACATTATGTTAGGGATTTGCATACATATGGATACATTTCACTAACATATTTTGCATTGATCTTCGCATTAGATAGGTGCATATACACACACTTTTGCATATGTTCATACAGCATTTAGAATCCTTTAAGGACAATGGTTGCTCGTGGATGATGTTTTGAGTAGATGGATGATTGGATGGTAGGATATGTTCTTCCTAACTTGAAGATTTTGGGGACGAAATCCTTTAAGGAGGGGAGAATATAACAACCCGTATTTTTTCAATAAATTGTTATAACATAGATCGAGGCAGAATTTAATTCAAAAATCAGAATCGGGGGAAACGGGCTATGCCATTTCGTTCGTCTCGGAAAAATACGCGAAATAGAGTCCAAGTTTTCGAAAATCGGAGTCCGTATGACCCGGTTAAGGCCCATTGAAATTTTCAGAAATTTCTATGCTAAAAACAGATTTAAATTTCAAATTAAACAAAACGGATTAGGGCTAATCAGGGTTAGGCGGGAAAATTCCCGCCAGGGGCCCCATGTCGACAGGCATGTCGACAGGGCCCCCAGGGTGTCGACAGCCCTGTCGACAGCCCTGTCGACAGGGGGTGCCCAGGCAGTTCAGCCTGGTGCACCATTTCTGATTTGGGTTGGGTCTTGTGGCTTGGTTCTGGAGAATTCTGAGATCTGACGGGCCAAAGCTAACCTAGGGTTAATCCTAGGGCTTAAAACACTCTAATTCTCTATAAATATACCCCTAATCCTACCCTAAAGCCTCATTAATCAATCTAGCAACTAAACTATGTCAATTTGAATCCTCAAATGGCCTCCACCTAAAATCTCTAGCCTCCACCTTCTTCAAAGTTTAATCCTATGAAGATATGATGATCATACAACCTTTTCTATGTTGTATGAATGCTTAATAACTTGCATACTTCATTAAGTTGCAAGTTTGATTTGCTAAGTTTGTGTTTTTGGGATTTGCAAAAGGGTTTTCTTATTTGAAGCTTTGTTTTGGATTTTTAAGGGGCTTCTTCATCTTATTTGGTGGATTTGTGACTTGTTTATATTTGTAAGCCCTCTTACCTTCACTTTACAAACTCTAAAGTTAATATGTGGTGAAAGTTGAGATTTATGTGAGTTTATTTGATTATGCATGCTTATGCGAACTCACTATGTCATGTTTTACATGTTTCATAAGTTATGCATGCTTATGCGAGGTTACCATGCCATGTTTTACATGTTTCACAAGTTATGCATGCTTATGCGAGATTTCTATGCCATGTTTTACATGTTTCACAAGTTATGCATGCTTATGCGAGTTTATTATGTCATGTTCTACATGTTTAATGGATTATGCATGCTTATGCAAGTTCACCTTACCATGTTGTACATGTTTTATGGATTATGCATGTTTATGCAAGTTCACCTCACCATGTTATGCAAGTTTAGTGGGTTATGCATGACTATGCAAGTTCACCTTACCATGTTATGCATATTTAATAAGCTATGCATGTTTATGCGAGTTCACTATGACATGATTTGCAAGTTTAACATGTATGCATATTTATTATGATATGTGAAGTTCATCATGTATGTTATGCTAAGTTACCTTCTATACCCTTATGCGTTACGACGAGTATGTAAGCGAGATAATGACGTTGGGAGGGTTTGGGTAAACTTAAAAATACGTGAAACTAAAAGATTGGGAATTTACCTATTAAGTTAGGTCTACCCCTTGGGAATTTACCTATTAAGTTAGGTCTACCCAAGTATATGTTAACTTGTAAATGTGTTTAAAAGTGGACATGACATTAGATAACATGATATGGCCAACTCGAGGTTAGACCTAGTTGTGGTGTAAATCTTCCCAGGTAACCACAACGTGGGGTCTAATGTGGGTAGTTGGTCATGTTGCACCATAAGACCCGAGGTTAGACCTAGACGTGGTGTAAATCTTCCCAGGTAACCACGGATGTCTAATGTGAGAGGTTGGGTGCGTTAAGTAATTAATGCCTCATGATTAGGGTTAAGTCATGGCCCACTAATACTTAACCAATAATGGGGACGCGAGGATTAGATGGGGTTAAGTGGTTACGCTTAACTAATTTAATCCAGGATTAGTGAGGGGTTAAAAACCACACTTAACCCTCTTAGAAACCCTAGCAGCGTGGTCTGTTCCAGCAGTAATCCCAGTTTGGTATCACTCACAACCCTAGAGGCTAGGCGGGGCATGATTACTGGACTGATGTAAGCGACCAAAGCGACGGCTGAGTGGTACAGCGGTGCGGGTCCGGCGGGCTACGGACGTGCACGTAGTCCGATGTTGGACAAACTCGAGGCACGGGTACCAGTAGGCTTAGACTGTGCATTATTGCTTAGGTGTCTGGGGTTGACACCTTAGGGCTTGATACACCCGAAGGTGGACCCAGCACAGTCTGACTACATCCATGTGGGCCGTATGGACAACAACACTTGACGTGTTAGGTTTATAGGGAGCCGATCGACTAGACCGTTGGGCTGGACCTTATATTAAGGTCACTTCATGTTATTGGGCCAAAGTTTGGGCTAAGGGATCAAAATCTGTTTTGTGGGTTTGCTAGTACACTGTGGTGCAAAGTTTAATCTCGTCTATGTGATGTCACCTTTGTCTATTGCCAGTATGTTCATCTCAGTTTCCATCATACTGTTAACTTTATTAGTTTATAGATTGATCGTAGTAGGGCTTACCAGTCTTTTTGACTGACCTGTTTTCTTTCGCTTCTTTTCTTCCGTTCCCCCCCCCCCCCACAGGTTCTCAGGGAGGGGCTACATCTGCTTAGTGGATCTTTGACTTGCTTGTTGGATAGCTCATGTATGGATCTGAGCTAGCTGTGGCTTATCTTTTATTTCTGGGGATTAGTACTGATGTTTTACCATGTATTTTGTTATCACGTATCTAGACTTATGTTGTATTTCGTATTTTGGATCATGACATTTTGATACTATGTACTTGACTATGTTGGTTTTCTGAGATGATGATGATGGGTTTTTTTTTCTGCTACCGCTGCTTTACTTATATTTATAAATTCTGTCTTGCGATATCTCTGTGCATGTTTACCTTCACAATAACGCCCCTCCAAAGCTAGTACATTCTAAGGAGTGATCCTAGTGGAGGTGGGGTGTTACACGTTCTATTCAGGCCATTATATATATAATATATATATTATATATATTTCATCGATTTCCTTTTCAAAACGTATTTTATAAATCGTTTTAAATTCATTTTCAAAACGATTTCAACTTCTTATTCAATTTCAAATCAAAATTGAATATTCCAATATAAATTCGTTTTAAATTCATTTCAAATCGATTTCAATTCAATTTCAATTCGAATTCATTTATATTCAATTTCAATTCGAATTCATTTATATTCAATTTCCATTCGAATTAATTTCTATTCAATTTCAATTCGAATTCCTTTCTATTCAATTTCATTTATATTCAATTTCAATTCGAATTCATTTATATTCAATTTCAATTCGAATTTCCATTCTTTTCGAAAAAATCAGATTTTGAAATCACTTTCGTTATTCATTATAAAATGAATAAAATCGATATAAATATCGTTCACGTCAAAATGGCGTCAATCTAATCAATACGGCTTCATATATTCCTATTTTCAAATATTCTATTTCAAATATTTCTATTTCAAATATTTCTTTTTCAAATATTTCTTTTTCAAATATGGAATGAGGCCCAATCAATTACCATGTAACGACCTGTATTCTACACATCATAGGATTGTAGAATATTTATTTCTTTCCCATGTGAAGTCGTATGGTCATGTAACTTTGGGAAACATCCATTAGAGTCGTTTTCCATGTTCATGATTTTTGTCGATTTTTAAATGACCATTTTGCCCCTAGTTGGTACTGTTTTGGCCATAACTTTTGATTGGAAAGGAATTTTGATCTGAAACCACTTCCATTAGATTCGTTTAATGGTTTACCTTTCCGTAGAGTGGTCACAATAGCCAAACGGACTTACGGTTTGGGAGATATGGCTGAAACAAGGTTTGGAGGGTGAAAAACTGCTTAACCGGGCTAAATCGGGTGATTAGTGGATAGGCCCATAACCCATTTCGGGATTAGGGTTATGGGGAGGCTGAAATGAGATAGAGGATCATTCCATTTCAGTTTTCTAGCCTCCACTTATCACCAAGGAACCCTAAAAATGGCCTCTAACCTCTAAATCACCTTCAAATCATCTTTTGGTCAAGGATTAAGCTTAGCAACCCCTAATCAAGGAAGATCTTCACCAAAGCAACATAGGAGCTGCTGTTTGGCATTGAAATTCACATCAAATCAGAGAATTATTTCAGATCTTAGTTTATTTGTGGCTAAGGTGAGTGATTTGCATAGTTTTACACTAATTATGGCTAGTTAAGGGTAATTAGTGTTAATTAGCGAATTTATACACTAATAAATTCGGGAAAAATGTTCAAAAATTCTTAAATGATGTTTTAGACCTCTGATATGGATTTGGGTTAATTTGGTTAAGTTTTGCTGATCCTATCATTAGTTTCACCTAAACATGCTTAGGGGGAAATATGGGGTTTTGGGTTTGTTTGATCCATTTTAACCTATCATGTTGATGTTTTGATGTTTGTGGTTGATTATGCATGTTGCTATGACTGTATGAAATGCTTTGTGACTGATTTCAATAGTTAGAATGGTCGAAAACGTCATCGAATGGCGTAAACACTTGCTGGAACAGTCTCAGAAAAAAGTGCAGGGTTCGGATCGGATCGGACAGAGGGCTCGGATCGGATATGTTGAACTGAGCAAAGAATCCGATCGGATCGGAACTCAACACTCGGGAAAAGTGGCAAAAAGGAAGGTCACGCTAGCTGAACTGAGATCGGATCGGATCGAGGAGGACGGATCGGAGTGAAGGACGAGGACACGGATCAGAACGGAGGCACGAGCTGGAGGGGAGAGGACACCCGACCCGACCCGACCCGAGGTAAAGCACCCGAACCGAACCGCACCAAAAGAAGACCCGACCCGAACAGATGGAGGATACCCGACCCGAACCGATTGCTTGAGAAGGAACCCGACCCGACCCAGTATTGACCAATAACCCGAGATGCAAAGGCAGTTCAATATGGGAAGTTAGAGCTCAGGATCCAGTTGGGAACCGATGAGTTCACTTCATGGTTGGACTTTGCTGCGGGACATGTGCTAAGAAGTTGTCGACGTTCATAACTTCGATTCACCATTAAGAATGAATGATGGGCTACTTATCAGTGCAGTAGGGTCATTATGACCTGAGGGGCAAGGTGATGGTAGCAAGACTACGTTATCAGTGCAGTAGGGTCATTATGACCTGAGGGGCAAGGTGATGCGTAGTAAGACTATGAGCCAGCGCAGATGGGGTGAATAACTCCATGGGGCAAGTGGATATAGTAAGGATTAGTAAGACTATGAGCCAATGCAGTGGGGTTCTTGTGACTCCATGGGGCAAAGTGGACATAGTAAGGATTGGTAAGGCTATGAGCCAGTGCAGTGGGGTTCTTGTGACTCCATGGGGCAAAGTGGACATAGCAAAGGATTAGTGGCTATGTTATCAGTGCAGTGAAGCCATTTATGACTTCATGGGGCAGAGTGATCGTAGCAAGGTATGTTGGGTGATCGAAGTGGTGAATATCGTATGCTTTACGCATTGAGTGAGATATGTGAGGATGGATGCTATGTTTGATTGTTTTCCATCCCTATGACATGCACACCTCCCCCACCTCCGTATCTTTACACCGTTTGATATGATACCTTAGAGTGTTGTACAGTATGTAGTGCTAACTCTTTGGTTGCAGGTCCAGGTTCAGGTATGTTTTAGTCTACCTGTTATTGTTCACTTTAGATGCTTATCGCTCATACCAGGCTTTATGTCTGACCCAGAGTTTTATGTCTCCTCTTATTACTCTGGGTGCTCACACGAGCAGACTAGAGACAGGTTAGCTGGTGATGCGCGAGTAGCTGATTCGGAGGCGGGCAGGAGGCTTCCACGTATGATATATATATACACATTCTCCCTGTGTCGTTGGTGGTCGCTACTTGGGCATTAGTAGTGTACCTCATTTATCTTACTTTTGCTTTGAGACAGTTTGAAAGTTGTAATAAGCTGTATTTTGGATTTCCGCTGCTATGATGTTTAGTTCTGATTTTCAGCTTATGCACTGTCTCTCCTGTTTTATGTCAAGTATGTTATTATTATATTTTGTTCTATGCGCTGTGAGACATTCTACAGGTTCTTTGTATGTTCATTTCCTTCTTCCCTTTCCTTCTAACGACCCGTTCCGTGCTAACTGGACATGTGTACAACGCACTTTTGGAGTAAATGTCGGTTGGTGCGGGGCGGGCCGTCACACTTGGTATCAGAGCTCTAGGTTGCGTAGTTCACCTAGGGAAAGACACTAGGGAGAGTTAGTACGTATATGAGAGCGCGTATTTGTGATTACTTTGGTTTTCAAAAGCTATGTATATATATACTATTAGTAGTATAAGAATGAAGTCGCACTGCACTAGCATCACTATGGGGTCGTTAATCGTTTCCTTTTTCAGATTGACGATGAGCCGAGACACGTGGGGTGCTGGTAGAGGGACCAACCAAGGGAATGCCGCTGATATGAGGGCATTGTTTACTAACCTCATGAGAGACATGCTTAGAGAAGTGCAAGGGGAAGTTCCCAATCCCGGAGTTGGTGTTGGCCCAGTAGTGCAGGCGCCTAGGGTCGATTTCGCCAAGTTGTGCAAGGATTACACTAATCTTGGTGGGAAGTCGTTCCACGGAACGGAGTCGGCCACTGATGTTCAAGATTGGATGGATAGTTGTGACCGTATCTTCGATGACTTGGGTCTTGAGGATGCGATGAAGAGAAGGCTAGTGTCTCGTCAGCTGTAAGGGCGAGCGATGAATTGGTGGAATGCCATTAGAACAGCTACTCCAGAGGATCAGGTTACTTGGGTTCAGTTCAAGGCTCTCTTTAGCGAGAAGTTTATTCCAGCTGCCCAGAAGTCAGTATTGTTTAAGAGGTTCTTGGAACTCAAGCAGAATGGGAGGGCAGTTTCTGATTATATTGCTGAGTTCGACACTTTGTCGAAGTATGGACTGTCTCTCATTGATACTCCTGAAAAGAAGAATGAGAAGTTCATTACTGGTTTGGATGGGTACTTGGGGGAAAGGCTTATCAACCACATCGATGAGACTTTTGAATCGATTGTGGGGAAGGCTTTGAGATCAGAGAGTCTTTACCCTAAGTCAAAGACTGAGGCTGCATCTGCAGAAGGGCCAAAGCCGCAAGCAGGCGGTGGAGGCAAGAATAATTCTCAGAATAAGAGGAAGCAGGACCAATCCAAAGGTGGCCAGAAAAAGAGTAAGAAGGATGTTGAGTGCTTCAGCTGTGGAAAGAAGGGCCATTATGCTAAAGAATGTCGGGCCAAGCCAGCGGAAAGGAAGTGCTACAACTGTGGTCAAGTGGGACATCAGAAGGATAAGTGTCCGCAACCTCTTAAGGAGAAGCAGATTGTGAAAGCATATGCTATTGATGTTGTTCCTTCTTCGTCGAATGCCCCAACTGCGGCGGAGAAAGGAAAGAATGTTGTTATTCAAGGTATGATTTCTATTTATGATGTACCAGTTCGAGTTTTGTTTGATACTGGGGCTTCCCGTTCCTTCATATCTAGTGACCTGGTAGATAGGTTGGGACTGGAACCCGAGATAGTCGATAGACCATTGATTGTGACGAACCCGATTGGCGGTTCGACTAGCCTTAGTATGATTTGCAGGAACTTGGTCTTATCGAGTCATGGATGTATGTTTGTATGTGATTGCTTTGTTTTGGGCTTTACTGGGTATGGCATTATATTGGGAGTCGATTGGCTCCAAAGATACGGGGTGGTGGTAGACTGTGAGGGCTTTTTGGTGACAGTGAGGGCGGATGATGGGCGGAGGGTAGTGTTTGGTAGTCTACCTAGTGATGGGGTTATGGCTAGTTTTGTAAATTCCCTCGACATCCCGCAGGATGAGTTGTCAGATGTGCCCGTGGTTGGCCAGTATCCGGACGTCTTCGAGGAGGTGACCGGGCTTCCACCACACCGAGAGATTGAGTTCCGTATTGATTTAGTGAAAGATGCCAGACCTATAGTGATGCCACTTCGTCGTATGGCACCAAGGGAGCAGCGAGAGCTCGGGGTGCAAGTCAGTAATCTTTTGAAGAAGGGATTTATTAGAAGGAGTGTATCCAAGTGGGGAGCACCAGTTGTGTTTGCCACTGAGGCAGATGGTTCCCTTCGTTTGTGTGTGGACTATCGCGAGTTGAATAAGGTGACGAGGAAGAATAAGTATCCTCTACCGCGGATAGATGAATTGTTTGATCAGCTGGAAGGAGCAAGAGTGTTCTCCCAGTTGGACCTCGCGACAGGATTTCATCAGCTTCGAGTAGCGGATGAGAGTGTTCCGAAAACGGCCTTTAGGACGCCGTCTGGATTTTATGAGTGGTTGGTCATGTCGTTTGGGTTGACAAATGCACCATCCTACTTTGTGGATCTTATGAATCGAGTATTCAGAGATCAGTTGAATAAGTTTGTTCTTGTGTTCGTGGATGATATCCTTGTTTATTCAAGGACAGAAGAGGAACACAAGGGACACTTGAGGACAGTGATGGAGGTTTTGAGGAAACACCAATTGAAAGCGAAATTCTCTAAGTGTCATTTTTGGAGAAGGGAAGTGAGATTCTTGGGTCATGTTGTTTCAGAGAGTGGTATTGCCGTGGACCCTGCGAAGGTGGCTACGGTACAGGATTGGCCTATACCCAAGAATGTAACAGATGTGAGAAGTTTCTTGGGATTAGCCGGATATTATCGTAAGTTTATCCAAGACTTCTCCAAGATAGCAGCACCGTTGACTCAGTTGACTAAGAAGAATCAGTCCTTCGTCTGGGACGGAGTGTGTGAGGATGCCTTCAAGAGTCTAAAGGAGAAGTTGACGTGTGTGCCAGTGTTAGTCATTCCTAAAGGGAATGAAGAGATGACGGTATACACGGATGCTTGTGGTACCGGACTGGGTGCAGTATTGATGCAAGAAGGTAGGGTTGTAGCTTATGCTAGTCGACAGCTAAAGGCGCATGAGAAGAAGTATCCTACCCATGATTTGGAATTGGCAGCGATTGTATTTGCGCTGAAGATGTGGAGACACTATCTCTTGGGAGAAAGGTTTGAGTTGTTTACCGATCATAAATCGTTAAAGTATCTCTTCTCTCAGAAAGATCTGAATCTCCGTCAGCAGAGATGGTTAGAGTTCTTGGCTTCGTATGATTTTGATATCGCATACACACCTGGGAAAGGTAATGCGGTAGCCGATGCCTTGAGTAGGAGACAAGCCAGTTTAGGGGCAATGTTCTTGAGTGGAAGCAACTGGAGTATATCGCGGGGTTTGATTTCAGACCAAAGTGTGAATTGGATCCAGTTATGCTAGCTAGTTTGACGATCAGACCCACTTTGATAGAGCGGATTGGTTCCAGCCAGAGGGGCGATCCTAACCTATTGGAAATCATCTCCAAGTTAGAGATGGGTATCGATGAGGAGATGAATGTGTATGGGCTTGATCGAGATGGATGGCTTCGGAAGAATGGAAGACTAGTTGTACCCAACGTCAATGGATTGAGAGATGAAGTGCTTAGAGAATGTCATCACTCAAAACTGACTATACATCCCGGTGGTAATAAGATGTATCGAGACATGAGACAGACTTACTACTGGGAAGGGATGAAAAGAGACGTTGGGAAGTTTATATCCAAATGCATGAATTGCCAGCTAGTTAAAGCCGAGCAAAAGAAGCCTAGTGGGTTGTTGCAACCATTAGAAATTCCCGAATGGAAATGGGAGCAAGTCTCGATGGATTTCATCGATGGTTTACCAAGGACTAGATCGGGACATGATAGCATTTGGGTAATTGTGGATCGATTGACTAAAAGTGCAAGATTTATACCAGTCAAATCGACCAGAACGGCAGCCAAGTTGGCAGAATAGTATATGAAGTGGGTAGTGAGATTTCATGGAGTACCCAAAAGCATTGTGAGTGACCGAGACCCGTTGTTCACTAGTGGGTTTTGGAAGAGCTTACAAGAGGCTCTAGGGTCAGGATTACATCTCAGTACCGCATATCATCCTCAAACCGACGGCCAGACGGAGAGGGTGAATCATATATTGGAAGATCTCTTGAGAGCTTGTATATTGGATTTTGGTGGATCATGGGATGACCATTTGCATCTAGTAGAGTTTGCATATAATAATAGCTACTAATCCAGTATCGATATGGCTCCATATGAAGCTTTGTACGGAAGACCGTGCAACTCACCATCATGTTGGATAGAGACTGGCGAGAAGTTTGTGCTTGGACCAGAGGTGGTGAGAGAAACTTCCGATAAGATCAAGATCATTCAGCAACGAATGAAAGTTGCCCAAGATAGGCAGAAGAGCTATGCTGATAAGAGGAGAAGAGACTTGAAATTCTCCGTTGGTGACTTGGTGTTTGTCAAGATCTCTCCGTTGAAAAGCGTGATACGATTTGGCAGGAGAGGCAAATTG
Organism: Allium sativum; assembly: GCA_030737875.1. NCBI lineage: Eukaryota > Viridiplantae > Streptophyta > Magnoliopsida > Asparagales > Amaryllidaceae > Allium > Allium sativum. The sequence continues at coordinate 208,185,048 of CM060918.1, forward strand.
GCACCAAGATTTGTTGGCCCATTCCCTGTTCTTGAACTAGTCGGGAATTTGGCATATAGAGTTGGCTTACCAGAGAAAATGGCGGGAGTTCACAATGTATTTCATGTTTCCCAACTAAGGAAGTTCGTTCACGACTCAGATATGACTATTTCACCTGATCAGTTAGAGGACTTCGAAGTAGAACCCGAGGCGGTTGGGAACCGCAAGCCGATTCGTATTGTGGGGCATGATACGAAGCAACTTCGAAGGAAGGCGGTGAAGCTAGTCAAGGTTCAGTGGGGCGAGGACGAGAATGACTGTACTTGGGAGACAGAGGAGAGCATTAGGAAGGCATATCCAGAACTCTTTGCCTGGTAAGATTTACTTTGCAATTTAGTTTTCCGTATGCTAGGATATACTTGTTTTGCATGGTTGATTGTTGTTTTATGATTGATAGGCATGCGGGACCTTTGTGTGTGTTTGGATTAGGGAATTTCGAGGGCGAAATTTCTTAAGTGGGGGGGGGGGGGGGGAGAGAGTGTAACGACCCGTATTCTACACATCATAGGATTGTAGAATATTTATTTCTTTCCCATGTGAAGTCGTATGGTCATGTAACTTTGGGAAACATCCATTAGAGTCATTTTCCATGTTCATGATTTTTGTTGATTTTTAAATGACCATTTTGCCCCTAGTTGGTACTGTTTTGGCCATAACTTTTGATTGGAAAGAAATTTTGATCTGAAACCACTTCCATTAGATTCGTTTGATGGTTTAACTTTCCGTAGAGTGGTCACATTAGCCAAATGGACTTACCGTTTGGGAGATATGGCTGAAACAAGGTTTGGAGGGTGAAAAACTGCTTAACCGGGCCAAATCGGGTGATTAGTGGATAGGCCCATAACCCATTTCGGGATTAGGGTTATGGGGTGGCTGAAATGAGATAGAGGATCATTCCATTTCAGTTTTCTAGCCTCCACTTATCACCAAGGAACCCTAAAAATGGCCTCTAACCTCTAAATCACCTCCAAATCATCTTTTGGTCAAGGATTAAGCTTAGCAACCCCTAATCAAGGAAGATCTTCACCAAAGCAACATAGGAGCTGCTGTTTGGCATTGAAATTCACATCAAATCAGAGAATTATTTCAGATCTTAGTTTATTTGTGGCTAAGGTGAGTGATTTGCATAGTTTTACACTAATTATGGCTAGTTAAGGGTAATTAGTGTTAATTAGCGAATTTATACACTAATAAATTCGGGAAAAATGTTCATAAATTCTTAAATGATGTTTTAGACCTCTGATATGGATTTGGGTTAATTTGGTTAAGTTTTGCTGATCCTATCATTAGTTTCACCTAAACATGCTTAGGGGGAAATATGGGGTTTTGGGTATGTTTGATCCATTTTAACCTATCATGTTGATGTTTTGATGTTTGTGGTTGATTATGCATGTTGTTATGACTGTATGAAATGCTTTGTGACTGATTTCAATAGTTAGAATGGTCGAAAACGTCGTCGAATGGCGTAAACACTTGCTGGAACAGTCTCAGAAAATAGTGCAGGGTTCGGATCGGATCGGACATAGGGCTCGGATCAGATATGTTGAACTGAGCAAAGAATCCGATCAGATCGGAACTCAACACTTGGGAAAAGTGGCAAAAAGGAAGGCCACGCTAGCTGAACTGAGATCGGATCGGATCGAGGAGGATGGATCGGAGTGAAGGACGAGGACACGGATCGGAACGGAGGCACGAGCTGGAGGGGAGAGGACACCCGACCCGACCCGACCCGAGGTAAAGCACCCAACCGAACCGATGGAAGACACCCGACCCGAACCGCACCAAAAGAAGACCCGACCCGAACAGATGGAGGATACCCGACCCGAACCGATTGCTTGAGAAGGAACCCGACCCGACCCAGTATTGACCAATAACCCGAGATGCAAAGGCAGTCCAATATGGGAAGTTAGAGCTCAGGATCCAGTTGGGAACCGATGAGTTCACTTCATGGTTGGACTTTGCTGCGGGACGTGTGCTAAGGAGTTGTCGACGTTCATAACTTCGATTCACCATTAAGAATGAATGATGGGCTACTTATCAGTGCAATAGGGTCATTATGACCTGAGGGGCAAGGTGATGGTAGCAAGACTACGTTATCAGTGCAGTAGGGTCATTATGACCTGAGGGGCAATGCGATGCGTAGTAAGATTATGAGCCAGCGCAGATGGGGTGAATAACTCCATAGGGCAAATGGATATAGTAAGGATTAGTAAGACTATGAGCCAGTGCAGTGGGGTTCTTGTGACTCCATGGGGCAAAGTGGACATAGTAAGGATTGGTAAGGCTATGAGCCAGTGCAGTGGGGTTCTTGTGACTCCATGGGGCAAAGTGGACATAGCAAAGGATTTGTGGCTACGTTATCAGTGCAGTGAAGCCATTTATGACTTCATGGGGCAGAGTGATCGTAGCAAGGTATGTTGGGTGATCGAAGTGGTGAATATCGTATGCTTTACGCACTGAGTGAGAGATGTGAGGATGGATGCTATGTTTGATTGTTTGCCATCCCTATGACATGCACACCTCCCCCACCTCCATATCTTTACACCGTTTGATATGATACCTTAGAGTGTTGTACAGTATGTAGTGCTAACTCTTTGGTTGCAGGTCCAGGTTCAGGTATGTTTTAGTCTACCTGTTATTGTTCACTTTAGATGCTTATCGCTCATACCAAGCTTTATGTCTGACCCAGAGTTTTATGTCTCCTCTTATTACTCTGGGTGCTCACACGAGCAGACTAGAGACAGGTTAGCTGGTGATGCGCGAGTAGCTGATTCGGAGGCGGGCAGGAGGCTTCCACGTATGATATATATATACACATTCTCCCTCTGTCGTTGGTAGTCGCTACTTGGGCATTAGTAGTGTACCTCATTTATCTTACTTTTGCTTTGAAACAGTTTGAAAGTTGTAATAAGCTGTATTTTGGATTTCCGCTGCTATGATGTTTAGTTCTGATTTTCAGCTTATGCATTGTCTCTCTTGTTTTATGTCAAGTATGTTATTATTATATTTTGTTCTATGCGCTGTGAGACATTCTACAGGTTCTTTGTATGTTCATTTCCTTCTTCCCTTTCCTTCTGACGACCCGTTCCGTGCTAACTGGACATGTGTACAGCGCACTTTTGGAGTAAATGTCGGTTGGTGCGGGGCGGGCCGTCACATACCATATAATGTTAATTATATGGATTTTCTACAACACATGTATACAATAACAACGATGAATAATCAACCGTCATCCAAAGTGCATTCTACACTGTATAAGCATCAAATATAAATATTTAATGCTCATAACAGTCTGTCCATCAATCGATCGACATACAACTAATTATTGGGACTAGTGTATGTCATATATCATCCCAATACCCGTGTGGGGTTTTCAAACAATCAAACACAGATTTTATTTGTGCAGTTGGGCGATGTGTAAAATTTATCGTCCCAATCAATATCAGTCAAATGTGTGTATACAAACAAATCGTCCGATTTGTTTATTTTTATTTCATTTCATATACACGTTAAAAATTCTATTTTTAACTATAAAATATTTTTAACTATATAAATATTTCATTTCATTTCACATCACATCACACAATCAACTACACATCAAAATCAAACAAACAAGCATACAAGCCGTCCATGGTCTGTGGACGACGGGTGTCGGGTGTTACTAAACACCGTCTGCATCCTAGTATATATTTAACTAGAAAAAGAAAATTAAAGGTGAGAAGTTCTCACAGATTAGCTAATCCAAACGCCTCGACTCTTCATATGTAGAAAATCTTCGTCGTTCTTGCCTCTTGTCACTTTCTTTGCCTGTATTCTCTACATATATAAAAATCGCATTTTTACTACGCTATTCAATATAAAAATCGAATTTTTACTTTGCTATTCAATATATAAAAATCGACTTTTTACTTTGCTATTCAATATATAAAAATCGAATTTTTACTTCGCTATTTAATATATAAAAATCGAATTTTTACTTTTCTATTCAATATATAAAAATTGAATTTTTACTTCGTTATTCTACATATAAAAATCGAATTTTTACTTCGCTATTCAATATATAAAAATCGAATTTTTACTTCGCTATTCAATATATAAAAATTGAATTTTTACTTCGCTATTCAATATATAAAAATTGAATTTTTACTTCGCTATTCAATATATAAAAATCGAATTTTTACTTCGCTATTCAATATATAAAAATCGAATTTTTACTTTGCTATTCAATATATAAAAATCAAATTTTTCTATATCATAAAATCGAATCTTTCTTGAAAACAAAGATCGATTTTTTTTTCTTAATCTAAAAATTATAACTTTTCCTGTTTTTAGAAATCAAACCTTTCAGATGACAAAATTATATTTTTTTTCTATGTAAATTATATTCAAACAAAAACTGATTTTTACTATGTCAATTATATTCAAATAAAACTGATTTTTACTATGTAAATTGTATTCAAACAAAAACTGATTTTTACTTTCACAAGCCAATTACTTTGAATAAATATAAATAAATAAACAAAGAAGAAAACTTACAGTGACCTAGCGAGAGAGGGGGGTTCGGCGATGCGAGGGGAGGCCTGAGGGGGTGCGGATCCGGCCGCGTTGGTGGGGTAGATGGTCACGGTGGCCAGAAAAGAAAGAGGGGTGGCTTTGCTGATTTGGGGCATAGAGGTTCGGCTATGGAGGAGAGAGCGAGGCGCGAGGGAGGGGAAGGAGGAGGTGGGGCGCCGACCTGGGGAAGCATCATGGTGAACGGCACGGTGGACGTTGGCCAGAAGCGGCGGAAGCGTGGTCGAGGGGGCGGCTTTGTTGAGAGCAACGGGGTTTGATTTATAAAAGGGGCGGGTTCTGTTTAGGGCTTTGGAGAAAACAACGGGGGTTATCTATATTTATTTATACTATTATTTTATTCATTTAATTCTCAAGTTAGTTGCTAACCGATCCGAACTCTAAACCAAACCCACCGACTGTCGCCCATAGCTAATTACCCCCATTTTGAACACAATGGGATATGTATCGTAAGCTGATTCGATCGTTTTGATCAGTTTTCATCAAAATCAACATATAACTCTATATATTTAATTTGAACGCGCATTTCAATTTACTGGGGTCACGTACTAACTCAAAAAATTCCAGAAAAATATTTTCTAGCTTCGTATTGACGATACGGTCCTAACAAAACTAATTTCGTCAAATTCTGAGACCGTTTGAAAAATGGCCATTTTCCAGTCGATTAAAATCAACTAAAACTGGCCAAACGCGTTTTCCTTTGCCACGCTCACATATTGAATCGAAAAATTATGAAAATTGGAATCTAGCAATAACTTGACATCACGGATCTAACAAAAGTGGTTTCATCGAAATCCGAGGTCGTTTGCAAAATATCCATTTTTAAGGGCCTGAATTCCATAGCGACTATTCAGAATTATCAACTGGACATATCTTTTGATTCCCGCTATGAAATTTTGATTTTTCGGATTCGTTGGAAAGATATTCTCAATTAGATTCAAATATTTTTGGTTTCACTAAAATCCGGTTTATTTTGAATCCTGTACATCCATTTGAAGTTTGAAATCGAATTATCGAACTACCGCGCCATTTTCAATTCCGATTATAAATATAAATAAATATTTATATTCTAACGTCGATTCAAACGAGTATATACGTTCGAATTATATTCAAAATAAATTTCTCGTCGATATTATTTAAAATAATTCATTTTAAATAATCAAAATTCACTAAAATTGCCAAAATAAAAATTTTAAACTGGCCCAGATTTCCGGGTTATTACAATCTCCCCCACTTAAAACTTTTTGTCCCCGAAAAGGAACGAAGCCGAAAGTTGTTTAACAAATCAACTCAACTTCCATTATTTCTACTACGGCTTAAGTTCTTCAACTTTTCAGTTTCTAAGAACTTTTCAAATTTTTCAAAAATTTGGCTAACACCCTAAATTTCCGAAAAATTTCGCCATAACCTCCCCTGCACCGGGAGCACCAGGAAAATCCCGAAATTGCCATACAGGCCCTCTGATCTCAAAAAGAAAAAGAAAAAGCCAAGCGGCTAGCCAATCGGCTCATAAAATCATCATCACCCAAACGAAACAGTAAATTATGGTAAACATGTACCTATTTGTCGGGCAAACAATTTTATTTCTCTGCTCTAGCCTCCTTGCTATGACCTGTTCAATGTAAGTACATGTATATGCATGCAAATGCGACAAATTTTCAATATAATTCACTATTTGATTAAATTTGGCTATTGGTAAAAATTTTAATAAATCAACCAATAATCAACAACACAACCATCAATCAATTAGTTGATTAGCTTTTGAAATTCATAACTTTGATATATAGTCAAAAAATCACATTTTTGATGCCAAATCACAACAATAAGCCCTATCTAGTTTCGGTTCTCACGCCAGTCAATAGGAAATATATAGAAATCTCACTTTCGTAACTCGAAGATAAATACTGGCGATGGTGCCCCGTCACCAGAATTATCCCCGGGCACTAGAGTATGATTCTATAACTATCCAGTATATTAAAACTTCGAATACACGTTTGCAAGACGCATATGCAAAATCTTTATATATCGGATTGTCCAAATCAATATAGAATAAATATTCAAATACGTATGAAATGGTTTAAATTTCAAAACAAAATTGGTTTTCAATTTTAAAAATATACTCTTCACACTCGTTCTAGGATACTACTGATCCCATCTCTAACGAGTCATTCCCATTGGATATTACTAATCCAATATCTGATGAATTCTTTCGTATGGTTCTAATGTGCCTTGTTCTCGGAGCTTTGTAAACCAAAGCTCTGATACCACGATGAAACGACCCGAACTTCCCCGGTCTCCGAAGAGAAGAGAAAGAACGAATTGTTTTGAGAACACGACAAAATAGAACGCAGACGGAAGAACATTTCATTGTATATTACAACAATACCATCAGAATACAAGAATATACAGAGTATAAATGAATATTACACAGAAATATCGGAGATTTAAATTACATTTAAATACATCGCAGCGGAAAATAATACAATACACAACTAGAAGAGATATACGGATACAAAGCTTTCCGGATATCATTCCAGCTGTAAACCAGGATCTTGTGAATATAAATCTGCAAAACCAAAACTACTAGCTGCCCGTGTCAAAATAAGGGCACCCAGAGTTTAGGTCAGAAACAATAAACTCCAGGTCAGTCATGGGACTGGTGTGAGAACTAAAACAGTTATTTAAAACTTTACTTTAAAGTTAGGTAAATCAAGGGACCACGCCGTATAACACGGAACGAGTTTCCTCCCAAGAACACCAGTGCATAAAACAAACAGCGCAATGCTAAATAAAGAAAAATGAAGCTGTTATAAGACCCAGGTCCTATCACACAATGCAATGCAAGCCGGGGGATAGGGTTTTCCCTTATAACAGCCAAAGAATGCTTGATACGTTTTAAAATAAATCATTTGATACTATTATCAGTGTATAGTGTATAAAACAACTTCAAATCATAAGTATCAATCATAGGCGGCATGGGTACCATATATCATGTCGCCATACTAGTTCTACAATTAAAACCGCAAAATCACGTATTTGGAAATTGGATTTCCATCTATGAACCGAGGCCAGGGATCGTCCTCAACCGATTCGAGACTGTCTAGTCCGAGTCTCAGGCAAGCGCGCAGACAAGCCTTGGATCGTCAGGGCCGGTCCACCGATGTGGATTATTATGCCTGAACAATACGTCTCTCCACCCTATGGGGCGTAAATGAGCCAACAAATGACTCCATCGGACCCGAATCGTCCGATCAAACCGAGGCGCCTCGCAATAGCAACAACCACATAAGTCAAACTCGTCAGGGCGTGTAAAACCACTGACGCCACTTCTAACTAGAAAGAAACGCATGTCCTCCCTGAGGTCCGTCTCCCGTTTTTGGTTCATACCGGGTGTGAAACTCGTGAAGTAAACGTTACACAAAGCTACGCCACAAAGACCGTGCTTCGATCATCAACCACCAGACTTTGCTTTTCAACAGAAGCCTTAATCATTTGCCACTTAGGCATGCCACACAGGGAATTCACTCTATGCGTTTGATATCCATCAGTATATAACCCCTGAGCTCGTACGTCTCAGAGAAGGGCGTTAAGCAAGAGAATAAATTCTCCTCCGCCAAACAGATATATATTTAATAGAAATCAATCACACAGACTAAAATCCAATGTTAGACACACAGTCCATTTACAAGTCCGTTCTGGGTCTGAACGAAACCGAAGGCACCTAGTACCCCGCATATCCATCGATCTCCAAGTACGTCTGGACGATCACCAACTGTTTCCATCTTCTTGGGTGTACATCCCAATCAAGATCATCAGTAATCACCCAAACGACGTGAAGACCTCCGGTCTTCGACCACCGTCTTCATCTTCGACTTATCGTCGTATACGTTATTCAGAATGGGATAAACCCGGTCTTCCCGAATAACTCGCGTATATAATAAACATGTGTTACACAAACACAACATACGCCTCATTCCAATCCATCTGTCACTAACCGTAAATTAATCAAGAGAATAATTCCCCAAATATTAACCCCGAAGGCCGAAACCAACATCAGATCAATATCCAGAAAACCATTCTGCTTCGCTAACCGACAGTTAGTTTCTAAATTTCACATTCATATGGAAAGGTTCCCATTAATTTTATCAAAGATAAATTCCTTGAATTTATTCTTTAATCTTCTTTTGAATTTCGATTCAACTAGTTGGGATTGACGAACCTTACCGAAGTAATCATTTGTTTTAATTTCCCAATCCCAACCTATTCATCCCATGAAGTAAAACTGGTTATACTTCATATATAACACCACGGTGTTATCGGTAAATTCAATTACCATTTCACGTTTAAATCTAATTAAAGATTTAACTATCGCCTGGAGCAAAACTGGTGATACTCCATTCTTGATCATTTCAATCTGATTAAAGATTCATTAAAACTCCACTTAGTTTTAATCTTTAACTGGGTTAAAGAATCAGTGTCATTTAAAACACGGTTCACTATAAACCCAAAATCACATTACATTTCAATCAGTCCCTAACCGTAAATTAGCAAGTGAGAAATTCCCTAAGTATTAACCCCGAAGGCCGAAACCAACATCAGATCAATACCCAAGAAACCATTCATCTTAACTAACCTCCAGTTAGTTTCTGATTTTCTTAACTCCTTTGGGTCTAAGAACAGTATTATTGAAGATACCGTTCACGACAACCCAAAATCCCATTCCATTAATTATCGGGTTAAAGAACAAGTGTTATTTAAAACACTGTTCACGATAAACCCAAAAATCAATATCAATTCAATCCCAATTAAATATTATTTAATTAGTACGCTTCATTAAATCTAAATAAAAAGATTTAATCTTTTCTCAACTGGGTTCAAGAACAGTGTTAATGGAGACACCATTCACGACAAACCCAAATCACAATTGATATTAAATACAAGGCTCTGAATAGAAAATATATTGGCTTATATTCAATATCAAATTCTACGACCAACAAATATCGTATTGGAAATAACGATATATATATATATATATCTTTCAAATTTCCATAACAACATGTGTATAATTACGAAATCCAACATCGAAATATTCCGAAGACAATTTCGATTCAAATCCATTCCAATTCAAATATTGGAAATTCAGGTTATTTCAAAACCATTTCAAATCCAATTTATTTATTAAAAAAATAAATAGAATTTTAATTCTAGTTTAAAACTAGTTCATTTCGATAAAAATCTATTTTTATCTTTTCAAATATGGAGTTTTTCATCCCAATTTTTACCAAATCATTTCTTATGATTTTACACCAATTATTGATATTTTTAATAATTTTATCAAGGCCCGTACAGTCGATTTCCATCAACGGCCATCGAACTGCACTTACAGCGACCTTTTCCAAATTTGATTTGGACATAATTCCAAATCCAACCGTTAGATTTCAAATTCCTAATATTCTTTAGAAAGCTATTTTCGATACGAACCCAACGGTTCCGGTTTTAGGAGAATCCGACGGTTGGATCTCCCGTAATATCCGTTCGAAGTCAATGGTCGAAATTCGCGAACAGCCGCGGCGCTACGCGTTCTATTCAGGCCATTATATATAATATATATATATATATATTATATATATATTTCGTCGATTTCCTTTTCAAACGTATTTTATAAATCGTTTTAAATTCATTTTCAAAACGATTTCAACTTCTTATTCAATTTCAAATCAAAATTGAATATTCCAATATAATTTCGTTTTAAATTCATTTCAAATCGATTTCAATTCAATTTCAATTCGAATTCATTTATATTCAATTTCAATTCGAATTCATTTATATTCAATTTCAATTCGAATTAATTTCTATTCAATTTCAATTCGAATTCGTTTCTATTCAATTTCATTTATATTCAATTTCAATTCGAATTCATTTTTATTCAATTTCAATTCGAATTTCAATTCTTTTCGAAAAATCAGATTTTGAAATCACTTTCGTTATTCATTATAAAAGGAATAAAATCGATATAAATATCGTTCATGTCAAAATGGCGTCAATCTAATCAATACGGCTTCATATATTCCTATTTTCAAATATTCTATCTCAAATATTTCTATTTCAAATATTTCTATTTCAAACATTTCTTTTTCAAATATTTCTTTTTCAAATATGGAATGAGGCCCGATCAATTACCATATAATGTTAATTATATGGATTTTCTACAACACATGTATACAATAACAACGATGAATAATCAACCATCATCCAAAGTGCATTCTACACTGTATAAGCATCAAATATAAATATTTAGCGCTCATAACAGTCTGTCCATCAATCGATCGACATACAACTAATTACTGGGACTAGTGTATGTCATATATCATCCCAATACCCGTGTGGGGTTTTCAAACAATCAAACACAGATTTTATTTGTGCAGTTGGGCGATGTGTAAAATTTATCGTCCCAATCAATATCAGTCAAATGTGTGTATATAAACAAATCGTCCGATTTGTTTATTTTTATTTCATTTCATATACACGTTAAAAATTCTATTTTTAACTATATAAATATTTCATTTCATTTCACATCACATCACACAATCAACTACACATCAAAATCAAACAAACAAGCATACAAGCCGTCCATGGTCTGTGGACGACGGGTGTCGGGTGCTACTAAACACCGTCTGCATCCTAGTCTATATTTAACTAGAAAAAGAAAATTAAAGGTGAGAAGTTCTCACAGAATAGCTAATCCAAACACCTCGACTCTTCATATGTAGAAAATCTTTGTCGTTCTTGCCTCTTGTCACTTTCTTTGCCCGTATTCTCTACATATATAAAAATCGCATTTTTACTTCGCTATTCAATATAAAAATCGAATTTTTCCTTTGCTATTCAATATATAAAAATCGAATTTTTACTTTGCTATTCAATATATAAAAATCGAATTTTTACTTCGCTATTCAATATATAAAAATCGAATTTTTACTTTGCTATTCAATATATAAAAATCGAATTTTTACTTTGCTATTCAATATATAAAAATCGAATTTTTACTTCGCTATTCAATATATAAAAATCAAATTTTTACTTCTCTATTCAATATATAAAAATCGAATTTTTACTTCGCTATTCAATATATAAAAATCGAATTTTTACTTCGCTATTCAATATATAAAAATCGAATTTTTACTTTGCTATTCAATATATAAAAATCAAAATTTTCTATATCATAAAATCGAATCTTTCTTGAAAACAAAGATCGAGTTTTTTTTTCTTAATCTAAAAATTACAACTTTTCCTGTTTTTAGAAATCAAACCTTTCTGATGACAAAATTATATTTTTTTCTATGTAAATTATATTCAAACAAAAACTGATTTTTACTATTTCAATTATATTCAAATAAAACTGAATTTTACTATGTAATTTATATTCAAACAAAAACTGATTTTTACTTTCACAAGCCAATTACTTTAAATAAATATAAATAAATATAAATAAATAAACAAAGAAGAAAACTTACAGTGACCTAGCGAGAGAGGGGGGGTTCGGCGACGCGAGGGGAGGCCTGAGGGGGTGCGGATCCGGCGGTGTTGGTGGGGTAGATGGTCACGGTGGCCAGAAAAGAAAGGGGGGGCGGCTTTGCTGATTTGGGGCTTAGAGGTTCGGCCATGAAGGAGAGAGCGAGGCGCCAGGGAGGGGAAGGAGGAGGTGGGGCACCGACCTGGGGAAGGGTCATGGTGAACGACACGGTGGACGTTGGCCAGAAGCGGCGGAAGCGTGGTCGAGGGGGAGGCTTTGTTGAGAGCGACGGGGTTTGATTTATAAAAGGGGTGGGTTCTGTTTAGGGCTTGGGAGAAAACAACGGGGATTATCAATATTTATTTATACTATTATTTTATTTTTAATTCTCTAGTTAGTTGCTAACCGATCCGAACTCTAAACCAAACCCACCGACTGTCGCCCATAGCTAATTACCCCCATTTTGAAAACAATGGGATATGTATTGTAAGCTGATTTGATCGTTTTGATCAGTTTTCGTCAAAATCAACATATAACTCTATATATTGAATTTGAACGCGCATTTCAATTTACTGGGGTCACGTACTAACTCGAAAAATTCCATAAAAATATTTTCTAGCTTTGTATTGACGATACGGTCCTAACAAAACTAATTTTGTCAAATTCTGAGACCGTTTGAAAAATGGCCATTTTCCAGTCGATTAAAATCAACTGAAACTGGCCAAACGCGTTTTCCTTTGCCACGCTCACATATTGAATCGAAAAATTATGAAAATTGGAATCTAGCAATAACTTGACATCACGGATCTAACAAAAGTGGTTTCATCGAAATCCGAGGTCGCTTGCAAAATTTTCATTTTTAAGGGCCTAAATTCCATAGCGAATATTCAGAATTTTCAACTGGACATATCTTTTGATTCCCGCTATGAAATTTTGATTTTTCGGATTCGTTGGAAAGATATTCTCAATTAGATTCAAATATTTTTGGCTTCACTAAAATCCGGTTTATTTTGAATCCTGTACATCCATTTGAATTTTGAAATCGAATTATCGAACTACCACGCCATTTTCAATTCCTTTTATAAATATAAATAAATATTTATATTCTAACGTCGATTCAAATGAATATATACGTTCGAATTATATTCAAAATAAATTTCTCGTCGATATTATTTAAAATAATTCATTTTAAATAATCAAAATTCCTAAAATTGCCAAAATAAAAATTTTAAACTGGCCCAGATTTCCGGGTTATTACATATATTTTGAACAAATTCTATTAAATGTATAAAAGTGTGTACATTTGTGTTGGTAAATGTAAATAAAGAAAATAGACTATAGTTTCATTGAATATTTGCATTGATAAATGCAAATAAAAGAATAAACCTTAATTTCAATGCATATATGTATTGATAAATGCAAACAAAGAAATAAACTTTATTTTCAATATATGTATGTATTTGCATTGGTGAGTGCAAATGAATAATTTGTTTCAATATACATTTGCATTGGTAAATGCAAATAAAAGATCAATTTCTATTTACTATACATATTTGCATGGCTGAATGTAAATAGAAGTACAAACTTTATTTTCAAAACATGTTTTATTTTCTAGTTTTATTTGTGTTGTCGAACACAAATAAAAATGTACTTTTTATTTTCAAGTTATATTTGCATAGGTAATTCCAAATAAAAGAACAAACTTATTTTCTATGTATGTTTGCATTAGTGAATGCAGAGTAAAAGAACAAGCTCTATTTTTAAAGTATATTTATGAATGCAAATAAAAGAACAGTTTTGTTCCAATGATCTTGTTTGGCAAAAATGTTGCTTTCGTTTCAATAATCAAGGTTTAACAAAAGTGATATTTTCAATTCAATAATCAAGTTTTGATAAAAGTGTGATTTTTATTTCACAAATCAGGTCTTAATAAAAATGTTACTTTTATTTCAATACTTATGTTTTAACAGAAGTGTTATTTTTAATTCACTAATCATAAAAATGTTATTATTTTATTCAATGTATAAAATGTGATATATTACATATCTATGTTGGTGATTGCAAATAAAAGAATAAATTTCGTCTCTAATATATATTTGCAAACCAAACGTAACTACTGAAAATAATTTCTTATTTACATATAAAAAAAAAATGTAAACAAAATTATGATTTCCAAAACATGATTTTTATTTACATAAAAATGTAAACAAAAAGGTGGTTTTCAAATACGACCTTTGATTTATAAATATAATGTAAACAAAGTTTTATTTTCCCATATGTTTGTAATATCAACAATAAAATTTAATATTTTATTGTTATTCTTATTCTATAACCTCTTATGTTTAAGGTAACAGTAAAAAGAAGAATTTTTTTTATTGTAATTCATAAACCGTGTTCTAAACGTAACAAACAAAAATAGGATTTTTATTAGTTAGCCAAATTCTGTTGTAATGTAAACAAATAAAAATATATTCTATTTGTTCATATTATATTGTAAATAAACAAATAAAATAATATTTTATTTGTCGTTCAAATCTTATAGCAAAGTAAACAAATAAAAGTAAGGTTTTATTTGTTGTTCATTTTTTTTTGTTGCAAAGTAAACAAATAAACAAAAATAAAGTTTTTATTTGTCGGTCAATTTATAATGTAATATAAACAAATAAAAATAAGTTTTTATTTGTCGATCAACTTCTATTGTTCATATCAGAATAAAAAAAATATTTTTAAAATAAATTAGAGTAACTAGATCTGAATAAAATATGATTTAAATTTAGATTTAGATTTATTTTCTAATCGCAAATAAAATTCAACCACATATGAGATTTCAATGCGGATCTAGCATAACATGGCCAACAAACATACCACAAGCAATCATCAACAATTCATCAATCACAGAACATTACAGATTTGATTTAACATCATTATACAATTATTTTTAACGCAAGGAAAATAATTTATAATTAATTAAATAATAAAATTCAGAATTCTCACATTGATATGGCTGAAAATTCGACTGTCTCGGATTCAGCTCTGGTCTGCGCCATTGCGAAGATCTTGGAAAGACGAGTCCAACGCAACTTACGGTTCGTTAATCGGCCCTCGTATGAAAGAAATATTGATTTTTAAAGATTGCATAAATTAAATATTAAATAAATAAAATAATATTAAAATAATACTTCTTCTTCTTCGTTGCTCCAGGACACGCCGAACCCAGACTTCCATCGCGCAACCCCCCCTGCGCGCGCCCATCCGAGGGTCTAGGACACGATCAGACTCCGCCACTCCGAAGCTCCGCCGGCGAGCCACCACCGCCCTGAAGGCCACCACGCTCGGCCCCCTCCTTGCCTCGAAATCTGAACCCGAACGCGCCGCCTTCCTCCCCAGAATTCGCGAAATCCGTGCACTGAAAACTGATCTTAACCGTATGGATTTGTAGAGCTCTCTGTCCTCTTCGATTTGATATATAGTTTGTAGATTTTCACTGAATGGATTAAGAGAAATTGATGTTTGAAGTTGGGAGATTTCTGGCCATTGTTTGGAAATAGGCGGCGGCGGCCATTTTAGGGTTAGGGTTTAAATTTTTAATTATTTTATTATTAAATTCATTGAAAAACGTGTTGTAAAGGCGGATTTTTGGACTGTCTCAGAATTGGGCTTGCTTACCGTCGATCTTGACGTTTTGAGGCCTTCTGAACGCAGTGGGATGGGTCTCGGGGTCCAATTCCGAAATCTGTAGAAAATTTTATTTAAAATCCCATTAAAAATTAATTAATTAAATATTGATCGTACATTTAAATATGCCGGGGCCACATATGACCTCAGAAAACTCTAAAAAAATATTTTTAGCATTCTTATGACAATACCGTTCTAACACGACCAATTTCGTCGAATTCTGAGACTGTTTGAAAAATGGCTATTTTCAAGTCGTTTAAATTTAACTGAAATAGTCAAAGCACATTTTCTTTCGCCACGCTCACATATTAATTCAAAAAATTCTGAAAATTGAAACCTAGCTATAATTTGACATTCCGGTTCCAACAAAAGTGGTTTCGTCGAAAACGGAGGTCGTTTGAAAAATGACTATTTTTAAGGCCAATATATTTAATATTAAAAATACATTTTTAAACAAATAAAATCCGAAACTCAAAATACATAAGTGTTTATACTTTTAAAGGCAGAAACATCATTCCAGACTCAATGGAAGTGGTTTCGAGTCCAAATTCCCTCATATGTGAAAAGTAGCCTTTCGGGCCATATATATTATATATATAAATTCTACAGTGACCTTTCTAAAAATTGAATTGGCCATAACTTTTGATTTCCGCTATGAAATTTCAATTTTTCAGATTTGTTAGAAAGATATGATTAAACAGATTTAAATATTTCCGGTTGCACTCAATTCTGATTTATTTTGAATCATGTACATCCAATTAAAGTTCAAAATCAAATTTTAAAACTACCGCGCCATTTCTAACTCCTTTATATATATATTTAATTTATTCGTTTTAACTTCGATTAAAATGAATTCTAGCCATTATTTAAAATAAATCACTTTATATTTTCAAAATTCATTAAAATTTTCTAAAATAAAAAATTTAAATTGGTTCAGAATTTGCGGGTTGTTACATCTGTAAAGATACACTATCGGCAGGTGGTTCCATAACTTGTCATAGTCGGAATCCAATCTCCAATAAGCGCTCACGGTTTTGATTGTATACTATATATGTGGAGCATGAGATGCAAGTGTTCCACTAGATTGCTATTTATTTGTATTTAGATACTGCTGTAATATTAGGGGAGATATATGATTTCAAAAATATTTTGGGTTATAGGAAGGTAAAAACCGTCTGTATTTATGTATGGGCTGGTCTTACTATTATCTTTTCTTTAAAAAGGTTTTCTAAAGTTAAGCAAGTTGTTTGTTGTGAATTTACCACTGAAAGTATTCCAGACTTATCTGGGTGAATTTTGCTTTGCTTCAAATGTGCTCGTGTCAGATCGAGTATACTTACAGGTCAGGTTCCACTTGGAGTTCCAAAGTTGGAAGCAGAATGCTTCACCATTAGTTATTTAGAGTTTATTTCAATTGTGTCTGATATATGATGTACTCTGATGATTGGTATGTATATATGATTTCTTTTTGTGTAAAGGGATTTGATATATTATATTTTACTCATGCCGCTGTGAGATTCTAATGTGTTCTTCTTTTTCTTCTATTCTTATATTTCTTTCTTTTCTCATCCTTTAATTTCTTTCTATTAAAGATTTGAAATTTTGTACAATTTGAGTTGGACGTTAGTTGTAATTCATCAGCTCAAAGGGTACGTATTTACGGGCCGTTATAGTTGGTATCAGAGCAATGGTTTGGAATTACCTTGGCTCTGTGGAGTAACACAATAGAGATGGGATTAGTAACATCCTAGATTGAGTTTGAGTATATATATTAGAGTGCGTATTTGAATTTTGAATATAAAATTGTTTTAAATTATTTTGTAAAGCGGGTAAATGAAATAATTTTGCCTAAATTATATTTTTGGTATAAAAAGGGATATTTTCTATAGTATAGTAGTATTAAATGTTTGATTTTTTTTAAATTGATTTGGTTGGAATTCGAATTGAATTATCAAATAAAATTGAACCGATTAGTAAATTGAATCTAGGAAAGAAATTTAATCCAGTTAAATGAAATTAAATAACTGAATTTAATCAAACAAATTAAATTTAAATTAAATGATTTAAGTTAATTGTGTACTGTGATTGGACGTTAGTTTGGTTGAATAGAATTTATTAACAGTTAATAAGAAATTGAATGAAATGGGAAGCAAGGAAATCAATCCCAGTATAATGAATTGGGAATAACATCAGTTATGAAATGAAACTAAATGAGTTAATTCTATATTTATTACTCGTGATAAAACTTGAGCTAAGTGCAGATTGCAGAAGAACATGGGGGTTGATCTGGTTATAGATGTTGAAGTACAGATTGGAAGGCTAAGAGTTGCTGGTTAATTTTCTCTTAAAATTGGAATTGGGTTGCCCGACAAATAGGTAAATCTTAATAATATTGTTTGGTGATAGATTTTATACCCCTGAATTGGATAGTCATTTGGTTTTGGTTTTCTTTTGGAGAAGTTAAGCTCGGAGTGACAGTTGTAGCTGTATTGATCGAACCATGCAGAGGAGGTGCTGGCGGAATTTTCAAAAAAAATTAAGAGTTTGAATTTGTTTTGATAATAATTCAAAATATGTTTATTTTAAAATAAATGTATTTGGAGCATTCTTCTTACCTTGTAATTTCATGGACGAAATTCTTTTAAGGGGAAAAGAATGTAACGTCCTAGATGTTTAAATGTCAATTAAGAATTTTAAAATCCATTTTAAATATTGATTTGGTGATATTAATTGATTTTATATCGAATTTATTAATCAGAAAATGGAGTTCAAATTTATATATTTAATTAAAACGAGCTCGAAATGACGCGTTAGTTCGTAATATTGAAATTTGAACTTTAATTGGAAATACAGGATCCAATATAAGTCAGATTTCCGTGAAACAAGAACCGCTTGAATCTATGTGATTATATTTTTCTAACGAAAGAGGAAAATCGAGATTTCATTGTATAACTTGAAAGTTATGTCCAATTTAAATTTTCAAATAGTCACTATGGAATCTTTGATAAATTATAACGATTTAATTAATAAATATAAAGGAATTTCTATATATTTGGATACAGTTTTAACCCGAGTTTCTGAATATTGAATTTTAAAGTCTATAGTTCGCCGAGTTTGAAGTGGCATAATATTTTGTTTAAATATTTATTCAATGATATTAATTTATTATCGTTAAATTGAACTTTTTAGGAATATTATTTTATCGATATTATATAAGATTTAAAAATAATCGTTTTGCAAACGATCTCCGTTTTCAAAGAAACAAGTTTTATTGGAATACGTATAATTAATTACTGCTAGATTTCCAGCTTGGAGCAAAACGGAATTGTTTTGTCGGTAGACAAAATTTAAGGGTGAACCGATAAATTAAAAAAACATTGTGGAAACAGAGTCTAATTCAACGCAATTAATGTCATTGGGACCGGAATGACCAGACGAAGCAGTGTAATTATTTTCGTTGCGTTTGAATATTACGTGCGTCTGTGAGAATTTAACAATCCCTATTAAAAGCGGTAGATGTGTAAAATTTAAATCTACATTAAATTAAACCTGCCATATGTCTATCTAAACAAGAAGCTACCATATTGATTTGAAATCACGTAAAAATAGCAAAGCAAAGGGTGCTCCTGAGCATACATTGTGAATGGAAAATTTCAACGCTATGCACATGCCTCTAGACCGTCCTAGGTAGAAATTCATATGCCCTAAACATTTCTGTCAAATTAAACGAGGCATGCGAAGCCATGCAGATAGCCTATTCTGACATCTCACTTCGACTTGAATGAGCATATGCAAAAACGTACTGTAAAGAAATTATTCCACCGACTTACCATCCTGTATGTCTGTACCTGTGAAAATGACTTTGATCCCAAACCTTGCTTTTCATTTCAATATATAGCTTCTTACCGTGCTTGTCTTCCCCAACAAAATGAAACCATACTTGCTCCTTAAAAAAACAAATCTCTCTTCCTCTTGTGTAATAACTGAAGCTCCATATCAAAGAAGAAAAATATATACTCCTTCGTTATAAACGCTGCTATTGTTTCCAAATAAACACTGCAAAGTTTTCTTCGATCAAAACCGAGATCGAGTGCTCCACTACCATACCCTTAGTTTAGCGAGGAGGGAAATTATGTAATCTTGTCATCTCATTCTTTTCTGCGAATAAGATGATTATAGTTATGACACTCGACTTTCTGCATAGCGACTTAGAGGATGGCAGCGCAGTGGTGTCGTAAGGGATCAGAGCAATCTATAGTGGTCAAAGATGACTGGAGAAATGGCGGATTCCGGCAAGAAAAGACAGCGAGCTACAGAGAGAATAATGGGGTTCTGGTGGTACTGAGTGCGGCGATTTCAGTGGTGATGTGGAGGAAGGTTTGTTAGAAGGCTACTGTAGTTGTTTCGGGGAGAAGGTGATGGGTGGTTTGCTGGAGGAAGAACGTGAAGTTGCATGGAAAGAAAAGAAGTGGTGGAGTAGCTGGAGAACAAGGTTGTGTTAAGGAGAGTTCGGCTGTGAATGATGAAGAAATTTAACAAAAGGAGAAGAAGCAATCAGGGGACAACGTGGGTATTAGTGTGGAATCAGCGTAGTGGTCAGCACGGACAAAAGCTAGGTACAGTTTTTTGTGTGTAAGGAGGTAGATGGAGTTAATTTTGTGCATAGGGAGGTGTGTATGATTGCGTGAAACTAGGGACTGGGAAGTGTGGTGACCAGTGAATTAAAAGATGAAATAATGGAGTGGATAGCAGCAGGTGGTTGCGCAAGATAAAGAGGAGAGTTTGAAGTAGCGTATGGGTTGGAGGTAGCAGCAACGTGAGTAGGAAGTGGGTGGAAGGGAAAATGAGGCTACAGGCATTAACCAAAAGGAAGAATATGCGCAAGCAATAGGAACCAGGAGAGTCTCGTTACACTAGAAAAGTAAGTAAGTGGGAAAAGGGTGGGGGCGGTTGTGTATTTTAATGGTGATGTTGTAGGATGTTTATTAGATATGGCGAAGGAAAGGGAGAAAGTCGGGTTCAACATGAGGAACATGTGAACATTGTACTAACATGGAGTAACATACGTGGAGTAACGTTATAAAAGGTAATCAAAAGTTATTTTAATTAACACTTAAAGCTTGTTTAATAACCATTTAAATCTTATGAGCTGGTAATCGAATTAGGTAAAGGAAAATGGCGGTGTCAGGTTAGAACAAGGTAGAGGGTTTCTGAAGTATGGAAATGTCGGGGTGTATATCAGTGTTAGACGAAGGGTTAGCGACCCTTGATGACTTGGCTTACACTATGTTTAATAAGGTAATTAGGATTTAAAATTAATTATTAACTTAAATATAATAATCGTATATTATACGTATGCTTGTATTAGCCATAACTTATCCATACGATAACAGAATTGCGTGAAACCGGAAGCGATGACAGCGTATCAAAGAATACTGTACTGCTGTGCAAATCCGGAGAATGGAAAGACAATGAAGATTTCGTTCAAATTTGAACATCTGTTTAAAATTAACAAAATGACGTTGAAACCGTCAAATCGAAAATAAGGTGAGTTAATTCTCGCACTTTTCTGAAATACTATGATGTGTTAAATTCATATAAAAATAATTTATCGTTGATTAGATGATTGCATGCTTTAGATGTTGATCGACTGTTTAATAATTTTCGTCAAATTATATTTGTCATATTGGGTTATTTTTATTTAGATATTGTTTATATATTCAAATATTATTATCTGTGATGCAGGGATAGACAGGTTGGAGGGATCCGACCGGATTCCTCATATACATTGTAAGTCATTTATATTATTTAAATATGGAACTGCTTACCCCAAATGATGATACTGATTGAATATTGAATGTTGAATTGAAATTCAACGTTGATGTGGTGTTTTTAATCAATAGACGATATTGATTGAGTTAATGGTAGGAAGTGGTCTAACCTTATTTTTAAGACGTAAGTTTGCCGTTAGGCGAATCAGCGTGTTTAAAGTTATTAAATATCTTATAACTAAAGTGAAGTATTAAATTTTATTTTAAAAAAAAAGTCGAAGGACATAAATAATTTTTATGGAAATAGGTTGTATAATATTACGTATAATGTTTTAAATAAAAACTATAAGCGTAGAAATCAGAGTTTAACCGACAAGTTATTGCTTTAAGATAACCGTTTTTTGTAAAATAGTTAAATGGTATTTTTTTAATAAATTATGTTAATTTGAGATCATTGATTATTTGAAATCGGTTTAACAAGTAATATATTTAAGTTAACTAAATCGAATATTAGATCATAATTAGTAATTAGAAAAATCGGTCGTCAATTTATTTAATGAAAATGGTTCAACGAATATTTGTTTTAATGATATGTCTTAAATATCATTTGTGTAACGATGTTTGAAAATGATTATTAAATCAATAATCAACAATATAGCTGTAATTGTTCAACGAGGTGATTAACAATTTTTAATTACCAATAAAGTTGTAAACTATGAAATGATTTATAAAATAAATGAGATGTTAGAAATATAAAATATGGAACTGAAATGGAAACAGAAACCAAAGTGAATTAAAGTTGGTTTGGTGGATTAAGATTTGGATTCGATCTTAAATCATGTATTTTAAACCAAGAAATGGAGTTAGATTAAGATATAATAGAAAAAGGTTTAAAGCCAGTTTTTAAATAATATTTGATTTATATTTGAATCAATGGCTTAATTATAATGATATACTTAATATGATAAGGGATACGATGTAGTTTTTAAAGAAAATAGTACCTATTGTATGTTGGTTGAGTTGAGTAACTTTCGGTGTAAGAACCCGTAACTTCCCCGTGAAGGAAAGAGCGGATACTTTGAGAACAACACATAAAAGGACGCAGACGGGAGAACATTTCATTGTTATTACAACAATTCCATCGGATACAAGAATATACAGAGTATAAATGAATAAATTACATTCGACAAATATCAGAGATTACAATAAATTACATAGCAGCGGAAAAATAATATAAAACACAACTGAAAGTAATGCAGGGATACAGAGCTTTCCGAGCATCGTTCCAGCTGTAAATCAGGATCCTGTAAATATAAATCTGCAAAACCAAAACTACTAGCTGCCCGTGTGGAAAATGGGGGCACCCAGAGTTTAGGTTAAAACAATAAACTCCAGGTCAGTCATGTGACTGGTGTGAGAACTAAAGCAGTTATTAATCTTTATTTTTAAAGTTAGGTAAATCAAGGGACCACGCCGTATAACACGGAACGGGTTTCCTCCCAAGAATACCAGTGCATAGAACAAACAGCGCAATGCTAAATAAAGAAAAATGAAGCTGTTATAAGACCCAGGTCCCATCACACAATGCAACGCAAGCCGGAGGATAGGGTTTTTACCTTATAACAGCCAAAGCATGCTTGCTACGTTTAGAACACATTATTTGATACTAATATAGGTGTATAGTGTCAAAACAATTTCAATCATAAATATCAATCATAGGCGGCATGAATGACCCATACCACTATGTCACCATACTAGGTTCTACAAATAAAACCGCACTATCACGTATTGGAAATTGGATTTCCGTCATGAGTCGAGGCAAGGGGCAAGCTCCTCTCCGCGTTCGAGACACTCTAGCAAATGTCCCAGGACCCCACTATGATCCTTGGATCTTCAGGGCCGGTCCTCTCTTACTTTTGAGGATTAGTTATTCCTGAACACACGTTTCCCGGTCCTTACAGACCTATATCCGAGGTGCCTCGTATCCAACAACCACACAGGTGAAAAGTATATAAATGTCAGGGCTGGTAGGTCACTGACACCACCCTAGCTAGAAAGAAACGTCGTGCTCTCCCTGCAGTCACTATCCCGTTTTTGACTCATACCGAGATGTGAGGCTCGCGAATTCACGTTATACACAAAGCTATGCCACACAGGCCGTGCTTTGATCATCAACCACAAGACTTTGCTTTTCAACAGAAGCCCTGATCAATTGCCACTTACGCGTGCCACACTGGCAATTCACTCCATGCGACTGATGTCCATCGATATACAACCTCTGAGCTCGTACGTCTTAGAGAAGGGCGTTAAGCAAGAGAATAAATTCTCCGCTGCCAAACAGATGTATATTTAATAGAGATCAATCAACACAGAATAAAATCCAATGTCAGACACACAATCCCTTTACAAGTTCGTTCTGGGTCTGAACGAAACCGGGGGCACTTTCCTCGCATATCCATCCATCTCCAAGTACGTCTGGACGATCACCAACTATTTCCCTCATCTTGGGTGTACAGCCCAATCAAGATCATCAGTAATCACCCAAACGATGTGAAGACTTCCGGTCTTCAACCACCGTCTTCATCTTCGACATCTCGTCGAATCGATTATTCAGAATGGATATAAACCCGGCCTTTGTGAATAACCCACGTATATAATAAACGAATGTTACACAAACACAACAAACGCCTCATTCCAATTCAGAATATTCTTTTATTCACAAAAACACATTCTTAGGGAAATGTTCCCATTAATTTTATCCAAGATAAATTCTTCTAAATTTATTCTATAATCTTCCTTTGGATATCATTTCAAACTAGTCGGGATTAGCGAACCACACCGAAGTAATTATTTATTTTATTTCCCAATCCCAACCTATATATCCCATGGAGCAAAACTGGTAATACTCCATATCTAACACCACGGTGTTATCGGTAAAATTAATTACCATTTCACGTTCAAATCTAATTAAAGATTTAACTATCACTTTGGAGAAAAACTGGTGATACCCCACTCTCGATCACTTTTCAGATTTGATAATTTAAATTATCAATTCACATTTTTAATCTAATTAAAGATTCATTAAAACTCCACTTAGTTTTAATCTCTTCAAAAATCAACATCTTGCCTTTAACTGGGTTAAAGAACCAATGTCATCTAAAACACGATTCACGATAAACCCAAATCACATTTGATATTAAATACAAGGCTCTGAATAGAAAATATACCGGCTTATATTCAATATCAAATTCTGAAACCAACGAATATCGTATTGGAAATAACGATATAAAATATATCTTTCAAATTCCCATAACAATATCTGTATAGTCACGAAATCCAACATTGAAATATTCCGAAGATAATTTCGATTCAACTCCAGTCCAATTCACGTATTGGGAATACTGATTATTTTTAAAATCACTTTCAAATTCAATTTATTTATTTCAAAAATAAATTGATTTTAATTCTAGTTCACAACTGGTTCATTTCGATAAAAATCTATTTTTATCATTTCAAATGTGGAATTCTTCATCCCAGTTCTTTCCAATTCACATATTATGATTTTACACAAATTATCAATATTTTTAATAATTTTATCAAGGCCCGTACAGTCGATTTCCATCAACGGCTATCGAACTGCACTTACAGCGATCTTTTTCAAATTTGATTTGGACATAATTCCAAATCCAACCGTTAGATTTCAAATTTCTAATATTCATTGGAAAGCTCTTTTCGATACGAACCCAACGGTTCCGGTTTTAGGAGAATCCGACGGTCGGATCTCCCGCAACGTCAATTCGAAGTCAATAGTCGAAATTCACGAACTGCCGCGGAGCGGCGCGTTCTATTCAGGCCATTATATATATAATATATATATATTTCGTCAATTTCCTTTTAAAACGTATTTTATAAATCGTTTTAACTTCGTTTCAAAACCATTTCAACACTATTTCAATTTCTAATCAAAACTGAATATTTTATATCATTACTATATAAATGATAATATTTTCAAAACGTTATATTTTGAAATCACTTCTTTTCTATATTCATTATAAAAACGAATATAATCGATATAAATATCGCTCACGTCAAAATAGCGCAACTCTAATCAACACGGCTTTATATATTTCAATAAATCCGTTATTCTATTCAACAAATGAATATTTATTCCATTCAACACATGAATCTATATTTCTTCCAACACCTGACTAATCTCAACACATGAGTACTGTCAACACATCACTATTTTTGTTATGTAAAATATTTTATAAAACTATGGTATCTATCGTTTGATTTTTAATTAGACTTCTACTGGGAAGTAGTTCTAATTTTAAATATGATAAAGATGTAAATTTTATTATTAAAGTATTTTACTCAACACATGAATAGTTTCAACACATGACTATTTTTATATTCAACACATGAATTTTCTTTTATAATATTCATTGTTGTCCCGATTGGAATGAGGCCCAATCAATCACCATATAACGTTAATTATATGGATTCCATACAACAAATGTATATAATAGCATTGATAAACAATCAACCATCATCCAAAGTGCACCACACAACTGCATAAGCATCAAATATAAATAGTCGACGCTTACACAGTCTGTCGACCAATCGATCGACAATAATTAAATAATTGGGATTAGTGTACGCCAAATTACATCCCAACACCCGTGTGCGGTTTCAAATCAACAAAGACATATTTTTGTTTGTGCAGTTGGGCGATGTGTAAAATTTATCGACCCAATCAATATCAGTCAAATCAGTGTATATAAACAAATCGGTCGATTTGTTTATAAATATTTATTTATTCACATTCACGTTGAAATTTATATTTTTAACGATAAAATATTTTATTTCAACACATGAATTCCTATTCAGTTCATTTACACAATAAAAATGATATTTTCATTTTTCTAACATATTTTAGAAAATTTCGGCGGCATAACAGCACGATACTAGAAACGGGACGAGGCCTAGCCTTATCCCCGGTCTAGTGAAGGCCCACGCCATTCACACATCAATCAAATCCATTCCACTTCACCAAACAATTCAATTCAAACCAAATAATCTAACCAACTACACAACCAATCAAACAAGTCCATGGTCTGTGGACGATTGTGTCGGGTGCTACTAAGCACCGTCTGCATCCTAGTATATATATATAACCAGAAAAAGAGATTTTGAGTGAGAAGTTCTCACCGACTAGCTAATCCTATCATCTCGACTCTTCTTATGTAGAAAATCTTGTCGTTCTCGCCTTTTATCACTTTCGTTGCCCGTAGCCACTACATGTATAAAAATCACTTTTTTATTATCTACATTATATAAAAATCTTATCTTTATACCTTCTATAAGTTAAAAATCGGATTTTTATCCTCTCTATAATATAAAGATCATATTTTTATTTATTTCATATGTCAAAAACTGTAGAAGCTTTAAAACAGAGAAAACTCACATATTTTCTATCGCCCGGATTTGTTGTTCTGGCTCCAGAATTTGCAAACGAGCTTCAATCTTCACACCATCTTTTTATCTAGCACAAGCACGCCATTCTGAACAACTTTTGCCTAGTGGTCTTCTTGCCGAAAATGTGTCATTTCGCCGGAAATCGCGAAAAGACAGCATTTTGACAGTGTTTGAACAGCAGACTTCGGACGCGTTTTCCCGACAACTCCGCAATGCAAAATAGGACTTATCATATACCAAATCGAAGAGAAAATCGTGCTCTTCGACTTTGGTCTTGAGAAACTTTGGCTAGAAACGCACGGTTTGGGAGTTATTCGCGAAATGGTGACAGGGTGTTATTTGCAAAACGGGATTTTTGGTGAAAATGGATTTTTGGGTGTAGCGGGGCCCACGGCCGGAGTTGGGTGGCCAGCGGGCGGTGGCGGGCCTGATGGACGTGGGGGAGGGTGCTAAGGGCGGTGGTGGGGCCCGTGGTGGCCGCGGTGGTGGTGGTTGGTGATTTGGGGGTTTAGGGTTATGAAAAGAGGAGAGAGAAGGAGGAGGAGGAAGAGGAGGAGGAGGGGAGGAAGAGGGGGTGCGGCCGGCGGTGGGAGGCCGGTGGTGGGCGGTGGAGGAGGGGGCAGCGGCATGGTGGAGGAGGAGGCCATTAAAGAGGAAAAATGTAAAAAGAGGAAGAGGAAGAAAGTGAAGAAGAAAAGGAAGTAAAAGTGTTTATATGCTACTTTCTCGCGTATCGCCTGAAAGCTAACGATCTCCAATCACCGCGGATTTCGGACACGAGATAGTAGACGTGAAGACGAGTCCAACGGAACAAGTTTCGTCGAATTCCGAGTTCGTTTGACCATTCAAAAAAAATCACAAAAATGCTCAGATAAGCTCTAAAAATGCGATTTTGGCGCACCTTTTCTTCTCGCACGCTCACCTGCTAACTTCAAAAATCATGCCCTTTTGGATTTAACCATTATTAGATGATACGAATCTAGAAAAAAAAGTAGAATTGAATTCCGAGGTCGTATCAATAATGTTCCTTTGTAAAATGACTGCCCGCTTTACCCTGAACTGTTTTAGCTCGCACGGCCACATACTGACTCCGTTCGACGAGCCCTTTAGAACATAACAATAATTTGTCATTATGAATCCATAAAAATTTATCTCATCGAATTCTGAGCTCGTATGCAAAATTTCGCTTTTTAAGGGCTATGTATTGTTAACCGAATAACTCCAGCCCATAGCCACTATTCCGGATATCGGAATATATCGAAGCTTATACTTTTCGGAGTTCTAAACAGCATTTTGAACTCAATGGAAGTGGTTTCGAGCCCAAATTCATCCGTATGCAAAATATGACTTTTTGGGCCATGTATAATTTACATAGCGACTATTCTGAATTTTCAACTGGGCATAACTTTTGATTCCCGCTATGAAATTTTGATTTTTCGGATTCGTTGGAAAGATATTTTCATAAAGATCCTATTATTTTTGGTTTCACTAAAATCCGTATTGTTTTGCACCCGGTACATTCAATTGAAGTTTGAAATCGAATTATCGAACTACCGCGCCATTTTCAATTCTATTTATAATTATATATAATTATTTATATTCTAACGACGACGTATATAGATATATACGTTCGAATTATATTCAAAATAAATTTCTCGTCGATATTATTTAAAATAATCTATTTTAAATATTCAAAATTCATTAAAATTGCCAAAACAAAAATTTTAAACTGGCCCAGATTTTCGGGTTATTACATTCGGGGTGTCAATCTGATGTTGGTTTCGGCCTTCAGGGTTGATACTTAGAAATTTATTCACTTACCGATTTACAGCGAGGAGCTAATGAAGTAGAAGTGAGATGATAATTGAATATTCTTATATTAAATAAGTAAAGGGGAACGTTTTCCATGTATTAAAGATATTGAAGTTTAAATTAACCATTCGTTAATTATCAAAGAGGCCAAGTGATGCTGAATACTGAACCAATACATATATTTTATTTTTATGGATGAATGTTTGTTTATTTGATAGTTAAATAACAGACTATCAAATCTGGCCAATTATCGATTGTTGGTATGGAAGGACCGGGATTAAATTAATATTCGAAAACCATTCTGACCAGCAAATGCGTAATCATGGAAGAAATCAGACGTTGATCGAGATGGAGCATTTGAAGACCATAGATCTTCTAAAATGGAAGTCTTGCTCATAATCTCTGGGTAGATCCCTGAGATAAACTGTGATTTTGGCGTGGTTGGAGTCTATGGGTTGCAAGGACTACTCGCTACTAATCTATAGGGTGATTCCTAGGATGTGGTAGGAGGGTGCTTTGGGTTGTCCGGTCCCAGGACAACATGTATGGACAGATATGACGATATGGCGTTCAAAATGAATGGCAGCCAGATGTTCAAAAAAAAAAATCATAACCTCAAGCCTCACAACCGGGAATGACAAAAATCGAGCAGGCAGCATGCTATGTGAGTCGCACCAATTATGGTGTATTGTCACCATCTAGAGAATATTCATATTTGTTATTTCTTTCATATTCTGTATCTTCCGGGAATGGTTATGTTACTAGAAGCCGTAGGTGACAATATATTCGATACACTCAAGAGAAATGAGTCGTCAGTCATGTATGGGTCGGGTTGCAAGACGTTCTTGTTGAACCCAGTGTATTCCTCTCTAGAGATACACTATCGGCAGGTGGTTCCATACCTTGCCATAGTCGGAATCCAATCTCCAATAAGTGCTCGCGGTTTTGATTGTATACTATATATGTGGAGCGTGAGATGCAAGAGTTCCACTAGATTGATATTTATTTGTATTTAGATATTATTGTAATATCAGAGGAGATATATGATTTCAAAAATGTTTTGGGTTATAGTAAGGTAAAAACCATCTATATTTATGTGTGGGCTGGTTTTACTATTATATTTTCTTTCAAAAGGTTTTCTAAAGTTAAGTAAGTTATTTGTTGCGAATTTACCACTAAAAGTATTCCAGACTGATCCGAGTGACTTTTGCTTTGCTTCAAATGTGCTTGGGTCAGACCGAGTATATTTACAGGTCAGGTTCCGCTTGGAGTTCAGGAGCTGGAAGCAGGAGGCTTCACCATTAGTTATTTAGAGTTTATTTCCTCTGTGTCTGATATATGATGTATTCTGATGATTGGTATGTATATACGATTTCTTTTGTGTAAAGGGATTTGATATATTATATTTTACTCATTCCGCTGTGAGATTCTAATGTGTTCTTCTTTTTCTTCTATTCTAATATTTCTTTCTTTTCTCATCCTCTAATTTCTTTCTATTAAAGATTCGTAATTTCATACAATTTGAGTTGGACGGTAGTTGTAATTCGTCGGCTCAAAGGGTACGGATTTATGGGTCGTTACACCTGAGCCCTTGTTGTTTCCTCCCCCGCTACGACTACTCCAAGGAGCTCCAGCAGCTTCTTCCCAGCCCAACTCGAAGTGACATCAGCCATTCAAATCCCCTTTGAAGTGGCTTCGAATAGAGCAGAAACTCTGGTGATCCACCACCCTGAAACCCATCATCACCGTCTATCTCGAAGTTCTCGCTTCCCTCTAAGTATCTTATGTTGAAGGATTTTCGAATTACTGAATGGCTTGAGTGAAAAATCGAGAAGGAGGAAAGAAATCGGTCATTTATTCCTTTCAGTGTTGGCACAAATAGATTGACCACGGGAGATTTCTTTTAAGGTTGTTGACTTATGGGGGACTATATAGAGAGAGTTATATATTATTTTATTAATTTCTGAAAGTTAGGGCCGAAGTAACACGTTAAAACAACTACGTACGACCTCCAAACACAATGAAAATTGAAATACTTGCATAAAATAATATTCTGGACATGATGGAACAGATTTCGTCGAATTCCGAATCGTTTATAAATTCTCCTTTATAATTCCAAAATGTAAATTAGTACGAGTATAAATTGCGCACGATCCCGGAGTAAATCCTATTGACTTCAAACATGAAATCCTACAATAATTAATGTAACCACCCGAAATTTTGGAGTCAACTTAAAATTTTTATTTTAGGAATTTCGATGGATTTTTAATGTTTAAAATAATTTATTTTAAATGAAAACGATTAAAAATTTATTTTAATTGAAGTTAGAATGAATATATTCATTTTAATTATAAAAGGTGTTAGAAATAGCGCGATAGATTGAAAATTTGAATTTGCACTTTGACTGACCATATAGGATGCAAAGTAAATCGGATTTTAGTGAAAGCAAAAATATTTAAATCTATTTAAAAATATCTTTCCAACGAATCTGAAAAATTGAAATTTCATTGCGGGAATCAAAAGTTATGCCCAGTTTAATTTTCAGATTAGTCGCTGTGGAATTTATATATATATTTTAATATTAAAAATAGTCAATTTTCAAACGACCTCTGTTTTCGACGAAACCACTTTTGTTGGAACCAGAATGTAAATTATTGCTAGATTTCAATTTTTATAATTTTTCGAATTAATATGTGAGTGTGGCAAAGGAAAACGTGTTTTGTCAATTTTAGTCAAATTTAATCGAGCGGAAAATGGCCATTTTTCAAAAAGTCTCGGAATTCGACGAAATTAGTCTTGTTAGAACTTTATCGTCGAAACAAAGCTAGAATATATTTTTTGTAATTTTAAGAGTCCGTATGTGGCCCCAATAAATTTAAATGTACGATCAAATTAATTGAATAAATGATTTAAAAATTAATTTAAATAAAATAGGCCAAAGACGTTCGTTTGGGCTGACGAGAACTAGCCCATTGCGTCCGGAACATGGGTATTTGCCTAGGGACAATTCTAGTTGGGCTGGAATTGGAGTTCGTATAGACTAATGGGCTTTTTATGAATTAATGAATTAATTAATATATATTATATTATAAATACTAAGTCAAATCGAAACCTTAATTCCCACTAAGGAAGGAGCCGTCGTTCTTCTGGATCAATGGCCAGTATTATCAGAAATTGAATCCTCTTTTTCTCCTCAAATTCAAAGAATCAAAACATGAAATCAAAGCAAATATTGAAGAGCTTCCTTAGCTCATTAGTTTGGTACGGCTGAGATCGATTTTGTGTGTTTTTCTATAATTTAGGGCATAAACGCCGTGTGACGAGAAGGAATTTCGCTCGATCCGAATCAGTCGCTAAACCGATCCAGACCGTTCGAAAACGCCCTATCGTTTGAGAACATGACAAAATAGAACACATACAGAAGAACATTCCATTGCTTATTACCACAATGCATCAGAATACAAGAATATACAGAGTATAAATGAATATTACACATAAATATCAGAGATTTAAATTACATTTAAATACATAGCAGCGGAAAATAATACAATACACAACTAGAAGTAGATATACGGATACAAAGCTTTCCGGATATCGTTCCAGCTGTAAACCAGGATCCTGTGAATATAAATTTGCAAAACCAAAACTACTAGCTGCCCGTGTCAAAATAAGGGCACCCAGAGTTTAGGTTAAAACAATAAACTCCAGGTCAGTCATGTGACTGGTGTGAGAACTAAAACAGTTATTAGTCTTTGTTTTTAAAGTTAGGTAAATCAAGGGACCACGCCGTATAACACGGAACGGGTTTCCTCCCAAGAATACCAGTGCATAAAACCAACAGCGCAATGCTAAATAAAGAAAAATGAAGCTGTTATAAGACCCAGGTCCTATCACACAATGCAACGCAAGCCGGGGGATAGGGTTTTCCCTTATAACAGCCAAAGAATGCTTGATGCGTTTAAAACAAATCATTTGATACTATTATAAGTGCATAGTGTATAAAACAACTTCACATCATAAGTATCAATCATAGGCGGCATGAATGCCCCATAACACTATGTCGCCATACTAGGCTCTACAAATAAAACCACACATGTCACGTATTTGGAAATTGAATTTCCGTCTATGAACCGAGGCAAAAGATAGTCCTCACCGTCTTCGAGACTCTCTAGCCCGAGCCTCAGGGTCAGAGCGCATCGACCCTTGGATCGTCAGGGCCGGTCCACCGATGTGGATTAAACTTAAACCCTGAACATGCGTTTCCCCGCCCTATGGGCGTAAACGAGCCAACTAAATGACTCCATCGGTTCGAGAACGACCGATCAATCCGAGGCGCCTCGCAACAGCAACAACCACATAAGTCAAACTCGTCAGGGCGTGTAAAACCACTGACGCCACTTCTAGCTAGAAAGAAACGCAAGTCCTCCCTGAGGTCCGTCTCCCGTTTTTGGTTCATACCGGGTGTGAAACTCGCGAAGTAAACGTTACACAAAGCTACGCCACAAAGGCCGTGCTTTGATCATCACCACAAGACTTTGCTTTTCAATAGAAGCCTCGATCAATTGCCACTTAGGCATGCCACACAGGCAATTCACTCCATGCGTTTGATATCCATCAATATATAACCCCTGATCTCGTACGTCTCAGAGAAGGGCGTTAAGCAAGAGAATAAATTCTCCGCCGCCAAACAGATATATATTTAATAGAGATCAATCACACGGACTAAAATCCAATGTCAGACACACAGTCCATTTATAAGTCCGTTCTGGGTCTGAACGAAACCGGAGGCACCTAGTACCCCGCATATCCATCGATCTCCAAGTACGTCTGGACGATCACTAACTGTTTCCATCTTCTTGGGTGTACAGCCCAATCAAGATCATCAGTAATTACCCAAACGACGTGAAGACTTCTGGTCTTCGACCACCGTCTTCATCTTCGACACCACGTCGAATCAGTTATTCAGAATGGGATAAACCCGGTCTTTCTGAATAACTCGCGTATATATTATAAAAGTGTTACACAAACACAACACACGCCTCATTCCAATTCAGAATATTCTTTTATTCAAATATTCCTATACTTTGGGAAAAGTTCCCATTAATTTTATCCAAGATAAATTCTTTAAATTTATTCTTTAATCTCCTTTGAATATCAATTCAAACTAGTCGGGATTAGCGAACCACACCGAAGTAATCATTTATTTTATTTCCCAATCCCAACCTATTCATCCCATGAAGTAAAACTGGTAATACTTCATATCTAACACCACAGTGTTATCGGTAAATTCAATTACCATTTCACGTTCAAATCTAATTAAAGATTTAACCATCGCCTGGAGCAAAACTGGTGATACTCCATTTTCGATCATTTCAATCTAATTAAAGATTCATTAAAACTCCACTTAGTTTTAATCTTTAACTGGGTTAAAGAATCAGTGTCATTTAAAACACGGTTCACGATAAACCCAAAATCACATTCCATTAATTATCGGGTTAAAGAACAAGTGTTATTTAAAACACTGTTCACGATAAACCCAAAAATCAATACCAATTCAATTCCAATTAAATATCGTTTAATTGGTACACTTCATTAAATCTAAGTAAAAAGATTTAATCTTTTCTCAACTGGGTTCAAGAATAGTGTTAGTGAAGACACCATTCACGACAAACCCAAATCACATTTGATATTCAATATAAGGCCCTGAATAGAAAATATATCGGCTTATATTCAATATCAAATTCTACGATTAACAAATGTCGTGCTGGAAATAACGATATAGATATATATCTTTCAAATTTCCATAACAGCATCTGCATAATCACGAATTCCAACATCGAAATATTCCGAAGACAATTTCGATTCAAATCCACTCCAATGCAATCATTGGAAATTCTGGTTATTTTTAAAACCCTTTTTAAATTCAATTTATTTATTTAAAAATAAATAGAATTATAATTCTAGTTCAAAACTAGTTTACTTCGATAAAAATCTATTTTTATCTTTTCAAATATGAAGTTTTTCATTCCAATTCTTCTCAAATCATATCTTATGATTTTACACAAATTATTACTATTTTTAATAATTTTATCAAGGCCCGTACAGTCGATTTCCAACAACGGCCATCGAACTGCACTTACAGCGACCTTTTTCAAATTTGATTTGGACGTATCTCCAAATCCAACCGTTAGATTTCAAATTTCTAACATTGTTAGAAAGCTCTTTTCGATACGAACCCAACGGTTCCGGTTTTAGGAGAATCTGACGGTCGGATCTCCCGTAATGTCCGTTTGAAATAAATGGTCGAAATTCACGAACTGCCGCGGCGCGGCGCGTTCTATTCAGGCCATTATATTATATATATAATATATATAATATGTACTTCGTCGATTTCTGTTTAAAACGAATTATATAAATAGTTTTAAAATCGTTTCAAAAGCAATTTCAACTTTCTTTTCAATTCAAATCAAAATTGAATTCTTCTTTATAAATTCGTTTTAAAATTCATTTCTATTCAATTCAAATTTTAATTCAATTTGAATTCATTTCAATTCACTTTCAATTCAATTTGAATTCGTTTTCAATTCAATTCATTTCGAAATCGTTTTCAATTCAATTCATTTCGAAATCGTTTTCAATTCAATTCATTTCGAAATCGTTTTCAATTCAATTCATTTCGAAATCGTTTTCAATTCAATTCATTTCGAAATCGTTTTCAATTCAATTCATTTCGAAATCGTTTTCAATTCAATTCATTTCGAAATCGTTTTCAATTCAATTCATTTCGAAATCGTTTTCAATTCAATTCGTTTCGAAATCGCTTTTCAATCTTCATTTTAAAATGAATAAAATCGATATAAATATCGTTCACGTCCAAAATGGCGTCAATCTAATCAACACGGCTTCATAAATTTCTATTTTCAAATATTCTATTTCAAATATTTCTTTTTCAAAATAGTTGTTATTATCAAAATATTTCGTTCAACACATGACCAATCTCAATGGATGAGTACTGTCAACACATGAACCTTTATTTTATAATATTCTTTATTTTTCAAATTGGAATGAGGCCCAATCAATAACCATATAAAGTTAATTATATGGATTCCATACAACAAATGTATATAATAGCAACGATAGATAATCAACCATCAACCAAAGTGCACTACACTGTATAAGCATCAAATATAGATATCTAACGCTTATAACAGCCTGTCAATCAATCGATCGACATATTTAATCAATCAGGATGAGTGAGATTCATATTTCATCCCAACACCCGTGTGGGGTTTTCAAACAATCAAACACAGATTTTAGTTGTGCAGTTGGGCGATGTGTAAAATTTATCGTCCCAATCAATATCAGTCAAATAAGTGTATATAAACAAATCGGCCGATTTGTTTATAAATATTTATTTATTCACTTTCACGTTAAAAATTATATTTTTAACGATAAAACATTTTATTCAACCTATGAATATTCTATTCGGTTCATTTATTCAATAAAATGATATTTTTATTTTAGAAAATTTCGGCGGCATAACGGCATGATACTAGAAACGGGACAAGGCCTAGCCTTATCCCCGGACTAGTGAAGGCCCACGCCATTCACATATCAATCAAATTCACCAAACAATCAAATTCAAACTAAATCATATAACTAAGCTATGCAACCAAACAAACAAGTCCATGGTCTGTGGACGATTGTGTCGGGTGCTACTAAGCACCGTCTGCATCCTAGTATATATATATAAAACTAGAAAAGAAATTGAAAGGTGAGAAATTCTCACATATAGCTATCCTAGCTCCACGGCACTTCATTGATAGAAATCTTCATCGTCATCGCATCTTCGTTGCCTTCTTTGCCCGTAGCCACTACATATATAAAAATCACACATTTTTATATTTTGTTGTCTTTGAAATAAAAATCATATTTTTACAATCGCTTTCTATATTTAAAAATCGAATTTTTATTCCGTTATATAGATAAAAATTATATTTTTATCACGCTATTTTCCATATAAAGATTTCGCCTTTTCAAATTTAAAGATTTCATCTTTATAAAAATCTCATTTTTATTTTCCTATACATATAAAGATGATATTTTTAATATTTCTATCATGTAAAAATTATATTTTTAACTTTCTACCTAACCAAAAATCATATTTTGACATCATTTATATAGTAAAGACTATATTTTTAATACTTTAAAAATATAAAAATCATATTTTTAATACTTTAAAAATATAAAAATCATATTTTTATTCTTACGATAACCATTTCAAAACAAAGTTAGTTTTATTTTAAAAACATATTTATTTTCAAAGCAATTGTATTTTAAAACAAAGTATATTTCTATTTCAAATAAAAAAACGAATTTTATATTTTCAAATCAAAGATTAGATTTTTATAATTTCTACAAATATGAATTTCAGATTTTAACAATGCATTTAAACCTCAATTTCCATTCATATAAATAAAATCCATTTTCAAACAATATTATAAATAAATAAAAATCCTCATATAAAATTCCATCCTTTAACTTACAAAAATCTAAGCCTTTTATGGTGTTATTCATATCATCAAAACCCTATATATATTTTTTTATAGAATAAAATAGAGAGAAAAGAAAAAAAAAGCATGGAACTCACTAGTTTTCGGATTAAGGCGGAGGAGGTGGTCTTCACGGCGGAGGTGGGGTTCAGTGGCGGCGCCAGGGGGTTGCATCGGGGTGGGGAAGGGCGGATCGAGGTGGGTGGTTCTTTTCTGGGCTTGGGGCGGTTTCGGTCTCCGAACTGGGGGAGGGTTGGGCTGACGCGAGAGGCGCGAGAGGGGGCTGAGGGGGGGGGGTTCGGACTGAGGCGGCGGCGCCACCTAGGGCGCGGCGACAGTCACCAAGGCGGGCGCGAGCTCCTCCGTCTCTCTTTTCTTTTTTTTTCTTTTTTATTTACTGAATCGATTAAAAGGAGAGAGGGGGGGGCAGAGCGGGTTAACGGGGAAGAAAAGGATTTTTTTTATTATTTAATTTTCCACAAAAAGCAACTTTTATTTTCGACTTCAAAACGAGGCCCACCGCCTGTCGTCCATAGCGTTTTACCCCCATTCCGAACACAATGGGATATGTATCGCAAGTTGATTCGATTGCTTCGACCAGTTTCTGTTGAATTTACATTTAAATTGCTATATTGAATTTTAAACGTACATTTCAAATTACCGGGGTCACATACTAACTAGAAAAATTCCAAAAAAATATTTTCTAGCTTCGTATTGACGATATGGTCCTAACAAAACTAGTTTCGTCGAATTCTGAGACCGTTAGAAAAATGGCCATTTTCCAGTCGATTAAAATCAACTGAAACTGGTCAAACGCGTTTTCCTTTGCCACGCTCACATATTGATTCGAAAAATTATGAAATTTGAAATCTAGCAATAATTTGACACCGCGGACCCAACAAAACTGGTTTCGTCGAAATCCGAGGTCATTTGCAAATTTCCATTTTTAAGGGCCTGAATTCCATAGCGACTATTCAGGATTTTCAACTGGACATATCTTTTGATTCCCGCTATGAAATCTTGATTTTTCTGATCCGTTGGAAAGATATTATCAATTAGATCCTAATGTTTTTAGTTTCACTAAAATCCGGATTGTTTTGCACCCGGTACATTCAATTGAAGTTTGAAATCGAATTATCGAACTACCGCGCCGTTTTCAATTCTATTTATAATTATATATAAATATTTATATTCTAACGACGACGTATATAATATATACGTCGAATCCTATTCAAAATAAATTTTCTCGTCGATATTATTTAAAATAATTCATTTTAAATATTCAAAATTCGCTAAAATTGCCAAAATAAAAATTTTAAACTGGCCCAGAATTTCCGGGTTATTACAATCTACCCCACTTAAAACTTTTCGTCCCCGAAAAGGAACAAAGTCGAAAGTGGTTTGATTAATCAACTCTACGCTCGATCTGGCTTCCATTCTCCAACTCTTTAGTTTCTGAGAATTTTCAAAATTTCAAAAATTTGGCTAACACCCTAAATTTTCGAAAAATTTCGCCATAACCTCCCCTGCACCGGGAGCATCGGGGAATTTCAAATAGCTTCCCCGGTCCTTCAGATCTCAAAAAGAAAAAGAAAAAGCCAAGCGGCTAGCCAATAGGCTCATAAAATCATCATCACCCAAACAAAACAGTAAATTATGTAGTAAACATGTACCTATTTGTCGGGCAAACAAATTTTATTCTCTGGCTCTAGCCTCCTTGCTATGACCTGTTCAATGTAAGTATAGGTATATGCAAGCAAATGCGACCAATTTTCAATATAGTTCAATATTTGGTTCGATTAGGCATAATGGTTCAAAATTAGCAAACAAATGAACAAACAACACAAACATCAATCAATTCGTGAATTTAACGTTTCAAATTCATAATTTTGATACATATACAAAAAATCATGCTTTGGTGCCAAATCACAACAATGTATTCTAGCTATATTAGTTTTGGTTCTCACACCAGTCTAATGGAAATATATAGAAAATCACACCTTCGAAACTCGAACATAAATGTTGATGATGCGATCGCTATCATCAATATCATCTTCGGGCGACTAGAGTGTGATGCTATATCTATCCAATATATTAAAACTTTGAATACACGCGGATCAGACGTATACGCAAAATCTATATATTCTGGATTGTCCACATCAATATAAATAATAATCAAATACGAATAATTGATTTAAATTTTCAAAACAAAATTTGTTTTCATTTGAAAAATATACTCTTCACACTCGTTCTAGGATACTACTGATCCTATCTCTAACGAGTCATTCTAATTGGATATTACTAATCCAATATCTGATGAATTCTTTCGTATGGTTCTAATGTGTCTTGTTCTCGAGCTCTGTAAACCAAAGCTCTGATACCAACTGTGACGAGAAGGAATTTCGCTCGATCCGAATCAGTCGCTAAACCGATCCAGACCGTTCGAAAACGCCCTATCGTTTGAGAACATGACAAAATAGAACGCATACAGAAGAACATTCCATTGCTTATTACCACAATGCATCAGAATACAAGAATATACAGAGTATAAATGAATATTACACAGAAATATCAGAGATTTAAATTACATTTAAATACATAGCAGCGGAAAATAATACAATACACAACTAGAAGTAGATATACGGATACAAAGCTTTCCGGATATCGTTCCAGCTGTAAACCAGGATCCTGTGAATATAAATCTGCAAAACCAAAACTACTAGCTGCCCGTGTCAAAATAAGGGCACCCAGAGTTTAGGTTAAAACAATAAACTCCAGGTCAGTCATGTGACTGGTGTGAGAACTAAAACAGTTATTAGTCTTTGTTTTTAAAGTTAGGTAAATCAAGGGACCACGCCGTATAACACGGAACGGGTTTCCTCCCAAGAATACCAGTGCATAAAACCAACAGCGCAATGCTAAATAAAGAAAAATGAAGCTGTTATAAGACCCAGGTCCTATCACACAATGCAACGCAAGCCGGGGGATAGGGTTTTCCCTTATAACAGCCAAAGAATGCTTGATGCGTTTAAAACAAATCATTTGATACTATTATAAGTGCATAGTGTATAAAACAACTTCACATCATAAGTATCAATCATAGGCGGCATGAATGCCCCATAACACTATGTCGCCATACTAGGCTCTACAAATAAAACCACACATGTCACGTATTTGGAAATTGAATTTCCGTCTATGAACCGAGGCAAAAGATAGTCCTCACCGTCTTCGAGACTCTCTAGCCCGAGCCTCAGGGTCAGAGCGCATTGACCCTTGGATCGTCAGGGCCGGTCCACCGATGTGGATTAAACTTAAACCCTGAACATGCGTTTCCCCGCCCTATGGGGCGTAAACGAGCCAACTAAATGACTCCATCGGTTCGAGAACGACCGATCAATCCGAGGCGCCTCGCAACAGCAACAACCACATAAGTCAAACTCGTCAGGGCGTGTAAAACCACTGACGCCACTTCTAGCTAGAAAGAAACGCAAGTCCTCCCTGAGGTCCGTCTCCCGTTTTTGGTTCATACCGGGTGTGAAACTCGCGAAGTAAACGTTACACAAAGCTACGCCACAAAGGCCGTGCTTTGATCATCACCACAAGACTTTGCTTTTCAACAGAAGCCTCGATCAATTGCCACTTAGGCATGCCACACAGGCAATTCACTCCATGCGTTTGATATCCATCAATATATAACCCCTGAGCTCGTACGTCTCAGAGAAGGGCGTTAAGCAAGAGAATAAATTCTCCGCCGCCAAACAGATATATATTTAATAGAGATCAATCACACGGACTAAAATCCAATGTCAGACACACAGTCCATTTATAAGTCCGTTCTGGGTCTGAACGAAACCGGAGGCACCTAGTACCCCGCATATCCATCGATCTCCAAGTACGTCTGGACGATCACTAACTGTTTCCATCTTCTTGGGTGTACAGCCCAATCAAGATCATCAGTAATTACCCAAACGACGTGAAGACTTCTGGTCTTCGACCACCGTCTTCATCTTCGACACCACGTCGAATCAGTTATTCAGAATGGGATAAACCCGGTCTTTCTGAATAACTCGCGTATATATTATAAAAGTGTTACACAAACACAACACACGCCTCATTCCAATTCAGAATATTCTTTTATTCAAATATTCCTATACTTTGGGAAAAGTTCCCATTAATTTTATCCAAGATAAATTCTTTAAATTTATTCTTTAATCTCCTTTGAATATCAATTCAAACTAGTCGGGATTAGCGAACCACACCGAAGTAATCATTTATTTTATTTCCCAATCCCAACCTATTCATCCCATGAAGTAAAACTGGTAATACTTCATATCTAACACCACAGTGTTATCGGTAAATTCAATTACCATTTCACGTTCAAATCTAATTAAAGATTTAACCATCGCCTAGAGCAAAACTGGTGATACTCCATTTTCGATCATTTCAATCTAATTAAAGATTCATTAAAACTCCACTTAGTTTTAATCTTTAACTGGGTTAAAGAATCAGTGTCATTTAAAACACGGTTCACGATAAACCCAAAATCACATTCCATTAATTATCGGGTTAAAGAACAAGTGTTATTTAAAACACTGTTCACGATAAACCCAAAAATCAATACCAATTCAATTCCAATTAAATATCGTTTTATTGGTACACTTCATTAAATCTAAGTAAAAAGATTTATTCTTTTCTCAACTGGGTTCAAGAATAGTGTTAGTGAAGACACCATTCACGACAAACCAAAATCACATTTGATATTCAATATAAGGCCCTGAATAGAAAATATATCGGCTTATATTCAATATCAAATTCTACGATTAACAAATGTCGTGCTGGAAATAACGATATAGATATATATCTTTCAAATTTCCATAACAACATCTGCATAATCACGAATTCCAACATCGAAATATTCCGAAGACAATTTCGATTCAAATCCACTCCAATGCAATCATTGGAAATTCTGGTTATTTTTAAAACCCTTTTTAAATTCAATTTATTTATTTAAAAATAAATAGAATTATAATTCTAGTTCAAAACTAGTTTACTTCGATAAAAATCTATTTTTATCTTTTCAAATATGGAGTTTTTCATCCCAATTCTTCTCAAATCATATCTTATGATTTTACACAAATTATTACTATTTTTAATAATTTTATCAAGGCCCGTACAGTCGATTTCCAACAACGGCCATCGAACTGCACTTACAGCGACCTTTTTCAAATTTGATTTGGACGTATCTCCAAATCCAACCGTTAGATTTCAAATTTCTAACATTCGTTAGAAAGCTCTTTTCGATACGAACCCAACGGTTCCGGTTTTAGGAGAATCCGATGGTCGGATCTCCCGTAATGTCCGTTTGAAATAAATGGTCGAAATTCACGAACTGCCGCGGCGCGGCGCGTTCTATTCAGGCCATTATATTATATATATATAATATATATAATATATACTTCATCGATTTCTATTTAAAACGAATTATATAAATAGTTTTAGAATCGTTTCAAAAGCAATTTCAACTTTCTTTTCAATTCAAATCAAAATTGAATTCTTCTTTATAAATTCGTTTTAAAATTCATTTCTATTCAATTCAAATTTTAATTCAATTTGAATTCATTTCAATTCACTTTCAATTCAATTTGAATTCGTTTTCAATTCAATTCATTTCGAAATCGTTTT
Organism: Allium sativum; assembly: GCA_030737875.1. NCBI lineage: Eukaryota > Viridiplantae > Streptophyta > Magnoliopsida > Asparagales > Amaryllidaceae > Allium > Allium sativum. The sequence goes on from CM060918.1 coordinate 208,228,142, forward strand.
CAATTCAATTCATTTCGAAATCGTTTTCAATTCAATTCATTTCGAAATCGTTTTCAATTCAATTCATTTCGAAATCGTTTTCAATTCAATTCATTTCGAAATCGTTTTCAATTCAATTCATTTCGAAATCGTTTTCAATTCAATTCATTTCGAAATCGTTTTCAATTCAATTCATTTCGAAATCGTTTTCAATTCAATTCATTTCGAAATCGTTTTCAATTCAATTCATTTCGAAATCGCTTTTCAATCTTCATTTTAAAATGAATAAAATCGATATAAATATCGTTCACGTCCAAAATGGCGTCAATCTAATCAACATGGCTTCATAAATTTCTATTTTCAAATATTCTATTTCAAATATTTCTTTTTCAAAATAGTTGTTATTATCAAAATATTTCGTTCAACACATGACCAATCTCAATGGATGAGTACTGTCAACACATGAACCTTTATTTTATAATATTCTTTATTTTTCAAATTGGAATGAGGCCCAATCAATAACCATATAAAGTTAATTATATGGATTCCATACAACAAATGTATATAATAGCAACGATAGATAATCAACCATCAACCAAAGTGCACTACACTGTATAAGCATCAAATATAGATATCTAACGCTTATAACAGCCTGTCAATCAATCGATCGACATATTTAATCAATCAGGATGAGTGAGATTCATATTTCATCCCAACACCCGTGTGGGGTTTTCAAACAATCAAACACAGATTTTAGTTGTGCAGTTGGGCGATGTGTAAAATTTATCGTCCCAATCAATATCAGTCAAATCAGTGTATATAAACAAATCGGCCGATTTGTTTATAAATATTTATTTATTCACTTTCACGTTAAAAATTATATTTTTAACGATAAAACATTTTATTCAACCTATGAATATTCTATTCGGTTCATTTATTCAATAAAATGATATTTTTATTTTAGAAAATTTCGGCGGCATAACGGCATGATACTAGAAACGGGACAAGGCCTAGCCTTATCCCCGGACTAGTGAAGGCCCACGCCATTCACATATCAATCAAATTCACCAAACAATCAAATTCAAACTAAATCATATAACTAAGCTATGCAACCAAACAAACAAGTCCATGGTCTGTGGACGATTGTGTCGGGTGCTACTAAGCACCGTCTGCATCCTAGTATATATATATATAAAACTAGAAAAGAAATTGAAAGGTGAGAAATTCTCACATATAGCTATCCTAGCTCCACGGCACTTCATTGATAGAAATCTTCATCGTCATCGCATCTTCGTTGCCTTCTTTGCCCGTAGCCACTACATATATAAAAATCACACATTTTTATATTTTGTTGTCTTTGAAATAAAAATCATATTTTTACAATCGCTTTCTATATTTAAAAATCGAATTTTTATTCCGTTATATAGATAAAAATTATATTTTTATCACGCTATTTTCCATATAAAGATTTCGCCTTTTCAAATTTAAAGATTTCATCTTTATAAAAATCTCATTTTTATTTTCCTACACATATAAAGATGATATTTTTAATATTTCTATCATGTAAAAATTATATTTTTAACTTTCTACCTAACCAAAAATCATATTTTGACATCATTTATATAGTAAAGACTATATTTTTAATACTTTAAAAATATAAAAATCATATTTTTAATACTTTAAAAATATAAAAATCATATTTTTATTCTTACGATAACCATTTCAAAACAAAGTTAGTTTTATTTTAAAAACATATTTATTTTCAAAGTAATTGTATTTTAAAACAAAGTATATTTCTATTTCAAATAAAAAAACGAATTTTATATTTTCAAATCAAAGATTAGATTTTTATAATTTCTACAAATATGAATTTCAGATTTTAACAATGCATTTAAACCTCAATTTCCATTCATATAAATAAAATCCATTTTCAAACAATATTATAAATAAATAAAAATCCTCATATAAAATTCCATCCTTTAACTTACAAAAATCTAAGCCTTTTATGGTGTTATTCATATCATCAAAACCCTATATATATTTTTTTATAGAATAAAATAGAGAGAAAAGAAAAAAAAAGCATGGAACTCACTAGTTTTCGGATTAAGGCGGAGGAGGTGGTCTTCACGGCGGAGGTGGGGTTCAGTAGCGGCGCCAGGGGGTTGCATCGGGGTGGGGAAGGGCGGATCGAGGTGGGTGGTTCTTTTCTGGGCTTGGGGCGGTTTCGGTCTCCGAACTGGGGGAGGGTTGGGCTGACGCGAGAGGCGCGAGAGGGGGCTGAGGGGGGGGGGGTTCGGACTGAGGCGGCGGCGCCACCTAGGGCGCGGCGACAGTCACCAAGGCGGGCGCGAGCTCCTCCGTCTCTCTTTTTTTTTTTTTACTGAATCGATTAAAAGGAGAGAGGGGGGGGGGGGGGCAGAGCGGGTTAACGGGGAAGAAAAGGTTTTTTTTTATTTAATTTTCCACAAATAGCAACTTTTATTTTCGACTTCAAAACGAGGCCCACCGCCTGTCGTCCATAGCGTTTTACCCCCATTCCGAACACAATGGGATATGTATCGCAAGTTGATTTGATTGCTTCGACCAGTTTCTGTTGAATTTACATTTAAATTGCTATATTGAATTTTAAACGTACATTTCAAATTACCGTGGTCACATACTAACTAGAAAAATTCCAAAAAAATATTTTCTAGCTTCGTATTGACGATACGGTCTTAACAAAACTAGTTTCGTCGAATTCTGAGACCGTTAGAAAAATGGCCATTTTCCAGTCGATTAAAATCAACTGAAACTGGTCAAACGCGTTTTCCTTTGCCACGCTCACATATTGATTCGAAAAATTATGAAATTTGAAATCTAGCAATAATTTGACACCGCGGACCCAACAAAACTGGTTTCGTCGAAATCCGAGGTCATTTGCAAAATTTCCATTTTTAAGGGCCTGAATTCCATAGCGACTATTCAGGATTTTCAACTGGACATATCTTTTGATTCCCGCTATGAAATCTTGATTTTTCGGATCCGTTGGAAAGATATTATCAATTAGATCCTAATGTTTTTGGTTTCACTAAAATCCGGATTGTTTTGCACCCGGTACATTCAATTGAAGTTTGAAATCGAATTATCGAACTACCGCGCCGTTTTCAATTCTATTTATAATTATATATAAATATTTATATTCTAACGACGACGTATATAATATATACGTCGAATCCTATTCAAAATAAATTTTCTCGTCGATATTATTTAAAATAATTCATTTTAAATATTCAAAATTCGCTAAAATTGCCAAAATAAAAATTTTAAACTGGCCCAGAATTTCCGGGTTATTACACGCCGGATGTTTCAGCTCGATTTTTGAGCACTTGGAGGCCGCGAGCTAGGCACTGGACTGGGTGATGGCCGATGGCGTGTAGGGCGGCGGAGTGGTGAAGTTCGATCGGAGGCACGACATTCGTATTGGTGGCAAGGTGGAGGTTTTAATTTGAACGAAATGGGTTTGCTCATCCCAGATTTTCACGATGAGAAGAAGAGATTAGCGGCGAACAGGGGATTAAGATGTAATTATTAATTAATTATAAATTCAATTATTTTTAATGTAATCCAATATATAAATCATCGTATCTTTGTCATACAGTATTAGAAATTCGCAAATTCAGATCCATTGGAATCGCAGAAACGAGATCTACAACCTGGAACTGACTAGATCTGAAACAGAGCAGGTCAGATTTTGGGTCGAAATTCAGAGCCGAATAATTCAGAATTAAACCAAGGTGAGAAATTATATTCCTTTATTTATATAATTAAAATTTGTTGATCATAATTTTAGTGTTACACATGCGCTATAATATTTTGCAGAATGTTTGTGATTGGATGTAAAATTGTTTGATGATGCTTGTTGGTCTGTTAATTGGATGGTATATTTTTGTCATATTAGAATTGAATAAATAATCATGTCATTTATGTTAAGTCAAAATTGACAAAATAAAACTTTCATTTTGTCAGTATACGGTGTATTGAAATTAACATTTTTTGTTCGTTAGATTATGGTTAAACAAAGATTGACATTTTTGTTAAATTAGATTATTGTTGAATCGAACGTTACATTTTCGTTCATTAAATATGTTAGAAAATTGATTACAAATGAATGACCATTTATTTGTTATTTGAATAACGTAGAAAATTGGTTACAAATAAATATTCATTTATTTGACATTAGAATTCATAGGAAATATTTACATATAAAATATTATTTTAATGTTACATTAGATTGAAAATTACATTTTATGTAAAATGTTATATAAGATTAGAAATAACATTTTCATATAAAATGTTGCACTAGAGAAAAATAACATTTTTATTATAAAATATAGCATGATAATTAAAATAACAATTTTGTTAAAGAATGTACATTGGGTTAAAATAACACTTTGTTATCAAATGTGATATTAGATTAAAATAACACTTTGTTATAAAAAGTGACATTAGAAAGAAATAACATTTTTAGTTTAAAATGTTACGTAAGTAAGAAAAGAATGAAAACAAAATATTCATTTTGTTAAATAGAAAAGTGTTAAAACCATATCCTTTTATTTGTCATTAGAATTTATAGAAAATTGTTTAAGAATATACAATATAAAAATTCATTTTTATTGCAGTATGAAACATTAGAAAGAATATTTTATTTGCATTTCTCATGTAAATCAAAACATGTATTAGAAAAGAAAGTTTATTTTATTTACATTTTACATGTAAATAAAAGGCATGAATAAAGAAGTATATCTTATTTACATTTTTCATGTAAATAAAAGACTTGTACTAAAAGGGTATATTTTATTCACATTTTAGATGTGAGTAAAGACATGAATTTGTAAAGGATATTTTATTCACATTTTAGATGTGAAAAAAAGACATGAAATTAAATAGTACATTTTTATTTGCTTTTTTATATGCAAATAAAAACCATAGATGTAAAAGTACACTTTTTATTTGCAAGTTAGTTGCAAATAAAAAACTTAATTGTAAATAAAAACATGATTATAAAAAGTTGACATTTTTATTTATATCTTATATATAAATAAAATCAAGAATTGAAAAAGGTTATTTTTATTTATATTTTAGATATAAATAAAAACATGAAAATAAAGAGTATATTTTTTATTCACATTTTAGATGTGAATAAAATTTGATTTATAAAGGATATTTTATTCACATTTTAGATGTAAGTAAAAACAAAGAATTATACTTTTTGCGTTTTTAAATGCAAATGAAACATTGAAAAATAATTATACTTTTTATTTGCACTTTTAGATGCAAATGAAACATAGGATTGGTGAGTGTTTATTTTATTTACATTTTTGTTGTAAATAAAACATAGAATTAAAAAGCACCATTTTATTTACATTTTTGTTGTAAATAAAACATAGAATTAAAAAGGGCTTATTTTCTTTTATTTACACTTTTGATGTAAATAAAAAGAAACACATGAAATGGAGGAAAAGTATATTTTTATTTGCAAATTAGTTGCAAATAAAAGACATGAATATAAAAGTACATTTTTATTTGCAAATTGGTTGCAAATAAAAGCCATGGATTAAAAAGAGAAATTTTTACTTACATTTTATTTACATTGCAAAAAGTAAATAAAACCATAGGATGAAAGGTTATATGTTTATTTACATTTTAGATGTAAATAGGATCATGAATTAGAAAAGACACAATTTTATTTACATTTTCGATGTAAATATAAACATAGAAATCAAAGTGAACCTTGCATTTACATGTTAGTTGTAAATAAAACCATGGATTTAAAAGTTGACATTTGAAGTTACATTTTTGATTTAAATAAATAAGTTACATTTTTGGTGAAAATAAAAAGAAATAAAGCGACATCTTTATTTACATTTTAGATGTAAATAAAAAGAATAAATTTAAAGTAACATCTTTATTTACAATTTAGATGTAAATAAAGAATAGAATCAAAGTTACATTTTTATTTACATTATAGGTGTAAATAAAAAGATTAGATTAAAAGAGGCATTTTAAATTTACATTGTAGATGTAATCAAAGGATAGAATTTAATGTTAAATTTTTATTGTCAGAATAGAGACAATAAAAAGAATAGTATAAAAGACATATTTTTATTGTCATTCTAGGGACAATAAAAATAGTAGAAATAAAAATGATATTTTTATCGCCATTTTAGATGCGATAAAAAGAGTAGAAATAAAAGTGATATTCTTATCGTCATTTTAGATGCGATAAAAAGAATCTACCTTAGTAGTTAAAATCGCCAAACGATTGATATTTATATTTTTATATAAATTAAAATTAAAATTAAACGAATCGTGTTGCTGTAGTTCGTGATTTGAAATCATAACTTTAAACGATTATACCATAAGATTCGACCATCAGATTTTCCCAAAACTGGAACCGTTAGGACCGCTTTGGGAAGATCTTTCCAATGATATAAATCTCGTCAAAATCCAATGGTTAGATTTCGAGATAAGTGTAAATCAAATTTGGGTAAAAGCAGCGCTAGGGCTGCCGATCGACCCGAAGCGTCGTTAAATGAATATAGTATTTTTATATATATAAAAATAGCGATAAATCATTATTAAATACTAATAACGATATGAAATGGTTTTGAAATATATATATACGAGAATCATTTACAAAGTTCGAGTTCAATCTCATTTCAAATGATTATACGATGATCTAGTCGAAGAGTTGAAGATGGTTATTGAAGACCGACGATCTTCACATCGAATGGATGTGTTGCTACTGAGGCCTATGATTGGAGTAGCTACCTTGAAGGGGAGTCACGGGTAGCCGTCCGGACGTATTGTTGATTGTTCGGATATGCGAGGTATAAGGTGCCTCTGGTTTCGTTCAGACCTAGAACGGACTTGAAAATGGATTGTATGTCTGACGTCGTATTCCTTTATACGATATTCGTTGATCTCTGCTAAATATATATATATATATATATATCTGTTTGGTATTTAACACCCTTCTCTGAGACATACGAGCTTAGAGGTTAAATATTGGTAGAAATCAATGGTATGGTATGGATTGAGAATGTGTCATGCTAAGATGCATGGATCAAGGCTTTTGTTGAAAAGCAGAGCCTTGTGGTTGATGATCAAAGCATAACCTGTTTAGGCGTAGCTTGGTGTATAGTGTGACTTCGCGAGCCTCACACCCCGGTATAAGTCGAAAATGGGAAATGGACCGTAGGGAGCGCGCACGTTTCTTTCTAGCTAGAGTGGTGTCAGTGACCTACCAGCCCTGACATTTTACTTATGTGGATGATGGATTATGAGGTACCTCGGTTTTATAGGTTGTTAGTGGCCATATTGGAGGTTCAAATGAACTGGGAAGCGTGTGTTCAGGTATAACTAATCCACTACTGTTAAGTGTGGATCGGCCCTACCGCTCCAAGGGTTCACTGCGGGGAATCCTGAGGCATTTGCTAGAGTGTCTCGAATCGGAGAGGACGATCCCTAGCCTCGATTCATGATGGAAACCCAATTTCCAATACGAGACCATGCAGTTTTGATTGTAGAACTGGTATGGCGACATAGTAGGACGGGGTACTATGCCGTCTATGATTGATGCATTATGATTGAATTGTTTTTGAAAACGTATATACACTAATAATAATATCAAATCCGTTTTTATCGTATCAAGCATTTTTGACCATTATAAGGTAAAACTCTATCCTCTGGTTTGCGTTGCATTGTGTGATGGGACTTGAGTCTTATAATGGTTTCATTTTTTTTAAAAAGCATTGCGTTGTTTAAAGATTTACTTTATTTTATGCACTGGCATTCCAATGGAGTAAACCCATTCCGCATTAGCAGCGTGGTCCTGTGATTAGCCTTATTATTAGAATAGTTAAGTTAGATTTCTCATACCAGTCCCATGACTGACCTGTAGTTTGTTTCACCTGGCAAACTCGGGTGCCCATATTTTCCACACGGGCAGTCGAGTAGCTTTTTGCAGATACTTATCTCTTTACCAGGATCCTGGATCGAAGCTTAAAGTTGAGTCCAGAGCATGATAGCCTTCCGCTGTATTAGTTGTATTTGTTTCCGCTGCTTTGTATTACATTTATTATAATAAGTCTTCCATTGTATTTTATTTATCAATGTGCTCTGATATTCTGTACTCTGAAATAACATTATTATGATGTTTATAAAAGTCTGCTGTTATTGTTCTAATGTATTGTATTCCCAAAATTAACGTATGCGGGTTTTGAACGATTTTAGTCAATCTAGCGATCAATTAAGGTCGGGCAAAATGTGTGTCGTTACAGTTGGTATCAGAGCTTTGGTTAGCTCAAATCTTTGGGGTACAACTCATTGGAACTAAACAAAAGACTCATCGAAGATTGGATTAGTAATATCCAATAAGAATACTCATTAGGGATAGGATCTGTAGTATCCTAGAATGAGAAAACTCATTAGAGATGGGGTTAGTAATGCCCTAGGATGAGTTGAAGTGCTAACTATATAATTAACGTATTTGTGATTATATATATAATCCGATTTCAAAAAAATATGATTTTTGAATGTATAAAAGTTATATATATTTGATAAGTTAATCACCTTATAAAATTATTGAAACTAATAAAAAAAATTGAAAATTGAATTAGTTAATTAAACAACTTTCAGCTTCGTTCCTTTTCAAGGACGAAAAGATTTTAAGTGGGGGAGAATGTAACAACCCTGAATTTTGGGGTCAATTTAAAAATTTTATTTTAGGAATTTCGATGGATTTTTAATCTTTAAAATAATTTATTTTAAACGATAACGATTAAAAATTTATTTTAATTGAAGTTAGAACGAATATATTTATTTTAGTTATAAAAGAAGTTAGAAATAGCGCGGTAGTTTGAAAATTTGAATTTGAACTTTGACTGACCATATAGGATGCAAAATAAATCGGATTTTAGTGAAACCAAAAATATTTAAATCTATTTAAAAAGTCTTTCCAACGAATCTAAAAAATTGAAATTTCATAGCGGGAACCAAAGGTATGCCCAGTTTAATTTTCAGATTAGTCGCTGTGGAATATATATACATACATATATATATATATATATATATTAATATTAAAAATAGCCATTTTTCAAACGACCTCTGTTTTAGAAGAAACCACTTTTGTTGGAACCGGAATGTCAAATTATTGCTAGATTTCAATTTTTATAATTTTTCGAATTAATATTGAACGACCCAGGGATTTTCGGCCCCGGAAATCGACATAAATACCATTACCGTAAATCATGCCGACCTTCCAGACTCCGAAAACACTGGATAGTTATTAGAAAGAAATTAGAGGGTGAGGTAAGAAAGAAAGAAATATTAGAATAGAAGAAGAAGAAGAAAACAACACAACACAGAGTCTCACATCGCAGCGGAACAAAATATAATGCAGAAATAACTTTATTGAGAGCTTTAAATAAAACTTACAGTATCAAAGTACATCAAAACCACTGGACAGTTATAATAATCTGTCCTATATACAACACACAGAGGAATAGTAGTTATATAATATCATACGTCTGGACTCTTCCAACTTGTCTCTTCACATCATTCGATAACCTGAACCTGTACATCCCGGGCTAACCCGAGCATTTACAAAACACCGAGTCAGTCTGGTGAACCAGAGTGAGATAAACACATTAAGTTTAAGGGTATCACACAACCTGGTTTTAAAGTTAAAATCTTTCAATGAAAAGGATAATCATAAGACCAAATCCACACATAAATACGGACGGATTTTACCTTACGATAACCCAAAACAGTTTTGAAATCAATATCTTGTCTGATATTATAATAATGTCTAAATACAGGTAAATAACAATCTAGTGGAACGCTTGCATCTCACGCTCCATATATAGTATACAATCAAAACCGCGGGCGCTTATTGGAGATTGGATTCCGACAATGACAAGGTATGGGACCACCTGCCGATAGTGTATCTCTAGAGGCGAATACACTAGGTTCAACAAGAACGTCTTGCAATCTGGCCCTCACATGACCGACCACTCATTTCGCTTGAGTGTATCGAATGTATATCACCAACGGTTGGGTCTGACCCACCGTTTCTCTAGAAGGGACAACATCAAAATAGATTTAAGGAACAAAAGGATTTTCTCTAGATAGGTGATTATACACCCTAATGGGAGCAACCCACATAGCCATGCTGCCTGCTCGATTTTTGTCATTTCCCGGTTGGTGAGGCTTGAGGTTTAAATTTTCTTTACAACACCTGGCCACCATTCACTTTGAATGCCACATCGTCAGATCCGCCAGATATCACCAATTGATGTCCACAAAAATACTCTAGTTGGGAGCTAACCAATTATAGCACGTTTGAAGAAATCAACATATGTGATCCTTTGGAAATACTCTGTCAGACACTCGTCCATACAAGTCATCCAGGAACAGGATGAACTGAAGGTACTCTCCTAGTGCATCTCATATAGGAATCACCCCATGGATCAGTAGCGAGAAGTCCTTGCAACCCGTAGATTCCAACCACGACAGAACCACGGTTTAATCTCTGGTTGCAATCCCAGAGATTATTAGCGGTTCCTCCGTTTAATGAATCCATGGTCTTCAATGCTCCATCTCGATCATCCCTTAATATCTTCACGTATTTGTTGGTCGGAATGGTTTTCGAATATAAATTCAATCCCGGTCTTTCCTTACCAACAAGCGTATTGGTTAGATTTGATAGTTGGTGATTTAACTATCGAAATAAACAGTGTTTCAATCATGACAACCCAATGAGTTCACTGATTGGGTATTCAACACCACTTGGCCTTTAAATTTAAAACAAATGTAAATTCAACTCTTAAATCTTTCGATATTTTAAATATCGTTTTCTCGCTTTATTATTTAACATAAGATTTTTCTTTAAACAAGTTCATACTTAGTAAAATTCTATATCAGATTTAGTTTTCAAATTTCACTTTCAAAACATTAGCCACATTAATATATTATATAATATTAGAAAATCACTTTAATTTATTACTCGTAAAACGATGTTACAAAATATTATCTATTTCATTACTTGAAATAATAATCTATGTTTATTCTGATAGAATAAAACTCATCTTTACCTTTCCTTTCTAGCTTGAAAATATCGTTATAATTTCACGCAACGCCTTCTATTTCCCTTTTACTTTGAAATCTCCATTACATATCGAAATTCTTCAAATAACGATTATTATTTCCCAAAAATAATATGCTTTAACATCTCCAATATCACGACTCATACCATCCTTTGACAATCCCGAAGTCGTTCAAGTTGGGGTATTTTAGTTACCTCTCAAACCTTGATCAACAACGTTCTTATCGTAAGATAAATATGAACCATAATTCAAAAACTCATATTTATTTTAACACCACTTCACTATTAAAGTATGGTTTATAAAAACATCTTGCTTTTGAAATCCCCTTTTTAACCACAATGTTATTATTGACACATTAGCTTTTCAACTTTAATCCCTTTATTATTTGGATTTTTATTTCAAATCCTAATACTAAACCTTTTACTGAATTCAATTTTAGAAATCTCTTTTCAAATCCTTTAAATCATTTCCTTTTTAAAATCTCATTTAGTTAAACAAATATTCACTAAATTTTTTTATTTAAATAAACGACATATTCTAATTTAATTTAATAATCAATTACTGATAAAATAGTTGGCTTGGTAAATCTTAAAACATGATTAACCATTAATCAATTCCCACTTGTCTTTTCATTTTGAATTAATAAATAACATTTATTAATCCGAATAGTCTCATTTACATCAATTACTATTAAATAAGTAATAATCCATTCCTAAATAATCTCACTTTAATTGTTCTTGAAAACAATAAATCCTTGTTATTCATCATCAAGTTAATTTTCGCCCACTAGCTGATCAATTTTATTCATATCGGAACCAACTTGATAAAATTATCCAATAATTTCCGTGAAGCACATGCTTCGCACACAGTAGATCTTGGTATAAAAATAGTAGTTAAAACAAACGATATATATATGGTTGGTTTAATTTCCTTTTTAAAACTTTATTTAAAAATATATTTAAAATCTATATTCAGTTATAAACTGAATTTCATAACTTCATTAATATCAGTATCCCTGGCGGTAAATCAAACTCAATAAAATAGTTTGTTTTGGCCATCTGCCATGAATTCCTCAACCAACATCACTAGTAGTTAATAACCAAACAAATGTTGAATTTGGGTTTCAAAATCAACAACCAATTCAATAATCCACTCATATGGGTTCAACCGTCTCATATCATGATCACTTAGAGATAAATAATCGATCTAACGGGTAACGGTCAACCAATAGTAATCCAAACACCCAATTCAATTTAAATACATTTATATTATGATAAACGTAACCAACAAGATAAGTTATCTGGTTTGGAAATCATCATTAAAATAACGACGTTATTTTATTTAAATTAAACAACCGTTAATTTACATAGTTGATAAAAATAATTAACACGCATCAAACAGCCATCAATCAACCAATTACTAGCATCCATAACATAGAGATGATAAACCCGACTTATAATTATTATAAGTGGGAACTGAGTGAGATTAACTCACCTTGATCTGTATTCTGAAACAGCTCATTCCAGTTAACTCTAACTTCGTTCAATTCCATCCCATAACGTTCTGTTCATAATACGGTTCCAACTTATTTTCTATCGACCAGTTCTGATAAAATATAAATAGGCTGTTAATGTTTTGAAATTTTATTTTAATAACTAATTAATTAATGGATGAACAAATTACCGTGTTTTAAATATTACGGCTCTACCCTTTTTTCACCTCTTCGCCTATCCTTCCTTTGTTCATGACTGCAGATCCCCGAACTTGGCCAGTATGTTCTGACATGATTTCAAATATTTAACAATCATTAACAATTTAAATTATAATTTAATTTACTTTTAATTTACCAAAGGTTAAACTAATTACTTATCAAACCGTTAGCTGTCCATTACCTTGTTTGCACCTCAACAAATCTTTGAAGACCCATGTTTTTGTTTTTTGAACAACCGATCCTGCCTTTTAACTGAAAAAGCATGGCCCAAGCCCAATAGTTAAAAGACCAAACAGATCGTTGAAACCCGCTCCACACCATAAAACAATGGAGCCACCCTCCTTTATACATCCACTTTCATTTCTTTCCAAACCCGTCCATCTTCAACACCACTCAGCTCACGTTCTCTCATCCCCACCGAACATTCACAGTACCCAAGTAAAACCACGTCCGCCTGCACTCACTTCTTCTTGTTTCTTTTATTTACTACTCCATGCCACATGCCTTCCCATAACCGCCCCTTTGCTGCGCCCGCCCACTGGGACCGCGACCACCCTGACCGATGCCACCCCATCCGATGATAATCACCGCCACCTGCCACTGTTTGTGTTGTAGTCCGGGTTTAGGTGAGGGAAAGAGCTCGATCGACCTTGAGTGCAGGGAAAGGTTTGCATGATGGAGGACTACTCTGGAGGAATGGGGAAGCGTTGAGCTTGAGTGTCAGGAAGGTGAAGGGTCAAGTAAAAAGAGGGGGTTTGCTGCAGGTGTGGTTCTGCAGAAAGAAGCTTTCAGAATCTTCGATGGAAGAAGGAACAAGGAGTGCAAACGAAGACATGCAGTTTGTTTTCTTTGTTTTGCAGAAAAATAAAATACGAGCAGTGTGAATATATATAGACAAAATGGATAGGAACGACGTGCATCGGTAGGAGGCGTAGGTAGCTATTTGAGTTTTCAATTCGCTAGCTGAAAGAAGTGATAGAACGAAACTTCACTTCACTTCACTAGGCAGTAGTTGAAGAAGAAATGTAGGTTAGCTGCAATGTTCTTTCATCTAAACCCAAGTCCGTGCGATGTAACAACACAGCGGAAATCTATTTGATAAGATTTTAGAAAATTTACATAGGGATTTGGATAAGGATTCTTTCCATGTGCTGAGAATTTGAAAATAAATGTGCACATGGTTGTGCCAGGCAATATTTTGCGATCAGGGTATGCTGAGAAATGGTTGTACAAACGAGATTATGTAGGATTTTAGCTAAGATTTGCTGCTCATGTTCTGAGATTTTGAAAGGATTTGTATAGTGATTGAAAACGATGCGTACGGATTTTATAGTAAGCGACCCTATTTAAAGAAAATATCGTGGTTTCGGATTCCAATTACATACCGCAACTGATGTTTTCCTGTATTAACCATTATTTTATATTATAACGATACTTCGCGGAAAAGTAACACTTAAAACTGACCACAATCGACTTCAAATTACTGATAAAAAACTAATCTTAATGTAGAAAAATATTCCGGACCCAATGGGACAAGTTTCGTCGAATTCCGACACCATTTGAAAAATATTCCTTTATAAAACCAGAAATAAACATGCGTTTTAAATTTTTTACGATCAACAGATAAATCAAATCAACTTGAAACCTTGATATCCTAAAATAATTTTTTAATACGAACCCAACGACACCAGTATCGTCGCATTCTGAGACTGTTTCCCGGGTAGGCTATTTTTACGCGCACCGCAATGCCATTATGGACACCAAATTTGCCGGTCTCTAAAAATAACAAACTATATATCTATCCTGACTCTAATCGACGATACGAACTCAGCGGAATTGGTTTTGCGGCCTAATTCGATCGTTTGTTCAAGTTATACCCAAATAACCCTTTATTAAATTAATTACGCGCCATAGAAATTGAACGGGCGTTTATGGCTGCCGTGATCACATACGACATTGGTTTGCCACGCCATTCAACACCATACAATAATTTAACGATACGGTTCTAATGAAACTGATTTCGTCGAAATCAGAGTCCGTTTGCAAAACGGCTATTTTAAAGGTCGATATTTAAATAACGATTTTCATAGAGACTATTTCAAAATTTGATTTGGCCATAACTAACAAATTACAACACGAAATCTAAATTTTTCTCTTTCATATGAAAATTATAATCAATACGGTTCCACCATTTCTCATTTCACAGAAATCCGACTTATATCGGATCCTGTACATTCAGTTAAAGTTCAAAACCCCATATAACGAACTGCCGCGCGATTTCGAGCTCGTTTTATATTTATATTAATATATAACGTTCAACTTTGTTTTAAATAACGAATTAAATAATAAAATCCATAAATACTCCAAATATAATATTAAAAATAATAAATTAAATTAAATATTTGACGGCAAAAATCCGGGTCGTTACAATCTTCCTCCCTTAAGATAATTTCGTCCTCGAAATTGCTAAGGTAAGAAACAACGTTACTAACCCATTATCTTTACAAAAATAATAAATTTAAAACTCGATTTTTATGTTCAAAACCAATCTAATTGGTTTTAAAACCAATTTATTTCAAATAAAAGAATTCCCAAAAATCTTCAAAAATTTTCTAACACCTTAAATTTTGGAAAATTTTTGGCAGAGTCTCCCCTGTACGGAAGACATCTGTTATATCGCAGGTTCAAATAATATATATCCATCGACCATCAGGGTCGGAAAAATTCAAAAACCAAACTCAAAACCCAAATAAAAACCAAAATTTCATATTCTGCATAGGCGTACCTTTTTGCGAGCATTATTACGTGATAAACGATATTTTATATTCGAGCTTGCTTAGTTATTATGTAGCTCTATTCTAACTGGATTCAATTAACCCCAGAATTTTCTCTTGGATCAATTTTAAATCTGAATTGGCACTTCTGCACCTGTTCTCAACTCAAATAAATTTCGTTAGTCCCCAAACCAACAACGATTAGTTCAAATATCCATATCATACGATCCAACCTGTTCTGCACACAATCTAATCCACATGAGGTTATAATTATTTATAATCACTTCATTTATTCTTTTAATTATCCATTCAGGTTTATTAATCTAGATTATTTATCCAACTTATTTATTTCATACTGGTTGTAAACCAAGTCTATCATTTCAGATTTATATTCAAGTAATCAACAACACAATCCATACATATTATTCAAATCAACATTAGCAAATCAATCGATTTCCCATATTATAACAAATTGAGGAAATCATTACTTTTACTATAAAATAAATTGACTAAGAATAATTTCAAAAATAATTTTAAATATCAAATTACAAGTACGCGCTCTCATATATATAACAAACTCAATCTAGGGTATTACTAACCCAACCTCTATTGAGTTATGCCACAGAGCAAAGGTTATTACTAAACCAATAGCTCTGATACCACTGTAACGACCCGGGGATTTTTGGCCCCGGAAATCGACATAAATACCATTACTGTAACTCATGCCGACCTTCCAAACACCGAAAACACTGGATAGTTATTAGCAAGAAATTAGAGGGTGAGGTAAGAAAGAAAGAAATATTAGAATAGAAGAAGAAGAAGAAGAAGAAGAAGAAGAAGAAGAAAACAACACAACACAGAGTCTCACATCACAGCGGAACAAAATATAATACAGAAATAACATTATTGAGAGCTTTAAATAAAACTTATAATATCAGAGTACATCAACACCACTGGACAGTTATAATAATTTGTCCCATATACAACACACAGTGGAATAGTAATTATATAATATCATACGTCTGGACTCTTCCAGCTTGTCTCTTCTGAGCATTCGATAACCTGAACCTGTACATCCCGGGCTAACCCGAGCATTTACAAAACACTGGGTCAGTCTGGTGAACCAGAGTGAGATAAACACACTAAGTTTAAGGGTATCACACAACCTGATTTTAAAGTTAAAATCTTCCAAAGAAAAGGATAATCGTAAGACCAAATCCACACGTAAACACGGACGTTTTTTACCTTATGATAACCCAAAACAGTTTTGAAATCAATATCTTGTCTGATATTATAATAATTTCTAAATATAGGTAAATAACAATTTAGTGGAACGCTTGCATCTCACGCTCTACATATATAGTATACAATCAAAACCGCGGGCACTTATTGGAGATTGGATTCCGACTATGACTATGGGACCACCTGCCGATAGTGTATCTCTAGAGGCGAATACACTGGGTTCAACAAGAACGTCTTGCAATCCGGCCCATACATGACCGACCACTCATTTCTCTTGAGTGTATCGAATGTATATCAACAACGGTTGGGTGCGACCCATCGTTTCCCAAAAAGGGACAACATCGAAATAGATTTAAGGAACAAAAGGATTTTCTCTAGATAGGTGATTATACAACCTAATAGGAGCGACCTACATAGCCATGCTGCCTGCCCGATTTTTGTCATTTCCCGGTTGGTGAGGCTTGAGGTTTGAATTTTCTTTACAACACCTGGCCACCATTCACTTTGAATGCCACATCGTCAGATCCGCCAGATATCACCAATTGACGTCCACAAAAATACTATAGTTGGGAGCTATCCAACTATAGCACGTTTGAAGAAATCAACATATGTGATCCTTTGGCAATACTCTGTCAGACACTCGTCCATGCAAGTCATCCAGGAACAGGATGAACCGAAGGTACTCTCCTAGTGCATCTCATATAGGAATCACCCCATGGATCAGTAGCGAGAAGTCCTTGCTACCCGTAGATTCCAACCACGACAGAACCACAGTTTATCTCTGGTTGCAATCCCAGAGATTATTAGGGGTTCCTCCGTTTAATGAAGATCCACAGTCTTCAATGCTCCATCTCGATCATCCCTTGATATCTTCACGTATTTGTTGGTCGGAATGGTTTTCGAATATAAATTCGATCCCGGTCTTTCCGTACCAACAAGCGTATTGGTTAGGTTTGATAGTCGGTGATTTAACTATCAAAATAAACAGTGTTTCAATCATGACAACCCAATGAGTTCACTGGTTGGGTATTCAACACCACTTGGCCTTTAAATTTAAAACAAATGTAAATTCAACTCTTAAATCTTTCGATATTTTAAATATCGTTTTCTCGCTTTCTTATTTAACATAAGATTTTTCTTTAAACAAGTTCATACTTAGTAAAATTCTATTTCATATTTAGTTTTCAAATTTCACTTTCAAAACATTAGCCACATTATTATATTATATAATATTAGAAAATCACTTTAACTTATTACTCATAAAACGATGTTACGAAATATTATCTATTTCATTACTTGAAATAATAATCTATGTTTATTCTGATAGAATAAAACTCAACTTTACGTTTCCTATCTAGGTTAAAAATATCGTTATAATTTCACGCAACGCCTTCTATTTCCCTTTTACTTTGGAATCTTCATTATATATCGAAATTCTTCAAAGAACGATTATTATTTCCCAAAAATAATATGCTTTAACATCTCCACTATCACGACTCATACCATCCTTTGACAATCCCGAAGTCATTCAAGTTGGGGTATTTTAGTTACCTCTCAGACCTTGATCAACAACATTCTTATCGTAAGATAAATATGTACCGTAATTCAAAAACTCATATTTATTTTAACACCACTTCACTATTAAAGTATGGTTTATAAAACCGTCTTGCTTTTGAAATCCCTTTTTTAACCACATGGTTATTATTGACCCATTAGCTTTTCTACTTTGATCCCTTTATTATTTGGATTTATTTCAAATCCTAATACTAAACCTTTTACTAAATTCAACTTTAGAAATCTCTTTTTAAATCCTTTAAATCATTTCCTTTTTAAAATCTCATTTAGTTAAACAAATATTCACTAAATTATTTTATTTAAATAAACAACATATTCTAATTTAATTTAATAATCAATTACTAATAAAACAGTTGGCTTGGTAAATCTTAAAACATGATTAACCATTAATCAATTCCCACTCGTCTTTTCATTTTGAATTAATAAATAACATTTATTAATCCGAATAGTCTCATTTACATCGATTACTATTAAATAAATAATAATCTATTCCTAAACAATCTCACTTTAATTGTTCATAAAAACAATAAATCCTTGTTATTCATCATTAAGTTAATTTTCGCCCACTAGCTTATCAATTTTATTCATATCGGAACCAACTTGATAAAATTATCCAGTAATTTCGGTGAAGCACGTGCTTCGCACACAGTAGATCTTGGTATGAAAATAGTAGTTAAAACAAACGATATATATATATGGTTGGTTTAATTTCCTTTTTAAAACTTTATTTAAAAATATATCTAAAATCTATATTCAGTTATAAACTGAATTTCACAACTTCATTATTATCGATTTCCCTGGCGGTAAATCGAACTTAATAAAATAGTTTGTTTTGGCCATCTGCCATGAATTCCTCAACCAACACCCCCAGTGGTTAATAACCAAACAAATGTTGAATTTGGGTTTCAAAATCAACAACCAATTCAATAATCCACTCATATGGGTTCAACAGTCTCATATCATGATCACATAGAGATAAATAATCGATCTAACTGATAACGGTCAACCAATAGTAATCCAAACACCCAATTCAATTTAAATACGTTTATATTATGATAAACATAACCAACAAGATAAGTTACCTTGTTTGGAAATCATCGTTAAAATAACGACGTTATTTTATTTAAATTAAACAACCGTTAATTTAAATAATTGATAAAAATAATTAACACGCATCAAACAGCCATCAATCAACCAGTAACTAGCAGCCATAACATAGAGATGATAAACCCGACTTATAATTATTATAAGTGGGAACTGAGTGAGATTAACTCACCTTGATCTGTGTTCTGAAACAGCTCATTCCAGTTAACTCTAACTTCGTTCAATTCCATCCCATAACGTTCTGTTCATAATTCGGTTCCAACTTATTTTCTATCGACCAGTTATGATAAAATATAGATACGCTGTTAATGCTTTGAAATTTTATTTTAATAACTAATTAATTAATTGATGAACAAATTACCGTGTTTTAAATATTACGGCTCTACACTTTTCTTCACCGCTTCGCCTATCCTTCCTTTGTTCATGACTGCAGATCCTCGAACTTGGCCAGTATGTTCTAACATGGTTTCAAATATTTAACAATCATTAACAATTTAAATTATAATTTAATTTACTTTTAATTTACCAAAGGTTAAACTAATTACTTATCAAACCGTTAGCTGTCCATTACCTTGTTTGCACCTCAACAAATCTTTGAAGGCCCGTGTTTTTTTTTGAACAACCAATCCTCCCTTTTTACTGAAAAATCATGGCCCAAGCCCAATAGTTAAAAGCCCAAACCGATCATTGAAACCCTCTCCACACCATAAAACAACGGAGCCGCCCTCCTTTATACATCCACTTTCATTTCTTTCCAAACCCGCCCATCTTCGACACCACTCAGCTCACGTTCTCTCATCCCCACCGAACATTCACAGTACCCAAGTAAAACCACGTCCGCCTGCACCCACTTCTTCTCATTTCTTTTATTTACTACTCCATGCCACATGCCTTCCCATAACCGCCCATTTGCTGCACCCGCCCACTAGGACCGCGGCCACCCTGACCGATGCCACCCCATCCGATGATAATCACCGCCACCTGCCACTGTTTGTGTTGGAGTCCGGGTTCAGGTGAGGGAAAGAGCTCGATCGACCTTGAGTGCAGGGAAAGGTTTGCATGATGGAGGATTACTCTGGAGGAATGGGGAAGCATTGAGCTTGAGTGTCAGGAAGGTGCAGGGGTCAAGTAAAAAGAGGGGGTTTGCTGCAGGTGTGGTTCTGCAGAAAGAAGCTTTCATAATCTTCGGTGGAAGAAGGAACAAGGAGTGCAAACGAAGACATGGAGTGTTTTTTTTTTGCTTTGCAGAAAAATAAAATACGAGCAGTGTGAATATATATAGGTGATAATGGATAGGAATGACGTCCATCGGTAGGAGGCATAGGTAGTTGTTTGTGTTTTCAATTCGCTAGCTGAAAGAAGTGATAGAAAGAAACTTCACTTCACTCGGCAGTAGCTGAAGAAGAAATGTAGGTTAGCTGCAATGTTCTTTCATCTTAACCCAAGCTTGTGCGATGAAACAACACAGCGGAAATCTTTTTGATAAGATTTTAGAAAATTTACACAGGGATTTGGATAAGGATTCTTTCCGTGTGCTGAGAATTTGAAAATAAATGTGCACATGGTTATGCCAGGCAATATTTTGCGATCAGGGTATGCTAAAAAATGGTTATACAAACGAGATTATGTAAGATTTTAGCTAAGATTTCTGCTCATGTTTTGAGATTTTGAAAGGATTTGTATAGTGATTGAAAATGATGCGTACGGATTTTATTGTAAGCGACCCTATTTAAAGAAAATCTCATGGTTTCGGATACCAATAACATACCGCAACTAATGTTTTCCCGTATTAACCATTATTTTATATTATAACAATACTTCGCGGTTAAGTAACACTTAAAACTAACCACAATCGACTTCATATTACTGATAAAAAACTAATCTTAATGTAGAAAAATATTCCGGACCCAATGGGACAAGTTTCGTCGAATTCCGACGCCATTTGAAAAATATTCCTTTATAAAACCAGAAAAAAACATGCGTTTTAATTTTTTTACGATCAACAGATAAATCAAATCAACTTGAAACCTTGATATCCTAAAATAATTTTTTAATACGAACCCAACGACACCAGTATCGTCGCATTCTGAGACTGTTTCCCGGGTAGGCTATTTTTACGCGCACCGAATACCATTATGGACACCAAATTTGCCGGTCTCTTAAAATAACAAACTATATATCTATCCTAACTATAATCGACGATACGAACTCAACGGAATTGGTTTCGCAACCTAATTCGATCGTCTGTTCAAGTTATACCCAAATAACCCTTTATTAAATTAATTACGCGCTATGGAAATTGAACGAGCGTGTATGGCTGTCGTGGTCAATACGACATCGGTTTACCACCATTCAACACCATACAATAATTTAACGATACGGTTCTAATGAAACTGATTTCGTCGAAATCTGAGTCCGTTTTTAAAATGGCTATTTTAAAGGTCGATATTTAAATAACGATTTTCACAGCGACTATTTCAAAATTTGATTTGGCCATAACTAACAAATTACAAAATGAAATCTGAATTTTTCTCTTTCATATGAAAATTATAATCAATACGGTTCCATCATTTCTTGTTTCACAAAAATCCGACTTATATCGGATCCTGTACATTCAGTTGAAGTTCAAAAACCCATATTACGAACTACCACGCGATTTCGAGCTCGTTTTATATTTATATTAATATATAACGTTCAACTTTGTTTTAAATAACGAATTAAATAATAAAATCCATAAATACTCCAAATATAATATTTAAAATAATAAATTAAATTAAATATTTGACGGCAAAAATCCGGGTCGTTACAATCTTTCCCCCTTAAAATAATTTCGTCCTCGAAATTGCTAAGGTAAGAAAGAACGTTACTAACCCATTATCTTTACAAAAATAATAAATTTAAAACTCGATTTTTATGTTCAAAACAAATCTAATTGGTTTTAAAACCAATTTATTTCAAATAAAAGAATTCCCAAAAATCTTCAAAAATTTTCTAACACCTTAAATTTTGGAAAAATTTTGACAGAGTCTCCCCTGTACGGAGGACATCTGCTATATCACAGGTTCAAATAATATATATCCATCGACCATCAAGGTCGGAAAAATTCAATAACCAAACTCAACCCTAATAAAAAACCAAAATTTCATATTCTGCATAGGCGTACCTTTTTGCGAGCATTATTACGTGATAAACGATATTTTATATTCGAGCTTGCTTAGTTATTATGCAGCTCTATTCTAACTGGATTCAATTAACCCTAGAATTTTCTCTTGGATCAATTTTAAATCTGAATTGGCACTTCTGCACCTGTTCTCAACTCAAATAAATTTCGTTAGTCCCCAAAACAACATCGATTAGTTCAAATATCCATATCATACAATCCAACCAGTTCTGCACACAATCTAATCCACATGAGGTTATAATTATTTATAATCACTTCATTTATTCTTTTAATTATCCATTCAGGTTTATTAATCTAGATTATTTATCCAACTTATTTATTTCATATTGGTTGTACACCAAGTCTATCATTTTAGATTTATATTCAAGTAATCAACAACACAATCCATACATATTATTCAAATCAACATTAGAAAATCAATCTATTTCCCATATTATAACAAATTAAGGAAATCATTACTTTTACTATAAAATAAATTGACTAGGAATAATGTCAAAAATAATTTTAAATATCAAATTACAAATACGCGCTCTCATATTTATAACAAACTCAATCTAGGGTATTAATAACCCTATCTCTATTGAGTTACTCCACAGAGCCAAGGTTATTACTAAACCAATAGCTCTGATACCACTGTAACGACCCAGGGATTTTCGGCCACGGAAATCGACATAAATACCATTACCGTAACTCATGCTGACCTTCCAAACACCGAAACACCGGATAGTTATTAGAAAGAAATTAGAGGGTGAGGTAAGAAAGAAAGAAATATTAGAATAGAAGAAGAAGAAGAAGAAAACAACACAACACAAAGTCTCACATCGCAGCGGAATAAAATATAATACAGAAATAACATTATTGAGAGCTTTAAATAAAAATTACAATATCATAATACATCAACACCACTGGACAGTTATAATAATCTGTCCCATATACAACACACAGCGGAATAGTAGTTATATAATATCATACGTCTGGACTCTTCCAGCTTGTCTCTTCACAGCAATCGATAACCTGAACCTGTACATCCTGGGCTAACCCGAGCATTTACAAAACACCGGGTCAGTCGGGTGAACCAGAGTGAGATAAACACACTAAGTTTAAGGGTATCACACTACCTGATTTTAAAGTTAAAATCTTTCAAAGAAAAGAATAATCGTAAGACCAAATCCATACATAAACACAGACGATTTTTACCTTACGATAACCCAAAACAGTTTTGAAATCAATATCTTATCTGATATTATATTAATGTCTAAATACAGGTAAATAACAATTTAGTGGAACGCTTGCATCTCACGCTCCACATATATAGTATACAATCAAAACCGCGGGCGCTTATTGGAGATTGGATTCCGACTATGACTATGGAACCACCTGCCGATAGTGTATCTCTAGAGGCGAATACACAAGGTTCAACAAGAACGTCTTGCAATCCGGCCCTCACATGACCGACCACTCATTTCGCTTGAGTGTATCGAATGTATATCACCAACGGTTGGGTGTGACCCATCGTTTCACGAAAAGGGACAGCATCGAAATAGATTTAAGAAACAAAAGGATTTTCTCTAGATAGGTGATTATACACCCTAATGGGAGTGACCCACATAGCCATGCTGCCTGCCCGATTTTTGTCATTTCCCGGTTGGTGAGGCTTGAGGTTTGAATTTTCTTTACAACACCTGGCCACCATTCACTTTGAATGCCACATCGTCAGATCCGCCAGATATCACCAATTGACGTCCACAAAAACACTCTAGTTGGGAGCTATCAAACTATGGCACGTTTGAAGAAATCAACGTATGTGATCCTTTGGAAATACTCTGTCAGACACTTGTCCATACAAGTCATCCAGGAACAGGATGAACCGAAGGTACTCTCCTAGTGCATCTCATATAAGAATCACCCCATGGATCAGTAGTGAGAAGTCCTTACAACCCATAGATTCCAACCATGATAGAACCACAGTTTATCTCTGGTTGCAATCCCAGAGATTATTAGCGGTTCCTTCGTTTAATGAAGATCCACGGTCTTCAATGCTCCATCTCAATCATCCCTTGATATCTTCACGTATTTGTTGGTCGGAATGGTTTTCGAATATAAATTCGATCCCGGTCTTTCCGTACCAACAAGCATATTGGTTGGGTTTGATAGTCAGTGATTTAACTATCAAAATAAACAGTGTTTCAATCATGACAACCCAATGAGTTCACTGGTTGGGTATTCAACACCACTTGGCCTTCAAGTTTAAAACAAATGTAAATTCAACTCTTAAATCTTTCGATATTTTAAATATCGTTTTCTTGCTTTCTTATTTAACATAATATTTTTCTTTAAACAAGTTCATAATTAGTAAAATTCTGTATCATATTTAGTTTTCAAATTTCACTTTCAAACATTAGCCACATTATTATATTATATAATATTAGAAAATCACTTTAACTTATTACTCGTAAAACGATGTTACGAAATATTATCTATTTCATTACTTGAAATAATAATCTATGTTTATTCTAATAGAATAAAACTCATCTTTACGTTTCCTTTCTAGCTTGAAAATATCGTTATAATTTCATGCAACGCCTTCTATTTCACTTTTACTTTGGAATCTTCATTATATATTGAAATTCTTCAAATAACGATTATTATTTCCCAAAAATAATATGCTTTAACATATCCACTATCACGACTCATACCATCCTTTAACAATCCCGAAGTCGTTCAAGTTAGGGTATTTTAGTAACCTCTCAGACCTTGATTAACAACGTTCTTATCGTAAGATAAATATGAATCATAATTCAAAAACTCATATTTATTTTAACACCACTTCACTATTAAAGTATGGTTTATAAAACCGTCTTGCTTTTGAAATCCCTTTTTTAACCACATGGTTATTATTGACACATTAGCTTTTCAACCTTAATCCCTTTATTATTTGGATTTTTATTTCAAATCCTAATACTAAACCTTTTACAAAATTCAATTTTAGAAATCTCTTTTTAAATCCTTTAAATCATTTCCTTTTTAAAATCTCATTTATTAAACAAATATTCACTAAATTATTTTATTTAAATAAACGACATATTCTAATTTAATTTAATAATCAATTACTGATAAAACAGTTGGCTTGGTAAATCTTAAAACATGATTAACCGTTAATCAATTCCCACTCCTCTTTTCATTTTCAATTAATAAATAACATTTATTAATCCGAATAGTCTCATTTACATCGATTACTATTAAATAAATAATAATCTATTCCTAAATAATCTCACTTTAATTGTTCTTAAAAACAATAAATCCTTGTTATTCATCATTAAGTTAATTTTCACCCACTAGCTTATCAATTTAATTCATATCAGAACCAACTTGATAAATTTATCCAGTAATTTCGGTGAAGCACGTGCTTCGCACACATTAGATCTTGGTATAAAAATAGTAGTTAAAACAAATGATATATATAAGGTTGGTTTAATTTCCTTTTTAAAACTTTATTTAAAAATATATTTAATATCTATATTCAGTTATAAACTGAATTTCATAACTTCAATATTATCGATTTCCCTGGCGGTAAATCGAACTTAATAAAATAGTTTGTTTTGGCCATCTGCCATGAATTCCTCAACCAACATCACTAGTGGTTAATAACCAAACAAATGTTGAATTTGCGTTTCAAAATCAACAACCAAATCAACAATCCACCCATATGGGTTCAACAGTCTCATATCATGATCACATGGAGATAAATAATCGATTAACTGATAACGGTCAACCAATAGTAATCCAAACACCCAGTTCAATTTAAATACGTTTATATTATGATAAACATAACCAACAAGATAAGTTACTTTGTTTGGAAATCATCGTAAAAATAACGACATTATTTTATTTAAATTAAACAACCGTTAATTTAAATAATTGATAAAAATAATTAACACGCATCAAACAGCCATCAATAAACCAATAACTAGCAGCCATAACATAGAGATGATAAACCCGACTTATAATTATTATAAGTGGGAACTGAGTGAGATTAACTCACCTTGATCTATGTTCTGAAACGGCTCATTCCAGTTAACTCTAACTTCATTCAATTCCATCCCATAACATTCTGTTCATAATACGGTTCCAACTTATTTTCTACCGACCAGTTCTGATAAAATATAAATATGATGTTAATGTTTTGTAATTTTATTTTAATAACTAATTAATTAATGGATGAACAAATTACCATGTTTTAAATATTATGGCTCTACTCTTTTCTTCACCGCTTCGCTTGTCCTTCCTTTATTCATGACTGCAAATCCCCGAACTTGGCCAGTATGTTCTGACATGGTTTCAAATATTTAACAATCATTAACAATTTAAATTATAATTTAATTTACTTTTAATTTACCAAAGGTTAAACTAGTTACTTATCAAACCATTAGCAGTCCATTACCTTGATTGCACCTCAACAAATCTTTGAAGGCCCATGTTTTTTTTTGAACAACCGATCCTCCCTTTTTACTGAAAAAGCATGGCCCAAGCCCAATAGTTAAAAGCCCAAACCGATCGTTGAAACCCTCTCCACACCATAAAACAACGGAGCCTCCCTCCTTTATGCATCCACTTTCATTACTTTCCAAACCCGTCCATCTTCAACACCACTCAGCTCACGTTCTCTCATCCCCACAGAACATTCACAGTACCCAAGTAAAACCACGTCCGCCTGCACTCACTTCTTCTCGTTTATTTTATTTACTACTCCATACCACATGCCTTCCCATAACTGCCCCTTTGCTGCACCGCCCACCAGGACCGCGGCAACCCTGACTGATGCCACCCCATTCGATGATAATTACTGCCACCTACCACTGTTTGTGTTGGAGTCCAGGTTCAAGTGAGGGAAAGAGCTCGATCAACCTTGAGTGCAGGGAAAGGTTTGCATGATGGCGGACTACTATGGAGGAATGGGGAAGCATTGAGCTTGGGTGTCAGGAAGGTGCAGAGGTCAAGTAAAAAGAGGGGGTTTGCTGCAGGTGTGGTTCTGCAGAAAGAAGCTTTCTGAATCTTCGATGGAAGAAGGAACAAAGAGTGTAAACGAAGACATGGAGTGTGTTTTCTTTGTTTTGCAGAAAAATAAAATACGAGCAGTGTGAATATATATATATAGATGATAATGGATAGGAACGACGTCCATCGGTAGGAGGCGTAGGTAGCTGTTTGAGTTTTCAATTCGCTAGCTGAAAGAAGTTGTAATGACCCGGGATTTTGAAGACTTTGGTTATCGACATAAACACGATGACGACTAACCAAACATCGAAAAATACCGGTCATTAATGAAAGAAATTAGAGGGTGAGGAAAGATAAGATAGAAACTTAGAATAGAAGAAGAAGAAGAAGAACACAATATCAGAGTAACACGAATCTCACAGCGGAACGGATAAATATATTTCATAACATAACTTTGAAATACAAATCTGTACTTGAATGTACATATCATTATCAAAGTACAACACTTACAACACAGCGGAAATAACTATAGCTATAAAGTCCTGAAGCCTCCTGCTCCAAGCTCTTCCAGTATATCTGTAAATCCCGACTACTTGACTGCCCGTACAAATTTAGGCACCCAATAGTTTAGGGAAAACAACAAAATAAACTCCGGGTCAGTCATGGGACTGGTGTGAGTAAAACAGTTTAAAACAGTTCAAGCACGTAATCGATATCTCATAAGACCACGCCGTATAACGGAACGGGTTTTTCCCTTATGAGAATCCAAATTATCTTTATATCAAAACCTTTTGATATTATAATAATGTCTATCAATCACAATATAATAATCATCTAGCAGAAACGCTTTCATCTCACGTTCTACATACATAGTATACAATCAAAACCGCAAGTACGTATTGGGTAATGGATTTCCAACTATGACAAGGTATGGAACCACCTTTCGCTAGTGTACCTCTAGAGAGGAATACACTGGGTTCAACAAGAACATCTTGCAACCCGGCCACGCATGACCGATCACTCATTTCGCTTGAGTGTATCGAATGTATATCACCAACAGTTGGGATCATCAACCGTTTCCCGAATGAGACAGCATCAACAATAGATTTTTGAGAAGTACATGAAACTCTAGATCAGGTGATTATACACCCTACTTTGGTGTGACCGACTTAGCCATGCTGCCTGCCCGATTTCTGTCATTTACCGGATGTGAGGCTAGAAGCTACGCTTTATCATCACATCAGATTCACTTTGAATGCCATATCGTCAAATCCATCAAATCACCTATTGACGTCCTCAACCATACATTATGTGCTTGCTAAAAGAAGTTTCCTTCCCCGCTTCCACTCTTGGTATGGTTGGAGAAATCAATATACGTGATCGTCTGGAAATACTTTGTCAGACAGCAGTCCATACAAGTCATCCAGGAACAGGATGAACCAAAGGCACTATTCTGTAAACAGGATAGCCCTTGCATAACTCCGTCTTCAATTTCCTTTGGCATATATGATTCGCAACGCTTATGCCAATACAGAGTGGTTCTTTGGATAATAATCCAACCGGTCTCTCCATATTAACAACGTTAAAATGGTCAAAACTTCGACAGTCTGTGATTTAACCATCAAAGAAAAACAGGTGTGCAAACAACGATATTATTTCCAGATAAAAATTCTATCAATCAATCATCAATCATATATATATCTATATATATATATATATTCATATATTTTCCTTATTTCAATATTTGATTTCGTTTCTGATTCTATTTGGAAAACATTTCCAAATCTTCTTCACTTGGATTTAAACAGATGTTTAAATCAACATCGCGATGACAACTCAAACCACTACTTATTTAATAAATTCACTTAACCACTTTCACTCTCGAACCTTAACCATTTCTTAATTAAAACCGCAGTCAATCAAGTTGGGGTATAGTTACCTATCAGACCTTAAATGAACAACACTTCTAACCTTGAAATAGGCAAAGTTCACTTTATATTTCTTTAACTAACTTCCTTACTTAACCTTTCTTTCGAATAACTATATTCGATTAACTCTTTTCACTTAACTCTATTCGATTAACACCTTTGGATTAACTCTATTTGATTTACTCTATTCACTTAACTCCTGTTGAATAACTATATTCGATAACTCCTCTAACTCTATTCGAATAAACTGTATTCGATTAACTCCTCTAACTCTATTCGAATAAACTATATTCGATTAACTCCTCTAACTCTATTCGAATAAACTATATTCGATTAGCTCCTGTAACTCTATTCAAATAAACTATATTCGATTAGCTCCTCTAACTCTATTCGAAAAAACTATATTCGATTAACTCCTCTTTGAATAACTCTAATTAGTTAACTTTAACTCTAACTAGTCAACCCTTACTGATTAACTCTAACTGATTAACTCTAACTGGTAATCTCTAACTCTAACTGGTTAATTCTAACTGATTAACTCTAACTGGTTAATTATAACTCTAATCGATCATTTCTAACTCTAATTGATTTCTCTTATTCGAATAACTCCTATTTGATAACGTTTATTCATTTATAATGATTTCCTTCTACAGCGTTTATTCACTTATAACGATTACCTTCCAATCCTATTTTTAACATGACTTACAATATTTCCTTTTTGATTCTATTTATTCTAACAAATAAATATTTCCTTTTATTCTATTCTATTTATTCTAACAAATAAATATTTCCTTTATTATAACTTATCCTTCGATTTTATAATTATTTTCTTTTACAAAAACCCTTTTCCTTTTCTATATAAAATCCATCGATTTTATACAAATAATTCATTTTCAAAATACACTTTGAAAATCCCCTTTCCCACATCCAGTATTTCTTATGGTATTTAACATACCATATAACAACGATAAATATCGTCCAACCACACATAATCAAAAACAGATTATATATCACATCATATATCACAATATATGAATCATAGTAAAATAAATGTTGAGGAATCCAGTTGGATTCCTCCAACCTGTTTCCCTGCATCACAGATGTTAAACAATATAGATAACATCACTTTCAGTTCCATATGATATATTCTGTTAAACAGAATCAATATAGAAATTCAACTAACTGACTAGCAGTTCAATCAAACAGTCAACACACAGTCAATCAGCCAATATTTAACAGTTCTAAAAATACAACTTGAAATTATAAACTGTTCAGAGTTAGTGAGATTTACTCACATTGGATGATCATCATTAATAACGATAACCATCGCTCTGTTTGATTCAGACGGACAATTTATTTTGCTATAAATTGTAACGAGCTCGGATTCACTTCCAGTCAGCTCCATGGTGTTGCCCTCGGCCATACGATCCTAACGGATCTTGTTTCATGCATTTTCGATAACGCACGAGATAGTTATGATCTATACAAGTTTACGATATATTTTAAATCAAATTCAAAACTAGATTAATTAACTTCATTAGGCTCACCCCTCTAATTCCTTCCCGGCCCATCAACAACTTCCCAGGCTCGCTTAACTCATCTCCCCCAAAACGAGCTTCAGCAAACAACACAAGCAGACAATGATTTCTCCAATCCAACACTCCAATTTACTTCATGTAAACCCAAACTAACGTTCCCATTTGAATCTCCATCCCAAACTCTTAACTTCTATACACCAATTTTAACACTCGATCTGGCTATGGAGACTGCGCTCCTATACTACAGCTACCATGTTTCCAACTCATCACCGTAGCTTCATCCTCCTCCCCCACTCTCTTCCGTTCCTCCATCCTTCAGGCAACCGAAAACCCAACAAACTGACCATTAAACTCCTCTCCACAAACACCACACCACGGCGGCCACCAATCTAGGTCTGTACCCCACAACTGAATCCAACTCGACTTCCATTTGGACAAAAATAGAAGACGTCGGACCCCAAAACAGCCATCGACTTTCCCTTATCCCCCATCAGACTGACCCTCGCATCCCCTGGATTCGTTGGCGAACTCGTTTTCCATTCCGACTTCCTCAAAATCGAGGATGGTATTAACCCTAGAACACGCCCGGCTATTTTTCCAGCGACAAAATCCAGTGCGCACCCAACAACATTGGTATAGGAGGGAAGCTTTCCTCATCAGCTGCTCAAACAAGTTGGGTTTAGGAATTTAGTATTTTTCTTTGAATTGATTTTTAATTTCAAAGTTCGGTCTCTTTGTTTGAGGAAGAAACGACGGCGGGACTGGTTGTTGACCGAAGGGTGTAGGAAATTAGGTTTAGAATAGTTAAGTAGGGTATTTATAGTGGATTTTTATATTCGACAATTACTTAATTAATCACTTTAAAAATTCCTATGATCACACCCGATACCCAAAAATCACCAAACTGGACGTGTAGTTAGAGTTCGACATTACGGTCCCAACGAAACTGGTTTCGTCGAATTCCGACTCCGTTTTCTCACACAGCGTATTTTTAACCATCAAAATACTGACTGTTTCTCACTCTAAAAATCCGTATGACCACACAGTGACTCTAAAAATCATGGAAACTGACATCTAGCAACTATTTGACATTATGGATCTAACAAATTTAGTTTCGTCGAATTCCGACTTCGTTTGCTAAAGTGGCTATTTTTAAAGCTCTGGATGACCCATTTAAATATATAAATATATTTAAATATAATTAAATTAAATACAAATAAATTTATATTATCGTATATATTCACAGTGGAATACCATACAGCTCTACTGGGATTTATAACTCGATATTTCAAATCTGGGTCAACCCGATATTCGATTTATATTGAAATCCCTTTTTAAAATATAAATAATTCCTTTATAAATTATAAAGGAATTCCACAGCGACTTTTCTAAAATTTTATTTGGACATATCTCAAAATCTACACGACGAAATCCCGATTTTTCTCTTCCACTAGAAAGATATACTCCACCAGCTCCACACGTTTCTAGTTTCACAGAAATCCGATTTAAAACGAATCTTGTATATCCTGTTGAAGTTCGAATCGCCAATTTACGAACTACAGTGCCATTTCGAGCTCGGTTTTAATTATAATATAATTATACGTTCAAACTGTCGTTCAAATAATATATTCGTTATTCTACTTCAATTCTAAACTGAATAAAATATCACAGATGATCCAGTTCACACCATATCGTCATTTCAGCCAATTCTGATTATTTCAGAATTAAATATATTATTTAATTTATTATTTTAATTAAATATTCACCATTATTTAATTCCACGACCATTTAATCCTCTATATCACTATTTATATAATTAAATAAATTAATTATAATACCTCGGCTAATGCGGGTCATTACAGAAGTGATAGAACGAAACTTCACTTCACTAGGCAGTAGCTGAAGAAGAAATGTAGGTTAGCTGCAATGTTCTTTCATCTTAACCCAAGCCTGTGTGATGTAACAACATAGCGGAAATCTATTTGATAAGATTTTAGAAAATTTACACAAGGATTTGGATAAGGATTCTTTCCATGTGCTGAGAATTTGAAAATAAATGTGCACATGGTTATGCCAGGCAATATTTTGCGATCAAGGTATGCTGAGAAATGGTTGTACAAATGAGATTATGTAGGATTTTAGCTAAGATTTGCTGCTCACGTTCTGAGATTTTGAAAGGATTTGTACAGTGATTGAAAATGATGCGTACGGATTTTATTGTAAGCGACCCTATTTAAAGAAAATCTCATGGTTTCGGATTCCAATAACATACCGCAACTGATGTTTTCCCGTATTAACCATTGTTTTATATTATAATGAAACTTCGCGGTTAAGTAACACTTAAAACTGACCACAATCGACTTTAGATTAGTGACAAAAAAACTAATCTTAATGTAGAAAAATATTCCGGACCCAATGGGACAAGTTTCGTCGAATTCCGACACCATTTGAAAAATATTCCTTTATAAAACCAGAAATAAACATGCGTTTTAAATTTTTCACGATCAACAGAAAATTCAAATCAACTTGAAACCTTGATAACCTAAAATAATTTTTTAATACGAAACCAAAGACACCGGTTTCGTCGCATTCTGAGACTGTTTCCCGGGTAGGCTATTTTTACGCGCACCGCAATGCCATTATGGACACCAAATTTGCCGGTCTCTAAAAATAACAAACTATATATCTATCCTGACTCTAATCGACGATACAAACTCAACGGAATTGGTTTCGTGGCCTAATTCGATCATCTGTTCAAGTTATACTCAAATAACCCTTTATTAAATTAATTACGCACTATAGAAATTGAACGGGTGTTTATGGCTGCCGTGGTCACATACGACATCGGTTTGCCACGCCATTCAACACCGTACAATAATTTAACGATACGATTCTAATGAAACTGATTTCGTCGAAATCTGAGTCCGTTTGCAAAACGGCAATTTTAAAGGTGGACGTCGGTTCCATCGTTTATGGCTGTCGTGGTCACATACGACATCGGTTCCATCGTTTCTCGTTTCACAGAAATCCGACTTATATCGGATCCTGTACATTCAGTTGAAGTTCAAAAACCCATATTACGAACTATCGCGCGATTTCCAGCTCGTTTTTATATTTATATTAATATATAACATTCAACTTTGTTTTAAATAACGAATTAAATAATAAAATCCATAAATACTCCAAATATAATATTTAAAATAATAAATTAAATTAAATATTTGATGGCAAAAATCCGGGTCGTTACATAATATATGAGCGTGGCAAAGGAAAACGTGTTTTGTCAATTTTAGTCAAATTTAATCGAATGGAAAATGGCCATTTTTCAAACGGTCTCGGAATTCGACGAAATTTGTCTTGTTAGAACCGTATCGTCGAAACAAAGCTAGAAATATTTTTCTTGGAATTTTTAGAGTCAGTATGTGGCCCCAGTAAATTTAAATGTATGATCAAATTAATTAAATAAATGATTTAAATATTAAATTAAATAAAATAGGCCAAAGACGTTCGTTTGGGCTGACGAGACCTATCCCATTGCGTCTGGAGCATGCGTATTTGCCTAGGGACAATTCTAATTGGGCTGGAATTGGAGTTCGTATAGACTAATGGGCTTTTTACGAATTAATGAATTAATTAATATATACTATATTATAAATACTAAGTCAAATCGAAACCCTAATTCCCACTAAGGAAGCAGCCGCCATTCTTCTGGAATCAATGGCCAGTATTATCAGAAATTGAAACCTCTTTTTCTCCTCAAATTCAAAGAATCAAAACATGAAATCAAAGCGAATATTGAAGACTTTCCTTAGCTCTTTAGTTTGGTACGGCTGAGATCGATTTTAGTAGTGTGTTTTGCTGTAATTTGGGGGCATAAATGCCGGATGTTTCAGCTCGTTTTTCGAGCATATGGAGGCCGCGAGCTCGGCACTGGACTGGGTAATGGCCGATGGCGTGTTGGGCGGCGGAGTGGTGAAGTTCGATCGGAGGCACGACATTCGTATTGGTGGCAAGGTGTAGGTTTTAATTTGAACGAAATGGGTTCACTCATCCCAGATTTTCACGATGAGAAGAAGAGATTATCGGCAAACAGGGGATTAAGATGTAATTATAAATTAATTATAAATTCAATTTTTTTAATGTAATCGAATATATAAATCATCGTATCTTTGTCATACGGTATCAGAAATTCGCAAATTCAGATACGTTGGAATCGCAGAAACGAGATCTACAACCTGGAACTGACTAGATTTGAAACAGAGCAGATCAGATTTTGGGTCGAAATTCAGATCTGAATAATTCAGAATTAAACCAAGGTGAGAAATTCTATTCCTTTATTTATATAATTAAAATTTGTTGATCATAATTTTAGTGTTACATATGCGCTATAATATTTTGCTGAATGTTCGTGATTGGATGTAAAATTGTTTGATTATGCTTGTTGATCTGTTAATTGGATGGTATATTTTTCTCATATTAGAATTGACAAAATAATCATGTCATTTATGTTAAATCAAAATTAGCAAAATAAAACTTTCATTTTGTCAGTATACGGTGTATTGAAATTAACATTTTTTGTTCATTAGATTATGGTTAAACAAAGATTGACATATTTGTTAAATTAGATTATAGTTGAATCGAACGTTACATTTTCGTTCATTAAATATGTTAGAATCGAAATATAAACATATTGTTTGATGCTATGTTAGAATTAAAATATGAACATATCACTTTGATGTTATGTTAGAATGGAAAAATAAACCTATCACTCTTATGTTACATTAGAATGGAAAAATAAACATATTACTTTTATGTTATATTAGAATGGTTGAATTATAATTGTCATCTAGTTCATTAGATTTGTGGAATATAAAAAAAATTTAACATATGTGTTAATTAGAGATTTGGATTAAACCAAAGTGTCATCTTGTTCATTAGATTTCTGGAATATCAGGAAAATTAACATTTGTGTTAATAAATAAAATAAGCATTTATGTGTCATTAATACACACAGGAAATTGTTACAAATGAAATATGCATTTATGTATCATAAATATACATAGAAAATTTGATTACAAATAATTGACCATTTATTTGTCATTTGAATAACTTAGAAAATTGATTACAAATGAATGACCATTTATTTGTTATTTGAATAACATAGAAAATTGGTTACAAATAAATATTCATTTATTTGACATTAGAATTCATAGGAAATATTTACATATAAAATATTATTTTAATGTTACATTAGATTGAAAATTACATTTTATGTAAAATGTTATATTAGATTAGAAATAACATTTTCATATAAAATGTTGCATTAGAGAAAAATAACATTTTTATTATTAAATGTAGCATGAGAATTAAAATAACATTTTTGTTAAAGAATGTACATTGGGTTAAAATAACACTTTATTATCAAATGTGATATTAGATTAAAATAACACTTTGTTATAAAAAGTGACATTAGAAAGAAATAACATTTTTAGTTTAAAATGTTACATAAGTAAGAAAAGAATGAAAAATAAAATATTCATTTTGTTAAACAGAGAAGTGTTAAAACCATATCCTTTTATTTGTCATTAGAATTTATAGAAAATTGTTTAAGAATATACAATATAAAAAGTGAATATTAGGCTCACATCCCTATTTTGAAACTTAATTAGGCTCACATCCAGTGATAAACTTATTATAAATTAGGTCCCTATTTTTCAAAAGTAGCGAAAAAAATGAAAAAAAAACGAAAATTATTATTTAAATAAATTATGCATTCGACAAAAAATTTGCCGAAAAAAATTAAAAAAAGTCCACTAAAAATAAAAAACAGTAAAAAAACGTCGAAAATAAGCAGTTACGTGCATAATATTATGCAACAATTCCTATTTCTGTCATATATATGTGCATAATTTCCACTGTTGCATCTCCTTTTGATTTTTCTGCACATATATGTGTAACTATTGCACCATTCTTGCATAAAAACATGCATTATTTCGTAACACTGCAACTCAGTTCATTTTTTACCTTTATGCAATAATGGCATGTATGTATGCAAGTATTAGCAATATTTGCATACATATATGCAACTATTTTTTTTTCTTGTTGTGGACTTCTGGGATTATTTCCAGATTTTAGAAAATTTTTTTTTTTAGAAGATCCGCAGTTTTTTCTGGAGAAAAAACGAAGGAAGCAAAGTAAAAAGGAGGAGCAGGCGGAACTACAAAAGAGGAAGCAGATCCACTAAAATAGCATGCGGCAATTCAAAAGTAGGGGGTGGAAACGTATGTGAAACTATGACCGGGTTTTTTTTTATTTTGAAACTTAATAGGGACCTCTAAAAAACGCACCCATATAAAAATTCATTTTTATTGCAGTATAAAACATTAGAAAAGAATATTTTATTTGCATTTCTCATGTAAATCAAAACATGTATTAGAAAAGAAAGTTTATTTTATTTACATTTTACATGTAAATAAAACGCATGAATAAAGAAGTATATCTTATTTACATTTTTCATGTAAATAAAAGACTTGTACTAAAAGGGTATATTTTATTCACATTTTAGATGTGAGTAAAGACATGAATTTGTAAAGGATATTTTATTCACATTTTAGATGTGAATAAAATACATGAAATTAAAAAGTACATTTTTATTTACCTTTTTATATGCAAATGAAAACCATAGATGTAAAGTACACTTTTTATTTGCAAATTAGTTGCAAATAAAAACGTGAAGTAATAAAGTACAATTTTATTTGCAATTTAGTTGTAAATAAAAACATGATTATAAAAAGTTGATATTTTTATTTATATCTAGATATAAATAAAAGCATGAATTGAAAAAGGACATTTTTATTTATATTTTAGATATAAATAAAAACATGAAAATAAAAAGTACATTTTTTATTCACATTTTAGATGTGAATAAAACTTGATTTATAAAGGATATTTTATTCACATTTTAGATGTAACTAAAACAAAGAATTATACCTTTTGCGTTTTTAAATGCAAATGAAACATAGAAAAATAATTATACTTTTTATTTGCACTTTTAGATGCAAATGAAAATAGGATTGGGGAGTGTTTATTTTATTTACATTTTTGTTGTAAATAAAACATAGAATTAAAAAGCACCATTTTATTTACATTTTTGTTGTAAATAAAACATAGAATTAAAAAGGGCTTATTTTCTTTTATTTACATTTTTGATGTAAATAAAAAGAAACACATGAAATGGAGGAAAAGTATATTTTTATCTACAAATTGGTCGCAAATAAAAGACATGAATATAAAAGTACATTTTTATTAGCAAATTGGTTGCAAATAAAAGCCATGGATTAAAAAGAGAAATTTTTACTTACATTTTATTTACATTGCAAAAAGTAAATAAAACCATAGGATGAAAGGTTATATGTTTATTTACATTTTAGATGTAAATAGGATCATGAATTAGAAAAGACAGGTTTTTATTTACATTTTAGATGTAAATATAAACATAGAAATCAAAGCGAACCTTGTATTTACATGTTAGTTGTAAATAAAACCATGGATTTAAAAAGTGACATTTGAAGTTACATTTTTGATGTAAATAAATAAGTTACATTTTTGGTGAAAATAAAAAGAAATAAAGCGACATCTTTATTTACATTTTAGATGTAAATAAAAAGAATAAATTTAAAGTAACATCTTTATTTACAATTTAGATGTAAATAAAGAATAGAATCAAAGTTACATTTTTATTTACATTCTAGGTGTAAATAAAAAGATTAGATTAAAAGAGGCATTTTAAATTTACATTGTAGATGTAATCAAAGGATAGAGTTTAATTTTAAATTTTTATTGTCAAAATAGAGACAATAAAAAGAATAGTATAAAAAGACATATTTTTATTGTCATTCTAGGGACAATAAAAATAGTAGAAATAAAAGTGATATTTTTATCGTCATTTTAGATGCGATAAAAAGAGTAGAAATAAAAGTTATATTCTTATCCTCATTTTACATGCGATAAAAAGTATCTATCATAGTAGTTGAATTCACCAAATGATTTATATTTATATTTTTATATAAATATAAATTAAAATTAAACGAATCACGCTGTTGTAGTTCGTGATTTGAAATCGTAACTTTAAACGATTATACCATAAGATCCGACTGTCAGATTTTCCCAAAATTGGAACCTTTAGGACCGCGTTGGTAAGATCTTTCCAACGATATAAATGTCGTCAAAATCCAACGGTTAGATTTCGAGATAAATGTAAATCAAATTTGGATAAAAGCAGCGCCAGGGCCGTCGATCGACCCGAATCGTCGTTAAATGAATATAGTTATTTATATATATAAAAATAGCGATAAATCGTTATTAAATACTAATAACGATACGAAATGGTTTTAAAATATATATATATATATACGAGAATCATTTAAAAAGTTCGAGTTCAATCTGATTTCAAATGATTATACGACGATCTAAGTCGAAGAGTTGAAGACGGTGATTGAAGACCGACGATCTTCACATCGAATGGATGTGTTGCTACTGAGGCCCATGATTGGAGTATCTACCTTGAAGGGGAGTCACGGGTGGCCGTCCAGACGTATTGTTGATTGTTCGGATATGCATGGTATAAGGTGCCTCCGGATTCGTTCAGACCCAGAAGGACTTAAAAATGGATTGTATGTCTGACGTTGTATTCCTTTATATGATAATCGTTGATCTCTGCTAAATATATACCTGTTTGGTGTTTAACACCCATATTTGAGAAGTACGAGCTTAGAGGTTATATATTGGTAGGAATCAATGGTATGGTATGGATTGACAATGTGTCATGCTAAGATGCATGGATCAAGGCTTTTGTTGAAAAGCAGAGCCTTGTGGTTGATGATCAAAGCATAGCCTGTTTAGGCGTAGCTTTGTGTATAGCGTGACTTCGCGAGCCTCACACCCCGGTATGAGTTTAAAACGGGATATGGACCATAGGGAGTGCCCGCGTTTCCTTCTAGTTAGAGTGGTGTCAGTGACCTACCAGCCCTAACATTTTACTTATGTGGATGATGGATTATGAGGAACCTCGGTTTTATAGGTTGTTAGTGGCCATATTGGAGGTTCAAATGAACTGGGAAGCGTGTGTTCAGGCATAACTAATCCACTACTGTTAAGTGTGGACCGACCCTACCGCTCCAAGGGTTCACTAAGGGGAATCCTGAGGCATTTGCTAGAGTGTCTCGAATCGGAGAGGACAATCCCTAGCCTCGATTCATGATGGAAACCCAATTTCCAATATGAGACCATGCGGTTTTGATTGTAGAACTAGTATGGCAACATAGTAGGATGGGGTACTATGCCGTCTATGATTGATACATTATGATTGAATTGTTTTTGAAAACATATATACACTAATAATAATATCAAATTCGTTTTTATTGTATCAAGCATTTTTGACCATTATAAGGTAAACTTCTATCCTCTGGTTTGCGTTGCATTATGTGATGGGACTTGAGTCTTATAATTGTTTCATTTTTTTAAAAAGCATTGCGTTGTTTAACGATTTACTTTATTTTATGCATTGGCAATCCAATGGAGTAAACCCGTTCCGCGTTAGCGGCGTGATCCTGTAATTAGCCTTATTATTAGATTAGTTAAGTTAGATTTCTCATACCAGTCCCATGATTGACCTGTAGTTTGTTTCACTTGGCAAACTCGGGTGCCCATATTTTCCACACGGGCAGTCGAGTAGCTTTTTGCAGATACTTATCTCTTTACCAGGATCCTGGATCGAAGCTTAAAGTTGTGTCCAGAGCATGATAGCCTTCCGCTGTATTAGTTGTATTTGTTTCCACTACTTTGTATTACATTTATTATAATAAGTCTTTCGCTGTATTTTATTTATCAATGTGCTCTGATATTCTGTACTCTGATGTAACATTATTATGATGTTTATAAAAGCCTGCTGTTATTGTTCTAATGTATTTTCCCAAAGTTAACATATGCAGGTTTTGAACGATATTAGTCAATCTAGCGATCGATTAAAGTCGGGCAAAATGCGTGTTGTTACAATTAATCACCACGGATTTAATAAAATTAGTTTCGTTGAAATCCGGGTTCGTTTGAAAATTGGTTATCCTTAAATTCCAAATTAAATTGATAAAATGATTAAATAAAAATCTTGGCACTTACCATTCGGACGATCAAACAGTAAGTAAGATCGATAAGAAAAACGAAATTCTATAATAACTTAATAATATGTATCCTACGGCACAAGTTTCGTCGCATTTCGAGACTATTTCCCCAGAATGATATTTTATACACAAAATGATGCTATTTTGGACATCAAGTTATCCAATCTCAAAATATAAAGAATTATATACATGTCCTGACTCTAAACGTCAATACGAATTTGAGGGAATTGGTTTCGCATTTTAATTCGATTGTTTGCTCAAGTTATATACAAATTCCCTTCAAATTAAAATAAACTCATTTAATTAATCGTTATGCAAACTAGCTGTGCATTTATGGCTACCGTGGTCACATAAGATATCAGATTGCCACGAAATTTATTTTCATACAATAATTTAACATTACAGATCCAACGAAAGTCGTTTCGTTGAAAATGGAGATCATTTGCAAAAAGGATATTTTTAAGACTTAAATAAATTGATAAAATGTTAATTAATTCCACAATTTGATATAAAAATAAATAATCGATATTATCATATATATTCAAATAGAATATCATATAACTCCAAAATAAACGTATTTGGATTTCTAACTCGATATTTCTGAATCCAACTTAAATCGATATTTAATTTATATGAAAATCATTTTTATTTTAGTTAATAATCGTTATGTTTTATAAACGATTTCATGGTGACTTCCTAAAAATTAGACTTGGGCATAACCCACAATATTCAAGACGAAATCTCAATTTTTCGCTTTCATCGGACAAATATATTTCAATAGATTTGAACGTTTCTTGTTTCAAAGAAATCTGACTTATATTGGATTCTGTATATCTAATCGAAGTTCAAACGTAATATTTTGAACTATCGCGACGTTATGAGCTCGTTTTAAATTTAATTATAAATTATACATTCAAACTTCATTTTATAAATAAATTTAACTCGAATCTAAACTTAATTAAATCCCTTAAATTATCCAATTCACACAATATTGCAAATTCAACTTATTTCCTACTATTTCAAAAATTAAATTTAGCATTCCCCTATTTATATTTAATAAATATTCAAAATTATTGAATTCAAGATATATAAATCTCCAAATCAACCTTTTAAATAATTTAATAAATTCATTATTCAGTCACTAAAAATTCGAGTCGTTACATTTCTTCCCCCTTAAAAAATTTCGTCCCCGAAATTACTAAGGTAGGAAAAATGCTACAAACCCATTAAATTCTCAAAAATCAATTTAGTTAGAATCCACTTCTGTACCTTTTAGTCCCAACTGAGCTAATTGGTTTTAATCAAAACACCAATTCATTTCTGTTAACAAATATTTCCAGAAATTCTGAAAATTTTCTAACACCTTAAATTTCTGATTTTTTTTTGGCAAAGTCTCCTTTGTACGGAGGGACTTCTACGATATCACAGGAACAATAAATATATATACATCGACTCACATGGTCAGAAAACCCAATTCATAAACCAAATTTTGTATTTTTGCATAGGCGTACCTTATATAAGCGTTATTAAGTGAGTTCGCCAAATATTTATGTAGTACACGCTACCGAACTCAAGTCAAGTAGCTTCATCTACCTGTACTTACTCAATTCCAACATGTAAGTCTCAAAATTTATATAACATTCCATTTATTTACTTATGTGAATACACAAATTCCATATTCAACGTGCTATACATGAATATTAATAAGCCATCACCAGTTTCAACATCCAATCACCCATTTAAAATGATTTACATAATATCCCATTCAATTTGAATGTATTACAATCGACATTACATAAATCTAATTTATCTTCCACCTGAACTTTATTTAAACCATTTGTACATGGATGTACAACCAGTTTCCTTACTAAAGCATGTTTTAACATATACCCTTAATATTTACCAGTAAATTCCATACACTAATATTTATTTACTGACTTCAATACCAATTTACATGACATTCCATTCAAATCTAATTTAATCACATGTCATTTATTTTCATCCAATCCATATGGACTCATAATATGCTCACATTCATTACAAATTGATTTTAAATCAATTCAATTTTTACTTTTAATTCACTAATCAACCTCTTATTAGTTCACTTTCCTGATTCAAATTTAGTTTGAACCAACCATGCCTTAATCTATTTTATTCACTTATAAACAAATCGAATTCCATTTATAACCCAAGTTCCATATTAAATTTCAATTTCCTATACTCGAGTTCAGAGCTCATTTTTAATTCAAATTCAATTTGATTCATTATTCATTTGGTTTTTCCATTCAAGTCTGTTTTGTCCATTGAGTTGTCATAACTACATTCCCATCTTACTTAATTCAAGTTTTATATCAAATCTCAAATTCTAGTTCACACATATAATTTACTTAACCAGTATAAGTT
This sequence comes from Allium sativum, assembly GCA_030737875.1. Lineage (NCBI taxonomy): Eukaryota > Viridiplantae > Streptophyta > Magnoliopsida > Asparagales > Amaryllidaceae > Allium > Allium sativum. Next base: position 208,271,894 of record CM060918.1, read on the forward strand.
CATTCATATATTCAAACGACTAATTATCTTCAAATTAGTTCGACTTCATTTTTTCCAATCCAAGTCCAAATTTTATTGCAAAAATCATCCTATTTTCACTTTCTTTTTCACTTGTGTTCAAGTTCCTTTTATCACTCAATGCTGGATTTATTGATTCATCCCAAAATACCAATTCATTTCCATTTTGCCATTGTATTCCATTTATCAATTTATAATCTATACAACTTATTTTCACACTTCATATGTTCAATACTCGAGCTAATTTCATTCAAATTTTATAATTTACCATTATAAAATTATCTACAACTAAAATTTTCTATATTCCATTTCATTTAATATTTATTGATAATCCAATTCCAAAGTTTCACTCCATAATCTTTATATAGGCATTATTAAGCCTTTTATTCAGGATTAACCAATTTATCTTGGTTTATTTTCCATTCCTTTTCTTTTTGAAGTACACAATCTTAATAATCTTACAATCATATGGAAAAAGCTTTTTGATTATCTCAAACTATCCATCTTCTCTTACATTCTTTTAATGAATTCTTACTTGAATTCATTTATATGACAACCTCCCATAACTTCTGCACTAAACAAGAGGAATAATGCACCGAAAGGTGTGCCAAACAAATATGGATGATCATCAGAGTAGGTAAACGCAAGCGGAACCTGTTGTATAACTCACAGTGCAAGGATAAAGTATAATAGAACATATACAACAGGGAATAATAGTGGAGCATCATATAACAAACTTTTAAACTTTCACAACATCTTGAAAGATCATCCGTACATCAACTGGATATAACATCAAAGTCTTTACATGAAGCCTCAGTAAACACTCATCAAATAGTCGAAACAAAGATACTAGGTAATAGCAAAGTAATACGCTAGCCTCCTGCTCATCATCGCACAACAACATCGTCTCACCCATCACCTGTCATCTTCCACCTAGTCTGCCCATCAAAAATCGGATGAATAGCCAAGGTAATAAGAGGGAAACATAAACCTTGAGTAAGACAACAGTCTTATTGAGCGATAAAACAACTATCTAACATCATCAATAAATTATATGAGAAAAGGTAGACTAACAAGTCAATCTACCCAAAACTCTGGAGAAGAACCCACATCCTTCTTCCCCATATCTGACAGTGATAGCCTTTACATGCAATCATTTCAACCATACATTCATGGAAACCAGAGCAACCATCCATTCATGGCAATTAGAAGTTACCAAGCAACGATAACCAGAAGTAACCAAGCAATAGCAATCATAGCAACCAAATATATATCTTACGTAAACCTTCCTAATCGAGCTCAACATCCCTGATGTACAAGCCCTAGAGGCCTAAACCAATATCAGACAAGCACCAAAGAAACATCTCCTTCGATGTCATACGTTTTACATGAGACGGTACAAACAAAACAACCAAACATCCAACATCCATGACTGACACTGGCTATCACTGCTAATCCTGCTTTGAAACGCTCGTTAATCATATGACGGCCTCCTGCTATATGTCAAGGGTCAATGGAAAACCCCAGTTCTAGCAAAAACTCCATATGCCTTCATGAATCATATGTTTGTCTTCTCAAATCTCGACAACTAGGCCCTTCGATTGTTCAAGGTACGAGGCCCTTCACGACTGGCCAAAGCACCCCCGCTTTAAGTCCGCTAGAACTTACGACAACGATAATCTCTCAGCCTTCGCATCTCTGGTCATCATCACCGATGACTATTCACAACTCAAGTCCCCCTTGAGTAACCATTATACACAACTCAACACCCTAGAGTTGTCCTCACATTCGTTACTTTATACCGACCAACGAATACATCACTTTGAACATTCCACCTTGAACTCGTGTCGAAGCTAGACCATCGTCGAGCCAATAAAAATAAACATCATTTGGTCATATACTTGATGGATCAATATCGGTCCATCCCGATGGTCCACTACCGGTGGACCACTACCGATGGAGACCACTACTAATGGGCCACTACTGATGGATCCTTTCTTGTGCAACAATCCAAGAATCCAATTCGTCCAAAACTCTTCACCACCGTTCCATCATCGTTCATGCCCGATCCATGAACTTTGACCACGATCAATGAACTTTGACCATGATCCATGAACTTTGACCGCGATCCATGAACTTAGACGACGATCCATACCTTGCCACGTCACCATAGGGCAATGGAGATCCATTCTGGAGTGAGAAGGTCCATGCGACTGTAACACCTCCGATCCAAGCATTGTTTAGCTTCCCCAATCCATTTGATCTTTGAGTTCATCCGGTCCAGCCGTGTCTTCTTCTCCAAGCAACAGTCCATCCTTCTTGGCCACATCATCATGACGATCCACCATTTTTCTGGCCAAAATGCAACTAGATCCAACCATAGCCGAACCAATCCAACAATGCAAATCGGATCCAACCAATTTTCCTACCAAAATGAATTGATCTACTTTTCGAATTTCGAACCAAATCTCGTGCTCAAACCCAATTGATTCTAACATGTTTGCAACCATCAATTCAACCAAAATCCAACAACAATTCACACAACAATGATCAATCATTCCAAACAACAATTATCATAAAAATTACATGAAAACTTTCCAATTCGAGTGGCAAATTAGATCCTAAGGTGATTCATATGAAAATAGACTTACCATGTTGTAGATATACGATAAATCGACGTAAAATGATGAAATTATGATCATACAACCCATATACTTGATTGGATCCATGTGAGAGATGCATATCACTCACCAATTCTCCAAAACAACACAAAAACGATGAATCTCGATTCCGAACAGCGAATAATGTTCTCCAAATCTTCTAATTTGATGAAATCAATCTTCACTCGACGTAGATCTAGCTTCGAACAATGTACGTCTTCGATTATCTTATGTGTAATCTAGAATTTTACTGGTGGAAAGTTGTATTTGTTTGAGTAAGGAACAATCACAAGATCAACCACATGAGAGAATGAAGAAAGTAGCCCCCTATCCATGTCCCTAACCCCTTATTTACAGCTTCCCATCAGCCCACTATTGGGCCTCTCCAAATCAGCCTATTATTGCTCTAAAAACCTGAATAGCAAACTGTGGAACACTAAAACATCGACTTCTCCCAAACCATTGAACCAAATCTTTAATGTGACCACTCTACGGAATGGGAAACATCATTTCTTTTCCAATGAGACCGACCTCAGCACCTGATTCGATGCGAGTCAAAAGTTATTCCCTGTACAAAACTAATAGGGGCAAAATGATTATAAAAAATTGGTAAAAATTATGGACATGTCTCACTTCCCAATAAACAATATATCAAAATATGAGAATTATCCAATGCTCAGGGAATCAAACAAAAAAATATTACGATCTTCTGATACGTAAAATGCAGGCTGTTACAATTTAATTTGAATATTTATAACCTATGGTTGTAAAACCATTTTCATAATTCATCCTTTTCCATTCATCACCATTTAGGATCACCCAATTCTCATTTAATTTAACTTATCCAAATTAAATTTCAATTTATATAGTATTTCTCCTTATTTAACTTATTTAACTTAAAGTCAAACTTTGCCCCCACCAAGGAATTCGCATTCCCAATTTTATAAGTTCAAAACTTATTTCTTCTAATTTTCATACCCATGAGAAATCTAGAATTCAAATGCCTGGTTTAGTTTTCAATCAAATTGAAATCACACATGTATACATATTTATTTCAATATTAAATCCCATTCCCTTTTGGGATTTTAAATCAAATCCTAGTTTTCTTTCCCAAATAATTCATAACCAACTTCATGACAACAATTATCACTTAGAAACTCGAAAATGAGCACTGATGATGTCTGGATCATCATCTAAATTATTTTCCAGCAACTGAAGTGGGTTCATTGCTTAATTGCTCTCAAAATATATTTAAAAATGTTTTTTATTCAAAATTTTCTTCCTAGTAATGCTATATTACTTTATAACACTTCAAAAAATATTTTCTAAGCATCCGGGATTTAAATTCTCAAATTCAGGTTTGAACTCAATCTTAGTTCATCTCATTTGTAAATATTATCCATATACAAATTATATTTGGTTATATATAACCATTTCAATATTTTATAGTTTTGTCTGATTGTAATAATAATCAACACATCCATATACTATAATATTTTAGAAATTATTCCTTTTATATCAAAATAATTTTTGGGAAAATTTATTTTGTTTACCTATTTTAAAATAATACTATATCAAAATGCTTTGTTCGAGAGTTCAGAAACTCCTATCGACATAGTTGTACATTCTATATTGACTAGAATTCATAAACCACTCAACAAACCAATCAACACAATAAAAAATAGTTTTTATACCATATACAAATGTGCGCTCATATATATACACTTAAACTCAATTAAGGATATTACTAACCCCATCTCTATTGAGTTACGCCACAGAGACAAAGTTATAACTCAACCTTAAGCTCTGATACCACTGTAAGGAAGCAACCAATTCCTGATCCTAATTATCGATAAATATTATGTCTACTAGTGAAGCACCAGAAATTACCAGATCATTTATGCAAAGAAGTTAAAGGGTGAGAAATAGAAAGAAAGAAAAGTTAGAATAGAAACGAAGAACATAAATCTCATATTGGAACGAATAAAATATATTATATAACATAACTTTTGAAATACAAATTTGTAATTGTATAGACATACCATCATCAGAGTACAATACATACAACATAGTGGAGAGAAATAATAACTATCTAATGTCGAAGCCTTCTACCCCAAGCTTCTCCAAATGTAGCTGAAAAATCCAAACTGCTTAAATGCCCGTACAAATTTGGTCACCCAAGAGTTTAAGGTAAAACAAAAATGTAAACTTTAGGTCTGTCATAGGACTGGAGTGAATAAAGTCCAATCATTTGGTTTAATTTAAAAATCCTTATAATGATATGCCATTTTCGACCACTTCAAGCCGGTAATTAAACCAACTCAAACTACTCGAAAATGGCGGGTTGTTACAATCCTTTTATAAAAGAAAGGATAATCGTAAGAATGATCCACACATAAACATGGATGATTTTTACCTTACGATAATCCAAAATATCGTTTGTATCAAAATTATTCTGATATTATAATAGTGTCTAATTCAAATAAATAACAATCTAGTGGAACGCTTGCATCACACGCTCCACATACATAGTATATAATAAAAAACCACAGGAGGCTTATTTAAGAATGGATTTCCAACTATGACAAGGTATGGGACTACCTTCCAATAGTGTTACTCTAGAGAGAAATACGTTGGACATAACAAGAACATCTTGTAACCCGACCAAACATGACCGTCCACTCATTCTGCTTGAGTGTACCAAATGTATATCACAAGCGGTTGTGATTAGGAACCGTTACCGAAAGCATACTGCAGTGTTAGAATAAGAAGCAATTGAAATTTCTGTATATCAGGTGATAATACATCCTAATGGGTATGACCCACATAACCATGCTACCTACCCAATTTTTTGTCATTTCCCGATTGATGAAGCTTGAGGCTACATCTTACCTTTAGAACATCGCAACATCATTCACTTTGAATGCCACATCGTCATATCCATCAGAATCACTAATTGGCGTCCCCAAAAATACACTGGATGTTAAGCCAAGGGAAGTTTCCTTCTCTTCCACCAAGCATGGTACGTTTGAAAAAATCAATGTATGTGACCATCTAGAAATACTCTGTCAAACATCCGTCCATATACGTTGTCCTAAGAACTGACAAAAAGAAGGCATCATCCCATCAATCCATCTTATGCAATTTTTACCTAGGATTAACAGAACAGCTCTTGCACTTTACTCCGTCTTAAATTATGTTCAGTGTAATTTGATCTGCAACGCTTATGCCCATACAATGTGGTTTTCAAATAATAAACCTGACCTCGGTTCCTTTGTATCGACAATGGAAATACAAAATGGGACAAAACTTTGATAGCCGGTTATTTAACTACTAAAGGAACATACATACAACCAACGATCCTATTTCCAATTGGAATTCTATTGATCAAGTATCAAGAGACACTGAGCCCCTTTGAATTAATTTCTTAATAATTTATTCATATCCCAACTTCCTTTCAATACCTTTACCCAGATATTCTTCCAAACCCGTTAGCCTCTCACGATTTTTGGAAAACATTCCCAATATCACAAATTCTTATTTTCTATATTCCATAAAATATACGTTCTAACATCGGAAAACATTTTCATCTTTTCACATTTCTTATTTTCTAAAACCTTTCTTACTATATTTGGAAAAATGTTTCCAAAAACCCATTTATATGGATTTAAACGAATGTTGTATAAAAATATAGTTACGACAACTCATCCCATTAACCAATGATTAACTAACCTTATCTCTAGCCGATCTCCACCATCAAAATTAAACCATTCTGTAACGACCCGGAAAATCTGAACCAATTTAAAAAATTTAAATTGGCTATTTTGGTGGATTTTAAATATTATAAATAATAACAATGAAAAGTGAGTTTGAATCGACGTTTGAAAATAAATATAATTAATTCTAATTATAAACAAGGCCTGAAATGGCGCGGTAGTTTCAAAATTTGAATTCAAACTTTGACTGACTATACTGGGTGCAAATTAAAACGGATTCTAGTGAAACCAAAAATATTTAAATCTGTTAGTGAATATCTTTCTAATGAATCTGAAAAATTGAAGTTTCATAGCGGGAAGCAAAAGTTATGGCCAAATGAATTTTCAGAAAGGTCCTATAGAGTATATATAGCCCGTGAAAATGGCCATTTTGCAAACGACCTCAGAATTCGACGAAACTGCTTTTGTTGGATCCGGGATGTCAAATTATTGCTAGGTTTCAAATTTCATAATTTTTGAAGCTAGTATGTGAGCATGGCAAAGGAAAATGTGTTTGGTCGATTTCTATTAAATTGGATCGACCAGAAAAGGGCCATTTTTCAAACGGTCTCAGAATTCGACGAAACTAGTTTTGTTGGGACCGTATCGTCAAGACATAGCTAGATTTATTTTTCTGGAATTTTTCAAATTAGTATGTGGCCCCGGCAAATTGAAATGTACGTTAAAATCAAATATTGAATGTTTTATATTTTAATTTGAATGAAAACTGACTGAAACCGTCGAATGGGCTGACGAAACATATCCCATTGTGTTCGAAATGGGGGCAAAACACTAGGGACGATAGTCATTGGGTTTGAATTGGTGTTCGTGTGTGACAAGGGGTATTTTCGGATTTTTAAAATTTATGAATAAAAATAATAATATCATTGGTCCATACTTTCTTTCTCTCTCCTAGCTGTATCGATCGAAGGAGGAAACCGTTCGTTGGCTTCCCGATCATTTTCCGGCCAATCCACTTCGAATTAGACCCTGCTCCTGTTGGGGATTTTGAAGAGCTCTCTACCACCTTCAAATCCATATATAGTTCGGAGTTTTTTCATTGAGTGGTTTGGGAGAATCGACGCCTGGAAGTTTCGGGTTTCAAACCACCGCCGCACCCTCCTTTGGCGATCGAACGCCTCCCCCCTCTAGGCGTAGGTGCGCCGCTCCTCCCCCTTCGACGCTGCAAAGGACGATCAACGAATAGCTACACGGATTCGAAGAAAAATCCAAACCTAGTTTTAAACAAATCAGCTGAGGTACGGCTATTTTAAAATAAACTATATTATAGCACTTTAAAGCGCTACGGTTTTTTATTTCACTGTAAAAATCATATCTTTTTCGTTTGTTGACGAAATTCAGTGAAACAAGAGACAGTGGACTCGTGTGGACGTCTTCTACATTCTAGAAGAGACCGCATATTTTTTTGAGCCTTCTGCTATTTTTGGTGGAGTGGAACCCAAGGAGAGATTTCTGAATTATAAACGATATGGAAAACGACGATGTATAAATTATATAGTCGATGTATGAATTATATAAGCGTTGTACACCTCATGTATAAGCATTGTATAAGTTGTACGTTCGATGTATAAGTTATATATGCATTGCAAAAAAATTATATATGTGTTGAATGGAAGTGAAATATACTTATATAAATATATATATACGCCCCTCGTCCACAAACCATGGACGATATTTATTGGTTGTGATTGGTGTGAAAATTGGTTGATAGCGAATGGTTGATTAGAATTGTTTGTGGTTGAAATTGATTGATTGTGGTTGAAAAATACCCGTTTGTGGTTGAGAATTATTTGGTTGAAACCACATAGGATTAGTTTGTGGAAACGAAAAAAATATACATGCCGCCTACGTGCGAACTAGATGCATGAAATCCCCATTGTCAAAAGCTGCGAGGCGTTAAGGTAGAGCGAGGAGCCGTACTAGGGACGGCCCCGGTTTTAACTACCCTGCCGTTATGCTGCCGAAATTTTGAATAAATTCATGTATTGGAATTATTTTCATGTGTTGAAACTATATTCGTGTGTTGAATAGAAAACCTTCATGCGTTGAATAGAAATTTATTCGTTGAATAGAAATTCATGTGTTGAAAGGTATTCGAGTTTTGAAATGAATTGTTTTGCAATAAAAATCACATTTTTATTATATACATTAATTTTTAAAAATAGCGAAGTGTTGAAATAATTGTCGGTTGGATAAAAATATCATTTTTATCCAATGTATGAAAAGAATATAGTTTTGAAATCGAAGAATCGATATATATATATATATATATATATATATATATATAAATAGAACTGAAATATATCGAATAATGAAGCTGTAGTTTGTGTTTTGAAACCGTGATTTCAAACGATTAGTGCGGGAGATCCGACCATCGGATTTTCCCAAAACCGAAACCGTTGGGTTCGCTTTGGAAATATCTTTCCAACGACACCAACTTTGTGAAGATCCAACGGTTGGATTGTCTGGAATGTTTAATTCAAATCTGAAGAAAAACAGCGCTAGAATTGATTATATATATATATAATTATATTAAATCGAATAACGACGTTGCAGTTCGTATTTTGAAATCGAAACTTCAAACGAGTGTACCGGGAGATCCGTCCATCGGATTTTCCCAAAACTAGAACCGTTGGATTCGTTTTGAAAAGATCTTTCTAATGATATAAAATTTGTGAAGATCCAACGGTTAGATTTTCAGATATGTGTAAATCAAATCTGAAGAAAAACAGCGCCACGACCGCGTTATGGCCCGAAGCGTCGTTTGAATAAATTGGCTATTTTAAAATAAATAAAAATAGCAATAAATCATTATAAAATATTATAAACGATAAGGAATATGAAATTTAGAAATTAACTGAAGGTTAGCTAAGTCGAATGGTTTCCTGGGTTTTGATCTGATGTTGGTTTCGGCCTTCAGGGTTAATATTTGGGAAATCGTTCTCTTACTGATTGACGGTTAGTGACTATTGAATTGGAATGAGGCGTATGTTGTGTTTGTGTAGCACTAGTTATTTATATATGCGAGCTGCTCAGAAAGACCGGGTTTATCCCATTTTGAATAACTGAATCGACGATAAGAAATCGAAGATGAAGATGGTGGTTGAAGACCGGAGATCTTCACCTCGTTTGGATGGTAACTGATGTCCTGATTGGGAGGCATCCCGAAATATGGATAATGAGTGGTGATCGTCTCGGCGTACGTGGAGATCGATGGGTATGCAGGGTATATAGTGCCTCCGGTTTCGTTCAGACCCATAACGAACTTGTAAATGTCTGACATTGGAATTCATTCTGTGTGACTGATAACCATCAGTTACATGGCGTGAATTGCCTGTGTGGCATGCTAAGATGCAGTGATCAGGGCTTCTATTGCAAAGAAAAGTCTTGTGGTGATGATCAAAGCACCGCCTATGTGGCGTAGCTTTGTGTATAACGTGAATTCGCGAGCCTCACACCCCGGTATGAACCAGAAACGGGAGAGGGCCTCAGGGAGGGCATGTGTTTCCTTCTAGCTAAAGGTGGTGTCAGTGCTTGAACTGGCTGACATTTGTTTTATTTTCACCTATGTGGTTGTTGCTGTTGCGAGGCGCCTTGGTTATATCGGTCGATCCGGGACCGATGGAGTCATTCGTTGGCTCATTTACGCCCCAAAGGGCGGGGAAACGTAGTGTTCAGGCATTTTAATCCACATCGGTGGACCGGCCCCGACGATCCAAGAGACGATGCGTTCTGATCCTGAGACTCGGGCTAGACAGTCTCGAATTCGGTAAGGACTATCTTTTGCCTTGGTTCATGACGGAAATCCAATTTCCTAATACGTCACTGTGCGGTTTTGATTGTATACCTTTATATGGCGACATAGTGGTATGGGGCATTAATGCCGTCTATGATTGATACTTATGATTAGAACTTGTTTTTGAGCCATATAAACACTAGTAATAATATCAAATTCTTTTGTTTTATTCGTATCAAGCATATTTTGGCCATTATAAGGTAAAAACTCTATCTCCGGTTTGTGTTGCATTGTGTGATGGAAACTGAGTCTTATAATGGCTTCATTTTTATAAAAAGCATTGCGATGTTTAAAAGATTTACTTGTTTTAAAGCACTGGAAATCCAATGGAGTATACCCGTTCCGCGAAAGTGGCGTGGTCCTGTGATTAGCCAATTGTATAATGTGTTAAGTAGATTTCTCATACCAGTCCCATGACTGACTCGTTGTTTGTTTCACTTGCAAACTCGGGTGCCCCTTTTTCTACACGGGCAGCCTTGTGTTCAGGTTTTAGCAGGCTCTTTCTGGATAGCTGGAGCTGAAGATGGATTCTATCATTTATCTATTTTATGTTGTTCAGCTCCTATTGTACATATTATGTTTGTTTTCCGCTGTAGACATTTATGTATAGCTGAACTGCATTTGTACTAAGTATGATCCTGTATATCTCTGATGATTACGTTTATCCAGTGTATTATTTGTACATTATCTGGTGTATTTATTTAATTTTGCTCTGCTGTTATCTGTTTATATGTTATATTCCAAAGATTACCCTTGCCACCGTGGATACGGGGTTTTGGGTTGCCACAACGTGGTATCAGAGCTTTGGTTAAACTTAGTGCTGGAATATAACATGCTAACGAGCTCGTTAGAAATAGAACCAGTGGTTTTCTAGGATGGGTAACTCATTACAGATAGGATCAGTAATATCCTAGTATGAGTAAAGCAGGATGAAATACACCCCAGTAGACACATTTACATTTGAAGTATTTGTCTCTATGTTTTGAAATATCTTTTCTGCTGACCTGACACTTTGTCTGCTAATTGCAGACGTACTAGAAAATGAGTGACAGAAACAGTAATAATCGTATGGCTCGACAAGCTAATGAGCCAGTTGTGCTCGCGCAGCCAGAATCAGATATAGAAGTTCTATTCAAGAGATATCAGAATCTGGGTGGATCACCATTCTTTGGCAAAGAGTCCATTATGGAAACACAAGCTTGGATACGTTCTGCTGAGAAAATCTTTGAAGGTCTAGAGTTGAGAGATGATCAGAAAAGATTACTGGCATCCTGGACATTCAAAGACGAAGCTTTGTTTTGGTGGGATTCGGTTATTAAGAATAATCCAGAAGGTGATATCACCTGGGATAGATTTAAAGTGATGCTCCTAGAAAGATTTACTCCTCCTGAAGTAACTGAGCGGTTATGTGATGAATTCTCTTATCTGATACAAGGAGATATGACGATTCCAAAATATCATAAGAAATTCAATGAACTCTCTCATTTTGCCCCTCATCTGATTCAAGATACAAAGAGGAAGAATTTGAGATTTATTCTTGGCCTGCAAAGAAAATATCAGAATAGTGTAATGAGGAATGTGAAGCTTCCTTTTTCTGAAATGATATATGTGGCTTACCAGTATGAGGATCTCGACAAGAAAGGTATGTTGCGTTACGAAGAGGAGGTCGGTTCTAGTAATAAAGGTGAGTCTGAAACTGATCTTCCTGAGGCCAGTACGATGTCTGAGGTGAGTAAGAAGCCTAAGGTCAATCGAAAAAGGGCCAGATAGGGGAAAGAACCAGTAACGACTGCCATATGCTCTAACTGCAATAAGCAAGGGCATTTAACCAGGAATTGTAAATCATCGAAGAAACGAAAGAAGGGGTTTAAACCCGATAACCAGTTTTGAGAGAATAGAAAATGCAGTCAATGCCATTGGACTGGTCATCTTGAAAAGGATTGCCGGCTATTTAAGAGATCCAAGGCAGTACAAGTAAATGAAGTAATGGAAACTTTTGAGCCCTAAGCTGTTCTGGAAAGGCCAAATGTTTTAGAAGGCACGCTAACTATCAAAGATATTCCGTTTAAAGTACTGTTTGTCACCGGCGCGTCGCGGTGTTTGTTGCAAAGAATGCGGTTAAGAAGCTGGATTTGAATTTGAAGAAGCTCAAAGAACCAATGACTGTCCATAATCCGGTTGGGGGTTCCCTTGATCTCAGTTGGGTTTGTGGGGTGCCGGTTTCTTTTTCTTGTTATCGGTTCCCTACCATCACGGTCGTCATGAATTTTACAGAGTTTGATCTTATCTTGGGGTTAGACTGGTTGACCAAATATGAAGCTGAGGTTAAATGCGCCGACAGAGTCGTCAGGGCGAAGATTAAATCAGGTGATTATATAACCATTCCCTGTGAAGGTCAGAATTCTAATAGAAAAGAATTATGGGCAGCTCTAGATGTTTCTCCTGCTTAGAAAGAAAATATCCCTGTAGTCACAGAGAATATTCCAGACCTCATAAAAGATATTCATGTCGTTAAGAAATATGCGGATGTGTTCGAAGAAGTTGTTAGCTTACCTCCGCAGAGAGAAATTGATTTCAAAATTGCTTTAATCCCGAATGCTAGGACAGTAGTGCACGCTATTCGGAGGATGACTCTAAAGGAGAAAGAAGAACTAGGCAATCAAACTCGACAGCTTGTATGGAAGGGTCTGATCAGGCCTAGTTTCTCTGATTGGGGTGCAGAAGTGGTGTTTATCCCAAAGTCTGACGGTACTCTACGGCTATGTGTGGATTATCGTGATTTGAACAAACAAACAATAAAGAATAAATATCCATTGCCGCGAATCGATGATTTATTGGATCGTCTGAATGGAGCACAAGTATTTTCAAGGATGGACCTAGCTACAGGTTTCCATCAGCTTCGTATTGCCGAAGAGTGTGTTCTTATGACAACATTCAGAGGTCCAGACTTATTCTATGAGTGGTTAGCAATGCCGTTCGGCTTATGTAATGCTCCAACTTACTTCGTCGATTTGATGAATCGAGTGTTCAGAGGAGTCTTGAATAAGTTCGTTCTGGTTTTTATTGACGATATTCTAATCTTCTCTAAATCAAAGGCCAAACATGAAAAACATTTGGAGCAAGTTCTAGAAATTCTGAGAAAGAATGTATTGAAAGCTAAACTGTCCAAATGTATATTCTGGCAAGATGAAGTGAAGTTTCTTGGCCACGTCGTATCGAAAGAAGGAATTGTTGTGGATCCAAGTAAAATCACAGCTATTCAAAACTGGAAACAACCTAGTACTCCCACAGAAGTCTGAAGTTTTCTTGGATTGGCTAGTTATTACCGGAAGTTCGTTAAAGACTTTTCAAAGATATCTGGTCACTTAACGAAGCTTACGAAGAAGCACTCAAAATTCAAGTGGACTCCAGAATGTGAGGAGGCTTTTGAGGAGCTAAAGTTAAGATTAACAACGGCTCTAGTGTTAACGATAATCGACGGCAAGCAGGACTTGAAAGTCTGGACGGATGCCTCTAAAGAAGGCCTGGGTGCAGTATTAATGCAAAGAGGTCAAGTGATCGCTTATGCTAGCCGTCAGCTGAAATCGCATGAGAAAAACTACGTCACTCATGATCTTGAGTTGTTGGCTATCGTGTTTGCTTTGAAAATATGGAGACACTATCTTTTGGGTGAGAAATTCGAACTGTTTACAGATCACCAGTCGCTAAAGTATTTGTTCACCCAGAAAGACTTGAATCTGAGGCAGCAACGTTGGCTAGAGTTCCTTGCAGCATACGATTTTGAGATTCTATACACTCCAGGGAAAGCCAATGTTGTGGCCGATGCGCTAAGTAGAAAGAATGTAATGATCGCCATCTTTGTTATTACGACTTCCTTGATTGACAAAATATCTATTCTTCAGAAGGATGATAATTTTATAAAGGATATGATCCAAAGGATTCAGAAAGGAGAACCCTCGTGTTTTCAAATAGATAACGATGGGACTCTTAGATTAAGAGGAAGGATTTGTGTTCCCGACATCCCCGAGTTAAAAAGGGAAGTGTTGGACGAGTGTCACAAGTCCAAGCTGAGTATCCATCCTGGTGTGGCCAAAATGTATAACGATCTCAAGCGAACATTCTGGTGGAAGGCTATGAAAAGGGACGTTTCAATATATGTTAGCCGATGCCCTACATGCCAGCTAGTAAAAAGCGACCAACAGAAATTGGCTGGATTGTTGCAACCGCTGGACGTTCCAGGTTGGAAGTGGGAACATATTTCCATGGACTTCATAGATGGTTTGCCCAAAACCAGGAAAGGAAATGGCAGTATTTGGGTGATCATAGATTGCTTCACGAAGACCGCCCATTTCATACCTGTCAAATCGAACAAAACTGCTCAGAGTCTGGCGCAGATATATTTCAAGGAAAATGTTAGGCTACATGGAGTGCCGCTCAGTATAGTCAGTGATAGAGATCCAATATTTATTAGCAAATTCTGGGAGGCATTTCAAGTAGAACTAGGAACGAAGTTGAACTTGAGCACCGCTTATCATCCTCAGGCAGATGGTCAGACTGAGAGGGTGAATCGTATACTAGAAGATTTATTGCGGGCTTGTGTTCTTGATTTCGGTGGATCATGGGACCATTTACATTTAGCTGAGTTCTCATACAACAAAAGCTACCAGGCAAGCCTGACAATGTCGCCATTCGAAGCATTGTATGGTAGACCGTGTCGATCTCCTGCTTGTTGGGTCGAACCCGGTAATAGGCTTGTATTGGGACCTGATATGATCCGAGAAGCTGCCGACAAAGTCGATTTCGTTAAGAAACGATTACTCGCCGCTCAAAGCCAACAGAAGAGCTATGCTGATTCAAGAAGAAGGGATTTGGCTTTTCCTGTTGGTGATTATGTGTATCTAAGGGTTTCTCCAATGAGAGTGATTCGATTTGGCAAAACTAGGAAGTTGGCGCCCAGGTTTATTGGTCCATTCCCTATTCTTGAACGGATTGGAACTCTGGCCTATAGAATTCAATTGCCTGATTGGTTGCCTGGAGTGCATGATGTATTTCACATATCCCGACTTCGAAAGCACGTTCATGATCCAGACTTGATCGTGGAAGAAGCAGCGCAACAGGATATTGAAATTACTCCAGAACTAGCTGTGAGAAGAGAGCCGCTAAAGATTATCGGCAAAGAAACCAAAGAACTGAGGAACAAGAAGGTTCACTTAGTCAAAGTTCAATGGAGTGGAGATCCGCGAGATTGTACTTGGGAAACTGAGGAGAGTATTCAGAAAGCCTATCCTAATTGTCGAGTGGATATCTCTGATTGACTCCGGTGCAAGGTACATTTACCATACTTTGCATTACCATTTAGTTCTCTACTTTGTTGTTATTTTCTTTCTATGGATGTGCACTTTTAATTCTATAGTCTGATTAATTTAAAAAGAGTGTATGAATTAATTTGTATGATTTTGAAAAGTTAAAAACAAATTGCCTGTTGTTTGAGTTATGTGATAGTGGATTTGTTTAATTAAATTATTAGAATGATATTTAATTAAATCACACATTGAACTGATTTAAAAATAGGTAGAAATATATACATGTGCATTATATATGTTTGAACACGTAAATGGATTAGCTGTTGAGTAAAGATTTTATTTGCGTGCCCGACAAATAGGTAAACCTTAATGAGTTGGATGCGAAATATTATTATATCAACTCCTGTGAATGCCATTGGATGCAGAGTGCTGGATGTTCTGTGTGTATTAATAAATGTCGCCATAGGATAGTAACAATTAATTTTGAACTACACTACATGGCATACTTCGTGAAGATAGGCATAATTCATCATATACCACATAAGCATTTGGAGCTTATGTGACGAGGTAGAAGATTTACCATATGAGCGAGAGGCTTGTATGGCGATGACTATATATTACAGGTTGAACTGATGACTGATACGGACCATATAACATTGTAACGATAAATCACCAGATTAATAAAAAAAACCACACGGGTCTGGAGTTGACAATAATCACATCTCTCTAGTTATTAGATACGGCACATGGATTATTTATTTCCCACACGGGACGAGGTAACGAGAATTTATTCTTTGGAGCAATTAAAAATACACACTCCCTTAGGCTTTGACAGAGTGACGAGAATTTATTCTCTGGAATTATTATCTATACACGCTCCCTTGTAAACACCAGAATATATCACTATAAATATGTGTATGCTTTATAGGATTTATTGGGTACCTAATACGGCCCAATAAATTTCCAAACCCCTCCTGTACAAAGGAGGTTATGGCGAAATTTTTCTAAAATTCCGGGTGTTAGCCAAATTTTTGAAGAATTTGAAAATTCTCAGAAACTAAAAAGTTGGAGAATGGAAGCCAGATTGAACGTAGAGTTGATTAATCAAACCACTTTCGATTTTGTTCCTTTTCGGGGACGAAAAGTTTTAAGTAGGGGAGATTGTAACGACCCGGAAAATCTGAACCAATTTAAAAATTTTAAATTGGCTATTTTGGTGGATTTTAAATATTTAAAATAAATATTTTAAATAATAATGACGAAAAATGAGTTTGAATCGACGTTTGAAAATAAATATAATTAATTCTAATTATAAACAAGGCCTGAAATGGCACGGTAGTTCCAAATTTTGAATTCAAACTTGGACTGACTGTACTGGGTGCAAATTAAAACGGATTCTAGTGAAACAAAAAATATTTAAATCTGTTAGTGAATATCTTTCTAAAGAATCTGAAAAATCGTAGTTTCATAGCGGGAAGCAAAAGTTATGGCCAAATGAATTTTTAGAAAGGTCGCTATAGAGTATATGTAGCCCGTGAAACTGGCCATTTTGCAAACGACCTCAGAATTCGACGAAACCACTAGTATGTGAGCGTGGCAAAGGAAAATGTGTTTGGTCGATTTCTATTAAATTGGATCGACCAGAAAAGGGCCATTTTTCAAACGGTCTCAGAATTCGACGAAACTAGTTTTGTTGGGACTGTATCGTCAAAACATAGCTAGATTTATTTTTCTGGAATTTTTCGAATCAGTATGTGGCCCCGGCAAATTGAAATGTACGTTCAAATCAAATTTTGAATGTTTTATATTTTAATTTGAATGAAAACTGACTGAAACAGTCGAATGGGCCTACGAAACATATCCCATTGTGTTCGTAATGGGGGTAAAACGCTAGGGACGACAGTCGTTGGGTTTGAATTGGTGTTCGTGTGTGACAAGGGGTATTTTCGGATTTTTAAAATTTATGAATAAAAATAATAATATCATTGGTCCATACTTTCTTTCTCTCTCCTAGCTGTATCGATCGAAGGAGGAAACCGTTCGTTGGCTTCCCGATCATTTTCCGGCCAATCCACTTCGAATTAGACCCTGCTCCCGTTGGGGATTTTGAAGAGCTCTCTATCACCTTCAAATCCATATATAGTTTGGATTTTTTTCATTGAGTGGTTTGGGAGAATCGACGCCTGGAAGTTTCGGGTTTCAAACCACCACTGCACCCTCCTCTGGGGATTGAACGCCTCCCCCCTCCAGGCATAGGTGCGCCGCTCCTCCCCCTTCGACGCTGCAAAGGCCGATCGACGAATTGCTACACGGATTCGAAGAAAAATCCAAACCTAGTTTTGAACAAATCAGCTGAGGTACGGCTATTTTAAAATAAACTATATTATAGCACTTTAAAGCGCTACGGTTTTTTATTTCACTGTAAAAATCATATTTTTTTCGTTTGTTGAAGAAATTCAGTGAAACAAGAGATAGTGGACTCTTGTGGACGTCTTCTACATTCTAGAAGAGACCGCATATTTTTCTGAGCCTTCTGCTATTTTTGGTGGAGTGGAACCCAAGGTGAGATTTCTGAATTATAAACGATATGGAAAACGACGATGTATAAATTATATAGTCGATGTATGAGTTATATAAGCGTTGTACACCTCATGTATAAGCGTTGTATAAGTTGTATGTTCGATGTATAAATTATATATGCGTTGTAAAAAAATTATATATGTGTTGAATGGAAGTGAAATATACTTATATAAATATATATATATACGCACCTCATCCACAAACCATGGACGATATTTATTGGTTGTGATTGGTGTGAAAATTGGTTGATAGCGAATGGTTGATTAGAATTGTTTGTGGTTGAAATTGATTGATTGTGGTTGAAAAATACCCATTTGTGGTTAAGAATTATTTGGTTGAAACCACATAGGATTAGTTTGTGGAAATGAAAAAAATATACATGCCGCTTGTGTGCGAACTAGATGCATGAAATCCCCATTGTCAAAAGCTGCAAGGCTTTAAGGTAGAGCGAGGAGCCGTACTAGGGACGACCCCTGTAACACCCCGTATGTTAAATAACTTGTTATAACATAAATCAGAGCAGAATTAAATTTAATATTCTGAATCTGGGGAAACGGGCTGTGCCATTGCGTTCGTCTCGGAAAAATACGCGAAATAGAGTCCGAGTTTTCGTAAATCGGAGTCCGTATGACCAAGTTATGGCCCGTCAAAGTTTCACGAAAAATCAAAAACGAAAACTGCTCATGTTTTGAGGCCCGGGATGAGTTTTGGGCTGTTTTTTTTTGGGCCCTAAATGGTTCCTACACTTGACTTCTTCCCCAAGACATGCTTTAAAGGCTAGGATTGGTTCTAGGGTATATCCTATGGTCCTAAAACATCTAACTAATCTATATATACACCCTAATACCCCCCTTATCCTTACCAAAAATAGATCTAAGGCCATTATGCCACCACTTAGAAAATTGGAGAGCCTCCACTAAAAATCCTAAGAGGGTTTGCAAGCTAATCTACATCTTCTTCTACTTAATCATTGGGATTTGCTTCATTTAACTTGCTAATCTTGTTTTGGTGAGCTTCTATCCCCTTAATAATCAATTATTGAATTGATTATGATAAGATGTGATAAAGTATGGCTATGTTTGTGGATCCATATATTTATGCAAGCTTGATGTAGTGAATATTATGTGTTTTGCAAGTTATATGCCTTATGTCATGCAAGTTTCATAATATGTAATCATGATATTTTTATGCAAGTTGTTTCATGATGTTTATGATGCAAAACACTAAGTGAATATGGATCCATTATGCAAACATGTTATGCAAGTATGTGAGTACTTATGCAAGTCATGTATATGCTTATATGCATGTTTAACATCTTATGCAAGTATATGAATGTTTATGCAAGTTATGTATATGTTGAAATGCAAGTTTAACATAATATGCAAGCCTATGCAAGTATGTGAATGTTTATGCAAGTTATGTATATGTTGAAATGCAAGTTTAACATAATATGCAAGCCTATGCAAGTATGTGAATGTTTATGCAAGTTATGTATATGTTGAAATGCAAGTTTAACATGATATGCAAGCTTATGCAAGTATATGAATGCTTATGCAAGTATGTGAGTGCTTATGCAAGTTAAGTATATGCTAAAATACAAGTTCTACATGTTATGCAAATCACATGTATGATGATATGTAAGTTCATATGCAACATGTTATGCAAATCACATGTTTGATGATATGTAAGTTCATATGCAACATGTTATGTAAGACACATGTTTGATAATATGCAAGTTTGGGTTGAATATAGTTGGGTTAATACATGCCCATATATGCAAGTTGACATCCTCTTAACCCATGATAAAGTTATATGCTAAACCCATGTTATGTGTGGTAAATCTTCCCTTTATTATGTTATGTCATAATGACGATTTACGTGGGGAATGATGGGGTTAATTAATATGTTAATTAAAAGTATGTTGAAATGGGTATGATTAAGCATACCATAAAAAATTAATTAACATAAGTGGGAATTTACCTATTGAGTTAGGTCTACCCCATGGGAATTTACCTATTGAGTTAGGTCTACCCATGTTATGAATAAATTGATATTAATTAGGGATAATTAATATGGGGGTGATTAATTAGGTGTAATTAATCGACTAAGACACGAGGTTAGGCTCTGTTATGACGTAAGACTGCCCGGACCCTACCGGCTTAACCAGGCGGTCATAACAGCCAGTCTAATGTGAGAGGTCTTAGGCACAAATTAAATACGTGATTAAAGTAAAGACACGAGGTTAGACTCTGTTATGACGTAAGACTGCCCGGACCCTACCGGCTTAACCAAGCGGTCATAACAGCCAGTCTAATGTGGGAGGTCTTTATGGGGAATCACGGTCTTAATTAATTAAGAAACACTTAACCATATTAGCATGTAGTGGGACATGAGGGGTTAAGTGGGTGCCTTGGGTGGCATGAGGAATCTAGTGGGTTGCCTTGGGTGGCAATAGAAAATACGATTAGAATACTTAACCAAGTGAAACATGTAATTAAACATGATTAAAGGGTTAAGTGGGGAACACTAGATTAATAACAAGCTCTGGTGGGTAGCTTGTGGAGGGCCCATTACAACCAGTATCCCATATGTATCTTTGTAGCTCGGCCCAAGCCGAGGACGGGACACGCATACTGGGCTTGTCTATAAGTGGCCAAAACGGGGTTAGCGGTGGCAACGCAGGCCCATCGGGTTTCATATGCGTGTGTGGGCCCGGGACTGGGAGGTAAGACGTTGTTGCATCGTGTAGGTATAACCCGTGCACCGGTGTTGCTTTTGTGTTGCCACTTTGGGGAATGATACACCCCACTGTGGGCCCAGCACGGATACCTACGTTAGGGAGCCGATCGCTTGGGGTAGTGGGGTACACCTAGTAGAGATAGGGGCAGACGGCACCTATGTAGTCAACTAGGGTACAGGAAACTACTGGTTATATCTATCTTTGATATCCTTGGGTGGGATCAACCTTTGAGTAGGAGTGACTGGTGTGGTGCAGTTAGTAATTATCCTTGGGTGGGTAGATGCGTCTTTACGGTTATCTTAGTTCGTCCTGTGTTCGTGGGCAACTTAGTGTAGTCATTATCCCCAAAGATACCATACCGAGTTCATATCATACCCTAATTACTTTAATAATTGTATTATTAAGGAGATAGGGTTCACTCATGCTTATGTCTGACCCCCGTTGTTTTTATCTTTTTCCTTCAGGTCCTCAGGTTGGGCCTAGTGCTAGTGGGCTTTGATCAGTTTGCTTTATCTATCTCTTGGAGCTTGGACCGTAGATGTAGAGCTCAGCTTATCTTATCTTTTCTGTTATGGCTATTTGTTATGAGTAGTGGGATTATGTACTTATTTTATTCAGGATGGATATTTTGTACTTGACTCTTGTTATGGTTTTATGATGTAACCAAACATGTTTTACTTTCCGCTGCTATGAGATGATGTTTTAAATTTTCAAGTATTACATTATATCTGTCTTGTTGTAATTTTACTGTTCTATACTCACTAAATATACTCCACCGATGCTATGGCATTCCCTTAGTGAGTGACTATAGCGGGTGTGGGGTGTTACACGTGGTATCAGAGCTTAAGGTTACCAGAACAGATAAAATTTTTAAGAAAAACTATTTTCTAAGAATATTTTAGAAGAAAGTATTTTCAAAAACATGTCTTTTAAGAGTAAAGATTTTGAAAGAAAAGCATAATCCCAGATAGCCATATCTCTATCTTTCGAATTCTCCGTTTGAATCTTTCCTTTTTTTCGTTTCAGCATGGCTGAAGATCTTAACTTTCCGGAGGGTGTAGCAATACCAGCATGGTATAGGAGATTGATGGAGGCTAGGGCCGCCGCTGCAGGGCCAGCTAATGTTCCTCCACCACCAGTTATACCCGATCTTCCTCCTCATCCTCCTCGTGTGGTTACTTTTGCTAAGACTTGTAAGGAATTCAAGACTATGGGAGGGAAACCTTTTCTAGGATCAGAGACTTTTGTGGAAGCTAGGGATTGGCTTAAGGAGGTGGAAGAGTTGATAGACATCTTTGAGATGGAAGAAGCAAAGAAAGTTAAGTTAGCTGCTTGGTTAATGAAGGGAGAGGCCTCGTTCTGGTGGGAGGTCACTAATGGAGAGCGCCTTGTTGATTCTTGGGCGGATTTCAGATAGAGGTTTGTGGCAAAGTTTCTCTCAAGGGCAGAAGAAAATCTGTATATGGAAAGGTTCTTGAACTTGAAGCAAGGGAACTTATCAGTGGAGGAGTATGTCAACAAGTTCAATCAGTTGGCAAGGTTTGGCATAGATATGGTGAATACCCCGGAGAAGAAAGCTTTGAGGTTCGTTAGGGGCTTGAACGAACCGATGCATGGATTGGCTATGACTCACATTCCTATGGGGGCTACCTTTGAGAAGCTAGTTGACATGGCACTTATGTATGAGGAAGAGAAGGGTCCCAATACTAGTAAAGCACCCGAGAAGAAAGGAGATCAGAAGAGACCTCAACAGCAACAGCAAAACAAGAATGGGAAAGGCAATGGTGGCAAGGGGAAGAAGAAGAAGTGCTTCAATTGTGGGACACCAGGCCACCTAAGCAAGGATTGTCGCAAGAAGAAGAAGACTGGCTGCTTCCACTGTGGCGAAGCAGGGCATCTGGTGAAGGACTGTCCTAAGAAGGGGCAGAGGACGGGATCTACCTCAGGAGGACAGGTGCAAGCTCTTATGGCACCGGGTCAGGCAAGGGGGCAAGTTCAGGCTCTCGCGGTTCCACCACTTCAGGAAAGAGGTAGAACTATTTCTGTTGAAAGTCTAGTTTATCTGTTAGATCATCCTGTCCGTACTTTGTTTGACTCTGGCGCATCTCATTCGTTTATCTCATCATCTTTAGTTGAGTCACTGCACTTAGACACCAGTCTAGTAGATGATCCCTTGGTTGTTTCAAACCCAATTGGAGGCTCCACTTATTTGTCCATGATGTGTTTGGGTTTGAAGATTTCTATACTTAGCGTTGAGTTTAGATGTGATGCTTTTGTTTTGGGCTTCACGGGCTATGGGTTGATTTTGGGCATGGACTGGTTATCCAGTAATGGTGCCGTTCTTGATTGTGAAAGGAGAGTTGTTAGGCTGATGACCCGCTTGGGTAACACTCTCGAGATCTCTTGTAATCCCATGGAGTCTGTTATGCTAAGTTATCTTGAATCGCTCGATGCTTCGGTCGAGAGTCTGCAATCTGTCAGAGTGGTCCGGGAATATCCGGATGTGTTTGAGGAGGTGAAGGGCTTACCTCCGAAGCGGGAGATTGACTTCCGAATCTATCTTGTGGACAATGCTAAACCAGTATCTTTGCCAGTGCGCCACATGGCTCCTCGTGAAAGGAGGGAACTCAATAAGCAAGTAGGGGAGTTGCTTGAGAAGGGGTTCATAAGACGAAGTATATCGGAGTGGGGTGCTCCGGTGGTTTTTGCTACAAAGGCAGATGGGTCCCTCAGACTTTGTGTTGACTATAGAGAACTCAACAAGCTCACAAAGAAGAATAAACACCCATTGCCGAGGATTGATGATCTCTTCGATCAGTTAGTTGGCGCTTCAGTGTTTTCGCAGTTGGACTTAGCCACGGGGTTTCATCAGTTGAGAGTGGCTGAGGATAGTGTAGAGAAGACTGCCTTCAGGACTCCGGATGGTTTTTATGAGTGGCTTGTGATGCCATTTGGTTTGACGAACGCCCCTGCATATTTCGTTGATCTGATGAGTAGGGTGTTCAGGGAGTATCTTAACAAGTTCGTGGTGGTCTTTGTGGATGACATCTTGGTCTTCTCCAAGAGTGAGGAAGAGCATGCCCTACATCTTAGGGAAGTGTTGGAGACTCTTCGAGCGCATAGCCTGAAGGCTAAGTTTTCTAAATGTCACTTTTGGAGGAAGGAAGTGCGATTCTTAGGGCACGTGGTCTCTAAGGAAGGGATAGCTGTGGATCCTGCAAAGGTAGTATCTATCCAAGATTGGAAGGCTCCGAAGAATGCTACCGAGGTGAGGAGTTTCTTGGGGTTGGCTGGCTACTATAGGAAGTTTATCAAGGACTTCGCGAAGATATCAGCCCCATTAACTCGCTTGACAAAGAAGAATCAGGTTTTCACATGGGATGTGGATTGTGAGGATGCATTCCAACGGTTAAAGAGAGCTTTAACCACTGCTCCAGTTTTAGTGCTGCCAGATGGGAGTAAGCCGTTCGTTGTTTATACTGATGCTTGTGGGACAGGACTAGGCGCAGTCTTGATGCAAGAGGGAAGGGTAATAGCCTATGGTGGGAGGCAGTTGAGGGCGCATGAGAAAAATTACCCTGTCCATGACCTAGAGTTGGCCGCTATCGTTTTTGCGCTCAAGATCTGGCGCCATTATCTTCTTGGTGAGAGATTTGAGTTGTTCACCGATCAAAAATCTTTGAAGTACTTGTTTTCTCAGAAGGATTTGAACTTGAGACAGCAAAGGTGAATGGAGTTCTTAGCATCCTATGATTTCGAGATAGCATATACCCCTGGCAAGGGTAACGTGGTGGCAGATGCCTTAAGCAGAAAAAGGTTGTCCTTGAGTCCGTTGTTTGTGGAACGGAGAAGCTTGGAGTTTATCTCGATGTTTGACTTCAGACCTTCTGTTGACTTGGTACCCGGTTTGCTAGCATCCTTAGAGGTTAGACCTACTCTTTTGGGACGAGTTGGCGAGGCACAGCGAGACGACCCACAGTTGGTTGAGTTGGTAGAGAAGCTCATAAGGGGGGAGTCGTCCAGCCATTTGAATAGGTACACCCTAGATGATAGGGGGTGGTTGCGTAGAGACGGTAGACTTTGTGTACCGCAAGATGAAGACTTGAGGAAGGCTATACTTGATGATGCACATCGTTCGAGGATGACCATACATCCCGGTGGGGATAAGATGTACCAAGACATGAGGCGAGTTTTCTTTTGGGCCGGTATGAAGAAAGATGTGGCCGAGTATGTTGCTAGATGCTTGGTGTGCCAACAAGTAAAAGCAGAGCAAAAGAAGCCAGGTGGGTTGCTTCATCCTTTGGAAGTTCCGATATGGAAGTGGGATAGTGTCTCGATGGACTTCGTTGATGGTTTACCGAGATCGAGGAAGGGCAATACAGGAATTTGGGTCGTGGTTGATAGACTTACTAAGAGCGCCCATTTCATACCCGTAAAGAGTAAGAGGACTGCTCCATGGCTTGCTTCAGTCTATGTTCGAGAGATAGTTCGATTGCATGGGGTACCTTCCAGCATAGTGAGTGATCGAGATCCTATCTTCACTAGTGAGTTTTGGAAGAGTTTACAGGAGGCGGTGGGGACTCAGTTGTGTTTGAGCACCGCATATCATCCTCAGACAGACGGCCAGACCGAGAGGGTGAACCGTGTTTTGGAAGACCTTTTGAGGCTTTGTATCTTGGATTTTGGAGGTACATGGGAAGAGCATCTTCCTTTGGTGGAGTTTGCATATAACAACAGCTTCCAGTCTAGTATTGGCATGGCACCTTTTGAAGCTCTTTATGGAAGGCCTTGTCGATCACCTACATGTTGGTGGGAATCTACGGATAAGATCTTGCTAGGGCCCGATATGGTTAGAGAGACTTCAGAGAAGGTTGATTTGATTCGAAGAAGGATGAAAGCAGCGCAAGACAGACAGAAATCTTATGCAGATAAGAGGAGGACTGATCTTGAGTTTGAAGTTGGGGACATGGTTTTTGTCAAAGTGTCTCCATTACGGAATGTTGTTCGCTTTGGATCCGCTGGGAAGTTAGCACCGAGGTTTGTAGGACCGTTTCCTGTCAAGGAAAGAATTGGACGGATGGCATATAGGGTGGAGTTGCCAGACAGACTTAGTGGTATACATGATGTTTTCCATGTGTCACATTTGAGGAAGTGCCTACATGAGACCGCAGAGGTGGTAGAGCCGAGCTTGCTTAGAGAAGTGGAAGTAGAGCGTGATGCGACGATTCGACGAGCTCCTACTCGCATCCTTGGGTCAGAGATTAAGAAGTTGAGAAACAGAGAGGTTCAGCTAGTAAAAGTGCAATGGGGAGATGACGAGAGCAATGCTACTTGGGAGACGGAAGCGAAGATGCGTTCTTTGTACCCTTTTCTTTTCGAGAGTATGTTCTTTAACTTCTCCTTTATTGCCTATCTTGTACTTATCTTGTCCTTAGTATGTCCTCTCGTTAGCACCTTTGACCTTTTAGATAGGGTAAACCTATGGTTGAAACATGTGTTTGAGACATGTTATGATTGATGGATGCAAGTGGATGCAAGTGTTTGCTAGTGGTTGCTCGTGGATGCATATACACACACTTTAGGCACTAGATCGGCTCAATCACTTCATATTGCATATTGCATATAAATGTGTGTAGGTAGCTATATTAATGGATGTATGATGGTTGTGCTATCATATGGATGATGCATTTATTCGGTGAATGATTGTGCACGCATGTAGAAATAGTATGTGTCGATAGGGTTCTTTCGCATACATATTGGATGCATGGCACTATCATGGTTTGCATTAAGGAGGTCAACTGAATCAGTAGACCGCCTGATTTTGCATTAGATAGGGAACATATACACACACTTTTTGCATATGTTCATACAACATTAGAAACTTTAAGGACAATGGATGCCAGTGTTTGATGGTTGAGTAGATGGTTGTTTGGTTGGTAGGATACGTTCTTCTTGACTTAGAGATTTCGGGGACGAAATCCTTTAAGTAGGGGAGAATGTAACACCCCGTATGTTAAATAACTTGTTATAACATAAATCAGAGCAGAATTAAATTTAATATTCTGAATCAGGGGAAACGGGCTGTGCCATTGCGTTCGTCTCGGAAAAATACGCGAAATAGAGTCCGAGTTTTCGTAAATCGGAGTCCGTATGACCAAGTTATGGCCCGTCAAAGTTTCACGAAAAATCAAAAACGAAAACTGCTCATGTTTTGAGGCCCGGGATGAGTTTTGGGCTGTTTTTTTTTTTGGCCCTAAATGGTTCCTACACTTGACTTCTTCCCCAAGACATGCTTTAAAGGCTAGGATTGGTTCTAGGGTATATCCTATGGTCCTAAAACATCTAACTAATCTATATATACACCCTAATACCCCCCTTATCCTTACCAAAAATAGATCTAAGGCCATTATGCCACCACTTAGAAAATTGGAGAGCCTCCACTAAAAATCCTAAGAGGGTTTGCAAGCTAATCTACATCTTCTTCTACTTAATCATTGGGATTTGCTTCATTTAACTTGCTAATCTTGTTTTGGTGAGCTTTTATCCCCTTAATAATCAATTATTGAATTGATTATGATAAGATGTGATAAAGTATGGCTATGTTTGTGGATCCATATATTTATGCAAGCTTGATGTAGTGAATATTATGTGTTTTGCAAGTTATATGCCTTATGTCATGCAAGTTTCATAATATGTAATCATGATACTTTTATGCAAGTTGTTTCATGATGTTTATGATGCAAAACACTAAGTGAATATGGATCCATTATGCAAACATGTTATGCAAGTATGTGAGTACTTATGCAAGTCATGTATATGCTTATATGCATGTTTAACATCTTATGCAAGTATATGAATGTTTATGCAAGTTATGTATATGTTGAAATGCAAGTTTAACATAATATGCAAGCCTATGCAAGTATGTGAATGTTTATGCAAGTTATGTATATGTTGAAATGCAAGTTTAACATAATATGCAAGCCTATGCAAGTATGTGAATGTTTATGCAAGTTATGTATATGTTGAAATGCAAGTTTAACATGATATGCAAGCTTATGCAAGTATATGAATGCTTATGCAAGTATGTGAGTGCTTATGCAAGTTAAGTATATGTTAAAATGCAAGTTCTACATGTTATGCAAATCACATGTATGATGATATGTAAGTTCATATGCAACATGTTATGCAAATCACATGTTTGATGATATGTAAGTTCATATGCAACATGTTATGTAAGACACATGTTTGATAATATGCAAGTTTGGGTTGAATATAGTTGGGTTAATACATGCCCATATATGCAAGTTGACATCCTCTTAACCCATGATAAAGTTATATGCTAAACCCATGTTATGTGTGGTAAATCTTCCCTTTATTATGTTATGTCATAATGACGATTTACGTGGGGAACGATGGGGTTAATTAATATGTTAATTAAAAGTATGTTGAAATGGGTATGATTAAGCATACCATAAAAAATTAATTAACATAAGTGGGAATTTACCTATTGAGTTAGGTCTACCCCATGGGAATTTACCTATTGAGTTAGGTCTACCCATGTTATGAATAAATTGATATTAATTAGGGATAATTAATATGGGGGTGATTAATTAGGTGTAATTAATCGACTAAGACACGAGGTTAGGCTCTGTTATGACGTAAGACTGCCCGGACCCTACCGGCTTAACCAGGCGGTCATAACAGCCAGTCTAATGTGAGAGGTCTTAGGCACAAATTAAATACGTGATTAAAGTAAAGACACGAGGTTAGACTCTGTTATGACGTAAGACTGCCCGGACCCTACCGGCTTAACCAGGCGGTCATAACAGCCAGTCTAATGTGGGAGGTCTTTATGGGGAATCACGGTCTTAATTAATTAAGAAACACTTAACCATATTAGCATGTAGTGGGACATGAGGGGTTAAGTGGGTGCCTTGGGTGGCATGAGGAATCTAGTGGGTTGCCTTGGGTGGCAATAGAAAATACGATTAGAATACTTAACCGAGTGAAACATGTAATTAAACATGATTAAAGGGTTAAGTGGGGAACACTAGATTAATAACAAGCTCTGGTGGGTAGCTTGTGGAGGGCCCATTACAACCAGTATCCCATATGTATCTTTGTAGCTCGGCCTAAGCCGAGGACGGGACACGCATACTGGGCTTGTCTATAAGTGGCCAAAACGGGGTTAGCGGTGGCAACGCAGGCCCATCGGGTTTCATATGCGTGTGTGGGCCCGGGACTGGGAGGTAAGACGTTGTTGCATCGTGTAGGTATAACCCGTGCACCGGTGTTGCTTTTGGGTTGCCACTTTGGGGAATGATACACCCCACTGTGGGCCCAGCACGGATACCTACGTTAGGGAGCCGATCGCTTCGGGTAGTGGGGTACACCTAGTAGAGATAGGGGCAGACGGCACCTATGTAGTCAACTAGGGTACAGGAAACTACTGGTTATATCTATCTTTGATATCCTTGGGTGGGATCAACCTTTGAGTAGGAGTGACTGGTGTGGTGCAGTTAGTAATTATCCTTGGGTGGGTAGATGCGTCTTTACGGTTATCTTAGTTCGTCCTGTGTTCGTGGGCAACTTAGTGTAGTCATTATCCCCAAAGATACCATACCGAGTTCATATCATACCCTAATTACTTTAATAATTGTATTATTAAGGAGATAGGGTTCACTCAGGCTTATGTCTGACCCCCGTTGTTTTTATCTTTTTCCTTCAGGTCCTCAGGTTGGGCCTAGTGCTAGTGGGCTTTGATCAGTTTGCTTTATCTATCTCTTGGAGCTTGGACCGTAGATGTAGAGCTCAGCTTATCTTATCTTTTCTGTTATGGCTATTTGTTATGAGTAGTGGGATTATGTACTTATTTTATTCAGGATGGATATTTTGTACTTGACTCTTGTTATGGTTTTATGATGTAACCAAACATGTTTTACTTTCCGCTGCTATGAGATGATGTTTTAAATTTTCAAGTATTACATTATATTTGTCTTGTTGTAATTTTACTGTTCTATACTCACTAAAAATACTCCACCGATGCTATGGCATTCCCTTAGTGAGTGACTATAGCGGGTGTGGGGTGTTACAACCCCGGTTTTAACTACCCTGTCGTTATGCTGCCGAAATTTTGAATAATATTCATATGTTAGAATTATTTTCATGTGTTGAAACTATATTCGTGTGTTGAATAGAAAACCTTCATGTGTTTAATAGAAATTCATTCGTTGAATAGAAATTCATGTGTTGAATGGTATTTGTGTTTTGAAATGAATTATTTTGCAATAAAAATCACATTTTTATTATATACATGAATTGTTAAAAACAGTGAACTTTTGAAATAATTGTCGGTTGGATAAAAATATCATTTTTATCAAATGTATGAAAAGAATATAGTTTTGAAATCGAAGAATCGATATATATATATATATATATATATATATAAATAGAATTGAAATATATCGAATAACGAAGCTGTAGTTCGTGTTTTGAAACCGTGATTTCAAACGATTAGTGCGGGAGATTCGACCATCGGATTTTCCCGAAACCGAAACTGTTGGGTTCGCTTTGGAAATATCTTTCCAACGACACCAACTTTGTGTAGATCCAACGGTTGGATTGTCTAGAATGTTTAATTCAAATTTGAAGAAAAACAGCGCTAGAATCGATTATATTTATATATATATATATATATAATTATATTAAATCGAATAACGACGTTGTAGTTCGTATTTTGAAATCAAAACTTGTGTACCGGGAGATCCGACCGTCGGATTTCTCCAAAACTAGAACCGTTGGATTCGTTTTGAAAAGATCTTTCTAATGATATAAAATTTGTGAAGATCCAACGGTTAGATTTTCTGATATGTGTAAATCAAATCTAAAGAAAAACAGTGCCACGGCCGCGTTATGGCCCGAAGCGTCGTTTGAATAAATTGGCTATTTTAAAATAAATAAAAATAGCGATAAATCGTTATAAAATATTATAAACGATATGGAATATGAAATTTAGAAATTAACTGAAGGTTAGCTAAATCGAATGGTTTCCTGGGTTTTGATCTGATGTTGGTTTCGGCCTTCGGGGTTAATATTTGGGAAATCGTTCTCTTACTGATTGACGGTTAGTAACTAATGAATTGGAATGAGGCATATGTTGTGTTTGTGTAGCACTAGTTATTTATATACGCGAGTTGCTCAGAAAGACCGGGTTTATCCCATTCTGAATAACTGAATCGACGATAAGAAATCGAAGATGAAGACGGTGGTTGAAGATCGGAGATCTTCACCTCGTTTGGATGGTAACTGATGTCCTGATTGGGAGGCATCCCGAAATATGGATAATGAGTGGTGATCGTCCCGACGTACGTGGAGATCAATGGGTATGCGAGGTGTATAGTGCCTCCGGTTTCGTTCAGACCCAGAATGGACTTGTAAATGAACTGTGTGTCTGATATTGGAATTCATTCTTTGTGATTGATAGCCATCAGTTACATGGCGTGAATTGCTTGTGTGGCATGCTAAGATGCAGTGATCAGGGCTTCTGTTGCAAAGCAAAGTCTTGTGGTGATGATCAAAGCACCGCCTGTGTGGCGTAGCTTTGTGTATAACGTGAATTCGCGAGCCTCACACCCCGGTATGAACCAGAAATGGGAGAGGACCTCAGGGAGGGCATGTGTTTCCTTCTAGCTAGAGGTGGTGTCATTGCTTGAACTGGCTGACATTTATATTATTTTCACCTATGTGGTTGTTGCTGTTGCGAGGCGCCTCGGTTATATCGGTCGATCTGGGATCGATGGAGTCATTCGTTGGCTCATTTACGCCCCGAAGGGCGGGGAAACGTAGTGTTCAGGCATTTTAATCCACATCGGTGGACCGGCCCTGACGATCCAAGGGTCGATGCATTCTGATCCTGAGACTAGGGCTAGATTGTCTCAAATTCAGTAAGGACTATCTTTTGCCTTGGTTCATGACGGAAATCCAATTTCCAAATACGTGACTGTGCAGTTTTGATTGTATACCTATATATGGCGACATAGTGGTATGGGGCATTAATGCCATCTATGATTGATACTTATGATTTAAAATTGTTTTTGAACCATATAAACACTAGTAATAATATCGAATTCTTTTGTTTTATTCGTATCATGCATATTTTGGCCATTATAAGGTAAAAACTCTATCCTCCGATTCGTGTTGCATTGTGTGATGGGAACTGAGTCTTATAATGGCTTCATTTTTATAAAAAGCATTGCGATGTTTAAAAGATTTACTTGTTTTAAAGCACTGGCAATCCAATGGAGTAGACCCGTTCCGCGAAAGTGGCATGGTCCTGTGATTAGCTAATTGTATAATGTGTTAAGTAGATTTCTCATACCAGTCCCATGACTGACTCGTAGTTTGTTTCGCTTGCAAACTCCGTTGCCCCTTTTTCTACACGGGCAGCCTTGTGTTCAGGTTTTGGCAGGCTCTTTCTGGATAGCTGGAGCTGAAGATGGATTCTATCATTTATCTATTTTATGCTGTTCAGCTCCTATTGTACATATTATGTTTGTTTTCCGCTGTAGACATTTATGTATAGCTGAACTGTATTTGTACTAAGTATGATCCTGTATACTGTGTATCTCTGATGATTACGATTATCCGGTGTATTATTTGTACATTATCTGGTGTATTTATTTAATTCTGCTCTGTTGTTATCTGTTTATATGTTATATTCCAAAGATTACCCTTGCCACCGTGGATACGGGGTTTGGGGTTGCCACACATTCCTCGGTCAATTATGAAGTCAATCAATTTGGGGTATAATTGCCTCTCTGATCTTAACTGAACAACATTCTTAACTTTGAAATGGACAAAGTCCATAACTCAAATCTTTAACAAGCATCACTTATGAAACTCTCGGATTTAGTTTAAGAATTTACTTCTCTTACAGAAAACATTGATTATAATGATAGCGTTATAATCCCTACTTTCGAAAATTTTAATTTTTAAAATATAAATTTTATTCATTAACTTAAATAATAAAATCTTGATTAAAAAAAGTAAAAAGTAGTTTCTCGAATTTGATATAGTCAAATTTCAACGTATAACTCTCTTTCGGATAATCTATATTCGATTGATATTCCAAACTTCGGAATAAATTTACCGTTATAGGTCAACTCATATTTCCATATAACTATAACTATAACTATATGCAAAATGTTACTTTCAAACCATTATTCACTTTCAAATATGAATATCATTCCTTAATTAGAATCTGGACTAGTTTTAGCAGATAAATCTTGATTTTTATTTTTAAATATTATTATAGATTCAAATCGAGTCCTTTATAAATCCACATCATATTTATAAGTTCTGTTTATAGAACTGCAACTAAAAAGCTTTCTGTTTATATAAAACAATTCCATTCTCTTTTTAAATGTATTTACATGTTATGCATTCCATAGCTTTTGAAATCAACTTGATTTGATTTCTACAAATACCTTCCTATTTAACCATTCTAATTTTTAAAATAACATTATATTATTGTAAAGCATAGAATTTTATTTTCATATACATAACTATTAAAAAATTAGCTTATTAACATATTTCATTTAAATTATAGTTTTATACTAAATAAAGTTTAAATATCTTTCTGAAAATAAACCATTATAATAAAATTCGACACTGTCGATTTCTAATTATAAATCCCTTGGATTTATCTCAATTTATTTTTTATATTCCAAAATTTGGAATAAAACCCATCATTTTTTTTCAAAAATGATTTCCCATTTCCCTTTCTCATTAAAATTTCCATTTGAATTCATATTTCCAACCTAAATTTCCTTTATAGATATTTTTGTTTTCAAAATATTTGCTTTAAGCCATTATTCGTTTCAATCGTGAATTGTATTTTTTTATATAATTAAATCCATTTGATTTCATATTTGTAAATATTATCTCAAATCGAAATTCCATATGTTAACTTCTATTAGTAAAACTATTCAGGTAAAATCTCATTTTTATTCCATCTATTTATAATCTCGGTTATAATTTCCTTTATAATCGCTAAGTTCAAACCAAATTACAAATATCGGTTTCAAAATTGATTTCCACTTTTCTATATAAATTCAAACTTGAATTTATATTTTAGTTTATCCAATGATAAATATTCTACTAAATTTATAAATTTCATTTATAAATTAGTTTTCTCAATTTATTAGTTAAAAACAGATATTTTAAAATCTACTTTTAAAACCAATTTTCCCATAATACTTTTTATATCTCAAATTCCCTTTTTATACATCTACTAATTTTCCAAAAATCATATTTATTCCATATAATCCTTTATTTGCTTCTCATTACTCGTATTCAATATTTCACAAAAAAACTTTCGCTTTTTAAACTTCCCTATGAACTGTTAATAATTTTCTACTTACTTTCCAAATATTTCTTTTATTAAATCCATTGATTTTATAAGATCCTTTAACTTAAAAATCCATTTTTAAAACTTTTTCTTTTATTCAAAAATCTTCCCACTGTATTTTTAAAATACCAAAATCTAGGCCTAATGTCATACAAACACAACATAACCAATCACAAATTAGGAAAAACAGTAATATAAATGTTGAGGAGTCCGATTGGATCCCTCCAACCTATTTTCCTGCATCCATAGATGTTAATCAACGTAAATAAGGATACTTTCTCCAATCAACCATTTATATATGTAATCATTTCAACCAATTTATCAACCATTCATCCAAACAACCATCACGCAGCATAAAATTACTCTATATTGATTTAACTCATTTATATAAATTATAGATGAGCCAGACTTAGTGAGTTTACTCACATAGTTTTGTAGTTGACGAATCTTCTTTTGTTTTATTTAGAATCAAACAGACATTTGATTTTATCACAAAATTCCAATGGCTTTGTTCTCAGCCACATCAGTTCCATAATGTAGATCTCGTCACTACAATTCCAACATGACTTGTCTCATCAATTTCTGATAATGTATGAGTAAATTATAGCTATTACAATATCAAACATTAATTTAAAATAATCATTGTTAACCGAATTTTAATTATTAACCTTAATTGTAACAACCCGGTAAATCAGAACCAATTTAAAAATTTTATTTTCGCAATTTTAATGAATTTTGAATATTTAAAATGATTTATTTTAAATAATAACAACTAAAAATTTATTTAAATCGAAATTAGAACGAATAAAATTATTTTAATTATATAACGAGCCTGAAATGGCACGGTAGTTTGAAAATTCGATTTCAAATTTCAATTAAATATAAATGATTCAAGATAAATCAGATTTCCGTAAAACCAGAAATATTTGAATCTATTTGAAAATATCTTTCCAACAAATGTGAAAAATCCAGATTTCATAATGAGAATAAAAAGTTATGTCTAGTTTAAAATTGAAAATAGTCGCTATGGAATTTAATTATATTTTCATTATATTATGTATGGCCCAAAAAGTCATATTTTGCATATGGATGAATTTGGACTCAAAAACACTTCCATTGAGTTCAAAATTCCATTTGCGACATCGAAAAATATGAACTTCAATATATTCCGAGATCCGGAATAGTGGCAATTGGATGGGGTTTTCGGTTAGCAATACATAGCCCTTAAAAAGTGAAATTTTGCGTATGAGCTAAGAATTCGATGAGATAAATTTTTCTAGATTCATAGTGACAAATCATTATCGAGTTCCAAAAGGCGCGTTGAACGGAGTCAGTATGTAGCCGCGCGAAGCAAAACCATTTGTTCAAAAACAGGCTGTCATTTTACAAAGGAACATTATTGATACGACCTCAGAATTCGATTCCGTCTTTTTTTCTAGATTTACATTGTCCAATAATGGTTAAATACAAAAGGCCATAATTTCTGGAGTTAGTGTGTGGGCGTGCAAGAAGAAAAGGTGCGCCAAAATCGCATTTTTGAACAATATCTAAGCATCTTTGACAATTTCATCGGATGGTCAAACGAACTCGGAATTCGATGAAACTCTTTTCATTATACTTGTCTTGACATGTACTACCTAGTGTCCGAAATCCATGGCAAACAGAGATCATTTATGTTTGGAAGATCGGAGAGAAACGAGCACATAAACACTTTTCCTCCATTTCTTTCCTCACTTTCGCTCTTCCTCTCTTTTGTTCATTTTTCCATTTAATGGATAGCTCCTCCCTCCACGGTGCTGCCGCCCCCTACCCGCTGCCTCCGGGCACCCCAGCCGCCGCCTCCCCTCCAGCGCCACCCCCTCCTTGTAACACCCTGTAATTCTGTTAATATTAATATCCACAAATTAAAGAATACCTAATCTCAGACGTGAGTATTGTGGGAAAAGGGTTGCGCCATTGTGTTCGTCTCGGAATTCTGGTTGAAATAGAGTCCGAGTTTGCGTGAATTGGACTTCGTATGAAGAAGTTATGGCCATCGGAAGTTTCAGAAAATTCAAAATAGATTCAAAAAAATTCAAATTTCGAAAATTCAGCCCAAACAGGCTTGGCGGGAAAAATTCCCGCCCAGACCAGGTCGACCTGGGGGTCGACCTGCCCACCAGGTCGACCTGGGGGTCGACCTGCCCACCAGGTCGACATGGGTGTCGACCTGGGGTCGACCTGCCCACCAGGTCGACATGGGTGTCGACCCTAGGGTCCACCTGGGGGTCGACCTCCCTGGTCGAGCCCAGGCGACCTGGGTGCACCTGAATGGGTTTTTGGGCTGGGTTTTGGGGGCTGTGACGAAATCTGACGGCTCTAATCTATCCTAGGGTTTATCTAAAGGCCTAAAACAACTAACTACACCTATAA
This sequence comes from Allium sativum, assembly GCA_030737875.1. Classification (NCBI taxonomy): domain Eukaryota; kingdom Viridiplantae; phylum Streptophyta; class Magnoliopsida; order Asparagales; family Amaryllidaceae; genus Allium; species Allium sativum. The sequence goes on from CM060918.1 coordinate 208,308,587, forward strand.
ATACACCCTAATACAAACCTTAAACATCATTAAAAATAGAAGAGCTTCCGTCATGCCGTCGCCATGGAATTCAGCATAGCCGCCGCCAACTAAAGAAGAAGATAGCTAATCCAACTCGATTCTAATCTAATTCTACTCAACTCTAAAGCAAAGCAAAACTCTCTTTTCTTCTCTAATTGTGAGTATGATAGTCGTAACAAGATTATTATCATTTTAATTAGGTTAAGTCATGAATGGATTGTGAGTAGATGATGTGAATTGTCATATGCTATCATGTATGTTATTAATCCTATGTTATGTGGTGATGATATACTATATGTTGTAAATCATGCTATGATGATGTTATGTATGTTGAAAGTTTCTATGCTAAGTTGCGATGAATCATACATGTAAAAAGCCATGCTATTTAGTTCATATTAATTAAATCATCATGTTTGGGCTATGCTGATCTATATGACAAGTCACATATGCAAGTTAAATTGATTAGAAAAGTTATGAACATATGCCATGACATCTATTATGACATCTAGAATTATGCTATGACATATGTGATATCCTATGCTAGTTCACACCATCATTATGTTGCCTATAAACCCCATATGCAAGTTTATGTATAGATTTAGGCTGTGATCATATCATGTAAATTGTGACATTTAACAAGCTGACACCTTTTGATCCTTAACATGCGTAGTTTATGCAAGTTTCACCCCTATTATGATTAGATTTATTTTAATTGTCTATATGTTGTGATAATTTATCTTTGTGCTATGCGTTAGACTATTCAAGTCTAGCCTATATTATGCGTTGAATAAGCGAACGTATAAACGTGGGGTAGGGGTAATATTAAGGATTTAATAATAAGATGTTGGGGTGCAATTGATATGATTTTGCATGCCATGAGTGGATGACCATAATTGAGTCAATTATGGGCATTAATAAAAGTGGAAGTAATTAATAATTTGAATAGGGAATTATTAAAACTGGGGTAAAAGATTGAAAGTTGTCAATCAATGCTTAGGACATGAGGTTGGACTCGTTTGTGACGTAAACCTGCCCGGAACTGCCCGGCAAATCCAGTGGTCACAAAAATCATCCCAATGTGAGAGGTCCTAGGCCTAAACTAAAGCATAACAGTTGTAAAGACACGAGGTTAGACTCTTTTATGGTGTAAGACTGCCCGGACCCGCCCGGCAAATCCAGCTGCCATAAACGCCAGTCTAATGTGAGAGGTCTTTATGAGGTTATGGCCTGAATGAATTAAGAAATACTTAACCAGATAAACATGTAAAGTGGGACATGGCGGTTAAGTAGGTGCCTTGGGTGGCATGAGGAATCTAGTGGGTGCCCTTAGTGGCATGTGAAATACGATTAGTAAGACTTAACCAAACACACATGTAAATGAACATGACTAAGAGGGTTAAGTGGGATATATTAATGACAAACTTAGGTGGGTAGCTTGTAGGGGCCCATTTCAACCAGTATCCCAAACGTATCTTTGTGGGCTCGACCCAAGTCGAGGACGGGACACGCATACTGAGTTTGACTGTAAGAGGCCAAAACGGGGAGCGGTGGCAACGCAAGTCCAACGGGTTTCATATGCGTGTGTGGACCCGGGCTGGTAGGTAAGACGTTGTTGCATCGTGTAGGTATAAGCCGTGCATTCTCAAGTTGTATCGGGTTGCCACTTTAGGGGAGTGATACACCCCACTGTGGGGCCAGCACGGGGATCTACGAGTAGGGAGCCGATCGAAAGTGGGTAGTGGGGTACACCTAGTGGAGATAGGGGCAGACGACACCTATGTAGTCAGCTAGGGGTACGTAAGGTTATTTATATGTTTCTGTGTGAAGCAAGTGGGATCAACCTTTAGGGTGACTGGTGCGGTGCAGTGTAGTAATCATTCGTTAGTAATTAGGTGTGCCTTTATCGTTATCTTTAACGTTATCTTTCACGCTATCTTTATCTTCTTAACAGTTCATAGACATTTACTTGTCTTCCAGTTTATGCCTTAGTCTAGTTATTTTGGTAATAGTATTGCTAGAATTATCATACTCGCCAGACTTTATGTCTGACCCCCTCCATTCTATCCTTTTTCCCCTCCAGGTTCTCACGTTGGGCCCAGCTCTAGTGGAGCTTGATTGGATTGCTTCATCTCTTTGGAAAGCTTGGACCCTTGAAGTAAAGTCCAGCTTGTTATCTTCTTTAATGGCTATTTATGTAATGGGATTATGTATTTTGTTTTATGAAGATGGATAATGTACTTGACTCTGATTAATGGTTTTGTGATGTAATAAACATGTTTCCGCTGCAATAAAATGAAGTTTTAGTTTTCAAGTACTGCTTATTATTTGTCTTGTTGTAATTTTTCTGTTCTATATTCACTTATAACCTCCATGGAAGTTAATGCATTCCCTTTGTGTGTGACATTAATGGACGTGGGGTGTTACACGTGGTATCAGAGCTTAAGGTTACCAGAACAGATAAAAATACTTTAGAAAAATAGTTATTTTTGAAAGAAATGTTTTCAAAAACATGTTTTAATGAGAAATTTAAAGAGGAAGTTTTTATGAAAAACATAATCCCCAAATAGCCATATATCTTTATCTTTCGAATTCTCCATTTTGAATCTTTCCTTTTTCGTTTCAGCATGGCTGAAGATCTTAATCTACCCGGCGGTGTAACGATACCAGGATGGTATAGGAGGCTGTTAGAGGCTAGGGCCGCCGCAGGTCCGGCCAATGTTCCTCCACCACCAGTTGCACCCATTCCTCCTCCTCGCGTAGATACTTTTGCAAAGACATGCAAGGAATTTAAAGCTATGGGTGGAAAACCCTTTCAAGGGTCAGAAACGTTTGTGGAAGCTAGAGATTGGCTTAAGGAGGTGGAAGAATTGCTAGAAATCTTTGAAGTGGAAGAAGGGAGGAGAGTTAGATTAGCAGCTTAGTTAATGAAGGGAGAGGCCTTGTTTTGGTGGGAGGTCACTAATGGGGAGCGTCCTGTTGACTCTTGGGCGGATTTTAGACGGAGGTTCGAGGCGAAGTTTCTCTCTAGGGCGGAAGAAAATCTATATATGGAAAGGTTCTTGACATTGAAGCAAGGAAGCTCGTCAGTGAAAGAATATGTCAACAAATTTAATCAGCTAGCAAGGTTTGGTTTGGACTTAGTGAACACACCGGAGAAGAAGGCTCTGAGGTTCGTTAATGGGTTGAATGAACCATTGCAAGGGTTGGCTATGACCCACATCCCTATGGGGGCCACCTTTGAGAAGTTAGTAGAAATGGCGCTCATGCATGAGGAGAAAAGCGTTAAAGCTGATAAGGCACCCGAGAAGAAAGGGGATCAGAGGAAACCACAACAGCAAAACAAGAAGGGTGGTAAAGACAATAACGGCAAGGGAAAGAAGAAATGTTTTAACTGTGGAACCCCAGGCCATCTCAGCAAGGACTGCCGAAAGAAAAAGAAGACTGGCTGTTTTCATTGTGGCGATACGGGACATTTAGTGAAGGACTGCCCAAGGAAGGGGCAGAGGGCAAGGGCTACCTCGGGAGGACAGGTGCAGGCTCTTATAGCACCAGGGCAGGCTAGGGGACAAGTTCAGGCTCTCGCGGTCCCACCGCTGCAAGAACGAGGTAGAACCATTTCTGTTGAAAGCTTAGTTTTTCTGTTTGATCATCCTGTCCGTACCTTATTCGATTCGGGCTCATCACATTCGTTTATCTCTACATCATTAGTTGAATCACTGCACTTAAACACCAGTTTAGTAGAGGATCCCTTAGTTGTTTCGAATCCAATTGGGGGCTCAGCTCATTTGTCCATGATGTGTTTGGATTTGAAAATTTCTATACTTAGCATTGAGTTTCGATGTGATGCTTTTGTGTTGGGCTTCACGGGCTATGGGCTAATTTTAGGAATGGATTGGCTATCCAGAAATGGGGCCGTTCTTGATTGTGAAAGGAGAGTAGTTAGGCTCATGACTCGCCTTGGCAACACTCTCAAAATCTTTTGTAATCCCATAGATTCCGTTATGCTAAGTTATTTAGAATCGCTTGACGCGTCTGAGGAAAATCTACAATCTGTTAGAGTGGTCCGAGAATATTCGGATGTGTTTGAGGAAGTGAAGGGCTTGCCTCCGAAGCGGGAGATAGATTTTCGAATATATCTTGTGGATAATGTGAAACCAGTATCTTTGCCAGTACTCCACATGGCTCCACGTGAAAGGAGGGAACTCGATAAGCAAGTGAAGGAGTTGCTTGAGAAGGGGTTCATAAGACGAAGTATATCGGAGTGGGGTGCTCCAGTAGTATTTGCCACAAAGGCAGATGGGTCCCTTAGACTTTGTGTGAACTATAGAGAACTTAATAAGCTTACTAAGAAGAACAGACACCCACTGCCGAGGATTGATGATCTCTTCGATCAGTTAGTTGGCGCCTCAGTGTTTTCGCAGTTGGACTTAGCTACTGGTTTCCATCAGTTGAGAGTGGCTAAGGATAGCATTGACAAGACTGCCTTTAGGACTCCAGACGGTTTCTATGAATGGCTAGTGATGCCCTTCGGTTTGACAAACGCCCCCGCATACTTTGTTGATTTGATGAGTAGGGTGTTTAGGGAGTACCTTAATAAATTCGTGGTAGTCTTTGTAGACGACATCTTGATCTTTTCTAAGGATGAGGAAGAGCATGCCCTACATCTTAGGGAAGCGTTGGAGACTCTTCGAGCGCATAGCCTTAAGGCTAAATTTTCTAAGTGTCACGTCTGGAGGAAGGAAGTACGGTTCTTGGAGCACGTGGTTTCCAAAGAAGGGATAGCCATGGATCCCGCGAAGGTGGTGGCCATCCAAGATTGGAAGGTCCCTAAAAATGCTACTGAAGTGAGAAGTTTCTTATGGTTGGCTGGCTACTATAGGAAGTTTATCAAAGACTTCGCAAAGATATCAGCTCCATTGACACGCTTGACGAAGAAGAACCAAGTTTTCACATGGGACGTAGATTGTGATGATGCGTTCCAACGTTTGAAGAGAGCTTTGACCTCAGCCCCAGTCTTAGTGCTGCCAGACGGGAGTAAGCCATTTACCGTATATACTGACGCTTGTGGGACAGGACTAGGCGCAGTCTTAATGCAAGAGGGTAGGGTAATAGCCTATGGTGGAAGGTAGTTGAGAGCGCATGAGAAGAATTACCCCACGCATGACCTAGAGTTGGTCGCTATTGTTTTCGCGCTTAAGTCTTGGCGTCATTATCTTCTTGGCGAGAAATTCGAATTATTCACTGACCACAAATCGCTAAAATACTTATTCTCTCAGAAGGACTTGAACTTAAGGCAGCAAAGGTGGATGGAGTTCTTGGCGTCCTACGACTTTGAGATAGCATATACCCCTGGCAAGGGTAACGTGGTGGCCGATGCCTTAAGTAGAAAAATATTATCCTTAAGTCCTTTGTTTGTTGAGCGGCGAAGTTTAGAGTTCATCTCTATGTTTGATTTTAGACCTTCCGTTGACTTCGTACCTGGTTTGCTAGCATCCTTGGAGGTTAGACCTACGCTTTTGGGACGGATTGGCGAGGCACAGCGAGACGACCCGCAGTTGGTTGAGTTAGTAGAAAAGCTCAAAGGAGGGGAGTCATCAAGCCATCTCCGGGGGTATAGCCTAGATGATAAGGATTGGTTACGTAGGGACGGTAGACTTTGTGTACCAAAATACGATGACCTAAGGAAGACTATTCTTGACGATGCACATCGTTCGAAGATGACCATTCATCCCGGCGGGGACAAGATGTACAAAGACATGAAGCGAGTTTTCTTTTGGGCCGGTATGAAGAGGGACGTGGCCGAGTATGTCGTTAGATGCTTAGTGTGCCAACAAGTAAAAGCGGAGCAAAAGAAACCCGGTGGGTTACTTCACCCATTGGAGGTTCCACTATGGAAGTGGGAAAGCGTCTCGATGGACTTTATTGACGGATTACCGAGATCGAGAAAGGGTAATACGGGGATTTGGGTTATAGTAGATAGACTTACTAAGAGCGCCCATTTCATTCCCGTGAAGAGTAAGAGGACTGCTCCATGGTTAGCTTCTGTATACGTCCGAGAAATAGTTCGTTTGCACGGTGTTCCTTCTAGCATAGTGAGCGACCGCGATCCTATTTTCACTAGCGAATTTTGGAGAAGCTTACAAGAGGCAATAGGGACTCAGTTATGTTTAAGCACCGCATATCATCCTCAGACGAACGGCCAGACCGAGAGGGTGAATAGCATTCTAGAGGATCTTTTGAGGTTATGTATCCTAGACTTTGGGGGTACATGGGAAGAGCATCTTCCGTTAGTGGAGTTCGCATATAATAACAGCTTTCAATCTAGCGTTGGCATGGCACCTTTCGAAGCTCTTTATGGACGACCTTGTCGTTCACCTACCTGTTGGTGGGAGTCTACGGACAAGATCTTACTTGGGCCCGATTTGATTAGAGAGACTTCGGAGAAGATTGACTTAATTCGGAGGAGGATGAAAGCAACGCAAGATAGGCAGAAATCATATGCTGATAAGAGAAGGACGGATCTTGAATTTGAAGTTGGGGACATGGTCTTTATCAAAGAGTCTCCATTACGAAACGTTGTTCTCTTTGGGTCCGTTGGGAAGTTAGCACCAAGATTTGTAGGGCCGTTTCCTATTAAGGAGAAAATTGGACAGATGGCGTATAGAGTGGAGTTGCCGGAGAGACTTAGTAGTGTACACGACGTATTCCATGTGTCACATTTGAGAAGTGCTTGCACGAGACCGCGGAAGTGGTAGAGCCGAACTTGCTTAGAGAGGTGGAGATCGAGCGTGACGCGACGATTCGACGAGCTCCAACGCGCATTCTTGGGTCGGAGATTAAGAAGCTGAGAAATCGAGAGGTCAGACTAGTCAAAGTACAATGGGGAGACGACGAGAGCAACGCTACTTGGGAGACGGAAGAGAAGATGCACTCACGATACCCTTTTCTTTTTTAGGGTACGTCTTTTAATTTCTCCTTTATCGCTTATCTTGTACTTATCTTATCTTTAGCGTATCCTCTTGCTAGTATCTTTGACCTTTAGTTAGGACCATCCTATGGTTGAAACATGTGTTTGAGATATGTTATGTATGATGAATGCAAAGTGGATGCAAGTGTTTGCTAGTGGTTGCTCGTGGACGAATGCACACACTATTAGGCACTAGATCGGCTCAGTCACTTCATACTGCATATTGCATATAAATGGCTGTATTTAGTAAAATGGATGTATAATGGTTGTGCTATCATATGGATACCACATTTTGGTGAATGGTTGTGCACGCATGTAGAAATAATATGTAGCATTAGGGAACTTTTGCATACATAATGGACGCATGGCACTATCATGGTTTGCATTAAAGGAGGTCAACTGAATCAGTGGACCGCCTGATTTTTCATTAGATAGGGACATATACACACACTGTGCATTTAAACATGAAAGCATTAGAAGTCTATAAGGACAATGGATGCCTGTGTTTGATGGTTGAGTAGATGGTTGTTTGGATGTTAGGATATACATTCTTCTTGACTTGAAGATTTCGGGGACGAATTCCTTTAAGGAGGGGAGAATGTAACACCCCGTAATTCTGTTAATACTAATATCCACAAATTAAAGAATAACTAATCTCAGACGTGAGAACTGTGGGAAACGGGTTGCGCCATTGTGTTCGTCTCGGAATTTTGGTTGAAATAGAGTCCGATTTTGCGTGAATTGGACTTCGTATGAAGAAGTTATGGCCATCGGAAGTTTCAGAAAATTCAAAACAGATTCAAAAAAATTCAAATTTCGAAAATTCAGCCCAAACAGGCTGGGCGGGAAAAATTCCCGCCCAGACCAGGTCGACCTGGGGGTCGACCTTCCCACCAGGTCGACATGGGTGTCGACCCTAGGGTCGACCTGGGGGTCGACCTCCCTGGTCGAGCCCAGGCGACCTGGGTGCACCTGAATGGGTTTTTGGGCTGGGTTTTGGGGGCTGTGACGAAATCTGACGGCTCTAATATATCCTAGGGTTTATCTAAAGGCCTAAAACAACTAACTGCACCTATAAATACACCCTAATAATAACCCTATACATCATTAAAAATAGAAGAGCTTCCGTCATGCCGTCGCCATAGAATTCAGCATAGCCGCCGCCAACTAAAGAAGAAGATAGCTAATCCAACTCGCTTCTAATCTAATTCTACTCAACTCTAAAGCAAAGAAAAACTCTCTTTTCTTCTCTAACTGTGAGTATGATAGTCTTAACAAGATTATTATCATTTTAATTAGGTTAAGTCATGAATGGATTGTGAGTAGATGATGTGAATTGTCATATGCTATCATGTATGTTATTAATCCTATGCTATGTGGTGATGATATACTATATGTTGTAAATCATGCTATGATGATGTTATGTATGTTGAAAGTTTCTATGCTAAGTTGCGATGAATCATACATGTAAAAAGCCATGCTAGTTAGTTCATATTAATTAAATCATCATGTTTGGGCTATGTTGATCTATATGACAAGTCACATATGCAAGTTAAATTGATTAGAAAAGTTATGAACATATGCCATGACATCTATTATGACATCTAGAATTATGCTATGACATATGTGATATCCTATGCTAGTATGTTGCCTATAAACCCCATATGCAAGTTTATGTATAGATTTGGGCTGTGATCATATCATGTAAATTGTGACATTTAACAAGCTGACACCTTTTGATCCTTAACTTGCGTAGTTTATGCAAGTTTCACCCCTATTATGATTAGATTTATTTTAATTGTCTATATGTTGTGATAATTTATCTTTGTGCTATGCGTTAGACTATTCAAGTCTAGCCTATATTATGCGTTGAATAAGCGAACGTATAAACGTGGGGTAGGGGTAATATTAAGGATTTAATAATAAGATGTTGGGGTGCAATTGATATGATTTTGCATGCCATGAGTGGATGACCATAATTGAGTCAATTATGGGCATCAATAAAAGTGGAAGTAATTAATAATTTGAATAGGGAATTATTAAAACTGGGGTAAAAGATTGAAAGTTGTCAATCAATGCTTAGGACACGAGGTTGGACTCGTTTGTGACGTAAACCTACCCGGAACCGCCCAGCAAATCTAGTGGTCACAAACGTCAGCCCAATGTGAGAGGTCCTAGGCCTAAACTAAAGCATAACAGTTGTAAAGACACGAGGTTAGACTCTTTTATGGTGTAAGACTGCCCGGACCCGCCCGGCAAATCTAGCTGCCATAAACGCCAGTCTAATGTGAGAGGTCTTTATGAGGTTATGGCCTGAATGAATTAAGAAATACTTAACCAGATAAACATGTAAAGTGGGACATGGGGGTTAAGTAGGTGCCTTGGGTGGCATGAGGAATCTATTGGGTGCCCTTAGTGGCATGTGAAATACGATTAGTAAGACTTAACCAAACACACATGTAAATGAACATGACTAAGAGGGTTAAGTGGGATATATTAATGACAAGCTTAGGTGGGTAGCTTGTGGGGGCCCATTTCAACCAGTATCCCAAACGTATCTTTGTGGGCTTGACCCAAGTCGAGGACGGGACACGCATACTGAGTTTGACTGTAAGAGGCCAAAACGGGGAGCGGTGGCAACGCAAGTCCAACGGGTTTCATATGCGTGTGTGGACCCGGGCTGGTAGGTAAGACGTTGTTGCATCGTGTAGGTATAAGCCGTGCATTCTCAAGTTGTATCGGGTTGCCACTTTAGGGGAGTGATACACCCCACTGTGGGGCCAGCACGGGTATCTACGAGTAGGGAGCCGATCGAAAGTGGGTAGTGGGGTACACCTAGTGGAGATAGGGGCAGACGGCACCTATGTAGTCCGCTAGGGTACGTAAGGCTATTTATATGTTTTTGTGTGAAGCAAGTGGGATCAACCTTTAGGGTGACTGGTGCGGTGCAGTGTAGTAATGTGCGGTGCAGTGTAGTAATCATTCGTTAGTAATTAGGTGTGCCTTTATCGTTATCTTTAACGTTATATTTCACGCTATCTTTATCTTCTTAACAGTTCATAGACATTTACTTGTCTTCCAGTTTATGCCTTAGTATAGTTATTTTGGTAATAGTATTGCTAGAATTATCATACTCGCCAGACTTTATGTCTGACCCCCTCCATTCTATCCTTTTTCCCCTCCAGGTCCTCAGGTTGGGCCCAGCTCTAGTGGAGCTTGATTGGATTGCTTCATCTCTTTGGAAAGCTTGGACCCTTGAAGTAAAGTCCAGCTTGTTATCTTCTTTAATGGCTATTTATATAATGGGATTATGTATTTTGTTTTATGAAGATGGATAATGTACTTGACTCTGATTAATGGTTTTGTGATGTAATAAACATGTTTCCGCTGCAATAAAATGAAGTTTTAGTTTTCAAGTACTACTTATTATCTGTCTTGTTGTAATTTTTCTGTTCTATATTCACTTATAACCTCCATGGAAGTTAATGCATTCCCTTTGTGAGTGACATTAATGGACGTGGGGTGTTACACTCCTCCTCCCTCTCCTCCTTCCCTCTTTTTCCTCTTCCATTCACAAACCCTATAACCCAAACAACACCACCACCAACACCCTCCCGCCACCCAGTCAGGCCCTGCCGCCGCCACCCACTACCCAGCTCCGGCTGTGGGCCCCCTGTCACCAAAAAATCCTTTTTTCACAAATTTCTTGTTTTGCAAATAACACCCTGTCACTATTTTGCTAATAACTCTCAAACTGTGCATTTCTAGCCAAAACTTCATAGCACCAAAGTCGAAGAGCACGTTTTCTCTCCGATTTGGATATATGGAAGTCCTATTTGGGATTGCAGAGCTGTCTGGGGAATGCATCCGAAGATCGTGGATATGCTACTATTTTTTGCAATTTCCGGTGAATTGGTGCGGTTTTGGAAGAAAGTCCACTAGCCAAAAGTTGTCCGAAATGACGCATTTAGGCTAGTGACAAAGTTTGGTGAAGCTTGGAGGTCGTATGAAGATTCTAGAACAAAAGAGGCGAAATCGGATGATGGAAATGACAAAATGGAGACCGCACGACCAAATTCTACAGTAAAAGTGTTGAGGCAATTGGTATAGCTTGGGTGAGAATTTCTCACTCTAATTTTGTCTACACTTAAATATATACTAGGATGCAGACGGTGCTTAGTAGCACCCAACACCTTTGATTGAAACCATAGATGTTTGGTTGTGTGTTTTGATGGACTTATTTGTTTGAATTTAGTTTAGGATGTGAATGGAATGGATTGAATTGGTATGTGTAGGGTGCGAGCGATTATTAGTCGAGGGATAAGGCTAGACCGTATTTCGGTTCTAGTATCGCGCTGTTTACCTGCCAAATTTTCTAAAATATGTTAGAACCATAAAAATATCATTTTTATTGTATAAATGAACTGTATAAAATGTTCACGTGTTGAAATAAATATTTTATCGTTAAAAATATAATTTTTAACGAGTATTTGAATGAAAATAAATATTCATTTACAAATCAAACGATTTGTTTATGTACACTCGTTTACATGATATTGATTGGGACGATATATTTTACACATTGCCCAACTGCACAAATAAAATCTGTATGTGTTGATTGAAACCCCACACGGGTATTAGGATGATATTTGATATACACTAATCCCAATTGTTTGGTTGTATGTTAATCGATTAATTGACAGATTGTTGTAAGCGTTGATTATTTATATTTACTGCTTATGCAGTTGTGTAGTGCACTCTGGATGATGGTTGATTGTTTATTATTGTTGTTGTATACATATGATGTATGAAACCCATATAAATGACATTATATGGTAATTGACTGGGTCTGATTCCAATTCAGAAAGAATGAGTATTTTAAAATAACGAATATTTTAAAATAAGGAATATTTTAAAATAATATTTAATAAAGGATCAAAATCTGATTGTAATGTCCGATTTTGGATGGACACGAAAATATTGAAACGTGTGAAGTCTTATTGATTAAATATGCGCCATTTTGATGCGAACGATATTTATATCGGTTTTATTCATTTTTATAATGAATATCGAAAAGGAAATGATTTCAAATCAGATATTTTGAAAATATTATCATTTGAATATTATAATGATAAGGAATATTCAATTTTGATTTAAAATTGAAAATGAAGTTGAAATCGTTTTCAAAACAAATTTAAAACAATTTATAAAATACGATTTAAACGGAAATCGATGAAATATTCATAATATATATATTTAATGGCCTGAATAGAACGCGCCGCGTCGCGACCGTTCGCGAATTTCGACCACTGACTTCGAATTGACATTACGGGAGATCCGACCATCCGATTCTCCTAAACCCAGAACCGTTGGGTTCGTATCGAAAAGAGCTTTCCAAAGAATATAAGAGATTTGAAATCTAATGGTTGGATTTGGAATTATATCCAAATCAAATTTGGAAAAGGTCGTTGTAAGTGTAGTTCGATGCCCGTTTATGGAAATCGACTGAAAGGGCCTTAATAAAATTATTAATAATATTAATAATTTGCGTAAAATCATAATAAATGATTTGGAAATAATTTGGATGAAAAAATCCATGTTTCTAAAGACAAAAATATATTTTTATCAAAATGAACTAGTTATTAACTAGATTTGAAATCCAATAATTTTTTGGATTTGTGAATGGTTTTAATATAACCAGAATTTCCAGTGTATGAATTGGAATGGATTTGAATGGAAATCATCTTCAAAATATTTTGATATTGGATTCCGTTATTATACTGATATTGTTATGGGAATTTGGAAGATATATATATATATATCGTTATTCCCAAAACGATATTTGTTGGTTTCAGAATATGATATTGAATATAAGCCGATATAATTTCTATTCAGAGCCTTGTATTTGATATCAAATTGGATTTTGGGTTTGTCGTGAACGGTGTCTTAAATAACACTATTCTTAAACCCAGTTGAGGAAAGAATAAATCTTTTAATTAAGATTTAGTGAAGTTTTCCAATTAATTAATATTTAATTGGAATTGAACAAAGGAATTGGATTTTGGGCTTTTCGTGAATGGTGTCTTCAATAACACTATTCTTAAACCCCGTGTAAAAAGAATAAATATTTTAATTAAGATTACTGGTGTTTCCAATTATATTTAGTAACTGGAATAAAATAGAATGTGAATCGGGTTTATTGTGAACTGCGTTTTTTAATGACATTCGTTCTTTAACCCGATTTATAGTGAAATGTGATTTGAAATTTATAAATCTTTTTATTAAGATTTAATGGAAATTTTCCAAAGTAAAGTTTTCCAATTCAATATATTAAATTGGAATTGAAAGGAATTTGATTTGGTAATAATCGAAGTGAGCTTCTGTGGAGGATGAGTGTTAATACATATGGAATTTAAAAGGCTTTGTCATTATTCCATTTATATTATTAGTTAGATACGGAAATTGATATCGATTATATATTGATCTGTTTTCTGTGAAAATTCCATAATTAATGGAATGTGATTTTGGGTTTATCGTGAATTGTGTTTTAAATGACATTAGTTCTTTAACCCAGTTAAAGACAGGATTACATGTCTAACATTGTATTTCGAACTGTATTATTGATCTCTGCTAAATATATATCTGTTTGGTGGCTTAGAATTTTTTTCTCTTTCTTAACACCCTTCTCTGAGACATACAAGCTCAGAGGTTATATATCGGCAGAAATCAATGGTACAGTGTAGATTGTCGATGCAGCATGTTTGATTTCCCAATGTTAAATAATCATTAATATTGATTTTTAGGAAGATTAAAACTAAGTGGAGTTTTAATGAATCTTTAATTAGATTGAAATGTGAATGTGATATTTTAAATTATCAAATTTGGGAAATGATCGAGAATGGAGTATCACCAGTTCTGCTCCTAGCGATAGTTAAATCTTTAATTCGATTTGAACGTGAAATGGTAATTAAATTTACCGATAACACTATGGTGCTCCATGGGTTGAATAGGTTGGGATTGGGAAATATAATAAATGATTACTTCGGTCAGGTGCGCTAATCCTGACTAGTTTGGTTAAACCTTAATTTGGTTTGAATTGATATCCAAAGGAAGATTAAAGAATAAATTTAAAGAATTTATCTTTGATAAAATTAATCGGAACCTTTCCCTAATGATGTGAATATTTGAATAAAAAATATTCTAGATTGGAATGAGATGTATGTTGTATTTTTATAGCACTTGTTTATAAAATACGCGAGTTATTCGGAATGGCCGGGATTATACCCATTCCGAATAACTGATTCGACGATAAGTCGACGATGAAGATGGTGGTTGAATACCGGAGGTCTTCACATCGTTTGGATGACTACTGATGTCTTGATAGAGCTGTACACCCAAGGCAAGGTAATAAGTGGTGATCATCCAGACTTACTTGGAGATCGACTGGATATGCGAGGACTTCTCTCCTGTAGTGGACATATGGGACAAGGAATAAGGTACCTCTGGTTTTGTTCAGACCCAGAATGAACTAGTAAATGGATGTGTGTCTGACATTGGATTTTATTATGTGTTGATTGATCTCTATTAAATATATATTTGTTTGGTGGTGGAGAATTTATTCTCTTGCTTAACACCTTTCTCTGAGATGGACGAGCTCAGAGGTTATATATCGATAGACATCATTTGCATGGCATGAATTGCTGATGTGGCATGCTGAGATGCAAGTGATGAAGGCTTTTGTTGAAAAGCAAAGTCTTGTGGTTGATGATCAAAGAACGGCTTTAATATAGCATAGCTTTGTGTATAGCATTAATTCGTGAGCCTCACACCTCGATATGAGTCAAAAACGGGATAAGGGACTGCAGGGAGAATACGACATTTCTTTCTAGCTATGGGTGGTGTCATGGTATGGAGCCCAGACATTTATTATATATTTTTTTACCTACTTGGTTGTTGGATTGCGAGGAGCCTCGGATATATCGGTTACTATGGAGCCGATGGATAGGTCCGATAGGACCGGGAAACGTGTGTTCAGGAATAACCAATCCTCAAACGTAAGAGAGGACCAGCCCTGAAGCATCCAAGGGTTACCCAGAGTGTGTAGTCCTGAGACATTTGCTAGAGTGTCTCGAAGCGGTGAGGAGCCATCCCTGGCCTCGACTCATAGATGGAATCCAATTTCCAATACGTGACATTTTGGTTTTAATTGTAAACCTATATGGCGACATAGTAGCATGGGATACTATGCCGTCTATGATTGATATATTTATATTTGAAGTTGTTTTGACACTATACACTTATAGTAATATCAAAATGATTTGTTTTAAATGTACCATGCATGTTTGGCTACTATAAGGTAAAATTCTATTCTCCGGCTTGCGTGACATTGTATGATGGGACCTGAGTCTTATAATAGCTTCATTTTTTCAAAAAGCATTGCGCTGTTTGTTTTATGCACTGGTATTCTTGGGAGAAAACCCGTTCTGTGTTATACGGCGTGGTCCCAAGATTTACTTTATTTCTAAAGTAAAGTTTTAAATAACTGTGTTAGTTCTTACACCAGTCACATGACTGACCTGGAGTTTATTGTTTTAACCTAAACTCTGGGTGCCCCTATTTTCCACACGGGCAGCTAGTAGTTTTGTTTTTGCATATATTATATTAACAGGATCCTGGATTTACAGATGGAACTATATTCGGAAATCTCTGTATCGGAGTATTTCTTTCAGTTGTTTTATGTATTAATTTTCCACCGCATTGTAATTTTAAATCTCGGATATTTATCAAATGTATATGACATACTCTATTATATTATTGTACTCTGATGTAATTGTTGTAACAAGAAATGAAATGTTCTTCTGTTTGCGTTCTGATTTATCGTATTCTCAAATTAATCTGGCCTTTCCCGCAAGGGCAAGTTTGGGTCGTTTCATTAATCCTGCATTAATGCTAACAATTCCTTTTCCTAACCCTGTGAAAATGCGATCCCTTCAAGTAATTTTGAACCCACTATCTCGCAACCTCAAAACGCTTACCGCCACCTCAATACCTCGTCAGAGCTTCGGCTGATTCCTCCCCCGCAACGACCCCTCCAAGCCGCTCCAGCAGCCTTTTCCCCCACACAACTCGAAGCGACATCAGCCCCTAGAAACCCTTTGAAGTGACTATGAACGGAGCTGAAACTCTGGCGATCCACCACCTCAAAACCCATCACCACCATCCATTTCGAAATTCTCGTTGCCCTCTACATATATTATGTTGAAGAATTTTCGAATTACTAAATCGATTGAGTTAAAATTCGAAAAGAAGGAGAAAACAAATCGGCCATTCGTTCCTTTCAGTGGCGGCACAAAACGATTGACCACTGGAGATTTCTTTTAGGGTTGTTGACTTGTGGGGGAATATATATATACATACATATATATATATAGAGAGAGAGTTATATATTATTTTATTAACTTCTGAAACTTAAGGCCATAGTAACACATTAAAATGACTACATACGACCTACGATCGCAAGGAAAATTAAAATCCTGAAATAAAATAATATTCCAGATACAATGGAACTAGTTTTGTTGAATTTCGAGATCGTTTGTAAAATTTCCTTTATAATTCCTTAACATGAATCGATACGAGTTTAAATTGCGCACGATCACAAAATAAATCCAATTGACTTGAAACTTGAAATCCTACAATAATTAGTCACTACAGATTTAATAAAATTAGTTTCGTTGAAATTCGAGTTCGTTTGAAAATTCGTTATTCTTAAGTTCCAAATTAAATCGATAAGACGATTAAATAAAAATTTAGGCGTTTACCCTTCGAATGATCAAACGGTAAGTCTAATTAATACGAAAATCAAAATCCTATAATAACTTATTAATACGAATCCAATGTACAAGCTTCATCGCATTCTCAGACTATTTTCCTAGAATGATATTTTATACGCAAAATGGGTTATTTTGGATACCAAATTACCCGATCTCCAAAAATAACGAACTATATACATGTCCAGACTCTAAACGTCTATATGAATTCAATGAAATCGGTTTCTCATTATAATTCGATCGTTCTCTCAAGTTATATATTAATTCCCTTCAAATTAAATTAATTTAATTAATTGCTACACAAACTAGTTGCGTGTTTATGGCTTCCATGGTCACATACGATATCAAATTGCCATAAATTTATTTTCATATAATAATTTAACATTACGAATCCAATGAAACTCGTTTCGTCGAAAATGGATGTTATTTGCAAAAAGACTACTTTAAAGGCTTAAATAAATCAATAAAATATTAATTAATTCCTAAACAATTTGATATAAAAATAATTAATCAGTATTATTGAATATATTCAACAGATATCATATAACTCCAAAATAAATGTATTTGTATTTATAACTCGATATTGCAAAATTCAAGTTAAATCGATATTCAATTTATATAAAAATCCTTTTTATATTATTTAATAAATTGTTATGGTTAATAAACGGTTCCATATCGATGTTCTGAAAATTTGATTTGGACACAACTCAAATCTACAAGACGAAATCTAGATTTTTCATTTTCATTAGAAAAATATAGTTTAATATAATCGAACGTTTCTTATTTCAAAGAAATCCGACTTGTATTGGATTCTGTATATCCAATTGAAGTTCAAAACGTAATATTATGAACTACCGCAACGTTACAAGCTCGTTTTAAATTTAATTATAAATTACACGTTCAAACTTCATTTTATAAATTATAACTCGAATCTAAACTTAATTAAATCCCTTAAATTATCCATTTCACACAATATTGCAAATTCAACTTATTTCCAACCATTTCGGAAATTAAATTTGTTATTTCCTTATGTATATTAATTATTATTCAAAATTATTGAATTCAAGACATTAAAATCTCCAAATTAACCTTTTGAATAATTTAATAACTTAATTATTTAGTCACTAAAAATCCGGGTCGTTACAATTTTGAATTACATATAATATATATTTTCCATATAATGTAATTTAAAATTTCAGTTATTTATTTTAACTACTATAAATATCTTTTTTATTCATGACTTGCATATCCTGCAGCTTGGCATACATATTTTGATTTTCATAAGAATAATAAAATATCTCCTACTTTGTTAACCTTTAAATCAAAGTAGAAAGATTGCTTTTTTAGTTGGTTTTCTTTTCTACTAACTTTGTTTAGTTACAAAATCATCTTTTCATTTTTCATAGCATGCGCCATGATTTTGGGTATGTAGTATTTTATTCTTCTTTATATTAGTTTGTCTTATATGGATTAGTTCGAAAAATTACAATATAATATTTTATTTTGCTCTATATTCCATGGCTGAAAACACAATTTAAAGGTGTTATTCCTCCAAAAAGTTACTTTGCTTGATTTACATTAATTTTTCTCACTAAAATATATCAAAATAAAGAAATTGAAATAAAGTTTGATTTAGTTTCCATGTTCACTTTTGTAGGCGTGTTTATATTTATTTTAGAGTTTATTGCATTTATATATCAATTTTAATTTTTCACCAATTCTTATTTGTTACATTTTTTATTCAGTCTACCATTTTATAATGTCTGCGCTTATTTATTTGTTATCAATTCTATTATATATATAAGAAAGTTAATGTGATTTTGACTTTTTCCTTGCACCATATTGTCTCTCCGCTCAAATCATATGCCCTCGTTCATTTGGATGAAATTTTACAATTAGTCCACCAAATATTAAAAAAAAATCTCAACCTTACCTAAGATAATAAATTGTAGTTATTAGCGCATTATTAATTCTTCATTTCAAACATTCGTTGTGTACTTAAGCCATTCAGTTTTCCCAAATAAATTTGTATTCCCTTTACATTTATCTTTCACTTTTTGTTTTGATTTCATGAAATCCCAACCTGTCTTTTTTACCCACTCTGTTAGCATAAAAATTATATATTAAATTATGTATTAAATTTTCCTTAATCACTCTCACCTCATATCCTCAATTCTCTTTGATCTACATGTGTTATTTTCATTTAAGCCTTTCATGTTTCTTTTTATTTTTCTCTAAAAGACAAAAGTAACTAAATTGCAAAAGTTGATGATGAAATATGTATTTGTTTTTTAGTCTTTGGTTACTATTTCATTTAACGGCATATTATATATTGAGAAGCTACTAAAAGGTTATTCATGCATATTCTTGATTTTTTTTAATCACATTTTTGTTTCCCATCTTTTGTAGTACACTTATTTTTGTTCATCATTTCAGGCATGGTCTTCTCCTCTCAAAAAAATTAATGGATCAAAAACATGAGTTGTTTCCTACTTCAAGCGGTATGGAGCTCTGTAACGTCCCAAAATTTTCGCTATTTAATAATTAATTAATTTAATTATTTAATATATTGGTTTGTTATATATATGTTTTGAATTTAAATATTTTGAATATTTAATTAATATAAATAATGATATAATAAAATTTATTTTCAAAATAGTCAGAAATAGTTCAATTGGCAATGTTGTGTGAATTAGAGAATTTAATATATTTAATTTAATTTAGATTCATGTTAAAATAACGAGTTTAGTAATTAAAACGACAGTTAAACATATTAATTTTAATATAATTATAAATGAGCTCATAATGTCATGGTAGTTCGTAATATTACGTTTTGAACTTTAAATAGGTGTACAGGACTCGTTATAAGTCGGATCTCATTGAAATAAGAAACATTGGAATCTATTGAACTATATTTTTCTAATGGAAGTGAAAAATCGAGATTTCATTTTATAGATTATAAGTTATGTCCAAATAAAATTTTCAGAAAGTTGCTATGGAATGGTTTATAAACCATAACGATTTATTTAAAATAATAAATCACTGATTTCGAATTTGGAAAATATTTTTAAGATGTATTTTTAATTTAGTTTGTAAAAATTTTCCGTAATTTTTAATTAGGAAAATAAGCAACTTTTCGGTTAATGTAATTTGCACCTTTTATCAACGTTTTTGGAATTTCACAATATAAGTCAACTTGTCTATTTATTATGTTTTGCGATCATGGAACATTGCCCAACATAATGATATTTTTATTTTTGTCAATAGTGGTTCTTAAATGATAAATTTTTATATAGCATGGTAACCTAGATCTAAATAAATTGAATTCACGACCCTATATATATGAGCCAACTAATCACTACTTCATGCCTAAGTCCGCCTTAGCAAATTTATACAAAATATCCTTGTTGTCTCATCTAATAAATTTTTGTGGTTTATTTTCAAATAAAAGTCTACCCGAATCTAATCAATTCACGCAGGCTACATGCAGACTTATACTTCCCCCCAAAAGTTGCATGCCTATTCCTTAACTAAGTCACAACTCTATCTTCCTATATTGTACTGAAACTTAAGGGTGAAGTTCCCCCACATTATAAATATCTCACCTCACTGCATTTCCTTTCATCCTGTTTTTTGGACTTCGAGCATATTTTTTATGGCTTTTATAAATCAAAATATGGAGAAACAGTGGTTCATAATTTTTTTATATAAAATAATACACTTAACAAAAAATCCAAACTATTATTATAATTCTACTCAGATCCTCTTCATATATATATATATATATATATATATGCACACTTATTCACACTGTAAGGATGGGTAGAGATCATGTAAGCATACACTAGCCATAGTATGAAGAAAAGGAAGTTGCGAGAGGTTTTGGTAAGGCAAAGTGAAGGCGGGTTGGGTTTCTTGGATAGTGGAAAGAGTTGGGATGTTATGAAGAAGAAGAATACTTTTAAGGCATGCGACTGTTTTTGGTTGGAATCAGATCTCCACTACAGCAAACCTAGGCGTAGGTCTGGTGACGTTATGGCCAGAGTTTGGGGTGAACGGCCAAGTTGGAGGAAGACGTGGAAATGTAGACAGCAAGGGTACTGTTTGGGTTGGAAGCCTGAAGCTTGGCAAATGGATAGAAGTGGCAAAAGCGTGTAAAAGAGTTGCAATTCCGCGTTCAAGAGCATTCATGATTTTGAGTGAAGGAGTGAGAATGGAGATTGTTTAAGTTTTCGTGAAGAAATGGGGTAGCTGCAGTCTTCGATGATGACAGTTTCGTTTCAGGTGGAAGGTGCGAGTTCTGCCTTTGAAGGAGGATGTTGAGTTTAGGACAATTGATATAGGGAGGAAGAGCGGTGGACGAGTTGAATAATGGCATCTTGGTTGATCGATTTCATGAAGGAATCGGGTATAACAATGTGTGCAAAGATCGTAAATGGCGTACTGAAGTGAGTTATTTTTATTTTCGAAAGGAGAAGAAGACTCTACTGTAGTAGCTACGAGTCAGAATTGCTAAGTGAGCCTAATTGAAAAGGTTAAGCCCAATTTGTAACAACCTGGGAATTTAGAACCAAATAAAATTTACTTTAAGGAAATTTTATTAGAAAATGCGCCAGAATTTCTTATTCAAGTAACATATTGTTTTCTTCATTTTGTTAAATTAAAAATATATCTATATAAGTTGTATTACATTGAATTATTTTAGATCTTTGGTTTTATAAATTTAATTTGGAGTCTAACTTTTAGATCCAAAATTCTATGTTCATGTTAATGGATTAAAATTCATCTTAAAGATTTATTTGAAATTTTATGCCCAAAAGTTAGATACGTAGTCCAAGTTTTATCTTTCATAACCAAGTGTAACATTAGACTTGATAGTTTATATATACATGTTATGTGTGTGTGTGTATATATATATATATTAATTTGATTTGACGTTGAACCTATTAAATGTTTGTATGATAAAAAAAATTGCCTAATTTATTTCTATTTTAAATTTAGTATTGACATTAATTATAATATTGTCATTAATTGTGAGACAACAAGGAATTTCGCTCGATTCGAATCGATCGCTAAATCGACCAAGACCTTTCGAAACCCTTGATTGTTTTGAGAACACGACAAATCGAAACACAAACAGAAGAACATTTCATTGTTTATTACAATAATTCCATCAGAATACAAGAATATACAGAGTAAGAATAAATATTACAAAGAAAATATCAGAAATTTAAATTACATTTAAATACATCGCAGTAGAAAAACAATAAAAAGCACAACTGAAAGTAATACATGGATACAGAGCTTTCCGAATATCGCTTCAGTTGTAAATCAGGATCCTGTGAATATAAATCTGCATAACCAAAACTACTAGCTGCCCGTGGAAAATAAGGGCACCCAGAGTTTAGGTTAAAACAATAAACTCCAGGTCAGTCATGTGACTGGTGTGAGAACTAAAACAATTATTTAAAACTTTACTTTAAATCAGATATATCAAGGGACCACGCCGTATAACACGGAACGGGTTTCCTCCCAAGAATACCAGTGCATATAACAAAACAGCGCAATGCTTTTTGGAAAAGTGAAGCTATTATAAGACCCAGGTCCCATCACACTATGCAACGCATGCCGGAGGATAGGGTTTTCCCTTATAATAGCCAAACATGCTTTGTACGTTTAAAACAAATCATTTGATACTATTATAAGTGCATAGTGTATAAAACAACTTCAAATACAAATGTATCAATCCTAGGCGGCATGGGTACCATATATCATGTCGCCAATACTAGGCTCTACAATCAAAACCCCAAATGTCACGTATTGGAAGTTGGATTTCCATCTGTGAACCGAGGCGAGGGATCGTCCTTACCGCTTCGAGACTATCTAGCCCGAGCCTTAGGACAATTACTCAATCAAGCCCTTGGATCATCAGGGCCGGTCCACCAGTGTGGATTAAAATGCCTGAACACTGCGTTTCCGCTCCCTTTGGGGCGTAAATAAGCCAAATGACTCCATCGGCTCCACATAGTCACCGATATATCTGAGGCGCCTCGCAATCCAACAACCGCACAGGTGAAAATAATATAAATGTCAGGGCTAGTAGGTCACTGACACCACCCTAGCTAGAAAGAAACGCATGCCCTCCTTGATGTCCTCTCCCAATTCTGGTTCATAACCGGGGTGTGAGGCTCGCGAATTAACGCTACACAAAGCTATGCCACACAGGCGGTGCTTTGATCATCAACCACAAGACTTTGCTTTTCAACAAAAGCCTTGATCATTTGCATCTTAGCATGCCACCCAGGCAAACTACTCCATGCAACTGATATCCATCAATCACACAGAATGATATCCAATGTCAGACACACAGTCCATTTACAAGTCCGTTTTGGGTCTGAACGAAACCGGGGGCACCTTGTACCTCGCATATCCATCGATCTCCAAGTACGTTTGGACGATCACCAACTGATTCCCTCCTCTTGGGTGTACAGCCCAATCAAGATCATTAGTAATTATCCAAACCATGTGAAGACCTCCAGTCTTCGACCACCGTCTTCATCCTCGGCACATTGTCGAATCAGTTATTCAGAATGGGATAAATCCGGTCTTTCTGAATAACTCGCGTATATAATAAACAAGTGTTACACAAACACAACATACGCCTCATTCCAATTCAGAATATTCTTTTATTCAAATATTCTTATACTTTGGGACAGGTTCCCATTAATTTTATCAAAGTTAAATTCTTTAAATTTATTCTTTAATCTTCGTTTGAATATCAATTCAAACCAAATTATGGTTTGTCCAAACTAGTCAGGATTAACGAACCTTACCGAAGTAATCATTTGTTTTAATTTCCCAATCCCAACCTATTCATCCCATGAAGTAAAACTGGTAATACTTCATATCTAACACCACGGTGTTATCGGTAAATTCAATTACCATTTCGCGTTCAAATCTGATTAAAGATTTAAGTATCGCTTGGAGCAAAACTGGTGATACTCCATTCTCGATCATTTCAATCTAATTAAAGATTCATTAAAACTCTTGGTTTTAATCTTCCCAAAAATCAATATTAATGATTGTTTAACTTGGGAAATCATATCCTGTCTATAACTGGGTTAAAGAACCAATGTCTTTTAAAACACGGTTCACGATAAACCGAAAATCACATTCCAATAACAATGGAATTTTCACGGAAAACAGATCGATGTATATGATCAATATGAACTTCCATATCTAACTAATAATATAAATGGAATAACGGAAAATCCTTTTAGATTTCATATATATTAGCAGTCTTCCTCCACAGAAATTCACTTCGATTATCACTAAATCGAATTCCATTCCATTCCAATTTATTTTATTAAATTGGAAAACTTTTCTTTGGAAAATCTCCTTTAAATCTTAACAAAAGAATTATAAATTCCAAATCACATTTCACTGCAAATCGGATTAAAGAACGAATGTCGTTAAAAACACAGTTCACAACAAACCCAATTCACATTTCATTAATTATCGGGTTAAAAAACGAGAGTTATTTAAAACACCATTCATGATAAATCCAAAAATCAATTCCAATTCAATTCCAATTAAATATCATTTAATTGGCACATTTCATTAAATCTAAATAAAAAGATTTAATCTTTTTCTCAACTGGGTTTAAGAACAATGTTGATGAAGACACCATTCATGACAACCCAAATCCCATTTGATATTAAATACAAGGCTCTGAACAGAAAATATATCGGCTTATATTCAATATCAAATCCTACAACCAACAAATATCGTATTGGAAATAACGATATAAATATATTTTTCAAATTTCCACAACAATATATGTATAATCACGAAATCCAACATCGAACTATTCTGAAGACAATTTCGATTCAAATCCATTCAAATTCAATTATTGGAAATTCTGGTTACTTTTAAAACCCTTTCAAATCCAATTTATTTATTTCAA
Organism: Allium sativum; assembly: GCA_030737875.1. Classification (NCBI taxonomy): domain Eukaryota; kingdom Viridiplantae; phylum Streptophyta; class Magnoliopsida; order Asparagales; family Amaryllidaceae; genus Allium; species Allium sativum. The sequence continues at coordinate 208,333,368 of CM060918.1, forward strand.
AAATAAATGGATTATAATTCTAGTTTAAAACTAGTTAATTTCGATAAAAGTCTATTTTTATCTTTTCAAATATGGAAATTTTAATCCCAATTCTTTCCAAATCATTTCTTATGATTTTACACAAATTATTACTATTTTTAATAATTTTATCAAGGCCCGTACATTCGATTTCCATCAAGGCCATCGAACTGCACTTACAGCGACCTTTTCCAAATTTGGTTTGGACATAATTCCAAATCCAACCATTAGATTTAAAATCTCTAATATTCGTTAGAAAGCTCTTTTCGATACGAACCCAATGGTTCCAGTTTTAGGAGAATTCGACGGTCGGATCTCCCGTAATGTCCATTCGAAGTCAATGGTCGAAATTCGCGAACTACCGCAGCGTGGCGCGTTCTATTCAGGCCATTATATATATAATATATATATTATATATATTTCATCGATTTCCTTTTAAAACGTATTTTATAAATCGTTTTAAATTCGTTTTCAAAACGATTTCAACTTCATATTCAATTTCAAATCGAAATTGAATATTCCATATCATCGATATATAAATGATAGTATTTTCAAAATATTATATTTTGAAATCAATTCCTTTTCGATATTCATTATAAAAATGAATAAAATCGATATAGATATCGTTCACGTCAAAATGGCGCATATTTAATCAACATGGCTTTATATATTTCAATAACTTCGTTATTCTATTCAACAAATGAATATTTTCTTCAACACATGAAGTTTCTTTTATTCAACATATGAATATATATTTTATTCAACACATGAATTTTCTTTTATTCAACACATGAATATTCTTTTTATTCAACACATGAATTTTTCTTTTGTTCAATACATGAATATATATTTTATTCAACACATGAATTTTCTTTTATTCAACACATGAATTTTCTTTTATTCAACACATGAATATCCTTTTATTCAACACATGAATTTTCTTTTATTCAACACATGAATATATATTTTATTCAACACATGAATTTTCTTTTATTTTCCAACTTGGAATGATGCCCAATCAATTACCATATAATGTTAATTATATGGATTCCCTACAACACATGTATATAATAGCAACGATAAATGTAACAACCCGGAAATGCGAGCCAGTTTAAAATTTTTATTTTGGCAATTTTAGCGAATTTTGAACCTTTAAAATGAATTATTTTAAATAATAACGACGAAAAATTTATTTTGAATATAATTTTAACGTATATATTATATACGTCATCGTTAGAATATAAATAATTATATATAATTATAAATAGAACTGAAAATGGCGCGGTAGTTCGATAATTCAATTTCAAACTTCAATTGAATGTACCGGGTGCAAAATAAACCGAATTGTAGTGAAACCAAAAATAATAGGATCTAATTGATGATATCTTTCCAACAAATCCGAAAAATCGAAATTTCATAGCGGGAATCAAAAGATATGTCCAGTTGAAAATTCTGAATAGTCGCTATGGAATTCAGGCCCTTAAAAATGGAAATTTTGCAAACGACCTCGGATTTCGACGAAACCACTTTTGTTGGATCCGTGATGTCAAATTTTTGCTAGGTTTCAAATTTCATAATTTTTCGAATCAATATGTGAGCGTGGCAAAGGAAAACGCGTTTGTCCAGTTTAAGTTGATTTTAATCGACTGGAAAGTGGCCATTTTTCCAACGGTCTCGGAATTCGATGAAATTAGTTTTGTTAGGACCGTATCGTCAATACGAAGCTAGAAAATATTTTTATGGAATTTTTAGGGTTCGTATGTGACCCCGATAAATTGAAATGTGCGTTCAAATTCAATATATAGAGTTATATGTTGATTTTGACGGAAAATGATCGAAACAATCGAATCAGCTTACGGTGCATATCCCATTGTGTTCGGAATGGGGGTAATTAGCTATGGACGACAGGCGGTGGGCCTCGTTTCGAGGTCGAAATAAAAAGTCAACTTTTTGAGACTAAAATAAATAAAATTAAAAATATAAAATTCCCCTTATCTCCTCTGCCCCCCCCCTTTATACTTCAGATTAATTTCAAAGAAAAAAAGGGGAAAGGGGAAATCGCGACGCCACAGCCCACGCCGCCGTAGGCGGAGCAGCGCCGCCCAAGGCGCCGCAATCCCCCACCACCTCTTCTCTCCGTCGATCCCCCTCCCTTCTCCCATTCGAGACCGCGAGCGCCCCAAATCCATGAACCCGTAACCTCCTGAGACAACAGCTCCACCGCGCGCCCCCAGTGCCGAGCGCCACCCCCGCCTGACCCCAACTCGGACGCGGTGCAGCCTCCACCCCCCCCCCCCCAGTCAACGGCTCCTCCTCCTCTTCCCTCTGTAAAACCGAAGATTCCCAAACCCAACCCCTAAAACCCACTGCCAAACCCTGCGACGGCCACAACTCCACCCCGACGCCTTCTCCTCTGTAAAACCGGGAAAAAAAACAGTGAGTCCATTTAACGTTTATTTACATTTGTTTTAATTTTCAGGTTTTAATATAAAAAAAACATTGTTAAACTTCAGATCTTTGTGCGTATGATATAGGAATAAAAATACGATTTTTATGAAGATAATTAGCAAATTAAAAATACGATTTTTATGTAAAAGGATTTGAAATAAAAATATAATTTTTATTATATAGAGAAGTTAAAAATATAATTTTTATCTCTATAGTAGCGGTATAAAAACGTGATTTTTATCTATATTCAATAGCGAAGTAAAATTTTGATATTTATATATTGAATAGCGAAGTAAAAATTCGATTTTTATATATTGAATAGCGAAGTAAAAATTCGATTTTTATACATTGAATAGCGAAATAAAAATGTGATTTTTATACATGTAGTGACTACGGGCAGCGAAAGTGACAAAAGGCGAGAACGGCGAAGACTTCTACTTAAGAAGAGTCGTGGCGCTTGGATTAGCTATTGGTGAGAACTTCTCACCTTTTAAAATTCTTTTTCCTAGTTATATTATAATATATACTAGGATGCAGACGGTGTTTAGTAGCACCCGACACCATCGTCCACAGACCATGGACTTGTTTGTTTGGTTGTGTAGTTGGTTAGATTATTTGGTTTGAATTGGATTGTTTGGTGAAATGAAATTGATTTGATTGATATGTGTATGGCGTGGGCCATCACTAGACCGGGGATAAGGCTAGGCCTTGTCCCGTTTCTAGTATCGTGTCGTTATGCCACCGAAATTTTCTAAAATGAGTTAGAAAAATAAAGATATCATTTTATTTAATAAATGAACCGAATATAATATTCATATGTTGAATAAAATAATTTGATCGTTGAAAATATAATTTTTAACGTGAATATGAATATAGTGAATGTGAATAAAATAAATATTCATTTACAAACCAGACGGTTTGTTTATGTACACCTATTTGAAGGACATTGATTGGGACGGTAAATTTTACACATCGCCCAACTGCACAAATAAAATCTGTGTTTGATTTTTTTTGAAACCCCACACGGGTATTGGGATAAAATACAGCATACACTAATCCCAATAATTAGTTGTATGTCGATCGATTGATTGACAGGCTGTTATAAGCGTTAGATATCTATATTTGATGCTTATACAGTGTAGTGCACTTTGGATGATGGTTGATTATTTATCGTTGCTATTATATACATGTGTTGTATGGAATCCATATAATTAACTTTATATGGTAATTGATTGGGCCTCATTCCAATTGGAAAAATAAAGAATATTATAAAATAAAGGTTCATGTGTTGACAATACTCATCCGTTGAGATTAGTCATGTGTTGAACAAAATATTTTAACAATAAAATTTACATCTTTATCATATATGAAATTAGAAATCAACTGGAAAATAGATGAGATGAGTGGTCTCCTGGATATTGATCTGATGTTGGTTTCGGCCTTCGGGGTTAATATTTAGGGAATTGTTCTCTTACTAATTTACGGTTGGAGTCTGATTTGAAATCAAACGATAGATACCTTAATTTTTATAAAATATATTAAATAACAAAAATAGTCACACGTGGACAGTACTCATTCGTTGAGATTAGTCATGTGTTGACAAAAATAAATATTCATTTGTTGAATAGAATAACGGAATTATTGAAATATATAAAGCCGTGTTGATTAGAGATGCGCCATTTTGACGCGAACGTTATTTATATCGATTATATTCGTTTTTATAATTTAAATTGAATAGAAAACGAATCGAATTTGAATTGAATAGAAAACGAATCGAATTTGAATTGAATAGAAAACGAATCGAATTTGAATTGAATAGAAAACGAATCGAATTTGAATTGAATAGAAAACGAATCGAATTTGAATTGAATAGAAAACGAATCGAATTTGAATTGAATAGAAAACGAATCGAATTTGAATTGAATAGAAAACGAATCGAATTTGAATTGAATAGAAAACGAATCGAATTTGAATTGAATAGAAAACGAATTTGAATTGAATTGAATAGAAAAACGAATTTGAATTGAATTGAATAGAAAACGAATTAGAATTGAATTGAAATGAATTTTAAAACGAATTTATAAGGAAAAATTCAATTTTGATTTGAATTTGAAATGGAAGTTGAAATTGTTTTTGAAACGAATTTAAAACTATTTATAAAATTCGGTTTAAATAGAAATCGACGAAATGTATATTATATATATAATGTAATGGCCTGAATAGAACGCGCCGCGCCGCGGCAGTTCGTGAATTTCGACCATTGATTTCGAACGGACAATACGGGAGATCCGACCGTCGGATTCTCCTAAAATCGGAACCGTTGGGTTCGTATTGAAAAGAGCTTTCTAACGAATATTAGAAATTTGAAATCTAACGGTTGGATTTGGAGATATGTCCAAATCAAATTTGGAAAAGATCGCTGTAAGTGCAGTTCGATGGCCGTTGATGGAAATCGACTGTACGTGCCTTGATAAAATTATTAAAAATACCAATAATTTGTGTAAAATCATAAGAAATGATTTGGGAAAAATTGTGATGAAAAACTCCATATTTGAAAAGATAAAAATAGATTTTTATCGAAATGAACTAGTTTTGAACTGAAATTAAAACCCATTTATTTTTAAATAAATAAATTGGATTTGAAATGGGTTTTAAATAGAATTGATATGTGGGTTTATCGTGAACAGTGTTTTAAATAATATTTGTTCTTTAACCCGATAGTAAATAGAATGTGATTTGGGTTTGTCGTGAACTGTGTTTTAAATGACATTAGTTCTTTAACCCAGTAAAAGGAGATTTAATGAATCTGCAATTAGATTGAAATGTGAATTGATAATTTAAATTATCAAATTTAGAAAGTGAGCGAGGATGGAGTATCACCAGTTTTGCTCCAAAACGATAGTCAAATCTTTAATTAGATTTGAACGTGAAATGGTAATTAATTTTACCGATAACACCGTGGTGTTAGATATGGAGTATTACCAGTTTGCTTCATGGGATGAATAGGTTGGGATTGGGAAATAAAATAAATAATTACTTCGGTGTGGTTCGCTAATCTCGACTAGTTTGGGAAAACCATAATCTGGTTTGATATGACATCCAAAGGAAGATTAAAGAATAAATTTTAAAGAATTTATCTTTGATAAAATTAATGGGAACCTTTCCCTAAGAATTGAAATTCAGAAACTAGCTGTGGGTTAGTTAAGAAGAATGTTTTCCTGGGTACTGATCTGATGTTGGTTTCGACCTTCGGGGTGAATATTTGGGGAATTGTTCTCTTGCTAATTTACGGTTAGTGACTGATGAATTGGAAAGAGGCGTATGTTGTGTTTGTGTAACATTTATTTTTAATATACGCGGGTTGTTCGGAAAGGCCGGGTTTATACCCATTCTGAACAACCGATTCGACGATAAGTCGAAGATGAAGACGGTGGTCGAAGACCGGAAGTCTTCACATTGTTTGGGTGATTACTGATGATCTTGATTGGGCTGTACACCCAAGATGAGGGAATCAGTTGGTGGTCGTCCAGACGTACTTGGAGATCGATGGATATGCGAGGAAAGTGCCTCCGGTTTCGTTCAGACCCAGAACGAACTTGTAAATGGATTGTGTGTCTGACATTGGTTTTTATTCTGTGTTGATTGATTTCTATTAAATATATATCTGTTTAGCGGCGGATAATTTATTCTCCTGCTTAACGCCCTTCTCTGAGACGTACGAGCTTAGAGGTTATATATCGATAGATATCAATCGCATGGCATGAATTGCCTGTGTGGCACGCTGAGTTGCATGGATCAAGGCTTCTGTTGAAAAGCAAATTCTTGTGGTTGATGATCAAAGCACGACCTTTGTGGCGTAGCTTTGTGTATAACGTGAATTCGCGAGCCTTACACCTCGGTATGAGTCAAAAACGGGATACGGACCGTTGGAAGAACACGACGTTTCTTTCTAGCTTTGGTGGTGTCAGTGACTTACCAGCCCTGACATTTATATACTTTTCACCTATGTGGTTGTTGGAATGAGGCGCCTCGATTATAGGTCTGTAAGGACCGGGAAACGTGTGTTCAGGAATAACTAATCCTCAAACGTAAGAGAGGATCGGCCCAGCCGATCCAAGGGTTACCCAGTGTGCGTAGTCCTGAGCATTTGCTAGAGTGTCTCGAAGCGGAGAGGATCTTGCCCCTTGCCTCGACTCATGACGAAAATCCAATTTCCAATACGTGTATTTCGGTTTTATTTGTAGAGCCTAGTATGGCGACATGATAGATGGTACCCATGCCGCCTAGGATTGATATTTATGATTGAAAATGTTTTGATACTATACACTTATAATAGTATCAAATGATTTGTTTTAAACGTACCAAGCATGTTTGGCTATTATAAGGGAAAACCCTATCCTCCGGCTTGCGTTGCATTGTGTGATGGGACCTGGGTCTTATAATAGCTTCATTTTTCGAAAAAGCATTGCGTTGTTTATTGATATGCACTGGTATTCTTGGGAGGAAACCCGTTCCGTATTATACGGCGTGGTCCCTTGAATTACTCTCTTTTAAAGTAAAGTTTAAATAACTGTTTTAGTTCTCACACCAGTCACATGACTGACCTGGAGTTTATTGTTTTAACCTAAACTCTGGGTGCCCCTATTTTCGACATGGGCAGCTAGTAGTTTTGGTTTTGCAGATTTATATTCACAGGATCCTGATTTACAGCTGGAACGGTGCTCGGAAAGCTCTGTATCCGTGTATTACTTTCAGTTGTGTTTTGTATTATTTTTCCGCTGCAGTACTGTATTGTAATCTCTGATATTTGTCGAATATAATTTATTCATTTATACTCTGTATATTCTTGTATCTGATGGAATTGTTGTAATAACATTGAAATGTTCTTCCGTCTGCGTTCTGATTTGTCTTGTCCTCACATTAATTCGTTCTTTCTCATCTCTTCGGAGACCGGGGAAGTTCGGGTCGCTTCATTTGGTATCAGAGCTTTGGTTTACAGAGCTCGAGAACAAGACACATTAGAACCATACGAAAGAATTCATCAGATATTGGATTAGTAATATCCAATTAGAATGACTCGTTAGAGATAGGATCAGTAGTATCCTAGAACGAGTGTGAAGAGTATATTTTTCAAATGAAAACAAATTTTGTTTTGAAATTTAAACCATTTTATACGTATTTGTATATTTATTTATTTTGAATTTGGACAATCGAGTATATAAATATTTTGCATATACGCGTCATGAACGTATATTCGAGGTTTTAATATACTGGATAGATATAGAATCACATTCTAGATACCCGGAGATGATTCTGATGATTGATATATCATCATCAGAATTTGTGTTCGTGTTTCGAAGGTGTGATATCTATATATTTCCATTAGACTGGTGTGAGAACCAAAACTTATATAGATAGATTTATTGTTGTGATATGGCATCAAAAACATGATTTTCTGTATATATGTATCAAATTTATGAATTTGAAGCGTTAATCCACTAATTGATTGATGTTTGTGTTGTTTGTTTATTTGTTTGATAATTTTGAACCATTATGCCTAATTGTATCAAATATTGAATTGTATTGGAAAAATTGGTCGCATTTGCTTGCATATACATGTACTTACATTGAACAGGTCATAGCAAGGAGGCTAGAGCAGAGAATAAAATTTGTTTGCCCGACAAATAGGTACATATTTACTATAATTTACTGTTTTGTTTGGGTGATGATGATTTTATGAGCCGATGGGCTAGCCGCTTGGCTTTTTCTTTTTCTTTTTGAGATCAGAAGGCCTATATGGCAATTTCGGGATTTTCCCGTGGCTCCCGGTGCAGGCGAGGTTATGGCAAAAAATTTCGAAAATTCCGGGTGTTAGCCAAATTTTTGAAGAATTTGAAAATTCTCAGAAACTGAAAAGTTGGAGAATGGGAGCCAAATCGAACGTAGAGTTGATTGATCAAACCACTTTCGACTTTGTTCCTTTTTGGGGACGAAAAGTTTTAAGTGGGGGAGATTGTAACAACCCGGAAATGCGAGCCAGTTTAAAATTTTTATTTTGGCAATTTTAGCGAATTTTGAACATTTAAAATGAATTATTTTAAATAATAATGACGAAAAATTTATTTTGAATATAATTTGAACGTATATATTATATACGTCATAGTTAGAATATAAATAATTATATATAATTATAAATAGAATTGAAAATGGCGCGGTAGTTCGATAATTCAATTTCAAACTTCAATTGAATGTACCGGGTGCAAAATAAACCGGATTGTAGTGAAACCAAAAATAATAGGATCTAATTGATGATATCTTTCCAACGAATCCGAAAAATCGAAATTTCATAGTGGGAATCAAAAGATATGTCCAGTTGAAAATTCTGAATACTCGTTATGGAATTCAGGCCCTTAAAAATGGAAATTTTGCAAACGACCTCGGATTTCGACGAAACCACTTTTGATAGATCCATGATGTCAAATTATTGCTAGGTTTCAAATTTCATAATTTTTCGAATCAATATGCGAGCGTGGCAAAGGAAAATGCGTTTGTCCAGTTTTAGTTGATTTTAATCGACTGGAAAATGGCCATTTTTCCAACGGTCTCGGAATTCGACGAAACTAGTTTTGTTAGGACCGTATCGTCAATACGAAGCTAGAAAATATTTTTATGGATTTTTTAGGGTTCGTATGTGACCCCGGTAAATTGAAATGTGCGTTCAAATTCAATATATAGAGTTATATGTTGATTTTGATGGAAACTGATCGAAACAATCGAATCAGCTTACGATACATATCCCATTGTGTTCGGAATGGGGGTAATTAGCTATGGACGACAGGTAGTGGGCCTCGTTTCGAGGTCGAAAAAAAAAGTCAACTTTTTGAAACTAAAATAAATAAAAATAAAAACATAAAATTCCCCCTATCTCCTCTGCCCCCCCCCCTTTTATACTTCAGATTAATTTCAAAGAAAAAAGGGGAAAGGGGAAATCGCGACACCACAGCCCACGCTGCCGCAGGCGGAGCAGCGCCGCCCATGGCGCCGCAATCCCCCACCACCTCTTCTCTCCGTCGATCCCCCTCCCTTCTCCCATTCGAGACCGCGAGCGCCCCAAATCCACGAACCCGTAACCTCCTGAGACCACAGCTCCACCACGCGCCACCAGTGCCGAGCGCCACCCCCTGCCTGACCCTACCTCGGACGCGATGCAGCCTCCACCCCCCCCCCCCCCCAGTCAACGGCTCCTCCTCCTCTTCCCTCTGTAAAACCGAAGATTCCCAAACCCAACCCCTAAAACCCACTGCCAAATCCTGCGACGGCCACAACTCCACCCCGACGCCTTCTCCTCTGTAAAACCGGAAAAAAAACAGTGAGTCCATTTAATCGTTTATTTACATTTGTTTTAATTTTCAGGTTTTAATATCAAAAAAAACATTGTTAAACTTCAGATCTTTGTGCGTATGATATAGGAATAAAAATACGATTTTTATGAAGATAATTAGTAAATTAAAAATACGATTTTTATGTAAAAGGATTTGAAATAAAAATATAATATTTATTATATAGAGAAGTTAAAAATATAATTTTTATCTCTATAGTAGCGGTATAAAAATGTGATTTTTATCTATATTGAATAGCGAAGTAAAAAATTCGATTTTTATATATTGAATAGCGAAGTAAAAATTCGATTTTTATACATTGAATAGCGAAATAAAAATGTGATTTTTATATATGTAGTGACTACGGGCAGCGAAAGTGACAAAAGGCGAGAACGGCGAAGACTTCTACTTAAGAAGAGTCATGGCGCTTGGATTAGCTATTGGTGAGAACTTCTCACCTTTTAAAATTCCTTTTTCTAGTTATATTATAATATATACTAGGATGCAGACGGTGTTTAGTAGCACCCGACACCATCGTCCACAGACCATGGACTTGTTTGTTTGGTTGTGTAGTTGGTTAGATTATTTGGTTTGAATTGGATTGTTTGGTGAAATGAAATTGATTTGATTGATATGTGTATGGCGTGGGCCATCGCTAGACCGGGGATAAGGCTAGGCCTTGTCCCGTTTCTAGTATCGTGCCATTATGCCGCCGAAATTTTCTAAAATGAGTTAGAAAAATAAAGATATCATTTTATTTAATAAATTAACCGAATATAATATTCATAGGTTGAATAAAATAATTTGATCGTTGAAAATATAATTTTTAACGTGAATATGAATATAGTGAATGTGAATAAAATAAATATTCATTTACAAACCGGACAGTTTGTTTATGTACACCTATTTGAAGGACATTGATTGGGACGGTAAATTTTACAAATCGCCCAACTACACAAATAAAATATGTGTTTGATTTTTTTTGAAACCCCACACGGGTATTGGGATAAAATACAGCATACACTAATCCCAATAATTAGTTGTATGTCGATCGATTGATTGACAGGTGTTAGACCAAAAAGTGGTTCTAACACCCAAATTGATTAAAAGCAAAATGAAACGAGATCAAAAATATAAATGAACACACAGGATTTATAGTGGTTCGGCGAAGAAATGCCTACGTCCACTTGTCTTTCACTATATTCAATGATTCAGTTGCAAATACAATGAAATATTCACTTGATTTCTCTCAGAACTCACTTACAATCACTCAATTGACTAAAAACAAATAATGAAAGAAGATTTGGATTCTCCGGGAGTGCTGGAATTCGGGTTATGAAGGTTGTTGGATTCTCAAAGTGCCAGAAAAAAGATCCTTTTCTTTGTCTCCAGACGGGGTATTTATAGGTGTGAATTCGCTCAGAGCCCGATCCGGATCGGAGCCACGTGTCATCCATCCCATCAGCATCGGATTCGGATGGATTTCTATGCTGACAACGCATCAGAATAATGGACGTTATGGGCAGGAACTGGTCATAGCCGATCCGGATATCCAGGCGCTCGTGCAGGGGAGTGATGTGGAAAATGGGTTCGGGTCGGAGGGACATGTACAAGGGGTTCGGATCGGGATATCCGATCCGACCCGGATTGACTTGGAAACAATTCTCTCTTCTCTTTATTCTGCTCTGCTCCGCTCCGATCTATCTTCGTAGCAATCAAGTGGCTTTCCGATCCAATTGAGATTATATTGCCCTCCGATCCGAACAGCTGTGCCTTTCTAATTCCAAGAGTAATAGTTCACCGATCCGAATAGCGGACTTTACCCTATCCGAACCGCTATCCTGCTCCGATCCGACCCGCTTCAGAGTTTTTCAAGTTCTTCAATATTTCTTATCTTGACTTTGTGTTGCCCAGTTCACAAAGTAGGCTAACATTTTGCCCCCTCAAAGGATGCTTCTGTTGGAGACGGAGCATGCTTTGACCATCGATGCATAGCACTCTTCGAGGTAATTTATCTTTTGATTTTCCTTGCGTTTTTATCTTTTTCTTCAAATTTCAATTCAGTTTGCTGCTGAGCTAAAGAATTCGGTTCGGTTCGGAATCCGATCCGAACAGACCCCCTCTTCTCTCTATCTTTTACTGGAGTATTGGGCCAAGCTTCGCTTCTGAGCTGCTCATCCGATCCGAACAAGAAATCTCCTATTGGGCCGCCGATCCGAATGGGGAGACGAATAGTCACCTTCTTCTTCTATATAAACTTCGCCTTCTTCCTCCTTTCACTTTCACTGTTTCATTTGCGAAGTTCTGTAAAAACAAGAAAAACTTAATTCGTGAACCTTCAAAAATCTTCTCAATTCTTGAAGTAATCATACTGGTAGGTTATAAAACTTCGATCGATTCCTTTTTTAATTATTTCCGACTCGAATTCGTAGGCGACTAGGATTATTTTATCATGGAATTCTGATGAACTTGCCGCTGTGACCCTCCCTCGTCGTCGTCTCGAGATTGGAATGGAGGAGACTATAACTCGTCGTTAAGTGCACCATCGTAAAATCACTTGGCTTCGATTTGGGTGAATAGCACGATATTGGCCTCGGAATTGGATAGGGAAGAAAGAGGGCGAAGGAGAAGAAGAAGACGATGGAGAATCGGTTCGGTTCGGAAGGATATGGAAAGTGAAAAACAAAGGAAGAAGGAAAGAAATTCAAGAGGTCGGATCGGGTCGGGGCGAGCGAAGAAAGAAAAAAGAAACGAAATCTAGGAGATCGGATCGGAGCAGGCATTTAAGACAGGAGGGAAGGAGCCTCCCTAACCGGATTGGATCGGATCGTAAAACGATGGAAGAGAATTATAACTACATGATCCGATCCGAACCGTTAGGGGACTCTGCCTCCAATCCGATCCGACTTCAATTTCTGAGCTTCAATAAGATTTCCAAGCCTAAGGTCACGCCCCCGATCCGATCCCAATGAATGAATCCGAACCGAACCGAAGCACAGTCTATCTTAACGCATAAAAACTCGTCTAACTGGCCCAATCAAACTTCGGCATAATCTTCAATCTTATGGACAGTTAGGATAGTGCCTTGCGAACGTAACTGGACATCAAGAATTACTTCAACTCTTTATATCTTGCCAAACTTTTTCGTCGCACTTTTAAACATTTTCTTTGCACTTTCCGCATACACTGTTCACACTTTAGTTTGCACACACGCACGGGGGGATACGGGCTAATTTGCTCTAATTTGTGTTATTGCTTCTTCAATAGTTCTATGACCATGAGACCCAGACGCTCTTCCAGACTATCTGAGAGGAAAGAAGCCCCGGAAACCTCTAACAAAATCACTCTCGAGGATATATCTTCTCCGTCAGATCCAAAATGGGACAATGAGGGTCCAGACTACGGGGTTGGAAATCGGGAAAGCAACGAGGTGTCTTCAGAAAATGAAGTTTCTCTGCGTTTTGAGGAGGAAGGAGGGATTGGTGACGATCGAGCCCCCGATGAATTTGAATCGGCCGTTATATTGGAATCACCTCCAGATTCTGTTGAATCAACAATCGACAATGATCGACTTATCCGAATTTGCTTAAAGTACGGGATAATGAAAAGGGACACTCTAGTGCCTTCAAGCTCTGACCATCCCCACAACCCTCCAGAAGGATATATGGCGGTCACTCGATTGATGTGCATGGTCGGCGCTATTCCTCCATTCTCTCCCTTCATCGTTGACTTCTTAAGACAAATGCGGATTGCCCCATGCAGCCGCATCCCAATTCGTATGCCTACTTGCACACTTTGTACATAGCATATCGTGAAATCTTAGGCATAGAGCTCACGTTCGATGACGTTCACTTCTTCTATAATTTCAAGCATCGGACTCGAGAGACTCCATCTTTCTGCTACTTCGAGTCATTTCCAAAAAGGAAGATAATCTCAGCACCATTCAGCAGTAAAGATGGTGATTCTAGACTAGAATGGTTCTACGTGAAGCGACAACCTGGATGCGCCAAGAGGTGGACAAAATCAAGTAAAGCACTGATTTTCTAAATCCGGGCTCTATACACTTGAATCATCACCTTAACTTGTTTTCCTTTTTGTTTGCAGTCGACAATCCAAAACAAATATCAGATCAGGTGTTCTTTGACCGGATGCATCAACTTCTTAATGGCGATCAAAAATTCTTGGCTATCGATGAAGTCCTTAAAGACGAATATCTTCACTTTCATGGGTTGTTATCCGTTTTTCGTAGCATTGGTCATGGGACGGCTCCATACGCATATATTCCTCCAGTGGAGGTAGTCCCAGAGATAGGAGAAGGCTCAAGAGTTCCTACAGTGCCTCTTCGAACTTCACCTTCTCCATCTTCTACTCAGGATGACGAATTGGCTAACCTGGCCGAAAAGCATCGTGAAGGATATATTGCCCCCGAGGAGGCTACTTCTCCGGAAAAGTCAACATCCTCCCAAGAGTCGCCACTTAATGCTTCCGAGGGGAATATCCCTAGTACTGATGACCAAATATTTCAGGGTTTGGGGGATCTCCCCTTACCTGAAACTATATACACTTCAGAGGATTTCAGGAAGGATCCTTTAGTCTTTACCTCTTCCGAAGAGACCACTCCTGCTAAGGCTAAAGAGCCTGCCCGTACTAGTCTAGCTTCAGATTCGGGTTGGTCGGGGGGAAACACACCACTTAGGACACACTTTATACAACAGCATTAGCATTCATTGCACCTCTTTCTCCGTGAATCCATTAATTCTAAATTTCGTTTGTCTTATTGTGCAGGTACGATGTCTCGATCCTACTATGATATCAGGAAGCTTCGCCGCAGCATGTCCAATCCTCCTCAGGATATCGAGTATGATCGCCATGATGATCGCGGAATGGAAGAGAGAAGGCCTCATGAACCCTATCGCTCTCGCTCTCCCGTTCGATCAGACCAGGAGAAATATAAAGGTTATCAAAGTCGTAGGGAAGAGGACAGGCCACAATCGAAAGACTCCACCTCTTCCCACGAAAAGCGCAGCAGAGAGAAGAGCCCTCCAAAAGATACTGAGTCTCAAAGTAAACGCAAGGTCCCTGCCACTAAACGGCCTAGGACAGATAAAGCAACTATAGAATCCTCCACGCACAGGGATTCTGAACGGACGATCCCCGCTCCCCCACCTCTAGATGCGGGAACTACGATCAGGCGGGCGTATCTGAAGGAGCAATTTCCCGAACATTACTTCGAGACCTTGACTTTTTTACCTGCCCTTGAACCTATTTCTTCCAAGTGGGCAGATGAGGCCAAAGCAAAGATAGATGCGGTGGAAAAACAGTATTCTGAGATGTTTAAATACTCACGCAACCTTTCCAGAATCATTCGCACTCTAATCACAAATACCGACTCAATGCAAAAGACCGCGGAGGAGGATGCCAAGGCTTTAAAAACTCTAGGAAAAGATTTGGAAGACACTCAAGCTCAGCTAGCTGTCGCTCAAAGGGACGCTTCTAACTTCAAGCAACAATTTGAGGACATGCAAAAACGTTATCATGACTTGCTTGAATCTCACACTCAAGAGCGTTCTGAGTTAAAAAAGCAAGCTGACGAGGCTAAGTCGGAAGCTGCTAAGACACGCCTTGCTTTTGCTGACCTCGAACGGAAAAATGTCGAGTTAGCAAAGAGGAGTGCTGAACTAGAAAAGAAGAATGCTGACTTAGCTTCTAAGCTATTGGAGGCAGAGAACAGAGCTGCCCTGGCTGAGGGCAATGTGGAGTGTGCTATCAAATCTGCGGAGGAAGCCCGCAAACAATTATCTGAGGCGGAGGCTGATATTCAAGGTTTTGGCGAATTAATGATTGAATTCTTCGCACATATCATCCGTCGCCGAAACATTTCTTGGATCGAGGATTATCCATCCACTCTAGTTCAAGTATGGAATCAGATCGTCGAGTGGGAAAAAGAGGAACTTAAGGTCAATTCCATCGATGAAGATAAGCTAATGGAGAAATACTTGAGGGATGATGAACCGGAGCGCCTAGCCGAAGGGCGCCGCCTCATTGCTGAGGCCATGGAAGAAGAGAGACGGAAGTCTAAACAGAAGAATGCTCTCGAAGCTGGTTCCTCTTCTTCTGCCCCTGCGACTCCTGAAGTAGAGGGGTATGATCCTGAAAATCCTGGAATTCCCCGAACAACTCTGCTATCCCCTATTCCTGAAACAGCATCAGAGGTAGTAGTCACCCCTGCCGAGAAGTCTTCGGAAGGTATCCCTACCTTTTCTCCTCAATTTGTCAAGGCTATTTCTACCTTTCGCCATGTGATTGAGCAATCGATGAAAAACCCATTGTTTTCGCCTGAGTTGATAACTGTTGCTTCTCATTCTGTAGGTGTTGAGCCATCCGAAAAGACAGATGTGACTCAGGGAGACACCGCCGGGGCAAAGCCCGCAGAAAAGGCCAAAAGAGGGGAGGATAAGGCTGCTCCTATAGACTTGGGAGAAGGAAGTGAGCCAACTAAGGTCGCTACTCCCCATGATGAAGAAATGATAGCAGCTTTAAAGGACGATGGCGGTGACGGGGGGCATGAAGAGGAACCAGAAGTTGCTATAGTCGGGGAGTCAAAAAATGCTGATGATGTTACCTTAGCTGCAATGAAAGCTGATCAAAACAAACGCTTGCAATTAAAAGCCGAAGAACTAGACCCCGAAGCCCTCAAGCCCCTCGCAGTTGTGGATGCGGGATCAAGGTTAGTTGTTAAGCTCTCAACTAGATCTATTACAGAGGAACTCACTAAAAAATCTTCTCTTGATTTCAGCGCTCCGCCCTCCGGGAAGAAGTCTACTGGCTCCAGCACCGCATCTTCAGGAAAGAAGAAATCTAAACGAATCTTGACAGAGGCTGAGAAAGAAGCAAAGGATGCAGAGAAAGCTGCCAAGAAGTCCAAGGTTCACCCAAAATCTAAATAGTGGATTGCCTTGTGTCGTTTTAGCATTTGGTGAACCAACAATTGTTGCTACAAGAGCGGCTCTTGCACCTTCCTTTTTAGCTACTTTCCTGTACAAATTCATTCATTCGTAAATAAATAAAAAATAATTCATTTTCTGCAATGTCTGTTTGTCAGTAGTTCTGCACTTATGTAAAAATGCATGTCTTGCTATAGTTACGAAATGAAGTCACGGAGCGAGGAAATATGTGTATACATATATGCCCCCAGTTAATTCTAATAAATTATTAATGCTTAATCAAGCAATCTGAATGCTCCCGATTTTCTAACGGGATAGCATTTCCTGTGTCGTCAGTGCCTGTCGTTTTTTCTGGCATTTCTTTTATACTCTCTCTCTCTCTCTCTCTGGAGAGTTAGAGTTCGAGCTCGGCAATCTATTCATTCCCCGGTCTTTCAGCGGGGAAGAATTTCTTTCTCAGCGCTCAGTCGGAGACGCTTTTATACTCTCTCTCTCTCTCTCTGGAGAGTTAGAGTTAGGGGAAGAATTTCTTTTTTAGCGCTCAGTCGGAGACGCTTTTATACTCTCTCTCTCTCTCTCTCTCTGGAGAGTTAGAGTTAAGAACGTCGTTTTCTCATTCTTTTATGTCTTGTCGCACAAGTAGTCGCTGTGCTTTTTCTTATGTTTAAACTATCTTTAACCTTTTCAGGTTTTGAATCATCCTGTATTCCATAATCCCAACAGAGTAATTAATGAATGTATATATGTAATGCATAAAAGTAAATAACACACAATATTTTTATAGTGGTTCGGCTAAGTCGTAGCCTACATCCACTTTATAGTTCTTTATTCATATCGTCAGATTTTCCCAAGGCAAGTCGTGCCTTATTACAGAGTTCGTAAGAAAAATAACAAAGAGTACAGCATTTCTAATCCAAATATCGCATTAAGTGTTGGGCATTCCATGCTCTAGGGACTTCTTCGCCATCTACGGTCGTTAACTTGAAGGTTCCTTTTTCAAGTTTCCGTTGGATGACAAAGGGTCCTTCCCACTTTGGACCGAGGTGAGGAAGGGATGGAAAGACTCTCTTTAGCACCAAATCCCATGGTTCAAAAGTCCTGAGGCGAACTTTTTTGTCGTAATAGCGTGCCATCTGATGTCGATGTCTTGCTGCACGCAAATTTGCTTCGTCCCTTTTTTCTTCGACTTCATCAAGAGACTCAAGTAAGAGCGCCCGATTCGTCATCGGGTCATAATATGTCACCCTGTGGGAAGGAACTTCCAGTTCAACTGGAATTACTGCTTCTGAGCCAAAGGAGAGAGAGAAAGGGGTATGACCGGTGGCCGTCTTAAATGTTGTTCGATATGCCCACAAAGCTAGGGGCAACTCGTCAACCCATTTTGCCTTTGCACGCTCTAACCGTTTCTTGAGGATGGATTTTATTACTTTGTTTATTGCCTCTACTTGCCCGTTCGACTGCGGATAGGCAACTGCAGTATATCGCTTGTCAATCTTATACTTCTGGCAGAAATTTCTGAATTCAGTGCTATCGAATTGGGTTCCGTTGTCAGTTATAATCGTCCTTGGGATCCCGAATCGGCATATAATATTTCTGACCACGAAACTTATCACCTTTCTTGCCGTGATCTTGGTCAAGGGCTCAGCTTCCACCCACTTCGTAAAATAGTCCACGGCCACTATTGCATATTTCGCTCCTCCTTTAGCAATCGGTAGAACTCCAATGATATCAATTCCCCACGTGGCAAATGGCCAAGGACTCACCATTGATTTAAGTTGGGTCGACGGTGCTCTGGGGATTTTGGCGAATCTCTGGCACTTATCGCAGCGTCGTGAATAATCAGCTGCATCTTTATTAATTGTGGGCCAGAAGTATCCATATCGCAATATCTTTTTTGCTAAAGTCTGACCTCCTGTATGATCTCCACACTCACCTTCGTGCACTTCTCTTAGTACACGTTTGATGTCGTCGTGTGCAATACATCGTAACAGGGGCATGGAAAATCCCTGCCTATAAAGAATATCATCTTGTATTACATATCTAGTAGCCTTGCGAACTATAGCCCTTCTCTCACTCTTCTTTGACGGGAGTGTTCCATCCTTAAGGAAGTTCTTAATTGGGGTCATCCACGACTCCTTCTCCGGTTCCGCTTCAAAAGCGAACTCAATTTCCATTGACTCAAAGCTTGGCGATTCCAACGTTTCAATTGGAATTATTTCAGTCTCTTCTGGATTGTCGGAACTAGCCAGCTTTGCCAGCCTATCCGCCTTCTGGTTTTCAGCTCTTGGGATATGTGTTATGTTGTACTGCTCCAAGCTACTCAATAGCTCTCTCACTTTCCTGAGGTAGGCGATGAGTCGAGGTCCCCGAGCCACAAATTCCTCTCGCACTTGGCAAACAACGATTTTAGAGTCACAGAATATGTCTAACATTTTTACTCCGAGGTCTTTAGCAAGCTTCAGCCCGGCAATCAGGGCTTCATATTCAGAGTCATTGTTAGTCGCCGAAAATTCTAATCGCAGAGCGTAATATAACGACCGTCCTTCGGGAGTGACTAAGACGATTCCAGCTCCGGACCTTCGGTCGTTCTTGGCTCCATCGGTGTATAGTTTCCACGGATCTATCTTTAACTCATCCTCGGACCTAACCACTTTGTCATCGATTACTTCCTCCTCTGGGATGGTGAACTCCGCTATAAAGTCCGCCAGACCTTGCCCCCTGACCGACTTTCGCGGTTAAAAATTTAAATCAAATTGACTTAATTCTATATTCCATTTGATCAACCTTCCCGATGCTTCGGGTCTCTGCAATACCTGCCTCAAGGGCTGGTCGGTGTATATGGTTATTGGATGAGCTTGGAAATAGTGACGAAGTTTTCGGGATGCGATTAGGAGGCTGTAAGCGAGCTTCTCAATTTTTGGGTAGTTGCGCTCTGCCGCTGCTAATTTCTTGCTTACATAATACACTGGCCTTTGTACTTTGTCTTCTTCTCGAACCAGGGCTGTGCTAACGGCGTGAGCCGAGACTGCCAAATAAACAAACAATTCTTCGTGATCTACTGGCTTTGACAAAATCGGCGGTTTTTCTAGCAGTTCCAATAAATTTCGAAAGGCCTCAACACAGTCCGGAGTCCACTCGAATTTCTTCTTTCCTCTTTTAATCAAATCAAAAAAAGGAACGCATTTATCTGTGGCTTTGGAGATGAATCTACTCAGCGCCGCTACTTTCCCTGCAAGACTTTGGACGTCTTTAATTCTCCTCGGCTCTTCAATGTTTCTAATCGCTGCTATCTGGCTAGGATTGATTTCAATTCCTCGGGAGCTCACAATGAAGCCAAGGAACTTTCCCGATGCCACTCCAAATGAGCATTTCAGAGGATTCAATTTCATCCGATACTTTCGCAGGATGCCAAACATTTCCGCCAAGTCTTGCGTATGGCTGGAGGACTGTTTCGATTTGACAAGCATATCATCCACATAAACCTCCATAGTCTTTCCTATTTGATTATAAAACATTCTGTTCACCAAGCGCTGATAAGTGGCTCCGGCGTTTTTCAATCCGAACGGCATTACAACATAACAATATAACCCCAAATTCGTAATGAAGCTCGTATGCTCTTGATCTGGCACGTGCATAGGAATTTGATTATATCCGGAATATGCATCCATGAAAGAGAGAAGTTCATGACCTGCTGTCGAATCTACAAGCTGGTCAATCCTGGGAAGTGTGAAACTATCTTTTGGGCAAGCTTTGTTCAAATCTGAAAAATCAATGCAAGTCCGCCACTTTCCATTCGGCTTCTTTACCAAGACGGGATTTGATATCCAGTCGGGATATGTCGAATCTTGAATAAATCCGTTCTGCTTCAGCTTCTCCACTTCCTCTTTGAGAGCAGCCGACCTCTCTGGGCCCAGCATATGTCTCTTTTGCTTCACAGGCGGATGTTTCGGGTTTACATTTAATTTGTGATTTATAATGGATGGCGATATCCCACACATGTCAGCATAGGTCCAGGCGAACACGTGCAAGTTTGCCTTCAAGAAGTCCGTTAGTTCTTTGGCTCGACATGGATCCAACTGAGAACCAATCTTCAAAACTTTTATCGGATCAGTTTCATCAATGGGAATTTCCACTGTCGCTTCATTAGGAGTTGCATTTCTAGCCTCTGGTTCCTCGTCTTTTCTGGGATCCAGGTCCTCTGGCGTTCCTTTGGGCAACTCCTTCGGGGTCGATTTCTCTAATTGCTATGCCGAGCCCCCCTTTGGGGGAGGTGAGGCATCTTTACTCTCAATGTTAAGTCCTTTCATCAACATCTTTAGTTCGGCCACATAGCAGGCCCGTCCGGAAACTTGATCCCCTCTCATTACTCCAGTTCCGGCTTCGGTTGGGAACTTAAGCAATAAACACCAGGGGGCAATACAAACTCTGAATTCAGCAAGGGCAGGCCTCCCCAAAAATGCATTATAAGGCGAATCTACGTCCAATACTACGAACTGAAGCATCCGCACTCTTCTACGTTCTCCTTGCCCCAAGGTCACGGGCAACTCTATGTATCCCATGGGAGCTGTTGATGCCCCGTTGAAGCCTCTGATCCATCCTTCACATGGCTTCAAATCTTTAGATTCAAGCTTCATCTGATCGAATGACTTTTTAAATAAAATATTGACAGAACTTCCGTTGTCTACTAATACCTTATGGACCAAGGCCGGCCCAATAGTGGTAGTAATAACCAACGGATCATCAGTGGGTGATTGGATCCCAGTATTATCTCAGCTGCGGAATACCACGTCGTCAAACATGGTCTTCTGTTGTTTTATGGGGGTGATATCTTCCAAATCATCACCTTCATTCACATCTAGGTGCTTGGCAGCATTTACATATTGATCCATTGATCTGAAACTTCGGATTGCCGGGTGAGGTCCGCCCACTATGGAGTTGATAACAATTCCTTTACCTTTCTGCTGCGCCGTAGGCTTGGGAGCAGGTAGAATCTGTTTTGGAGCCTGCTCTCCTTGCCCCCTGTCCCTCGGGGCAACCTTGTATTCATCCAGCTTCCCTTCACGCAGCAGCTTCTCAATCACATCCCTCAAATGCCGACATTCATTGGTTGAATGCCCATGAGTTCCATGATACAAACAAAATTTCCCTGTCGCCATTTCTTTCTCGGTCGAAACACGAGGTGGCGGTCTTTTGTACTGCAACATATTGTACGTATCCAGGTAAATATTCTCCAGGGTGTCGTTCAATGGTGTATAATTCTCGTAGGTCTGGAATCGGGGTCTTTTGTTAGGATCACTTCCCCTATTTCTGTTTCTTCTGTTACCGTTCGGATTACGGTTATTGTTATTGTTACCCCCGCTTCCAGCATTGTTGTTTCCACCCTTGTTTCCCACATTTACTTCAACCTTGCCAGAACTTTCCCCAGACTGCTTCACGGCGATATTACTCTGCACATTTTCTTTTGAAGTCGCCTCAGACTTTCTCTTTCGGTTTGCCCTGGCCTCCTCTCGCCTTAAATAAATATCGGCTTTTTCATAGAATATCTCTCTTGTGGAGGGTGTCTTCCTAGAAAGGTAATCCCCGAACTCAGATTCAGGATCGACTCCTTCCTTTAATGCCATCAGAATGGTGGGCTCATGCGGGTCACTAACTTCAGTCACAGCTAGGTTAAAACGGTCAAGATATGCCCTCAAAGACTCTCTTGGTGCCTTCTTGATTCTCGATAATTCAATAACACTTTTGGACTTTCGGGCATGGAGTCGGAACTGGTTCATAAAACGTTCGCTCAGTTCCCTGTAATTCGAAATCGAACGAGGAGGAAGTCGGGTAAACCAGAACAGCGCCACATCTTCTAAGTAGATTGGGAATGCTTTGCACTTCACTTCATCAGGGGCAGCAGCAGCATTCATGAGCCACGAGTATCGCATCAAATGCTGTCCCGGATCAGTCCTTCCGTTGTACTTGTCCATCTGTGGCAAGTTAAAGCGCCGGGGAAATTGAAAGTCGAGGATATCGTCGGTGAAAGGAGTATGGCTTCGCTCAATGCCATAATCTTCATTTGTATAGTTCCGGCTCTCGGACATGATCTGGCGAACCATTGCCTGTACATCAGCATTAGTTAGGGGCCGCTCAGGTTCCCTGGCCCTAGTATCCGAGTTCCTTCTGGGCTCTTGTTCAGGAGATGCCCTTCTTCTTCGAGCCGCTTCTGCTCTATTCCGTTCCCTGCGCTCCCGGTCGATCTCGGGAGGAGGGGACTGGAGCCTTTGCCCCCGAGTGGGGTCATTGTTTCCTAGTGCTCGTGCAATATCCTCACGAGATCCCAAAGATCCAAATGTCAGCTGCTCCACATTCTGAGGTCGTTCGAGCGGCCTTCGTTCACGGGGCCGGTCTTCCTCGGAAGATGAAGACTGATCCGCTGGTGTGTGACGAACCCGTGATGGGGTCCTCTGTCGACGGAGTTCGCTAATCTCCCGACTCATGAGCCTCATATTTTCCTGCATCATGAGATTAGTGCGCTCGTGGACTTTTATAGCCTCCCTTGTACTTTCAAGCATATCAAGTAGGTGCGAGAAATCTCCTTGAGTAATGGGCGCAGATGGATTGACCTGATCACTGACCCTGGTGGCTGGAATCGGAGCATTTGCAGGGACTCGAGTAGAAGTTCCAACATCACCAAGAGTCGGATCGGATCGGAGATGGGAGGTCGGGTCGGTTCGGAGCTGGGGAGTCTGGTCGGGTCGGTACATGGCAAGCTGCTCGGGTCGGTTCAGATTGGGGGAATGCACTGCTTCAGAATCTCCTACCCGGATCGGATCGGAGCTTTCCTCCTGCAGACGGTTCGGATTTCCTGCATTGGTTCGTCCTGCTGCTGAACTCTGCCCACGAGACCTTGTTACAACCGCATTTTGTTGATCTTCGCCAGCTCCATTTCCTCGACCAGATTGAACTTCTTTGCCTTTTCCTTTGGCCATGATTCTTCGACAATCACTCCAACAAATATCTAAGAGCGTAGAAACTTGAGGATTAACTTCTTTGAACTCAACGGTCCAAAAAGTAGAACGATAGTCCCGAATGTAGAAAGAATTCAGATGAGTTCTCAGTGAAAGCACCAAAAATGTTAGACCAAAAAGTGGTTCTAACACCCAAATTGATTAAAAGCAAAATGAAACGAGATCAAAAATATAAATGAACACACAGGATTTATAGTGGTTCGGCGAAGAAATGCCTACGTCCACTTGTCTTTCACTATATTCAATGATTCAGTTGCAAATACAATGAAATATTCACTTGATTTCTCTCACAACTCACTTACAATCACTCAATTGACTAAAAACAAATAATGAAAGAAGATTTGGATTCTCCGGGAGTGCTGGAATTCGGGTTATGAAGGTTGTTGGATTCTCAAAGTGCCAGAAAAAAGATCCTTTTCTTTGTCTCCAGACGGGGTATTTATAGGTGTGAATTCGCTCAGAGCCTGATCCAGATCGGAGCCACGTGTCATCCATCCCATCAGCATCGGGTTCGGATGGATTTCTATGCTGATAACGCATCAGAATAATGGACGTTATGGGCAGGAACTGGTCATAGCCGATCCAGATATTCAGGTGCTCGTGCAGGGGAGTGATGTGGAAAATGGGTTCGGGTCGGAGGGACATGTACAAGGGGTTCGGATCGGGATATCCGATCCGACCCGGATTGACTTGGAAACAATTCTCTCTTCTCTTTATTCTGCTCCGCTCCGCTCCGATCTATCTTCGTAGCAATCAAGTGGCTTTCCGATCCAATTGAGATTATATTGCCCTCCGATCCGAACAGCTGTGCCTTTCTAATTCCAAGAGTAATAGTTCACCGATCCGAATAGCAGACTTTACCCTATCCGAACCGCTATCCTGCTCCGATCCGACCCGCTTCAGAGTTTTTCAAGTTCTTCAATATTTCTTATCTTGACTTTGTGTTGCCCAGTTCACAAAGTGGGCTAACAACAGGCTATTATAAGCGTTAGATATCTATATTTGATGCTTATACAGTGTAGTGTACTTTGGATGATGGTTGATTATTTATCGTTGCTATTATATACATGTGTTGTATGGAATCCATATAATTAACTTTATATGGTAATTGATTGGGCCTCATCCCAATTGGAAAATTAAAGAATATTATAAAATAAAGGTTCATGTGTTGACAGTACTCATCCGTTGAGATTAGTCATGTGTTGAACAAAATATTTTAACAATAAAATTTACATCTTTATCATATATGAAATTAGAAATCAACTGGAAAATAGATGAGATGAGTGGTCTCCTGGATATTGATCTGATGTTGGTTTCGGCCTTCGGGGTTAATATTTAGGGAATCGTTCTCTTACTAATTTACGGTTGGAGTCTGATTTGAAATCAAACGATAGATACCTTAATTTTTATAAAATATATTAAATAACAAAAATAGTCACACTTGGACAGTACTCATTCGTTGAGATTAGTCATGTGTTGACAAAAATAAATATTCATTTGTTGAATAGAATAACAGAATTATTGAAATATATAAAGCCGTGTTGATTAGAGATGCGCCATTTTGACGTGAACGTTATTTATATCGATTATATTCGTTTTTATAATTTGAATTGAATAGAAAACGAATCGAATTTGAATTGAATAGAAAACGAATCGAATTTGAATTGAATAGAAAACAAATCGAATTTGAATTGAATAGAAAACGAATCGAATTTGAATTGAATAGAAAACGAATCGAATTTGAATTGAATAGAAAACGAATCGAATTTGAATTGAATAGAAAACGAATCGAATTTGAATTGAATAGAAAACAAATTGAATTTGAATTGAATAGAAAACGAATCGAATTTGAATTGAATAGAAAAGGAATCGAATTTGAATTGAATAGAAAACGAATCGAATTTGAATTGAATAGAAAACGAATCTAATTTGAATTGAATAGAAAACGAATCTAATTTGAATTGAATAGAAAACGAATCGAATTTGAATTGAATAGAAAACGAATCGAATTTGAATTGAATAGAAAATGAATCGAATTTGAATTGAATAGAAAACGAATCGAATTTGAATTGAATAGAAAACGAATTTGAATTGAATAGAAAAAGAATTTGAATTGAATAGAAAACGAATTAGAATTGAATTGAAATGAATTTTAAAACGAATTTATAAGGAAAAATTCAATTTTGATTTGAATTTAAAATGGAAGTTGAAATTGTTTTTGAAACGAATTTAAAACTATTTATAAAATTCGGTTTAAATAGAAATCGACGAAATATATATTATATATATAATATAACGACCTGAATAGAACGCGCCGCGTCGCGGCAGTTCGTGAATTTCAACCATTGATTTCGAACGGACATTACGGTAGATCCGACCGTCGGATTCTCCTAAAACCGGAACCGTTGGGTTCGTATCGAAAAGTGATTTCTAACGAATATTAGAAATTTGAAATCTAACGGTTGGATTTGGAGATACGTCCAAATCAAATTTGGAAAAGGTCGCTGTAAGTGCAGTTCGATGGCCATTGATGGAAATCGACTGTACATGCCTTGATAAAATTATTAAAAATAGCAATAATTTTTGTAAAATCATAAGAAATGATTTGGGAAAAATTATGATGAAAAACTCCATATTTGAAAAGATAAAAATAGATTTTTATCGAAATGAACTAGTTTTGAACTGAAATTAAAACCCATTTATTTTTAAATAAATAAATTGGATTTGAAATGGGTTTTAAATAGAATTGATCTGTGGGTTTATCGTGAACAGTGTTTTAAATAACATTTGTTCTTTAACCCGATAGTAAATAGAATGTGATTTGGGTTTGTCGTGAACGGTGTTTTAAATGACATTAGTTCTTTAACCCAGTAAAAGGAGATTTAATGAATCTGCAATCAGATTGAAATGTGAATTGATAATTTAAATTATCAAATTTAGAAAGTGAGCAAGGATGGAGTATCACCAGTTTTTCTCTAAAACGATAGTCAAATCTTTAATTAGATTTGAACGTGAAATGGTAATTAATTTTACTGATAACACCGTGGTGTTAGATATGGAGTATTACCAGTTTTGCTTCATGGGATGAATAGGTTGGGATTGGGAAATAAAATAAATAATTACTTCGGTGTGGTTCGCTAATCTCGACTAGTTTGGGAAAACCATAATCTGGTTTGATATGACATCCAAAGGAAGATTAAAGAATAAATTTTAAAGAATTTATCTTTTATAAAATTAATGGGAACCTTTCCCTAAGAATTGAAATTCAGAAACTAACTGTGGGTTAGTTAAGAAGAATGTTTTCCTGGGTACTGATCTGATGTTGGTTTCGACCTTCGGGGTGAATATTTGGGGAATTGTTCTCTTGCTAATTTACGGTTAGTGACTGATGAATTGGAAAGAGGCGTATGTTGTGTTTGTGTTACATTTGTTTTTAATATACGCGGGTTGTTTGGAAAGGCCTGGTTTATACCCATTCTGAACAACCGATTCGACGATAAGTCGAAGATGAAGATGGTGGTCGAAGACCGGAAGTCTTCACATCGTTTGGGTGATTACTGATGATCTTGATTGGGCTGTACACCCAAGATGAAGGAATCAGTTGGTGGTCGTCCAGACGTACTTGGAGATCGATGGATATGCGAGGAAAGTGCCTCCGGTTTCGTTCAGACCCAGAACGAACTTGTAAATGGATTGTGTGTCTGACATTGGATTTTATTCTGTGTTGATTGATTTCTATTAAATATATATCTGTTTGGCGGCGGAGAATTTATTCTCTTGCTTAACACCCTTCTCTGAGACGTACGATCTTAGAAGTTATACATCGATAGATATCAATCGCATGGCATGAATTGCCTGTGTGGCACGCTGAGTTGCATGGATCAAGGCTTCTGTTGAAAAGCAAAGTCTTGCGGTTGATGATCAAAGCACGACCTTTGTGGCGTAGCTTTGTGTATAATGTGAATTCGCGAGCCTCACACCTCGGTATGAGTCAAAAACGGGATACGGGCCGTTGGGAGAACACGACGTTTCTTTCTAGCTTTGGTGGTGTCAGTGACTTACCAGCCCTGACATTTATATACTTTTCACCTATGTGGTTGTTGGAATGAGGCGCCTCGATTATAGGTCTGTAAGGACCGGGAAACGTGTGTTCAGGAATAACGAATCCTCAAACGTAAGAGAGGACCGGCCCAGCCGATCGAAGGGTTACCCAGTGTGCGTAGTCCTGAGCATTTGCTAGAGTGTCTCGAAGCGGAGAGGAGCTTGCCCCTTGCCTCGACTCATGACGGAAATCCAATTTCCAATACGTGTATTTCGGTTTTATTTGTAGAGCCTAGTATGGCGACATGATAGATGGTACCCATGCCGCCTAGGATTGATATTTATGATTGAAAATGTTTTGACACTATACACTTATAATAGTATCAAATGATTTGTTTTAAACATACCAAGCATGTTTGGCTATTATAAGGGAAAACCCTATCCTTCGGCTTGCGTTGCATTGTGTGATGGGACCTGGGTCTTATAATAGCTTCATTTTTCGAAAAAGCATTGCGTTGTTTATTGATATGCACTCTTATTCTTGGGAGGAAACCCGTTCTGTATTATACGGCGTGGTCCCTTGAATTACTCTCTTTTAAAGTAAAGTTTAAATAACTGTTTTAGTTCTCACACCGGTCACATGACTGACCTGGAGTTTATTGTTTTAACCTAAACTCTGGGTGCCCCTATTTTCGACACGGGCAGCTAGTAGTTTTGGTTTTGCAGATTTATATTCATAGGATCCTGATTTACAGCTGGAACGATGCTCGGAAAGCTCTGTATCCGTGTATTACTTTCAGTTGTGTTTTATATTATTTTTCCGCTGTAGTACTGTATTGTAATCTCTGATATTTGTCGAATGTAATTTATTCATTTATACTCTGTATATTCTTGTATCTGATGGAATTGTTGTAATAACATTGAAATGTTCTTCCGTCTGCGTTCTGATTTGTCTTGTCCTCACAGTAATTCGTTCTTTCTCATCTCTTCGGAGATCGGGGAAGTTCGGGTCACTTCAATAAATAATCAGCCATCATCCAGAGTGCATTCTACACTGCATAAGAATCAAATATAAATATTTAACGCTTATAATAGCCTGTCAATCAATCGATCGACAAACAGCTAATTATTTGGGATTAGTGTACACCAAATATCATCCCAACACCCATGTGGGGTTTCAAATCAACAAACACAGGTTTCATTTGTGCAGTTGGGCAATGTGTAAAATTTATTGTCCCAATCCATATCAGTCAAATGTGTATACATAAACAAATCGTCCGATTTGTTTATAAATGTTTATTTTACATACACGTTAAAAATTATATTTTTAACTATAAAATATTTTATTTCATTCCACCTTACACAATCAATATTCACACCACAAACAACAAACAAACAAGTCGTCCATGGTCTGTGGACAACGGGTGTCGGGTGCTGCTAAGCACCGTCTGCATCCTAGTATATATTTCAACTAGAAAACAAATTAAAAGTGAGAAGTTCTCACCTATAAGCTAAACCATACACTATGAATCTTCTTATGTAGAAAAGCTTGCCGCGTTTCCAACGAGATCTGTTTTCACACAATTTGTATTAAAAATCATATTTTTAATTCGCTCCGTATATAAAAATCATATTTTTCTATCGCTTCGTATATAAGAAAGTTCATATTTTTCCCTAATCAAAAATCGAATCTTTCTATAATTAAAAATCGAATCTCTCCATTTTAAAAATATAATCTTTTCGCTATAAAAACCAAAACTTTATACGTATAAAAATCCTAACTTCATATTTTTATTTCCACTTCATATATATAAAAATCGAATTTTTTTTATCATTAAAAATCATACCTTTCCTATTTACAACATCTTGTCTTCTAAACAAATAAAAATTAAAACTTTAAACAAATAAAATCTCATTTTTAAATGCATAAAAATCGTATATTTTTATTTCTCTATCCTTATGATAAAAATCATATCTTTATCCGAATAAAAATTAGATTTTTATATAAACAGAAATCCTTTTCTTTATGTTCAAAACCACTATGCTATTTATATAACAAAACTGATTCTTTTACATTGTTTTTTATATATAAAGTAATTACATAAAGTAGAAAAGAATAAAATAAAATACAAAGCTTACAGTTTTCCGCAAATGGGGGAGGTCCGCCGTCGGTCTTGGGGGTCGTGGAGGCATTACTTGGTGGGCTGGAAGGGGTATGGTAGCAGTTGGGTGCTGAGCGCGGCCTGCGGTGGTCGGTTTGGCGTTGGAACGAGGGAGGGTTTAAATCAAAGGAGAAAGAGAGGCAAAGGAGAGAGGAGATGGCGGCTGGAGGAGGAGGGGGTGAGGTTGGTGGCCGGTGACGTGAAGAGCGGCGGCGCGGTGACCCTCCGTTGGCGGCGATGCGTTGGGTTAGGGTTCCACTATTTTTTTTCTTTTTATTTTTTTTCAAATGAACGGGGAGAGCGTGTTAAGGGGTGAGGTGTTTATATAATTAATTAATTTAATTTAATTTTCAATAAAAGTTGACTTTTTTTTGAACCACAAACGAGGCCCAACGACTTTCGCCCCTAGCTATTTACCCCCATTCCAAACACAATGGGATATGTTTCGTAAGCCAATTCGATTGTAATGATTAGTTTCCGTTCAAATCAAAATATAACTCTATATATTAAATTTGAACGCACATTTCAATTTAACGGGGCCACATACGGACTCTAAAAATTCCCAAAAAATATTTTCTAGTTTCGTATTGACGATACGGTCCTAACAAACTAATTTCGTCAAATTATGAGACCGTTTGAAAAATGGCCATTTTCTGCTCGATCGAAATTGACTAAAACTGTCAAAACGTGTTTTCCCGTGCCACGCTCACATATTGATTCAAAAAATTATGAATTTTGGAATTTAGCAATAACTAGACATCCCGGATCCAACAAAAGTGGTTTCGTCGAAAACGAAGGTCGTTTGCAAAATTTCCATTTTTAAGGGCTATATTTTCCATAGCGACTATTTTGAATTTTCAACTGGACATAATTTTTATTCCCGCTATGAAATTTTGATTTTTTGGATTCGTTGGAAAGATATTCTCAATTAGATTCTAATATTTTTGGTTTCGCCAAAACCTGGTTTATTTTGAATCCTGTACATTCATTTGAATTTTGAAATCGAATTTTCGAACTACCGCGCCATTTTCAATTCCTTTTATAATTAAAAATAAATATTTATATACTAACGACGATTCAAATAAATATATATGTTCAAACTCTATTCAAAATAAATTTCTCTTCGTTATTATTTAAAATAATTCATTTTAAATACTCAAAAATTGCAAAAATTGCCAAAATAAAAAATTTAAATTGGCTCGGATTTCCGGGTTATTACAATCTCCCCCACTTAAAACTTTTCGTCCCCGAAAAGGAACGAAGCTGAAAGTTGTTTAACTAATCAACTCAACTTTCATCATTTACATTATGGCTTAAGTTCTTCAACTTTTCAGTTTCTAAGAACTTTTCAAATTTTTCAAAAATTTGGCTAACATTCTAAATTTTCGAAAAATTTCGCCATAACCTCCCCTACACGGGAGCACCGGGAAAATCCCGAAATTGCCATACATGCCTCTCCACTCCAAAAAGAAAAAGAAACAACCAATCGGCACATAAAATCATCCAAAACCCAAGAAATACAATAAACATGTACCTATTTGTCGGGCAAACAATTTTATTCCTCTTCTCTAGCCTCCTTGCTATGACCTGTTCAATGTAAGTACATGTATATGTATGCAAATGCGACAAATTTTCAATTCAATTCAATATATGATCAATTTGGTTATATGGTTCAAATTTTAGTTAATTGTACAATAATCAAACAACATAATCAGCAATCAATTAGTTGATTATCATTTCAAATTCATAACTTTGATACATAGTCAAAAATCACATTTTTGGTGCCAAATCACAACAATAAGCCCTATCTAGTTTTGGTTCTCACACCAGTCAATTGAAATCATATAGATATCCCACCTTCGAAACTCGAACATATATCCACTGATGATGCAGCTGCTATCATCAGTGTCATCTCCGGGCGACTAGAGTGTGATTCTATATCTATCCAGTATATTGAAACTTCGAATGCACGCGGACCAGACGTATACGCAAAAACTTCATATACTGGATTGTCCAAATTCAACACAAATAAATATTCAAATACGTTGTATAAGGTTTGAATTTTCAAAACAAAATTCGTTTTCATTTCTATTTTCAAAATATCACTCTTCACACTCGTTCTAGGATACTATTGATCCTATCTCTAACGAGTCATTCCGATTAGATATTACTAATCCAATCTCTGATGAATTCTTTCGTTTGGTTCTAACGTGTCTTGTTCTCGAGCTCTGTAAACCAGAGCTCTGATACCACTGAGACAACAAGGAATTTCGCTCGATCCGAATCGATCGCTAAACCGACCAACCGTTCAAACCCCTGATTGTTTTGAGAACACGACAAATTGGAACACAAACAGAAGAACATTTCATTGTTTAATACAACAACTCCATCAGAATACAAGAATATACAGAGTGAGAATAAATATTACACAGAAAATATCAGAAATTTAATCGCAGCGGAAAAACAATTAAAAGCACAACTGAAAGTAATACATGGATACAGAGCTTTATGAATATTTCTTTAGCTGTAAATCAGGATCCTATGAGTATAGCTGCCCGTGGAAAATAAGGGCACCCAGAGTTTAGGTTAAAACAATAAACTCCAGGTCAGTCATGTGACTAGTGTGAGAACTAAAACAGTTATTTAAAACTTTACTTTAAATCAAATATATCAAGGGACCACGCCGTATAACACGGAACAGGTTTCTCCCAAGAATACCAGTGCATATAACAAAACAGCGCAATGCTTTTTGGAAAAATGAAGCTATTATAAGACCCAGGTCCCATCACACAATGCAACGCAAGCCGGAGGATAGGGTTTTCCCTTATAATAGCCAAAAATGCTTGGTACGTCTAAAACAAATCATTTGATACTATTATAAGTGCATTGTGTATAAACAACTTCAAATATAAATGTATCAATCCTAGGCGGTATGGGCACCATATATCATGTCACCAATACTAGGCTCTACAATCAAAACCGTAAATGTCACGTATTGGAAGTTGGATTTCCATCTATGAACCGAGGCCAGGGATCGTCCTCACCGCTTCGAGACTGTCTAGCCCGAACCTCAGGACAAGTACTTAGTCAAGCCCTTGGATCGTTAGGGTCGGTCCACCGATGTGGATTAAAATGCTTGAACACTGCGTTTCCTCGCCCATTGGGGCGTAAATGAGCCAAATGACTCCATCGGCTCCACATAGTCACCGATATATCCGAGGTGCCTTGCAATCCAACAACCACGCAGGTGAAAATAATATAAATGTCAGGGCTGGTAGGTCACTGACACCACCCTAGCTAGAAAAAACGCATGCCCTCCCTGATGTCCTCTCCCTTTTCTGGTTCACAACCGGGGTGTGAGGCTCGTGAATTAACGCTACACAAAGCTATGCCACACAGGCGGTGCTTTGATCATCAACCACAAGACTTTGATTTTCAACAAAAGCCTTGATCACTTGCATCTTAGCATGCCACACAGGCAAACCACTCCATGCAACTGATATCCATCAATCACACAGAATGATATCCAATGTCAGACACACAGTCCATTTACAAGTCCATTTTGGGTCTGAACAAAACCGGAGGCACCTTGTACCTCGCATATCCATCGATCTCCAAGTACGTATGGACGATCACCAACCGATTCCCTCCTCTTGGGTGTACAGCCCAATCATGCATAGCTTACTTCCCAATGTCTCTTGCAAACTCTTTTAAAATCCACTGGTGAATAACGGATCTCGGTCGCTAACAATACACAATACTCTCCGGAATTCCATTGAATCGAACTATCCACTTAAGGTATGACCAGTCAACTTCAATGTCATCCTAGTTGACTTGATAGGAATAAACCTTGCGCTTTTGGTCAACGATCCATGACAACCCAAATGCTATCATTTGCTGTCCTTGTCCTAGGCATTCCATCAATAAAATCCATCGATGCTTGCTCCCATTTCCGCGTAGGAACTTCCAATGGTTGCAGCAACCCACTTGGCTTCTTCTGCTCAGCTTTAACTAACTAACAGTTCATACATTCCGATATAAATTTCCCAAAATCCCGTTTCATACCTTCTTAGTAGGAGACTCACTTCATATCTTAATACATCTTATTACCACCAAGGTGAATCATCGATTTAAAGCGATGGCATTCCCTTATAACCTCATCTCTCAATTCATCTATATCAAGAACAACCAATCATCCATCTTACAAAGCCAACCATCTCGATTGACTTCGAAATTCTTAAATCCTTCGGGTTCCACTCTCATCTTTAATTCAAATGATTTCCAAAATCGTATCGTCTTGCTTTTGGCTTCCGCCAATCCTTTCGATGAGAGTCGACTAAATTGACAAGCTTGCTAACATCTCAGGCTCTAACTCACAATGAGGTCTATAATCAAATCCGACCAAATACTTGAGATGCTTTCATTCTGTGAACATGGCTCCCAAACTCGCATGTCTTTGACTAAATGCATTAGCCACTGCAATGCCTTTTCTGGTGTATAAGCTATTCTGAAATCATATGACGCCAGAAATTCTAACCATCGTTGCTGTCGAAGATTCAAAACCTTTTTGGGGAAAAGATACTTCAACGACTTATGATCTGTAAACAACTAAAATCAAGCTCCTTACAAATAATGCCTCCAAATCGTCAGAGCAAACACTATTGCCGCTAACTCTAATCGTGAGTCGGGTAATTCCTTTCGTGCGGCTTTAGCTGTCGACTCGCATAAGCCACAACTATATCTTTCTGCATTAGCACTACTCCAAGTCCAATGCCACATGCATCAGTATATATTACCATCTCTTCTATTCCGTTTGGAATAGTCAACATAAGAGCACTCGTCAATCTTTCTTTCAGAATTCCAAAAGCTTGCTCATACTTCGCATCCTATGCGAAGATTTGAATTTTCTTCGTCAATCCTGTTAATGGCGTAGCATCTTCAAGAAATCCTTAATAAATCGTCGATAATATCTAGCTAAACCAAGGAAACTCTTAACATCCATCGCATATTTGGGTCGATCTCAATCTTGTATTGCTGCTACCTTAGCGGGATCAACCACCATTCCTTTTCCCGATAGGACATGACCCAAAAATCTCACTTCTTCCTTCCATAAGTGGTACTTTGAAAACTTAGCTTGCAATTTATGTTTTCACGAGACTTCCAAAACAATTCTCAAGTGCGTCTTATGTTCCTCTTCAGTCCTAGAATAAACCAATATATCATCCACGAACACAAGTACGAACTTATTCAACTGATCTCTAAAGACTCGATTCATAAGATCCACAAAAGATGCTGGTGCTTTAATTAATCCAAACGGCATCACCAGCCACTCATAAAATCCAGATGGTGTCCAAAAAGCAGTCTTCGGTGCACTCTCCTTAGCCACTCTCAACTAGTGAAATCTTGTTTCCAAATCCATTTGGGAGAACCCCTTAGCTTCGTGAAGCAAACAAATTATCTATCTTCGACAATGGGTACTTGTTCTTCACAGTCACCTTATTCAGCTTACGATAATCCATGCATAATCGTAACGATCCATCAGCCTTGGTCGCAAACACAACTGGTGCACCCTATTTGAATATGCTTCTCTGGATGAATCTCTTGCTAAAAAGATCGTTCACTTGCACCTCTAACTCTCGTTGACCCTTAGGCGCTATCCACCTAAGAGGCATAACAATAGGTCTGGCGTTATCCACTTAATCAATCTAAAGTTCGATCTCTTGATGTGACGGCAACCCTCTGACTTCATCAAACACACCAGAAAACTCTCGTACGATTGCCACTAATGACAACCCCTCACAAGCGAGTATAAAAAGCTAACCAGAACTCCATCCTCTAGTTGACAACGTACCATAACAGTTCGTCCTTCCACATTCCCGATTGTATCTTCGACCCTCTCGCAATCAATGATAGCCGCATACTTTTTGAGTCATCCATACCCAAAATAATCCCAAACCCAACGAAATTCAAAACAATACAATCACACATAAAGGAGAAATCATGACTTGATAAAATTAGACCACGATAAAGCATATAAAGACTTGACGAACCCTCTACTGGATTAGTCATGACTAATGGTCAATCAACAATTTTAGGTTCTAAATCTAACTTGCAAACAAGCTCATTACAAATAAAAGAATGTGATGCTCCAGTGTTAAACAAAACTCGAATTGAAACACCTCGAACATAAAGCGTACCTTGCACAACAACATTCTTCCCCTTCTCCACCGTAGTTGGACCCTTCACCCCTCGAGGAAGACGACACAACATATAAAGCATATGCTCTCACAACCTACTTATCCCTTGGTGGTTCTGGACAATTCTTCTTCATATGTCCGGGCTTATCACAGTTAAAGCACTTCTTTTCCACCTTCACGTTCTTGCAATCCTTGGAAAGACGACCCTTCTACTAACAAGTATAACAAGTAATCTCGCCTTATGGCTTCTTCTAGCCATTCTTTCCTTGCTATTTCTGATTATGTTTACCATTCCACTTTTTCTTATTATCACCACCTTGTTGTGGTTTTGAATCCTCCTTTCTATTCTCAACAACAACCTCAACCTTTTATGGAAACAAGCTTTCCTTCCTCAAAGCCTTCTCAACTAACTTCTCAAAAGAGTCATCAATATGGTCAATCGGTTGCTTTCCGATATTCTCATCTAATGCCAAAATAAGTTTCTCGTTCTTCTGATAAGGAGTCTCAATATACGAACGAGCATACTTAGATAAAGCTTCAAATTCGGCCACATACTCAAACACTGGTCGGCCTCCTTGCTTAAGCTCAACAAACTGCTTAAACGATATCAACTTTTGGATCATAGAAATGAACTTCTCCTCAAACTTAGCTCTAAACTGATCATAAGTGATATGGTCCTTCAGAGTCTCCAAACTAATAGAATTCCACCAATCGATTTCACGTCCTTGCAGCTATCTCAACGCAAGTTTCCTCTTAGTTGCATCACCGATCCCCAAGTCTCCAAAAATATGAACAAAAGTATCCAACCAATTCTGAATTTCAATAGTATGTTCCGTACCAACAAACAACTTGCCACCCAGAGAAGTATAGTGCTTGCAGAACTTCGCAAAATCAAAAACCCTAGGTGCTTGCACAGGAACACCACCCTCTACTGTCACTCCTGGAATGGGCATCCTTCTTATAATCGCTTCCATCGTGGCCTCGAACATAGCAGGATAATCGAGCATAGCAGCTGCAGCTCCCGACTGGCTACCCTAGCCTAGCTCTCTAGTTGCAGGCTCATTCCTAGCAATATGTCTCGAAGTTTTTTGACTCATCCTTACTCTGAAACGAGAGTCAATTCACATTAGAGAAAGCCATAATGGTGTTCAAGTGCTTACTAACATACTATACTCTACTATATACATATATATTATAGCAATCATTTTAACAAAATTACAAATACATCTCTCACACGTTTATATGCTCACGAACTTTAGGCAAAATTGATTAACCAAAGCTCTGATACCAAATGTGACGATAGCCCCATACCTCCTGCACCGAACTAAGGAAAATGTGCACTGTATGATGTGCCAGGACGATACAGGATGACTGCCAAGAAAGAATAATTAGAAAATAGAACCTGTCGCATGACTCATAGCGCATGGATAATATATAATAATAAAATATACAATAGGATACAGTAATGAAGCACAACTGAACAGAGAATTAAATTTCCGTAAAATCATAATCTTAGGTACAATGCTTCTTGATACAAGAACACCTGAATACAATATGCCTCACTACATCCCTCAGAGTTTCAACAATCTCAACAAACATCGAAAATAAAAATCATTATTATAGTAGGTAGTAATAACACGTCACCCTTCTGCTCATCACCGCACAGCAACACCGGCACCAAACCTACTAGTCAGTTTGCCCACCATCAAATTGGTGAACAACCCAAGGTAATAAGAGGGAAACATAAAACCTTGAGTCAGACAACAGTCTTAGCGAGCGATAAAATAACTAACAACAGTTACACATGATAATATGAGTAAAGGCGGATCAACCATTCGAACTTCCCGACAACCAACAAGTTAACATGTAAAAACGATCCATCACATGCCATTACAGAATAGGAAAGAACCCCCAACCCCTCTTCTCTTCAACATCCTACGGTGATAGCCTACCCGAGAAAAATAGAAAAGAAAGCACACAATCAAGTAGCATCCATAACATGTAAAATCCTAGCTACCACTGTCTACCGCCTTGAATCCATCGACAATCAAACTTGCTTTCAACAATCAAAAGGGATAATGGAGAAATCCCAGTTCTAACCAAACTGCCATACACCATCGTGACTCATATGTTTATCTTTTCTCATTCTCGACAACTAGGCCCATCATGACTGCACAAGGTATATGATCTATTGAATCTGATCCTAACGAGCGTCCCGACAATACCCCCACTTTGAGTTTGCTAGAACACTTCGATTACCGATGATTCCTTGGCACATCAAACTTGTTAAAAATTTCATCTTGGCAACTCAATCCATTTATCAAACCATTCCAGTTACATTTATGATTGACTTTCATCATGTCAATCTATCATCGTACTGGATCGTATATCGAATCACGACCAGTGTCACATCAATCTGGCCCCGACCACTCTAATGCAAGTTACAATCAAAGCACCATCTATCTTTGAGTTGCACATCCATCATCTAAAGTCCACTTCAATCCAAACTTCACCAGCAACCTCAGGAAGTCTCCAAAGTCAAGCTCCCAAAAATTCATACCTATATAGCCCTCCCCTATGAGTCGGTGCCGACCCATCCACTTAGCCAATTTTGGCTAAGCGGTCAGCCCGTATCCATCCTTACCCCAATCATGTACTTCCGGTCCAATCTCCAATCGTTTCGACATTCGTGTTGAAGCTTCTGCAGGTCCATTCATATCTCAAGCAACCAGCCTTCGACCCATTACAAATCAACTCCAAATGGTTTGAAAATTCAGTAGTAGATTCGACTCACCAACGCAAAGTCACGCACCAAAATCTAATACCATATGACTCACCATCATAGGTCGGTGCCGACATATCCCCTTAGCTTATTTGGGCACCAAAATTCCTGTGCTGCATTCCTCCATCTTTGAAACGACCCTCAGTCCGGTCCAGCCTAAACCGAACTAGAATGAAGATTGTTTTGAGAACAGAACACATCAAAACACAAACAAGAGAACATTTCCATTGCTTATTACAACAATTACATCAGAGTACAAGAATGTGAGTGCATGAATAAATACTTTACAACTTAAAAATATAAAATATGAGTTATTACATAATACATTGCAGCGGAAAGATAATAATACAAAATAATACAGCGGAAAACCAATATGCTGTGGACACAGCTTTAAGCTTCAACCCAGAATCCTGTTATAAATGAAAATCTGCAAAAACCAAAACTCCAACTGCCCGTGTGGAAAATAAGGGCACCCAGAGTTTAGGTTAAAACAATAAACTCCAGGTCAGTCATGGGACTGGTATGAGAACTCAAAAACCGTTATTAATATTTTATTTTAAAGTCGGGTAAATCAAGGGACCACGCCGCTAATGCGGAACGGGTTTCCTCCCAAGAATATCAGTGCATAAAACATCGCAATGCTTTTAGAAAAATGAAGTCACCATAAGACTCAAGTCCCATCATACAATGCAACGCACACCAGAGGATAGAGTTTTACCTTATAGTGATTAAACATGCTTGGTATTATAAAAGCGGATTTTATATTATTATAGTGTGTATATGTTTTAAAAACAGTTTCAATCATAATATCAATCCTAGAAGCATAGCTACCATATACTATGCCTCCATACTAGTAATACAATCAAAACCGCATGGGGCGTATTGGAAATTGAGTTTCCATCATGAGCGAAGGCTAGGGAGGAGCTCCTTACCGATTCGAGACACTCTAGCTAATGTCTCAGGGTTCCCCGCAGTTAACCCTTGGAAAGCTGCAAGGCCGGTCCACCATACGAGTTGCGGATTAGTTATTCCTGAACACACGTTTCCCGGTCCTATAGGACCTATCCGAGGCGCCTCATTCCATCATCCACATAAGTAAATATCAGCCAGTTTAAGCACCGACACTACTTTTAGCTAGAAAGAAACGTGCTGCTCTCCCTGCGTTCCCTTCTCCCGTTTTAGACTCCGCCGGTGTGTGAGGCTCGCGAAGTCACGCTATACCACAAGGCTCTGCCTTTCAACAAAAGCCTTGATCATTTTTATCTTAGCATGCCACATTGTCCATCCATGTCATATCGTTGATCAATCTACCAATATATATACCCTCTAAGCTCGTATGTCTCAGAGAAGGGTGTTGTGCAAGAGAATAAATTCTCTGCCACCAAACAGATATATATATTTAGTAGAGTTCAACAAACACAACAAAAGGAATACAACGTCAGACATACAATCCATTTAAAACTTATGCTCTGGGTCTGAGCGAAAGTCAAATCTGGTAATCTATCCAAGTTCGTTTAGATGATTACCAATTATTCCATCGTCTTGGGTGTACAGCCCAATCAAGATATCAATAATCATCTGCATGACTTGAATATTTCACGGTCTTCAACCGTAGTCTTCGTCTTCTATCTTTAATCGTCGTATGGATTAATCAGAATGGGTTAAACCCGGTCTTTCCGAATAATTCGCGCAATTTAAAAACATGTGTTATAGGGAACACACAAAAAACGCCTCATTCCAAATCAAGAATATTCTTTTGATTAAATGATCTTTTCTCTAGGAAATTTTCCCCTTAATTTTATCAAAGATAAAATTCCTTTAAAACATATAGTTAAATAATCCTTTGGATATCGTTTCAAAAGATTTAATCTTTTCTCAACTACATTAAGCCCTATCAATCTAGTCGGAATTTACGTCTTACCGAATAAATCATTTATTTCATTAGCCCAGTCCCAACCTATTTAACCCATGGAGTAAAACTGGTGATACTCCATATCTAGACCCAATATGTTACGGTAAATTTAATTACCGTTTATCGTTTAAATCTAATTAAAGATTTAACTAACGCATGGAGCAAAACTGGTGGTACTCCATTCTCGATCACTTATTGAATTTAGTAAATTCAATTTCTTTATTCCTCTTTAATTCTGATTAAAGGTTCGTTAAAACTCTATGTGGTATTAATCTTCCATAAATTATTATTTAATGATTTTTCAACTTTAAGAAATTAATCTTATCTTAATTGGGTTAAAGAACAAATGTCGCTTAAAACATTGTTCACGACAAACCCCAAAATCCAATTTCTTTAAATTTCAATTTAATGTATTAAATTGGAAACTTCGCTCTAGAAAATTTCATTAAATCTTTAGTTAAAAGATTAATGAATGAAAAATCATAATTTCACTATTGATTTGGGTTTCAAGAACTAATGTCATTTAAAACATTGTTCACAATCAACCCACCATCAATTTCCAAATAAATTTTCAATTTTGTTTAATAATTGAAAAACCTCTTCTTTAAATCTTTATTAAAAGATTTATTCTTTCTTAAGTAGGATTCAAGAACAGTGTAATTTAAGACACCATTCACGACAAACCCAACATCTTATTTAATATTAAATATAAAACTTTGAATAAAGTATATCGACCTATATTCAATATTAAATTCTAAACCAACGTATTTTAGCGTTCCTAACTTTAATAAAAGAATAACTTTTATTAACAAAACATTATATAGCGTTCTAATCTTTAATAAAAGAATAACTTTTATTAACAAACATTATTTAGCGTTCCTAATCTTTAGTAAAAGAATAACTTTTATTAACGAACATTATTTAGTGTTTCTAAACTTTAATAAAAGAATAACTTTTATTAACAAACATTATTTAGCATTTCTAATCTTTAATAAAAGAATAACTTTTATTAACAAACATTATTTAGCATTTCTAATCTTTAATAAAAGAATAACTTTTATTAACAAACATTATTTAGCATTTCTAATCTTTAATAAAAGAATAACTTTTCAAAATGCAAGCTTTCAAAATAAATTAATCATTTATTATTTCATTTATTCTTTTAATGTTCAAATTACTATTACAATAATTTTTCAAAATGTCATTTTTTTGAAATTTTAAACTTTCTGTATTAAGTTAATCATTAATACAGCATTTATTATTACAATATTATATTTTCAAAATGTATAACTTTTGAATTTCAATTTATATATGTTAATTAAGTATTTATTATTGCATTAACCTCTCACATTAGATATATATTGTTGCGGTTGCTGGATGTGCCGGGTGGGTCCGGGCAGTCTTATACCACAACTCAATCTAACCTCGGGTTAAGCAATACTCATTTTATTATAATAATTATTAAAAATTCCAAAACGTTCCATTTCAAATTTCAAATCTTAAATCTTCATTCCTTTATTGTATAATAAATATAATTCATGGAAATATCCATTCACGTATAAAATGCGCAATTTAACTAATCAGTTTAATGTACATCAAATTATATTGAAACACATTAAAATTACATTTAATTCTTTAATTGTAAATTCTTTTGAAAACTTTTGAAATTCCCACCTTGGAATGAAACTCACAACAAATACCATTAAATAATGGATTTTAAATCATACATGTAATCAACAATAACATTCATCACATAATAACATTCGTACAATGTCCACATCACATTTAAACAACATTTAAGGAATAATTTATTAACTGTGCACTTGGGCGATGTGTGAAAATATCAGCCCAATCAACACATATGAGACAGGTAACTCATATATGGCAGTGTAGCAAATTCCAATTATCATAATGAATTATCATAAATTAGTTAATTACAGAATTTCAATTCAAACATTGAATCAATACACAAAAATCAGGCATTCCAGAGCAACAATTTACAACGAAACATGCATATCACAGAATTAATTCTCAGACATTCATCACAGACATTTAAAATATATTTATTTCAGAAAATAAATAATTACTGAAAATAAAAATTGAGTAAGAAAAGAGTTCT
The DNA here is from genome assembly GCA_030737875.1 of Allium sativum. Lineage (NCBI taxonomy): Eukaryota > Viridiplantae > Streptophyta > Magnoliopsida > Asparagales > Amaryllidaceae > Allium > Allium sativum. Next base: position 208,376,380 of record CM060918.1, read on the forward strand.
CACCGAGATTTGACTTTATCGGGTCCAATTGGGTGGTTTTGGACCCAATTTTGGCCCAAAATTCAACATCCTCAGAATTTAGCGAAGTTGGTGTCTATGCATTGCTAAAAATATATTGATCATGGCAAACCCTGTTTTGAGTCATTTCGAGTTCGTTACGAAAAATTATGATTTACTGAAGTTTGGACAATTTTAAATTATTATTTATATTCATGAAAATACCTAAAAATTTGACTGTCTCCAAATTGGACGAAATTAATGTCCACGCGAAGCTCTCGTCACCACGATCGCGGCGAACCTGAAATCGTCGAATTTCGACTTAGTGTGCAAAAGTTATGCGCGTTCGAACATTGGATATTAGATTAATTAATTAATCAAATAATCAACCTTTTCTCTCTCTTCATTTTCTGGTCAAACCAGTGCTTTTAGAACTTTGACCGGACTTTCCCGCCACACCGTTGACCTGCACCGCCGCCGCAACCCACCATCGGAACCGCCTCGACAAGGCGAAGCTTCGCCGGAAGTGGCCCCCCCCAGGCCGCCGCCGCCGGCAGGAAATCGCTGATTTCCGTTCGTCATGTTGCGGGCCCCACAGGCCACATCCTTGCTCTGTTCTACCTGAAATTTTTACAGCACCTTCCTCTCGTGCATACGAACAACTTTCCTGTTAGTGACTTCGTCCAGTTCTTCTCTGATTTGCGGGAAAAAATTCATTTGTGTTTGCTGCTCCGTTTTATCAGTTTTGCCGTTGATCTGAGATTCCGGCGAATCCGTGCGACATTAGACGCTGAATTTTTCGTGAAAGGTAGATAATAAGATGATGATCAATACCCAGAAGGGGTTTGATTTGTTTTGCTTTGGTTTGGGAGAAATAATATTTTCAGTTTGAGGGTTCTTTTTTGCAAAGAAGGTTTTAGGTGGAGAAGCCATTGAAATTGAAATGAGGAAGAAGGTGGTTATGGTTTGTTTCTCTAGGTTATGCCTAAAATAAGATAATATATAGGCTGGTGTAATTGGGTTTTAAAACCCTTGTTTATTTTCACTTATTGGATAATAGGCCCATGTTCATTCTTTAATTCAATTTCTTGCATTTTTGACCGTTTAAAAATTACTGCGCTCACATACTAATTTCGAAATTAATGAAAATTTAAACATAAATAATATTTGACATTACAAACCCAACAAAACTGGTTTCGTTATATTTCGAGTCCATATGAATATTTGGTGAATTTTTTTTATTTATTAAAATTGACCGTTTCTAGAAAAAAAATCAATAACTGCCACAAAATGACTCTAAAAATTATGAAATTTGGAATTTAACTATATTTAAATATTCCTGATCCATGGAAACTAGTTTCGCCGGATTCGGAGGCTGTTTGCAAAATTTCCATTTTTGGCGCATATATTTTAATATTAAAAATACATAAAATAATGAAAATTTTCCGAAACTCAAAATATCTCGATGTTTATACTTTTTCTTTATGTAAACGTCATTCTGGACTCAATGGAAGTAGTTTCGAGTCCAAATTCGATCATATGCAAAAAGTAACGTTTTGGGCCTTTAAATAATATTATATTATTAAATTCTATAGCGTTTTTCTAAAAACTTGAATTTTTCACAACTTACAAAATAAAAACTGGAATTTTAATTTCTAAAATTCTTTGGATAAATATTTTCAATACGGTCCCAATGTGTCCAGTTTTATCCAATTCCAATTTAATATTGATTTTATATGATTTTCCAAAGCTCAAAGTTGAAAACTGAAATTACCGCGCTATTTAAAGTTCAGTATAGAATTATTATAATTTGTAACGTCGTATTAAATAGATTTTAATCGTTATTATTTAAAATATATCATTTTAAATATCAGAATCCATTAAAATAACCAAAAACAACATATTCTTTTTGTTCCAAAAATCCGCGTTGTTACAATCTCCCCCACTTAAAATCTTTTCGTCCTCGAAAAGGAATAGAGTTAAAAATTATTTTATAAATCAACTCAACTTTCAATAATTTTAATATGGCTTAAGTTCATCAAATTTTCAACTTATAATAATTTATTAATTTTCCTAAAATTTGGCTAACACCCTAAATTCTAGAAAAATTTCGCCAGAGTCTCCTTTGTACGGAGAGTATTGGAAAAACGCAAACTGCCTCATAGGGCTCTCATCATCCCAAAATGAAAAAGGAAACAGAAGGGGGGAAAAGAAGAAAGAGAATGCCAAGCGGCTAGCCAATCGGCTCATAAAATCAAAACCCACAAAATAAAGTAAATATGTACCTATTTGTCGGGCATACAATTTTATTCCTTTGCTCTAGCCTTGCCATTACCTGTTCAACGCATATGTATATATTTGCATGCAATTTCAATATTTTATTGGTTCAATCGACAAGCAATCAGCACAGCCAGCAATCAATTAGTGGATTAATTTTTCAAATGCATAACTTTCATATATATATATATTCAAAAATCATGTTTTTGATGCCATGTCACACAATAGCTAGGTTTTGGTTCTCATACCAGTCAATGTGGAAATATATAGAAATCCCACTTTCGAAACACGAACATGAACTAATGATGCTGACATGTCAATCACTAGTGTCATCAGTGTTATCTCCGGGCTACTAGAGTGTGATTCTATATCTACCCAGTATATTGAGATTTCAAATACACGTTGATCAGACGTATATGCAAAACCTACTAATACCTGATAGTCCAAAATATAATAATCAATTACGTATAGTAAGTTATAGATTTTCAAAACTAATTTTGGTTTTAAGAAAATGGCACTCTTTAGACTCATCCTAGGATAATGCTGATCCCATCTCTAACGAGTCATTCTTATAGGATATTACTAATCCTATCTCTGATGAATTCTTTTGTTCGGTTCTAATATGTTTTGTTCTCGAGCTTTGTAAAACCAAAGCTCTGATACCAACTGAAACGACCCTCAGTCCGGCCCGGCCTAAACCGAACTAGAATGAAGATTGTTTTGAGAACAGAACACATCAAAACACAAACAAGAGAACATTTCCATTGCTTATTACAACAATTACATCAGAGTACAAGAATGTGAGTACATGAATAAATACTTTACAACTTGAAAATATAAAATCTGAGTTATTACATAATACATTGCAGCGGAAAGATAATAATACAAAATAATACAGCGGAAGACCAATATGCTCTGGACACAGCTTTAAGCTTCAACCCAGAATCCTGTTATAAATGAAAATTTGCAAAAACCAAAACTCCAACTGCCCGTGTGGAAAATAAGGGCACCCAGAGTTTAGGTTAAAACAATAAACTCCAGTTCGGTCATGGGACTGGTATGAGAACTCAAAAACCGTTATTAATATTTTATTTTAAAGTCGGGTAAATCAAGGGACCACGCCGCTAATGCGGAACGGGTTTCCTCCCAAGAATACCAGTGCATAAAACATCGCAATGCTTTTAGAAAAATGAAGTCACCATAAGACTCAAGTCCCATCACACAATGCAATGCACACTAGAGGATAGAGTTTTACCTTATGGTGATTAAACATGCTTGGTACGATAAAAGCGGATTTTATATTATTATAGTGTGTATATGTTTTAAAAACAGTTTCAATCATAATATCAATCCTAGGAAGCATAGCTACCATATACTATGCCTCCATACTAGTAATACAATCAAAACCGCATGGGGCGTATTGAAAATTGAATTTCCATCATGAGTCAAGGCTAGGGAGGAGCTCCTTACCGATTCGAGACACTCTAGCTAATGTCTCAGGGTTCCCCACAGTTAACCCTTGGAAAGCTGCAAGGCCGGTCCACCATACGAGTTGCAGATTAGTTATTCCTGAACACACGTTTCCCGGTCCTATAGGACCTATCCGAGGCGCCTTATTCCATCATCCACATAAGTAAATATCACCCAGTTTAAGCACCGACACTACTTTTAGCTAGGAAGAAACGTGCTGCTCTCCCTGCGTTCCCTTCTCCCGTTTTAGACTCCGCCGGTGTGTGAGGCTCGCGAAGTCACGCTATACCACAAGGCTCTGCTTTTCAACAAAAGCCTTGATCATTTTTATCTTAGCATGCCACATTGTCCATCCATGTCATATCGTTGATCAATCTACCAATATATATACCCTCTAAGCTCGTATGTCTTAGAGAAGGGTATTGTGCAAGATAATAAATTCTCTGCCACCAAACAGATATATATATTTAGTAGAGTTCAACAAACACAACAAAAAGAATACAACGTCAGACATACGATCCATTTAAAACTTATGCTCTGGGTCTGAGCGAAAGTCAAATCCGGTAATCTATCCAAGTACGTTTAGATGATTACCAATTATTCCATCGTCTTGGGTGTACAGCCCAATCAAGATATCAATAATCATCCGCATGACTCGAATATTTCACGGTCTTCAACCGTAGTCTTCGTCTTCTATCTTTAATCGTCGTATGGATTAATCAGAATGGGTTAAACCCGGTCTTTCCGAATAATTCGCGCAATTTAAAAACATGTGTTATAGGGAACACAAAAAAAACGCCTCATTCCAAATCAAGAATATTCTTTTGATTAAATGATCTTTTCTCTAGGAAATTTTCCCCTTAATTTTATCAAAGATAAAATTCCTTTAAAACATATAGTTAAATAATCCTTTGGATATCGTTTCAAAAGATTTAATCTTTTCTCAACTACATTAAGCCCTATCAATCTAGTCGGAATTTACGTCTTATCGAATAAATCATTTATTTCATTAGCCCAGTCCCAACCTATTTAACCCATGGAGTAAAACTGGTGGTACTCCATATCTAGACCCAATATGTTACAGTAAATTTAATTACCGTTTATCGTTTAAATCTAATTAAAGATTTAACTAACGCATGGAGCCAAACTGGTGGTACTCCATTCTCGATCACTTATTGAATTTAGTAAATTCAATTTCTTTATTCCTCTTTAATTCTGATTAAAGGTTCGTTAAAACTCTATTTGGTATTAATCTTCCATAAATTATTATTTAATGATTTTTCAACTTTAAGAAATTAATCTTATCTTAATTGGGTTAAAGAACAAATGTCGCTTAAAACATTGTTCACGACAAACCCCAAAATCCAATTTCTTTAAATTTCAATTTAATGTATTAAATTGGAAACTTCGCTCTAGAAAATTTCATTAAATCTTTAGTTAAAAGATTAATGAATGAAAAATCATAATTTCACTATTGATTTGGGTTTCAAGAACTAATGTCATTTAAAACATTGTTCACAATCAACCCACCATCAATTTCCAAATAAATTTTCAATTTTGTTTAATAATTGAAAAACGTCTTCTTTAAATCTTTATTAAAAGATTTATTCTTTCTTAAGTAGGATTCAAGAACAGTGTTATTTAAGACACCATTCACGACAAACCCAACATCTTATTTAATATGAAATATAAAACTTTGAATAAAGTATATCGACCTATATTCAATATTAAATTCAACATATTTTAGCGTTCCTAACTTTAATAAAAGAAAAACTTTTATTAACAAAACATTATATAGCGTTCTAATCTTTAATAAAAGAATAACTTTTATTAACAAACATTATTTAGCGTTTCTAATCTTTAATAAAAGAATAACTTTTATTAACAAACATTATTTAGCGTTTCTAATCTTTAATAAAAGAATAACTTTTATTAACAAACATTATTTAGCATTTCTAATCTTTAATAAAAGAATAACTTTTATTAACAAACATTATTTAGCATTTCTAATCTTTAATAAAAGAATAACTTTTATTAACAAACATTATTTAACATTTCTAATCTTTAATAAAAGAATAACTTTTCAAAATGCAAGCTTTCAAAATAAATTAATCATTTATTGTTTCATTTATTCTTTTAATGTTCAAATTAATATTACAATAATTTTTCAAAATGTCATTTTTTTTTGAAATTTTAAACTTTCTGTATTAATTTAATCATTAATACAGCATTTATTATTACAATATTATATTTTCAAAATGTATAACTTTTGAATTCCAATTTATATATGTTAATTAAGTATTTATTATTGCATTAACCTCTCACATTAGATATATATTGTTGCGGTTGCTGGATGTGCCGGGTGGGTCCGGGCAGTCTTATACCACAACTCAATCTAACCTCGGGTTAAGCAATACTCATTTTATTATAATAATTATTAAAAATTCCAAAACGTTCCATTTCAAATTTCAAACCTTAAATCTTCATTCCTTTATTGTATAATAAATATAATTCATGGAAATATCCATTCACGTATAAAAAGCGCAATTTAACTAATTGGTTTAATGTACATCAAATTATATTAAAACGCATTAAAATTACATTTAATTCTTTAATTGTAAATTCTTTTGAAAACCTTTGAAATTCCCACCTTGGAATGAGACTCACAACAAATACCATTAAATAATGGATTTTAAATCATACATGTAATCAACAATAACATTCATCACATAATAACATTCGTACAATGTCCACATCACATTTAAACAACATTTAAGGAATAATTTATTAACTGTGCACTTGGGTGATGTGTAAAAATATCGGCCCAATCAACACATATGAGACAGGTAACTCATATATGGCAGCGTAGCAAATTCCAATTATCATAATGAATTATCATAAATTAGTTAATTACAGAATTTCAATTCAAACAATGAATCAATACACAAAAATCAGGCATTCCATAGCAACAATTTACAACCAAACATGCATATCACAGAATTAATTCTCAAACATTCATCACAGACATTTAAAATATATTTATTTCAGAAAATAAATAATTACTGAAAATAAAAATTGAGTGAGAAAAGAGTTCTCACCGAGATTTGACTTTATCGGGTCCAATTGGGTGGTTTTGGACCCAATTTTGGCCCAAAATTCAACATCCTCAGAATTTAGCGAAGTTGGTGACTATGCATTGCTAAAAATATACTGATCATGGCAAACCCTGTTTTGAGTCATTTCGAGTTCGTTACGAAAAGTTATGATTTAGTGAAGTTTGGACAATTTTAAATAATTATTTATATTCATGAAAATACCTAAAAATTTGACTGTCTCCAAATTGGACGAAATTAGTGTCCACGCGAAGCTCTCGTCACCACAATCGCGGTGAACCTGAAATCATCGAATTTCGACTTGGTATGCAAAAGTTATGCGCGTTCGAACATTGGATATTAGATTAATTAATTAATCAAATAATCAACCTTTTCTCTCTCTTCATTTTCTGGTCAAACCAATACTTTTAGAACTTTGACCGGACTTTCCCGCCACACCGTTGACCTGCACCGCCGCCGCCACCCACCATCGGAACCGCCTCGACGAGGCGAAGCTTCGCCGGAAGTGGCCCCGCCGCCGCCGACGGCAGGAAATCGCTGATTTCCGTTCGTCAGGTTGCGGGCCCCACATGCCACATCCTGGCTCCGTTCTACCTGAAATTTTTACAGCACCTTCCTCTCGCGCATACGAACAACTTTCCTGTTGGTGACTTCGTCCAGTTCTTCTCTGATTTGCGGGAAAAAATTCATTTGTGTTTGCTGCTCCGTTTTATCAGTTTTGCCGTTGATCTGAGATTCCGGCGAATCCGTGCGACATTAGAAGCTGAATTTTTCGTGGAAGGTAGATAATAAGGTGATGATCAATACACAGAAGGGGTTTGATTTGTTTTGCTTTGGTTTGGGAGAAATAAAATTTTCGGTTTGAGGGTTCTTTTTGCAAAGAAGGTTTTAGGTGGAGAAGCCATTGAAATTGAAATGAGGAAGAAGGTGGTTATGGTTTGTTTCTCTAGGTTATGGCTGAAATAAGATAATATATAGGCTGGTGTAATTGGGTTTCAAAACCCTTGTTTATTTTCACTTATTGGATAATAGGCCCATGTTCATTCTTTAATTCAATTTCTTGCATTTTTGACCGTTTAAAAATTACTACGCTCACATACTAATTTCGAAATTAATGAAAATTTAAACATAAATAATATTTGACATTACAAACCCAACAAAACTGGTTTCGTTAAATTTCGAGTCCATATGAATATTTGGTGAATTTTTTTATTTATTAAAATTGACCGTTTCTAGAAAAAAAAATCAATAACTACCACAAAATGAATCCAAAAATTATGAAATTTGGAATTTAACTATATTTAAATATTCCTGATCCATGGAAACTAGTTTCGCCGGATTCAGAGGCTGTTTGCAAAATTTCCATTTTTGGCGCATATATTTTAATATTAAAAATACATAAAATAATGTAAATTTTCCGAAACTCAAAATATCTCGATGCTTATACTTTTTCTTTATGTAAATGTCATTCTGAACTCAATGGAAGTAGTTTCGAGTCCAAATTCGATCATATGCAAAAAGTAACGTTTTGGGCCTTTAAATAATATTATATTATTAAATTCTATAGCGTTTTTCTAAAAACTTGAATTTTTCATAACTTACAAAATAAAAAATGGAATTTTAATTTCTAAAATTCTTTGGATAAATATTTTCAATACGGTCCCAATGTGTCCAGTTTTATCCAATTCCAATTTAATATTGATTTTATATGATTTTCCAAAGCTCAAAGTTGAAAACTGAAATTACCGCGCTATTTAAAGTTCAGTATAGAATTATTATAATTTATAATTTGTAACGTCATATTAAATAGATTTTAATCGTTATTATTTAAAATATATCATTTTAAATATCAAAATCCATTAAAAAAACCAAAAACAATATATTCTTTTTGTTCCAAAAATCCGGGTTGTTACAATCTTCCAGAGCGCTCCCACCAAGTTTCGCCTGAATCCAATCATCCGAACCTTCGATTTACTTTATTCTTTAATCATATGATTCTACGACAAAGAATCTAACATACAACCTAAGCAACGACAGTTCAGCAATACATGATCATGCAAACATGAACAAATTCCAATTAAAACATAGACATATCACAACTACGAGATCTAACATGATTTGGATCTAAACGTATGAATAAACATGATTAATATATCCAAAAAATGTGTGTATGAACAATAAGAAAAAATAGGCTCGAGAGAAAATGGCGACCAATATCTCAAAAGCTTCAAATCCTCAATCAAAGCTCGCTTATAATTCAAATTCTGATTATCGTTTTGCAATTCCTTCAGATCGGAATTACTCCATTCAACATGCAAATAGAAATAGTTCTTCTATCTCAGAGAATAAGGCGAAGTCTGATTTTTGTTCTTCTAAGAGTCATGCAGTGAAAGGGAAATCTCAGATCCAAGTTTCTAGCTCTTCAGCGAGACATGCAGAACAAGGGAGATCTCAAACTCAAGATATAACTTTAACTCATGATTTAAATTCCAAAAAAGATTTTCCAGATCTGGCTGATAAAGACCTAAACTCTGCTAATTGGGTTACTCCTAAACAGTCGAAATCATGGATTGATATTGTCATTGAAAATAATTACCATTAATCCTCTATTCAGCTTAATTTCTTAGAACCTACAATTATTGATAATCTTAAAGTTGTTATAATTAATGAGGATTTGACGAACAAAGCGAGAGAGAGATGACTTAATTCTATAGTGTTTTATGTATTTGGAAGCCAGCCGTACTATTTTTTTCTTAAGGACTACATTGATCGGAATTGGGGTTTAAAAGGCAGATATCAGTTATTTTCCAAAGAAAATGGTTTTTATATTTTGAAATGTGAAAATGTTAAAGACTGTGAGAGGATTTTAAATTTAGCGCCCTATTACTATAATAAAAGATTAATAATGATGAAAAAATGGGTTCCTGGTATTAAATTGGATCGGGATTTCCTACATTCTCTACCTATATCGATATAGCTACCTAATCTAGACTTAGATTTCTGGTTTGTTGAAGGCATAAGTAGAATTGCTTCCTTACTAGGTCGACCTTTAAAATTAGACAATTCTACTGAGAATATAGCTCGCATTTCATATGCTAGGATTTTCAGTCCCCTGATTTAATTCCTGTTCCAAATTATAAGGGTGATATTATATGGCAAAAGATTATGTATGAATGGGTTCCCTTAGTGTGTTCTGAATGTAATATCTTTGGACATGTGAAAGATGTTTGTAAATCAGTTAAAATCTGGGCTCCTAAAATAAATCCAAATACTGAGAGTGTAATGGACATTAAAGATTCTAATGACAATTCGAATAAGAATAGCATGGTGGACAATGACAAAGATAATAAGCTGGGTAGATCAATTGAGAAAGAGGTTAGTGCTAATTTGAGTAAACAGAAAGCAAAATTACTTTCTTCAGCAAAAGGAAAGACACTGGGAATAAATTTGAAATCCTTGACAATGTGGATATGGATATTAGCTCAGAAGGGGTAAATGATAAAAAAAAAACATTCAACTTCTTTGACTGAAATGGAAATGGAGAATGAGAAGTATAAATAGGATGAACAAAATTTAGAATTAAAGAAAGATTGTCAACTACTTAATTAAGATGAAGACCTTATTTCAGATCCATACATGGAGGGACTAAAGGGTGAGGATGTTGTAAATAAAGATGCTTTCATGAACAACTCCGACAGTTCTTACAATTCTGATAGTTCCACAAATAGCTTCAAAAAGAGAAGAACAAATTTTAAACCTAGCAAATATAAAGAGGTTAATAAGCTTGTGTATGATGAACCCTTGGTAGTAGAAAATCCAGAGTGGAACAAACTTATGCAACAATTCCAAGCTCGATCCGAAACAAGGAAAACAAAAGGAGGAGGAAAAAAATCCTGATGGAGGTGTAACCAAGAAATGATGGTACTTGGTTTTCTTGTTATGTATTGCAGCTGTGTTATCTTGGACTATATTTCTAGGTTGTGGCTCTTCTTTGACAGTGTTGGGTTGAATTTGGATTAAAGTGGCTCTGGTGTTTTCTAGTTCTTTCTTTCAGTAGTGCAGGCTTTCTTCTACGTGCGGCTTTTGTTGTTCTTCTTTGGTGTTTTTTTGATGGTGTGCGTGGGAGTTTGTAGTTAATATTTGTGCCTGGTGGTGTGTTTTTACTTCTGTGCTGCTAAACTTTGGAGGCTTTTCTGGGCTTGTCAGATTGATCACTTCTTTGCTGTGATGTTTTTGGTTTTGTTGGATTGCTTCCTGCAATCTTTTAGCTTTTATTGTTTGGTGGGATGTTGTAGTGTGTTCAGTGTTGTTTTTGATCGAGTTGTTTTTTAGTTAATGTTTTGTAAAGTATTCGTTTTAGTGTGTTATCATTTGTAAGCAGCTCGATCTTTTCTTTGTAATTTTTTCTCTGTAATACAAGTACCCTATTTTTCAAAAAAAAAACATGATTAATTTAACAATTATCCGGTTAATATGATCAAATTAGGTTTTCTCAGGTTTCTAAATCTAAATTAAACATGAATGATGAGATATAAGGTGATTTTAACATATAACATATGAATGTCTTCCTAATTTCCCCATATAGTCCGTAGTTTCCATGTGAGAGAGATATCTATCACCCACCTAATGCTTGGTTTGATGTAATTCAATGAGATCGGATCTGGACAGCGCTAAAACCCCTTAAATTCGATGCAATTTAATACGATCTAATCCCCTTTGATGTTGATCTATCCTCTAAATGCAATGTTCAATGAATTTGATTGAAAGAATAGAGAAATAAGGTTTTAAGTTGAACCGGAGAATCATAGATGCCCAACCTAAAACTTAGAATGAAGAGAGTAACCGTAGTTCTCTCCCTAAGTCCCTCTATTTATATTTGTTGGTCATAGGTCTATAAGCTTGGCCAATAAGCCCACTAGTTGCTGACCAGTCTGCCTAACATAAGCTGAAACTTAAAACAGCGATTCCTCCCAAACCGCTGAACTAAATCCTTCATGTAGAATCGTAAACAACCATTCCGATGCAATGAGACCGACCTCAGCACCTGATTCGATCTCTATCAAAAGTTATAGCCCAAACAATAAACTCAAGGTCAAAATGATCATACTTGAATTCGGTAAAAAATCTTGGATATGTCTCACATCCGCATGAACAACATATCAAAATCTGAGAATTATCTGACCACTAAGATAATAAAATATAATTATTTTACGATCGGTCGATATGTAAAATACGGGTCGTTACAGGCGTGGTCCTGTGATTTACACGACTTTTAAAATAAAGTAAATAACTATTTTAGTTCTCACACCAGTCCCATGACTAACTCAGAGTTCATTGTTTCCCACCTAAACTCCGGGTGCGCTTATTTTTCATACATGCAGTCTAATAGTTTTAGTTTGCAGATATTTTATAGAGTAGGTATTGGATTGAAGCTAAAGTTATGTTTAGAGCATTTTATTTCTTCCGCTGAGTTTATGATTTCTACTGTATACATATTATATTCTGATAATTATTTACAATGTGTATTGTATTTATTAATGTACCCTGATATAAGCTGTAATCTGATGTAAAAGTTATCGTTATGATAATGAAAAAGTTGTTTTGTTTAGTCCTTATTAGTCGAAATCCCAAGCGATATGTCTTGCTGATCAATTCAAGTCGGTTTGACGATCGATTGGAATTAGACGGCAGGGCAGGTCGTCACATTTTACATGTTAATTTTGTTTTATATTACTTTACATGAGTAACAAAAATATTGCAATTTTAAACTACCATAATATTTCAGTGCTGTATTTGAAAAAAATGTGTAATAATGAAAATGTTGCAATTTAACTTCTTTCAATAAAATTTGAAACAATATTTCACTTAAAGCGTAATTTCTCCATATTAGATCTAAAATGCTATTTACTTGCCAACAAGGTGAGAATAATAGAAAGTTTGTGTTAACATTTGTTGTTTAAAGTCATTACAATCTAAAAATATTACTTATAATTTTCGCATTCCACATTATTTAAATAGATTATCAAAAAATGTTTATAACTGACATTTAAAAAAAAAAAACTAATCTAAAAATAAAAAAGCAAATTATGAACATATGTTTTCATCTTTATGTAAAATATATCGTTAAATAAGTTATGTGGTGAGTCATGTGTACGTAGCACAGCTTCACACTAGTTATTATGTAAAACTAAGGATGTGAATCATTTTCAGTTCGGTTAAAATGGATAACTAAGAATGGTTTGATTTGTTTGTTAGTTTAGACTGGTTGTAGTTTGATTTAGCCATTGTATCCGTGGATAAATCAAAAACCAATCAAACGTCATCAGCCTTAATTTTTTTTAAATTTATTTTAACCCTGAACGTTTTTTGTCATGAGATCAAAACGAAAAGAAAAGCGAAGGAAAGCGAAAAAGTCTTTCTTTTGTGAAATTTGGATGCTTTCCTTTTTCTCACCAGCTGCTGTGGGAAATGGTCTTTCTTCCATACCTCTCAGCTCAAACACAATAATTTAACGAAATTCTATCTGATTTGGGAAAAATCAAACACTCAATCTGTGTAAGTCTACAAAATTTCAGACATTCTTTTTTCTTTTTAGCCGATTATTCTCTTATTTTTGTGTGTTTGACTTTCTTGTTGGCTATTTTTTCAGATTTTGGATTGTGAAGGATCTGTTTGGTCGAAAAGTTAAGATTTTGGTTGCGATTTTGGATTTAGATCGTGATTCTGCATCTGGCTTTGCAATTTTAGAGGGTAGGTACGATTATTATGTATGCTATATAAATTTATAAAGACATAAAAAAATAGAGTGACAATAGCCGGCGAGTCCTTCTCAATTCTTCTTGTATTCATATTGTTGATCTGCGAAACTTAATGGCCATGCAAATCGGAAGGGTTTCTGATTCGAGAATTAAGACAAAAGTGGTAATTTTGGTTCCAATTGAATCAAAGTAACCATAATAATCTGAATCCGAAAGCCTTTTAGTTGTAGATGGGACTGTGTTCTGAGATAGATCACAGATCTGCTACTACTTGATTTGGTACAAGTCAATTTTAGAAGTGGACTATAGCTTAAACTGTTACATCATAGGCACATATAGAACCTGAAATCAGTGTTTATTGTATTTTCAAGAATGATTAAGCAAATACTGGGCCGCCTTCCAAAGAAGCCATCAAAATCATCAGAAAACCGAGAAACTGGTTCATTATCTTCATCCAGCTCTAACAATTCAAGAACCGGAGATTTGAGTAGCAGAGTTAATCAACAAAACAATCAAGTCCATACCAACTCATATTTTGCTTCAAATTACAGTAACAAAAGTAATCTTCCTTATAACTCAAAACTAAATGGCAACATGCAATTTACTTACGAAGCATTACCTTGTTTTAGAGATGTCCCTGCTGCAGAAAAGCCAAATTTATTCGTTAAGAAATTGAATTTATGCTGTGTTTTGTTTGACTTTTCGGACCCAAGTAAGAATTTAAAAGAGAAGGAGATTAAGAGGCAAACATTGCTAGAGCTTGTAGATTACGTATCCTCAGCCAGTGGAAAGTTTCCTGAACATATTATGCAGGAAATTGTAAAAATGATGTCTGCTAACTTGTTCCGTACACTGACTTCCCCTCCTCGTGAAAATAAGGTTCTAGAAGCCTTTGATGTAGAAGAGGATGAGCCTCTTATGGATCCTGCATGGCAACATTTGCAAATTGTTTATGAACTTTTCTTAAAGTTCGTTACATCTCCCGAGACTGATGCCAAATTAGCAAAGAGATACGTAGACCACTCTTTTGTTCTTAAGCTTCTGGATCTCTTCGATTCTGAAGACCCTAGAGAAAGAGAGTACTTAAAAACTATACTACACCGTGTTTATGGTAAATTTATGGTCCACCGGCCATTTATAAGGAAAGCAATCAACAACATATTCTATCGCTTCATATTCGAGACTGAAAAGCATAACGGAATTGCTGAGCTCTTGGAGATTTTGGGAAGTATCATCAACGGTTTTGCTCTGCCTCTAAAAGAAGAGCATAAGTTGTTTCTTGTTCGAGCTTTGATTCCACTGCATAAGCCAAAGTGTATACCTATGTACCATCAACAGTTGTCATATTGTATAGCTCAATTTGTCGAGAAAGACTGTAAGCTTGCTGATACTGTTATAAGAGGATTACTAAAGTATTGGCCCATCACCAACAGCTCAAAGGAAGTTATGTTTTTGGGAGAGTTGGAAGAGGTCTTAGAGGCAACGCAGCCTGCGGAATTTCAAAGATGCATGATTCCACTTTTTAAACAGATCGCTCGGTGCTTGAATAGTTCCCACTTTCAGGTATGATATTACTCATGTCATTCGACATACTTACTTTTTGTTTGCTAGTTAGCTTTTATGATATCTTTATTTTTTTACGGTGCATACCGCTACTTGTTTAGTACCTATTGTACTAGAGCCTATTGCTTCACTCGGATAGAACTTGTTATGACATGACTAGGAATTGGTGACCAACTATAATGCACATGTTGCCATTACTAAGTCTTCATTATTGTCAACCGTACAGAACAATGCTCATCAACTTATGTCATGAGAGTTTGCCGTGACACGTAAAATATCAAAATTGGGTTTTGGAAATGCGATTTATGTTGAAACCGGATTTAATCGTAAATCATAGATTCAGAATATTCATATTTTGATGTATATGCATACTCATGTGCTTGAAATTTTGCTTTATGTTGGTTGCTAATTGACATTTTGTATGTCATAACATTGTTTCATCTTTCATCTTTACATGATAAATGTATATTTTTGAATCTAAATCTGATGTATAAGACATAATTTTCGCCTGTATCTCATCTTTATTTTGTTTAGAAATCGATAAAATTTGGAATTTTAGACTCATGCAAATTTCTCAATAATTTCATTTCTTGGTGGATTAACTTAATTTCTCGTTAACAATTTTAATTGAATTTTGAATCGGTATTTGAGAACTGAAACTTAGAGAAATACGTTTCAAAACAGAATTCAAATTGCAAGATTGACTTATTTTCAGTAACAACCAAATTTATCTTTTTGTTTCATATCATAACTTTTTAAAAACACACGCTAGCATGCAATACTAAAATTTCTTTAATATTTCTTACGTGTGTAATAATAAATAGTTCCGCATCCTAATAGATTTCAGCTTTAGACACTACCAGTCACTTTATTCACAGCAATGTACTTATGATTAAAGACAAAAATTATTACAATTTCTTGTTCCTGGAAATATTCAATCTCCGAGACGTCGTAGAGAATTGAGAATTTTCATTTGTTTAAATTCTTTGAATTGGAGTATTATAGGCAAAAATCTAATATTCTATAGTCAAAACAACAAAAATAATTGTGCTCAATTTTTGATCGTTCATTTTTGAATTTGATTCCCCCCCCCCCCCCCCCCCCAATCTTCATTGCTTTGGAAGGATATCCTTGTCCAAAAATGTTCTTAACTTTAAATTTAAATAAAACAGTTTAAGCAGTGTTTAGTTTGAAAGCGAGTTTTGTCTTTGCGTTTTCAACTTATACTTAAAATGCATGGAAGAGAAGAAAGGGGTGGAAAATGGCAGTTTGTAAAATGAATTTATCACAAGAAAATGATATTTTCTTGTGTTCTGAGTTTTGAAAAATATTAAAAACTAACTTCTCCCTTCCCCGTTCCCCTTTGTTGTATCGACTAATTTTCTAACTCATTCTTACCGCCTGCACCATTTGACAAACACATTTGAAAACACAACACTCGTTTCCTAGCCAAACATTACCTTAATTTTTCTGGTGAAAAGTGTTTTTTTTTTTTTTTAAAGAAAGCTATACATGTTTTAATTTTGCTAATATTGCACCTAAAATTTGTGACTTCAAAGTTTGCTGTAACACAGAGAGAAAAATATCTTTTACTTCACACTGGAAAAATATGTATAACACATGCATTACCAAGATTACCTCCATAATCTTTTTTTTCAAGCAATTTAAGATTCTAGAAACTCTCAACCACCATCCATTCATATTTTCAAATAAAATTATTTACCTCTAATTTGATTTTTTTTCCAGCTCTATATATATATATATATATATATATATATATATATATATATATAGTAACTTAATTTCAATATGGAAGATATTGTAGTTTTTATATATGAAATCCGTGCGTGCGCGCGCGCGCTTAACAAGTGGACATTTTAAGAAAAATATAATAATTTTAATTAATGATTTTATTTTTACATTTTATCAGTTTGTTTAATGTGAGGTCATAACTGAAATAATGAATGCTGCTTATCTACCTAGACCTTTTTTTTAAAAAATCGAAATGTTTTCTTGCACAAGCTTTTTTCATGCATGTACATTGCACATTTCAAAGAGCTTATATGAGTTACTTTTGGATCTTACCTCATACAAATTGTGGCTTGATGATCATACATGGAAAACTGCAAACCTCCTTTTAAACGTTACTCTTGTGCTCTAGAGAAAACTTTTTGAAGATTAGAAAATGCTTCATTATTATTATTTCTTGGTCCTTTTTTTTGGTAATAAATATCAAGTTGGTATTCCTGTATATGTAAGCTGGGAAATAGTTGGTGTATGTTCAAACTGCATAATAGAAAACAGTATTTCCAAATGTTATCGTTTTCCTAGTACAGTGAGGGGAATAGCTTCCCTAACTTCTATTTTTTGGAAGATTTCCTTAAATTGCACCATTCTCTGTTGGGTGGTATTCTTGCAAGTTGTATAATTTGGATGGGGGAGCCTATAGTTTTACCATAGAAAGTGATAATACGTAACTATATGTACATAATATGCATATGTCTATAAATAAATAAATGCTTATTTTTGTGATATACAGACATTACATATTCATATAGCACATACATAGTGTACAAATGTACCTGCATATACTAATATGCATGCAGATACAGACTTACGTACCCATATATAAACCCATAAATACATTTATACACATATTCATTAGATGGGCACGTGCATGCACACAAATACACACACATATGCGTACATTACATGCATTCATACATAAATCCACAAATTTGTCTTTCTATGCCAAAAGAAAAGAAAGGGAAAAAAATATCCAGATTGAAGTGGAAGTTTTGTGGATATGGTGGTATGTTACATATATGCGTACACTTGCATTCATACATAAACCCACAAATTTGTCTTTCTATGCCAAAAGAAAAGAAAGGGAAAAAAAATCCAGATTGAGGTGGAAGTTTTGTGGATATGGTGGTATGTTTATTAGCAAAATCATCTATGCAAAATTTGATATCATGTCAAAACTCTATTTGGCCAAATTACATTTCAAATAAATATTTTTGATGTTTATATTTGCTTGCACTTGTGTTAGGTAGTTAAAAGTTTCAAAATGATGTGAAACTTAGATGATCCTGCTAGTGAATATGACATATCTACAAAAATCATTTTGATCCAATATTTTTTGCAAAAGAAATGGAGGAGGAATTGGAGGGGCGCTTATCATAAATGGGATCTATGCCCCCCAATCCCATGCACATATGTGTGCGTATACATATTGCGAAGGGTTAAGATCCCCTATCTTTTAAATCTCCATTTTATTCCTTTTGTCTGTGTGTGCCAATATTTTTGTAGATATGTCCTGTAAGTATGCAAGATGGTCTGCAAAAAATTGAATTTGGATATGTATAACACCATCAAAACCTCAAACCAATATGAAATATTGCAAAACATTTACTTCAGCCTTCGATTTGAAATGTAATTTTAAAATTGTGGAATTTTGCATGGATGATCCTATCAATAGAACATATACCTATCAGTAGAACATATATCCATAAAATTCTCCATTGTTTTGGATTTCTTATTGTTCAAAAAGATGGAATGCTTGTAAAGGGTCCAGAGGCCCTTTTTTTTGGGGGGAGAGGGTGGTGGGGTTGTTTGCTTTTACATAAATAGTTTTATGTTGATGGCCGGGTAACAATGCTCAGTGCATTCCAGCTTCCAAGGGATGATAGTATTTTAATTTTCTCATAAGGTGAAATGAAAATATGAATTCATAGATTCTGAAATTTCTTGATAAATCGGAGTCTGGTTTATCCCTCTTGTTGCTATGCTCACCATAAAGCACTTATCTTAAACTGGTTTCCCTTGGGTCCCAACTCCTATGATACTAAATTGTTTTGAACATGACAACGTTTATGTAGAATAGTGATGCTTATAATAAGGAAGATGCATGTTATGTTTAATTCACTATTGCAGGTGGCAGAAAGAGCGCTATTTCTATGGAACAACGATCACATAGACAATCTCATAAAACAAAATCACAAGGTGATACTACCTATAATACTCCCTGCACTAGAGAGAAACACAAGAAATCACTGGAACCAAGCAGTTCAAAGCCTAACCCTAAACATTCGCAAAATATTCCTGGATTTCGACCCAGTGTTTTTCGAGGAATGCATGCGAAAGCACAGTGAAGACGAAGCTAAAGCAAACGAAAGCAGAGCAAATCGTGAAGCCATTTGGAAGCGTCTCGAGGACATCGCTGCCTCAAAAAGCTCAAGTAATGAAGCAGTGCTGATAAACAACTTCAAACCTCACCGGGTTTCTTCAGGTTGAGAGAACTCCCTAGTGTTTATGGCTGATACTGTTAAATGTGCAATGCCAAATGTACATTCTGAATTTGTATATATGGGTAAGATTGAAAGCAGCTCGGAGCGAAATGATTCTCTGCAAGCATTAGCCTTTTTTTTGTTGTTGAAATATTGGCCATTTGTGTTTTAAATGCTGTTTATTTTACATGTTATTTTTGTTAGACTAAATTTATTAGGATACTCGAAATGTGTACTGTCCATCGTCGATGTTTGGTTTTCTGGATGATCTTGTGTTTGATGAACATGTAGCTGTCTACTGTTGCACTTGGATTTATAATGAATATTTGATGCGCTATTTTTTATTTTATTTTTCCTTGCTCCTTTCCTCGCATGTTACTAGAAGAGGTCATTATTTTATGAAATTGCTGGGTGTCACACGTGTTAATTGGTTGTAAATAGTAAAATGATTGTTGGATATACTGTATATATATGCGTTTGCTTTGGAAAAAGAGAAATGTTAAAGTTTCCCCCGTAAATTCAATTTTTCTCTTTAATAGTTTGACCTTAGAAAGAAGGGGAAAAAAAGGGACATCGGGTTATAAAATTTGATGCATAACATCGCATAGGATAATAAAAATACCTACCAAAGTGTAAAATACCTACCAAAGTGTCAAAGATAAGTGGACGTTGCAAGTGAGTAAAATTTGAACCAACACCCAAAAAAATTTATATGAAGAGAATAATGAAAATGTGAAACATAAACGAATAAAATTAAATATTAGGAATTTATAGTGATTCGACAAGTAAGGCGCACATTCGTTTTTTTATAATATTCACTATTTTCCACTAATTTCTTAGAAGTAAAGATTTCAAGTGGTGAAGATCCAGATCAGACAAATTATCGGGAAAATTATCAAGAATTCCTAAAGATTCTTCTTTCAGCCTAGACACCTTATATATTGTGGCATTGGAGGCTTGGAAGTTGCGAAGACGAGATGGAGAACATGTGAGAAGTGACGAACATAGGTTGCCCACTTTTAGGTATGTGGTACGGGTCAGTATGCGGGGTTGGATCCGGATCAGTATCGATCCGGATTTGGCACCTCTCTGTGTCGATCCGGGTTGGAAGTGATCTTTGCCCTTGTCTAGTTCCTCGCTTCAACCTTCAGATTAGAGCTTTTAGACTTTCCTCTTGTTGCTTGGCATTCCAGATGAAATAACTTGACTTCACATCGGTTGATCCAGATTTTGAGGTTTTCTACTTTTAATTTCTGAAAGTTTCATCTTGTAATTTTCTTGAGTTCGCTAAGTCGTCATCTTTGTGGCAGATCGGACTTTGAATCTGGACTGTTATATCATTATTTTCAACTGTTCGGCCAATGACCATTCAGTTAGTCCTACATTGAGTGAAATAGCCTAGCCGAAAGGTTGGGTAGTATTTTGCTCTCTAAAGTATGTTCCGTGTATACATGACGTGCTTTGAATCTAAGTCGACATTTTTAACTCGATCTTTTTTTTGCTTTATATCTGGAACAGTTGGAGTTTTCATGAGAATGTTGCATGTTGTCTGCATTCGTTGCGATTTTTGGTTGGTTCTTCGATTTATATAAGCACTTCAATAGACTTCACTGATCTTTCTTTTTGACTTGTTTTTCCATTAAGCTAGATATTTTGAATTAATGATCTCTGACAATCTTCACCTAGTCTCCCTTTGGAGTTCTCAGGTGAGTGATTTCACTTTCGAAAAATCAGTAATTTGATTGCGGGTCACGCACACGTTTTTGAACAGTGTGTACACTTTGGGTTATTCATTACGAAACGGTCTAAAGGCGTGATCAAATTTTATTCGTACAGAGGTAACTATAGTAGTGCACGTGGTCATAATCATGAGCACAAGTTTTTTTCTTCTTTTATTATAGGGTTCCAGATCGGTATGGTCATACCAATTCGAATCCACCTGTTTTATGCGAAAGAGGAAGGGTCGTATTGACCCGAATTTTCCTACACAACTCTAGACACTTTTCTTTCTCTTCTCACTTTTTATTTCATAGGTGTGCAGCAAGTCGCCTTTTCTCAAGCACTTCGATTCCACCGCGAACTTCTCCTAGATTTTATTGCTTCAGTTGTTCGCGCCCGTAAGTGTACGCGTTCGAGGGACTCTTCTTTCTGCAATCAAAGCTTTTGCTCTAAATCAAAAGTCGGCTTAAGGTAGGGCTTTCACCTTGATTTACGTGTTATGTTGCATTCGATTTCACGAAATATGATGTTTGTGGATACTTGTAATACATGTTAAAGTGTGCCAGTTAGAATCATATGGAGAAAGTGATGGTATTGATGGCTGCATTAAGGAGTTAAGCAGGGAGAACGGAGGAGGGAAGGCAGAGTATAGCTTGAGTGCCTTGATGTGGATGCTGGCTGAAGGGAGGAGAAGAGTGGCGTTGGGAGTCAGTTAGGTGACGAGGAGGAAGAAACGGGTGTGACTTGAATGAATTGGGAAAAGAGGAATTAAATTGAAGAAGATGAATTTGACAAGTCATTTTGGCATAACTGACTGGGTTTTAGGATCCGTATGAATTATGGTTCATCCAAATTGACGCTTCAATTTCTTGAACACTTAGATTACTCTGCCTTGCGAACATGTCCATATTTTTTATCTGCTGATCCAATTATGCGTATTGACCTTTGAGCATTGATCGCGACCTTGAACTTGAACATATACTGGACTTGGACTGAGGACATATGATATAGAACATATCTTCGAGTTTGAAACTCTGGCTTGACTGCATGTGCGTACACATATAAGCTCATAAATGGATAAAATGAAACTTAACACGAAATCATCAACTATCGTTGATTGATCCTACCGCTTATTCGAAGCTCATGTCTATCTATTTGGTGGTTTATAACGCCAAAGATGATAGTCCACGTACGAATCTGAGCATCACGACTAGGACAGAAGATTGAAGAGGAGGTCGTTTCTCAGGTTGTTCATGCTCTCGACATTCTAGAAGGAGTCATACTATTAGAGAATCCACCTGATTCCTTACCTTCAACCATGGATGAATTCAAGATAAGAAAACTCTTCTCTAAATACATCAGCCAGATCGAGGACGCTTTGATTTTTAGTCCAGATGTGTACATGCCTCCTGAAGGTTACACTACTTGCAATTGATGCATGTGCACGGTTGGGTGTGTTCCACCACTGAGCTCATAAACTTGTGAGATCCTACATCATATGAGGCTTTCTCCCATGATGCTTCATCTGAGTGCTTATGTGTACTTACACTGCACATACTATGTTCATCGTATCCTAACTATTGATGACGCTTGCTTTTTTAAACTTCAAGCGGAGAAGTGGCGTACCATCCTTCACTTAATTTTAGGCCACTTTGAGCAACATGATATTGGTGGGAGGCTAGAATAAGTAAGTGGCTTCAAATCGGGTTGGTTTTATGTCTTATGCCCTAAACGGTAGATGGAAGGAAGTAAGCATGATTTCTTCATAGTTCGTTGTATAATTCTCGTAACTATAGTGTAATATCTTCTCCATAGCTGATGATAACTTTTAATTCTAACTCAAGAAATCTCGCAAGGCCATTATGAAATACATTTGTACTGGTGCTTATTAAATTACGTCGTGCGCCTGCAAATTGTCGTAACACTTAAAGTTTTATTAACGACAAGCTGCCATGCAACTTCAGTTTGCTTCAAAATGGATGGAGCGTTGGACCTAATGGAGTCAAGGCGCAAGGATATTCCCATATTGAAGGCCAAGGCACCGACAGAGAGGGTTCGGGCCCTGTTATTGACTCCAAAAAAAACGTGGAAGGGTATCAGGGTAAGACGAAGTCGAAAACATGGCTATGTATCAAAAACCGAGAGCTGGAGACAAAGACACCACTCGACTATTTCATTTACCATTGAATCTTGGAGTGAACCATATTTGCAGCCCCAATCCCCTCCAACCTGGTCGAATCAGGAAGTTTTAATGGATCCGGAGGAAATACACAAGAGGTTAGATGATATTCCTCTTATAACCATGATGTTTGACTTTGGAACTGTTGAACCCGACGCCTTTTTTGCAAGTTCATGGAGAATCGACACTTCTACTAATGTCAAAGTGACCACTCTGTCGAGTTTTGAAAATTGAATCATTGAGGGGGACATTAGGACAAACATTATACTAAGATTGCAATATCTCACACATGCTTGTGCCTTTTTTAGTCAATTTTAATCATTACTTATACTCCATGTAAAATGATGAGGAAGCATCACCACTGCTGCAATTTTATCTTTATTATTTACAAGAAGCACAATTCGAGATTTGAATATCATTATCGGAGCAGCCAAAATCGCCGGGGAGCATCCGACAGTGAACACTGTACTAGAAAGCATTCGCCTACATAACACATTGCTGGCTCGATTTTCATTCTTTCTCTTTAGAAGGGTTCATGTTCAGTAAGAAGTTCTTGATTAGAGTCATCCATGACTCCTTCTCTGGATGCGTTGTCTGTACCTGATCCACTTGCATCTGATCGATGCTCGAATACTGGAACTAAGTCCATTTGTTGTACATTTCCTCAACTGGCTAACTTCATTAACGAATCAACTTTTTCATTCTGTCCACGGGGGGATATGTGAAATATTGAAATGTTTAAAGTCGATCAGTAATTCATGAACTCCATCAAAGGTGGGATGAAAGTCTCGCTCCTTTTGCTTGAGATTATTGCCGTACTTGGCATACCACGATATGATAATCACAAAAATTCTGGATTGAATTTTCTCCTAGCTCCTTGGCTAGTTCGAGTACGGTAATCAGGTCCTTGTACTCGGCTTCGTTATTAGTTATTGGGAAGTTGGGGTTCAAAACATAATAGATTTATCATTCTTAGGGAGTTACAAGAAAGACACCAACATTGTATCGTCGTGTGCTCCATCAGTGAATATCTTCCACCAAATGGGAGGTGGATCACTCTGCTCTTGAAATTCCTCTAGGACTGTTATAACAACCCGTTTTTTTTATACATAGTAACTAATTAAAGAATTAGTTAAGTAAACAATAAGTTTACGAAATTGTCAAAGTTTGGCTATGGGGGTTGCACCATTGCATTCATAGCAATTTTCTAGTCAATTTGCATATTTGTTTTGTAAGAAACAGAGTAAAATAAAAAAGTTATCACAAAAAAAAAGAAAAAAATAATACTCTGGTCGGCCCTTAGGTCGACCCCCACGAAAGCCTAGGCAAAATTTCTCTTAGGTACAAAACATGACGATGTATTTTGTTGTTTGCTGGTGTGGCATTTTCCTATTTGTTGATTTTGAATTTTTAAGTCGACATGGCACATTCCTATTGGTTGAATGACTGACTGGCCTGTATTTCATTTAGAAATCCAATGGTCTAAGACTCCTAGCCTAACCTATAAATAGACCCCTAGACCAAACTAATTCTTTACAACATAATCTCTTCCTCTCTGGGTTCTCTCTTTTTCAGACGAACTGGAGCTAAATTTTTCTGAGGAAAAGGTTTATTAATTGAAATGTTATATACACCTTTTGAAGATGGCTTATATATAGAGGCCACGAAAGAAATATTAGTACCACGAGTAAATGTGTAATTATTTAGACTTTTGGTAATTTTGAAAAATAGAGTTTATGATAGATGTTTCTGTAGTTGTTCTCGTAATTTCCTTACAATTTTCTCTTACATTTTTTATTAGTTTTATGTAATTTAGTGATTTTATAAGTTATTTTCTACATGTATTTGTCATCTTTTCTAATAGTTTTCTATTTATTTAAGTTCTATAAGATACCCTTTCAGTCTTCTTCCCTCTTTCAATATTTATGCTTGTCAGTTATTTTACAGTTCTGCACTTAATTACTTCCGGCTTATGCCCAAAGCATGCCTAGATTTATAAATGTTAGTATGTTGATGACTAATTTAATTCTTTTATTTTACACATGGAAAAATAGAATTAAAGTAATAATTGAGCGAACGCCGATTAAAGAACTAGGACTAAACTTACGGAAAAGTGTGCATAAAATATGGATCTATAATTAGGAAGAGATTGGACTAAAATAGGAAAATCGATATAGATTTGCAGTAAAATTATAACATGGGTTATATGGAAAAGGATGAACATATTTGCAAGAATAATGCCATGGTAATTGTTTGGACATGTAACTAAATCATAATGGACATATTGAGTTTAATTACGAATAGAATTATAACATGAGGATTATAATTAAAAGAAATAATGAAATGGTTTATTATAAGTATAAACTGAGATGTGGGATTAGATTTAATATGCATGTGCTAGTTGTGGTCCATTCTAGCGAAACGGGGCTGATTGGGGAAAATAAGTGACAAATGAATAATACCCAGATCAAGGGGGATCTGGGTAGGAGCGTAAATTATAATATATATTTTCTAGGATCTATACTAGTAGCATTCCCTTTCAAGTTTATCATGGATGGTCTCACAGTAGATGGTGACGGAGGTTGGGAACACTTGTGCTAACTTGGGTATGTAAGGGATCAATATCGATAGGATTGTGTATGGGTGCATCCTGGCAGTGCATAGAGCGCGTAGTGGCATCTATAAGGGAAGATAAGTCACCGTTGCATCCCAAAAACGATTAGTTATGTCTTTACTAATGGATTTGGATCGGAGAAAGCCCAAGATCCATAGCGACATAAGTTACCATGCGAGATGGTAGACTGGTAGGTTAAAGACGATTGATAGTCAGTTTTAGGAAAACATCCTGATCATATTTATAGTGCTAAGTAATTGAGAAAGTGAAACAACCAAACAATCCTTTACTTATATAGTTCAAGTATATTTCCTTGTACATCTTTCAGGTATGTTTATCTTTTATAGTTGCACACGTACACTTAACCTATTTGACACTAGAACTATTATTGAGTCTATTTCTCTGTATTACTCAATCATGCTAGTAATTACATCAATCACCAAAATTTACGTTCGGCCCACTGCTCTTTCTTCCTTACCAGGCTCGCTGGGCTGCAACGATTGGTTCAGATTTCTCGGAGGATCATTCTTGGAGACTCATTCTTGTTGCTGATGTATTCATCTTTTGTTTTTTACATCTTATCTTATGGAGTTGGTTATACTGTTGACTATCTTAAGGGATAGTTATGTCACTGCACTCTGATATGTGACTAAGATGTTGTTTCATAAGACATTGACAGTTTATGATTTGAGATTGAAATGAAAAATGGTTTTCGAAATAAATGATACATTTCCAGTTTGAAAATGTTTCCGCTGTATTTATTATTTTGTGTCTTGTGAATCTTAAGCTTTGTGATATATGTCTTTATACCCATAACACTTCACATTTCTTAGGATGAGCCTACTTTAGGGAATGTTAAGGTGTGTGAGGTGTTTCCGTTGGCATCATAGCCTAAGGTTACAGGATTCCTTAAAATTTAATTTAAAAGAAAAATATATTTTGAAAAGTAAGTAGATTTTCAAAACAAAAACCAATTTTAGAAATAAAAGTTTATCCCCTTAAGTAAAGTGTAATCTTCCTTTGATTCCTTTGAAATCTTAAATCTCCATCTTTTCTCCTATGCAATATGTAGGAAGGCCCAAATCTTTTTGAGGGTATCCTAATTCCCGGTTAGTTTCATTGATATCTCAAGGCTATGACACCAGCCGAAGCCCGAGGGAATGCGCAAGATCGAGAATCCGCTGCTATGATTTCCTCCTAATCCGCCAGCAACTGTTGACTTAAGCTTTGTAAGGATTTCTCAAATCTTGGCGGTAAATATTTCTCGGGAACATAAACCTTGGTTGAAGCTTGTACCTAACTAAGGAATACATAGCATATTTTGGATTTTCGAGGCTCGAAGATCATCAGAGAGTTTAGTTGGCCACTTGGCATCTGAAAGAGGAGTCATCTTACTGGAGGGCTATGGTCAAGGCAGAAGATAGAGATATTTATTGATTTAGATTTAGAAACCGGTTCACAAGGAGATTCGTATCATAAGCTGAATAAAGAATCCCGTTGGAGCGATTTATTGGACTAAAGAATAAAGATCTTATTGTAAAGGAATATATCAACCATTTGAATGAGCTACCGAGATTTAGGATGGATCTAATCGATACAGCTCATAAGAAGGCTGTCAGGTTTGCAAGAGAATTGAACCAACCTCTACAAAGGTTGGCGATGATAGACATACCCATAGAAGCGACCTCTGAGTCATTAATGCAGATGGACCTTATGTACGAGGACACAAAGGAGGTTTCGAAGTCTGTAAGTTAGAAAAAATAATGGTGGAAGAATAAGAAAGGAAATAAGAAGAATACTGAAAGGCCTCAGAAAGGGTGTATCAAGAAGGAGGCCAACTGTCATGGTTGTGGGCTGACAGGTCATTATGTCAAGGATCGTAAGAAGACCGTGGTGAAAGGAAAGTGATATAATTATGGGCATCCCTGACATCTTAGAAGAGCTTATCCTCAACGGACAAACAAGGGTCTAGTGCGTCAGTGGCTCAGGTACTGGTCTTAGAGGCAGCTCGGCCTAGTGGTCGACTGGATAGACATAGGAAAGTTACGGTAAAATATTTCATTTTTATTTTTCCATTCGTACTCTCTTTGACTTAGGAGCATCTCATTCTTTTACCTTTAGTTCTTTGTTCGATTATTTTCACTTGGACATTTTTTTAGTCACTGATCCCATAGTTATTTCAAACCCAATAAGTGGTTTTATACATCTGTCTATGATTTGTATGCATTTGAAAATTTTGATATTAAGCATTGAGTTTGACTGTGACGCCTATGTATTGGGATTCTCGAGGTATGGAATGAACTTAGGGATGGATTTGCTAGCCATTATGTGGCTATTTTGGACTGTAAGCAAAGGGTTGTTCGATTAGTGACATGTAATGGTCGGACCGTCGAGGTTTCGTGCCACCTTGTGGGTTACTCACATTGAGCTTTCTTTATTCCCTAGATTCATCTATCGATGACATTGATTCTTTACCCGTAATGCGTGAGTTTTTCGAATGTGTTTGAGGAAGTGAGAGGGCTACCTCCTAGGATAGAGATTAATTTTTGGATTTGTTTTAGTGAGAATGCAAAGTCCGTACCATGCGGCATATGGATTCAATAGAAATGAGAGAGTTAAGTAAGCAAGTATATGAATTTTCAAAGAAGGGATTCATCATACGGAGTATTTCCGAATGGGGTGCATCAGTCACCTTTGCTATATAGGCGGATGGTTATCTTGACTTTATTTGGATTATGGAGAATTGAACAAGCTCACGGAGAAGAATCGCTACCCACTCCTTCAGACAAATTTGACCAGTAGGTGGGTGTGTCAGTGTTTTCTCAGTTAGATTTAGCCACTGGTTTCCATCATCTTAGGGTGGTGGAGGATAACATCGACAAGACAATTTTTCGGACACCTGACGGATTTTACTATTGGTTGGTTATGTCTTTTGGGCTAATAATTCCCCAACCTATTCTATGAATCTGATGAGTAGAGATCCCCGCTACATTGTTCATAAGTTTGCCATTGTTTTCGTGGATGACATTTTGGTATTCTATAGGAGCAAGGATGATCATGCCTTATGTTTAGGAGAGGTTATCCATACTTTCCAAGCGCTTCAACTTAAGACGAAGTTTTGAAGTGCTATTTACGGCGATAGGAAGTTTGTTTCTTAAGGCATAAGATTTCTATAGAAGGGTTAGATGTAGTTCCCACTAAGGTGGTGGCAGTCCAAAATTTGAAGCCCCCTAAGATCGTTATTGAGGTGAGGAGATTTGTAGGTCTGGCAGGTACTTTCAGAAATTTTATCAAGGACTTTGCATGGATTTCAACATCGCTTACTCTCCTCTCCAAAAAGGATTTATTACTCGTCTAGGATGTAGATTATAAGTATTACTACATGTGAATCAAGAGGGTTCTTATCAGTGCACTATTGTTGACACTTCCTGATAGTTCTATGATGTTTATTATATACACCGACGCATGTGGGTCTGGCTTAGGAGAGGTATTGATGCAAGAGGGTAGGGTCATATGTTATAAAAGTAGGCAACTTAAGCCTCATGAGAAGAACTACCCTACCCACGATTTAGAATTAGCCTTGATTGTTTTGTACTCAAGTCATGGAGGCATTATCTACTTGATGAGAGGTTCGAGCTCTACACAAACCGCAAGTCGCTACAGTAATTATTTTCGTAGAAGAATTTGAATCTAAGGCAATAATGTTGGACGGAATTCTTAACATCATATGATTTTAAGATAGCTTTTACCCTTAGT
This sequence comes from Allium sativum, assembly GCA_030737875.1. Classification (NCBI taxonomy): domain Eukaryota; kingdom Viridiplantae; phylum Streptophyta; class Magnoliopsida; order Asparagales; family Amaryllidaceae; genus Allium; species Allium sativum. Next base: position 208,406,115 of record CM060918.1, read on the forward strand.
AAGGGGAATGTAGTTGCAGATGCCTTGAGTAAGAAGAGGGCATCCTTGTATCCTCTGTCAGTGGAGTGGGAGAACCTGAAGTATATTTCTATTTTGATTTTATACCCTCTATGGACTATACCCCTAGATTGGTAGCATCTTTGGAGATTCAACCTAAATTATTGGAGAGTTGGATCGAGACAGCTAGAGGATCACGAATTCATGAATATTTTTGATGGATTAGATAGAGAAGAGGCCTTTAAGCATCTCCTATAATATTCTATTGACATTATAGTTGGCCGCATTGAGATAGAAGGCTTTGTGTCCCCTGCATTGTTGACTTGGTAAGTGCAGTATTGGCCGAGGCACACCATTCGTGAATGAACATCCATCCCAGTGATGATAAAATGTAAATGGATATGAAGAGAATATTCTATTGGATTGGCATAAATAAGGATGTGGCTGAGGTAGCTAAGTGTATGGTTTTGTCTGAGAGAGAAGGCGGAGCAACAAAAATCTGGCAGATTTCCCCAACTGTTAGATGTGCTACTATAGAAGTGGGGGAGAATACCCATGGACTTCATCGATGGTTTGTCTAGGTGTCGAAAAGAAAACACCAGTATTTAGGTGGTGGTAGACTAATTAACAAAGAGCGCCCATTTCATTCAAGACAAGAGCAAGATGAGGTCATCTTGGTTTGCTTCAGTGTACGTTAGAGTGATCGTTCGACTCCATGGTATTTCTATCAACATTGTGATTGACAAGGACCCTATCTTCACTAGTGAGTTTTGGTAGAGTCTACAAGAGGCACTAGAAACACATATTAGGTTAAGTACAGTTTATCATCCTTAGACTAATGGACAGACTGAGATGGTGAAAAAAATTCTTGAGGATTTTTCGAGCACTTCAGAGGGACATGGGAGTAGCATCTACCTTAAGTAGAATTCTCATATAATAATAGCTTCCAGACGAGCATATGGATGGATCCTTTTGAGGCTCTTTACGGATGACCTTGCAGATCACCCTCGTGTCAGTAGGAGACGACTGATAGGTTGTTACTTGGACCAAACATGGTAAGGAAAACTTCAGAGAAGTTCGACTTAATAAGGAAAAGTATGAAGGTGGACCAAGAGTAACAAAAATCTTATGTTGATAGGGGAGAACGAATTTGAAGTTGGAGATTTAGTTTTTTGAAAGTGTTGCCACTTAGGAATGTAGTAAGGTTTAGATTGATAGGTAAGTTGGCTTTGTGTGACTATTCCCCATCGTGGATAGTGTAGGGAGACTGGAGTATAGAGTTAGACTAACCAAGAGATTTTCTAGAATTCATGACATATTTCATGTTTTGCACTTGCAAAATTTCTTGCATGGTTCAACCGCGGCAGTCAAGCCTAGTCAACTTGAGGATATAGAGATTGAGAGGGAGGCGTATGTTCGTTGCATTCCCATACATATTCCAGACCATAAAGTAAAGAAGCTTAGAAACAAGGAAGTAAATCTAGCAAAATGTACAATGGTGAGAGATGTAGATTAGGCTACATGGGAACCTGAAGAGAAAATCCACATTTCGTATCTGTTCCTTTTTACTATCCTTTTAATTAGTCGACTTAGGATATAACCAATGGATGGTAGGATTGATTGAAAACATGTTAATAATCATGTTATGTATGATGTACGCAAATGATTGCAATGTTTGCTAGTGGATGCAATGGATGCATTTACACACACTAGGCACTATAAGTGATTGACAAATTAGGACACTGAGCATATGCATGTATGTGCATATTTTCTTTATTTCCATGGTTATGCACATGAATGATTTCTGGAGAATGCATGTATAAGTATCTGTTATCATTAGGATTTTACATACATTTGGATACATGGCACTACCATAATTACATAAAAAGGAGATTAACTGTATCGGTAGGACCGTCTAATCTTTTGCATTAGCTAGGAACATATATACTACTCTATTGTATAACTAAATAAATCGTACTAGAAAACTTAGGGATGATGAATGCTAATGAATGATGTTTGAGTAGGTGGTTATAGGTATTTTAATGAAAATACTTATTTCATTCTTCTGTCCTGGGAGATTTTGGGGACGAAATCGTTTGAGGAGGGGAGAACGTAACAATCTAAATTTTTAAGATACATTAATTAATTAATAAGTTTATTTTTTTTAGAATTTAGCTATTGGAGTTGCACCACCGTATCCATGGCGGTCAATTTGCATATTTAATTTGTAAGAAACGAAGTTAAAACGAAAAAGTTATCATGAAAATAAAACATAAGAAAAAAATTGGCTTGAGTCGACCTATATGTCAACCCGCTCGAAAGAATAGGCGAAATTTTGCCCAGGTACGAAACACAACGATGGTTTTTGTTGTTTTTGCTAGCATGGCCTTTTTCTAGTTGATTTTTTATTTTAGGCTGACGTAGCGCATTCCTATTAGTTGAGTGACGTGATTGGCCTGGATTTAATTCGGAAATTCGATGGTCTAAGATCTCTAGCTTGACCTATGAATAGACCCCTAGTCCAAGCTAATTCTTCACAACACAATCTCTTCACCTCTAGTTTCTCTTTTTTTGAGACATACCTGACCTAAATTTTTCTAGGAAAAAGGTTTATTAAATAAAACATTTATATACATTTTTTTGGAGATGGGAATTACAGAGGTCATAGAGGAAAGCTTAGGACCACGGGCGATTGTGTAATTGTTTACACATTTGGTATTTTGAAATAATATGGTTTATAATAGTTATAGATTTTTGTTGTTGTTTTCTTACAGTTTTTCTCATAGTTTTATTAGTTTTTTGTATTTTATTGTCTTTGTAAGTTCATTTTATGTAAATTATTTTTTATAGGTATTTCTCGGACTTTTTTTTATTATTTACTATTTATTTAAGTTCTGTAAAAATAGTCTTTCAATCTTCTTCCCTCTTTCAGTATTATTCCTGTCAGTTATTTTACAGTTTCTGCACTTGCGTTTTTTTACCCAAAACATGACTAGATCTGTAAGTATTAGTATGTTAATGACTGATTTAATCCTTTTATTTTGCACGAAGAAAAATATAATTAAGGTAATAATTGTGCGAATGCAGATTGAAGAAATGGGACTAAATTTACAAAAAAAAAGTGCATAAAATATAGATTTATAATTAAGAGGGACTGGATTGAAATAAGCAAAATAGTATAGATTTGCTATGAAAATATAACTTGCGTTGTAATTGGAAAAGATTGGATGTACTTGGAAGAATAATACTATGATAATTTTTCGGACACATAACTGAATCACAATGTATAGATTGAGTTTAATTGCACATAGAATTATAACATGAGGGTTATAATCAAAAGAAATAACGAAAATTCTTATTATAAATATAAACTTATACATGAAATTAAGTTTAATAAGCATGTACTAGTTGTGGTCCATTCCAGTAGCAAGTGACAGATTTGAAAAAATAAGTGTCAAATGAATAAGACTCAAATCAAGGGAGATATGGGCAAGGCCTTAAATTAGAATATTTGTTTGTTAGGATCCATACTAGTAGCATTACATTTTAGGGTTATCACTGATGGTCTCACAATAGGTGGTGGTAAAGGCTGGGATCGCTTATGATGACTTGGGTAAGTAAAGGATCAGCAGAGATAAGATCGTGTGTGAACGTGTTCTGGTAGTGCAACGAGTGTGCGGTGGCATCAACAAGGGAAGATAAGTCACTACTGCATCCAAAAAATGATTACTTATGTCTTTACTGATGGATTTAGGTTGAATAAAGTCCAACATCCATAATGACATAAGTTACCGTGAGAGATGGTAGACTGGTAGGTTAAAGTTGATCGATGGGTAGTATTAGGAAATTATCCTAATCATGTTTAAAATGTTCAATAATTAAGAAAGTGCAAACAATTGAACAAATCTTTACTTGTATATTTCAAGTATATTTCCTGGTAAATCTTTGCAGTATGTTTATCTTTTATAGTTGTACACAAACACTTACCCTACTTCTTGCAGGGCTATGGTGATTAGTTCATATTTCTTCGGGAATCATTCTTGGAGACTCATTCTTGTTGTTAATGTTCTTCATATCTTATCTTATGGAGATGGTTGTACTATTTACTATCTTGAGGGATACTGGTGTATATTATTCTGATTTGTGACTGAGATGTTGTTTTCATAAGACATGTGACAGTTTATGATTTGAGACTTAAATGAATGAATGGTTTTTGAAATAAATAATACATTTCCAATTTAAAATTATTTCCACTGTATTTATTATTATTTTTCATGTGGATCTTAGTCTCTGTGATATATGTCTTTATACCTATAACGCTTCACATTTCTAGCATGATCCTACTTTAGGGAGTGTTGAGGAATACAAGGTGTTTCAGTGGTGAATTCAGATATAAAATCCAAAAATGCTATCCCATAATGGATCTTTGAGGGACATAGGTAATATCGAATTGGCTCAACTTGATATTTCAGTTAAGTAATCTTTCAGACGCTTCAAGTCATTACAGGACCTGACGTAGTGTTCGGTTAGTATAAAATTTTATCAAATGAGCCAGGAAGTAATGGAGGATGTTTCGACGTGAATAGAAGGAAGTAGGCCAACTTCTCAATCTTCAAATAGTTGCATTCCGCCTTAGTTAAACTCTTATTAACATAGTAAGTAGGTCTTTGGATGTGGCTATTGTCACGCACGAGCATAGAATTAATGGCACGTAAAGATGGGCCAAAGTAGACGAATAAATCCTTATGATATACTAGCTTTGGAAAGATTGGCGGCCTTTCTAGATGATCTAATAGATATTGAAATGCCTTGATGTAGTCTAGTATCCAAGAAAATTTGTGTTTCCCTCTTTTGAATAAGTCAAAGAAAGGCATGCACTTTTTAATTGCTCTCGAGTTGAAACTACCTAGAGAAGCAACCTTCCTGTTTAGGCATTGCACATCTTTGATCTTCGTGGGCACCTTGATGTTTCTCATGGAAGCAATGTTCTCAGGGTTGGATTTGATCCCTCGAGAATGAACTATGAAACTCAAGAGTTTTCTTAACGCAACTCCAAATGAACATTTTAGAAGGTTCGGTTTCATTTCCTATTTGTAGAGAATACTAAATATTTCTGCTAGTTATTAATATGATCTTCCAGTAGAACAGACTTCACGAGCATATTTTCCACGTATACATCCACGGATCTTACAGTATGTTCTTTAAAAATTCGATTTACCAACCTATGATATGTAGCTCCAACAATCTTTAATCCGTATGTCATAACCATATAACAATATAGCCTTATCAGTAATGAAGCTAGTTGTAAAGACCCGCATTGGCAGAGGTATTATAATTAATTTATTTAATTATATAAATAGTGATATAGTGAATTAAAGGGTCGTGGAATTAAATAATGATGAATATTTAATTAAAATAATAAATTAAATAATATATTTAATTCTGAAATAATCAGAATTGGCTGAAATGACGATATGGTGTGAACTGGATCATCTGTGGTATTTAATTCAGCTTGGAATTGAATTTGAATAACGAATATATTATATAAACGACAGTTTGAACATATAATTATATTATAATTAAAATCAAGCTTGAAATGGCGCTGCAGTTCGTTAATTAGCGATTTGAACTTCAACTGAATGTACAAGATTCGTTTTAAGCCGGATTTCTGTGAAACAAGAAACGTGTGGAGCTGGTAGAGCATATTTTTCTAGTGGAAGAGAAAAATCGGGATTTCTTTGTGTAGATTTTGATTTACGTCCAAATCAAATTTTAGAAAAGTCACTGTGAAATTCCTTTATATTTTATAAAGGAATTATTTATATTTTAAAAATGAATTTCAATATAAATCGAATATCGGGTTGACCCAGATTTGAAATATCAAGTTAGAAATTCATATAGGAATATTCTAGAACTGTATGGTATTCCACTGTGAATAAATACGATACTACAAATTTATTTATATTTAATTTAATTATATTTATATATATTTATATATTTAAATAGGCTATTTAGAGATGTAAAAATAGCCACTTTTGCAAACGAAGTCGGAATTCGACGAAACTAATTTTGTTGGATCTGCAATATCGAATAGTTGTTAGATTCCAAGTTTCGTGATTTTTAGAGTCACTGTGTGGCCGTACGGATTTTTAGAGTGAAAAACAGTTAGTATTTTGATGGTTAAAAATGTGCTGTGTGAGCATACGGAGTCGGAATTTGACGAAACCAGTTTCCTTGGGACCGTAATGTCAAACTCTAGCAGTATGTCCAATGTGGTGATTTTTGGGTATCGTGTGTGATCACACGAATTTTTAGAAGACAAATACAGATAGAAATTGGCAAAATAAAATATTAATAAAAAAATATCCAGATATTTTGTTGTCCTATAAATAAGCCCTCCCAACTTAAACCTAATTCCTAGACGCATAGAAATCCACCATCATGTTGTTGTTCTTAGCAAAACAAAATGATCGATCTTCAAAATCAAAAGAAAAAGAAATCAAATTCCTAAAATCCTATAACATCCATTGTTGAGTTGCCATGGAGATTGTCTTCATTTCTATACCAATAACAGTGAGTTCAAAGCAAGTTCTTTCATGCTGGTTTCCTACAGCGAACCTAGGGCTTGGGAATTCGGAATTCGGATCATCGAATGAAGAATGGTTGCTATTTTCGGGTTTGTGGATCGTTCTGGAGTAGATGCGCACCTTCTGGTGAAGTGCGGTGGATTTATGTGACATGGTTACTGTTGAGGGTTACAACGGGTACCTGGGAACGCAAGGAGGAAGACGAGCTCGAGTTTCCTAAAATTGGTATGGGAGGGAGTGGATTTGGGAGATTTGAATTTCGGTATCTTCCTTGTGAATTTTCGTGAAGAGGAGATGAAGTATTCGAAGGAGAAATGTCGGAATTGAAAGTGAACGAGGAGCAGGAGTTGTTGGGGAAGAAGAAGGGTTGGTCGGGTCTGTATATTGTTTGGGTCGAGGGTGTGTTGATGGGCCGATGATGATTAAAAGGTTAAAGCCCATAAACCATTTTAACTAGTTTTATTTTAAATTAAATTAGTTCAAACTTCAAAAATGTATAACTCGATCATACGATATCAGATTGACAAACCGTAAGTTGCGTTGGGATCGTATGGATGGTGGCTACGCAGTGGAACTGACTGGAAGTGGATTGGGGCTCGTATGGATTTTTGGCGAAATAAACTATTTGATTCAAATCAAACAACAGTTTATCGTTCTTTAACGATGAATTGCAAATATGAGTAAATTTCACTAACTCTGAACAGTTTATAATTTCATGTTGTATTTTTAGAACTGTTAAATGTTGGTTGATTGCCTGTGTGTTGACTGTTTGATTGAACTGCTAGTCAGTTAGTTGAATTTCTATATTGATTCTGTTTAACAGAATATATCATATGGAACTGAAAGTGATGTTGATTCTATTGTGTAACATCTGTGGATGCAAACAGGTTGGAGGAATCCGACTGGATTCCTCAACATTTATTTTACTGTTTTTCATATATTGTGATATATGATGTGTTGTGTAATCTGTTATGGATTATGCGTGTTGGAATGATATTAATCCTTGTTATTCGATATTTTAAATATCATTAAAGACCCTGGGTGTAAAAAGAATTATTTCAATGTATATTGAAATAAAGGGATTTTATAAAATCAATAGATTTTATAAAAGGAAATATTTCGAAAGTAAATAAAAGGGGAAATGTTTATAAAACGAATAGAGTTTTATAAAAGGGAAAAATGTTGATAAAACGAATAGAATAGAAAAAGGAAATAACTAGAGTAGAATAAATAAAGATATACAAGGAAATATTTGTAAACCATTTACAAATAGGATTGAAAAGGAAATAGTGTAAAACCATTAGCAAATAGATTAGAATGAGGAAGGTTTGTAAACCATTTACAAATCAATCAGAAAGAGAAATGTTTGTAAACCATTTACAAATGAGACTGAATAGGGGATATTTGTAAAACCATTTACGAATAGAATTAAAAAAGGGAAATCATTTGTAAAGTGAAGAACCGTTACTAAAAGTAAATCTTTATAAATGAATAGTTTAATCGAGCTAAAATGAGTTAATCGATGTTAGTTTAATCGAGTTAAAAGGAGTTAATCGATGTTAGTTAAATCGATTAGAGTTAAAGCAAAAGAGTTAATCGTATATAGTTTATTCGAATAGAAAGCAAAGGAATTAATCGAATATAGTTTATCCGAATAGAGTAAAAGGAGTTAATTGAATATATAGTTTATTCAAATAGAATTAAAAGAGTTATCGAATATAGTTTATTCGATAGGAGTTAAGTGAATAGAGTTAAAGTTAAATCAAAAGAGTTAAGTGAATAGAATAAATTGAAAAGAGTTATCGAATATACCTTATCGAAGGAAAGAATTATTGAATAGAAAAGATTTGAAAGAGAGTTACGTAAGGAAGTTTGTTAAAGAATTAGAAGGGTGAACTTTGTCTATTTCAAGGTTAGAAACGTTGTTCAGTTAAGGTCTGAGAGGTAGTATTACCCCAACTTGATTGACTTCATTTTTAACTAAGGAATGGTTAAGGTTCGATAGTAAAGGATGGTTAAGTGAATTTAGTAATTAAAGGAAATGGTTTGAGTTGGCATCGCGATGGTTTATTTAAACATCTGTCTAAGTCCAATGTAGAAGCTTTGGAAATGCTTTCCAAATAAAAAACCAGAAATGTTTTCTAATAAAGAAAACAAGAAATGGAAATGTTTTCCATTGTTAATAATGTATATTTTCCAAATTTAGAAAATAAGAAATATTGAATATAGGGAAACAGAAGATAAGTAAATTAATGAAATAAAGAGATAAATGTTGAATGATGTTTGATCGATATAAATTTCCATTTGGAAATAATATCGTTGTTTGCACACCTGTTTTTCTTCGATAGTTAAATCACAGACTATCGAAGTTTTGACCATTTTAACATTGTTAATATGGAGAGACCGGTTGGATTATTATCCAAAGAACCACTCTGTATTGGCATAAGCGTTGCGAATCATATATGCCAAAGGAAATTGAAGACGGAGTTATGCAAGGGCTATCCTGTTTACAAAATAGTGCCTTCGGTTCATCCTGTTCCTGGATGACTTGTATGGACGGATGTCTGATAGAGTATTTCCAGACGATCACGTATATTGATTTCTCCAACCGTACCAAGAGTGGAAGCGGAGAAGGAAACTTCTTTTAGCTAACACATAATGTATGGTTGAGGACGTCAATCGGTGATTTGATGGATTTGACGATGTGGCATTCAAAGTGAATCTGGTGTGATGATAATGCGTAGCTTCTAACCTCACATCTGGTAAATGACAGAAATCGGGCAGGCAACCTGGCTAAGTCGGTCGCACCGAAGTAGGGTGTATAATCATCTGATCTAGAGTTTCATTTACTTCTAAAAATCTATTGTTAATGTTGTCCCATTCGAGAAACGGTTGCTGATCCCAACCGTTGGTGATATACATCCGATACACTCAAGCGAAATGAGTGGTCGGTCATGTGTGGCCGGGTTGCAAGATGTTCTTGTCGAACCCAGTGTATTCCTTTCTAGAGGTACACTAGCGAAAGGTGGTTCCATACCTTGTCATAGTTGGAAACCCATTACCCAATACGTGCTTGCGGTTTTGATTGTATACTATATATGTAGAACGTGAGATGAAAGCGTTTCTGCTAGATGATTATTATATTGTGTTGATAGACATTATTATAATATCAAAAGGTTTTTGATATAAAAATATTTGGATTCTCATAAGGGAAAAACCCGTTCCGTTATACGGCGTGGTCTTATGAGATATCGATTACCTATTTGAACTGTTTTAAACTGTTTTACTCACACCAGTCCCATGAATGACCCGGAGTTTATTTTGTTTTGTTTTCCCTAAATTCTTGGGTGCCTAAATTTGTATGGGCAGTCAAGTAGTTGAGATTTACAGATATACTGGAAGAGCTTGGAGCAGGAGTCTTCAGGATCATATAGTTGAAGTTATTTCCGCTGTGTTGTAAATGTTGTACTTTGACAATGATATGTATATTCAAGTACAGATCAGTATTTCAAAGTTATGTTATGAAATATATTTATTCGTTCCGCTGTGAGATTCGTGTTACTCTGATATTGTGTTCTTCTTCTTCTTCTTCTGTTCTAAGTTTCTATCTTATCTTTCCTCACCCTCTGTTTTTCTTTCTATTAATTTCTTGATTTTCAGTTTAATTTGGGGTTGGACTTGTGTTTTTGGTCAGCTCAAATTGGATCGGAATTTCTGGTCATTGCAGTTGGTATCAGAGCTTAAGTTAAGTGAATTACCTTGGTTCTGTGGCGTGACTCAGTAGAGATGGGGTTAGTAGTACCCTAGATTGAGTTGAGTGTATATATACGAGTGAGCGTATTTGTTATTGATATAAAAATTGTTTTATATTGTTGAGATTTGTTGGTTGAGTCGTTTATGAGTTCTGGTCGATCAGTCTGATCCGCTGTGTCGGTAGGAGTTACTAAACACTCGAATACGATGGGTCATCACAATATGTTTTGAAAAGAGGGTAAATTAAAATAAGTTTATGTAATAACCCGGAAATTCTAAACCAGTTTAAAAATTTTATTTTGGCAATTTTAGCGAGTTTTGAAGATTTAAAATGAATTATTTTAAATAATATCAACGAGAAATTTATTTTGAATATATTTAGAACGTATATATTATATACGTCGTCGTTAGAATATAAATATTTATATATAATTATAAATAGAATTGAAAATGGCGCGGTAGTTCGATAATTCGATTTCAAACTTCAATTGAATATACCGGGTGCAAAACAATCCGGATTTTAGTGAAACCAAAAATAATAGGATCTAATTGATGATATCTTTCCAACAAGTCTGAAAAATCAAAATTTCATAGCGGGAGTCAAAAGATATGTCCAGTTGAAAATTCTGAATAGTCGCTATGGAATTCAAGCCCTTAAAAATGGGAATTTTGCAAACGACCTCGGATTTTGACGAAACCACTTTTGTTGGATCCGCAGTGTCAAATTATTACTAGGTTTCAAATTTCATAATTTTTCGAATCAATATGTGAGCGTGGCAAAGGAAAACGCGTTTGACCTGTTTCAGTTGATTTTAATCGACTGGAAAATGGCCATTTTTCAAACGGTCTCAGAATTCGACGAAACTAGTTTTGTTAGGACCGTATCGTCAATACGAAGCTAGAAAATATTTTTATGGAATTTATAGAGTTGTTATGTGACCCCGGTAATTTGAAAGGTACGTTTAAAATTCAATATAGTGATTTAAATGTAAATTTAACGGAAACTGATTCAAATGATCGAATCAACCTACGATACATATCCCATTGTGTTCGGAATGGGGGTGAAACGCTATGGACGACGGGCGGTGAGCCTCGTTTAGAAGTCGTATGTAAAAGTCAACTTTTTGAAAATTAAATAAAAAATAAAAAAATTCTCTTCCCCTTTAACCCGAGCCCCCCCTTTTCCCTCGTTCATTCAACAGAAAAAAAAAGTAGGCAACGGAGAAGGAAGGGGGAGGAGCCGCCGCTCCTCCCGCCACCTCGCTCGAGACCCCCCCACCCCCCCAGCGGCGCCGCGAGCCACCCAGACCCCCCTTCCAAATCGAACGCGAATCCCGACCCAGGCCCCAAATTGAAGGGCGCAGCCAACCCTAGACCCGGTGCCACCCCGCTTCGACCTCCCCTCGGCCCAGCGACCTCCACCGACCACCCACAACCACTGTGGGTCCCCCATTCACCTGAAAACCCATGCTAAAACCCCCCCTCCGCGACTGAAAAACCCTCCAACCCACGAGCTCCTCCCTCCGTTCGTATCGGAGGACAACGGTGATTAAAAGTGAGTTTTTATAATTTTTATTTATGTAAAAGCTTGAATTTTTATTTATGTAAAACCTTGAATTTTTATAAACGAAAAGCTTGGATTTTCATAATATAAAACTATCATGTTTTAGAGAAAGTAAAAATACGATCTTTATATTGTTTACGTCGAAATAAAGACATGGTTTTTATCACATGTATGAAATATTTTGTATGAAGATTAAAAAATATGATTTTTATATTTTTAAAGTATTAAAAATATAGTCTTTACTATATAAATGATGTAAAAATATGATTTTTGTTTATGTAGAGAATTAAAAATATAATTTTTACATGATAGGAATATTAAAAATATCATCTTTATATGTGTAGAAAAATAAAGATGTGATTTTTATAATGTTATTTTTATAAAGGCGAAATCTATATTTTTGAAATGGAATTTTTATCTATATGACATCGTAGTAAAAATTAGATTTTTATATATTGAATAGCAAAGTAAAAATTCGATTTTTATAAATTGAATAGCATAGTAAAAATTCGATTTTTATAAATTGAATAGCATAGTAAAAATTCGATTTTTATATATTGAATAGCGAAGTAAAAATTCGATTTTTACATATGTAGTGGCTACAGCAACGAAGATGTCAAAAAAATGAGATAACGAAGAAGATTTCTATCAAAGAAGAGTCAAGATGATTGGATAGCTATCGATGAGAATTCCTCACTCTTCAATTTCATTTTCTAGTTATATATATATATATATATACTAGGATGCAGACGGTGTTTAGTAGCACCCGACACAATCGTCCACAGACCATGGACTTGTTTGTTTGATTGCAAAAATTAGTTAGATTATTTGATTGAAATTGAATTGTTTGGTGAAATAAATTGATTTGATTGATGTGCGAATGGCGTGGACCTTCACTAGACCGGGGATAAGGCTAGGCCTCGTCCTGTTTCTAGTATCGTGCCATTATGTCGCCGAAATTTTCTAAAATATGTTAGAAAAATAAAAATATCATTTTTATTTTGTAAATTAAATGAATGAAAATTCATGTGTTGAAATAAAATATTTTATCGTTAAAAATATAAATTTTTAACGTGAATATAAATAAATAAATATTCATTTACAAACCGGACGGTTTGTTTATGTACACCTATTTGAATGACATTGATTGGGACGGTAAATTTTACACATCGCCCAACTGCACAAATAAAATATGTGTTTGATTGTTTGAAACCCCACACGGGTGTTGGGAGGAAATTTGAAGTTCACTCATCTTGATTGGTTAAATATGTCGATCGATTGATTGATAGGCTGTTATAAGCGTTAGATATCTATATTTGATGCTTATACAGTGTAGTGCACTTTGGTTGATGGTTGATTATTTTTCAATGCTATTATATACATGTGTTGTATGAAAATCCATACAATTAACATTACATGGTGATTGAATGGGCCTTATTCCAATTTAGAAAATAAAGAATATTAAAATATAAAGGTTCATGTGTTGACTGTACTCATCCGTTGAGATTAGTCATGTGTTGAACGAAATATTTTAACAATAAAAATTTATATCTTTATCTCTATAAAATAAAGGTTCATGTGTTGACTATACTCATCCGTTGAGATAGTCATGTTTGAACGAAATAATTTAACAAAAATAGTCACACGTGGACAGTACTCATTCGTTGAGATTAGTCGTGTGTTGAAATAAATAAATATTCATTTGTTGAATAGAATAAAGGAATATATGAAGCCGTGTTGATTAGATTGACGCCATTTCGATGTGAACGATATTTATATCGATTTTATTCATTTCGAAATGAAATGAATATAAAACGATTTCGAAATAAAATGAATAGAAAACGATTTCGAAATGAATTGAATATATAACGATTTCAAAATGAATTGAATATATAACGATTTCGAAATGAAATGAATATAAAACGATTTCGAAATGAAATGAATAGAAAACGATTTCGAAATAAAATGAATAGAAAACGATTTCGAAATGAAATGAATATAAAACGATTTCGAAATGAAATGAATATAAAACGATTTCGAAATGAATTGAATATAAAACCAATTCGGATTGAATTGAAAACGAATTCGAATTGAATTGGAAACAAATTGAAATGAATTCAAATTGAATTGAAACTTGAATTGAATAGAAATGAATTTTAAAACGAATTTATAAGGAAAGATTCAATTTTGATTTGAATTGAAATGGAAGTTGAAATTGTTTTTGAAACGAATTTAAAACTATTTATATAATTCGTTTTAAATAGTAATCGACAAAATATATATTATATATATTATATATATAATATAATGGCCTGAATAGAACGCGCCGCGCCGCGACAGTTCGTGAATTTCGACCATTTATTTCAAACGAACATTACGGGAGATCCAACCGTCGGATTCTCCTAAAACCGGAACCGTTGGGTTCGTATCGAAAAGGGCTTTCTAACGAATATTTGAAATTCAAAATCTAACGGTTGGATTTGGAGATACGTCCAAATCAAATTTGAAAAAGGTCGTTGTAAGTGCAGTTCGATGGCCATTGATGGAAATCGACTGTACGGGCCTTGGTAAAATTATTAAAAATAGCAATAATTTGTGTAAAATCATAAGAAATGGTTTGGGAAAATTTGGGATGAAAAACTCCATATTTGAAAAGATAAAAATAGATTTTTATTGAAATGAACTAGTTTTGAACTAAATTTAAAACCCAATTATTTTTAAATAAATGAATTAGATTTAAAAAGGGGTTTTAAATAATCGGAATTTCTAATATATTTGATTGGATTTGAAATGGCTTTATCGTGAACGGTGTTTTAAATAACACTAGTTCTTTAACCCGATAATAAATAGAATGTGATTTGGGTTGGTCGTGAACTGTGTTTTAAATAACACCTAGTTCTTTAACCTAGTAAAGGAGTTTTAACGAATCTGCAATTAGATTGAAATGTAAATCTATAATTTAAATTATCAAATTTAGAAATGAGCGAAAATGGAGTATTGCCAGTTTTGCTCCAAAGCGATAGTTAAATCTTTAATTAGATTTGAGCGTGAAATGGTAATTAATTTTACCGACAACACTGAGGTATTAGATATGGAGTATTACCAGTTTTGCTTCATGGGATGAATAGGTTGGGATTGGGAAATAAAATAAATAATTACTTCAGTGTGGTTCGCTAATCTCGACTAGTTCAGAAAACCATAATTTGGTTTGAAATGTCATCCAAAGGAAGATTAAAGGATAAATTTTAAAGAATTTATCTTGGATAAAATTAATGGGAACCTTTCCCTAAGAATGTGATTTCATAAATAATAGAATATTCAGAATTGGAATGAGGCGTATGTTGTGTTTATGTAACGTTTGTTTTTAATATACGCGGGTTGTTCGGAAAGGCCGGGTTTATACCCATTCTGAATAACCGATTCGACGATAAGTCGAAGATGAAGACGGTGGTCGAAGACCGGAAGTCTTCACATCGTTTGGATAATTACTGACGATCCTGATTGGGCTGTACACCCAAGAGGATGGAAATAGTTGGTGGTCGTCCAGACGTACTTGGAGATGGATGGATATGCGAGGAAAGTGCCTCCGGTTTCGTTCAGACCCAGAACGGACTTGTAAATGGATTGTGTGTCTGACATTGGATTTTATTCTGTGTTGATTGATTTCTGTTAAATATATATATCTGTTTGGCAGCGGATAATTCATTCTCTTGCTTAACGCCCTTCTCTGAGACGTACGAGCTTAGAGGTTATATATCGATAGATATCATTCGCATGGCATGAATTGCCAATGTGGCACGCTGAGTTGCATGGATCAAGGCTTCTGTTGAAAAGCAAAGTCTTGTGGTTGATGATCAAAGCACGGCCTTTGAGGCGTAGCTTTGTGTATAGCGTGGATTCGCGAGCCTCACACCTCGGTATGAGTCAAAAACGGGATGGGGACCCAAGGAGTGCACGACGTTTCTTTCTAGCTATGGGTGGTGTCAGTGACCTACCAGCCCTGACATTTATATACTTTTCACCTTTGTGGTTTGGATGCGAGGCGCCTCGATTATAGGCCTGTAAGGACCGGGAAACGTGTGTTCAGGCATAATTAATCCTCTAACGTAAGTGAGGACCGGCCTTGGAGGATCCCAGGGTTGCCCAGAGTGCGTAGCCCTGAGACATTTGCTAGAGTGTCTCGAACGCGGAGAGGAGCTTGCCCCTTGCCTCGACTCATGACGGAAATCCAATTTCCAATACGTGAATTTCGGCTTTATTTGTAGAGCCTAGTAGGGCGACATAGTAGCATGGGATGCTATGCCGTCTATGATTTATATTTATGATTGAAATTGTTTTGACACTATACACTTATTATAGTATCAAATGATTTGTTTTAAACGTACCAATCATGTTTGGCTGTTATAAGGTAAAACCCTATCCTCCGGCTTGCGTTGCATTGTGTGATGGGACCTGGGTCTTATAATAGCTTCATTTTTCGAAAAAGCATTGCGTTGTTTATTCTATGCACTGGTATTCTTGGGAGGAAACCCGTTCCGTGTTATACGGCGTAGTCCCTTGAATTACTCTCGTTTAAAGTAAAGTTTTAAATAACTGTTTTAGTTCTCACACCAGTCACATGACTGACCTGGAGTTTATTGTTTTAACCTAAACTCTGGGTGCCCCTATTTTCCACACGGGCAGCTAGTAGTTTTGGTTTTGCAGATTTATATTCACAGGATCCTGGTTTACAGCTGGAATGATATCCGGGAAGCTCTGTATCCGTATATCACCTTCAGTTGTGCTTTGTATTATTTTCCGCTGCTATGTAATTTATTGTAATCTCTGATATTTATCGAATGTAATTTATTCAATTATACTCTGTATATTCTTGTATCTGATGGAGTTGTTGTAATAACAATGAAATGTTCTTCCGTTTGCGTTCTCTTTTGTCCTGTTCTCAAACGATCAGGGGTTTCGAACGGTCTAGATCGGTTTAACGACTGATTCGGATCGAGCGAAATTCTCGGCCGTCACAGTTTACCCAAGGTATATCTTTATATAGAGAATATATACATATCAAAATTATAATATATTGGATATAATGGTTGTTATTATAATCGAGTAAAGATTATAAATTAAATGGTTATGTAAATAACCAACCAGAATTCATATAAGTGAAATACGTGAAATCAGATGAGTTGAATCAAAAATTTTAAACCAGAAATTAAGTTAAAACTCTGGAAAATTGGATAAGTGTTTATAAATGGATTTGGATTGAAAATAAGGAAAATTTTAGATCCTGCGAGATTTTAAATTGTTTTACAAGCAGGGTGAATTATATTTTGAAATGAATTTCAAAGTGGAAATGTTTAAAAATGGTTTTATAGTATTAAACTCGCTTCGATCGCTGGAAAATAGATTCTGATGATGATAGCTGCATCATCAGTATTCATTTTCAAGTTGTAAGTGACGATTTACTACCAGAGATACTGTTTTGAAATTGTTTTGGGAAAGACAAGTGTGTTGAATTTCAAAATGGGAATTATAATATAGAATTGAAATAGAGTTTGAATATATGAAATTCAATGGAATTGAAATAGAAATTGAATATAGAAATTCAAAGGGAGTTTGAATATATGAAATTCAATGGAACTGAAATAGAGTTTGAATATAGAAATTCAAATGGAATTTGAATATAGAATTCAAATGGAATTCAAATATAGGATTCGAATATATAGAATTTGAATATAGAATTCAAATGGAATTTAAACTATAGAATTTGAATAGAATTTGATATATAGAATTTGAATATATAGAATTTGAATAAAATTTGAGTAGAAATTGAATAGAATTAACTAAGTTGAAGAGGAATTAGTTAATCGAGTTTTGAATTTGAAGTTGAACTTTGAAAGGTGAATTGGATTTGTAAATGGATATTCGAAATCGAATATAGAACTTAAATTTTAAATTTGGATTCAAATAAGTTAATAAGCAAGTTAAAATAAATCTGAACATGTCATGTTCAAATATAAAAGTGAAATAGACTAAAGAGTTAATTAACAAATTAATTAACGAATTGAGTTAAAACGATCAGGTATAGTTAAAATAGATTGGGCATGTATAAATATATATGAGATAGGTATGGATAAGGTATGAAGGTATATAAATAGAATGTTTGACAAAAAGGTACGTATTTAATTCATATATGAGACTTTATGTGCCGTATAGGCTAGCCGCTTGGCTTTTTCTTTTGGATTGGTGAGGGCCATGGGGGGCTATTTGAAATATCCCGATGCTCCCGGTACAAAGGAGGTTATGGCGAATTTTTCCAGGAAATTAAGAAGTTAGAATATATTTAAAATAATTTGATAAATAGAAATCCACGTATCGATATATATATATATATATATATATATATATATATAGAAGTCGATAAGGAAACAAACTTAGAAATAGAATAGTAAAATCAAAAAGGAAGATTGAGAATAAAATCTAGTAAGAATAGAAATAGGAAGCGTATACGTGTTTAAAAGTGAATAAGTAGTTGTATGGTATTGATTATTCGAGTTAGTAGTCATATCTGTTTTGACGTTGTAAATGTTATTCAGTCAAGGTCTGAGAGGTAGTTATACCCCAACTTGATTGATTTCGTTATTAACAAATAAATAGTAAGATTTCAGGCTCGAAGATCAATGTTGAATAAGGGTTAGTTGAATATAGTATTTGGGTTGTCGTAACGATGTTTTACACAACATCCGTTTTAACCCAAATAAGTGTAAGCTTGGAAATATAATAAAGAATATTTCCTAAGCATAGAAATAAACGAGATCGGAAAAGGGATAAGTAATTGGAATATTTTCCAATTATAAATAGCATATATTTTCTAAAGTTTAGAAAATAAAGGAAGGCGATATTCGGAAATGTTTTCCAAATAACATAAAAGGCCAATATGGTTATTGAAAATATTTGGTTAACAAATATTGATAAAGAAATAGAGAAGTGATTTAACTAATGGAATATTAATTAAGGGCTCAGTGACATGTTCAAAAGGAAAATTTGATTTTTGAAAAGAGTAAACTGTTTAAAAACTCCCAGGGAAAGACTGTTTGAATTAAAAACAAATTTAACAGAAATTTGTGAAAGCAAAATTGAATTAAAGTAAAGCCAGTAAAGTGGTAACTGAGGTTGAATTAGAATGATATCAAGACAAATTGGATTGTGAGATTCAAATTTGAAGTGTAATGTGATAATCAAGTTAAGAGTTGGGAATCGAGAAGAAACTCGAGTTGAAATGATATTTGGCTCAGATATAAGCGAATGGTGGTGTTGTGGATAAAAGCAGATTGGAATTTGATTGGGATGACCCTTGTATCTGCTGAATTGATAACAGGTGGAAAGGATATAATGATATGCCGACAAAAGGTACAAGTTTATATTTCTATTGGATATAAGATTTATGAGCCGAATTGGCAAGCTGCTTGGCTATTTGATTTTCTTTTGGGTTGGAGATGGCCCAGAGAGGCAAGTTGGAGTTTGAGCTATTAACCAGTACAAAGGTGGTGCTGGCAAAAAATTTCAAAAAAATTAAGGCGGTAGAAAATTTTCAGGATTTTTGGAAATTTTCGTTGATAAGAATTAATTAATATTTAATTGAAATTAATTTGGTTCAGTTGAAAACTGAAGTTAAGAAGTGAACAAATATGCTCTAACCAGTCGATAGGGTCGTCCTCTACCTTAGCAATTTCGAGGACAAAATTATTTTAAGTGAGGAAGATTGTAATGACCCGCATTGGCAGAGGTATTATAATTAATTAATTTAATTATATAAATAGTGATATAGTGAATTAAAGGGTCGGGGAATTAAATAATGATGCATATTTAATTAAAATAATATATTAAATAATATATTTAATTCTGAAATTATCAGAATTGGCTGAAATGGCGATATGTTGTGAATTGGATCATATGTGGTATTTAATTCAGCTTGGAATTGAATTTGAATAATGAATATATTATATAAACGACAGTTTGAACGTATAATTATATTATAATTAAAATCGAGCTTGAAATGGCGCTGCAGTTCGTTAATTGGCGATTTGAACATCAACTGAATGTACAGGATTCGTTTTAAGCCGGATTTCTGTGAAACAAGAAACGTGTGGAGCTGGTGGAGTATATCTTTCTAGTGGAAGAGAAAAATCGATATTTCGTCGTGTATATTTTGATTTACGTCCAAATCAAATTTTAGAAAAGTCGCTGTGAAATTCCTTTATATTTTATAAAGGAATTATTTATTTTTTAAAAAGGAATTTCAATATAAATCGAATATCGGGTTGCCCTAGATTTGAAATATCAAGTTTATAGGAATATTCTAGAACTATATGGTATTCCACTATGAATATATACGATAATATAAATTTATTCATATTTAATTTAATTATATTTATATATTTAAATAGGCTATTTAAAGCTGTAAAAATAGCCACTTTTGCAAACGAAGTCGGAATTCAACGAAACTAATTTTGTTGGATCCGCAATGTCGAATAGTTGTTAGATTCCAAGTTTTGTGATTTTTAGAGTCACTGTGTGGCCGTACGGATTTTTAGAGTGAAAAACAGTCAGTATTTTGATGGTTAAAAATAAGCTATGTGAGCATACGGAGTCGGAATTTGACGAAACCAGTTTCGTTGGGACCGTAATGTCAAACTCTAGCAGTATGTCCAATGTGGTGATTTTTGGGTATCATGTATGATCACACGAATTTTTAGAAGAAAATACAGATAGAAATTGGCAAAATAAAATATTAATAAAAAAAATATCCAGATATTTTGTTGTCCTACAAATAAGCCCTCCCAACTTAAACCTAATTCCTAAACACATTGAAATCCGCCGTCATGCTGTTGTTCTCAGCAAAACAAATAGATCGATCTTCAAAATGAAAACAAATAGAAATCAAATTCCTAAAATCCTATAACATCCATTATTGAGTTGCCATGGAGATTCACTTCATTTCTATACCAATAACAGTGAGTTCGACGCAAGTTTCTTTCACGCTGGTTTCCTACAGCAAACCTAGGGCTTGGGAATTCAGGAATTCGGATCATCGAATGAAGAATGGTTGCAGTTTTCGGGTTTGTGGATCGTTCTGGAGTAGATGCGCACCTTCTGGTGAAGTGCGGTGGATTTATGTGACGTAGTCACCGTTGAGGGTTATAGCGGGTATCTGGGAACGCAAGGAGGAAGACGAGCTCGAGTTTCCCGAAATTGGTATGGGAGGGAGCGGATTTGGGAGAGTTGAATTTCGATATCTTCCTTGTGAATTTTCGTGAAGAGGAGATGAAGTATTCGAAGGGAGAAATGTCGGAATTGAAAGTGAACGAGGAGCAGGAGTTGTCGGGGAAGAAGAAGGGTTGGTCGGGTCTGTATATTGTTTGGGCCGAGGGTGTGTTGATGGGCCGGTGATGACTAAAAGGTTAAAGCCCATAAACCATTTTAACTAGTTTTATTTTAAATTAAATTAGTTCAAACTTCAAAAATGTATAATTCGATCATACGATATCAGATTGACAAACCGTAAGTTGCGTTGGGATCGTATGGACGGTGGCAACACACTAGAACTGACTGGAAGTGGATTGGGGCTCGGATGGATTTATGGCGAAATAAACTATTTGATTCAAATCAAACAACAGTTTATTGTTCTTTAACGATGAACTGCAAATGTGAGTAAATCTCACTAACTCTGAACAGTTTATAATTTCATGTTGTATTTTAGAACTGCTAAATGTTGGTTGATTGACTGTGTGTTGACTATTTGATTGAACTACTAGTTAGTTAGTTGAATTTCTATATTGATTCTGTTTAATAGAATATATCATATGGAACTGAAAGTGATATTGATTCTATTGTGTAACATCTGTGGATGCAGGGAAACGGGTTGGAGGAATCCGACTGGATTCCTCAACATTTTTTTTACTATTTTTCATATATTGTGATATATGATGTGTTATATAATCTGTTATGGATTATATGTGTTGGAATGATATCGATCCTTGTTATTCGATATTTTAAATATCATAAAAGACCCTAGGATGTAAAAAAGAATTATTTCAATGTATATTGAAATAAAGGGATTTTATAAAATCAATAGATTTTATAAAAGGAAATATTTCGAAAGTAAATAAAGGGGGAAATGTTTATAAAATGAATAGAGTTTTATAAAAGGGAAAAATGTTGATAAAACGAATAGAATAGAAAAAAGGTAATAACTAGAGTAGAATAAATAAAGATATACAAGGAAATATTTGTAAACCATTTACAAATAGGATTGAAAAGGAAATAGTGTAAAACCATTAGCAAATAGATAAGAATGAGGAAGGTTTGTAAACCATTTACAAATCAATCAGAAAGAGAAATGTTTGTAAACCATTTACAAATGAGATTGAATAGGGAATATTTGTAAAACCATTTACGAATAGAATTAAAAAAGGGAAATCATTTGTAAAGTGAAGAACCGTTACTAAAAGTAAATCTTTATAAACGAATACTTTAATCGAGTTAAAAGGAGTTAATCGATGTTAGTTTAATCGAGTTAAAAGGAGTTAATCGATGTTAGTTAAATCGATTAGAGTTAAAGCAAAGGAGTTAGTCGAATATAGTTTATTCGAATAGAAAGCAAAGGAGTCAATCAAATATAGTTTATTCGAATAGAGTAAAAGGAGTTAATCGAATATATAGTTTATTCAAATAGAATTAAAAGAGTTATCGAATATAGTTTATTCGATAGGAGTTAAGTGAATAGAGTTAAAGTTAAATCAAAAGAGTTAAGTGAATAGAATAAATTGAATAGAGTTATCGAATATACCTTATCGAAGGAAAGAATTATCGAATAGAAAAGATTTGAAAGAGAGTTACGTAAGGAAGTTTGTTAAAAAATTAGAAGTGTGAACTTTGTCTATTTCAAGGTTAGAAACGTTGTTCAGTTAAGGTCTGAGAGGTAGTATTTCCCCAAATTGATTGACTTCATTTTTAACTAAGGAATGGTTAAGGTTCGATAGTAAAGGATGGTTAAGTGAATTTAGTAATTAAAGGAAATGGTTTGATTTGGCATCGCGATGGTTTGTTTAAACATCTGTCTAAGTCCAATGAAGAAGCTTTGGAAATGTTTTCCAAATAAGAAACCAGAAAAGTTTTCTAATAAAGAAAACAATAAATGGAAATGTTTTCCATTGTTAACAACGTATATTTTCCAAATTTAGAAAATAGGAAATATTGAATATAGGGAAACAAGAGATAAGTAAATTAATGAAATAAAGAGATAAATGTTGAATGATGTTTCATAGATATAAATTTCCATTTGGAAATAATATCGTTGTTCGCACACCTCTTTTTCTTTGATAGTTAAATCACAGACTATCGAAGTTTTGACCATTTGAACGTTGTTAATATGGAGAGACCGGTTGGATTATTATCCAAAAAACCACTATGTATTGGCATAAGCGTTGCGAATCATATATGCCAAAGGAAATTGAAGACGGAGTTATGCAAGGGCTATCCTGTTTACAAAATAGTGCCTTCGGTTCATCCTGTTCCTGGATGACTTGTATGGACGGATGTCTGACAGAGTATTTCCAGACGATCACGTATATTGATTTCTCCAACCGTACCAAGAGTGGAAGCGGAGAAGGAAACTTCTGTTAGCTAACACATAATGTATGGTTGAGGATGTCAATCGGTGATTTGATGGATTTGACGATGTGGCATTCAAAGTGAATCTAGTGTGATGATAAAGCGTAGCTTCTAGCCTCACATCCGGTAAATGACAGAAATCGGGCAGGCAGCATGGCTAAGTCGGTCGCACCGAAGTAGGGTGTATAATCACCTGATCTAGAGTTTCATTTACTTCTAAAAATCTATTGTTGATGTTGTCCCATTTGGGAAACGGTTGCTGATCCCAACCGTTGGTGATATACATTCGATACACTCAAGCGAAATGAGTGGTCGGTCATGTGTGGCCGGGTTGCAAGATGTTCTTGTTGAACCCAGTGTATTCCTTTCTAGAGGTACACTAGCGAAAGGTGGTTCCATACCTTGTCATAGTTGGAAACCCATTACCCAATACCTGCTTGCGGTTTTGATTGTATACTATATATGTAGAACGTGAGATGAAAGCGTTTCTGCTAGATGATTATTATATTGTGTTGATAGACATTATTATAATATCAAAAGGTTTTTGATATACAGATATTTGGATTCTCATAAGAGAAAAACCCGTTCCGTTATACGGCGTGGTCTTATGAGATATCGATTACCTGTTTGAACTGTTTTAAACTGTTTTACTCACACCAGTCCCATGACTGACCCAGAGTTTATTTTGTTTTGTTTTCCCTAAACTCTTGGGTGCCTAAATTTGTATGGGCAGTCAAGTAGTCGAGATTTACAGATATACTGGAAGAGCTTGGAGCAGGAGGCTTCAGGATCATATTGTTATAGTTATTTCCGCTGTGTTGTAAGTGTTGTACTTTGACAATGATATGTATATTCAAGTACAGATTTGTATTTCAAAGTTATGTTATGAAATATATTTATTCGTTCCGCTGTGAGATTCGTGTTACTCTGATATTGTGTTCTTCTTCTTCTTTTATTCTAAGTTTCTATCTTATCTTTCCTCACCCTCTGTTTTTCCTTCTATTAATTTCCTGATTTTTAGTTTAAGTTGGGGTTGGACTTGTGTTTTTGGTCAGCTCAAATTGGAACGGAATTTCGGGTCATTACACTAGTATGTTCCTGATCCGGAACATGCAATGGAATTTGATTATATCCAGAGTAAGAATCCATGAAAGAGAGAAGTTCATGGCAGACAGTTAGATCTACATGATGATCAATCCTGGAAAGTGAAAAACTTTATTCTAGCAAAGCTTTATTAGATCCAGATGTTCTTTACACATATGCCACTTCCCATTAGACTTTTTTACCAAGACTGGGTTTGAAACCAATCTATAAAATGGGAACCATGTATGAAACTATTGCTCTTCAGCTTGTCCGCTTCCTCCTTGAGTGCAACTGATATCTATCGACCTGACATGCGCTTCTTCAACTTCACCGATACGAACTTTGGGTTAATATTTAATGTGCGGATCACAATCTCCAGCGAGAATGCACACATGTTTGGATGAGACCAGGAGAATACATCCATATTTGCCTTAAGAAAATTTGCTAGCTCCTTCCTTCGCCTTAGATCAAGATGAGACTAAACTTTTAGGACCATAGATGGGTCATCACTGCCAATTAGAATCTTAATCATAGTTTATGCGAGAGAAGGTTTATTATTGTCGGAGCCTGGGGTATCTACAAGACATTGTTAATGGACCTAAAAACTATTCAAACGCTTGAGGGATGTAGTGTATTTATTATATCTATTCAAATTCAAACAAAAAGAAATAAGTAATGAAATAAAATTAAGTAAAATAAATAACACCGGGATATATATAATTACTCCGATTAACTAATCCTACATCCACTCCTGCACTCCACCATGTAGAATTTCACTATAATCACTTGCTTTTTACGGGTGGCTAAAATACCTTTATAATCTTAATTTTACGGGCCACAGATACACCTTCTTCTTATCAACACCTGCAAACAATGGAAAGTAGCCGCATATTTAATACAGATCCAGTACAATGATTCTATAGACATCCAATGAAAATCTATCTTCGAATTCTTTGAGGAAATAATATGAAATCCGATGGAGAATGATATAAAATACAATACAACTCTATGATATTGTCTGGCATGCAAATCAATGAGAATTGGAGTGAAAGAGAGTGGATTTGCAAGAATAATTAGATAGTATTATATGAATTTGAAGTGCAAATGTATAGAGAAAGAGTAGGAGAAAATGAAAAAAGTCGATGTTAAATTCGTTTCTAGAAGCTTTTAAATAGTGGTTGAAAAGATGTGTCTTTTGGTGAAGGGACGGAGGCAAATTTAAAATTCAAAAAAATCTGAAAAGGGTATATATGCCGAAATATATAAAGTCATATGTCGACATATTTTTTTTATATGTCAACATATTTTTTTTTCATATGTCAACATATCTTTCAGATTTTTGAATTTTCCTATATATGTGGATTTTGGTGATTCGATTGAGGTCAATGATTGATGAACTACAAGTTTAATTGTCGTGTGATCTTTAACAATATATTCTAAGGTGTTTAGCCAACTTCTCACCACTTCAAACACCTCTATTCTTTAGCATTCTTCTGTAACAGGCTTTGGTCTTCAATTATTCTGATTATCCTTCCTCTATTGCTCTGATTAACCTTCTTCCATTCTTCTTCTTATGTATTCTAGTTTATCTCAATAAATGTCCTCATAATACATCTGATATAACTGCACAACTTAAATATATGTTAGTAGTAATGTTTATATGGTTGTTGTCAATAGAATCAACATCTAAGGTATTGACAATCTCCCCCTTTTTAATGATGACAACCATGTAAATATTTGAGAGATAAAATATAATACTTTTTATATTTGACTCCTTTAAATCTGTACATTCCTCTATCATTTTGTCTAGTATATTTGTACCTTTACTGCCCCTTTCTCATAAACAAAAAGGTAAAAAGAATTGTTTAATTTACTGCTAGACAATATGTAGAGTTTTTATATGCATATAAATAAAACACAAGAGGGAAATCATATAAATTAAAAACATGAAATAAACTAAATAATTTGATGAGCTTTAGAGTTACCGACTTTGCCGATACTAATGAAAAATTCTTTTCACATTTATCCAAGGTTCAATAGATTTCTCGTCATACGCTTTGAGCATCTGCTATTTGGTGCCTGAAAAATAAAAAATATGCACATTGGTACCCATCTTATTTTAGGGTCCATGTGATTAAGTTTTGCGATGCAAAACCCATAAAGAGTTTGAATGTCATTTCAAAATTTAATCATTAGATAAATGAACCTTATTAATAAAATTGTCAATATAATTTTTCTTTTCAGTATTATCCAACCTTTATGGAACCCATAGGAACCTATTTGGAGGATTTAATTTTAATTTCCTACGCTTTGTTATGAACTTGGTTACCTTAACAAACTTAGTTAATTGAGTACTATTTTTCTTTTACTTAGACTTAGGGGGTATTCAAGTCCATGTTTATTCCCTATGTTCAGATGCAGATAATAATTTCTCTAGATTATCTTCCCTTTGTTAAATTTATTAGTTTTCATCTCATCAAAAATTTACTATGGTTAAGAATATCATTATCTAGAGATGTTATTTTGTCACTCAGATCAGTGATATGTAACTTCAATGAAAGATTTTCTAATTTTAAGGACTCATTTTCACTTTTCAGTTTTTCAAAACTTCCAAGTTTTAAATCCTTTCCATTTTTATGGCCATTAAATTTTTAATTTCGCCTCTTATATATTATTATTTTTTACTTAACTTTTCATTAAACATTGTTAACTTACCTATCTCTACTAAAATATTCTCATATTCCTTCCTAAGCATTTTGTATCATTTAACATATTAGTAACTTCTTTATTAAAATTCCATACCTGTTCGTCCATTGCGATGAAGCACGTATTGGCATTTTCTGTTTCTGAATCACTATCACTTGATGATGTATCTGAATCATCCCATATTGCATTGAATGCGTGTTTCCTCTCCAATTGAAAGTATTTGAAATGTGCTTTGTTTTCTTTAAGTTGGGATGGTTTCTTTTCAAATGATCGAGTTTATCACATTTGAAACATTTAACAACATTTCCATTTTTGGAATTACTGCTGTTAGCTTTTTCGTTATCCAATACTTCAAGAATTTCTCGATCTTCTTGACGATAAACTCGAGATCATAAACCAACAGTATCATCATTGTCGATCATAGCATTAAGTGTCAGTGATTTCTTCTCGTTTCCCTTATTCCCATTTCTAACCTGTAATTTTACTTCATAGGACATTGGATTACCAACTAATTCTTCCATTGCCACAGTACTAATATAATTGGCTTCTTTGATGGCCAGAGTCTTCTAATCCAATTCACTAGGAAGTAAATTCAAGATCTTTCTGACTTGGTATTCTTTAGTAATTATCTTTCCTAAAGATATCAAGACATGCACTATATCTTGAAATCTAGAATACATACAAGAAATATACTCATTTGGTTTCATTTGAAATAGTTGAAACTTGTGAGTTAGCATAGATATCTTTGTCTATTTTAATTTACTGGTGCCTTCATGTGTGAGTTGCAGTGTTCTTCAAATTTCATATGCAAATTTACAAGTAGACACTCGATTAAATTCATTTCAATCTAAAGAGCAAAATAAAATGTACATGGCCATAGAATTATTAAGTGCTTGTGTCTTTTGGTCCAGTGACTATTTTGAATATTCAGTTTGAGGCTCTATGTATTTTATTTGGGTAATGTTCCAAGTATCTAAACTATTAGACTACAAATAAAATTTCATCCTACAAGCCCAATGAACATAATTGCTGCCATCAAATAGAGAAGGTCTAGTGGTAGATTTTTCTTCTATAAAAGTGTTAAAAAATGTGTTACTAGTGTCACTAGCCATTTAACCTTTTCAATAACCAGTTTATTAATTATTGAAAACCAGTGCTTTGATACAAATTGTTGGGGAATGAGATTTCTACAACACAGTATTAATGAATCTTAAGACTATTCGGACACTAGAGGGGTGAAGTGTATTTACTATATCCATTCAAATTCACACAGAAAGAAATAAGTAATAAAATAAAATGCAGTAAAGTAAATAACATCAGGATTTTTATATTAGTTCAGATTAACCAAAGAATTTCACTAGAATCACTTACTTTCCACGGGTGGCAAGAACACCTTTGCAATCTTGATTTTACGAACCATAAGATATAATTTCTCCTTATCAACAGGAACAAACAATGGCAAGTAGTCGTATCTTCAATATAGATTCTTATAGATTTGGTACAATGATCCTATAGATCTCTAATGGCAGTACATCTTTTAATTATTTGAAGAAATAGGATGAAAAAAGAGAGAGAATATTGTAAATTCAAGTACAACTCTCTAATATTATATGGCTTGCAAATCAATGAAGAATTATAGTGAAAGAGAGTGAATTTACAAGAATACTTTGATAGTATTCAATAAATTGGAAGTGCAAATGTCTGGAGAAGGAAGAATAGGAGAAAATGAGAAAAGTTGGCTGTTAAAATTCGTTTCCAGAAGCTTTTGGTTGAAAAGAGGTGTCTTTTGGTGAAGGGATGGAGACAAATTTAAAATTCTAAAAATGACATATATGTCGACATATATAAATTCATATGTCGATATATCTCTACATTTTTCAACATACTTTTTTTCATATGTCAACATATCTTTTAGAATCTTGAAGTTTTCTATATATGTGGATTTTGGTGATTCGATTGAGGTCAATGATTGATGAGATTCAAGTGTATAATTGTTGTGGGATCTCTAACAAGATATTATAAGGTTCAACCAACTCCTCATAACTTCAAACATCTTTGTTCTTCAACATTCTTCTGTAATAGGCTTTAGTCTTCAATTATTTTGCATATCTTTCCTCTATTGCTTTGATTAACCTTTTTCAATAATTCTTCTTTTGTATTAAAGTTTATCTCTATAAATATCTTCATAATATATCCGATGTAACTGCACAACTTGAGGATATGTTAGTAGTAATGTTTATATGGTTGTTGTCATTAAAATCAATACATAAGGTATTAACAATTATGTTATGCTTCTTCCGCTTTTCTGGGATTCAAACCTTTAAAGAATTTACTGTGTTGTGTAGAGCAGGATTTCTTCTTCAGCTGCTACGCGTCTCTTTGATAAAGAGAGAAGCATTCACATATTTACCTTTCTCTCTACAGTAGACATTTTTCCATTCTGCCATATAACACGCACTCACAACCACTTAATCTCCTCTTGCCATCCCGGCTCCACCACATGTTGGAAACTTTATTTAATAAACGCCTAGAGGCAATGTGCGCCTTGAATTCAGCAAGCGACGATCGATAAAAAAAATTATATGGAGACCAAATATCAAAAATGGTAAACAAAAGGATTTATATTCTCAAACGGCCCCCTTACTCCAATTCCAATGATAAGTCAATCGTGTCCATTGGCTCCTTTGCATACCAGTTAAAACCATGAATATGAATTGTGCATGGTTTCGAGTTTTTGGCTCGGGACATCATCTGATCATAAGATTTTAAACAAAATACTGATGGAATTCTAATAGTCAACAAGGTTCTCCATAGCAACATCGAGCCAATCGTAGTCGAGATTACTACTAGATCAGTCGATGGGATTCCAGAATATATGCTTCTCAATTTCTGAAGAGGATATCATCCATCATCGTCTTCCTTTGCTTAGCAGGAATTAGTTCTTCTGCAGTATTGCATTCCTATTACTCTGCATGCTTTACTGCATAAGTGTATTGGTCAATGTTTTCTAGCTTTTGCCGGCTTGATATGGTCCACCAAACTATCATATTGATAACAATGCCTTTACCTTTTTTTCTAAAGGGTAAATTTAGGGGCTAACTGACCTTGGTTACTTCTTCTAACATCCTGCACTTTATCTTTCGAGGCAACTTTTTATTTATTCAAGTTTTCTTCATGGATTATTTCCCAGTAATGTCATACAGATGACGACATCGGTAGTCGTATGAAAATGAACATCATGAATAAGCAATATTTCCCAGAATGTTTCTCATTGTCCATCAACTCTCTTGTAGGAGGAATTTTGTATGACATATGTCCAAATATATGTTCTCCAATGGTTCATTGGATAAAGTAAAATTGCTATAATTGGAAGGTCTGTTATGCTTCCTTAAGTTTCTTTGTAGATTGTGTTCTTTTTTCTCTATTACCGCCTCTCCCTCGAATATCAACTCCTTGGTTTTGATTTTGGACATTCACCTCTATCATTCCTGAACTCCCTCCACATTGTTGTACTACTACATTGATTTGAATTCCTTTGACGCCAAGCCTACTTTTTCTTCCTTGCGAGATCTCCTCACTATTAAATTTGATGATGCTAAATCATATTAAATGGAAGGAATTATTTTTTGGGAAAAAAGAGAAGATATCGCTTTCCATAATTAATGGGATTTGGGTTGATATTGCTTTTCCTAATTAATGGGATTTGGTTAGAATTGCATTCCTTAATTAATGGGATTTGGATAGGTATTGCTTTCCCTAATTAAGGAGATTTAAGTATATATTTATTTCCCTCAATCGGTGGCATAATTGATAAGACATTTTGCCATATATAAAAAAGTTTGATGCCAAGTTTACTTGACTTAAGAGTAAAGTAAACTTGGGTACGAAGTAATTGGTCTTATAGAAGGAGCCTAGAAGAGATTGTGAAATGCATCCAATTATCTCCCAATCAAGTTTTAGGATCTCTAACCTAAACCTATTTTTTTTAATTCTTATCTCCACAAATCAAATTCTTGAGTGAAATGAGTGACCATTATAATCAATCTCTTGTACTCTTCTTTGGTATTAATAAAAGGCTCTCTCTCAATTGGACGTACACTAACAAATTGTTAGTGGAACCACTATAAATATATGTGTGATTTACTTTTTGTTATTGCTGCTTTATTTCTCTTGTGTAGTGATTGTAATTGGGTTGAGAATTTTTTTGAGATATTGATTGGTTGTTTTTGCACGCTTACCACGATCTCATCATCCATTGATATTTTTTTAATTTGAGCGGTCTTGAATCGAAATTTCTCCATAACATTCGGATTAGAGCTTTGGTGTTGGTAGATAGTTGTAGAAATGCCGGAATCAGTTTCAAATAGTGCCTCAACTATTCAAAGTTATGAAGCTCCTTATGTATGTGGTTCATACGCAACTTCTGGGTCACAATTGGTTATTGAAAGTGTAATGGCGATAATGATTTTGGAAAATGGCAATTGAAAATGAAAGTGGTTCTTTGGCGGAATTGGTTACATCGATTAGTGCTTGATAGACGTTTATTGCCAGTGGACATCTCAAATGTGGAGAGAGGAAGAGTGGGCATTCACTACACTTCAACTTGCCATGGGGGAGAATGTTATTTCCCAAATTAGTGGTGAGATGACTGCTGAAGGTACTTGAATGTGTTTACCTACAAGATAAAGGAAGGAACTTCACTAATGGCGCATTTGAATGTGTTTGATGATTTGTCAATGAAGATGAAGGCGGTATATTTGAAAATTGAGGAGGAGCAGAAGGCGATGATATTGTTGTGTTCGTTTCCTGAGTGTTA
This sequence comes from Allium sativum, assembly GCA_030737875.1. Classification (NCBI taxonomy): domain Eukaryota; kingdom Viridiplantae; phylum Streptophyta; class Magnoliopsida; order Asparagales; family Amaryllidaceae; genus Allium; species Allium sativum. The sequence goes on from CM060918.1 coordinate 208,438,288, forward strand.
TACTGGGTTCTTAAATATTTTGATTTATGGCCGGGATACATTGACTCTTGATGATGTCAAGATGTGTCTTCTTGGTGAGGAATCACGAGATTAGATGAAAGAGCTAAGTGATGGAAATAGTGGTGCAGGTAATGGTCATGGTTTATTTGTGGAGAAGGAGAAAAATGAGAAGAAGGGAAATCGTGGGAGTTCCAAGACTAGTAAGCCCGGCTGGAAAGGAAAGTCGAAGGAAAGAAATGGTAAGTGCCTTATATGTAAGAAACCTAGTCATGGAAGAATGAATGTCCAAACAAAGGGAAAAAGGAAGTAGCATCTTCAGCAGTTTCGGGGGAGAGGGATGTTGGTAAGAGAGATGTAGATTTTTTTGTCGGCTGTAGCATTAGATGTTTTGGGCAGCGAATGGGTGCTTGATTCGGGGATTTCATATCACATGACGCCTAATAGGAATTGTTTTTTTTCTTATGCTGATCCAGAAGGAAATTCAATTGTTATGGGAAATGGTGTAGTTTGCAAGCGAAGGGCATTGGATCCGTAAAAATTCGGATGTTTGACAGAGTGATTCCTACTCTCACTAATGTGTGTTATGTTCTGGGATTACGAAAGTCACTCAGCACTTTGGGACAACTGGATTCTTTGGGATGCAAGATCACTATTGAGAGTGATAACTTGAGGGTTTCAAAGGGGACTGTTGCGGTTATGAAGGGTGCAAGGACTCATGGAATTTATTTGCTTCAAGAAGTCACTATGGATGGCCAAACTTGTGTTGGTGTTGATAGTTCTCGTGGCTTCGATGCGACACGGTTGTGGCATTTGAGATTAGGTTATGTCTCGGAGAAGAGTTTGGAAGTTCTTCGTAGAAAGGAGATGATTGATGGTGAGAGTTTCAATAAGTTGGAGTTTAGCGATGAATGTGCCATGGGGATGCAAAGCAGAGCGTCACTCGATGATGGAAAACATGATTCAAGGGGAGTTCTTGAGTATATGCATACAGATGTTTGTGGACCAGCACCAGTAGCTTTTTTGGGAGAAGCAAGATATTATATTTCCTTTATTGATGATTTTTCTCGAAAAGTTTGGTGTATGTAATGAATGCCAAGTCGGAGACATTTGCAAGGTCAAAGAACGGAAGGCTCTTGTTGAAAATGAGAGTGGAAAGACTTTAAAGGTTCTTAGGTCTGACAACGACGGGGAGTATGTTTTTGGAGATTTTCTAAAATTTTGCAAGCACCATTGTATTCAGAGGCATTTTTCTACACTTGGGGATCCACAATTTAATGGAGTGGTGGAAAGAATAAACCGAACTCTACAGGAGAAAGCTCGATGCTTGATATTGACTTCGAGTTTGTCTAAGGATTTTGGGCGAAGCTTTGTCAACCATAGCACATATTATTAATCGAATTCCGTGCTCGACTATTGATAACAAAATTCCGAAGGAATTGTAGAAGGGAAAGAGTATTGACTTGAGTTATCTTCGTGTATATGGAAGTCAGTTTATGTGCATGATCCGGGGAATGATAAGCTTTCACTTAGAGCTTTCAAGGGAATTTTGCTTGGCAATATCAGTGAAGTTAAAGGACATCGGATTTGGAATCCGAAAACGAAGAAGATTGCAGTTTCTCGCCATGTTACTTTTGATAAGTCTGCTTTGTTCAAGGAGAATGAAGGCTCATCGAATGTTCTGGATTTGGTTCATGGTGAATCGAAGGAGGAGGAAGCTATTCCCACTTTTAGGCCTAGAGAGAGTAGAGCTGTTGGAGATGCTTGTGTGGAGGTAGCGGTTGATGTTACATCACATAGTTCGCAGGTTCCCTCTAGTAGTATTGTTGATATGCACTATTATAGAGAAGATTCAATTCAAGGTAGAGCTGAAGAAGATCGGGTGATGGAATTACTACTCGGGTTAGTCGTCGTGCTATAAGGACACTCAAAAGATATGGTGATTGGAGCTATCTTAGTTTTTGTGAGAATTTGGACTATGATCTTCATGTTGTCCAAGATGAGCCGCTGGACCTGGATGATGTCACGAGTTCGAGTGATGGCTCAAAATGGATTTGTGCCATGGAGGAAGAGATGCAATCTTTGATGAAGAACATGACTTTGGAGTTGGTTCCGCTTCCTAAAGGAAACCGAGCTATTGGGTGCAAATGGATATACAAGGTGAAGGACGATGGAAGATGCAAATCTATACTAGTGGCTAAGGGGTATGTATAGTGGAAGGGAAAGGAGTATGATGAGATCTTCGCATCGGTTGTGAGACATACTTCTATCCGGATATTATTTGCCATAATTGCTATTCACGACTTGGAGTTGAAGCAACTTGATGTGAAAACCGTCTTCTTGCATTGTGACTTGGATGACGACATTTACATGGAGCAGCCAGAAGGGTTTGTTGTAGATGGTAAGCCAAAATGGGTTTGTAAGTTGAAGAAATCACTGTAGGTTTTGAAGCAACCCAGGAATTGGCACAAGAGATTTGATCATTTTATGCTTGAAAATGGCTTTGAAAGAAGCATCAAAGATGCTTGTGTTTATTTCAAGAAGTTGAAAAATGATTGTTGACTGTATTTACTATTTCATGTGGAAGATATGCACTACTTCTAAGGACAAAGAAGAAATCAACAAGTTTAAATTGAGATTAAAAGCATAAGTTGAAACGAAAGACCTTGGATAAGCAAAGAAGATTGTGGGAATGGAAATTGAAAGGGATCTAAAGCATTTTGAGTTGAAACTAACTCAAAAGGAATACATTAGAAAAGTACTTTGCCGGTTTAGCATAGAGGATGCAAAGGCGTCAAATACACCTTTACCATTGCATGTAAAGCTTTCGAGTAAGGATCACCTATCGAGGATAAAGAAAAGGATTTTATGGAAAAATTTCCATATGTTATTGCCGTAGGTAGTTTGATGTATGCCATGGTGTGTACAAGGCCTGTTGTTGCAAGTGCCATCAGGGTGGTTAGTCGGTACATGGCTAATCCGAGGAAATCGCATTGGGAAGCAGTAAAGCTTGTCATGAGATACTTGGAAGGTACAACATCCCATGGTCTTATTTTTTGGGGTAGCAAGGAGAAGAATTGCATGTTGTTTGGTTACTGTAATTCGAATTACGCTGGTGATAGAGATTGGAGAAAATCAACTTCTGGCTATGTCTTTACTCTTGGTAATATAGCCATAAATTAGAGATCGAGACTGCAGGTCGTGGTTGCTTTATCCACTACGGACGCGGAGTTGATAGCTGCGGTGGAGGCAACAAAGGAAGCACCCTATTTAAAGTGATTGTTGTGTGACTTGAGTTTTGAACATGACAGTGTTGATGTTCAATGTGATAGCCAAAGTGATATCCATTTGGTGGAGAATTTGGCATTTAGCTCACAGACCAAGCATATTAAGTAAGAGAGTCATTTCAGTAGACATGGACGAAGATAAGAAAGCATGCCTTCAGAAAGTGCACACAAGGGATAATGTTGCGGATATGTTTACTAAGGCATTGCCAGTTGGGAAGTTCGAGCATTGCTCGAACTTAATTTGCTTAGAGAGGTGCTAGATGCTAAGTGCCACGGGGTGACATGGCTGAGAGAGAAGCTTGGCTATGTATGGAGAAGAGTATCAGTGAGAGGTTGAAGTTCTATCTTCTTAGTATATTTGTATTTTGGTGAGACTAGTTTTGGAGTTGGTCGTTTTCAACACTTTATTAACGGGTGGGGGCTTTGCCTGAACTCGTTGATGGAGTACAATGGGAGTGGCTTTGCCGGAACTCATTGGGAAAGCATTTAGATATGGTGATAGTTGGAGCTATTAGTAACGAGTGATGGTATGGATATAATTAGCTCATGGATTTGGAGATAAGTGATTTTGCATCAAGGTGGAGTGTTAAATTTGGTGATGCTAAATCACATTAAATGGGAGGATTTTTTTTTATGGAAAAAGAGAAGATATTACTTTCCCTAATTAATTAGATTTGGGTAGATATTGCTTTCCCTATTTAATGGGACTTAGGTAGATATTGCTTTTCTTAATTAATGAGATTTGGATAGATATTTCTTTCCCTAATTAAGGAGATTCAAGTATATATTTATTTCCCTCTTTCGGTGGCATAATTGATAAGACTTTTGCATATATAAAAGTTTGATGGCAAGTTTACTTGACTTGGGGGTAAAGTAAACTTGGGTGTGAAGTAATTGGTCTTATAAAAGGAGTCTAGAAGAGAGAGTGAAATGCATCCAATTATCTCCCAATCAAGTTTTAGGATCTTTAACCTAAACCTATTTTCTTTAATTCTTATCTCCACAAATCAAATTCTTGAGTGAATTGTGTGACCATTGTAATCAATCTCTTTTCCTCTTCTTTGGTATTAATAAAAGGCTTTCTCTCTCTCGAATCTGTTGGTTCCTCGAAGACCAATATTGTTAAGGCAAATATCTATAAAAGCTTCCGTGCAATCCACTGGCCATAAAGCATTTGGGGCGTTGGAAGAGCCAGAAGCAGGCGAATGTGTCATTAGACTGGAAGAAGGTACCTAATCCTAAGCTGAAAGCATAAGAAGGGGGAAGAAGGTAGGAGAAGTGAGGAGAAAGAAGGAAAGGGGGGGTTATGAAGGCAAGGAGCCAACGGCTCAATTTTGAGCCGTTGGCTCAACGGTCCAGATAGGACTGTTTGCCAACGTACGTCTCCGACGCGTCGGAGGCGTCAGTTGGCCAAACGGTCCGTTTGGACCAAAAGAACGCCCCCTAAATCATTTGTCTAGTTTTTTTTGAATGGACAAACATAGTTGACAGTATACAAATACATAATTTTTTTTAATACACAAATATAGTTGGCAGTGTACAAATAACATAGTTTAACTGTGGAAACCGAAATCACCAGTTTAAGCGTGAATTCTACGTACTGTAATGGATAACCAAGAGAAAATGGTAGTAAATAGGACTAAATTCTGTACATTAGCATAGTAGTAACTGTCAAACATAAAGAATTTTGCAGATTTGGAATTAAGAACTCATGTCCAACGACTTTGCATTAATGTCGAACTTGTATCACTGGAAGATTGGATTAGAATCATGACTTGCACAAAGATTGGATTAGAATCATGACTAGCACAAAGATTTATCTCCAAAAACATATGTTGTTGGATGTCACGCTAGCAAGGAATAAGCTTAACCATAATGAAAAGACTTCATGCGATGACAGAAGTTCAATAACATAATTGGTACAGGCTGAGATGGCGCAAAAAAGACTATTGCTAGTGAAGATGAATGAATGATGGAATTACCTGTTAATATATTTTAGATGACCATCAGTGTAAGTTATATATTTATGTATGTGTGCGCACATTTGTGATTTATGGAAAATTGGTGTTATATATACCATTGAAAATGGAACTTCCAACGATGCCCGATTTGGGATCGTGTACTGCTAAAGGCATCCTAACACCATGACGTGATAGCTAAAAGCAAAAAACTGGGTGTTTTTAGTTCACATGGTGTTGTGATGCTAAAGTCACCATGTTTTGTGATTTTGACTAGCACAACATGGTGTTAGAAAGCACTAACTGAGATGCTTTTAGTAGCACACTATATAAATACCGATGCTGATAAACATGCCTATCAATGTAGGTTTTTGGTTGCTTCAACAAACTTCAAAAGTAAGATAAGACGCCATGGTTTTAAGTGTGATGCTGACAAAAATAAAGAAATGAACGAGGATTAATCTTCTAAAGAATGTCTGTATAAATTGTCAAAATAAATATTTTGAAGGAATAATCATGACACCTCTGCAGGTCCAGCTCCAAGGGCAGTCTGAGTAGACTATCACCTAATGCAACCACCTCGAGAGGGTAACAGGTGCGGAAACGGAGACCAAAATCCTCTGTTTTCAAATTTCTCTATACCCCTGTCCCCCTCCAATCAATCCTCTGATTTTCACAATTTTTCATTTAAGTCGGAGATAAAAAAGGGCTTAACTGCAAAAGGTGAAAATCAGGGGGTGTTTATTAATTGGATACGGGGGGGGGGGGGGGGTTGGGTTGGGTAAGGGGGATTATTTTCGGTGGAAACGACTGTAGTTTTAACCTTAATACGTAGCCTCCACTTTTAATAGCAACGCTTAACATTATTCGTGGTTTTAAGCATAGCAAGTGAAAGAATAACCTTTTTGCTTTTACTTGAGCGAACCACTTGAACTTCGCTAATGTTCTCATTCTAGTTTGAATTTGAGGCCATCTTTACCTCTTGACGATTAAATATAGGATTAATGTTCCAATAGCTTTGCAAATTATTTAACAAATACCAAAAACTTTCCTTGGTATCATTCTCGCCGCCCTTACAATTTGCAGTATCGGCTAAAAAATTAAGGTGTAACATATGCCATCCAAAATTACTTTATATAAGTGGAGTGTGGATATTGACGTAGTGACTTGCTAATTCCTCTGAGAAAATGACACATATGTCACATTAATATAGTGAATGTGTGCTAACATGTGTCGATCTAGTATTTATTGAGTACTTCGTGATGTCCCTTCATATATCTAAACGGTTGGTATGTTTGTCTTGTAGTGCCTAGGTTTTTCCTTTTCTAAAAATGGTAATTACATTTATACTTCTCCTTTTTTCGATGTTAAAACATTTATAATCTTTTTTCCTAGCTTTATTTCTTTTCCAATTTCCACCATTTAAGCCTTAAACTTTCTCCAAATCTAACAGAAATTAAATTTTGTTTGGAAGTAACAACAAAGTATCATGTTGCTTTAGTTTTCCTCTTGCATATGTTTTGTCACCTAATAGATACGTTGGCAGCACAATTTTATACTTATATACATATACATCTATTCGAGTGCTCTTATCTTTATGAGGTTTTCCTTCTCATCAATAATAATATAAGTATTGTAATTTTACAGTAATAACATGTGCCCTTACATTATTTTATATTCAAGCATAACTAATTAATAAACAAAATAATTTTAGATATTGAATTAATTACTAGGTCTAAACTAATTAATGTTTACGAGAATAAATATTAAACCTTGAAGTGTACTAATCATTATTATATGTAATAATAATAAAACCAACACTTATATTGATCAAAACAATAAAATTATATTTTTCATTCAAATACGTAATATGTAAATGACATAGCAAAGACTAAATATTTAAAATTTGATAACAATTTATTTTTACAACTGTCATAATAAATCCATCATACATTACATTAATAAAGTTTCTCAATAATACATTAAAAATATATGTATTGTATTTATTATACTTTTAAAATAGCGCATGTGGAATGCCCACATTACATTTGTGGCGATTTAAAAAACGATGATACTAGTTACACCTACCTAAACACATTCTCTCGCTCATCTATCCTCCTATTCAAAGAAATATTAACCCAGTCATGCTCATTTTTTATATTCTTTTTAATTTTCTCAAGACCACAACTCGACTTCTCATCTCTCTTCAATCAAGTTAATTGAGTTAGTAGAAAGGCCCAAAGGAAATTTCTTAATTTGTCGCATATGTCTAACTCTATAGTTAGTCATATTTGTAATAACACCCTTTTTTCTTCACTTCATTATATTGTGGTTTAATTAACTAATTAATTAATTTATAGTATGTAAAAAAAATCCTTAAAATTAAATGATATGTGATTTTAATTCCAATTAGTTGGAATCATAAATATTCAATCACAAAATGTAATGACATGTTTCTTGAAATATTCCTACTTAATATGTTTTACGAAATATTATAGACTTATCCATTGAGATTAGTGAGAAGACTTCAAAATTCAGCCCTTGAATTTTGATAGTAGTACATCTACTGTACGCATGTGTCTAAACTCAAAAATTGAAAAGTCAAAAGTTTGGAAGAAAGAAATTAGAGGGTGAGAAAGAAGAAATAAAGGAAGGTTTAGAATAAAAGACGTAAATTACAACATCAGAATCAGAGTAGATATAGAATCTCATAAAGGAATGATAAAATATAATATTATACTTTTTCCCATAAATGAGTAATATATATATATGTGCTCATACATATACACAAACATACATAATTAGAGTACAACACATAAATCACCTGGATAATTATAATAACATGCCATCACAGATGCGAATACATAGCACATGGAAATACAACATCAATCATTAAAGCATAGCCAAAAAATAGATAATAAAGGAAACAGGAGAATACATCTCGACTTAAGCCCCTTTCCTAAGCTCTAAGCATATCCAAAGCTATTTTGGAAAGCATATGTACCTCATGTCCTTAGAGTGGTAGCACTCCTCAGTGATTATGACTTTCTCTTTTGGCTTGAATCTGGACTTCCTCATATGTACCGCTTTGATTTACTTTCTAATCTGTTAAGGCTTGCTATGAGGGATATGGATTTATATTATTGCACTCTGTTATTTTGCATTATGAGATAGATGGATTAGTTGAGGTTCTTGGTTTTTGATGTAACTTGATTTGATGATGTAACTTGATTTGAATCTATGTTTTATTTTTAATAATAAACGTAACAACCCATTGTTAACCACCTAATTATTTAAATTAAATAAGAGAGAATTTATTGTAGATTGTGTTTTATGAAATTTAATAGTGAAATTAAATCTAGTTTTTTGAACAATTCATCTGTTTTAGTTAATCTTAAGATAATCCTAGAATACGTTTTAAGAATAAATAGATGCTTATATTTATATGTATTGTTTCTAAATAAGAATTTCAACAAGTAATTAATTAATGATTTTGGTAAGATGTGCGTTAAGTGGAAAGTTATAATATTTAATAACATTAACAACAACATTGGTGTTTAATTGGTTTGTTAAAAAAACACATATATTGATTGATCAATATTTATAGATGTAAAATATTTAGTATAGTCAATTGGTTAACTTAATTATTTATGAAGAATGGGAACTTGTGGTTGAAGCATAAAAATATTTCTTATGTAAATAATTATTGTGTCAACATGTCTATATTATTTTGTTATAGTTAAATTAAGGTCTAGAATATTTTTATGATGTTTTAGATATCATTTTAGCGTGTGTTCATGTTTTGCAAATCAAATACAATCTTGTATTTAGCGCATAATTATAATTTAGAAGACTTTTGTCCTTAAAATAAAGAGTTTGGACCTAAAATGAAATAAGGAAAGTTCTTTAGAAAAAGTAGTAATTGGTTGGGAGGGGCTTATTGAAAATTCTATAGCCCTAAATCCAAGTCATAGAAAAATCACGTTGGTTCTCTCTAGAAAAATGTTTTCTTCCCGTAGCATCTTCTCTTTCAAAACCCTAGCTTCTAAATCATCCAAAATCTAGTTCAAATCAAAGGGGTTTTGAACAATACTTGTAGAAATCAAAGCCAGGTAATCTTCTCTAACCTCTATGCCCATAAAAATGTGTTTTTTATTTCGCTTTTAATCATAGAGCTGCTGGTTGGTTTTAGGTCTTTGAGTCTTTGGGTGCTATGGTGATTAGCAAAGTGATTGTAAGGTTGTTGCAAGGCTTTATAAGAGATTAACAAGCTATTTGAAGCATAAAAGGTGAGTTGTTCGACTCACACAATCTATCTCTGAAAATTTAGTTGCATGTTAGAAATTTTGGCTTAGATAGGGTTGATTTGATGTTTGATTAGGTGACAATATGGTTTGGATTCAAATGGTTGTTTGATTTTGTATGCTGAGAATTTTCGTGAAAATATTACTGCTGTAAAACAGTGATAACTCATAGTTAAATTATCCAAATTGACTCAATTGTTTTATAGCAGAAAGCTCTTTCAATTTGCCACAACTTTTCCCTTAGTCATTTGTCAAAAATTTGCATTTTAGGAGGTCAAAATGAGTTTTAAACTGAGCATGCAGCTCGGACCTATTTAAAAATCTATGTTGATAGCTGATAGTAAAATGAGCATAACTTTTGAGTCACTTATCGGAGTTTGATAAAATTTTATATCTGGAAAGCTAAAGATTATAAGATACAACTTTCAGTTGTTGTGTTTCTGTTGATTTTGAAGTTTAAACGGAGAAAAACTCATTTGTTTGTCGTTAGGCTGTCGTTAGGAAGTCAGGTGTTGACGGCAAAAAATGTCGTAAACACCAAAGATTCCCAATTACTAGGAATTATAAATACGGTCGCATAGACAAGAACATAAAATAAAACATAAGCAGTATATAACACAAGCAATTTTTAGTGGTTCGGCCTCAGTGAGGGCCTACGTCCACTTTGAAGAGTCGTTGGAATCTTATTGATCACTTGGAAGATTACAAGGTTGAGACTATCTCATGATATCTCGTTGCATTCACTTTTCATAATACATGATGTCATAATCATCATATATTGAATAAATAAGGAAAAAGACAATTTTGTCCTTCTTCTTCCTCAAAGAGGAGATGCCATTAATGAAGCTTTATGGAGGTTTCCAAGCTCAAGAATTCAACCCTTTTGAAGTGTGAGGCCATGGGGTATTTATAGGAAGTGGTTAGATAGGGGTTAGGCAGGAGTAGGTAGAAATGGGGACCGTCTACAGGAAATTTGCGCCTCCAGCTGTTGGCCACTGAAAGTTCGCACCTGCTAGGTGCGAAGTTTCGCACCTACTAGGTGTGAAGTTTCGCACCTGGTGGGTGCGATGTTTCGCACCTGCTTGGTGCAAAGTTTTGCACCTGCCAGGTGCGGAATTTCGCATCTGTAAGGTGCGGATTTTCGCACCTACCAGGTACGAAATTTCGCATCTGGCATGGTGCGAAGTATGTTTGGTGAGGGATGTGGTCGAGGCTCATTGGCGCGATCTTTCTTGGGTCTTCCTCCTGCACTTCCTAAGCTTCGCCCTTGGCCCTGTCTTCACGCGATGAGTTGAGTCAAGCGTGTGTTGAGTACTTTTGGTAACCGGACCGAAAAGCCAGTTAACATTTGCCCCCCAAATTACGTCTTGTCTTGACATGATGTGCTTTGGAATGAAAGTTGAGATGGTAGTTGGGTTGCGGATTTATCGTGCAAGTTATAGGAAAAAACATGATAGCTAGCGGGCTCGCTCGTTGGGGGGAAAGTGAGCGAGTTGCTTTTGGTTTGGTGTCGCACGCGTGTTGCTAGGTATTCGCATGGCGTCATCGTCGCGCATTTCAGGCGGTTTGACACTTGCGGGGAATAGGCGTACGTAAGCGTGATGGTCGATATTTTTTTTGAGAGGTATGAAATTCCGAACCACTGGGGTTCGAAATTTCGAACCGTATAATTCGAAGTTTCGAACCGCAAGGCTTGAAATTTCGAGCCCTGCGGGTTCGAGATTTCGAGCCCGTGGGTTTGAAATTTTGAGCCTTGGAATGCGAAGGGACTTTCTCTCTTTTTATTATAAATAGGCCCCTCCCCCCTTCATTTCTCTTCCTTCTATTTTACGTCATCAGTTTCCACTGTTCTGAAAGCTTCGTTACTCGACCCTTTCGGGATAAATTCTAGGTAATGGACTTGTTCGAAAGAGGCATGGAAGAAGTGAGGTCGAAGTACGATGGTCAGAGGAGGCTCGCGATTTCGAGCCTGGCAGGGGAGGTTCGGAAATTCGAACCTGATGGGACTCGATTTTTCGAAACCTATAGGGTTCGAAATTTCGAGCCTTAGGCTCGAATTTTCGAACCCCGTGTGGTTCGAAATTTCGGGCCTTGGGCTCGAAGTTCCAATACCCTAAGGCCGAGATCTTTCGAGCACTGGGGTTCGAGACTTCGAACCCAAGGCCTCGAAATCCGAACCCCGAGAACCCGAAAGTTCGAACCAAAGGGGCTCGAATTCCTGAACCGCCATGATTCGAATTTCCGAGCCACCTAGGTTCGAATTTTCGATCCCCGGGTGGTTCGAGTTTTCGAGCCACCTAGGCTCAAATCTTCGGACCTAAGTGGTTCGAATTTTTGATCCCCAGGGCGAGCTTAATAGTGTTGCCTTGGCTGGATGCCGGTATTTGCCGCTTCGAACTTCGATTTCTGGACTGCCTATCCTTGGACTTATATACTTCCTGTTTGATTGCATGAATGTACCAAGGCGCACATATATAACTGTACGGATAGCCACTCGAATCTTTCACATAGGATAGAGCATATATCTGGACTGTAACCGAACTGCTAGGGTCTTTTAAAGCTTCTATGTACATTCTGCTTTTTTGCATGACACTGCACGCACTTGTTAATTTTCACCAACGTGAGGGGTACAAGTTATTTCACTATGATGTCTAATACTGATGCATTAAAGTATAGCTAGCCATGCAAACAAGATCAAGGACTGGGAAACTTCTGGAAGCTGAGGCTTCCCCACCATCCTCTCACATATCTGACTCTACTGATGACGATAGCTCATGCGGCAGCGAGCTTGAGACAACGGAAGAATCGGTTCCCTCCAATAGGGCAGCTCACCCGGGGTGTCTGAGCACGGGGAGCACATTGAGAGGATACATCCTCCCGTCATACATGCAGAAATGGAAAACGTGGACATTATCGGTGGCGGTGAACCACCTGCCCCAGTAGCTCCGGACGTGCTGCCTGACGTAGTTATTTTAGCCAATCCACCAGACTCGGTGTCGTCGCGCTTGGATGTCATGGCAGTTAGAAAGTTGGCGTTGCGGTTTAGCATCCCGAAGGGAGATGCTCTTGCCCCTGGAACGAGTGGAAGGACCCATAAACCGCCGGAGGGTTTCACTGCTTGGAATCAACATACTTGCTTTGTGGGGTGCATGCCCCCGACCAATGACTTCATTCAAGAAATGTTATTCTACTTCCGCCTTGCACCTTCACAGCTGCACCCGAATGCTTATTCCTCACTTCTAGGTACTTGCGTTCTTTATCGAGAATTTTTACACCGGGACCCTACCGGAGAGGACATTAGGTATCTCTTTCATTTTAGGCGATCAACTGGTGGATCGTTCTCCCAATGGTTCTTGCAAGCATCTCCCGGTACTAAATTTTTGTTGGAAAGTGGACCAGGTCGTCTGTGATTAAGCATGACTGGTTCTTCATTCGCTGCCCTCTCGGGTTTGTGAGGAGGTGGATACAAGGAAGTGAGTACCTTCTATCTCTTCTTATAGCGTTGTCGAGCTCCATGTCTCATTGTTTTTTGATTGTGGCAGGAAATCCCGAGGCTCCTACTGGTGACGAGTATCGTCAACGTCTTGATGCCCTTCGAGCCATCCCTGAAGACTCCTGCAAGACAGACATCATGGTAGATCAGGACTGCCTTCGGCGTGTTGGATTGCTTCTGGCCAACAGGGCCATAATCAGGCCTGCCATGGCAAGTGGTGCACTGAAAGGGACACGGAAGGCTCAACTGTTTCCGGTTTGAAGAGGAAAATAGCTTCTACCGGGCCTGGACCAAAAAAGGTTGTTAAGTTCCAAGAGGATGTCAGCGGTAGGAAAGCCAGTAGCGCGGAGACGGCTGCTCGGGATGAGGGGCTAATTGATGATTTTATCTCGCCCCCGGTGGGAGGGACGGGAGAAGAAGCGTTGGCTAGCCCTCATTCTCCCGTGACCTCTCTAGATGCTACCACTTCCCTCGAAAAAGTAGATTAGTTTGCGGGTCTGGGTACCGTCCCTATGGATTTGTCTCTGTGGCCGAGCGCAGTTAGTATGGAGGATCTACCTTGTGCCGCGAAGGGGCTGACTCCCTCGATTGGGGAACAATATGGTCTGTTGAGAGAACACTTAGGGCATACACTTGTACACACCACATCGCATAGAAGAGTGCCTGTGCATGTTGCCTGACCGATTTCTCTTTGTTTCTTTGACAGGTGATATGGCCAGAGGAAATGGAGAACGAGGTCACGGAGACCGTCATCGCCCCGAAAGTGCTTTCATCAGCTCCTTCAGCAGGGGAGCTAGTTTATATGGCAATGCTCCACCCCCGCGGGGTCGCGGCAGCGGGTGTCATTACAAGGATAGGCCTCAGTCTTTCACTACTCCTCCCACTCCCCCTCCGATTCGGGTGCCCAGAGGAGATTCACGACTTGATCTAGGAGGGTCGAGTCATACGTCGTCAACAACTCCACCCATTACTGCTCCATTGGCTCCCGTTCAGACTTCAAAGGGGAGAGAGTCACCGCTTGCCCAGCCGAGGTCGGGTAGGGCGACTATGGTAAAAATGCAAGATTTGATGGCGCCCCAAGTCCAAGAGATTTCCCCGGAGGAGAAGATGGCGTTTTGAAGCATCACTTCCCTCGGCTTTACTTTGATGAGCTGCCATCTCTTCCTGACCTTCGCCCAGCTCCTAATAGGGCATCTGGAGAGATATGGATGCATGTGGAGGCCGCGTATCACCAGGTCAATGAGCTTACCACATACTCTCACCACCTCTCGGACCTGATTAGGAAGAAGAACCTGCACCTCTTGAACCATCAATTAACCATTGACGCTGAGAGGACATCTGTTGCTTGAATACAGAAATCGGTAGGTCTTCCTCGTTCTCCTCCTTTCCTATTTATTAGAAGTCTTTTGTTCTTATATCTTTAAACACTTGCTTACTGGTCTCGTGGTCTTTCAGGGAAGCTGAAGCAGGGGTACGGGACGCTCAAAAAGGAGGCCGATGACTCTTTCTCTGTGTTCACAGAGACTATAGCTGACTTAACCACCCAAAACATGACTTTGAAGAAGGAAAAGGCTGAGGTGGACCAGGCTTGCATTGACTTGGAGAGAGAAAATGCCAAGGTCTTCCAGCTTCAGGAGGATAGTAAAGCTTTACAAGCGGAGAATGACTACTTAAAGAGGGAGCTTGAGGCGGCAAAGAAGGCGAAGGAGGACGCAGAAGCCAGCAATCGGGATGCCTTAGGTACCGCCAAGGGATTGAAAGCCAAACATCTGAGAGAGGTGGAGCAGTTAAGAGACGAGCTAGCGGATGCCGAGTACCGGGCACAGTCGTTTGTGGAGGATGATATTAAGGACATGCTTGTTAAGGTCTTAAAATTCCATGGAATTTCTTGGATGGATGACTATTCACGTGAGCTAGCTCAAACCTGGGAAAGGCTGGTTTCATATGAGGCCTTCTTGTGCGAAGTGGATGTTGGGACCTTGGATGAGCGACAACTTATGATTGACCTCTTGATCGAGGAGGAGCGCAAGAAGTTGGAGGAGGGTAGGAAGTTGCTGCTTGAAGATGCGGAGAGAGAGAGGCTTGCTACCGAAAAGGGAAGTTTTCCATTACTGAGAGCGTTGTGGTAGCGGAGTATCGTACGGAGGGAAGCTCTCATCGATCGTCCATTCCTGAATCGGCCATGGCAATTGACCCGACAGCTCTGACTCGGGTTTCAACTGAGCATGATCCTGAGCATCTGGAGCCAGGAGAGATTGGATTTACGCTGCCAATTATGCTGGGTGCCCTTTCCGCGCTTCCTACACCACCCCTGGTCGGAGGTAAAGTTCCTTTACATTGCATCCCCGAGGATGACGTGATTACCGAGTTTGCGGACTAAAAGGTTGTGTTTTCATTGTGCAGCCCCTTCGGGATTAACTAAGGTATCAGGCCCTGCCCCCCGCGACCCCTCAAGTGACCGAGTCTGGGCTAGGACTCGAGGGGATACAGTTTGGAGAGAGCGGAGATCATCTCGATACCTTCTCGAGGAAAAGGATAACTCCCAGCCTCTGCGAAGGCCTTATTGATGAAGGAGAGGAAGTAGATGGGCAAAGTGTGACTGCCCGAGGTCTGGTGGAGGAAAAGTTGGGGTCGGATGAAGATACAAGGCAGGAGGTCGTAAGACGGACCCGAGAGGATACTGTGGAGAGGGTTGCTGTGACTATTGCCCAGAAACATACTAATGAGGAAGTAGAAAGGAAGAGGGTAGCTGATGAGGCTCAAAAAAGACGAGATGACGAGGAGGCTCAGCGGAGGGCCATCGAGACTCGGAAGAAAAACAGGGCCGGCAATCCAGACCACAAATCCTAAAAACTTATTGAGCGACGAGCTACTAAGGAAGCCAGGAAGAAAGCCATACGGGAAAGGAAAACTATCCCAGAGACGAGTGTCGCAGTGATAGGTCTTGCTGCCAGGGGTGCCCCCTGATCTCTGCCGCATGTTGCTCTTGCTGACGTCACTGAGATTTCTAGTGGTAACGGAGCGGACGAGGGGCTCCCAGCTTCTCATGAGTCGGCCACCTCCCAAAGGAGCCGAAGTGGAAAAGGCGGGTCTGGCAAGAGAAAGCCTAGCTCCAAGGATGAATCGTCGAGTGCCGAATCTGCAAATAAAAAGCATAAAGACAAGAAGAAGAAGCACGGTTAGCTTTAGTTGCTTCAGTGTAGGTTTAGTGCTTATTTTGGTAGTGTATGCCGGTGGTCCTTGCTTTTGGTTTTTCAAGACATGGTGTGGTTCTCATGTACACCCTTTCATTAGAACGAAAGATATTAGTTATGTGGTTGGTGGCAATGTGTGTGTGTTGTAATGAAATATGAATTAGCAAAGATCGCACTTTCTAATAAATGTTTGGATGTTCTTCCCATGTTTTCGGGCGTCCCGTACTTGCATAGGCCTACTTATAGTTACATGTAACAAAAAAGCGATTGCGTATTCCGCGCCCTGGGTTGATTATTCCAGGGGCGTGTGATAGTG
This sequence comes from Allium sativum, assembly GCA_030737875.1. NCBI lineage: Eukaryota > Viridiplantae > Streptophyta > Magnoliopsida > Asparagales > Amaryllidaceae > Allium > Allium sativum. The sequence goes on from CM060918.1 coordinate 208,454,837, forward strand.
CGCAGGCTTCTAGCAAGTTTCCCTCAGCTCAGGAAACCCGTAGTTTGCGAAGCCAGGCTCGAGCGCCTGCTGTTTTTTCTTGGGTTGCCCGGGGTTAATCCTAAGAGTAGCGAAGGTGTATGTGGTCGCATTGTCCAGTCCATCCGGTGTAGGCTCTCTCGTTCGTTCATCGGGTTGAGGCGAGCCTATAGCGTTCGCCCGGGAAGAGAAGCCCGGATCATCAGCCCGTAGGGTCCGATCGTTGCCATGGGCTACCTCTTAGCCTTGAGAGCTTCGAGGAAGTAACGATTTAAGGTCGGTCTCGATGTTGTACCAAGATTCGACCATCACCAGTAGTTCGAGGGGAGTTTGTACCGCCCCGCTTGGCTGTTGGGTGGTTGAACGATTTATCCTTGGCCTCAGCACTGGGCCGAGGTTCGAGTTCGAGGTTATTTATACTCGGTCGCGCCATGGGTCGGCGACTCGAGTAGTGTTGCCGGCTCCCGTGCTCCGGGTGGCGATCGTTGCCAATGTGATTAGGCCATGAGGTTGGCTCGTGGCTCGTTCGGCGGTGTCGGCCCTCACGCTAAGGGCCGGTACGGCGGTCGGCTGTTTACAAAAGCTAAATGCCAGAATTAATCAAACAAGTCATGGGAGGAGTAAACACAGAGTAAAGAGATAAAAAACTGAACATCATTTCCACTAATAACGTTTGGCATGGGTAGTCTTTACAATGCCTTGAATTGCTACAAAACATCACTGGAAAGCGTAAACAACCATGTACTAAGTTAAGTGAAGTAGCGGCGGAGATGTTCACTGTTCCAAGCCCTTGGTAGTTCAGCTCCATCCACGGTCGCCAGCTTGAAAGTTCCATCACTGAGCCTTCATAGGATAGAGTACGGTCCTTCCCAACGGGGAGAGAGGCCTGCTGGCAGAGGGAATACCCATTTTAGGACGAGGTCCCCGATGTTGAGATCCTTGTGGCGAACTCGAGAGTTGAAGTACCGGGCGACACGTCGTCGTTGGGCAGCGACTCGGAGGTCGCTTCGTTCCTCTTTTCTTCAAGCAGTCGAGTGATCCCATGAGTAAGTCTTGGTTCTTCTTTGGATAAAAATAGGTGACTCAATGAGACTGAAGCTCGAGCTCGATGGGGATGATGGCTTCGGACCCGTAGGCGAGGGCGAAGGGAGTGTGCCCGGTTGCTGTCTTGTGGGTTGTCCGGTAGGTCTCTAGGGCCAAAAGAAGTTCATCTGCCCACATGCCCCCGGCCCTCTAGAGGCGCTTCTTGATGATGGACTTGATAACTTTGTTAGCTGCTTCAACTTGTCCGTTAGCCTGTGGGTATGCTACGGCCGAGAATCTTTTTTCGATGTCGTGCCGCTGACAGAGGATTTGAACTCTACGCTCTCAAATTGAGTGTCGTTGTCTGAAATGATGGCCTGTGGGACCCTGTATCAAGCGATGATGTTGCGTACAACGAACTTGATCATTTTCTTGGTAGTAATTGTGGCGAGGGCCTCGGCCTTTGCCCATTTGGTAAAATAATCGACGGCGAGACAGCGTACCGTGCCCCACCACTGGCCGTGGGAAGAGTCCCAATGATGTCGACTCCCCACATGGAGAATGGCCATGGGCTGGTCATTTGCGTCAATTCCGTGGGTGGGGCTCTCGGGATCTTTGAGAAGTGTTGGCATATATCGCACTTGCGAGCGTAAGTGATGGCATCTTGGTCGAGTGTGGGCCAATACTAGCCATGTCGGAGTATCTTCCTAGCCAGGGTTTGCTTCCCGGTGTGGTCACTGCATTCTCCTTCGTGTACTCTGACTAGAACCTCGATGGCGTCTTCATGGGCCACACATCTGAGTAAGGGGACAAAGAAGCCTCTTCGATAGAGTACCCCATCCATAAGGAGGAAACGGGCTGACTGACAGGTGAGCGCTCGCCTTTCTTTGCGGCTCTCTGGGAGGATCCCCTGTCGCAGGTAGTTCTTGATTGGTGTCGTCCAAGATTCCGGCTCAGGTTCGGCGCTCATGGTCGTACTGGTTTGTATTGGCTTGATCCTGGGGGTGTTGAGCACCTCGATGGGGGTGAACCCCACCAGTTGCGGATCCTCGGAACTTGCTAGTCTGGCCAGTGAGTCGGCCCTTACATTTTGCTCTCGTGGAATGTGTGTGATAATGAAGTGGTCAAAGTGAGTGAGTAGTTCCTGTACTTGAGCTAGGTATAGAACAAGTCTTTCCCCCTTAGTCTGGAATTCTTCTATAACTCCCCACATCCGTTAGTGTCACTCACAAAGGGAATGCACTAAGTTTTGTGGAGCATTTAAGGTAAAAGATGGAGATAAATTATAAGACAAATAATTAAAACAGCGGAAAATAAATCTTTACTTTATTGATAAAATATTTTGTACAACAATTGTTTTCCAATACCAGAGCATCTGTCTTACAAAATAAAGAAGCATAAAATAACATTTATATACCCCAATGTAGCATGAGCCAGCCATAGAAGTGGAAAAGAGAATCCAAGCAAAACTTCGACTAATCTTCAAGCTTGGAAAGAAAAACTGAGCTAAGTAGTAACGTTCCCTCCCTATGGACAATGGGGGAGGGGGGAACGGAAGACAAGAAAGCGAAAGAAAACAGAGTCAGACATAAAGTCTGGTAAGTTCAGTGACTTTCAGCATGTGAACAGGTAAAAACAACATGACATTGATTAACTGAATACAAGACAATACCATGATGATAGGGTTAACAAGATAACGCAAGCTATGACGAGGCAAGATAAAACTGAATGTATTGATAAATTGGATCTAACGACAAGCTAAATATACTAATAAACTGAATATGCTTCCATACTTTCTCTACTTCGCGATTACCCTGTTATTCTGGTTTCTATATCTCTGCACCACCTAACTAGTGTCCAACTAGTAATCTGTATAAACTGATAAAACAATAACGTGATCCCAATCCCCGAAATTGTGGTTGTTTTCAGGTGTACATCTATTATTTATTACCTAGATCCAATCTAGGGTTTACGCTACCCAGGGTTACTGCGGTTTATGCTACTTATTGAACATTTCTCGGATTTTAGGGTTTACGCGACCTAGGTCCAACTAGGGATTACGCTACCTGTCGAACGGCGCCCCTAATATAGGACATACTACCCAGAGCGGTATATGTTCCTAGACTTTCCCCACGTATGTGTCGTGAATCGTTATCGCTGTCTAGATGCACATGTCCTCTATATGTGTGACCCAAGTCCCGTGGCAGGGCTAATCAAGAAACACGGAACTCGGTCGAGAGCTTTTCAGATATCTACCGATGCAGATGCTAAGGTCTGTTTTTCCAATGGCTATGGTCCCACTTGACCCCTCCCTCAACTAATCATTGAAAAAAATGAGAACTATACGCTGGCCCCCTATGCCCCACTTAACCTATGGCCATCCGCACTCATAACTAGATAGCAAGTATATGGTCTTTTGGAGTTATCCGCCTTTCCTCTATACGTATCTCGATTGACTCAAGATGGTAGGTAGACGACGAGTTGCTATCACAGGGCTATTGGTCTCGCCGAATCACGCTGGTCCATCCTAGTCTTTAGGTTGCCTTATATTGCAACCAAGGCATACCCTTGGTTATTCTAACACAGACCTTAACCTCTGTGAGCCCGGGAGGATCATCTGCAGCCTCACAGAGGGATATCAAGAGTACCCTCACGTCCCCTCGAAGCCGCGTGCTTCGTAACCCAAATTCGTTGGAGCCTTCTTCAGGATCAGGTGGAAGTTCGCTCCTTCTCGTGTTCTACTTGGTTTTCTTTACTAAAATTTGCTACTTAGTTCTCTTAACTAAGGTTTACCACTTAGTTTCCTGAATCGTTAACTTTCTTAACTAAGGTTTACGACTTAGTCTTCTTAACTAAGGTTTATAACTTAGTTCTCCTTCTCGTTATTTACTTAGTTCTCTTTAATTAAGGTTTATTATCCTAGTTAAGTGTCATTAGTCAATTTAACTTAACCCATTCATTTGTCATGTTAAATTGGTTAAGTGTTATCATTAGTTCATGTTGACTTAACCCTACCACAAATCAAGTTATATTGGTTAAGTATTTCTTATTACTTAACCCCCCTTCCTCTTGTATTGGTTAAGTGTTCCTTTTAACTTAACCCTGCCCATCTGTTTAGCTAACATGTTATAATGGTTAAGTGTTCTCTTAGTTAACTTAACTCCAATTTCTAGTCTAGTTAACATGTTAAATTGGCTAAGTGTATTTTACTTAACCTCACCTTCTAGTCTAGTTAGCATGTTATAACGGTTAAACCTTTTCTTAACCTCACCCACTTGTCTAGTCAACATGTTATAACGGTTATTTAACCCCTACAAGTCTTGTTTTGTAAACATGTTAAGTTGGTTAAGTGTTTCTGTGGACTTAACCCTCCCATTTTATCTCAACTGTTTCTTAGCTTTAAATTATTCATTTAAAGCACCAACCACTCACATTAGACAGATATTGTTGTGGTCACTGGATGTGCCGGTCAGTTCCAGGAAGATTTACACTGCAACTCAGTCTAACCTTGGGTCCTTTTGGGCTCAACGCTCTAACCACCCACATTAGATGGGTACTGTTACGGTTGCTGGATTTGCCGGGCGGTTCCGAGCAGTCTTATACTGTAACTCAATCTAACCTCGGGTTAGGCATATTCATCTTTCCTATACTCACATATTTATCCTTTTTGTCTATATGTAAATTGCTAACGACTCTTTTAACAAATTTAGCCTATATCATATTCATTTGTCATGCCCACTAACATAGCTATATTCTAGGCCCAAATCTTGATTTACCTATCATTTAACCCAACCTACAGTTTTATGCCAATTTAGATCTAGTATTTCCATTTACAGTTCATGTCAAAACTAGATTTGATACTCTAGTTTACAATTTATGCCTAAAGCTTAGGTTACAAGCCAATAATAGATTCAATATATAAAATTACATCTTCTATAATTCAAGTCAAATTACCCCAATTTGCATCTAATGGTCATTTTATAATACATGCTCTAAATTATGCCAAATAATATAGATTTCATGTTATACCCAAATAACCCCGCATTTATAACGTACGTATACCATGATTTCACAAGTTTTCTAAATACCCATGAAATGAAACTAAAAAGGGAATAGAGGACAAACATGAGAAATGACATAAAAGAATTGGCATGCAAAAGCGAGCCAAATACAAGGATAATGGATCCAATGGTTTTGGTGTACATAATAGCGAATAGGAATAAACTAAGAAAGTCACACCCTAGGTATGAGATCCAACAAAATGCCCGTTCGGTGTACAACATGGTTTGTGACTATAGTGTTATGGGCATAAACAATTAACCATAATAGTCTTAGGCAATTAACCACAATAGTCGTAGTCATGGTCATAGGTAGAAACCTCATAGTTATGAATCATAGGCGATTAACCACAATAGTGATGGATAATTAACAAAAATAGGCCTAGGAAATTATCCTAAATAGTCATAGGCAATTAACTATAATAATTTTAAAGTCATGGTCATAGACAATAGTCTTATGTTCATAATCATATGCAATAATCTCATAGTCATGAATCATGGTCGTAGGCAATAATCTTATGTTCATAGTCATAGGCAATAGTCTTATGTCCACAGTCATAGGCATAGGCATAGTCTTGTGTTCACAGTCATATTCTTAGGCCATTGACAATAGTTTCAACATTATAGGCATAGGCACAGTCTCATCGGTAATTAATCACAATAGTTCTTAATTAGATCCAAAGGCATATACAAACACAGATTCAAATGAAAGGATCAGGCATATTCTTGTATCCATTTAATTACATGCCACAAATAGATCTAGACGTTCAAATCTAAAAAGTAACTGATTTACATTGATTGGTTTCAGAAAAGGATAATCAGATAGCGTTGATGATACGCTATGATTTGCATGACATTGCTCGCAACCGTCGAATTAGCCTTTGATTCTATTCTTAAAGCTTTAATCTTGATTTGAATCTCCAATTTGAAGAAGAACAATAACTTATTTTTGTGGAGAATTGGATTTATTTTTATGGTGGAGGTTAGAATAGAGAGAAGCAGCTTGTAAATGCCTAAAAGAATTTGTGTGGATTTACGTTGAGTATTAGGTTGTATATATAGGATTTTCAATTTGATTAGAGCCGCTAGATGAACCCTAGAATTACCCACAACCATCAGATCAGTTCAGAGCTATCTAGAAGGCCCAGGTGACTCAGCACGAACCATAAAATGATCCAGACCTGACCAGGTCGACAGGGTAAGTCGACCCCTAGGTCGACCCCCAGGTCGAGCCCCTGGTCGACCTGGGTCCTAGGCGGGAATTTTCCTACCCAGCCCAGTTCGGGTCTATTTTTGAATTTTGAACTGAATTTTGAGCTGTTTGAATTTTAAATTGAATTTTGAAACTTCCGGAGGTCATAACTTCTTCATACGGAGTCCGATTTACGCAAACTCAGACTCTATCTCAAGCAGAATTTCGAGACAAACGTAATGGCATAACCTGTTTCCCTTAATTCTTCTTCTAAAATTTAATTATATTCTAATTTTTGAAACTTAACGTTACAGAATTACGGGGTGTTACATCTTCCTTCACCTAGCGCATGATGAGCTGTGAATCAGAGAAAATATGTATAATCTTTAGACTGAGTTTGATCGCGATCCTTAGCCCGGCTATCAACGGCTCATACTCTGCATCGTTGCTGGTAGCAGGGAAATTTAGCTTTAGCGCATAGTGTATCGGGCGCCCTTTGGGAGTGATGAATACAATGCCGGCCCTCGAACACTTGTTGGTGGAGAACCCGTCAACAAATAACTTCCATGTGACACCCCACATCCGTTAGTGTCACTCACAAAGGGAATGCACTAAGTTCTGTGGAGCATTTGAGGTAAAAGATGTAGATAAATTACAAGACAGATAATTAAAATAGCGGAAAATAAAACTTTACTTTATTGATAAAATAGTTTGTACAACAATTGTTTTCCAATACCAGAGTATATATCTTACAAAATAAAGAAGCATAAAATAACATTTATATTCCCCAATGTAGCATGAGCCAGCCATAGCAGTGGAAAATAGAATCCAAGCAAAACTACGACTAATCTTCAAGCTTGGAAAGAAAAGCTGAGCTAAGTAGTAACGTTCCCTCCCTACGGACCTGGGGAGGGGGGGGGGACGGAAGACAAGAAATCAAAAGAAAACCGAGCCAGACATAAAGTCTGGTAAGTTCAGTAACTTTCAACATGTGAACAGGTAAAAACAACATGACATGGATTAACTGAATACAAGGAAATACCATGATGATAGGGTTAACAAGATAACACAAGCTATGCTGAGGCAAGATAAAACTGAATGTACTGATAAATTAGGTCTAACGACAGGCTGAATATGCTTCCATACTTTCTCTACTTCGCGATTACCCTGTTATTCTGGTTTCTATATCTCTGCACCACCTAACTAGTGTCCAACTAGTAATCTGTATAAAATGATAAAACAATAACGTGATCCCAATCTCCGAAATTGTGGTTGTTTTCAGGTGTACATCTATTATTTATTACCTAGATCTAATCTAGAGTTTACGCAACCCAGGGCTACTGGGGTTTATGCTACCTATTGAACATTTCTCGGAATTTAGGGTTTATGCGACCTAGGTCCAACTAGGGTTACGCTACCTATCGAACGGCGCCCCTAATCTAGAACACACTACCCAGAGCTGTATATGTTCCTATAATTTCCCCACGTATGTTTCATGAATCGTTATCGCTGTCTAGATGAACATGTCCTCTATATGTGCGACCCGAGTCCCGTGGCAGGGCTAATCAAGAAACACGGAATTCGGTCGGGAGCTTTTCAGATATCTGCCGATGCAGATGCTAAGGTCTGTTTTCCAGTGGCTATGGTCCCACTTGACCCCTCCTCAACTAATGAAAGGCCACCCTTGAAAAAAATGAGCATTATACGCAGGCCCCCTATGCCCCACTTAACCTATGGCCATCCACACCCATAACTAGATAGCAAGTATATGGTCTTTTGGAGTTCTCCACCTTTCCGCTATACGTATTTCGACAGACTCAAGATGGTAGGTAGACGACGAGTTGCTATCACAGGGCTACTGGTCTCGCCGGATCACGCTGGTCCATCCTAGTCTTTAGGTTGCCTTATATTTCAACCACGGCACACCCTTGGTTCTTCTAACGCAGACCTTAACCTCTGTGAGCCAAGGAGGATCATCTACAGCCTAACAGATGGATACCAAGAGTACCCTCACGTCCCCTCGAAGCCGCGTGCTTCGTAATCCAAATTCGTTGGATCCTTCTTCACGATCAGGTGGACGTTCGCTCCTTCTCGTGTTCTACTTGGTTTTCTTGACAAAAGTTTACTACTTAGTTCTCTTAACTAAGATTTACCACTTAGTTTCCTGAATCGTTAACTTTCTTAACTAAGGTTTATAACTTAGTCTTCTTAACTAAGGTTTATTACTTAGTTCTCCTTCTCGTTATTTACTTAGTTCTCTTTAACTAAGGTTTATTACCCTGGTTAAGTGTCATTAGTCAATTTAACTTAACCCATTCATTTGTCATGTTAAACTGGTTAAGTGTTATCAGTACTTCATGTTGACTTAACCCTACCACAAATCAAGTTATATTGGTTAAGTATTTCTTATTACTTAACCCCACCCCTTCCTCTTGTATTGGTTAAGTGTTCCTTTTAACTTAACCCTGCCCATCTGTTTGGCTGACATGTTATAATGGTTAAGTGTTCTCTTAATTAACTTAACTCCACCTTCTAGTCTAGTTAACATGTTAAATTGGCTAAGTGTATTTTACTTAACCCCACCTTCTAGTCTAGTTAACATGTTATAACGGTTAAACCTTTTCTTAACCTCACCCACTTGTCTAGTCAACATGTTATAATGGTTATTTAACCCTTACAAGTCTTGTCTTGTTAACATTTTAAGTTGGTTAAGTGTTCCTATGGACTTAACCCTCCCATTCTAGCTCAACTGTTTCTTAGCTTTAAATTATTCATTTAAAGCACCAACCACTCACATTAGGCAGATATTGTTGCGGTCATTGGATGTGCCGGTCGGTTCCAGGCAGATTTACACCGCAACTCAGTCTAACCTCGGGTCCTTTTGGGCTCAATGCTCTAACCACCCATATTAGATAGGTATTGTTACGGTTGCTGGATTTGCCGGCCAGTTCCGGGCAGTCTTGTACCGTAACTCAATCTAACCTCAGGTTAGGCATATTCGTCTTTCCTAAATTTACATATTTATCCTTTTTGTCTATATGCAAATTGTAAACAACTCTTTTAAACAAATTTGGCCTATATCATATTCATTTGTCAAGCCCACTAACATATCTATATTCTAGGCCCAAATCTTGATTTACCTATCATTTAGCCCAACTTGCAGTTTTATGCCAATTTAGATCTAGTATTTCCATTTACAGTTCATGTCAAAACTAGATTTGATACTCTAGTTTACAATTTATGCCTAAAGCTTAGGTTACTATCCAATGCTAGATTCAATATATCAAATTATATCTTCTATAATTCACATCAAATTACCCCAATTTGCATCTAATGGTCATGTTATAATGCATGCTTTAAATTATGCCAAATAATATAGATTTCATGTTATACCCAAATAACCCCGCATTCATAACGTACGTATACCATGATTTCACAAGTTTTCTAAATACTCATGAAATGAAACTAAAAAGGGAATAGAGGATAAACATGAGAATTGACACAAAAGAATAGGCATGCAAAAGCGAGCCAAATACAAGGATAATGGATCCAATGGTTTTGGTGTACATAATAGCGAATAGGAATAAACTAAGCAATTCACACCCTAGGTATGAGATCCAAAAAAATGCCTGTTTGGTGTACAACATGGTTTGTAACTATAGTGTTATGGGCATAAACAATTAACCATAATAGTCTTAGGTAATTAGCCACAATAGTCAAGGTCATGGTCATAGGTAGAAACATCATAGTTATGAGGCGATTAACCACAATAGTCATGGATAATTAACCAAAATAGTCCTAGGCAATTATACTAAATAGTCATAGGCAATTAACTGTAATAATTTCAAAATCATGGTCATAGACAATAGTCTTATGTTCATAATCATAGGCAATAATCTCATAGTCATGAATCATGGTCATAGGCAATAGTCTTATGTTCATAGTCATAGGCAATATTCTTATGTCCACAGTCATAGGCATAGGCATAGTCTTGTGTTCACAGTCATAGTCTTAGGCCATTAACAATAGTTTCAATTAACGTCATAGGCATAGGCACAGTCTCATCGGTAATTAATTACAATAGTTCTTAATTAGATCCAAAGGCATATACAAGCACAGATTCAAATGAAAGGATCAGGCATATTCTTATATCCATTTAATTACATGCCACAAATAGATCTAGACGTTCAAATCTAAAAAGTAACTGACTTACATTGATTGGTTTCAGAAAAGGATAATCAAATAGCATTTGTGATATGCTATGATTTGCATGGCGTTGCTCACAACCGTTGAATTAGCCTTTGATTCTTTTCTTAAAGCTTTAATCTTGATTTGAATCTCCAGTTTGAAGAAGAACTATAACTTATTTTTATGGTGAATTAGATTTATTTTAATGGTGGAGGTTAGAATGGAGAGAAGCAGCATGTAGATGCCTAAGAGAATTTGTGTGAATTTAGGTTGAGTACTAGGTTGTATATATAGGATTTTCAATTTGATTAGAGCTGCTAGATGAACCCTAGAATTACCCACAACCTTCAGATCAGTTCAGAGCTATCCAGAAGGCCTAGGTGACTCAGCACGAACCAGAAAATGATTCAGACCTGACCACGTCGACAGGGTAGGTCAACCCCTAGGTCGACCTGGGTCCTGGGCGGGAATTTTCCCGCCCAGCACAGTTTGGGTCTGTTTTCGAATTTTGAACTGAATTTTGAGCTATTTGAATTTTAAATTGAATTCTGAAACTTCCGGAGGTCATAACTTCTTCATACGGAGTCCGATTTACGCAAATTCGGACTCTATCTCAAGCATAATTTCGAGACGAATGCAATGGCGTAACCCTTTCTCTTAATTCTTCTTCTAAAATTTAATTATACTATAATTTGTGAAATTTAATGTTATAGAATTACGGGGTGTTACATTCTCCCCCTCTTAAAAGGATTTCATCCCCGAAATCTTCAAGTTAGGAAGAATGTGTCCTACCATCCAATCACCCATCTACTCAACCATTCAATCACAGGCATTCATTGTCCTTAAAAATATTTCTAATGCTTTCTTGTTCATATGCATAGTGTGTGTATATGTCTTTATCTAATGCAAAATCAGGCGCTCTACTGATTCAGTTGACCTCCTTAATGCGAATTATGTCAGTGTCATGCGTCCAATCATGTATGCAAGCATCCCTAGTTATGTAAATACTACATGTGTGCATAGCCATTCATCCATATGCAACATCCATATGATAACATATTAAGTTAAATCTGTTAAGCAAATACATATATGCGAATGCAATATGAAAGTGACTGAGTCGTTCTAGCGCCTATGGTGTGTATATGCATCCACGAGCAACCATTTGCAACCATCAATCATAACATGTTTCAAATACATGTTTCAAATACATATTTACATCCATTGGCTTCCACCTAAGGATCGATAATACGTCCTAGAGGATATACCTTAAAAGCTAGAAAGTATGCATAAAATTCCTATAAAAAAAGAGATCAAGGATGTACCCTTAAGAAAAAGGGTATGATGCTTGTATCTAGTCTTCAGTCTTCTAAGTCGCATCTTCTTGAGCTTCCCTATTCTGTACCTTATCTAATTAATCTTCACGATTGCGAAGCTTCTTGACCTCCATTTCCAAAACTATCGTTGATCGGATAGCTGAATTTTCATTGTCAACTGGATACATGCGGAAGTCTATCCCGCGTTTTAGGGGTAAACTCCTAACCTAATCAAAAACATCTACGTACTCATGGACTACCCTAACGGATTGCAAATCGTCGATAAATGCATTAAGCGATTCTAGCTAGATAAGCCTAACTGATTCTTTACACGAAATCTCGAGGGTATTTCCAAGGCAAGTCAAAAGTTTAACTATCCTCCTTTCAGAATTACTAGCCAACCAACCCATGCCTAGAATCAACTCATAGCCCATGGAACCAAAAACATAAGCATTACGCTTAAACTCAACACTTAATGTAGTTATTCTCAAATCCTTACAAACCAAAGGTAAACGGGCCGAACCACCAATTGGATTTGAGACACTAATGGGATCTTCTACTATACAAGTACTAAGGTGCAGAGACTTAACTATGGAAGTAGATATGAACAAATGTGAAGTGCTAAGATCAAAAGAGTACTAACTGGTTGATCAAAACGAAAAGCTAAACTTTTCCAACGGAGACTTTTAATATCTCTCCCTCAGGTATTCTGGTGGTAAAAGAATGCACTCGCCCTTCTGAAAATCCTGTCCCTCGTCCTTGCCCTTGTCCTTAATTATATGCCTTATCATACCATGGAAAAGATACTTCCTCTCGTCCTAGGTTTTGTAATTCCTTCTTTCTTCGTGAGTCGAGTTTATATCCATGAATTTCTCATCCTTGCGTTGAGATCCCTAGCCAAACTCTCTCATCCTCATCTTTGCCATCCCCGTGTAATCATATTGACAAATTTCTCAAAAGCTGCCTCCGTCGCATGGAAAACCCTTCAAAGCTTGGAAGAAAACTAGCTGCAGGTGAAACTATTATGGTTATAGATGGAAGTTGGGCATTGCTTTGCCCTTTGATAGGTATCGCAGTCTTATCAAGCCTATGGAACAGTGCCGCGATGAGGTTACCTCCCAGAAAGTCAGGAGCCCCGAAGACTCATGAAAGAAGGGGACAAGAATTCAAACAGAGGATCAAAAGATAGCGCGTATGGCTTTTGGGGAATATGCCTTTAAAACAAAACTTTTCTTTTGAAAATGCTTCTTTTAAAAACGTTGAAAATAATTTTTCAAATCTTTTATCTGATCCTGTAACCTTCAGCTCTGATACCACGTGTAACACCACACATCCATTAGTGTCACTCACAAAGGGAATGCACTAAGTTTTGTGGAGCATTTAAGGTAAAAGATGCAGATAAATTACAAGACAGATGATTAAAACAACGGAAAATAAAACTTTACTTTATTGATAAAATAATTTGTACAACAATTGTTTTCCAATACCAGAGTATCTGTCTTACAAAATAAAGAAGCATAAAATAACATTTATATTCCCTAATGTAGCATGAGCCAGCAATAGCAGTGGAAAAGAGAATCCAAGCAAAACTTCGACTAATCTTCAAGTTTGGAAAGAAAAACTAAGCTAAGTAGTAACATTCCCTCCCTGCGGACCTGGTGGGGGGGGGAACGGAAGACAAGAAAGCGAAAGAAAACAGAGTCAGACATAAAGTCTGGTAAGTTCAGTAACTTTCAGCATGTGAACTGGTAAAAACAACATGACATGGATTAACTAAATACAAGGCAATACCATGATGATAGAGTTAACAAGATAACGCAAGCTATGATGAGGCATGATAAAACTGAATGCACTGATAAATAGGATCTAACGACAAGCTGAATATACTGATAAACTGAATATGCTTCCATACTTTCAATACTTCGCGATTACCCTGTTATTCTGGGTTCTATATCTCTGCACCACCTAACTAGTGTCCAACTAGTAATCAATATAACCTGATATAACAATAACGTGATCCAAATCCCTGAAATTGTGGTTGTTTTCAGGTGTACATCTATTATTTATTACCTAGATCTAATCTAGGGTTTACGCTACCCAGGGCTACTGGGGTTTATGCTACCTATTGAACATTTCTCGGATTTTAGGGTTTACGCGACCTAGGTCCAACTAGGGATTACGCTACCTATCGAACAGCGCCCCTAATCTAGGACACACTACCCAGAGCGGTATATGTTCCTAGACTTTCCCCACGTATGTGTCGTGAATCATTATCGCTGTCTAGATGCACATGTCCTCCATATGTGCGACCCGAGTCCCGTGGCAGGGCTAATCAAGAAACATGGAACTCGATCGGGAGCTTTTCGGATATCTGCCGATGCAGATGCTAAGGTCTGTTTTTCTAGTGGTTATGGTCCCACTTGACCCCTCCCTCAACTAATGAAAGGCCACCCTTGAAAAAAATGAGAACTATACGCAGGCCCCCTATGCCCCACTTAACCTATGGCCATCCGCACCCAAAACTAGATAGCAAGTATATGGTCATTTGGAGTTCTCCACCTTTCCGCTATACGTATCTCGACTGACTCAAGATGGTAGGTAGACAACGAGTTGCTATCACAGGGCTACTGGTCTCGCCGGATCACGCTGGTCCATCCTAGTCTTTAGGTTGCCTTATATTGCAACCACGGCACACCCTTGGTTCTTCTAACGTAGACCTTAACCTCTGTGGGCCCAAGAGGATCATCTGCAGCCTAACAGAGGGATACCAAGAGTACCCTCACGTCCCCTCGAAGCCGCGTGCTTCGTAACCCAAATTCGTTGGAGACTTCTTCATGATCTGGTCGACGTTCGCTCCTTCTCATGTTCTACTTGGTTTTCTTGACTAAGGTTTACTACTTAGTTCTCTTAACTAAGGTTTAACACTTAGTTTCCTGAATCGTTAACTTTCTTAACTAAGGTTTACAACTTAGTCTTCTTAACTAAGGTTTATTACTTAGTTCTCCTTCTCGTTATTTACTTAGTTCTCTTTAACTAAGGTTTATTACCCTGGTTAAGTGTCATTAGTCAATTTAACTTAACCCATTCATTTGTCATGTTAAACTGGTTAAGTGTTATCAGTACTTCATGTTGACTTAACCCTACCACAAATCAAATTATATTGGTTAAGTGTTTCTTATTACTTAACCCCACCCTTTCCTCTTGTATTGGTTAAGTGTTCCTTTTAACTTAACCCTGCCCATTTGTTTAGCTAACATGTTGTAATGGTTAAGTGTTCTCTTAGTTAACTTAACTCCAATTTCTAGTCTAGTTAACATGTAAAATTGGCTAAGTGTATTTTACTTAACCCCACCTTCTAGTCTAGTTAACATGTTATAATGGTTAAACTTTTTCTTAACGTCACCCACTTGTCTAGTCAGCATGTTATAACAGTTATTTAACCCCTACAAGTCTTGTCTTGTTAACTTGTTAAGTTGGTTAAGTGTTCCTATGGACTTAACCCTCTCATTCTAGCTCAACTGTTTCTTAGCTTTAAATTATTCATTTAAAGCACCAACCACTCACATTAGGCAGATATTGTTTCGGTCATTAGATGTGCCAGTCGGTTCCGGGCAGATTTACACCGCAACTCAGTCTAACCTCGGGTCCTTTTGGGCTCAATACTCTAACCACCCACGTTAGATAGGTATTGTTACGGTTGTTGGATTTGTCGGGCGGTTCCAGGCAGTCTTATACCGTAACTCAATCCTACCTCGGGTTAGGAATATTTGTCCTTCCTAGATTTACATATTTATCCTTTTTATCTATATGTAAATTGCTAACGACTCTTTTAAACAAATTTGGCCTATATCATATTCATTTGTCATGCCCACTAACATACCTATATTCTTGGCCCAAATCTTGATTTACCTATCATTTTACCCAACCTGCAGTTTTATGCCAATTTAGATCTAGTATTTCCATTTACAGTTCATGTCAAAACTAGATTTGATACTCTAGTTTAAAATTTATGCCTAAAGCTTAGGTTACTAGCCAATACTAGATTCAATATATCAAATTACATCTTCTATAATTCACGTCAAATTACCCCAATTTCCATCTAATGGTCATGTTATAATACATGCTCTAAATTATGCAAAATAATATAGATTTCATGTTATACCCAAATAACCCCGCATTCATTACGTACGTATACCATGATTTCACAAGTTTTCTAATTACTCATGAAATGAAACTAAAAAGGGAATAGAGGATAAACATGAGAATTGACATAAAAGAATAGGCATGCAAAAGCGAGCCAAGTACAAGGATAATGGATCCAATGGTTTTGGTTTACATAATATCGAATAGGAATAAACTAAGCAAGTCACACCCTAGGTATGAGATCCAACAAAATGCCCGTTCAGTGTACAACATGGTTTGTAACTATAGTGTTATGGGCATAAACAATTAACCCTAATAGCCTTAGGCAATTAACCACAATAGTCATAGTCATGGTCATAGGTAGAAACCTCATAGTTATGAATCATAGGCGATTAACCACAATAGTCATGGATAATTAATCAAAATAGTCCTAGGCAATTATCCTGAATAGTCATAGGCAATTAACTATAATAATTTCAAAGTCATGGTCATAGACAATAGTCTTATGTTCATAATCATAGGCAATAATCTCATAGTCATGAATCATGGTCGTAGGCAATAGGCTTATGTCCACAGCCATAGGCATAGGCGTAGTCTTGTGTTCACAGTCATAGTCTTAGGCCATTAACAATAGTTTTAATGTCATAGGCATAGGCACAGTCTCATCGGTAATTAATCACAATAGTTCTTAATTAGATCCAAAGGCATATACAAGCACAGATTCAAATGAAAGGATCAGGCATATTCTTATATCCATTTAATTACATGCCACAAATAGATCTAGGCGTTCAAATCTAAAAAGCAACTGACTTACATTGATTGGTTTCAGAAAAGGATAATCAGATAGCGTTGGTGATATGTTACGATTTGCATGACGTTGCTCGCAACTATTGAATTAAACTTTGATTCTTTTCTTAAAGCTTTAATCTTGATTTGAATCTCCAATTTGAAGAAGAACTATAACTTATTTTAGTGGAGAATTGGATTTATTTTAATGGTGGAGGTTAGAATAGAGAGAAGCAGCATGTAGATGCCTAAGAGAATTTGTGTGAATTTAGGTTGAGTACTAGGTTGTATATATAGGATTTTCAGTTTGATTAGAGCCACTAGATGAACCTAGAATTGCCGACAACCATCAGATCAGTTCAGAGCTATCCAGAAGGCCCAGGTGACTCAGCACGAACCAAAAAATGATTCAGTCCTGACCAGGTCGACAGGGTAGGTCGACCCCTAGGTCAATCCCCAGGTCGACCCCCGGGTCGACCTTGGTCCTGGGCAGGAATTTTCTCGCCTAGCCCAGTTTGGGTCTGTTTTCGAATTTTGAACTGAATTTTGAGCTGTCTGAATTTTAAATTGAATTCTGAAACTTCCGGAGTCATAACTTCTTCATACGGAGTCCGATTTACGCAAACTCGGACTCTATCTCAAACAAAATTTCGAGACGAACGCAATGACATAACCCGTTTCCCTTAATTCTTCTTCTAAAATTTAATTATACTCTAATTTGTGAAACTTAATGTTATAGAATTACAGGGTGTTACATTTCGCCTACTGTCGGGGGCCTCAGCGTTCTCTGGCGAAGTTTCCTCGGGGGCCGTGAACTCTACTATGAAGTCGGCGAGGACATGTCCGAGGATAGCTCGGCGGGGGATGAATGTTATCTCAAACTGAATTTGTTACATGCTCTACTTTAGCAGTCAACCGGATGCCTCGGGTCGTTGTTGAACTGGACACAGCGGCTGGTTGGTGAAGACCTTTATGGGATGAGCCTGGAAGTATGGCCGAAATTTCCGGGAGGAGATTAGTAAACAGAAAGTCAGTTTCTCATGTTTCGGGTAGTTCTTTTCTGCCCCTGTCAATCGCTTGTTTATGCAGTAGACAGGTCGTTGAACGCGATCTTTAAGCTGTATTAGTGCCGAGCTGATTGCCTGCGTAGAAGCAGCCAAGTAAAAATATAAGTCCTCTTGATTTATAGGCTTAGACAAGATGGGTGGTCGCTCCAAGTGATCCAGGAGTTCCTTGAATGCGGAAACGCACTCAGGTGTCCACTTAAAGTTGTGTTTCCCTTTTTGAAGTAAATCAAAGAAAGGAATGCACTTATCGGTGACCTTTGAGATGAATCGACTTAAAGCGGCAACCTTTCCATTTAAACTTTGAACATCTTTGATATTTTCAGGGATTTGGATATCCTGAATGGCTTGGATTTTCTCAGGATTAGCTTCGATGCCCCAGGTGTTGACGATGAAACCCAGAAACTTTCATGAAGCGACGCCAAAGGAACATTTGAGAGGGCTGAGTTTCATGTCGTGTCGACGGAGGACATAGAATATTTCGGAGAGGTCGTGGATGTGATTTCTAGACACTTTTGATTTAACTAGCATGACATCCATGTACACCTCCATGGATTTCCCGATTTGATTTTTGAAAAGTCGATTAACCATCCGCTGATACGTGGCGCCGGCGTTCTTGAGGCCGAAAGGCATGACGCGATAGCAATAAAGTCTGAGGTTGGTTATGAAGGAGGCATGGTCCTGATCGTGGAGATTCATCCGAATTTGGTTGTAATCGGAGTAGGCGTCCATGAAAGATAGCAATTGGTATCCAGTGGTTGAATCGACTAGCCGATCGATCTTTTGGAGCGGGAAGCTGTCCTTGGGACATGCTTTGTTTAAATCCGAAAAGTCGATGCACGTTCGCCATTTTCCATTGGCCTTTTGGACTAGGACCGGATTGGAGACCCGCTCGAGGTAATCGTCTTCACGGATGAAGTTGTTGTTTAGCAGGCGATCTACCTCTTCTTCAAGTGCCTTGGATCTCTCGGGTCCTAGGAAGCGGCGCTTTTGTTTGAGCGGAGGCATCGTAGGATCTATGCATAGGGAGTGGCAGGCGATTGCCAGGTCTATGCCCTTCATGTCGGAATGAGCCCATGCAAATACGTCGAGATTAACCTTTAGGAAATCCACAAGATCATCTTTGACTGCTGGGTGAAGGTGTGATCCTATCTTTAATACTCGCTATGGATCGTCAAAACTGATGGGTACATCTACTGTGGGCTCAACAGGGGTAGGTCTCTCATACTCGGGCTCCTCGTCTTTCCTTGGATCGAGGTCATCTGACAGAGAGGAGTGGCATCTGAGCCATGACCCAAACGCCGCTGATTGCTATACGGAGGCGGTCTTGGCACAAAAGGCTACGGGCGCTGCCTTTCCCTAGTCCTTATTGCGCGTGTTCTTCCATTCTATGGAATAACATTTTCTAGCATTGACTTGGTCGCCTCTGACTGTTCCGATCCCGTTTTCCGTTGGAAACTTCATCAGGAGGGACCATGGTGATAGGCATACGCGAAATTCTGTGAGGAACGGACGTCCAAGGAAGACGTTATATGGCGAGATGATGTTGATAACCACGAAGGTGAGGATTCAGACTAGGCTCCAATCCCCCGTACCGAGTTCGACGGGTAGGTCAATGACTCCTACCGGACAGCTGGATGCCCCACTAAAACCGTGGATTGTGGAATGGCATGGTTTGAGATCTCTTGCCTCTAATTTCATCTAGTCATAGGCGGCTTTGAAAATGATGCTGACCTAGCTCCTGAAATCGACCAATATTTTCGAACAATTGCAGCGCCAATTTGGGCAGTGATGACCAAAGGATCCGTGGTCTGAATTTCAATTCCCGTGGACTCCTTTCCATTGAAGATAATGTCGTCCCGCATGGTTTTCCGGAGCTTAGCCGGGATAGACTCATCGGGAGTAGAGCAAGACTCGTGAGTTGCATGCTCAATGGAGCCCACATATTCCTCCATCTTTTGGAAGCTGTCATGCATGGGGCTATGCCCACCGCATATAGTGTTGATCATGATTCCTCGTCTCGAGTTAGACGGCCCTGGGGCCGCCTTGGCGGCGATCGGAGGAGTTAGCGCTGGAGGTTTTGGATTGGTTTCGGGGGGAAAGGGCTCTTGGATGTATTATTCAAGTCACTTTTCTCGGATAAGCTTTTCAGTTGCATCCCTTAGCTGGCGACATTCATTTGTATTGTCCCATACATATCTTGACATCGACAATATCTCCCCGAGTTCTTCTCGGCATCGGTTGATTCCCTGACGCGGGGCTTCTTGTACGACATGGTGTTACATGTCTCTAGGTAGATAGTTTTTGGATCTTCGTTTAGCGGAGTGTATGTCTCGTAGGCTTGGTAAGGGTCAGGCTTCCTCGGCTCTGTCTGGACCTGATTGTTGCTTCGGCCGCCACGCCCCCCAATGTTTAGTCATTGTCTGGGTGGTCCTGCCCTAATGGTCGGATCTGAGGGTCCCCCCGCTTCTCGCCCCTAGGATGGTTATTGGCGGTGTCCGCTCGAGAGATATTGGGGCGACTGGTCTCGGAGATGCGGTTCCGTCTCGCTTCTTCTTGGCATAAAAACTGCCCCGCTTTCTCATAGAAAACATCAAGGCTCTTTGGTTGTTTTCGGTCTTTGATGTTTTCGGTCGATCCATGCCCTAAATTCAGATGTTGGAAGGAAGCCTTTAGCTAGCTGGAAGAGTACGGTGCCCGGATTTGGATCCTCGACCTCGGCGAGGGCGATGTTGAATCTGGAAAGGTAGCTTTTGAGTGACTCTGAGGGCCCTTGATATAGGTTGGAAAGGGTGAGCGCATTCTTCAGAGTCGGGATATGCATCCTGAACTTCTTGACTAATTGTGTCGCCAATTGGCCGAAGTTGTTGATGGAGTTAAGCGCAAGGTGAGAGAACCATAATAGAGCGGTCCCTGATAGGAATACTGGAAAGCATTTGCACTTGACAGGATCGTCGCCTCTGCTCGAGTCCATTTGCCATTCGTAATGGTTCAGGAAAGCACAAGGGTCAGTGGTACCGTCATAGAGAGGCATTTGCGGCATGCTGAAGTGTTGTGGCCATTCATCTTCATTGACTCTTCGAGTGAAAGGATTGCGTCTAATGTGCGCTTCCCATAAGTCATGCACATTCCCTCACATATCCCTCATGATTCTTCGGACCATGTCAGGAAGATAGGTCGGATGGGGGTCCGCCATCGGGACCCATGGGTTTTGGTGAGGTTCTGGAGTTCTGGCGCGAGGGCATCTTCTAGGGTGGATGTCCGGATCGTCTTCTTCCATGTCCTCGACATCTATAACGGGATCCTGGTGTGTGTGATGATGTGGAGCAGGGTCACGTGGATCCAGTTCCGGAAAGGCACGGGCCGTCAAAATAATAGGTTCATTGTCTCGACGGGAGGCGGTAGGGTCTGTTGAGGAGGAGGTTGGTTAGTAGTAGCGGGTCCTTCATTGATGATTAGGTGAGGATGGTCCCGATATTGGGCGTCTTTGCTATAGGTAACTATGGTCCGGTCGCCATTGCCATTGGCATACCCAATGCCATGGCCATTGTCAAGGGCGTTTGTTCGGGCAGCGACGTTGTTGATGGGACTAAACCTCCTTCTTAGGTGCGACCCCCTAGACTTGGAAGAGGAAGTTTCCGATGTTAGTGGTCGAGGTGGAGCATTGTTTCGAGCTAGTTGAAGCCGAGCGACGACGTGCTGACTTTCCTGGAGTTGCCCGATAAGGTTAATGTTATTCCATTGTGCTTGGTTAAGCTCGACAGCTGTATTTTCATACTTCTCACTAAGCGCGCGGACCTATGCTTGGGTTGCAGGCATTTCGGGGTCTGCAACTGGAGGTTCATTTTCATTAGTGGCCGGGAGATCCACCGGTCGAGGTTGTTGAGATGTACCGGCCTCGGCCGCGGCTGAAGAGCCGATCATTGTGTTCTTTGACTTTTTTACCATCGTAAGCGGACCCGACGGTAGGTTAAGCAAGGAACCTTAAGCTCGGCGAAGTCGAGATGGGTGCGAAAAAGACGCAATATCCGTGTTTTCTCAGTGAAAGCACCAAATGTTGACGACAAAAAATGTCATAAACACCAAAGATTCCCAATTACTAGGAATTATAAATATGGTCGCATAGACAAGAACATAAAATAAAACATAAGCAGTAAATAACACAAGGAATTTATAGTGGTCTCAGTGAGGGCCAACGTCCACTTTGAAGAGTCGTTGGAATCTTATTGATCACTAGGAAGATTACAAGGTTGAGACTATCTCATGATATCTCGTTACATTCACTTTTCATGATACATGATGTCATAATCGTTATATATTGAATAAATAAGGAAAAAGACAATTTGTCCTTCTTCTTCCTCAAAGAGGAGATGCCATTAATGAAGCTCTATGGAGGTTTCCAAGCTCAAGAATCCAACCCTTTTAAAGTGTGAGGCCATGGGGTATTCATAGGAAGTGGTTAGGTAGGAGTAAGTAGAAATGGGGACCATCTACAGGAAATTCGCGCCTCCAGCTGTCGGCGACTGAAAATTCGCACCTGGACAGGGGTGCGAACTTTCGCACCTGCTGGTTGTGAAATTTCATACCTGTTGGGTGCGAGATTTCGCACCTGCTGGGTGCGAAATTTCGCACTTGCCAGGTGTGAAATTTCGCATCTGTAAGGTGCGAAATTTCGCACCTGATAGGTGCGGAATTTCTCACTTACTAGGTGCGGAATTTCGCACCTGGCATGGTGCGAAGTATGTTTGGTGAGGGATGTGGTCGAGGCTTGTTGGCATGATCTCTCTTCGGTCTTCCTCCTGCACTTCCTAAGCTTCGCCGTTGGCCCTGTCTTCACGCAATGAGTTGAGTCGAGCGTGTCTTGAGTACTTTTGGTAACCGGACCAAAAGACCGATTAACATCAGGAAAACACTTAAAACTAAGAATTTTTTTGGTCATAGCTTTTGAACCAGTAATCAAAATTTGAAAATTCTTAGTGTTCTGGAAAGCTAAAAGATTAATCTAAAACTTTCATTTATGGTGCCTCTTGTGATTTTGGCGTTTAAATGATGAAAACCCCATTTGTTTGTCGTTGTCCTGTCGTTGAGAAATCATGTCAAAACGTAAACATGAGAGATTGTTTTGGACATAAATTTTTTGTAACTTATTAGAATTTAATAATTTTTTGTTGTTTTGGAAAGCTAGGAGTTTTTGCGATAATTGTATGGATTAAGTTTTGTTAAATTATATGCTTAAGCAAAACTGAAATTGTAATTTAAGACTAAGAGATTGTTATGAACTTTTGGAAACAATAAAATAGTTTGTGAGCAACTAAGTAAGTGTTTTAAACAATGGAATCCAAAAGAGATAATAGTTTTGATAATCTTAATTCTATAGTCTAGAATGGGGAATTTTTCGACTTAATGTTACCGGTTGTTTTATATGCTCTTGTGAAACATTTTGTCGAAAATAGTATATTCCAATGAATAGATTGTTGAAGTGGAATTTACTAATTCTTGACCGAATACCAGAACCCAACTGAGTAGTATGGGATGCTCGACTTAGATTCTTGTAATCGATTTTGAGATAGTAATTAACACTTTAGAGTTGTATTCTTTTATGGTGTGCGACAAGTGGTCTCTAGATCCGTAAGAGCATATAAATCAGATTTTCCGGGTATATCCATAATAAGTGAAATTTACTAATTCTCAGTAAATACTTGTGTTTCACTAGATGGTATGGGACGTCTATGTTAAACTTTAGCGGTTACTATGGGTGATAGTATTTACCACTTTAGAGTTCACTTTCTTTTGGTGTGCAGCAGAGGCTGCTAGATCCTTAAGATGGTTACTTCTGGATTTCTTTTAAACTTGTAAATTTAAAAGATTGAGAAATTCATTATTTTAAAAGACTAGACTTTTATGCCACTTTTATTCGTAAAGATGTAAATTAAATAATGATTAATATGGAATAGTGAAGTCATGGTTTCCATTATCTTTACGATTGTTGAGGTTTTGTTTCTTGGATTACTGAGATCAGATATATGGTTCCTCGATCCCTTAGATCGAGCACGTGGAACTACAATTTACATGATAGTATGTTTATGGTTCCTCAATCCCTTAGATTGAGAATGTGATTCTTTAGTCTCAGTATTCATAGAAATGGATTGTTATTGCTTGTTTTCTCGTGTTTCCTCGATCAAGTCAATTAAATATGAGTTCCTCGATCCTGGTGATCGTGCATGAGTTCCCGATCGTTGGTATCATATCGGTATGAGGGATACCACCAGGCCTAGAGACCATCTTTGATTTTAATGTATGTATGGTTGTTTGATACGTTAATTCCTTGTCCTTCCTTAGTTATTTAACTAAGAAGTAGTTCCTTGATCAGGTCGGTCATGAATGAGTTGTGTTAGCTTGTCATGTATATAATGTGAACTTGTGATAGAGATTAAAACCATACTTGGAAACCAAACATACATCATTGTGAAACAATGAATTATAGTTACTATCACTTCATGTTGAGCTAAATCCTATTTATATGTTTATTTATATATGATCTCACTTTTCTGATATATTTAGAGATAGACCGATCCAGGTTTTTGTGTTGCCAGGTCAGACCGGGATTTTCTGTTTAAAAGGACTTTCCGATTTTTTGGACAGGCAAGCTAGCCATGGACAAACATTTTTGAGATCCTTAGTTTATCTTCTATGAGATATCCACCTGAAGTAATATGTGATGTATCTGTTAAGAGAGTGACTTATTTTGTAATGTGTAAAATGTAAGGTTAGAAGTATATTTGTGGACAAACTCTATGTATAGTATGATGTATACATTTCTACGGTGATCTATGATTGTTATGTGTATGATATATTGTTTTGATTATGTGGAATCGACATGTCTATTACTTTGTGTTAATAATGAACACGTCAAACTCAGATCAGACATTAATAAAAAAAATGGTATAAGTGGCGTGTCAGTGTTAGTATAAAGATATATTCACATTCGACCGCCACTATTAAGTCGTATTCTCTAGATTAGCAGACAACATTACTTATAATGTTCTTTGCTAAACTGGGTATAACAGTGGGGTTGGTACAATAAATTTGATTTTTCTGCTACTTATTTCTATCTGTCTTGTGAAATTTTGTTACTGTTTACTTATTGCACTTCAGAAAACTTAATGCATTCTCTAATGAGTGAAATTAACAGATATAGGGTGTCAATTTTGGTATCAGAGCTAAAGGTTACAAGATCAAAGGAAAAGTTTTGAAAAAAAATTGTTTTCAAAAGCAAAGTATTTTCAAATAAAAACATAATTTTTGAAAAACATGTCCCCTCAAGCCATATTCAATATTCTCCTGATCTCTTGTTGAATCTTTTGTTTCTTCTCTTTTAAGCATGTCTGGGGCAACCAATTACTAACATGGTTCCGTAGCTATCTGGAGGCTACAACACCTTCCAGAATTTAAGGAGATGCCCCAACCCCAGCTACAGCCACAGTAGCTCTACCTCCACGTGTATATAACTTTTCTAACCTTCGTAAGGACTTTTTCGCTATAAGAGAAAAACCATTCCGTGATACCGAGAGCTTTGTTGAAGCAAAAAACTGGCTTAGAGAATTAGAGAATATGTTTTGTCCTTTTGAGCTCGATGTAGGAGGAAGATACAGCTGGCCTCATGGAAACTGAAGGATGAAGCTTTATACTGGTGGGAGGTGACACAGGCAGGACAACCAGTAGCTACTTGTGATGATTTCAGACAGAGGTTTGAGATGAAGTTTTTATCTCAGGCGGAAGAAGGATTATAAATGGAGAGATTCTTGGCTTTGAAGCAAAAGGACATGTCTGTTAAGGATTATGTTAATAAATTTAATTAGTTGGTGAGATTTGGTCTGGACTTGGTGAATACACCCCATAAGAAGGCTATTAGGTTTGCGAGACGGTTGAATCAACCTCTCTAATACTTGCATTATCTCATATACCGTTAGAGGTGATGTTTGAGAGGCTGGTCGACATAGCTCTAATGCACGAAGATGGCAAGGATGAGAAGGAAGACAGTAAGGCTGAGGAGACACAGGCTAAAGGCAAGAAAGAAATGGCGGCCCAAGATGGGAGCACGAAAGAAAGGAGGGAAGCATGATAAGGCTCAGACCAAGAATGATGTCAAGTGTCATGGTTGCAGAGTTATGTGTCATTTTGTGAAGGTATGTTGAAAGACAAAGAAAGCCTGCTTTAATTATGGTCAAATGGTCCACTTCACTAAGTAATGCCTTAGGAAGCCAGGAAAAGGGGCACGATCTTCTGGACAAGTACATGCTCTTGAGGCCAGTGGACCTGATCAAGGTAGGAAAGTCACTGTTGAAGGTTTGATTTCCCTTTTTGACTATCCTATTAGAACCCTCTTTGATTCTAGCGCTTCACATTCATTTATATCCAGTTCTTTAGTAGTTAGTCTGTATCTTAATACTAGTATTGTATCTGATCCTGTAGTGGTCTCAAACCATATAGGAGGTATGACCCACTAATCCATGATATGTAGGGGTTTGAGAATTTCTATCTTAGGCGTCAAGTTTGAATGCGACGCATAGGTGTTGGGCTTTATAGCTATGGTTTGATTCTAGGAATGGATTGGCTAGCTATGTATGGTGCCATTCTTGGTTGTGAGAGGAGAGTGGTTAGACTTATGTCTTGCCAAGGAATAACTCTGGAGATTTCGTGTGACCTACGGGGGTAAGTTATGCTCAGTTTTCTAGATTCGCTTGATACTTATGTTGATGATTTATGATCAGTACCCATAGTCAGAGATTAGTCGAACGTGTTTGATAAGGTTAAGGGATTACCTCCGATGCATGAGGTAGACTTCCATATTTACTTGGTAGAGAATGCGATGCTAGCCGCTCTACTAGTGCGCCACATGGCTCCTAGAGAGAGGAGGGAGCTCGACAAGCATGTAGGGGGGCTATTTGAGAAAGGATTTATTAGGCGAAGTGTATCAGAGTGGGGAGCTCCAGTTGTCTTTGCAACTAAGGCAGACGACTCATTTCGTCTATGCATTGATTATAGAGAGCTGAACAAGCTCACCAAGAAGAATATGCACCTGCTTTTGAGGATTGATGACTTGTTTGATCAGCAAGTGGGCGCATCAGTTTTTTCGCAGAAGGATTTGGCCACTGGATTTCATCAGTTGAGGGTGGTAGAGGACAATATTGATAAGGCTGCATTCGAAACTCCAGACGGTTTCTTTGAGTGGCCGGTTATGCCTTTTGGGCTAACCAATATACCCGCATATTTTGTGGACTTGGTGAGTAGGGTATTTAGAAAGTTTCTGAACAAGTTTGTGGTGGTCTTTGGGGATGATATTCTGATCTTCTCAAAGAATGAGGAGGAGCATGCCCTACTGTAACATCCCGGATTTTTAGCCAGTAATATTGAGTATTTAAAATTTATTTTTATATATTGGTTTGGAATAATAAATGAATTTTTAATTTAAATTTATTGACTTAATAATCGATATATGAATTGATATCGAATCTTGTAATGCGAAACTATAATATGGAATTCACAGTTAAATCTGAATATAAACAATTCAATCGGGTAACATAAATTATAATTGAATTAGAATGATAATGGTCAATTATTTTAGATAAATAAAATAGTTTGAAATCAATTTATATTTTAAATCGAAATTAACTTAAATTGTTAATTTAAATTGTTGTTTTCTCTATAAAGTCGAATTGAAATTCAGTAACTGTTTCGTTGAATTCAAAATAGTGAATAACGTTGGAAACATCAGTCGTTACGATTAATAACGGTTCAGAATTTAGAGTAAAGGACCATGAGATATTTTGGTAAAATATATTAATTAAAATCAAATCAAAAATAAATAAATTCACATCAATATATATATATTTGAGCCGACCTATATCAATTAACAGTGCAGACCTACTTCCTTCCTCGAGCTGTTTAAAGTGTCTGCCTCCTTCGTTATCAAGGAAAACAAGATGTAATGGCTTTGGTACGGTGTGTTTTCTCGCGCCTATATAAACGCAAGGCCATCGCCTGTTTCATTTCCATTCCTCAGTAAAAGAAAAAGAAAAGAAAAACCCTCGAAGACATCTGAGGCTCGTTCGAAGCACTCGCGATGGACTCGGTTAGGGTTAGGGACTTGGAGGTCGTACAGGATGTCGGAGGCCAGTTCGACGCGCCTGTAGGCGAGCTATGAGCAGACACGACGATCTCTATGGCGTCGGGATAATCTACTTCATCTTGCGATGGGGTCTTGGGGTGTCGAGATGTTGATTTGGGGGGATCGCGAACTGCTATGAAGCACTGAAGGACCGAGAATGATAAATGGATTTAATTTGGTTATTAAGGTAATTATCTTAATTTAGTTAATTTAGTTATTTATTTATTTCAGTCAAGGAATTTTAGGTAGTAAGGTGTAATTAAATTACTTAATTCAAGTGATTTAGGTACGAAATTTATTTCCAGACAGAAAATTAACTTAGGCATTTTACTACTGTAAAATGATTTAAATTTAATACATGGAGATTATTTTTGGTATTTGATTAAAATAAATTAGTTGATATAATTAGTGGTTATAAAGGAAATTAGTTATAAGGAATAAAATTTGTAGACTAATAGTTTAGTAAGATTTATGTTTAAATTTGGAATTTTATTTACAAGTGACAATTAATTAAATTTAATTTGTCTAATTAAAAACTGAGGTTTTATTTATGTTATTTTAGATTGAAAAACAGACGATTGGAGAAAACATTGTGAAATCTATAAAATTGGCTGCATTGGATGTTCTACAAATAAAATCCCGGTGAGTAAATCTCACTCACCTTTAGAATTATTTTTATTTCATTAAAAATAATTGCCTGTTGCTTGTGTGAATGTTTTCTGGTTATTTTATATATATTAGTTATTTAGGCTATTATATATATATATATATTGGGTTGATTGATTGGTTGGATTCCCGCAGTCTCATTAGCGGATGCCCGCAGTTTCATAGCGGATGATTACCCTATACGCCCCACGCTATGATTAGTGGATGACCTTATATACCGCGATATTCTGCCACGAAGCAGAATGGGTATTATTTATGTGCTAACATCTGTGGATGCAGGAAAACAGGTTGGAGGAATCCAACTGGATTCCTCAAAAATATATTATCTGTTTGTTTAATTGTTTGCATATATATTGTTATATATGATGTGTTAGAAAAATAAATAATTGGTTGCTTTGTGTGTTTTATCACTGGGCTTAAGTAATGATATTTTAAAATATCGTAAAAAGGATATTGGCGATTTAAAAAGGAAAAAATCTATTTTTAAATAGAATTTGAATTTTAAATGGAAATAAAATATAAACTTGTTTTTGGGAAAATAAAACAAGTAGTTTCTTTATAAACGAAGTTTATAAATAGTTCTTTTATAACGAAGTTATAAGTGAAGTGAAAGAATTATCATTTGATAATTCAAAAATAGAAATACCAGTGTGAAATTTGAATTTGAAATGAAATTTCAAAATAAGATGTGAAAGATGAAATTTTTAAATATATAACTCAAATGAAATTTGAGTATAACATTTGAATTTTAAAAGGAGTTTAAATATTTGAATTTTAAAAGGAGATTGAATATTAGAAATTCAAATAGAAGTTCAAATGGAATTTGAATAGACGAAATTAGAATGAAAAATAGAATTTGAATTCAAGAAATTAAAATAAAATTTGAATTCAAAGGAATTCGAATAAGAAATTCAAATAGAGATTTGAATGTAGAATTTCAAAATAAAATTTGAAATATAGAATTTCAAAGAAGAATTGAATAGAATTTGAAATATAGTATTTCAAGGAAGAATTCAAATGTGAAATTTGAATAGAGATTTGAATGGAATTTAAATATGAAATTTGAATTGAGATTTGAAATAGAAATTCGAGTATTGAATTTGGACATGGAATTGAATACAGAAATTCAAGTAAAAATTTGAATATGAGATTTCAAAATAGAATTTGAAATAAACTTTGAAAATAGGATTTCAAAGTAGAATTGGAAATAGAATTTCAAATAGGATTTCAAAATAGGAAATCCAAATGATTTTGAAATGGAATTTGAATTCAAGGGAATTCAAATGGATGTGAGTGAAGAAATTCAAATGGTGTTAAAAATGAGTTTGAATATTAGAATTCAAATGGGGCTGGAAACGAATTTGAATATTAGAATTCAAATGGAAAATGAAATTTAAATGTAAGAGATTCAAATTGAATTCAAATAGGAATTAATCTATGGGATTTGAATATGAAATTCAAATGGGTTTTAAACTATGGAATTTTGAATATAGAATTCAAAAGTGAGATTGGAATTTGAATCAAGGAATTCAAATAGAGCTAAATAGAGTTGAATTCATTTTAAAGAAGTTTAAAGGGTTTTATATATATAAATATAATTAAAACGAACTCGCCGCAGCGCTGCAGTTCGTAAAATAGCGATTCGAACTTCAATCGAGTATACAGAACGCAATTGAAGTCGGAATTCTTTGAAACAAGAAACGTCAGGACCGATTTGATAATAGTTTTCTAATGAAGGAGAAAAATCTGGATTTCGTCAAATAGATTTTGAGTTATGTCAAAATCAAAATTTCAAAAATGCAGCGCCAGAAACCATTATAAACCATAATGGATTTTATATATAAATATTGGAATTTTTAAGCAAATAAAAATCCGGATTTCCATTTAAAAATCTAGACTTGAGTTAGAAAATAAATATGGACTCAAGTGAAGTAAAGAAGATGATTTTTGAAACAATAATCCTATTTTTGATTATTGAATAGAATTAACTAAATCAAAGGAGAATTAGTTAATTGAGTTGAACTAAAGTCGAACTTTGAAAAGTGAAATTTGGGATTGTATATATATATTCGAAATCGAATATAGAACTAAAATTGGAATTTGAATTCAATTGATTGATAAGTAAGTGGAAATATATTTGAAACGTGTTATATTCAAATATACAAGCGAAATAGGCAAAGAGATAGATAACGAGTTAATTAACGAGTTCGGTCAAAACGAGTGTGTGAAGTTGAAATAAATTTGACAGGTATAGACACACAGGAGACAGGTATGGGATAAAGTGATGAAGGTATATAATTAGTGTGCCCGACAAAAAGGTACATGTTTAAATTCATATATGGGTTTTATGCGCCGTATCAGCAAGCCGCTTGGCTTCTTCTTTTTCTTTTTGAGATTAGAAGATACCGGGAAGCTATTTGAAATTTCCCGATGCTCCCGATACAGGGGAGGTTATGGCGTATTTTTCCGGAAATTTAAGGAGTTAGAATATTTTTAAGATATTTTGATAATTTGAAATCACTGTATCGACGTATTGAATTCGATAGTAAAGTAAATATAAAAATCGAATGTTGTAAACAAAAGGGGATAGAGATAAGTGATTGGAATTGTTTCCAATTGCAAATAGAGATTTTTCTAATATATAGAAAATAAAAGAAGTTGATATTTGGAAACGTTTTCCAAATGGCATAAGAGGCCGAGATGATTATTGAAAATATTTGGTAAACAAATATTGATAAGGAAATGGAGAAGAGATTCAATTAATGAAATATTAATTAAAGAGCCCAGTGGTTTGTTTGATATGTTGGATGAACACTTGTTTTTATTCGATAGTTAAATCACAGACTATCGAAGTTTTCGACCATCGTTGTCAATATGGAGAGACCGGTTGGATTATTATCCGAAGAACCACTCCGTATCGGCATAAGCGTTGTGAACCAAGTATGCTGAATATATTGAAGACGGAGTAAGGTGCAAGGGCTTTTTCTATTAATAGAAATAGTGCCTTCGGTTTCGTTCAATCCCAGAACGAACGTAAATGGACGAATGTCTGACAGAGTATTTCCAATGATCAAATGGGTTGGTCTGTACAAGTATATATGGTTGCAACGGATTTATCCCTTAGCATAATATCCAGAATATTTGTGCAAACTCAACTAGTGATTAACGGATCTGACAATGTGGCATTCAAAGTGATGGTGTTATCAATGAATGGTAAGTATGCGTAGCCTCAGGCCTCAACAACCGGGAAAGGACAAAAATCGGGCAGGCAGCATGGCTATGTGGGTCGCACCCATTAGGGTGTATAATCACCTATCTAGAGAAATTCCTTTTGTTTCTAAATCTATCGATTCTGCCCATTCGGGAAACGGTGGTTTGAGTCCAATCGTTGGTGATATACATTCGATACACTCAAGCGAAATGAGTGGTCGGTCATGTGTGGGCCGGGTTGCAAGACGTTCTTGTTGAACCCAGGTGTATTCGCCTCTAGAGATACATCATCGGAAGGTGGTTCCATACCTTGTCATGTTGGAAACCCAATCTCCAATAAGCGCCATGCGGTTTTTGATTTTATACTATATATGTAGAGCGTGAGATGCAAGCGTTCTACTATTTGGTTATTTACTTGATGTAGACATTATTATAATATCACTGGATTTCGTATCAAAGTGTTTTGGGTTATAGTAAGGTAAAAACCGTCCATGTTTATGTGTGGGCTGGTCTTACTATTATCTTTTCTTTCGGAAAGGGTTTTGAAAGTTAAACAAGTGGTTGGAGTTTACTCACACCAGTCCCATGACTGACCCAGAGTTTGTTTTGTTTTGTTTTTCCTAAACTCTTGGGTGCCCAAAATTTGTACGGGCAGTCAAGTGTTTCAGGCTTTTACAGATACACTTGGAGGAGCTTGAAGCAGGAGGCTTCAACGTTAGTTATCTAGAGTTACTTCCGCTGGATCAAATGTTATGTGTACTCTGATGATGGTATGTATATATGTACAAAACAGATTTGTATTTCGAAGCTTATGCTATATAATATATTTTGTTCGTTCCGCTGTGAGTTTGTGATCTTCGTTTTCTTCTATTCCAATATTTCTTTCTTTCTATTTCTCATCCTCTAACTTCTTTCTAATAATGAGTCGTATTTCTGTGTTATTTGAGTTGGACGTGTGGTGTTTTTAGTCAACTCAGATAGCACGGATTTGCGGGTCGTTTCAGTTGGTATCAGAGCTTAGGTTGAGCGAACACCTAGGCTTGTGTGGCATGTGCTCATTAGAGATAGGGTCAGTAGTACCCTAGAATGAGTTGAGTGTATATATACGAGGGAGCGTATTTGTAAATTGATATTAAAGTTGTTTATATTGTGTTGGCTTGTCTGTTGAGTGGTTTATGAATTCTGGTCGAATCGTGGGACGCCACGAAGTCGATAGGAATTTCTAAACACTTGAACAGAAGATTGAACATGATATTGTTTTAAGTGGGTAGATGAAATGATTTTACCCAAATTTCTATTTTTGATATAAAAAGAATAATTTTCTGAAAATTATTATATTATATGGATGTGTTGATTGTTAGGATTATAATCAAACGAGATTATTAAATTGGAATGGTTATTTATAACCAAATAGAATTTGTATAGGAAAAAAATATATACAAATGAGATAAATTAGAATTAAATCCAAACCAGAATTTGGAATTTTAATCCTGGGAAGTTGAAAAATATTTTTCAAAGTATATTAAAATAATATAGATTTGTTTTAAAAGATTTGAAAGAAAATCATTTTAGATGGATTTTGAAATAATAAAGCACTGAACTCACTTCAGTGGCTGGGAAATTATTCTGATGATGATTGCAACATCATCAGTGTTCATTTCCGAGTTTCTAAGTGATGAATTGCTACCTTAGAAAATTTTTGATGGGAATTTGTTTGAAAGAAAACAAGTTTAGTTGGAATATTCAAATGTTTTGAATTTGAGATGGAAATAAATATATGTATATATATTTATGTGATTTCAGAAGTATTTGAAAAGAAAACCTAGGGATTTGAATTCTGGAATTTAAATTTAACTTGAACAAGTTAAATGGGTCAAAGTGAATGAATTGATTAGAATCAATTTGAGTAGGTTTATTGGAATATAGATTGGATATAAATGGATTGATCGTAGACCATTCGAATCAAATGGGTGAAGACCAAAAGTTTTGATTGAAATTAAGTCATAGAAATATGAGGAGTTGAATTTCAACATAAGTGAATATGTTGAAAAGTAATGAGTTTGTACCATGTTTCCTACCTTAGCAATTTCGAGGACGAAATTATTTTAAGGGGGGAAGAATGTAACATCCCGGATTTTTAGCCAGTAATATTGAGTATTTAAAATTTATTTTTATATATTGGTTTGGAATAATAAATGAATTTTTAATTTAAATTTATTGACTTAATAATCGATATATGAATTGATATCGAATCTTGTAATGCGAAACTATAATATGGAATTCACAGTTAAATCTGAATATAAATAATTCAATCGGGTAACATAAATTATAATTGAATTAGAATGATAATGGTCAATTATTTTAGATAAATAAAATAGTTTGAAATCAATTTATATTTTAAATCGAAATTAACTTAAATTGTTAATTTAAATTGTTGTTTTCTCTATAAAGTCGAATTGAAATTCAGTAACTGTTTCGTTGAATTCAAAATAGTGAATAACGTTGGAAACATCAGTCGTTACGATTAATAACGGTTCAGAATTTAGAGTAAAGGACCATGAGATATTTTGGTAAAATATATTAATTAAAATCAAATCAAAAATAAATAAATTCACATCAATATATATATATTTGAGCCGACCTATATCAATTAACAGTGCAGACCTACTTCCTTCCTCGAGCTGTTTAAAGTGTCTGCCTCCTTCGTTATCAAGGAAAACAAGATGTAATTGCTTTGGTACGGTGTGTTTTCTCGCGCCTATATAAACGCAAGGCCATCGCCTGTTTCATTTCCATTCCTCAGTAAAAGAAAAAAAAAACCCTCGAAGACATCTGAGGCTCGTTCGAAGCACTCGCGATGGACTCGGTTAGGGTTAGGGACTTGGAGGTCGTACAGGATGTCGGAGGCCAGTTCGACGCGCCTGTAGGCGAGCTATGAGCAGACACGACGATCTCTATGGCGTCGGGATAATCTACTTCATCTTGCGATGGGGTCTTGGGGTGTCGAGATGTTGATTTGGGGGGATCGCGAACTGCTGTGAAGCACTGAAGGACCGAGAATGATAAATGGATTTAATTTGGTTATTAAGGTAATTATCTTAATTTAGTTAATTTAGTTATTTATTTATTTCAGTCAAGGAATTTTAGGTAGTAAGGTGTAATTAAATTACTTAATTCAAGTGATTTAGGTACGAAATTTATTTCCAGACAGAAAATTAACTTAGGCATTTTACTACTGTAAAATGATTTAAATTTAATACATGGAGATTATTTTTGGTATTTGATTAAAATAAATTAGTTGATATAATTAGTGGTTATAAAGGAAATTAGTTATAAGGAATAAAATTTGTAGACTAATAGTTTAGTAAGATTTATGTTTAAATTTGGAATTTTATTTACAAGTGACAATTAATTAAATTTAATTTGTCTAATTAAAAACTGAGGTTTTATTTATGTTATTTTAGATTGAAAAACAGACGATTGGAGAAAACATTGTGAAATCTATAAAATTGGCTGCATTGGATGTTCTACAAATAAAATCCCGGTGAGTAAATCTCACTCACCTTTAGAATTATTTTTATTTCATTAAAAATAATTGCCTGTTGCTTGTGTGAATGTTTTCTGGTTATTTTATATATATTAGTTATTTAGGCTATTATATATATATATATTGGGTTGATTGATTGGTTGGATTCCCGCAGTCTCATTAGCGGATGCCCGCAGTTTCATAGCGGATGATTACCCTATACGCCCCACGCTATGATTAGTGGATGACCTTATATACCGCGATATTCTGCCACGAAGCAGAATGGGTATTATTTATGTGCTAACATCTGTGGATGCAGGAAAACAGGTTGGAGGAATCCAACTGGATTCCTCAAAAAT
The DNA here is from genome assembly GCA_030737875.1 of Allium sativum. NCBI lineage: Eukaryota > Viridiplantae > Streptophyta > Magnoliopsida > Asparagales > Amaryllidaceae > Allium > Allium sativum. The sequence continues at coordinate 208,490,551 of CM060918.1, forward strand.
ATATTATCTGTTTGTTTAATTGTTTGCATATATATTGTTATATATGATGTGTTAGAAAAATAAATAATTGGTTGCTTTGTGTGTTTTATCACTGGGCTTAAGTAATGATATTTTAAAATATCGTAAAAAGGATATTGGCGATTTAAAAAGGAAAAAATCTATTTTTAAATAGAATTTGAATTTTAAATGGAAATAAAATATAAACTTGTTTTTGGGAAAATAAAACAAGTAGTTTCTTTATAAACGAAGTTTATAAATAGTTCTTTTATAACGAAGTTATAAGTGAAGTGAAAGAATTATCATTTGATAATTCAAAAATAGAAATACCAGTGTGAAATTTGAATTTGAAATGAAATTTCAAAATAAGATGTGAAAGATGAAATTTTTAAATATATAACTCAAATGAAATTTGAGTATAACATTTGAATTTTAAAAGGAGTTTAAATATTTGAATTTTAAAAGGAGATTGAATATTAGAAATTCAAATAGAAGTTCAAATGGAATTTGAATAGACGAAATTAGAATGAAAAATAGAATTTGAATTCAAGAAATTAAAATAAAATTTGAATTCAAAGGAATTCGAATAAGAAATTCAAATAGAGATTTGAATGTAGAATTTCAAAATAAAATTTGAAATATAGAATTTCAAAGAAGAATTGAATAGAATTTGAAATATAGTATTTCAAGGAAGAATTCAAATGTGAAATTTGAATAGAGATTTGAATGGAATTTAAATATGAAATTTGAATTGAGATTTGAAATAGAAATTCGAGTATTGAATTTGGACATGGAATTGAATACAGAAATTCAAGTAGAAATTTGAATATGAGATTTCAAAATAGAATTTGAAATAAACTTTGAAAATAGGATTTCAAAGTAGAATTGGAAATAGAATTTCAAATAGGATTTCAAAATAGGAAATCCAAATGATTTTGAAATGGAATTTGAATTCAAGGGAATTCAAATGGATGTGAGTGAAGAAATTCAAATGGTGTTAAAAATGAGTTTGAATATTAGAATTCAAATGGGGCTGGAAACGAATTTGAATATTAGAATTCAAATGGAAAATGAAATTTAAATGTAAGAGATTCAAATTGAATTCAAATAGGAATTAATCTATGGGATTTGAATATGAAATTCAAATGGGTTTTAAACTATGGAATTTTGAATATAGAATTCAAAAGTGAGATTGGAATTTGAATCAAGGAATTCAAATAGAGCTAAATAGAGTTGAATTCATTTTAAAGAAGTTTAAAGGGTTTTATATATATAAATATAATTAAAACGAACTCGCCGCAGCGCTGCAGTTCGTAAAATAGCGATTCGAACTTCAATCGAGTATACAGAACGCAATTGAAGTCGGAATTCTTTGAAACAAGAAACGTCAGGACCGATTTGATAATAGTTTTCTAATGAAGGAGAAAAATCTGGATTTCGTCAAATAGATTTTGAGTTATGTCAAAATCAAAATTTCAAAAATGCAGCGCCAGAAACCATTATAAACCATAATGGATTTTATATATAAATATTGGAATTTTTAAGCAAATAAAAATCCGGATTTCCATTTAAAAATCTAGACTTGAGTTAGAAAATAAATATGGACTCAAGTGAAGTAAAGAAGATGATTTTTGAAACAATAATCCTATTTTTGATTATTGAATAGAATTAACTAAATCAAAGGAGAATTAGTTAATTGAGTTGAACTAAAGTCGAACTTTGAAAAGTGAAATTTGGGATTGTATATATATATTCGAAATCGAATATAGAACTAAAATTGGAATTTGAATTCAATTGATTGATAAGTAAGTGGAAATATATTTGAAACGTGTTATATTCAAATATACAAGCGAAATAGGCAAAGAGATAGATAACGAGTTAATTAACGAGTTCGGTCAAAACGAGTGTGTGAAGTTGAAATAAATTTGACAGGTATAGACACACAGGAGACAGGTATGGGATAAAGTGATGAAGGTATATAATTAGTGTGCCCGACAAAAAGGTACATGTTTAAATTCATATATGGGTTTTATGCGCCGTATCAGCAAGCCGCTTGGCTTCTTCTTTTTCTTTTTGAGATTAGAAGATACCGGGAAGCTATTTGAAATTTCCCGATGCTCCCGATACAGGGGAGGTTATGGCGTATTTTTCCGGAAATTTAAGGAGTTAGAATATTTTTAAGATATTTTGATAATTTGAAATCACTGTATCGACGTATTGAATTCGATAGTAAAGTAAATATAAAAATCGAATGTTGTAAACAAAAGGGGATAGAGATAAGTGATTGGAATTGTTTCCAATTGCAAATAGAGATTTTTCTAATATATAGAAAATAAAAGAAGTTGATATTTGGAAACGTTTTCCAAATGGCATAAGAGGCCGAGATGATTATTGAAAATATTTGGTAAACAAATATTGATAAGGAAATGGAGAAGAGATTCAATTAATGAAATATTAATTAAAGAGCCCAGTGGTTTGTTTGATATGTTGGATGAACACTTGTTTTTATTCGATAGTTAAATCACAGACTATCGAAGTTTTCGACCATCGTTGTCAATATGGAGAGACCGGTTGGATTATTATCCGAAGAACCACTCCGTATCGGCATAAGCGTTGCGAACCAAGTATGCTGAATATATTGAAGACGGAGTAAGGTGCAAGGGCTTTTTCTATTAATAGAAATAGTGCCTTCGGTTTCGTTCAATCCCAGAACGAACGTAAATGGACGAATGTCTGACAGAGTATTTCCAATGATCAAATGGGTTGGTCTGTACAAGTATATATGGTTGCAACGGATTTATCCCTTAGCATAATATCCAGAATATTTGTGCAAACTCAACTAGTGATTAACGGATCTGACAATGTGGCATTCAAAGTGTTGGTGTTATCAATGAATGGTAAGTATGCGTAGCCTCAGGCCTCAACAACCGGGAAAGGACAAAAATCGGGCAGGCAGCATGACTATGTGGGTCGCACCCATTAGGGTGTATAATCACCTATCTAGAGAAATTCCTTTTGTTTCTAAATCTATCGATTCTGCCCATTCGGGAAACGGTGGTTTGAGTCCAACCGTTGGTGATATACATTCGATACACTCAAGCGAAATGAGTGGTCGGTCATGTGTGGGCCGGGTTGCAAGACGTTCTTGTTGAACCCAGGTGTATTCGCCTCTAGAGATACATCATCGGAAGGTGGTTCCATACCTTGTCATGTTGGAAACCCAATCTCCAATAAGCGCCATGCGGTTTTTGATTTTATACTATATATGTAGAGCGTGAGATGCAAGCGTTCTACTATTTGGTTATTTACTTGATGTAGACATTATTATAATATCACTGGATTTCGTATCAAAGTGTTTTGGGTTATAGTAAGGTAAAAACCGTCCATGTTTATGTGTGGGCTGGTCTTACTATTATCTTTTCTTTCGGAAAGGGTTTTGAAAGTTAAACAAGTGGTTGGAGTTTACTCACACCAGTCCCATGACTGACCCAGAGTTTGTTTTGTTTTGTTTTTCCTAAACTCTTGGGTGCCCAAAATTTGTACGGGCAGTCAAGTGTTTCAGGCTTTTACAGATACACTTGGAGGAGCTTGAAGCAGGAGGCTTCAACGTTAGTTATCTAGAGTTACTTCCGCTGGATCGAATGTTATGTGTACTCTGATGATGGTATGTATATATGTACAAAACAGATTTGTATTTCGAAGCTTATGCTATATAATATATTTTGTTCGTTCCGCTGTGAGTTTGTGATCTTCGTTTTCTTCTATTCCAATATTTCTTTCTTTCTATTTCTCATCCTCTAACTTCTTTCTAATAATGAGTCGTATTTCTGTGTTATTTGAGTTGGACGTGTGGTGTTTTTAGTCAACTCAGATAGCACGGATTTGCGGGTCGTTTCACCTACACGAAGGAGAGGTTCTACACACTCTCAGATCGCATCAACTCAAGGAAAAATTTTCTAAGTGTCACTTTTGGAGAAAGGAAGTAAGTTTCCAAAGACATGTAGTCTCCAAGGACGGGATAGCAGTGGACCCCGCTAAAGATGTAGCATTTCAAGATTGGGGTGCTCCAAAGAATGCGATGGAGGTGAGAAGTTTTCTAGGGTTGGCAGGCTATTATAGAAAGTCTATCAAGGACTTTGCAAGGATATCGGCCCCACTCACCCGTTTGACGAAGAAGAACTTGGCTTTTTCGTGGAACATTGATTGTGAGGATGCCTTCCAGAGATTGAAAAAGGCTCTGACAATAGCCCTAGTTCTGAGTCTCTCCGATGGAAGCAAGATGTGTACGGTCTACACTGATGCTTGTGGCACATGACTTTGTATCGTTCTAATGAAAGAGGGAAGGGTAGTATGCTATGGTAGTAGACAGTTGAGAGTTCATGAGAAGAACTACCCTACTCATGATCTAGAGTTGGCTGCAATAGTGTTCGCATTGAAAGTCTTGGCGACATTATCTACTTGGAGAGAGATTTGAGCTATACACGGATCATAAGTCGCTCAAATACTTGTTCTCACAGAAGGATCTCAACTTAAGGAAACAACGGTGGATAGAGTTCCTAGCGTCCTATGACTTTGAGATAGCTTATACCCCGGACAAAGATAATGTAGTGGCGAATGCGTTGAGTAGGCAGAGGATCACTTTAAGTCCTCTATTCGTAAAGAGGAGAAGCTTGGAGTATATCTCAACCTTCGATTTTAAGCCATCTACGAATTTTACATTGGGATTGTTAGCATCATTGCAGGAATGACCTACTATCATGGAGCATATGGGATCTATGCAATGAGAGGACCTACAGATATTAGACATCTTGGACTGGCTCGATAGAAGAGAGACTTCTAGTCACCTAGCTAGATATACTGTGGACGAGAAAGGGTGGCTAAGACGAGATGGAAGGCTATGTGTCCCTAGAATTGGGGAATTGCTAAAGGCAGTGTTTGAGGAAGCTCATCATTCTCGGATTGCTATCCATCCAGGCGGCGGCAAGATGTATCGAGACATAAAGAGATATTTTTCTTTTGGAACGGTATGAAGAAGGACGTGGCGGATTTTGTAGCATGATGCTTGATTTGCCAGCGAGTAAAGGCTGAATAGAGGAAACCTAGCGGATTGCTTCAGCACTTAGATGTCACACAATGTAAGTGGGAGAGCATCTCTAAGGATTTCATCGATGGATTACCCCGATCAAGAAAGGGCAATACGAGCATTTGGGTGATAGTGGACAGACTTACGAAGAGCTCTCACTTTATTCCTGTCAAGAGTAAGAGGATGACATCTTTGCTAGCATTGGTATATCTTCGAGAGATAGTCCGACCTTATGGGGTACCATCCAGTATAATAAGCGACTGTGACCCCATCTTACGAGTGAGTTTTGGAAGAGCTTACAAGAGGTGTTAGGTACATAGCTACGTTTGAGCACGACATGTATGGCTTAGATTGAAAACCTAACATCTAATTGTTAAGGGTTGGCTCTGTTAATCTATAAAAGGTGGCTTTCTCTCTCTTATTTTATCTACAAACAATTCTTCAGCCCTCTCTCTTCCTCCATGACATATTCTTGATTAAAAAATAAAACGGGGAGATGCTGCTGAAATCTAGATTAATAAAGAAGATCCAAGATCTGTAATCAACCTCCAACCCTGCAATCAACATACAACTCTGCATACAACCTTTACTACAACCACACACACACACACACACACACACACACACACACACACACATATATATATATATATATATAAGAGATATAATCTCTTCTTCACCAAGATCCGATGTGAGTTTCATGTTATTTTCAAATCTGATACCTAGAATTATATCATGATAGTAACTAAAAGTGGATCTAGAACATACAGTACCTATAAGTTATACCAATTCTTATACATGTTATTCATCTATGTTGTTGTTACAATCATACATGTTCTTTCACTGTCATTTGATTAATTAGTTATGTGTATCTATCTTCCTTTTTCTTATTTCTGCTGTTTTAATTTATTCTAGTCTTTCCTATAAGCATGTTCATACAGTTAGATTTGATTCTATTCTTCTCCTTCTATTTTTCCCTTTTATTTATGCTAAGCTTAGGCCATGCCCGATTTAAGATTGCATACAATTAAAATTGGGATAATAAGAAATGACATAAAAAATGAGAATGTAGGCATAATATAAATTGAGGACTGTTTGATTGTAATTTGGGAAATGGATAATATGCATAAATTTGTACATGTTGTAATCTAGGACAATATACATAAACTTGTACATGCTGTAATTTGGGGGATATACTTGAAAGGAATTGTGTGCATATGTGTAAACATGTTAGATTTTACTTAATACATACATTAAGGAAAGGACATGCTAAAATAATGTAAGTACCAGATGTAGGATAGTTAAACTGAATTACTATAGCAATCAAACATATATCTGGTGTAACGTCCCAGAAATTTCAACAACGGGAGCATGGAAATAATTAAAGATCTAACTATTAACGATCAATTTCATATTGATACTTGGGTTTAAGAATCAAATATATATTGTTGAATAATTGAATTTAATTTAATTTGATATTTGAACTGGATTCGAAATTCTACCGAGAAATATAAACGATCAAATTTATAAATAAATGTTATTAGCGTTAAACAAATTGGAAATTTATTTGTTGGAATATATGGGAATTTGGCTGCTGTCTGTGTAAATTCATGTGTATAAAGAGATTGAGTTTAACATTTCAAAATTTGGAAACGAACGGAACTGTTGGTGGACAAACAGAATAAAAGCGGTGAACTGTTGAATACTTTAAAAATAAAATATCATTGTACACAAACGGAGTTGGGTTACAATCAAAATATTTTTTATCGAATTCAGAACGTTAAAACGAAGAGGTGCATATAATTTTTGTTATATTTGGAAACTGTGGTTACGGTATGAATATTGAAAGTTCAACGTCAGATTACAACGCCAGTTAGATATTTAATTAAAAACATATATAACCTTCCTCGGCAAATTTTCTGCGTACCAATCGTCTAAAAAGTTGCGCTACCTGAAAACCTATTGATTGACGCTCTTCTTATCCTCATCCTTTGAGTGCGATTTTGTTCACATCTTTTAAGGGATGTGAACAAAACACTCGGACCCCATTGGTGGAAATCAGTGGGTCCATATGAGTCCTTCTGATTTCCACCAATCAGGGTGGAGTGTTTTGTTCACATTCCTAAAAAAATCCTATTCCCATCCTTTACTCTATAAAATCATGCATTCTCCCTGACCATCTCTTTAGAAAAGATTATTCCTCCTTTATTTTTGATAACCAATTGTCCTCAAATCCCTAAATAAAAAATTTCCCCTTTTTAAAATTTTAATGGCCGAAAGCAAAATCATTTTATTCCTCTTCTTTAAATCACCTCCACCGCTACTCAAAATCATCAATAATCGCTTCAGCGCCACCTAAAATTTCGTCGTTTAAGCCACCTAGTTCCTGTCAGCGCTGCTACTCTCTGGCCATCGCGACTCTTACAAAGCAAGCCCGAATAGCCACCTTGCCAGTCACCAAAACCGTAGCCAACGTCATCGTTTTAAGGTGAGTTTCGACTCACGATTTTCTTCATTTTTCAAGTGATTTAACTTCAATTAAGACTAAATAAGTAGTTAAGGCCTGAACGTCTGAATTTACTTGTTCGAAGTTGCTTCACGCACCTGTATTACTGTTATTTTTGCTAACCTAAACATCTAGAACGTTTTGTTGCACTGCCACTTAGCTCGATTTGTATATTTCCGACCTTGTACTAGTTGGTATCATTTGTTACCTTCTGCGTTCACTTTTCTGGCAATCATACGAGCCAGTTGGATATTTTTCAGATGCTATCTCAACCCCTGTTACTTGGCTTGAGACCCTAATCCGGTGAAAAGCCAAATTTATCTTAGGGCTTTCCGTGAATGTAGCCACTTACTGTTGTCTCCTGGTCTTTGTACCTTACGTCTAATACATGCCGTTCCTGAACTGTTGGTCATTAACTTGTAATCTGTTGCATAGGATTTGTCAGTAATACAGAAATGGTTACCATTGACAATTTTAAACTTACAGTGATATAGGGTATCGCCTGTATTAGTAATCCAGCTTGTTTGGACGAATTGTGAATACTTTGATATTGAGTCACACTGTTCAAGTAATGCCTGACCCTTACATTCAACTAACTTGGTATTCACTGATGTAGTAGTATAGTAATACAGAAAACTCCATTATAGTACGTAGTTTCAAAGATACTATCACCACACAATTTGTATATATACCTGTCAAACCCAATAGTATAGTGGAATTACCTGTCAAACCCAATAGTATGGTGGCACTACCTGTCAAACCCAATGGTATAGTGGCATTACCTGTTTGGTCGAAGTAAGAAGAAGAAATCAACTAACTTGTTTAACTTGACAGGATTATCATTTCACTATACAACTCTTATTTGTTAGCTTGAGTGGATCCCTTGTTTCACTGCAACATGCGAGTCACACTGATGTTAGTTCCAGCATGTTATATGTGTAGTTCATATTAGTATAGTTACAGTAAGCATCTGATAGTGTCAACTATACTCGATAGTAAACATTTGATAGGTTGCCAATTATATTTTTATAGTAAACAAATTAAGGTTAGAAGAAATGCCTTCAGTCCGGTAGATGTCTCGAAAATCATGCTCGGTTTGTGGCTTCATACTTCCATTTTTAGCTGACTTGTCCGCTGCCATGTAATTTACACAACAATATATGTTTCTATTAGTGGCGATGTATACAAAAATGATATGAAAAGTCTGCTAATCACATTGGGTCAAATATTTTCTAACACATTCCATGCTCTATCTATAAACCAGTGTAATATTATTCTTAGCTAGAGTGAACAAGGCCATTTCATTTTATTCACTACTCCAAACTGTATTCATGATCTCCTTTCACTGATAAACAGCTTAACATTAACAGCTTGTATGGACCCATTAACATACATGTTATATTCCGTCATATTTGGCATTTGGCTTATCTTATATGCTGAACCCTGTTTAAATAAAGTATACTAATTTGGCCCCCGTTATGTTTGTCTAAAACTATTAGTAAACCTGAAATTATACATATTCGCACCAATTCCGTTATACTGACTTGAGGGCTGGGAAGTTCCATATGCCTTGACGCCTACTGAAATACACACGCAACATAGCATTATTTTGAAATCTATACTTGTATATGTATAGGCATGTTGCATATATATTAGGATCGTTTGAATGCTGAAAGGTTTGGTCACTTGTATGCATTATTGTGCCAGGATAAAATTGCCGTCTTTCCCTATTTAACCCTGAACACATGCTACTGTTTTATCTTGATATTTGTTTATGTTGCCTTTTTAGGGAGTTCAGGTCTTTACTGGATTTTCAAAATCCATACATGTTGAATAGCATATGCGGTTTCATACATATGTGAATTTGATGAATATATGCTGGACTAGGTTACAGACCTCTTAGTATGTAGATATCCTGCTCTATTTTGTGGAAATTGACAATGGGCACACCCCTTCCCATATTTTGTAAAGATCTCGTTAATACAAAATATGAGCCGCTCCTTCTTAGCACAAATGTATCATGTGTATGATAACTTACTGCACTTCTTTGCTGCCTTTACAATATGACTACTACTGCATTTGTGTATATGTGGGGGCAGGTACACAGGTATATATACATACTATTGTATGTGTATATACATGTTGTTGGCATACATATACAAAAAATTCATATGTTTTCCTAATTTGTTCTACCCTAAGTTGTTATTGTAACAACCATGAATTTTGAGGCCAATTTAAAATTTATTTTAAGTAATTTTAAATGAGTTTTGATATTTAGAATAATCTATTTTAAATAATAATGATCACAAATTTGGTTCAAATCGAAGTTAGAATGAATAAATTAATTTTAATTATAAAAAGAGTTAGAAATAGCGCGGTAGTTTGAAAAGTCAAACTTGAACTTTGACTGACCGTATAGGACGCAAAATTTAACGGATTTTAGTGAAACCAAAAATATTGGAATCTATTTAAAAATATCTTTCCAACGAATCCGAAAAATCGAAATTTCATAGCGGAAATCAAAAGTTATGGCCAATTCAATTTTTAGAAAGGTCGTTGGGTAATTTGCATAGGTCAATAATGCTACTTTTTGCATATAAAGGAAATTGAACTCGAAACCACCTCCATTGAGTCCGGAATGATGTTTCTGCACTTAAAAATTATAAACACTTATATATTTGGAGTTTCGAAAATTATTTTTTTAAAAATGTATTTTTAATATAAAATATATAACCATGGAAAATAGTGATTTTTCAAACAGTGTCCGTTTCTGACGAAACCACTTTTGTTGGATTCAGAATATTAAATTATTGCTAGGTTTCAAATTTTAGAATTTTCCAAGCTAGTATGTGAGCGTGGCAAAAGAAACAGTATTTAGTCAGTTTCGGTCAAAATTAGTTGACTGAAAAATAACCATTTTTCAAAATGTCTCAGAATTCAATGAAATAAATTTTGTTGGATTCGTATCATCAAAACAAAGCTAAAAATGATTTTTTGGTAATTTTTAGAATTAAAATATAATTATAATTGATTTTTCAGTGTAAACGGGCAAATTTTTGACTTTAAAAAGTCATTAAAAATTCATACGGGCTCAGAATTGAACGAAATTAATTTTCATAGGTCCACAGCATCAAAACATAGCTAATATAATTTTCGAGAATTTTTGAAGTTAATTTGTGACCTCGGTGAATTTTCATGTACGGTATACATTAAAATATTAATAAAATAATATAATTATTCCAAAACTCATAATAAATTTCGGAATTGGGTCCTGTAACATGTTCCATTGCGTTCAGAAGGCCTCAAAACCTTAAGAACGACAGTAAGCAGGCCTAAATCGGAGTTCGGACCAAAACGGACCTTAATGGATAGCGATCGAGACCCTGAATTAATAATTTAATTAGCCCGTTAAGGCCCGTTTTGGTTCGAACTCCGATTTAGGCCTGCTTACTGTCGTTCTTAAGGTTTTGAGGCCTTCTGAACGCAATGGAACATGTTAGAGGACCCAATTCCGAAATTTATTATGAGTTTTGGAATAATTATATTATTTTATTAATATTTTAATGTATACCGTACATGAAAATTCACCGAGGTCACAAATTAACTTCAAAAATTCTCGAAAATTATATTTAGCTATGTTTTGATGCTGTGGACCTATGAAAATTAATTTCGTTCAATTCTGAGCCCGTATGAATTTTTAAAGTCAAAAATTTGCCCGTTTACACTGAAAAATCAATTATAATTATATTTTAATTCTAAAAATTACCAAAAAATCATTTTTAGCTTTGTTTTGATGATACGAATCCAACAAAATTTATTTCGTTGAATTCTGAGACATTTTGAAAAATGGCTATTTTTCAGTCAATTAATTTTGACCGAAACTGACTAAATACTGTTTCTTTTACCACGCTCACGTACTACCTTGGAAAATTCTAAAATTTAAAACCTAGCAATAATTTAATATTTCGAATCCAACAAAAGTGGTTTCGTCAAAAACGGACACTGTTGGAAAAATCACTATTTTCCATGGTTATATATTTTATATTAAAAATACATTTTTAAACAAATAATTTTCGAAACTCCAAATATATAAGTGTTTATACTTTTTAAGTGCAGAAACATCATTCCGGACTCAATGGAGGTTGTTTCGAGTTCAATTTCCTTTATATGCAAAAAATAGCATTATTGACCTATGCAAATTACCCAACGACCTTTCTAAAAATTGAATTGGCCATAACTTTTGATTTCCGCTATGAAATTTCGATTTTTCGGATTCGTTGGAAAGATGTTTTTAAATAGATTCCAATATTTTTGGTTTCACTAAAATCCGTTAAATTTTGCGTCCTATACGGTCAGTCAAAGTTCAAGTTTGACTTTTCAAACTACCGCGCTATTTCTAACTCTTTTTATAATTAAAATTAATTTATTCATTCTAACTTCGATTTGAACCAAATTTGTGATCATTATTATTTAAAATAGATTATTCTAAATATCAAAACTCATTTAAAATTACTTAAAATAAATTTTAAATTGGCCCCAAAATTCAGGGTTGTTACAGTTATGCTATACTATGGCAGTTTCCATGGATTCGATGTACTCATGATATGTAGGATTAGCTATTTATTTCAGTTTCTGTTGAAGTTAATTTACTTGAACTATGATTTAATCCTGACTCGAGTGTTTTATGTTTTTGCATGGAACGCTCGGGTCAGACCCGAGCAGTACAGTTTTTTTTAAAGATTACAGCTTAAGGTTTGAAGATGGACAAAGCTGGAGATTCCGGAGACGCGCACTCCGAAGTTTTTAAACAGTAAACATTTCTTTTGTATTTAAACTGTATATTTTATTCCGCTGTATAGAGAAAATTCTTGTATCAAAACTTCTGATTTATATATAAGAGTTTATTTCGCTGTTCAATACTATGTTATTACTTTATTCTGTGTTTTCTGTGTCGATTTTGTGTCTTAAACTTTGTGAGCTAAACAACGAACCATTGTTTTGGACATTTTTAATCGGTTAAATTACCAATTTGAAGTGGTCAAAAGGGCGGGACATTACAAGTGGTATCAGAGCTTTGGTTTACTCAAAGCTTAGCTTAATGTGTTTAAAAACGGATCTTGAAAATAAAAAGGTTTCGAAAATTTAAATTTTGAAAGTGCAATAATTTTAAAAATTGCTTTTGGAATATTTATTTTGGAAATATTAATTTGAAATTAATACAGCGGAAAAAAAAATTGAAATTTAAATTTTTATTCGGAATCTCCAATCTTCAGAAGTCTTCGAATCCAGGTTTGCGAGAATTATTCTTCGATAAGATCTCCTTAGATTTGAATTTAGAATCCATCATCGAATGATATCAAAGAAAGACAAGTATAAGAGAATCAACGAATCAATTTGTCTAATTGTATATTTTAGAATTCAAAGATAACTAAAATTTATTGGAATAAGAAGTCATGCGGGAATGTGAAAAAAAAGGTGAAATTTGGAATCATTTCAAGAATGAAACGATGAATTTTATTTCGATGTTCGAAATATAAATTAATGAAATGAAATTAAAAAGAATTTAATTGAAATTAGATTGGGTTAAGTTGTATTACTAATCTTTTTAAGTTATTCGGAATTCGGTAAGATGAATTATAATTGGTTTCAAACCAATGATGTATAATCGAATACAAGAATTCGATAGTGAAGTATAAGCTTGTTAATAGAATAATAAGAAGTGAATTTGTAAACAAGAACTATAAATAAAGCGATATATGAATGAAGATTGTCAAGAGATTTGAATCGATATTTAAATGAAATCAAAACTGATTTGGTGTGATGAGTCCAGACTAGTATAAAAAGGAAATAATATTCACTTTTTAGAAGTAACGTTTGTAAGCGAAAATGTTCAAAAGAAATCGGGATAAAGGAAATTGAGTTGTCCAATACGGTGAGATTACTCTAAAGTTCATAAAATAAGTCAAATGAGATTTTCCAAAGTTCAAAATATGGTATCGAATAACAGGTTATTCGAGAGGAAGCAATTATGGAACTCGACGATGTCTAATTCCTGGAAAAAAATAGAATTTACCTTCCGTTTTAAATAAAAAAAACCAATAATAAATTGTTTATATATTAAAATTAAAGAATAAAGTATATTTTTAAAGTTACATACCTTGAAGGCGTGAATTATTGTAAAAGAAATAAATTCTTAATTTGAAATCGGAAATTACGAGAATGAATGTTTGTTGGTATTCAAAGATGGGAATGTTATCTATTTCAGAATTAATAATGTTCTTCAGTTTAGGTCTGAGAGGTAATTATGTCCCAACTTGATTGACTTCATTGTTGACTAAGAAATAGGTAAGGTTCGATAGAAAGAGTTCGTTAAGTGAATTTAGTTAATGTATGTCAACAGTTAAGTAAGAATAATGATGTTTTATTTAACGTTTTTTTTCCAATACAAATAACGAATGAGGATAAAGTATATTTTCTGTAGAAAACAAAGATTTGTGAATAAGAGTTTTCTAGAATCGTAGAAAAATAAATATGATAACTGGAAATGTCTTCAAAAAGATCGTGAGTGGCTGGCGGGTTTTGATAAATGGTAAGAACTGAAGAACAAAAAGTCGTACGCCGAGAATGAAGGGCGGCAGAACGTAAAAGAAGTGGATTTATAAACTGAATTCGAGAACTGCGTAAGTAATGATGTGATAAGAAATTAAAAAAAATGGAGTTAAGGAAATTAAAATTTGACTGGAGATTAGTCGAGTTGAATGATTTTCCGAGTGTTGATCTGATATTGGTTTCGGCCTTCGGGGATAATACTTGGGAAGTTGTTCGCTTGCTAATTGACGGTCGAAGGGTGTGATTATAAAGGAGTAGTAATGTGTGAATGAGAAGTTCGTTATAAGAATGAAAAATTCTAAAAGTTTGAGAGCATGAAGATCTGAATTAGCGATAAAATGGAAAAATTGGAAGAAAAATTTGTTTATAAGCAATAGATTCAAAAATCAGAGTGTGAGAAGTTATCAAATAGCTGATTTGATTAGGAGATCAAAACTGAAATTTTGAGATTGAAATGAAATTTGAGGATATTCGATTTTAAAATTGAATATAGAAATTTTCATAACTTAGATGTGAGATAAAAGAATATGGTGAATTTGAAAAACACTGGATTGGAAGGTAAACGAATTGAAATGAAATCTTATATAACAGAATTTATATAAGAATGAGATGTTTGAAATTGCGATTTGGAAAGAAAAATCTTATGCGGAGCATAAAATGAAGTGCTATATACGTATATATATTATTATCTATTTTCAAAGCAAAATAAGGGAAGTACCATCCTTCTCCTTTGAATTTCGAGCTTAGTGTTATGTGCTGCTGCTGGTGGTAGGTTGTCCGGACATAAAACTCGAGTTGTCATTGTTTCTTGATAAACACGACCGTGTAGCGTAATTCGCAGGGCTGCAGATGGCCTACAGCGGACAGATGTTTCTTGAGGGAATCAAGCGTAACCATTGTGTCTGCTGCGATCTACAGTCGTGATAAGGGCGTAATTCGCAGAGCTATGAAAGCTTACGGGTATGGATGTTTCCTGAGAGAATCAGGCGTAACCATTGTGTACCTGCAGTCCTGATGGCATATATACAAGTGAAAGATATGTAACCACTAGAGTTACTAAAGGTAGAATGGAGCCATGTAATGTGTGGAATATCTTAGTGATGGTGAGCCACCTGTTTGATGCAGCACTGTGTCTTTGTGACTTGATTCGTCTTTATGACGTGATTTGTCTTCATGACTTGATTGGTCTTCGTGACTTGATCTATTTTCATAATTTGATTTATTTCTGTAACTCTGGGGGAGAGCAACCAACGCTCCATGACCTCAGTTTTTCTTTTGATTCGTAAATGTTTTCCGTTGATCTGTCCATGACGAAATTCGCAGGAAAGTGAATTCCTATGGATATGGATGTGTTCTAGGGGATCCAGACGAAACCATTGTGTATCTGCGATTCATGAGCAATCAACATATCAATATGACATTGGTACTTTCCGTATCTATTTTTAAAAGAGAATTTCTAAAATATTTCCACTGGAAGTTAAAGCAAGAATATTTAGTACTTAGAGATTTTAGTCGTGCGCCTGGCCAGCGTATGGCTAACATCTGTAAGAACGACAATAGACTTGTCAAACTTCGAGTTATCAAATATTTCCAAATCAATAATTTGAAATTAAAATGTACTTAATAAATTAGGAAAGAGGATTTCGAGGCAACTTTGGAATAATAATACAAATGTTTTTGTGCGAATTTTGTGTTAGGTATAAAAGATTATAAAAGATTTTGGATTTTTGGAAATTTTCAAGTTGACAATTTGTAATTCAAAAAAGAGATGTTATTTACGCTTTTCAATGAGTGTGGGGAAGATTAAATGGGTTGAATGTAAGGAGATTAGGCTGATGGTTGCTAAGCCTAGACCCATTACAGTTGCAACGATGGAAAATTAACGTTGACAAATGATGTTTATAATGAAATTAGGAATAGTATGAGAGGTATAAATCTAACTTATGCAGAAATTGGAATTTATAACGAGATTGGTTTTGAAAAGAAAGCACATAACTTTGAATTTTTTAGAAATTAGATAAAATGAAAATTGGGAGATATCTCAGAATAAATTGAGATAGAAATTGGTATAAGGAAATTGAATATAGCTTAAAAAGCAGGGAAATGAATAAAATATGATTTAGAAGAAATGAAAATCGTGTTTGATCAGAATTGATCTTCAACTAAGGAAGAAAAAATGATTTTTCCAAGTAAATTGAACGTGATGGATAAACAAGAAAGTTTGATGACTTAAACATCGATATTTAAATCAATTGTGAGGGTATATCTCACGAATATGAAAATTTGAAGTCTATATTGGTATAACTCTAGCGATCTCTCCTTTTCGAGGACGAAAAGTTTTAAAGGGGGAAGATTGTAACGTCCCAGAAATTTCGACAACGGGAGCATGGAATTAATTAAAGATCTAATTATTAACAAACAATTTCATATTGATACTTGGGTTTAAGGATCAAATATATATTGTTGAATATTAGAATTTGATTTAATTTGATATTTGAATTAGATTTTAAATTCTACTGAGGAATATAAACGATCAAATTTATAAATAAACATTACTAGTGTTAAACAAATTGGAAATTTATTTGTTGGAATATATGGGAATTTGGCTGCTATCTGTGTAAATTTATGTATATGAAGAGATTGAGTTTAACGTTTCAAAATTTGGAAACAAACGAAACTTGTGGTGGACAAATAGAATAAAAGCAGTGAACAATTAAATAATTTAAAAATAAAATATCATTGTACACAAACGGAGTCGGGTTAAAATTAAAATATTTTTTATCGAATTCAGAACGTTAAAACGAAAAGATACGTATAATTTTTGTTATATTTAAAAACTGTGATTCCAGTATGAATATTGAACGTTCAACATCAGTTTACAATGCCAGTTAAATATTTAATTAAAACATATATAACCTTCCTCGGCAAATTTTATGCGTACCTATCGTCTAAAAAGTTGAGCTACCTAAAACCCTATTGATTGACGCTCTTCTTGTCCCCATCCTTTACTCTATAAAATCACGCATTCTCCCCAACCTTCTCTTCAGAAAAGATTATTCCTCCTTTATTTTTGATAACCGATTGTCCTCAAGTCCCTAAATCAAAAATTTCCCCTTTTTAAAATTTTAGTGGCCGAAAGCAAAATCATTTTATTCCTCTTCTTTAAATCACCTCCACCGTTGCTCAAAATCATCACTAATCGCTTCAGCGCCACCTAAAATTTCGTCGTTCAAGCCACCTTGTTCCCATCGGCGCTGCTACTCTCTGGCCATCGCGACTCTTACAAAGCAAGCCCGAACAGCCACCTCGCTAGTCACCAAAACCGTAGCCAATGTCATCGTTTTAAGGTGAGTTTCGACTCACGATTTTCTTCATTTTTCAAGTGATTTAACTTCAATTTAGGCTAAATAAGTAGTTAAGGCCTGAACGTCTGAATTTACTTGTTCGAAGTTGCTTCACGCACCTGTACTGTTGTTATTTTTGCTAACCTAAACATCTGGAATGTTTTGTTGCACTGCCATTTAGCTCGATTTGAATATTTCCGACCTTTTACTAGTTGGTATCATTTGTTACCTTCTGCGTTCACTTTTCTGGCAATCATACGAGCCAGTTGGCTATTTTTCAGATGCTATCTCGACCCCTGTTACTTGGCTTAAGACCTTAATCTGGTGAAAAGCCAAATTTATCTTAGGGCTTTCCTGTGAATGTAGCCACTTACTGTTGTCTCCTGGTCTTTGTACCTTACGTCTAATACATGCCGTTCCTGAACCGTTGGTCATTAACTTGTAATCTATTGCATAGGATTTGGCAGTAATACAGAAATGGTTACCATTGACAATTTTAAACTTACAGTGATATAGGATATCGCCTGTATTAGTAATCCAACTTGTTTAGACCGAATTGTGAATACTTTGATATTGAGTCACACTGTTCTAGTAATGCCTGACCCTTACATTCAACTAACTTGTTATTCACTGATGTAGTAGTATAGCAATACAGAAAACTCCATTATAGTATGTGGTTTCAAAGATACTATCACCACACAATTTGTATATATACCTGTCAAACCCAATAGTATGGTGGCCTTACCTGTCAAACCCAATAGTATGGTGGCACTACCTGTCAAACCCAATAGTATGGTGGCAATACCTGTTCGGTCGAATTAAGAAGAAAAAATCAACTAACTTGTTTAACTTGACAGGATTATCATTCCATATACGACTCTTATTTGTTAGCTTGAGTGGATCCCTTGTTTCACTGCAATGTATGAGTCACATTGATGTTAATTCCAGCGCGTTATATGTGTAGTTCATATTAGTATATTTACCGTGAGCATCTGATAGTGTCAACTATACTCAATAGTAAACATTTGGTCGGTTGGCAATTATATTTTTATAGTAAACAAATTAAAGTTAGAAGAAATGTCTTCAGTCCCCTAGCTGTCTCGAAAATCATGCTCGGTTTGTGGTTTCATACTTCCATTTTTAGCTAACTTGTCCGTTGCCATGTAATTTACACAGCAATATATGTTTCTATTAGTGGCGATGTATACAAAACTGATATGAAAAGTCTACTAATCACATTGGGTCAAATATTTTCGAACACATGCCATGCTCTATCTATAAACCAGTGCAATATTATTCTTAGCTAGAGTGAACAAGGCCATTTCATTTTATTCACTACTCCAAAGCTGTATTCATGCTCTCCTTTCACCGATAAACAGCTTAACATTAACAGCTTGTATGGACCCAATAACATACATGTTATATCCCGTCACATTTGGCATTTGGCTCATCTTATATGCTGAACCACTACCAAATTCTGGAGCATGAGGGGCGTTACGCTAGGGGCAAAATTAAAGGTCCGCCTCTATTAATAATTAAATAGAGGCCAAAATAACCATCAGCCTCTAATTAAGCTAATCGAGGCGCAAAAAAGAGCATCTACTAAAATTACTATTCTTTTGGGGTTGGAGGTAAAACTACCGCCATAATTTCCCTCAATAACCATTTTCTCTTACCGCTCTTTCATACTTACGCAAAATGAATTTAGTTTCGCCTGCTGCTCTACGAAACTCCATTAAAATTTGTAAAGGTATCAGTTCTTCTCATCAATCATATCTATTTAGTTAGATTAGATTTTTAAATTACCTTCTCCTTTCTACTATTAGGGTTCCTTTCTACTATTAGGGTTTTTAATTAGGGACTCAATTTGAGGAAATTTGCCGAGACTGCAAACATGGATTTACGTTTTCGAGTATCTATATGCTAGAAATTTTGTTAGGCTGCAATATTACTGTTTTTGGAATTGTTGTTTGAGTAATCAAAATCTCTCTCATGATAATATATGTTTCATGGATTTTTGGTGAAATGACTCATAACCCACCCAGTTAACCAAAGGGGAAAGAAATATCATCATTCATCCTAAAACATATCTTTGTTTCACATACAAATGTTCATTAATGCTACTCTAAGAATGGTATGTTTATTTGTAACTTACAGAAAATATTGTAGTCTAAATCAAAAGATGTTACAGCCTTTTTATTTGATGAAATATGCATAAGTCACCTCATTCTTTCGGCATTTCCCATTGTTAAATTTAGAAGTATCATTATTAGGTTGTATTTTAGATGAGGGGTGAAACTAGTTAAACCATGCTACAGTTACTTTGTATCTTTGTTTGCTTGATGTTGATCATGATTATAAGCTACCTGACTACCATATCTTGTTCTATGTTGCGTCAGACAACTTTTTTTTTAGTGTCATTTTTCATTGTCAGTCTATATTAAGATAACTAGTACAATATATAGGAAATGGCATTATAGTACATAACTTAAAAAAAATGAAACTTCATAATGCTAACTCTGCTGTACTATTTCATTTTAATGAAGCTCTAGATGTTATATATATGCTCCATTGGATCAAACATGCAGTTCTTTTAAACTTTTGAAATGAGACATGTTAGTTATTTTAATATATCTGCATTTTCATTTAATGTAAACATAGACATTTCATGGATTCTGACTGAGGTAGATACTAAAGAGTTGACTCAAGGTATAAGAAATGGGTATGATAACTAAATGAGGCTCCTTTCATTGTTTGCTTGTTATCACCAACTTGCATATGGTTTGCTTGTTGTCACCAACTTGTATATGGTTTTCTTTCGTATTTATCTAAGTTATTTTCTGTTTGATTGATTCACTATTTCCATGTTATAGTATTGTATTTTGTATTGGTTTAAAATAGTTATCAATTGTTTATTTATTTTATATGTTTCATGATGTTTGAATGATCATAGAATATATGAAAACAGCTACATATGTCATTAAAAATTTGTTGTTATATCCGTAAATAAATATCTCTTATTTTGGGCAACATACCTTCTTTGCAAGAATTTCATATCCTAAAACTTGGAAGTATCTTAATGAAAACATGTGAAATAATGAGAATGCTTCTCCATTTGGGCCTGAAGCAAAAAAATGCAGTGAACAATGTATTCTTATTCGTTTAATCTTTATTGCAGTGTTCATATTTAATTTGGTTGTGTTAATGAGTATGAATAAAGATGCTTGCACTTGGAGTCTTTGAGGTGCCCCATGTTGTTCTTCATGCATTACCCAGACTAATAATAATATGAATCATTTTACTTTTTTTTCCAGTTTATGTTTTACCATATGATCACACAAAAATGCCTCGACCTTTAGCTCCTTTCTGTAGTCAATGCGAAGATGTAGAATGTTGTGTAGTCTAATTATAATAGTAGTTTGATATGTAATTGTCATGCTATGAATTTTTGTTGTTTCTTTTATTGATCGTGGCTATAATATTTATCAACCTTCTAAGAAGTTAAAGAGGAAAATATTTGTTCTGCTACTCTTTTGTTACTTGTGGCCACTGATTTACCCATGCTTTGTCAAACTTTTACTGCAGGCAAATTTAAACAGTGTAAAGGTAGAAGCAAGTGGTGTGTTGTTCTGCACAAAAGCATACAAAGGTAAGTGCTTTGTTTTAATATCATCGCACTTTTAATGTGCTTGAACTCTTTTAGTTAAATTCTTGGATGCGTGTTCATGTACATGACCAAAATATCATGTTACCCAATGTTGCACATTGCAAATGATCTAAGCAGTGGTGCAGTACTTGCTTGCATTTTAAAATCAACGATTTTCCATGTGTCATGTTTTATTTGCTATATTATTTTTAGTTGATATCAAGGTAGCTTTCATTTGATTATTTTAATCCTGAATTAGTGAAATATAAAGTATCTTACATTCACAAGTGCCAAGTTAGCAATTTCGTTGAAGCGCTTTTGCAAATATGTCCAACTAAATCACATCAGTATGCTAAATGCTAGATTTTAAAAAGCAAACCAAAAAAAAGAGAGGAACAAGTGAACAAACCAGTTTTTGTAATAATAGGTTTCGGAGAATTATGTTTTAAATTATGCCAATAACACATGCACCATCAAAAGCTTCAAATATTTCTCCAAGTTTTAATGTGGGATATGATAGGTTGGGATTCTGTACAGACATGAATTATGCATATAGAAAGTTTTAATTAGTTCAAATTTGAGATGTGCATCGAAGTAAAATTTTAAACTTTGAAATGGTTTAAGTCAAGTGATCTGACTAGAATCTCTACTTTGGATGAGCTATGCTACCATGGCGTTGCTTTTAATTTTTACTTGTTTCTTGAAATAAAAATTTCATGAGTAGTATATGTGGTGGCTTCAGATATAGATATTGTTAATAACTTAATATGGCATTGGTATGATAAAACTAATTTTTTTTTCATAATGAAACATTTATGCTTATATGATTAGAATTACCTTTTAAATTACAAATGTAGCTACATTTTTTTTACATGTGCAAGCATTATATGTTATGTAATACAAGTTCACAGCACCTTTAATTATGCAGTATGATGGTGAGCGCAGCAAGCTATTTTGTTAATTTTGTTCCTTTTAGGGACATTTTGTCAATAACATGTCTAGAGTGATTTGATGTTTTTGCATTATGGAGTTAATAGATTAGTTAAGGATAAAGCAAGTTGTGTACGTGTAAATTGAGTAGGATGGTTCATCTGAACTCGGATCGGGATCAAACAGGACTATCCTTTAGTATAATTATTAATGATCCAGAGAATTATCTATTGGCATGGAAATGGTATGGAATTTATATGATATATTACTTACTAGTTAGTAATTAAAAATAACTCTCATTGTTCTTGTACGCATTAACGATTTTGACCAAAACTAAATTTCATTCTTCATTTATGTGCATGTTTAATTGGTTGAAGTTCTCCTCAATTTGTTTACTAGATTCTGTTTCGGTAATCAATCATTTAGTATAGTTGTAAATTTTCTACAAACTACTTAAACGAAGTATATGGTCATGATAACTATTTTAAACACAAAAGTGTACGCAAGGCATTTTGGTACTTGTAAGGCAAGATGTAAGCTTCGTGACAATGAGGTACAAGTTTTTCATGTAAAAATAATAAATGCATAACGTATAAAAAATTTTATACAAAGAACATAGAATAATGCTAATATCTAATATTAAATATGATATATAAAGCATTCAAAGTAGTTTAAACTAAATGTAATCAGCCATTTTTTTTTGGGATAGAAGTAAAACTATTAATATCTAATCATAATTTAAAACAGGGAACACTTAAAATATTAATACATTCAGAATACAGGACATAAAAAACCCTCCATTGGAGAAATCTACATCATTCCAGAAACTAAAAAACCATTAACACTAGAATTTTTCTCACGGAAAATTGAATGCATAATGGATGCACTGGTTTGGGTCCTTCCCAAAACTAGAATGCCACTCCTCTGTCCATCCAGCCTGTGTACCAATTTAGGTGGTTCTATGAAATCATATTTCAAGCATGTTGACGCAATGTATAAATGTTGTGTTTGATGCCAACACCACGTTGTACAGCCATTCCTTGAGGCTTGTTGATCACAACGATTGCTGGATCCTTATACAATAGAAGGCTTCGAATAAAACTGGTTTCAATTTCACTGCTGGAGTTTTTGTGTGATGCTCTCAAAACTAAGTGGTAGATGGATATATAACGTCTCCAGAAATTAATGTATCTTTTGCTTTGACCCTTTTAGCTTGCTTCTTTACAGCTTCAGTGTCAAGTCCATGGGTATCCATAAATTCTTTACACACCTGTCTCAGTCTGAAGAGCTTATTGATTTGAGATATGGGAATGTATGGACAACTCTGCTTGACCCATTTCAAAGCACTGATGGGTTCTTCTTTCTCAGAAGATTTTAGACCTATTATCTTTTGACCAATCAAAGAACCACTCATTTTCAGAGAATACGGTGGCGAACTCACCCGTTTGTGACTGTTTTTGCTTGCGCATTCTTCATCTTTTTTTTTTTCATGTATTGATGATAGAGCTGATGTAGCAGTAGAGAATGGTGAATGAGCGAGGGCTGAACGTATAATAGCCTGATAAATTGCTTGGTGCTTTTTGTAAAAATGCAGGCTTGTCATTTCCTCGAGCTGAAATTGTCAATGTGGTTTTCTGCATTTCTCGGGTATATGAAATATAATCAGCCATTAACATTTAAATATTTAATCCCAATAAATTGCAAATACAAACATTCGAAACATAAAGGATTTTTTTGAACTTTGATCTATACAAGTAAAAAAAAACAATTAATGAACTAGTCCATTTTTTTTAAAATATACAACTGCATTTTTTAATTTGAAGAGCAGTAGTAGTTTTCTTAATGTACAGAATAAGGAATGTAGGGTATTATAGCAGTGTGTTATATATTCTTAGTTTAACTACACAGCAGGGATTTTAATATAGCCTGCAACAAAACTTAATTGGCAAATAGCACGCAAAGAGCAGAAGAATGCCCAGGTATATTTTATTTCCTTCTCATCTACTTACGATTTCTTCTCTCTTGTTTTTTAAGAGAATTAATCTGGTTGTGGCCGAGCATCCATCAAGGAAGAGAATTGATCTGGTTGTTGGTGGTAAGTATCCATCAAGAATTTGACTTGAAATCGCTTAGGAAACTCTTATTAATTCCAAGTTGATGGAATCCGATAGATTTTCAGTATCGATCAAGATTCTCGATTGATTTTGAGGATCATGGTTCAAATTAAAATAACAAATAAATATAAGCTTGTCTCCATTATGTATTCTTCGTGCTATTTTTTTATATAAAAATTGAGTAATGATACATCGTCAATGAACCAGTAAAAATTGGTTGGGGTTTACATAAGAAAACCGAGCTTCAAATTCCTGAGGCGTAAAAAATGTAAAAACTAAATAAACCCGTGCCTCATGCGCCTCTGGTAAGAGGCTCACCTGTCCTTAGCAAATCACTATTTGAAATGCCTAAACATTGTGATAATGCCTAGTACTTATATTAATGAAATTTTGATACTATATGCATGTTTTATTTGGAATAGAAGGATAGCAAACAATTTGTTTACTGGTCTGTATAATGTGCCAATTCTGGATACTGTATTTATTTTCTTTTGAAGAAGTTAAAATATAGTTTTTGTTATTATTACGCAACATAATTAATATTTCTTTAATATAAATCAAGGTGCCTGGAGTGAGAACTATAAATTATTTGGTAGCTCGGTGGATTATTATAAAATGTTGATAAAGTTTAAGTTGTTTTTTATTTTAACTTTGACATTAAACTACATGTAATGTCTCATTCCGATAAGAAATCATTTTTACATATTGGTTTAAATTTATTCTAGGTTGAATATGGTGAGACTACCAAAGTACTTTCGATTTAGAAACTTTGAAGCCAATAAAGCATATTTGTGGATTTCCAGTTCATGGCTTGAGCTATCTCCATACCATGCAGGTACATTCAGGTTTCTATTGATGATTACATTTAGTGATTTCATTTTCATGTTCTTTGTCACAAGCACATTTTTATTACTACGTGTCTTTATTGAGTTTTGATAAGATATGAAACTTCCTATTCATAGGTTACCTTATCACATCTGAATAAAGCATTTACTATTATTGTATATCAGTTTATGTTTTCCTAAATAATTTTATTGAATCTCGAATGTTTATTCAACTTCGTTCCACTAACGGAATTCATCTTTTTCCAACAATCTTGCAGTTTTTAATACAATATATGTTTCCTTGCCTAGTTAACAATATATAGTTAAGTTGACAAAAAAGCTTCACATGGTTTGATAGATGTAACCACTAACAAGTATGAAGTAAATTATAGAGTTATTCAACAGAATCCATTAAGCGTGAAAATAGAATAATTCTGTAAAACTCTGTACTATGACTTGCATTAACTTTTAGTTCAATTTGATACTTTAAATTTACGTTGTAGGATTAGATCTAAATACCCAATTTAATCATTTATCAAATTACATGACTATATAAAAGTTAAATGTACATATGATTCAATATATACCATAGTCCGATAAAGCAGAACCGACATAAGTAAGTTTGTTGACTCATATGAAGTGAACATAAATAGGCTAATCTTTTGAGCAATATTTAAAACATAAAAGGATTAAAGTGAGTTGAAACTTCTCTTTTCTTGGGATAATGACATGTAAATGTAAATTGATGTTCTCAATTTTCAAACTTTTAGTTCATTTGGAAAAAAAAAAATGATAGGATTTTAATTTTCATATGTTCAGACCAAAAATACACATTTGTTGGTTTGAGTAAATCAATGCTCGTACAAATTATTTTATCAACATCTTCTTTTACGATATGATGGCTGCGATTAATTTGATAAACCTTCTTAGGTGTAACTGTGATCTGGATATGGATTATGGTATATACGTGAGATATTCTTTAGATTTCAAGATGTTATGCTTATAAACCTATATCATATTAGCAATATGTTCACCTTTTTACATGTTTTCAAATTAACTATGGATTAACTTACGGCAATGGAACAAGAGTAAAGAACCTTACGAATCCATCACTTTACAAATAAGTTTATGTTTATGTTTTTGTTTTTTTAGGTAAAGGAATGCTGGGAATCAAACATCGGCCATAAGGAAGTGGCTCAACTAAGAACTATGATCCACAAAAAGGAACTTGTGTTACTACATCACATATAATATGCCGGAAGGAGCAACCTGAACTGTTGAACTCTTGTAGAGAAAGCCAAGCTCATCCGTTTTAGCAAGACACCAACTCAAAAGAAGCATCAAATTGAAGTAGGATATGAAGAAAAAGAAAGGTTAGTTTTGACACAAGTTATGGTATAGGCTGAAGGACTATTGCTGCCTAGAATTGAATGCAGAACACAAGTATGCAAATTTATAGGAAGTTGGATTGGGTTTGAGATTAGTTGATTCATACCTTAGTTTTGTATTTGATTTGAATCATAATATAAGATATGTTGTATAAATTAGAGATGTTTTTAAAAGTATGTTATTGGCTAGCCACTTTGCCATGTGCATGAGTATTGGTATTATAATTGCTGTAGCATTACCCATTTGCAGTATGAAAATTCTTATTGTTATTATGATATCTTTGTTTAATAATGTTATTTGACTATATAGCATTCACAAGATGGCTATGGCCTACACGAACATATATAACATATAGAGCTACACAGAAGCAAGAGAGTATTTGTATGTTTCCAGCTGTACTGCAAGTTTTAGGGGCGTATGTACTTGTCTTTAATGGAGTTACAGTTTGTTTGCTGCTTGCGTGGAATGTAATGAAGTGGAGGCAAATTAAAGGAACTATTTGCCCTTAAAGGTATACAGGGACGGCTTATTTTGAGGCAGAACTAATTCTGTCTCTCATAATAATGAAGGCGGTTGAAGGAGCTTTTTTGTCCCTATTTATAATATGAAGGGCAGCTGTAAATGCCTTTATTACTTCTAGCCCTGTTTAAATGAAGTATACTAATTTGGGCCCTATTATGTTTGTCTAAAACTATTAGTAAACCTGAAATTATACATATTCACACCAATTTCCACTATACTGACCTGAGGGCTGGGAAGTTCCGTATGCCTTGACATCTACTGAAATACACACGCAACATAGCATTATTTTAAAATCTGTACTTGTATATGTATAGGCATGTTGCATATATATTAGGATCGTTTGAATGCTGAAAGGTTTGGTCACTTGTATGCATTATTGTGCCAGGATAAAATTGCCGTCTTTCCTTGTTTAACCCTGAACACATGCTACTGTTTTATCCTGATATTTGTTTATGTTGCCTTTTTAGGGAGTCCAGGTCTTTACTGGATTTTCAAAATCCATACATGTTGAATAGCATATGCGGTTTCATACATATGTGAATTTGATGAATATATGCTGGACTAGGTTACAGACCTCTTAGTATGTAGATATCCTGCTCTATTATGTGGAAATTGACAATGGGCACACCCATTCCCATATTTTGTAAACCGGAACACATTTAGGTCGCTGCTCTGTTAAACTAGGATATTTGTGCGTACACCTTACCTTGTTTTGTAAACACGGAAACCGCATTTGTTTGAGTTCCATACTAAGTGTAGGCTTGCAGTGATTACTTGATAACTTTGGATGCACATTCGAACATCAGTAACTACGAATAGATTTGGGAATTATTCATTTTTTTAGCGAGTTTAAACAACCAACCGGGTACTTAACATATGTTCAAAAATGATATGTAGCAATCTGTGATCAATTCATATGAGGCTGATCTCGTTAATACAAAATATGAGCCGCTCCTTCTTAGCACAAATGTATCATGTGTATGATAACTTACTGCGCTTGCGTTGCTGCCTTTACCATATGACTACTACTGTATTTGTGTATATGTAGGGGCCGGTACACAGGTATATATACATACTATTGTATGTGTATATACTTGTTGTCGGCATACATATACAAAAAATTCATATGTTGTCCTAATTTGTTCTACCCTAAGTTGTTATGCTATACTATGACAGTTTCCATGGATTCGATGTATTCATGATATGTAGGATTAGCTATTTATTTCAGTTTCTATTGAAGTTAATTTACTTGAACTATGATTTAATCCTGACTCGAGTGTTTTATGTTTTTGCATGGAACGCTCGGGTTTGACCCGAATAGTACAGTTTTTTTAAAGATTACAGCTTAAGGTTTGAAGATGGACAAAACTGGGGATTCCGAAGATGCGCACTCTGAAGTTTTAAACAGTAAACATTTCTTTTGTATTTAAACTGTATATTTTATTCCGTTGTATAGAGAAAATTCTTGTATCAAAACTTCAGATTTATATAAGAGTTTATTTTGCTGTTCAATACTATGTTATTATTTTATTTTGTGTTTTCTGTGTCGATTCTGTGTCTTAAACTCTGTGAGCTAAACAATGAACCGTTGTTTTGAACATTTTCAATTGGTTAAATTACCAATTTGAAGTGGTCAAAAAGCCGGGACGTTACATCTGGGCAGGTGTTTTGGGGAAGGGTTGTACACACATAATAACATGTAATATTACAATCACGCTTATTCGTAAACCTAAACCTGCTAGGTTAAACCTGACTATTAATAAGCTAAGAGGTCCATCATTCTGCTGTTGTATCGGGATTTGGAGACTCTTAAATCATAGTTACTTGGGGGAACAAGCTTAGGGGGTTTGTCTTGTGTTAATCATGCTATGTGGAACCCATATCAGTCAGTATCCCTGTTGGTATTTTGTTAGAGCGCATCGCACTAGGTAAGGGCCAGGGTTCAAATGAAGAAAGTGGGTACGGGGGCGTTCTGGCGAAGTCATGAGCATGCATGGGTCCGATTAGTAAAACTAAGTCGTTGTAACACCAGTAAATAGGTCTGTGTTATATAAATTGTTGGGTTAAGGAGTGATACACCCTACTGCCAGGGCAGACACAGACTATTTACGTATTAGCGAGTCGATCGCATGGGTAGTAATTAGGTTATACCTAATCCTGCTGTTATGTAATTAGGGTACACCTAATCGTGCTATTCATGTTAAGTAATCCGGTTAACGCCTAATCCTATTATATTAGTATTGGTGCAGACACAACCTGTGTCTAGGATATAAATAAGAAGCATTACTCAGTCGCTATTTATCCTGTTTTATTCCTGATGTTCCTATTTATCTTGTTTACCCGTTGCCTTATATGTTACTGTAATTTCTTATCCAGTCTTTTTATCTGTCTTGATATCTCTATTTTATGCATATTTGAAAATCACTGGAACTCGCCAGGCTTGATGTCTGACCTTTTTGTTTTGCTTCTTTCTCTTCCCTTTCCCCCCATTAGGTCCTTAGAGTGGTAGCATTCCTCAGTGATTAGGACTTTCTCTTTCAGCTTGGATCTGGACTTTCTCAGATGTACCGCTTTGATTTACTTTATACTCTGTTATTTTTTCTATGAGGCATATGGTTTTATATTATTGCACTCTGTTATTTTGCATTATGAGACATATGGATTAATTGAGGTTCTTGGTCTTTGATGTAACTGGTTTGATGATTTAACTTAATTTGAAACTATGTTTTATTTTCAATAATAAAGTTCATTTTTCCATTGCTTATTTTTATCTGTCTTGTGAAATTCTGGAAATTCTGTTACTGTTTATCTATTGCACTTCACGAAACTTAATGCATTCTCTTATGAGTGACATTAACGGACGTGGAGTGTCACACTTAATAGATATAAGTACAATCTTCAGGTCAATGCATAACAAGTTCGATGCAATGCCAGTTCGAAATGGTTTCAGGTCCAGTTCTAATCCTGATTCCTCGATCCAACACGTTATGATTAAAAGGGAAATTAGGTGATAGTCGGTTATTTAACCATAAACCATAGTTGGACAGTTAAGTATATCAGCAACTTCTGCCCTTTTAATTAAATTCTTCATAAAATCATTTCATCGATTCTTACAAATCGATTCCATATTTTTATCTCATTAGAATAAGCATGTTCACAAATCTCTTCATTTTCATACTTAAAAATCATATTCATATACTTATCTCAATAGAATAAACATATTCACAAATCATTTAGTTTTCATACTTCGAAAACATATCTATACTTAACACAAAGTTACAAGTATAGCCATAAATTTTAGGTGGGTCATACAAAATCATGTCATACACCGTTTCGTATAGAACCCAAAACACTTGGTATTGAGTACAAATAGAAGTACATTGATAATACTTGATACCAATCTCTGAATTCCACTTGTACTATTCGTCGAATAATGGTGATAATGTCTTCCAAATTCATACGAAAAGCACAAACTCCATATTCAGAATCCAATACAAATCTAGTTCAAATATTATAAACATTCTATTTCAAAACATATTAAGTTAGAAAACTTCAAATTTAATAAAATTCTTCTTTAATAGTAAATTAAATCACTTTAGAAGTTAGCTTAGAAATCAAATTCAAATTCTTTGCTAGTTATTGTTTAGATTTCTAAACTTCATAAAATATTCATTTCTAAGTTCTAACACCATTTATAAGCTTTTTACATGTTCTTACATCATTTTATAATTTAATTCAAACACCTGGAAATTGATTATAAAACTTATTTATTTATAAAACTTCGTTTTTATATAACTTCATAAACTTCTTTTACAAAACTTGGTTAAGTTTAAATAGTTGAGAATCTATTTATAAAACTTAAGTTCGGTATTAATCATTTAGAAAACCCCTTTATAAATCTCGATTATAAATATTAATTTATTTATAAAACTTCATTTTATATAACTTATATAAAATCAATTCAAATTTTTTTTTTGTTATTAAACAATATATAGCTTCAAAACTTTGAAATTTCGCTTTATGGCGAATCTTCATTTTCGAAACTTAATTCTTCTGCCATCAATCACTTAACCAATACTAATCTATTGATTAACATCATAATATATGGAATTTAATTCAGTAATCATCATCCAAATCCGATTTTAGCGATACTTAGGTTAGACAGTTTATACATGTTAAGTATGAAAGAAAATAACATCCAAAATGTTGAGGGATCCTGTTGGATTTCCCCGTCTGTTCCCTTGAATCACAACTCATATATTAGCACCATATATACATATAAATCATATGAAATAAACTAGATGAATCTTTCGCTTTAAGCATGTAGTATCAAAGATCATCTGTCCCACTGAATGGAAATATATAAATTGCCTAAACCAACTAAATAAGCAATAAAACATCGAAGCAGCCAATCATACAATAATATGTAAAATCGACAAATAATATATTATATGGAATAATAGTACATCAAAAAAAATGTGAGTTTTAACTCATGACTCACGGACATAAACAGAGTGTGTGAGTGTTAACTCACTATTCAACAAATCAATGATTTTGGTCATTTTATTTAATTTCAAACAGACATTTGAAATTATCTAAAATTTCAAATAGATCCAAATCAGACCTATCCAACTTTTATGCGTAGGATTCGTCGAACGAATCCATTAGAACTTGTTGTACCCAAATCCAACCTTGTATGAATAAGATATGCATGTTATAAGATCGAATACGAGTTAAAATATTTTGCATAAGTTAATGAAGTCATTAACCACCTTAATCTCTGGTTTAACGCTAATCCACGCATTTTAAAATAGCGCAATCCTTCTTGCTCTAAGTTCATATATTTCGAACCCCGCTCCCTCTTAGAAACCCACCGTCGCTCCTCCTTAAAGCCACCAAACCCCTTATCAGACACGCCACCGTTACCCTCTCCCAGCAGCACCAACGCCGGTGATGCCGACCCTCGAAGTGCCTGCCTCGCCATGAATTTGAGCATGACCAAAAAACGTTCACCCATTGATCTCTTCCCCATCCGGAGACCATTGGCCTTCGATCAGTCCAAATAAGTCAAGCTCCTCCACCTCTTCCTCCACCCATTGGACACCTCATCCTGAAACTCGACATAGGACATGCTACGATAAAAAATATGAAACAACATTGTCGTTGGTTTTCATGAGATTTTGGTGATTCAGTTCATCCAATCGACGAATGGCCAGCGCCGATGAGTTCGTATCGTTGATACAAATAGATTTTATATTGTGTGTTTTTGCTAATTTTGAACGGATTATTTTGGAGAATTTCGGCCATTGAAATGTTTATGGTGGATAGGGTTTAAAATGAGTCCATTTGTCACAGGTCCCTATTAAGTTTCAAAATTAGGCTCACATCCGGTCCTAAATTTATTGTAAATTAGGTCCATATTTTTCAAAAACATAAAAAAAGTCACGAAAATTGAGTATTAAATAAAACACGTACACGCCATAAAAATCAGGTGTTAAAACAATCAAAAACCACATCAAAACCCAAATTAACACAAAATCAACGAAACATCATGTTTGTGCATCAAAAGATGCATCTATTCATAAATAGTTGCATACATTCATGCTTATATTTCAGTTTTTGCGTCCAACTGCAGCATAAATGCATACATATATGTAGCTAAACATCATTATAAGCATCATTTTATGCATATATTCGAATTTGGGCTGTTTTTTCAATCATATAGCGTTTTCAGACATTGTTGCACACATTTATGCTCTTGTGTAGAATACATGCATGCATCCATGCGCATATTCAGAAGTCGTCGTCCCTTTTATATTTGTTGCACACATGCATGCATATATACAGAATATTTGCATTCATGTATGCAACTTTTCGTAACACATGAATCTCAGTTCAATTTGGTATGCATACATGTATGCAATTATTTTGTAATAGTTGCAGACATGTATGCTTATATTGGTCCAGATTTTCAACAGAAATACACTATATGAATATATGCATGTATGTATGCTACTTTTCAGAAGGGGAAAAGGCGAAGGGGGAATGGCAGGATGCAGAAGGAAGAATAAAATTTGGGCGGCAGCTTTATTTTAGGGACTGGATATATATGCAAACTTTGGGGGGATGTGGCGTTAATTTTAAACTTAAATAGGGTCTCTAGCCTAATTTTCACGTTTTTTAAAATTGGGAAGTTAACTTCTATTTATAGCCTCCTCCAGAATAGTATTCACCAAGCCCAAAAAGTTATGAACTTAAAACAGGACGCGTTCATTGTCGCCCGTGCTAACAACCTACATTCCAAACACAATGGAACTAGTTTCGAGAAACAATCAATCGTATGCAAGAAATCATATCATAATATTCTAATGTATATCATTTATTGACACATGTTTATATAGCGCACGATCACATAACAAGCCTGATCGGTAATCGATACGAAATTTGGAATCTTACAATAATTTTTCATTTTAAATCTAATAAAATTGGTTTCGTCGAATTTCGAGCTCTTTTGCAAAATGACTATTTCATATGGTAACAAAATTGAATAAATATTAATCGATTTGCAAACACTCAAATTCATCGATAATAATTTATTATTATCGTCCACATTCTAAAAGGATTATACATAAGTTCAAATCAATTTAATTGGGTTATAAATTCAAAATCCACAATTTTAGTTCATTCGAATATTCAAATTCTCTTTTAAATTTAATTCAAGTCATTATATTTCAAATTCATCCATCTTAATATTTAAATTATTTAAATATTTATCGTTCAAATATTTGCGTTGTTACATAGTGCGCATAAAGCTCTTCAAATGTTGGGTGTTATATTACACATTGTTGTTACTGACATTAAGAGGTTAAGTACCTATAATTATTGGATAAATATGAAATTACTCATCTAATAGTGCGACAATCGCACCTAAAATACACTAATTTAAGATGGAAAAGTTATGTTGTTGAGCTCGCTTTATGTCAAAAAGTTTGAATCATTGAGATATTGTTAGTTTACAAGACATGGAGATAAATATAATCACAAAACATTTTACGCTTTCAAATCTCACGGCAGGAGAAATAAAATAAGAATATTGAAAGCATCTCAAATCCAAATATCTATAAAAAAGAATGTTTATACAAGAGATGTCTGAAGAAGTCCCAAAATAGAAATACGATGCATAAGTGGCTAGTACAATACGATACATATAGGATGGAAATAAATGAATGTATCTTCATAATTCATGGTCAACTCATCCATGCATTTTATCCTTGTTATACCACCTGCACCATGTCATATTGTACTAGGTATAAAGAGGGAAAATAAAGGGGACCAGCTAAGATCTGGTAAGTGAGTACCATCACTACTGGTATGATGTAAGCAAGTAGTTAAATTATCATTTATAATCTACATTACCTATAAGTGTTCACTTGATTTTGTATACTTTATTCAACAAATTATATGACTGGTATAATATAGGGTAAAAGTCTATAATAAGTCTTAAACAATAGTGTCCTACAAAGATTTCAGCCAAAAGCTTATAAATTCAAATCTGGGCAAGACTGGAATATATTGAGTATACAAAATTGAGATTTCAGATATTAATGTTTTGATGTAAATTGATTTCAGATAAATTGTAGCAGAGAAAGAAAATGATTTTTGATTGATAGCTTGAATAATGTACAGACTACTGGTATTTATACATATACCAGTTGCGATATACAGGAAACAAATGAGCTGAAAAATAGAAGTTGGGCCAAGCCCATTTACAAGCCCAAATGAAATGACTGAGGTATATAACAGTTTGAGATACGGCACCGATTCATTCACTCGTTTATTTGCCCCCTTCAATTCTAGGGTTACCAGAAACCCTAAAATTGATTTTGCGTAGATGAATCGATGCCTTCATCATGGCGTCTTTTGACTTCGTCGCTTGAACTGATGCAAGGTGAGTCTCTATTGCATCCCTCTTTATGATTTTGTCTTCGTCCAAAGTTGAAATTGATGCTTTGCTGTGTGTTTGCTTTCCAGATCTGTTGATAAGCTGCTCTGCTTCTCTTCAGATGCTGAATTTGTTGTAGATCTTGAGGCGCAGCAGTGCTTGACCTTTAACTCTTCACGAAGTTTGGTAAAGTTTTTGGTTGAAAGTGCCTTGGTAAGTATGTCAGCTTTTTGGTAAAAAGAAGGTACGTAGTTGATTTGTAATTTTCCCTCTTTTACTTGCTCTCGAACAAAATGTATGTCAATTTCTATGTGCTTTGTTCGAGCGTGTCGAATAGGGTTAGCTGACATATATATAGAGCTTTGATTGTCACACCAGATGATTGCTTTTGAGTTGTTTAGTTCTAATTCTTTTAGCATAGACTGAATCCACATAATTTCAGCTGTTGCACATGCAATACTTCTGTATTCAGCTTCAGCACTAGATTTTGAGATAGTAGACTGCTTTTTAGAGCTCCATGATATTAGATTGTCTCCCATATAAATGAAATACCCTGTTGTGGACCTTCTGTCATCTGGATCTGCAGCCCAATCTGAGTCTGTATATCCAGTGATGTTTATGTCTTTGCAGCCTTTTAGGATTAGTCCATACTCCAGAGTCCCCTTTAGGTATCTTAGATCCTTTTTACAGCTCTCCAATGCTCATCTTTTGGTTCCTGCAAAAATTGAGAGACCTTGTTAACACTGAATGATATGTCAGGTCTTGTTATGGTGGCATACTGTAGTGCCCCCACAACACTCCTGTATTGTTTAATGTTGTTTATAGCTTCTCCCCTATTTTTAGAGTAGTGTTGACTTGAGATCATAGGAGTAGGTTGGGATTTGGCTTCAATCATATCTGCTTTGATTAGCAGTTCAGTTATGTACTTTCTTTGGTTCAGAAATATTTCTGATTTTGATGTTCTTTTAGCTTCAATACCCAGAAAGTAGTTGATTTCACCCTGATCCTTGATGGAAAATTCCTGGTTTAAGTATTTGACAAGTTTGCCTATTTCATCGACACTGTTACCTGTAATAATATGATCATCCACATAAATTAATATATAGACAGTAACAGTTTGAGTAATTTTGATGAATAAAGAGTTGTCAGATTTAGTGGGCCTGTATCCCATGTTGTTCAAAGTTGATTTGAGTTTATCAAACCACACTCTGGGTGCTTGTTTTAACCCATAAATGGCTTTGTTAAGTTTGCATACAAGCTTTGTGTCTTGAGTATAGCCTTCAGGCTGTTGCATGTATATTTCTTTCAAGTTTCCCATTGAGGAAAGCATTGTTGACGTCCAAGTGTTGAATGTTCCATTGATTTTTGAGTGCTATAGTGAGAATTAGTCTGATAGTAGTAGGTTTGACTACTGGTGAAAAAGTTTCGCTGTAGTCAAATCCATATTCTTGAGTGAACCCCTTAGCAACCAATCTGGCCTTATACCTGTTAATAAAACAAGCTGGATTTCTTTTGATTCTGTAGGTCCATTTACATCCTATGATATTTTTGTTATTAGGTTGAGGCACAAGTGTCCAGGTTTGGTTTTTGATGAGAGCACTAATTTCTTCATTCATGGCATTGTTCCACTCATTATATTTACTGGCTTGATTATAGGTAGCTGGTTCATCTTGGCTTTCAAAGGTTAAATATGCCTTTGGCTTGAATATGCCATTTTTTGACCTGGTCACCATGGGATGTCCAGTAGTAGCAGGTGGTGGATCACTGGGCTGTTGAGAGTGACTGGCACTGTCTTCAACAGTAGGTGAGTGTTCATCAGGGCTTCTAGATAATCTTGATTGACTTATGTTCTCCATGCTCTGACTGTTGCTTTGTTCAGATGTTGGACTGGCGTGGCTGATGAGATCATTGTTGCTTAACTGATCATTCTCAGTGACGGGCATAGTTTGATCATCAGTAGCTGTCTGATTACTTGCAGTTGAAGGGTGCTCAGAGTATAGTGGGATCTCAGGTATGATAGATTTTTCCATAATAACTTTGTTTGTGGTTTTGATATTGAGTTGAGCATAGGGAAAGACATTTTCATTGAACATGACATGTCTACTTATGAATTTTTTTCCATTTTCATCAATGCACCTGTATCCTTTTTGCCTGACGGCATAGCCTAAAAATGTGCAAGGTTTTGATCTAAAATTGAGTTTGTTAGTGTTGTATGGTCTGAGGTAGGGAAAGCATAGATAGCCAAAGGCTTTAAGATCATGATAGTTTGGCTTGACTTTGTACAACTTTTCAATAGGACTAATATTATTCAGAACTTTAGTTGGCATCCTATTGATTAAGTATACAGCAGTATTAAATGATTCTGACCAGAATTTTAAGGGTAATGAGGCATGAGATAATAAGGTTAAACCACATTCAACTATGTGTCTATGCTTTCTTTCAGCTAGACCATTTTGTTCTGAAGTATAGGGACATGTCAGTCTATGAATAATACCTTTACTATCAAAGTATTTATTAAGAGTTTTATATTCCGTGCCACCATCAGACTGAATTATTTTCACTCTAGTGTTAAATTGGTTTTCTATCATACTCAAAAACTTTATAACAACATCATGAGTATCAGATTTGGACTTTAAGAAGTAAATCCAAGTGTATCTAGAGTGTGCATCAACAAAAGAGATGTAGTATTTAAACCCAAAATCAGCAGTTATTGAGGTTGGGCCCCATAGATCAGTGGCTATAAGATCAAATGGTTTAGTGTAAATAGTTGATGACTTGTCAAATGGTAGTTTGTGACTTTTACCTAATTGACAGTGTGAGCAAATATATGGTAAGTCTGCATTGTCATAAGAAATATTGATATTGTCTAGAATGTTTTTGACAATGTTAACACTTGGGTGACCCAGTTTGTGATGCCACACATCAAAAGTACTACTGTTATTATTCTCAGTAGTAAAGACAAGACATTGTTTCTCTTTTACATGATGTAATTGATCTCCAAGTTTGAACTTGTACAGTCCATGATTTTCATCACCCTGCAATAAAATTTCTTGTTTAGAATGTCTTTGACAACGCAGTAACTAGGATAAAATTCAAAGTAGACATTGTTGTCTTTAGTGAACTGAGACACACTCATTAAGTTTTTCCTAATGTTAGGTACTCTCAGTAGTTTGTGTAAATACAGTTGTCTTTTACCTTTTAGCAAAGCATTACCAGTATGTGAAATACCAATACACTTACCATTACCCATGGTTATTAACTGTTTACCTCTGTATTCTCTATTTCCAAGATTGAGATTATCGAGATTGTTGGTCATGTGGTTAGTAGCACCTGAATCAGGGAACCAGTTATCATCTAGTGTTGAGTCTGTCTTGCTTGTCTCAGTTTGATTGCATTGCTTTTCATTATTCTGATTGGATGATTCTGATTGAGCTTGAGCAATATTAGCATTAGGGTTATTACCATTGCTGTTACTATTTCCCTAATTCCCAGTGTAGTTAGAATTGAATCTAAAGTAGCATTTGAGTGCAGTATGACCAATTCTCACATATTTGACATTTTGGTTTGTTGTTGGTTGACCATCTTCCTCTTCCTCTTCCTCTGGGTGTGAAACCTCCCCTTTGATTGTTATTATTTTTGTAATTTCCTTGTCCCCTTCCTCTGTTATTGACAGCATAGTTGAGAGAATAATCCGATTCAGTGGAGTTCTTGTGGGATATTCTTGCTTCATGTGAGAGTAACATAGAGTGTACATCATCTAGTGGTGGAGTAATTTTTTGTGATATAATGATGGCTACCACTGCCTCATATTCATCACCAAGTCCATTAACGAGGGAAAGAACTTGATATGATTCTTCAATGTTGCTTCCTGAGGCCTTCAACATATCACAAATGTTCTTAACTTTTGCTAAATACTCGCTCATGCTCATATTTTCTTTCTTGCAGTTTTGAAGTTGCCTTTTGTAAAATAGAGATTTGGCTGCAGACTGTGTATTAAAGATTTTCTCACAAGTGATCCATATTTCATTAGCAGTCTTGCATCCAATAACTTGTGGCATTAGAGCAGCACTGATTGATGATAATAGCCATGCACTAATCAGTCTTTCTTGTCTATAGTATGATGTATAACTGTCATTACTCACTATTTTGTTTGATGCATCAGTTACAAACTTGGGTTGAATGGGAATAGTTCCAAGAATGTATCCTTCAAGACCATACCCTTGGAGTGAAGTTTCAACTTGTAATTTCCAGAGGAGGTAGTTGTTTTGATCCAGAGGAATGGTGATCAATTGACTTTTAAGGCTGATCACATTGTTGGGAGGATGGTTTGGATTTGCAGGTTCAGATGCACCAGAGGTGCTGACGGATCCAGAGTTGCTGTGGGCCATTTCTGAATAGTAATGAAGATAACAAACAGGAAATGAGGTAAATTTGAATCTGAATTTCTTTACTTTGAATTGGATTACTCAGGAGGTTTGATTTGTGATCAAGAATTTAGCACAGATTGTTTTAAATGATGAAGATTTTGTTCTTCTTGCTGAGCTTTCAGCAGAAGTGTTTTCTGATGCTTTCTTAATGCTAATTTTCTTGATTTTGAACGCTTCTTGAGTGATTTGATCGGTAAAGAATGTTTCAAAATTGATTTACTTTCTCTTGATGGTTGAATCACCGTTGCAGCTAGGTTTGCCTAGGCGAGGCACGGTGGCTTGATCAAAACAAGAGCAAAATCTCAGATGATAAGATCGCAAGTGATCTTTGATGAGTCAGATTCAGATGATGAATCTTAACTGATGAATCTGCCACAAAATTTCTTTTGTTTAAAATGCATATTTGCTTGTGCTCTGATACCAAATTGAGATTTCAGCTTTTAATGTTTTGATGTAAATTGATTTCAGATAAATTGTAGCAGAGAAAGAAAATGATTTTTGATTGATAGCTTGAATAATGTACAGACTACTGGTATTTATACATATACCAGTTGCGATATACAGGAAACAAATGAGCTGAAAAATAGAAGTTGGGCCAAGCCCATTTACAAGCCCAAATGAAATGACTGAGGTATATAACAGTTTGAGATACGGCACCGATTCATTCACTCGTTTATTTTACAACCTTAGTGGTAAACAATCTAAATATATCATGACTAAACTCTCTGAATAGTAAACAAGTTAATTTTCACATGCATGCATGGAGTATATATCATAGTGTGTAGGCACATACATTAAGGACACCATTATATAAATAAGAGCATGTCCTATGCTCTATATCATTTAACTTGCAACAAAAAGGGTTGACAACAATTTCACTCCATAATAGGATAATTCACTTAACCGCTCACCAATCCTACTATTGAGGATGTATCTGTAACCCCTTTCACTATAGTGTGAAAATCCAAATATATAGCAAAGAGCCACCATTATAGAAATAAGAGCATCTAACTGGGATATAATTGTATCAACCTATCTTTGGCTAGGCAGTTTCCTGTGGATTTACAAACTGGACTCCATGGTTATCATGTTAGGAAGCCCATAGAGTAAATCAAAAACGTAAAATTTAAGCACGTCTAAAGTCATAAAGGCTAATATCAACCTCAATAAAACTCAAGCCAAAAAAGACCATGTAATAGTTCATCACCAACCCATGATGTGTTATCACCGAACCATTGTAGTTTTTTACATATCCATGCAATTGCATATAACATACATTTGAATTTCCAAGCATGATAGATCTCAGAGGGTGGAACCAAGACACCATAGAAGTTCCGGTTGAAGATTACACTAAGTAGATGGGACGGTATCGAGTCATCTATGGTTCAATACTATACCATTATAGTTGATGTTTCTTAGCTTGGTTTCCTACTACATGTTGGCGTGGACTCAAGATACCCCTTTAAGGGTCCGTAACACCGACTGCATAAAACTTCCCAATAGTTCCTTAAAGTACTCCAAATCAACAACTTCAAACTTCTTATATCAACTGAACTCAGAAATAAGCTCCAGTCGCTAGGAGATTATATTCAAAAAGCTGAAAATTACTTTTGGCTATATTTTATGGAACATAACCAAACCATAGAGGCCATGTTTTATTTGTTTAACAACTTCCGATAAATCGTGGAGAACATGGGAAGATCATATCTAAACCATTACCACCAACTTACACCTATAAATATAGCATTAGGGGCTTTATTTCAGGTATCTTTCTGCTCTCGATCATTTAACGAGATTTCTTGTGATATCTAACAAAAAAGCTGGAATGAAAAAATTATTTTTTTGTCGTAATCCACGGCTAGAGACGTAAATTTCGAGGGTCCACAAGTTTAATCACATATCTACCCCTGCATAATTACACTTATAACTATCCGTACTTTTTGACTAATTTTTGAGTCCGGCACAGTAGCATCTTCCGATGTCTAATCTTCTAGTGATAAACCATGGGAGTATACTTATAATTTTCTATAATAAAAGTGTAACTTCTTGGATTGGACATTTTCCAAAGTACCTCAAACCAATATAAATCTTGTGTGCATTATTCTCTTCTCATTTTAATTGGTTTTTCTTTAATTTACTCTTCTTCACATACTTCTATTGGGTGTTCATGAAATTTTTGATGTAAACTTTTTAGTGCTTTCACCGGGGAATACTTTAACTTGTTAATTTGAGATTTGGAAGTATTGAGCATAACTAGAAATCCGCTAAGCAAACAATCACTAAAGAGACTCAACAAAGGGCGGCTCGGTGGCATCCTCAAGTGCCAACCCTCTATCCATATACATCAATAGATGTGAGATTGTGACTATGATGATGTAGATGTGGGATGAGGTGATCTCCCTTCAAGAAGAGACGACGAAGAATATATGTTTTAGAAGAATGGGTCAAACATGGGTAACCGGGCTAATTGGGAACTATACTAAAAGACTTGGAATGAAATAAGTATGCAAATAAATGGAATAGTATAAGACAGATCAGGGTCTAAAGAGAACTAGACGGTTCAATATCGAGCTATGGTTGCACTATACTAGACTATTGACACTCGAGGGCAACACTAAGATAATCCAAGAGGAGATGTTGTGTGCCCAAGGAATGGTGATGAGCCATTGAATGCAAATCAAAAGACCATATGTCTGAAGGCGCATGCATGTTGGGGTTCCATCGTGGAGTTGGGGGGGGGGATGTGCATGTAAACCTTAGAGTTACTTTGAATGATGATGAAATGGCTGAAATGATAAGACGAGCCATGAGAGATGGGCAGCCTAGCCCCTAACCGAGGTTTAAAAGACGGAACAGGAGTCCATTCACTCTAAATATCCTATATGCTACAAATCCCGTGATTTTAAGCTACCATACTTGGAGATATATGATGGAAACATGGATTTAAAAGTCGACGTAACTAGGTACATCCGGCACATTGATGTGTTGGATGCATCGGAGGAAGTCATGGGATGGAATTTTCCTTTGTCATGGCAAATTTAGTTGTGTTATGGTTAAAACTGTTGGAGAGTGGTTATATCTGTGCATGGGTAGAATTAGCAGATAGATGTATGAAGCAGTTTTGGGTACACATCTACCCACCCAAAACATTGTAGCATTGTCAACCATAAAGAAGAAGGCTGTAGAGTCCCTGAAGAGTTTTCTAGTTAGATTCAATGTGGTGGTCACCACGGTTGAAACGCCAACTCTATCAATGGTCTTGATGGCGATAGTTTCTTAAGTAGCCAGTAGGATGGATTTCAATATTACATCAGAACAAGATCAAACAATGGATTTCATGGAGTTTAATCATAAGGATGAAAGGTTTCTATGGAAGAAGGACAATGAAGCAGATAAAGACGAAGTTAATGTTGTGGACGGTGGAGGACAGTTAGAGTAAAATCAAGCACGGATAAAGGAAAATGATGGGGGGAATGAGGGCGTTGAAGGCTTAAAGCGACAAAGAAGAGAACCAAAATTCTCTTCTTACAGCGATTTGAGTGAAACCTCAGAGAGAATTTGAGTGGATACTGGTGGTATATCAGCTATCGAAGGACAGCGAGGAGAAAGCCCACAGAGCATGAATGGGCATAAGAGAAGTTTTAACTATTGCATGTGCTAGATGGGTATAACACAAATGAATACAGACACTTGTGGGCCAAATCGAGGTACCGGTCAAAGATAACCTTACGACAATATGTGAGGAAACAAGCTGCAGTGATTGAGAAGAAGCAGCCATCAATCATGGTCAATGGAGAAAGTCTTAAATCAAGGTCTTGGATCTTTGTCTATTGACTCTCGAGTTAAAGAGAATCTGGTTCAATTCCCATAGTCTTCCTTTAAATAATTGATGTATTATCACAATCGAGTTGCTTACGGGGATTCTAATTGGTCCTTAAGCACGCTTTGAGTGGATGCTAGGACGCATGGCCCAAACAGGCGGTTTTCTGATGTTTTATTTATTGCTTGCTACCTCACAAATATAAATATAGATATTGTTTGAGGCTGCCCCAACTAGGGAGATATGGCAATAATCATAATGTGTAGTTCCTTTATTGGAAAACAAGTGAATGAGCTTATGCAACTTAAAAAATTAGAAGTCCCGACCAAAGAATCAAGGATGGAGAACTAACAGAAATCCCTTTGTTGAAAAGTGAGAGAATGAACTTGGGTGATTTGGTCTAAGCCCTCGACAGGAGAGTCGAAACTAGGGTATAACATGCAAGTCCCTTTGCTAAAGAGCGTGTGGTCGGACTTGTACAACTTGGATGAGGTCCTTGACTAGATATTCAAGGTTAAATAATAGACACAAATTCCTTTGTCGGAGAGTGGGCAGATAAATTTATATAGCTCGGATTGAGCTTTTGCTTGAAGAGTAGGGTCAGACTAAAAGTAAGTTGCTTTGTCGCACAGCTAGATGAGCTTACTTATCGTTGAACACTTTCATCGAAGATTGAGTGGTTGGACTTAAAAGGGTCTAAAGAGATCATAAACCATTGTCAGTCCAAAGAGAACATGAACCTTTATCGGTCCTTAGAGACTTTGAAACTTTATCAGTCCAAAGGGACAAAGAACCTACTTATCGATTGGTAAGGACATGGTCCTTATTATCAATCTGAAGAGGCCGTAAACTTCGTTATCAGTCTAGAGAGACTATGGCATTATCTACTGGTCCAAAGAGACCACAAACTTAGATAGCAAATTGGAGAGAACATAGGCTTGTTTATCAC
This sequence comes from Allium sativum, assembly GCA_030737875.1. Taxonomy (NCBI): domain Eukaryota; kingdom Viridiplantae; phylum Streptophyta; class Magnoliopsida; order Asparagales; family Amaryllidaceae; genus Allium; species Allium sativum. The sequence continues at coordinate 208,534,653 of CM060918.1, forward strand.
CATTGAACAACCATGAATTTCAATTGAAACTATGAAGATCTCAGGTTTTCAACTAATGATCCAGAGAGATCAGAACACTTAACTTCTAATAACTAACTCACGAGTCACGAACACGGGATAAATCTCAACAACTTTTTCAGATAACTACCAGAAAAATCATTAACTGTTACTCCATTGACATCAATGCTTGTTCTTATGCAAAGTATGCCTACCATCTTGAAGGAGTATTATGGTGGGAAAGTGTTAACTATCCTTTGATAGATAGCATCCCATGGATTTGACAAACTAAACTCCATAAGTACTATGATAGGAATCTTGGAGAGATAACTCATAAACCTAAAAGTCAAGCACATCCGAAATCACAGCCAGTCTCAAGCTACCTTAAAAGAGCTCAAGATGAAAAATACTAAGTGATGGATCATCACAACTCATCATTGTTCATCACCGATCCATACAATTCCACCTAACATGTTTATGAATTCCCAGGTGCAACAGTTCTCACAAGACCGGACCAAGATATCATAGAAGTTTTAATTAAAAATCACTCTAAGTATACCAGTACGTTAGGCACGTCCGTTGGACGTATGCAAAGATAACCGAAAGCAAATTTATTTAATGTGAAATATTAGCAATAGGAATACATGTATGAGTAGCAAATAAATATGCTAAACTTGGGTTGCTTATAATTTATGGCATTCAAGATATTGGAATAGAAAAGTAAGTCCAAAGCATAAAATATTGCATTTTATCGAGTTTGTTTTTATGCGGTAAAATTGATGGAAAATGAATATGGTTGCCCTATCATCTGAAATTGAAGTTTTATATATAAAGATACAACATTGTGACCGCTATAAACAACGATGTGACATGAGCATTGCAGTACACATGCACCCTATAAACCATTGCCCACAAATATAATACTAAGCAAACTTTCATTAACTGAAAATACATACCCATGAATGTTGTGCTACAACCTTTTTACTAAAGGAAGCTATTTATGGGAAAAGATAATTTTATAATTTTCTATAATACTTTATTTCTAAACTATTCACAATGTTATCAGTAAAATTAAAAACAATTTTTCTACAACAAACACTTTGTGTCATAACTATGGTACATGCATAGAATGAATACAGCGGTTGAATTTCCACTCGGGTTCTATCTTTTTATACACAACTAATGTATGCCAATTCTAATCCAAGCTTATATCGAATTTTGCCAATGAAAAACATGGTGACTGCTCTTTTGAAGACTGACTTCATCAGCAAACCAGTTTGCATTTGCTTATCTAAACATGACTGCATTTTGCAGTTTCCAGGTCTTGAACTTGAACACTCTTTTCTAGGTGAATTCTATCTAAAACTGCTTCCTAGATAGATATTTAGGTTGAACATTAAACCTCAAGATTAACATGCTGATCATCTCCCTTGCTGTCTTCATCATCATAATTGTTCTTGAGTACTTTTACTCGAACTTATGAAAGCCTCCATGAAAAGCCTATCAGGGAACATTTATTTGAAAACTTCCCAAATAATTGTCAAGCAGAGCTGGCTGTCTTTGCCACTTGTTCTTGGACCACATTTGTTTTTGCTGCAGGACCTAATGTGCTGGCAATTAATTTCAAGGGATTAGCTACTTTTCTCTTTTTTGCTGGAGTGGGTTCTGTTTCAGCTCCTGCTATCACCGTTCAGATGTACTTTTCCTCGGTTGGATGGACCGTTCAGATGTACTTTTCCTCGGTTGGATGGACCGTTCAGATGTACTTTTCCTCGGTTGGATGGACCGTTCAGATGTACTCTTCCTCGTCTGTGGTGAAGCAGTTGCAACTGTTCAGCTTACATGGGTCCGTTGCTGCTTTTGTTGTTGGTTTGTTGTGTTTGGCTGTAAATTTCATTTGCTAGCACACTTATACATGCATTTGTTTTCTCTCTAATAGAGGGCTTGAATCTATTTAAGGAAAAACCTTATGACCATAAATCTGGTGACTTAAAGTTATAACTTTTGGCCCTAAATCATACGACTTTAACTTCTTTGTATAAATGTTAAAAGGGTAACTAAAAGCTAAAATGTAAATCAACTAATTAATTATTTATTAAACATTTTGGTCCAACATAAATATAAATTGTACCTATCTCATGAAGATCTAAATTTCTATTCAAATTCTGGTACAGTACAGAAAATATAGGATAAATATACAAAAAAAAAAAAAAAATGATTTAACCGAACTCATTCTTACTCATCAAATCTACCAACGCATGGCTCCCATACTCGGTTTCTTTGTGCCTGACAGTCGAACATCTTCCCCTATAAAAATAATACAATAATGTTTTCAGCAAACAGCCCTGTAACATTACTCATATAAAGGAAAGCTTAATGGAATGAATGTATGCATAAGGTCGGAAATTTTGCACCACATTATACTATTTAAGTAATAAATCAATTCATCGTTACTTGCAACTAATATCTTTTTCCATGGGTAACCACAATTATAACTTCATCGTTTGCTATTTGACTAATGCTTGTTTTTTTGGTCGAAAATTAATAATGGATTTGTGGGTTTTGTCAATAAAAATAACAAAGGAGAAGGGAAAGGTAAATGGTGAAAAAAACAAAGTCAGCGAGAACATACATTAAATTTTATCATAAATTGAAAATTACAACAAAAAACGAAATAAAATAAAAAGACAGTGAATGATGAAGCATCCACAAAACTGAAGTCTAAATTTAATATAAGCTGCAACAAAATTGTCAAGCTAAAAGTGATGCAATCAAAACTGAATGTAAGATCTTCATTTTAGTTATTTCATGCATCTTCATCCATTAACCTGAATCATCATCATAAATGAAGCTTAAAACACATTGAACCGTAATTTACAAATATTTGGAAACATTATATTAATTTTAAAGTCGTTTTACAGCAAAGTAGTAAGTAAGAAACATACAAACTCAAAGTTTAACATAAGCCTATCTACATATTGTGTTTCTTTCAATCACATCCGTTGTATGTAAGTTTATACCTCAAGCAATTTAAATTTAAATAAATCGAGTTGCAACCTAAATACTGACATTATCATTAAGAATAAGGTGTAAATAAACTATGGAACCCAAATTCATGAAACGCATGAACTGGTAATTTGGGTAGTGGACTTCGTGGAGAAGAAGTGGAACTGTGTTACCCCGACATGGTTGGAAAATTACATAACTGCCCCCCCCCCCCCCCCCATTAACCAAATGTAAAAGTGTAAGGGTGTTTTGTGCATTTCAAAAGCTTCAAAATGAGGTATTCGTATTATATATAGATAATGCACTTCAAATTCAAACATGAATTCAATAATGATCAAGAAAGATGGAAAAGGCTGACCTTCACATTAAAATTTTAGAGAGTTGTTACCCACTTATTTTCTTCTACCATCAAATTTTTATTCTGGTTTAAAAACAAATCCATATCAACATCAAAATTTCCGAAAAAAATAAGATCTTTTGATTCAGGAACTAATTGCTAGCCAAATCCTTAACCATGTTTAGATCATACATACACACACACACATTAATAAGTACCTTTTATATAAACTTTTTTATTGCAACTGTTCTAAGCATGTGTCACTCTCCTGCATAATAAATAGTTCAATCTTCATTTTGAAGTAAACAGAGAAGGTTTAATTTTACAATTTCATTCTCAGGTTTTTGTATTATAGTAAAGAAAATATAGTCATATATGCCTTTTTGTTGTTTTACATTCAGCCTATGTTTTTCATTTCATGCCTTGCCAAATGTCAGTAAAATCAATAATATAATTTAAATTGAAGACATGCAGCTGTAAAGAGATATTAAAGGCTAGACATGGCAGTTATAACTAATTGATTAGTTGAATGTTTAAACTGATGCATGTGTGGCTGGCAAATGCACGGTGTTGAATGTAATTACGCGTACAGTCATTGTTCTCTTACCTTAATAACCGCGATAAGTATAATGAACTTACAGTAACTTTTTCGGTCAAGTACGAATTAGGTGCATTGAAAAATCCTTAGGTTAATTGATGAATCTATTTTAGGAAACAAACCAAATATCTTACGTGGATTGACATATTTCTAAAATTTTGTTATAGTAAACATGCATAAAGATGTAGTAAAAATTACTCATATGGACACAATATACATGCAAAGCTTATTATAACAAAATCATGAAAAATAAAGGCATTCAATTTAAAGAAGGATTGAACCCAAAAAAAAAAAAGTTGGGACAAAGGAGAGTTTTCATTTCTTTGTGACATTCTATTTCAAATATGTTGCTCTCTGCACGCTCAGGTCTATCCAGTGTATTGGTTTTGCTGTTGCCTGTTATATCTGGTTTCAACCATAAGATGAAAAAGATTAACAAAAATGAGCAAGAAATAAAGCAATTAAGTGTTTAATTAGCTAACGGAATAATGCAACATCATGTTTGAGTGAAAATATAAAAGATAACAATATACTTATAATAGGAAGATAATATATTATTAACGGTAAAATATGAATTAAATTGGTAAAAGATGAGAAACTCTAAAAGGAAACAGTGGAACATGTGAGAAATAGACTTCACTGATTGCACCATGCATATACATAAAGTCGGTAATATACAATTTCAATTTAAGGCATGTTTCATGTAGACAGATAATGGAGGATAGCAATGAATTGTATTTAATTTCCACTGCTAAGTGCTTAATCAATTTACACCTCAAAATTATATGAATCTACACATTTGTAATCCCTATGGTACGACTTATTTGCACCAAATTATAGTTATTATTATTAATTTAACTGAATATGCAAATTTTGATATCTTTATGGTCCAATTCTGGAGATCAATGAGAAAGGAATGCAAGAGAACTTACCATTTTAGTAAAGCATAGAAAAGCCCAACTATTACTGTACTGAAAACGATCTTTCTTACGCAATTACTGCTACATATTGAGGGATGTTTCCAAAATCCAAGCTGCTGTTTATCATGATTCTAGCTATTCTAATTTTAAAGTTGATTGCTGAAATAATAAAATTTCAGGTCAAATAATGCATTCAATCAAAATGTTATGCTCTAGTTAGAAATGTTCTACTCTTCTATGGTTGGAATTAAATTAAATTGTCTATTTCATGTTCCTACCTTCTGTAGTGCGGAAATCGGTGTAAATAGTTATCACATGCTAAAAATAACTCACGGATTAAGTTTGGCTTTTTTTAGTGTATTAATCAAAAGAAATGACATTATTTCCTAAATGTACCATGCATATATGTACATCAGAAAATGAACGCAAGTACATAAGTAAATCAATGCATGTGTGGCAGCTAATTTGCTGATTAGTATGAATGGAAAATGCCTGTAGGCCTTGTCATATTAATATTATTAATAGTAAATATATAGGCCAAGGAAATTAAATAAGAAAGGTACGGGTTAGGATGTTAGCTAGCTGCATGCTCAGTTATATTGGTTTTGTTGTTGCCTTCTATATTTGGTTTCAACCATAAGATGAAAAAGATTAACAAAAATGAGAAAGGAATATAGTAATTAAGTGTTTAAGTAGCCAAAGAAATAATGCAGCATTTTGTTTGAGTGAAAATATAAAAGAAAAAAATACATTATAATAGGTGGATAATATATAATTAAAGGTAAAATATGAATTAAATCGGTAAAAGATGAGAAACTCTAAAAGGAAACTGTGGATCATGTGAGAAATAGACTTCACTGATTGCACCATGCATATACATAAAGTCAGTAATATACATTTTCAATTCAAGGCATGTTTCATATAGATAGATACTGAAGGATAACAATTATTTGTCTTTAATTTCCATTGCCAAATGCTTAATCATTATACACCTTAAAGTTATATGAATCTACACATTTTTAATCTCTGAAGTATGGCTTATTTGCAACAAATTATAGTTACTAATTTTTTTAATTGAATATGCATATTTTGATACCTTTATCGTCAAATTCGGGAGATCAATGAGAGAGAATGAATGCAGGAGAACTTACCATTTTAGTAAAGCATGGAAAAGCCCAACTATTACTGTACTGAAAGTGATCTTTCTTGCGGCAATTACTGCTACATATTGAGGGATGTTTCCAAAATCCAAGCTATTGTTTATCATGATTGTAGCTAATCTAATTTTATAGTTGATAGCTGAAATAACAAAATTTCAGGTCAAATAATGTATTCAACAAAAATGTTTTATTCTAGTTAGAAATGTTCTACCCTTCTCTAGTTGGAATTAAATTAAATTGTATATTTCATGTTCCCATCTTCTATAATGCTGAAGCCGGTGTAAATTGTTATCACATGCTAAAAATAACTCACGGATTAAGTTTGGCTTTTTTTAATGTATTAATCAAAGAAATGACATTATTTCCTAAATGTACCATGCATATATATATATATATATATATATATATATATATATATATATATATATATAGACACACACACACACATTAGAAAATGAACGCAAGTACATAAGATAAGTAAATCAATGCATGCGTGGAAGCTAATTTATTGATAAATATAAGTGGAAAATGCCTGTAGTCCTTGTCATATTAATATAAATTTTAATAGTAGGTATATAGGATGAAGAAATTAAATATGAAAGAGGGAATGTGTTAAGATGTTAGCTAGCTACGTGCTCAGTTACTTACATATAAGCATAAAAGAAACATTCTACATGGAAGATGCCTGGCTCAGTTAAGGACTAACAACCTCACTGCCAATGTAAGTATAAAATGTACAAACATGGAAATTGAAAATAAAATAATTTTCAGTAAGACTAAATTAAAACAAAACAAATGTTGATAAAATGGTAGTACCTCCTGCAAGAAACAGGGGCAATCCCATTCCTGGATTCAGATGCAACCACCTACAATTTGAACATCCTTAACTACCGATGATTCAATGATATTATGCAGGACGAATTTGGTAGCCATCACGAAAGTGAAGAAGTTTTCAGCATGAACCATCAAGCATCAACTTAACCTTAAATTTATTTAAATGGTCGAACCTGAAACAGTTATGAAGATAAATACAGGAATTAATATAACTAAATGGACGGGGGATATGGAATTAAAATAGAGTTGGCATTTGGTAATGTCTTCGCTGGAACAGATAAACAATGTATTAATATTTCATGATTATGTTGCTAAATGCATACCTGTTTTGATCTGTATGTGAAATGTATACTTCATCCACGTATGGATGAATCAATGATGAAAGTCTGGCATCAACGAACATGAGCATCTACAATATATGCTCCAAGGGGATGTCATCCAAATAGTTTGTAAATATCACCAACCAACAACAAAGGAAGAAAAGAGAAACAAAAATTGTTCGTAAATACCACCAAATAAGTAACAACTGACATGAAATTAAACGAAATAAATTGCGCATAAGTAATTATTTTCGCTGTATACTTACGGCAACCACTGCCTGGGGTCCGGCACAGATTCGTGGTAGAAAGTATGGCCTGAGAAAGATCAACTGAAAGAGAATCGAAGCCCTTCCATTATAAAATCTGCTCAAATAAGTAACAATTGACATTAAATTAAACACAAATAATTTACGCATAAGTAATTATTTATACTAAATACTCATGGCAACAGCTAACTTGTGTGCCGCACAGATTTCTGGTAGAAAGTATGGCATGAGAAAGAGCAAGTGAAAGAGAATCGAAGCCCTTATTTTGATAATTTCATCGGTGGAGAGGGATGCAGACATTTACCTCTTCTTTCAGCCACGGTAAATTAGGTCAAGAGAATCGGGGAAGCGCAGAAGATGATGGCGAGCAGATCGAAGCCCGATTAAGAGAACTAATGCAGTAGCTGTTTGGGTCGTACAGAATTTGGAAGAAGAAAGAGGAGAAAAACTTCCATGAACAGAAACGATAGGAAGAAAAGGAGGAAAGGCAAATTTCAGTAGTGGACGTCGTGGAGAAATGGGGGAAGCGTTGTAGGCTGTAAGGTTGAAAAAGGACAAAACTGCCCCATCAGTCCAATCTAAAGTTAAAAGGGTGTTTTAACATTTCAAAAGCTTCATTTCAAGGTATTCTCATTATAATATAGATAGATAGGTTGATTACGAACCATCCATGGTTCGATACAAAACCATCACAGTTGATGTTTTTTGGTTTGTTTTCCTGCTACTTATTGGCATTGATTCCAAATGCCCTATCAAGCCTCTATAACACCAATCGTGTAAAGATTCCCAATGGATAACTTCCATAGACCCATCAATTGGACTCGAAAACAAGCTCCAATCACTATAAATAACATACGAATCATGAAGCTAATGGAAAGAAATAAAAATAAGTTGAAACTCACTTTTGACTAAGTTTTGTGTTTCAATACCATAACATAGGTGTACTTAGGTATTTATGCATAGGCTCCACTTTGTTGGCCAAGTTTTTCATCTTTAGAAACTTCTTGAAAATCATGTAGAACATGGGGAGATCGCATCTAAACTATTCCCATTGACCTACTCCCACAATCAATGCATGTGGGACTTCATTTCCGGGATATTTTATTCCTTCCCCGATTAATAGAGATTTCTTGTGATAGCTAACCTTTGGGCGATGAACCATGGGACGTAGTTATAATTTTCAATATTATAAGTGTAATATCTTGGAGTGGATGTAGGCTAAAGTGCTCTGAACCACTAAGTTTCGTAGACCTCTTTCGCTGCACATTTACTTGTTACTTTAACAAAACATGTTTATTTACAAACTTATTGATTCATAAAAACTTATCTTATAATTCTTCTTGTACCAATATGTTATAGTGAACCCATGACTTGTCATGGAAGATTTCAATGTTGTTCTAAAAGCTGAAGAGAAACAAGGTGGGAGTACCTTAAGAGTAACACAATTGTCTGAATTCAACAATTGTTTGGTTGCAGCTGGACTAATCGAGCCTATCCATGGTGGCCTACAATTCACATGGAAAAGTGGGAGAAAATTATGAGTAGACTCGATAGAGCATTGGTCAATGTCGTGTGCATGAACACATTTGCCGACATTAAGGTAAATGTTCTCTCTAATTCTACCAGTGACCATTAGCCGCTACACATTGTAGTTAAAGAAAGTGACATGATAGAGAAAGGTAAACTGTTTAAATATACTAATGGTTGGAAGCATTATGAAGGCTTTCTAGAGGCAGTGGGTCTTAATAATCTACAAATTACTGGCAATGCTCAATTATACAATGTAGTTTCTCAAGCGTGTTAAAGACAGACTCAAGCAGTGGAACAGGATGCGACCGAAGAACCATGAAGCTATCTAAATCTCAAGAAACTTGATGAGGACTTACTGCAAAAAATTGACCAAGGGGACACTACTAATGACACATGGAAACAGTACTATGAAGCCCAAAGAAAACTCAAAGAACTCCTTAACATTAAGGCAAAAAAGCTTAAGTAGAAGGCTTAAGAGATGTGGTTGACAGAGAGAGACGAATGGACCAATTTTTTATACTAAAATGTCAGTAAGGAAAACCACTAATTATAACTTACAATCTTATGATCGGGATGGTAATTGCACGATGGATTTGGCCAAATTTGAAGTGGAGGCTATTCAATACTTCAATGACTTATACAATGGGAATACAATGGATGACTTACTCCATATTGCTACTCGAAGACTGATCAACTCCAATGTCAGGAGTTTGCTGACGAGAAGACTCACTAGAAGGGAAGTCTGGGATGCTATTCAGTCGATCAATCCGGACTTCTACCCTGGACCCGACGATCTCGGCTTTGGTTTCTTCAAGAGCCACTTGGACCACCTAAAAGATAACATCACATTAGATATACAAGAATCATTTAAATCAGGGAGAATTACCTTTATGTGCCTCATTCCTAGAACTGGTACACCTATTACTATTGCTGATTACAAGCCTATAGCTTGTTGTAAAGTCATTTACGAAATTTTGAGCAAAGTTCTTTGTAACAGAATGAAGATTATGCTTCCTGATCTAATTGTCGAATACTAAAGTGCATTTATAAAAGGAAGAAGAATTTCCAAGAATTCTCTGCTTGCAAATGAAAACATAAGAAATTTCAACAAAATGGAGCTGATAGGCTAGGCATGACGGTGGACTTGCAAAAGCGTATGACAAAATTAATAGACACTTCATATTACACATCCTGCACTGCATGGGATTCCCAAGAAAATTCATTGACTTGGTTTCTAAATGCATCACTACCTCAATGTTTTCTATTCTTATCAATGAGGTACATAGGAGGTTCAAAAGTAGTAACAGAGGGATCAGACAGGGGGACCCTCTATCTCCCTACTTATTTCCAATTACCATGTAATACTTTACATTGCAAATGGAAATTGCATGTCATGATAATTTGATTCAAACCATACATAATTTCTAGCCTAGAGTTAGTCATCTACTATATGCAAATGACCTACTTGTATGTGTTAAATTGAATAGTAAGGTAGCAAGGAAGATCGAAGAAATATTTAGAAATTTAGAAGCGTATTGTGGCTTAAAGGTTAATGAGTTGAAAACTAAGTGTTATGTAAATAAATTTTGTAGAGAGAAGAAGGCTATTTTGGAAATCCTGAATGTTCAAGAAGGTCAACTTTCTGTTAAGTACTTGGGTGTGCCACTGTCATCCAGCAAGATTACTGATAAGGAGCGTGCGAGTTTGATTTCAAAAATTAGAGACAAGTTGTATGGTCGGAGTTCCAGATTACGTTCATTTACTTGAAGAATTAAGTTAGTGCACACAGTCATTCATGTGAAAGTTAAACAATTTTTTTAATTACCTAATGCGTCGTTCGATAAAAATTGGGAAAGTATGTGCAAACTTCATATGGAAAGGGGGTTTACACAAAATCAAATTTTTAGATTTATGCTGACCTAAGGGGAAGGTAGGGTTGGCCTAAGAAACATCAAAGTCATGCGGCAAGCATTCACAGTGAAACAGGCTTGGAAGGTCATTAATAAAACTGGGCTTTCGGCCAAATGGATGAACAAGAGATATATTCGTATTAATTTTTGGACAATGGGCATTGACAATAATGCATCACTAATTTGGAAAGCCATTCTAAACACCAAAAAAATTCTTGTTGATAACTGTAGGGAAAAAATGCTAATGGAAAAGATACTAGTTTATGGAAAGACACTTGGTGTGAAGGCAGTTCACTTATTGATACCCTCGACTGGGACCTTATTCTGGTTGCCCTAACGTTACAGCGGACTCTATCATACAAGATAATCAATGGCAAGTTACAATGTCGTGCAATCAGGAACAGAAAAGGAGAATTGAATACATGCAAATAAATTCAGACAGAGCTTTCGACACATGGAATGTATCGACCTTTTTATAATTTAATCCTTTTATCTTGATCTATGAGCAGATTGTATAAAACAAATTAATATTTGAGCAAGGCCATGTATTTTATAATCATACACAATCAAGAGGGCCATGGATATCACTACTTATATTGTAGGGTTAAATTCCATCTAGATCATTCATATTATTTAATCGATTCGAGATGTATCCGATAATCACATTTATTGTCTGCTCTATTAAGAGTAACTTTTAATGATATCAAAACATGTATATCTTCAAATAAAATATATAACGATTTCAGGTCTGAGTACCATTACATCACTGTCACTATGAAAATTACTTATGACACTACTAATCATGCTCCAAAAAGTTCTCATGTTGGGTCTATCCAATACACTATTCTCTAATATGTATTCATGTATTGACATTAATATCACATATATTAATGATCAATGAGATATGATCATCAGTCAATCAACATAATAGTCTCAACTTTTCATTGTTGTCCTATATATACAATAAGACTTGAATACTTACTTTATTATATAATCTCATGTTCAAAGTCACTTACTTGAAACTATAATTCGGTATTATTATTCTAACGGCTTCTATTATGTTAATATTTATATTACACAGTAAATATAACATAATAGAATCTTTTATTGAAAATAAAATACAACATCAACAATGTTATTAATCATATTAAATAGATTGCCTCTAGGGAAAAAACTCAAACAATTCCGTGTATGCTTTACAACCATCTAATGTACATTCAATTTTTGCCGCCATCTATGTACTTATGCAAAGTGCAATATATCATCAAAATTCATGAATGCAATGAATGCTTATGTAGTACCTCCTACAGAAATTCTTTTTTCATTTGAAAACCTAAATATCATGGCAATTTTTACATGAACGTGATAAAATTAAAAATAAAATTATCTTTTCATTTAATTTTTCGTACACCCTTACTAAGTAAGGGCTTAGTTTATTAAATTTTTGCATCCAAACTCTACCAACCACTTGAAATTTGCGAATTTATATTTTTTTTTCAAATTCGGTTTCTTATATTAGAAAAAGGTAGAAACTGAAAATTCTATGTTTCTCTACATCACTTTTAAGCACTTTTTTCCCTTACTTGGAACTTTTTTATCATTACACTACCAAAATTTCTATTTTCTTTTCCCACCATAACTTACATAAGAAGAATTCCCTTTTCAGTTCCCTAAACTTGTTTTCAAGGATCTTATTTTCTTTTGTTGTTTTCATTTATTGTAGTTATCATCTTGCTTGTTTTCTGAAAGATTTATTTGTTTTTCTTTTAGTTATTCATAGATTGCTTCTATTATTGTTTTATTTGCAATACCCTATGTCATTATTCTTTTTTAGTGATCAACTTAAGTGCCTAGAAAATGAATGTCACGCTAAATTATTCTATTTTTCAATAATAAAATAGAATAGTACATAAGAGTGAAATTTATGCTAAAAGAAAATATGCTCCACTGCAGTCAATACTAGGTAAAGGATAAAACGACTAACAAAATGTGGCTATCCACTAAGACCAGAAGGCCTAGGACCATGTGCCTATGACATAAAAGGTCCTCATCACTGAATTTAGACAACCATAGCACTCCTCCTTTCCACCTACCACTCTCCACAAACTTATGCCGTGTACCCCTAGTTCTCATTCTACCATAAAGTGAGACAAGATGCCAAAAGCTTCCTGTTTCTTCAAGAAGTGCTAAAAAAGAATTCCGCTAATTACAAACCATGTTATAATTTCACTTATAAAAATCCTGAACTTTCTCTTTCCAATACATTTTATTTTTATCCTTTTCACATAAACCATGCAAGTTTAAAATTACCTTTAACTTCTCGCTATTAACGGTAACGACTTGAGAGACATATTTTCGAAATTTCCTTTTTCATGATTCTCTTACATTATTGTATAACCTTTGAATGTTTACCATTTCTTGTTCTTACATCTAAATTTCCCCTTTAAGAATTTTTATGATTACCACTCAAGTTTTAAGGTTTGCTCACATACCGATATAATTCCTCAAATCTCTACCAATCATTTAACCGTGCTGCTAGAATCATTCTACTAAACAATTTTAACTCTATAAAAATTTTACCTTTTCAAAATCTTTCTCAAAAGTTAAAAATTAGGGAAGGTAGGATTGATTACATCTATTCGTTCACTATGGTTTTCTTCTTAAAAGAATTATGCACTTTAACTTAGTTGGGGCTCTTATCTATTTTAGTACATGTTTCTTTTAAAGAGAAATTAATAAGATTAAGTTTCTATGAATCTTTTCTAAAGAGGAACATTTGTTCTGTGTAAATAACAAGGTAACTTCATTATTTTAATACTTTTCATTTCTTTGTTGAATTAGGTTACAAAATTTTAGGGCGTTTTGCCTATATGTTATACACCTCTTACTGCACATTTCCTTGTTGCTTTAACAAAACACGTTTCATTACAAACTTATTGATTCATAAAACTTATCTTATAGTTCTTCTCGTCCCAATAAGTTAAAGTGTGTCACAACCCATTCTTTATTAAAAAACTCTTATATTTTCTTTGCAAAACAAATCTTTTGTTTTCTTTTTCGAGAACATCTAATTTTATTCTAAAACTTGTCTCTAGCTTCTCCGTGCACAACATATACGTTTAATTCGTTTAAATCTGGGTTTTCCCTTAGCCACTTATATTGCTTAACCTCACAACTTGCTTATGCACTTTAATCTTCTGAAGTCAAATTTGTATACCTTTCCCAAAAATTATTTAAATGCTAATCTCAATATTACAAACCAGTAAATTTCTGAAAACTGTATAAATTAATATTTGAAAGTTGAAGATTCTTCTAGAAATCATTTTCTATATCTATTTTTTTTCAAGTTCTTTTTAAAAGTTTAATTTTAGGGCTAAATATAAAGTGGTTTCTCAATTTTGAATTCCCCAATCCTTTGCACCAAATGTGTGTGTATACATATATATTCCTAATCCATTTTCCATCGTACCCTTTCTCAATTTACATGGCTCAACTGCCCAACCCACTAATCTGAAATACCAAAATTTCGAATATTATCACATGGAATTCAACGTTTTATTTCAAAACATTTTTGTACACTTCATATTCTAGTCATTTATGGACTTACTATTTCCTTAACCATATCCCTAGTGTACAAAACTGATATTTCATTTTTTGTACGTGTATTGCTTCACTTATTTAGTGTGTTCCACTATGGATGTAGGTACATATATATATTTATGCTTTTGAAAATATGTGTACGTTCACTTATTATCTATATAGGAACCCTAAACCTACGCTTTGATACCAGATGTAACAACCCAAATTCTCATGGGCTCGATTTTTTTTGCAAAATACTAAAAATCCAAGTCCACTGAAGTTTGAGTTGGTTTGTTTGGTATCCTACGAAAAGACAAAGATAAATATATCAGAGCTCATAATAAATATGTCACAACGAAATGAACTAAATATAATAGTAAACAAATACTTACCATAATGATGACACTGTCTAAAAGGTGTCCCTAAGATGTATAATCTCTACCACCTGTCCAATCTGTGGGTTTTTTTATAAGGAAGGCGTCAAAAAAAAAAATAGTGAATGAAAATTATATTGTTTAAGGATGACACTACATATACCATTATCAATTATTTAATTTTATTAGGTTGTTAAGGTTTAACACTCACGCCTCTATACATAAATTGTATCCATCTACTTCTCGGTAGATCAAACCTAATAACCAATATATATGTAGCTATGTTCTTAATATATCTAGGTACTACCCACAGTACCCTCCTCAAAAGGTCTTTATCATCACGTTATGAAAGCATACCATCTACCATCGCCATATAATGAAGCATACTAGATCTCCTTTGTCGCGCTATGAAAGTATACTAGATATCCCTTGCCAAGCTACAAAAGCTTACGAGATCTCCGTCACCATGATATGAAGGCATACTAAATCTCCATTGCCACACTACGAAAGTATACTATCTAATATCTAAGTTATGCTGTCAGGCTAGAACATTGAACACCAGTCGAAAGATTTATATATTTGTAAAGAACAGTTTCATTAGGCACACAATACTGATATCCATAGATTGGTCTGTCACTTTTTCTCGGTGGCTATGGCCTCACTCGTCTCCCCTCAACTGACAAGAGACCATTTCAAGTGCTAAGTGACCGTGCATACAACAACAAAATCTAAACATCCAATTGGCGTTGTCCCTCATCCTATGCCTCAATTGTGGAAGACTATTGGCTCGTTGGTTTAGCTCCAGTCTTTCCCGTACATGCTCTAATTGATGATGACGGGTATTCGATGATCCATTATCCTTATTGGGTTATGACCACGAAGCCAACTCTCTGAGTCGAGGCAACCGCTGAATCTTAAAAATCATCACATCAGTTTTCTTGCTTCCCTCAACATAAATGCAACCAACCCAGATTTTATGGATGGAACCATATAGACCTACCTCTGGGGTAGCTTGTTATGGGCATCCCTCGGAGGGCCATGTCAGAGTACCTTAACTCCCGTAGAAGCCTTGAATTTCCTTCCAGTCCTGTTATAAATTTAGTTGGGCGTGCTTCCACCATGTCCCCGGACATCTGCGATGACCTTCCCAATTGGTTTGTTAATTCAAGATTCCTTCAAACTGGCCTAAACGTATCTCGCTACTTTATTAGAACCTATGCCTAATCTTGCATTATGCGTTTAACTTAATTTTCCTTTTGCTAATTAATATTATTATTCAATCCATTTAATTTGAACTTTAATTACTTGTTTATCAACTTTACTTGCCACTATAGAACTACCAAATAACCATAGAATACCTATTTCCTAGGCCACCATAGAATGCCTATTTGCGAGGGCCACCATAAAACAATAGAAAGACTATTTATGAGGCCACCATAGAGTTATGCTTATTAAAATTAAATCATAATTTCAAGTTTGTTCATAATAAGTCTCTCTTACTTCATTTTACTTTTAATTATGACTCTTATGTCATAGTCTTACTTTCACCATAGAACCATATACATAGAATTATGCCTATTAGACTTAATTTACAAAATAAATTTATTTATAATAAGCCATCGTTTCACTTTTAATATAACCTTCATATTATAATCTTTTTTTAGCAAGGCCAGGCCAACCGGTTTTTATAGTGATCCGTAACACTATTTTCATTACAACAAATAATGAATACATAATAATACAAGTGATAAGAAGATTGCCTATCTGCTGTAGACATTTCCAAGCTTGTGCCTATCTGCTATAGACATTTCCAAGCATTAGCAACAAGCAAAACATTGAAAGAATAAGTCACCATGAAGGGCGATAATCAGGCACCGAACATTGCATGTTAAACAAGCAAAAGTTACACTTCCCAAAGGAAATACAAAACGTTAAGCTAACACAATAGGTTGTAAAGGCAATCACCTAAAGTAGGAAACAAGCAGACCCACAAATTTAAAGCAATAAGCCAGACAAAACAACACTACAACAATATGGCTTGACATAGATCAACTGCAGTAAGCTTCACACCAGCACATCAAGTTCACCACCCTAATTCTCCACCACAAACTCACCTCAATACAATGTTACCACAACACAAACCACTACCTCGTAATTCACTTCCAGAAATCACCTACCCAACCTCACAAAGAGGCAAATAACCTGATGTATCACCTACCCTAATCAACACTACAAATAGCCACTACATAAAGACAGAACCACAAATGCCACCCCAACAGCAAGACAAAACAACTCTAACAAAGCCAAAACCCAAGATTAAAACCCTACTAAAACAAAATTATAGACCCACATGCGGCAAATACTTCAACTGTAGCGACCCAAAATTTCAATACTCTTTCAATCGACTAATTAGACTTCAGCTCGACCCAAAGTGCACGGAAAATGGATTACCAAAAGAAAGAAGTTAGAAGGTGAGAAAAGATAAGATAGAAATATTAGAATAGAAGAATAAGAAGAAGAACCAATATCTAATAAGAGTCTCACATCGCAGTGGAATAAAATAAAATATAGAAATAATATTTATTGAGAGCTTGGAAAAATATATTTGCATATCATCAGAGTACAACAATCAATCTGGACAGTTATAATAACCTATCCATAAATATAACACAACAGAAAAATATTATGCATCATACGTCTAGACTCCTCCAGCTCGACTTTGAACTTCATAGCATTCGATAACTTGAACCTACAACTCGGCTGAACCGAGACATTTCAAACGCCATGGATCAGTCTAGTTAACCAGCGTGAGTAAAACCCACTAAGTTTAAGTAACATACAACTTTCTTAACGATAGAAAAACTTTTAAAAGAAAAGGATAATAGTAAGACTAGCCCACGTATAAAAACAGATGGTTTTTACCTTATTATAACCCAAAACATTTTCGATATATCAAAATCCAATGATATTATAATAGTGTCTATCAAATCATATATAAATAACAAAATAGCAGAACGGTTGCTTCTCACGCTGTACATATATAACATAAAATCAAAAACTGTGGGCGCTTATTGGAGATTGGATTCCAACTATGACAAGGTATGGGACCACCTTCCGATCAGTGTACTCTAGAGGGGATATACTAGGGTTCAACAAGAACGTCTTGCAACCCAACCATACATGATCGCCCACTCATTTAGCTTGAGTGCAGCGAATGTATTATCACCCAACAGCTTTAAGGGCCCACTGCACATCCACGGAGATGCATAATCGAAAGAAGAACAAATAGGGAATTTCTCTAAATGGTGATAATACACCCTGCTTCGGTATGACCTACCTAGCCATGCTGCCTGCCCGATTTTTGTAATTTCCCGGTTGATGAGGCTTGAGGTCACGATTATATTTAGAGAACAACACACCTATCTTTGAATGCCACATCATCAGATCCATCAAATCACTAATTGGTGTCCACAAATATACTCTGGGTGTTAAGCAAGAGAATTTCTCCGCCACCAAACTTGGTATATTTGTAAAAATCAATGTACGTGAGTTTTAGGAAATACTCTGTTAGACACTCGTTTATACAAGTCATCCATGAACAGGATGAACCGAAGGCAACCACCTACTACATCCGTATATAGGAATCACCCTAAGGATCAGTAACGAGAAGTCCTTGCAATCCGAAGATTTCAATCACAACAGAATCACAAGTCATAATAACTCCGGTAGCTAGCCAGAGAAATTTAACAAGTAGTTCTTCCGCTCATGAAGATCCCCGGTCTTCAATGCTCCATTTCAACCATCTTTTGACATCTTCAACGTTTCTGTATTTGCTGGTCGAAATGGTTTTCGAATATAATTCGATCCCGGTCTTTCCATACCAACAATCGATAAAAGGCCAGTTTTTGATAGTCGGTTATTTAACTATCAAAATAAACATCCATGCATCCATAAAACAAAGTGGATCTATTGGTTTAGCATACAACGTCACTTGGCTACTTTAAGCTTACCACTAGTACATCAAAACTCTTAAATCTTCAAATATTTGGATCACCCCATTTACTTCTTATTTAAAAATAAAAATATTCTCAAAATCAATTTACTCGACTAAAACTTGAAATTTAATGGAAACACTAGATTTATTTCTCCCGTCTACTGTCGTTACCCAAACTAATATCATTCTTTGGGGACTCATGAAGTAATTTAAGTTGGGGTATTCTAATTACGTCTCAAACCTTGATTGACAACATTCTTACCTTCAGAATAATAGAGGTTTGTCAACAAAACTAAATCTTCGATAATTATCATGGAGATTCCATATATTTTTCGACTTAAACATAGGATTTTAAAACCATGCTCTTTACTTTGAAAAAAGCCTCATTTCCAATCTCAAACATCTTTATTCAAATAAAAATCAAATCGATTACCTTTAAAAACATCCTTCCAATAATATATACGAGTCCGTGTTTTGTTATAAACAACACTACTAATAAGTTAGTTCCAAACTTATTTTGAATTCATCTCAAATAAACTTCCCTTTTAAAATATTCCAATTTAAATCAAATTAATAAGCATAGCTTGCATCTCCAATTTCAAATCCATTTTAAGTTATTATTTCAGCTTCGCTTCATATACTTCCGCTTTTATACTTTCAAAATTCCATTTAGGCTTCCTTAAATTTATAATCGAATTATAAACTCATTTCATCCTAAAAATCATTTACATTATTAATCCATTTAAATCAATTAACAATTAAGTTAAATAACTCACTTAATTGTTTCTTAAAACAATTGATCCCAGCAATTAACTCTTTATGAATACCGAACTTATTGGTTTATAAAACTTAATTAACAACAAGAATTTTCTTACAAAATTATTACTTAAGAATAATAAATATTGACCTTTCCTTCAGCAAAATTTTATATTTTATGTAGCTTATATAAATAGGTTTCAAAAAATTATTCTTAGTTATAAAATAAATTTATAACTTTATTTCAGTTAATTCACCCAATGATAAATCAATGTTTATAAAGCGATAGATTTCCTTGGCCATTTGCTGCAATTACTCAACCAACATTGCCCATTGGTTAACAATCATAACAAGTTAAATAGTCAACAATCAATCCATAACATCCCTATAAGCATATTTATTAATTATGTTTATATTATTATAAATGTAATCAATGAGGTAAGTTACCTCGTTTGAATGTAATCGTTAACATAACGATTATTTAAATTAAATTAAACAAATGTTCAAAATATTCAGCATTCATTCAAACAGTCTTGAAACCATCACTCATTAGCAAACATTGCACAAAATATAAAAACCCGATTTATGTAAAATATAAACGGGATAAACTGAGTAAATTGAACTCACCTTGAATTTTTCGTCAAAACGGTTTGATTTAATTAAATTAAACATACATTTAATTTAATTACAATCTCTGACTGCTTCCGGCTCCGTCTGTTCCAATTCCAGAGTGTTATACTCACCGGTGCATTTCCAACGCCATTCGTTTGTTCCATTTTGGCACCAGGCCGATTCATCTATGCTCGTGCATGCTTCCCTTTGTTCCACCTGCCTTGTCCTAGAATTTACGCAGTCCTCTTGTTTTCCGCATAAAACTTTCGTTCATCCCAGATCCTTCTTTCTTTTATTCCTTTTTATCTATCAATTTTTTTCCAATGGGCCTAGGCCCAAAAGATACAAAAGGAAAAAGCCCACGCACCATACTTTATTCTCCCTTATACTTCTTCTCTAACCGAATATACACAGGAAACCGATCCCTGTCCATTACGTGACTTCCCAGCGTCACCTTCCCATACAATTATTCCTATTTATGAAAATATTTTTTTTTCCTTCTATAATGGATCGAAGCCCCTACATTTCTCCACAGCGCAAAAGAAAAACAACACCTTGCTTCCTCTCACTGTATTGATCAACACTCTATCATGCCCACCGAAATTTCCTCCCCACCGTGCACCATGCACACACCCCACTGCCTGGAACCCGCGCAAACAATCACCTCTCTCCTTGGACCTTCGCACTGCACCGCCTCCATTTTGGCACACTTCACTATATAGCTTCTTCATGGACAAACATCCCAGCGCCTTATTCTATCATTCTATTCTTCACCCAAACAATGATAAGGAAACCCATATTTTACAACGCAACTTCATGCCAAATTCTTGCTTTTATTTCTTCATGCAAAGATGTCAGTTCACACAACTTCACTAAGTCCATCGCCATTGTGTCATCCGAACTCCGATCATCATGTCTACATGCCAGACTTTTCCACCACACACACCTCCCCAATGCAGTCCCTCTTCATTATGTTATAATATAATTTCCTTTCCCAGAAACTATTTCTCTTTCTCCAGCAACTCCTTTCCATACATTCCTCCCAACCACCGAGCTCCTCTTCAACGTTGCCGCATCGCTTTAACCCGTACACACCCACCTTCAGGAAAGAAACCATGCCGGAACTCTCAAGCTCATGCTCCCTCTTCTCACTGATGCTCGCGCCTTATCAACGCGTCCACCAACACTCAGCTCCATGCAAGTCGGTAGACGCTGCACGCAACGCCATGCCTTCAGCCCACCAACGATGGTCACCCCGCAGAAAGTCCCTCTCGCCTTGAATGTGCCTTCATTTCCAGAGAGCAAATGTGGGAAGACTCTTTGCTCCATGCGTTTTGTACTTTAGGGTAGAAAGGAAAAGAAGCTCCTTTCTTTTATATGTTGATTAGGAAAAAAAGGGGTTTCTGTTTCAGCTGAAATTAAAAAAAAGAAATGGGACGAGGCGTGGAGAAGCTCTAGGCAATCTTCTATGCGCATTTATTTTGGTTTTAATTATTTGAGTGAATTGTTTTTTTTGTTTAGGATTTACTTTATATATGTTGATGGTGGTATCAGAGAGTTTGAATGAGAGAAGGTTTTCTTTTATCTTACCTGAAATGAAATGAAGAGCAAGCGAAGGTATCATTTATAGAATGAGAAGAAATTTAGATGAGAATAATGATAAATCAATGTAAAAGGCAGGTCTGCGCCTATTTTAAGACAGCTAAAAATTTGTTCTATTGGAAGAGGTTCATGTCGGCTGGGTATAAATTGAAAAGAAAGTTTGCTGCGTTACATAAATGGGTTTGTACGTGAGGAGGCAGAAGCAATAAATACATAGGTCAACGGTTTTTGGGTCTTAGACTCTTAGTGATAAGTTTAGTCATTCATGATATAAAACATTGCATATTAAGCAATTTTTAAAGTGTAAAAGGGATAGCCCAAATTATACAGATATCTTCCTAACTATGTTATCTAATACCGTTGCTGTCCTGAAAGTTTTACTTGAGGGAAGTACAGTTCCGCTTGCTGTAATGAATGTGCTAATGGAAAAAGGAATCAAAAAGGCCCAAAGTGTAGTGTTCATGCTTAAATGGAAAACCGACAATATATTTTAGTTGTTTCTCAAATTTACAATTATATAAAGATATGAATTTATTTGTAGGCTATGCTTTAAATTTATATTACTTTATTTTATGTGGTACCGTCATTTAACGTGATCCATTAATTTCGCATCAACATACATTATCTTCAACACAACGAAAATTGACATACTGTTATGTCTTGACGCTACGAACCCAAAGAAATTAATTTCGTTGAAAACGGACTCCATTTGCAAAAATGGCGCTATTTTAATATATTGGTTTATACTTTAAATTTCGTCTACCGACAAACACTTCGTTGAGCTCCAAACTGGAAATATAGCAATAATTTGTTATACATTTTCCAATTAATATTTTCAACCAGTACATACGAGTATTTGCTCGTGTGTGGAGCACGTGCCTCACCCCAGTACATATATATATATATATATATATATATATATATATATATATATATATATATATATATAGCAGAATCTATGTTGAACGCTCTAAATTCGTACCAATATTCACGAGCTCTATTTTTGATAAATAAATTCGATATAAAGTTCTTTTATATTACCAAATAAATATTAAAAATGGATTTAAATATTTGTAATTAACGTTTAAAAATTTAGGAAGTTACATTCTTCCCCCTTAAAGGAATTTCGTCCCCGAAATTACTGAGTAAGAAGAATGCCACAAACCCAATTATTTTTTAAAATTGTCATCAAAAATATCTTAAGTTAGAATTTTTTTGAAAAAATTGGCCAACACCTACTCTGCGTGGCTCGATCTGTACAACCATAACTGCCACTCTGGGCCTCAACTTCACCAAAAGAAAACGAAAGCCAATCGGCTACCCAACTCAGGGGTAAAATAAATCATTCAAACCCAATAATATTAATATTTACCTATTTGCCGGGCAACTCAATCTTTGATAACGAAGCAAATCAACCACTGATCTTTCATCTTCTTTTGACCTGTATTTCAATCTATGCAACCAGATCAACTCCCATAGCCTTTTGGAATCTGTACTCAACTCAGTTTATAATACAGGTAACAAATATAGGATTAACTCATTTAGTTTTATTTCATAAATGATTCTATTCAATTTATTATCCATTCAAAACCCAAATTTACTTGATTTAAATTCCATTTCATATTAATTCCTTAATTCCTTTCATTTAACCTAGTTTGTCGTATTTAATTAACTAATTAATTTTCTAACAAATTCAATTTCATTTTACTGTTCATTTTGGGTGCCACACAAATCAACCAATGCAACTAATACTACTATAACTTGAGAAAATTATTTCCTTTTCTATATAAAAATAATAATTTGGGTAAAATTATTTTATTTACCCTCTTTACAAAACACTTTAAAAATAATTTTATAATTGGTTACAAATACGCGCTCTCATACATATATATATACACACACGTACACACTCAAACTCAACCTAGGGTATTACTAGCCCTATCTCTACTGAATTACGCCATAGAGCCAAGGTTACTACTCAACCGTTACCTCTGATACCAAATGTAGCAACCCAAAATTTCAGTACTCTTTGAATCGACTAATTAGACTTCAGTCTCACCCAAAGTGCACGGAAAATGGATTACCAAAAGAAAGAAGTTAGAAGGTGAGAAAAGATAAGATAGAAATATTAGAATAGAAGAACAAGAAGAACCAATATCTAATCAGAGTCTCACATTGCAGTGGAATAAAATATAACATAGAAATAATCTTTGTTGAGAGCTTGGAAAAATATACTTACATATCATCAGAGTACGACAATCAATCTGGATAGTTATAATAACCTGTCCATAAATATAACACACAACAGAAAAATATTATGCATCAAACGTATGGACTCCTCCATCTCGTCTCTGAACTTCACAACATTCGATAACCTGAACCTGCAACTCGGTTGACCCGAGACATTTCAAATGCCACGAATCAGTCTGGTGAACCAGCGTGAGTAAAAGCCACCAAGTTTAAGTAACATAAAACTTGCTTAACTTTAGAAAATCTTTTGAAAGAAAAGAATAATTGTAAGACTAGCCCACACATAAACACGGATGGTTTTTACCTTACAATTACCTAAAACATTTTTGATATATTAAAATCCAATGATATTATAATAGTGTCTATCAAATCACAAACAAATAACCAAATAGAAGAACGCTTGCATCTCACACTCCACATATATAATATAAAATAAAAAAACAACGGGCGTTTATTGGAGATTGGATTCCTACTATAACAAGGTATGAGACCACCTTCTGTTCAGTGTACTCTAGAGGGGATGCACTGGGATTCAACAAGAATGTCTTGCAACCCGGCCACACATGACCACCAAGTCATTTAGCTTGAGTGTAGCGAATGTAATATCACCCAGAAGCTTAAAGGGCCCACCGCACATCCGCACATCCGCCAAGTCATTTAGCCCGGCCACACATTCGTTTGTTCCATTCTGGCACCAGGCCGATTCAACTATGTTCGTGCGTGCTTCCCTTGTTTCACCTGCCTTGTCCCAGATTTTACGTTGTCCTCTTATTTTCTACATAAAACTTTCGCTCATCCCAGATCCTTCTTTCTTTTATTTCTTTTTATCTATCTCTTTTTTCCAACGGGCCTAGGCCCAAAAGATACAAAAGGCAAAATCCCACGCACCATACTTTATTCTCCCTTAAACTTCTTCTCTAACTGAATATACACAGGAAACTGATCCCTGTCCATTACGTGACTTCCCAGCGTCACCTTCCCATACAATTATTCCTACTTATGAAAACAATTTTTTTTCTTTCTATAATGTACCGAAGTCCCTACATTTCTCCACAGCGCAAAAGAAAAACAACACCTTGCTTCCTGATCTCATCGTATTGATCAGCACTCCATCACGCCCAACGAAATTTCCTCCCTAACGTGCACCATGCACACACCCCACTGCCTGAAACCCGCGCAAACAATCACCTCTCTCCTTCGCACTGCACCGCCTCCATTTCGGCACTCTTCACTATATAGCTTCTTCATGGCCGAACATCCTAGCGCCTCATTCTGTCATTTTATTCTTCATCCAAACAATGATAAGGAAACCTATATTTTACGTACAACTCAACTTCATGCCAACTTCACACATAGATGTCAGTTCACAAAACTTAACTAAGTCCACCGCCATTGCGTCAATCGAACTCCGATCATCATCTCCTACGCGCCAGACCTTTCCACCGCGCACACACACCTCTCCAATGCAGTCCCTCTTCATTATGTTATAATATAATTTCCTTTCCCAGAAACTATTGCTCTCTCTCCAACAACTCCTTTCCGTACATTCCTCCCAACCACCGAGCTCCTCTTCAACGTTGCCGCACCGCTTTAACCCATACACCCCCCCCCCCCCCCAACTTCAGGAAAGAAACCGTGCCAAAACTCTCAAGCTCACGCTCCCTCTTCTCACTTATACTCGTGCCTTATCAACGCGTCCACCAACACTCAACTCCATGCAACTTGATAGAAGCTGCACACACCATCATGTCTTCAGCCCACCCACGACGGTCACTCCGCAGACAGTCCCTCTCGCCTTGAATGTGCCTTCATTTCAAGAGAGCAAAAGTGGAAAGGCTCCTTGCTCCATGCATTTTGTACTTTGGGGTAGAAAGGAAAAGAAGCTACTTTTTTTTATATGTTGGCTAGGAAAAAAAGGGGTTTCTGTTTCGGCTGAAACGAAGCAAAATAAGTGGGACGAGGCATACAGAAGCTCCAAGCGATATTCTATGCGCATTTATTTGGTTTTGTTTATTTGAGTGAATCGTTTTCTTGTTTAGGATTTACTGTATATATGTTGATGGCTGTATCAGAGAGTTTGAATAGGAGAAGGTTTTCTTTAATCTTTCCTGAAATGAAGAGCAAGTGAAGGTATCATTTATAGAATTAGAAGAAATTTAGATGAGAACAATTTTAAATCAACGTAAAAGGTAAGTCTACGCCTATTTTAAGATAGCTGAAAATTTGGTCGGTTGGAAGAGGTTCATGTCGGGTGGGTATAGATTGAAAAGAAAGTTTGTTGCGTTACATAAATGGGTTTGTACGTGAGGGGTAAGAAGCAATAAATACATACGTCTGCGGTTTTTGGGTCTTAGTGATAATTAGGATACAAAACGTTCCGTATTAACAAAATTTTAAAGTGTAAAAGGGATAGCACAAATTATATAGATATCTTCCTAACTATGTTATCCAATACCGTTGGCTGTCCTAAAAGTTTTACTTGAGAGGAAGTACAGTTTGGCATGCTATAATAAATGAGGTAATGGAAAAATGAATCAAAAAGGCCCAAAGTGTAGTGTTCGTGCTTAAATGGAAAATCGACAACATCTTTTAGTTGTTTCTCAAATTTACTATTATATAAAGATATGAATTTATTTGTTGGTTATGCTTTAAATTTATGCTATTTTATTTTATGTGGTAACGTCATTTAACGTGATCTGTTAATTTCGCGTCAACATACATTATCTTCAAACACAACAAAAATAGTTATACTATTATGTCTTGACGTTACGAACCCAAAGTTGAAGACGGACTCCGTTTGAAAAAACGGCTCTATTTTAATTTATCAGTTTATACTTTAAATTTTGCCTACCGACAAAACTCTTCGTTGGGATCCAAACTCGAAATATAGCAATAATTTGTTATACGTTTTCCAATTAGTATTTTCAACCAGTACATACGAGTATCTGCCTGTGTGCGGAGCACGTGCCTCACCCCAGTACGTATATATATATATATATATATATATATATATATATATATATATATATATATATATATATATATTAGAATTTATGTTGAACGCTCTAATATACAAGAAATATCATATCCAAATCAAATTTCCGTCTGTTTTACTTTTTAATGGCGACTGAAAACAAATCTCGTTCATCACTTTCTCAATCGAAATCAGATCCAAATCAAATTCAATCAAATAATATACAAGAAATATCAGATCCAAATCTCTCTAATATTGAATCGATTAAGCAACAGCGAGCTGAAAGAAATCTGAAGTTTGTGAAACCCCCAGCTGAATATGTCTTCATCTCTGAGCAGATCTACAATAAATCAAATGAAGCATGGGTGAATACAATTGCTTTATCTCCTATATTCTTTAGATTATCTTCAATCAAGCTTAAAGATTATATAGGAAAAGTATGGAAACCTATTGGTGATTATCAAATTCATGTTTCTCCTTCATATGATTTTGCTGTTCAATTTGAATTATACTCAGATTTCTCAAGAATATTGGAAAGTAACACATATTCCTATTTTGGGAGGTTATTGATGATAGAGGCTTGGTTTCCTGGTTATGATTTTTCGAAAAAACATAACGAGTCAGTTCAGATCTGGGTAAAATTTGTAGATCTACCTATGGAATTTTGGACTTTAGATGCTATTCAAGTGATTTCTAGCTATATTGCAAATCCTGTATTGATTGATGAAAATACAGCAAAGAATTTTTTTACAAAATATGCTAGAGTTCTACTTGAAATAGATACATCAACTGAATTAAAATCTGAAGTTCCTGTTCTAATGTATAATGGTATGAAGATGAAAATTAATGTAGAATATGAATTTGTACCTGCCAGATGTTTACAATGTAAACTATTTGGACATGATGACGAATACCATGAGATAGCCACTGATTCTAGATGGGTGCCTCCTGAAAATCAGACAGAAACTAATGAAAATATAGATGAAAAATGAAGAGGATCAAAACTCTGGAAACAAGCAGGATGTAAATGTAGAAAATACTTCTACTAATCCAGATGATTTGGATTTTCTTAATCCAAAACTTCCAGAGGATATTATGCCTGATGATTTAAATAAAGTTGCTGA
Organism: Allium sativum; assembly: GCA_030737875.1. Lineage (NCBI taxonomy): Eukaryota > Viridiplantae > Streptophyta > Magnoliopsida > Asparagales > Amaryllidaceae > Allium > Allium sativum. Next base: position 208,562,796 of record CM060918.1, read on the forward strand.
GGTAATTTCAGAAAAAGAGAAAGAAGTATTGAAAGACAAGGGTAAAAGCATTGATGTTTCTAAAATGGTTGATAAAAATGTGAATTATGTCAAAAATAGTAATGATGTTGATTCTTCCAGTTATATTGCTCCTTCTAAAAGGTCAACTAGGAGCACTTCTGCTATTAAATGACAATTCTAACTTGGAATGTCAGAGGGATGAACACTCCTTTTAGAATGAAAGAAGTGTTATCCCTACTGAATGATACTAAATCAACATTAGTTGGTTTAGTAGAAACAAAATTATCAACCAATAATCTAGTACTGTTTTTATCAATGTTACCTTCTTCTTGGAGATACTTAACCAATAATTCAGCAGTTTCATCTGGTAGAATTCTTGTAGTATGGGACACTAATGTGTGGGATGTAAGTCTGTCATACTATTCAATGCAACATATGACTATGAATGCTCAGAATAAAGGAGGATTTGAAATGATGTTTTCTGTGATCTATGCAAGTAATCTATTTGTTGAAAGGATATCCTTATGGCATGATTTAATAAAAGAAGCTGCATTAATTGATAATACTTGGATTATTATGGGGGACTTCAACAATGTGCTAAGCCAAAAGGATAAAAAAGGGGGTTTAACAGTTCCTTTTCAACAAATTAGAGAATTTCAGAATTTATTAATACAAGCTTCTCTGTTTGAAATAAAGCCATTGGGTTTTAATTATACTTGGAGAAGGAAAGGTATAGCAACTTGCATAGATAAAATTTTGGTTAACAATAGATGTTTACATCTATTTCTTCATATGAAAGCTTTATCTTTGTCACAAAAGTCCAGTGATCATAATCAAATTATGATAGATCTTGTGCCTACTAATGAAGTGAAAGGATTTCCTTTTAGATACAAGAATAATTGGCATTGCTTAGATGGTTACAAAGATGCAGCTTATAAAGGTTTAAATGCAGCAGTTTGGGGTCATTATAGCTATCAATTCATGCAAAAACTCAGAAACTGTAAAGTGGAACTGAAAAATTGGAACAAGCTAAGAGATAAAAATGCTTACAACCTCCACCAAGCTGAAGAAATTGCAAATCAGTTAGAGAAGGAAGCAGATGATGATCCAGAGGATGTGCAGATGTATGAAAATTATCTGATGGCTAAGAAAGAATTTAAAGACCTGCAAAAAGTATATTTCAAAGCTTTTAAACAGCAATCAAAGAGCACATGGCTACAGCAAGCAGATACAAATTCAAAATTCTTTTATGCAAGAATGTCTAATAGAAGATTTTTTAATCAAATTAGAGCTCTTATGGATGAAAATGGAAATCTTTTGTATAGGGCAGAGGATATTGAAAAGCAAGATACAAATTATTTTCAAAATATGTTCAATGGGCCAAGCATAACCTCTTTTCCAAGTTTCAATCCTATCAGTTTTATAAATTCTGAAGGCCAACTTTTTTTGATGAAGCCAGTTGATATTTCAGAAGTTAAAGAGGCAGTATTTTCAATAGATGACAATTCTAGCCCTGGACCAGATGGGATTAATTCAAAATTCTTCAAAATACATTGGGAGGAATTGAAAGAAGAACTACTATTGGCAATATCTGATATGTTCATATCTGGTAAGCTTCCAAAATCCCTTAATCATACATTTATTACTCTTATCCCTAAGAATGACAAGCCAACTTTGATAGCACATTATAGGCCAATAGCTTGCTGCAATGTTTATTACAAAATCTTTGCAAAAGTTTTAAGTAATAGACTGAAACATTTCCTGCCATATATTATATCTGAAAATCAAAGTGCGTTTATACATGGGAGATACATTGGGGATAACATACTGTTAGCACATGAATTATTAAGGGACTTCAAGAAAAAGGGGATTTCAAAAATGTGTGTTAAAGTGGACCTACAGAAGGCATATGATCAAGTAAACAGGGAATTCATATGTTTTATTATGTCAAAGATGAAGTTTCCTACTCACTTCATAAATATCATTTATGAATGCATGTCAACAGCTACCTTTTCAATTATGATTCAAGGGGTTCCTATAGGTTTCATAGCTTCTAATGAGGGTATTAGACAGGGAGATCCACTGTCTCCCTATTTATTTTCTATAGCTATGCAATACTTTTCATATATGATGGATGAAGCAACTCAAGGAAGGGTATTTCAGCCAAGTAGTATAATTCAGCCAATAGTTTCTCATCTTCTATGTGCAGATGATTTAATGATTTTTGGTAAATCATCTATTTCTAATGCGCAGACATTGAAGAATATTTTTCAGAATTTGAACAAATATGCAGGGCTTAATGTGAATATTAGCAAGACAAAAGTATTTTTTAGCACTTCAGCCTTAAATACAGAACAGATTCAAGATATTTTGGGGTTTCAACAAGGAGATTTGCCTATCAAGTATTTGGTTGTACCTCTGTCTGCTAACTATTTACATTATGCAGAATGCAATTCCTTAATTAACAGAGTTCAAAGTAAAATAAGTGGATGGGAAACAAAGTTGCTGAGTTTTGCAGGAAGGGCAGAATTGATAAATACAGTTATTACTCCTATAATACTGTATTGGCTTTTCATATATCAGATCCCAGAATACACAATTGATAAGCTGCAATCAATATGTGCTGATTTTTTATGGGGGGGGGGGGGGGGGACATCACACAAAGTTTCATGGGAGAAATTATGCAGGCCAAAAGATGAAGGAGGAATAGGTTTGAAATTATTATCAGACCTTAAAAAAGCTGCTTGTGTGAAGTTAATGTGGAATTTTTTATCTAAATCATCTATGTGGAGCAATTGGTTACATAATAAATATTGCAAAAAGGATTTCTTTTGGTCTATGGCTCAAGATAATAATTCATCTTCCACTTGGAAATCTATTTTAAAGCTAAGGACAAGATCTAAGCAATTGCTCAATAAAATCATTGCTAAAGGAGAAGAGACATCGTTATGGCATGATCCATGGATTGATTGTAAGAGTCTAGTAGATCTACTTGGTTATGACAGATTTAATCTAATTGGGAATCCAGATGAGAAGGTTAGCTGTATTATAAGGAATGAAAAGTTTATACCTGACATTCACCCAGCTACAAGAGAATTAATTGAAGAGATAAATGCAACATCCACATATCCAAGTAGAATCCATGATGATTATGAGTGGTGTGATGGAGGCCAGTTTTCATTTCACAAGGCTTGGGATTATCTGCGAATTCATGAGCAAAAAGAAGAATTTTTTTCAGTTATTTGGCATGGGAAAAATAGTAAAAAAATGTCTTTTATTACTTATCTTGCTTGTATTGACAAATTGAACACTAAAGACAGGATTCAACGCTATAGCAACATCCCAGATCTTCAGTGCCCTCTTTGCAACAATCATTCAGAATCGATTCAGCATCTCTTCTTTGCATGTGATTATTCAGCTTTTATTTGGCTATCTTTGAAGCAAAAATTAGATCTTTCGCTTAATTTAGAAGATCTGAAGACGGAAGCGATGAATATACATAATAGTTTCAGAAAGAAGGATCAATTAAGGGACTTGGCGTGCGCTTCTTTCACTACAGCCATCTATTTTTTATGGAGAGAGAGAAACTCGAGAATTTTTCAAGGGAAAAGCATGGATTCCATGGTGATGCTTTGGAAGATTGAAAGAGAAATCAAATTTCTAGTGAAGGATAACGGCAGCAGAACGAAAAGAGATAGGAGAAGTGAATGTCTGATGAGTAGATGGGGGGTTGATCTTTTAGATACCGGCTGACCTATTATTGCCGGTGAAGTGTTTTGAAGAGAAGATGGGAGTCTGGGCCTTGTTGAGCTGATGCGAGTTTGGGCTTGGTTTATATCAGTTTTATTATTTGTGCTTTTTGTTTTGAGAATGTTTTTAGAAGTTGTATTTCAGACTTAAATTTGAATAAAGAGTACCAATTTTTTTTTAAAAAAAATGTTGAACGCTCTAAATTCATACTGATATTCCCGAGCTCTGATAAATAAATTCGATATAAAATTCTTTTATATTACCAAATAAATATTAAAAATATATTTAAATATTTGTTATTAATGTTTAAAAATCATGGACGTTACATCAACCGACAAACAGCATGGGCAAAACTCCTAAAAGCAAATCGAAATAGTTAAAGAAATCCTACTAGCACATTGACGTATTGATCCACAGCTGAAAGCCTGCCTTTCGGAAGAGCCTATAAACTAACCCAGAAGCTTTCATATTATAATCTTGCTTGCATATATATCAAAACTGCTTACTATGATTCATTTTCGTGTCTACAAAATTATCATAATATTATTCTTGCCAACATGTTCAATTTGTCTATTATAACCTATTTATGTCCCCAAGCAATTATCATAATAGTTTATATTCGTTTCTGTCCATCGCACATCATATAGACTTCTTACTCTTTTTCTTTACAAGCACCTTTTGTTATGTAACTCTTTTACTTAACGTCTTTGTAAAGTTTATCGTTTTAGAAAGTTGAGCTTATTTCTAATTGATTGGTTACTGAAAATGTATAAAAATCTATTTATATAGAATAAGAAAATTGTGTTGATAGAAGTCCATAATTGCAAGTCAGTTCTTTTTATTTATTTATATGCTATCAAATAGTGTGCAATTCTGCTAAATCCCTATTCCGCACTATTCTCCATCCATGGTCTTTTATTCTTGCAATTATGTTTTCTATTTTACTTATAAACTAAACTATGAAAATATATCCTCTTTTCTTTGCTAACTAATCTAGTCTATTCCTAAATTTTCATCTTAATAAGTATATATTAATTCCTGTTCTTCATTATATTTATCTATATTTGACATATTTTTTGCAAGTTTGAATACAATTAGGCTTATGCGCTTTTTTTCAATTCCACCCAAATTTGGTATTTATCCAATTCTAAATATAAACCATAGCCTTAACAAGTAAAAAATGGGAATTCTCCTATTTATAATTCAAATTACAAATTTATTGTGTCCAATATTTCATATATTATTTCAACAAGAATTATAGTAAGAGATGAACTTCTGTAATTTGAACTATACTTAAATTGCATACGAAATAAATAACCACAACTAAATGATGTTGAATTATCAAGATTTCTTAATTTAACTAGAATTAGACAATAATATATACCATTCGACATGCACAACATCCTTATAAACTATACTCTCAGATATTTGAATGATACGACCACTTATGAATTAAATATAATTATTTTACGATCCTTCGATACGTAAAATTCAAGTTGTTACATTCTCTCCTCCATTAGGAATTTTACTCTTGATGTACCTAAACAACCACAAGAAAACAAGATATCCACATGCTTAGCATCCATAAGAAATAATCATATAATCCAATCTAGAGTCCAACAATCCATGGGAAAAAATTCCTATCCAAACATGCAGAAATCTGATAATACAAGACACATTGACATAAGTAGATGCAGTATATGGGACATACCACTCTAAGAGTTTTGGATGGGCAATCTTCACACTCTCCTCTATCTCCTATGTGCAATCTTTGTCATACTCGCTCCATTGGATCTTGACTAAATTAACTACCTTCCTCCTAAGCTATATTGTGTCACTCCTAACGACTCAAAGTAGCTTGCGAGGTCTTGAAAATTACGACTCTACAAATCTAAATCTTCAAGATGATCTGGAGATAACACAATACTTGAGTTATGCACAAACTTCTATACATAAGAAACATGGAAAACATTGTGCATACCTACTATCTTGAGGCAAATCCCCTTTGTAAGAAATTTCCCAATTCTTTCCATAACTAGAAACAGTCCAAACAATCTCAGCGTTAACTTAGCATTTTTTCCGAATCGAATAACATTCCTTTGAGGAGAAACCTTAACAAAAACCAAGTCTCTAACAAAAAATTCCAAATCATTCCTTCTCTTTTTTACATAACTCTTTTGGTGGTCCTAGGTAGCTTTCATTCTTTTTTGAATGATCTCAATCTTATTCATCATTTCTCTTATCATCTCTGGCCAAAGTGTTAACTTCTTTTATGTATACAACTAATAAAAGGGTGCACTACATGGTTTCTTATAAGATTTCATATGGTGCCACACGAATACTCGGCTAACAGCTATAATTGTAGGAAAACATAATGAAACGGAGGTGGTCTATCCATGATCCTCCACAATGCAAGTCACAAGCTCTTAAGAGATCTTCTAAAAGTCGTTTCACTCTTTTGGTTTTCCATCGGTCTATATATGGTGAGAGGTAATATGCAAGTCAGTCCCTAATGTTTCTTGTGTACTATTCAAAAATTTCACTAGTGAATAGAGGGTATCTATCACTCACTATCCCCTTGGCTACCCCATAGAATTGAACCATCCATCAAATATGTAGCTCAACTAACTTGGGCGTCGTTTTAGTGGATTTAACTGGAATGAATCTTGCGTTTTTGGTCATGCGGTCAATAACTACCCAATTACCACCATACCATATCCCTGTCCTAGGTAATCCATCAATGAAATCCATGGCCATTTACTCCTATTTTCATGTAGGAACTTTAAAGTCTATAGCAATTGCATGGCTTTTTCTGCTCAACTTTAACCAGTTGGCAATTCATACACTTTCAAGATGAATCTTCCAAGATCCTTTTTCATATCTTCCCAGTATTATGCTCTCTTCATATCCTTATACATCTTATTATCATCAGGATGAATGATCAATCTAGAATGACAAAATTCCCTTGAAAATTCATCCCTCTATCTATATATAAATTCCATCATTATGAAGCCAACTATCTTGGTCGATTTCGTATTGTTTCAAATCCTCAAACTTAACTCCCATCTCTAACTTTACAAAACCTTAACAAGCTTGATATCCTACTTCTGTCTAACACCAATCCTTTCGATGAGAGTTGGTCTAATAGATAATTAAGCTTGCTAACAATCCAATTTTTGAATCAAAATATAACTTGAAGTCAAGTCGAGCTAAAAACCCTAGTTGCTTCCACGTTAAGAACATAGCCCCCAAACTAACATGTATTCTACGTAGTGCATTTGCAGCTGCATTACCTTCCTTGGATTTTTGAGAATACCAAAATCATAAAAGGTTAGGAACTTCAACCACCGTTGTCGCCGAAGATTAGATTCTATTAGGCGAAAAGATACGTTATTGACTTACGATACATAAATAGTTAAAATCCCATTACCAATAGATAATGCCTCTACATATTCAGAGAAAACACTATCCTCACCAGCTATAGATCATTAGTATGGTAATTTCTTTTATAGAGCTTTATTTGTTGGCTATCATATGATATAACTCTACCTTTCTATATCAGCATTGCTCCTAGACCAGTACCACAAGCATTGGTATATACAACAATTTCTTCATTACCACTTAGGATAACCAACATAGGAGAACTAGTAAAACTCTCCTTTAGGATCAAAAAGCATGCTCACAATTAGCATCATACACGAAATTCTGATTCTTCGTTATCAGGATAAGCAATGGTATAACTATCTTGAGAAATCCTTAACAAAACATCGATAATAACTTGCCATATAAGGGAACTCTTAACATTCGTAACTATCTTAGGTTGATTCCAATCTTGGATTGCTTCTACATTAGCAGGATTTAGTGCTATCCGTTATCCATACACAACATGACCTAAAAATCTCACTTCTTCCTTTTAGAAGTGACATTTAGAAAACTTTGTTCTCGGCTGACGTCTTATCAAAATCTCTAACATGACTCTTAGTGTGTTTTGTGTTCCTTTTCATCTTTAGAGTAGATCAATATATTATCCACAGACACAAGCACGAACTTATTTAGTTGATTTCTAAAAGCTTGATCTATAAGATCCGCAAAATATGTTTGTGCATTGGTCAATACAAATGGCATCACCAGCCAGTCAAAGAATCTAGATGGTGCTCTAAAAGTAGTCATCGGCATACCATCCTTTGCCACTCTCATTTGGTGGAATCCCATATGAAAATCCATTTGGGAGGAAACCTTGTCCTCGTCAAGCAGATCGAATAAGCCCTTAATCCTTGGTAATAGATAATTATTTTTCTTGCTGACATTATTTAACTCACCATAATCCGCACACAATCCTAAAGATCTATTAATCTCGATTGCAAACACAACGGGTGTACCCTATTTGAATATGCTTCTTTGAGTGAATCCTTTCTCATTAGATCACTAAATTTCACCTTTAACTATCATTGTTTTCTAGGCATCATCCGCCTAAGAGACATACCTATGGGTCTGGCTCAGTTCACTAAACCAATTCAAAACTCAATTTCCCCTCCCGGCGGCAATCCTTTGACCTCGTCAAAGACATCGAAATCTCTCAAACTACAGGTAAAGATTGTAGTGCATCCTATTGAATCACAAGCGAATATAAAGAGCTAACCAACACCTCATCATCCAGTAGGCAGCTATCATTGTTGGAGAATGGAGTTTTGATGACAACAAGCTTATTTCAATATTAATTGATTATAAAATGTATACTAACACTTTTGTTTGGAATATACATATATATACACACACACACACATATGCAGGATTTATATACAGAAAATATTACTAAAGACTGTACAGTTTAAAGATGTTAGAGATTCAGAATTCAGAGATATTTCAAGACTCGTGATTATTTAAGAGTTCAAGATAAATATAGTTATAGAGTCTAGATTATGTAAGACTATGAATAGCACTTCAGGTTCAAATTCAAAATAATTTCAAATTTTGTTTTTTTCAAATTTTGTTTTCAAATTCTATCTTCAATCTCTTTCTTCTTTCAATTTTTATTTTGATTTCAAGCTTAAGTTTTATAGATTTATACTTTATAAGTTTTATATATTTATATTTTATATTTATATAGTTTTAAACCCTATAAATATGTTTATATAGTTTATATTTATGTTTCATATGATTTTCTACTTTATATTATTTATTTATAACACTATATTTTGATTCAAGAATTTCCAGAATTATGTATATATCAAAACACTTGAAAAATATTCAAATTTCAAATTTACACATGTATATGTCGATATATATATATATATCATGTCGACATATAACTGTCATTTTTTCAAATTTGAAAGGACGTGCCTTTTCACTATTTGTGATAGTTCTGAGACGTTGCAACCTTTCACATATTATAAAAAGGGGCTGACTTAGAATTTTTAATCACTTCTTCTTCTTTACTTTCACTCTCTTTCATTACACCATTATTTCTTATCATTTTTATGATTTCTGCACCTATACTCTACCAAATTCAATTCTGTTTTCATTATTCTTCTTCTGTCTACACTCTCTACTCATAATTGCTATTGAAGAGTTATACGGTTGTTTATAATTGTTTGGGTTGAGTAAAGTAATCAGAGGTATCCCTTATAGCCGTAAAATCAAGGAAGGTTAATCGAGGGTATCCCTTGTAGCCATGAAATCAAGGACGTGTAATCGGTGGTATCCCTTGTAGCCGTGAAATGAAGGAGGTTGGAATCGATGGTACCCCTTGTAGCCGTGAAATCAAGGAGGTTATAATTGGGTATTGATATAGTAATATAACTCGGCACAATCCATCGTTATGCTGGATTGGACATAGAAGCAATTTCGAACCAGTATAAAACCTGGTGCGTTCTTTCCTTTTTTGCATTTTGTTTTTTTTTGTGTTTGTGTTTGAATTTGTGTCTGTGATTGTGTTTGTGGTGTTTGATCCATACAGTAGTTCATATAAGTTTTAGAATTTGTTTAAATTCTTAGAAACTTTATTCACCCCCCTTTAGTATTTGTTTTTTCTTAACGATCCATTCTGCAATCCCTAACAATTGGTACTAGGGCTAGGTTTTTCAAAAAGTTCATAATCTGATTTTAGAAAATTTTAAATGGCATGTTTTGAAATAATTTATAACACTAGTTTAAATTTATGTATTGCATGAGTATTAGATAAAGTCTGGATTCAATTTTTTTTGAAAAATCAAGTTACAATGATTTGATTTTTGAAATTTGAAATTTAGAAATTTGATTTTTTTTTGAAATATCGATATGTTACAAAACCATCATGATATTATTGTAGTTAGTTATTTTGAAAAGTCATTTGAATTATTTGAAAAGTTATTTGATTATTTGAAAAGATGTGTTGTTTTGCAGGAAAAGATGTGTTATATGGCTTTGAAAATTCAAAAGTTGAAAAGATAGGTAAAATGGTTGTTAGCGATTCAAATTCGGAAATGGTGGCTACTAAAAATTCAAATTCTGAAAAGGTGGCTATTGGAAATTCAAATTCCGAATTGGTGTATTACATGGGTGTTGAGAATTAAAATTTTGAAGGACAATTGAAGAAGAGTAATGACGGTTGGAAAAAAGACATCAAGAGAAAGAAATGAAAATATACAATGTAAATCAATAAAGGAATGGGTACCAGATAAGTAGAAACTTTAAATTATCATCTACAAGTAGATTCAATACTGTACTTCTCTTTATTTTCTTAGAAATGCTGCTGGTTTCATGTAAATCCGTCAAGAATTGATCAATTAATGATCAAATGAAGTTTTGGTGAATAAAAAGAGAAGGAAACCAAAAAGAATCTTCAAATTGCATCCACAGGTTAGAATATTTTGTTCCAAACCCTTTTCCAGATTGCAGTTCTCGTGGTCGTTTTGATGAGTAGATTATCAAATTCCAATAAAAATTGAGTGAGATATGACAGTTCGAGTTTGACTATTCAAAATAGGAAAATCGTTACGGGATTTTCTGTTTTCTTCTTAATGTTTCGACTTTATGCACCCTAATACCATCCAAATTCATCCTTAAACTATTACTAGATCGTAGTCCTTGCATTTCTCTTTGATTTGCTGCTGATTTCGTTCAATTCCGTTAAGAAACGAAGAAGCTATGGCCCTTGCAAGACTGATTGAAAATGGAAAATCGGGAAGACGAAGAAGAAGAGAAATAGTTATGAAAAGACATGACTTTTGGGCCTTTGTATAGTAGTTGAAGTGTCCATTCATTCAAAATTAAAAATTCAAATTCAAATTTAAATTTTGGCGCCAAGTTGGTTGAACTACTAAATCTTCGATATCTTTCTCATATGGTGTTCAAATTCAGTAAATGAATATACTATCCTGACAAAAAAATGAGCCTGTCGCAATAGAGCAGATTTCATCATCAAATTCTTACGGATGTGAATGTGTGACTCATGACAATGGAAGAACAACAAAAAGAAGAATTGCAAAAATAGGTACGCTTTAATTAATTTTTAATTTTTTTTGGTTGAATGAATGCTTTGATTGTCTTGCTTGTTTGCTTTGCTTTATTTTGAAATTTAAAACTTTAAAACTCAAATTTGAAATTTAAAATTCAAATTTGAAATGTGAATTTTGAAATTCAAAATAATAGTATAATAATAATAATAAATTTTGAATGTTCGTTAGGATTAATATTATTTCAAGAAATAATTAAACTTGAAATATAAATCAATAATATAATAAAACCAAGAAGTCAAAATAATATGATATGCTGACATACATAAATAGTCATGTCGACATAATGAAATTCAAATCTGGAATTTCAAACATCCCTCCATTTTTTTCGATTAGAAAATGCCAGTTCAAATTCTAGTTATTACTTTATCTGTCTACTTATTTTCTTATATTTTGTTTCAATATATATATATATATTATAAGTATATAAATTATATAGATATGTTAATATGATATAAGAGTTAAAATAATTTTTTTATTTTTTTTGTTATAAAATATAATTTTACTTATCTTTCATATATAGTTTAAACATATGTATTGTTCGTATGATTTCACAAATACTATTTATAACTTAATATTTATTTTGATTTCTTATTAAGATTTATAAAAGCTTGAATATTTAACCTAATATTTTGGTATAAAAATAATATATATATATATATATATATATATATATTATTTTTATGTCTTAAAAATATAGTTTAAATATAAGAAATTATAGCTTTATATATTACTTCATTCATCAGTTTTCATTAAAATAATTTTGTTATAACTATAGATTTCTTTTAAAATTTTAACATATAAATTGTTCTCTAGCAAATAAATATGTTTGGATTTTTAAAGTTTAAATTTAAAATCGGTTTTTGTATACTATTATGAATGTTTATAGTCTACTTTATGTAATTTTATATTCTCTCTAAAAGGATCTTCAATTCTTACTATATTTACCCTACTAATATTATTTAACTCCATTAAATATTTTTACTACTTACTATGAATATTTTTTAATTAAAATCTAATCCTTATTATTATTTCACTTTCGTTTGTATAATTAACCTAAGTCTAGAAAATAACATTATCCTTGTTTGATTCAAATAATTTATTATATGCATAATAGTTAGATATTACTTTAAGTATCTTTTACAGAAAAAAAATACATATCATCATCAAATCATTCTATATATTATTACCATAATATCATTACACATTTTATTTCATATCATACATCATTACAGTGCACCTCAAATTAAAATCATTTACATCACAAATTGCATTTCATTCAATATATCACTTCATATAGTTTTGCATATGTCATACTGCATTATTACCAACACACTGCATTACATGTTAACTTTAAATCCACACATAACAAGTATACATGACATATTTACCTTGTCATGACTAATTTGATTGACTTATTTGGCTAGATTAAATTGGTTGGATTGATTGACTTGTATGGTTTGTTTGACTTGAATAACTTAATTGACTTACTTGACATGGTTAAATCTCATTAGTGGTTGATAGGAGCTTTATAAGTTTTAGGATAAATAGAAGTATAAGAAATGTTTGGTTTCATGTTTGAATTGATATATTGTTTGGATTAAATTGCTTTACTTATATCATAACTTTAAGGATATCTTATCAGAGTTATTTCTAAAGTCTAGATTAAGGTCTTATTATAATTTTAAGGGAATTAGTGTATAGGCTAGGTTTAGTCTTTTATTAGATTAAGGGGCCGTTTCATAGTTTCTAGGATTAATTAAAGGTTCAAGAAGTGTTTATTAACACATATTATTTAATTTGGTTGATTTGGTTGATTGCTTGAATTAATTGCTTTAATTGATTGCTTAAATTGATTGCTTTAATTAATTGCTTGAATTGTTTGTTTGAATTTCTTATTTGGTTTGACTTGCTGGTTTGAATTTATTATAAATATTGATTGGTTTGCTTAGTTTATTATCCTTCTATTTAGTTTATTAGAATAGTATAGTCGTACTTTTACGGGGAGTTATAATCATTTAGGATTAGAATCAAAATAAGGGATAGTTATATTTAGGATCATTTATAGCATGGATTTAGGGGGAGTATTTTATGCTAGGATATGTAGACAGATTTAGAATTCAGAGGGAGTTATTTATATACCTTAGAAATTTAGTATAGATTTAATTATAAGACATGTTTAGATAGTTATACTATTTAGGGGGAGTAGTTTTAGAACTTCTTTTTGTTAAACCAAAGGGGAGAAGTTATAAAATATAGGATTCATATAGATAGGGAGTAAGGAGGAGTATTAGAAGGATCATCATCAACAGGTATATACATGTATGATATTTTATAAACTAAGGTTGTCATCATCAAAAAGGGGGAGATTGTTGGAGAATGGAGTTTTGATGACAACAACCTTATTTCAATGTTAATTGATCATAAAATATATACTAACACTTTTGTCTAGAATATATATATATACACATATGCAAGATTTATATACATGAAATATTACAGAAGACTGTACAGTTTAAAGATGTTAGGGATTCAGAATTCAGAGATATTTCAAGACTCATGAGTAATCAAGATTTCAAGAGTTCAAGGTAAATATAGTTATAGAGTCTAGATTATGTAAGACTCAGAATAGCACTTCAGGTTAAAATTCAAAATAATTTCAAATTTTATTTTTAAAATTTTGTTTTCAAATTCTATCTTTAATCTCTTTCTTCTTTCTATTTTTATTTTGATCTCAAACTTAAGTTTAATAGATTTATACTTTATAAGTTTTATACATTTATACAGTTTAAACTCTATAAATATGTTTACATAGTTTATATTTACGTTTTCATATGATTTTCTACTTTATAATATTTGTTTATAACACTGTGTTTTAATTCAAGAATTTCCAGAAATATATATATATATATATATATATATATATATATATATATATATACACCAAAACACTTGAAAAGTATTCAAATTTCAAATTTACACATGTATATGTCGACATACATATGTATACATGTTAACATATAACTGTCATTTTTTCAAATTTGAAAGGAAGTGTCTTTTCACTATTTGTGACGGTTCTGGAACATTGCAACCTTTCACACATTATATAAAGGGGATGATTTCGAATTTTTAATCACTTCTTCTTCTCCACTTTCTCTCTCTTTCATTATACCATTATTTGTTATCATTTTTATGATTTCTACACTTATACTCTGCCGAATTCAATTCTGTTTTCATTAATCTTCTTCTCTCTACACTCTCTACTCATTGCTCTCTGAATCAAGTGTTATTGAAGAGTTATAGGGTTGTTTGTAATTGTTTGGGTTGAGTTAAATAATCGGTGGTATCCATTGTAGTTGTAAAATCAAAGACGGGTAATTGGTCGTATCTCTTGTGGCCATGAAATCAAGGACGGGTAATCGGTGGTATCCCTTATAGCCGTGAAATCAAGGAGGTTGGAATCAGTGGTATCCCTATAGGCGTGAAATCAAGGAGGTTGTAATTGGATATTGATATAGTAATAAAACTCTGCACAATCCGGCATTGTGCGGGACGGGACGTAGGAGCAATTCTGAACCAGTATAAATTCGGTGTGTTCTTTAATTTTCTGCATTTTATTTCTGTTTATTTTTGTGTTTGTGTTTGAGTCTGTGTCTGTGACTGTGTTTATGGTGTTTGATCCATATAGTAGTTCACATAAGTTTTAGATTTTCTTTAAATTCTCAAAACACTATTCACCCCGTCTAGCGTTTGTTTTTCCTTAACGATCCATTCCGTAATCCCTAACAATCATAACCTTTCACCATTCCACTTACCCGATTGTCACATTGAGATTCTCGAAATCCACAATAACCATGTACCTCTTGAGCCATTTCATACCAAATAATCCCAAATCCTGGGAAGTTCAAATCAAAACAATCACACTGTAACGACCCGCATTCTACGCATCGGAGGATCGTAGGATATTTATTTCATTGGCATATGAAGTCGTATGGTCGTGTAACTTTGGGGAACGAATATTGGGGTCATTTCCATGTTCACAATTTTTGTCCGAATTTTAAATGACCATTTTACCCCTGGAGAATCTTGTTTAGCCTATAACCTTCGATTTTTTGTCTTGAAACCACTTCCATTGGATTCAGATGATGGTCTGACTTTCCGTAGAGTGGTCACATTAGTCAAATGGACTTACCGTTTGGGAGATATGGCTGAAATAAGGTTTTGAAGATGAAAAACAACTTAACCGGGCCAAATAGGGTGATTAGCAGCTAGGCCCATAACCCATTTCGGGGTTAGGTTTATGGGAAGGCTGATACGGTTTGGAAAACCAGTTTTGTTCATTTTCAGCTGCCACTTATCATCTCTTCAAACCTAGCAATGGCCTTCAACTCCCAAATTACCTTTTAATCACTTTCTAATCACATATTAGCCATATCTACATCAAACTAAGGCGGATAAGCATAGAAGTCGAGATACTGCTGGAATACATTGGAATCCATGTCAAATCATTTAGAGTTTCAGATCTGAAATTTATTTGTGGCTAAGGTGAGTGATTTGCACTTTTATTCACTAATTACGGCTAATTAGGGGTGATTAGTGATAATAATGAAATTATGCATCATAAAAATCTGGAAAAATATGTAGAAATTCTTAAATATTATTTTATCCTCTGTTAGAAATTTGGGTTAATTTGGATTAATTTTGTTAATCATATTGTTAGATATAGTTAAACATGACTAAGCAGAAAACCATGGGTTTGGGTATGTTTGATCCATTTTAGCTTGTTAAATTGTTGTTTTGGTGTTTGTGTTTGATCCTATATGTTTTACTACTGTTTGGTATGATTTTTGATTGCATAGAAAAGTTAGAATGATTGAAAACGTCGTCGTATGGCGTAAATAGCTCGCTGGAAAAGTTGTAGGAAATTTTTCAGAACCCCCTCCCCCGATTGTGAAGCACGCCCACGAGCCGACTGGCTCGTGCCCCATGTACCACGAGCGGACCAGAGAACCACGAGCCGCTCCACTTCGACGACCACAAGCTGCTTCATTTCGAGGGTCATGGACCGCTAGTCACGTACCGGGATGTGCATCGCGAACCGAATCATTAAGCTTGACCACGAGCCGCACGAGTCGAATCAAGAAGCGTACCCATGAACTGGAACTTGGGGTCACCACGAGCCGACCTCCACGACCTAGTTTGGAGCACCACGAACCGATCGAACAACCATGAGCCGAATGGGACCCACGAGCCGAGCATGACCGAATCGAAATCTTCGAACCGAAGGGAAGCTTGATCTTCGAACCGAACCGAAGAAGACTAAAACCCATTATGCAAAGATAGTCCAAATAAGAAGTTAAAACTAGGGATCCAGATGGGAGCCAACGAGTTAACTTCGTGAGTTGGGCTTTGCTACGGGATGTGTGCAAAGGGGTTATCGATATCCGTAGCTTTGGTTCACAACTAAGAGACGGATTTGTAGCTATGGATCAACGCAATGGGATCATTAAGACTCCCAAGGGAAAAGTGATCTAGCATGGCTATGAATCAGTGTAATGGGATCATTGACTCCCAAGGGCAAAGTGATCGTAGCAAAGGATTAGTGGCTATGGACTAGCGCAATGGGGTCATTAAGACTCCCAAGGGCAAAGTGGTCGTAGCAAAGGAATTGGTGATCAAAGTGGTGGATACCGTATGCATTACGCATTAAGTGAGAGATGTGAGGTTGATTGCTATATTTGATATTTGCTATCACCATGACATGCACACTTCCACCTTACACTGTATGTTAGTGTTACCTTAGAGTACTGTACATCTTATTGTGCCAACTCTTTGGTTGCAGGTCCAGGTTCAGGTATGATTATTTATACCTGTTATTGTTCTGTGTTGCTGCTAGCACTCATACCAGACTTTTGTCTGACCCAGAGCTTTATGTCTCTTCTTATTACTCTAGGTGATCCTAAATGAGCAGACTAGAGACAGGTTAGGTGGTATGCACGAGTAGCTGTACGGAGACGAGCAGGAGGCTTCCAGGTACTATTTACACATATTCTCCCTATGTTGTTGATGGTCACCACTTTGGGCATTAGTAGTGTACCTTTTCTATTTTGCTTAAGAGACAGAATTTCGAATTTATAATAATGGTTTGGATCATAATCTGTATTTTAGAATCCGCTGCTATGATGGTTTAGTTTTTAGCTTATGCACTGTCTCACCTGTTTTATGTCAAGTTATGTTATTATTATATTTTCTTCACTGCGCTGTGAGATATACTACAAGTTCTTTGATGATTCACCGTTTCAAACCCTTTTCTTTTGATGACCGTCCTATGCCAGTCGGGCATTAGCAAAGTGCATTTCAGGGAAATGTCGATTTGTCCGGGGTGGGCCGTCACACTTGTATCAGAGCCTAGGTTGCGTAGTTAACCTAGGGGATATCAGGGAGAGATTGTGACAACCCCAATTTCGACAGACCATTTTTTTCCAAAAACTCTAATCTATCGAAAGTCGGATTGAGTTGCTCTGCTATCCTGCAGAAAAGACAGAGACATAAAATATGCCAGAGCTTAGAAAATATCTCATAGTGGAATGGATGAAATATACTATAATCAAAATATAGCCTCACTATATTAATAATACTACCTTACTGTTCAATCATATTTTCTTATTTATTAGTTTAGTTGGGTTAACAACACTCAAGGCTTACACACACGTCGCACCCATTTACTACCCAACGGATTAACCTAATACAATATATATGTAGCTACCCCCAATATTGAGATACACCCCATGGTACCCCACTCGCACGGTCTCCACCATAACACCATCTAAATATACGTAGCCCCTCATTCTATGCCGTAGTGACGTACGGATAATAATACTACGTTCCGCATATATCTATCATTACTATGCTACGTAAACGTACGGACTGTCACCTTTGTCCGATTCAGAATTCATACGGAGTAATGACCTCAAGTCTATGATACGCCACCTAGAGCTGACATGCATGTATCTAGACTGTCCACCATATGTACTATTAATTGTAGCTCGATGCCTCAATCGCATGTCCTTTAATGTGCACCAAGTTCCATGGCAGTGTGATACAAGAAACACAGAACTCGGTCGGGAGCTTTTCCATATCTGTACAGGCCCGTCTTTAAAGAGCCACTATATACAGATATACCTAGGGTCTGTTTTTGCGTTGGCTATGGCCTCACCTCAGCCCCTCCTTCAACCAGTAAAGATAACAAAAGCTAAGCGACTACCCCTATGCAAACAATCTAAACATCCATGTGGCATCTCCCCTCAACCCCTTACCCCGATAGTGAAGGGTGAAATGGTATCTTGGGTTTAGCTCTAGTCTTTCCGTATCTCACTAGTTGTCGATCATGGGTATCCGATGATCTACTATCCTTGCTCTTGACCCTCTGCCTCTCTGTTGAGGCAACCGCCGAATCACCCTAGTGTCACCGCATCACACATTCTGACTGCATGGCTACTTCTGCAGGCAAGGCCTACCCACCTAGTTGTTACGCGCAAACCCAACCTCTGCGGGTACAGCCTAAGTTATATGTCACCACACAGAGGACTACTAGGAGCACCTTACATGCCTCAGGAAGCCACGTGCTTCCACATTCAGTCCTTCGAAGCCGTCATAACAATCAGATGAATGTACGATCCCCTCGTGCCTTATAACACCATGATGATCTACCCCGTTGGGTTATTCACCATTAAACATGCGGACTGATCCAAGCGCCTCAATTCAATATGTTATTAGACCCTATGTCTAAACATTCTTTTACACGCTTGCCTCACCTCATCTGGTTTCTAATTAACTTGGTTATTCCCATTCATATTGATTTCTTATTCAAACTACCAAGTTTCTCTTGCTTATTAATTTCAGTCATATAACTTAACCCATTTAAGTTTATTAATAAGCCCTCAACATGTTATTCTCTAGATTGTTGCCTAAGGCCTGTATTCCACAATCTCCCTTATATTCTTGTTTGATGACAATAACATGTTTTACTTAATATTTAATTAAGTATATCTCAATTCACATGATTTCCAAATAGCATGTCACTTACCATTTATGATTAAATATAACTTATTTCATAAGTTTTCCTCGTTCTTTCTCTTTTAATCATAATTCCTCTTTACATGGTCAATACAACTTATTGTTGTTTACTTATAAACTTAGTTCTATTAACGAAGGCTCATTAATAAGTTTCTCTACCTATTTATTATAACCTATGTTATAATTCCCCCCTTGTCCCTAGGACAAGTCTGAACATGTTATTCTTATCAACGGGTTTCAGACCTCCAAGTTTATGGATTGCTTAATTAATAATTAAGTACAATATATTTTTCCCCTTTTTCTTAATTGGTTTCCGGTTTTCTTCTTTTCTGATTATTTAAATTACAATTAAGTGTCCCTTTTATCGTTTCACCAGTTATCCCATTTTCTTATTAGCTTATTATGCATGTCCAAATTCTATTATTTCTACAAGTTATGCTTACCCTAAAAGGTGTCTTTAATTACAAAACTTTATTATTTTTACTGGTTATGTATACCAGTAGGTGTCTTTAATTTCATAAACTTATTGGGCTAAGTTTGCGGGCCTATATGTAAATATTACCCACCCCCTCAGATTTGCTTAACCCACCCACTGTCCAACTAATTTTACTTAACCCTAACTTTAGATCATATTCATACAATCCCTATGGATTAGATTAGGTTAAGTAGTCCAATTCATTACCATGTCCATTTATCGTTTATAATGGGCTAGACCTCCCACGTTAGGCCTACAACTTGTGGATGCTGGATATGCCGGTCGGGTTCGGGCAGACTTCTTCCACAAGTTGGGCTTAACCTCGTATCATAGCCTATCTCGTATTTGCGTACTTAGACCTCTCATATTAGGTTCAACATTAGTGGTTGCTGGATATGCCGGTCGGTTCCGGGCAAACTTCCACCACTAATGCAACCTAACCTTGTGTCATGAGTACAATTGCAATTTTAATTGTAACCCTAGGCATTCATTATTAATCAATTAATCATACCTATGTCTTTATAGGTGCTCATGCCCATTTACCCAATTATATTCATGATGGATTTATGTCCAAATTCATATTATTCAAATTATGCCAATTCATATTTTACATAAGATCCCATTTGCGCCTAAATCATTTTTTTATACTTATGATCCAATTTAAGATCTTTAAACATAATTTTGTTGATGCCCCATACCCATATTTATTTGTTCAATTCTATGTTAACATCAATCCATATAATCATATACTTCTCCAATTATTCCCTATATATAATTGGGATAAATTTATATGTAAACGTTTTAGCATTCCAACTAATCCAATATATGAATTTTTCCCACATACTCAAATTAATATTATAGCATGTAAACACTCCAACATTTTAACTGATTCAATATATGAATTATTCGTATTAACAATTTGACGTTATATCATGCTAATCATTCCCACATGTCATTTGCACCACTTTAATCATTATTAACATATGTTTAGGCATCTTAACATGTCATATTCCAATTAGTCATAATGAGGAATGCTAAACGGTAATATACCATTATCTAAAATAATATGGCTTAAATTTACTCACTTAGAAGCCTTCCAAATCTTGAATCGGATGTAGGTCTATTCTTCAATGGTTTTCCTAACCGAATTTAGGACTTAAATAACAATAGATCTATAAATTAATCCCAAAATGAAAGAGAAAAGAAGAAGAAAAGAGAAGAGGAACTAAAGTAGATCAGATTCAGATCTTACCTAACATATAGCGTAAATCAAGGCACATATATCGTAGATGTAAATTCTTATCTCAAACTTTGAAGCAGAAGAGGCCTAGATCTAATTTTTATTTTTATAATAGGTTTGGAGAAGTAGAGAAAAGGGCAGAGTTTTGGCATCACCTCAGAAATTATGAGGATGAAGGTAAACCTTGCCATCTTATTTATAGGCGTGCTAAATGAACTTGGTCCTTTAGACAATATTTAAAGCCCATCTAAACCAACCACCTCACTGAAGAAAAAGAACATTCCAGAATTGCCCAGGGTGCGCTACACCCACGTGCCCATGGGCAGGGGTGAAGACAGCCCTGCTTAGGTGTCGACATAGGTGTCGACACCCCTATGGTGGTGTCGGCACAGTGTCGACACCCCCCTCCACTACATTTTTTTTCCATGATTTAAATTTTATTTATTTATACTACATATAATTCTTGCACATAAATCAAATTTCAAACATTCCTTTTGTTTGCGCGCGATCCTTAATTTAAATCATATTTATTTGCATTCAACTCTTATGCGTATGCTAAGCTTTTGTACATGAACAAATCTTTATTTTATTCCAAATCTAACTTTCTCAAATCAATTACATCAGTTAATTCTCTTTTTTTAAACATCCTTCCAATTAAACCACTTATTATACCCTTTTCACATTAAATCGCTTTTTAATTAAACTGCTTTCACACTAAGCCGCTTGCACTGACTGCTTACTCGCTTATTAATGTGTTAATATACTATCTTTAATGCACCCATTTTATTTACATTCTCTCTTTATTAATTGCTCCGCCATATATGCCATTATTTCTTTTGTGCAATTAAATTTCCCTTTATATACATATTGATGCAGTTTACCTTTTTCCTTTAATTTTATTTATTCATTGCAATTTACCATTAATGCATTCTATCCTTATGCACTCAATTTATAGCGTTCCCTTTTCCTATTGCTATCCATGTGCCAATATGCATTAATTCATTGTTCAACTTTTTATCTTGCAGGCATTAAAAATATTAATCGTCATGTGTGTGTATATATACACACACACACACATCTTCCATATTTTTATGTAATTAATATTTATTAATTAATTGCTCACTTTGCATTCTCTGATTTATCTTCTTCTTCTTTTTATTCTGCATTTATTTCTTTTATTATAAATGCACCATCAGTGTATGTATTTATTAATTCATTCTTAATTATGTTTATGCACATATCTATATGTACATTCTGTAATTGCATTAAAAAAATGCGAGGTGTTACATTTTCCCACCCTTAGGAAATTTCGTCCCTGAAATTTGATAAGGGTAAAATAGATAATCCCTTGCATAATATCCATCCATCACTTGTGCATCCAGTTTTTGCCAACATTGTGCACATGTGCAGAATGTAATACATCATGGTAATGCATGTATGCCTGAGTGGTACCTCCTATATGTATGTCAACTTTTAAAAAATTCTTTTAAAACATGATGCTCACATCCTAAATATACTGGTAGTTCTATATGAATGCAATATTTTGAAAATCAAAATAGTTTTTCATTCAAATTTTCCCACACTCTTATAGAACAAGATCATAGTTCATCCACTTGTTACATCCAAAAGCCTACCAACCATCACTAAATTTCGAATTTTTAGAAAAATCTAATTTTCCAACTTCGATTTCTTATGTTACAAAAAGGTATAAAATGGGAAAATTCGCATCTTCTGTTTTTCTTTTATGTACCTTTTCTAATTGTACTTGGATTTTATGTAACTACTTTATAAAGATTCCTATTTTCCTATCCAAACACGACTACATAAGAAAATTCCTTTTTCTTTTTCAACATATCTTGGAAATTTTTCATTTTCCTTTCTCATCATGTTTTGTTGCTTCACTTAATTTATTGTTTTCTTTTTAAGCAACAATCCTAGGCTTCACAATGCTTATGCATCCTATGGGAACTCACTATTATTCCAAGATAATTCTTGCTATTTACTTTATAGCCTCAAAACTTTTCCCGTCTTTCATAGGCACTAATCCTTACTTACTTCATGCTTCTCAAAACATGATTTGGCCCTTTTCCTTCCAAAAATTAAAAGTACCAAAACATTATTTTCCTCATGAAAACTTTCTTTTGCCAAACCATAAAAACACGTCGTCTTAAAAATGTAAATCATTTTTTTTTAAATCACAAAACTGGAATAGATACGGACAACAATTTTCTCCATCGGGTTTATGACTTGTTCTTACCTATAAGGTTGGTTTAGTCTCTCACTACAAGGTGCCAACATCCACTCTATTCTTATTTTCTATAACTTATTTTGTCCACCTACAAAATTGTCTTAAAATAATTTATCAAAAAGGGTTGTCATAAGAATAGGGATTTAAAATCTTTCCTTTATAAAACTTCTAGTTATGAAATATAACAAGAAAACTAGCGAGCTATACATGCTCTATAATATGCACCTTTTACTGAGAGAATTTTACTTTAAAACTCAATATGTACTTCTTTACATATTTTAAAACTATAACTTTTAAGACTAAAACTTGAAAATACCATAAACCAATTTCCCAAAACTTTTATAATACAAGTTCTTAAAAGTTAACAATGGGGTTCGACTCAAAGCGGGTTTCCAATTTTGTGGGTTTTCCTAGACATTCCCCAATATCAATTCCCCCTACTAGATATATTCCTAATCCATTTTTCTCTTTCTAACATTTTCGAATCCATGAGGTTTTACTGCCAAACCCACTAATCCAAAATACTAATCATATGGATTTACTTTCCTTCCATATAAAGTATATTGTACACTCTCCCCCCGAATTACCTAGGGTCTTAGATTTCCTTATTCATTCCTTTAGTGTACAAACAAGTATCCCAATTATTACCATATCACGCTCTTCCCTATTTAGTAGATCTCTCCATGGATCTAGTTATATATATAATATTTATATTTTTAAAGATACAAATACATTCACTTGCCATTTATATAGGAATCCTAAACCTAAGATCTGATACCAGATGTGACAATCCCAATTTAAAAAAAATCATATTTTTTCTTTAAAATATCCAATCTATCAGAACTTGGATTGATTTTCTCTAGTATCCTGCAGAAAAGACAGAGACATAAAATTTGTCAGAGCTCAGAAAATATCTCACAGCGAAATGGATAAAATATAGTATAATCAAAATATAGCCTTACTGTATTAATAATACTGCCTAAGCAGTATCCAAGGCTATCATGTCCTTGCCGCAAATCTAACCTGCGAGTATGTTATGAGGAGGGGGTCAGAACACTAGTTCTGGTGACTAGATTTAAACTATACACTTTGGATAATCCTACATATACTGTTCAATCATATTTTCTTATTTATTAGGTTACTTAGGTTAACAACACTCAAGGCTTACATACATGTCGCACCCATTTACTTCCCAGTGGATTAACCTAATACAGTATATATGTAATTACCCTAAATATTGAGGTATACCCCATGGTACCCCACTTGCACGGTCTCCACTGTAACACCATTGAAATATACGCAGTCCCTCATCCTATGCCGTAGTGACGTATGGATAACAATACTACATTCCGCATATATCTATCATTTCTATGCTACGTAAACGTACGGACTGTCACCTTTGTTCGATTCAGAATTCATATCGGAGTAATGCCCTTAAGTCTACGATACACCACCCAGAGCCGACATGGATGTATCTAGATTGTCCACCATATGTACTGTTAATTGTAGCTCGATGCCTCAATCGCGCGTCCTTTAATGTGCACCTACTTCCATGGTAGGGCGATACAAGAAACACGAAACTCGGTCGGGAGCTTTTATATATTTGTACAGGCCCGTCTTTAAAGAGCCTCTATATACAGATATACCTAGGGTTTGATTCCGCGGTGGCTATGGCCCCACCTCAGCCCCTCCCTCAACTAGTAAAGACAACAAGAGCTAAGCGACTGCCCCTATGTAACCAATCTAAACATCCATGTGGCGTCTCCCCTCAACCCCTTACCCCGATAGTGAAGGATAAAATGGTATCTTGGGTTTTGCTCTAGCCTTTTCGCATCCCACTGGCTGTCGATGACGGGTGTCCGACGATCTACTATCCTTGGTATTGACCCTTCGCCTTCCCCTTGAGGCAACCGCCGAATCACCCTAGTGTCACCGCGTCACAGCATTCTGACTGCATAGCTAGTTCTACAGTCAAGGCCCACCCACCTAGTAGTTACGTGCAGACCCAACCTCTGCGAGTACAGCCTAATTCACCTGTCACCACACAGAGGACTAGTAGGAGTACCTTATGTACCTCATGAAGCAGTGTGCTTCCACTTTCAGTCCTTCAAAGTCGTCAGAACAATCAGATGAATGTATGTTCCCTTCGTGCCTTATTACACCACGATGATCTACCCCGTTGATTTATTCACACTCAAACGTGCGGACTGATCCAAGCGCCTCAATTTAATATGTTGTTAGACCCTATGTCTAAACATTCTTTTACGCGCTTGCCTCACCTCATCCAGTTTCCAGTTAACTTGGTTATTCCCATTCATATTGAATTCTTATTCAAACTACCAAGTTTCTCTTGCTTATTAATTTCAGTCATATAACTTAACCCATTTAAGTTTATTAATAAGCCCATAACATGTTATTCTCCAGATTGTGGCCCAAGGTCTGTAATCCACAATCTCTCTTATATTCTTGTTTGATTACAATAACATGTTTTACTTAATATGTAATTAAGTATACCTCAATTCACATGTTTTCCAATTAACATATCACTTACCGTTTATGAATAAATATAACTTATTTCATAAGTTTTCCTCATTTTTTCTCTTTTAATTATAATTCCTCTTTACATCATCAACACAACTTTTCGTTGATTACTTATAAACTTATTTTTATTAACTAAGGCCCATTAATAAGTTTCTCTACCCATTTATTATAACCTATGTTATAATTTCCCCCTTGTCATTAGGACGAGTCCGAACTTGTTATTCTTATCAACGAGTCTCAGTCCTCCAAGATTATGGATTACTTAAATTATAATTAAGTATAATATATTTCCCCCTTTTTCTTAACGGATTTCAGGTTTTCTCCTTTTCTGATTTCTTAATTTACAATTAAGTGTCCCTTTTCTCATTTCACGAGTTATCCCTTTTCCTTATTAGTTTATTATGCATGTCTAAATTCTATTATTTCTACAAGTTATGCTTACCCTAAAAGGTGTCTTTAATTACATAACCTTATTATTTTTACCGATTATGTATACCACTAGGTGTCTTTAATTACATAACCTTATCGGGGTAAGTTTGCGGGCCTATATGTAAATATTACCCACCCCCTAGATTTGCTTAGCCCACCCACTATCCAACTAATTTTACTTAACCTTAACTTTAGTTCATATTCATACAATCCCTATGGATTAGATTAGGTTAAGTAGTGCAATTCATTACATTGTCCATTTATGGTTTATAATGGGCTAGACCTCCCACATTGGCCTACAACTTGTGGATGCTGGATATGCCGGTCAGGTTCGAGCAGACTTCTTCCACAAGTTGGGCCTAACCTCATGTCATAGCCCGCCGCGTATTTGTGCACTTAGACCTCTCACATTATGTTCAACATTAGTGGTTGCTGGATATGCCGGTCAGGTCCGGGCAGACTTCCACCACTAATGCAACCTAACCTCGTGTCACAAGTGCAATAACAATTTATAATTGTAACCCTAGGCATTTATTATTAATCAACTAATCATACCTATTTCTTTATAGGTGCTCATGCCCATTTACCCAATTATATTCATGATGGATTTATGTCCAAATTCATATTATTCAAATTATGCCAATTCATATTTTACATAAGATCCCATTTGCGCCTAAATCATTTTTTTTATAATTATGATCCAATTTTAGATCTTTAAATATAATTTGGTCGATGCCCCAAACCCATATTTATTTGTTCAATTCTATGTTAACATGAATCCGTATAATCATATACTTATTCCAATTATTCCCTGTATGTAATTAGGACAAATTAACATGTAAACTTTTTAGCATTCCAACTAATCCAATATATGAAGTTTTCCCACATGTTCAAATTAATATTATAACATGTAAACATTCCAACATTTCAACTGATTCAATATATGAATTATTCGTATTAACAATTTGTCGTTATATCATGCTAATCATTCCCACATGTCATTTGCACCACTTTAATCATTATTAGCATATGTTTAGGCATCTTTACATGTCATATTCCAATTCGTCATAATGGGGAATGTTAAACGGTAATATACTAAACACCCTTAAGTCCCACATTGTGGAAGCCTGTGTGAAGTGTGTACTTATATAGTAGATCCCATCTCTTACTATTGTCGAGGCCTTTTGAGGAACAAAACCCCACACCTATACGGTGGCTAAGTCGGGGACAATATCTTGCGTGAACGAAGGTGCGGGTTGTTTCAATGGTATCAGAGCTAATACCCAGCCGGAATTGTGGCTCCTGTGTGGACCAGCGCCTGGGTGAGGTGTTTGTGAGCCAACGGGGACGTTGGGCTCTGTAGGAGGGGAGAATGTAACACCCTAAGTCCCACATCGTGGAAGCTTGTGTGAAGTGGGTACTTGTATAGTAGATCCCATCTCTTACTAATGCCAAGGCCTTTTGAGGAACAAAACCCACACCTTTATGGTGGCTAAGTTGGGGACAATATCTTGCGTGAATGGAGGTGCGGGTTGTTACATATACCATTATCTAAAATAATATGGCTTAAATCCACTCACTTAGAAGCCTTCCAAATCTTGAATCGGATCCAGGTCTATTCTTCCATGGTTTTCCTAACTGAATTTTGGACCTAAATAACCATGGATCTATAAATTAACCCCAAAAAGAAAGAGAAATGAAGAAGAAAAGAGAAGAGGAACTAAAATAGATTAGATTCAGATCTTACCTTACATATAGCATAAATCTAGGCGCATATATCGTAGATCTAAATTCTTATCTCAAACTTTGAAGTAGAAGAGGCCTAGATCTAATTTTTATTTTTAGAATAGGTTTGGAGAAGAAGAGAAAATGGCATAGTTTTGGCGTCACCTCAGAAATTATGAGGGTGAAGGTAAACCTTGTCGTCTTATTTATAGGCGTGCTATATGAACTTGGTCCTTTAGATCTAATTTAAAGCCCATCTGAACCAACCACCTCACTCAAGAAAAAGAACATTCCAGAATTGCCCAGGGTGCGCTGCACCCATATGCCCATGCGCAGGGGTGTCGACACCTCTGCTTGGGTGTTGACATAGGTGTCGGTACCACTATGGTGGTGTCAACATAGTGTCGACACCCCCGCCCTATATATTTTTTCTTGATTTAAATTTGATTTATTTATACTACATATAATTCTTGCACATAAATCAAATTTCAAACATTCCTTTTGTTTGCGCAATCCTTAATCTAAATCATATTTATTTGCATTCAATTCTTATGCGTATGCTAAGCTTTTGTACGTGAACAATTCTTTATTTTATTCCAAATCTAACTTTCTCAACTCAATTACATCAATTGATTCTTTTTTTTCAAACATTCTTCCAATTAAACCTTTTATTTAACCCTTTTCAGACTAAACCGCTTTTTAATTAAACTGCTTTCACACTAAGCCGCTTGCACTGATTGCTTACTCTCTTATTAATGTGTTGATATACTTTCTTTAACGCACCCATTTTATTTACATTCTCTCTTTATTAATTGCTCCGCCATATATGCCATTATTTCTTTTGTGCAATTAAATTTTCCTTTATATATACATATTTTTTTTTTGATGTAGTTTACCTTTTTCCTTTAATTTTATTTATTCATTGCAATTTACTATTAATGCATTCTATCTTTATGCACTCAATTTATTGCGTTCCCGATTCCTATTGCTATCCATGTGCCAATATGCATTAATTCATTGTTCAACTTTTTATCTTGCAGGCATTAAACTTTTTAATCGTCATGTGTATATGTATACCCACATCTTCCTTATTTTTATGCAATTAATATTTATTAATTAATTGCTCACTCTGCATTCTCTAATGTATCTTTTCCTTTTTTATTCTGCATTTATTTCTTTTATTATAAATGCACCATCAGTGTATGTATTTATTAATTCATTCTTAATTATGTTTATGCATATATCTATATGTACATTCTACAATTGCATTAAAAAAAATACGGGGTGTTACAGAGATAGTATACGTATATGAGAGCGCGTATTTGTGATAATTTTGTTTTCAAAAGTTGTATATATATATATACTATTATTATATCTAAAGATGAAGTCGCACTGCATTGGCACCACTCTGGAGATGGTTAATCGTTTTCTCTTTACAGATTGAACGATGAGCCGATATACGAAGGGTATGGGTTCAGGGGCCAATGATAGGAATGTCCCTGATATGAGGATGATGTTTACTACCTTCACGCGAGAGGTGCTTAGGGATGTTCAGGGAGCATTCCTAATGCTGCTAATGGTGGTGGTACGGTAGCGCAGGCGCCTAGAGCCGATTTCATTAAGCTCTACAAGGACTATATTAGTCTTGATGGGAAGCCATTCCATGGAACAGAATTGGCTACGGAAGTTCAAGATTGGCTTGATAGTTGTGAGCGCATCTTTGAGGATTTGGGAATCGATGATGCAATGAAAAGAAAGTTAGCATCGCGTCAGCTTCAGGGATGGGCTATGAATTGGTGGAATGATATTAAAGCAGCTACTCCCGAGGATCAAGTTACTTGGAATCAGTTTAAGACTCGCTTCAGTGGTAAGTTTATCCCGACTGCTCAGAAATCAGAATTGTTTAGGAAATTCTTAGAACTTTAGCAGAATGGTAGGGCAGTCTTGGAATATATTGCATAATTTGATACCTTATTGAAGTATGGATTATCTCTTATTGATATTGCCGAGAAGAAGAATGAGAAGTTCATAACCGGATTAATGAGTACTTTGGGGAAAGACTTATAAACTACATCGATGACACCTTCGAATCTATAGTGGGAAAGGCATTGAGGTTGGAGAGCCTTTACACTAAGTCAAAGGCCCAGGTTGCTATTACATCTTCAAGGGAGCCAAAACCGCAGGCAAGCGGTGGAGGCAAGAATAATTCGCAGAATAAGAGGAAACATAACCAAGCTAAGGATGGTCAGAATAAGAATAAGAAAGATGTTGAGTGTTATAGCTGTGGCAAGGAGGACCACCATGCCAAAGATTGCCGAGTAAAGCCAGCGGACAGGAAGTGCTTCAATTGCGGCCAAGTGGGACATCACAAGGATAAATGTCCACAACCTCCTAAAGAGAAGCAGATTGTGAAAGCATATGCTATCAACACTGTTCTTTCTTTCGTTGAATGCCCCAACTACGGCGGAGAAAGGGAAGGATGTCGTCATTCAAGGTATGCTTTCCATTTATGATGTTCCTGTTCAAGTACTATTTGATACCGGGGGTTCCCATTCCTTCATATCTAGTGACCTGGTGAATAGGTTGGGATTGGAACCCGAGATTATCGATAGACCTTTAGTTGTGACAAACCCGATCGGTGGTTCGACTAGCCTTAGTATGATCTGTCATAATTTGGTCTTATCGAGTCATGGATGCATGTTTGTTTGTGATTGCTTTGTTTTGGGCTTTAATGGGTTTGGCATTATTTTGGGAGTCGATTAGCTCCAAAGGTATGGTGTGGTGGTAGACAGTGAGGGGTCTTTAGTGACCATTAGAGTGGATGATGGGCTAAGGGTACTATGTGGTTTCCTATCTAGTGATGGGGTGATGGCTAGTTTTCTAAATTCCTCGACATCCGGCATGATGAGTTGTCAGATGTGCCTATTACTGGCGAGTATCCGAACATCTTCGGAGAAGTCACCGGACTTCCACCACACCGAAAGAGCGAGTTTCGGATTGATTTAGTGAAATATGCCAGACCTATAGTGATGCCTCTTCATCGTATGGCGCCAAGGGAGCAGCAAGAGCTCGGGGTGAAAGTAAGCGATCTTTTGAAGAAGGGATTTATCCAAAGAAGTGTTTCCGAGTGGGGAGCACCAGTTGTATTTTCTACCAAGGCCGATGGTTACCATCGTTTATGTGTGGACTACTGCGAGTTTAATAAGGTGAACAGGGAGAATAAGTATCCTCTTCCACGGATTGATGATTTGTATGATCAATTGAATGGAGCGAGAGTGTTCACCTGGTTAGATCTCACGACAGGTTTTTATCAGCTCCAAGTAGTAGCTGAGAGTATACCTAAAACGACATTTCGGATACCATCTGGATTCTATGAGTGGTTGGTCATGCCATTCAGGTTGACCAATGCACTAACATATTTGTGGATCTTATGAATAGGGTATTCAGGGATCAACTGAATAAGTTTGTTCTTGTGTTCGTGGATGATATCTTAGTTTATTCGAGGATGGAGGAATAACACAAGGAACATTTGAGGACAGTGATGGAGGTGTTGAGGAAAGACCAATAGAAAGAAAAATTTTCTAAGTGTCACTTCTGGAGGATAGAAGTGAGATTCTTGGGCCATGTCATTTCAGAGAATGGTATTGTCGTGGACCCTGCGAAGGTGGCCACGGTGCAAGATTGGTCAACGCCCAAGAGTGCGACGGATGTGAGGAGTTTCTTGGGGTTAGCTGGATATTATCGTAAGTGTATCCAAGACTTCTCCAAAATAGCAGCACCGTTAAGTCAGTTGACCTAGAAGAATCAAGTTTTCGTTTGGGATGAAAGGTGTGAGAATGCATTTAAGAGCCTAAAGGAAAAGTAAATGTGTGCACCAGTGTTTGTTATTCCTAAAGGGAACGAAGAGATGATGATATACACGGATGTCTGTGGAATCGGACTAGGTGCTGTACTGATGCAAGAAGGTAGGGTTGTAGCTTATGCTAGTCGGAAACTAAAACCACATGAGAAAAGAAACCCTACCCATGATTTGGAATTGGCAGTGAGTGTTCGCATTAAAGATGTAGAAATATTATCTCTTGGGAGAAAGACTCGAGCTGTTTACCGATCATAAGTCATTAAAGTACCTTTTCTCTCAAAAGGATTTAAATCTTCATCAGCAGAGATGGTTAGATTTCTTGGCTTCATATGATTTCAATATCGCATATACACCCAGGGAGGGCAATGCGGTAGCTGATGCATTGAGTAGGAGACATGCCAATTTGGGGGCTATGTTTCTGGAATGGAAGTAACTGGAATATATCGCAGGATATGATTTAGACCTATGTGCGATTTGGACCCAGAGATGTTAGCAAGTTTGACAATCAGACCGACTTTGATTGAGCCAATTGGTTCCATTCAGAGGGATGATCCTAATCCATTGGAAATCATCTCCAAGGTAGAGATGGGTATCGACGGCGAGAGAATGAACAACTATAATGTCCCATATTTTTGGTAGCCAAATATTTAATTTAATTTATTATTTTAAATATTATATTTAAAATATTAATGGATTTAATATTGAATTCATTTATTTAAAATGGAGTTTGAATGTTAAATATATATGTAACATAAATCGAGCTCGAAATGGCGCTGCAGTTCATAATATTGAATTTTGAACTTTAACTGAATATACATAATCCGTTTTAAGTCGGATTTCTGTGAAACAAGAATCGTTTGAATTTTGTTGATTATAATTTTCATGTGGAAGAGAAAAATCCAGACTTCGTGTTGTAGATTGTTAGTTATGTCCAAAGAAAATTTTAAAATAGTCGTTATGAAATCATTATAAAAATATAACATTTATTTAATGAATTCAAAGGAATTTTCAACATAATTTTAAACATCGGTTAACCCGAAAATGTTGATATTGAGTTGTAAAATTTATATTTAAGCTATATATATATTCTGTTTGGATATATATGATAAAAATAATTTATTATTATTTTATTTGATTATTTGAAAATTTAATTAATATTTAATTAATATTATGTAAGCGTTAAAAATAGCCATTTTTGCAAACGGTCTCAGTTTTCGATGAAATCAGTTTCATTGGAACCATATCGTTAAATTATTATAAGAGAATCGAATTTCGTTGAAAACGGGTGTCGTATGTGACTTCGGTGGCCAAAAATGCCTTTGTTTCTATTCAATTGTTTAGACAATTTTGACAGGGGCAACTTTAAACGAATAGATGACTGGCCAAACGAACTCCAAATTCGACGAAACAAGATTTATCGGATCCGTTAGGAAGAGGTCTAGTAAAGTGTCAAGGTATCATATTTTTTGATTTTTTTGTAATTATAGGAATTTTAAACGCTTGATTTTTCATCGATATTTATAAAGGACTTTTCGCAAATGACATCGGATTTCGACGAAAACTGTCCCATTGGGTCCGGAATATTTTTTTATGCTAAGATTACCTTAGTTTGTCATAAACGGAGGTCGTATGTAGGTGTTTTAGGACGAATTTCTCATAGAAGTTTCATGTATAATAAAATAATATTATTTCATCCCATTTCTTTATAAAAGGGAAGACGCTAAACTTAATTTTTGCGGTCAAAATGTGTGGCGTGGTCAACTATATTCAGCCATCCCATTCATGGAATCAACTTACCGTATCTTCAATTCTTCTTCCACTAATTTCTCCTTATCCGTTCATTTATACAAAAAGTTTCCAACTCGAGATGCGTTCGGATCTTCGAGCTCAATAGTTTGTGCGGTGGAGATCGGTTCTAAGGTGAAGTATTGGTGGGAAAATGTAGCCGAAGGCACCGACTTTCAGTTTTGTGTACAATAAATGTATTAGTGGGAAAATGGAGAGGATGGAGCTGGTGCGTTAATGATTGGAAGGGAAATTTGGCTTTTGTGTTCTGGGTACAGTAAAGTTTGTAATCTCGATGCATGGAAGGGAACAAAAGGGAAGAATGAGGCGAACAAAATGTGTAAAATAGGGGAGTGAGCATTTTATTTTGTGCGAACGGAGGGGGAAAGAAGAAATGCTGGAACGTATGGAAGAGGGAAACCAGGCAGTTAAAGCATAGAAGTTGAAAGCTTAGAAGAATCGAACAAAACAAGTTGCAACCAGATCGCATCTTTGAGCAGAACATTATGGAACCGTGTTGGACAGAGAGGAAGACAGCTGGATTTATAGTCAAATTAAATGTTGCTTAATTTGACTATAACCAAACCGTAAACGAATTAATCAAGGTGAGTTAAACTCACTCAGTTCTTCCCACTTATATTTTATATAGGTTGGGTTTTATAATTTGTGTGTTATGCTTGCTAATTGTTTCCCGTGTGCTGAGTGTTTACATATATGTTGTATGAATTGGTTGAATTGCATGTTAGTTAAATTTAAATGAAATCTAATCGTTATTAGTTGCTGTTAAATTTTTTGTTAATTAGTTGCTGTTAAATAATCGTTATTTACTGTAGTATCAGTTAAATTGAATTGAATGACATTATATTGAGATAACCAATGTCTATGTAGGGAAGTGCAGGTTGGAGTGATCCAACGGGATTCCTCAAACATATTAAAAGTTATTTATTTCCATATTATCATTATATGAACTGTTTAAACCCATCTGATTGAATGATTGATTTGGTTGTTGACCGCTGACCTGAAATTCAACATTTGTTTTATTTAGACCAATGAGTCATATTGGTTGAGTGATTAGCGGTATATAGCCTATAAATCAATCGTTTTTCAAATATTGGTTTACCGTTAGATAAACCGACGATAATGAAATGATTTATAACTAAAGATAGATTTTAAAAGATATTTTTTTGAATAAATATTTATGAAAAGAAAATAAATATTTATTATTTAAATTTGTAAGTGATTATCAAATGATTTTATAAAGCAAATTGCTGATATTACTAAGATTTATAAGCAGATGGGAAGAAACTAACCTAACGGTTAAGAGTTGAATAATTATGTTTTTAAGAAAACAATTAAATAGAATTATTTAAATTAATTATATTATTAATTAATTTGAATAAAGGACTATTTGGATCTAATTAACAAGATAACCGTGATTTGAATTGACGAAGTCAACCGTTTTAACTGGAACTGATTATTAAATTAGTTTGTTTTGAATTAGTGTAAAGAAATAGATAAACGAATTTGTGTTTTAAATTTTAATAAGATTTTAAAAAGGAATTGACTATTTATTTTACTTAACAAAGAAATTAACTACTTTTACCGTAGTTAATGTTTGAAGTAAATTATTATGTTAATAATAATTTAAGAGATGACTTCTTATTTGAAATTCATTTAAAAAATAATCGAAGTGAAAAATGAAATCGATTAGAATAGTGAAACGAGTTTATGAACGGGTTTTATATCAAAACCCGAGTTTTATAATGAAATTATACAGGTGATTTTTAAGCAAATATGATCGCTTAAATCAAATATTTACATAATATTTGAAGTTAGAAAAAGAAATTTGAGAGGTTGGAAAATGGTATGAAATAAATAACGAAGTGAGATTTATTCCGAGGTTCGGAATGTGATATTCTGAAATTCGGACTGCTAAGCGGAGTTGAGAATATAAGCTATGTAAAAGATTTTGGAAATGGCAATGAATATAAGTTGTTGTAAATGATTTACAAATGATTTTGTAAATGGAAGTTAGAAGT
Organism: Allium sativum; assembly: GCA_030737875.1. Classification (NCBI taxonomy): domain Eukaryota; kingdom Viridiplantae; phylum Streptophyta; class Magnoliopsida; order Asparagales; family Amaryllidaceae; genus Allium; species Allium sativum. Next base: position 208,598,456 of record CM060918.1, read on the forward strand.
TGAAATGTAACCGAAATATTAGTTATAGATAATAATTTGCAAATGAGATTTGTAAATGAAGCGAGAGATTTGAAAAATGATTTTTTTTAATAATTGTTACAAATAATAAGTTGGAGTATTTGATTTATAAACTGAAGATCTTTAAAAAGGATCGCTATGTGATTTTAGACAACGCATTAGTTGTCGTAATGATTTGAAAAAGGTATAAATAAAGAAGGAAAAGGATTTGAAACGAAATCCGTAACGTTTGTTATGGACGATAAGTTTTTAATAAAAATAAAAATACAAGGATTCGTAAGAGATGTCAATTATAAGATTTGTAAAGATATTTATACATGATGTAAACCAAATATGGTATTGTTGTTACAAACAAGTTAAAGAATGTTTATAAAAAGATGTTAAAGAAATTTTATAAAGGATTCTTTTTATAATAGAATCGAAACTCAAGAATAATATATATATATATGATTATTAAAGAATAATCCAGAAGTATAATAATAGTTTACTTAATAATCAATTAAGTAAACGGTGTTGAGATATAAATAAGGTTTTTAAAGGAAAACGTGTGGTTAATAAACTTCTATCTATTCTGAAGATATGAATGTTGTTGGTCAAGGTCTGAGAGTTAAATAAAATACCCTAACTTGAACGACTTCACAATTTTCCAAGAATGGTGTTAGTTTATGAACAAGAGAAATTGAGGGAAACAGAAATTATGATTTCCGTAAATGATTTTATAAACTATATTATAAAAGTTTATAAGAGAATGAAATAATTTTAAGAATATTCTTATTTATAATAAGAAATAAAATATAAACTCCAAATATTGGTAGATTTAAAGAATATAATTAATAGATGTTTAATTAAAGAGGCCAAGTAATGTTGGGTACTGAATCAATAAACTCATTTCATTCACATGATTATTTATTTGATAGTTAAATAACCGACTATCAAATCTGGCCAAATACGATGTTGGTACGGAAAGACCGGGATCAAATTTATATTCGAAAACCATGTCGAACCATCATATACGTGAAGATGCAAATTGAAGATCGAGAAATTGAAGACCGTGGATCTTCATAAACAAAAGAACCAATGGTTGAATTTCTCTAGTTTAGCAGCTAAAGAAATTTTGACTTGGGATTCTGTCATGATTGGAATCTACGGATTGCAAAGACTACTTGCTACTGATCCTTAGGGTGATACCTATATAGGATGTGGTGGGAGGGTGCCTTCGGTTCATCCTGTTCCTGGATGACTTGTATGGACGAGTGTTTGAATGAGTATTTCCAAAGGGATCACGTACGTTGATTTTTTCAAACGTATTCTTGTTGGCAAAGAATGATGGTTCTCTAGCTTATCAATTGAGTATTTTTGTGGACGTCAATTAGTGATATCCAGCGAATCTGATGATGTGGCATTCAAAGTAGATGAAGATGTGTTGTTCTGAAGTATAAGCTTAACCTCTAGCATCATCGACCGGGAAATGACATAAAATCGGGTAGGTCGCATGGCTATGTGGGTCGCTGTAACGACCCACCTTTTTGCCCGATTCTCGCCGGTAATTAAACCAACTTAAATCGCTCATAAAGACGAATTGTTATGGGTACATACATATACTGAACAAAATAATAGAACTTTTTCATTGCTGAAGCAACATAAAATCATACAACATAAAATATACAGCGGAAGAAAGTAAATACTCTCTCAGTGGAAGGTCAAAATCATACAGCGGAAGCTTCGACTCTAGTGTAGACTCCAATTCAGAAAGCACTCCAAACTTCGCTCCAACGAACTATAACTGCAAAACTAAACTACTAGCTGCCCATGTTAAAATTTATGGGCACCCAGAGTTTAGGAAGGAACAATAAACTCCAGGTCAGTCATGGGACTGGTGTGAGAACATAAAACAGTTGTTTTATGATTTATTTTAAAGTTGGGAAATTCACCGGACCACGCCGCTAACGCGGAACGGGTTTACTCCATGTGAATGCCCATGCACATAAATTTGCGATGACTTTTGGAAAATGAAGCTATCATAAGCTCGTCCCACATCACACAATGCAGCGCACACCAGATGGGCGGGTTTTATCTTATGATAACCAAACATGCTTTCATACGTGGAAATCCTCTTTTCATACTATTACATATAGTGTGGAAAACCATTTCGCAAATAAATTTATTAATCCTAGACGGCATAATACTCATAATATTATGTCGCCATACATATATACAAACCAAAACCGTATGGCTCATATTGGTGATTGGGTTTCCAACTTGATGATTCCTGACACGAAAGATCAATCAGAACACAAACGAAATGTAATCACGGGTTTTTCATCCAGACGCGGACACTAATACAAATCGCGAGGCAGATCAACGGTTTTCGACCAGACACGGCCCCCCGAACATACCCTATTCCATAAGTCACAAGTGGTTTCCCACTGCTGCAGCGGTCATCATCATCACGTATATATATACACAACCTAACCGCCAGTTTCTCATCATCCGGGGTGTGAGGTTTGTCGTTGTCACGTCATACACAAAGCATGCCTAGAAAAGCAATGCCTTGATCATCACTAGCTCGTTCATAACTCGGGTATGCCACATTGACAATTCACGACATATCACTGATTTCAATCAATGCATACCCATCTAAGTTCATATGACTTAGAGATGAGGATAAAATATTTGCCACAAATTCGATATATATAACGGAGACCAGTGTTATGCGGTCAATTCCAATGTCAGACACACCATCCATACAAGTCCGTCCTGGGTCTGAACGGAACAAAATCCGATTGTTCTCCCACCACGTTCAGACTTCCTGCCACTCCGGTAATAGGGGCATCTCTCTACTGTAGCTAGCAGTAAAGAAACCAATCAGCAGACAGTCCGTTCGATTGTGAAGAACCACGGTCTTCATTTGTCGATTCCAAATCTTGAATTTCTCCAAGCGTCGTATTATTACTTGGAATGGTTTTCGGCTTAACCCGATCCCGGTCTTTCCGAGTAATAAGCGTATTCTTAAAACAAGAGCTACGGATAACACGGTTTTCCAATCCAAATCTCCTTCCCGTTCATTATTCATTCATCCAAGGTTGGTTCCTTTCAAAAATCCTTAAATTCCGTTAACCTCTTAATTTCTTTACAAACCTTATATTCATTTACCAACCTTAAATTTTTAGACATAATCTCTTTATGTTGGTTAATATTTTCGTAATTCTTTTCACAAAACTTTTTTTTTCCCGGTTTTGCATCATAGTTCATGCCTTATAACCTTCAAATTCAAAACATGTCCAACAAAAAGTAGATACATATCTTAAAGCATTGTAGAATAATTATAAATTGGAAATCATTCAAACTAATATATTCCAATTCAAATCATTTAAAATATGATTTAACCAAATTTTCCGAATTTCCAATAACTTATAATTCATTTTACCAATTTTTTTACTACGTTCGCCAAACGATAAATGTAGCGACCCTCTTCAAATCATACTTGAAACCATATGTCAGAATTTGAAATTCTTTTTAAAGAATTATTATTCATATGTAAATCCGATTTAAATTATTCAAGTTATGGTCATTTGAAATAAAAATCGATATTAATGAGTTGTCGCTACGTGTCGCATTCAATTTAAATCATATAACGATTTAATATAATTTGGCACCGTTCTTCTCAAAATAAACTTAACTTTTCATAACTTAGACAGTTTGAAACCATAATTTGAATTATAATTTTATATTTACATTCGAGTTCCAAAAATCGCTTTACTTAAAATCATCATCCCAATTTCCAAATATTCATTTCGAAATAAATTAAACTTTAAAAAATATATTTTTCAAATCTTTTTTTTTTTAGAAACGATAATCTATCGTTCCATTTAGTCTAACAATTTTATCTCAACTATAATTTAAAAATTCGAAAATTCATTTCAAATAAAATCGAATAATATTCCCTTAAAAGCTCGTTCGATTTCAATTGTAAGAGTAAAACACATCATACAAAATTTAAAATCCCATTTCCCTTAAATTCCAATTTTTTTTTAAAATTGATGTCTTTTGCTAACGTTATTTAATCATTATGGATTTCCATACAAATTTAATAAAAAATCAAAGTTAAATCTACAATTGTTAAATTTTATCAATAAAATCGTTGCTTGCATGCTAAGGAGATTCAAATCGTTTTTTTTATCGTGCAATCGCACAATTACGGTGTGTGTGATACAACCAAAACAAACAATATACATCTATATGAACACGACTACATCTATGGTAAACACAACAATCAAAAACAAATTTATTGTGTGCAAAGCGTTACGGTCGACATATAACGCTTAGTGTATAGTGTGTTCTAACAACGGAAACATCCATTCAAAAATCATATACAACAGTCAACATTCACAAGCCAATAATTAACGCTAACTGGCCATAATAATCAACCAATTATAATTATTCGTTAAGATAAATTTAAATTAAATGTTCTCACCCCAATAGCTTTCTGGTAAAGGTCTCTTCAAAGCTGCGCTACGAATCTGTTCACTAGCTTCATCCTCTCCGCGGTTTCCCTCCTGCGTTATTTCTCTCTCTCTCTCTCTTTTTTTTTTGTAATAAACAGGTGTACGCTTGCAAAGATCCTTGCTCCTTCATTTATCCAGACACGCATGTACCCCAAAAGCAGCGGACGCATGCAACCTCCTCCCTCTCTCTAACCTTACGCCTTCTTCCTTTTTTTTTATATACATATATATAAAGTGGGCGGAAGTGGAAGATGAAGTAGGGAAGCCAAAAAGAAAATGGGCGCATTGTAAAAGGAGGCCGCCTCCAACATGCAAGCTTCACGTCTTTTTTTTTTCTAAGCTTTCAACATCAAAGGGATGGCGCATGCATTTGCACGATACTTGGCCTGGTGCGAGTTGGAGGGGACTGACGGTGGAAGGTTGAACTGTGGAAAAGGGGAGAAGGACAACTTGGTGTGGTTGCAAGTGTGTAGGAAAAATGGGTCATGCTAGAATGGTGATGGAGGAAGTTCAATGGAAGCTGAAACCGAATGGTGAGCTGAGGTGATAAACTGATTCTAAAAGGTGGAGGATGGCATGCAGCCTTCCACTTGCATTTTTTTTTTTTTTTTTTTTTTTTGTTAAAGGCGGACCGAGAGACGAGAAACTAAAGGGTGACGGCAAGAGAATAGTGAATGCTGAAGGGGAAAGAAGTTTGAAAGTTTAAAAGCGGTGGAGAACAAAATATAACACGTGTAGACATTATTTAAACTTGTCTCAATATTCTCATCCATGCGTGCCACGTTCCCATTTATTCTTTTTTTTTTATTATTTTTCATTCTTTTTTTTTTTTAGATAGAGAAGTTATGGACTTAAGTTAAGTAGGAAATAAGTGTTGCCAGGGAAGGAAAGATCAAATAAGGTAGAAAGACTAAAGGAAACGTGCCAGGCAAACAAAAATAAAGTGGCCTCCTAGTCCCATGCATTATGTAGTTTGGTGAAGTAATTTGGTGAAGTAAAAGTAAGAAGATAGATAAGTGAATCCATGCTTTTTTTTCCTTATACATTTCTCATGCGCGGTCACTTGTTTTTTTTTTTATTATACTTCTTGCATGCCTGGGAAGAAAACCATAAACAAAACAACAACAACAACAAACAAAAAAAAACAAACAAAAAAAATGGACCCAATTGTTTTTGCCTGGAAGAAATGATTCCTTCGCATTCATGAATAGTGTAGATAAGAGAAGGAAAACACGTCCTTCCTATTGAGTGGAAAAATGAACCATTTCCCCTTCTTTTTTTTTTGTACATTCAAAATTTCCAATTTCTTTTATTTTAAATTGTCGATAACCATCAACACTGAACTAACAATATAATCGTGTATAATAATGTGTCACGAACCCAGAACAGAAATAAAACAGACTGGTTGACTGATTCTGTAAAGTGTCAAAAAGGACCACAATTACCCTAAAATACGCTAGAAAAATGTATGCTTATTTTTTTCAAATTAAAAATTACAGTTAAATTCTATAAAATATTTTAAGGCGACGCGAACTGAAACTGAACAAAAATTTTAAACGAATATTTAATTATAATTTAATTTCAGATTCTGATCGATTCTAGCAACTGAACTACAACTTATTTTGATAATTCGATTAACGACGAAACATTTTCTCCAAACAAACATTGTTGTAACAAATTCCACAGTAAAATTTTAGTTTTCCATCGTTTAAATATTATTATCGCCTAAAAATTTGATTCAACAATCATTTAAACCTTCCAACTTTTATTTAAAATTCATATCAAATTCAAATTTGATCTTCAAAAATTTTAGATCGTTACATTCTCCTCCACTTAAGGCTTTTCGTCCTCGAAAAGGAGAGCTCATGAAATTATACATAAGCAAAATAAATCTTATATATAAATTTGTTAAACTTACAAATTCTTATATTAAGTCTAAATTTATCAACGCAACTTATAAGAAAATTTTCATATGATTAAATTTGCCAAAACCTTTATATGAAAGCATATTAAACAAACCTCAAATTGTTATATTAGGAAGGTATAAATTTGGAAGGGTTAATTAAAGGAGTTTGAGTTTATATTATGATTACAAGTCGTCATTTGCAACGTATTTTGAAAATCTCAAAATGATTTCTCCGACTTAGAATCCCATTTTCAACACAAACCATTGAAATATTATATATTTCTTCCATATACATAAGTTACTTTGGGATTTTCAAAACCAAATTTACTTTCAAAGTTTCAACATACCCTAATCAAATCTATATATTATTTGTTCGAGAAATTCATCCTCATGACAGAGCCACTAAGTACCACCCATCATACAAAATCAAATACCTCATCATAACCCAGTTTTAGTCATGGTTACTCGAACAAACCAAATCATTTCATATCCCGAAGTTGTAAATCATTTTGCGACAATAATTTACAAATACTTGTCGTTTTCGAAACATTTCAAAATATCGGGATTCCAGTCGTCGGAATTTCTTTTATAAACTATTCATCATATCTAAACTAGTTGGAAACCAAATTCGTCCAATTGAAAAATAAAAATTTCAACTTTCAAGAATGCAATTTATGTTTCATATTTCGAAATCCATGATCGTATTTAAACCATTCGAATCATTCAAATCTAATTCCATACGAATTCAAGCCTTTCTAATTTTTGAAGTTTTCGAAAAATCATTTACACTTCCTTCATATCAAATATCTTCGTATATCTCAAGATAGAATATTTCAAGAGCCATAAGTCGAAATCTCAGAAATCTCTTTACGATTCAAATAGTTGCACTTTTTTTCTTTTCAAACATAACTCATTTTAACCATACTATAGGGCTTTATTCATTCTTATTCAAATATACCATCACGCTTTCGCTGCGCACTCTAATTTAGTACGTGCATGTTTCAAACCATCATTATTCAAACATTAGAAATAAGTTGCGATATTTGGAACCAAATCCTTACAGTTTATCTTTCAAAAATCCATTTTCCTTGCATAATTAAATTAAATATTTCAAGCACTTCCAAATTTTTATGCAAACTTATTTGTTTAAATTCCGTTAACATAATGTCTTGGATAAATCAAAGTTATTTAGTTGAGCTCGATCTTGGTTTCATTCGAAAACTGACACAAAAGGGTATATACATACATGGGTCAAGTCAAATTCCATCGTATTCAAAACAAAAGCTTAATATCAATTGAGCATCAAAAGGTATAATGGCCTAAATCAAAACACGCCTAAATTAAAAGATGAGCTACACAAGATCAAATAAGTTCGGCACGAATTCTTAAATAGGATTAAGACAAGAAAGTCAAGTGCACCCAAGGATATGAGTATAAGCAGTTCAAAAGTACGATGATTCGAGTCAAGGTATTCGACCAAGCTTAAGAAAAAGGGGATGAACGACGTTACTCAATGGTTCGAATTAAACAATGGAACTAACTTAGGCCAAGTTAGGAAAGTCGAGTACACCTAAGGATACAATCTTAAGTAGGTTATTCTTGACTACCTCTTGAGTACATCTTACTTCAAATTTTCTTCTCCTTTGTATCGTAAGTGGTTACTCTTCAAATACTTCCTATTTAGATAGCTCATAAAGTTCCTATTAAGGAAAATTGGTTTCCTCCCCCACTTAGATATTTTTTACAATTTTAAATCATCTTTTTAAATTCTTTCTTAACTTAAGTCAAAATTACCTTCAAATTTCCTTAGGGGTTTGTTTTACTAAAATATACCTCTAAACAAAATACCTTAACTTGCATATTTTCATTACAATTCATACCAGGTATCGATTTAGATATGTTGCTTATATCAACTTTATCTAACATCCTTCGAGAAATATGCTATCATCTCTGATTGAAATTTATTAGATCTAAAATTCATATTCAAATTCTCACTATAATTTGATCAATTATTCTTGTAAATCTGAGGTATGGGTAAATTATCCTTCTTACCTGTATTTTCAACCATTTATTTTTCCAATTCTTAAGCAAGATTTACCCTTAAAGCATCTTTAATTATTCAAGTACTTATCATTTACCATATTCAAGGTTTCTAAGGGTTCAAAGTTATGAAGTATTCTGAAGCTAATCTCAATTCCTTTTCAAACTTCTAGTTTTGTTTTTCCCAAATTAAATTCTTATAATAATTTATCAAACTATTTCATTAAGATTATTCATCAAAACACTTAGATGATTTTAAGTATCTCTCGATGTTTAAATTGGAATTATATAGTAATTCCACCTTCGAAACTTGAAAATAAATATCAGCGATGGCGCGCTCATCCCAGAATTTATTTCCAAGCGACTAGAGTGTGACTCTACATCCATCTAGTATATACCGGACTTCATATATACATTGATCAGACGTATATTCAAAATCCTTAAATACTCGATAGTCCAATCGCAACGTCGAATACAATACTCAAAACCCTTACTTTCCATTATATTTTACAATAACCATGCTTCCAAAACAGTTTACTTAGTTTAAAAACACTTTTATATAGGTTTCAAAATACGCTCTCTCGACATAATATTCCAAAATCTCATTCTAGGGTATTTCTAACCCTATCTCTAATGAGATATTATAACTCTGATGAGTCCTATCTTTTGTTCAAAATATGTCGTACCCAAAGCTTTGTATAAACCAAAGCTCTGATACCAACTGTAACGACCCGCCTTTTTGCCAGATTCTCGCCGGTAATTAAACCAACTTAAATCGCTCATAAAGACGAATTGTTATGGGCACATACATATACTGAACAAAATAACAGAACTTTTTCATTGCTCAAAAACAATTTTTTACATCAGAGTTACATGAATATCAGAGTTACAACATAAAATATACAGCGGAAGAAAGTAAATACTCTCTCAGTGGAAGGTCAAATCATACAGCGGAAGCTTCGACTCTAGCGTAGACTCCAATTCAGAAAGCACTCCAAACTTCGCTCCAACGAACTATAACTGCAAAACTAAACTACTAGCTGCCCATGTTAAAATTTATGGGCACCCAGAGTTTAGGAAGGAACAATAAACTCCAGGTCAGTCATGGGACTGGTGTGAGAACATAAAACAGTTGTTTTATGATTTATTTTAAAGTTGGGAAATTCACCGGACCACGCCGCTAACGCGGAACGGGTTTACTCCATATGAATGCCCATGCACATAAATTCGCGATGACTTTTGGAAAATGAAGCTATCATAAGTTCGTCCCACATCACACAATGCAGCGCACACCAGATGGGCGGGTTTTATCTTATGATAACCAAACATGCTTTCATACGTGGAAATCCTCTTTTCATACTATTACATATAGTGTGGAAAACCATTTCGCAAATAAATTTATTAATCCAAGATGGCATAATACCCATAATATTATGTCGCCATACATATATACAAACCAAAACCGTATGGCTCGTATTGGTGATTAGGTTTCCAACTTGATGATTCCTGACACGAAAGATCAATCAGAACACAAACGAAATGTAATCACGGGTTTTTCATCCAGACGCGGACACCAATACAAATCGCGAGGCAGATCAACGGTTTTCGACCAGACACGGCCCCCTGAACATACCCTATTCCATAAGTCACAAGTGGTTTCCCACTGCTGCAGCGGTCATCATCATCACGTATATATATACACAACCTAACCGCCAGTTTCTCATCATCCGGGGTGTGAGGTTTGTCGATGTCACGTCATACACAAAGCATGCCTAGAAAAGCAATGCCTTGATCATCACTAGCTCGTTCATAACTCGGGTATGCCACATTGACAATTCACGACATATCACTGATTTCAATCAATGCATACCCATCTAAGTTCATATGACTTAGAGATGAGGATAAAATATTTGCCACAAATTCGATATATATAACGGAGACCAGTGTTATGCGGTCAATTCCAATGTCAGACACACCTTCCATACAAGTCCGTCCTGGGTCTGAACGGAACGAAATCCGAATGTTCTCCCACCACGTTCAGACTTCCTGCCACTCCGGTAATAGGGGCATCTCTCTACTGTAGCTAGCAGTAAAGAAACCAATCAGCAGACAGTCCGTTCGATTGTGAAGAACCACGGTCTTCATTTGTTGATTCCAAATCTTGAATTTCTCCAAGCGTCGTATTATTACTTGGAATGGTTTTCGGCTTAACCCGATCCCGGTCTTTCCGAGTAATAAGCGTATTCTTAAAACAAGAGCTACGGATAACACGGTTTTCCAATCCAAATCTCCTTCCCGTTCATTATTCATTCATCCAAGGTTGGTTCCTTTCAAAAATCCTTAAATTCCGTTAACCTCTTAATTTCTTTACAAACCTTATATTCATTTACCAACCTTAAATTTTTAGACATAATCTCTTTATGTTGGTTAATATTTTTGTAATTCTTTAAATCCTTCTAAAACATTTCACAAAACTTTTTTTTTCCCGGTTTTGCATCATAGTTCATGGCTTATAACCTTCAAATTCAAAACATGTCCAACAAAAAGTAGATACATCTCTTAAAGCATTGTAGAATAATTATAAATTGGAAATCATTCAAACTAATATATTCCAATTCAAATCATTTAAAATATGATTTAACCAAATTTTCCGAATTTCCAATAACTTATAATTCATTTTACCAATTTTTTTACTACGTTCGCCAAACGGTAAATGTAGCGACCCTCTTCAAATCATACTTGAAACCATATGTCAGAATTTGAAATTCTTTTTAAAGAATTATTATTCATATGTAAATCCGATTTAAAATATTCAAGTTATGGTCATTTGAAATAAAAATCGATATTAATGAGTTGTCGCTACGTGTCGCATTCAATTTAAATCATATAACGATTTAATATAATTTGGCACCGTTCTTCTCAAAATAAACTTAACTTTTCATAACTTAGACAGTTTGAAACCATAATTTGAATAATAATTTTATATTTACATTCGAGTTCCAAAAATCGCTTTACTTAAAATCATCATCCCAATTTCCAAATATTCATTTCGAAATAAATTAAACTTAAAAAAATATATTTTTTAAATCTTTTTTTTTAGAAACGATAATCTATCTTTCCATTTAGTCTAACAATTTTATCTCAACTATAATTTAAAAATTCGAAAATTCATTTCAAATAAAATCGAATAATATTCCCTTAAAAGCTCGTTCGATTTCAATTGTAAGAGTAAAACACATCATACGAAATTTAAAATCCCATTTCCCTTAAATTCCAATTTTTTTTAAAATTGATGTCTTTTGCTAACGTTATTTAATCATTATGGATTTCCATACAAATTTAATAAAAAATCAAAGTTAAATCTACAATTGTTAAATTTTATCAATAAAATCGTTGCTTGCATGCTAAGGAGATTCAAATTGTTTTTTTTTTCGTGCAATCACACAATTACGGTGTGTGTGATACAACCAAAACAAACAATATACATCTATATGAACACGACTACATCTACGGTAAACACAACAATCAAAAACAAATTTATTGTGTGCAAAGCGTTACGGTCGATATATAACGCTTAGTGTATAGTGTGTTCTAACAACGGAAACATCCATTCAAAGATCATATACAACAGTCAACATTCACAAGCCAATAATTAACGCTAACTGGCCATAATAATCAACCAATTATAATTATTCGTTAAGATAAATTTAAATTAAATGTTCTCACCCCAATAGCTTTCTGGTAAAGGTCTCTTCAAAGCTGCGCTACGAATCTGTTCACTAGCTTCATCCTCTCCGCGGTTTCCCTCCTGCGTTTTCTCTCTCTCTCTCTCTCTCTTTTTTTTTTTGTAATAAACAGGTGTACGCATGCAAAGATCCTTGCTCCTTCATTTATCCAGACACGCATGTACCCCAAAAGCAGCGGACGCATGCAACCTCCTCCCTCTCTCTAACCTTACGCCTTCTTCCTTTTTTTTATATACATATATATAAAGTGGGCGGAAGTGGAAGATGAAGTAGGGAAGCCAAAACGAAAATGGGCGCATTGTAAAAGGAGGCCGCCTCCAGCATGCAAGCTTCACGTCTTTTTTTTTCTAAGCTTTCAACATCAAAGGGATGGCGCATTCATTTGCATGATACTTGGCCTGGTGCGAGCTGGAGGGGACTGACGGTGGAAGGTTGAACTGTGTAAAAGGGGAGAAGGACAACTTGGTGCGGTTGCAAGTGTGGAGGAAAAATGGGTCATGCTAGAATGGTGATGGAGGAAGTTCGATGGAAGCTGAAACCGAATGGTGAGCTGAGGTGATAAACTGAATCTAAAAGGTGGAGGATGGCATGCAGCCTTCCACTTGCATTTTTTTTTTGTTAAAGGCGGACTGAGAGACGAGAAACTAAAGGGTGACGGCAAGAGAATAGTGAATGCTGAAGGGGAAAGAAGTTTGAAAGTTTAAAAGCAGTGGAGAACAAAATATAACACGTGTAGACATTATTTACACTTGTCTCAATATTCTCATCCATGCGTGCCACGTTCCCATTTATTCTTTTTTTTTAATTCTTTTTCATTCTTTTTTTTTTAGAGTAGAGAAGTTATGGACTTAAGTTAAGTAGGAAATAAGTGTTGCCAGGGAAGGAAAGATCAAATAAGGTAGAAAGACTAAAGGAAACGTGCCAGGCAAACAAAAATAAAGTGGCCTCCTAGTCCCATGCATTATGTAGTTTGGTGAAGTAAAAGTAAGAAGATAGATAAGTGAATCCATGCGTTTTTTTCCTTATACATTTCTCATGCGTGGTCACTTGTTTTTTTTTTATTATACTTCTTGCATGCCTGGGAAGAAAACCATAAACAAAACAACAACAACAACAAAAAAAAAAAATGGACCCAATTGTTTTTGCCTGGAAGAAATGATTCCTTCGCATTCATGAATAGTGTAGATAAGAGAAGGAAAACACGTCCTTCCTATTGAGTGGAAAAATGAACCATTTCCCCTTCTACTTTTTTTGTACATTCAAAATTTCCAATTTCTTTTATTTTAAATTGTCGATAACCATCAACACTGAACTAACAATATAATCGTGTATAATAATGTGTCACGAACCCAGAACAGAAATAAAACAGACCGGTTGACTGATTCTGTAAAGTGTCAAAAAGGACCACAGTTACCCTAAAATACGCTAGAAAAATGTATGCTTATTTTTTTCAAATTAAAAATTACAGTAAAATTCTATAAAATATTTTAAGGCGACGCGAACTGAAACTGAACAAAAATTTTAAACGAATATTTAATTATAATTTAATTTTAGATTATGATCGATTCTAGCAACTGAACTACAACTTATTTTGATAATTCGATTAACGACGAAACATTTTCTCCAAACAAACATTGTTGTAACAAATTCCACAGTAAAATTTTAGTTTTCCATCGTTTAAATATTATTATCGCCTAAAAATTTGATTCAACAATCATTTAAACCTTCCAACTTTTATTTAAAATTCATATCAAATTCAAATTTGATCTTCAAAAATTTTAGATCGTTACAGTCGCACCCATCAAAAGAGTATATCATTACCTAATCTGGTGAAATCAAATGCCTTCGGTTGTCCCTTTTATTTTTATACACATGCTATTGGTTCGGTTGGTTGGCCCCCAACCGTGGTAATGATATATTCGGTACTCTCAAGCGAAGTGAGGGGCCGGTCATGTTTAGCCTGAGTTGCAAGATATTTTTGTTGAACCCAATGTATTTATCTCTAGAGGTACATTGTCGAAAAGGTGGTCCCATACCTTGCTAGGAAATCCATTCTCCAATAAGAGTCCACGGTTTTGATTGTATACTGTATATGTAGAGCGTGAGATGCAAGCGTTCTGCCAGATTGATATTTATTTGTATTTAGACACTATTATAATATCAGAAAAGGTATTGATTTCAAAAACGTTTTGGGTTATCGTAAGGTAAAACCGTCCGTATTTATGTGTGGATTTGGTCTTACGATTATCCTTTTCTTTCGAAAGGATTTTGAATTTAAAATCAAGTTATGTGATACCTTTAAATTTAGTGTGTTTTTCTCACTCTGGTTCACCAAACTGACCCATCGTTTGTAATGCTCAGGTTAGACCGGGTTGTACAGGTTCAGATTATCGGTTTCAGTGAAGAGACGAGCTGGAAGAGTCCATACGTATGATATCTAGTTGTTATTCCGCTATGTGTTGTATATGAGGACAGATTATTATAACTGTCCAGATGTGTTAATGTACTCTAATGATTGTAAGTACTTTTCAAGTTCTCCGTAAAGATTTATTTCTATATTATATTTTGTTCCGCTGCGATGCGAGACTCTGATTCTGTGTTGGTTCTTCTTCTTCTTCTATTCTAATATCTCTTTCTTTCTTATCTCACCCGCTAATTTCTTTCTACTAACGTTCCTGTGTTTTCGATGCTTGAATGATCGACATGGTGTTTTTGTGTTGATTTTCGGAGTTGGAAATCCATGGGCCGTTACAACAAGTATGGTCTTGATCGAGAGGGATGGCTTCCAAAGAATGGGAGACTAGTTGTACCCAATGTTAATGGATTGAGAGATGAAGTGCTTAGAGAGTGTCATCACTCAAAACTAACTACACATCCTGGTGGTTACAAAATGTATCGAGACATGAAGCAGACCTACTAATGGGAAGGGATGAAGAGAGACGTTGGGAAGTTTATATCCAAGTGCATGAATTGCCAATTAGTTAAAGCTTAGCAAAGGAAGCCTAGTGGTTTGTTACAACCGCTAGAAATTCCAAATGGAAATTAGAACAAATCTCAATAGATTTTATAGATGGTTTACCAAGGACTATATCAGGTCATGATAGCATTTGGGTGATTGTGGATCGATTGACCAATAGTGCAAGGTTTATAACAGTCAAGTCGAATGGAACGACAACTAAGTTAGCAGAACTGTATATAAAGTTGGTAGTGAGATTTCATGGAGTACCTAAAGATATTGTGAGCGACTGAGATCCATTATTTACTAGTGTGTTTTTGAAGAGCTTACAAGAGCCTTTAGAGTCAGAGTTACATCTCAGTACCGCATACATCCTCAAACCGATGGTCAAACGGAGAGGCTGAATAGTGTATTAGAGATTCTCTTAAGGGCTTGTATATTGGATTTTGGTGGATCATGGGATGACCATTTGCATCTGGTTGAGTTCGCATATAATAATAGTTATCAGTCCAGTATTGGTATGGCTCCATTTGAAGCTTTGTACGGAAGACCGTGCAACTCACCATCATGTTGGTTGGAAACTAGTGAGAAATTTGTGCTTCGGTCGGATGTAATAAGAGAAACATAAGATAAGATCAAGGTTATTCAATAGCGAATGAAGGCTTCCTAAGATAGGCAGAAGAGTTATGCTGATAAAAGACGAAGAGAATTGAAATTCTCCGTTGGCGACTTGGTATTCGTCAAAATTTCTCCATTAAAGAATGTAATTCGATTTGGTAGGAGAGGTAAATTGGCACTAAGATTTGTTGGTCCATTTCCAGTTCTCAAACCAGTTGGGAATTTAGCGAATAAAGTTGGATTACTAGACAAGATGGTGGGAGTACACAACGTATTTCATATTTCCCAATTAAGAAAGTTCATGCACGATTCTAATATGACTATTTCACCAGATCAGTTGGATGATATCGAGGTAGAATCCGAAGCAGTTGAGAGTCGCAGGAAGATTCGTATAGTCGAACACGATACGAAACAACTTCGAAGAAGGACGGTGGAACTAGTCAAGGTCCAGTGGGGGCGATAATGAGAATGACTATACTTGGGAAACCGAGGAAAAACATAAGGAAGCCATATCCCTAACTCTTTGCCTGGTAAGGTTTTAATGGCGATATAGTTATTCCGTTGTTCGTAAACCGCATGCTAGGATAGGATTGTTGTGTTATTATGTACGTTTGATTGTTTGTAAATGGCTGATAGGCATCCGGGCATCACTGTATGTTTTGGTTAAGGAATTTTGAGAGTGAAATTTCTTAAGGAGGAAGAGTGTAACGACCCGTATTCTACGTATCGGAGGATCGTAGGATATTTATTTCATTCACATACGAAGTCGTATGGTCGTGTAACTTTGGGGAACGACTATTGGGGTCACTTCCCATGTTCACGATTTTTGGCCGAATTTTAAATGACTATTAATTTCTTAAGGAGGAAGAGTGTAACGACCCGTATTCTACGCATCGGAGGATCGTAGGATATTTATTTCATTCACATACGAAGTCGTATGGTCGTGTAACTTTGGGGAACGACTATTGGGGTCACTTCCCATATTCACGATTTTTAGCCAAATTTTAAATGACTATTTTACCCCTGGTGAATCTTGTTTCGCCTATAAGTTTTGATTAGTAAGGAGTTTTTACTTGAAGCCACTTCCATTGGATTTGAATGATAGTTTACCTTTCCGTAGAGTGGTCACATTTGTCAAACAGGCTTAACGTTTGGGAGATATGGCTGAAATAAGGTTTGGAAGATGAAAGATATCTTAATCGGGCCAAATAGGATGATTACCAAGTAGGCCCATAATCCATTTCGGAATTTGGATCATGGGAAGGCTGATAAGCTTTGGGAAATCAGTTTTGTTCGATTTCCAGCTGCCACTTATCATCTCTTCAAACTTAGCAATGGCCTCAAACTCCTAAATTAACTTTTAATCACTTTCTAATCACATATTAGCTAAATCTACATTAAAGTAAGGCATATTAGCATAGAAATCCAGATATAGCTGCTGGAATACATTGGGATCCGTGTCAAATCAGTTAGAGTTTCAGATCTGAAATTTATTTGTGGCTAAGGTGAGTGATTTGCACTTTTATTCACTAATTACGACTAATTAGGGGTTATTAGTGATAATTAACGAAATTATGCATCATAAAAATCTGGAAAAATATGTAGAAATTCTTAAATATTATTTTATGCCTCTGTTAGAAATATGGGTTAATTTGGATTAAGTTTGTTAATCCTATTGTTAGATATAGTTAAACATAATTAAGGGGTAAACCATGGGTTTGAGTATGTTTGATCCATTTTAACTTGTTAAATTGTTGTTATGGTGTTAATGGTTGATCCTAGATGTTATTACTACTGTTTGGTATGATTTGTGACTGCATAGAAAAGTTAGAATGGTCGAAAACGCCGTCATTTGGAGTAAATAGCTCGCTAGAAAAGTTGTAAGAAATTGGTCAGAACCCCCTTCCCCGATTGTGAAGCACCCCCATGAGCCGACCAGCTCGTGCCCCATGTACCACGAGGGGACCAGAGCACCACAAGCCTCTCCACTTCGAGGACCACAAGATGCTTCATTTCGAGGATCACGGACTGCCAGTCACAAACCGGGAGTGCATCGCGAACCGAACCATGGAGCTTGACCACGAGCCGCATGAGTCGAACTAAGAAGCATACCCACGAACTGGAGCTTAGGTTCACCACAAGCCGACCCGCACGACCCAGTTTGGATCACCATGAACTGGCCGAACCACCATGAGCCAGCCATGGCCGAACCGAAATCTCCGAGCCATAGGGAAGCTTGTTCTTCGAACTGAACCGAAGAAGACTAAAACCCGAGATGCAAAGGTAGTCCAAATAAGAAGTTAGAACTCGGGATCTAGATAGGATCCAACGAGTTAACTTCATGCGTTGGCCTTTGCTGCGGGACGCGTGCAAAGGGGTTATTAGTATCTGTATCTTTGGTTCACCACTAAGAGACGGATTAGTGGCTATGGATCAACGCAATGGGATCATTAAGACCCCCAAGTACAAAGTGATCGCAGTATGGCCATGGATCAGTGCAATAGGATCATTGACTCCTAAGGGCAAAGTGATCGTAACAAAGGATTGGTGGCTATGGACCAGCGCAGTGGAGTCATTAAGATTCCGAAGGGCAAAGTGGTCGTAGCAAAGGATATGATGACCAAAGTGGTGGATACCGTATGCTTTACGCACTGAGTGAGAGATGTGAGGTTGATTGCTATGTTTGATATTTGCTGTCACCATGACATGCGCACTTCCACCTTACCCTTTATGTTAGTGTTACCTTAGAGTACTTACATCTCCTTGTGCTAACTCTTTGGTTGCAGGTTCAGGTATAATTATTTATACCTGTTATTGTTCTGTTTTGCTGCTACCGCTCATACCTAACTTTTGTCTGACCTAGAGTTTTATGTCTCTTCTTATTGAGACATGTTAGGTGGTATGCACGAGTATCTGTCTGGAGACGAGCAGGAGGCTTCCACGTGTTATTTACACATATTCTCCCTGTAACACCCCTAAGTCCTACATCGTGGAAGCCTATGTGAAGTGGGTACTTATATAGTAGAGCCCATCTCTTACTAATGCCGAGGCCGTTTGAGGAACAAAACCCCATACCTATACGGTGGCTAAGTTGGGGACAATATCTTGCGTGAACGGAGGTGCGGGCTGTTACAGTGGTATCAGAGCCAATACCCAACCGGTATTATGGCTCCTATGTGAACCACAGCGCCTGGGTGAGGTGTTTGTGAGCCAACATGGACGTTGGGCTTTGTAGTAGGGGAGAATGTAACACCCCAAAGTCCTACATCGTGGAAGCCTGTGTGAAGTGGGTACTTATGTAGTAAAACCCATCTATTACTACTGCCGAGGCCTTTTGAGGAACAAAACCCCACACCTATACGGTGGCTAAGTTGGGGACAATATCTTGCGTGAATGGAGGTGCAGGCTGTTACACTCCCTGTGTTGTTGCTGGTTACTTCTTTGGGCATTGGTAGTGTACCTTTTCTATTTTGCTTAAGAGACGGTATTTTGAAGTTGTAATAATGGTTTGGATCATAAGCTGTATTTTAGATTCCGCTGCTCTGATGGTTAAATTTTCAGCTTATGCACTGTCTCACCTGTTTTATGTCAAGTTATGTTATTATTATGTTTTATTCCAAGCACTATGAGATATACTATAGGTTCTTTGATGATTCACTATTTCAAACCCTTTTTGTTTGACGACCATCCCGTGCTAGTTGGGCGTTAGCACAACACATTTCAGGGAAATGTCGCTTGGTCCGGGGGGGGGGGGGGCGTCACACACACACAAAAGAGAAACCATGACTTGATAAAATAAACCACGACAAATTATATAGAGACTAGTGGATCCTCGTACAAGGTTAGTCACAATCAATGGACTATCCACCATCTCAGGTTTTGATCCTATTCTACAAACTAGCTGATTACAGAAAAAGAATGCGATGCTCCAATATAAAGCAAAACTCTAACATAAACATTTCTAATGGAAAGCACACCTTGGATCATAATACTTTTCCCTTTCTCTGTAGTAGTGGAAGCTCTAGAAGTAGTCGGTACAACATCCAATGCATAAGCTATAAAAAATTTCTTATCCTTTGGCCTTTTAGGGAAATTCTTCTTTAAGTGCAAAGTCTTGTCACAATTTAAGCTTTTCTTCTCAGCCCTGGAAGATTTTCAATCCCTAGAATAATGACCATTCTCATGAAAATTAAAGCAACTTGGTTCATACTTAGCCTTTTTCAAGCCATCCTTTCCTTGTTGTTGATGCTTCCTCTAGCCATTCCACTTTTTTAAATTTCCACCACCTTGTTTTGGCCTTAACTTTCCTTTATTAATAGAATCAACAACAACATCCACCTCCTTTAGAAAAATGCACCCACGTTTGAGAGCCTTTTCAACAAGCTTCTCAAATGGAACATCTAAGCAAACAACAAGCTTCTCTCTTAGGTATTCATCAAGTCCAGAAGTAAACTTCTCATTCTTCCTCAAGGGAGTATCAATAAACGATATCCCATAATTAGACAAAGTTTCAAACTCAGCCACTTACTCAGATAGGTCTATCACCATGCTTTCAACTGAGAAAACCTCTTAAAAAGAATGGACTTAAACACGGTCGATATGAACTAATCCTTAGACTTCATCGTAAGTTGCTCCCAAGATATATGATCCTTCGAAGCCTTGATGATGACAACATTCCACCAATCCATGGCACCCCCTTGGAGTTGCCTCAAATTAAGCATCCTTTTCATCGCATTATCTATTCCAAGATCCTAAAGATGTAAGTATAGATATTCAACCATTCTGAACCTCAATAGACGATTTTGTACCCACAAACGGCTTGCTTCCGAGAACAGTAGTCTTTGCATAACTTAGCAAAATCAACCCTAGTTGCTTGCATAAGAGTAGCACCATCTATCGCCACCCCTGGAGTAGGCACTCTCCTTATAATTGAAGCCATTATAATCTTGAACATAGCTGGGTGATTGGCTGTAGCTGCTCCCTCACTCACTGCTCCTTAAACAGAGTTATTCATAACATGGTTCCTTGTTCATCGATTGATACTTTATTTGAAATAAGAATGATTAGCCTCTAATAAAGAAAACAAGCAATGGTACACAAATTCTTGCTAATATTCTATATTACATATCATATAATTACCATCCCAGTCAATCAAAAATACGTCCTCTTACGCTTATACTCTCTAGAACTTTGGGTAAATTAGTTAACCTAGATTTGGCACTAAATGTGACAAATGCCTTACACCTCTACACTAAAAGACAAGGTAGATGCGTTGAAATCTATGCCAAGTTGGAATGGGACGATAATAGAAATTGTCCTATAATAAAACATGTCGTATACCCCACATCACATAAATAATATCCAATAAGAGCATACATACGATAGAGTGGTAGTAAAGCTGATAAAGCTAAAATACCACATGAATATAAAACTTCAAAATCCAATATAAGATTTCTTAAACCTCTACGTACACTGGGCCTCACTAAAATTCCACTCAGAGTATAGCAATACAAACTATGGTAATAGATAAAATATCAACAAAAGCTTTATCACCATCCTGCTATCTAAGCTGCTCAACAACATCGTCGACAAGCACCCAAGATGAAAAGAGGAAACATAAAATCATGGGTTAAACAGTAGTCTGGTATGAGCGATAAATGACTAGCAATAGCTATACTGCAAAATATGATACTAGACAATTTCAGATGTCATACCCAATTTTTCCATGCAACTAAGCAGTTACTACATAATAATTAAGTAAAATATGCTATCCAAAACATTCAATAATAAGGACATATACTGCATAGAATACGGAAAAAGAATATAAGCAACCTATTTTATCTCCTAATTCCCCAATATCCCACTTCTCTTTGGTATCATAAGGTGACTTCTTACCTAGAGAAAAATACAAAGAAAATCCATAGTGACCATAGCATCCGTCAAACAATATTCTAGCTATCACTTTCAAGAGCCTTAAATATATTGATAACCCAAATAACCATCCTCGATTATGCTAGAGGATAATGGAAAAACCCTTTCCTAATCGGACTACTGTACTTCCCAAGCATATTTTCCTTCCCAAGGCAACTAAACCAGTTCCCAAGTAGTTTAGGAAACACTATCATCACTCCAAGTCCTCATGGGCATCCTCGCAATACCCTTTTTTGAGTTTGCACCTATAACACTTAAAATTGTCAATGATTCCTCTACCCTCCCAAACACAGGATCCATCCATAACTCCATCCTAAGTCTCGAGTCTAACTCAAACCATTTCATTATCCTGTACCCTTTTTCTATCCCAAACCTACTGTCTGTTAGCATGCTTTTTAACCAGGCTATACAAAGATTGAGAATTGAATGCAGAGCTTACTTAAACATAAGAGTCGTAGTCAATAGGGAAGAAGGACCAATGGGATCAGTTACAGGATGACTAATCAAATTGAAAGAGTTATCACTTCTACCCTCGCAAAACATAGGGAATTTGGGTCAGATCAGATTGCTCGGACCGGTCTTACTTTCACTCACCTATGAAGTCACGAACCATTTAATGTGCATTGGGTCGATTCGGTACTCCTCTTGCCGATTCGATCTGATGGTGCTGCTTTGAAATGGTTACATACCACGTTTCTTTAAATTCGGAGCAGTTACCACCCACTTACCTATGTTATCGACGTACTGTTCTCATCATGGAGCATCCATTTCCAAGATTTGTGGGATGGGCCCCACGTGGCATCTGACCCGCCTGTTGTAACACCCTGATATTTTAACAACACTAAAGAGTACTAATTAAAGAATAATTTATTTAATATTCAAAATTATGGAAAACAGACTACGCTATTGCGTCCGTCTCGAAATTCTGGCTAAGATAGACATTTGGTTTGCATAAAACGGACAACGTATGAAAAAGTTATGAAGGTTTGAAGTTTGTATACACGGAAGAGAATTATATATATATAATAATAAATCATAAAATCAAATTTCAGTTTGAAAATAAATATTTCAAAGAGCATCAAAAATCCCGCCCAGAGGTGTCAACCCCTCAAGGGGGTGTCGACCCTCTGGGGCTGGCGGCTATAAATATGGCTCCATTTCTCTTATTTTCTACACTGAAAATTAATGGAGGACTATATGCTATTGGTGCCCAGACCGAATCAAACCTTTTTCCTTCTTCTGCAATCAAGTTATTCAAGTGTAGATCTATGAATCAAGATCTGCTATTCTTCCTCTATCTTTCTAGATCCAAACATCGTGAGTTTAAGTTACTTTTAGATTTAAATAATTAAAAAGTAAAACATGATATGACTGTAATTTGGATCTATGCCTGTGACTGCTTGAACCATATCAGAACTGTAATAACTTGTGAATCCATGATATTCTGACATAATTATGACTTGGGACTTAACTTTATCATATCAGATCTACCTTTGATTATAGATCTAATTCACTATTTAGATCGCCTTGTACCTATCATGTTTGTGGTTAGATCAGATCTATTGTTAGTTGGACATCTAAATTATTGTTTAGATCTCATCATGCCTGTCCCTATTATATTAGAATTAGTTCCATTATCACTTGTTTATTAGATCTATTCCTATATGCCTACTATCATTATGCCACTATATGTTTATGCCTATTTTTGCTTTTATATGTCAGTTTTGCTAGTATGATCATTTCTGTTCTTTTTCCCTCTTTCTTTTCCTTTTTATTTTTGTAGTCAGGCTACCGTCGAGCCTAGGCATGCCGCTGAAATAAGCGATCACGTTAAATTGTGAACGAGGGAAAAACGTTAGAATTGGGGCGTAACTTGTATTGGGAAATTTAAGCATAATGTGAATCAAATAGGTGAATATGGAGTTTGGGCATGTGAATATGTAATTTGGACATAACTTGAAATTGATTAAAAATCTAAAATTTGGGACATATGGTTCATTATGAACATAACTTAGGTAAGGGGCATGAAAGCCTGTAATGACATACGTATAACTGATTAATAAGGGAAATGCATAGAATTACAATAACTAAAACTGTAATCGCGCTTAGACACGAGGTTAGATTACACTTGTGGTGGAAGTCCGCCCGGAGCCGCCTGGCATAACCCGCGACCACAAGTGGTGAGTCTAATGTGGGTGGTCTAAGTGCATAAAAACGAGACGTGCTAAGACATGAGGTTAAACCCAATTGTAGAAGATTCTTCCCGGAGCCACCCGACATATCCAGCATTCTAAGGTTGTAGGTTTAATATGGGAGGTCTATTGCATTACGACCATAAATGGATATATGGTAATGAATTGGAGAAAACAAAGAATGATAATAACCTATTATAATTAACTACTCTAATAAGTATGTTATATAATGGGTAGTCTTGTCCCAGGGACAAGTGGAAATTATAACATAGGTTATAATAAAAGTAAAGAAAGCTTATTAGTAAACCATAATTAAGAAAACAAAGTTAATAAGTAAACAACGTCAAGTTGTAATGATACGTTGAACATAAAACAGGTGAACTAAGATGAAGTATACTTAATTACATATTAAGTAAAACATTTTATTGTAACCACTATTTCAAATCTCGCAAATATCGCCCGAGATCTCCTCTGAGATCTTGTTTTGGGCTCCTTCCGAAATGAAACAGCAAATATCACTCTAAATCTCCTTTCCAGTATATCGCCCGAGATATTGCAATATCGAACGATATAACGACCCAGACAAAATGCTGGAATATCGTCCGAGATCTTAGTTTTTTGGTTAAAATTTAAATTTGTGCCTGAATTAGAACTATAATTAAAAAACTCAAATCCAGCCATATCAATCTTTTGTTATTTTACATTTTGCATGTTAAATGACTATATTGTATATTTATATATGTTTTACAGTGCTTATGATTTCCATATTCATCTTTTTACATACATGTTACTTATGAAATTATGCATTTTATGGTCTATTTATGCTGAATTTTTTTAGTGTTTTGGATCCTTTTAATGTTTCATGTCTAAAAATGTTCCTGTTTTAAGCATATTATTATTTGGATTATGAATAATCTTTCTGAAAATAAAGAATAATAAAGTTATTTGGTATTTTAAGTTTAAGTTACTATGTTTTTGGTATCGTTCATAAAAATCATTTTATCAAATATCATTTTTAACATATCACGTACCCCGAGATTGATCTGATATTGTAACACCCCACATTTTTAATATAATTAAAAAAATGTACAAATGTGTGTATATGCGTAGATAGGTAAATAATGGTGATGTATAATGAAAATTAATTAATATATGGAAGAGAAGGAAAAATTATGTTTGATAACAGTGTGCGTAACGGGAAAAGATAATAAAATAAGGATACTTAATTTAAATTTCAGGAATTAAGTAAAACGAACATCACCATTGTGTACGTCTCGAAATTCTGCTTGAAATAGAGTCCAAGTTTTGTAAATCGAACTCCGTATGAAGGAGTTATGGCCTTTAGAAGATTCAACAAAAATTCAAAACAGTTCAAAATTCGACCCAGGTAGCTGGGCGGGAAATTTCTCGCCAAAACCAGGCAGGTCGACCTGGGGGTCGACCTGGGGGTCGACCAACCCCTAGGGAGGTCGACCTGGGGGTCGAACTATCCCCATATTTGGGCGATTTCAGCTCCTGTGACGTGTTTTGATGTGTTGTACGGGTCGGATGGCTTCTAGGTCAATCTAAGGGCTCTAAAACACTCTCTACACCTATAAATATATAGCAAGACCTAATCGTAATTCATAACAATTCCTTGAAACGCCTCCATGCCGCCAAATCTCAACCAAACATGGCCGCCGCCCCAAAACTCTAAATTATATTGCAAGTTCTTCATCAACTTTGGAGTTTAATCAAATCAACTAGCAAAGTTCTTCATCAACAATTCATGCTCTTCACCAACAATAAAATAAGAAGGTTAAATCAGCGTTCTACATCAACAAATCTTTTATTATCCCCAATCCAGTCAAGGTGAGTGGAATTATAATAAACTTGTTGTATAATAGTATTATTATCGTTCAACATTCCCCAGTTATAAATTCAATTCAAGATTCATGTTATAATAATTGTTCTTTTATTCTCCTTCCCCTTTTTATTTTTGGATCTAGGTTATCTCGAACCTAGACGAAATCTTATTATACATATGTATGGTTGGAATATGGAAATATTGGGCATAATATATTTTATGCAGTCGAGGAATATAATCTGTAATTTGGGGTTTGTGGCATAACGATTATTATTGCAAATATTGGGCATAATCTATTTTATCCAGTCGAGGAATATAATCTATAATTTGGGGTTTGTGGCATAACGATTATTATTGCAAATATTGGGCATAATCTATTTTATGCAGTCGAGGAATATAATCTGTAATTTGGGGTCTGTGGCATAAAGATTATTATTGCAAATATTGGGGTAATTGGCAAAGTATATATTGATATTATTCAAGGAAATAAGAGGAAAGGATCGTGAAATTGGTAATTTGGAGTAACTTACGATAAAGGTAAATAAAGTTTGAATAGGGGATTTAGGGAAAAATGATTTAAAGATAAAAATCCTAATTTGGTGAAGAAATAGGTAAACTAGAAACCTAATCGAAATTGGATAAGTTTGGGTTTAATCTGTCTTATGTAATTGTGAAATCTAATTCAAAAACCTGAAATTTAAGGCATGAGTGTTTTAATTAAATTTGGGTTTGATTGGTTAAAGAAATGGGAAGTTTAGAAATATAACATGAAAATTGACACTAGTGGCAAACAAGAACATAAACATATTTGTGAATTCGTTAATAAGCTAAAGATGAAACATGGCTAACTCGAGGTTAGAATGAGTTTGCGGCGTAATTCTGCCCGGAACTGCCCGGCATATCCAGTGGCCGCAAACAATAGATTCTAATGTGAGAAGTTACTCATAACATGCTTGAAACCCGAGGTTAGATTGAGTTGTGGTGTAATCCTGCCCGGAACCAACTGGCACATCCGGTGATCGCAACAATAGGTCTAATGTGAGAGGTTGGGCATTAATAATTAATTAATGCTAATGACACATGCTAGTATGGTAAGGTTAAGTCAACATGAAATACTGGATAACACTTAACCAATTTAACATGATATATGGGTGGGTTAAGTCAACGTGAACCGCTAGATAACACTTAACCAATTTGACTCGATATATGGGTGGTTAAGTCAACGTGAACCACTAGATAACACTTAACCAGTTTGACATGATATATAGGTAGGTTAATTCAACATTGACCGATAGATAACACTTAATCACTTTAGCATGATATATGGGTGGGTTAACTCAACGTGAACCGCTAGATAACACTTAACCAATTTGACTCAATATATGGGTGGGTTAAGTCAACGTGAACTATTGGATAACACTTAACCAATTTGACATGACGCGTGGGTTGAATTGAATACGTGATTGGGGGTTAAGTCAACTTGGACCCATGGGCAAACTTAACCAATATAACAATATCAAAGCAAGGAAAAGTGGGGAATGGTAAGATTAAATAATAGATAAACTTATCCTAGGGATATGAAATGAATATGACTTAAGATGTAATACAAGACTTGGAGGATGGGACGACTTATACCATGAAATAAGTTAATCTAAGCTGGAAATGTGGGAGAACACCCGTACGCTATCATTTGATAAAGAGAACTAAGTAACAGAAACTAAGTATCAGACCTTGGTTAAGAGAACTAAGTAATAAACCTTAGTTAAGAGAACTAAGTAAATAACGAGAAAGAGAACTAAGTAGTAAACCTTAGTTAAGAGGATTAAGTTATAAACCTTACTTAAGAAAATGAACGATTAAGGGAAACTAAGTAGTAAACCTTAGTTAAGAGGACTAACTTAAAAACTTAGTTAAGAAAACGAACGATTAAGAGAAACTAAGTAGTAAACCTTAGTTAATAGTACTAAGTAGTAAACCTTAGTTAAGAAAACGAACGAGTCAGGAAACTAAGTAGTAAACCTTTGTTAAGAGAACTAAGTAGTAAACCTTAGTCAAGAAAACAAAGTAGAACACGAGGAGGAGCGAACATCCATCTGATCATGAAGAAGGCTCCAACGGTCTGGGTTACCAAGCACGCGGCTTCGAGGGGACGTGAGGGTACTCTTGGTATCCCTCTGTGAGGTTGCAGATGATCCTCCTGGGCTCACAGAAGTTAAGGTCTGCGTTATAAGAACCAAGAGTATGCCTTGGTTGCAATATAAGCAACCTAAAGACTAGGATGGACCAGCATGAGGCGGCGATATCTTCTTTAGCCCTATGATAGCACATCGTCGTCTACCTACCATCTTGAATCAATCAAGTACGTGAAGCGGAAAGACGGAGAACTCCAACAATAGGTGAGGTTTGGCCAATAGGTTTGCGGGGCATGGGGGCCTGCGTATAGTTATCATTCTTGATTTTCTTGGGTGCCTTTCATTAGTTAAGGGAGGGATCAAGTGGGACCATAGCTATATACAGATAAAAACAGACCTTAGCATCTGCGTCGGCAGATAACTTAAAGCTCCCGACCGAATTCCGTGTTTCTTGATTAGCCCTGCCACGGGACTCGGGCCGCACATATATATAGAGGACATGAGCAACTAGACATCGATAACGATTCACGACACGTACATGGGGAAAGTCTAGAAACATATATTGCTCTGGGTAGTGTGTCCTAGACTGGGGGGCATCGTTTGATAGGTAGCATAATCCCTAGTTGGACCTAGGTTGCATAAACCCTGAATCCGAGAAGCATTCAATAGGTAGCATAAACCCCAGTGGCCCTGGGCAGTGTAAACCCTGGTTGAATCTAGGAAGTGCTCGATAGTAAACCTTAGATTAGATCTATATGATACACCGAATCTAGCAAGATCGGGAGTGGCAGTCCAAATGATTTCGGGAATGGTGGCACTACACTAAAGTAGTATAGATCCACATGATGAAGCCCGTACGACATACGACAAGGGACTGTATATATACATGGAAACGATTAGATGAGTTGGGGGTATCTACATATACATTGTATTAGGTTAACCTACTAGTGGGACATGAGTATAGCCTAGAGAGCTAATATCACGAATAACCTAATAAGCAAGAAAATATAACTGAACGGTATATGTAGGATTATACAGAAGTTTATTCTAAGTCCAGTCACACAGAACTTATGTTCTGACCCCCTCCTCATTACATACTTCCAGGTTAGTTTCATGACGGAGATGGTATAGCTTTGGATACTGGTTTAGCAATATTGTTAATAAGGGAAAGTAATATTTGAATATTATACTTTATTTCCTTCCGCTGTGAGACGATTTACAAGTTCTAACATGTTTCTTTATCTCTATCTTTTTCTGCAGGATACCAGAGCACCCAACTCGGGTTTCGATAGACTGGATTTTTGGAAAAAAATTGGTTTTTCGGAATTCGGGTTGTCACAGATATGAACTTTCAGACCCGAGATGAAAATCCGACACGAACTCCCAATTTAGACTCATATCGTGTGAGATCTCCCCTATACGAGACCAAGCTAATAAAATCCCCGAGATGAAATGCGACCGATATCCGAGATTTAAAACCTTGATTGTAACTATGGAATCAGATAATGAATAATACAAAGGGATTGTAAGATTACTTCCGTTAATTAAAATCTAAGGGTGAAAGATTGTAAGATTACTTCCATTAATTACAATCTAAAGAATAACATGTGATGAGGCTTGTTAATAAACTTAAATGGATTAAGTAATAATTATATGAGATTAATAAGCAAGTGGAATTTCAGCAAGAGAAAGGAAGTCAATGTGAATGGGGATAACCTGTTAGTCTGTAATACTTAACCTAGTTGAATCCATAGGGATTTTATGAACATGTTAAGTAAATTTGGTTGAAAACAATGGGAGGGTTAAGTATATCTGGGTTGGGTGGGTAATATTTACATATAGGCCCACAAAACTTAACCGGTTAGGGTTATGTAATTAAAGGCACCATTAAGTAAGCATAGCCTGTGGAAATGTTGGGGGTTAGGGTAATATGTGTACATATAGGCTCACAAATTAACCGTTATATAAGCATGCTTGAATTAGTGGGAGGGTTAAGTAAAATCTGAGGGGGTGCGTAATATTTATATATAGGCCCACAAACTTAAACTGAACGGGTTATGTAATTAAAGGCACTAGTTGGTATACATAACCTGTGGAAATCCTAGTGGGGATACAAGACAAGAGGGAGAGCTTGTATCATCTTGTGTGTGGGACCCATTTCAGTCAATAACCTATATAACGGTATCGAACGAGGACTCCGCCCTAGGTTGGAGTTGGGGCACGCTTACTGGGCTGATTGTAAGAGATCCAAATGTGGAGGACGGTGTGGGTGGTGCAAACCGACTGGGGACATATGCTTGCATGGGCCGGGTAGAGGGGGATAAGACGATCGTGACACCAGTAGATATGGTTATGCACATCAACTAAGGGTTGCCACTTTAGGAAGTGATACCTCCTACTGTGGGGCTGACACAGGGTATCTACGGAGTAGGGAGCCGATCGATTAGGGTAGTACTTAGGGTACATCTAGACTCTAGTAAAAAGTCTAGGGGCCTGTTAGGTTGGGCTGCCTGTTGATTGTATGGGGTTAAGACCTCTCACAAGAAGTACGCCTAAATCTACCATCTTATAGTTGTTAGGATCATCTTAGTATGGTTATACTAGCATCGGGGCAGAGCAATCTTTAGAGAAGCATATACAATCTATCATATTTACCTTGTTACACCTGCCTTTTGTGATATTATTTCTCTTATCCACTTTATGTGCCTGTCATGATACTTTTGCTTATTTACTTGCCAAAAGTAACTGGACTCACCAGACTTTATGTCTGACCCTTTTTGTTTCCTCTTCTTTCTTCCGCCCAACCCCCCAATTTCTCAGGGGGGAAATACTCAAGCTTGACCAGTATTCTGCTATCATTTTGCTGGAGCTACTTAGATGTATTGCTCAAGCTCCTATCTTTGCTACTATGGCTATTTTTTATTTGGGGATTTTGCTTATTTTATTTCGTACTCTAAGGTTTAAGTACATGACAGAAGTTTTTATGATGTACTGGTTTTTATGTAATTCAGACATATGATGTTTTGAACCACGATGCTTTATGATTAATAAAGTTTGTTTTTATTCTACTGCTATTTTATATATGTCTTGTAATGTTTCTGTTCCTGTTTACCTATAACTCTTCACGAAACTTAATGCATTCTCTTAATGAGTGACATTAATGGACGTGGGGTGTCACACTTGGTATCAGAGCTGAAGGTTACCTAATTAGATAAAAGTTTTTGAAAACTATTTTCAAAAAGGTTTTAAAAGAAATCATTTTTCAAAAGAAAAGTCCGTTTTGAAAAACATATTCACCAAAGCCAAATAAAATATCTCTCGATTTTCCGCTTGATTCTTTTTTCCTTTTTGTCTGGGGAACCGATTCTTCCCAAAAGGTGTCCCCATTGCGGCATGATTCCGTATGCATGTTAAAACTACGGCACATGTTGAAGGGCACCAAAGTGCCTAGTCTCTATCTGTAGCCTCAGTAGTTTCACCTAAGGCTAATTTTCTCGAGCTTTGTAAGGATTTCCATGTGATGGAGCCAGTTTTCGAGGGACTTGTTAGCTTTTTACGCAAGGATGGTAAAAAGGTGAAAAGAAAGGGGCTAAGGTTGAGGAAACACAAAACAAGATGGTATGGCCCAAGAAAGGACAACAACAGTAACAGAAGAAGGGCGAAAAGAATGATAGGGCTAAGGATAAGAGGAAGTGTAACAGTTGTGGACGTGAGGGTAACTTGGTCAAGGACTGCAAAAGAAGGAAGAATACTTGCTTTAATTATGGAGAGGTCGGACACTTTGCTAGGGAGTGCCCGAAGAAACTAGGAAAAGTTCAAAGGGCAGGAGCTTCTGAAGGGTAGGTGCATGCTCTTGCGACAAGTGCTCCAGATAGAGGTAGGAAAATTTTTGTGTAAGGATTGATTTCTCTTTTCAAGCATCCTATTAGAACTTTTTTTATTCTGGCGCTTCACATTCATTTATATTTAGTTCTGTGGTTGAATTTTTGCGCTTAAATATTAGTATGGTAGTGGATCTCGTTATTGTCTCAAACCCCATTGGTGGTTTGGCTCATTTTTCCATGATTTTTTGGGGTTTGAAAATATCTGTCTTAGGCGTCGATTTTGAGTGCGACGCGTATGTGCTTGGTTTTATAAGCTACGATTCGATTCTAGGGATGGATTTGCTAGCCGTGTACGGTGCCATTCTCGATTGTGAGAGGAGGGTCATTAAACTTTTGACTTGACATGGGAGGACCCTCGAGATTTCTTGTGACCCAATTGGGTCTGTTATGCTTAGTTTCCTAGAGTCTCTTGATGCATCTATTGATGATCTGCGTTCTATACCGGTAGACTGAGAATATTCTGATGTTTTCAAGGAGGCTCCTCCGAGGAGTGAAATCGATTTTCGTATATATTTGGTGGACAATGCAAAGCCATTTGCATTACCTGTGCGCCATATGGCTCCAAGGGAAAGAAGGGAGCTCAACAAGCAAGTAGAGGAGCTACTTGAGAAAGGGTTTTCTTTTGGGTTGGAATGTAGAAAGATGTAGCGGAGTTTGTTTCTCAATATTTGATTTGCCAGCAAGTTAAAGCTGATCAAAAGAAGCCCGGTAGTTCACTTCATCCTTTGGAGGTTCCACAGCGGAAGTGGGAGAGCGTCTATATGGATTTCATAGATGGTTTGCCTATATCAAAGAAAGGCAACACCAACTTTTGGGTCATGGTGGATAGACTTACTAAGAGCGCTCATTTCATTCAAGTTAAAAGCAAGAGGACGACATCATGGTTGGTAGCAATTTACGTTTGAGACATAGTCCATCTTCATGGAGTACCTTCCAATATCATAAGTGATTGTGACCCCATTTTCACCAGTGAATTTTGGAGGAGCTTGCAAGAAGCATTAGGTACACAAATATGTTTGAGTACCGCTTATCATCCTTAGACCAATGGACAGACGAAGAGGGTGAATAGGGTTCTAGAGGATCTTTTGAGGCTATATATCCTAGACTTCGGAGGGACTTGGGAAGAGCATCTTCCTTTAGTAGAGTTCGCCTACAACAACAGTTATCAAGCTAGCATTGGCATGACACCCTTCGAAGCATTATACGGATGATCCTGTAGGTCACCAACTTGTTGGTGGGAATCTACAGAAAGGCTATTACTTGGACCTGATATGATTAGGAAAACATCCGAGAAGATTGATCTTATCCGAAGATGAATGAAGACCGCTCAAGACAGGCAAAAATCCTATGCTAACAAAAGAAAAACTGACATTGAATTTAAAGTAGGAGATATGGTTTTCATTAAAGTGTCACCTTTTAGGAACGTGGTTCGTTTTGGATCTGTAGGGAAATTGGCACTAAGATTTGTAGGGCCATTTCCCATAACAAAAAGGGTTAGCCAAATGGCCTATAGAGTAAAGCTACCTGAGAGACTATCTAGAGTTCATAATGTTTTCCATGTTTCTCATTTGCAGAAGTGCTTGTACGATAGAACAGAAGTAGTTGAGCTGCGTGTATTGGAGGAAGTAGAGGTGGAATGTGAGGTAACAGTCAGACGAGTTCCTTCCCATATTCTTGGATCAAAAGTTAACAAGCTACACAATAGAGAAGTCAAGTTGATGAAGGTTCAATGGAGAGATAACCCAGAGGATGCGACTTAGGAGACCGAAGACAAGATTCGTTCTTTGTACCCTTTTCTTTTCGAGGGTATGTTCTTAACTTCCTTTCCAAAGCCTTTTCTTTTATTTATGCTTTTTCTATCATTTAAGTATGTCCTATCGATCAAATCTTTAACCTTTAGGTACGAATCCCATCGATGTAAACATGTGTTTGAGAGATATTATGTTTGATGGATTCAAGTGGATGCAAGTGTTTGCTAGTGGTTGCTCGGGATGCATATACATACACATTAGGCACTAGATCGTCTCAATCACTCTCATACTGCATATGGATGTGTGTGCATTTTTCTTCTTTTAATGGATGGAAATGGACGTATCATAATATGGATGATGCATTTGGACGGATGATTGTGCACCCATATAGAACTTACATGTTATAATAGGATTATTGCATACATGTTGGATTCATGACACTAACATACATTGCATTTAGGAGGTCGACTGAATCAGTAGACCGCCTAATCTTCGCATTAGTATTGGGACATATACACACACCTTTGCATATTTTCATATAAGCATTAGAAATCTTTTAAGGATAATGGATGCCTGTGATTGGTGGATGAGTAGATGGGTGATGGATGGTATGATATACATTCTTCTTAATTTGGAGATTTCGAGGACGACATCCTTTGAGTAGGGGAGAATGTAACACCCTGAAATTTTAACAACACTAAAAAGTACAAATTAAAGAATAACTAATTTATTATTCGGAATTAAGGGAAATAGACTGCGCCATTGCATTCGTCTCGAAATTTTGGTCAAGATAGACATTTGTTTTGCATAAAACGAACACCGTATGAAGAAGTTATGAAGGTTTGAAGTTTGTATACGCGCAAGAGAATTATATATATATAATTAAATCAGAAAATCAAATTTTAGTTTGAAAATCAAAATTTCAGAGAGCGGCAAAAATCCCACCTAGGGGCGACGACCCACGGGCGACCGCATAAGGGGGGTCGACCCCGCTAGAGCAGACGTGGCATTTAGGGTTTGGGGGGTGGTGGCTATAAATAAGGCTCCATTTCTCTTGTTTTCTACACAGAAAATTAATGAGGGACTAGATGCTGTCAGTTCCCAGAATGAATAAAACTTTTTTCCTTCTTCTGCAATCAAGTTATTCAAGTGTAGATCTATGACTCAACCTTTGCTATTCTTCCTCTATCTTTCTATATCCAAATAATATGGGTTTAAGTTACTTTTAGATTTAAATAATTAAAAAGTAAAACATGATATGACTATAATTTGGATCTATGCCTGTGACTGCTTGAACCATATCAGATCTGTAATAACTTGTGAATCCATGATATTCTGACATAACTATGACTTGGGTCTTAACCTTTATCATATAAGATCTACCTTTGATTATAGATCTAATTCACTATTTAGATCGCCTTGTACCTATCATGTTTTGGTTAAATCAGATATGTTGTTAGTTGGACATCTAAATTATTGTTTAGATCTCATCATGCCTATCCCTATTATATTAGAATCAACTCCATTATCACTTGTTCATTAGATCTACTCCTATATGCCTATTGTCATTATGCCACTATATGTTTATGCCTATTTCTGCCATTATATGTCAATTTTGCTAGTATGATCATTTATGTCCTTTTTCCCTCTTTCTTTTCCATTTTATTTTTATAGCCAGCCTACCTTCAAGCCTAGGAATGCTGCTAAAATATGCGATCGTGTTAAATCGGGAACGAGGAAAAAATGTTAGAATTGGGGCGTAACTTGAATTGGGAAATTGGGGCATAATGTGAATCAAATAGGTGAATATGGAATTTGGGCATGTGAATATGGATTTTGGGCATATATTGAAATTGATTAAAACCCTAAAATTTGGGGCATATGGTTCATTATGAACATGACTTGGGTAAGGGGCATGAAAGCCTGTAATGACATAGGTATAATTGATTAATAATGGAAATGCCTAGAATTATAATAACTGAAATTGTAATCACGCTTAGACATGAGGTTAGATTACACTTGTGGTGGAAGCCTGCCTGCGACCACAAGTGGTGATTCTAATGTGGGTGGTCTAAGTGCATAAAAACGAGATGTGCCAAGACATGAGGTTAAACCCGACTTGTGGAAGAAGTCTGCCCGGAGCCGCCTGGCATATCCAGCATCCACAGGTTGTAGGTTTAATGTGGGAGGTCTACTGCCTTATGACCATAAATGGATATATGGCAATGAACTGGAGTAAACAGGGATAGATAATAACCTATTATAATTAATTACTCTAATAAGAATATTATATAATGGGTAGTCTTGTCCCAGGGACAAGTGGAAATTATAACATAGGTCATAATAAAAGGAAAGAAAGCTTATTATTAAACCTTAGTTAAGAAAACTAAGTTAATAAGTAGGCAACGTCAAGTTGTAGTGATTGATTGAACGGAAAATGGTGAACTGAGATGAAGTATACCTAATTACATATTAAGTAAAACATGTTATTGTAACTATGGAATCAGATAAGGAATAATACAAAGGGATTGTAAGATTACTTCCATTAATTACAATCCAGGGGTGAAAGATTGTAAGATTACTTCTGTTAATTACAGTCTAAAGAATAACATGTGATGGGGCTTATTAATAAACATAAATGGATTAATTTGTATTTATATGAAATTAATAAGTAAGTGGAGTTTAGGCAAGAGAAAAGAAGTCAATGTGAATGGGGATAACCAGTAAGTCTGTAATTCTAAACCTAATTGAATCCATAAGGATTGTATGAACATGTTAAGTAAACTTGGTTGAAAACAGTGGGAGGGTTAAGTATATCTAGGTTGGGTGGGTAATATTTGCATATAGGCCCATAAAACCTAACCGGTTGGGGTTATGTAATTAAAGACACTGTTAGGTAAGCATAACATGTGGAAATGTTGGGGTTAGGGTAATATTTGTATATATAGGCCCACAACTTAATCTTTAAATAAACATGCTTGAATTAGTGGGAGGGTTAAGTAAAATTTGAGGGGGTGGGTAATATTTATTTATATGCCCACAAACTTAACCTGAGTGGGTTATGTAAATAAAGACACCAGTAGGTATACATAACCTGTGGAAATCCTAGTGGGGATACAAGACAAGAGGGAGAGCTTGTATCAACTGGTGTGTAGGACTCATTTCAGTCAGTAACCCATATAACGATAACGAACGAGGACTTCGCCCTAGGTCGGAGTCGGGGCACGCTTACTGGGCTGATTGTAAGAGATCCAAATGTGGAGGATGGTGTAGGCGGCGTAAACCGACTGGGGACATGTTCTTGCATGGGACGGGTAGAGGGGGATAAGACAACCGTGACACCAGTAGACATGGTTGTGCACGTCAACGAAGGGTTGCCACTTTAGGAAGTAATACCTCCTACCGTGGGGCCGGCACAGGGTATCTACGGATAGGGAGCTGATCGATTAGGGTAGTAGTTAGGGTTCATCTAAGCTCTGATAAAAAGTTTAGGGACCTGTTAGGTTGGGCTGCCTGTGGGTTGTATGGGGTTAAGATGTCCCACCAGAAGTACGCCTAAATATACCGTCTTATAGTTGTTGGGATCATCTTATTATGGTTATACTAGTATCAGTGCAGAGTAATCTTTAGAGAAGCGTATACACTCAATCATGTTTACCTTGTCACACTTGCCTTTTGTGATATTATCTCTCTTATCCACTTTATGTGCCTGTCATGATACTTTTACTTATTTACTTGCTAAAAGTAATTGGACTCGCCAGACTTTTTGTTTCCTCCTCTTTCTTCCTTTTCCCCCACCCCCCGATTCTCAGGCAAGGAACACTCAAGCTTGGTCATAATTCTGCTATCATTTTGCTAGAGCTACTTAGATGTATTGCTCAAGCTCCTATCTTTGCTACTATGGCTATGTTTTAATTTGGGGATTTTTCTTCTTTTATTTTGTACTCTAAGGTATAAGTACAAGATACAAATTTTTATGATGTATTGGTTTTTATGTAATTCAGACATATGATGTTTTGAACCACGATGCTTTCTGATTAATGAAGTTTGTTTTTATTTTGCTTTATTTTTATATCTTTCTTGTAATGTTTCTGTTTCTGTTTACCTATAACTCTTCATGAAACTTAATGCATTCTCTTAATGAGTAACATTAACGGACGTGGGGTGTCACATCTGTGTTCTGCACCTATAAATACAACACAACACACCATTTGGAAGGATCTTTTGGCTCTCCATCACCAAAGATATCTCTTTGTTTATTTTAGATTATCCTATAAGTTCTAGAGTTTATTTCAATGAAATTGGAAAGATTATTGATTGTACTAGTGAGTTTGAGTGGCTATCATTATTGTATTTGTAATCAATTCATCAATGAAAGAAGTATTAGTGGGTGTAGGCTTGTTTACGCCGAACATTATCAATTTTGTGTTCTTGCTGCTTTTTATTTCATTTTATCTAGAATTATCAGTCAATTGGGTATTAGATCCACTTTTTTATCTAACATTTTGGTGCTTTCACTGAGAAATCTGAATTCTCAGCATTTTAGATTATCTTTCTACTTTTTGGAATCTCTAGTCCGAAGAAATTAGTCCGCTTTTTCACTATTTTCAAAGTCTTTCGCTGATCTCAAAAGAATCAGATTTCATGGATCCTAGAAAAGGAAAGGAACCAAAAACTTCTCTGGAAAATGATGTAAGTGAAGATCAGCAAGTGATTGTAGTCACCAAGTCACAGGGATCCGGTTCGGACCCGACCCGATCCGAAGGGGGAAACCAGAACCGACCCAAAGGTAGTACACTGATCCGACCCGAAGGCTTGAATGAAGCCAACATTGGTCCTCCGACCTAACCTAGTGATGCTTCTACGGTCCGATCCGATCCAACTTTATTTGAGGTTGGTACTTCTACTCGGGCCAATGCAAATGCTCCAATGCCAGCCGCGATAACTAGTAATTAGCCCTCTGCCTCTGCACCTGTCTCACACATGCATTTCTCACGCTTGCTTGATATGTTGGGCAGAACTAATGATGCCTTAGAATACATGAAAGCCATGGGTGGACAAATAGATGAGCTTCGTAGGCAGAGAACACCTTCTTAGGTTTATCATCTTGTTGCAGACCATTCATCCTCTTCGGAGGAAAGACATCCACATCAGAGGAGGGCGTATCAGGTACCCGAGAGCCTTGAGCAAATGACATTTGGCTCATTGGGATCTCGCGAAGATGCAACCTGTGTTTTAGGACCTGATGACCATAGCGTAAGAGAGCCGATGTTGTTCCTGATGCAAGGGTCCCGTGTCCTTCCCAGGGATCCTAACATTACTAGCCCTACTCATCGACAACTTCTCCAACCCACTCGTTCTGTGAATGACCGAGATCATAGAGGACAGGGGAATTCAGCTACTGCTAGAGACCAAAGAACATCACCTGATGTAGGAACTGGATATATTAGGAGAACCAGAAGTGCAGATACCGAGCCAACGCTAACCAATGCTAACGTGGAAGCAATGGTATGCCAGATTATGACTAACAGTAGGGGTTATACCAACGAAGATTTGGGCATCGAGCGTAGCCATACCCCTTTCACTAATGGTATTCTGGATTTTCAGTTCCCCAAACGATTTAAACTTCCAAAAATGGATCGATATGTAAGAAAAACTAATCCAAGGCAGCATTTGATGAGGTATTCATGGTACATGAATGCTGCTGCAACTCCTGGTGCCGTTAAAATGCAAGACTTTTCCCATTATCTTGAAGATGTCGCATTAATGTGGTTCACCCGACTCCTTCCTCGATTAATTTCTAGTTTCAAAGAGCTAGGTGAGAGCTTCATGAACCAGTTCTGATTCGATGCACGGAAATATAAGTGTGTCCTTGAACTATCCGGGATCAAGCAAGGTCCTGGCAAAACTTTGAAGTCATATTTGGATCGCTTCAACATGGCAATTACTGAAGTAAGTGATCCACATGAGCAGACCATTTTGATGGCACTAATTGATGTGGCTGACAAAGACACCAGGTTTAGGAGATATTTGGTTGGAAAGCCACCATTAACTAGGGGACTATTTTACGAGAAAGACAACATTCGTTTGCGTCGGGAGAAAATATATACCAACCAAAAAAGAATGTCTGACGAGATCCCAAGTGTAACGCCTCGCATTCTTTTAGCTTTGAAAATAAGAGATTTATATATATTTATAAATAGGGATACGCGAGCGGGTTAATTAAAGAACTATGGTAATAAGAGATATTCTGTTTATATTCTAAGAATTAAGTTAAACGGATTTCACCATTCCGTTCGTCTCGGAAAAATACGCGAAATAGAGTCCGAGTTTTCGAAAATCGGAGTCCGTATGACCAAGTTATGGCCCGTTGAAGTTTTCAGAAAATTTCAAGTTCAAAACAGTTTAAAACTAGGGAAGAATTCAAAATTCAAACACACAGGGGGGAAGGGCGGGAGAATTCCCGCCCAGGTCAAGTCGACAGGCGTGTCGACTGTGCAGTCGACACAGCCAACCCCGTGTCGACCTGCCTGGTCGAGCCCTGGCAACCTGGGTGCACCTGCTTGCTGTTTGAACTGATTTTGGGGGCTTGTGACGAATTCTGATGGTTCTGATCTATCCTAGGGTTGATCCTATGGCCTAAAGTCACCTAAACTCCTATAAAAAGACACCTAGACCTAGCTTAAACCCTCACAAATCACTCTTGCCACGAAGTGCTGCCCAAATCTCTCTTGATCATGGCATCCACCTTCATCTTCAAAAGCTTATGCATGCAAACTAGGTTCAAGGCAAAGGAGCAAGCTTTCTACACCAAATCAAGAGTTTTGATCATCATCTCAACATGGGTTCTACGACAAGACGATTCATGCTCTTAATCCCTTAGCCACGCTATGTAAGTTCTAGCTATTTCTAGATCTAAACGGTAGTCTTAATGATGGCATGGAATAAAACGAGATTAAACTAAGTATGCTAGCCTATATGAACCTTGTCATGTCTCTTTTGCTTGAACCTATGACTTTAGCCTATGTTTAGTGACTAAATCAAGTTACCCTTGTTGCATTGGACATAGTTTGCCATGCAAGATTGAACCTTTACTTGTTGAATGTTGGGATGAACACTTGGAACCACTTGACTTGTGAAATATGTGCATGAACATGACTTGGGGCTTATGCATATAAATGAACCCAAACCCCTCATGATAATATGCATGTTTGGGACCAAAACCCCCTTATGATACTTTGCATGCTTGAGGCCAAATCCTTTATGATATTATTCACGTTTGTGGCCAATCCCTTTATGACATCGTGCATGTTTAGTGGCCAATATGCAATATGCTAGTTATATGAACACCTTTGCCTCGATTTTCACCATGTTTAACTTGTGATTCATCTTTGCTATCTTGTACCCATCTTTGTCATATTATCCCAAATATGTTTCGCTTTCATGTGAGTTGGGGACACGCTTTGGGTAGCTTTGGCAAACTTGAAATTGGCTATGATCTTGACGTGAAATTACATGTGACATGAAATGATAAATAACGTGAATATGACATGAAAACTTGACATGGGGCTACATGGAAACATGGACTTAAAAAGGGGTCTAAATTTGACATGAACATGATACGTAGAAAACATGAAAGTGTCCAACTCGAGATTGGGTTGAGTTTGTAGCATAAATCTACACGTACCCGCCCGGCTTAACTAGTGGCTACAAACAACAGGACCCAATGTGAGTAGTTGGTCATATAGCACTTAAAACCCGAGGTTAGACTAGGTTGTGGTGTAAAGCTACCCGGACCCGCCCGGCTTAACTAGTAACCACAACAAAGTCTAATGTGAGAGGTTGGGGTGCATTAATCTAATTAATGCCACATGAAAAGGTTAAGTAAATTTGACTAATGAAACTAACCGATATGACACGAATGGGTAGGTTAAGTGGAACCGGACTTGATTTCTTAATGACGCTTAACCATATAAGAAGATTAGGAGATGGGGTTAAGTAATTTACACTTAACTAATCTAAACACGGTACTTAGGTGAGGTTAAGTAACCTACACTTAACCGATCTAAAATAACAAGTGGATAAGGTTAAGTCGTAAACCATTTGATATACTTAGCCAATTTGACATACGGTGTAAAGGCCCGCAAATCCGTGCTATCTGAGTTGACTAAAAACACCACACGTCCAACCCAAATTGCACAGAAATACGAATCATTTTTAGAAAGAAGTTAGAGGATGAGAAATAGAGAGAAAGGAATATTAGAATAGAAGAAAACGAAGATCACAAACTCAGCATAATCAAAGTAAACACGAATCTCACAGCGGAACGAATAAAATATATTATATAACATAAGCTTTGAAGTACAAATCTGTTTGGTACATAAATACATATCATCATCAGAGTACACATAACATTTGATTCAGCGGAAGTAACTCTAAATAACTAACGTTGAAGCCTCCTGCTTCAAGCTCCTCCAAGTGTATCTGTAAAAGCCTGAAACACTTGACTGCCCGTACAAATTTGGGCACCCAAGAGTTTAGGAAAAACAAAACAAAACAAACTCTGGGTCAGTCATGGGACTGGTGTGAGTAAACTCCAACCATATGGTTTAACTTCAAAGATCTTTCGAAAGAAAAGGATAATAGTAAGACCAGTCCACACATAAATACGGATGGTTTTTACCTTACTATAACCCAAACCATTTTTGATATCAAAATCCAGTGATATTATAATAATGTCTAATCAAATAAATAACCAAATAGTAGAACGCTTGCATCTCACGCTCTACATATATAGTATAAAATCAAAAACCACATGGCGCTTATTGGAGATTGGATTTCCAACATGACAAGGTATGGAACCACCTTCCGCTAGTGTATCTCTAGAGAGGAATACACTGGGTTCAACAAGAACATCTTGCAACCCGGCCCACACATGACACACCACTCATTTCGCTTGAGTGTATCGAATGTATACCACCAACGGTTGGGATCAGCAACCGTCTCCCGACTGGGACAGCATCGAATAGAATAAGAAATTAAATGAACCTCTAGATAGGTGATTATACATCCTAATGGGCGCGACCCACATAGCCATGCTGCCTGCCCGATTTTTGTCCTTTCCCGGTTGTTGAGGCCTGAGGCTACGAATACTTACCATTCATTTATAGCACAATCACTTTGAATGCCACATTGTCAGATCCGTTAATCACTAGTTGAGTTTGCACAAATATTCTGGATATTATGCTAAGGGATAAATCCGTTGCAACCATATATATTTATACAGACCAACCCGTTAGATCATTGGAAATACTTTGTCAGACATTCGTCCATTTACGTTCGTTCTGGGACTGAACGAAACCGAAGGCACAATTTCTATAAATAGAAAAGCCCTTGCACTTTACTCCGTCTTCAATATATTCAGCATACTTGGTTCGCAACGCTTATGCCGATACGGAGTGGTTCTTAGGATGATAATCCAACCGGTCTCTCCATATTGACAACGATGGTCAAAACTTCGATAGTCTGTGATTTAACTATCGAATAAAAACAAGCGTTCATCCAACATATCAAACAAATCACTGGGCTCTTTAATTAATATTTCGTTAATTAAATCTCTTCTCCCTTTCCTTATCAATATTTGTTATCCAAATATTTCAATAACCATATTGGCCCTTTTCGCTATTTGGAAAGCATTTCCCAATATCAACTCCTTTTATTTTCTATATATTAGAAAATACCTCTATTTGCAATTGGAAACAATTCCAATCACTTATCTCTATCCCGACTATTTTAATTATACTCAGGAAATATTTACTTGTTATATTTCCAAAATTCCATCACTTGGGTTTAAAACGAATGTTGTGTAAAACATCGTTAC
The DNA here is from genome assembly GCA_030737875.1 of Allium sativum. Classification (NCBI taxonomy): domain Eukaryota; kingdom Viridiplantae; phylum Streptophyta; class Magnoliopsida; order Asparagales; family Amaryllidaceae; genus Allium; species Allium sativum. The sequence goes on from CM060918.1 coordinate 208,641,861, forward strand.
AACAACCCAAAATATTTTATTCAACTAACTCTTTTTCAAACACTTCTCTTCGAGACTGGATTTTTCTATTTATCCATTAAAAATGAAATCAATCAAGTTGGGGTAAAATTACCTCTCAGACCTTAACTGAAAACATCCTCAACTTCAAAACGGCAAAACCACTTACCTCGAATAAACACACTATACAATCCAATTGTTCATTTTTAAAACATGTATAAAGTTCGCTTTCTATTTCTAATTTATAGATTTCCCTTTTGTTTACAAATGTTCGATTTTTGTATTTATTTACCTATCGAATTCAATACGTCGATACAATGATTTCTAATTATCAAAATATCTTAAAAATATTCTAACTCCTTAAATTTCCGGAAAATTTCGCCATAACCTCCCCTGTACCGGAAGCATCGGGAAATTTCAAATAGCTTCCCGGTAACTTCTCATCTCAAAAAGAAAAAGAAAAAGCCAAGCGGCTTGCCGATACGGCGCATAAAATCTCATATATGAATTAAACATGTACCTTATTGTCGAGCACGCAGATTTAAATCTTCATATACTTCATATCAAACCTGCTTACACATGTTCACCTGTTTTCAATTCAATTCAATACCATCTAATCGTTTGAATTCAGTTTCGCCCGTTTATTCTTTAATTAGTCATTTTGCCTATTTCACTTCTTTGTTGAACATAACATGTTCAAACAAAATATTTAACTCGTTCATAACCAAATTGAATTTCAATTTCAATTCTAGTTCTCTTTTCTATTTCGAATATAAATTTCAAATTGAATTTTTTTTTATTTAAAGCTCAATATCCATTCAAAATCTCATTTAACTAATTTCCGTTCAAATTAGTTAATTCTATTCAATAATCAAAAATCTGATTTCTGTTTCAGAAATCAACTCATTACTCCATTTGAGTTCACATATATTTTATAACTCAAATCTGAAATTTTCTAAATAGAAATTCGGATTTTATTCGCTTAAAATCCTTTTTTAAAATGAAATAAACCGTTATGGTTTTTAAACAGTTCTGGCGCTGTTTCTCTGAAAATTTGATTTTGACATAACTCAAAATCTATACGATGAAATTCATATTTTTCTCTTTCATTAGAAAACTATTATCAAACCGGTCCTGACGTTTCTTGTTTCAAAGAATTTCGACTTCAATTGAGTTCTGTATATTCAATTGAAGTTCGAATCGCCAATTTTCGAACTGCAGCGCTGCGGCGAGCTCATTTTAATTATATTTCTATATATATACTTTTAAACCTCGCTTAAACTAAATTCACTCTATTCTGACATAATTTAAATACATATCAAACCATTTTTCCAATTCCACAAATATTTCTGATCTTCTATTTTATTTGTATTTGAAATCTATATTCAAATTCCAATTCGATTCTAATTAAAATTCTATATTCAAATTCTATTTCAACTATTTGAATTCAAATTCCATTTTTAATCTATTTGAACTTCAAATACCACATTTTAATTCCTTTGAATTCAAATACCATGTTTCAAATCTCTTTGAATTCCTTTTATTCAAATTATTTTTATTTGAATCCTATATTTAAACTCCATTTGAATTTTCATATTCAAATCTCTATTTGAGTTTTCTTTATTTGAATTCCTATGGATTCAAACTCTATTTTAATTCATTTGAATTCAAATTCTATATTTCATGCCAATTTCGCATATTCAAATTCTATTTGAACTTCGATTTGAATTCCTAATATTCAAACTTCTTTTCTTTTCTATAAAAATTCAAATATTTAAACTCCTTTTCTAATTCTACTATTCAAATCCCCTTTTGAATTTCCTTTGTTCAAACTCTATTTGAATTTCTATATTCAATTTCAATTTTGAAATTTCTTTATTCAAATTCTATATTCAAATGTTATACTCAAATTTTATTTGAATTATATATTTAAAAATTCCATTCCAAATCCTATTTGAAATTTCTTTTGTATTTTAAATATTTCAACTCCTTTCTAATATTTAAATTCTATTTAAATTTCTACTTAAAATTTCTATTTCAAGTTCTATTTTGATATTTCATTTCAAAATTCTATTTCAAAATTCCACTTTGAAATCCTATACTTTTAAATTCTACTTGAATTTCAAATTCTATTTGAGAAAAACAGAATTTCCCTTTTTTTAAACCTCAAATATCCTTCTCATGATATTTTAATAAATTAACAATTGGCCCAGTGATATTTAAAACAATCAAATCACCCAATTTTCAATCATTTGGTTTTTAACACATCATATATGAATATATATGAAATCAAACCACCAACAAACAAACAAATAATATATTTTTGAGGAATCCTGTTGGGTTCCTCCAACCTGTTTTCCTGCATCCACAGATGTTAGCACATAAATAATACCCATTCTGCTTCGTGGCAGAATATCGTGGTATAGAAGGTCATCCACTAATCATAGCGTGGGGCGTATAGGGTAATCATCCGCTATGGTACCGCGGGCATCCGCTAATGAGACTGCGGGAATCCAACCAATCAATCAACCCAATATATATATATAGCCTAAATAACTAATATATATATAACAACCAGAAAACATTCACACAAGCAACAAACAATTATTTTCAATGAAATAAAAATAATTCTAAAGGTGAGTGAGATTTACTCACCTCGATTTTATAGCAGCTCACTCCCACTTTAAATTAAATCGAATGACGGTTGATAAAATTTTAAAATTCCTAGTTGATTCTGAAAATCTCAAACCAACTTTATCTTGTAGTATTTGATGATACGATGCTGATGTTGCTTGTTTTGTTCCACTCGGACCTCATACAAATGAGATAAAATTTATATAAGCTTTTCAAATTTAAAATGATATTAACTTTAACTTAACTTCTAACATTAAAATAAATTTATTACCTTTGATTATCGTCTTCTATTTACACTGGAAAAAACATGTTTAATCACCCAAAATCCACGAGCATCCCCTGACATCACTGCGACTGACCCTTACCGCCCGTCGCTCCTCAGAAAACCCCATCGCCAACTCCAACGTCGGCCTCTACCAAAGACATCGCACCCATCTGCAACTCCGCGCAAACCCACAACATCGATGCTCCATTCGAACTCCATCGTCCGTACCCTAACATCGTCAAATACCCAAGTTTTCCATCGCATCTGCTAGCTTCCTTGAACCCGCGATGATCCCCTAAACTCCTTGTCGATGCCAGAACAACGCGTAGCCTTCCTCGCAGCGAACGATAGCCAACCCTAGATTCGAACTCGAGCTCGCTCGACAGAAAATAAATCGAGCTTCCAAGTCATCGCGTGCTTCCTTGTTGAACTCGCGAGCGCCTCCACTACATCATCGCGCTCCAGGATCTCACGATCCGCTTGCGATAAGGGTTTTCGAATTCCTTTTTCTTTCTCTGCCGTTCAATTTTGATTCTGGAAATAAAGGAGGAGACTGAGGCTTTAAATTTTGATTTTTAGTTTAAGGGAAAAGGGGGATTCGAATTGAGTTGAACTGAAGCCGGTTCTTGCCAATGAAAGGAAGGGGAAGGTTGCGGTTTTATAGAAGGAGGAGGGAGACAGGAGGTACACAGGCCATTAAAATCGTGTTTCCTTGATAACGAGAGCGGGAGACAGTTTTTTTGTGGCTCGAGGGAACTAGGTTTCCATAGGAAGTAAATTAGGTCGGCTGATAAAACATTTGATATGAATTTATTTAATTAAAATATCTTGTGGTACCCGTATTTGAAAATCAGAACCGCTATTTTAACGCAACCATTGTTATTTCAACAGTTTAACACATTCTGAACTAACCGAATATATTTTATATTTAATTTAAATGTATATAGAATAATCATTTTAAATAGATGTAAAATAATTTAAATTTATAAACAAATAAATTTCTCGATAATATATCATTACCATTATCGATTACATTCACGTAGAATTTATATTTATTATCTGAACTGTTTTGATTCAATTCTAACTTCGAATTCAATATATCTCGTATTACGGTAATTAGATCTATAACTCAATATGAAAATCGATTTATATTATCAGCTCTATATTTAAAATAATATTAAATATTCAAAATAAACCGGCTAGAAAAATCTGGGTCGTTACATACGGGTTGTAGGGCTAAGCCTTGAACTTGAACACTTAGTCGATTATGACATGGTTGGTATGCGGGTTAAGTCATGGGCTTGAATAACAACACTTAACCCAATAGACAAAACCCTAGTTAGAGGAACTAGGTAGAAAATCGTAGTTAATCAAGGATAACGGGAAAAGAAGCTAAGTGGTAAACCTTAGTTAAGAATAACTAAGTAATAATTCTTAGCCAAGGACATGGGACTAGATCATAAATAGATGAGTAATCTGATACGGTAGGTCATCGCTTAGTATACGAGGAGGATCAACTTATCTGACTTGGATAAAAAGCTCCAGCGAACTGGGTGACGAAGCGGTAGCTTCAGGGGACGTGAGGGTACTCTTGGTATCCCTCTGTGAGGTGGCAGATGGTCCATGAAACCTGGCCTCACAGAGATTAAGGTCTGCGGTAGAAGAGCCAAGGGTATGTCTGGGTTGCTACGCGAGCGACCTAAAGACTGGGATGGATTAGCGTGGAGTCGTCGATTCTTGTTTTTGCCTTGGATAGCGCGTCGTCGACTACCTACCATCTTTAGTAAATCGTGTACGTACGGAAAGGCAGAGAACTCCCAACAGACCATATACTTGCTATCGAGTTATGGGTGAGGTTGGCCAATTGGAAAGTGGGGCTATAGTGGGGCCGGGATGTAGTTCTCATACATGGTTTTTCTTTGATTGCCTTTCAGTAGTTGAGGGAGGGGTCACGTGGGACCATAGCCACGGATACAAAAACAAACCTTGATATCTGCATCGGCAGATGACTTAAAGCTCCCGATCGAGTTCCGTATTTCTTGATTTGCCCTGGCACGGAACTCAGATGGCACATTGAGGTACATGTGCGTCTAGACATGGAAAACGATTCACGATACATACGTGGGATAAGGGGCATGGTTGACGGGTGGCATAATCCCTAGTGGTCCTAGGTGGCTAAAACCCAAACCAAGTTACGGAAACGTTCATTAGGTAGCATAATCCCTAGCAGTCCAAAACAACATCAAGGATTAAATGGTACTACGTTGAGGTGGTATAAATTTACATGGGAAAGCCCGTACGGCCTACGGCAAAGGACTGAACTTATACATGGAAAGAAACACACGAGTTGGGAAAACCTACATATGCTATATAATTAGTTTAACATGGACATTGGGCAAGGGACATTCATAGTTAATACATGACGCGGGTTGGGATACTAGTATGAGAGGCGCAGAGCAAATATACATGATAAATGCCTTGGGATGTTATACATGATAGATACCTTGGGATAGTATACTTGATAGAAACCTGACGAGGTGATACCTTGATTTATCTTGACACCGTAGTTTATCATGATACCTTAGTTTATCTTGATGCAGTAATTCAGTCTGTTATCTTGGTTTAGCTTATCTATCTTGTGGTCATCCTTATGTTTACTTTCAGTTTATGCATGTCATGTTACCTTTACCTGTTTTTATACTGGAAGTAGATAGGACTTACCAGTCTTTATGACTGACCCCATTTTGTTTCGCCTCTTTGTCTTCCGTTTCCCCCCAGGTTTTCAGGGAGGAAACACTGTTGTTTAGTCCGGACCTCTTTTGCTTGAAGGTCATCATGAATGGCTTGGACTTCTTTTGGCTATGGCTGCTTTACCAGTTTGGTTTGGGGAAATAATTTATGAAAAGGTTTTATGCTTCTTTACTATTTGCAAGACAGGTTTCTATGTACTCTGATGTAAAAGGCTTTAGACCTGGATGTTTTATAAAGTAATGAAATTTGTTTTACTTCCGCTGTTTTATATGTTCTATCTTGTAATATTTCTGTGCATGTTTACCAATAGTGCCCCTCCAAACCTAGTGCATTCCTTTGTGAGTGACCCTGGCGGAGGTGGGGTGTTACATTTGGTATCAGAGCAGAAGGTTACCAAACTGGGCAAAAGTTTTTAAAACCTTCTGAAAACTATTTGAGAAACCGTTTACAAAGAAGCATTTTTCAAGAAAAGTTTTTAAAGGCTATTCCCCAAAAGCCATTAGCACTGTCCTTTGTTTCCTTGTCGAATCTCTTTTCCTTTCTCTCCTCCACCTGTAGTCACAGTGGTTTTAAGTACGACTAGTCTTTTTTAGCTACGAAAGTGTTCTCTGTAAGATGGAGGTAGTTCCCGAGAGGCTTGTGGTCGTATTATAAGAAGGGATGGTAAGAAAGAGGATCGTTGTGCAAGAAGGAAAAAAAATTGAAGGGGGCAAGTCGACAGGGGTGTCGACTGCGCAGTCGACACCCCCCCCCCCCCGTGTTGACTGCCCTATCAACACCACCCCCTGTAGCAGAAAAAAAGGCACGAAGGCCGACAGCCTTCAGCTCCAAAGCACATTTCGTGCGTCTCCCTTCCAGCCACCAAGAAACTCAAAAACCCCTTCACTTCCTCCACCTCCCACCGCTTCGTTTCTCCGCTATTCTCTGTAAAACTGGTCTCAAATCGAAGCTAAAGCCATCCTTTATCCAGATCTATAATTTTCCTCTCTCAATTTGTGCTCAAATCGCCATGGAAAACCTTCTTGAGCTTTACCCTCAATTAACACCACAAGAGATAGAATGGTGCGATGAGCGACAGGAGATAGTTGAGCAATACGCGAAGAGCGCCAACATGAAGTTACTATTAGGCCGTCCGGTGAGATTTGCGGATTTTGCGGGGACCCCCGTGGAAAGCTTATTTGAGGAAGCGGGTTTGATTTCTATCTTGGACTCACGCACCGCAGAGAGAAGGGGCGTCAAGCGTTTGGTAAGGCTTTTTGACGCATTTTTAGAAATTGGTGAGGATGATGAGGGTTTACTAACCTATAGTTCAAAGGTTAAGGGTACTCATATTTATATTAATGCGGTCCAGTTTGGTGAAATGTTAAATATCCGCGGTACGGGAATGGATACAGCGGATCTTGAGATGAATGATAATACTATATAGCGTAGGATTTTCTTTAATGAGCTTGAAAGACAGTGGGATTATGATCATCTACGCCCACTAGCTAGATTTGTTATCAGGATAGTGCAGTATAATCTTGCGGGGCAGAATGCTGGGTTCGATAGAATTCCACACGTCATTAAGATTGCTACCTATGCTATATTTGGGGGTATACAGATGAACTGGGCCCGAACTAGCTTACAGCAGTACCATACCACTAGGGAATTAAGGATTTCCAATATTTGCTTTGGAAATTTATGGACTACGGTTTTTATGCGGAGTGGCGTTAATCTACACGACGAGGATTTTGTAGTACTTTCTTCTCATCCCTCTAGTATTATTAGCGTGGCTGCACTGACAAGGATGGGTATTCAATTGCAACAGCTGCAAGAGCCACAGCCTATGGAACATGATGGAGAGGATGAGGGTGACGAGGAGGAGGAACAAGAGGACGAGCCACATGATAGTCAGCTCGGATATTTCGAGGAACCCCAGCAGACGACAACAGAGGGGTTTGGGCAAGCACATGCAGAGCAGACTTGGGAAGGAGCCTGGACTTCCCAGGCCTCAGCACAGGGGGCTACAGATACGTCCGGGTGGGACCCATGGGTTAGTAGGGATCCAGATTGGAGGTCTGAGTTGAGGTATGTTTCGGAGCAGCAAGCTCGTAAAGTTAGGGGCCACCATGACATACTGAGGACACAACAGGAGATGCTACAGGCATAGGTAGACCTAGCTCAGACTCAACAGCAGATGCTACACGATATGGGTACCTCCTACGATCAGTTAGGAGCCGGACTTCAGGACTTACAGTTAGAGGTTAGGCAGGGGAATCGACGACAGGGAGAGAGGCTTGATAGCATAGAGGAGCTCATTCGTAGCTACTTTCGTTAGGCTTGACCTCTATCAGTGTATCCGTAGGGTAGTATTTTATTTTTATCTAGTTGTAACCATGTACTGAAATTATTTTAATGTAATCCGCGCGTTGTTTGCTTAATGAAAATTGTTGTGCTCGAGATAACCCTGAAAATATTGCACAGTAATATATATAGACGAGGAAAAACGGGAAAGTAAATAAACGGGAAAAAGGTAAATTTTTCCGTTGTGTAAGATTTAGAAAATTAGATTTTTCTAAAATTAAAAATGGATGGTAGGATCTTGGATGCGCCAATTGGATGAACTTCACTCTTATTTTATAAGGGTGTGGGAAAATTTGGATGAAAATGTTTTCGTAAATTTTTGCATTCATTTAGAACTGCAAGTATATTTAGGGTGAGAGCATCATGTTTTGAAAAAGAAATTTTCAAGGAAATTGCATCCATATAGGTGGTACCACAATTTAGGCATACATATTTTACTACATTGTAATTCACTTTGCACATGTGCACATGGTTGCAACAATTGGTTGAACACTTTTGGGTGGTAATGAGGGGACATAAATCCTACTCTTATTGAATTTCGGGGACGAAATTCTTTAAGGGTGGGAGAATGTAACGCCCCGCATTCTTTTAGCTTTGAAAATAAGAGATTTATATATATATTTATAAATAGGGATACGCGAGCGGTTAATTAAAGAACAATGGTAATAAGAGATATTCTGTTTATATTCTAAGAATTAAGTTAAACGCATTTCACCATTCCGTTCATCTCGAAAAAATACGCGAAATAGAGTCTGAGTTTTCGAAAATCGGAGTCCATATGACCAAGTTATGGCCCGTCGAAGTTTTCAGAAAATTTCAAGTTCAAAACAGTTTAAAACTAGGGCAGAATTCAAAATTCAAACACACAGGGGGGAAGGGTGGGAGAATTCCCGCCCAGGTCAAGTCGACAGGCGTTTCGACTGTGCAGTCGACACAGCCAACCCCGTGTCGACTGCCCAGTCGACACGGGTGTCGACCTGCCTGGTCGAGCCCAGGCGACCTGGGTGCACCTGCTTGCTGTTTGAACTGATTTTGGGGGCTTGTGACAAATTCTGACGGTTCTGATCTATCCTAGGGTTAATCCTATGGCCTAAACTCACCTAAACTCCTATAAAAAGACCCCTAGACCTAGCTTAAACCCTCACAAATCACTCTTGCCACGAAGTGCTGCCCAAATCTCTCTTGATCATGGCCTCCACCTTCATCTTCAAAAGCTTATGCATGCAAACTAGGTTCAAGGCAAAGGAGCAAGCTTTCTACACCAAATCAAGAGTTTTGATCATCATCTCAACATGGGTTCTACGACAAGACGATTCATGCTCTTAATCCCTTAGCCACGCTACGTAAGTTCTAGCTATTTCTAGATCTAAACGATAGTCTTAATGATGGCATGGAATAAAACGAGATTAAACTAAGTATGCTAGCCTATATGAACCTTGTCATGTCTCTTTTGCTTGAACCTATGACTTTAGGCTATGTTTAGTGACTAAATCAAGTTACTCATGTTGCATTGGACTTAGTTTGCCATGCAAGATTGAACCTTTACTTGTGGAATGTTGGGATGAACACTTGGAACCACTTGAATTGTGAAATATGTGCATGAACATGACTTGAGGCTTATGCATATAAATGAACCCAAACCCCTCATGATAATATGCATGTTTGAGACCAAAACCCCCTTATGATACTTTGATTGCTTGAGGCCAAATCCTTTATGATATTATTCACGTTTGTGGCCAATCCCTTTATGACATCGTGCATGTTTAGTGGCCAATATGCAATATGCTAGTTATATGAACACCTTTGCCTCGATTTTCACCATGTTTAACTTGTGATTCATCTTTGCCATCTTGTACCCATCTTTGTCATATTATCCCAAATATGTTTCGCTTTCATGTGCGTTGGGGACACGCTTTGGGTAGCTTTGGCAAACTTGAAATTTGGCTATGATCTTGACGTGAAATTACATGTGACATGAAATGATAAATAACGTGAATATGACACGAAAACTTGACATGGGGCTACATGGAAACATGGACTTAAAAAGGGGTCCAAATTTGACATGAACATGATACGTAGAAAACATGAAAGTGGCCAACTCGAGGTTGGGTTGAGTTTGTAGCATAAATCTACCCGGACCCGCCCGGCTTAACTAGTGGCTACAAACAACAGGACCCAATGTGAGTAGTTGGTCATATAGCACTTAAAACCCGAGGTTAGACTAGGTTGTGGTGTAAAGCTACCCGGACCCGCCCGGCTTAACTAGTAACCACAACAAAGTCTAATGTGAGAGGTTGGGGTGCATTAATCTAATTAATGCCACATGAAAAGGTTAAGTAAATTTGACTAATGACACTTAACCGATATGACACGAATGGGTAGGTTAAGTGGAACCGGACTTGATTTCTTAATAACGCTTAACCATATAAGACGATTAGGAGAAGGGGTTAAGTAATTTACACTTAACTAATCTAAACACGGTACTTAGGTGAGGTTAAGTAACCTACACTTAACCGTTCTAAAATAACAAGTGGATAAGGTTAAGTCGTAAACCGTTTGATATACTTAGCCAATTTGACATACGGGTTGTAGGGCTAAGCCTTGAACTTGAACACTTAGTCGATTATGACATGGTTGATATGCGGGTTAAGTCATGGACTTGAATAACAACACTTAACCCAATAGACAAAACCCTAGTTAGAGGAACTAGGTAGAAAATCGTAGTTAATCAAGGATAACGGTAAAAGAAGCTAAGTGGTAAACCTTAGTTAAGAATAACTAAGTAATAATTCTTAGCCAAGGACATGGGACTAGTTCATAAATAGATGAGTAATCTGATACGGTAGGTCATCGCTTAGTATACGAGGAGGAGCAACTTATCTGACTTGGATAAAAAGCTCCAGCGAACTGGGTGACGAAGCGGTAGCTTCGGGGGACGTGAGGGTACTCTTGGTATCCCTCTGTGAGGTGGCAGATGGTCCATGAAACCTGGCCTCACAGAGGTTAAGGTCTGCGGTAGAAGATCTAAGGGTATGCCTGGGTTGCTATGCGAGCGACCTAAAGATTGGGATGGATTAGCGTGGAGTCGTCGATTCATGTTTTCGCCCTGGATAGCGCGTCGTCGACTACCTACCATCTTTAGTCAATCGTGTACGTACGGAAAGGCAGAGAACTCCCAACAGACCATATACTTGCTATCGAGTTATGGGTGAGGTTGGCCAATAGGAAAGTGGGGCTATAGTGGGGCCGGGATGTAGTTCTCATACATGGTTTTTCTTGGATTGCCTTTCAGTAGTTGAGGGAGGGGTCACGTGGGACCATAGCCATGGATACAAAAACAGACCTTGATATCTTCATCGGCTGATGACTTAAAGCTCCCGACCGAGTTCCGTATTTCTTGATTTGCCCTGGCACGGAACTCGGATGGCACATTGAGATACATGTGCATCTAGACATGGAAAACGATTCACGATACATACGTGGGATAAGGGGCGTGGTTGACGGGTGGCATAATCCCTAGTGGTCCTAGGTGGCTAAAACCCAAACAATTTACTGAAACGTTCATTAGGTAGCATAATCCCTAACGGTCCTAGGTGGCATAAATCCTAAGTGAACACGCGATAGTTCATGGTAAGAAAACATAACCAGATCAAGGGTAGCAGTCCAAAACAACATCAAGGATTAAATGGTACTACGTTGAGGTGGTATAAATTTACATGGGAAAGCCCGTACGGCCTACGGCAAAGGACTGAACTTATACATGGAAAGAAACACACGAGTTGGGAAAACCTACATATGCTATATAATTAGTTTCACATGGACATTGGGCAAGGGACATTCATAGTTAATACATGACGCGGGTTGGGATACTAGTATGAGAGGCGCAGAGCAAATATACATGATAAATGCCTTGGGATGTTATACATGATAGATACCTTGGGATAGTATACTTGATAGAAACCTGACGAGGTGATACCTTGATTTATCTTGACACCGTAGTTTATCATGATACCTTAGTTTATCTTGATGCAGTAATTCAGTCTGTTATCTTGGTTTAGCTTATCTATCTTGTGGTCATCCTTATGTTTACTTTCAGTTTATGCATGTCATGTTACCTTTACCTGTTTTTATACTGGAAGTAGATAGGACTTACCAGTCTTTATGATTGACCCCGTTTTGTTTTGCCTCTTTGTCTTCCGTTTCCTCCCCCCCCCATGTTTTCAAGGAGGAAACAATGTTGTTTAGTCCGGACCTCTTTTGCTTGAAGGTCATCATGAATGGCTTGGACTTCTTTTGGCTATGGCTGCTTTACCAGTTTGGTTTGGGGAAATAATTTATGAAAAGGTTTTATGCTTCTTTACTATTTGCAAGACAGGTTTCTATGTACTCTGATGTAAAAGGCTTTAGACCTGGATGTTTTATAAAGTAATGAAATTTGTTTTACTTCCGCTGTTTTATATGTTCTGTCTTGTAATATTTTTGTGCATGTTTACCAATAGTGCCCCTCCAAACCTAGTGCATTCCTTTATGAGTGACCCTGGCGGAGGTGGGGTGTTACACCAAGAGAGGATATCAAGAGCAATGTCTCCATTAAGCAATTTGGAGATAGAGCTGGAAAGGTCGAAGTAAATTTCAGAAATAAGAGTGGAGGGAATGACCACCAAATAGGGAACGGTGGCAAAAGAAATAGGAATTGGAGAAACGATTCCAAAAAGAGACATTTATTTCAAACTTTTGAAAATTGCACACTGCTAAACGACACTTAGGAGAATATCTATTTGGATACTTACAATGTTGTCCATTATAAGAAACCTCCACCCATGGATTCAATCGAAAAAGAGCATGAAGCCAGAAAGTTTTTCTTGTTTTACGAAACCTACGGCCACTATACAAATGAATGACGCCACCTAAGAGTTGTAGTAGAGAAGTTACTTCATGTGGGAAAGTTGGATGAATACAAAATCGCCCCAAAGGACAGGGAGGCAAGGAGGACAAGCTCCGAACTGGAATCAGCCTGCTCTTAGGTCCACGGCCCAGCAAAAGGGAAAAGGTATAGTCCTTAATACCATCATTGGTGGAGGACTACGTCCAGATGGATTCTACAACAAGACCATAGGGCAATACGTTAATGCTGTTAAAACCCAGAAGTGGGGGAGTGTAGCATTCTTGAAGACATTGCACCCGTGAAACAATAGAAGACAGCAACAGACGACGTTATCTTCCGGGATAAAGAAAGTGTAGGAGTTGAAGCACCTAGCGTCGATCCATTAGTGATAACTACCACTATTGGACCTGCATTGGTACATAAAATCCTGGTGGATTATGGGAGTTCAGTCAACATCTTGTTTAAAAAAGCATTTGATCAAGTGAAATTAGAAATGAAGGATTGGAAGACATGTGGAGGCTGGATACATGGCTTTAATGGATCGTCAACAACTCCAATCGATATGGTGGATTTATCCATAGAGTTAGGGAAGGGAGATCATCGAAGAGTAAGGATCCTCCTATTCGTGATTATGAATATCGATTCACCCTATCACGCTTTTCTATACTGACCATCCCTTGTAGAATTCAGGGCCTACGTTGCACCTTAGGTCCTATTGATGAAATTCCCAACTGAAGCTGGAGTAGGAATGGTTCATGGCGACTAGGTCACCGAAAGAGCTTGGTATATGACAGAGTTAAAGATGCTACGCAGTGGAAAAGACACAGATCCCAAAAGTGCTTCCCCTCCTACTGAGGAGGGCTCAGCATAGCAAGTAAAGAGAACACCGCCAATTGAGTCGCCTAACGACCTGCCCGAAGAATATGGATCTTAGAGAGGACGAAGAACCATGGTATAGGAAGGCGACGCCTAGTGAAGCAACTATAGACATTCCGATCGATAATGACGACCTGGAAAATTTCTTGAAGATCGGATGTCACTTAGACCCCCTTCGGACGAGGGAATTAATGGACTTTTTGAAAGAAATCCTGGATGTGTTCGCTTGGACCCGCACCGATATGTGTGGGATTTCCCCTTTAATAATGAGCCATTCACTAAGTATAAACCCAATGCATCCTCTTGTGAAATAAAAGAGGCGTATGTTAGGCGTGGGTTCATCATATAATTCTATTCACTAAGTTTGAGCTATTGTCCAGTACAAAGGAGGTGCTGACCAAATTTTTCAAAAAGTTAAGGTGTTATAAAATTTTCAGGATTTTTGAAAATTTTCGCTAGTAGGAAGGAATAAATATTTTATTGAAATTAAATTGGTTTAGTTGAAACCGAAGTTAAGAAGTGAACAAATAATTTCTAACCAGTCAACATGGTTTGTTTTCTACCTTAGCAATTTCGAGGACGAAATCATTTTAAAAGGGGGAGATTGTAATGTCCCATATTTTTCGATTGAATAATTTATTTATTTAATTATTTATATAATGGTTTGGTAATTTATAATGACCAAAATCAAATAATATTGAATATTTAATTAATATAAATAATAAAATAATATATTTAATTTCTAAAATAGTCGGAAATGGTAGAATTCACAATATTGTGTGAATTTGATCATTTATGATATTTAATTCAGTTTAGAACTGAATTAGAATAATGAATATTTTATTTGAACAACGACTGAACATATTAATTTTAATTTAATTATACTCGAGCCTAAAATGGCGCGGTAGTTCGTAATTTGGTGATTTGAACTTCAATCAAATATACAAAAGCCATTTTAAATCGGATTTTTGTGAATCAAAATCTACATGACGAAATCCCGATTTTTCTCTTCTATTAGAAAAAGATACTTCACCAGCTCCGAACGTTTCTTATTTCACAGAAATCCGATTTAAAACGGCTTCTGTATATTCGATTGAAGTTCAAATCACCAAATTACGAACTGCCGTGCCATTTCAGGCTTGATTATAATTAAATTAAAATTAATACATCCAATCGTCGTTCAAATAAAATATTCGTTATTCAAATTCAATTTTAAACTGAATTAAATATCATAAATGATCCAATTCATACAATATTGTGAATTCTACTATTTTCGACTATTTCAGAAATTAAATATATTATTCTATTATTTATATTAATTAAATATTCAATGTTATTTAATTTCAGTCATTTTAAATTACCAAACGATTATATAAATAATTAAATAAATAATTATTCGATCGAAAAATACGGGACATTACAACCAGATTCCCATGCAAGTGCTAGATTAGGAACATACAAGTTTTATCATGGACTTGGGACTGTACTGCTATGTGGTAATGCCTTTCGGATTAAAGAATGCCAGAGCCACCTATCAGTGCTTAGTGAATCAGATGTTCTCTAACCAAACTGGGAAGAGAATGGAAGTTTAAATGGATGATATGCTTGTGAAGTCAAAATGATCATCCGACCATGCAACAGACTTAGCGGAGATGTTCAACATCCACCGATGATATGGAATGAAACTTAATCCTCCAAAATGCTCATTCGGGGTTCCGCTAGGAAAATTTCTGGGGTTCATAGTCAGTTCATGTGGAATCGAGATTAATCCCGATCAGATTGCAGCAATTAGGAATATTAAAGAGCCGCAAAAGATCAAAGATGTCCAAAGCTCAGCATGAAAATTTGTGGCCTTGGATAGGTTTACTTCCAAGGCTACAGATAAGTGTGTCACTTTCTTTGATCTAATAAAACATGGGAAACGCAACTTCGAGTGGACCCCAGTTGCATAGAAGCTTTTCTGTACTTATTGGATCTCTTGGAAAAACCTCCGATATTATCTAAATCGGTGGACCACAAGGATTTTTTCATATATTTGGCAGTGTCATCTCATGCAATTAGTTCAGCTCTGGTTCGCGAGGAAGACAAAGTTCAAAGGACGGTATATTTTGTGAGCAAGAAGCTGGCGACAGCAGAGTGCAACTATTCGAAGATAGAGAAACTTGCCTATAGCCTACTGATTGGTTCTAGGAAACTCTGCCACTATTTCCAAGCTCAACCTATCGTTGTACACACTGGCCAGCCACTTCGAAAGGTCCTACAACAACCTGAGGCATCCGGGCGATTGGTTAAATGGAATATTGAACTAAGTCAGTTCGACCTAAACTTCCAACCCAGAGGATTAATATGGGGGCAGACATTAGCCCTTCAGCGCTGAATTAACAATCCTCAAGGAGGATGTGTTAGATTAAGAGGCTGGACCCTCAGAACAGAATTTAGAACTTAGCCCCTAGAAACTGTACACAGATGGTGATAAAAATGATTGACGATCTGGCACCAGAGTTGTTCGACAACTTCTGAAGGACGATCAATTTACTATGCTTTTTGGTTAGAATTTTATGCAACTAACAATGATTCCAAATACGAAGCCCTGATTGCTGGGTTGAAACTCGCTAAGGAGTTGGTAGTAACAATGTTGAACATTTTCTGTGACTCTAAAATTGTTATTTGCCATGTCTGAAAGGAATTTCAAATGAAAACGACCACAGCTTACAGCTTACTTGGAGAAGGTAAAGGAGCTGTTAGACAGCATGGATCATTATAGTATTACCCATATTCCGCGAACAGAAAACCAAAAGGCGGATAGTTTGGGCAAGCTAGCTAGCTCTAACAATCCTCAAGAAACCGAAATGATTCTGATCGAAACGTTGGGAACACCGAGTATCGACCAGATGAACATTGACCCGGTATTGGAGCTCGAACCGGAGAAAGAGTCATGGATGACACTAATCAAGAACTTCCTATAAAACGGAACTCTTTCTATGAAAAAAAGCAAGAGAAGGGCTATAGTTCGTAAATCAATAAGGTATGTTATGCAGGATGAAGTTCTTTACCATCAAAGATTTCTTGCTCTGGTGTATAGCACGTGACGACATCAAATGTGTGTTAAGAGAGGTGCGTGAGGGTGAGTGCAGAGATCATACAGGAGGTCCAAAGTTGGCTAATAAGATACTATGGTACAGCTAATTTTGGCCTACCGTGAATCGAGATGCAGCTGTTATTCACGACGTTGCGATAGGTGCCAGAAATTCGCGAAGATTCCCAGAGAACCTCCCAGCCAGCTCAAGTCAATGGTGAGTCCTTGGCCTTTCATTATATGGAGAATAGACATTATTAGGAGTTTGCTAATCGCTAAAGGTGGGGCAAAATATGCGATCCTGGCTGTAGATTATTCTACCAAATGGACAGAAGCCGAGGCATTAACTACGATCACGACAAAGCAGGTAAAAGCCACGTGGGTCGACGAATTGCCCTTAGCATTACAGGCTTACCGAATGAGTTACAAATCAGCGACTTGTCATCCTCCCTTCTCACTTTCATTCGGATCAGAAGCAGTCATTCCAGTGGAGTTGGAAGTTCCCTCCTATCGGACAACGTATTATGATCCGATGATAAATAGAGCGCTTCTTCTCGAGTCCTTGGACAAGGTCAAGGAAAAAAGAGATGAAGCAGACTTACGCATCTCGAGGCATAGACACCAAGTTGCGCGATACTACAACAAGAATGTTCGACCCCGGACCTTTGAACCTGGAGACATAGTCTGGAAACACATCTTTCCGACCCTCGTCTTCTTGGGTCAAAAATGGTAAGGACCATATGCCATTCAACGAAAACTTGACAAAGGGGCTTTTAAACTAACGACCGTAGATGGTGAAGAAGTCCCCAGAGCGTGAAATGCCCAGCACTTGCAACATTATTTGACTTAAGATTGTATTGTTTCATTTGTTTTATAAACTATGTAAAAAGGCATGATTTTCTTAGAATAATCCAGTTGATATAAACAAAAGATTATAAAGTGGACGTAGGAAATGATTTGGCCAAACCACTATAAAAATATTGTGTGTCATTTACCTTTATTGCATTTATTTCTTTATATCCTATGATTATTTTGCTCTTGGTTTGATACATAGGGATTGAATTTAAATTGAGAGCAAATGCGACACTTAAACAGGTGAGACTCCGCCCTAAGAAATAGGGTGTAGAGGAAAATCCAGAGCGAATGGGACGATCGTATGCATAAAGGATGGAAAGACGATGTCCCAGACTCTAACTCTCATGATTCGAGAGAGAGAGAGAGAGCATAAAGGACGTGAAGACAACGTCCCAAACTCTAACTCTCATGATTCGAGAGAGAGTACAAAGGATAGGAAGACGACATCCCCGAGGCATGATGGTGCACCACGATAAAAGACCTCCTTGACCACACTCTAACATGGGCATATGTCAGGAAGTATAAAGGCAATGAAAATAAGCCAATGAAAACAAAATTCTTCCCCACAACAAGATTGGGGGCATTCTAATGTCGATCCTAATCAACGCCGAACAAGCCCTGGCCAAGAACTTTATTCATGATTGATTAGGGGCATACACATACACATCACACCCCCTGTTATTTACTACTTTATTTAGTAATCTTATACTACACAGATTATTGTTTGCAGGGAAGCTCGTATGGAACTTTTGTTTGATCTGTGATGCGATTTATCGTTTGTTACTTAGATTAATAAAGTTTTGATTACTAAAACACTTAATTGGAATAAATGACAAACTTGTAGATATTTGACATTACGGGGAAATAAACTACTTTATTTACATAAGTGTAGGTTTACATAAGAGAACTAATCAAAAGATGTGAGGGCCGCACTTACTAAGACAACATAAGGCCATTGGAAAGAAAAATGAAAAGACTAAACTATGTTTCACTTGGGCTTTGGGGAAGCTTTAGATTTTTTAGCAGCTTTAAGACTTGCTTTCTCTTCCCGTTCATCATCAATGAGAAGACGCTTCTTTCTTCCTGTGTCCGAGGGAGTTGCACTTAGATCAGTTGAAGATTTCTGAGCTAAACTTCCAGTGATTGATCGAGTAGAAAGTTGACAACCAATCCTGACTTGGGAGAAATTGCCTGAAGGGGATTGACATTGAGGGGATTTTCCACTGCCTTAGCTTTCAAAAGCTCATCTTTCTTTGCCTTCATTTCAACCAAAGTCATGTTTTTGGCCTCTCCCGAGTCCCCAATTACAACAACATCGTCTTCTCCCTCGTTTCCATCATTGCCATCATTGTCTATCAAAGCATCTATCATATCTCCGTCCTTAGGAGTCTCAGTACCAGACGGCACAATAGCTTTGTCAGCAGCTTCTTCTTGCTTATGTTCGACTTCTCCAATAGGTTTTGCACCTACAGAACAAGAAGCAACAGTTATTAGCTCAGGAGAAAACTCGGTTCTTTGATCGTTTGCCCAATAATATGACGGAAAGTTGAAACGAATTTAATAGATTGAGGCGAAAAGATGGAGATACCTTCAGATGACTTTTTAGCAGCAGTAGTGGCAATATCAGGAGCTGGTTTAATGATGGGAGATAAGAGAGGTACTTTAGAGATCTTAAGACGATCAGGATCGTACCCCTCTGCCTTGGTAGACCCGAAAACGACAGATGAAGAACCATCTTCAGTAGTTTATTTACCTTTGATCCGACATCTCTCCTTCTCCATAACCGCTTGAATTAATTTATGCCCTTCAACTAGACGCTCCGGCTCATCACCTTTCAAATATTTTCTCATGAGATCTTCCATATCGATAGAATCCACCTTGTGCTGCCGCTTTTCCCAATCAACCACTTGATCCCATACGTTGAACAAGGCTGCCTCGTAGTGCTTGATTCAGGAAATGTCTTGGTATCGGATCACCTGAGAAAATAACTCTATCATGAGCTCGCTGTAGTCATCCAAATCTTTTTGGGCTTCAGCAAGTAGCACAATTGCATCAGAGGAAGAGTTAAGAGCGATGTTTGCATTCCCTTCGGCTAAGACTGCCCTTTCTTCAACCTCTGCTAGTTTGGCCTCTAGTTCAGTATTTCTGCTCACCAATTCTTCTTTTTCTTGTTGTAATGTACTGTATATTTGCAGTATAATAATTGATTAATTTAATTATATAAATAGTGATTTAGAGTTTCAAATGGTCGTTGAATTAAATAATAGGGAATATTTAATTAATATAATAATTAAATAATATATTTAATTCTGAAATAACCAGAATTAGCTGAAAGGGAAATATGGTGTGAATTGGGAAATTCAAAATATACAATTCAGTTTGAAATTTAATTACGATAACAAATATATTTAATTAACGATGGTTGAACGTATAAATTATATTATAATTAAAATCGAGCTCGAAATGACGCTGTAGTTCGTAATTTGGCGAATTGAACTTCAATTGAATATACAGAATCAGTTTTAAATAGGATTTCTGTGAAACAAGAAATATTCAGAGCTGGTGAAATATATTTTTCTAATGGAAGAGAAAAATCGGGATTTCATTGTGTAGATTTTGATTTATGATCAAATCAAATTTTCAAATAATCGCTATAGAATCGTTTATCGACCGTAACGGTTTATTTGATATAACTACATACTGGTTTCGAATTTAGACAAGATTCCTTTGAGACATAGTAATAATTTAATTTTTAGAAATTTACTATAATTTATAATTAATTAAATACGCGACTTTTTATTTGGAGTATTTGCACCCTATATCAATATTTTGAGGTTTCACAATATGAGTTAACCTACCGATATTTTTATATTTTTGGGGTCACAGCACATTACTCGATTTAATGATATTTTCATATCAGTCCCTGAACAACCAGATTTTCGCATAATGGGGTACTCTAAAATGTAAATAAATATCCAAACTATTGTGTGAACCTAAATAATGCCACCACTACCTCCTTTCTACTAAGCAAAAACTGAAACGTGGACAAACCGATACCTCAAAATCAAAGAAACCCTATAAATAAATAACCCCTCCTTCTCTTATAACCTAACCATTCATTCTTGCTTCAACAAAAGAAAGAGGCCGCCACATTTTAATTACTTCAAACAATTAAATCAGACGAAATACTCAATGGAATCATGCATTGTTCGATTCGCTGAAATCCTGTGCTCAACGGCTTCGATCCTGTAGTCTTGAAATCTAGTGCGATAGGCCTTTTCTTGGGCTCAAAATTCTTCAGCGAAGCTTGGTTTTGGGTTCTGGAGAGTTGGTGATGTCGAAGGCCAACCTGGGTGCTTGGGTGGACTCGGGGTTGGAAGGCGATGCGGGCAGTGGTGTTTCAACGGTGATCGGTGAAGGAAGGCGAAGTGCGATTTTTGACAGCGGAGGTATGGAGCAGCATGTCAGAACAGTAATGGGGTGTCGAGTTTGCTGGGACGATGACTAGAAGGTGCGGATTTGGACGAGGAATGTTATGGTGGTGGTTGCACCAGAGTTTGGTGACTAGAGTGGTGGAGGATGGCCGTCAAATGAGGAGTCAATGTCGTGAATTTGTGGAGAGCAGGGTCGACAGTTTGGGGAAGAGGGGGATACTGGGCTCGGGTTTGGGCTTTAACGGTGTTGGGCCGGAGTGTTTAATTGGTAAAGCCCAAATTGGGAAAATATATGTGTTTAAATTTATTGCGATAATGTGCTAATTTATAAAATGCGTAACTCCTTCATACGATATCGATTTTCAGCAAAACAAGATCCGACATGATCGTATGGACGAGCGCAACACAATGGAACTGACTGGGAGTGGATTGGAGCTCGTTATGATTTATAGCAAAATAAATTATCCATCTGAATCAACTGACAATTATCGTTATTAACGATGATCATCCAATGTGAGTAAAACTCACCAACTTTGAACAGTTATATTTTTATAACATATTCTTAAAACTGATGATTTTCTGTTGATTGCTGTGTGTTAACTATTTGGTTGAATTGCTTATGTATTCGTTGAATTTATAGATAACGATATATATATATATATATCTATATATATATATATAAATCGTTAATCAAATATTGATCTTGTTTAGCGGAATATTTCATATTGAAATGAAATCAATGTTAATTATGTTGTTTAACATCTGTGGATGCAGGAAAATAGGTTGGAGGAATCCAACTGGATTCCTCAACATTTATTTTACTGTTTTTCATATATTATAATATATGATGTGATATATAATCTGTTGTTGATTATGTGTGTTTGAATGATAGCGAACATTGTTATTTGGTATTTTAAATACCGTAAGAATACTGGGATGTAGAAAAGGGGATTTTCAAAAGTGTATTTTGAAAATAAATTATTTATATAAAATCAATGGATTTTATATATAAAAGAAAAGGGATTTTATAAAAGAAAATAGTTATAAAATCAAAAGGGTTTTGAAAACGGAATATTTGTAAACATTTACAAATAGAATTGGAAAGGAAATATTTGTAAAACATTTACAAATAGAATTGAAAAAGAATATTTATTGCTGAATAAATATAATTGAAAAGGGAATATTTATTGGTTAAATAAATAAAACTATAAAAGAAATATTTACTTAGAAAATAAATAGGATCATAAAAGAAATATATATTTAGAAAATAAATTGAATTATAAAAGGAAATATTTTATAAAATGAAAAGAATTTTATAAAAAGGAAAACTTTACATTTGGAAGGTTTAGACCCGTGCTTTGCACACGGGTGTAACACGATATTGGTTAAATTAAATATTTAAATAGATATCTGTTTTAAACAGATAAAATGGAGAAGATAATTTATAAATAATATATTACAAAATTAGAGTAAAAATATTTATCATTGGATAAATGGAATATATAAATCAGGACTAATGTAGAGAAGTAAGAATTAATTTCAACATCGATATTTGAAACTGAATATGGACATAGAGTTAATCGAATATTACTTATTCGAAAAGGAGTAAATAAAAAGGAGTTAATCAATTAGAGTTAACCAGTTAGAGTTAACCAGTTAGAGTTACTCAATTAGAGTTAACCAGTTAGAGTTTATCAATTAGAGTTAACCAGTTAGAGTTAATCAATTAGAGTTAACCAGTTAGAGTTAATCAGTTAGAGTTAATCAGTTAGAGTTAATCGAGTTAGAGTTAATTGAATAGAGTAAATCGAACAAGAGTTAGTTGAATATTAGTTATTTGGAAAGAGTTAATTGAATAGAGTTAATCGATTTGAGTTAGTTGAGTTAGAGTCTACTGAATTTTGTTAATCGAATTTGCGTTAGTCGGATTAGAGTTATCGAATATTAGATATTCAAAGAAAGGTTATCGAATATTAGTTATTCAAAGAAAGGTTATTGAATATTAGTTATTCGAAGAAAGGTTATCGAATATTAGTTATTCGAAGAAAGGTTATCGAATATTAGTTATTCGAAGTGAGGTTATCGAATATTAGTTATTCGAAGTACGGCAATCGAATACAGTTATTCGAAAGGAGTTAATCGAATATAGTGTATTCGAAAGGAGTTAATCGAATATAGTTTATTCGAAAGGAGTTAATCGAATATAGTTTATTCGAAAGGAGTTAATCGAATATAGTTGATTCGAAAAGGAGTTATCGAATAGAGAATATTTGAAAGAGAGTTATACGTAGAAATTCGATTATATCAAATTCAGGAAAGTACTATTCACTTTCCGTTTTTAATCAAGATTTATTTATTTATTTATAAATGAGTTGTTTGTTTATTTGTCCAAATTTATAAATGAAAGTTATATTTGAAGTTAGGTATTTCGGGAGTAGGGATTATAACGTATCGTTATAATCAAATGTTTTTCATAAAAGAAGTGGATTCGTAAATAGAATCCGAGAGTTAATTAAGGAGGTTTGTTAAAGATCTAAAAGGAGAACTTACTATTTTGAAGTTAGAAATGTTGTTCAGTTAAGGTCTGAGAGGTAGTTATACCCTAACTTGATTGAATCCATTTGTAACTAAGGAATGGTTAAGATTTGATAGTAAAGTTTGGTTAAGTGAATTTAGTTAATGAGTGTACTGTTTTGAGTTGGCATAGTGATGTTTTATTTAAACATCTGTTTAAATCCAAATGTAGGAGTTTTGGAAATGTTTTCCAAATAAGAATCAGAAATATTTTCTAATATAGAAAATAGGAGTTGCACATATGGAAACAGGAGATGAAAAATGAACTAAAGAAATAAATGTTAAATGATGTTTGATCGATGGAATTTCCATCTGGAAATAATATCGTTGTTTGTACATATGTTTTTCTTTGATAGTTAACTCACCGAAATTGAAGTTTTTGACCATTTTCCCGCTGTCAATACTGAGAGACCGGGATCAGATATATTATCTGTAACACCCCGTAAAATTAAACGTTAAAGTTAATAAGTTAGATAATACTTAATTTTAAATGTAAGAATCAAGGGAAATGGGTTACACCATTGTGTTCGTCTCGAATTCTGGTTGAGATAGAGCCCGAGTTTGCATAAATTGGACTTCGTATGAAGAAGTTATGGCTATCAGAAGTTTCCAGAAAATTCAAATTTAATTTCAGCTTCAAAAAAAAAATATAACAGGGTCCAGGTCGACCTGGTGGTCGACCCTAGTGTCGACCTCCCTATATGTAATAACCCGGAAATCTGAGCCAATTTAAAATTTTTATTTTGGCAATTTTAGCGAATTTTGAGAATCTAAAATGTTTTATTTTGAATAATAATGACGAGAAATTTATTTTGAATAAAAATAGAACATATATATATATAGAATCGACGTTAGAATATAAATATTTTATTTTAATTATAAAAGGAATTGAAAATGGCGCGGTAGTTTGAAATTTCGATTTCAAAGTTCAAATGAAAGTGCAAGATCCAAATAAACCGGATTTTAGAGAAACAAAAAATATTATAATCTATTTGAGAATATCTTTCCAACGAATCCGAAAAATTGAAATTTCATAGCGGGGATAAAAAGTTATGCCTAGTTGAAATTTCAGAATAGTCGCTATGGAATTTTAGGCCCTTAAAATTGGAAATTTTGCAAATGATCTCTGTTTTCAACGAAACCACTTTTGTGGGATCCGGGATGTCAAATTATTGCTAGGTTTCAAAATTCTTAATTTTTGAAATCAATATGTGAGCGTGGCGAAGGAAAACGTGTTTTGAAAGTTTTAGTCAATTTTAATTGGTTGGAAAATGGCCATTTTTCAAACGGTCTCAGAATTTGACGAAACTAGTTTTGTTAGGACCGTATCGTCAATACGAAGCTAGAAATAATTTTCTGGAATTTGTAGAGTCTGTGTGTGCCCACGGTGAATTGAAATGTGCGTTCAAATTCAATATACAGATTTATATTTTGATTTTGACAGAAACTGATCGAAACGATCGAATCAGCCTACGATACATATCCCATTGTGTTCGGAACGGGGGGTAATTAGCTAGGGATGACAGTCGGTGGGTTCGATTTGGGGTTCAATTGAAAAAGGTACTTTTTGGAGAAATTAAATATTAATATGTGTGTGTGTGTGTGTGTATATATATCCATATACTAAGTCAAACCCCTTTTCTCCCTTATCCTCTAAAACCTGTCAGTTTAAATCGAAATAAAAAAAGGAAGAAAACAACGACGCCGCCCCTCCTCCAAGTGGATCCCGCCGCCGCTAGGGCTGCTCCGCCACCGTCGATCGGAATCCCCTCCCCCGCCTCCCTCTCGACCGTGAGCAGTACCTCCATCCTCGCCCCCCTCCCCCAACGCAACTCGAACCCAACGCCCTAGCCGCTGTTTCTGGCCACTGATGGGCTAACGCTCCCCTCCGCCTCCCAGTCGACTGTGCCTCCCCAACTTCCCCCAAGGCCGACGGTGAACCCCCCCGATAAAGTAACGGTGAGCTTCTTTATTTACTTATTATTATTTGATTTTCTTTTTATGAAATTAATTTAGTAATTATACATTTTTTTAAACTGTAAATTATACATGTATGTATATACATAGGTTAATGTATAAAAGAAGGGATTTTTAATTTATAAAAGAAGTGATTTTGATATGTAGAAAGGGAAGATAAAAATTAGATTTATATATATATAAATACTTTGCGTAAAAATATGATTTTTATATTATAGAAGTAATAAAAATTAAATCATAGTAAAGATTATATTTTTATCATAGTAAAGACGATATTTTTATATAGGAAAGTCAATATTTTTATATATAGAAAGATGGGATTTTTATATATGTTGTAGCGAAATAAAAATTCGATCTTTATATAAGAAGTAGATATATAAAAATTTAATTTACATATAGGAAGAAGCGATATAAAGATTAGATTTTTCTTTATAAGAATAGCGTATAAAAATTGAATATTTATGTATATAGCAGGAAAGTAAAAATCCGATTTTTATATATATGGCAAAGTTATAAAAATGTGATTTTACTATGAAGCGGACAAAATAAAAATGTGATTTTTATTATTTGAGTAGCGATATAAAAATATAATCTTTATATAGGAAGTAGCATTGTTAAAAGTATAATTTTTAACATATACCGCGTGAAACAGATCTCGTTGGAGACACGATGAAGATTTCCTACATATGAAGAGTCATGGTGAATTGGTTTAGCTAGTCAATGAGAACTTCTCACTTTAAATCTTGTTTTCTAGTTAAAATTATATTCTAGGATGCAGACGGTGCTTAGCAGCACTCGACACCCGTTGTCCACAGACCATGGATGACTTGTTTGTTTAATTGATGTGTTGTGAAAGTTGATTGTGTGAAGTGGAATGAATAAAATATTTTATAGTTAAAAATATAATTTTTAACGTGTATATAAAATAAATATTTATAAACAAATCATACGGTTTGTTTATGTACACCCATTTGAAGGATAATGATTGGGACGATAAATTTAACACATCGCCCAACTACACAAATAAAAATTTGTGTTTCTTGACTTAAACCCCACACGGTTATTGGGATGATATTTGACGTACACTAATCCCGATTGTTTAGTTGTATGTCATCGATGGTTTGACAGACTGTGTAAGCGTTAATTATTTATATTTAATGCTTATGCAGTTGTGTGGTGCACTTTGGATGATGGTTGATTATTTATCATTGCTCCATATAAATAACATTATATGGTAATTGATTGGGCCTCATTCCAATTGGGAAAATAAGGAATATTATAAAAGAAAATTCATGTGTTGGATAGAAAGAAAATTCATGTGTTGAATAGAATAAGAATTCATGTGTTGAATAAAGTAAATATTCATGTATTGAATAAAATAAAAATTCATGTGTTGATTAAAAATAAAAATTCATGTATTGAATAAAAATATAAATTCATGTGTTGAATAAAAATATAAATTCATGTGTTGAATAAAATATATATTCATGTGTTGAATAAAAATATATATTCATGTGTTGAATAAAAATATATATTCATGTGTTGAAGAAAATATTCATTTGTTGAATAGAATAACAAAGTTATTGAAATATATAAAGCCGTGTTGGTTAGATATGCGCCATTTTGACGCGAACAATATTTATATAGATTATATTCGTTTTTATGATGATTATAGAAAAGGAAGTGATTTCAAAATATAACGTTTTGAAAATATTATCATTTGTATATCAATGATGTGGAATATTCAATTTTGATTCGAAATTGAACATGAAGTTGAAATCGTTTCGAAAACGAATTTAAAACGATTTATAAAATGCGTTTTAAAAGGAAATCGATGAAATATATATAATATATATTATATATATATATAGAATGCCCTGAATAGAACGCGCCGTGCTGCGGTAGTTCGCGAATTTCGACCATTGACTTCGAATGGACATTACGGGAGATCCGACCGTCGGATTCTCTAAAACCGGAACCATTGGGTTCGTATCGAAAATAGCTTTCTAACGAATATTAGAGATTTGAAATCTAATGGTTGGATTTGGAATTATTTCCAAATAAAATTGGGAAAAGGTCGCTGTAAGTGCGGTTCGATTGCCGTTGATGGAAATCGACTTTACGGGCCTTGATAAAATTATTAAAAATAATAGTAATTTGTGTAAAATCATAAGGAATGATTTGGAAAGAATTGGGATGAAAAACTCCATATTTGAAAAGATAAAAATATATTTTTATTGAAATGAACTATATTTGAACTAGAATTATAATCCAATTATTTTTAAAATAAATAAATTGGATTTGAAATGGTTTTAGAAGTAACCAGAATTTCCAATAATTGAATTTGAATGTATTTGAATCGAAATTGTCTTTCGAATATTTCGATGTTGGATTTCGTGATTATATAGATATTGTTATGGAAATTTGAAAGATATATTGATAACATTATTTCCAATACGATATTTGTTGGTCGTAGAATTTGATATTGAATATAAGCCGATATATTTTCTATTCAGAGCCTTGTATTTAATATCAAATGGGATTTGGGTTTGTCGTGAATGGTGTCTTCATTAACACTTTTCTTAAACCCAATTGAGAAAAGATTAAATCTTTTTATTTTGATTTAATGAAGTATACCAATTAAATGTTATTTTATTGGAATTGAATTGGAATAGATTTTTGGGTTTATTGTGAACGGTGTTTTAAATAACACTTGTTCTTTAACCCAATAATTAATGGAATGTGATTTTGGGTTTATCGTGAACCGTGTTTTAGATGACATTGGTTCTTTAACCCAGTTAAAGAAAATATATTGATTTTTGAGAAAATTAAAACTAAGTGGAGTTTTATTGAATCTTTAATTAGATTAAAATGATCGAGAATGGAGTATCACCAGTTTTGCTCCAGGCGATAGTTAAATCTATAATTAGATTAGAACGTGAAATGGTAATTGAATTTACCAATAACACCGTGGTGTTAGATATGAAGTATTACCGGTGTTACTTCATGGGATGAATAGGTTGGGATTGGGAAATAAAATAAATGATTACTTCGGTGTGGTTCGCTAATCCCGACTAGTTTAGAAAAACATAATATGGTTTGATTTGATATCCAATGGAAGATTGAAGAATAAATTTAAAGAATTTATCTTTGATAAAATTAACGGGAGCCTTTCCCAAAGTATAAGAATATTTGGATAAAAGAATATTCCGAATTGGAATGAGGTGTATGTTGTGTTTGTGTAACGCTTGTTTATTATAACGCGAGTTATTCAGAAAGACCGGGTTTATCCCATTCTGAATAACTGATTAGACGATGTGTCGAGGATGAAGACGGTGGTCGAGGACCGGAGGTCTTCACATCGTTTGGGTGATTACTGATGATCTTAATTGGGTTGTACACCCAAGAGGCGGGAATCAGTTGGTGATCGTCCAGACGTACTTGGAGATCGATGGATATGCGAGGTACAAGGTGCCTCCGGTTTCGTTCAGACCCAGAACGAACTTGTAAATGGACTGTGTGTCTGACATTGGATTTTATTCTGTGTGATTGATTTCTATTAAATATATATCCGTTTGGCGACGGAGAATTTATTCTCTTGCTTAACGTCCTTCTCTGAGACGTACGAGCTCAGAGGTTGTATATTGATGGATATCAATCGCATGGAGTGAACTGCCTGTGTGGCATGCCTAAGTGGCAAATGATTAAGGCTTTTGTTGAAAAGCAAAGTCTTGTGGTTGATGATCAAAGCACGGCCTATGTGGCATAGCTTTGTGTAGCGTTAATTCGCGAGCCTCACACCCCGGTTGTGAACCAGAAACGGGAGAGGACCTAAGGGAGGGCATGCGTTTCCTTCTAGCCAGGGGGGTGTCAGTGACCTACCAGCCCTGACATTTATATTATTTTCACCTGTGTGGTTGTTGCTGTTGCGAGGCGTCTCGGATATATCGGTGACTGTGTGGAGCCGATGGAGTCATTTGGCTCATTTACGCCCCAAAGGGTGGGGAAACGCAGTGTTCAGGCATTTTAATCCACATCGGTGGACTGGCCCTGACGATCCAAGGGCTCACCAGTGTCTGGGTCCTGAGGCTCGGGCTAGAAATTCTCGAATCGGTAGAGGACTATCTTTTTCCTCGGTTCACAGATGGAAAACCAACTTCGAATACGTGACATTTGCGGTTTTGATTGTAGAGCCTAGTATGGCGACATGATATATGGTACCCATGCCGTCTATGATTGATATTTATGATTTAAATTGTTTTGACACTATACACTTATAATAGTATCAAATGATTTGTTTTTAACGTACCAAGCATGTTAGGCTATTATAAGGGAAAACCCTATCCTCCGGCTTATGTTGCATTGTGTGATGGGACCTGGGTCTTATAATACTTCATTTTTCCAAAAAGCATTGCGCTATTTTGTTATATGCACTGGTATTCTTGGGAGGAAACCCGTTCCGTGTTATACGGCATGGTCTCTTGGTATATCTGATGTAAAGTAAAGCTTTAAACAACTGTTTTAGTTCTCACACCAGTCCCATGACTGACCTGGAGTTTATTGTTTTAACCTAAACTCTAGGTGCCCTTATTTTGACATGGGCAGCTAGTAGTTTTGGTTTTACAGATTTATATTCATAGGATCCTGATTTACAGCTAGAACGATATCCGGAAAGCTCTGTATCCGTATATCTCTTTCAGTTGTGTATCGTATTATTTTTCCGCTGTAGTAATGTAATTTATATCTCTGATATTTTCTGTGCAATATTTACTCATACTCTGTATATTCTTGTATTCTGATGGAATTGATGTAATGAACAATGAAGTGTTCTTCTGTTTGTGTTCCGATTTGTCGTGTTCTCAAAACAATCAGGGGTTTCGAACGGTCTTGGTCCGTTTAGCGATCAATTCGGATCGAAATTCGTGATCGTTTCACTATAGACAGGTCGACCTGGGGTTCGACCTACCCACCCCCCCCCCGGGCAGATCAGGAAGATGACGATTTTTGACTCAGTGCTGAGTCAATTAGGGCTGAGGTGTCACCCTATCTTGGATGGATAGTTTTGATTGATTCTAGGTTGATCGGATGGCCTAAATTAATCCCAAATTCTATATAAACACATGTAGACTCAAACCCTAAAACAAAATAAAAATTGGAACCATGGCCGTCATGCTATCACCTTGCAACCTAGAGTAGCCGCCACCAACTAGAAAGAAAGTGAAGCTAATCAACTCAATTCAATCCAAATTTATTAACAACAACAACAAATTTGTCTACTCCAAAGGCGAGCTTAATCAATTTCAAAACTCATATTCCAGAACTCAAGGCCTTCTTTGAGTTGTGAGTTCAATAGCTTTAATAAGATAATTAATAAGTTAATTGGGTTAAGTTATAAATTGGGTTATATGGCTATGTTTGTGAGACATTGGAAAAATGTAATATTCTGTGAATATATGCTAGTTGTTCATAATGATTGTTTTGTTGTGAGTCCCTTTTCATGTGCCAAATCACCTATGTTCAACTTGATTCACGTTTGACATCATTTTATATGCAAGTTTGGGTATAGATTATATGCTAGTTTCTATATGAATTATACACATGTTTGGTGTAGATTATATGGTAGTTTCTATATGAATTGTACACAAGTTTACATGTGAATCAAATAAAGTGACTATATGCAAGTTTAGGTAGAAATTTGATTCACATATATGCAAGTTTACACCTTTAGATTCAGATCTATGATGTACATAGTTTATGCAAGTTTATGACTATGGCCTATGCAAGTTATGGATGAAAAATTATATTCATATATGCAAGTTTTAGGTGAAAAACTATATATATATATATATATATATATGCAAGTTCACACCTTTAGGCCTATGTTTAGGTTCATGACAATAACAAGTTTATGCAATTTATGTTGTAATCCCTATTCGCAAGATTAGATCCACTTTTTGTGTTATGCAAATTTGCGATGTTTCTTCCCTTTTATGTGTTAGACTAATTGCTAGTCTAATATACATATATGTCAGGATAAATGAACGAACAACGTGGGGACGATGGGGGTAATATTGAAAATTGGCATAAATGGCCTTAAAAAGGCATATAATTAAATAAAGACATTAATTGGAAAGATTGACATTTATGGACATAATTTAGTCAATTATGGACATAAGTATATTTGAATTTATTTACAAATTTTGAATAGGGATATTAATCCACTTTGGGGTTAAATAAAGATGTGTAATAGTAAACCGCATAAGGCACGAGGTTAGACTCGTTAGTGGTGCAAGACTCCCCGGACCCGCCCGGCAAATCCAGCAGCCACAAATGCCAGTCTAATGTGAGAGGTCGAAGGCATGAATTAAATGCGTAATAGTTTTAAAAACACGAGGTTAGGCTCGTTTGTGGTGTAAGACTGCCCGGACCCGCCCGACAAATCCAGCTGCCACAAATGCCAGTCTAATGTGGGAGGTCTTTACAAGGTTACGGTGTTAATGAATTAAGAAACACTTAACCAAATAAACATGTGGTGCGACATGTGGGGGTTAAGTGGGTGCCTTGTATGGCATGTGGAATTAAGTGGGTGCCTTGGGTGGCATGTGAAATACGATTAGATGCACTTAACCAAGATTGAAACATGTAAGAAGACGTGAATAAGAATGGGGTTAAGTGGGGAAAAACCTTAGAGGGGACCAAGCATAGGTGGAAAGCTTGTGTCATGCATGGGGGCCCTTTTCAAACTAGTAACCCATTAAGTATCTTTGTGGGCTCGACCCAAGTCGAGGACGGGACATGCATATTGGGTTTGATTGTAAGAGGTTAAAACGGGTTAGCGGTGGCAACGCAAGTCCAAGGGGTCATATGCGTGTGTGGGCCCGGGTTGGTAGGTAAGACGTTGTTGCATCGTGTAGATATAAGCCGTGCATTTTGGTAGTATCGGGTTGCCACTTTGGGAAGTGATACACCCCACTGTGGGGCCAACACGGGTATCTACGAGTTAGGGAGCCGATCGAATGGGGGTAGTGGGTACACCTAGTGGAGATAGGGGCAGGCGGCATCTATGAAGGCAGCTAGGGGTACACGAAACTACCATTACCATTATTAAGTTTTGTAGGCGGGATCAATTTTTAGGGTGTTTGGTGTGGTGCAGTGTAGTAATTATCCTATAGTGACTAGGTACGCCTTTAACGTTATCTTTGTTCATTTGATTTCCTTTGTTTTCTTTGTCATACCCATTGGTTCACAGTCATTTCCTTATTTTCCAGCTTATGCCTTATCCTAGTTACTTAATGATTATATTGTTAAAGTTATTGCACTCGCCAGACTTTATGTCTGACCCCCCTTTGTTTCCACATCTTTTCTTCCTTCCCCCTAGGTGCTCAGGGTGGGGCTAGTACTAGTGGAGCTTGATTTGGACAGCTTTATCTCTTTCTTTGGAAGTTGCTTGGATCGCTAAAGTAAAAGTTTAGCCTATCTTATTTATAGCTATTTTATGCGGGGTTATGTCTTTCATTTTATGTACTCTGATTTAGTCAAGATGGGTATTATGTACTTAACTCTAGTCTTTGGTTTTTTTTTTTGATGATGTAATCAAACTTATTTGTTTACCGCTGCAATGAATGAAGTTTTAAATTTTTATGTACTATTTTATATTTGTCTTGTTGTTAAGTTTCTGTTCTATATACACTTAAACGCTCCATAGAAGTTAATGCATTCCCTTTGTGAGTGACATTAATGGACATGGGGTGTCACACGTGGTATCGAAGATGAAGGTTACCAGAACAGATAAGATATTTTGAAAAACTATTTTTCAAAAGCATTTTATAAAGAAATATTTTCAAAAGTATGTTTTAAGGAGAGTATTTTCAAGAGAAAAGTTTATTTTGAAAACTTAACCCCAAGAGCCATATATCTTTCTTTCGAATTCTTCGTTTGAATCTCTTCATTTTCTTTTCAGCATGTCTGGAATTCCCGAGATACTCGAGGGGGTACCGGTACCAGGATGATTTAGAAGGTATTTGGAAGCTAGGGCCTATGTCGTAGGCCCAGCAAATGCTCCTCCTCCTCCTCCCCGTGTTAACACTTTCGCAAAGATATGCAAGGACATTCGGGCAATGGGCCGGAAACCATTTCACGGTTCGGAGACGTTTGTTGAAGCTCAAAATTGGATGAAGGAGTTGGAAGAACTATTTGGAATCTTTGAGGAAGAAGATGGAAGAAAGTTCCAGTTAGCTGCCTGGTTAATGAAGGATGATGTAACGACCCGCATTCTACGCATCATAGGATCGTAGAATATTTATATCTGTCACATACGAAGTCGTATGGTCGTGTAACTTTGGGAGACGACTATTGGGGTCATTTCCCATGAGCATGATTTTTCCCGATTTTTAAATGACCATTTTACCCCTAGTTGGCACTGTTTTGGCCATAACTTTTGATTGGAAAGGAATTTCGACCTGAAACCACTTCCATTGGCTCCGGATGATGGTTTCTCTTTCCGTAGAGTGGTCAAATTAGTCAAACGGACTCACCGTTTGGGAGATATGGCTGAAACAAGTTTCAGATGGTGAAAAACAGCTTAATTGGGCTTAACCGGGTGATTAGCAGCTAGGCCCACAGGGGAATTTCGGGTTTAGAGGTATAGGAAGACTGATTAGGGTTAGGTTATCACTTTCATTTCAGTTTTGAGCCGCCACAAACCTTCTTTAGACCTTAGTAATGGCTTCCATCCTCTAAAACCACTCCAAAACACATTTTTAGTGAAGATTAAGCCTAAACTACATCAAAGCAAGGCCAAATAGCAACAAAGCAAGGTTGGAGCTGCTGCTATACATAGGAATTCGACCCAAACAGAGAGTATTTCAGATTTGGTGTTTCATTTGTGGCCAAGGTGAGTGATTTGCATAGTTTTTGCACTAATTACGGTGATTAAGGGTAATTAGTGAAGATTAGCGAATTTATACGTAAATAAATTCTGGAAAAATTCTTAAAATTCTAAAATAACGTTTTAAGGCTCTGTTAGAAATTTGGGTTAATTTCGATGTGTTTTGCTAATCGTATGCTTAAACATGATTAAGAGGGATTATAGGAAAATGTGAGGTTTTAGCCACTTTTGATCCATTTTGGTTCATTTGAATTGTTGTTAGGTGTTTGTGGTTGTTCTTACATGTTGTTATGACTATTTGACATGAATTTTGATTGATTAGAATAGTTAGATTTGTCAAAAACGTCGTCGAACGGCGTAAACAAGTTGTTGGAAAAGTTGCAGAAAGTTGTGCAGGGCTTCGGATCGGATCGGATGGGGGTTCGGATCGGATA
This sequence comes from Allium sativum, assembly GCA_030737875.1. Classification (NCBI taxonomy): domain Eukaryota; kingdom Viridiplantae; phylum Streptophyta; class Magnoliopsida; order Asparagales; family Amaryllidaceae; genus Allium; species Allium sativum. The sequence continues at coordinate 208,676,849 of CM060918.1, forward strand.
TGTGAACTGGGCAAGAAATCCGACCCGAACCGGAGTTTGGCACATAGGAGGCTTGGCGAGAAGGAAGGCCGTTTTCTTAGAGTTGGAGTGGACAAGGGGATCGGATCGGAAGAATAATTGGAGGCCAGATCGGATCGACTTGGAGATGTAGGGCTCGGATCGGAAGTAAACATTTGGGAGAATTAGCAAGAGGGAAGGCCACGCGGATCAGATGGCAAGGAGGGATCGGATCGGAATACGTGGGGAAATGAGCCAGCGGATCGGAGCACTGGAAGGAAGGACACCCGACCCGACCCGGAGGAGGACACCGACCCGACCCGAACCGAATGGAAAGATGACAAGGAAGGAGGACCGACCCGAACCAATGAAGGTGATGACTCCCGACCCGAACCGATGAAGGTGATGACTACCGAACCGAACCGAATTCTAAGACTGTTAATGCGCGACAACTCTTCTGAAGACCCACTCCAATTCGACCAAACCCGAGATGCAAAGGAAGTCCAAATGAGAAGTTAGAGTTTAAGATTCAGATGGGAATCAACGAGTTCGCTTCATGGTTGGGCTTTGCTGCGGGACGCGTGCCAAGGAGTTATCGACGTCTATAGCTTTGGACCACTATGGTAGGAGGTGCGAAGGCGGATTCAGGGCCATTATGGCATCGGTAGAACCAAGGGCTACGACCAATGAAGTGGGTCATTGAAATGTTTGGTCATGACTCCAAGTGTTTAGCTTGGTCACAGCAGGGTTTCTACAAGTCGGGATTCGTCGTTACCTCAGTTTGTCTAGTGTTCCAAAGTTGTAGATGTCGTACGCTTTACGCACTGAGTGAGAGATGTGAGGATGGTTGCTATGGATGATTTGTTTGCTATCATTGTGACATGCACACCCTACCCCCGTATTCTTACACTATTTATTATGGCACCTTGGAGTATTGTACGGTATGTGGTACTAACTCTTTGGTTGCAGGTCCAGGTTCAGGTATGGTTTAGTATACCTGTTATTACTCTGTTTAGATGCTTATCGCTCATACCAGGCTTTATGTCTGACCCAGAGTTTTATGTCTCTTCTTATTACTCTGGGTGCTCACACGAGCATACTAGAGACAGGTTAGCTGGTGATGCACAGGTAGATGATCCGGAGACGAGCAGGAGGCTTCCACGTAATATATATAGTATTCTCCCTGCGTTGTTGAAGATCACTGCTTGGGCATTGGTGGTGCATCTTCTACTTTAGTTTTCCTTTGTTAGAGACAGTAAATTTGGAAAGTTGTAATAAGCTGTATTTGGATTTCCGCTGCTCTGATGTTGACATTGATTATTAGTTATCAGCTTATGCACTGTCTCACCTGTTTTATGTCAAGTATGTTATTATTATATTTTATTCCATGCGCTGTGAGACATTCTACAGGTTCCTTGATTAGTTCATTCTCTTCTTTCTTTTCTCATGACGACCGTCCCGTGCTAGTTGGGCATGTGTACAGCGCAGTTCCGTAGGAAATGCAGGCTGGTGCGGGGCGGGCCATCACAGTTGGTATCAGAGCTCTAGGTTGCGTAGTTAACCTAGGGAAGCTATCGGGGAGAGATAATATACGTATACGAGAGAGCGTATTTGTGATTACTTTGGTTTTTAAAAGCTATATATATATACTATTACTAGTATAGGGATGAAGTCGTACTGCACTAGCACCACTATGGAGTCGTTAATCGTTTCCTTTTTCAGATTGACGATGAGCCGATATACTAGAGGTGCTGGTAGGGGAGCCAATAATGGGAATGCTGCTGACATGAGGACGATGTTTACTGACCTCATGAGAGAGATGCTTAGAGATGTGCAGAGGGCAGCTCCCAATGGTGGAAATGGTGGTGGTCCAATAGTGCAGGCGCCGAGGGTCGACTTCGTCAAGTTGAATAAGGATTATACTAGCCTTGGTGGGAAGTCGTTTCACGGAATGGAGTCGGCCACGGATGTTCAAGATTGGTTGGATAGTTGCGAACATATCTTCGAGGATTTGGGTATCGAAGATGCGATGAAGAGAAAGCTAGCGTCCCGTCAGCTGCAAGGGCGGGCAATGAATTGGTGGAATGCTATAAAGGCAGCTACTCCCGAAGATCAGATTACTTGGGAGCAGTTTAAAGCTCGCTTCAGTGAGAAGTTCATTCCAGCTGCTCAGAAGTCAATGCTGTTTAAGAAATTCTTGGAGCTCAAGCAGAATGGCAGAGCTGTCTCGGAATATATTGCCGAATTTGACACTTTGTCAAAATATGGGTTATCTCTTATTGATACTACCGAGAAAAAGAATGAGAAATTCATAACTGGTTTGGATCAGTACTTGGGGGAAAAACTTATTAACCACATCGATGAGACGTTTGAATCGATTGTGGGGAAATCATTAAGATCAGAAAGTCTCTACCCTAAGTCGAAGACTGAGGTTGCATCTGCAGAAGAGCCAAAGCCACAAGCAAGTGGTGGAGGCAAGGGTGGTTCCCAGAATAAGAGAAAGCAGAACCAAGCTAAGGATGGCCAGAAGAAAAAGAATAAGCAAGATGTTGAGTGCTTCAGCGGTGGTAAGAAGGGCCATTATGCTAGTAATTGTCGAGCCAAGCCAGCGGATAGGAAGTGCTTCAACTGTGGCCAAATGGGACATCACAAGGACAAGTGTCCACAACCCCCTAAGGAAAAGCAAATGGTGAAAGCATACGCCCTTAATGCTATTCCTTCTTCGTCGAATGCCCCAACAGCGGCGGAGAAGGGAAAGAATGTCGTCATTCAAGGTATGCTTTCTGTTTATGATGTTCCTGTTAGAGTTTTGTTTGATACCGGAGCTTCCAGTTCTTTCATATCTAGTGACCTAGTAGATAGGTTGGGATTGGAGCCCGAGATTGTCGATAGACCTTTAGTAGTGACGAACCTGATTGGCGGTTCGACTAGCCTTAGCATGATTTGTCGTAATGTGGTCTTATCGAGTCATGGATGCATGTTTGTTTGTGATTGCTTTGTTTTGGGCTTTACTGGGTTTGGCATTATTTTGGGAGTAGATTGGCTCCAAAGATACGGGGTGGTGGTAGACTGTGAGGGCTTGTTGGTGACAGCTAGAGCGGATGATGGGCGGAGGATAGTGTTTGGTGGTCTACCCAGTAAGGGGGTATTGGCTAGTTTTCTAAACTCCCTCGACATTCCGCATAGTGAGTTGTCAGGTTTGCCCGTGGTTGGCCAGTATCCGGATGTTTTCGAGGAAGTGACCGGACTTCCACCACACCGAGAGATTGAGTTTCGTATTGATTTGGTAAAGGATGCCAGACCTATAGTGATGCCACTTCGTCGTATGGCACCAAGAGAGAAGCGAGAGCTCGAGGTGCAAGTTAGCGATCTTTTGAAGAAGGGATTTATCAGAAGGAGTGTTTCTGAATGGGGAGCACCAGTTGTGTTTGCTACCAAGGCGGATGGTTCCCTTCGTTTGTGTGTAGACTACCGCGAGTTGAATAAAGTGACGAGGAAGAACAAGTATCCTCTACCGCGGATAGATGATTTGTTCGATCAGTTGAGTGGCGCGAGAATATTTTCTCAGTTGGATCTCACGACAGGTTTTCATCAGCTTAGAGCGGAAGCTGAGAGTATAGCTAGAACGGCATTTCGGACGCCGTCTGGATTTTATGAGTGGTTGGTCATGCCATTCGGGCTGACCAATGCCCCAGCATATTTTGTGGATCTTATGAATAGGGTATTCAGAGATCAGTTGAATAAGTTTGTCCTTGTGTTCGTTGATGATATTTTGGTCTATTCGAGGACAGAGGAAGAACACAAGGAACATTTAAGAATAGTGATGGAGGTGTTGAGAAAACACCAATTGAAAGCAAAGTTTTCGAAGTGTCACTTCTGGAAGAGGGAAGTGAGGTTCTTGGGCCATGTTGTATCAGAGAATGGTATTGCCGTGGACCCGGCAAAGGTGGCTACGGTGCAGGATTGGCCTACGCCCAAGAATGCAACAGATGTAAGAAGTTTCTTGGGGTTAGCGGGATATTATCATAAGTTTATCCAAGGTTTCTCCAAGATAGCAGCACCATTGACCCAGTTGACCAAGAAGAATCAAGCTTTTGTCTGGGATGAAAGGTGCGAGAATGCATTCAAAAGTCTAAAGGACAAGTTGACAAGCGCACCAGTGTTAGTCATTCCTAAGGGGGATGAAGAGATGACGGTATACACGGATGCCTGTGGTACCGGACTGGGTGCTGTATTGATGCAAGGCGGTAGGGTTGTAGCTTACACAAGTCGGCAATTGAAACCGCACGAGAGAAGATACCCTACCCATGATTTAGAGTTGGCAGCAATCGTGTTCGCGTTAAAGATGTGGAGATACTATCTCTTGGGAGAAAGATTTGAGTTGTTTACAGATCATAAGTCGTTAAAGTATCTCTTCTCTCAGAAAGATCTGAATCTCCGTCAGCAGAGATGGTTAGAGTTCTTAGCTTCCTATGATTTTGACATCGCATACACACCAGGAAAGGGCAATGCGGTGGCTGATGCATTGAGTAGAAGACATGCCAGCTTACGGGCTATGTTCCTTGAATGGAAGCAACTGGAGTTTATCGCGGGGTTTGATTTCAGACCAAAGTGCGAATTGGATCCAGAAATGTTAGCAAGTTTGACGATCAGACCCACTTTGATTGAGCGGATCGGCTCTAGTCAGAGGGACGATCCTAACCTATTGGAAATCATCTCCAAGTTAGAGATGGGTATCGATGAGGAGATGAACAAGTATGGGCTTGATCGAGATGGATGGCTTAGAAAGAATGGAAAGCTTGTTGTACCCCATGTCAATGGATTGAGAGATGAAGTGCTTAAAGAATGTCATCACTCAAAGTTCACTATACATCCCGGTGGTAATAAAATGTATAGAGACATGAAACAGACTTACTACTGGGAAGGAATGAAAAGAGACGTTGGGAAGTTTATATCCAAATGCATGAATTGCCAGCTAGTTAAAGCCGAGCAAAAGAAGCCTAGTGGTTTGTTACAGCCCTTAGAAATTCCCAAATGGAAATGGGAGCAAGTCTCGATGGATTTCATCGATGGTTTACCAAGGACTAGATCGGGATATGACAGCATTTGGGTAATTGTAGATCGACTGACTAAAAGTGCAAGGTTTATACCAGTCAAATCGACCAGAACGGCAGCTAAGTTAGCAGAATTGTATATGAAGTGGGTAGTGATACTTCATGGAGTACCTAAAAGCATTGTGAGCGACCGAGACCCGTTGTTCACTAGTGGGTTTTGGAGGAGCTTACAAGAGGCTCTAGGGTCAGAGTTACATCTCAGTACCGCATATCATCCTCAGACCGACGGTCAGACGGAGAGGGTGAACCGTATTTTGGAAGATCTCTTGAGAGCATGTATATTGGATTTTGGTGGATCATGGGATGACCATTTGCATCTAGTAGAGTTTGCATATAATAATAGCTACCAATCCAGTATCGGTATGGCTCCGTTTGAAGCTTTGTACGGAAGACCATGCAACTCACCATCATGTTGGATAGAGACTGGCGAGAAGTTTATGCTTGGACCAGATGTGGTGAGGGAAACTTCAGATAAAATCAAGACCATTCAACAACGAATGAAGGCTGCCCAAGATAGGCAGAAGAGTTATGCCGATAAAAGGAGAAGAGACTTAAAATTCTCCGTTGGCGACTTGGTGTTTGTCAAGATTTCTCCGTTGAAGAGCGTAATACGATTTGGCAAGAGAGGCAAGTTGGCACCAAGATTTGTTGGCCCATTCCCTGTTCTTGAGCTAGTCGGGAATTTGGCATATAGAATTGACTTACCGGAGAAGATGGCAGGAGTTCACAACGTATTTCATGTTTCCCAACTAAGGAAGTTCGTTCACGACTCAGATATGACTATTTCACCTGATCAGTTAGAGGACTTCGAAGTAGAACCCGAGGCGGTTGGGAACCGCAAGCCGGCCCGTATTGTCGAGCACGACATGAAGCAACTTCGAGGGAAGGCGATGAAGCTAGTCAAGGTACAGTGGAGCGAGGACGAGAGTGATTGTACTTGGGAGACAGAGGAGGACATTAGGAAGACACACCCAGAACTCTTTGCCTGGTAAGATTTTGACTTTGATTTAGTTTTCCGCATGCTAGGATAGGCTTGTTTGCTTGTTTTGCATGTTTGATTGTTGTATGTGGTTGTTAGGCATGCGGGATCCTTTGTATGTTTTGGGTTAAGGAATTTCGGGGGCGAAATTTCTTAAGGGGGGGAGAGTGTAACGACCCGCATTCTACGCATCATAGGATCGTAGAATATTTATATCTGTCACATACGAAGTAGTATGGTCGTGTAACTTTGGGAGACGACTATTGGGGTCATTTCCCATGAGCATGATTTTTCCCGATTTTTAAATGACCATTTTACCCCTAGTTGGCACTGTTTTGGCCATAACTTTTGACTGAAAAGGAATTTTGACCTGAACCAACTTCCATTGGCTCCGGATGATGGTTTCTCTTTCCATAGAGTGGTCACATTAGTCAAACGGACTCACCGTTTGGGAGATATGGCTGAAACAAGTTTCAGATGGTGAAAAACAGCTTAATTGGGCTTAACCGGGTGATTAGCAGCTAGGCCCACAGGGGAATTTCGGGTTTAGAGGTATAGGAAGACTGATTAGGGTTAGGTTATCACTTTCATTTCAGTTTTGAGCCGCCACAAGCCTTCTTGAGACCTTAGTAATGGCTTTCATCCTCTAAAACCACTCCAAAACACATTTTTAGTGAAGATTAAGCCTAAACTACATCAAAGCAAGGCCAAATAGCAACAAAGCAAGGTTGGAGCTGCTGCTATACATAGGAATTCGACCCAAACAGAGAGTATTTCAGATTTGGTGTTTCATTTGTGGCCAAGGTGAGTGATTTGCATAGTTTTTGCACTAATTACGATGATTAAGGGTAATTAGTGAAGATTAGCGAATTTATACGTAAATAAATTCTGGAAAAATTCTTAAAATTCTAAAATAACGTTTTAAGGCTCTGTTAGAAATTTGGGTTAATTTCGATGTGTTTTGCTAATCGTATGCTTAAACATGATTAAGAGAGATTATAGGAAAATGTGAGGTTTTAGCCACTTTTGATCCATTTTGGTTCATTTGAATTGTTGTTAGGTGTTTGTGGTTGTTCTTACATGTTGTTATGACTATTTGACATGAATTGTGATTGATTAGAATAGTTAGATTTGTCAAAAACGTCGTCGAACGGCGTAAACAAGTTGTTGGAAAAGTTGCAGAAAGTTGTGCAGGGCTTCGGATCGGATATGTGAACTGGGCAAGAAATCCGACCCGAACCGGAGTTTGGCACATAGGAGGCTTGGCGAGAAGGAAGGCCGTTTTCTTAGAGTTGGAGTGGACAAGGGGATCGGATCGGAAGAATAATTGGAGGCCAGATCGGATCGACTTGGAGACGTAGGGCTCGGATCGGAAGTAAACATTTGGGAGAATTAGCAAGAGGGAAGGCCACGCGGATCAGATGGCAAGGAGGGCTCGGATCGGAATACGTGAGGAAATGAGCCAGCGGATCGGAGCACTGGAAGGAAGGACACCCGACCCGACCCGGAGGAGGACACCGACCCGACCCGAACCGAATGGAAAGATGACAAGGAAGGAGGACCGACCCGAACCAATGAAGGTGATGACTCCCGACCCGAACCGATGAAGGTGATGACTACCGAACCGAACCGAATTCTAAGACTGTTAATGCGCGACAACTCTTCTGAAGACCCACTCCAATTCGACCAAACCCGAGATGCAAAGGAAGTCCAAATGACAAGTTAGAGCTTAAGATTCAGATGGGAATCAACGAGTTCGCTTCATGGTTGGGCTTTGCTGCGGGACGCGTGCCAAGGAGTTATCGACGTCTATAGCTTTGGACCACTATGGTAGGAGGTGCGAAGGCGGATTCAGGGCCATTATGGCATCGGTAGAACCAAGGGCTACGACCAATGAAGTGGGTCATTGAAATGTTTGGTCATGACTCCAAGTATTTGGCTTGGTCACAGCAGGGTTTCTACAAGTCGGGATTCGTCGTTACCTCAGTTTGTCTAGTGTTCCAAAGTGGTAGATGTCGTACGCTTTACGCACTGAGTGAGAGATGTGAGGATGGTTGCTATGGATGATTTGTTTGCTATCATTGTGACATGCACACCCCACCCCCGTATTCTTACACTATTTATTATGGCACCTTGGAGTATTGTACGGTATGTGGTACTAACTCTTTGGTTGCAGGTCCAGGTTCAGGTATGGTTTAGTATACCTGTTATTACTCTGTTTAGATGCTTATCGCTCATACCAGGCTTTATGTCTGACCCAGAGTTTTATGCCTCTTCTTATTACTCTGGGTGCTCACACGAGCAGACTAGAGACAGGTTAGCTGGTGATGCACGGGTAGATGATCCGGAGACGAGCAGGAGGCTTCCACGTAATATATATAGTATTCTCCCTGCGTTGTTGAAGATCACTGCTTGGGCATTGGTGGTGCATCTTCTACTTTAGTTTTCCTTTGTTAGAGACAGTAAATTTGGAAAGTTGTAATAAGCTGTATTTGGATTTCCGCTGCTCTGATGTTGACATTGATTATTAGTTATCAGCTTATGCACTGTCTCACCTGTTTTATGTCAAGTATGTTATTATTATATTTTATTCCATGCGCTGTGAGACATTCTACAGGATCCTTGATTAGCTCATTCTCTTCTTTCTTTTCTCATGACGACCGTCTCGTGCTAGTTGGGCATGTGTATAGCGCACTTCCGTAGGAAATGCAGGCTGGTGCGGGGCGGGCCGTCACAGATGAGGCCTCGTTTTGGTGGAAGGTCACTAATGGAGAGCGTCCAATTGATACATGGCCGGATTTCAGGCATAGGTTTGAGGCAAAGTTTCTCTCACGGGCTGAAGAGAATCTATACATGGAAAGGTTTTTGGCATTGAAGCACGTGAATCTATCAGTGAAAGAATACGTTAACAATTTCAATCAGTTGGCAAGATTTGGCTTGGACTTGGTGAATACACCCAAAAAGAAGGCTCTGAGATTTGTTAAGGGTTTGAACGAGCCGCTACATGGGTTAGCTATGACCCACATCCCTATGGGTGCCACCTTTGAGAGACCAGTTGACATGGCGCTTATGCATGAAGAGGAGAAAGACGCCAATGCTATTAAGTCACCTAAGAAGAAAAGGGATCAAAATAAACAGTAACAGCAGAACAAGAAGGGTGGTAAAGAAAACAATGGCAAGGGAAAGAAAGATGCTTTAACTGTGGGACACCAGGCCATCTAAGCAAAGACTGTAGAAAGAAGAAGAAGAATGGTTGTTTCAACTGTGGCGAAGCAGGGCATTTGATTAAGGACTGCCCAAAGAAAGGGCCGGGCCTACCTCTGGAGGGCAGGGCCTACCTCTGGAGGGCAGATTCAGGCTCTCATGGCACTAGGCAAGGGGGCAGATCTAGGCTCACGTGGTCCCACCGCTGCAAGAACGAGGTAGAACGATTTCAGTTGAAAGTTTAGTTTATCTTTTCGATCATCCTATTCGCACACTCTTTGATTCTGGTGCAACGCACTCTTTTATATCTACTTCTTTAGTTGAGTCACTACACCTAAACACAGTATAGTAGAGGATCCCTTAGTTGTTTCAAATCCAATTGGGGGCTCAACCTATTTGTCAATGGTTTGTTTGGATTTGGAAATTTCTATACTTAGCATTAGGTTTAGATGTGATGATTATGTTTTGGGCTTCACGGGCTATGGGTTAATTATGGGCATGGATTGGTTATCTAGTAATGGAGTCGTCCTAGATTGTGAAAAGAGAGAGGTTAGGCTTATGGCTCGCTTGGGCAACACTCTTGAAATCTCTTGTAATCCCATGTATTCGGTTATGCTAAGTTATCTAGAATCGCTTGACGCGTCTGTTGAGGATTTGCAGTCTGTTAGAGTGGTCCGTGAATACTCGGATGTCTTCGATGAAGTTCGAGGTTTATGTAACACCCCGAATTTCAGTTAATGCTAAAATTCACTAATTGCAGAATAAATAATCTCAGATGTGAGAATTGGGGGAAACGGGCTGCGTTATTGCATTTGTCTCGGAAAAATACGCGAAATAGAGTCCGAAATTTTGTAAATCGGAGTCCGTATGGCCCAGTTATGGCCCAATGAAGTTTACAGAAAATTCAAAGTTCAAAACAGATTTAAAATTCAGGTTCAAATTTCGAAATTAGGGCCATTGGGCGCAGGGGAAAAAAAATTCCCGCCTAGCTACCCAAGTCGACAGCCCTGTCGACTGGGCAGTCGACTTGGCTAGGACCAAGTCGACAGCCCTGTCGACTTGGGTGTCGACAGGGGGTGCTCGGCCAGTTTGGCCTGGTGCACCATTTTAGGGTTTGGCTGTGTTTTGGGGCTGTTTTCTGGAAGCTTCCGAGATCTGATGGTCCTAATCTAATTTAGGGTTAATCTAATGGCCTAAAACACTTGCCTAATCTATAAATACACCCTAAGACTACCCTAATTCATACTAAAAATAGATTCAAGGGCGTCATGCCGTCAAATTAAAACTAGAAGGAGCCTCCACCAAAGTTGAGAGGAAGTTAGCATCTCAAATCAACTCTAACCAAGTTCTAATCCACTCTAGCAACTTAATCTTCCTCATTGGAGTGCTAATTAGTTATTTGTGAGTTCCTATGCCTTTAGCAAGCAATTGCTAAACTAATTAGGATAGGATATTATGAGGCTATGGTTGTAAATGTGGATTTATGCAAGTTGTGGTTGTCATATGCTATATGTGCATGATGATTAGTTTGCAAGTTTATGCTATTTGTTAGTTATGCAAGTTCATATGCAAGTTTATATGCAAGTTCATATGCAAGTTTGTCTCTTTTTATGATATGCACAACATATGCAAGTTTGCCTCTATGTATGACATATTATGCAAGTTCATATGCAAGTTTATATGCAAGTTCATATGCAAGTTTGTCTCTTTTTATGATATGCACAACATATGCAAGTTTGCCTCTATGTATGACATATTATGCAAGTTCATATGCAAGTTTATATGCAAATTCATATGCAAGTTTGTCTCTTTTTATGATATGCACAACATATGCAAGTTTGCCTCTATGTATGACATATTATGCAAGTTCATATGCAAGTTTATATGCAAGTTATATGCAAGTTCATATGCAAGTTTGTCTCTTTTTATGATATGCATAATATATGCAAGTTTGGGTTAATGATTTAAGCTAGTTGGGTTTAATGTTATGATGCAAGTTGACACCTTTTAAACCCATGTTAATACTAATGTTATGATAAGTGGAACCCATTATAATTATGATGAATCTTCCCATTTATATGTCATGTTGTGTGAACGAATTACGTGGGGAACGATGGGGTTAATATGCATGTTAACAAAAATTGTGTGAAGTTGGTATGATTAAGCATAACATAAAATGAATGGACATAATTGGGAATTTACCTATTAAGTTAGGTCTACCCATATTATGGAGTTGGGAATTTACCTATTAAGTTAGGTCTACCCATACTATGGAATTGGGAATTTACCTATTGAGTTAGGTCTACCCATATTCTTAAAAATGTGAAATTAATTAGGGATAATTAATACAAATTATGGGGGTGATTAATTAGGTGTAATTAATCAACTAAGACACGAGGTTGGACCCTTTTGTAGCGGAAGTCTGCCCGGAACCGACCGGCAATCCAGCAGCTACAAATGATTGGCCCAATGTGAGAGGTCTTAGTCATAAATTAAATACGTGATTAAAGTAAAGACACGAGGTTAGACCCTTTTTATGACGGAAGTCTGCCCGGACCCAACCGGCATATCCAGCAGTCATAAAAGGTGGTCTAATGTGAGAGGTCTTTATGAGATCATGATCTTAATTAATTAATTAAGAAACACTTAACCATATTAGCATGTAGAGGGACATGAGGGGTTAAGTGAGTGCCTTGGGTGGCATGTGGAAATCTAGTGGTTGCCTTGGGTGGCAATAGAAAATACGATTAGAATACTTAACCAAAGTGGAACATGTAATTAAAACATGATTAAAGGGTTAAGTGGTATACACTAGAAATGACAAGCTTAGGTGGGTAGCTTGTGGGGGCCCATCTCAACCAATATCCCAAACGTATCTTAGTGGGCTCGACTCAAGTCGAGGACGGGACACGCATATTGGGCTTGACTATAAGAGGCCAAAACGGGGTAGCGGTGGCAACGCGAGTCCAACGGATTTCATATGCGTGTGTGGACCCGGGCTGGTAGGTAAGACGTTGTTGCATCGTGTAGATATAAGCCGTGCACCATTTGTTGTATCGGGTTGCCACTTTGGGGAGTGATACACCCCATTGTGGGGCCAGCACGGGTATCTACGGTAGGGAGCCGATCGCTTGGGAGTAGTGGGTACACCTAGTGGAGATAGGGGCAGACGGCACCTATGTAGTCAGCTAGGGGTACACGAAACTACTGGGTAAATTTTCTAAGTCCTTGGGAGGGATCAATCTTTAAGTAGGAATGACTGGTGTGGTGCAGTGTAGTAATTATCCTTGGGTGGGTAAATGCGTCTTTATCGTTATCTTAGTTCATTCTAAGTTTGATTGGCTACTGAGTGTAGTCATTTATCCCCAGTCACACCGTACCAAGTTATATCATACCCTAATTACTTTAATGATTGTATTGTTAAAGTTATAGGACTCGCTCAGACTTATGTCTGACCCCGTTGTTTTTATCTTTTTTTTCCAACCCTCAGGTTCTCAGAGTGGGCCCAGCACGAGTGGGCTTTGATCAGACTGCTTTTATTACTCTCTTGGAGCTTGGACCCTAGATGTAGAGCTCGGCTTACCCTTTTCTTTTATGGCTATCAGTTCATGTATTGGGATTATGTATTTTTATTTATCAGGATGGATATTTTGTACTTGACTCTTATTATGGTTTTGTGATGTAACCAAACATGTTTTACTTTCCGCTGCAATGAAATGATGTTTTAAATTTTCAAGTATTACTTATATCTGTCTTGCTGTAATTTTTCTATTCTATATTCACTTAAAATACTCCACCGATGTTATGGCATTCCCTTAGCGAGTGACCATAGCGGGAGTGGGGTGTTACACGTGGTATCAGAGCAAAGGTTACCGGAACAGATAAAATTTTTAGAAAACTATTTTTCTAAAAACATTTTTGGAAGAGATATTTTCAAAAACATGTCTCTAAAGAGAAAAGTTTTTGAAAGAAAAGCATAATCCCCAATAGCCATATCTTTATCTTTCTAATTCTCCATTTTGAATCTTTCCTTTTTCGTTTCAGCATGGCTGAGGATCTTAACTTTCCGGAGGGTGTGACGATACCAGTATGGTATAGGAGGTTGATGGAGGCTAGGGCCGCCACTGCGGGTCCAGCAAATGTTCCTCCACCAACCGTAGCACCCGATCTTCCTCCTCCCCCTCCTCCTCCTCGCACGGATACTTTTGCTAAGACTTGCAAGGAATTTAAAGCTATGGGAGGGAAACCTTTTCAAGGATCAGAAACTTTTGTGGAGGCTAGAGATTGGCTTAAGGAGGTGGAAGAGTTGATAGATATCTTTGAGATGGAAGAAGGAAAGAAAGTCAAGTTAGCTGCTTGGTTAATGAAGGGAGAGGCCTCATTCTGGTGGGAGGTCACTAATGGAGAATGCCCCGTTGACTCTTGGGCGGATTTTAGGCAAAGATTTGTGGCAAAGTTTCTCTCAAGGGCGGAGGAAAACTTGTATATGGAAAGATTCTTGACTCTAAAGCGAGGAAATCTCTCAGTGAAGGAATATGTCAACAAGTTTAATCAATTGGCAAGGTTTGGCCTAGACATGGTGAATACACCGGAGAAGAAGGCTTTGAGGTTCGTGAAAGGCTTGAATGAACCGATGCATGGATTGGCTATGACTCATATCCCTATGGGGGCTACCTTTGAGAAGCTAGTTGACATGGCACTCATGCATGAAGAAGAGAAGGGTCCCAATGCTAATAAGGCAGCCGAGAAGAAGGGAGATCAAAAGAGACCTCAGCAACAACAACAAAACAAAGGTGGGAAAGGCAACGGTGGCAAGGGGAAGAAGAAGTGCTTCAATTGCGGGATACCAGGCCACATAAGCAAAGATTGTCGAAAGAAGAAGAAGACTGGCTGCTATCACTGTGGCGAAGCAGGGCATCTAGTGAAGGATTGCCCTAAGAAGGGGCAAAGGACGGGATCTACCTCAGGAGGACAGGTGCAAGCTCTTATGGCACCGGGTCAGGCTAGGGGGCAAGTACAGGCTCTCGCGGTTCCACCGATTCAGGAAAGAGGTAGAACTATTTCCGTTGAAAGTCTGGTTTTTCTATTTGAGCATCATGTCCGTACATTGTTTGATTCTGGCGCATCGCATTCGTTTATCTCATCATCATTAGTTGAGTCACTGCACTTAGACACCAGTCTAGTAGATGATCCCTTGGTTGTTTCAAACCCAATTGGGGGCTCCACTTATTTGTCCATGATATGTTTGGGTTTGAAGATTTCTATACTTAGCATTGAGTTTAGATGTGATGCTTTTGTTTTGGGCTTCACGGGCTATGGGTTGATTTTGGGCATGGACTGGTTATCCAGTAATGGTGCCGTTCTTGATTGCGAAAGGAGAGTTGTTAGGCTCATGACCCGCTTGGGTAACACTCTCGAGATCTCTTGTAATCCCATGGATTCTGTTATGCTAAGTTATCTTGAATCGCTTGACGCTTCGGTCGAGAGTTTGCAATCTGTTAGAGTGGTCCGGGAATACTCAGATGTGTTTGAGGAGGTGAAGGGCTTACCTCCGAAGCGGGAGATTGACTTCCGAATATATCTGGTAGATAATGCTAAACTTGTATCTTTACCAGTGCGCCACATGGCCCCTCGTGAGAGGAGGGAACTCCATAAGCAAGTGGGGGAGTTGCTTGAGAAGGGGTTCATAAGACGAAGTATATCGGAGTGGGGTGCTCCGGTAGTTTTTGCTACGAAGGCGGATGGGTCCCTCAGACTTTGTGTAGACTATAGAGAACTCAATAAGCTCACAAAGAAGAATAGACACCCATTGCCGAGGATTGATGATCTTTTCGATCAGTTGGTTGGCGCTTTAGTATTTTCTCAGTTGGACTTAGCCACGGGGTTTCATCAGTTGAGGGTGGCTGAGGATAGCATAGACAAGACTGCCTTTAGGACTCCGGATGGTTTCTATGAGTGGCTGGTGATGCCATTTGGGTTGACGAACGCCCCTGCATACTTTGTTGATTTGATGAGTAGGGTGTTCAGGGAGTTCCTTAATAAGTTCATGGTGGTCTTTGTGGATGATATCTTAGTATTTTCTAAGAGTGAAGAAGAGCATGCCCTACATCTTAGGGAAGTGTTGGAGACTCTTCGAGCACATAGCCTTAAGGCTAAATTCTCTAAATGTCACTTCTGTAGGAAGGAAGTGCGGTTCTTGGGGCACGTGGTCTCCAAGGAAGGGATAGCTGTGGATCCCGCGAAGGTAGTATCAATTCAAGATTGGAAGGTTCCGAAGAATGCTACCGAAGTAAGAAGTTTCTTAGGGTTGGCAGGCTACTATAGGAAGTTTATCAAAGACTTCGCGAAGATATCAGCTCCATTAACCCGCTTGACGAAGAAGAATCTTGTTTTCACATGGGACGTAGATTGTGAGGATGCGTTCCGACGGTTAAAGAGAGCTTTAACCACCGCTCCAGTTTTAGTGCTGCCAGATGGGAGTAAGCCATTTGTTGTTTACACCGATGCTTGTGGAACAGGACTAGGCGCAGTCTTAATGCAAGAGGGAAGGGTTATAGCCTATGGTGGAAGGCAGTTGAGAGTGCATGAGAAAAATTACCCTACCCATGATCTAGAGTTGGCCGCTATTGTTTTTGCGCTTAAGTCATGGCGCCATTATCTTCTTGGCGAGAGGTTTGAATTGTTCACAGACCACAAATCTTTGAATTATTTATTCTCTCAGAAGGATTTGAATTTGAGGCAGCAAAGGTGGATGGAATTCTTAGCGTCCTATGATTTTGATATAGCATATACCCCTGGCAAGGGTAACGTGGTGGCAGACGCCTTAAGCAGAAAAAGGTTGACCTTGAGTCCATTATTCGTGGAATGGCAAAGCTTGGAATTCATCTCGATGTTTGATTTTAGACCTTCCGTTGACTTCGTACCCGGTTTGCTAACTTCCTTGGAAGTTAGACCTACTCTTTTGGGACGGATTGGTGAGTCACAGCGAGACGACCCACAGTTGGTTGAGTTAGTAGAGAAGCTCATAAGGGGGGAGTCGTCCAGCCATTTGAGTAGGTACACCCTAGATGATAAGGGGTGGTTGCGTAGAGACGGTAGACTTTGTGTACCGCAAGACGAAGGTTTGAGGAAGGCTATTTTGGATGATGTACATCGTTCAAAGATGACCATTCATCCCGGTGGGGACAAGATGTACCAAGACATGAAGCGAGTTTTCTTTTGGGCCGGTATGAAGAAAGACGTGGTCGAGTATGTCGCTAGATGCTTGGTGTGCCAACAAGTGAAAGCGGAGCAAAAGAAACCCGGAGGGTTGCTTCACCCATTGGAAGTTCCGCTATGGAAGTGGGAGAGTGTCTCGATGGATTTTGTCGATGGATTACCAAGATTGAGGAAGGGTAATACAGGAATTTGGGTTGTGGTAGAAAGACTTACTAAGAGCGCCCATTTCATACCCGTGAAGAGTAAGAGGACTGCTCCATGGCTAGCTTCAGTTTACATTCGAGAGATTGTTAGATTGCATGGTGTACCTTCCAGTATTGTGAGCGATCGAGATCCTATCTTCACTAGCGAGTTTTGGAAGAGTTTGCAAGAGGCGGTAGGGACTCAGTTGTGTTTGAGCACCGCATATCATCCTCAGACGGACGGCCAGACTGAGAGGGTGAATCGTATTTTAGAAGACCTTTTGAGGCTATGTATCTTGGATTTTGGAGGTACATGGGAAGAGCATCTTCCATTGGTGGAGTTCGCATATAATAACAGCTTTCAGTCTAGTATTGGCATGGCTCCTTTCGAAGCTCTTTATGGAAGGCCTTGTCGATCACCTACATGTTGGTGGGAATCTACGGATAAGATCTTTCTTGGGCCCGATATGGTTAGAGAGACTTCGGAAAAGATTGATTTGATTAGAAGAAGGATGAAAGGGGCGCTGGACAGACAGAAATCTTATGCGGACAAGAGGAGGACGGATCTTGAGTTTAATGTTGGGGACATGGTCTTTGTCAAAGTGTCTCCGTTACGGAATGTGGTTCGCTTTGGATCTGTTGGGAAGTTAGCACCAAGGTTTGTGGGACCGTTTCCTATTAAGGAAAGGATTGGACAGATGGCCTATAGAGTGGAGTTGCCCGACAGACTTAGTGGTGTACATGATGTATTCCATATGTCACATTTGAGGAAGTGCCTACATGAGACCGCAGAGGTGGTAGAGCCGAGCTTGCTTAGAGAAGTGGAAGTAGAGCGTGATGCGACTATTCGACGAGCTCCTACTCGCATCCTTGGGTCAGAGACTAGGAAATTGAGGAATCAAGAGGTTCAACTAGTCAAGGTACAATGGGGAGAAGATGAGGGCAACGCTACTTGGGAGACGGAAGCGAAGATGCGTTCATTGTACCCATTCCTTTTTGAGGGTATGTCTTTTAACTTCTCCTTTATCGTTTGTCTAGTACTTATCTTATCTTTAGTATGTCCTCTCGTTAGTACTTTTGACCTTTAGATAGGGTAAACCTATAGTTGAAACATGTGTTTGAGACATGTTATGGTTGATGGATGCATGTGGATGCAAGTGTTTGCTAGTGGTTGCTCGTGGATGCATATACACACACTCTAGACACTAGATCGGCTCAGTCACTTCATATTGCATATTGCATATAATTGTGTGTAGGTAGCTATATTTATGGATGTATAATGATTGTGTTATCATATGGATGATGCATTTTGGTGAATGATTGTGCACTCATGTAGATATTGTATGTGTCGATAGGGTTCTCTCGCATACATAATGGATGCATGGCACTATCATGGTTTGCATATGTTCATACATTAGATAGGGAACATATACACACACTTTTTGCATATGCTCATACATCATTAGAAATTGTTTTAAGGACAATGGATGCCCGTGTTTGATGGATTGAGTAGATGGTTGTTTGGATGGTAGGATATGCATTCTCCTTAGCTTAGAGATTTCGGGGACGAAATCCTTTAAGGAGGGGAGAATGTAACACCCCGAATTTCAGTTAATGCTAAAATTCACTAATTGCAGAATAAATAATCTCAGATGTGAGAATTGGGGGAAACAGGCTGCGTCATTGCGTTTGTCTCGGAAAAATACGCGAAATAGAGTCCGAAATTTTGTAAATCGGAGTCCGTATGGCCCAGTTATGGCCCAATGAAGTTCACAGAAAATTCAAAATTCAAAACAGATTTAAAATTCAGGTTCAAATTTCGAAATTGGGGCCATTGGGCGCAGGGGGAAAAAATTCCCGCCTAGCTACCCAAGTCGACAGCCCTGTCGACTGGGCAGTCGACTTGGCTAGGACCAAGTCGACAGCCCTGTCGACTTGGGTGTCGACAGGGGGTGCTCGCCCAGTTTGGCCTGGTGCACCATTTTAGGGTTTGGCTGTGTTTTGGGGCTGTTTTCTGGAAGCTTCCGAGATCTGATGGTCCTAATCTAATTTAGGGTTAATCTAATGGCCTAAAACACTTGCCTAATATATAAATACACCCTAAGACTACCCTAATTCATACTAAAAATAGATTCAAGGGCGTCATGCCGTCAAATTAAAACTAGAAGGAGCCTCCACCAAAGTTGAGAGGAAGTTAGCATCTCAAATCAACTCTAACCAAGTTCTAATCCACTCTAGCAACTTAATCTTCCTCATTGGAGTGCTAATTAGTTATTTGTGAGTTCCTATGCCTTTAGCAAGCAATTGCTAAACTAATTAGGATAGGATATTATGAGGCTATGGTTGTAAATGTGGATTTATGCAAGTTGTGGTTGTCATATGCTATATGTGCATGATGATTAGTTTGCAAGTTTATGCTATTTGTTAGTTATGCAAGTTCATATGCAAGTTTGAATGCAAGTTCATATGCAAGTTTGTCTCTTTTTATGATATGCACAACATATGCAAGTTTGCCTCTATGTATGACATATTATGCAAGTTCATATGCAAGTTTATATGCAAGTTCATATGCAAGTTTGTCTCTTTTTATGATATGCACAACATATGCAAGTTTGCCTCTATGTATGACATATTATGCAAGTTCATATGCAAGTTTATATGCAAGTTCATATGCAAGTTTGTCTCTTTTTATGATATGCACAACATATGCAAGTTTGCCTCTATGTATGACATATTATGCAAGTTCATATGCAAGTTTATATGCAAATTTATATGCAAGTTCATATGCAAGTTTGTCTCTTTTTATGATATGCATAATATATGCAAGTTTGGGTTAATGATTAAAGCTAGTTGGGTTTAATGTTATGATGCAAGTTGACACCTTTTAAACCCATGTTAATACTAATGTTATGATAAGTGGAACCCATTATAATTATGATGAATCTTCCCATTTATATGTCATGTTGTGTGAACGAATTACGTGGGGAATGATGGGGTTAATATGCATGTTAACAAAAATTGTGTGAAGTTGGTATGATTAAGCATAACATAAAATGAATGGACATAATTGGGAATTTACCTATTAAGTTAGGTCTACCCATATTATGGAGTTGGGAATTTACCTATTAAGTTATGTCTACCCATACTATGGAATTGGGAATTTACCTATTGAGTTAGGTCTACCCATATTCTTAAAAATGTGTAATTAATTAGGGATAATTAATACAAATTATGGGGGTGATTAATTAGGTGTAATTAATCAACTAAGACACGAGGTTGGACCCTTTTGTAGCGGAAGTCTGCCCGGAACCGACCGGCAATCCAGCAGCTACAAATGATTGGCCCAATGTGAGAGGTCTTAGTCATAAATTAAATACGTGATTAAAGTAAAGACACGAGGTTAGACCCTTTTTATGACGGAAGTCTGCCCGGACCCAACCGGCATATCCATCAGTCATAAAAGGTGGTCTAATGTGAGAGGTCTTTATGAGATCATGATCTTAATTAATTAATTAAGAAACACTTAACCATATTAGCATGCAGAGGGACATGAGGGGTTAAGTGAGTGCCTTGGGTGGCATGTGGAAATCTAGTGGTTGCCTTGGGTGGCAATAGAAAATACGATTAGAATACTTAACCAAAGTGGAACATGTAATTAAAACATGATTAAAGGGTTAAGTGGTGTACACTAGAAATGACAAGCTTAGGTGGGTAGCTTGTGGGGGCCCATCTCAACCAATATCCCAAACGTATCTTAGTGGGCTCGACTCAAGTCTAGGACGGGACACGCATATTGGGCTTGACTATAAGAGGCCAAAACGGGGTAGCGGTGGCAACGCGAGTCCAATGGGTTTCATATGTGTGTGTGGACCCGGGCTGGTAGGTAAGACGTTGTTGCATCGTGTAGATATAAGCCGTGCACCATTTTTTGTATCGGGTTTCCACTTTGGGGAGTGATACACCCCATTGTGGGGCCAGCACGGGTATCTACGGTAGGGAGCCGATCGCTTGGGAGTAGTGGGTACACCTAGTGGAGATAGGGGCAGACGACACCTATGTAGTCAGCTAGGGGTACACGAAACTACTAGGTAAATTTTCTAAGTCCTTGGGAGGGATCAATCTTTAAGTAGGAATGACTAGTGTGGTGCAGTGTAGTAATTATCCTTGGGTGGGTAAATGCGTCTTTATCGTTATCTTAGTTCATTCTAAGTTTGATTGGCTACTGAGTGTAGTCATTTATCCCCAGTCACACCGTACCAAGTTATATCATACCCTAATTACTTTAATGATTGTATTGTTAAAGTTATAGGACTCGCTCAGACTTATGTATGACCCCGTTGTTTTTATCTTTTTTTTCCAACCCTCAGGTTCTCAGAGTGGGCCCAGCACGAGTGGGCTTTGATCAGACTACTTTTATTACTCTCTTGGAGCTTGGACCCTAGATGTAGAGCTCGGCATTCCCTTTTCTTTTATGGCTATCAGTTCATGTATTGGGATTATGTATTTTTATTTATCAGGATGGATATTTTGTACTTGACTCTTATTATGGTTTTGTGATGTAACCAAACATGTTTTACTTTCCGCTGCAATGAAATGATGTTTTAAATTTTCAAGTATTACTTATATCTGTCTTGCTATAATTTTTTTGTTCTATATTCACTTAAAATACTCCACCGATGTTATGGCATTCCCTTAGCGAGTGACCATAGCGGGAGTGGGGTGTTACAGTTTACCCCCGAGGCGTGAGATAGACTTTCAAATATACTTAGTAGATAATGAAAAGTCAGTTGCATTACCAGTGCGCCATATGGCTCTGAGAGAGAGAGAAGAGAACTCAGTAAGAAGTGAAAGAATTGCTTGAGAAGGGGTTCATAAGAAGAAGTATTTCGGAGTGGGGTGCTCCAGTCGTTTTTGCTACAAAAACTTAGATTGTGCATGGACTATAGAGAACTGAATAAGCTAACAAAGAAGAACAGACACCCATTACCGAGGATAGATGATTTATTCAATCAATTGGTGGGAGCTTCGGTTTTCTCGCAACTGGATTTGGCTACAGGGTTTCATCAGCTAAGGGTGGCTGAAGATAGCATCGATAAGACAGCATTTAAAACTCTTGACGGTTTCTTCGAGTGGCTCGTTATGCCTTTTGCTTTGACGAATGCACCCGCATACTTTGTTGACTTAATGAGTAGGGTGTTTAGAGAGTTTCTAAACAAATTTGTGGTAGTCTTTGTAGACGATATTTTGGTTTTCTCTAAGAATAAAGAAGAGCATGCCCTACATCTTAGGGAATTCTTAGACTCCCTGCGAGCACATTAGCTAAAGGCTAAGTTCTCCAAGTGCCATTTTTGGAGAAAAGAATTGAGGTTCTTAGGACACGTAGTCTCTAAGGAAGGGATAGTTGTGGATCTCGCTAAGGTAGTGGCAATCCAAGATTGGAAAATGCCTAAGAACACAACCGAAGTAAGAAGCTTTTTAGGACTGGCTGGCTATTATAGGAAGTTCATTAAGGACTTCGCGAAGATATCGGCCTTCTCACTCGATTAACGAAGAAGAATTTGACTTTTGCTTGGGACGTTGATTGTGACGATGCTTTCCAATGTCTGAAGAGAGCTTTGACGACCGCTCCAGTTTTAGTTTTGCCAGACGGGAGTAAGACATTCACTGTATATACCGATGCTTGTGGGACAGAGCTTGGCGCAGTTTTAATGCAAAAGGAAAGGTTGACATGCTATGGTGGAAGACAGTTGAAAACCCATGAGAAAAATTACCCTACCCACGACTTGGAGTTGGCGGCCATAGTTTTTACGCTTAAGTCATGACGTCATTATTTGCTTGGCGAAAGGTTTGAGTTGTATGCAGACCATAAGTCGCTAAAGTATTTATTCTCTCAGAAGGACCTAAACTTGAGACAGTAGAGATGGATGGAGTTTTTGGCATCCTACGATTTCAAGATCGCATAAACCCTTGGCAAGGCTAACGTTGTAGTTGACGCCCTGAGTAGAAAGAAGTTAACCTTAAGTCCTATGTTCGTAGAGCGGCAGAGTTTGGAGTATATATCTTCCTTTGACTTTAGACCCTCTATCGAATTTTTACCCGGATTGTTGGCATCATTAGAGGTGCAACCTACACTTTTGGGTCGAGTTGGAGAGGCATAGCGAAACGACCCACAATTGGTTGAAATAGTAGGCAAGCTTAAAGGAGGGGAGTCCTCAAGTCATCTGAATAGATATGCTATAGATGAGAGAGGTTGGCTTCATAGAGATGGAAGACTTTGCGTACCACAAGACGAAGTTTGAAGAAGGCAATTCTTGAAGACTCACATCGCTCGAAGGTGACCATGCATCCCGGTGGTGATATGATGTATAAGGATATGAAGCGAGTTTTCTTTTGGGCCGGAATGAAAAAGGATGTAGCCGAGTTCGTTGCTAGATGCTTAGTGTGCCAGCAAGTCAAGGCGGAGCAAAAGAAGCCCGGAGGTTTGCTCCATCCCTTAGAGATTCCTCTTTGGAAATGGGAAAGCGTTTCCATGGATTTTGTAGATGGGTTACCAAGATCGAGGAAGGGTAATATGGGGATTTGGGTAATTGTAGACCGACTTACTAGAAGTGCCCATTTTATTCCCGTCAAAAGTAAAAGGACCGCTGCATGGTTAGCATCTGTTTACCTTCGAGAGATAGTTCGTTTACACGACATACCCTCCAGCATTGTGAGCGATAGAGATCCTATTTTCACAAGCGAATTTTGGAAGAGCTTACAAGAGGCGGTTGGAACGCAATTGTGCTTAAGTACCGCTTACCACCTCAGACGGACGGCCAGACCGAGAGGGTGATTCAGATTCTAGAAGACCTTCTGAGGCTATGCATTCCAGACTTTGGAGGAACATGGGAAGAACACCTTCCACTAGTAGAGTTCGCTTATAATAATAGTTTTCAGGCTAGCATTGGCATGGCACCTTTTGAGGCTCTTTATGGACGACCGTGTCGATCACCTACATGTTGGTGGGAATCCACAGATAAGGTTTTGCTTGGACCTGACATGATTAGGGAGACTTCGGAAAAGATAGACCTGATTTGACAGCGAATGAAGACGGCACAGGACCGACAGAAGTCATATAATGATAGGAGACGAACCGATCTTGAGTTCAATGTTGGGGACATGGTTTTTATTAAGGTGTCACCGTTGAGAAACGTAGTCTGTTTTGGATCAGTAGGGAAGTTGGCACCAAGGTTCGTAGGACCCTTTACAATTACAGAGAGGATCGGGCAAATGGCGTATAGAGTGAAGTTACCAGAGAATCTCAGCGGAGTTCATAACGTTTCACATTTGCGGAAGTTTTTACAAGATATGGCGGAAGTGGTAGAGCCGAGCACGCTCGAGGAAGTGGAAGTAGAGTGCAATGCCACGATCAGACAAGCTCCTACATGCATTCTTGGATCGGAGGTCAAAAAGCTTCGCAACAAAGAGGTCAAGTTAGTCAAAGTGCAATGGGGAGATGATCAAAGAGACGCGACTTAGTAGATGGAAGATAAGATGTGTACGTTGTACCCTTTCCATTTCGAGGGAATGTTTTAATTTCTCCCTTTTCTACCACTTTTTTGATACTTGTCCTATCTTTTAGTATTATCTTTGCGATGACATCTTCGATCTTTAGTTAGAAATAAACCTATGGTTGAAACAAGTGTCGAAACATGTTATGACTGATGGATACAAGTGGTTGCTGGTGGTTGCTCGTGGATGCATATACACACACCTTAGGCACTAGATCAGCTCAATCACCTTCATGTTGCATATAAATATGTGTGCGCATATTTAATTTAATGGATGAATAATGGTTGTGTTATCATATGGATGCTGCATTTTGATGAATGGTTGTGCACATATGTAGAAATAATATGTATCGATGGGATTCTTTCGCATACATAGTGGACGCATGGCACTATCATGATTTGCATTAAGGAGGTCAATTGAATCAGTAGACCGCCTGATTTTGCATTGAATAAGGGACATATACACACACTTCTTGCATATGTTCATACTGCATTAGAAGCTTTGTAAGGACAATGGATGCCTATGTTTGATGGTTGAGTAGATGGATGATTGGATGTTAAGATATGCTTTCTCCTTAACTTGGAGATTTCGGGGGCGAAATCCTTTAAGGAGGGGAGAATGTAACACCCCGTAAAATTAAATGTTAAAGGTAATACGTTAGAGAATACTTAATTTTAAATGTAAGAATCAAGGGAAATGGGTTACGCCATTGTGGTCGTCTCAGAATTCTGGTTGAGATAGAGTCTGAGTTTGCGTAAATTGGACTTCGTATGAAGAAGTTATGGTTGTCGGAAGTTTCTAGAAATTTCAAATTTAATTTCAGCTTCAGAAAAATATATAACAGGGACCAGGTCGACCTGGGGGTCGACCCTAGTGTCGACCTCCCTATAGACAGGTCGACTTGCCCCCCTCCTCCCCCCAGGCAGATCCGCAAGATAATGATTTTTGACTCAGTGCTGAGTCAATTAGGGCTGAGGTGTCACCCTATCTTGGCTGGATGGTTTTGATTGATTCTAGGTTGATCGGATGGCCTAAATTAATCCTAAATTCTATATAAACACATGTAGACTCAAACCCTAAAACAAAATAAAAATTGGAACCATGGCCGTCATGCTATCACCTTGCAACCTAGAGTAGCCGCCACCAACTAGAGAGAAAGAGAAGCTAATTAACTCAATTCAATTCAAATTTATTAACAACAACAACGAATTTGTCTACTCCAAAGGTGAGCTTAATCAATTTCAGAACTCAGATTCCAGAACTCAAGACCTTCTTTGAGTTGTGAGTTCAATAGCTTTAATAAGATAATTAATAAGCTAATTGGGTTAAGTTATAAATTGGGTTATATGGCTATGTTTGTAAGACATTGGAAAAATGTAATATTCCGTGAATACATGCTAGTTGTTCATAATGATAGTTTTGTTGTGAATCCCTTTTCACATGCCAAATGAAACGACCCGCAAATCCGAGCTATCTGAGTTGACTAAATACACCACACGTCCAACCCAAATAACACAGAAATGCGAACCATTAATAGAAAGAAGTTAGAAGATGAGAAATAGGAAGAAAGAAATATTAGAATAGAAGAAGAAGAATACACAACATCAGGGTAAAACATGAACCTCACAGCGGAATGAATAAAATATAATATATCATATACTTTTGTAATACAAAATTTCTGTATACATGTACATTCAGAATCAGAGTTCAACACTTACAATACAGCGGAAAATAACACTAGGTAACTAACGCTGAAGCCTCCTGCTCCGAGCTCCTCCAATGGTATCTGCAAACACCTGAACTACTTGACTGCCCGTACAAATTTGGGCACCCAAGAGTTTAGGGAAAACAAAACAAAATAAACTCTGGGTCAGTCATGGGACTGGTGTGAGTAAACTCCAACCACTTGTTTAACTTTTAAAAATCCTTTCAAAAGAAAAGGTAATAGTAAGACCAGCCCACACATAAACACGGACGGTTTTTACCTTACTATAACCCAAAACACTTTGATACGAAAATCCAGTGATATTATAATAATGTCTACATCAAGTAAATAACCAAATAGCAGAACGCTTGCATCTCACGCTCCACATACATAGTATAAAATCAAAACCCGCATGGCGCTTATTGGAGATTGGATTTCCAACATGACAAGGTATGGGACCACCTTCCGATAGTGCATCTCTAGAGGCGAATACACCTGGGTTCCACAAGAACGTCTTGCAACCCGGCCCACACATGACCGACCACTCATTTCGCTTGAGTGTATCGAATGTATATCACCAACGGTTGGACTCAAACCACCGTTTCCCGAATGGGCAGAATCGATAGATTTAGAAACAAAAGGAATTTCTCTAGATAGGTGATTATACACCCTAATGGGTGCGACCCACATAGCCATGCTGCCTGCCCGATTTTTGTCCTTTCCCGGTTGTTGAGGCCTGAGGCTACGCATACTTACCATTCATTGACAGCACAATCACTTTGAATGCCACATTGTCAGATCCGTTAATCACTAGTTAAGATTGCACAAATATTCTGGATATTATGCTAAGGGATAAATCCGTTGCAACCATATATATTCATACAGACCAACCTTTTTGATCATTGGAAATACTCTGTCAGACATTCGTCCATATACGTTCGTTCTGGGATTGAACGAAACCGAAGGCACAATTTCTATAAATAGAAAAGCCCTTGCACTTTACTCCGTCTTCAATATATTCAGCATACTTGGTTCGCAACGCTTATGCCGATACGGAGTGGTTCTTCGGATAATAATCCAACCGGTATCTCCATATTGACAACGATGGTCAAAAACTTCGATAGTCTGTGATTTAACTATCTAATAAAACAAGTGTTCATCCAAATATATCAAACAAATCACTGGGCTCTTTAATTAATATTTCATTAATTAAATCTCTGCTCCATTTCCTTATCAATATTTGTTATCCAAATATTTCAATAACCATATTGGCCCTTTACGCTATTTTTGATTTCGTTTCCTTATCGAATTCTATATATATCGATATATAGATTTCTAATTGTCAAATTTCTTAAAAAATATTCTAACTCCTTAAATTCCCGGAAAAATTCGCCATAACCTCCCCTGTATCGGGAGCATCGGGAAATTTCAAATAGCTTTCCCGGTCCTTCTAATCTCAAAAAGAAAAAGAAGAAGCCAAGCGGCTAGCCGATACGGCGCATAAAACCCATATATGAATTAAACATGTACCTTTTTGTCGAGCACATAAAAAATCTTCATATACTCCATCCCATATCTGTTTAACATCTGTTCACCTGTTTCCAATTCAATTCAACTCAATCCATTCGTTTGAATTCAAATTTGAATCGTTTGAATTCAGTTTCGCTCAATTTCTCTTTAATTAGCCTTTTTGCCTAATTCACTTCTTTGTTTGAACATAACACGTTCAAATAAAATGTTTAACTTGCTCATAACCAAATTGAATTTCAATTCTAGTTCCCTTTTTGATTTCGAATATAAATTTTCAAATCGAATTTACTTATTAAAACCCCAATATTCATTCGAAATCTCATTAACTAATTTCTATTCAATTTAGTTAATTCTATTCAATAAATCAAAATCTGGTTTCTATTTCAAAAATCATATTCATTTACACAACTTGAATTCGCATATATTTTACAACTCAACTCTGAGATTTTCTAAATAGACAATTCGGATTTTTTCCCGCTTAAAATCCTTTTATAACATTAAATAAACCATTATGGTTTAAAAACGATTCTGGCGCTGCTTTTCTGAAAATTTGATTTTGACATTACTCAAAATCTATTCGACAAAATCCAGATTTTTCTCTTCCATTAGAAAACTATTATCAAACCGGTCCTGACGTTTCTTGTTTCAAAGAATTTCGACTTCAATTGAGTCCTGTATACTCGATTGAAGTTCGAATCGCTATTTTACGAATTGCAGCGCTGCGGCGAGTTCGTTTTATATATATAAACCTTTAAACTTCTTTAAAATGAATTCAACTTCATTCTAATATATATATTCATATATATTTTAAATTCCATTTGAATCTTTACATTTCAAATTCCATAGTTTTAAATCCTGTATTCAAATCCCATTTGAAATCCTTTATTCGAATTCCATTTCAAATTCTTTATTCGAATTCCATTTCAAATTCTTTATTCGAATTCCATTTCAAATACTTTATTCGAATTCCATTTCAAATCCTCTATTCGAATTCCATTTCAAATCCTCTATTCGAATTCCATTTCAAATCCTCTATTCGAATTCCATTTCAAATCCTTTATTCGAATTCCCACTTTAATTCAACTCCTTTTTGAATTTCTATATTTGAAATTCATACTTGAATTTAGATATTCAACTCCATTTTGAATTCCCTTTTGAAATTCAAATATTCAACCCCCATTTGAATTTCTATGTTCAAATCTATTTCCAACTCTATTTGAATTAAAATATTCCAATTTTCTTTCAAACACCATTGAATTCTAAATTCGAATTCATTTACAAATACCATTTGAATTCTAAGTTCAAATTCATTAGTTAAACTCCACATTTAATTTTCTTGAATCCCAATACCTTAATTTATTCCTTTGAATTAAATTCCACTTTAAATTCTATAATCAAATCCCTTTTGAATGGTTATATTTGAAAATCATATTTGAATTTAAATATTAAACTTCATTTAAATTTCTATTTGAAATCTCATATTTAAATCCCATTGGAATTTCTTTATTCAAACCCATTTGAATTCCTTTGAATTCAAATTCCATTTCAAACCATTTGGATTTCCTATTCTACTTTGAAATCCTATTTTCAAAGTTTATTTCAAATTCTATTTTGAAATTCTATATTCAAATCCCTATTTGAATTTCTTTATTCAAATTCTATTTCAATTCTCTTATTCAAATTCCATTTTGAACTCTCTTATTCAAATGCTGTTTGAATCTCTTATTCAAACTCTATATTTAAAATTCCATTTGAACTTCCATATTCAAATTTCTATATTTGAATTTCATTCGAATTCTATATCCAAATCTCTATTTGAATCTTCTTTATTTGAATTCCTTCGGATTTAAATTTTATTTTAATTCCTTGAATTCAAATTCTATTTTTCATTCTAATTTCGTCTATTCAAATTCTATTTGAACTTCTATTTGAATTTCTAATATTCAATCTCTTTTTTAAAATTCAAATATTTAAACTCCTTTTCTAATTCTACTATTCAATTGTTATACTCAAATTTCATTTGAGTTATATATTTAAAATTTCATTTTTCACAACTTATTTTGAAATTCCATTTCAAATCCCAATCTTCACACTTGTATTTCTATTTCTGAATTATCAAATGATAATTCTTTTCGCTTCATTTATAACTTCGTTATAAAAGAACTATTTATAAACTTCGCTTATAAAGAAACTACTTGTTTTATTTTTCAAAACAAGTTTATATCTTTATTTCCTTTAAAAATTCAAATTCTATTTAAAAATAGAATTTTCCCTTTTTAAAATCTCAAATATCCTTTTAATTAGCCCAGTGATATTTAAAACAATCAAATCACCCAATTTTCAATCATTTGGTTTTTAACGCATCATATATGAATATATGTGAAATCAAACAAACAACAAACAGATAATATATTTTTGAGGAATCCAGTTGGATTCCTCCAACCTGTTTTCCTGCATCCACAGATGTTAGCACATAAATAATACCCATTCTGCTTCGTGGCAGAATATCGCGGTATAGAAGGTCATCCACTAATCATAGGGTGGGGCGTATAGGGTAATCATCCGCTATGGTACCGCGGGCATCCGCTAATGAGACTGCGGGAATCCAACCAATCAATCAACCCAATATATATATATATATATATATATATATATATATATAGCCTAAATAACTAATATATATAAAACAACCATAAAACATGCACACAAGCAACAGACAATTATTTTTAATGAAATAAAAATAATTCTAAAGGTGAGTGAGATTTACTCACCGTGGTATTCCATTGTCGAATATTCATCTTTTCGAACTATAAAATCCTTAGCTGACTCAGACAAATCTCTAATGAATCCCATCTCGTAGATTTCCCAATCAAACGTGATAATGCCTATTCAATTCATCCAATTAACATATAATTATTATATTTGTATTCAACTAATATGATAATATTTCTATTAAGCTAGTATATTCTTATTAGCTAATATTTCCAAGTTATATAAATTAAATTTTAAATTAGAGTTTAAAAAAAAGAATAATTACCCTTAGCTCTCCTCCTCTCAGTCAAATTCTGTTCTTCACTTTCAGTCAGAGAATGAACATCCAACTTTGACCATTCAGCACCTCGTCTGTTCTTAAAACACAGATTAAGTTTCAAAATTTACAGATTGGTACCCTCCAACGCCATGTATTGTTGAACCGCCATCCTTCCCATTTCCAGTTCGTCTATCCATCCATCCGCTGAGTTCCTGCCATCAAGTTATCTCCACCCCTTCGCCATAGGAACAACAGGAACCACCTGTCGACCTCCATAATTCGATCCTGTCCACCCCCTTTTACATCGCATCCCTCCTTCTCCATCTCGCACCCCCTCAACGCCGAACCCTTCGAACCACACACGAGCACCATTTCTCCAGTCCATTCGCCAGACCATCGCGTTACTCCATCGCTCGAACCCCCTTCAGGAACCTAACGCCATCCCTTATAGTATTTTCAGAATCATGCGGTCAGTCCCCATTTAAGAAGCTCGAACCCTAGACGTTGCCCAAATCAAACTTCCTATTTGCTCCTGAACAGTGTTAGGATGAAGCGCGAGCCTTCGAATGTCATACTAGATGGAAGCCTGGACTAAAGATGACCACCGCGACTTCCTTGTCATGCTTCAGAGGGTTTGAACGAGGCCTCTGATTTGATAAATGGAGGACGGAGGAAGATTTGAAAGGAGTGATTTTTGATTTGTTCTAAGGATTAAAAAGGTGAAAAGGAAAGAGGGTTGTAGCGCGATTATATAAGGGAGAAGGAAGGGAACGGGAAGTGGTATTAAATGGTGGTTGGTTAAGTACAGAACAAATCTTTTATTTCTTTAAAAAGATTTGCGATTTGATTTGTATTTAATTCGACTAGATTTAAAGAGATTTTTATTTCTTTTAAATAGATATCGATTTGATTTCGAATCTATCCACAATAAAATACCTCGGGGTTCAAAATTAAATATCGTGAACCGCTATTTTTGTGTACCGACCATCGTTCCAATGTAATAACGTTATACTGAACTCAACAAAATATTTTTTTTTTGAAATTATTTCGAATGTGTATATATATTAAATTGATATAATATACTTTAAATTCAAAAACAAATAAATTCTCTGATGATAAAATATTTTTATTATCATCTATATTCAAATACAATTAACATTGATCATCTGAATTGTTTTGATTCAGTTTTATCTTCGAATTGAATTATTTTAAATTCTCCTATTACGATGATTATCAAAAATAAATCGTATTTCGATTATTTAATCGATAACTAAATAAATACCATTTATATTATAAATTCAATATTTAAAACCATACTAAATATTTAAAATAATTCGACCAAAAATCCGGGTCGTTACATTCTTCCCCCCTTAAAATAATTTCGTCCTCGAAATTGCTAAGGTAGGAAAAATGGTACAAATTCATTACTTTTCAACAATTCACTTATGTTGAAACTCAACTCTTCATATTTCGACAATTTTAGTCCTAAGCAACTTTTGGTTCTCATATATATACACACATTCATTTTTATCTGAATGATTTACAATCAATTCATATTCCATTCAAATTGATTCTGATCAATTTATTTACTTTGATTTGTTTAAACTTCCACATTCACATTCTTGGGATTTCATTTTAAATCCTTTCGAAATCACATAAATATATACATATATTTATTTCCATCTCAAATTCAGAACATTTGAATTTTCAAACAAATTTGTTTTCCTTCAAACGAATTTCCATCAAAACTTTTTTCTAAGGTAGCAATCCATCACTTAGAAACTCGGAAATGAATACTGATGATGTTGCAATCATCATCAGAATAATTTCCCAGCCACTGAAGTGAGTTCAGTGCTTTATCACTTTCAAAATCCATGATTTTCTTTCAAATCCTTTAAAACAAATCTATATTATTTTAATATACTTTGAAAAATAAATTTCAACTTCCCAGGATTTAAATTCTTCATTCTGGTTTGAAATTAATTCCAATTTATCTCATTCGTATATATAATTTCTATACAAATTCTATTTTGGTTATAAATAACCATTCCAATTTTTTAATCTCATTAATTATAATCCTAACAATCAACACATCCATATATTATAATAATTCCAGAAAATTATTCTTTCTATATCAAAATAGAATTTTGGGTAAAATTATTTCATTTACCCTCTTTAAAACAATATCGTGTTCAATCTTCTGTTCAAGTATTTATAAACTCTTATCGACGTCGTGGCGTCCCACGATTCGACCAGAATTCATAAACTACTCAACAGACAAGTCAACACAATATAAAACAACTTTTATATCAACTAACAAATACGCTATTCAACTCATTCTAGGGTACTACTGACCCTATCTCTAATGAGCACATGCCACACAAGCCTAGGTGTTCGCTCAACCTAAGCTCTGATACCAACTGAAACGACCCGCAAATCCGAGCTATCTGAGTTGACTAAATACACCACACGTCCAACCCAAATAACACAGAAATGCGAACCATTAATAGAAAGAAGTTAGAAGATGAGAAATAGGAAGAAAGAAATATTAGAATAGAAGAAGAAGAATACACAACATCAGGGTAAAACATGAACCTTACAGCGGAATGAATAAAATATAATATATCATATACTTTTGTAATACAAAATTTCTGTATACATGTACATTCAGAATCAGAGTTCAACACTTACAATACAGCGGAAAATAACACTAGGTAACTAACGCTGAAGCCTCCTGCTCCGAGCTCCTCCAATGGTATCTGCAAACACCTGAACTACTTGACTGCCCGTACAAATTTGGGCACCCAAGAGTTTAGGGAAAACAAAACAAAATAAACTCTGGGTCAGTCATGGGACTGGTGTGAGTAAACTCCAACCACTTGTTTAACTTTTAAAAATACTTTCAAAAGAAAAGGTAATAGTAAGACCTGCCCACACATAAACACGGACGGTTTTTACCTTACTATAACCCAAAACACTTTGATACGAAAATCCAGTGATATTATAATAATGTCTACATCAAGTAAATAACCAAATAGCAGAACGCTTGCATCTCACGCTCCACATACATAGTATAAAATCAAAACCCGCATGGCGCTTATTGGAGATTGGATTTCCAACATGACAAGGTATGGGACCACCTTCCGATAGTGCATCTCTAGAGGCGAATACACCTGGGTTCCACAAGAACGTCTTGCAACCCGGCCCACACATGACCGACCACTCATTTCGCTTGAGTGTATCGAATGTATATCACCAACGGTTGGACTCAAACCACCGTTTCCCGAATGGGCAGAATCGATAGATTTAGAAACAAAAGGAATTTCTCTAGATAGGTGATTATACACCCTAATGGGTGCGACCCACATAGCCATGCTGCCTGCCCGATTTTTGTCCTTTCCCGGTTGTTGAGGCCTGAGGCTACGCATACTTACCATTCATTGACAGCACAATCACTTTGAATGCCACATTGTCAGATCCGTTAATCACTAGTTAAGTTTGCACAAATATTCTGGATATTATGCTAAGGGATAAATCCGTTGCAACCATATATATTCATACAGACCAACCTTTTTGATCATTGGAAATACTCTGTCAGACATTCGTCCATATACGTTCGTTCTGGGATTGAACGAAACCGAAGGCACGATTTCTATAAATAGAAAAGCCCTTGCACTTTACTCCGTCTTCAATATATTCAGCATACTTGGTTCGCAACGCTTATGCCGATACGGAGTGGTTCTTCGGATAATAATCCAACCGGTCTCCCCATATTGACAACGATGGTCAAAAACTTCGATAGTCTGTGATTTAACTATCGAATAAAACAAGTGTTCATCCAAATATATCAAACAAATCACTGGGCTCTTTAATTAATATTTCATTAATTAAATCTCTGCTCCATTTCCTTATCAATATTTGTTATCCAAATATTTCAATAACCATATTGGCCCTTTACGCTATTTTTGATTTCGTTTCCTTATCGAATTCTATATATATCGATATATAGATTTCTAATTGTCAAATTTCTTAAAAAATATTCTAACTCCTTAAATTCCCGGAAAAATTCGCCATAACCTCCCCTGTATCGGGAGCATCGGGAAATTTCAAATAGCTTTCCCGGTCCTTCTAATCTCAAAAAGAAAAAGAAGAAGCCAAGCGGCTAGCCGATACGGCGCATAAAACCCATATATGAATTAAACATGTACCTTTTTGTCGAGCATATAAAAAATCTTCATATACTCCATCCCATATCTGTTTAACATCTGTTCACCTGTTTCCAATTCAATTCAACTCAATCCATTCGTTTGAATTCAAATTTGAATCGTTTGAATTCAGTTTCGCTCAATTTTTCTTTAATTAGCCTTTTTGCCTAATTCACTTCTTTGTTTGAACATAACACGTTCAAATAAAATGTTTAACTTGCTCACAACCAAATTGAATTTCAATTTCAATTCTAGTTCCCTTTTTGATTTCGAATATAAATTTTCAAATCGAATTTACTTATTAAAACCCCAATATTCATTCGAAATCTCATTAACTAATTTCTATTCAATTTAGTTAATTCTATTCAATAAATCAAAATCTGGTTTCTGTTTCAAAAATCATATACATTTACACAACTTGAATTCGCATATATTTTACAACTCAACTCTGAGATTTTCTAAATAGACAATTCGGATTTTTTCCCGCTTAAAATCCTTTTATAACATTAAATAAACCATTATGGTTTAAAAACGATTCTGGCGCTACTTTTCTGAAAATTTGATTTTGACATTACTCAAAATCTATTCGACAAAATCCAGATTTTTCTCTTCCATTAGAAAACTATTATCAAACCGGTCCTGACGTTTCTTGTTTCAAAGAATTTCGACTTCAATTGAGTCCTGTATACTCGATTTGATTTCGACTAGATTTAAAGAGATTTTTATTTCTTTTAAATATATATCGATTGGATTTCGAATCTATCCACAATAAAATACCTCGGGGTTCAAAATTAAATATCGTGAACCGCTATTTTTGTGTACCGACCATCGTTCCAATGTAATAACGTTATACTGAACTCAACAATTTTTTTTTTTTTTGAAATTATTTCGAATGTGTATATATATTAAATTGATATAATATACTTTAAATTCAAAAACAAATAAATTCTCTGATGATAAAATATTTTTATTATCATCTATATTCAAATACAATTAACATTGATCATCTGAATTGTTTTGATTCAGTTTTATCTTCGAATTGAATTATTTTAAATTCTCCTATTACGATGATTATCAAAAATAAATCGTATTTCGATTATTTAATCGATAACTAAATAAAATACCATTTATATTATAAATTCAATATTTAAAACCATACTAAATATTTAAAATAATTCGACCAAAAATCCGGGTCGTTACACCAAATCACCTATGTTCAACTTGATTCATGTTTGACATCATTTTATATGCAAGTTTGGGTATAGATTATATGCTAGTTTTTATATGAATTGTACACATGTTTGGTGTAGATTATACGTTAGTTTCTATATGAATTGTACACAACCTTACATGTGAATCAAATAAAGTGACTATATGCAAGTTTAGGTAGAAATTTGATTCACATATATGCAAGTTTACACCTTTAGATTCAGATCTATGATGTACATAGTTTATGCAAGTTTGTGACTATGACCTATGCAAGTTTTGGATGAAAAATTATATTCATATATGCGAGTTTTAGGTGAAAAACTATATATTATATATTATATATATATATATATATATATATATATATGCAAGTTCACACCTTTAGGCCTACGTTTAGATTCATGACAATAACAAGTTTATGCAAGTTATGTTGTAATCCCTATTTGCAAGATTAGATCCATTTTGTGTGTTATGCAAATGTAACAACCTGGATTATGAGCGGCTTTGGTTATCGACATAAGCTCGATGTCGATAACCAAAACATCGAAAAATCCTGGTAATTAATGAAAGAAAGTAGAAGGTGAGAATAGGTAAGATAGAAACTTAGAAAAGAAGAAGAAGAAGAAGAACACAAAATCAGAGTAACACGAACCTCACAGCGGAACGAATAACATATAATAGATTACATAACTTTGAAATATAACAGTTATGTATACAATAGCACTTATCAGAGTACATCACTTACAACACAGCGGAAATAACTATAGCTATATGATCCAGAAGCCTCCTGCTCCAGCTCTTTAAGTATATCTGTAAATCCCGACTACTTGACTGCCCATACAAATTTAGGCACCCAAGAGTTCAGGGAAAACAACAAAGTAAACTCCGGGTCAGTCATGGGACTGGTGTGAGTAAAACAGTTTAAACAGGTATATGAACAAGTAAACGATATCTCATAAGACCACGCCGCAGAACGGAACGGGTTTTCCCTTATAAGAATCCAAAATATCTTTATATCAAAAACCTTTTGATATTATAATAATGTCTATGTACAAATAGATATCAACTAGCAGAAACGCTTTCATCTCACGTTCTACATATATAGTATACAATCAAAATCGCAAGCATGTATTGGATAATGGATTTCCAACTATGACAAGGTATGGAACCACCTTCTGATTAGTGTACTCTAGGAACGATACACTGGAGTTCAACAAGAACATCTTGTAACTCAGCCACACATGACCGACCACTCATTTTGCTTGAGTGTATCGAATGTATATCACCAACGGTTGGGATCAGCAACCGTTCTCGTATATATATGGGACAGCATTGATAGATTTAAGAAACAAATGAATATTCTCTAGATAGGTGATTATACACCCTACTTCGGTGCGACCGACTTAGCCATGTTGCCTGCCCGATTTCTGTCATTTACCGGTTGATGAGGCTAGAAGCTACGCTTTATCATTACATCATATTCACTTCGAATGCTACATTTTCAAATCCATCGAAATCACTAATTGACGTTTACAACAGTACATTACGTGTCAGCTAAAATAAGTTTCCTTCTCCGCTTCCACTCTTGGTACGGTTGAAGAAATCAATGTACGTGACCTTTTTGGAAATACTCTGTCAGACATCCATCTTCATTCACTTAAAATGTCACATCGTCATACCCACCAAATCAAAAATTGACTTATCCAAAAATAACACGGGTATACAGCTAAGAGAAACGAATTCCTCCGCCACCAAACGTGAATACGTTTGAACAGATCAACTTACGCGATCCATTGGATATACTCTGTCAGACCTTCGTCCATACAAGTTATCATGGGACTGGACAAACCGAAGGCACTACTCAGTATATCCATCTTAGTCACTGTTATCTAAGACATATACAACAGCCCTTGCACTTTACTCCGTCTTCAAATTATCATTGGCATAAATGATTCGCAACGCTTATGCCAATACAGAGTGGTTCTTCGGAAAATAATCCAACCGGTCTCTCCATATTAACAACGTTAAAATGGTCAAAACTTCGATAGTCTGTGATTTAACTATCAAAGAAAAACAAGTGTGCAAACAACGATATTATTTCCAGATGGAAATTATATCGATCAATCATCAACATATATACATATATATATATTCACATTGCCTTATTTTCTATGTTCAGAAAATATATGTTATTAACACTGGAAAACGTTTCCATCTGCTTATTTACAAATCACTACTCTTCCCCAACTATCAGTCGCTGACTGTAAACTAGTATGAGAACAATCCCCTAAGTATAAATCCCGAAGGCCGAAACCAACATCAGATAGACACTTAGAAAACCATTCAATTTACTAATCTCTAGTCAGTTCTAATTTTTCTTAACTCTATTTGATTAACTCTGATTGATTAACTCTAACTGGTTAATTCTAACCGATCAACTCTAACTGGTCAACCTTAATTAATTAATTCTAACTGGTTTTACTTGGTTTGACTAACTCAATTTATTAACTCGACTGACTAATTCAACTCGATTAACCTAACTTGATTTACTTATCTCGATTAACTGAACTAATCACTTTGATTAACTCGACTAATTCACTTTGGTTAACTTAACCAATTCACTTAACTAATTCACTTAGTTTAACTTAACTAATTCACTTAACTCCTGTCGAATAAACCATATTCGATAACTCCTCTAACTTTATTTGAATAAACTATATTCGATTAACTCCTCCAACTCTATTCGAATAAACTATATTCGATTAACTCCTTTACTATATTCGAATAAACTATATTCGATTAACTCCTTTGATTTAACTATAATCGATTAACTCCATCGAATAAACTATATTCGATAACTCCTTCGATTTAACTAATATTCTATAACTCACTTCGATTAACTAAAAATCGATAACTCCTTCGAATAACTATATTCGATAATCTCCTCTCGAATAAACGATATTCCAAAATCTTCCCTTTCGATTTAACATATCGATAACTCCTCTTCGAATAACTAAATTTGACAACTCCTTTCGATTTAACTAATCGATAACTCCTTTCGATGAAACTAACATCGATACTCCTTTCGATGAAATTAACATCGATTAACTCCTTTCGATGAAACTGACATCGATTAATTTAACTCGACGAACTTAACTCGACTCACTTATCTCGATAATCCAACTCAAGAACTTAACTCCTATCGAATAACTAATATTCGATTTAACTTCATTCGCTTGACTCTAGATCGCAGCGATCACAATGGTTACGCCTGACTCCCTCAGGAAACATCCGACCGCCGTAGGCTATTTACAGCCATGCGAATTACGCTAACAGTCGTACGAGATGGCAACTTATCCTGAATAACTCTGTTTGACTAACTCTGTCTCAAATAACTATATTTGATTAACTCTAGTTCGTTTTAACTCTAATCGATTAACTCTAACTGGTTAATTCTAACTGGTTAACTCTAACTGGTTAACTCTACTGAACTGGTTAACTCTATTCAACTAACTCAACTCGACTAACCCCTTTTCGAATAGCATATTTGTTTTACTAACTTTCGAATACCATATTCGATTTACTCCCTTCGAATGCCATATTCGATTTAACTCCTTTCGAATACCATATTCGATTTACTTTATTCACTTTATCAAAATTTCCTTTTTAACAACGTTTTATTCATTTGAAAAGATTTACTTTTAAATAACGGTTCTACACTTTAAAAATGATTTCCCTTTTATAATGTTTCCTTTTCAATTCTATTTGTAAATGGTTTACAAATATTTCCTTTTCAAATTTATTCTTGAAATATTCTAACTCCTTAAATTCTCTGAAAAAATCGCCATAACCTCCTTTGTAACGGGAGCATAGGGAAAATCCCCAAACCCGCCACACAGGCCTTTCCATTCAAAAAGAAAATGGTTTGTAATTATTTCCTTTTTGAATATCTCCTTTTTATAAATATTCCAATTTATAAACATTTCTTATTTATAAATATTCCGCTTTATAAATATCTCTTATTTATAAATATCCCATTTTATAAATATTCTATTTTGAATATCACTTTGAAAATCCCCTTATCAACATTTCGGTATGTTATGGTATTCAATCATATCAAATCACGATGTTCAATATCGTCCATACACACACAATCAACAACAGGTTAAAATTCACATCATATATCAAAATATATAAAAAAAACAATAAAATAACTGTTGAGGAATCCTGTCGGATTCCTCCAACCTGGCTCCCTGCATCCACATATGTTACACAATATGATTATCATCACTTTCAATTCAATATAAATTATTCTGATAGCAGAATCAATAAATAAATATTTAACGGTTTATATATATATATATATATATATAATTATATATATATATATAATTTTCACTAACTGACTAGCAGTTCAATCAATCAGCCAACACACAGAAATCAACAGATGATTAACAGTTCTAAAAATACATTATAAAAATATAACTGTTAAGAGTTGGTGAGTTTTACTCACATTTGCAGTTCATCGTTAAAGAACGATAAACTGTTATTTGATTTGAATCAAACAATTTATTTCGCCATAAATTCAAACGAGCTTCAATCCACTCCCAGTCAGTCCCATGTTGTAGTGTCCGTCCATACGATCCTAACGGATCCAACCGTTCGAAATTCTGATAATGTATGAGCACGATATGATATTCTCAAGTTTGATTATACACATTTAAATAAAATTAAACTAATTCAAACCATACTTAACTTGAATTGGGCCTCCCCCAAATATCACGGCCCATCTCCCTTAAATCCCTTAGAACCCGGTACTTTGCTTCTCCCCCAAACACAACCACGCTCAGCAATTTCCTCCACCCATTCTCGATGTTTCAAACCTCCACTCCATCACCGAAAACTCCACCGCTCTGGCAACCGATCCTTCGTTCACCCTCTCTTCGAACCCTCTACAAATTCGTCCCCAAACCCAGGTGCTCAAACCCCCCTTTTACACTGCGTCGAACCACCAGTCCACCGCAATTACACAGGACCACCGAACCCATGTGTCACCGGAAACCACACCACTCCACAACCAGATGCCAAACTCCCTGGTAAACTCGAATACTACCTCGAACTCCCCTTCGATGCACCCAAACCCGACCGCTCACGAACCCTAGTTACTGCGTTCAATTTCAGCGAGCACAAATGGAAGCCGAACACTCAGAATTTGTTATGAGGTTGAAGAGAAACATCGTAGGAATTCATATATATAAGTTCTATGATTTTAGGATTTTTCTTGGATTTTACTTTGATTTTACAAAAAACGAAAAATCATTTTGCTGAAGAAAAGGGTTACGGCGGATATTTGTTTGACTTGTGGAAGTGAGAATTAGGTTTAGAGAGTTAAGTGTTGTATTTATAGGGTATCAAAATATCTAGATATTTTGTTAGGATATTTTAGATATTTTTCTTTTAATATTTTATATTCGTTTTTCCCTTCTAAAAATCCATACGATCACATACGATACCTAAAAATCACGAAACTGGACATGCAGCTACAGTTCGACATTACGGTCCCAATGAAACTGGTTTCGTCGAATTCCGACTTCCTATGCTCACACAACGTATTTTTAACTATCAAAATACTGACTGTTTCTCACTCTAAAAATCCGTACGACCACACAGTGACTCTAAAAATCATGAAACTTGACCTCTAACAATAATTTGATATTGCGGATCCAACAAAACTAGTTTCGTCGAATTCTGACTTCATATGCAAAACCGGCTATTTTTAAAGCTCTGTATGACCAATTTAAATATATAAATATATTTAAATATAATTAAATTAAATATAAATAAATTTATATTATCGTATATCTTCACAATGGAATACCATACAGCTTCAGAAAAATTATATACGTCATATTCCAAGTCCAGGTTGAATCGATATTCAATTTTATATTGAAAAATCCTTTTATAACGTATATAAAGCGTCACAAATTATAAAGGAATTCCACAGCGACTTTTCTGAAATTTGATTTGGACGTAAATCAAAATCTACACGATGAAATCCCGATTTTTCTCTTCCACTAGAAATATATACTCCACCAGCTCCACACGTTTCTTGTTTCACAGAAATCCGATTTAAAACGAATCCTGTACATTCGGTTGAAGTTCAAATCGCCAAATCGCGAACTACAGCGCCATTTCAAGCTCGGTTTTAATTATAATATAATTATACGTTCAAACTGTCATCGATTGAATATATTCGTCAATATAATTCAACTCTAAGCTGAATTAAATATAAGGGACGACCCCGTTCACAGAATATTGTGATTTCCAATATTTTTCATTATTTCTGAATTAAATATATTATTTAATTATTTAATTTAATTAAATATCCCATATTATTTAATTAACGACGATTTAATTCCCTAAATCACTATTTATATAATTAAATAAATTAATTATAACACCCCTAACACATGCGGGTCATTACATTCTTCCCCACTTAAAATAATTTCGTCCTCGAAATTGCTAAGTTAGAGGACGACCCTATCGACTGGTTAGAACATATTTGTTCACTTCTCAACTTCAGTTTCAACTGAACCAATTTAATTTCAATTAAATTATTAATTAATTCTTATCAACAAAAATTTTCAAAAATCCTGAAAATTTTCTAACACCTTAACTTTTCAAAAAAATTCGCCAGCACCTCCTTTGTACTGGTCAATAGCTCAAACTCCAACTCGCCTCTCTGGGCCTTCTTCAACCCAAAAGAAAATCAAAACGCCAAACGGCTTGCCAATTCGGCTCATAAATTCCATGCTTATATCAACTATAAACTTGTACCTTTTTGTTGGGCATATCAACTCTATCACTTTCAACCTGTTATCAACCAAACATATACCATTGTTATCTCAACCAATTATTCGCTTATCCAAACCACAATAACATTTCCAATTCGAGTTCCATCCTCGATTCTAAACTCTTAACCTACTACTTCAATTCAATTTCTAGATAATTCTCTAATCAAATCCAGTTTTTATTTAACTTGGTTCAAGTTAAATTCTAATTTACTTATTTGTTTTTACCATCTCGATTTATTTAACTTAACAAGTTAAATTCAAATTCCCGAGTTTTGTTTCAATTCCATTTTTGAAATCATAACAACAATTCAAAACATTTGAATTTCTTGAACAACTTGTTATTCTAAACAATTTCGAAAACAATTTCTTTGGTAGAAATCTGTCACTTAGCAACTTGAAAATCACACCGATGATGCTGCGCAGTCAACATCGGTGTTACTTTCCAGCGACCGTAGTGAGTTCAATACTATATCATTTCAAAACTCTTACTAAATACATCCATTTTGAGAACATCTCAAAATCTCCCAAGAACTTAAAATTTACTTATTTAAATTCCAAATCTGATTTAAATTCATATTTAATTCATCTTATTTCATATACTTTACTTATATGATTCTGATTGGTTATATATAACCATTTCACTTTATAATCTCATTCGATTATAATTACAACCAATATATCTAATATATGATAATATATTACATATCCATACTGTGTCGGTCCATCGTATTCAAGTATTTATTTACTCCTACCGATACAGTGGATCAAACTGATCGACCAGAACTCATAAACAACTCAGCCAATGAATCTCCACAATATAAAACCATTTTTATATCAAATACACATACGCACTCGTATATATACACTCAAACTCAATCTAGGGTATTACTAACCCTATCTCTACCGAGTCTTGCCACAGAGCCAAGTAATTCTTAACCTAAGCTCTGATACCAACTGTAACAACCCGGATTTTGAGCGGCTTTGGTTATCGACATAAGCTCGATGTCGATAACCAAAACATCGAAAAATCCTGGTAATTAATGAAAGAAATTAGAATGTGA
Source organism: Allium sativum (assembly GCA_030737875.1). NCBI lineage: Eukaryota > Viridiplantae > Streptophyta > Magnoliopsida > Asparagales > Amaryllidaceae > Allium > Allium sativum. Next base: position 208,720,689 of record CM060918.1, read on the forward strand.
GAATAGGTAAGATAGAAACTTAGAATAGAAGAAGAAGAAGAACACAACATCAGAGTAACACGAACCTCACAGCGGGACGAATAACATATAATAGATAACATAACTTTGAAATATAACAGTTATGTATACAATAGCACTTATCAGAGTACAGCACTTACAACACAGCGAAAATAACTATAGCTATATGATCCAGAAGCCTCCTGCTCCAGCTCTTTAAGTATATCTGTAAATCCCGGCTACTTGACTGCCCATACAAATTTAGGCACCCAAGAGTTTAGGGAAAACAACAAAGTAAATTCCGGGTCAGTGTAACACCCCACTTCCATTAATGCCACTCACAAATGGAATGCATTAACTTCCATGGAGGTTAATAGTGAATATAGAACAGAAGAACTACAACAAGACAGATAATTAGCAGTACTTGGAAATCTAAAAACTTCATTTTATTGCAGCGGAAATTAAATATGTTTATTACATCACAAAATCATTGAACAGGGTCAAGTACATTATCCATCTTGATAAAAACAAAATACATAATCCCATTATACAAATAGCCATGAAAAAGATAACAAGCTGGACTTTACTTCAACGATCCAAGCTTTCCAAGAGAGATAAAGCAATCCAATCAAACTCCATTAGAGCTGGGTCCAACCTGAGGACCTGAAGGGGGAAAAGGATAGAAATGGAGGGGGTCAGACGTAAAGTCTGACGAGTATGATAATTCTAACAATACTATTATCAAAATAACTGGACTAAGGCATAAGCTGGAAGACAAGTAAATGTCTATGAACTATTAGGTGTGACATAACGGACAAAGGAAATGAGATAAACCAAGATAACGTTAAAGATAATGGTAAAGGCACACCTAATTACTAATGAATAATTACTACACTGCACCACACCCATCCACTAACACTAACGTTAATGGCGCTTCCTAATCAACATAGGATAATTACTATACTCTACCGTACTGTACCGTACCATACCGTACTGTACTAGCACTAACTGCACCCCTACTAGTCACCCTTGGAATTTGATCCCCCTTGGCTAAATAGAATGATGATAGCTTCGTGTACTACTAGATGTACCCACTATCCCCCATGTTTGACTGTATATCTCTAGTTGCTATCATAGGTACCCAACGTGTACCTATCCCCACTAGGCGTACCCCTCAATAATGGTAACTCCACGTACTCCTAGATGACGTCATAGGTGCCGTCTGCTCCTATCTCCACTAGGTGTACCCCCTTGATAACTGGTTAATAATGGTAGCTTCGTTTACCCCTAGCTGACTACATAGGTGCCGTCTGCTCCTATCTCCACTAGGTGTACCCCCTTGATAACTGATTAATAATGGTAGCTTCGTTTACCCCTAGCTGACTACATAGGTGTCGTCTGCTCCTATCTCCACTAGGTGTACCTACTACCCTACCCCATTCGATCGGCTCCCTAACTCGTAGATACCCGTGCTGGCCCCACAGTGGGGTGTATCACTCCCCTAAAGTGGCAACTCGATACAACTGAGAATGCACGGCTTATACCTACACGATGCAACAACGTCTTACCTACCAGCCCAGGTCCACACACGCATATGAAACACGTTGGAATTGCGTTGCCACCGCTCCCCGTTTTGGCCTCTTATAGTCAAGCCCAGTATGCGTGTCCCGTCCTCGACTTGGGTCGAGCCCACAAAGATACGTTTTGGGATACTGGTTGAAATGGGCCCCCACTATTTACCACAAGCATTCCACCTAAGCTTGTCCCCATTAATCCATTCCACTTAACCCACATAGTCATGTTCATTTACATGTGTGTTTGGTTAAGTCTAATCGTATTTCAAATGCCTCTAAAGGCAACCACTAGATTCCTCATGCCACCCAAGGCACCTACTTAACCCCCATGTCCCACCTTACATGATTATCTGGTTAAGTATTTCTTAATTTATTAAGGCCATAACCTTATAAAGACCTCTCACATTAGACTGGCATTTATGGCAGCTGGATTTGTCGGGCGGGTCCGGGCAGTCTTATACCATAAAAGAGTCTAACCTCGTATCTCTACAACTGTTATGCTTTAGTTTGTGCCTAGGACCTCTCACATTGGGCTGACATTTGTGACTACTGGATTTGCCGGGCGGGTCCGGGCAGGTTTACGTCACAAACGGGTCCAACCTCGTGTCCTAAGCATTGATTATTATTAATAATCCACTTTCCCCAATTTTAATAATTCCCTATTTGAATTATTAATTAATTCCAAATTTAGCAATGTCCATAATTGACTCAATTTTGGACATCCATTTAAGGCATGCAAAATCATATCAATTGCACCCCAATTTATTAATTTCCTAATATTACCCCTACCCCACGTTTGAACGTTTATTCGCAAAATGTATGCTAGACCCGATTAGTCTAACTAATAGCATAAAAGAAAATATTCACAACAACAACATATATATATGTGAATAAATAAATCATAACAAGGGGTGAAACTTGCATACATCCAAAATGACAACTTGCATAAGGTTATACATGTCATGGATCTAAGGGTGTCAACTTATTCATAATTCACATAATATGATTTTGATCAAATTTCATAAACTTGTATAGGACATGTGTGAATCAACATCATTAACAATATGGTTTTATATGGGTACACCTAACTCAATAGGCAAATTCCCAAAAATCAAAATTCATTTAATCATAGATTCATGTATATGGGTACACCTAACTTAATAGGCAAATTCCTATATTCAAGATCTATTATTATAAAAAAAACATAAACTTTTAACATGATCCAATTCGCATAAATAATAACATCATGATTTTAAAACTTGTATGATTCAACACAACTTAACATGACATCATTATCATATAACATAAGTATTTCAACATATGTGATAATATGAGATCTACAACATATATAAGATTTACAACATAGCATATCATAATTTGCAACATAGCATGATATGATTTACAACATAGCATAGCATGATTTACAACATGGCATAACATGATTTATAACATAGCATAGCATGATTAATCACATATGACATAGCATAGGATTATTTACAACATAATCACTACAACATAACAACATATATATGATAACATAATAGCATAACAAGAGATCCGCAACATAATTTACAAATACATAACAATTCATATCACTTTCTTGTGATCCATTCATAACTTAATCAAATTATTTTATAATAATATTGTGAGATTCATCATACTCACTATTTTAAAGAAGAGAAATAGAAAGAGTCTTTGATTTAATTTGTTTGTTGAGTAGATTTAGTTGTAGGCTAGGCTTTCTCCTTCTTCTTTAGTTTGTGACGGCTACGCTGAACTCCATGGCAACGACATGTCGGTAGCTCTCCAATTTTTCAAGTGATTTAGGGTTAGAGTCCACCCACTTATCTATAGATGTTAGGATGCATTTAGGCCATTAGATTTACCCTAAAATAGATTAGAGCCATTAGATTTCGTCCAGCCTTCAAAACACAGCCCGAAAACCCAACCAGATGCACCCAGGTCACCTGGGCTCGACCAGGGAGGTCGACTCCCAGGTCGACCCTAGGGTCGACTCCCCAGTCGACCTGGGGGGGGAGGTCGACTCCCCAGTCGACCTGGGGGGGGGGAGGTCGACTCCCCAGTCGACCCCCAGGTCGACCCCCTGGGTCTGGCGGGATTTTTCCCGCCACTTCTGAAAATTGAAAATTTTGTTTTTAAATCTGAATTTGAATTTCTGAAAACTTCTTTGGGCCTTATCTGGGTCATACGGACTCCGATTTTCGAAAACTCGGACTCTATTTCGCGTATTTTTCCGAGACGAACACAATGGCGCAGCCTGTTTCCCAATATTCTTATATTTGAAATTAATTATTCTTTCATTTGTGAATATTAGTATTAACTGATTTACGGGGTGTTACATTCTCCCCTCCTTAAAGGATTTCGACCCCGAAATCTTCAAGTCAAGAAGAATGTTTAACCTAACTTCTAATCAACCATCTACTCAATCATTAAACACTGGCATCCACTGTCCTTATAGACTTCTAATGCTTTTATGTTTAAATGCATGGTGTGTGTATATGTCCGTATCTAATGCAAAATCAGGCGGTCCACTGATTCAGTTGACCTCCTCGATGCAATTCATGACAGTGCCATGCATCCATTATGTATGCAAAAGAACCTAATTGCTTACATACTACTTTTATATGCGTGCACATCCATTCAACCGAATGCAGCATCTATATGATGGTACAACCATTATACATCCATTATACTAAATACATTCATTTATGCAATATGCAATATGTAGTGACTGAGCCGATCTAGTGCCTAAAGTGTGTGTCTATATGCATCCACGAGCAACCACTAGCAAACACTTGCATCCATTTTGCATCCACCATACATAACATGTCTCAAACACATGTTTCAACCATAGGATTATCCTAACTAAAGGTCAAAGATACTAATGAGAGGAGATACTAAAGATAAGATAAGATAAGCTAAGCGATAAAGGAGAAATTAAAAGACATACCCTCAAAAAGAAAAGGGTACAACGAACGCATCTTCTCTTCTGTCTCCCAAGTAGTGTTGCTCTCATCATCTCCCCATTGCACTTTAACTAGTCTGACCTCTCGATTTCTCAACTTTTTGATCTCCGACCCAAGAATGCATGTAGGAGCTCGTCTAATTGTTGCATCACACTCTATTTCCACCTCTTTAAGCAAGCTCGGCTCTACCACCTCCGCGGTCTTGTGCAAACACTTCCTCAAATGTGATACATGGAATACGTCGTGTACTCCACTAAGTTTCTCAGGCAACTCCACCTTATACGCCATCTTCCCAATCCTGTCTTTTATAGGAAACGGCCCTACAAACCTTGGTGCTAATTTCCCAACGGACCCAAAGCAAACAACATTCCGTAACGGAGATACTTTGATAAAAACCATGTCCCCAATGTCAAACTCAAGATCTGTCCTCCTCTTATCAGCATACGATTTCTGCCTATCTTGTGCTACTTTCATCCTCCTTCGAATCAAATCAATCTTCTCCGAGGTTTCCCTAACCATATCTGGCCCAAGTAGGATTTTATCGGTAGATTCCCACCAACATGTAGGCGAACGGCAAGGCCTTCCATAAAGAGCTTCGAAAGGTGCCATGCCAATACTAGACTGAAAGTTATTATTATATGCGAATTCTACCAACGGAAGGTGCTCTTCCCATGTACCCCCAAAGTCCAGGATACAAACCCTTAAAAGATCCTCTAGAATACGATTCACCCTCTCGGTCTGGCCGTCCGTCTGAGGAAGATATGCGGTGCTCAAACATAGCTGAGTCCCTACCGCCTCTTGTAAACTTTTCCAAAATTCGCTAGTGAAGATGGGATCACGGTCGCTTACTATACTAGAAGGAATATCGTGCAAACGAACTATCTCTTTAATGTATACAGAAGTTAACCATGGAGCAGTCCTCTTGCTTTTCACGGGAATAAAATGGGCGCTCTTAGTAAGTCTATCTACTATAACCCAAATCCCCGTATTACCCTTCCTTGATCTTGGTAATCCATCCACAAAATCCATTGAGACGCTTTCCCATTTCCATAGTGGAACTTCCAATGGGTGAAGTAACCCACCGGGTTTCTTTTGTTCCGCTTTTACTCGTTGGCACACCAAGCATCTAGCGACGTACTCGGCCACATCCTTTTTTATACCGGCCCAAAAGAAAACCCGCTTCATATCTTTGTACATCTTGTCTCCGCCGGGATGAATGGTCATCTTTGAGCGATGAGCATCATCAAGAATGGCCTTCCTTAAGTCTTCGTCTTGTGGTACACAAAGTCTATTATCCCTTCGTAACCCACCCTTATCGTCTAGGGTATACCTACGAAGATGGCTTGACGACTCCCCTCCTTTGAGTTTTTCTACTATCTCAACCAACTGTGGGTCGTCTTGTTGTGCCTCACCAACTCGTCCTAGAAGTGTAGGTCTAACCTCCAAGGATGCTAATAAACCAGGTACAAGGTCAACGGAAGGTCTAACGTCAAAGGTAGAGATAAACTCTAAACTACTTTGCTTGACAACAAATGGCTCCATGTCAACTTGTTCCTACTCAAAGCATCCGCCACAGCGTTGCCCTTGTCAGGGGTATATGTTATCTCGAAATCGTAGGACACCAAGAACTCCCTTCACCCTAACATATCTCCCTTCCCTAGAGGCCTCATGCCCTAAATTCCTCACTTCCTCCCTCCAAAAATGGTATCTTAGGGAACTTAGCTCTAAGCTGGTGCACTTGTAGGGTCTCCAAACTTTCCCTAAGATGTAGGGCATGCTCCTCTCTACTCCTAGAGAAAACCAGGATATTATCCCATGTAAAATCGTCACAACTATCCATCTCTCACGCAGACCATCCTAGTCGAATTCGACATCCCCCAAGTGCAAGCCCCAAAGGCCTAAACCAATATTAGACAAACACCCAAGGGATACATCCTTCGATTTTTGACGACCTACGTGAGATGATACTAGTAAGATGGTCAACCAATTGAGCACTTGACCGACTCTGGCCGTCCTTGCCAGTCTTGCTGCAAAACTACTGCTGATTACATAACGGCTTTGCTTAACCTATTGAGCACATACGAAAACTTATTTCACGCCTATGGGTAGACCCCGCACTTTATCAACGACGTCTCCATACTCACGGACCACACAACCGATTCCTAATCATCGTTAGATGCGTCAGAAGATTCTAGGCAGCTAGGCATCACAGAACCCCTAGGGTCGCAAGAAATATGAGGGTTTTTCTACAACGAATCAAAAGTCTAACTACCCTCCTTTCACAATATAGGATGGCACCATGCCTGGCTAGCCAATCCACCTCTAGAACCAAACTATAGCCCGTGAAACCAAGGACAAAGGAGTTGCATTCAAACTCAACGCCTAAGACAAACACTCCCAAATCCCTACAAATCATAGAAAGATGAGCCGAACCACAAATAGGATTTGAGACTACTAAGGGGTCAGTAACAAGACTAGTATCTAGGTGCAGTGTTTCAACTAATGATATAGAAATAAACGAATGCGATGTGCCCGAATCGAATAAGGTACGGACAGGGTGATCAAACAGAAAAACTAAGCTCTCAACAAAAATGGTTCTACCTCGTTATTGCAGCGGTGGGACCGCGAGAGCCTGAACTTGTCCCCTTGCCTGCCCTGGTGCTATAAGAGCATGCACCTGTCCTCCCGAGGTAGCTCCTGCCCTCTGCCATTTCTTTGGGCAGTCCTTCACTAAATGTCCCGCATCTCCACAACGAAAACAACCAGTCTTCTTTTTCTTTCTACAATCTTTGCTGAGATGGCCAGGCGTCCCACAATTGAAGCATCTCTTCTTCCCTTTGCCATTATTGTTTTTACCACCCTTCTTATTTTGCTGTTGGGGTTTCTTCTGATCCCCTTTCTTTTCAACTGCCTTATCCTCATGCATAAGTGCCATTTCTACTAGCCTTTCAAAGGTGGCTCCCATAGGGATATGGGTCGTAGCCAACCCTTGCAACGGTTCATTCAATCCATTAACGAATCTCAAAGCCTTCTTCTCCACATTCTCCATTCGTGACCTCCCACCAAGATGAGGTTTCTTCCTTTGTTAACCTAACAGCTATTTGAACCTTCCTCCCGTTGTCCGTCTTAAACGTACCAACAAGCCCTCCACCTCCTTGGACTAACTTCTAGCCCAACCAACGTCTAAGTCCCTTGAAGTGGTTTTTTTTTTCGTCCTTCGTATGGAAGTCCCTAATTATCTTATAAAAAGCATCTATACGCGGAGGGGGAAATTCAAAAAGAGAAAGAGGAAGAGATTCAGAACGGAGAATCGAAGGAAAGATATATGGCTCTTGGGGATTATGTTTTTAAAATAAACCTTTCTTTCAAAAATACTCTCCAAAACATATTTTTGAAAGTATTCTTTATAAAAAATGCTTTTTGAAAAATATTTTTTCAAAATATCTTATCTGTTCTAGCAACCTTAAGCTCTGATACCACGTGTAACACCCCACTTCCATTAATGCCACTCACAAAGGGAATGCATTAACTTCCATGGAGGTTAATAGTGAATATAGAACAGAAGAACTACAACAAGACAGATAATTAGCAGTACTTGGAAATCTAAAAACTTCATTTTATTGCAGCGGAAATTAAATATGTTTATTACATCACAAAATCATTGAACAGGGTCAAGTACATTATCCATCTTGATAAAAACAAAATACATAATCCCATTATACAAATAGCCATGAAAAAGATAACAAGCTGGACTTTACTTCAATGATCCAAGCTTTCCAAGAGAGATAAAGCAATCCAATCAAACTCCATTAGAGCTGGGTCCAACCTGAGGTCCTGGAGGGGGAAAAGGATAGAAATGGAGGGGGTCAGACGTAAAGTCTGGCGAGTATGATAATTCTAACATTACTATTATCAAAATAACTGGACTAAGGCATAAGCTGGAAGACAAGTAAATGTCTATGAACTATTAGGTGTGACATAACGGACAAAGGAAATGAGATAAACCAAGATAACGTTAAAGATAATGGTAAAGGCACACCTAATTACTAATGAATAATTACTACACTGCACCACGCCCGTCCACTAACACTAACGTTAATGGCGCTTCCTAATCAACATAGGATAATTACTATACTCTACCGTACTGTACCGTACCGTACTGTACTAGCACTAACTGCACCCCTACTAGTCACTCTTGGAATTTGATCCCCCTTGGCTAAATAGAATGATGATAGCTTCGTGTACTACTAGATGTACCCACTATCCCCCATGTTTGACTGTATATCTCTAGTTGCTATCATAGGTACCCAACGTGTACCTATCCCCACTAGGCGTACCCCCTTAATAATGGTAACTCCACGTACTCCTAGCTGACGTCATAGGTGCCGTCTGCTCCTATCTCCACTAGGTGTACCCCCTTGATAACTGATTAATAATGGTAGCTTCGTTTACCCCTAGCTGACTACATAGGTGCCGTCTGCTCCTATATCCACTAGGTGTACCCCCTTGATAACTGATTAATAATGGTAGCTTCGTTTGCCCCTAGCTGACTACATAGGTGTCGTCTGCTCCTATCTCCACTAGGTGTACCTACTACCCTACCCCATTTGATCGGCTCCCTAACTCGTAGATACCCGTGTTGGCCCCACAGTGGGGTGTATCACTCCCCTAAAGTGGCAACCCGATACAACTGAAAATGCACGGCTTATACCTACACGATGCAACAATGTCTTACCTACCAGCCCGGGTCCACACACGCATATGAAACCCGTTGGACTTGCGTTGCCACCGCTCCCCGTTTTGGCCTCTTATAGTCAAGCCCAGTATGCGTGTCCCGTCCTCGACTTGGGTCGAGCCCACAAAGATACGTTTTGGGATACTGGTTGAAATGGGCCCCCACTATTTACCACAAGCATTCCACCTAAGCTTGTCCCCATTAATCCATCCCACTTATCCCACTTAGTCATGTTCATTTACATGTGTGTTTGGTTAAGTCTAATCGTATTTCAAATGCCTCTAAAGGCAACCATTAGATTCCTCATGCCACCCAAGGCACCTACTTAACCCCCATGTCCCACCTTACATGATTATCTGGTTAAGTATTTCTTAATTTATTAAGGCCATAACCTTATAAAGACCTCTCACATTAGACTGGCATTTATGGCAGCTGGATTTGCCGGGCGGGTCCGGGCAGTCTTATACCATAAAAGAGTCTAACCTCGTGTCTCTACAACTATTATGCTTTAGTTTGGGCCTAGGACCTCTCACATTGGGCCGACATTTGTGACTACTGGATTTGCCGGGCGGGTCCGGGAAGGTTTATGTCACAAACGGGTCCAACCTCGTGTCCTAAGCATTGATTATTATTAATAATCCACTTTCCCCAATTTTAATAATTCCCTATTTGAATTATTAATTAATTCCAAATTTAGCAATGTCCATAATTGACTCAATTATGGACATCCATTTAAGGCATGCAAAATCATATCAATTGCACCCCAATTTATTAATTTCCTAATATTACCCCTACCCCACGTTTGAACGTTTATTCGCAAAATGTATGCTAGACCCGATTAGTCTAACTCATAGCATAAAAGAAAATATTCACAACAACAACATATATATGTGACTAAATAAATCATAACAAGGGGTGAAACTTGCATACATCCAAAATGACAACTTGCATAAGGTTATACATGTCATGGATCTAAGGGTGTCAACTTATTCATAATTCACATAATATGATTTTGATCAAATTTCATAAACTTGTATAGGACATGTGTGAATCAACATCATTAACAATATGGTTTTATATGGGTACACCTAACTCAATAGGCAAATTCCCAAAAATCAAAATTCATTTAATCATAGATTCATGTATATGGGTACACCTAACTTAATAGGCAAATTACCATATTCAAGATCTATTATTATTAAAAAAAACATAAACTTTAAACATGATCCAATTCGCATAAATAATAACATCATGATTTTACAACTTGTATGATTCAACACAACTTAACATGACATCATTATCATATAACATAAGTATTTCAACATATGTGATAATATGAGATCTACAACATATATAAGATTTACAACATAGCATATCATAATTTGCAACATAGCATGATATGATTTACAACATAGCATAGCATGATTTACAACATGGCATAACATGATTAATAACATAGCATAGCATGATTAATCACATATGACATAGCATAGGATTATTTACAACATAATCACTACAACATAACAACATATATACGATAACATAATAGCATAACAAGAGATCCGCAACATAATTTACAAATACATAACAATTCATATCACTTTCTTGTGATCCATTCATAACTTAATCAAATTATTTTATAATAATATTGTGATATTCATCATACTCACTATTTTAAAGAAGAGAAATAGAAAGAGTCTTTGATTTAATTAGTTTTTTTAAGTAGATTTAGTTGTAGGCTAGGCTTTCTCCTTCTTCTTTAGTTTGTGACGGCTACGCTGAACTCCATGGCAACGGCATGTCGGTAGCTCTCCAATTTTTCAAGTGATTTAGGGTTAGAGTCTACCCACTTATTTATAGATGTTAGGATGCATTTAGGCCATTAGATTTACCCTAAAATAGATTAGAGCCATTAGATTTCGTCCAGCCTTCAAAACACAGCCCGAAAACCCAACCAGATGCACCCAGGTCACCTGGGCTCGACCAGGGAGGTCGACTCCCAGGTCGACCCTAGGGTCGACTCCCCAGTCGACCTGGGGGGGGGAGGGGAGGTCGACTCCCCAGTCGACCCCCAGGTCGACCCCCTGGGTCTGGCGGGATTTTTCCCGCCACTTCTGAAAATTGAAAATTTTGTTTTTAAATCTGAATTTAAATTTCTGAAAACTTCTTTGGGCCTTATCTGGGTCATACGGACTCCGATTTTCGAAAACTCGGACTCTATTTCGCGTATTTTTCCGAGACGAACACAATGGCGCAGCCTGTTTCCCAATATTCTTATATTTGAAATTAATTATTCTTTCATTTGTGAATATTAGTATTAACTGATTTACGGGGTGTTACAGTCAGTCATGGGACTGGTGTGAGTAAAACAGTTTAAACAGGTATATGAACAAGTAAACGATATCTCATAAGACCACGCCGCAGAACGGAACGGGTTTTCCCTTATGAGAATCCAAAATATCTTTATATCAAAAACCTTTTGATATTATAATAATGTCTATGTACAAATAGATATCAACTAGCAGAAACGCTTTCATCTCACGTTCTACATATATAGTATACAATCAAAATCGCAAGCACGTATTGGATAATGGATTTCCAACTATGACAAGGTATGGAACCACCTTCTGATCAGTGTACTCTAGGAACGATACACTGGAGTTCAACAAGAACATCTTGTAACTCAGCCACACATCACCGACCACTAATTTTGCTTGAGTGTATCGAATGTATATCACCAACGGTTGGGATCATCAACCGTTCCCGTATATATATGGGACAACATTGATAGATTTAAGAAACAAATGAATATTCTCTAGATAGGTGATTATACACCCTACTTCGGTGCGACCGACTTAGCCATGCTGCCTGCCCGATTTCTGTCATTTACCGGTTGATGAGGCTAGTAGCTACGCTTTATCATTACATCAGATTCACTTCGAATGCTACATTGTCAAATCCATCGAAATCACTAATTGATGTTTACAACAGTACATTACGTGTCAGCTAAAAGAAGTTTCCTTCTCCTCTTCCACTCTTGGTACGGTTGAAGAAATCAATGTACGTGACCTTTCTGGAAATACTCTGTTAGACATCCATCTTCATTCACTTAAAATGTCACATCGTCATACCCGCCAAATCAAAAATTGACTTATCCAAAAATAACACGGGTATACAGCTAAGAGAAACGAATTCCTCCGCCACCAAACGTGAATACGTTTGAACAGATCAACTTACGCGATCCATTGGATATACTCTGTCAGACCTTCGTCCATACAAGTTGTCCTGGGACTGGACAAACCGAAGGCACTACTCAGTATATCCATCTTAGTCACTGTTATCTAAGACATATACTGCAGCCCTTGCACTTTACTCCGTCTTCAAATTATCTTTGGCATAAATGATTCGCAACGCTTATGCTAATACAGAGTGGTTCTTCGGAAAATAATCCAACCGGTCTCTCCATATTAACAACGTTAAAATGGTCAAAACTTCGATAGTCTGTGATTTAACTATCAAAGAAAAACAAGTGTGCAAACAACGATATTATTTCCAGATGGAAATTATATCGATCAATCATCAACATATATATATATATATATATATTCACATTGCCTTATTTTCTATGTTCAGAAAATATATGTTATTAACACTGGAAAACGTTTCCATCTGCTTATTTACAAATCACTACTCTTCCCCAACTATCAGTACCTGACTGTAAACTAGTATGAGAACAATCCCCTAAGTATAAATCCCGAAGGCCGAAACCAACATCAGATAGACACTTAGAAAACCATTCAATTTACTAATCTCTAGTTAGTTCTAATTTTACTTAACTCTATTTGATTAACTCTGATTGATTAACTCTAACTGGTTAATTCTAACCAATCAACTCTAACTGGTCAACCTTAATTAATTAACTCTAACTGGTTTTACTTGGTTTGACTAACTCAATTTATTAACTCGACTGACTAATTCAACTCGATTAACCTAACTTGATTTACTTATCTCGATTAACTGAACTAATCACTTTGATTAACTCAACTAATTCACTTTGGTTAACTTAACCAATTCACTTAACTAATTCACTTAGTTTAACTTAACTAATTCACTTAACTCCTGTCGAATAAACCATATTCGATAACTCCTCTAACTTTATTTGAATAAACTATATTCGATTAACTCCTCCAACTCTATTCGAATAAACTATATTCGATTAACTCCTTTACTATATTCGAATAAACTATATTCGATTAACTCCTTTGATTTAACCCTAATCGATTAACTCCATCGAATAAACTATATTCGATAACTCCTTCGATTTAACTAATATTCTATAACTCACTTCGATTAACTAAAAATCGATAACTCCTTCGAATAACTATATTCGATAATCTCCTCTCGAATAAACGATATTCGAAAATCTTCCCTTTCGATTTAACAAATCGATAACTCCTCTTCGAATAACTAAATTTGACAACTCCTTTCGATTTAACTAATCAATAACTCCTTTCGATGAAACTAACATCGATACTCCTTTCGATGAAATTAACATCGATTAACTCCTTTCGATGAAACTAACATCGATTAATTTAACTCGACGAACTTAACTCGACTCTCTTATCTCGATAATCTAACTCAAGAACTTAACTCCTATCAAATAACTAATATTCGATTTAACTTCATTCGCTTGACTCTAGATCGCAGCGATCACAATGGTTACGCCTGACTCCCTCAGGAAACATCCGACCGCCGTAGTTTATTTACAGCCCTGCGAATTACGCTAGCAGTCGTACGAGATGGCAACTTATCCTGAATAACTCTATTTGACTAACTTTGTCTCAAATAACTATATTTGATTAACTCTAGTTCGTTTTAACTCTAATCGATTAACTCTAACTGGTTAATTCTAACTGGTTAACTCTAACTGGTTAACTCCACTGAACTGGTTAACTCTACTGAACTGGTTAACTCTATTCAACTAACTCAACTCAACTAACCCCTTTTCGAATAGCATATTCGTTTTACTAACTTTCGAATACCATATTCGATTTACTCCCTTCGAATACCATATTCGATTTAACTCCTTTCGAATACCATATTCGATTTACTTTATTCACTTTATAAAGATTTCCTTTTTAACAACGTCTTATTCATTTGAAAAGATTTACTTTTAAATAAAGGTTCTACACTTTAAAAATGATTTCCCTTTTATAACGTTTCCTTTTCAATTCTATTTGTAAATGGTTTACAAATATTTCCTTTTCAAATTTGTTCTTGAAATATTCTAACTCCTTAAATTCTCTGAAAAATTCGCCATAACCTCCTTTGTAACGGGAGCATCGGGAAAATCCCCAAACCCGCCACACAGGCCTTTCCATTCAAAAAGAAAATGGTTTGTAATTATTTCCTTTTTGAATATCTCCAATTTATAAATATTCCAATTTATAAACATTTCTTATTTATAAATATTCCGCTCTATAAATATCTCTTATTTATAAATATCCCATTTTATAAATATTCTATTTTGAATATCACTTTGAAAATCCCCTTATCAACATTTCGGTATGTTATGGTATTCAATCATATCAAATCACGATGTTCAATATCGTCCATACACACACAATCAACAACAGGTTATAATTCACATCATATATCAAAATATATAGAAAACAATAAAATAACTGTTGAGGAATCCTGTCGGATTCCTCCAACCTATCTCCCTGCATCCACAGATGTTACACAATATGATTATCATCACTTTCAGTTCAATATAAATTATTCTGATAGTAGAATCAATATATAAATATTTAATGGTTTATATATATATATATATAATTACATATATATATATATATAATTTTCACTAACTGACTAGCAGTTCAATCAATCAGCCAACACACAGAAATCAACAGATGATTAACAGTTCTAAAAATACATTATAAAAATATAACTGTTAAGAGTTGGTGAGTTTTACTCACATTTGCAGTTCATCGTTAAAGAACGATAAACTGTTATTTGATTTGAATCAAACAATTTATTTCGCCATAAATTCAAACGAGCTTCAATCCACTCCCAGTCAGTCCCATGTTGTAGTGTCCGTCCATACGATCCTAACGAATCCAACCGTTCGAAATTCTGATAATGTATGAGCACGATATGATATTCTCAAGTTTGATTATACACATTTAAATAAAATTAAACTAATTCAAACCATACTTAACTTGAATTGGGCCTCCCCCAAATATCACGACCCATCTCCCTTAAATCCCTTAGAACCCGGAAATTTGCTTCTCCCCCAAACACAACCACGCTTAGCAATTTCCTCCACCCATTCTCGATGTTTCAAACCTCCACTCCATCACCGAAAACACCACCACTCTGGCAACCGATACCTCCGTTCACCCTCTCTTCGAACCCTCTACAATTTCGTCCCCAAACCCAGGTGCTCAAACCCCCCTTTTACACTGCGTCGAACCACCAGTCCACCGCAATTACACAGGACCACCGAACCCATGTGTCACCGGAATCCACACCACTCCACAACCAGATGCCAAACTCCCTGGTAAACTCGAATACTACCTCGAACTCCCCTTCGATGCACCCAAACCCGACCACTCACGAACCCTTGTTACTGCGTTCAATTTCAGCGAGCACAAATGGAAGCCGAACACTCAGAATTTGTTATGAGGTTGAAGAGAAACATCGTAGGAATTCATATATATAAGTTCTATGATTTTAGGATTTTTCTTGGATTTTACTTTGATTTTACAAAGAACGAAAAATCATTTTGCTGAAGAAAAGGGTTATGGCGGATATTTGTTTGACTTGTGGAAGTGAGAATTAGGTTTAGAGAGTTAAGTGTTGTATTTATAGGGTATCAAAATATCTAGATATTTTGTTAGAATATTTTAGATATTTTTCTTTTAATATTTTATATTCGTTTTGCCCTTCTAAAAATCCGTACGATCACATACGATACCTAAAAATCACGAAACTGGACA
Organism: Allium sativum; assembly: GCA_030737875.1. Classification (NCBI taxonomy): domain Eukaryota; kingdom Viridiplantae; phylum Streptophyta; class Magnoliopsida; order Asparagales; family Amaryllidaceae; genus Allium; species Allium sativum. The sequence goes on from CM060918.1 coordinate 208,736,986, forward strand.
TGCAGCTACAGTTCGACATTACGGTCCCAACGAAACTGGTTTCGTCGAATTCCGACTTCGTATGCTTACACAACGTATTTTTAACTATCAAAATACTGACTGTTTCTCACTCTAAAAATCCGTACGACCACACAGTGACTCTAAAAATCATGAAACTTGACCTCTAACAATAATTTGATATTGCGGATCCAACAAAACTAGTTTCGTCGAATTCCGACTTCGTATGCAAAACCGGCTATTTTTAAAGCTCTGTATGACCAGTTTAAATATATAAATATATTTAAATATAATTAAATTAAATATAAATAAATTTATATTATCGTATATCTTCACAATGGAATACCATACAGCTTCAGAAAAATTATATACATGATATTCCAAGTCCTGGTTGAATCGATATTCAATTTTATATTGAAAAATCCTTTTATAACGTATATAAAGCGTCGCAAATTATAAAGGAATTCCACAGCGACTTTTCTGAAATTTGATTTGGACGTAAATCAAAATCTACACGACGAAATCCCGATTTTTCTCTTCCACTAGAAAGATATACTCCACCAGCTCCACACGTTTCTTGTTTCACAGAAATCCGATTTAAAACGAATCCTGTACATTCGGTTGAAGTTCAAATCGCCAAATCGCGAACTACAGCGCCATTTCAAGCTCGGTTTTAATTATAATATAATTATACGTTCAAACTGTCGTCGATTGAATATATTCGTCAATATAATTCAACTCTAAGCTGAATTAAATATAAGGGACGACCCCGTTCACAGAATATTGTGATTTCCAATATTTTTCATTATTTCTGAATTAAATATATTATTTAATTATTTAATTTAATCAAATATCCCATATTATTTAATTAACGACGATTTAATTCCCTAAATCACTATTTATATAATTAAATAAATTAATTATAACACCCCTAACACATGCGGGTCATTACAGCAAATTTGCGATATTTTTTCCCTTTTATGTGTAAGACTAATTGCTAGTCTAATATACATATATGTCATGATAAACGAACGAACAACGTGGGGACGATGGGGGTAATATTGAAAATTGGCATAAATGGCCTAAAAAGGCATATAATTAAATAAAGACATTAATTGGAAAGATTGACATTTATGGACATAATTTATTCAATTATGGACATAAGTATATTTGAATTTATTTACAAATTTTCAGTAGGGATAGTAATCCACTTTGGGGTTAAACAAAGATGTGTAATAATAAACCGCCCAAGGCACGAGGTTAGACTCGTTAGTGGTGCAAGACTGCCCGGACCCGCCCGGCAAATCCAGCAGCCACAAATGCCAGTTTAATGTGAGAGGTCGAAGGCATGAATTAAATGCGTAACAGTTGTAAAGACACGAGGTTAGGCTCGTTTGTGGTGTAAGACTGCCCGGACCCGCCCGGCAAATCCAGCTGCCACAAATGCCAGTCTAATGTGGGAGGTCTTTACAAGGTTACGGTGTTAATGAATTAAGAAACACTTAACCAAATAAACATGTGGTGGGACATGAGGGGGTTAAGTGGGTGCCTTGGGTGGCATGTGGAATTAAGTGGGTGCCTTGGGTGGCATGCGAAATACGATTAGATGCACTTAACCAAGATTAAAACATGTAAGAAGACATGAATAAGAATGGGGTTAGGTGGGGAAAAACCTTAGAGGGGACCAAGCATAGGTGGGAAGCTTGTGTCATGCATGGGGGCCCTTTTCAAACCAGTAACCCATTAAATATCTTTGTGGGCTCGACCCTAGTGGAGGACGGGACATGTGTACTGGGTTTGATTGTAAGAGGTCAAAACGGGTTAGCGATGGCAACGCAAGTCCAACGGGGTCATATGCGTGTGTAGGCCCGGGTTGGTAGGTAAGACGTTGTTGCATCGTGTAGATATGAGCCGTGCATTTTGGTAGTATCGGGTTGCCACTTTGGGAAGTGATACACCCCACTGTGGGGCCAACACGGGTATCTACGAGTTAGGGAGCCGATCGAATGGGGGTAGTAGGTACACCTAGTGGAGATAAGGGGCAGGCGACACCTATGAAGGCAACTAGGCGTACACGAAACTACCATTATCATTATTGAGTTTCGTAGGCGGGATCAACTTTTAGGGTGTTTGGTGTGGTGCAGTGTAGTAATTTTCCTATATTGACTAGGTACGCCTTTAATGTTATCTTTGTTCATCTGATTTCCTTTGTTTGCTTTGTCACACCCATTGGTTCACAGTCATTTCCTTATTTTCCAGCTTATGCCTTGTCCTAGTTACTTAATGATTATATTATTAAAGTTATTGCACTCGCCAGACTTTATGTCTGACCCCCCTTTGTTTCCACCTCTTTTCTTTCTTTCCCCCAGGTGCTCAGGGTGGGGCTAGTACTAGTGGAGCTTGATTTGGACAGCTTTATCTCTTTCTTTGGAAGTTGCTTAGATCGCTGAAGTAAAAGTTTAGCCTATCTTATTTATGGCTATTTTATGTGGGGTTATGTCTTTCATTTTATGTACTCTGATTTAGTCAAGATGGATATTATGTACTTGACTCTAGTCTTTGGGTTTTTTTTATGATGTAATCGAACTTATTTTTTTACCTCTATAATGAATGAAGTTTTAAAATTTTAAGTACTGTTTTATATCTGTCTTGTTGTTAAGTTTGTGTTCAATACACACTTAGACGCTCCATAGAAGTTAATGCATTCCCTTTGTGAGTGACATTAATGGACATGGGGTGTCGCATTATCTGAAAACCAGACCGTATGGCGTTAGCGTTGCGATCAAATATGATGAAGATAGTTGAAGACGAAGTTATGCAAGGGCTGTCCAGTTTTACAGAATAGTGCCTTCGGATTGTCTAATACCAGGACAACTTGAACGGACGAACGTCTGACAAAGTATATCTGGCAGATCACGTAAGTTGATCGTTTCAAACATATTTACATTGTGGTGGAGGAATTCGTTTCTCTTAGCTTATACCCATGGTATTTTTGGGGAAATCAATTTGTGATTTGACGGTATGACGATGTGGCATTCAAAGTAAATGAAGGAGTGATTTGTTAAAAGATACGTTATGACCTCAAGCCTCATCAACTGGGAAATGACAGAAATTGGGCAGGCAGCATGGCTAAGTGGGCCGCACCCAATTAGGGTATATTGTTACCATCTAGAGAATATTCATATTTGTTACTCCTTTCAATTCTGTATCTCCCGAGAATGGTTATGTTTCTAGCAACCGTAGGTGACAATATACTCGATACACTCAAGAGAAATGAGTGGTCGGTCATGTGTGGCCGAGTTACAAGATGTTCTTGTTGAACTCCAGTGTATCGCTCCTAGAGTACACTGATCGGAAGGTGGATCCATACCTTGTCATAGTTGGAATCCATACCCCAATAAGAGCATGCAGTTTTGATTGTATATTATATATGTAGAACGTGAGATGAAAGCGTTCAACTAGATTGCTATCTACTTGATTTAGACATTATTATAATATGAGAAGAGATTTGATATAAAGAATATTTTGGTTTGTCGTAAGGTAAAAACCGTCCGTGTTTCTGTGCAGATCGGTCTTACAATTATCTTTTGGTTCAAAAGGATTTTTTTTGAAAGTTAAATCAAATGATTTGAGTTTACTCACACCAGTCACATGACTGACCCAAAGTTTATTTTGTTTTGTTTTCCCTAAACTCTTGAGTTCCCAATTTTGTATGGGCAGTCAAGTAGTCGGGATTTACAGATACTTGACGAGATGGAGCAAGAGGCTTCAGGATTATATAGATTGTTATTTCCGTTATGTTGTAAGTTTTATACTCTAATAATGGTACTGTATACAGATACTGTTTTATTTCAAAGTTATGTTATGAAATATATTTATTCGTTCCGCTATGAGATTCGTGTTTACTCTGATGTTGTATGTTCTTCTTTTTCTTCTATTCTAAGTTTCTATCTTATCTATTCTCACCCTCTAATTTCTTTCATGGACTATCCGGTATTTCCGATGCTTGAATAGTCGACATTGGGATTTATGTCGAGTACTCAGGATCGTGAATCCCCAGATCATTATAGTGGTATTAGAGCTGAAGATTAAGTAATTATCTTGGCTCTATGGCATGACTTAGTAGAGATAGGGTTAGTAATACCCTAGATTGAGTTGAGTGTATATATAAGAGTGAGCATATTTGTTATTAGATATAAAAATGATTTTACATTGTGTAGATTTGCTGGTTGAGTAGTTTAGGAATTTTGGTCGATCAGTTTGATTCACTGTGTCGGTCGGGATTTATAAACAGTCGAATATGATGAACCGGCACGATATGTTTTGAAAAGAGGGTAAACGAAATAATTTTACCCAAATTACATTTTGATATAAAGGATTTATGTTGGAATGCTTATAATATATTGGATATATTGGTTGTTTTTATAATCAAATGAGATTATAATTGAAATGGTTATGTAAATAGCCAATCAGAATTCATATAAGTGAAATATGTGAAATCTGAGGAGTTAAATATGAATTTAAATCAGAATTGGAATTAAAATTCCGAAAAACATGAAAAGTGTTTGTAAATGGAATGGAATTTAGTATATAAGAATTTTAAAATCTTGGGAGATCTTAATTTTTTTACAAGCATTGTGAAGGATATTTTGAAAGTGATTTCAAAATGAAAATGTTTAAATATGGTTTTGAAATTATTATAGTATTGAACTCACTTCGATAAGCTGGAAAATAACCCTGATGATGATGGCCACATCATCAGTGTCATTTTCGAGTTGCTAAGTGACGGATTACTACCAAAGAGATTGTTTTTGAATTATTTAACGAAAAAGAGTTGTTTTGATATTCCGAAATGAATACTTGATTTTTGAAAAGCAAAGTTGTTTAGAAACTCCCAGAAATAGATTGTTTGAATTAAAACAAATTAGATGGACATTATGAAACTAAACTGAAAATCAAGAATGGTACTTCAGATTGATAATGAAATTTGGCTTGGATAAACAAATGGTTGTGTTGGAGATAAAAGTGATTGGAGTTTGATTGGGATGACATTAATATATGTTGGATTGATAACAGGTGGAAAGGATATATTGATATGGCCGACAAAAAGGTACCAGTTTATATTTCATATGATTTGAGATTTTGATGAGCCGATTTAGCAAGTTGCTTGGCTGTTTGATTTTCTTTTGGGATGGAGAAGGACAAGAGAGGCGAGTTGTAGTTGTACCGATTGGCCAGTACAAAGGAGGTTCTAGTGAAATTTCGGGTGTTAGAAAATTTTCATGATTTTTGAATTTTTTTGTTAACATGGATTAATTAATATTTATTTGAAATTAAATTGGTTCAGTTGAAACTGAAGTTAAGAAGTAAACAAATAAATTTTAACCCAGTCAATAGGGTTTGTTTTCTACCTTAGCAATTTCGAGGACGAAATTATTTTAAGGGGAAAGAATGTAATGTCCCGTATATTTGCATATAATAATTAATTAATTTAATTATATAAATAGTGATTTAGAGTTTCAAATGGTCGTTGAATTAAATAATAGGGAATATTTAATTAATATAATAATTAAATAACATGTTTAATTCTGAAATAATCAGAATTAGCTGAAAGGGCAATATGGTGTGAATTGGGAAATTCAAAATATATAATTCAGTTTGAAATTTAATTACAATAACGAATATATTTAATTAACGATGGTTGAATGCATAAATTATATTATAATCAAAATCGAGCTCGAAATGGCGTTGATGTTCGTAATTTGGCGATTCGAACTTCAATTGAATATATAGAATCCGTTTTAAATTGGATTTCTGTGAAACAAGAAATGTTCGGAGCTGGTGAAGTATATTTTTCTAATGGAAGAGAAAAATCGGGATTTCATCGTGTAAGTTTTGATTTATGATCAAATCAAATTTTCAAATCATCGCTATAGAATCGTTTGTCGACCATAACGGTTTATTTGATATAACTACATACTGGTTTCGAATTTAGACAGGATTCTTTTGAGATGTAGTAATAATTAAATTTTTAGAATTTTACTATAATTTTTAATCAATTAAATACGCGACTTTTTATTTGGAGTATTTTGCACCCTATATCAATATTTTGAGGTTCCACAATATGAGTTAACCTGCTGATGTTTTTATATTTTTGGGGTCATGGCACATTACTCGATTTAATGATATTTTCATATCAGTCCGTGAACAAACAGAGTTTCACATAATGGGGTACTCTCAAATGTAAATAAATATCCTAACTATTGTGTGAACCTAAACAATGCCACCGCTACCTCCTTTTTCCTCAGCAAAAACTGAAACGTAGACAAACTGATGCCTAAAAATCAAAGAAACCCTATACATAAATAACCCCTCCTTCTCTTATAACCTAACCGTTCATCCTTGCTTCAGCAAAAGAAAGAGGCCGCCACATTTTAATTACTTCAAACAATTAAATCAGACGAAATACTCAACGGAATCTTGCATTGTTCGATTCGTTGAAATCCTGTGCTCAACGACTTCGATCTGTAGTCTTGAAATCTGATGCGAAAGGCCTTTTCATGGGTTCGAAATTCTTCAGCGAGGCTTGGTTTTGGGTTCCGGTGAGTTGGTGATGTCGAAGGCCAACCTAGGTGCTTGGGTGGACTTGGGGTTAGAAGGCGATGCAGGTGGTGGTGTTTCGACGGTGACCAGTGAAGGGAGGTGGAGTGCGACTTTTAACAGCGGAGGTATGGAGCAGCAGGTCGGATCAATAAGGGGGTGTCGAGTTTGCTGGGACGATGACTGGAAGGTGTGGATTTGTACAGGGAACGTTATGGTGGTGGTTGCGCTGGAGTTTGGTGACCGGGGTGATGGAGGATGGCGGTCAAAGGAGGAGTCAATGTCGTGAATTTGCGGAGAGAAGGTTCGACAGTTTGGGGAAGACGGGGATACTGGGCTCGGGTTTGAGCTTTAAGGGTGTTGGGCCGGAGTGTTTAATTGGTAAAGCCCAAATTAGGAAAATATATGTGTTTAAATTTGTTCCGATAATGTGCTAACTTATAAAATGCGTGACTCCTTCATAGGATATCAGTTTCCAGCAAAACAAGATTCGACCGGATCGTTTGGACGAGCGCAACACAATGGAACTGACTGGGAGTAGATTGGAGCTCGTTACGATTTATAGCGAAATAAATTGTCCGTCTGAATCAACTGACAATTATCGTTCTTAACGATGATCATCCAATGTGAGTAAAACTCACCAACTCTAAATAGTTATATTTTTATAATGTATTCATAAAACTGATGATTTTCTGTTGATTGTTGCGTGTTAACTGTTTGGTTGAATTGCTTATGTATTGGTTGAATTTATAGATAATGATATATATATATATATATATATATATATATATATATATAAATCGTTAATCAAATATTGATTCTGTTTAGCAGAATATTTCATATTGAAATGAAATCAATGTTAATTATATTGTTTAACATCTGTGGATGCAGGGAAACAGGTCGGAGGAATCCAACTGGATTCCTCAACATTTATTTTACTGTTTTTCATATATTGTAATATATGATGTGATATATAATCTGTTGTTGATTATGTGTGTTTAAATGATAGCGATCATTGTTATTTGGTATTTTAAATACCGTGAGAACACTAGGTTGTAGAAAAGGGGATTTTCAAAAGTGTATTTTGAAAATAAATTATTTATATAAAATCAATGGATTTTATATATCAAAGAAAAGGGATTTTATAAAAGAAAATAGTTATAAAATCAAAAGGGTTTTGAAAAGGGAATATTTGTAAAAATTTACAAATATAACTGGAAAGGAAATATTTGTAAAACATTTACAAATAGAATTGAAAAAGAATATTTATTTGTTGAATAAATAGAACTGAAAAGGGAATATTTATTGGTTAAATAAATAAAACTATAAAAGAAATATTTATTTAGAAAATATAAAGGATCATAAAAGAAATATTTACTTAGAAAATAAATATAATTATAAAAGGAAATATTTTATAAAATGAAAAGAAATTTATAAAAGGGAAAACTTTACATTTGGTAGGTTTTGACCCATGCTCCGCACACGGGTGTAACACGATATTGGTTTAGAGTAAATATTTAAATAGATATCTATTTTAAACAGATAAAATGGAGAAGATAATATATAAATTATATTTTATAAATTAGAGTAAAAATATTTATCATTGGATAAATGGAATATATAAACCAGGACTTATATAGAGAAGCAAGAATTAATTTCAACATCGATATTTGAAACTGAATATGGACATAGAGTTAATCGAATAATACTGATTCAAAAAGGAGTTAATCATTTAGAGTTAACCAACTAGAGTCAATCAATTAGAGTTAACCAGTTAGAGTTAACTAGTTAGAGTTAATCAGTTAGAGTTAATCAGTTAGAGTTAATCAGTTGAGTTAATAAGTTAGAGTTAATCAGTTAGAGTTAATTGAGTTAGAGTTAATTGAATAGAGTTAATCGAACAAGAGTTAGTCGAATATTAGTTATTCGAATAGAGTTAATTGAATAGAGTTAATCGATTTGAGTTAGTAGAGTTAGAGTGAACTGAATTTTGTTAATCGAACTAGAGTTAGTCGGATTAGAGTTATCGAATATTAGATATTCAAAGAAAGGTTATCGAATATTAGTTATTCAAAGAAAGGTTACCAAATATTAGTTATTCGAAGAAAGGTTATTGAATATTAGTTATTCGAAGAAAGGTTATCGAATATTAGTTATTCGAAGTGAGGATATCGAATATTAGTTATTCGAAGTAAGGTAATCGAATATAGTTATTCGAAAGGAGTTAATCGAATATTATTTATTTGAAAGGAGTTAATTATATTCGGAAGGAGTTAATCGAATATAGTTTATTCGAAAGGAGTTAATCGCATATAGATTATTCGAAAGGAGTTAATTGAATATAGTTTATTAGAAAGGAGTTAATCGAATATAGTTTATTCGAAAGGAGTTAATCGAATATAGTTTATTCAAAAGGAGTTAATCGAATATAGTTGATTCGAAAAGGAGTTATCGAATAGAGAATATTCGAAAGAGAGTTATACATAGAAATTCGATTATATCGAATTCGGGAAAGTACTATTCACTTTCCGTTTTTAATCAAGATTTATTTATTTATAAGTGAGTTGTTTGTTTATTTACCCAAATTTATAAATAAAAGTTATATTTGAAATTAGGTATTTCGGGAGTAGGGATTGTAACGTATCGTTATAGTCAAATTTTTTTCATAAAAGAAGTGGATTCGTAAATAGAATCCGAGAGTTAATTAAGGAGGTGTGTTAAAGATTTAAAAGGAGAACTTTGTCTATTTCGAAGTTAGAAATGTTGTTCAGTTAAGGTCTGAGAGGTAGTTATACCCCAACTTGATTAACTCCATTTGTAACTAAGGAATGGTTAAGGTTTGATAGTAAAGTTTGGTTAAGTGAATTTACTTAATGAGTGCACTGTTTTGAGTTGGCATAGCGATATTTTATTTAAACATATGTTTAAATCCAAATGTAGGAGTTTTAGAAATGTTTTCCAAATAAGAATCAGAAATATTTTCTAATATAGAAAATAGGAAATGTTGCACTTATGGAAACAGGAGATGAAAAATGAACTAAAGAAATAAATGTTAAATGGTATTTGATCGATAGAATCTCCATTTAGAAATAATATCGTTGTTTGTACACATGTTTTTCTTTGATAGTTAACTCATCGACTATCGAAGTTTCAGACCATTTTTCCGCTGTCAATACGGAGAGACCGGATTTAGATATGTTATCTGAAAACTAGTCTGCATGGCTTAGCGTTGCGATCAAATATGATGAAGATAATTGAAGACGGAGTTATGCAATGGCTGTCCTGTTTTACAGAATAGTTCCTTCGGATTGTCCAATCCCAGGACAACTTGAATGGACGAACGTCTGACAGAGTATATCTGGCAGATCGCATAAGTTGATCGTTTCAAACGTATTTACGTTGGTGGCGTAGGAATTCATTTCTCTTTGCTTATAACCATGGTATTTTTGAGGAAATCAATTTGTGATTTGACGGTATGACGATGTCACATTCAAAGTAAATGAAGGAGTGATCTGTTAAAAGAAACGTTATTACCTCAAGCCTCATCAATTGGGAAATGACAGAAATCGGGCAGGCAGCATGGCTAAGTGGACCACACCCAATTAGGGTATATTGTCACCATCTAGGGAATATTCATATTTGTTACTCCTTTCAATTATGTGTCTCGCAGGAATGGTTATGTTGCTAGCAACAGTAGGTGACAATATATTCGGTACACTCAAGAGAAATGAGTGGTCGGTCATGTGTGGCCGAGTTACAAGATGTTCTTGTTGAACTCCAGTGTATCGCTCCTCGAGTACACTGATCAGAAGGTGAATCCATACCTTGTCATAGTTGGAATCCGTACCCCAATAAGAGCCAACAATTTTGATTGTATATTATATATGTAGAACGTGAGATGAAAGCTTCTACTAGATTGCTATCTACTTGATTTAGACATTATTATAATATCAGAAGAGATTTGATATAAAGAATATTTTGGTTTGTCGCAAGGTAAAAACCATTCGTGTTTATGTGTGGATCGGTCTTACGATTATCTTTTGGTTCAAAAGAATTTTTTTAACGTTAAATCAAATGATTTGAGTTTACTCACACCAGTCACATGACTGACCCAGAGTTTATTTTGTTTTGTTTTCCCTAAACTCTTGGGTGACCAATTTTGTACAGGCAGTTAAGTAGTCGGGATTTACAGATATTTGAAGAGCTGGAGCAGGAGGCTTCTGGATTATATAGATTGTTATTTCCGTTATGTTGTAAGTATTATACTCTAATAATGGTATCGTGTACAGAAACTGTTTTATTTCAAAGTTATGTTATGAAATATATTTATTCGTTCCGCTGTGAGATTCGTGTTTACTCTGATGTTGTATGTTCTTCTTCTTCTATTCTAAGTTTCTATCTTATCTATTCTCACCCTCTAATTTCTTTCATGGACTATCCGGTATTTCCGATGCTTGAATAGTCGACATATGGATTTATGTCGAGTACTCTGGATCGTGAATCCCCGGGTCGTTACACTTGTTCAAGACGAGAAAAAACTAGCTTTGCATCAATAATCTCTAATTTGCATACTCTACTTGTTTTTTCAAAGCGGCATGCTCTTGGCTGTGAGAATCAAGCTAGGATAAGTAGCGCTTTTTCAATTCATCATATTTCTTCGTATGGTTTTCGATTTCATGTTGCACTACCTCCTTCTTTGTCTCTTTAAGATACTCTCATCATACTCGACCATTTATTTCATGTGACTCACGTCGGTTAATAAGTCTCAAATGATTTTGGTAAGATTTTATGAATACTTGTACATTTTCTTATACTGTTTATCCACTAAGTTTATTTTAGCCTTGACTTCGTCAGCCCACTTCGGAGGCACCGGCTCGACAGCAGGAATGAAAAATATATTTCCGATGTGATGATATGGAAATTACTTCTTTAGAATTTTCAATTTCGTTTCATTCTCGGAGTCAAGTGTCACATGTTTCATTGTTGATAGTTTAACTTTTCGTTGCCCAGCAGGTACATGGGTCGTTTTACCTTTCTCTTGCCACTTGTTAGAAACTTTGGCTTTATCCTGTGAGTCAGAATGCTTCGGTGGTAACCTCTCCTGATGGTGTGTTTCTTTCGGGAGGGTTGGAACCTTAGGTAGTGATTTGTCCCCCTCACGACCGTCCTGATGGATCTTTGCTTTTTGGAATTTGGTCGACGAGGAGAATGGGAACGTGAAGAATAAGGACGGTTTGAGTCATGATGTTTCCTACTATCTCTCACCCGACTATCACCTCGATCATACTCCATGTCTGAATTGGACCTAAGCATACTTAAGCGAACATCCTTAAGAGAGTAGCGGTGGAGCGGCATATCTCCTACAAATTTTCAAAAAACAAACATTAAAACTCAGGATTAATATAGTACACAAGTGCTATGACGTGTAATGCAAGTGTAGTTGTATATGTTCTAAGTGATCCCCTTGATAGACCAGAGCCGAAGTTAGGCTTGTCTACGTCGTCTCCCCAGGTTTTACAGGAGTGGTTTCTTCCCCAGAAGAAAGGAAAAATAGCTCTGTGCCGATATCTTTAGAAGTATAGATTTTGTCAATCAGAAAAAGTTTTGACAAGCCCCCGAATACGGGATCTACAAGAGAAGATCCACCAATTGGAGATCTAACAGGAGATGAAGTCCTTGGAGAAGGTTGCCTTTCAGCAATAGAAGAATCATTCAAATTATCGTCATGTTATTTATCCCTGGCGGATATGTTCAGAGTATCGTCATCTTGAGTTGACAATGGAGAAGGACTTTATGGGAGTACAATCGGATTTTCCTCCTCTGTTATTCCTTTATCTCCCAATTGCAATTCCTGGCTGGTGCCTATGAGTTCTTGACCTTTCAAGTTCTCTCCCCTCTCGACTAGAGTTGCAGCCTGTCCCTCAGCTGGGGGCACATATACATAAGCACCTCCTCCATGGCCTATGCTCTGAGTCATAGCATGTAGATGATTATGATGAAGATAGTCATCCACCATACATTCTCTAATGTTTAGTAGCTTTGGGTCACCATCAAGCAGATGGTTCATGCTATCTAGGTATACTTAGTGCGTCTCCTTTTTCGGGTTAGTAGCTACAAGAGAGTAAGACAGGTCAGTACATGTACGGCAACAATTAAAGTCAAAACATCGAAGTCTAAAGCTTACTTGACCGGAGCCATTGCCTAGCGCATCCCGGTTGATGCTTGATATAGAACCATTCGGGCTTCACATCACCTACTTTACTGCCGAATGCTTCATTAATAATCTTCTTTTTAGGCATAGAATCAAAGTACACGAAAGATGGAGTTTCCTTTGTTCGGTGTTTAAAATGATAGAAGAAGTTTATGTCTTTGAAAGTAAGCTCTATCCCCTGAATTTCCCTGTAGACAATATATAATGTATATAGATAGGCATAAGCGTTGGAATGAAGTTGCATGGGGGGAATCTGCATTCGTCTTAGAAAATCGACAACGAATGGTGGAAACGGAGGGATAGCCCCTACAATAAACATCAATTGACTAATTGTCATGTATCCTTCGGGTGGATTATGAGGTCGATCTGTTTTAGTGGCCACTTTGGTATCTTTCCAAAGAATTCCATATTTTAAACATACGAATCTAAGCTTAAGATCATCAATTCGAATGAATAGAGTTCTTATGTGCTTCTACAATAGTTGCACTCTCAAACTTGTCAAAAGCACGACTGTCTCCCACTCCTCCTTCCTTTTCTTCATCCAAGGAAACCTCAATTCCAGATGATTCACCACTTTAGTGAATTGCTATCTCATAGTCCTGCACTATCCCATTCTGGCTCTAAAATAGATGAGACATCTTCGAGATTGGGGTTTTCAGATGGCATTAAAGTCTTCTCTGCCAATCTAGCTGAGCGTCTTCCAGGCATGGTTACTGTATTACCCAAGAGATGATAGAAATTAGAGTATGGTTGCCCGTTTCCCCATGTGTTTTTGTGAGCTAATCTGTCTTGGTGTGTGGAGTGCTAAAATCAGAAAGTACAAAGTAAGTAGAATAGAATGCAACATAAAGGAAAATTAAGCAATCGTTTATCCATTCAGTTTGAGAATGTCCAGTTCATATGGCTGTATCCTAACTGTCTGCAAGTTTGCAAGCCGTGTTCAAGTTTTGTAGAATCATATGCCAGAATATGTCAAAAGTCATCATCGTTAAAGTCTCAGTTTCGATCAAACATGATAATGTCAAGTAATGCGTGTGTTCAACATTGGTGGTATCGGCTTGGATTAGAGTTAAAATGGAAGAAACAGCAAAGCGGTTCGGGGCTTTAAAGGAATCAACAACTGTTTGGGTCGCAGTGTGAAAGAGAAATAGCTATGGTTCGGGTCGAAGTCCCATGAAAGATTGTTTTTGTTTGGGTCATATAGGACCCACCAAAGTGGACTAATAAAATCACACCCGAACTGAACCAGCTTACCGCAACTCGAAGCCCTCACATTAACATTTTTTGAATTTATTTTAAAATAAGTGATTTCTCGAGCCAACACACTCCTACTTGTTCCAATCTATCATCTTCATCTTCCTTTTCACCACACCAAAAACCAAGCTTCCATCACCTTTTCTTTTTAATCAAGATAAGAATCCAATCCCACAATCGATCCCCTCAACACCGAGAACAGTTCGCCTATGCCACCCCCTGGAGGGGACAGAGACATCACCATCGACGGCAGTGGTCAATGACCCTGATATTGGCTTCTCCATCGATTTGACCAAAGCGACATGGATTAACATGAAGATTCAAACGCTATTTACCCGAAATCAAAGACTAAAACATATGTGATGAAAGATTTAAGCGTACCTATGTTTGGATTTAGGAATCGAGATGAAGTTAGTAAAAAGGAATTAGGGTTTTCTGGAAAGATAAAGTTAAAGTGCTGCAGCAAAGGTAAAATGGAAATAGGAGAGATAAATCTATATAGAAAGTACTGAAGGCCATTTGTATTCCTTGAGGCGACGACCCAATCCGACCAATTAGCCCTAAGACCATAGTGGCCTATAATACAGTAAGATCGAATGCATATACGGATCGAGTAAACTAATCCGAACCGCTGCTTAAACATCAACCTGATATTATAAAGGTAAATTCGAACCAATATTGACAAAAAAAAAATCAAAGGAGTAATTTGAGAGCACAAGTCAAATAAATTACCTGGAAACTCGTGTATCTCTTGGTTAAAAACTCTAATCTGACAAATGCAATGGAAAAGACCACGAATTAGGCCTCATATTTATAGATATATCACGAAGCACGGTTTCGTCAAGAGTCATAATTATATAGATGGACAAAACTGTTGATTGCCACCAATTCGAGAACTGACAGGTTATCAAATTCAAAGCACATCTCATTTCCAATGAATTGCACTTTGAGGAGGCAAAATGTTAGCTTGCTTTGTAACCAGGCTATACAAAGACTGAGAATCGAATGTTAAGCTTACTTAAAGGTAAGAGACGTAGTCAATAGAGAAGAAGGACCAATGGGATCATTTATAGGATGACTAATCAAATTGAAAGATTTATCACTTCCACTCTCGCCAAACACATGGAATTCTGGTCGGATCAGATTGCTCGGACCGGCCTTACTTTCACTCGCCCATGAAGTCATGAACCAGTTAATGTATGCTGGTTCGGTTCAGTACTCCTCTTGTCGATCCAATCCGATGTTGCTGCTTTGGGACGGTTACATGCTATGTTCCTACAAATTCGAAGCAGTTACCACCCACTTACCCATGTTGCTGATGTGTTGTTCTCATCATGGAGCGTCCATTTCCAAGATTTGTGGGATGTACCCCACGTGGCATCTGACCCGCCTGTATTATGCACCTATAAATACACCACTACACACCAAATGGAAGGATCTTTTATCTCTCCATATACTCAAACTCCATCACCAACGATATCTCTTTGTTTAGTTCTGATTATTCTCTAAGTTCTAGAGTATATTTCAACGAAATTGGAGGGTTTATTGATTGTACTAGTGAGATTAAGTGGCTATCATCATTGTATTTGTAATCAATTCATCAATCAAAGAAGTATAAAGTTGACGTAGGCTTATTAATGCTTAACCACTATAGATCGTGTGTTCTTGCTACTTTTTATTTCATTTTATCTAGAATTATCGGTCAATTGGGTGTTAGAACCACTTTTGGATCTAACACTATCACATACTCCTTCGACCACTCACTTTCGAGTTCATAATCAAAGAGTCATAACTCCAAAAGGCCACAACTTTTTCCTTATAGAAGAAATCAACAAACCATATTTCTACAAGCTCCTCAAAAAGTCTCTAATCACCACATGTATTGAACCTTTATCCCATGCACTATGATGGATCTCTACCGATCCATACACCAAAGATTGACACTGATCCATTTAGTTAGACAATTTTAGCTATGTGACTCAATGATCACTTCTTTCCAATGCCTTTTGGTCATGTCGCTTCTATCCAAGCCTAGATTTAACTAACCATTCATATTCCTAGCTGAACCATCCAATATCTGACACGTGGCTTATTCAAACATGTCATAATTTCACTGTAGCTAAAATGGTCTTATTACCCCACCATAGAAGTCGCGACCCTAAATCTCCTTTTCATATGGATCAGTTCCTATCCATCCTATTTCGATCGGTATCAATCTCTGTACTTAGCGAGATTTTGCACCAAAATTTTTAAGTGCTTCCACGACATCCTCTAAAGCTTATCCACCAAATTTCATGCAATTCTGATGAATTTTGAATCCGATGTTCTCCATTCTTCAACATAATTCCTAATTCCATCATTCACTAACAACCAACTTAAGCGTGACATCTAGTTTAATCATATGTCAACATATAATCATACACAAACATGAATCAATCAATAACAATCATAGATCTAACACAAAATAAGGCCAATTACTCATTAAGTACATTTGATCTAGCAATTTAATTATCATATACCATAGTTAGAATAACCTCGGGATTTATAGATCTAAAACTAACATTTATGGTCAGATTTTGGGGTTAAATTAACATATAAGGTAATTAAAATACGTAATTACAACATATAATCCAATAAAGCCACGTGGAGGATCATTATCACTTACTGTATTCTCCAATTCAATAGAAGTGGATGTAAATCAAACTTGGAAAGTAAGGAAAATACAGAATTCAATAATGGAATGATGAGATCTAATCTTCTTGATATATAGGCTTCAGATGATGATTTAAGATAATTGGATGCAAATTTGAGATTGATTTTAGAAAAGTAGGATAAACTAAAGTAAATCATAGTCCAACTATAATTTGAGAATGAGAGGAAAAAGCTTTTAATTTCTCCCTTTAACCCCTATTTATAATTGAGAGTGATTAAACTAATGGTCTTTCTAATTTCTACTAACCATCATAATTTCAATTTTATCTAATAATATTAAAATTTAAAAACTACAATTTCTTTCAAATTGTTGAACCTTTTTCTTAATGCGACCATTCTACAAAATGACCTACCGCCATCCTAGAGTAACGAGATAGGTTGGAGCAGCTAATTCGTCTCCTATCAGAAGTTACGATTGAAATAAGATTCTCAAGTGGTAAATCGATCATAAAATGTTTGGTAAAAATCTTGGACATTTACAACATCCCAATGAACCATACCCTAGAATATTAAATGATGTTCCCTCTTATGAATTAAATAGAATTATTTTACGATTTCTTGATATATACATAATACAGATCATTACATATAGCATATAAATAGGAGTTAAGATAGAGACTTTAAAATTTTCCCTCTCATTTTAATTAGCCCAAACCTTAGAATTTCCCTTGATCTCCATCTAGTTTACTAAATTTCATCTTAAATCATTTCTAATTGCAAATTGGATATTAGAACTTCAATAGCAAGCTTATATGCACATCATTTTGGTTTCTTTTAAACCTGATTTGCAGTTATTTGGTTCAGATCTATGCTCGATTTACTTAATTTTCTTGAATTGGTGAGTAATTATTTTCTCTTTCTTGTTGATGATTGATTATATGCTAGAGTTAGGTGATTATATATTTAAATTTTATGATTAGACACTAAATTGATTAGATCTAATTAGAACATCGAAATTGACCCTAATTTGTCCTATTGATGTATATAATATATTTAACTAGATATCATATGTGCAAGTAAGTCCAAATTTTTAGGCAAACTTAGTCTTATACGGTGATTACTAGTGGAACTTAATATCATGTATGTTTTAATTGGAAGAAATTTCATGATTTGAATTGGTTGCTCATAAATTATTTAGGTGTTTTGCTTTTGTTAATTACTAGTTTTGTGATTGCACATGTTATAAGATTAGATAATCGAGCATATCGAAAGTTAAGTTCGTCCAAATTGCATGAAAATTGGAAAATAAGCTTTGGAGCAAGGTGGAAAGGAACTCAAAAACTCACAAACTAAGTTGAGCTAAGTATATAAGCTAGTGTTGGTCCTTAACTATGGGTCAATAACAATTCATAATGGTGCATGCTATGGGTCAACATAATTAACGGACAACTATGTTATAATTTCAAAAGACATCTTATAGCTTGGAATTGAGATAATCTCAGCATATGACGAGTCATTTTCTATAACTTGAACAATGATGCTTGAAAGAGTAAAATATGATGATCGCCTCGGGAAAGGATACACTTGAGGATGGGTTGAAGATTGGAGATTTTAGCCAAGTGTTTAATTTGGTTATAAGTGGCACACTTGACTTAGCGTGGACTAATGTAGGGGATTCCAATGCATATGCAGCTCATGGGAAGGATTTAGGGTTGTAACAGAAAATTATAGAGTTGGTAGCTTGTTCATATGAAATAGGATGATGATGTTATGCTTTTTCGATCAATGACTCATATTTGGATTTGGGATCAAAGATGGAAACTCAGGACAGTATGAGGCTGCATATAATGAATTGATTAGATTGATTGATTAGGCTTTTATCCATAAGGGAGTTTAGAAGGTTTGGATGAAATCGAAGTTCCAGGCAATCATTGAGTGTTCTTTTTGTAGTTAAAAGCAGTGGCATGGTAAAGTGGGGATACCTATAGACTGGTGACAAATGTCTCTATAACCTGTATAGATAGATTTTGTCTAATGTATCTTTTTAAGATGATTGGATAAATGTTAAGTTTCAGATTCTGAAGGAAGGAATGTACAATAAGAACCAAGATTTTCCATCAATCCCTAGCATTTGAAGATGGTCGTATGAGTTATCATATATCCAAGGGTGTAGAAGTGATAGCTAGATTTTTCTTGATGGATGATATAAATTCTATGCTTGCTATTGTTGCTCTATCAAAGGTAGGCTATTATCTAACGGTTATGATTAGGGTTTATAAAAAAGAGTTGCTAGAAATATAATTGGGGATATGGTCGCTTATGTTCTTCTCTCCTAATTCTTTATATAGTATCTTATGTTATTTTGTTTATGTAGCATGTTTTACCTTATGTTATATGTTGACGCTGAGGTTGCATGAAAATTTCAGGTATGGTTCTGATATTTTTCTATTTCAATATTTTCCTATATAGCTTTTGAAATTCATTTTCCATTTACTACACACTATTGTTGACCTAGAATCTAATTTTCTTCTTCTTAATACATTAGGTACTCTTAAATGAGTAGACTAGATAAATTTTTTTGGTAATGTAGTCGTTGTTCGAGAATAAGCTTGGAGGATCCATGACATATTATATTCTATTATATGCATGCACTCTGATGGTAGCACGACAGGGTCTAGACTATGCTAGTTACTCTTTATTTATTTTCTTTGAGAGTGATTATAATGTGAATATCTTATATATAGATCGTATGAAATTTACACATAACTATGTAATTTTATAGATACAAATTTCACTTATCATGACTTACTATTCTACTGCATATTTGTTATATTATATTTTGTCCATGCATTATGAGATACACAATAAGATAATTTTTTTCTTCTTCTCTAATTATTATCCCATATCAATTGGGCATGGTTCTTGCAATTTGTTATGTTATTTAGTGTAGGTGGTATGGGAGAGTCTTCCTATTTGGTATAAGAGCTTTAGTTAATTAACCGAAGTTGATGTAATGATCCAACAAAGAAAAGAATTTAAGTTATCACCTTAGACTATACCTAGAGCATGCACTAAGGAGGCAACATGCTTATTATGTGATGGTCTTAGGCTATATAGTAATATCACGTAGTATAGTTACAAGTATTAGAGCATTATTTACGGGTTTCCTTTTAAGAGGCTAATCAATTTTATTATAGATAAAGAATGAATCAAACCACAAGAAGCACCGTTAGCAACTCTGCTTTGGGAGCAGCGAAAGGGCCATCATCTAGTGTTGCAACCCACAATTATCTAGCTATGTCTATTGGGACGATGGTGTAAATGCTAAGGAGAGGCCAAACTGCTCGTAGGGTGGTTATACATGGAAATTCTCCTGTGCAAGCGCCTAGGGTTGGCTTTGCCAAGTTTGGTAAAGATTGCTCTACTCTCGGGAGGAAGCGATTCCTTGAGATGGTGCCATTTATAGAGTTGCAAGAGTGGATAGACATCTCTGAGCACATCTTCATATGCATAGAAGTAGAGGACGTAATGAAGAGGAAGTTATATTCAAGGCAACTTTAGGATCTATATATAAAATTGATGGAATGCTATTACCATTGCCACTCCAGATGATCAAATCTATTGGGATTAGTTTAAGATCAGATTTGAGGAGAAGTTTATTTAAGTGACTTGGAAGTGTTTGTTGTTTAAAAGGTTTGCCAAGTTGAAGCAGGATGAGATGGATATCTTGGAGTATCTAACAGAGTTTGATGCATTGTCAAAGTATGGAGTTTCTATCATCAATTGTTCATTAAAGAATAATGAGAAGTTCATTATAGAGTTATGTAATGTCCCAGATTTTTGACTAATTTTGTTCAATTATAATTTAAAGATTTGTCTGTAATTTAATTCAATTTAATTAAATAATATTGGATTGAATATTATAAATAGATTTAAACATAGTCATTAGTTTAAAATCATATATGTATGTATTTAATTTGTTTTATTTATATTAACAAATCAGTGGTATTTTTGCATGTTTGATTATCTTGAAAGATGTTTAAATTACCTTAACAAATGTGTGTACTTATATGTATATATATATGAATATAAAAAGGGAAATAATGCCTTGTATTTTTATATTTAAAATTTATGAAATTTTATATGGCATAAGCAAAATTTGTTTACATCATATTGAAGGAAGCTAAGTACATGGTTATTAAATACTAGAAGACAAATGTATATGTACATGTTAGTACATTTGAATATTGTATGAATACAAATTCCTATCACCAAATAAATGCAAATATAAACAACTTTTGTTCAATCATGCTAAACCTTTCCCACTTGCACATGCACTCTGACAACCTATCGCCCTACCTATACATCCTAAGTGACTTTATCTTGGGTAAATAGCAATGATTAGAAGCTAAGTTTTCATGTTAAATTTATGAAGTGCATAGCCTTAAATAGCTAGATTTTTTAGACTCAAAGTTTATATTTTTAAAGCCAATTTGCACATAGGCAATGCTATGGAATTTTCCACTGTAAACAGTACATGATATGTACTTTTTATTTTCTGGTCGTATATGTGCATATAAGGAAAGGACTGAACAAGTAAATACCCAGCTCACCTCTTTTCATATCACCACAGGACAACCCAAAACTTAGATGCCAAGCATGAGTTTTTACACCTTTTAGCACATAGGTCAGTACACATATGCATGTATTTCCTTTACTGATCGTCTATGAAAGCATGGAAAGAAGTGAATGTAGATAGCCTAGGTACATTTTCACCATCCCTTTTTAATCATAGGAAAATGCAGTAGCTAGAAATCCCCTCCTATCCTAACCATGATTCACATATTTTATCATTTTAATTCATCTATAAATGGGTAGCTAGACACTCCATTTCATTCATAAGTTTCAAACCAAAACTTGCGAGAAGAACAACAAGCAAGCCTAGAAACATAGAAGAGGAGAACGACAGAAAACTTGAAATTGGGTATAAAATGATAGTGAACTAAATACAAGAACAGAGGACCCATAACCTTGTGAGTAAACTAATTCCTCTTTTCCTATTAAAACTATTTATGGATATATTTATATATGCATATATGGACTTAAATGCTTGTATTATTTGACTTGAATTTTCTTGTTAAAACCCGAAACAAAAGATGTAAACAGTAGGAAATTTATGTGAGTAAATTTCCCCTCTTTCTCCAATTTAAAACTTGTTAATAGTCGTTATATATTAGGATGTGAATATATATATATATATATATATATATATATGTATGTATGTATATATGCATATATGCTTCAGAATATATTTTATTGGTTGATTAAATCTCATGAAAAATCCAAAATGTATGCGAACAAAGAACAGAGAACTATATAACTGAGAAATTCCCTTTTCTCCATTTTAAACCTATTAACGATTGATATACGTATGATGATGCAAATATATATTCATGGATGTTCCTGAATACGTTGGATTGATTAAGTCTCCATGTTACACTTGGGATGTATAGAAAATTTGAAATTGAAACTAAAAACAGAAAGCAAAGGAAAACAAAACCCTGAAACTAAATACAAAGGGCAGTAGGCGCACTTATGTCACAACTAGGACTCCACACTCCACTTGTGACATGTTCTTCTCTATCGCCTCTACTTTCCACATCATGCATGGGCGTTGTTCAACGTCCTTGCTATACTCCATGCACGTGCATGCGGCCGACGTCATATTTCTGCTATGACAGTGAGAGGACTGTCTTGCCTCTTCGTTGGACCCATTGATCCTTCTAGCAAGGAAACACTCGAAGCTTTATACCAACAAGATAAATATTCCTGTTACAATGGAAAGCCTCTAATTCTTGATGACATGTTTGATAAAGTTAAGCTGAAACCACGTCTCTATGGTTCAAAGTCTGTTGTAAAATAGTAGAAATATTAGGCGATAGTCCACACATTCATATGCCAAGGGAGACTACTCTCATGTAGTTGCGACAGCAGGTAAATGGATGTTGCTTCTACTTTTAGGACCAGTTGCCTTCTTAATCCCATATTTATTTCCGCTAGGCATGCTTTTCGAGATGTTATTAACTTGGGATATTTTTTTTCTTAGCTGGAAATGTAACACCCCACATTCGTTAGTGTCACTCACAAAGGGAATGCACTAAGTTCTGTGGAGCATTTTAAGATAAAAGATGCAGATGAATTACAAGACAGACAAAAATTAAAACAACGGAAAATAAAACTTTGCTTTATTGATAAAATAGTTTGTACAAAGATTTCTTTACAATATCAGAGTATCATCTGTCCTACAAAATAAAGAAGCATAAAACAACATTTATATTCCCCAATGTTGCAAGAGCTAGCCATAGCATCTGAAAAGAGAATCCAAGCAAAACTTCGACAAATCTTCAAGCTGGGAAAGAGTGACAGTCCAACTTAACCGGAGCTTTACTATTCCCTCCTTTACTACCTGGGGGGGGGGAACAGAAGAAAAGAAGATGAAAGAAAGACAGAGTCAGACATAAAGCCTGAGTAAGTTCAGTTACTTCTAGCATGTGAACATGGAAAAACAAAACGACATGAATTAACTGAATAAAGGATAACACCATGATGATAGGGTCAGCAAGATTAAACAAGATTAATACAAAGATATGCTAAGATAAGATAAATTGGATATGCTCTAATACTTTCGCCGCTTCGCTATTTACTTGTTATACTGGTTTCTATATCTCTGCACCACCTAACTAGTGTCCCAACTAGTAATGATAACGTGATCCCAATCCCGGTAATTTCGGTTGCCTTTAGGCATACATTTATTACCTATTACCTATATCTAATCTAGGGTTTTCCATTGAGTGCTTCCTAGATTCAACTAGGGTTTACGCGATTAGTATAATGCTTTACAGATTCAGGGTTTATGCCACCAAGGTCCACTAGGGATTACGCTACCTGTCGAACGATGCCCCTAGTCTAGGACACACTACCTAGAGTGGTATATGTTCCTAGAATTTCCCCACGTATGTGTCGCGAATCGTTTATCGCTGTCTAGATGCACATGTCCTGAAATGTGCGACCCGAGTCCCGTGGCAGGGCTATTCTAGAAACACGGAACTCGGTCGGGAGCTTTTCAGATATCTGCCTGTGCAGATGCTAAGGTCTGTTTTTCTACCAAGTGTTATGGTCCCACGTGACCCCTCCCTCAACTAATGAAAGGCAATCCAAGCAAATCAAGCGCGAGAACTGTACTTTTTCCACCCTATGCCCTACTTTCCTATTAGCCAGCCTCACCCATAACTATATAGCAAGTATATGGTCTGTTGGGAGTTTTCTGCCTTTCCGCATACGTACAACGATTGACTAAAGATGGTAGGTAGACGACGAGTTGCTATCACAGGGCTACTGGTCTCGCCGAATCACGCTGGTCCATCCTAGTCTTTAGGTTGCCTTGTATTGCAACCAAGGCATACCCTTGGTTCTTCTACCGTAGACCTTAACCTCTGTGAGCCCAGGAGGATCATCTGCCACCTCACAGAGGGATACTAAGAGTACCCTCACGTCCCCTCGAAGCCTCGGGCTTCGTAACCCAATTCGTTGGAGCCTTCGTTTTAATCAGACGGACGTTCGCTCCTTCCCGTGTTAAACTAAGAATTACTACTTAGTTTTGCTAACTAAGGTTTACCACTTAGTTTCCAGAATCGTTGTTTTCTTAACTAAGGTTTACTACTTAGCTCCTTTTAACTAAGGTTTACTACTTAGTTCTCTTTCTCGTCAATTTGGATTGGTTAAGTGTCATTAGTCAATTCAAGCTAACTTAACCCTCTTTATTTATCCTGTTAAACTGGTTGAGTGTTATCAGTAATTCATGTTGACTTAACCCTATCACAAACCAAGTTATATTGGTTAAGTATTTCTTATTACTTAACCCTATTCATTCACCCTGTATTAGTTAAGTGTTCCTTTTTAACTTAACCTTGCCCATCTGTTTTAACTAACATTTTATTAATGGTTAAGTATTATCCCTTCATGTTTTAGACTTAACCATATTCATTTATCACAATCTGATGGTTAAGTGTTCAAGTTTACTTAACCCTACGGTCTAGTCCAACTAACATATCAAATTGGCTAAGTGTGTTAAATTTTACTTAACCCCAACCTCTAGTCTAGTTAACATGTTAATTTGGCTAAGTGTATTAACTTTACTTAACCTCACCTTCTAGTCTAGTTAACATGTTAATTTGGATAAGTGTTTTCTTAGTTACCTAACCCCTACAAATCTTGTCTTGTTACGATGTTAAGTTTGGTTAAGTGTCCCTATGGAATTAACCCTCCCATTCTAGCTTCAAAGTTTAGTTGGTTAAGTGTTCCTATGGACTTAACCCTCCCATTCTAGCTTAACTGTGTTAAGTGTCTGTATGAACCTAACCCCACCCATCGGTTTGGTTATCATGTTGAATTGGTTAAGTGTCTTAGTTAACTTAACCCTACCATTCTTGTTCTAGCTTTAACTAAATAAATTAAAACCGCGACCACTCACATTAGACAGATATTGTTGCGAATACTGGATGTGCCGGTTGGTTCCGGGCAGGTTTACATTGCAACTCAGTCTAACCTCGGGTTAGGCATATTCGTGTTTTCTAAGCTCAAAGGGTTTTGATTAATTATCAAATCAGGTTTTGAAAGTAACCATCCCGTCCGTCGGATCAGTTAGGGATAGCCAGGGAGAGCAGGAAACTTGTATTTTCCAAACCCAAGCCTAGACACTATCCTCTTTGTCACCCTAGAACTTTCTGGTGTATGTATTATTAAAAGAGATGTCATTAATAAACCTTTCTTTTGTATATATATAAATTGTTAACAATTTATCCTCAAAGTTCATTTCCCCTTTATAAATAAATTTGGCCTATGCCATATACATTTGCCATGCCCACTAATGGACTTATATTCTAGGCCCAAATCTTGATTTGCCTATCTTACAGTTTATAGCAATTTAGATCCAACATCCTCATTTACAGTTCATGCCAAAAACTAGATTTTATATTCTAGTTTACAGTTTATGCCCAAAACTTAATTTGCATACCAACTACCTACTTTGTGGCCCATTTAACCATTTACCATTTACGCCGAATGTATGTAAATTATTCACAATTATACTTATCATGCCTAATTTAGCCACCCAATTCTGATTTAATATTCTAATTTCAGTTCATGTCAAAACTAGACTTGTTATTCTAATTTTCATCTTAATAGTCATGCTATAATGCATGTTCCCAAATTATACCAATTTCCAGGTTTAGTCAATTTCATGTTTTTCCCAAAACGTTTTCCCATCGTTCGTAAAATCGTGATTCAACCTAGATTATAGATAAATCTAGATTCGTGGATAAAAGGGAATGAACCAAAATGCCATGAAAGAAAAGACATAATAACTGGCATAAGATGATAATTCACAGGCATATAGGTCTGGTAATAATACGACTTGAAAAGGGTTGAATAGTATAGGTTCAAGAACATGGGTAGACCTAACTTAATAGGTGAATTCCCAAGATCAAGATCCAAGGATAACTAGAAATAGAAAGTCAAGCCTAGATCCAATATATTGCCAGTTTGGGGTACAACATGGTTTTGTAACTACAGTGTCATGGGCATAAATAATAACCTTATATCCATAGTCATAGGCAATAAATCCTCACAGTTAATGAATCACAGTCATAGGCGATGTTCATAGTCAAAGGAAAATAATTCTCACAGTCATGAGTCACAGTCATAGGCAATGTTCATAGGCAATGTTCATAGTCAAAGAGGCATATGGTTTTAAGGTCCATAGTTTCATAGTCACAGTCTTATTGGTCATCGAATCATAACAGTTCTTAATTAGGTCCAAGGATATAAGCACTGATTCGAACAGAAAGATTTGGCATATTCTTTTATTCCTTTAATTTCATGTCACGAATAGAGAAAACGTTCAAATCTAAAAAGTAACCGACTTACAGAGATTATATTAGATTCGTAGAAAAACAGTCGTTGAAGTCGTTTGAATCTTCACTTGAATCCTATCTTGTTTTGAATCTCCTCTTGAAAGTCTTGAGCAGCATTTCCTCGTCTTGATTTATTTTAAATATTATTTTATTTATTATTTAATTTAGTGGAGGAGAAGAAGCCATGTCTACCAAGAATCTTTGCAGCATAAGGTTAGAGAAGAATTGTGAATAGAGAATGAGACTAGGGGCTGTTTATATAGGATTAGGCGGACGAATCTAGGCAGAAAACGAGACCAGTACATCAGAATGCACCCAGGGCCAGAAGTGGGTTTTGCACCCAGGTCGACACCCATGTCGACTGGGCAGTCGACCTGGTCAGGGGGGGTCGACTACCCAGTCGGCTTTCCAGTCGACCTGGGTCCTGGGCGGGAATTTTCCTGCCCAGCCCGCTTCTGGGTTTGAATTCAAATTTCGGATTCGAATTTCGAGTTGTTTTCAATTCTGAAATTTCCTGAAACTTCGGAGGGTCATATCTCCTTCATACGGTGAAACACCCCACCTCCGTTAGGGTCACTCTCAAAGGGAATGCCCTAATTTTGGTGGAGGTTTATAAGTACAAGTCACAGATATACAAGACAGATATAAGAACACATATTTGTAAACAGCGGAAGAACAACAAACTTTTATTTCATAAAGTCAAATACGTGTTACAACAACATCCTTTCCAAAAACATAACATAACACTTTCATAATCTGTCTTGAGTACATTATTTAAAGAAGCATAAATAAAACATAGATAAGCTGCCAAAGCCCCATAGTGGATTGTCCAAAGCCATAGTTCAAAACAGGAAAGTCCAAGCAATACATTTCTCTTCTTCAAGCTGGATGCTAAGGTTGGTCAAGCTGCTGTGTTCCCTCCCTGTGGACCTGGGGGGGGGAACGGAAGAAAAGAAGACGAAAGGAAAGCAGAGTCAGACATAAAGCCTGAGTAAGTCTAGTACTATTTTGTCTATGAATAAAGAAATGGGTATGATAAGTATAAACAGGAAGTGGGCATGCATTATAACTTGGTTAAGTTGTCTAGGGTCGAATATACTATCGTACCCCATGTTAATCTCTGAACCCATATGAACTAGTTTCCAATTGGCACCCCATAATCAGGGTGAAGAGATCCATTCTATGATGATCGGCTCCTACTCGCATAGTTACATGTGTCTTACGGCCCCCGATGTCGTAGTTACCTATGCTGGTCCCACCATGGGGTGTATCAAGTCCCATAGTGGCAACCCGACACAACCTTAGAGTGCACAGGTATGCTACTGGTGTCCGGTGCCTTATTTTTCTGCACCGGAGTGTGTGCACGCCCGCACTCCGTTAGAACCTACACTGCTACACCACCGCCGTCGATTTGACCTCTTACAATCAACCCAGTAATCGTGCCCCACCCTGCCTAGTTTCAGGGTATCCTGATACACCTTTTAGGGTTACTGCTGAAAAGGGTCCCCCGTTACTAGGTTTTCTATCTCTAGCCAACATGCTAAGTTGGTTAAGTGTTTTCTAACCTAACCCCACCAGTCCGTTTAGTTTAGCATGTTCCATTTTGATTAAGTCTTTAGTTCACTTAATCCTAACAATCCTGACTCAGCCTTAATTGTCTTATTAAGGCCCTGACCTCTCATATTAGACAGGTATTGTTGTGGCTGCCTGTTGCCGGTTGGTTCCGGGCAGTCTTACGCCACAACTCAGTCTAACCTCGGGTCCTTATTGGGCTCCATGTTTAACCTCCCACATTGGATAGGTATTGTTGTGACTACTAGACAGCCGGGCGGTTCCGGGCAGGTTTACATCACAACTCAATCCAACCTCGGGTTAAACACATCGTATTTTCTACATTTACATATCTTGTCATTCTTCTTTATTTCTTATATGTAAATATTTGCGGCCCATTATTAAGTTAATGGTGTAAAGGCTACACCAATCATGGGCCCAACCCATACTTGAACTTGGGCCCTTCTATTTTATATTTTCATTCATTAATTAATTTTAACCCAACGTTATTTTCCCCCGTTTTACACGTCCGTTTATATATATTGGGCTTAGCCTTTTTAAAGCCCAATTTAGCCATGCGAAAAGGGGAGGCTTAAATCGTGATACACAAAGAGGGGAATGTGAGCGCATGAACTTGCAATATGACGTTGGAAATACAAAATAGAAACTGGTGTACTTGCATATATACTTTGGTCATAAAGCATAGATGACATGAATCAAACCATGTAAACTTAAGATAAGAATCTAAATTAGGTGTCACATAGCCTTAACTACAACATAGACCTATGTTCTCATTTAGGCATAATGTTAAACATAAACAAGTCATGTTCATAAGGTTTCTACATGTTTACAAAGGGGATACTTTGTTACTAACACAAAAGCATAGTTCAACTTAATCATGATTTAAGTCTAATCACAAAACGATGGTATAAACATACTTATGCATAAATATTCCTAAACATGGTGTTTGCTTTAAACTTGCAAAAAGGGATTTTTGAGTCTAACCTAGCCATGTCTCACATATGTCATCATATAATTCTTGTAAACAAGATAGACTTAATCATGGATTTCAATTATGCCAAATATCATTCATAGCCTAGCCATATTGATAAGTTTGCAAAAGCATGACTTAATACATGGATTATGGTGTCAAAATTCCAACATAGTTTCATATGAACTATAACAACCAAACTTGTTTCAATTACTTGCAAAATGATTTATGCACAAAAATATACATCATGATGGCATAATAACAAAGCCCCAAATTTGCATGAATTTCAATCAACTACATACATGTAGCTTCAACATAGATTACATAATTTGTGAAATATTCCAAACGCATACTTGCATAGAACTACCGCATGTAGTTCTTTATAATGAATAACATAAATTTTGCACAAATATGAATTACTCTATTATCCCAATTCAAGCATACAAATCAACACAGTTTTTCATTCATACCAAAGTAATACTCTACTTACAATGGTTGCGGCGAATTCTCTAATTAAGAGATATGATTCCTTTGTTGAATTGATTGGCTTTAGGTTGCTTGAATTTCTTTAGGCTTTAGAACTTTTTTCCTAATTCTCTCTCTAGTTGGCGGCTACTCTTAGTCGTTCCTCAGCAACATGGCGGCTATGTTCTTAATTTTGAATGAATAGATTAGGGTTTAGTCTAGGGTTGTTTATATAGAGGTTAGGAACTGATTAGGACCCTTGATGTTGCTTGGATTGATCATAGCCATTCATTAGATAGAGAGACCAATTAGAACCCGCCACCTAGCCCTAATGACAAAGCAGTCCACAGAGAATCGGCCAAACACAGACCTGGCCAGCCAGGTTGACTGGGCTCGACCAGGTCGACAGGGCTGTCGACAGCCCTGTCGACATGGGTAGCCCAGGTCGACAGCCCAGTCGACCTGGGTGGCCTAGGCGGGCGTTTATTCGCCCTGGCCCACTGGGCCCGATTTTTTTTTATTTATTTTATTCTGTTTGAATTTTAAATTTAATTCTCAAACTTCCGAAGGCCATATCTTCTTCATACGGACTCCGTTTTTCGAAAACTCGGACTCTATTTCGCGTATTTTTCCGAGACGAACGCAATGGCGTATCCCGTTTCACTTAGTTCTTTAATTTCAGATTAATTATTCTTTAATTTGTTAATTTCACAGTTATAGAATTTGCGGGGTGTTACATACGGATTCCGATTCTCGCAAACTCGGACTCGTTTTCATGCAGAATTCTAAGACGAACGCAATGGCGTAGCCCGTTTCCCTTGATTTTGATTTTAAAATTTAATTCTGCCTTGATTTGTGAATCCTAGCATTACAGAATTACAGGGTGTTACATTCTCCCCCACTTAAAAGGATTTCGTCCCCGAAATCTTCAAGTTAGGAAGAATGTGTCCTACCATCCAATCACCCAATTACTCAACCATTCAATCACAAGCATTCATTTTCCTTAAAAGATTTCTAATGCTTTCATGTTCATATGCATAGTGTGTATATGTCTTTATCTAATGCAAAATCAGGCGGTCTACTGATTCAGTTGACCTCCTTAATGCGAATCATGTCAGTGCTATGCGTCCAATCATGTATGCAAGCATCCCTAGTTATGTAAATACTACATGTGTGCATAGCCATTCATCCATATGCGACATCCATATGATAACATATCAATTTCAACTTACAAACAAATAAATATCTGTAAATGCAATATGAAAGCGTCCGAACTGATCTAGTGTCTAATACGTATGTATATGCATTCACGAGCAACCATTAGCAACCACTCGTAACCATCAACCATAACATGTTTAAAATACATGTTTACATCCAAAAGAGTTTCTACCTAAGGATCGAAGATACGACCTAAAGGATATACTTTGGAAAGAGAGAAACAATTATGCGTAAAGCTCCTACAAAAAAAAGAAATCAAGGATGCACCCTTAAGGAAAAGGGTTGCGATGCTAGTATCTAGCCTTCTTGAGCTTTACTCCACTGTATCTTAACTAATTTAACTTCACAATTGTGAAGTTTCTGACCTCCATTTCCAAAATAAACAGATGTCAATCACGATACCAAATGTATGTACTAAGATGATTAGATGTCTCCCTTTTATCCACCATGCCATAACTATAAGGGTCGAAAGGTCACTACGTGCTTTTTAGAGTGCCTGCCACAACTATTCATCTCTCACGCAAACCATCCTAGTCGAACTCGACATTCCTCAAGTACAAGCCCCAAAGGCCTAAACCAATATCAGACAAGCACCCAAGGAATATCTCCTCCGAATTTAGACGATCTACGTGAGATGATATAAGCAAACTCGATAGCTATTCTCAAATCCCTACTAACCAAAAATAAACTGGTCGGACCACCAATTGGATTTGAGACTCTAGTGGGATCTTTCTACTATACAAGTACTATGGTGCAGAGACTCAACTATGGAAGTGGATATGAACAAATGGGAAGCGCTAAAACCAAAGGAAAGAGTACGAACTGCAAAACTAGACTGAACAGAACTTTACTACCTTTCTCCTAGGTACGCTTGGTGGCGAAAGTAGGTACTTGCCCTTCTGAAAATCTTGTCCTTTGCCCTTAATTACATGCCCTATTACACCATAGTAAAGATACTTCCTCTTGTCTTAGGTTTTATAATTCCTTCCTCCTTTGTGAGCTAAATCTACATCCATGAATTACTCATCCTCTTCTGTGTGTAGTCATGTTGACAAATATCTCGAAAGCTGCTTCCATCGTACTGAAAACCCTATAAGCTTGAAAGAAAACTGGCCGTAGGTGAAACAACTACGGCTATGGATGGAAGCCAGGCACTACTTCGCCCATCGATGAGGTTACCTCCCAGAAAGCCAGGAGCCCCAGAGACTCAAGAAAGAAGGAGACAAGAATTCAAACAGAGGAAGAGAAGATAGTGCATATGGCTTTGGGGAATATGCCTTTAAAACAATTTTTTTTCTCTTGAAAATGCTTCTTTTAAAACCGTTTTGAAAATAATTTTTCAAATCCTTTATCTGATCTGGTAACCTTCAGCTCTGATACCACGTGTAACACCCCACATCCGTTAGTGTCACTCACAAAGGGAATGCACTAAGTTCTATAGAGCATTTTAAGATAAAAGATGCAGATGAATTACAAGACAGACAAAAATTAAAACAGCGGAAAATAAAACTTTGCTTTATTGATAAAATAGTTTGTACAACGATTTCTTTACAATATCAGAGTATCATCTGTCCTACAAAATAAAGAAGCATAAAACAACATTTATATTCCCGAATGTAGCAAGAGCTAGCCATAGCATCTGAAAAGAGAATCCAAGCAAAACTTCGACAAATCTTCAAGCTGGGAAAGAGTGACAGTCCAACTTAACCTGAGCTATACTATTCCCTCCTTTACTACTTGGGGAGGGGGGGAAACGGAAGAAAAGAAGACGAAAGAAAAACAGAGTCAGACATAAAGCCTGAGTAAGTTCAGTTACTTCTAGCATGTGAACATGGAAAAACAAAACGACATGAATTAACTGAATACAAGATAACACCATGATGATAGGGTCAGCAAGATTAGACAAGATTAACACAAGATATGCTAAGATAAGATAAATTGGATATGCTCTAATACTTTCGCTGCTTCGCTATTTCCTTGTTATACTGGTTTCTATATCTTTGCACCACCTAACTAGTGTCCCAACTAGTAATGATAACGTGATCCCAATCCCGGTAATTTCGATTGCCTTCAGGCATACATTTTTTACCTATTACCTAGATCTAATCTAGGGCCATTGAGTGCTTCCTAGATTCAACTAGGGTTTACGCGACTAGTCTAATGCTTTACAGATTCAAGGTTTATGCCACCAAGGTCCACTAGGGATTACGCTACCTGTCGAACGATGCCACTAGTCTAGGACACACTACTTAGAGTGGTATATGTTCCTAGACTTTCCCCACGTATGTGTCGCGAATCGTTTATCACTGTCTAGATGCACATGTCCTGAAATGTGCGACCCAAGTCCCGTGGCAGGGCTATTCTAGAAACACGGAACTCGGTCGGGAGCTTTTCAGATATCTGCCTGTGCAGATGCTAAGGTCTGTTTTTCTACCAGTGGTTATGGTCCCACATGACCCCTCCCTCAACTAATGAAAGGCAATCCAAGCAAATCAAGCGCGAGAACTGTACTTTTGCCACCCTATGCCCAACTTTCCTATTAGCCAGCCTCACCCATAACTAGATAGCAAGTATATGGTCTCTTGGGAGTTCTCTGCCTTTCCGCATACGTACAACGATTGACTAAAGATGGTAGGTAGACGATGAGTTGCTATCACAAGGCTACTGGTCTCGCCGAATCACGCTGGTCCATCCTAGTCTTTAGGTTGCCTTGTATTGCAACCAAGGCATACCCTTGGTTCTTCTACCGCAGACCTTAACCTCTGTGAGCCCAGGAGGATCATCTGCCACCTCACAGAGGGATACCAAGAGTACCCTCACGTCCCCTCGAAGCCTCGGGCTTCGTAACCCAATTCGTTGGAGCCTTCGTTTTAATCAGACGGACGTTCGCTCCTTCCCGTGTTAAACTAAGAATTACTACTTAATTTTGCTAACTAAGGTTTACCACTTAGTTTCCAGAATCGTTGTTTTCTTAACTAAGGTTTACTACTTAGCTCCTTTTAACTAATGTTTACTACTTAGTACTCTTTCTCATCAATTTGGATTGGTTAAGTGTCATTAGTCAATTCAAGCTAACTTAACCCTCTTCATTTATCCTGTTAAACTGGTTGAGTGTTATCAGTAATTCATGTTGACTTAACCCTACCACAAACCAAGTTATATTGGTTAAGTATTTCTTATTACTTAACCCTATTCATTCACCCTGTATTGGTTAAGTGTTCCTTTTTAACTTAACCTTATCCATCTGTTTTAACTAACATTTTATTAATGGTTAAGTATTATCCCTTCATGTTTTAGACTTAACCCTATTCATTTATCACAATCTGATGGTTAAGTGTTCAAGTTTACTTAACCCTACGGTCTAGTCCAGCTAACATATCAAATTGGCTAAGTGTATTAAATTTTACTTAACCCCAACCTCTAGTCTAGTTAACATGTTAATTTGGCTAAGTGTATTAACTTTACTTAACCCCACCTTCTAGTCTAGTTAACATGTTAATTTGGATAAGTGTTTTCTTAGTTACTTAACCCCTACAAATCTTATCTTGTTACGATGTTAAGTTTGGTTAAGTGTCCCTATGGACTTAACCCTCCCATTCTAGCTTAACTGTGTTTAGTTGGTTAAGTGTTCCTATGGACTTAACCCTCCCATTCTAGCTTAACTGTGTTAAGTGTCTGTATGAACCTAACCCCACCCATCAGTTTGGTTATCATGTTGAATTGGTTAAGTGTCTTAGTTAACTTAACCCTACCATTCTTGTTCTAGCTTTAACTAAATAAATTAAAGCCGCGACCAATCACATTAGACAGATATTGTTGCGAATACTGGATGTGCCGGTTGGTTCCGGGCAGGTTTACACCGCAACTCAGTCTAACCTCGGGTTAGGCATATTCGTGTTTTCTAAGTTCAAAGGGTTTTGATTAATTTTCAAATCAGGTTTTGAAAGTAACCATCCCATCCGTCGGATCAGTTAGGGATAGCCAGGGAGAGCAGGAAACTTGTATTTTCCAAACCCAAGCCTAGACACTATCCTCTCTGTCACCCTAGAACTTTCTGGTGTATGTATTATTAAAAGAGATGTCATTAATAAACCTTTCTTTTGTATATATATAAATTGTTAACAATTTATCCTCAAAGTTCATTTCCCCTTTATAAATAAATTTGGCCTATGCCATATACATTTGCCATGCCCACTAATGGACTTATATTCTAGGCCCAAATCTTGATTTGCCTATCTTACAGTTTATAGCAATTTAGATCCAACATCCTCATTTACAGTTCATGCCAAAAACTAGATTTTATATTCTAGTTTACAGTTTATGCCCAAAACTTAATTTGCATACCAACTACCTACTTTATGGCCCATTTAACCATTTACCATTTACGCCCAATGTATGTAAATTATTCACAATTATACTTATCATGCCTAATTTAGCCACCCAATTCTGATTTAATATTCTAATTTCAGTTCATGTCAAAACTATATTTGTTATTCTAATTTTCATCTTAATAGTCATGCTATAATGCATGTTCCCAAATTATGCCAATTTCCAGGTTTAGTCAATTTCATGTTTTTCCCAAAACGTTTTCCCATCGTTCGTAAAATCGTGATTCAACCTAGATTATAGATAAATCTAGATTCGTGGATAAAAGGGAATGAACCAAAATGTCATGAATGAATAGACATAATAACTGGCATAAGATGATAATTCACAGTCATATAGGTTTGGTAATAATACGACATGAAAAGAGTTGAATAGTATAGGTTCAAGAACATGGGTAGACCTAACTTAATAGGTGAATTCCCAAGATCAAGATCCAAGGATAACTAGAAATAGAAAGTCAAGCCTAGATCCAATATATTGCCAGTTTGGGGTACAACATGGTTTTCTAACTACAGTTTCATGGGCATAAATAATAACCTTATATCCATAGTCATAGGCAATAAATCCTCACAGTTAATGAATCACAGTCATAGGCGATGTTCATAGTCAAAGGAAAATAATTCTCACAGTCATGAGTCACAGTCATAGGCAATGTTCATAGTCAAAGAGGCATATGGTTTTAAGGTCCATAGTTTCATAGTCACAGTCTTATTGGTCATCGAATCATAACAGTTCTTAATTAGGTCCAAGGATATAAGCACTGATTCGAACAGAAAGATTTGGCATATTCTTTTATTCCTTTAATTTCATGTCACGAATAGAGAAAACGTTCAAATCTAAAAAGTAACCGACTTACAGAGATTATATTAGATTCGTAGAAAAATAGTCGTTGAAGTCGTTTGAATCTTCACTTGAATCCTAGCTTGTTTTGAATCTCCTCTTGAAAGTCTTGAGCAACATTTCCTCGTCTTGATTTATTTTACATATTATTTTATTTATTATTTAATTTAGTGGAGGAGAAGAAGCCATCTCTACCAAGAATCTTTGCAGCATAAGGTTAGAGAAGAATTGTGAATAGAGAAGGAGACTAGGGGCTGTTTATATAGGATTAGGCAGACGAATCTAGGCAGAAAAAGAGACCAGGTACATCAGAATGCACCGAGGCCCAGAAGTGGGTTTTTGCACCCAGGTCGACACCCATGTCAACTGGGAAGTCGACCTGGTCAGGGGGGGTCGACTACCTAGTCGACTCCCCAGTCGACCTGGGTCCTGGGCGGGAATTTTCCCGCCCAGCCCGCTTCTGGGTTTGAATTCGAATTTCAAGCTGTTTTCAATTCTGAAATTTCCTAAAACTTCGGAGGGTCATGTCTCCTTCATACGGACTCCGATTCTCACAAACTCGGACTCGTTTTCATGCAAAATTCCGTGACGAACGCAATGGCACAGCCCGTTTCCCTTGATTTTGATTTTAAAATTTAACTCTACCTTGATTTGTGAATCCTAGCGTTACAGAATTACAGGGTGTTACAGGAAACCTACGTTGGATATGCTACAGTGTTAAATACATCCTGTTTATAGGTCTTGGATGTTTCATGGGCCTCTGCTTTTGTCCAAGCGTTGCATGGTTTATGGAGGTATAGCCTAGCGGCATTTGAAAGGACCATGCCCAAATTGTGGAGAGGATGTATTTACATGTGTACGAGTATATAAGTCTAGTTTACAATCTTATTGTGTGTCATGTCTGAGTTTCGTCCCAAGGGAAAGGTAAAATAATATTTTAAAAGTAGCAGAAGGTGCTTCTGTGTTTATTGTAAACTTAATAGGGACCATACAGACCAAAGTTTCCAATATTTGAGGAAAAAGTATAATAAGTTTTTATTTTAGAAGAAACAAAATGATCCCAGATCTGAACGTTATTAATAATTAAGTTATATGTATGAAATAAACCCATATGCAAGTAAAGTTGATGTTTGCAACTTAAATATTTAATATTCAACACTTTTTAATGAGTTTCCAAATAAGCTGTTGACTACTGACGTGTTAAAACTATTTATGGTCATTGAACCAGTTAACACCTAGTTTTTTCAAAGCTTCATATCATAAAGAATTCTTTCCAGTATTATAATGGGGGAACACCGAATACATGCCTTGCATTGGACTTTGATAATTTCATGGGCTAGATAAATCAAAATAAAACAACATTTTTCAAAATAAGATTTCGCTTAACTTGAGGTTTGAAATAGGGTTTGAGAATTTAGTCATGACTAGAGAAATTTTAACTGGGATGTGAATTATATGATAACATCTTCAAATTGAAATGTTTTATAACTTTGTTTACCTGGAAGTTTAAGAAAAAGAAGAATAACAAAAATAGTAAAAAAACATTAACTAAAAGAGTATAAAACAGTAAAGAAGAAAAACGAAAACAGAAGAAAGGCAAGAATGGAAGGACAGTAGAAATAGAAATAGCAGGAAGAAATAAGAAAGAGAGGAAGAGCCGATCTAATATGCACTTAGGTGGGAAGAACAGTAGCAGTAGCACAAAGAAAGTGAGGAAAAGAAGAAGTAAAACAAATGGAAAAGAAGGAAATAAGGAAAAATAAGAGAGGAGGAGTCGGGGTACAATACAACAGTCAATGATGATTGTCAGGTGAATGTTGGACGTGTAAGTGGTGGTGCGATATTGGTTGGGCGGCCAGAGAATGTGCATGTGCACAGGTGCACAACTGTGCATTAGGAAATGGCAAAAAAAACCAGATGGATCGGGCAAGAAGAAATGGAAGGATCAGGATGTGGTGCGTGTGTTGATCATGTTATATTTTTTAGGCTAGAATTTGAGATTTGGCAAGTAGAGTAGAAGGGATCATCCAAGATTTTTGAGCTGATCGACCCATGGCAATCACTAATTTTTGAGTAATTGCACCAGGTGCTGAATTTTATATTTACCAAGTCTGAACTTCATCGCTATATTAAAAAATTGTATTTAAATAAATTAAAATTTTAATTTATTCTTTTTGAATAACTTAAAAAGGATGGGATTTATTAAATCTCTAATGTCAGATAATTGATTCAAGTCTGATCATTGAATTATAGTCAATGATACACCGTGAATATCGAAAGGTGGTTGACTTCAGAAATGTTGTATGGTTATGTATTCAGATGCTTTGAAATGAACATTTAAGAATTGTTTGAATAGAATCGACGTAGGTCGATAACTCTTTTAAAAGCAAGAAATCGAATTTTCTTTCTAATCTCTTCTGAATACTTCGCGAATAGCGTTGTGATATTCGATGACGTTATCGAAATACGAGTAAGACGTTATTCATAATTATGGCATACACTGTTTGACCAAAAGTCGGTCAATACAGATCATAATAAATCTGAATATTATTAAACATTGACAATCTATGAAATTAAGTCGACTTTCTTGATCATTGTTGAAATCGAAAATATGTCTTCATCTAAGCAAATAAATTTGAATTGTCCAATTGAAT
This sequence comes from Allium sativum, assembly GCA_030737875.1. Taxonomy (NCBI): domain Eukaryota; kingdom Viridiplantae; phylum Streptophyta; class Magnoliopsida; order Asparagales; family Amaryllidaceae; genus Allium; species Allium sativum. Next base: position 208,775,776 of record CM060918.1, read on the forward strand.
TGCTAGAGATATTGTGACTATTTATTTATTTATTGATTTAATTACCGGCAAAGTTATGACGATCTAAATTAAACATTTACACATTTAATCATCTTGTGTAGATTTTCATTTTAAACTGGAGTGTGAACCGTGTATGTGACCTATTTTTAGTAGATAAGTTTGATAATAAATCTGAATCAGTAATATATTGACTTGATTATTATTTAAACATCAGTTGACCCTACGTTATCGTTTCGAAGAGTCCGGAATCTAAATTCCACTTCAATCCAATTTATATGTTATAAGTCAAAGATTATTGAAGACAAATGAAGACGGAATTTATACAAGGGCTTAACTATTTGCAGAATGGTGCCTTTGGTTTTCCAGTCCCAGAATAACTTGTATGGACGAATGTCTGACAAAGTATACCTAATAAATTGTGTATGTTGATCTCTTCAAACATATTTACGTTGGTGGCGGAGGAATTCATTCCTCTTAGCTTTATACCCATAATTATTTTTGGGGAAGTCAATTTGTGATTTGGCAGGTTTGACGATGTAGCATTCAAACTAAATAAATTTATGATCTATCTAACGGTAAGTTCTAACCTCAAGCCTCTTCAACCGGGAAATGGTATATAATCGGGTAGGCAGCATGGCTATGTGGGTCGCTCCCATTAAATGGGTGTATCATTACCTAATCTGCAGAAATTAAATGCCTTCGGTTGTCCCTTTTATTTATATGCTATCAGTTTAGTTGGCTGGGCCCCAACTATGGTAATGATGTATTTGGTACTCTCAAGAGAAATGAGGGGCCGATCTTGTGTAGTCGGGTTGCAAGACGTTCTTGTTGAACCCCATTGTATTCATCTTCGAAGGTACATTGTCGGAAGGTGGTCCCATACCTTGCCATAGTTGGAATCCATTATCCAATAAGAGCCTGTGGTTTTGTTTGTATATTAAATATGTGGAGTGTGAGATGCAAGCGTTCTGCTAGATTGCTATTTATTATTATTTAGACGCTATCATAATATCAGAATAATATTGATTTCAAAATGTTTTGGGTTATCGTAAGGTAAAAAACATATGTATTTATGTGTGGATCGGTCTTACGATTATCTTTTCTTTCAAAAGGTTTTCGAAAGTTAAAATCAAGCTGTTTAAAAATCGTTTGCTCACACTAGTCCCATGACTGACCCAGAGTTTATTTTTTTATGTTTTCCCTAAACTGTTAGGTGCCTAAATTTGTACGGGCAGTCAAGTAGTTCAGGATTCACAGATACACTGGAAGGAGCTTGGAGCAGAAGGCTTCAGGGTTAGATATATACAGTTTATTTCTACTATGATATATATGGGTTGTACTCTGATGTTTGTATGTAAGTACAAATACAGTTTTATATTTCAAGTTATGTTATTTAATATATTTTACTCGTTCTGCTGTAAGATTCATGTTACTCTGATTCTACTCTTTTTGTTCTTCTATTCTAAATGTCTTTCTTTCTATTTCTCACACTCTAATTTCTTTCTTGAACATCTGGATTTTAGTGCAATTTGGGTTGGACTTGTATTGTTTTAGTCGACTCAAAGGGTACTAAAATTTGGGTTGTTACATTTGGTATCAAAGCTAGGTTGAGAATAACCTTGCTGTGGCATGACTCATTAGAGATGGGGTTAGTAATACCCTGGACTTAGTTTGAGTGTATATATATGAGAGCGTATTTGTTAATTTATATACATAAATAAAAAATTGTTTTATATTGTGTTAATTGGTTTGTTGGGTGGTTTATGAATTCTGGTCGATATAGAAGTCGACACTGTATCAATAGGTGTTTCTAAACTCTAGAACAGAGTAATTCGACACGGTATTGTTTTGAAAGTTGGGTAAATGAAATAATTTTGCCTAAAACTATATTTTGATATAAAGGAATTTTTTCTAACATTATTATAAATGACTGTGTTGGTTGTTACTATAATATAGTATTAAGTTAGATCGGTTATATAACCTAATTGGATTTGTATAAAAATGAATATACAAGCAAAATAATCTAGAACTTGAATTTGAAATCTTGGAAACTGGAGAGCTGTTTAGGAAAATTATAATATTTTGGACAATTCAAAGTTGTGAATTTAAAATGGAATTAAAGGAATTGGAACCTGACTGGAGATTGATTGAGTTAAATGATTTTCTGAGTGTTGATCTGATGTTGATTTCGGTCTTCGATGTTGATATTAAGAGAATTATTGTCTTACCAATTAATAGTTTAGGACGGATGAATGTTGAAAAGTTAAATGCAAAAATAAGGTATGGAAATGATTCTCAGCTATAGTAACATATATTTCTAAGTTATGAAATTGAATGCGTTGGAGGTAATGGATGCATACGGATGGTAATATATGGGGATAAAGGTTGAATACCCGACAGATTATACAAGTTGGTATTTCAATTGAATTTGTTGAGCATATTTGGAAGAGCTTGTAGGCTTTGTGATTCCCTGATAAGTAAAGAGGTCTAGAAAGCTGAATTTTGGAATTATACGATGAAAACATACGAGAGAGATGCTATCTAATTTTCGAAAATTTAAGAATTTGTGATAACTAAAAGTGATTTAATGATTTTAATTGAAACCAAATGAGTTAAATAAAGTAAATGAATTGATATAAAATAAATTTTGATAAATATGGATTTCATCGACGATTTGTCAAGAATGAGGTAAGGAACCGTAAGAGTTTTGTGATGTGCTCCACGTATCCCATTGGAGGAGAAGATTATTGGTTCATTATGATTTGGAAATCGTCAAGCCAGCGAGACTTGGATTTTGGAATTATATTTGACTGTGATTAAATATCCAATATGTATCATTGATTGAGATATGAAGTGATTCCAGAATATGGTGATAAAGCTATCCAAGACGAAGCGGAGTAAGTATTATTCATGGAAGTCTGAAAATGTGTATAAGGAATCCATCCAGAGTTTTATTTGATAGTTAGTTGCTATGTGTGTATTGAATGCTTTGGTTGTTGTGAATTGTGTAGTTGATAGCTTATATGTGTTGGATGTCTTATTTGTTGTAATTGATTGTATATGACCCGTATATGTGTTTGGATATAAGTTTACGATTTTAACTATAATTGGAATTCTCGCTACTTTTTAATTTCGGGGACGAAATTATTGTAAGGGGGTAGATTGTAATGTCCCATATTTTTGACTAATTTTGTTCGATTGTAATTTGTAGATTTGTCTGTAATTTAATTCAATTTACTTAAATAGTATTGGATTGAATATTATAAATAGATTTAGATATAGTCATTAGTTTAAAATCATATACATATATATTTAATTTAATTTATTTATATTAACAAATCAGTGGTTTATTTACATATTTGATTATCTTGAAAGTTGTTTAAATTTCCTTAACAAATGTGCATACTTATATGTATATATATGAATATAAAAAGGGAAATAATGCCTTGTATTTTATTTTACATTTAAAATTTATGAAATTTTATATGGTATAAGGAAAATTTGTTTACATCATATTGAAGGAAGCTAAGTACATGGTCAAATACTTGAAGACACATGTATATGTACATGTTAGTACATTTGAATATTGTATGAGTATAAATTCCTATTACCAAATAAATGCAAATATAAACCAATTTTGTTCAATCAGACTAAACCTTTCCCACTTGCACATGCACTCTGCCAACCTATCACCCTACCTATACATCCTAAATAACTTTATCTTAGGTAAATAGCAAAGACTAGAAGCTAAGTTTTCATGTTAAATTTATGAAGTGCAGAGCCTTAAATAGCTAGATTTCTTAGACTCAAAGTTTAGACTTTTAAAACCAATTGGCACATGGGCAATGCTACTGCATTTTCCATTGTAAACAGTACATGATATGTACTATATATTTTCTGGCTGTATATGTACATGTGAGGAAAGGACTGAATAAGTAAATACCCAGCTCACCTCTTTTCACATCACCACAGGACAACCCAAAGCTTAGAGGCCAGGCATGAGTTTTACACCTTTTAGCACATAGGTCAGTACACTTGTGCATGTGTTTCCTTTACTGATCGGCTATGAAAGCATGGAAAGAAGTGAATGTAGATAGCCTAGGAACATTTTCACCATCCCTTTTTAATCATAAGAAAATGCAGCAGCTAGAACCCCCTACCATCCTAGCCATGATACACATATTTTATCATTTTAATTCATTTATATATGAGTAGCTAGACACTCCATTTCATTCATAAGTTTCAAACCAAAAACTTGAGAGAAGAACAAGAAGCAAGCCTAGAAACAGAGAAGAGGAGAATAGCAGAAAACCTGAAATTGGGAATAAAATGATGGTGAACTGTACAAGAACAGAGGACCCATAACCTCGTGAGTGAACTAATTGCTCTTTTCCTATTAAAACTATTCATGGATGTATTTATATATGCATATATGGGATTAAATGCTTGTATTATCTTACTTGATTTTTCATGTTAAAATTGGAAACAAAAGATGAAAACAGCAAGAAATTTATGTGAGTAAATCTCCCCTCTTTCTCCAATTTAAAACTTATCAATAGTTGTTATATATTAGGATACATACATACATACATATATATATATATATATATATATACATACATGCATAGATGCTTCGGAATAGATTTTATTGGTTGATTAAATCTCATGAAAAAACTAAAATGTATGTGAACAAAGAACAAAGAACAGAGAACTATATAACTGAGAAATTCCCTTTTTCTTCATTTTAAACCTATTAACAATTGATATATATACGTATGATGATGCAAATATATATATATATATGCATGGACGTTCCTGAATATGTTGGATTGATTCAGTCTCCATGTTATACTTGGAATGTATAGAAAATCTGAAATTGAAACTAGAAACAACAAAGGAAAACAAAACCCTGAAACTAAATACAAAGGACAGTAGCGTAATTATGTCACGGCTAGGACTCTACACGCCACTTGTGACATGTTCTTTTCTATCGCCTCCGCTTTCTGCATCATGCACGGGCGTTGTTAATCGTCGTTGCTACACTCCATGCACGTGCACGCGACCGACGTCATATTTTTGCTATGACAGTAGGAGGACTGTCCTGCCTCTTCGTTGGACCCATCAATCCTTCTAGCAAGAAAACGCTCGAAGCTTTATACCAGCAAGATAAATATTCTTGTTACAATGGGAAACCTCTAATTCTTGATGACATGTTTGATAAAGTTGAGTTGAAACTGCGTCACTATGGTTCAAAGTATGTTGTAAAATAGTAGCAATATTAGGCGATAGTCCACACATTCATATGCCGAGGTAGACCACTCTCAAGTAGTTGCGTTAGTAGGTGAATGGATGCTGCTTTTTCTCTTAGGATCAGTTGCTCTGTCTATCCCATATTTATTTCCACTAGGCATGCTTTTCGAGATGTTATTAACTCGGGATATTTTTTCTTAGCTAGAAACCTATGTTGGATATGCTACATTGTTAAATACATTACTATTTATAGGTCTTTGATGTTTCATCGGCCTTTGCCTTTGTCCAAGCGTTGCGTGTTTATGGAGGTATAGCCTAGCAGCATTTGAAAGGACCATGCCCAAATTGTGGGGAGGATGCATTTGCATGTGTACGAGTATATAAGTCTGGTTTACAATCTTATTGTGTTTTATATCTGAGTTTCGCCCCAAGGAAAAGGTAAAATAATATTTTAGAAGTAGCAGAAGGTGCTTCTATGTTTGTTATAAACTTAACAGGGAACATATAGACCAAAATTTCCAATATTTTGTTGACTTTTTTAATATAGGATGCAAAGTGTTAGTTCATTCAGGAAACCTTACTTATTTTTGGCATAATGCTTGGATATCTAGAGTGCCACTGAAAATTGAATTTAGTAAGCTCTTTAATATTAGTAGATTTAAGAATGCTTTAATTAAGGATGTTTACGTAGCTGAATTATATCCTCCGTGGGAATTCTCTTTTGATAATATTTTGGAGGAAGATTTATTAAGACAATTGGCCTTACTTAAAGCCAAATTAGCATTATACCATGTGGACATAAATAGCGATTCTATTAGCTGGGGTATGGATAAGAGTTTAGTTTACACAGTTAATTCTATGTATAGTTTTCTTAATTTCTCTGGTATATCATTATACCCCTTTAAATTCCTATGGAAGACTAATTCTACTCCTAAATCAAAGTTTCTAATGTGGTTGATCGTTCACAAGAAGCTCAATACGATTGAGTTGTTAAAAAGGAAAAATGTGATATTTGATATAAAATGTTGTTTTTGTAATTCAGGGGAGGAGGATGTAGATCATTTATTTTTCTCTTGCGACTTTACCTTTTCTATTTTCAGTATGATTATTAGGATTTTCACTTTTGATTGTTTTTATTCCCTTAGTAATTGTATTGACTATTGGAATTGTTATAGATTAAGATACAATTCCAGACAAAAATACATATTGGATTCTTTAGTATTATTCATTAGTTGGTTCATTTGGGTTGAGAGGAACCAGAGGATCTTCCATTCAATCTCTGTATCAAAGGATAATTTAATCATCAACATAGTAAATTTCTGTTTGGCATGGATGTCCAATTTGAACTATAAACTATTTGGTAAATTGCAATTTGGTCGTTTTTTTGTTAAAAGTAAGATCTAACCTGAGTTTATTCATTCATATTAATAGCTATTTTAGATGTAATAGACCTCGTCTGGGATGTTGATTTCTGTTGTAATTTTCCTCTTGCTTGTTTTTTCTTATGTCTTCCTCTTTACACATGTATATATGGGTTGATGCCTATATATATTTATATATATACATATTTATATATATATATAGGCATATACTCATATATATGTGTAAGTTACTGATAATTTTGTTTCAGTTTTTCAGTTTACAGGTGGTAGATGTAACTGTGGAGTTATTGGAGTTGTTGTTTTGGATTGACCGCTTTAGTTATGCTTTCTCTTTGTTATATTTGTAGATGTGGAGAAGGGTTGTTTGTATTTTTAGTGATTTGCTTCACCTCTTGTTATACACATAGACTGTTAAATGTATGGGAATAGATATACTTCTTATCGGGTGGTGGCCTTGCCGGAATTCGATAATGAAGTATGATGGGTGGTGGCCTTGCCGGAACTCATCTATCAATTATCCCCTACATTACTATGTGAGGCTATCGTACTAGGTCTGTATTGGATATATTGTATTACATCTTTTATTATATATATATGTGTGCTCTCTTCCTATTGGAAGATCACACATCTTTTGCTCAAAAAAAAATTCCAATATTTGAGGAAAAATTATAATAAGTTTTTATTTTAGAAGAAACAAAATGATCCCAGGTCTAAACGTTATTAATAATTAAGTTATATGTATGAAATAAATCCATATACCGACAAAGTTGATATTTGCAACTTAAATATTTAATATTCAACACTTTTTTATGAGTTTCCAAATAAGCTATTGACTACCAACGTGTCAAAACTGTTTATAATCATTGAACCAGTTAACACCAAGTTTTTTCAAAGCTTCAGATCATAAATATTTCTTTCCAGTATTATAATGGGGGAAGACTGACTGCATGCCTTGCATTAGACTTTAATAATTTCATGGGTTAGATAAATCAAAATAAAATAGAATTTTTCAAAATAAGATTTCACTTAACTTGAGATTTGAACTGGGGTTCAAGAATTTAGTCATGACTGGAGAAATTTTACCTGGGACGAGGATTATATGATAACATCTTCGAATTGAAATGTTTTATAACTTTGTTTGCTGGAAGTTTAAACAAAAGAAGAATAACAAAAACAGTAAAGAACAATAACTAAAACAGTTAAAAAAAAGTAAAGAAGTAAAACTAAGACAGAAGAAAGGCAAGAATGGAAGGATAGTAGAAATAGAAACAGCAGGAAGAAATAAGAAAGAAAGGAAGAGCCGATCAAATATGCACTTGGGTGGGAAGAACAGTAGTAGCATCATAAAGACAGTGAGGAAAAGAAGAAATAAAACAAATGAAAAAGAAGGAAACAAGGAAAAAGAAGAGAGGAGGAGTCAAGGTACACTGCAGATTGTCAGGTGAATGTTGGACGTGTTAGTGGTGGTGCTGCATTGGTTGGGTGGCTGGAGTATGTTCATGTGCACAGGTGCACAACTGTGCATTAGGAAATGGAAAAAAATGGATGGATCGGGGATAAAGAAATGGAAGGATTAGGACGTGGTGATCGCGCGTTTGTAGTTTCCATCTGTGTGTTGATCATGTTATATTTTTGATGCCAGAATTTGAAATTTGGCAAGTAGAGTAGAAGGGATCGACCAATATTTTTCAGCTGATCGACCTATGGCGATCACTCATTTTTGAGTAATCGCACCGGGTTTTGCCGAACTTTATTTTTACCAAGTTTAAACTTCATAGCTATATTAACAAATTGTATTTAAATAAATTAAAATTTTAATTTATTCTTTTTGCGTAATTTAAAAAGGATGGGATTTATTAAATATCTAAGATCAGATAATTGATTCAAGTTCATTCATTAAATTATAGTCAATGATACATCTTGAATATCGGAAGGTGGTTGACTTCAGAAATGCTGTATGGTTATGGATTCAAATGTTCTGAAATGAACATTTAAGAATTGTTTGAATAGAATCGACTTAGGTCGATAACTCTTTTAAAAGCAAGAAATCGTCGTTCTTTCTAATCTCTTCTGAATACTTCATGAATCGTGTTGTGATATCCGATGATGTTATCGAAATACGAGTACGATGTTATTCATAATTGTAACGTATGACTGTTTAACCAAAAGCCGGTCAATACAAATCATTATAAATTTGATTATTATTAAACATTGACAATCTATTAAATTAAATTGACTTTGTTGATCATTGTTGAAATCGAAAATATGTCTTCATCTAAGCAAATAAATTTGAATTGTCCAATTGAATTGATAGAGATATTATGACCATTTATTTATTGATTTAATTGCCAGCTATGTTATGACTAATTTCCCTAGCTTGTATAGTCTAAATTATACATTAATACATTTAATCATCTTGTGTAGATTACCATTTTAAACTGGAGTGTGAACCACGTATGTGACATATTTTTAGTAGATATGTCTGATAATAAATCTGGATCAGTAATATATTGACTTGATTATTATTTAAACATCACTTGACCCAACGTTATTGTTTCGAAAAGTCCAGAATCTAAATTTCACTTCGATCCAATTTGTACGTTATAAATCAAAGATTATTGAAGACAAATGAAGATGGAGTTTATACAAGGGCTGTTCCATTTACAGAATGGTGCTTTCGGTTTGTCCAGTCCTAGAACAACTTGTATGGACGAATGTCTGACAAAGTATACCTAATAAATCGCATAAGTTGATCTCTTCAAATGTATTTTCGTTGGTGGCGGAGGAATTCGTTTCTCTTAGCTTTATACCCATAATTATTTTTGGGGAAGTCAATTTGTGATTTGGCGGGTTTGACGATGTGGCATTCAAATAAATAAAGTTATGATTTGTCTAACGGTAAGTTCTAACCTCAAGCCTCTTCAACTGGGAAATGGTATAAAATCGGGTAGGCAGCATGGCTACATGGGTCGCTTCCATTAAAAGATGTACCATCACCTGATCTGGAGAAATCAAATGCCTTCGGTTGTCCCTTTTATTTATATGCTATTGGTTCAGTTGGCTGGCCCACAGCTGTGGTAATGATATATTCGGTACTCTCAAGAGAAATGAGGGGCCGGTCATGTGTAGCCAGGTTGCAAGACTTTCGTGTTGAACCCCAATGTATTCATCTCTGGAGGTACATTGTTGGAAGGTTGTCACCATGCCGTATTTGGAATCCATTCTCCAATAAGAGCCTGTGGTTTTGTTTGTATATTATACATATGGAGTGTGAGATGCAGCTGTTCTACTATATTGCTATTTATTTGTATTTAGACACTATCATAATATTAGAATAATATTGATTTCAAAATGTTTTGGGTTATCGTAAGGTAAAAACCATCTATATTTATGTGTGGATCGACCTTATGATTATCTTTCTTTCAAAAGGTTTTCGAAAGTTAAAATCAAGCTGATTAAAAATCGTTTGCTCACACCAGTCCCATGACTGACCCAGAGTTTATTTTTCTATGTTTTCCCTAAACTATTGGGTACCCAAATCTGTACGGGCAGTCAAGTGGTTTAGGATTTACAGATACACTGGAAGGAGCTTGGAGAAGGAGGCTTCAGCGTTAGATATATAGAGTTTATTTCCACTGGGATATATATATATATGGGTTGTACTCTGATGTTCGTATGTAAGTACAAATACTGCTTTGTATTTCAAGTTATGTAATTTAATATATTTTACTCGTTCCGCTGTAAAATTCGTATTACTCTGATTTTGTTCTTCTTGTTCTTCTATTCTAAATTTCTTTCTATTTCTCACCCTCTAATTTCTTTCTTGAACATCTGAGTTTTAATGCAATTTAGGTTGGACTTGTATTGTTTTAGTCGACTCAAAGGGTACCAAAATTTGGGTTGTTACCTTTGGTATCAGAGGGAAGTTGAGAATAACCTTGGCTCTGTGGCATGACTCATTAGATATGGGGTTAGTAATACCCTAGACTGAGTTTGAGTGTATATATATAAGAGCGTATTTGTTAATTTATATAGATAAATAAAAAACTGCTTTATATTGTGTTGATTGGCTTGTGAGTGGTTTATGAATTCTGGTTGATACAGAAACCGACACTGTATCGATAGGTGTTTCTAAAGTCTTGAACAGAGTAATTCGACACGGTATTGTTTTGAAAGTTAGGTAAATGAAATATTTTTGCCCAAAATTATATTTTGATATAAAGTAATTTTTTTCTAACATTATTATAAATGACTGTGTTGGTTATTATTATAACCTAGTATTAGGTTAGATGGGTTATATAACAAAATTGGATTTGTTTAAAAATGAATATACAAGAAAAATAATCTGGAACTTGAATTTGAAATCTTGGAAACTGGAGAGCTTTTTAGGAAAATTATAATATTTTGGAAAATTCAAAGTTGTGAATTTAAAATGGAATTGGAACCTGACTGGAGATTGGTTGAGTTAAATGATTTTCTGAGTGTTGATTTGATGTTGATTTTGGTCTTCTAGGTTGATATTTAGAGAATTATTTTCTTACCAATTAACAGTTGGGGACGGATGAATGTTGAAAAGAAAAATGCATAAATAAAATATGGAAATGATTCTCAACTATTGTAACATATATTTCTAAGTTATGAAATTGAATACATTGGAGGTGATGGACGCATATAGATGGTAATACATGGGGATAAAGGTTGAATACCTGACAGATGATACAAGTTGGTATTTTAATTAGATTTGTTGAGCTTATCTGGGAGAGCTGGTGGGCTTTGTGATTCTTTGATAAGTAAAGAGGTCTAGAAAGCTGATTTTTTTTGAATTGTACGATGAAAACATACGAGAGAGACACTATATAATTTTCGAAAATTTAAGAATTTGTGATAACTAAAAAGTGATTTACTGATTTTAACTGAAATCGTATGAGTTAAATAAAGTTAATGAATTGATATAAAATAAATTTTGATAAATATGGATCGATTTTCAAGAATGAGGTAAGGAACCTGTAACAACCCGCAAATCCGTACCATTTGAGCTAACTGAATACAACTCACATTCAACCCAAATTGCACGAAAATACGAACCATTAATAGAAAGAAGTTAGGGAATGAGAAATAGAAAGATAGAAGAATTAGAATAGAAGAAAATAGATAGAAGATCGAACTAAACAACACCACAGAATCTCACAATCGTAGCGGAATACAATACAATAAATGTAAAATCACTTTTCAAATACAAATTGGATTTGACTTACATACATCATTAGAGTACATCACATATACAATACAGCGGAAATAACTCTAAATATCTAACATTGAAGCCTCCTGCTCCAAGCTCCTCCAAATAAATCTGCAAAATCCTGATCTACTTGACTGTCCGTACAAGTTTGGGCACCCAAGAGTTTAGGGAAAACATAGAAAAATAAACTCTGGGTCAGTCGTGGGACTGGTATGAGTAAATGATTTTAAACAAATTGATTCCGATAAAGGATATCTCATAAGGCCACGCCGTAAAAACCGAACAGGTTTTCTCTTATGAGAATCCAAACGCTTGTTTAACTTTCAAAAACGTTTTAAAAGAAAAGATAATCGTAAGACCGATCCACACATAAACATGGATGGTTTTTAACTTACGATAACCCAAAACATTTTGAAATCAGTATTTTTCTGATATTATAAATGTGTCCAAATAAAGATAAATAGTAATCTAGCAGAACGCTTGCATCTCACACTCTACATATATAGTATACAATCAAAACCACGAGCGCTTATTGGATAACGGATTTCCAACTATGACAAGATATGGAACCACCTTCCAATAGTGTATCTCTAGAGGAGAATACAGTGGGTTCAACAAGAACATCTTATAACCCGGCCCACACATGACCGACCACTCATTTCTCTTGAGTGTATCGAATATATTGTCACCTTACGGTTGCTAGCAACATAACCGTTCCCAGAAGATACAGAAGTGAAAGAAGTAACAAAATGAATATTCTCTAGATGATGACAATACACCCTAATGAGAGTGACCCACATAGCCATGCTGCCTACCCGATTTTTGTCATTTCCCGGTTGTGAGGTGATTGACATTGAAAAGTGTTTATTTTATTACTCTTTTGCTTTATCTTTTGTAAATAAATAAATGATACTTTGGGTATTTTTTATGTGTTTTTACAGATTTCAAGCATTGCCTCCTTCAATTCAAGTCAAAGGCCAACTACAAGAAAGAGCTACTTCCTCACATCAAATTCATTTCAATTGCAAAAGAAGTAGTAGCTCACTGGTAAAGGCATAGGAATTGGTGCTAAGAGACCTGAGTTCGAACCCCGTCAAGCTCACTTTTTGCCAAAGAAATGGAGCACGTTCACACTGGCCCTTTGCTTTGAGAAATATCTGGTTTAGTGTTATGTTATATATATACATACACATATTCATGTGTATGTATTTATGATGTGCACCAATTAACATTTCAGCAATGGCCATATTCTTATCATGGAATTAAATTCAAATCATTCAATTTCAATTAGAAGAATTTCTGATTGAATTGCTGCCAAGAAAAGATCCATTGTGAAGATTTTATCCTTTGTGCCTTGGGATTCTAATAAGCATCCTTGTTTGGAAGAATCAATTACATGCACCAATCAATTAGCCACATGAGAGAATTGAAAGATATGGAAAATATTTACCATGATATGCCAGATTTTCTCCAATCAAGCTGAGTCAAGGAAGGCAAGAGATATTCATGAATGAGGAGGCCCATTTATTCATAGACCTAATCATGGTTTTCCCATTCTCATCTATAAATATGTGTTGTAACCATTGTAAAAATTCATTCATTCTTCTGTACTCTCTTTCAGTCATAATAAAGCTTTCTTTTCTTTAGTTTCTGCATTTTTTTTTCATGGCATATTGTGTTGTCTAGTCAATTAGATTTGCTAGAACACAATTTGCTATTGCTTCTATTTTTCTTACTAGTAATTGACCGTCTGATTAGATTCGGCGGTAATCCTAGTTTTTATTTTCAGTTGTTGATTTCTTTTCTGCAATTTTATTTCCAGTGTTCTATTTTATTTTAATCATTGAATTTATTACAGATCCGATTAGATTCGAATCTGTAGTGAATTTAATTGCACCTTTTATTCGTAGTTTCAGTTTTTATTTTGCTTTGCGAAAAAAATCAACCTCCAGCTTCGTCTAACACGCCCAAGAAAAAACAAATAATAATTTTTAATTAAACCTCCCTGTGTTCGACCTGTATGCTACACGCCTGTATGCTTGCGGAATTTATTACAAATGTCGCGCTTTTCTAATTCATAGACTAGCGTCGATCAAGTTTTTGGCGCCGTTGCCGGGGAGGTAACGATTGAATTTTATTATTTATTTAATTTCTGATTCGTGTTAGTTTTTTTTTATTGTTTTCTTTTTGCTTTATTTTATATATATATAAAAAAAATCTTGATTGGTAGGTTGAGTATTGTTTATTGATACTACATTCTCCAAAGCAAGAAAAAAAAAGAAACTTTTAATTTACTTTATTTCTTTCCATCTTGCTGTTTTTTCCCAATCTTCTACTTCCCTTCTTCTTCCACAAATTTTTGAAAAAAATAAAAATACAAAAAAAGAACTTGCCGTTTTCATTAATTTTCCGCTTGGTTTGAACTTCTTTCCATTCTTCTTTTACATTGATTGCATTCTGACATATTTTCTTTTCAAAAAAAAAAAAACAGATTTTTTTTTTCTTTCTTCTTTTCGCTTGATTTCCTTGCTATTTTATCACGTCCACTACTTCCCAACCACAATTCTTACAACCTGTACAGCTACAAGCCTTGTCACACCCAACTCCATATAAACCGCCAGTCTGAACCGCATCCTTCAAAACACACCTTTCATCTCACAAAACATAAACACAACAGTACTCTACCATACACAACCCCTACCTCCTTCATCACAGTTCCCACCACCATAACCGGACACATCAGATCAAACTCATCAAACAACCTAGTATTGCTACCAAAATCATCCCGGCACAATCGCAAAACCCATCTTCAATCGCAAAACCCATCTTCAATTCCACCTCACTTCCACATCCCCACAATCTGCGCAACTTCCTCCTTAACAAATAACATCCTTCGACTACATCTGCTCTTCAAACGCCTGACCCCAAACCCGATTAGAGCGCGAAAAATCAATTCGAAAATCCCCAAAGCCTCCAATTCGAAGCGGAAACCTGGAATTCGAACACTCGCATACCCAAATCACCGATTCGAATAAATACCCACCGAAACCCAACTCGAATTCGAAGTCGAGTTCGATTTTAGTTGCGAATTGTTTCCTGAAACAGCAGAGGAGCGATCAATTTCTTTTTATTTTATTTTATTCCTTATTTGGGGACTTGATATTGATGATCTATTGTTTACTGGAGACGTGGCATGTTTATATACAGTGCGAGTGATTGTTCTGTTCAATTTTGGAGAGAAATTTGGACTTGTCTGCAAATTTTTTTTAAGAAGAGGGTTTGTCTGATCCTTTGTGTGAGGGGGGCTGCGTAAATAAGAGGAAGTGAAGTGCGGTTTAATGGGTCAACTCTAGGGTGCGAGCCTGTTTAATTGAGTTGTTTCTTTTTGATTTGGCTTGAGTCAACTCCGTTGAGTCTAGTTTCTTTATTTTATTTTATTTTCTTGTTAATCCTAGTTTTTTTTTTCTATTTAAGTTTGATTTTTTTTTCAATATGGTCTAGTTTAGTTTTTTTTTGTTATTTATATAGACTGGTTAGTTTTCTTTTCTTAGAAAAAAAAACGGAGAATTTTTCAAAAACAGGTACAGCTGAAATTTTAAAAAAAAGGGTCTTAAAAAGCAGCGGACGATTCAAATGGGTTGGAGCGGTTGCACACCAAGTGGGGTGTGAATGCGCTAGCGCTTCCCAAATTCACTGGAGGACTGCCGATCAAGGTGAAAACTTTTAAAACACTACAGGTGCTCTGCTGCAAAGAAAAAAATATATAGACAATTGTTGTAAAAAAAAAATTTCTGCAGGGGCAGCGGCTTTGAATGTACAATTTTTAATTTCTGCAATTATTTTGTGTGATTGCTGTTATTTCTGCATCTTTTATTCATTCTGTTAAGGGCAATAACCAAATTCACATAAGGTGAGGGATTTCATCACCCTTTCCTTAGCCCACAAATTGCATTTCATCGTAGAATCTGACTAATAATAACGGTTAGACGTTGGACTTAAGGGAGTCACGGGCTCATCTAGGGCTTAATTATATTGAGATAGTTGATTCATTTGGAACGAATTATTTCTTGGTGTCTAGACTACGGCAGAGAAATAACCGTTTATAAATATTATGGTGATTCGTAAATATTATATCGGTTGTTACTCTGAAGGTACTTAAACCTTCGGCTACATTGCTAGGGTGATTCCTGGTGTATCGATAACTCCTGTCCGTTAACTGGCCGAGAAATCTTTTGATCTAAGTAATCAAACGCATCACTTTATAATTTTGAGTTAAGAGCCAATAAGGACAGAAAACTTCATTGTAGCTAATTTCTGTGCTTACAGTTAACAACAATGAGTGAAAAAAGTGTTAGCCAACAAAATTCTCCTAGGGGTTCTCGAATCAACCAAAATTTTCCAACCGAATTGGATCAAAATCGAGTGAATCAAAACTTTCCAAACTTTGGAGATCGAAATCAAATAAATCAAAATTTTCAAAATCTCAATATCCAAATGGATAGACCCTTGTCTCTTCGTGATCGATGTTATCCTACTAGGACCGTTCAACCATCTGTCATTGTGTTCCCACCAGCTGAAGGGAACAATTTTGAGCTAAAACATTCTTTTATCCAAGGGGTACCAAAATTTACTGGGTCTGAAAATGCTTATGAATTTCTGAGTGAATTTGAATTGTATGCCTCCACAACAAAAATACAACAACTATCTAACGAATCGATCAAGCTAAGGCTAATTCCGTTTGCACTACTTGAAAGAGCTAAAAGATGGCTAAATTCTCTTCCACGACATTCCATAAGAAGTTGGGATGAATTTGTCACTGCATTCTTGAAAAAGTTTTTCCCTTTCCATAAAACTCTAAAAATTCGAACTGAGATAAATCAATTTTGTCAAAATGAGGGGGAAACTTTTTCAAAATACTTTGAGAGATTCAACCAGCTATTATATAGTTGCCCTCATCATGGAATTCTAAAAGATCACTTATGTCAAATTGCATATGAAGGGCTAAACTATCAGACTAGAACTCAACTAGAATCAATGTGTGGAGGAGACTTTATGTCTAAAACAGCCGATGAAGCTTGGCGGTTTTTAGAAGATTATTCTGAAAAGGACATGCAGTGGGAATCGATTCGTGTTCCCATTCGTACTTCTACTAGAGGAGTGCATGTCGTGGACCCAAGTCAAATTCCTTTAGAAAATCAAACTCCTCAAGCCGGAGAAGGGTTACCCCACTATTACTCTCAAGACCAAGCCAATGCCATAGCTCAAAATAATCCTTACTCTTCCACGTACAACCCTGGTTGGAGGAACCACCCAAATTTTTCTTGGTCGAACCCCAATAATTCGGCTAACCCATCTCACGTGCAACCCTTTATTCCCAATCCGAATTACCAAGGTCCACCCCCCAATTCTCAAACCTCTCAAGCTACACCTCAATCCAAACAACCTTATAGGCACCCCAATTTTCAATCATCAAACCAATCATCTCAATCTTCTCAACCATCACAAGATATTGGGCGTCTAGAAAAACAGATGAACTCTTACGAAGCTAAAATAAACTCGCAAGACGCTAAAATGGACCAAATGTTTAATATGATGAAGGAATTTATGAAAACTCATGAGAAGGGAAAATTGCCTAGTCAACCCGAGGTGAATCCAAAGTATAACCCTCGTGCTGTAAATTCTTGTGAGGACGAAAACCATAATCCAGTCAACGCTATTACAACCCTTCGATCTGGAAAGAGGATTGATAATAACGTGGACGACCCTGACGAACCTCCTAACTCGACCCCAATCCCTAATCTTGATGATCACCCATTGGCTTCGAATGCCAATTCTTCTAAACCTCAAGTTCCCTTCAATGTTGGCAATCCCAACAGTTCTTCTCCCAGTGTCGGCAAACCCGACCCACCTTCGAAAATTAATGTTGGCAATCCCAACATTTCATCATCTACACCCCTACCACCTTCTTCTTCGAATGATGAAACTCATCCCAGAATCGAAAAACCAGTAGCTCCTTTTCCTCATAGACTCAATAATAAGAAGAAAGCTGCAAATTTCGATAAAATCTTGGAAATTTTCAAACAAGTCCGTGTGAACATTCCTCTTTTAGACACCATTGAACAAATCCCTCAATATGCCAAATGTCTTAAGGAATTGTGCACACAAAAACGTGCGACCAATGTCCCAAAAACCGCCTTTCTAACTGCGAATACAAGCTCTGTTCTTTCGAATCTTGCCCCAGTCAAGTATAAAGACCCTGGCTGCCCTACGATTGATTGTAAAATAGGAAACACTCACATCTCTCGTGCCCTACTCGACCTTGGTGCCAGTGTCAACCTTCTCCCTTATACTGTCTATCGTCAACTTGGACTAGGGGAGATTAAACCAACAAACATCACACTTCAACTAGCCGATCGATCTGTCAAAAAGCCATTGGGAATTATCGAAGACGTCTTGATACAGATCGAACAGTTCTACTTCCCTGTCGATTTTATAGTTCTAGAAACAGAGCCTGTCTCAAATCCCAACGTTCAAATACCATTGATCTTAGGACGTCCTTTCTTAGCAACCTCTAATGCTGTCATTAATTGTAGGAATGGTCAGCTTCGACTTTCCTTCGGGCACCTAACCATTGAGCTAAACATCTTTAATCTCAACAAACAACCTAGGGATTTTGAGATCGATGAAATTGACATGATTCAAACCACAGTTGATGAGACCTCTAGTGACACTTCTGAAGCTTTGAAAATGTGTCTTGACCATTTCAACTCCGATTTCGACGAACTCGAATACATTTCTGAACTAAACAAAATTCTTGACTCCGACACTTCGTCACCTGAATCTAACCAAGGAATGTTAACCAATGTTGATACACAAGAACTTCCTAAGTTAGACCTCAAACCCTTGCCACCAGACCTTAAGTATGCCTACCTAGAATCTTCAAAAACTTTTCCCGTAATCTTGGCCTCCGATCTTACCGAAGACCAAGGAGAAAAAGTTTTGGAAATTTTACGGGAAAATAAAGACGCCTTGGGGTGGGAAATTAGCGATATAAAAGGAATTAGCCCATCAATTGTGGAACATCGCATACATTTAGTTGATGAGGCTAAACCCACCCGTGAAGTTCAAAGGCGATTAAACCCAAACATGAGAGAAGTGGTCAAGGAGGAGATAATCAAATGTCTAGACAATAACATCATTTATCCCATCTCTGATAGTACTTGGGTAAGTCCGGTACAAGTTGTACCAAAGAAATCGGGAGTCACAGTGATCAAAAACGACAGTAATGAACTCGTCCCAACAAAAATCAAAACCAAATGGCGTGTGTGTATCGACTATCGAAAGCTTAACTCAGCCACACGAAAAGACCATTTTCCCTTGCCTTTTATTGACCAAATGCTCGAACGCTTAGCGGGACATGAGTACTACTGTTTCCTCGATGGATACTCTGGCTATAACCAAATCCCTGTTGCTTTAGAGGATCAACATAAGACCACCTTTACTTGTCCCTTTGGAACCTTTGCTTATCGTCGCATGCCTTTCGGTCTTTGTAATGCCCCCGCGACTTTCCAAAGGTGTATGATGAGTATTTTCTCTGATATGGTGGAAGAATTCTTGGAAATATTCATGGACGATTTTTCAATATATGGATCATCTTTTTCCCAATGTCTCACTCATCTAGAACTCGTCCTTAAGCGTTGTAAGGAGAAATCACTCGTGCTTAATTGGGAGAAATGCCACTTTATGGTAAAAAGGGGGATAGTTCTAGGTCATGTCGTCTCCAAAGATGGCCTAGAAGTCGATAAATCCAAAATCGATTTGATTGCTAATTTACCTCCTCCTAAGTCTGTCAAAGATGTTCGTTCGTTTCTTGGCCATGCGGGATTCTATAGAAGATTCATTAAGGATTTCTCGAAAATTTCAAAACCTCTCTCGAATTTACTTGCCAAAGACGTAAAGTTTGAATTTTCCAATGATTGCAAAACATCTTTTGAAACTCTTAAATCACTCTTGACCACAACTCCCATCATTCAACCTCCTGATTGGACTCAACCCTTTGAACTTATATGCGACGCTTTTGACTTTGCAATTGGAGCCATCTTGGGTCAGCGAATTGATAAACTCCCTCGAGTCATTTATTACGCCAGCAAAACCTTAAACGAGGCCCAACTTAATTACTCAACTACTGAAAAGGAATTTTTGGCAGTTGTCTTCGCTCTTGAGAAATTCATACCATATCTCATAGGATCCAAAGTCATAGTTTACACTGACCATGCTGCCTTACGATATTTGCTTTCTAAGAAGGATGCCAAGGCCCGCTTGATCCGTTGGATCCTTCTTCTTCAGGAGTTTGACATAGAAATACGAGATAAAAAGGGTTCTGAAAATGTCGTAGCTGATCATCTCTCTCGAATTGTGCACGAAAATGATAACGACACTCAAATCGATGACTATTTTCCTGATGAACAACTCCTTTCAATCTCTAACACCCCTTGGTACGCTGACATTGTGAATTATCTTGTCACACAACAAATGCCCGCTGAATGGTCGAAACAAGACAAACAAAAATTTCTCTCGAAAGTTCGAAACTTCTATTGGGACGACCCATATCTTTTCAAATACTGTCCAGACCAAATCATTCGAAGGTGTGTGCCCGATCATTCTCTCCTTCTTACATGACCATGCTTGTGGCGGTCATTTTGGAGCAAGAAAAACTGCTGCAAAAGTTTTGCAAAGCGGTTTTTATTGGCCCACACTCTTCCGTGACGCTTTCGAATTTTGCTCTAAATGTGAGCGATGTCAAAGAACGGGTCGAATCTCTAGGCGGAACATGATGCCTCTCAACCCCATTTTAGTGATTGAGTTATTCGATGTTTGGGGCATCGACTTCATGGGACCATTCCCCAATTCATTTGGGAATCTTTACATCTTGCTTGCAGTAGATTATGTCTCAAAATGGGTTGAAGCCATTCCGACCAAAACCAACGACAACAAGGTTGTTGTCAAATTCCTCAAAGAAAACATCTTTTCACGCTTTGGCACACCTCGAGCTGTCATTAGCGATAATGGCACTCACTTCTGTAATCGTGCTTTTGAGTCTTTGCTCAAGAAATACTCAATCACACACAAGCTGTCGACCCCCTACCATCCACAAACGAGTGGGCAAGTAGAAGTTTCCAATAGACAAATCAAACAAATTCTTGAGAAAACCGTGAAGTCCAATAGAAAAGATTGGTCTGTAAAACTGATTAATGCACTTTGGGCTTTTCGCACTGCTTATAAAACCAATCTAGGGATGTCACCATATCGATTAGTCTTTGGAAAGGCCTGTCACTTACCTCTTGAATTAGAGCATCGCGCTCTTTGGGCCATAAAATTTTTGAACTTTGACTTAGAAAAAGCCGGCTCACACAGGAAGTTACAAATTTCTGAATTAGAGGAATTGAGAAATGAGGCGTATGAAAATGCGAAAATCTACAAAGAAAGAACCAAAGCCCAACACGACAAAAACATACTTCGTAAGGAATTCAACATAGGTCAAAAAGTTCTTTTATACGACTCTAGACTTCACTTGTTTCCAGGGAAACTCAGATCTCGATGGATTGGACCTTATGTCGTGAAAACAGTATACCCTCATGGAGCGGTTGAAATTGAAAATCCTCGGGATGGAAAAGTCTTCAAAGTAAACGGTCAACGAATGAAACCATTTTTGGAATTCGAGCAATATGACGAAGACGACTCTATCGATCTGCATGATCATCCACCATGAAATCAGGTGGTACACGCTCTTTTTTTTTTCTGCCTTAGACAGTTGGGACACTGTCTAAATCAAGTGTGGGGGGGAGTCTGCATTTCATCCATTTTCATTTTTCTTTGTTTTTATTTCTTTTTATTTTCAGCCATTTAAGTAGGACCATCAGCCATTTTAGATTGTAGTGATATACCATAAAATTTTTTTCCTTTGAAATACGACTCACTTTCAATTGATACAGCAAAATAAGTTTACAATTTTTAGCCAGTTGATAGTATTTTTCTCTCTCAACTTAGATCGAATAGGAAATATAATGAAAAGTTTAATTTTGAGGGATAATAGTGTAACCGATACATAGGGAGATTCTTAGGTGATGGCCATGAAATCTATTCTATATTGTAGACTTTGTTTAAATAAGTGGAGGACTTAAAATACTTATATTGGCTTTTCAAATCTTTAAAACTAAGTTGTGTTAAGTTGAATTCGCGTAACTCTCTTTTGTGCTTATATTTTCGATAATAATAATACTAGTATTCCAAGGGTATCCAACATTGCTTGTATATCGAGCGTTGGTGTGCAAACCCGCCAAGCTCTATCCGACACGTTGTTGACAAAGTCAAAGTTGGAATATCTTGGTCTCATTTTATGAGATTGGACACCTAAGGATTACTGACACGTTGTTGACAAAGTCAAAGTCGGCCTGCACAATCCGCCAAGCTCTTTACCTACTCTCCGTTAGTCCGCGAGGCAGTGCATGGGTGGTAAACCTTGGTCTTTTTAGTTAGGTGTATGTACTTAATCATAAATCTTAAAATTTTATAGAATAAAGAATAAGAGATGATACCCAAACACTTCTTGACCTTATTGATTTGACTAGCCATACATGAGAAAATTAGAATACCACTTTGCAAACTGTGCCAAGCAAACTAAGAATTTATTTCATGGCTGCACTATGTTATCGACCGAACTAACTGGCCAAACTGGAATTTAACATTTGAAAACTTGATTTATATTGAAAATTTGTGACAAATTGAGGTATCTAAAATAAAATCAACTGATTAGAAATTGTTAACTTAATTTGTTGTACCACTTTCTTGAAACAAGTCGTGTTTTCATTTTTCGTCTTTATTTGCATATGTCCATTGCATTCATGTAGTTTCATTAGAATCATAGCATATTACATTTGGATTTTGTGGGTAGTATCCGCTGAAAACCCTCACGAGACACCACTCGTCCTACTAGGGACACCTAGAGGTTTAACGGCTTGTTGCATACGCTCAATGCAATCGTGTTTCCTACGAAAGTGTGACCTATCTAGTTTAGTTTTTCATTTTTTGTTTTACTCGAGGACGAGTAAAAGATAAGTGTGGGGGTATTTGATTGACATTGAAAAGTGTTTATTTTATTACTCTTTTGCTTTATCTTTTGTAAATAAATAAATGATACTTTGGGTATTTTTTATGTGTTTTTACAGATTTCAAGCGTTGCCTCCTTCAATTCAAGTCAAAGGCCAACTACAAGAAAGAGCTACTTCCTCACATCAAATTCATTTCAATTGCAAAAGAAGTAGTAGCTCACTGGTAAACGCATAGGAATTGGTGCTAAGAGACCTGAGTTCGAACCCCGTCAAGCTCACTTTTTGCCAAAGAAATGGAGCACGTTCACACTGGCCCTTTGCTTTGAGAAATATCTGGTTTAATGTTATGTTATATACATACATACACATATTCATGTGTATGTATTTATGATGTGCACCAATTAACATTTCAGCAATAGCCATATTCTTATCATGGAATTAAATTCAAATCATTCAATTTCAATTAGAAGAATTTCTGATTGAATTGCTGCCAAGAAAAGATCCATTGTGAAGATTTTATCCTTTGTGCCTTGGGATTCTAATAAGCATCCTTGTTTGGAAGAATCAATTATATGCACCAATCAATTAGCCACATGAGAGAATTGAAAGATATGGAAAATATTTACCATGATATGCCAGATTTTCTCCAATCAAGCTGAGTCAAGGAAGGCAAGAGATATTCATGAATGAGGAGGCCCATTTATTCATAGACCTAATCATGGTTTTCCCATTCTCATCTATAAATATGTGTTGTAACCATTGTAAAAATTCATTCATTCTTCTGTACTCTCTTTCAGTCATAATAAAGCTTTCTTTTCTTTAGTTTCTGCATTTTATTTTCATGGCATATTGTGTTGTCTAGTCAATTAGATTTGCTAGAACACAATTTGCTATTGCTTCTATTTTTCTTACTAGTAATTGACCGTCTGATTAGATTCAGCGGTAATCCTAGTTTTTATTTTCAGTTGTTGATTTCTTTTCTGCAATTTTATTTCCAGTGTTCTATTTTATTTTAATCATTGAATTTATTACAGATCCGATTAGATTCGAATCTGTAGTGAATTTAATTGCACCTTTTATTCGTAGTTTCAGTTTTTATTTTGCTTTGCGAAAAAAATCAACCTCCAGCTTCGTCTAACATGCCCAAGAAAAAATAAATAATAATTTTTGAATAAACCTCCCTATGTTCGACCTGTATGCTACACGCCCGTATGCTTGCGGAATTTATTACAAATGTCGCGCTTTTCTAATTCATAGACTAGCGTCGATCATGAGGCTTGAGGTTGAACTTACCATTGACAAATCATTTCTTTGTATGCTACATCGTCAATACCACCAACCAGTGATTGACTTCCCCAAAAATATATTACAGGTATAAAGCAAGAGAAACGAATTCCTCTGCCACCAACATAAATACGTTTGAATAGATCAACATCCGTGATCGGTTAGGCATACTCTGTCAAACGTTCGTCCGTACAAGTTGTCCTGGGATTGGACAAACCGAAGGCACTATCCTATAAACAGAACAGCCCTTGCAATACTCCGTCTTCAATGGTCTTTAATAATCTTTGACTCGTAACATATATATCGAATCGAAGTGGAATTTAGATTCCGGTCTCTTCGAAAACGATAACGGAAAAGTCCAAATTTGATAGTCGGTTATTTAACTATCAAATACAAAATAAAATAAACATGTTCAACACCATTGGATCTGCTAAGTCATAAAATAATCTTTATTCGAACCTTAACTTTGTATTTATTTATGAATTGCTTTACAGAAATTACAACTTAGCAGTTCCCATGGCATATATCAGTTCTTATAACAGATAACATTCGATTTGTTAAATCGAATATGCACAAACACACATGTAGCACAATATAATATTATCTACAGATAATATACATTTCAACACATATATATACTGATAAAATATATCAAACAAATTAATAGCAGAACGGTGTTTATTTCTGCTAAAAGGGTGGTTTAAACAATCCGGTCAATAAAATACATAGTGGAACGGTGTTTTAATTCCATTGACAGATGCCGAACAAAAATACATAATCATGATCCACGTGATTATAATGACTTAATTAATCAATTAATTAGTTCATTATTTAGTTTAGCAACTATTTTACAGATCATCGTCGATCAGTATTTACGTGTTAATACTGTCTATAACTAAATTTACATTGATTATATTAAATGATATCTAGTATAAAAATTACTTTTAAATAAATCAATTTATTTAAAATTTAATCGTTTAACTTGATGATTACATTGAGTGACTTTCCGTATCATCGATTGATTTCATTATACTACACGGACCACTACTATTCGACTGTATGTTTTTGATCAAAGTTTTAATACATATACCCTTAGATATACATAATATGAATCCTATTTTTTTCTTCCACTTTTCATATAACAATTTCTTATAATTTAAACGGGCTAAGCCCGTTAAACAGCCCATTTATGTAAAAAAAAAATTAATACTTGAATTATATTTTAAAGCTTCAAATTTTTATGAGCGTGTTACTCCAATAGTTCTTTGATACTTCAAATAGTTTACATTAGCATGTTACTCCAATATTTCAAATTTAAATCAACAAGTGCAAACCCGTGCTTCGCACATGGGCTGTAGTTATATTTTTTTTAATTATTAGCTAATCTTTGTTTTGCTATAAATTTATTAATATGAAAATTACATTCAGTATGATATTAAGTTCATATTACGAAAAACCAGTTTAAAATCTAATTTGTTCAACATTTGAATTGGCAAAGAATAAAATAGCTGAGCAATTCTAAAAAACAATAACCATATTCGCATAAAAAATATATTATTATGACAACATAAAAACATTACACAATTTCTGTTTAAATTATTTGTCTCAAGGAAAACTATTCCAACTCTGACAATACCCATAAATACAACCACACACACCCAAAAAATAATAATTTTAAGATCAGGGAATGAAAATATTGAAAAGAGAACAATCATGCGTTAAACAACCCAACGTGAACCATCAATATGAAGGAACAAACCTCGATCCCTATAAATATAACAACTATAAGACCTAGAGTAGTACTTGCTCATTCATAAAATATGGACATTTGTTATGCTTTTTAGGTTCAATACAAATATAACAACTCTGTAAGGTAAAATAAACATCCTAGCATATAGAACAACATTTAACTTATAGAAGATATACAAAAATATTGCTTACTTTATAAACTATGTCTAAGTGAAGGGATAAAAAAAATATTCTACAAATTCCATTTTTGACCATTACAGCAAATCAGATACCTAAGACTTGCTATGCATGTTAACAATTTTTAGAACTCAAAATTTACATAAAGTTAGCAACAGAACGCATGATTTAAATGCAATTTCTTTACTGGCCAAATGTTTCTTTGATCTTGATTTGCAATCCCTTTTGATCTCCCCGTCATTTGACAATCAGAATGATACAACATAATAGAATCTGATAAATTTAGACGGATATGCTTGCAGGATGACTGCAATGTTTGATTTAATCGTAAGATGAATGCAGCAGCAGTTCAAACCAAAATCCAATCCAACACAAAATAAGCTTTATTTGCATACAAAAAGCCAACAAAAAATAAAAAAATAAAATGAGAACAAAAAAAACTGAGGCTAAGGAGTTCATTTGGGATTGGCAAAATAGGAGTTGATCAAGGGATTATTTCAGGGTTTTTGGTAGACTTCCTAAGCCTGTGCTGTGCATATTTCTTCCCTTCGCTGAAATTGTCAAGCACTCCTGCACTTCTTCCTTCTCTGTTAACCCTGCATTCATTTACACATACATAATATAATCATTGATACTCTAATTCTATGGATTAATTGTTATATGTTTTAATTATGTGTCATTCCATATAATTTTGTGTCATTCCATATAATTATAACTGGACCGAACAAACTTCAAAATTTTGTGTCATTCCATATAATTATAAGACAACTGTAAGACAACTAAACAGCTAAAGTAAACTACTTATTAAGTTATTAACTTACAATTATATAAACCATATAATCAAGTAAAGCCGTGAAAAGAACATCTGTAAGAACGTTTTTTTTAAATGATTTATAATGGGAACAAATGGAATTTGAATAATTAGAATTTGTTAGAACTGGAACTATTTAGTAAAAGATAACATTGTTGAATTTTTTTTTACAAAGAAAATAAGAATCATCCATGTGTTAAGCGCATGGTAATGCATTCATACTGTAAGAAAATAACCTATAATATGACAATGTAGCATATTAAGATAGAATCACAATGTTTGTTAATAACTGTATATTGGTACAAAAAGGCTAGTGAATTTCCAAAATGAAGAAATTGCAAAAACAAAAACAAAACCAAACATTCTGAAGCTTCCAATCATAGATTGCAAAAGTAAAACCAAAAAAAGAAACTGGAAAAAAAAACTCCTGTACAGGTAATGGATGGAATTTTAATGCCTGTAACATTTTCAACCCCCCTCCCCAAAAATAAATAAACTTATTCAGAATTGTATTAGGAAATTAAATGCCTAGAAAATTCTGAAGTTGTTAAACATAAGATCGTCTTACATTGCACTCATTAGTTTTATTTTTTGATAGTGATCTTACATTGATTCTATTTTTTGATGTTATTCAGTTGCTTAAACTGCAAACTCATATAGTAACTACTGGATGATTATCTATCAGTACTTATACTCTTATCACATAATTGCTTTTAAAGTTGTGCATGTATTTATTTTTTGTTCGATTGTTTGAGAATCTATCGTTATTATAGTCCAGGGTTGCTTATTATCCTACGTCATTTTTTTTGTATGAATTATCATCCCAATGTAGAATTAAATAAAAGGTTATTTTTTAAAGTGTTAGATGCTTCAGTTAATGTAAACTTCCTGTAGCCGAAAGGAAATCCCGTCTGCTAAATATAACAGATTATGCCTAATGCACATTTTCTGCTAGAAATAACATATGTTTAAATGATATTCAGCTTACATATACAACAAATCCAGCTTCTCTTCTTTGAAGTTGATTTGATTTTTGATGACCTATGCCAAAAGGTATTCACCGATCAGTGATCATTTTTATTTTCTAAGGTAGTCGTATGGATATATATGATGTGTGTTCAATCCCAATAAAAAATGAAATGAAAAACAGGATGTCAAAAGTCCTGGAACAAAATATTCAAAAGCAAAAGCGACTTGAAAGCTCTGGAAAAAAATCATGGAATGATTAAAAATGATGTATTTGCTGACAACAAAGCCAACTCCATTAGTACATTGGTGGAGACCGCATGCAGAGCAACATCATGCAATTACCATGTCAATATCTTTACTGCAAGGGCGAAAGAAAATTTCATTAAGATGACAATAAGATCACTAAAATTTTAGGGGAAATTCCACCTCAAATTAAATCACCTTAACAAAATTCTACTAAATGACATGCAACGATACATACAGTACATTGGACCTCTTTTAACCACTGTTAAAAAAAACAACAGTAAAAAAGAAAACCATCAAACTGTCTAATTCTATTTTTCTAATTCCATATACACAAAGAAAATTCCTTAAATTTCAAAACTTGCTCAAACTTCCACTAAAAACCAAGTTAAATATAGAAATATATTTTACGTGCAAAGATGATAGATGCAGTTTACATGTCACGCAAAGAAAATATGCATAAGTTGACTGTTCTGTTTCATATTTGTAGGCTCTCTAGGAGAAAAACAAAAATAAATAGTTGAATTGTGCAAGCAGGTCGTGTTCTGCTAGCTAATCTATCATTTCTCTTTCAGACATGTGAAATGAGTTTCAAAACTCGTTCTACTGATACTTGTATTAACTCCAAAGAATTTTCAAAATTGACATGACCTAAAATCATAATACGGGACCTCTGAAAGGTTCGCTGTAATTTTCACAAAAAAGGTCTCCTTAAATAAATGCTTACCGTATTAAGGCATTTGATCATTCACACAAAGCATCATCTAGTAGGCATTTGAGCGTTGACTGAATAATCCTTTTGTCCCTTCAACGGCTTCAGATATTTAGATAAATGACACAAATCTGATTGGTAAGATTCAACATATATAATCAACGCTGCACAATGAAGCAAAATGTATATAAGCATCCTATACAACTCCATTTAATTAGCTTAAAAGGTTACCCATTTATAAAATTATCAATTATCCATCTTGCTATGCCAAAAAAAAATCAATTATTCATGCTAAAGAAATAATACTGAAGCAAACGTTATATATCATAAACACTTGTTATCATTGCTCATAGTACCATCCTTTCGTGCTAACAGAAACATTGCTTGAATGACTTCTAGACTATTTAATTTGATTATTTGCAAAATATGAAAAGGAAGTTAACAAATCAAATATATGTTAGTTCCCTTTCGATCACCTATTTTCAGATTCACAGGACTTTATTTCATCGGTTTTGTTATAGAAGAAAGGGCTTTTCTTATTGAAAATTAAATTGAAGATCCACTTGATTTTTAAAGAAACCTTACTAATGTTTTTCTTCATGGTTGGGTTTTCTTCTCGATTGAAAATGGATAAAATGGGGAACGAAAGAGTTTATGAGAATCAGGTTAGAAAATACGAAGTAGAAATGCTCTCTTAGTTGAATAACACACTGCACGGATGAATTAACTTGAGATGGAAATAAATTTTCTCATAAAATGAAGTCTCAATAGTTTGATAATGAGGCATTTGGAAATGAAACATAGCGTTTATGAGGATCAGGATAGAAAGTAGGAATAAGAAATGATGTCTGAATTGGAGAACATACTATTTGTCTATATTAGATTAAAGTGGAAAATAGATTTCTTGGAAGATACATTCGCAAATGAAGGAAGAAACAACAGGAAAAGGGCGTTAAATGTGAAAAATGTGTTCTCATAATCAAAGAGATTAAAAACATTTATGGAACACGTTCATTTCTACATATACTACAATAGAGATAAAAGGAAAACTCAGGTGACGTAAGGAGAGATACATAGTTACAATTTTTTACATATATTGCTTTTATGATCAATAGGCCTAATCTATATATATATATATATAATCTTATGTTTACTCCTTATTTGTATGACTTAGTGAGGTAACAGGATGTACGCAGGCGGATAATTCGAATTTGAAGCAAAGAGATTAAAAACATTTATGGAACATATTCATTTCTACATATACTACAATAGAGATAAAAGGAAAACTCAGGTGATGTAAGGAGAGATACAGTCACTTTTTTTTTACATATATTGCTTTTATGAAACAAACTCGAAATGCCTAATCTATATATATATATATATATATATATATATAATCTTACGTTTCTTCCTTATTTGTATAAGTTAGTGAGGTAAAAGGAGGTACACAGGCGGATAATTCGAATTTGAAGTTGCTTCTAAGAAATACATACAAAATCTGAATTCAATATAGAAATAACATGTTTGAGAAATGTGAACGTGTTTGTATACAAATAGTAATAGTATGTAATAAAATTATAAGCATGATTGTTGACAGTAATGACTTTATTCATAGTTGAATGAAAACTAAAAGAGATTAACTATTAGAAATGCATAAATATTTATAAAACTTCAAAAGAAAAAAAAAATGAATGTATATCACATTAGTGTAACACTATAGATGAACGAAAATAAATATCGGAATACGGGAAGTACAAATCGATGAATAGATCCACAGTTTGAGCTATGTTGTTCTAAATCTCTAGCAGGCACATCACCATCAACGATTATATGTGGTGATGTCGACCATTAAAAGAAATAACAGTCTTATTAGTTCAAAACTGGATGGGGGAAAGAGCTTGGTGCTCATTAACATTTTTAATAGGTTCAAACTACCCATTATCAACATTCGCACCCATTTACCACTCAAGTTTTGTGGTCCCTATATAATTATCCAAATATTAGTGTTGTAAAACTGATTAGCAATCGGAAGGAACCAACAATACATGAACAGAAAAAAACCAAAAGTGCAGTTTGTTATCTATAAACTTCCTAAACCTACCATCCAAAATTAGTAACCACCTCAGCTACTTTGCAATATGATTACAATCACTTATATTTAAAAAAAAATATCTGAATAAATGGGAAATATAGTACCTTGGTTCAATTCAAAAATTCACACTAAAAAAATACAAAGAGAAGATTAATTTTGAACTTTTTTCATTTTTAACCTGAAATTTTTTAAACTTGCAAAATGAAGGGAAAACTCCTTATTTAGAATTTGTGAATAATACATGTTCCTTATATAAAAAAGAAATAAAATGAAAGCATAAAGAGGCTACCCTTTTTTTACTTTAACTATGCATAGGAGAACATATCCTCATTTCTAGTAGATGGAAAGTTTAATTCCTAAAAACAGATTATACCAAGCTGGTTGCTTTTATATTTTGTGCTATCAGCAGAAAAAATAAGAATGTAAATATGTGTGACTTTTATATTCCTAAACACAAATTATACCAAGCGATTTTCCTAAAAAGTGTGGCTTAATTAGGCACCAATGCTTCGCACATGGTTGAGACATAAAATAATGAAGTTTCAGTGAGAGTTGTATTGATACTCTAGACGATGCTCTAAATCAATAGTAGTCACCTTGCAAGATCAAGATTGCATGGAAATATTTATTCGTTAAATTACATTTGGGGTTTTCATATAATTATATCAACATGCTAATATAATATTTTAAGTTGTGTTAAGAATAAAATTTAGTGCTAAGAGATAATATTTGAACCTAGGTTGAAAAAAAAATCAATTAATAGTTTTAAAATAAAAGAATACAGTATGTGGTTCATACAACTATTGATTAAACCCATGCACATTGGTAATTAGTAATGTCATTATTATCAACAGCCTAAAGTATGGTTTCTGTTGAATGCCTAAGAAAAGATATTATAAAAGTCGGCTGTTCCAAAAGAGTTCCAGGCTTTGCACAGGTGAATCAAAAGAAAGAGATCTAATAATCAATAGATACAATGAAAAAATATGTTCCCCATAGAATGCAGAAAACAACAGATATTTTGTTTGCTTTTTTGGTCACCTCAATAAAACAGTAAGCATAATCATAAAAGGCAAAAGCTAATAACATATTCAATAACATCAACGCACACATTTTTTTTTACCGTAATAAAAAAAGTTGATGTTGAAAGCAAAGTTTAGAATAAGAAAATTTTCAACAACTTTGACTGTTATTAGATCAAGCGCTCAATGTCATGGGTTTTCACTTTCCATATATTGCCTAGCAATAAAATCAGAAGGTAGTAGAATTGGAAAAATAGTACCGTGCATAGTATAGTGAAATAGCATTGCTAGTAAAGCTAAAAAGTTGTATGTAGTTTGTCCAGCTGCAGTGAACATTATTAGCCAGATAAAGTAGCATCCATTAGGCTTCTGCCTGAAAATATGAATGATAAAATAAAGATCAGAAAATGCTAAAAAAACAATAATCACTAAAGATTAAAATTTTAAGTATATTGGTATTTATATACCGTGTCATTTTTTTGTTTGTTAATGGTATGGGCATACATTGATATGGAGTCGGCAGATTATGATATGCAAGAAGAAACTACATATATTTTTGGAGGTTTATGGATATTTTAAAAGAGCAAATTACTATGTAACATTAATAGTTGCAAAGGGAAAGCTTAGGAGAGGAAAAGACCATTATTTATCAGAGTTTTATAAGTTGCATTAAAGGAGTTAATTACCATGTATCATTTAAGGAGCTAAAATGATAGGTACAAAGCTCAGTACCATGCTAAAATGATAGGTGCAAAGCATTTGAGAAAGCCTGATAACTGTAACTCATCCTGGAGTTGCCACTTTTAAGTTTGAAAATGGTAAGAATAGGAGAAAGGAAAATAAAAAATAGGGACGTAGAAAATAAATTAAAAAAGGAAAGGACATAGAATAAATAAGTCTAAAAAAGAGGGATATGTCCCAAATTTCAACTTTCAAAATTTTGGTTGGAAACATGATATATTGGTCCTCGGTTTCTTCGAAAATTGGGCTCACTGTGCAAAAGTACTATTTTGAGGCGATCTCCGTAATTAATACAACTCTGCATCATGTACGGTGCGTGCATACGTCCGTGTGTGTATACATTTATCTTTTAAAATATGGAACTCTAAGATACCATCCATATGTAATTTTCATATATTTTTCATTGCTTCCGTGAATGTATTATAAAGGAACTACAACTCAGTATAAAGGTACCATGTTCTCTTTACAGAAGTGAACCAAAACTTCTATTTAGAGAAAAAAATAATGCATTTTTTTACAATAGCTATCAAAAATGCTAACCTTATTTTCAATCGTTTAGAAAGCTGACTCTTTTTGGGATCGTTTATTGAAAAGATAGTGATCTTTGAAAATCATATGACATATTCTAGGAAGCATAAATACATCACCATATTCTTATGAGAGCAAACTTCTCATTTCTGGTAATGAGACTGTCTAATATGCAGCCAAATAATCAGTTAGTGGAAGAAATTATGCAAGCATGGATCACCATTTATATATATATATATATATATATGTGTGTGTGTGTGTGTGTGTGTGTAATAAATTGATATGCATTCCTTAAAAAGCTGAATTTTTTTTTCTTCACTAAACAATACTTTGTGCCAGAAAAAATCTTTCATTTATGCTAATCTATGTGGAATCAAGATAATAGATGTATTTGGCAGTACAAATTCCCTGCCTGGTTATCATACCACTAAGTTACTAATGGAAAGAAGGAAAGGTTCAACATAATGACATGTTGTACAAAAATATTATATGATTGTTTTTTACCTCAATTTAACTTACGTTTGGTGATGCAGTCTAGTAATTTATCAGCACTGTTTTGGAAATATATGTTAAACAATTTATTAGCTAATGCTATGTGAATTCATGAAACCTATAAGTAAATAGAAATTTATAACAAATAATGCTAAAAACGGAAACAAAAAACCATTCAGAAACATATTTAAAAAAAAAGGCCACATAACAAAAGCGGAAAACTCACATCAACTTAATTGTAAATTTAATATTGTTTAAATCCTTTAATAAACGCATGTGCATACACCCAATGAAGTAATATATTTCATGTAGTCTATCATTTGCATCAAGAAGACATCAAACCCATAAATATACACACACACACATAAGCATTTAGTATGATGTATTTTTCAACAGGTAACACCTCTATCATTTGTGCCACTGTACTGGGAGGAAAATGTTTTTTCATGGCAATTCTGAAACAAATCCTATTCACATTCACATAATTGATATCAATTACCATTTATGTCACTAAAGAGTTATGCATAAGAACTATTAAGCTACATTTGGTATTAACAGATTCTTCATGATAACTTTTAATATGCATTGGAGGAAACTGGTAATTATTTAGAAAAAAAGAAAGCAAGCGTAAATATATTACCATAGATAACTAAATTTAAAAACATTAATTGATAGGCATCAGTAAGAACCGAAAAACTAAATTATACTCACCGCTACATTCCTGTGAGAAATAGGTTTCCCAATTATGCTAATATGTGGAGCCAAAATAATATATATCTTTGGCACTGCAACAGCCATTCCTTTCTTATTTGTGATACTGTCAAAAAAAAAAATTGATTAGTCAATTAAACTCGAAATTATGAAAGAAAAAAAGATCGCATGCAAAGAATATCCAAAAAAATAATATCCAAATCAAAATGGTTATAACAGTAAATCCAAATCAAAATTTATAATTGAGTTTTTGTAATATTTAAACCATAGCAAACAATTAATAACAAATATATGGGTCGATAGAATATAACAATGTAATCACAAAGGCAACGTGGATACATTTACCAGTCTAATAACAGAAAGAACCCCCAACATGGTTAAGATCACCACTCATATTACAATTCAAAAAAAAAATCCAAAGCCAAAGAATAATAATGGCATACACATTGAATAGGAAAACCAAATTCCTTATGATAGCCGAGCAATTGTGCACATTAAATAAAAATGGAAGAGAGAACAATGGGGTATATAGAACCTGTGATAAACACAATTAGTGAATAACAAAGAATATGAATGATACCTTGTGATTTTTTTCTGAGAACTCTTATGAATTTTTTTTCATGGCTATTTTTAACTCTCGATTAAGGCCTGAACCGAAAACATAGAAAGGAAGACCCATACAAAGTTTAGAGCCGGTGCAATGAAAGAAACCTTGCAAACCATATTGTTGCAAGGTAATAATGACAGCTTCTTCCACATTTGTAACAACCCGGAAATGTGAGCCAGTTTAAAATTTTCATTTTGGCAATTTTAATGAATTTTTCATATTTAAAATGAATTATTTTAAATAATATCGATGAGAAATTTATTTTGAATGGAATTAGAGCGTATATATTTATATAGATCGTCGTTAGAATATAAAATTTTATTTTAAAATATAAAAGGAATTGAAAATGGTGCGGTAGTTCGATAATTCGATTTCAAACTTCAAATGAATGTACCGAATGCAAAATAAACCGGATTTTAGTGAACCCAAAAATAATAGGATCTAATTGATGATATTTTTCCAACGAATCCGAAAAATCGAAATTTCATAGCGGGAATCAAAAGATATGTCCAATAGAATTTTCAGAATAGTCGCTATGGAATTCTGGCCCTTGAAAATAGCTATTTTGCAAACGACCTCGGATTTCGACGAAACCACTTTTGTTGGATCCGTGATGACAAGTTATTGCTAGATTCCAAATTTCATAATTTTTCGAATCAGTATGTGAGCATGGCAAAGGAAAACGTGTTTGACCAGTTTCAGTTGATTTTAATCGACTGGAAAATGGCCATTTCTCTAACGGTCTCAGAATTCGACGAAATTAATTTTGTTAGGACCGTATGGTCAACACGAAGCTAGAAAATATTTTTATGGAATTTTTCGAGTTAGTAAGTGACCCCGGTAATATGAAATGTACGTTTAAAATGCAATACAGTGATTTAAATGTAAATTTGACGGAAACTGATTGTAACGATCGAATCAGCCTACGATACGTATCCCATTGTGTTCGGAATGGGGGTAATTAGCTATGGACGACAGGTGGTGGACCTCGTTTAGAGGTCAAATGAAAAAGTCAACTTTTTGAAATAAAATAATTAAATATAAAAACACCTCACCCCTCTATATTCTCTTCAGGCCCCCCCTCCCCCGATTTAAATCAAAAAGAAAAAAAAGAGAAGGATGGGGGAGGAGCCGCCGCTCCTCCAACCGTCGTGCACCGCGCCTCCCCAGGTGGGGCGCCACCACCGCACGCCTCCACCTTCTTCTTCTCCCTCCCGGTCGCGTGCCACTCCGCCCATCCCCTTCTGCTTCCTCCGCCTTCTTTCCTCCTTCCTCCCTCCACCTTTAAACCACCGCACCACCCTCTCTTCTCCGATGGTCGACTGCTCCTCCCCCATCGTGGCCAGACCCCGCCAGAAACCCAACTCCGTCCTCAGCTTCTCTCTCCTTCCCCCTTTCTTCAATCCACCGCCCCACCACTGACTGACCACCGGTCATAGCAGCTCCGACACCCCTCCCTGTGCCTTCTCCGGCCCCTACAACTGATGAAGGTGATTTTTATTTTATTAAATCAGTTTTTAATTTAATTTCAGTTTTATTTTATATTGTAGAAGGATAAAAATATAATCTTTTATATTGTAGAAGGTTAAAAATATAATTTTTATATTATAAAAAGAATAAAAATGTGATTTTTAGCATATGTGAAGTATAAAAATATAATCTGTTATATTGTAGAAGTATAAAAATATAATCTTTATATAGGTAAGATAGTAAAAATATCATCTTTATATAAGTAGCGAAATAAAAATCCGATTTTTATTATATATACATTGAAGTAAAAATGTGATTTTTATAGTGATGAAATAAAAAGGCAAAATATTTATAAATGAAAAGGCGAAATCTTTATATTTAAAAAGGCGAAATATTTATAAATGAAAAGGCGAAATCTTTATATTTAAAAAGGCGAAATCTTTATATTTGAAAAGGTGAAATCTTTATATAGAGAATAGCGTGATAAAAATATAATCTTTATTATATAAACAACGATGTAAAAATAGAATTTTTATGAAACGACCCAAACTTCCCAGTAAAGGAAAGCATGGATTGCTTTGAGAACAATACACAACAGAACACAAACTAAAGAACATTTTATTGCTGATTACAACAATTACATCAGAGTACAAGAATATAACAGAGTATGGATACTTATTTCATAATAGAAATACAATAATATCAGGGGTTTTAAATTACGTTTAAATAGCAGCGGAAAAATAATACAAATATACAACTGGAAGGAGTACACGGATACAGAGCTTTCCGAATACCGCTTCAGCTGTAAGCCAGGATCCTGTAAATATATCTGCAAAAAGCTACTCGACTGCCCGTGTGGAAAATAAGGGCACCCGAGTTTGCCAGTGAAACAAACTACAGGTCAATCATGGGACAGGTATGAGAAATCTTAACTTAACTATCTAATAATAAGGCTAATCACAGGACCACGCCGCTAACGCGGAACAAGTTTACTCCATTGGATTGCCAGTGCATAAAATAAAGTAAATCGTTAAACAACGCAATGGTTTTTTTTTATTTAGAAAAATGAAACCATTATAAGACCCAAGTCCCATCACACAATGCAACGCAAACCAGAGGATAGGGTTTTACCTTATAATGGTCAAAAGATGCTTGATACGATAAAGCGGATTTAATATTAGTGTGTATATGTTTTAATAAAACATTTCAATCATAATGTATTAATCCTAGACGGCATGGGTACCATATATCATGTCGCCATACTAGTTCTACAATCAAAACCACAAGGTCGTATTGGATGTTGGTTTTCCATCATGAGTCGAGGCTAGGGGCAAGCTCCTCTCCGATTCGAGACACTCTAGCAAATGCCTCAGGATCCCCCGCAGTGAACCCTTAGAGCGGTAGGGTCGGTCCCCGCCTATCGGCAGTGGATTGGTTATGCCTGAACACACGTTTCCCTGTTCCTTTGAACCTATAATATGACCACTATCGGCCTATAAAAATCCGAGGCGCCTCAAAATCCATCATCCACATAAGTAAAACGTCAGGCCGTGTTAAAGCACTGACACTACCCCTAGCTAGAAAGAAACGTGTGCACTCCCTACGGCCCATATCCCGTTTTTGACTCATACCGGGGTGTGAGGCTCGTGAAGTCACGATATACACAAAGCTATGCTATAATATGCTATGCTTTGATCATCCCACAAGGCCCTGCTTTTCAACAAAAGCCTTGATCATTTGCATCTTGGCGTGCCACATTGACAATTCACGCCATGCGATCAATCACTATTAATATACACCAGGGTGTTAAGTAGAGAATAAATCCTCCACCACCAAACAGACTTACATTAACAGAAATCGATTTAATTCACACGGAACGAAATCCCATGTTAGACACGCATACATTTATTAGTTTATGCTCTGGGTCTGAGCGAAAACCAAATCCGAACGATCAACAATAGTCCGGACGGCCACCACTGAAGCCCCTTCAAGGTAGCTACTCCCGTCAAGGGTCTCTGTAGCAACACATCCATTCCATGTGAAGATCGTCGGTCTTCAACCACCGTCTTCATCTTCGACTCTTCATCGTCGTAGTAATTATTCGGGATGGATTAAACCCGGTCTTCCCGAATAACTCTCGTATTTTTATAATAAAAAATCAAGTACTATAAAAGCACATCCAACGCCTCATTCCAATTCAGAATATTTTTTTTAAATAAAATATTCACGTTATCTTATCAAAGATAAATTCTTCAAATCTATTCTTAAATCTTTCTTTTAAAGATTTATTAAAACCCCAATTTGGTTTTAAATCTCGAAAATCATTATTCAATGATTATTCGAATTTAAGAAATTAATCTTATGCTTAACTAGGTTAAAGAACTAATGTCATTTAAAACATAGTTCACGGTAAACCCAAAATCACCTTCCATAAAATATGGAATTTTCACAGAAATCAAATCAATATATACTCGTTATAAATTTCTGTATCCGACCAATAATATAAATGGAATAACGGCAAAGCCTCTTAAATTCCATATGTAGTATCGGCCTTCTTCTACAGAAGCTTATCTCAGTTAATATGAATTCGAATTCCATTCAACTCCAATATAATATATTGAATTGGAAAACTTAGCTTTTGGAAAATTCTCATTTAAATCTTAATAAAAGATTTATAAATTCCAAATCATAATTTCACTGTCAGTTGGGTTAAAGAACACATGTCACTTAAAAACACGGTTCACAATAAACCCAACTCACATTTCATCTTACTACAACTACTAAATATAATTGAAAACTTTAATAATCTAAATTAAAAGATTATTCTTTTCATATGGGGTTTAAGAACAGTGTTATTTAAGACACTATTCACGACAAACCCAAATCCAATTTATTTAATTTAACTTCAATTAAATATTAGTAAATTTGAAAACTTCATTAAATCTAAATTTAATGATTTACTCTGGTTAATAACTAGTTCATTTCAATAAAAATATATTTTTCTAGAATATATTCTTTTTCTAAGATTTTTTCTAAAATATTTTTTTTTCTAGAATATTCTTCATTGGAATGTGACTCAATCAACAACCATATACTGCATGAAATCAACAGGCATGATAAATAATTTTCAAACATCCAATTAATCAACCAAAGTGGATTCTACACTAAATATTGGGACTAGTGTAGATCAAATATCATCCCAACACCCGTGTGGGGTTTCATCCAACAAACAAATAATAAATTATTTGTGCACTTGGGCGATGTGTGAAAATTATCGACCCAATCACATAAACAAGTCGGATGACTTGTAAATGGAAGTGTAGTATTCAGTTTTGAATATCATTAATATATTTCCTAAGTCAAACATTACACATTACATGCATACATTTCAAAGTATCACTAATATCATATTTTAACATATGATCATTTTATTGTAACTAATCGACAAATAAAATATTAACTTTTAATTCTTCTGTGAAATCTTTTTTCAATGGCCAAAAGGTATATTTTTGGTGTAATCCTTTTAAATAACCAAAATATGTTCATCTATATTTAATCCTTTTTCAATGCCTAAAAAAAATGTTCATTTTTATTTTCTAATCATATTCTGACCAAAAAGGTTATTTTTATATATAATCCTTAATAAATGACAAAAATGTGATTTTTGTAAAATCCTTATTTAATAACAAAAATGTTCCTTTTTACTTCATTCTTTTTAATATGACAAAAAATGTTCCTTTTATTCTAATTCATCTAAAGTGACAAAAATGTTTCTTTATTCTAATTCCTTTCAAGTGACAAAAGTGTTGTAATTTTGTCGAATTCCTTTCGATGTACCAAACATGATAATTTGTCAAATTCATTCTAGTGTACAAAATATGATAATTTTGTCTAATTCATTTCTAATGTACAAAATATGATAATTTTGTCTAATCTTCTCAAGTAAACAAAAAAAATATGTTATTTTTGTCTTTATTCTTTTTAATGTATAGAAAATATACATTTCACTTTCATTCTTGTTAATGTATAAAATATATATATATATATATATATATATATACATTTCAAGTTCCTTCCTTTTAATGTATAGAAAATATACGTTTCAATTTCATTCTTATTAATGTATAGAAAATATACATTTCATTTACATAACATGTTTCTAATCAAAAATGTCATTTTTATTTTCAATAATCATGTTCTCACAAAAATGTGATTTTTATTTCTATAGTCATGTTTTCACAAAAATGTTATATTTATTTCTATAATCATTCTTTCACAAAAAGGTGAAATTTTGGTTTAATTAATTTTCATTAAAAAAATGTGAAATTTGGTTTAATCACTTTTAATTACCAAAATGTGAAATTTTGGTTTAATCACTTTTAAATATACAAAAATGTATGTTTTGTCTAATTCACTTTTAATATACAAAAATGTATATTTTGTCTAACCTTTTCAATGTAACAAAATATGATTATTTTGTCTCATTTCTTTTAAATGTATAAAAATATACATTCTCCTTTTATGTATAAAAATGTCCTTTTTTCATTTATTTCAAAGTGACAAAAATGTTGATTTCTTTGCAAATTTTCTTTGACAAAAATGTTGTCTTCTTAGCTAATTTTTCTTTTGACAAAAACGTTGATTTCTTGTTTAATACTTCAAATGTAAACAAAATTTGATTCTTGTTTAATACTCCAAATGTAAACAAAATGTGATTCTTGTTTAATACTCCAAATGTAAACAAAATGATTTTTGTTTAATACTTCAAATGTAAACAAAATGATTTTTGTTTAATACTGTAACATTTTGGCAAAAGTGGCGAATTGGTTTCAACTTTGACAGTTTGACAAAAACGAATATTTTGTTTTAACTTTACTGTTTGGCAATAATGACAGTCTTGTTTTAACCTTTTGATTTCAACGAAAATTGCTAATTTTGCTTCACTATTTGGTTACAACAAAAATGATAAATTTTTGTTTCCAATCCTTTTGTCACACCAAAATGATATATTTGTCTCATTAACTCATTTTTACATAAAAATGATATTTTTTCCATTAGCATATTTTTACATAAAAATGGTATTTTAAGTTTTAACACACCTCTTAATCAACAAAAGTGATAATTTGTTCTAACGCAAATCTTATTCAACAAAGGTGGTAATTTGTTCTAACACAAATCTTATTTTGATATAAATATGTTATTCTTATCACAAATCACATTTTGATATAAAATATGTTAATCTTATCACAAATCTTTCTTATGTAATCAAAATATAAATTTTGTTCTGGTCCTTATGTAATCATAGTATGAATTTCTGTATTAACCTTACTGATCTAACAACGTATGAGCATTGCCAATTAATCACAACAACAAACAATATACTTCAATTGCAAACATCACACGTATGATTTAATAAACACATATACATGAAATTCAACAGCGATGGATAATATTAAATTTTAAAATATAAATAGAAATCTCACCTTGTTCTTATTTCAGATCTGAAATTTGGTCACAATTGGATCTGCTCGGTTTCAACTCTAGACAGCTCCATCTCGTAGAATTCTGAAATTTGGGTCCAACGCAACGAGAATCGTTCGATTTCGACCTCTAGATAAAAAGATATGATTTTATTTGTTAACGACATTTCAAGTTAATTAATTTAATTCTATTTCCCTAACCAAGTCATTTACCCCTTTAATAACGGTTGTAAAATGTGGCCTTCATCACCCTCTTTCATCGTCTTCTTGTTACCAGGGAAACCCATCACCGTGAATGAAGAAACCGCCTGCGCACCCTTCCAGACTCGACCGGAGCCGAATCAAACATCACCACGACAACCGCCATACTCCCCTTCCCCCACGTCAGCAGCGGCGACCAGTTCGGTGGGGCCCTCGCCACGAAACCTGCGCCCAAACCGTGTGGCTTTGGGCCACAAATTCTCCCAATCTGCCAACCTATACCCGATCTCCACCATCCACATCATAGAACTCACCTCCCTCTTCGATTTCGTTTTTATAATTCCTGAAACGATTGAGTGGATTTGGCGAATGAAGAAGGACAAATTCGGAGCATTCTGGCCACCCAAAAGATATGGCGGCGGCTGTTTACTTTTGTTAGGGGATTAGGGCTTCTAACCTAACTATTTATATTAAAATCTTTTAATTCTGAATTAAAGCCCGTTAACCCTTGATCAGTTCAAATTCAGTCCAACGAAGTTTGCCCCTAGCCAAATACCCCCCTTCCAGACCCAATGGACTAGGTCCCGTCAGCCCGTTTGATCATCTCCAGCTTGTTTTATTTAATTTTATCTTTAAATCATTTAATTATTAAATTCAAACGTACATTTTAAATTACCGGGGCCACACACGAACTCAGAAAATTACAGAAAAATTATTTCTAGTTATGTTTCGACGATACGGTCCTAACGAGACTAATTTCGTCGAATTCTGAGACCGTTTGAAAAATGGCCATTTTCAAGTCGATTAAATTTGACTGAAACAGTCAAAACACATTTTCCTTTTCCACGCTCACATATTAATTCGAAAAATTCTGGAAAATTAAACTTAGCCATAATTCGACCTTCCGGTTCCAACAAAAGTGGTTTCGTCGAAAACAGAGGTCGTTTGCAAAATGGCTATTTTTAAGGCCAATATATTATATTAAAAAATATATAAATTCTACAACGACTTTTCTATATTTTTAATTGGCCATAACTTTTGGTTTATAAAACGAAATTTCAGTTTTTCAGATTCGTTAAAAAGATATGATTAAACATATTTAAATATTTCTGGTTTCGTTCAATTCTGACTTAAAATGAATCTTGTACAGTCAGTCAAAGTTCAAATTCAAATTTTCAAACTGCAGCGCTGTTTTAAACTCCTTTTATAATTAAATTAAATTTATTCGTT
Source organism: Allium sativum (assembly GCA_030737875.1). Classification (NCBI taxonomy): domain Eukaryota; kingdom Viridiplantae; phylum Streptophyta; class Magnoliopsida; order Asparagales; family Amaryllidaceae; genus Allium; species Allium sativum. The sequence goes on from CM060918.1 coordinate 208,819,274, forward strand.
TTAAAATAAATTTTTAGTCGTTCTTATTTAAAATAAATTATTTCTAAACATTAAAATCCATTAAAATTTCTAAAATAAAATTTTTAAATTGGCCCCAAAACTCCGGGTCGTTACAATCGCCGCCACTTAAAATCTTTTCGTCCTCGAAAAGGAATGTAGCTAAAAAGTTATTTAATTAACTAACTCAACTTTATTTATTTTTTTAATTATCATTCTAATATTTTAATAAGTTAACTAATTATCAAACATCACAACCAGCAGTCAATTAGGTGATTAACTTTTCAAATATATATAACTTTTATATATAGTCAAAAATCACATTTTTAGTGCAAATCGCAGCAATGTGTCCTATCTAAGTGTTGGTTCTCATACCAGTCAGTGGAAATATATAGATATACCACTTTCGAAACTCGAACATAAATACTGATGATGCAGCAGTCATCATTAGAATTATATCCGGGCGACTAGAGTGTGATTCTATATCTATCCAGTATATTAAAACTTCTAATATCCGTTAATTACTCGTATATTCGAAATCTTTATATACTCGATTGTCCACATTAAAATATAATAATATAGTCAAATACGTATTTTAAGATAAAATTTCAAAACTTAATTTGGTTTCATTTTTATTTTAAAGAAAATAATACTCTTTACACTCGTTATAGGATACTACTGATCCCATCTCTAACGAGTTATTCTTATTGGATATTACTAATCCAATCCCTGATGAATTCTTTCATTCGGTTCTAATGTGTTTTGTTCTCGAGCTTTGTAAGCCAAAGCTCTGATACCAACTGAAACGACCCAAACATCCCAGTAAAGGAAAGCATGGATTGCTTTGAGAACAATACACAACAGAACACAAACTGAAGAACATTTTATTGCTGATTACAACAATTACATCAGAGTACAAGAATATAACAGAGTATGGATACTTATTTCATAATAGAAATACAATAATATCAGGATTTTTAAATTAAGTTTAAATAGCAGCGGAAAAATAATACAAATATACAACTGGAAGGAATACACGGATACAGAGCTTTCCGAATACCGCTTCAGCTGTAAGCCAGGATCCTGTAAATATATCTGCAAAAAGCTACTCGAATGCCCGTGTGGAAAATAAGGGCACCTGAGTTTGCCAGTGAAACAAACTACAGGTCAGTCATGGGACTGGTATGAGAAATCTTAACTTAACTATCTAATAATAAGGCTAATCACAGGACCACGCCGCTAACGCGGAACGGGTTTACTCCATTAGATTGCCAGTGCATAAAATAAAGTAAATCGTTAAACAACTCAATGGTTTTTTTTTAGAAAAATGAAACCATTATAAGACCCAAGTCCCATCACACAATGCAACGCAAACCGGAGGATAGGGTTTTAACTTATAATGGTCAAAAGAAGCTTGATACGATAAAGCAGATTTAATATTAGTGTGTATATGTTTTAATAAAACATTTCAATCATAATGTATCAATCCTAGACATCATGGGTACCATATATCATGTCGCCATACTAGTTCTACAATCAAAACCGCAAGGTCGTATTGGAAGTTGGTTTTCCATCATGAGTCGAGGCTAGGGGCAAGCTCCTCTCCGATTCGAGACACTCTAGCAAATGCCTCAGGATCCCCCGCAGTGAACCCTTAGAGCGGTAGGGCCGGTCCCCGCCTATCGGCAGTGGATTGGTTATGCCTGAACACACGTTTCCCGGTTCCTTTGAACCTATAATATGACCACTATCGGCCTATAAAAATCCGAGGCGCCTCAAAATCCAACATCCACATAAGTAAAATGCCAGGCCGTGTTAAAGCACTAACACTACCCCTAGCTAGAAAGAAACGTGTGCACTCCCTACGGTCCATATCCCCTTTTTGACTCATACCGAGGTGTGAGGCTCGCGAAGTCACGATATACACAAAGCTATGCTGTAATAGGCTATGCTTTGATCATCCCACAAGGCCCTGCTTTTCAACAAAAGCCTTGATCATTTGCATCTTGGCGTGCCACATTGACAATTCACGCCATGTGATCAATCACTATTAATATATACCAGGCTGTTAAGTAGAGAATAAATCCTCCACCACCAAACAGACATACATTAACAGAAATCGATTTAATTCACACGGAACGAAATCCCATGTTAGACACGCATCCATTTATTAGTTTATGCTCTGGGTCTGAGCGAAAACCAAATCGGAACGATCAACAATAGTCTGGACGGCCACCACTGAAGCCCCTTCAAGGTAGCTACTCCCGTCAAGGGTCTCTATAGCAACACATCCATTCCATGTGAAGAACGTCGGTCTTCAACCACCGTCTTCATCTTCGACTCTTCATCGTCGTAGTAATTATTCGGGATGGATTAAACCCGATCTTCCCGAATAACTCTCGTATTTTTATAATAAAAAATCAAGTACTATAAAAGCACATCCAACGCCTCATTCCAATTCAGAATATTCTTTTTAAATAAAATATTCACGTTATCTTATCAAAGATAAATTCTTCAAATTTGTTCTTAAATCTTTCTTCTAAAGATTTATTAAAACCCCAATTTCGTTTTAAATCTCGAAAATCATTATTCAATGATTATTCAAATTTAAGAAATTAATCTTATGCTTAACTAGGTTAAAGAACTAATGTCATTTAAAATATAGTTCACGGTAAACCCAAAATCACCTTCCATAAAATATGGAATTTTCACAGAAATCAAATCAATATATACTCGTTATAAATTTCTGTATTCGACCAATAATATAATTGGAATAATGGCAAAGCCTCTTAAATTCCATATGTAGTATCGGCCTTCTTCTACAGAAGCTTATCTCGGTTAATATGAATTCGAATTCCATTCAACTCCTATATAATATATTGAATTGGAAAACTTAGCTTTTGGAAAATTCTCATTTAAATCTTAATAAAAGATTTATAAATTCCAAATCATAATTTCACTGTCAGTTGGGTTAAAGAACACATGTCACTTAAAAACACGGTTCGCAATAAACCCAACTCACATTTCATCTTATTTCAACTACTAAATATAATTGAAAACTTTAATAGTCTAAATTAAAAGATTATTCTTTTCATATGGGGTTTAAGAACAGTGTTATTTAAGACACTATTCACGACAAACCCAAATCCAATTTATTTAATTTAACTTCAATTAAATATTAGTAAATTTGGAAACTTCATTAAATCTAAATTTAATGATTTACTCTGGTTAATAACTAGTTCATTTCAATAAAATTATATTTTTCAAAAATAAATTCTTTTTCTAAGATATTTTCTAAAATATACTTTTTCTAGAATATTCTTCATTGGAATGTGACTCAATCAACAACCATATACTGCATGAAATCAACAAGCATGATAAATAATTATCAAACATCCAATTAATCAACCAAAGTGGATTCTACACTAAATATTGGGACTAGTGTATATCAAATATCATCCCAACACCCGTGTGGAGTTTCATCCAACAAACAAATAATAAATTATTTGTGCACTTGGGCGATGTGTGAAAATTATCGACCCAATCACATAAACAAGTCGGATGACTTGTAAAAGGAAGTGTAGTATTCAGTTTTGAATATCATTAATATATTTCCTAAGTCAAACATTACACATTACATGCATACATTTCAAAGTATCACTAATATCATATTTTAACATATGATCATTTTATTGTAACTAATGGACAAATAAAATATTAACTTTTAATTCTTCTGTGAAATCCTTTTTCAATGGCCAAAAGGTATATTTTTAGTGTAATCCTTTCAAATAACCAAAATATGTTCATCTATATTTAATCCTTTTTCAATGCATAAAAAAAATGTTCATTTTTATTTTCTAATCATATTCTGACCAAAAAGGTTATTTTTATATATAATCCTTAATAAATGACAAAAATGTGATTTTTGTAAAATCCTTATTTAATAACAAAAATGTTCCTTTTTACTTCATTCTTTTTAATATGACAAAAAATGTTCCTTTTATTCTAATTCATCTAAAGTGACAAAAATGTTTCTTTATTCTAATTCCTTTCAAGTGACAAAAGTGTTGTAATTTTGTCGAATTCCTTTCGATGTACCAAACATGATAATTTGTCAAATTCATTCTAATGTACAAAATATGATAATTTTGTCTAATTCATTTCTAATGTACAAAATATGATAATTTTGTCTAATCTTCTCAAGTAAACAAAAAAAATATGTTATTTTTGTCTTCATTCTTTTTAATGTATAGAAAATATACATTTCACTTTCATTCTTTTTAATGTATAAAATATATATATATATATATATACACATTTCAAGTTCCATCCTTTTAATGTATAGAAAATATACATTTCAATTTCATTCTAATTAATGTATAAAAAATATACATTTCATTTACATAACATGTTTCTAATCAAAAATGCCATTTTTATTTTCAATAATCATGTTCTCACAAAAATGTGATTTTTATTTCTATAGTCATGTTTTCACAACAATGTTATATTTATTTCTATAATCATTCTTTCACAAAATGGTGAAATTTTGGTTTAATAACTTTTCATTACAAAAAATGTGAAATTTGGTTTAATCACTTTTAATTACCAAAAATGTGAAATTTTGGTTTAATCACTTTTAAATATACAAAAATGTATGTTTTGTCCAATTCACTTTTCATATACGAAAATGTATATTTTGTCTAACCTTTTCAATGTAACAAAATATGATTATTTTGTCTCATTTCTTTTAAATGTATAAAAATATACATTCTCCTTTTATGTATAAAAATATCCTTTTTTTTTCATTTATTTCAAAGTGACAAAAATGTTGATTTCTTTGCAAATTTTCTTTGAAAAAAATGTTGTCTTCTTAGCTAATTTTTCTTTTGACAAAACGTTGATTTCTTGTTTAATACTTCAAATGTAAACAAAATGTGATTCTTGTTTAATAATCCAAATGTAAACAAAATGTGATTCTTGTTTAATACTCCAAATGTAAACAAAATGATTTTTGTTTAATACTTCAAATGTAAACAAAATGATTTTTGTTTAATACTGTTACATTTTGGCAAAAGTGGCGAATTGGTTTCAACTTTGTTAGTTTGACAAAAATGGATATTTTGTTTTAACTTTACTATTTGGCAATAATGACAGTCTTGTTTTAACTTTTTGATTTCAACGAAAATTTCTAATTTTGCTTCACTATTTGGTTACAACAAAAATGATAAATTTTTGTTTCCAATCCTTTTGTCACACCAAAATGATATATTTGTCCCATTAACTCATTTTTACATAAAAATGATATTTTATTCCATTAGCATATTTTTACATAAAAATGGTATTTTAAGTTTTAACACACCTCTTCATCAACAAAAGTGATAATTTGTTCTAACACAAATCTTATTCAACAAAGGTGGTAATTTGTTCTAACACAAATCTTATTTTGATATAAATATGTTATTCTTATCACAAATCACATTTTGATATAAAATATGTTAATCTTATCACAAATCTTTCTTATGTAATCAAAATATAAATTTTGTTCTGGTCCTTCTTATGTAATCACAATATGAATTTCTGTATTAACCTTACTGATCTAACAACGTATGAGCATTGCCAATTGATCACAACAACAAACAATATACTTCAATTTCAAACATCACACATATGATTTAATAAACACATATACATGAAATTCAACAGCGATGGATAATATTAAATTTTAAAATATAAATAGAAATCTCACCTTGTTCTTATTTCAGATCTGAAATTTGGTCACAATTGGATCTGCTCGGTTTCAACTCTAGACAGCTCCATCTCGTAGAATTCTGAAATACGGTTCCAACGCAACGAGAATCGTTCGATTTCGACCTCTAGATAAAAAGATATGATATTTTATTTGTTAACGACATTTCAAGTTAATTAATTTAATTCTATTTCTCTAACCAAGTCATTTACCCCTTTAATAACGGTTGTAAAACGTGGCCTTCATCACCCTCTTTCATCGTCTTCTTATTACCAGGGAAACCCATCACCGTGAATGAAGAAACCGCCTGCGCACCCTTCCAGACTCGACCGGAGCCGAATCCAACATCACCACGACAACCGCCATACTCCCCTTCCCTCACGTCAGCAGCGGTGACCAGTTCGGTGGGGCCCTCGCCACGAAACCCGTGCCCAAACCGTGTGGCTTTGGGCCACAAATCCTCCCAATCCTCCAACCTATACCCGATCTCGACCGTCCACATCGTAGAACTCACCTCCCTCTTCGATTTCGTTTTTATAATTCCTGAAACGATTGAGTGGATTTGGCGAATTAAGAAGGACAAACTCGAAGCATTCTGGCCACCCAAAAGACATGGCAGCGGCTATTTACTTTTGTTAGGGGATTAGGGCTTCTAACCTAACTATTTATATTAAAATAATATTAAAATTTTTTAATTATGAATTAAAGCCCGTTAACCCTTGATCAGTTCAAATTCAGTCCAACAAAGTTTGCCCCTAGCCAAATACCCCCCTTCCGGACCCAATGGACTAGGTCCCATCAACACGTTTGATCATCTCCAGCTTGTTTTATTTAATTTTATCTTTAAATCATTTAATTATTAAATTCAAACATACATTTTAAATTACCGGGGCCACACACAGTCTCAGAAAATTATAGAAAAATTATTTCTAGTTATGTTTCGACGATACGGTCCTAACGAGACTAATTTCATAGAATTCTGAGACCGTTTGAAAAATGGCCATTTTCAAGTCGATTAAATTTGACTGAAACAGTCGAAACACGTTTTCCATTGCCACGCTCACATATTAATTCGAAAAATTTTGGAAAATTAAACTTAGCCATAATTCGACCTTCCGGTTCCAACAAAAGTGGTTTCGTCGAAAACAGAGATCGTTTGCAAAATGACTATTTTTAAGGCCAATATATTATATTAAAATATATATAAATTCTACAGCGACTTTTCTATATTTTTAATTGGCCATAACTTTTGGTTTATAAAACGATTTCAGTTTTTCAGATTCGTTAAAAAGATATGATTAAACAGATTTAAATATTTCTGGTTTTGTTCAATTCTGTCTTAAAATGAATCCTGTACAGTCAGTCAAAGTTCAAATTCAAATTTTCAAACTGCAGCGCGGTTTTAAACTCCTTTTATAATTAAATTAAATTTATTCGTTTTAAAATAAATTTTTAGTCGTTCTTATTTACAATAAATTATTTCTAAACATTAAAATCCATTAAAATTTCTAAAATAAAAATTTTAAATTGGCCCCAAAATTCCGGGTCGTTACATTTTATCTATATAGTAACGATGTAAAAACAGAATTTTTATATATATAGTAACGATGTAAAAATAGAATTTTTATCTATATAGTAACGATGTAAAAATAGAATTTTTATCTATATAGTAGCAGTGTAAAAATACAATTTTTATATACATGACAACAATATAAAAATGTGATTTTTTTTATATGTAGTGGCTACGGGCAACGAAAGTGACAAAAGGCGAGAACGGCGATGATTCCCTACATAAGAAAGGTCGTGGAGATGGGATAGCTTTGGTGAGAACTTCTCACTCTAAATTTCTTTTCCTAGTTATATATATACTAGGATGCAGAAGGTGCTTAGCAGCACCCGACATCCGTCGTCCACAGACCATGGACGGCTTGTTTGTTTGATTGATGTGTTGTGAAAATTGATTGTGTTGTGGAATGATTGAATAATAAAATATTCTTGTGTTGAAAGGAAATAAAATATTTATATAGTTAAAAATATTTTATTGTTAAAAAAATAATTTTTAACGTGAAAGTGAATAAATAAATATTTATAAACAAATCGGCCGATTTGTTTATATACACTGCTTTGACTGATATTGATTGGGTCGATAAATTTTACACATCGCCCAACTGCACAAATAAAAACCTGTGTTTATTGATTTGAAACCCCATACGGGTATTGGGATGAAATACGGCATACACTAATCCCAATAATTAGTTGTATGTCGATCGTTTGATTGACAGGCTGTGTAAGCGTTAATTATTTATATTTAATGCTTATGAAGTTGTGTAGTGCACTTTGGATGATGGTTGATTGGTTATCGTTGCTATTATATACATGTGTTGTATGGAATCCATATAATTAACATTATATGGTGATTGATTGGACCTCATTCCAATCGGGAAAATAATGAATATTATAAAAGAAAATTGATGTGTTGAATATATAAATGCTCATGTGTTGAGAATATTTATGTGTTGAAACTATTTATGTGTTGAGTGAAATATTTTAAATAATAAAATTTACATCTTTATCATATTTAAAATTAGGAATACTTTACGGTTGGAGTCTAATTGAAAATCAAACGATAGATACCAAAATTTTATAAAATATTTTACATAACAAAAATAGTTGTGTGTTGACAGTACTCATGTGTTGAGATTGCTCGTGTGTTGAAAGAAATATAGATTCATGTGTTGAATAGAATAAATATTTATTTGTTGAATAGAATAACGAATTTATTGAAATATATATGTATAAAGCCGTGTTGATTAGAGTTGCGCCATTTTGACGTGAACGATAGTTATAACGATTATATTCGTTTTTATAATGAATATAGAAAAGAAGTGAATTCAAAATATAACATTTTGAAAATATTATCATTTATATAGTAATGATATGAAATATTCAATTTTGATTTGAAATTGAATATAGAGTTGAAATGGTTTTGAAAACGAATTTAAAACGATTTATAAAATACGTTTTAAAAAGGAAATCGACGAAATATATAATATATATATATATATTATATAGAATGGCCAGAATAGAACGCGCCGGGCCGCGGTAGTTCGTGAATTTCGACCATTGACTTCGAATCGACGTTACGGGAGATCTGACCGTCGGATTCTCCTAAAACTGGAACCGTTGGGTTCGTATCGAAAAGTGCTTTCCAATGAATATTAGAAATTTGAAATCTAACGGTTGGATTTGGAATTATGTCCAAATCAAATTTGAAAAAGGTCGCTGTAAGTGCAGTTCGATGGCCGTTGATGGAAATCAACTGTACGGGCCTTGATAAAATTATTAAAAATATTAATAATTTGTGTAAAATCATAATATGTGAATTGGAAAGAACTGGGATGAAAAACTCCATATTTGAAAGGATAAAAATAGATTTTTGTCGAAATGAACTAGTTTTTGAACTAGAATTAAAATCAATTTATTTTTGAAATAAATAAATTGAATTTGAAAGTGATTTTAAAAATAATCAATATTCCCAATACGTGAATTGGACTGGAGTTGAATCAAAATTATCTGCGGAATATTTCGATGTTGGATTTCGTGACTATACAGATATTGTTATGGGAATTTGAAAGATATATTTTATATCGTTATTTCCAATACGATATTTGTTGGTTTCAGAATTTGATATTGAATATAAGCCGGTATATTTTCTATTCAGAGCCTTGTATTTAATATCAAATGTGATTTGGGCTTATCGTGAATCGTGTTTTAGATGACATTGGTTCTTTAACCCAGTTAAAGGTAGGAGGTTGATTTTTGAAAGGATTAAAACTAAGTGGAGTTTTAATGAATTTTTAATTAGATTGAAATGTGAATTGATAATTTAAATTATCAAATCTGAAAGGTGATCGAGAATGGAGTACCACCAGTTTTGCTCCAAAGCGATAGTTAAATCTTTAATTAGATTTGAACGTGAAATGGTAATTAATTATACCGATAATACCGTGGTGTTAGATATGGAGTATTACCAGTTTTTCTCCATGGGATGAATAGGTTGGGATTAGGAAATAAAATAAATAATTACTTCGGTGTGGTTTGCTAATCCCGACTAGTTTGGAAAACCATAATTTGGTTTGATATGATATCCAAAGGAAGATTAAAGAATGAATTTTGAAGAATTTATCTTTGATAAAATTAATGGGAACCTTTCCCCTAAGAATGTGATTTTGTGAATAAAAGAATATTCTGAATTGGAATGAGGTGTTTGTTGTGTTTGTGTAACATTTGTTTATCATATACGTGGGTTATTCAGAAAGGCCGGATTTATTCCCATTCTGAATAACCGATTCGACGAGATGTCGAGGATGAAGACGGTGATTGAAAACCGGAAGTCTTCACATCGTTTGGGTGATTACTGATGATCTGGACTGTGTTCTATACACAAGATGAGGGAAACAGTTGGTGATCGTCAAGACGTACTTAGAGATGGATGGATATGCGAGGAAAGTGCCTCTGGCTTCGTTCAGACCCAGAACGAACTTGTAAATGGATTGTGTGTCTGACATTGGATTTTATTCTGTGTTGATTGATCTCTATTAAATATACATCTGTTTGGCGGCAGAGAATTTATTCTCTTGCTTAACGCCCTTCTCTGAGACGTACGAGCTCAGAGGTTGTATATCGATGGACATTAGTCGCATGGAGTGAATTGCCAGTGTGGCACGCGTAAGTGGCAATTGATCAAGGCTTCTGTTGAAAAGCAAAGTCTTGTGGTGGATGATCAAAGCATGGTCTGTGTGACGTAGCTTTGTGTATAGCGTGAATTCGTGAGCCTCACACCTCGCAATGAGTCAAAAATGGGATAGTGACTGCAGGGAGAGCACGACGTTTCTTTCTAGCTAGGGTGGTGTTAATGACCTACCAGCCCTGACGTTTATATACTTTTCGCCTGTGTGGTTGTTGGATACGAGGCGCCTCGGATTTAGGTCTGTAAGGACCGGGAAACGTGTGTTCAGGAATAACTAATCCTCAAAAGTAAGAGAGGACCGGCCCTGAAGATCCAAGGATCATAGTGGGTTCCTGGGACATTTGCTAGAGTGTCTCGAATCGGAGAGGAGCTTGCCCCTTGCCTCGACTCATGACGTAAATCCAATTTCTAATACGTGATATTGCGGTTTTAATTGTAGAATAGTATGGCGACATGATAGATGGTACCCATGCCGCCTATGATTGATATTTATGATTGAATTGTTTTGACATTATACACTTATTATAGTATCAAGTGATTTGTTTTAAATGTACCAAGCAAGTTTGGCTATTATAAGGGAAAACCCTATCCTCCGGCTTGCGTTGCATTGTGTGATGGGACCTGGGTCTTATAATAGCTTCATTTTTCCAAAGAGCATTGCGTTGTTTTGTTATATGCACTAGTATTCTTGGGAGGATACCCGTTCCGTGTTATACGGCGTGGTCCCTGGAATTACTCTCTTTTAACGTAAAGTTTAAAATAACTGTTTTAGTTCTCACACCAGTCACATGACTGACCTGGAGTTTATTGTTTTAACCTAAACTCTGGGTGCCCCTATTTTCGACACGGGCAGCTAGTAGTTTTGGTTTTGCAGATTTATATTCACAGGATCCTGATTTACAGCTGGAACGATGCTCGGAAAGCTCTGTATCCGTGTATCACTTTCAGTTGTGCTTTGTATTATTTTTCCGCTGCTTTGTAATTTATTGTAATCTCTGATAGTCATCGAATGTATATTCATTTATACTCTGTATATTCTTGTATCTGATGGGATTGCTGTAATATACAATGAAATGTTCTTCCGTCTGCGTTCTGATTTGTCTTGTTCTCAAACGGTCAGGGGTTTTCGAACAGTCTTAGTCGGTTTAACGATCGATTCGGATCGAGCGAAATTCCTTGTCGTGTCAGTTTGGTATCAGAGCTTTGGTTTACAGAGCTCGAGAACAAGACACGTTAGAACCATACGAAAGAATTCATCAGATATTGGATTAGTAATATCCAATTAGAATGACTCGTTAGAGATAGGATCAGTAGTATCCTAGAACGAGTGTGAAGAGTATATTTTTCAAATGAAAACAATTTTGTTTTGAAATTTAAATCGTTTTAAACATATTTGAATATTTATTTATTTTGAATTTGGACAATCTAGTATATAAAGGTTTTGCATATACGCGTCATGAACGTATATTCGAAGTTTGAATATATTAGATAGATATAGAGTCACACTCTAGTCGCCCGGACATGGTTCTGATGATGAAGTATACCATCACCAGTATTTATTTTCGAGTGACGAAGGTGTAATATCTATATATTTCCATTAGACTGGTGTGAGAACCAAAACTTATATAGATAGATTTATTTGTTGTGAATTGGCATCAAAAACATGATTTTCCGTATATGCATCAAAATTATGAATTTGAAACTCTCATTCACTAATTGATTGATGTTTGTGTTGTTTGTTTATTTGTTTGATAATTTTGAACCATTTAGCCTAATTGAACCGAATATTGAATTGTATTGAAAATTGGTCGCATTTGCTTGCATATACATGTACTTACATTGAACAGGTCATAGCAAGGAGGCTAGAGCAGAAGAATAAATTTGTTTGCCTGACAAATAGGTACATGTTTACCATAATTTACTGTTTTGTTTGGGTGATGATGATTTTATGATCCGATTGGCTAGCCGCTTGGCTTTTTCGTTTTCTTTTTGAGATCAGAGGGCCTATATGGCAATTTCGGGATTTTCCCGTGCTCCCGATGCAGGGGAGGTTATGGCAAAAAAATTTGAAAATTTAGGGTTTTAGCCAAATTTTTGAAAAATTTGAAAAGTTCTTAAAAATTGAAGAACTTGTGCCGTAATCAAAATAATGAAAGTTGAGTTGATTAGTAAAACAACTTTCGGCTTCGTTCCTTTTCGGGGACGAAAAGTTTTAAGTGGGGGAGATTGTAACAACCCGGAAATGTGAGCCAGTTTAAAATTTTCATTTTGGCAATTTTAATGATTTTTGCATATTTAAAATGAATTATTTTAAATAATATCAACGAGAAATTTATTTTGAATGGAATTAGAGCGTATATATTTATATAGATCGTCGTTAGAATATAAAATTTTATTTTAAAATATAAAAGGAATTGAAAATGGCGCGGTAGTTCGATAATTCGATTTCAAACTTCAAATGAATGTACCGGGTGCAAAATAAACCGGATTTTAGCGAAACCAAAAACAATAGTATCTAATTGATGATATCTTTCAAACGAATCCGAAAAATCGAAATTTCATAGCGGGAATCAAAAGATATGGAATTCTGGCCCTTGAAAATGTACCGGGTCCAGTTGAATTTTCAGAATAGTCGCTATGGAATTCTGGCCCTTGAAAATAGCCATTTTGCAAACGACCTCGGATTTCGACGAAACCACTTTTGTTGGATCCGTGATGACAAGTTATTGCTAGATTCCAAATTTCATAATTTCTCGAATCAGTATGTGAGCGTGGCAAAGGAAAATGTGTTTGACCAGTTTTAGTTGATTTTAATCGACTGGAAAATGGCCATTTCTCTAACGGTCTCAGAATTCGACGAAATTAGTTTTGTTAGGACCGTATGGTCAATACGAAGCTAGAAAATATTTTTCTGGAATTTTTCGAGTTAGTATGTGACCCCGGTAATATGAAATGTACGTTTAAAATGCAATACAGTGATTTAAATGTAAATTTGACGGAAACTGATTGTAACGATCGAATCAGCCTATGATACGTATCCCATTATGTTCGGAATGGGGGTAATTAGCTATGGACGACAGGCGGTGGACCTCGTTTAGAGGTCAAATGAAAAAGTCAACTTTTTGAAATAAAATAATTAAATATAAAAACACCTCACCCCTCTATATTCTCTTTCAGCCCCCCCCCATTTAAATCAGAAAGAAAAAAAAGAAAGAGAAGGAAGGGGGAGGAGCCGCCGCTCCTCCCACCGTCGTGCACCGCGCCTCCCCAGGTGGGGCGCCACCACCGCACGCCTCCACCTTCTTCTTCTCCCTCCCGGTCGCACGCCACTCCGCCCATCCCCTTCTGCTTCCTCCGCCTTCTTTCCTCCTTCCTCCCTCCACCTTTAAACCACCGCGCCACCCTCTCTTCTCCGATGGTCGACTGCTCCTCCCCCATCGTGGCCAGACCCCGCCAGAAACCCCCCTCCGTCCTCAGCTTCTCTCTCCTTCCCCCTTTCTTCAATCCACCGCCCCACCACTGACTGACCGCCGGTCATAGCAGCTCCGACGCCCCTCCCTATGCCTTCTCCGGCCCCTACAACTGATGAAGGTGATTTTTATTTTACTAAATCAGTTTTTAATTTAATTTCAGTTTTATTTTATATTGTAGAAGGATAAAAATATATTCTTTTATATTGTAGAAGGTTAAAGATATAATTTTTATATTATAAAAAGAATAAAAATATGATTTTTAACATATGTGAAGTATAAAAATATAATCTTTTATATTGTAGAAGTATAAAAATATAATCTTTATATATGTAAGATAGTAAAAATATCTTCTTTATATAAGTAGCGAATTAAAAATCTGATTTTTATTATATATACGTTGAAATAAAAATGTGATTTTTATAGTGATGAAATAAAAAGGCGAAATATTTATAAATGAAAAGGCGAAATCTTTATATTTAAAAAGGCGAAATATTTATAAATGAAAAGGCGAAATCTTTATATTTAAAATGGCGAAATCTTAATATTTGAAAAGGTGAAATCTTTATATAGAGAATAGCGTGATAAAAATATAATCTTTATTATATAAACAACGTTGTAAAAATAGAATTTTTATCTATATAGTAACGATGTAAAAATAGAATTTTTATCTATATAGTAACGATGTAAAAATAGAATTTTTATCTATATAGTAACGATGTAAAAATAGATTTTTTATCTATATAGTAACGATGTAAAAATAGAATTTTTATCTATATAGTAGCAGTGTAAAAATACAATTTTTATATACATGACAACAATATAAAAATGTGATTTTTTTATATGTAGTGGCTACGGGCAACGAAAGTGACAAAAGGCGAGAACGGCGATGATTCCCTACATAAGAAGAGTCGTGGAGATGGGATAGCTTTGGTGAGAACTTCTAACTCTAAATTTTTTTTTCTAGTTATATATATACTAGGATGCAGACGGTGCTTAGCAACACCCGACACCCGTTGTCCACAGACCATGGACGGTGCTTAGCAACACCCGACACCCGTCGTCCACAGACCATGGACGGCTTGTTTGTTTGATTGATGTGTTGTGAAAATTGATTGTGTTGTGGAATGATTGAATAATAAAATATTCTTGTGTTGAAAGGAAATAAAATATTTATATAGTTAAAAGTATTTTATCGTTAAAAATATAATTTTTAACGTGAAAGTGAATAAATAAATATTTATAAACAAATCGGCTGATTTGTTTATATACACTGGTTTGACTGATATTGATTGGGTCGATAAATTTTACACATCGCCCAACTGCACAAATAAAAATCTGTGTTTGTTGATTTGAAACCCCACACGGGTATTGGGATGAAATACGGCATACACTAATCCCAATAATTAGTTGTATGTCGATCGTTTGATTGACAGGCTGTGTAAGCGTTAATTATTTATATTTAATGCTTATGCAGTTGTGTAGTGCACTTTGGATGATGGTTGATTGGTTATCGTTGCTATTATATACATGTGTTGTATGAAATCCATATAATTAACATTATATGGTGATTGATTGGGCCTCATTCCAATCGGGAAAATAATGAATATTATAAAAGAAAATTGATGTGTTGAATATATAAATGCTCATGTGTTGAGAATATTTATGTGTTGAAACTATTTATGTGTTGAGTGAAATATTTTAAATAATAAAATTTACATCTTTATCATATTTAAAATTAGGATTACTTTACGGTTGGAGTCTAATTGAAAATCAAACGATAGATACCAAAATTTTATAAAATATTTTACATAACAAAAATAGTTGTGTGTTGACAGTACTCATGTGTTGAGATTGTTCGTGTGTTGAAAGAAATATAGATTCATGTGTTGAATAGAATAAATATTTATTTGTTGAATAGAATAACGAATTTATTGAAATATATATGTATAAAGCCGTGTTGATTAGAGTTGCGCCATTTTGACGTGAACGATAGTTATAACGATTATATTCGTTTTTATAATGAATATGGAAAAGAAGTGAATTCAAAATATAACGTTTTGAAAATATTATCATTTATATAGTAATGATATGAAATATTCAATTTTGATTTGAAATTGAATATAGAGTTGAAATGGTTTTGAAAACGAATTTAAAACGATTTATAAAATACGTTTTAAAAGGAAATCGACGAAATATATAATATATATATATTATATAGAATGGCCTGAATAGAACGCGCCGGGCCGCGGTAGTTCGTGAATTTCGACCATTGACTTCGAATCGACGTTACGGGAGATCTGACCGTCGGATTCTCCTAAAACCAGAACCGTTGGGTTCGTATCGAAAAATGCTTTCCAATGAATATTAGAAATTTGAAATCTAACGGTTGGATTTGGAATTATGTCCAAATCAAATTTGAAAAAGGTCGCTGTAAGTGCAGTTCGATGGCCGTTGATGGAAATCAACTGTACGGGCCTTGATAAAATTATTAAAAATATTAATAATTTGTGTAAAATCATAATATGTGAATTGGAAAGAACTGGGATGAAAAACTCCATATTTGAAAGGATAAAAATAGATTTTTGTCGAAATGAACTATTTTTTGAACTAGAATTAAAATCAATTTATTTTTGAAATAAATAAATTGAATTTGAAAGTGATTTTAAAAATAATCAATATTCCCAATACGTGAATTGGACTGGAGTTGAATCAAAATTATCTTCGGAATATTTCGATGTTGGATTTCGTGACTATACAGATATTGTTATGGGAATTTGAAAGATATATTTTATATCGTTATTTCCAATACGATATTTGTTGGTTTCAGAATTTGATATTGAATATAAGCCGGTATATTTTCTATTCAGAGCCTTGTATTTAATATCAAATGTGATTTGGGCTTATCGTGAATCGTGTTTTAGATGACATTGGTTCTTTAACCCAGTTAAAGGCAGGAGGTTGATTTTTGAAAGGATTAAAACTAAGTGGAGTTTTAAAGAATCTTTAATTAGATTGAAATGTGAATTGATAATTTAAATTATCAAATCTGAAAGGTGATCGAGAATGGAGTACCACCAGTTTTGCTCCAAAGCGATAGTTAAATCTTTAATTAGATTTGAACGTGAAATGGTAATTAATTTTACCGATAATACCATGGTGTTAGATATGGAGTATTACCAGTTTTGCTCCATGGGATGAATAGGTTGGGATTAGGAAATAAAATAAATAATTACTTCGGTGTGGTTTGCTAATCCCGACTAGTTTGGAAAACCATAATTTGGTTTGATATGATATCCAAAGGAAGATTAAAGAATAAATTTAGAAGAATTTATCTTTGATAAAATTAATGGGAACCTTTCCCCTAAGAATGTGATTTTGTGAATAAAAGAATATTCTGAATTGGAATGAGGCGTTTGTTGTGTTTGTGTAACATTTGTTTATCATATACGTGGGTTATTCAGAAAGGCCGGGTTTATACTCATTTTGAATAACCGATTCGACGAGATGTCGAGGATGAAGACGGTGATTGAAGACCGGAAGTCTTCACATCGTTTGGGTGATTACTGGTGATATCGATTGGGTTGTATACCCAAGATGAGGGAAACAGTTGGTGATCGTCTAGACGTACTTAGAGATGGATGGATATGCGAGGAAAGTGCCTCCGGCTTCGTTCAGACCCAGAACGAACTTGTAAATGGATTGTGTGTCTGACATTGGATTTTATTCTGTGTTGATTGATCTCTATTAAATATACATCTATTTGGCGGCAGAGAATTTATTCTCTTGCTTAACGCCCTTCTCTGAGACATACGAGCTCAGAGGTTGTATATCGATGGACATCAGTCAAATGGAGTGAATTGCCAGTGTGGCACGCGTAAGTGGCAATTGATCAAGGCTTCTGTTGAAAAGCAAAGTCTTGTGGTTGATGATCAAAGCATGGTCTGTGTGACGTAGCTTTGTGTATAGCGTGAATTCGTGAGCCTCACACCTCAGTATGAGTCAAAAACGGGATAGTGACTGCAGGGAGAGCACGACGTTTCTTTCTAGCTAGGGTGGTGTCAATGACCTACCAGCCCTGACATTTATATACTTTTCACCTGTGTGGTTGTTGGATACGAGGCGCCTCGGATATAGGTCTGTAAGGACCGGGAAACGTGTGTTCAGGAATAACTAATCCTCAAAAGTAAGAGAGGACCGGCCCTGAAGATCCAAGGATCATAGTGGGTTCCTGGGACATTTGCTAGAGTGTCTCGAATCGGAGAGGAGCTTGCCCCTTGCCTCGACTCATGTTGGAAATCCAATTTCCAATACGTGATATTGCGGTTTTAATTGTAGAACTAGTATGGCGACATGATAGATGGTACCCATGCCACCTATGATTGATATTTATGATTGAATTGTTTTGACATTATACACTTATTATAGTATCAAGTGATTTGTTTTAAACGTACCAAGCATGTTTGGCTATTATAAGGGAAAACCCTATCCTCCGGCTTGCGTTGCATTGTGTGATGGGACTTGGGTCTTATAATAGCTTCATTTTTCCAAAGAGCATTGCGCTGTTTTGTTATATGCACTAGTATTCTTGGGAGGAAACCTGTTCCGTGTTATACGGCGTGGTCCCTGGAATTACTCTCTTTTAAAGTAAAGTTTTAAATAACTGTTTTAGTTCTCACACCAGTCACATGACTGACCTGGAGTTTATTGTTTTAACCTAAACTCTGGGTGCCCCTATTTTCGACATGGGAAGCTAGTAGTTTTGGTTTTGCAGATTTATATTCACAGGATCCTGATTTACAGCTGGAACGATGCTCGGAAAGCTCTGTATCCGTGTATCACTTTCAGTTGTGCTTTGTATAATTTTTCCGCTGCTTTATAATTTATTGTAATCTCTGATATTCATCGAATGTATATTCATTTATACTCTATATATTCTTGTATCTGATGGAATTGTTGTATTATACAATGAAATGTTATTCCGTCTGCGTTCTGATTTGTCTTGTTCTCAAACGATCAGGGGTTTTCGAACGGTCTTAATCGGTTTAACAATCGGTTCGGATCGAGCGAAATTCCTTGTCGTGTTAACATTGTTGAATATGCCTCCTTGCATTCTTTTCTTTAGAACTTTAAATGGAACTATGTACACTATTCCAATCCGTGCTGCAAAATTATGCCAAAGATTGCATATGAATATCTAACATCCTGAAGCTACACCTACATTTAACATAATAAACTTGTTTATTCAACGAACACCAGTTTGTAACTCATGTGGCATTACTTAGCTGATAGGGTAGCAGAAATTATATATGACATGAAATAAGACTGGAGAAAGATATACTGGTGTAATAAATTAAGACCTATAGAAAAAAATAGCGAGCATGAATAGGATAATCATAAATTAGTGCTTTTTTTTTCTGAACTTCTGCATTTAAAAAAATTGTAGGGTTGAATCCATTTTGCTACTTTTAATTTTTTTAGCTCACAAATAATCTAAATTATCAAGCTTAAAATACAAAACAACCTTAAATAATACACTTTTTTTCCATAGAAAACATAATATTTATTACTTATCAAATATAGATAGACTGTAAAGTTCTCATCCATATCAATAAAAATTAATACAAAGTCTACCAAATATAGATAGGCTGATAAGTTCTTACTCATAACAGTAACAGCTAGTATGTTGTCTATTTAAACAACAACAATAAAAATCTGTGATAAAAGGCCAAACTGGGACAGCAAGCAACTTTTGCTGGTAAGAAGTGTTAAAATAAAGACGAATCATTTACAAACTGTTAGGTTTTTGAGTATAGAAGGTAAGGAGATTATAAAAACAATATCATGTAGTGACTCCTAAATCTGGTGGCATGGAAAACAAATAATAAACCTAATATGCAAATTAACAAACAAAAAGATAAAAACGTCGCTGCTTAGAAAACGAAAATTCGATGCTTTATCCTTTATATAAAGTAAAATATGTAATCAAACCAGTCATAGCTATGTAAAGCTAAATTTGCTGAGTCAAAGGACTAAAAATCACCTGAGTACTCTTGTTGATTTTTGCATCGTTTTAGCCCTATTTGGATCCATACAACAGAGGAACGACTCGAAAGAGGAAGCCTTCGTACTTGATACGAACTCTATGTGGGTGGCAACGTCGGTGGGAGGGGTGGATGACAGCGACAGGGCGAGACAGACACAAAGAGAAGGGTACTTTGGTATTTATGGTTGGAACGATGGAGAAAAGGGTAAGGCTAGCAGAAAGGAACGATGCTGCATTGACGCAATTGAATTTAGGGTTGAAGAGATTGTGCGAAATAGTAGAGAACCAGCAATGGGAAGAAGAAGAACATAGGAAAACGCGACGTTGTTTCAAAAAATTCCAAAATGATTTGTCAATGTTGATATATTGGGGAGACGGTTGAGCTTTAGATTGTGAGAAGGCTCTCAGCGCTCCATTACAAACTCGGTAATTATAATATAATATAGATTTTTAATAACGGTTTAACCTTGGAAAAAAAATTAGTACCCATTTTTCCCTCATGTGGTTACTGCTAAACCATACAGCATGCTCTTGTTATCACGTTCACAAGAAATATTCATTATTTAATTGTATTAACTAAACTTTTTTTTTATAGATAGAGTATATGGAGGAAAATGGATGATGACAAAGAAGATAATCAACCAAAAATTTTATCAATTTTTGTATGATATTTTAAACGTTATCATAATTGAATGGTTAAATGGGTATTATGTTTTTTACGTTATCATAATTGCATGGCAATTGTCTCATTATGAAATAGTTGTTTATCTTCTATCAAAACTGAGTGTGCTTTTGTATGATGATTTAATCATACGATTGGATTAAGAGAACTTTCAATCGGGTATTTGTTTGTTGTTGATATTCCATTACACAAGTCAATCGACATTAGTGGTCATTTAATCATCAGATGCACCATTTAGTAAAGCATTAGATCTTTTTTTTAACTTAACAATTGAGCCTTTTTTTAAAAAAAAAAATTTACTCTACAATATCATACATATATTTGAGGTTTATTTTACATGTATGTAGCTTCTCAGACTTCCAAATTAAAACTACTGAACGGTTAAGAAATACTTCACTATTATATTTTAAGGTCTCATTTTCCAAAATCATGCTCAAATATTTTCTTGCTTTTAGTTTTGCTCCCGTGCGCTTTATGCTTCCGTGCAGCGCACGGATTTCCGCTTGTTAGCCTACAATATAAGATACTAAATAATTATTATATGGGTTTTTATTAAGAATGATATGATATCTATTCATAATAAAAAAATATTTTGATTACATAGTTTGTTATTACTTCAAAGAAAATAGGTGGAACTCAGGAGTAGCTATCTAGTTAATTTTATAAATCTCAACATTTTCCTTAATGGGGCATGGTAATTGTTTACCTTATTTATACCCATATATGTCATGCAAGGAATTGTCCAAGATCATTCATTTCATATGTAAAGTTATTTCACATTATTTGTAGCCTTATAGCCTTTCCTTTAAAGCCAAAATCATGATGCTTATTTTCTCTTATCTCTTTTAAATTCCATGCGCAAATTAGTCATAAATATTAATTATGAATGAACAAATGGTAGGGTACTTGGATGAAATTTTCAACATGTCCATATATAAAAAATAACATGGAAATGTATTTTTTTTTCATTATATGGAAAGTAAATCAAGATGTAATACAAAGTCGGGTTTCCCACCGTTATGCGGTTATACTAGTCCTATATTTTACTATTTATTGATCATATGGCTAAATTCCTCTTCCATGTTGAATATTCACTGAATGATATGTATCATATTGAATGCTAGGCATATATTGCTTAATTTAATTACCGGAAAATATTTACAAGGACAAAACTAAGGGCTTTTTTATTCATAAGGACAACCCACTAAAAATTTAACCAAAAGGACAATACACTACAATAATTTATTCGGCCGCTATTTTCTTTTCTTCATCAATCTGCTATCGCCGTCGATCTCATCATTGATTATGAATGCAAATTTTTTTTCCCTGTTTTGTTTCGATCTCCAGCAATCATCTTCAAACATCCATACCAAAATCGATCATGCGTGTACTGATTTGGGAATTCATTCAAGAGATTAGGGTAATAAGAATCTCCTCAATTTATTCGATTTTCCCTAATTTTGTCTCAAAAACTTCATCATTTATTAAAGGTGCCGCGGATTTTGATTCGATAGGCAGTAGAGATGATTTCGTTATTTTTTATTTTGCTAATTTGTCATAGAAAATCGAACGAGAGAGATGAACGCGAAAAAAATCGCTGGAAAATACTTTTTTTATGCTGAAGTTAGCAGCAATTTTTAGGTATCATTTTTCTATTTTTTTAGGTATCATTTTTCGTGTTTTAATAAAGTTATGCTTTTGTGTTTATAATTTTGGTGCTATATCAGTTTGTAGATGTACTGTTGCATTAGCTTTGCAACTCAATCGAAATTATGTCATTTTAATCAATCAAAGTGGGATGTAAATATTTTTTGTATTAGTTTTCCTTTAAAAAATCAAAGCAGTTTTTAGGTATCATTTTCATATATTTTTTAGGTATCATTTTTATATTTACTAGTTGAATTTACATCATAGCAGTTTTTAGGTATCATTTTTATAATTTTTTTTAGGTATCATTTTTATATTTTCTAGTTGAATTTACATCATAGCAGTTTTTAGGTATTATTTTTATATTTTTTTAGTTATTATTTTTATATTTTCTAGTTGAATTTACATTATTATGTTGGTGTAAGTTTTGATTATGTATGAATTTCTTGCAGGTACTGCATGCTGCTGGAATTTACTTGAATTCAAGACTGGATTGAGTACAAGTAAAAGTAAATGCATGAATGCATTCTTGGAATGGGGAGCAGTGTTGTATGTACTTATATTGTGTAGGAAAACAATGTATCCTAGTATATCTGTTATGTATAGTTGTAGGTATCATATGATACAAGTGGGTATTATTGTGTATTATTGAGAATAATCTCATTTTTGTGATAATTGAATTGAATCGATTGCTATTATTTTTTAAATCAATAGGTATTATTGAGAATAAATATTATTTTTGTGAGATTTGAGTTGACTAGATGGGTGTTATTTTTTTATCAGTGGGTATCAGTTAGAATTAATGTTGTGTATCAAAAAAAGTCAATTACCAAAGCAAACAACACAAATCTACCTAAAAATATAAAAATGATACCTAAAAACTGCTTTAATATTTTAACGACAAAAGCAATACAGAAAATGTTTGAATCACAATTTGATTGATTAAAATGAAATAAATTCAAATGAGTTACAAAGCTAGTGCACAGTACAGCAACAAAATTAATACAGCAACAAAAAGTAACTAAAAAAACATAGCACAGTGAATACAGTAAAAATGATACCAAAAAAAAAAAAATGATACCTAAAGACTGCTGTAATGTTTTAAATAAAAAATAACACAAAAATGACTTACATCACAGTTTGGTTGATTATAACGAAATAAGTTCAACTGTAATACATAGATAATGCAAGAATACAACTACAAAATAAATACAACATTAAAACACAACAAACAAATATAAAACAGTGTTAAATAAAAAAAATTACATATAAAAATGATACCTAAAAACTGTTATGATGTAAATTCAACTAGAAAATATAAAAGTGATACCTAAAAAATATAAAAAAGATACCTAAAAACTGCTATGATGTAAATTCAACTAGAAAATACAAAAATGATACCTAAAAAAATAAAAAAAATGATACCTTAAAACTTCTTTGATATTTTAAAGGAAAACTAATACAAAAAATGTTTATATTCCACCTTGATTGAATAAAATGACATAATTTCGATTGAGTTGCAAAGCTAATGCAACAATACATGTACAAAACTGATATAGCACCAAAATTATAAACACAAAAGCATAACACTGTTAAAACACGAAAAATGATACCTAAAAAAATAGAAAAATGATAACTAAAAACTGCTGCTAACTTCACCATAAAAAAAAGTATACAGCGACGAATTTTTTATCCTTCATCTCTCTCGTTCGATTTTCTACGATGAATTCACAAAATCAAAAAATGAAGACATCATATTTACTGCCAAACGAATCTAAATCTGCGACGTCTTCATGAATCGATTCAGCTTTTGAGACGATAAAATTTGGGAAAATCGAAAAAATTGAGGAGCTCGAGAAATCCTGAAGACGATCGAACGAGGGAGATGTTTGAAGAACAAATCATGGAGAGAAAAATCGCGGCGGTGGAGAAAAATTTAACGAGAAAAATTGAAGCGCGATGTGGTAGAAACTGAACGAGAATGAAAATTGAACGGGAGTACTGTAATGTGTTGTCCTTTTTGAAAAAATATTAGGCGGTTGTCCTTATGGGTAAATTTTAGTGGGCTTTTGTCCTTGTCGTTAATTGTCCCATTTAATTATACGTTGGATTTCGCTGTACTACTATTTATTGATCATATGGCTAAATTCCTCTTCCACGTGGAATATTCACTGAATGATATGTATCCTATTCAATGCCAGGCATATATTGCATAATCAAATCGACTTTGTCAGTTTTTCTTAATTCAACCGAGCCTTCGTGTAGCGCACCGCCTCTATACCCGCTATGGTCCGGTTCATTTCAGAGAAATGTCGCAGACCATAACGGAGAATGAGGTTTGTGAAGGGCGACCTATTGTATAATTGCTCCATGTGAGGAATGCACATCGAATTCTGATACCGATTAAAATTTCGACATGACCATTCGACACATAGGGCAACTACACAACAGCTATATGCAATCCGGAAAGCAGTATAAAATAGCCAACAACAACAATATAAATATGGTATATCTCAAAGCCAAACACAGAATAATCATATCATAAAGGAGGAATAGATATGAATAAACAAAGAATGTGTACAACAAACAAGTGGTCAACAAAGATCCACTAATACATGTACTAAGATCTTCATAAAAGAATATGTACACTACGATAGGTAATGTCATAGATACAAAAGTACATAAAACTACAGAGACAGAGCAGCAAGCTGAAAGCGGAAGATCAATCATGCGATGAGTTCTCAGGGAGTACCTAAAATGACTCGGTCTGACCCGAGTATTATTTATAAGGAAATAAACAATAAACGGATCAGTCTAGTTGTACTTATCAAATAAATTGAGATAACAGGAGATATAACACAGGATGACATGATTCTACTAATACATCTAATCATAACTAAATACGAAACATGGCATGTCAACGCAACTATCTCTAAATGATCTCTTAGCTAATGTAGAATGTAACATTCCAATAATCATAAATCATCAAGAAATCATAAATCATCAAGTAATCATAAATCACCAAGTAATCATAAATCACCAAGTAATCATAAATCATCAAGACATCATAAATCATTTCTCAAATTGACGCACATCGCATCAAAGTACTCAAGAATCCAGAAATCACTCGAAATCCAGAAAAACATCAACAAAAGGCAGGCCTGTTCACCAAGATTGTAACAGCCCGCATTTTACGTATCGGAAGATCGTAAAATATTTTTATTTTATTCCCTGAGGGTTGGATCATTCTCATCTTTTGGTATGTTGCTTACGGGGATGTGTGACATGTCCATAATTTTTACCGATTTTGTTTGTGACCATTTTGCCCCTGTTAGTCTTGTACAGGGCATAACTTTTGACTCAGGTCGAATCAGAGGGTGAGACCTATGCCATTGGAAAGGAATTGATGATTCTCTTTCCGTAGAGTGGTTACATGACAGATTTGGCTTAGCGGTTTGGGAGAAATCGCTGTTTTAAGGTTTTTCAGTTGGCTGTTCAGATTTTGGAAGGCTGATGGGCTGCTTTGGAGAAGGCCCATTAGAGGGTGGGTGGAGACTATAAATAGGGGGTAAGGGATATGGAGAAAGGTTGGAATTTTCCATTCTCTTATGGGGAGGCTTTGATCTCCTTCTTCCTCTAAACACTTTCCACCATTAACAATCCAAATCTAAGGGGGAAATCATAGATCTACACCATTGGAGGCAAGATCTACATCAATTGGAATGAGGATTCATCAAATCGAAAGGGCTAGGAGCTACCACTTCGCTGTCCGGAATTCCATTTCTTTGATTTTGCTTTGTTTTGGATAATTGGTGAGTGATTTACATCTCTCATTCGGATTCATGAAAGTATGTGAGTTATATGTTGTTAATTTCATCATTTCCGAGTTCTTTTCCTTAGATCTACACCATGCTATGTTTATATTACATATGAATCACCTTAGGATCCGATCTAGATAATTTAAATGGTTAATTTCATGATTTTTCACAAGTTTATGCAAGTTAGATCCGTTTTTATGTTCATATGTTCACTTATCATGTTTTGGGAAATTTATGTGTTTTGATGGAAATTGTTAGATTGATGATATTGTTGGTTGCATAACATGTTTGTGGTTGCGTTTGAATGAATCGGATAAGCCGGTTTCGTCGGATTCGTCGTTTGGCGAAGTTTTGGTCGAAATCAAAGACGAAATGGAGCTGTGCAGGAATCGGGTCGGTCTAGAGGGGTCGGTCCTAGACTGGTCGGTCAAATCGAGGGTTGGGAAGCAAAACAGGGATTGGGTCGGCTAAGAGGGAGCAGGCTAGTCGGATCGGTCGCAAGGAAGTGGTCGGTCGGTCTATACTGGTCAGGTCGAGCAAATCTAGAGTTCTGATTTGGAGCAGGCGGGTCGGTCATGTTCCAGGAAGGGGGTGATCAGGTTGGGTCGCTCTAGGGTGGTTGGTCGAGCAGGTGGTCGGTCGGTCTCAGGTGATAAAGGTTGGTCGGTCTTGAAGCTGGTCGGTCTGATCGGTCCAGAAGGTTGAGAAGGGAGTCTGGTTGGTTCAGAAGGATTCTGGTCGGTCCAGAAGGAGCTGAGGGAGGTCAGGTCGGTTCAGGAGGGGTCTGATCGGTCCAGAAGGACCATAAGGGGTCTGGTCGGTCCAGAAGGGGTCTGGTCGGTCCAGAATGGGTCTGGTCGGCAATTCTAGTGAAAATTTCTGATCAGACACTTCAAGTGATGTTATAACTTCGAAGTAGTTCAAGTGGGGAAGGTTCGAAGTGTTGAATGTGTTCGTTGATCAAGGTGGAACAACGAATGAGGTGACAACTCAAAGGTCGTGAGTTGATGGATAATGGTGGCTCGAGAAGGTTGCTTGAGCTATGGAATATCGTCAAGGTTGGACGACTAGAGATGCGAAGGCCGAGAGGTCATCGTTGTCGTAAGTTCTAGCAGGCTCAAAGCAGGGGTACGATGGGGGCACCCAAAAGATCAGAAGGTTGCTGGTCCAGTACCCTGGGTCTTGGGGAAAGGCCTAATGTCAAGGTTGGACATATGGAGTTCATGCTAGAACTGGGGTTACCATTAGCCCTTGACATATGGCAAGGTTGGCCGTCATACGATAATGATGGTTTCGAAGCAGGATTGGCGGTGATAGCCAGAGTCTGTCATGTATGCTGGATGTTTTGCTTGTGCCATCTCACGTGAGTTATCCAACATCGAAGTAGATGTTCCTTGAGTGCTTGTCTGATATTGGTTTCGACCTCTGGGGCTTGTATTCGAGGGATGTTGAATTCGACTAGGATGATTTGCGTGAGATATATATAATCTTGATCCCATGATTGCTATTGTTGATTGTTTCTGTTTGCTATGAACGAATGGTTGTTCTGGTTTCTATGGATTAATGGTTGAAATGCTTGGTGTAAAGGCTATCACTGTCCGATGTGGGGAAGATAAGGTTGAGTTCTTCTCTGGTGATGTGGGTAGATAAGTTGTTCATTTACCCATTCTCATATACTTTCTTGTTGAAGTTTGTTAGCTGCTTTATCGCTCACTAAGACTATTGTCTGACTCAAGGTTTTATGTCTCCTCTTATTACCTTGGGCTGTTCATCCGGTTGTGGATGGGCAGACTAAGTAGCAGGTTACGGGTAATGGAGCTTAGTGAGACAGGGAAGCTGAGCGAAGACGAGCAGGAGGCTGGCGTACCAGTTTTATTACTATCTAGTATTTCTGTTTCCGCTGTTTGAGTTGCTTGAGAGTTATAGTGAGGCCTTATGTACAAACTTTGATATCAGTTGGATAATCTTTCTGGATGTTGAGAAAGTTTCAAAATTTTGTTATATGATACCTCATTGCTATTACCTGTTGTATATGTTCTACTATATTTTATCCTTGCGCTGTGAGTTCTACGACATGTTTCGATGTGTTTACCTACTCTGATGATCGTCCATAGCAGCCTGGCACACCTTTCAGCGCATTATTCCACTTGTTTAGTGCGGGGGTTATGGGCGGTCGTCACATTTGGTATCAGAGCTCTGGTCAACGATTTTGGCCAAAATTCAAAGACGTAATTACGTATGAGAGATGTATTTGTAGATTTCAGCTGGATGTTTACTATATATATTAACGTATATAGTAGTAGCGGTTGTATCTCTCTAGCAGTTTTTCTTGGAAGTGGCTAATTATTCTAGATTGCAGATTTAGAATGAGTAGACGACCATCAAGACACGCTGCTAGGAGAGCTAATACTGGAGAGGGAAATGGTGATGAACCAGATTACCCGGCCATGTTTGAAGCCATGGTAGAAGCAATTATGCGGAGGGTACCCGCTCCAGTGGCGGCTACGGTAGATGTAGGTGTGCGAGTTCCTAGAGTAGATTTTGCAAAGATGTGCAAGGACTTTACATCTCTAGGAGGGAAACCATTCAAGGGAACTGAACCAGCTGAAGAGGTTCAGAGGTGGATGGATTCTTGTGTTCGAATCTTTGGAGACATGGGTATTGAGGATGCAATGAAGAGAAAGCTTGCATCAAGGCAGCTGCAGAGCAGGGCTATGGAATGGTGGAATTTTGTCATACTCGAGACTCTGGAAGAGGAGAATTCATGGGAGCAATTTCAAGCTAAGTTTGAAGCAAAGTTTATCTCCACTGCTCAGAAGTCCGTTCTCTTCAAGAAGTTCGTAGAGTTGAAGCAGAATGGCAGATCAGTTCTTGACTACATTTCTGATTTTGAGGCTTTGTCTAGATATGCTCGTTCATACATTGATACACCATATCAGAAGAACGAGAAGTTTGTCTTGGGTTTGGATGCTCATATTGGAAAACTGCTTGTGGACCATCTTGATGATTCATTTGAAAAGATTGTGGAAAAAGCTATTCGCCATGAGAGCTTGTTTCCCAAGGAAGCAAATGTTGTCGCTACAACCAAGGAAGCTCAGAAACCACAGCAGGGTGGTAATAATAAAAAGAGGAAGCAGCAACAACAGAAAGGAAAGGATGGCCAAAAGAAACCCAAGAGTGAGGTTGGTTGCTTTAACTGCCAACAGAAGGGTCATTATTCAAATGAGTGCAAAAATCCCAAAGCTGAGAAGAAGTGCTTCAAGTGTGGAAAGCCTGGGCATGAGAAGGAAGATTGTCCAGAATTAGCTAAGGGCAAACAGATTGTGAAGGCATATGCTTTGGAAGCCGTGCCATCTACTTCAAGAGCCCCTACTGCAGAGGAGAAGGGAAAGGGTGTCGTGGTGCAAGGTACTTTTTCCGTTAACGGTGTTTCAGTTCGAGTTTTGTTTGATACTGGAGCATCACATTCATTCATCTGCAATGAGCTTGTATGTCGCTTGGGTTTGGAACCCGAGATTTGTGATAGACCTTTGATCGTGACTAATCCAGTCGGGGGTTCGTCCAGTTTGTGCATGATTTGCCGTGGTCTAGTGTTATCGAGTCATGGTTGCTCTTTTATGTGTGATTGCTTTGTTCTTAACTTCGCTGGGTATGGGATCATATTGGGCATGGATTGGCTCAAGAGATATGCGGCAAGGGTGAATTGCGAGAAGCTAGAGGTGAGGGTCGGGGATGTGGAAGGGCGAAAGGTGTTGATTAGATGTAAGCGCGAAGACGGGGTCTTCGTGAGTTATCTATATTCGCTAGGGATTCCACAGGAAGACCTGTCATCAGTGCTGATCGCTAATGAGTATGTAGATGTCTTTGATGAGGTCAAAGGGTTGCCGCCGCATCGTGAGATCGAGTTTAGGATCGATTTGGTCAAAGGTGCTAGACCAATTGTTATGCCCCTTAGGCGGATGGCGTCTAGGGAAAAGCAAGAGTTAGAGGTGCAAGTTCGTGACCTTATGGGAAAAGGATTCATTCGGAGGAGTGTTTCCGAGTGGGGTACACCAGTCGTGTTTGCAACTAAGGCAGATGGCTCGTTAAGATTGTGTGTGGACTATCGTGAGCTGAACAAGGTGACTAAGAAGAACAAGTATCCGTTGCCAAGGATTGATGACTTGTTCGATCAGCTTCACGAAGCCAAAGTGTTTTCTCAGATGGATTTGGCAACGGGATTTCATCAGTTGAGAGTGGCTAAGGATAGTGTGCCAAAGACTGCTTTTAGGACACCGTCCGGGTTTTTCGAGTGGTTGGTGATGCCATTCGGGTTGACTAACACGCCAGCGTATTTTGTGGATCTTATGAATAGAGTGTTCAGAGATCAGTTGAGTAAGTTCGTGCTGGTATTCGTGGATGATATACTGGTTTACTCCAGAAATGTGGAAGAACATAAGACGCACTTGAGAGTTGTGTTAGAGATCTTGCGAAAGCATCAGCTTAAGGCTAAGTTCTCAAAGTGTCACTTCTGGAAGGATGAAGTGAGGTTCTTAGGTCATGTTGTTTCTGGAAAAGGTATAGCGGTTGACCCCGCTAAAGTTGCAGCAATCCAGGATTGGGATAGACCTAAGAATGCGACGGATGTTCGGAGTTTCCTTGGGTTGGCTGGTTATTACCGAAGGTTTATCAAGGATTTCTCCAAGATAGCTGCACCATTAACAGGATTGACGAAGAAGAATCAAGTGTTCGCATGGAATGCGAAGTGTGAACAAGCGTTCGGAATCTTGATGGAAAGATTGACGAGTGCACCTGTGTTGACCATTCCAACTGGGAATGAAGAGATGGTGGTATATACTGATGCATGTGGTACTGGACTTGGAGCAGTGATAATGCAGAAGGATAAGGTAGTGGCTTACGCAAGTCGACAGCTAAAGCCGCATGAGAGAAAATATCCGACTCATGGTTTGGAGTTGGCAGCGATTGTGTTTGCTCTGAAGATGTGGAGACATTACCTGTTGGGAGTACGATTCGAGTTGTTTACGGATCACAAGTCGTTGAAGTATCTTTTCTCCCAAAAGGATTTGAATCTTCGGCAGCAACGATGGTTAGAGTTTCTGGCATCGTATGATTTCGGGATAGCCTATACTCCTTGCAAAGGCAATGCATTTGCAGATGCATTGAGTCGAAGACACGCAAGTTTGGGAGCGATGTTTTTGGAATGGAAGAACCGCGACTACTTGGCAGGGTTCGATTTCAGGCCAAGGTGCGAGTTGGAACCTGAAATGTTGGAAAGCTTGTCGATAAGGCCTACTCTTATCGAAAGGATTGGAGAGGGCAAAAAGAAAGATGTGAAGCTTGTCGAGTTCATTCAGAAACTGGAACCAGAGGATAAAGAGTTCGAGGTCGATCGAGAAGGTTGGCTTCGAAAGCAAAGACGATTAGTTGTTCCTGATATCGACGGACTGAGGGATGAGGTTCTGAGAGAATGTCATCACTTGAAGCTAACGATTCATCCCGGTGGTAATAAAATGTATCAGGACATGAAGCAAGCCTACTGTTGGGAAGGGATGAAAAGAGATGTTGGAAAATTCATTTCCAAGTGTATGAACTGTCAGTTGGTGAAAGCTGAACAGAAGAAGCCGAGTGGTTTACTTCAGCCATTAGAGGATCCTACATGGAAGTGGGAGCAGATATCGATGGATTTTATCGATGGACTACCTAGAACTAGGACAGGGAATGAAGGGATTTGGGTCATTGTGGATCGTTTGACAAAAGTGCAAGTTTCATTCCTATCAAGACGACTAGGACAGCATCAAAATTGGCTGAGCTTTATGTGAAATGAATAGTTCGATTCCATGGTGTTCCAAAGAGTATAGTAAGTGACCGGGATCCATTGCTCACGAGCGGATTTTGGAAAAGTTTGCAAGAAACTTTGGGAACCGAATTGTGCTTAAGTACGGCATATCATCCCCAAACTGATGGTCAAACCGAGAGAGTCAACCGAGTTTTAGAAGATCTCCTGAGGGCTTGTGTGTTAGACTTCGGAGGATCATGGGAGGACCATCTACATCTAGTTGAATTTACATATAATAATAGCTACCAGTCGAGTATTGGGATGGCACCATACGAGGCGTTGTATGGAAGGTCGTGCAGTTCTCCAGCTTGTTGGTCAGAAACCGGAGATAAGTTGGCACTTGGGCCTGAAATGATTAGAGAAACCTCGAATTGTATCAAGATTGTTCGACAACGAATGAAGGCGGCCCAAGATCGCCAGAAGAGTTACGCCGATAAGCGTCGTAAGGATTTGGAATTCGACGTAGGAGATATGGTTTTCGTGAAGATTTCACCGTTGAAGCATGTGGTTCGATTCGGAAGTAAAGGGAAGTTGGTTCCTAGGTTTGTTGGACCGTTTCCGATAGTCGAGCGAATAGGAAAGCTCGCATATAGGTTGGAGTTACCCAAGAAGATGTCGAGTGTGCATAATGTTTTCCATGTGTCGTTTCTATGGAAGTTTGTGCACGACTCGAATGTGGTGGTATCTCCAGAACAGTATGAAGATTTAGAAGTCGAGACCGCAGTTGCGAAACCTCATAGGCCACTTCGTGTTGTGGGGAATGACACGAAACAGCTTAGGCGGAAGATGGTTAAGCTAGTCAAGGTACAATGGAGTGAGGATGGCGACGATTGTACATGGGAGACGGAAGAGAGCACGAGGGCGACTCATCCAGAACTTTTCATCGGTAGAACCCTTTGATTGTGTCGTCGTTATATCATTGTATCTTGTTGTTGTTTGATAGAATTCTGCATGCTAGGGTAAGGCTATGGATGCATGGCTTGATGGTTGCTAGTTTGGATGATAGGATTGGCTTCTCATGGATGATAGGCATGCGGAATTGTTGTGGTTACTTGGAATTTCGGGGGCGAAATTCTTAAGGGGGGGGGGGGGGGGGGGGAGAATGTAACAGCCCGCATTTTACGTATCGGAAGATCGTAAAATATTTTTATTTTATTCCCTGAGGGTTGGATCATTCTCATCTTTTTGTATGTTGGTTATGGGGATGTGTGACATGTCCATAATTTTTACCGATTTTGTTTGTGACCATTTTGCCCCTGTCAGTCTTGTACAGGGCATAACTTTTGACTCAGGTCGAATCAGAGGGTGAGATCTATGCCATTGGAAAGGAATTGATGATTCTCTTTCCGTAGAGTGGTTACATGAAAGATTTGGCTCAGCGGTTTGGGAGAAATCGCTGTTTTAAGGTTTTTCAGTTGGTTGTTCAGATTTTGGAAGGCTGATGGGCTGATTTGGAGAAGGCCCATTAGAGGGTGGGTGGAGACTATAAATAGGGGGTAAGGGATATGGAGAAAGGTTGGAATTTTCCATTCTCTTATGGGGAGGCTTTGATCTCCTTCTTCCTCTAAACACTTCCCACCATTAACAATCCAAATCTAAGGGGGAAATCATAGATCTACACCATTGGAGGCAAGATCTACATCAATTGGAGTGAGGATTCATCAAATCGAAAGGGCTAGGAGCTATCTCTTCGCTGTCCGGAATTCCATTTCTTTGATTTTGCTTTGTTTTGGATAATTGGTGAGTGATTTACATCTCTCATTCGGATTCATGAAAGTATGTGAGTTATATGTTGTTAATTTCATCATTTCCGTGTTTTTTTCCTTAGATCTACACCATGCTATGTTTATATTACATATGAATCACCTTAGGATCTGATCTAGATAATTTAAATGGTAAATTTCATGATTTTTCACAAGTTTATGCAAGTTAGATCCGTTTTTATGTTCATATGTTCACTTATCATGTTTTGGGAAATTTATGTGTTTTGATGGAAATTGTTAGATTGATGATATTGTTGGTTGCATAACATGTTTGTGGTTGCGTTTGAATGAATCGGATAAGCCGGTTTCGTCGGAATCGTCGTTTGGCGAAGTTTTGGTCGAAATCAAAGTCGAAATGGAGCTGTGTAGGAATCGGGTCGGTCTAGAGGGGTCGTTCTTAGACTGGTCGGTCAAATCGAGGCTTGGGAAGCAAAACAGGGATTGGGTCGGCTAAGAGGGAGCAGGCTAGTCGGATCGGTCGCAAGGAAGTGGTCGGTCGGTCTATACTGGTCAGGTCGAGCAAATCTGGAGTTCTGATTTGGAGTAGGCGGGTCGGTCATGTTCCAGGAAGGGGGTGATCAGGTTGGGTCGCTCTAGGGTGGTTGGTCGAGCAGGTGGTCGGTCGGTCTCAGGTGATAAAGGCTGGTCGGTCTTGGAGCCGGTCGGTCTGATTGGTCCAAAAGGTTGAGAAGGGAGTCTGGTCGGTTCAGAAGGATTCTGGTCGGTCCAGAAGGAGCTGAGGGAGGTCAGGTCGGTTCAGGAGGGGTCTGATCAGTCTAGAAGGGCCAGAAGGGGTTTGGTCGGTCCAGAAGGGGTCTGGTCGGTCCAGAATGGGTCTGGTCGGCATTTCTAGTGGAAATTTCTGATCGGACACTTCAAGTGATGTTATAACTTCGAAGTAGTTCAAGTGGGAAGGTTCGAAGTGTTGAATGTGTTTGTTGATCAAGGTGGAACAACGAATGAGGTGACAACTCAAAGGTCGTGAGTTGATGGATAATGGTGGCTCGAGAAGGTTGCTTGAGCTATGGAATATCGTCAAGGTTGGACAACTAGAGATGCGAAGGCCGAGAGGTCATCGTTGTCGTAAGTTCTAGCAGGCTCAAAGCAGGGGTACAATGGGGGCACCCAAAAGATCAGAAGGTTGCTGGTCGAGTACCCTGGGTCTTGGGGAAAGGCCTAGTGTCAAGGTTGGACATATGGAGTTCATGCTAGAATTGGGGTTACCATTAGCCCTTGACATATGGCAAGGTTGGCCGTCATACGATAATGATGGTTTCGAAGCAGGATTGGCGGTGATAGCCAGAGTCTATCATGTATGCTGGATGTTTTGCTTGTGCCATCTCACGTGAGTTATCCAACATCAAAGTAGATGTTCCTTGAGTGCTTGTCTGATATTTGTTTCGGCCTCTGGGGCTTGTATTCGAGGGATGTTGAATTCAACTAGGATGATTTGCGTGAGATATATATAATCTTGATCCCATGATTGCTATTGTTGATTGTTTTTGTTTGCTATGAACAAATGGTTGTTCTGGTTTCTATGGATTAATGGTTAAAATGCTTGGTGTAAAGGCTATCACTGTCCGATGTGGGGAAGATAAGGTTGAGTTCTTCTCTGGTGATGTGGGTAGATAAGTTGTTCATTTACCCATTCTCATATACTTTCTTGTTGAAGTTTGTTAGCTGTTTTATCGCTCACTAAGGCTATTGTCTGACTCAAGGTTTTATGTCTCCTCTTATTACCTTGGGCTGTTCATCCGGTTGTGGATGGGCAAACTAAGTAGCAGGTTACAGGTAATAGAGCTTAGTGAGACGGGGAAGCTGAGCGAAGACGAGCAGGAGGCTGGCGTACCAGTTTTATTACTATCTAGTATTTCTGTTTCCGCTGTTTGAGTTGCTTGAGAGTTATAGTGAGGCCTTATGTACAAACTTTGATATCAGTTGGATAATCTTTCTGGATGTTGAGAATGTTTCAAAAGTTTGTTATATGATACCTCATTGCTATTACCTGTTGTATATGTTCTATTATATTTTATCCTTACGCTGTGAGTTCTACGACATGTTTCGATGTGTTTACCTACTCTGATGATCGTCCATAGCAGCCTGGCACACCTTTCAGCGCATTATTCCACTTGTTTAGTGCGGGGGTTATGGGCGGTCATCACAAAGATGAGATACGATCTCTAGGTAGCGAACCCATAAGTTTGAGCCGAAGCTTTCCACGTTGTCGGGCTGCCGAAGCTCCCCACCGTGCCCGGGTTGTGACCCCGGAGAGAGGAAATAATAAATCATAGAAAATCATATAAAGTTGGACCGAAGTCTCATAGATGAAGGTCACAAATTGTATATTCCCACTCGGGCGATCGCGAACCAAACAACGATGTCATAGAGGCAGATACCATGGATCCGGGCGAATAGAAATTACTCCGAGCTAGTGAATATAAGAAAACAGCAACATGTCCCATAACCACACGCTACTCTCGAATATTTACGAACCCGTAATTGGTTTCTATTCAAAATAGAGAAAATCATAGAAGGAGCATTGCCACGGTTTTCAATCGGACGAGTCCAAGAATTAACCATTTGAGCAAAAGCAAGGGTTCATAGTCCTTGATTTTACTAAGATGTTTAATTAGATTTCTCATACAAATGAGGAAAAGGTTTATAAAATATATACTAGTAGATTTGAAGAAGGTTCATAAAACGATTTCATAAATTAGCTTCGTATAATGAAGTAAGATTGGAAACCATTTTAGTACAAGAATTTGATATCTACTAATAACATAAAATCTCTTTATATAACTTCAAAGTGGCAATAAACAATAGTACGATAGCCGAGGCAATCGATCAAGGGGGTTCACGTCACAATGACGTGATCTCAATTCATAAATCATAAACTCACATCACGACAACATACATGAAATCAAGGGATAACGGTTGTAATTTCGATCAACAAATGAATCGAAATCCCAAACTAGCACCCGAAGGCTTTTAAACTGCATCGGAACAGACTCGAAGGATATCGAGTCGATAATTCACGTTTTAGAGTCGTGAATCATATTAGCAAGAGTATCGAATAAACTCGATATACAAAGCGAACGGGCTTTAGAATGATCACTTATTCAATTCACATCATAAACAAATGCTAATCTACCAAGAAGGATCAACATTGGAGGAATCACATGAGAATCAAAGTAGAGGAATCGAGATGCAAAAATCTGCGAATCAGAGAAACTGACAAGTCACAAACGAAGTCGAAATGGGCCGAAACTTGGTTGGGAATGAGCTCAAACGATACCAAACTATTGACCGTGGTGCACTGGTCAATAGCAGTTTCAGGCAGACCGACGTCTATCACTGCAGTGACAGACGTCTGTCACTGCAGGAAGCAATTTTTTTATTTTTCCCGAGAGCCGGGACAGACGTCTGGCCCATTTTGGTTAGACGTCTGAGCTGTAGAAATTATTTATTTTCTCCCCCAAATATTGACAGACGTTTGTCCCCCTCCCGGACAGACGTCTGTCCCCCTCCCGGACAGACGTCTGAGCTGTAGTATGGCCATTTTTGCTTAGGAAATGAGGTGCAAATGGTTCTCGGACGAGCTCAGATCATTGGTGATGGCTTATAATGTTTTCTAATTGAAAATGAAGCCTCCTTAGCTCACCGAAAACACTCAAGAACACATACACACACATGCAAGCATTCATACAAGAGATTTGCGATGGTTTCGATCATAAGTTCAAAGGTGAACTAAATCTCAAACCAAAGCTATCAAACGCGATTCAAACTAGAACAAAATGGTTTGGCAATACTAAAGGGAAGCTACAAGAGCATGGGTGCACACAATAACTTCACGTATAACACATATACAAACATTCACACAAGGTATTTGCAATGATTCTTGGTTATAAACTCCAAAACGACCAAATTATCTAACCAAAGCAATCAAATGCAATATAAGTGAATTGTGAAGTCTTAGAACTTTGTTGGGGGACAATGGAGCTTCACAACCACACCAAAACAACACGCAACATATGAATGGATCATATGAGCACTCCAATTCATAATTTTCCAACTCAATGAAACATGAAATCAACTTAGTTACACTAGCTTAACCAATTCACTAGCATACGCAAACTCATTGAACACTAAATTACACTTGTGCAAGTCATAAACTTGCGGCATAGATGTGAGTTCAACAAAGAACTCACCTTTGGCTCTTGAATATCAAGAACAAGCTCCAACAAGGAAGAACAAGAACACAAACAAGCAAAGCTCCTCTCTATCATCAATTGCTCCTCCGACATCACCTCATGAACACATATGCAAACACATAGGTGTTATAACATCATAAAAATCCCAAATTGATTTGCTACGGAGATAGAGAAGAGGATAGAGAAGCTTACCCATGTTTTAGAATTGGATTTGCACAAGAATTGAGCTCTAGATTGGAAGCCCTAACTTTGGGAATTTCTATTTCCCTTCCCACTCTCCATTTTCTATTTTCTTTGAGTGTTTGGAATGAATGAGAGTAAGAGAGCTAGGTGGAGCTCTTAAGTGAATGAGCTAGGTTGGCTAACCAAGCCCTAGCCCAAAGTCCCAAATTTCTGAAACTCGGAACATATCGAACCTTATAGTTTTCGAACACCTAAACGACATTTTGAACTCGATGGAAGTGGTTTCAAGTTCAAATTCATTCGTATGTGAAAAGTGAGATTTTGGTCATACGTTCTAATGAGAAAATGACCAAATTTCACTAACTCAAAAGGTATCGATGTTTACAGTCAAAAAGGTCGTAAACAATGATCCGGACTCGATGGAAGTGGTCCCGAATCCTAATTTTATCGTTTGTGAATAACGGCATTTTGAGTGACACATAAGACATGACGATATATTTAGACAAAATATCTAAATCTATTATCATCGAATGAGCGAGTTGTTAGAGTTCGATAACTTCCGTCCATCTGAAGCCTTTTAACAATACCCATTTTGTCCTCCTATGACTTATGCATTAATTTAATGTAGTTCTGAAGCCTTGCCTTGCCTTATTTGAGCTCCCCGATTTAATTTTTAATGTATTGTATTTGATTCATTAATGCTCATTAATTGTGTGACTTAATTAACTTTATATTTGGAAGAAAAGCTAATTTTTCCACTTTTGTTGATATGAACATGGTGTTCATTTTAAAACATCACACCTAGCGTTAATAAGATAAATTGATAACAATTTATTGATTAAATTTATTTCTTAAATTTTTTTCCACTTTTGTTGATATGAACATGGTGTTCATTTTAAAATATCACACCTAGCATTAATAAGATAAATTGACAACACTTTATTGATTAAATTTATTACTTAAATGCATGCCTTAAATTATTGATTATATTCTTCAGAACATTAAAAAAGGAATACTTGAAATGATAGCCAATTTATTCTTTTAAAAATGGCAACATCAATCAAGGAAAAATATGTACGTATGCGTAATTGATTTCAAATGGTAAACATGGTATGTATGTATGCGATATATGAAAAAATAAGATCACACCTTTCCTAACTGCACCAAGGTGGACTTTCCCTAACTGATCCCATATTGTGAAATTAAATCATACATTTAATTCTCTACTCTTTATTTTTTTATAGATTAGCATATAGTGAAATTTAATCACATTTAATCTCATACTGTGAAATTTAACCAAACAAACCAAGATAGACTTTCCCTAGTTGTGTATATTATATAAAAAATATCTCACTACTACTTAAAATGATTTTTTTATAGATATGCATTACATAGATTTGAATCATCATATCAGCATTTTTTTGATATTTTTCATGAATATTTGTTTGTGTATTTAATCTTTGTGCTGACATGATTGGTTAAAATAATTATTTTTGGTTTTTAATAATATATGTAATTTTTCTTTCATATATTTTCATTCATATGTAGTTTTAAATAATTAAATAAGTACAACAAAATAATTTTTTTATTAGTTGTATTGTACTACAAAGTCGGTTTTCCCACCGTTATGTGGTTATACTGGTTTAATTATACGTTGGATTTTACTGTGCTATTAACACAAATCTGACGCCAAGATAATGTTAGGGAGATATAGATGAAACAAAAGCAAAGAAACTGAACCTTATAAGAGGAACCTAACCACTTATTACATTTTTAAGCTTAAATTAGGTAAAACTTATTAATATGGTTGCATCTTCTTCAAGAAAAAATAAAGTAAGAAAATCTTCTCTAAATGCAACTTAGTTAAGACGGTATTTAATCAAATGCATTAAATGGGTGATTAAAAGGGCAAATATATATAAATGGCTAGATTCTATTTGGTTCGAAGCAAATATATGCAAATAACGCACACGACAAAGATACACATCCTATTGCCAGAAATAGGTGTGAACACCTTAATGACCATCATTAAGTGACATGCATGCAATATGTTCATGCATATGCTATAAATAGTTATAAATAGGAGCCTTAAAGTTTCATTTTCCTCATCTCTGAATCAACAAGAAGCACAATGTCTACACTAACCCTTTTCTTCTCCGTCTTCCTCTTCGTTTCCCACCTTCATCTTGTAAACTGTAAAGGTGGATTCTCCACCGATCTCATCCATAGGGACTCCCCACAATCCCCATTTTACGATCCTACCCTTACTCCATCCGACCGTCTATTTGCTTCCATCTGGCGTACAATTTCACGCTATGGGAAAATAAACACCAAAGACATCGATTCCATCATTACTCCTGCTGGAGCTGAGTACCTGATGCCAGTGAACATTGGTTCTCCTCCCTTCAACGGCATGGCTATAGTCGACACGGGAAGCGACCTGACATGGATGCAAGCCCTGCCTCCGCTGCTACCGACAAAAAGCCCCCATCTACGACTCATCCAAATCCTCAACCTACACCTCCTTACCATGCAGCACTCGGACCTGCTCAGAGTTACCAGAAGGAGATTGTGACTCGAGCTCCAAATTCTAGTACACGTACTCGTACGGTGATGGCTTTCACACTGTGGGAGTTCTCTCCTCCGAAACTTTTTCAATTGGTTCGACTTCCATACCCAAGCTTTTATTCGGATGCTCCCATGACAGCGTTGGAACTTTTGATGCGAGCACTGCGGGTATTGCAGGGCTTTGTGGGGGCCCATTGTCGCTCGTCTCTTAGTTGGGCACTTCAATTGATTACAAGTTTTCTTATTGTTTGGTGCCTGTGGAGTCAAATACGACAAGCACGATCTACTTTGGCGACAGTGCTCATAAGGACATAAAAGCGGTGACTACTCCTCTTGTTAAGGAGGAGTTGAACACTTTCTATACCGTGACACTTGAGTCGGTTGGCGTTTCTGGTGGGATGAAAATTGCCGTTAATGGAGTGGCGGGTGTTGATGACTATGGTCAAGAAGGGAATATTATTGTTGATTCTAGCACCACCTTGACCATTTTGGATGATTCGGTTTTGAGCCAATTGACTGATGAAGTATCCAAAGTTGTGACGTAGCCAACTGCATAGGATCTACAACGGATTTTTTTCTCTTTGCTATGATGTTTCGGGTGCTAATAAAAGAGATGAGATTAGTTTGCCTGATCTGACATTTCAGTTCACCGATGTTGAGTTGACATTGAAGCCTTTGAATGCATATTTGTACAAGCTCAGGATGATGTTTTATGCTTAGCGATGGTTTCTAGTAGCACATTGGGAGGTGGCACTCAAATTTTTGGAAACAACACCCAATAGAACTTTCACGTTGGGTACGACCTCAAGAAACAGAAGTTGTCTTTTGCTCCCACCGATTGTTCAAAGTTTTAAATGTGTAACACCCTGAATTTTCTGTAAA
Source organism: Allium sativum (assembly GCA_030737875.1). Classification (NCBI taxonomy): domain Eukaryota; kingdom Viridiplantae; phylum Streptophyta; class Magnoliopsida; order Asparagales; family Amaryllidaceae; genus Allium; species Allium sativum. The sequence goes on from CM060918.1 coordinate 208,860,873, forward strand.
TATTAAAATTAACAATCCTAAGAATACTTAATTATTAAAGTGAGAATTAAGGGAAATGAGTTATGCCATTTCATTCGTCTCGAAATTCTTCTTGGAATAGAGTTCAAGTTTTCGTAAATCGGACTTCGTATGAGGAAGTTATGGCCTTCGGAAGTTTCGGTAATTTTATATAAATTAAAACAGTTTAGAATAAATTCAAAATTTTAAAATCAAACAGGAAAGCGGGCTGGGCGGGAATTTTCCCTCCCAAGGACAGTTCGACCAGGGGGTCGACCTAGAGGTTGACCTACCCTATACAGGTCGACCAGGGGGTTGACCTACCCCTCCTCGGCCAGATCTGAAATGTGATGATTTTTGACTCTTTGCTGACTGATTAGGGCTGATGTGGCTATTCTAGGTAATTCTATCTAGTTTGGATGGTTGGGATTGCACCTATGATAATCTAACGGCTTAGGTTGTTTCAAACTTCTATAAAAGAATGCCTAGACTCAAACCCTAAACCTAAACTAAAATTGTCTCTTGGCCACCGTGCTGCTACTAGGATAGTTCTTCTTCCTTAAGCTTAGGATTTAGCAAGTCAGAATTCTAATTCAAAAGACGAACGAATCATTCTCTTCTCTGACCCGTCTTTGTTAGTACAATTTCTTTCACAAAATAATTAATAAATTAATTGTGATGAGTTATAATTTGGATTATGAGAACATGACTGTTGAATCATGAGATGTTATTTAACTTTGTTATCTTATGTTGGTAGATCTATTTCATACGTCCAATTATACATGTTTAACTTGATTCATTTTATGCAATTTTGGGATGTAAATCATATGCTAGTTCGTATGTGAATCTTATGCATGTTTGGGATGCTAAATCATATGCTAGTTTGCATGTGAATCTTACGCAAATCTGTGTGTACATATGTTAGTTCGTATGTGAAATCTTATGCAAGTTTGGGATGTTAAATCATATTCTAGTTTGTATGTGAATCTTATGCAAGTCTATATGCGGATTATTCACAAGTTTATATGTGAATCAAGTATATACATATGCTAGTTTGTATGCAAAAACAGGTGATAAATTCATATGCAAGTTGTAGGAATCCATATGCAAGTTTAGGTGAAAAACTATATTCACATTTTTAGGTGAAAATTATATTCACAAATGCAAGTTTAGGTGAGACCCATAATTCATATATGCAAGTTCACAATTTCATGTTTAGATCTATATTTAGATCCATGGTAGTTTATGCAAATATATGATTCTATATGCCCACTGTCTACGTAAATTATTGGCTATGCAATTTTATGTTATAATTCTTATTTGCAAGTTACATCTATTTTATGTGTTATGCAAGTTGTGATGTTTCTTTTCTTTTTATGAGTTAGACTATTTACGAGTCTAACATATTTCATATTAAAACGTATGAATAGCGTGGGGATAATGGGAAAATATTAATTATGTAAAATATGAATTGGCACAAAAATAGCTTTAAAGGCGTAAAATTAAATTTAGACATTAAATGGGTATAATTTATATACCTTGAAATTATGGACATAATTTAGGTGACGATTATGGACATAATTAATTTGGAAATTATTCACAATTTGAATAGGGATAATTAATTCATATTGGGGTGAAATAATTTGTAATAATAAACGCCTAAGACACGAGGTTAGACTCGTTTGTGGTGTAAGACTGCCCGGACCCGCCCGATAAATCCAGCAACCACAAACGGTAGTCTAATGTGAGAGGTCGAAGGCGTAACTTAAATGCGTAACAATTGCAAAGACACGAGGTTAGACACGTTTGCGGTATAAGACTGCCCGGACTCGCCCGGCAAATCCAACAACCGCAAATGGGAGTCTAATGTGGGAGGTCTTACAAGGTTACGGTTATAATGAATTAAGTAACACTTAACCAAGATAAACATGTGGTAGGACATGGGGGTTAAGTAGGTGACATGGGTGACATGTGAAATACGATTAGAAACACTTAACCAAATTTAAACATGTAAGAAGACATAAATGGAAAATTCTAATGGGGACCAAGCATAGGTGGAAAGCTTGTGTCAAGCATGGGGGACCCTTTTCAAACCAGTAACCCATTAAGTATCTTTGTGAGCTCGAGTTAGATCGAGGACAGGACACACTTACTGGGTTTGATTGTAAGAGGTCAAACGGGTTAACGGTGGCAACGCAAGTCCAACGGGCTCATGTGCGTGCGTGGGCCCGGGCTGGTGGGTAAGACGTTGTTGCATCATGTATATATAAGTTGTGCATCTTCGTGTAGATATAACCCAAATTGCACAGAAATATGAATCATTATTAGAAAGAAGTTAGAGGATGAGAAATAGAAAGAAAGAAATATTAAGATAGAAGAAAACGAAGATCACAACTCACATCGGAACGAATAAAATATATTAGATAACATAAACTTTGGAATACAATTCAATAACTTTATATACATATCATCATCAGAGCACAACAGCTATTTTTGGGACAGTTATAAACACCTGTTTCTAGATACAAACGTAATACACAGCGGAAAATATAATAGTTTATAGCTAACTGGTGTAGCCTCCTGCTTCAAACTCTTCCAAGTGAATCTGTAAAATCCCGACTACTTGACTGCCCGTACAAATTTAGGCATCTAAGAGTTTAGGGAAAACAAACAAAATACTCTGGATCAGTCATGGGACTGGTGTGAGTAAACTCCAACCATTGGTTTAGCTTTTAAAAATCCTTCCAAAAGAAAATATAATCGTAAGACCGATTCACACATAAACATGGATGGTTTTTACCTTACGATAACCAAAAATATTTTTGATATCAAATCCAATGATATTACAATAGCGTCTAATCAAATAAATAAAAATCTAGTGGAACGCTTGCATCTCACGCTCCATATATAATATAAAATCAAAAACCGCAGGGCGCTTATTGGAGATTGGATTTCCCACATGACAAGGTATGGAACCACCTTCCGATAGTGTATCTCTAGAGGGAAATACACTGGGTTCAACAAGAACGTCTTGCAACCCGGCCCATACATGGGTGATCACTCATATAACTTGAGTGTATGGAGCATATTACCACCAACGGTCATGATCAGCAACCGTTACCGAAAGCATACAGCAGCGAATAAAATAAGAAGCAAATGAAACTTCTTTAGATCAGGTGATAATACCCCTAATGGGAATGACCCACATGGCCATGTTGCCTGCCCGGTTTTTGTCATTTCCCAGTTGATGAGGCTGGAGATCACGATTAACTTTTTAGAACATCTTGCCACCATTTCCTTTAAAGGCCACATCATTCGATCCGTCCATATACGTTGTCCTAGGACTGGACAAACCAAAGGCACCATTCTATTTAACCATCTTGAGTAGTTTCTATCTAAGATTAACATAACGGCCCTTGCATTTTACTCCGTCTTCGATCATCTTCAGCATAAGTTGATTCATAACGCTTATGCCCATACGGAGTGGTTTTCAGATAATAAATCTGATCCCAACCTCTCTGTATTGACAACGGAGGTATAAAATAAATCAAAACTTTGATAGTTGGTGATTTAACTATCAAAGAAACATCCATACAATCAACGGTCCTATTTCCAATTGGAAATTCTACCGATCAAACATCAAACAACACTCGCCCCTTTTATACATAAACTCCACATTTTATTTTCAATTCCAAATTCCCATTTTCCTATCTTTTCAAAGCTCGATTGTCTCTCTCGATTCTTGGAAAAACATTCCTAATATCCTAATTTCTTTATTCGAGAAAATATTTCTTATTCCAGTTAGAAAAAAATTCTAACTATTCATGAATCCTTATTTTCTATATTCAGAAAATATACTTTATTAATATCAGAAAATATTTCCATACTCCATTTCTTAATTCCTCGTGGGCCAGTTCATTTCATTTTCTATGCGTAGAAAATATCTCTCAATTTAGTCGGAGAAAACATTTCAACATCCTTTAAATTAACGTGATGTTATAAAAACTTCGTTATTATAACTCAAACCATTACTCATTTATTAATTAACCATAATGCTAACCAATCTTCATTATCGAACCTTAACCATTCCTCCATCAATCATGAAGTCAATCAAGTTGGGGTATAATTACCTCTCAGACCTTAATTGAACAACATTCTCAATTTTGAAATAGTCAAGGCTCACAAGTTCAAGCAAAACATCGCTTACATGACTCTCAGATTCAATCTAAGGATCCATTTTATTTACTGAAAATGTAACGACCCATATTCTAGCGATATATAATTAATTTATTTAATTATTTAAATAGTGAAAATGGTTTTTTAGTTAAATTATAGTGAATATTTAATTAATATAATAATTAAATAATATATTTAATTCTGAATTAGTCGAAAATAGTGAATTGACGATATGGTGTGAACTAGACAATTTAAAATATATATAATTCAGTTTGGAATTGAATTCGAATAAGGAATATATTATTTAAATGAAGTTTGAACGTATAATTATAATATAATTGAAATCGAGCTCGAAATGGCGCGACAGTTCGCTATTCGGCGATTTGAACTTCAACTCGATATACAGGGTCCGTTTTAAATCGGACTTCTATGAAACAAGAAACGTTAGGGCTGGTGAAGTATATTTTTCTAGTGGAAGAGAAAAATCGAGATTTCGTCGTGTAGATTTTGATTTATGTCCAAATCAAATTTTAGAAAAGTCGCTATGGAATCGTTTATCAACCATAACGATATATTAAATTATAATTAAATATTGGCCTCGAATTTAGACAAGCCCTTTGAGATGTAGTAATAATTAAATTTTTAGAATTTTAATGTAATTTTTAATTAATTAAATAAGCAACTTTTTATTTGGAGTATTTTGCACCCTAATCAGCGATTTTGGGGTTTCACAATATGAGTTAACCTACCGATATTATTATATTTGTGGAACCGTGACACATTGCTCGGCATGATGATATATTTATATCTGTTGATGGTGATCTGTAAAGTAATGAAATTTTGTGTGATGACGATAAAGGAAAAAGAACTTCACTTTGAGAAGCAAGATAATTTAAGTTTATCAAAGTGGGTTCATGCTTTATGGTCTGTTTAGACTTGTTTTATCCCTAAGAATGATAATGTGCATGTGCACAACTTCCACAATGGTTTATGGAAGACGCTCGTTGGCTTTTGGCTACCAATCTTCTCTAATATGTATCCTACTACTATACATCATTCCAAGAACACCACATATATGTATATGGTCTTTTGATCACTTCAAATTGAACCAGATGAGTAGCAGTGTTGGGTATTAAGTAAGCAGGAAATCGAAGTAATCACATGGATTATTAAATTGGTTATATATATATATATATAATATGTATGTGGACTGTTTTCTTCCAACAACTCATATTCTTGTCTATAAATAAGTCGTTCAGCCCAAAACCTAATCTCAGCAGAAACAGTTATTCCGCCTTCACTTTCATAAGAAAGGAATGATCAGTTTTCACTCACGTTCTTCATCATTTTCCTCTCAATCCAAATTAAAATCGAAGCCTTCCTTCAACAATTATTTCAAGCTCATAGAGGGCTATCATCTAAACGGGCGTGATGGGTTTTGAGCGTGTGAACTGGTCAGAATTCGACCTGAAACAGGCGGCGTTCAAGGCCTGATACCAGGTAGAGGAGGCGTTCGAGATGCACAGGTTTTTGAGGGGTCGTTGGGGAGGCGAGGGCGAGCAGGTTAGTGATCTTTGATCGCTCTCCGATCGCCGGAGTTAGGTGCAATGGGGAAGTGTTTCGGAACGTGAGTTGTTGGGGAATGGAGCAAAAAGGGAGGTCGAGTTCGATGTTTTGCAGAAGGATACAGCGAAGTTGGAGATCATTGAGCAGAGAATAAATGAAGGAAAACAAAAGGGAAATCAGCTCGTGTACAGAAGGAACGATGGTTTGAATGCGGAAGTGGGCTTCGATGATGTTGAGGTCGTGCGACGTCCTGGCCGTCGCGAGAGGTCCTGTGCAACTCGATCTGTTGATGGATGTCGTGTTGGCTGATGATGGTATGAATGGAGAGAGGAGATGAAGAGGAAAGTGTTGGTGATTTTATTATGATTTGTAGTGGAACGATGAAGGGGTGGTTTGTGGTTGAAAGTAGCGGAAATGGATGGCATTTGTTTTACTGGAGATCGAAGTCTCATTGGGGAAGATAAGGAAAATCGGGTCTGGTAAATAAAAGCGGCAATGGGCCATGGAAAAAGGTTAAAAGCCCGATTAATTATAAAAGGGAATTTATTTCGTTTTAAATAAAGTATACAAACTTGAAAATTCAATATCTTATTGATACGTTAACTGAATTCAGCAAAACAAGATCCGTTGGGATCATATGGACGGACACTACCCAATGGAACTGATTGAGAGTAGATTAAAGCTCGTTACAATTTATAGCAAAATAAATTGTCCATCTGATTCAAGTGATGGTTATCATTATTAACTATGATCGTCCAATGTGAGCAAAACTCACCAACTCTAAACAGTTATATTTTTATAACGTACTCTTAGAACTGATAATTATATGTTGATTACTGTGTGTTAACTGTTTGGTTGAATTGCTTGTGTATTGGTTGAAAGTATAGATAACGATATATGTAAATCGTTAATCAAATATTGATTTTGTGTATCAGAATATTTTATACTCGTGTTGTTTAACATATGTGATGCAGGAAAACAGGTTGGAGGGATCCAACAGGATTCCTCAATATTTATAATACTGTTTGTTTTCATATATTGTGTTATATGATGTGATGTATAATCTGTGATTAATTATAATGACACTGGTCCTGTTATTTGGTACTGTTGAATACCAAAAGAAATATTGGAATAGAAAAGGGAAATTTCAAACTGTGTATTGAAATAGAATATTTATAAAATCAAGGGATTTTATAAAAATGAATTTAATAAAGAAAATATTTATAAAAATCAATTTTTTTATAAAAAGGATTATTTATTTAGAAAGTAAATAAAAGGTATAAAAAGGATTATTTACTTAGAAAGTAAATAAAGGTATAAAAAGGATTATTTACTTAGAAAGTAAATAGAAGTGTAAAATGATTATTTACTTAGAAAGTAAATAGAAGTGTAAAACGATTATTTACTTAGCAAGTAAATAGAAGTATTAAGAAAGATATTTACTTATAAAGTAAATAGAATTTATAAAGGAATATTTATTTAGAAAATAGAATAAAGATAAAAGGGAAATTATTTATAAAATCAAGGGATTTTATAAAAGGGAATTATTTATAAAATCAAAAGGGTTTTATAAAGAGGAATATTTATTGGAAAAATAAATAGAAGTATAAAGAGATTATTTATTCAGAAAATAAGTAAGATATTATAAAGGATATTTATTTAGAAAATAAACAAATAAAATAGAAAGAGAAAGATTTGTAGAACATTTACAACTAGAATTGAAAAGAATTATTTATTTAGAAAATAAATAAAGATAAAAAGGGGAATTTTTTGAGAAATAAATAGAATTATATAAAGGAAATATTTATATAAAATAAGTATAGACAAATAGGAAAGGAAGTATTTGTAATTGATTAGAGTTAACCAGTAGAGTTAATCGAGTATGGTTAGCCAAATCAAGTTAGTCGAATCGAGTGGGTCGAACCAAGTTATCGAGCCTAGTTAATTGAATCGAGTTGGTCGAACAAAGTTAGTCAAGTTAGTCGAATATGGCTAGTCGAGTCGAGTTAGTCAAGTTGATTTAGTCGAGTCGAGTTAGTAAAGTCGAGTTAAGTTAGTTGAGTTAAGTTCGTCGAGTCGAGTTAATCGAATATGGTTCATCGAGTCGAGTTAATCGAATATAGTTATTCGAGAGGAGTCAATCGAATTTAGTTATTCGAATAGAGTTCGTCGAATATTAGTTATTCGAAAGGAGTTAATCGATGATAGTTTAATCGAAAGGAGTTATCGATGTTAGTTTAACGAAAGGAGTTAATCGAATTTAGTTGTTCGAAAGTAAGTTATCGAATATAAGTTATTCAAAAGGAGATTATCGAATATAGCATTTTCGAAAGAAAGAGATCGAATATATGTTATTCGAAAGAGTGAGTTAATCGAATATAAGTTATTCGAAGTGAGTTAATTGAATATAAGTTATTCGAAGAGAGTTATCGAATATAAGTATTCGAAGGGAGAGAATCGAATATAAGTTATTCGAAGAGAGTTAATTAAATATATGTTATTCGAAGTAAGTTAATCGAATATTAGTTATTCGAAGTGTTAATCGAATATTAGTTATTCGAAGAGTGTTAATTGAATATAAGTTATTCGAAGGAGTTATCGATTTTAATTTAATCGAAAGGAGTTATCGAATATAGTTATTCGAAGAAGGTTGTTCGAATATAGTTTCTTCGAAAAAGAGTTATCGAATAAAGATTACTCGAAAGGGAGTTATACGTCGAATTCGATAACATCGAATTCGGGAAAGTATTATTTACTTTCCGGTTTTTAAATCAAGATTTATTTATTTATAAATAAATTAGAATAGGTTAATTATTCAAAGTAAGAAATAAAAAGTTAGATGTTAATTTAGATATTTCAGAAGTAGGGATTATAACGTTATCGTTATAACTAATGGTTTCCATAAAGAAGTGGATACGTAAATAGAATCCGAGAGTTACGTAAGGAAGTTTGTTAAAGATTTAAAAAGATAAACTTTGACTATTCCAAATTTAAAACGTTGTTCAATTAAGGTCTGAGAGGTAATTATACCCCAACTTGATTGACTTCCTTCTTAACTAAGGAATGGTAAGGTTTGATAGTGAAGGATGGTTAAGAGAATCTAGTTAATGAGTGAAATGGTTTGAGTTGGCATGGCGATGTTTGATTTAAACATCAGTTTAAACCAAGTGAAGGAGTTTTGGAAATGTTTTCCAAATAAGAATCAGAAATGTTTTCTGATAATAGAAAATAAGAATTTAGAATATATGGAAACAGGAGAGAAATAAATTAATGAACTAAAGAGAATAAGAGATAAATGTTAAATGATGATTGATCGATATAATTTCCATCTCGAAATAATACCGTTGTTTGCACACCTGTTTTTCTTTGATAGTTAACTCACCAACTATCGAAGTTTTTGACCATTTTAACGCTGTTAATAGGGAGAGACCGATCGGATTATTATCCGAAGAACCACTCGGTATTGGCATAAGCGTTGCGAATCATATGTGCCAAAGATAATTGAAGACGAAGTAAAGTGCAAGGGCTGTTGTGTAAATCTTAGGTAAAGATTGCCTAAGATGGATGTAATGAATAGTGCCTTCGATTTGTCCAGTCCTAGGACAATTGTATGGACAAATGTCTGATAGAGTATATTTAATATATCGCATAAGTTGATCTTTTCAAACGTATTTACGTTTGGTGACGGAGGAATTCGTTTCTCTTAGCTGTATACTCGTGGTATTTTTAGGGAAATCAATTTGTGATTTGGCGGGTATGACGATGTGGCATTCCAAGTAAAGGAAGATATGATATGTAAAAGATAAGCGTAGCTTCAAACCTCACATCCGGAAATGACAAAAATCGGGCAGGCAGCATGGTTATGTAGGTCGCACCTATTAGGGTGTATAATCACTTGATCTCGAGTTTCATTTACTTCTAAAAATCTATTTTCGATGCTGTCCCATTCGGGAAACAGTTGCTGATCCCAACCGTTAGTGATATACATTCGATACACTCAAGCGAAATGAGTGGTCGGTCATGTGTGGTCGCGTTGCAAGATGTTCTTGTTGAACCCAGTGTATTCCTCTCTAGAGGTACACTAGCGAAAGGTGGTTCCATACCTTGTCATAGTTGGAAATCCATTACCCAATATGTGCTTGCGGTTTTGAATGTATACTATATATGTAGAACGTGAGATGAAAGCGTTTCTGCTAAATGATTATTATATTGTGGTTGATAGACACTATTATAATATCAAAAGAATTTTGATATAAAGATTACTTTGGATACTCATAAGGGAAAAACCCCGTTCCGTTATACGGCGTGGTCTTATGAGATATCGTTTTATTGCTCAAAACTGTTATAAATTGTTTTACTCACACTAGTCCCATGACTGACCCGGAGTTTATCTTGTTTTGTTTTCCCTAAACTCTTGGGTGCCCAATTTTGTACGGGCAGTCAAGTAGTCGGGTTTTACAAATACTTGAAGAGCTGGAGTAGGAGGCTTCAGGATCATATAGCTATTGTTTATTTCCGCTGTGTTGTAAGTGTTGTACTTTGGAAATGATATGTATATTCAAGTATAGATTTATATTTCAAAATTTGGTATATATTATTTGTTATTCGTTCCACTGTGAGGTTCATGTTACTCTGATGTTGTGTTCTTCTTCTTCTTCTTCTTCTTCTATTCTAAGTTTCTATCTTATCTATTATCACCCTCTAATTTCTTTCATTAACTACCGGTATTTTCGATCCTTGGATGTTCGGTATGTGTTGTATATCGGATAACCAAGATCGATGTTTCTGGGACGTTACAGTTGGTATCAGAGCTTAAGTTAAGTAATTACCTTGGTTCTGTGGCGTGACTCAGTAGAGATAGGGTTAGTAATACCCCAGATTAAGTTGAGTGTATATACGAGAGAGCGTATGTGTATATTTTATAAAATGGATTTATATTGTGGAGATTTATTGATTAAGTCGTTTATGGGTTCTGGTCGATCAGTTTGATCCACTGTATTGGTAGGAGTTTATAAACGCTCGAATACGATGGGTCAACATGATATGTTTTGAAAAGAGGGTAATGAAATAATTTTACCCAAAGTATATTTTGATTTAGAGAAAATATATATATGTATATTGAATTTATAATATATTGGATATATTGGTTGTTATTATAATCGAGTAAGATTATAAATTAAATGGTTATGTAAATAACCAATCAGAATCCACATAAGTGAAATACGTGAAATCAGATGAATTAAATCTGAATATAAAATCGGAATTGGAATTACAACTCTGGAAAGTTGGAAAAGTGTTTATAAATGGGTATGGGTTAAATATAAGGAAAATTTAAGATCCTAGGAGATTTTAAATTATTTTACTAGCATTATGAATGGTATTTTGAAGTTGATTTCAAAACGAAAGTGTTTAAAGAATGAGTTTTGAAAGGTTATATAGTATTGAACTCACTTAGATCGCTAGAAAATAAATTCTGATGATGAAAGCTGCATCATCAGTGTTCATTTTCGAGTTGCTGAGTGACGGATTACTACCAAAGGATTTTGTTTTTGAATTGTTTTGAGAGAAACAAGTTGTTTGAAATCCAAAAAGGAATATTTGGTTTTAGAAAAACAAAGTTGTTTAAAACTCCCAAGAAAAAGAATGTTTAATTTAAAACCAAATTGAATTGAAATTTACAAAAGCAAATTAGAGTTGAATTGGACTAGAAGGATATCGAGAAATTTGGATTTGTGGGATAGAAATCCGAAATGAGATTCAGTTTGGATAAAAGCGAATGGTTGTGTTAAAAATAAAAACTGATTGGAAATTGGTTGAGACAACGTTCGCATATGTGGACTGATAACAGGTGAAAGTGACAGAGTTGATATGCCCGACAAAAAGGTACCAGTTTATATTATATATGAGTATGAGATTTATGAGCCGAATTGGCAAGCCGCTTGGCTATTTGATTTTCTTTTGGGTTGGAGAAGGCCTAGAGAGGTGAGTTGGAGTTTGAGTTATTGATCAGTACGAAGGAGGTGCAGGCGAAATTTTTCGAAAAGTTAAGGTATTAGAAAATTTTCAGGATTTTTGAAAATTTTCATTTACAGAAATAAATTAATATTTTTATTATAATTAATTGGTTTAAATGAAACTGAATCAAGAGGTGAAGAAATAATTTTAACCTGGTTGGAGGAGTTTGTTTTCTATCTTAGCAATTTCGAGGACGAAATTATTTTAAGTGGGGAAGAATCTAACGACCCGTATTTTAGCGATATATAATTAATTTATTTAATTATTTAAATAGTGAAAATGGTTGTTTAATTAAATTATAGTGAATATTTAATTAATATAATAATTAAATATTATATTTAATTCTGAAATAGTCCAAAATAGTGAATTGACGATATAGTGTGAACTGGACAGTTTAAAATATATATAATTCAGTTTGGAATTGAATTCGAATAACGAATATATTATTTGAATGAAGTTTGAACGTATAATTATAATACAATTGAAATCGAGTTCGAAATGGCGCGGCAATTCACTATTTGGCGATTTGAACTTCAACTCGATATACAAGGTCCGTTTTAAATCGGATTTCTGTGAAACAAGAAACGTTAGGAGCTGGTGATGTATATTTTTCTAGTGGAAGAGAAAAATCGATATTTCGTCGTGTAGATTTTAATTTATGTCCAAATCAAATTTTAGAAAGGTCGCTATGGAATATTTTATCAACCATAAGAATATATTTAATTATAATTAAATATTGGCCTCGAATTTAGACAAGCCCTTTGAGACGTAGTAATAATTAAATTTTTAGAATTTTACTGTAATTTTTAACTAATTAAATAAGCAACTTTTTATTTGGAGTATTTTGCACCCTAATCAGCGATTTTGGGGTTTCACAATATGAGTTAACCTATCGATATTATTATATTTGTGGAACTGTGATACATTGCTTGGTATGATGATATATTTATATCTTTCGATGGTGATCCGTAAAGTAATGAAATTTTGTGTGATGACAATAAAGGAAAAAGAACTTCACTTTGAGAAGCAAGATAATTTAAGTTAATCAAAGTGAGTTCATGCTTTATGGTCTGTTTAGACTTGTTTTATCCCTAAGAATGATAATGTGCACGTGCACAACTTCCACAATGGCTTATGGAAGACACTCGTTGGCTTTTGGCTACCTATCTTCTGTAATATGGATTCTACTACTATACATGATTCCAAGAACACCACGTATATGTATATGATCTTTTGATCACTTCAAATTGAACCAGATGAGTAGCAGTGTCGGGTATTAAGTAAGCAGGAAATCGAAGCAATCACGTTGATTATTAAATTGGTTATATATATAATATATAAGTGGATTGTTTTCTTCCAACAACTCATATTCTTGTCTATAAATACATCGTTCAGCCCAAAACCTAATCTCAGCTGAAACAATTATTCCGCCACCACTTTCGTAAGAAAGGAACGATTAGTTTTCGCTCACGTTCTTCATCATTTTCCTCTCAATCCAAATTAAAATCGAAGCCTTCCTTCAACAATTATTTCGAGCTCATCGAGGGCTATCATCTAAACGGATGTAATGGGTTTTAAGTGTGTGAACTGGTCAGAATTTGACCTGAAACAGGCGGCGTTCGAGGCCTGATACCAGGTAGAGGAGGCGTTTGAGATGCACAGTTTTTGAGGGGTCGTTGGGGAGGCGAGGGCGAGCAGGTTAGTGATCTTTTATCGCTCTCCGATCGCCGGAGTTAGGTGCAATGGGGAAATGTTTCAGAACGTGAGTTGTTGGGGAGTAGAGCAAAAAGGGAGGTTGAGTTCGATGTTTTGCAGAAGGGTACAACGAAGTTGGAGATCACTGAGCAGAGAATAAACGAAGGAAAACAAAAGGGAAATCAGCTCATGTACAGAAGGAACGATGGTCTGAATGCGGAAGTGGACTTTGATGATGTTGAGGTCGTGCGACGTCCTGGCAGTCACGAGAAGTCCTGTGCAACTCGATCTGTTGATGGATGTTGAGTTGGCTGATGATGGTATGAATGGAGAGACGAGATGAAGAGGAAAGTGTTGGTGATTTTATTGTGATTTGTAGTGGAACGATGAAGGGGTGGTTTGTGGTTGAAAGTCACAGAAATGGGTGGCATTTATTTTACTGGAATTCGAAGTCTCGTTGGGGAAGATAAGGGAAATCGGGTCTGGTAAATAAAAGAGGTGATGGGCCATGGAAAAAGGTTAAAAGCCTGATTAATTATAAAAGGGAATTTATTTCATTTTAAATAAAGTATACAAACTTGAAAATTCAATATCTTATTGATACTTTAACGGAATTCAGCAAAACAAGATCCGTTGGGATCATATGGACGGACACTACCCAATGGAACTGACTGAGAGTGGATTAAAGCTCGTTACAATTTATAGCAAAATAATTTATCTATCTGAATCAAGTGATGGTTATCGTTATTAACGATGATCGTCCAATGTGAGTAAAACTCACCAACTCTGAACAGTTATATTTTTATAACGTGTAACAACCCGTATTTTCAAAAACCTGTTATAACGTAAATCGAGGCAGAATTTAATTTATAAATATGAATCAAGGGAAACGGGCAATGCCATTGCGTTCGTCTCGGAAAAATACGCGAAATAGAGTCCGAGTTTTCGAAAATCGGAGTCCGTATGACCCGATTAAGGCCCAACAAAGTTTTCAGAAAAATTCAAAGTAAAAACAGATTTCAAATTCAAGTTTGAATTTGGAAAAAGGGTCAGATTGGGCCAGGCGGGAAAATTCCTGCCAGAGCACCCAAGTCGACAGCCCTGTCGACTTGGGAGTCGACTTGGTTGGACCCACGTCGACAGCCCTGTCGACTTGGCTGTCGACTGGGTTCAGCCGGGCAGTTTTGCCTGGTGCACCATTTTGGGGTTTTGGTTAGGTTTTAGGGCCAGATTCGGTTTTAAGGGCTGAGATTGGAACTAGGGTTTAATCCTAAGGCTAAAACTAATCCTAATCTCTATAAATAAGCCCCTAACCTAACCCTAAATCATTATTATTCATTCAAGTAACTAAACTATGGCAAAATCATTCCTCTCATGGACTCCACTCTCTTCATAAAATTCCTAAATAAATTTCTATGAGAGATTTTCCATGCATACAAGTGTTTCCAATCTTGTATGAGCATCTTTAGCTTGCATTCAAGTCAAGTTTCCATATTTACATCATAAAGCAAGGGTTTTTATTGATTTGGAGCTTTCATATTGGGTTTATTTGATTTCATAAGGGCTTGGCTCAATCTATTAATATATTTGTGTCTTCATAAGAATTTGTAAGCCCTTTTCTACTTTCATATTTAAACTCTAAAGTTAAATGAATGATGCAAGTTTGGTTGATTATTATGATATGCAAGTTTGCCATGATATGCAAGTTTACCATGTCATGTTATGCAAGTTTGATATGTTATGATATGCAAGTTTACCATGTTATGCTATGCAAGTTTGCCATGTTATGATATGCAAGTTTATCATGTTATGTTATGCAAGTATGCCATGTTATGATATGCAAGTTTATCATGTTATGTTATGCAAGTTTGCCATGTTATGATATGCAAGTTTATCATGTTATGTTATGCAAGTTTGATATGCAAGTTTGTCATATGATATGCGAGTTATGTTATGCAAGTTTGGGTTGATCATTTTGTTCATGTTATCATGTTATGCAAGCTTACTTTGAGTATATGAACATAAAGCTTCAAGCTTTATGCTAAAAGTTGCATTTTGGCAACATGTAAGTTATCATATCTCTTATGATAACTTGCATGTGAGGCTAAATGCGAACTTATGGCCATTTCTACATGTCATTTATCACCATGTATCACCAATATGCTAAGTTTGGTTTTATGCATGCTTTTGAGGCCTAAAAATGTAATATGCAAGTATATGAACATATGTACATTACATATGCCACCATGTTAAACTTGTGGCTTCAACACCTTTATGTCATGATTATGCCAAGTTCTCTCTTTCTATCCTTTATGCGCTATTGCGATATGTAAGCGATGGGATTGCGTTTGGGGTTGGGTAAACTTAAAAGACATGAAAACATAAGATTGGGAATTTACCTATTAAGTTAGGTCTACCCATTGGGAATTTACCTATTAAGTTAGGTCTACCCAAATTCTTGAAAACTTGTAATGTGTTTTGGAAACATGATGGACATGACACTTAGAAAATATAAGTGTGACCAACTCGAGGTTGGGTTGAGATTGTAGCGTAAAACTACCCGGAACCGACCAGCTTAACTAGTTGCTACAAACAATAGGACCCAATGTGAGAAGTTGGTCATGTTGTACCTTGAACCCGAGATTAGACCAAGTTGTGGTGTAAAGCTACCCGGACCCGGCCGGCTTAACTTGTAACCACAACAAGGTCTAATGTGAGAGGTTAAGGCACATTAAATTAATTAATGCCTCATGATTAGGGTTAAGTCATGGTCCACTTAATACTTAACCAATTTGGGCTTGGTAGATTAATCAGGGTTAAGTCGTGAACTCATCGTTACACTTAACCAAGTTAATCCATGATTAGTAAAAGGGTTAAACCGTACTTAACCCACTAGAAAATCCTAGCAATGGGGGTCCACTCCAGCAGTAATCCCAAGTTCGTATCATTAAGACCCTAGGGACTAGGCTAGGGTGGGGGGCACAATTACTGGACTTGAGGTAAGTGACCAAAAACGACGGCAGAGTGGTACGCCGGTGTAGTTCCGGGCGGACTATGGTCGTGCATATAGTCTGAAGCCGGGGAAAACATGCACGGGTACCAGTAGATCGAGACTGTGCACTTATGTTTATGGTGTCCAGGGGTTGACACCCTAGGGCTTGATACACCCGACGGGAGACCCTGCACAGTCTGACTACAATTATGTTTGGGCCGTATTGACACCAACACGTGACGAGTTAGGCTTAGGGAGCCGATCGATTAGACCGTTTGGTTGGACCTCATATTAGGGTCACTTCATATTATTGGACCTCGTATTAGGGTCACTTCATATTACTGGACCTCGTATTAGGGTCACTTCATATTATTGGACCTCGTATTAGGGTCACTTCATATTATTGGACCTCGTATTGGGGTCACTTCATATTATTGGACCTCGTATTAGGGTCATTTCATGTTATTGGGCAAAAGCTTGGGCCAAGGGATCAATACTTGTTTATTCAAGTCATGTTAGTTTGCTAGTACACCTGTGGTGCAAAAACCTTAAACCTGATTATGCGATGACACCTTTATCTACCTTGTTAGTTAATCATCATGCTAGTATGTTGTTATCCTTATGATCATCCCTGCTTCTCATGTCAGTTAACTTTATCAGATTACATTGATTGTAGTAGGGCTTACTCAGTCTTTTTGACTGACCTGTTTTTCTTTCGCCTCTTTTCTTCCGTTCCCCCCCCCCCCCCAGGTTCTCAGGGTGGGAATATTGGAGCTTAGCTTGGATTTCTGATCACTTGCTTGTGGGATTTTAGCTCATGTACGGTCTTGACATGAAGCTAGCTATGGTTATCACTTATTTTGGGGATAGTACTTATGTATTTCAGTTTTTCAGTGATGTTGTTTTTATCTAGACTTGTTTATTTGGAAAGTTATGTTGTACCAGACTTGTTTTGAAATAGTTTGAAATCTTCCGCTGTTTTACTTATCTTATTTACTCTGTTTACATATATACATATGTTCTTGTTCTGCCTTGATATATCATTATGCATGTTTACCCGGTACAAACGCCCCTCCAAAGTCAGAGTGCTTACAAGAGCCACCCTGGCGGAGGTGGGGTGTTACATTTGGTATCGGAGCGAGGTTTACGAGAAGGAACAAAAAGGTTTTTAGAAAACTTTTGGAAAACTATTTTCAAAACCAAGTATAAAGTATTTTCCAAAGAAAAGTCTAGTTTATTTTAAAGGCTATTCCCCAAAAAGCCATTAGCAAAATTCCTTCGTTCTTCTATATTCTGAATCTATCTTTTTCTTCGTTTTCAGTATGGCCAATAACTTTGCCATTCCGGAGGGAGTACACGTACCTGTTTGGTATAGGAGACTTTTGGAGGCTAGGGCGACCGAAGCCGGCCCCGCCGATGTTCCTCCTCCTCCTCCTCCGGTAGTTAATGTTCCTCCTCCTCCTGTCGCTGAGGTTCCTCTTCCTCCTCCCCCTCAGCATCCACAAGAGGATTTCGCGGAGATTTGCAAAGACTTTAAGGCGATGGGTTGCAAGAATTTCATTGGAACCGAGACTTATGTAGAGGCAAGGAATTGGTTGAAAGAAATCGAAGATCCTTTTGCCTTCTTTGATATAGATGACCGTAGGAAGGTTTTATTGGCAGTGTGGTTGCTAAAGGAAGAAGCTGCACGTTGGTGGGTGGTCACCACCGCTACTAGGCCAATTGAGACTTGGGATGACTTCCGGGGAAAGTTTGGACTAAGGTTCCTATCACTGAAGCAAGGGGACATGACTATTAGGGAATACATAGATAAGTTTAATCAACTTGCTCGGTTCGGTTTAGACTTGGTTAACACAGCTCAGAAGAAGGCCATGCACTTTGCTCTAGGACTAAACGAGCCATTGCGCGGTTTGGCCATATCTCATATACCCATCGGAGCGACCTTCGAGAGTTTGGTGAATGTGGCCCTACTCAATGAAAAGAATAGGAGTGACAAGAAGGAAATCAAGGTGAATGAGTCTCAAAACAAGAAAACGGGGCCCAAAAAGGAAATGAAAAAGAGGAAGGAGAAGTCTAAAGATAAGAAGGAAAAAAGGTGCTTTACTTGTGGAAGCTCGACTCATCTAAACAAGGATTGCAGAAAAAGGAAGGGCACTTGCTTTAACTGTCGAGAAATGGGACACTTCACTAGGGATTGCCCGAAGAAGCAAGGGCAAGACCAGGGTCAGACTCAGCGTGCTGGACCTTCATGAGGGCAAGTTCATGCTCTCAATGCCGCTCCAGTTCCCGATCGAGGTAGTATTTCTGTTGAGATCCTTGTATATATTTCTGATTTTCCAGTTCGTACCTTGTTTGATTCTGGTGCATCGCATAGCTTTATCTCATCTGATCTTGTTGATAGTTTGCACCTAAGTACTAGTCTAGTTAATGATCCCGTGTGTGTTTCAAATCCAATTGGGGTTTCCGCCCATTTGTCTATTATCTACGTGGATTTGAAAATCTCTATCTTTAGTGTAGAGTTCTCGTGTGATGCTTATATTCTCGGTTTCATGGGGTATGGGTTGATTTTTGGGCATGGATGGGTTGTCCAGTTTTGGAGCCATCCTTGATTTTTTGAGCATAGGGTTGTGAGGCTCATGACTCGCCTCGGTAATACCCTAAAAATTTCTTGTAACCCTATGGGTCCCGTCATGTTGTGTTATCTCGAATCCCTCAACTCGTCTATCGATAGTTTGCAATCAGTGAGGGTGGTCCGAGAATATCCTGATATCTTGGGTGAAGTGAAGGGGGGGTTACCCTTAAGCGAGAGATTGATTTCCGCATTTATCTGGTTGATAATGCCAAGATAGTTTCGTGGCCGGTTAGGCACATGGCCCCGCAAGATGAGAGTTAAGAAAGCAAGTCAAGGAGTTGCTTGAGAAGAACTTCATTAGATGAAGTATATCTGAATGGGGAGCGCCTATAGTATTTACCAAGGCAGATGGTTCTCTTCGACTTTGTGTTGATTATCGTGAGTTAAACAAAGAAGAATAGACTACCATTACCAAGGATCGATGATTTGTTTGATCAGCTTGTAGGAACATCTGCTTTCTCTTGATCTTGCTACTGGATTCCATCATCTCAGAGTAGCTGAGGATAGTATAGACAAAACTGCGTTCAGAACTCCAGATGGATTCTTAGAATGGCTGGTCATGCCATTCGGTTTAACTAATGCACCCGCCTACTTCGTGGACTTGATGAGTAGGGTGCCTAGGGAGTTCCTGAACAAGTTTGTGGTAATCTTTGTAGAAGATATCCTGACTTTCTTAAAGAACGAGGAAGAACATGCTAGACATCTCAAGGAGGATATGGATACGCTTAGAGCGCATCAGTTGAAAGCCAAGTCCTCCAAATGTCATTTTGGAGAAAAAGGAGTTAGATTTCTTGGGCACATAGTTTCTAAGCAAGGCTTAGTGGTGGATCCTGCTAAAGTGGTCGCGGTTCAAAACCGAAAAGCTCCGACGAGGACAATTGAAGTAAGAAGTTCTCTCAGTTTAATTAGTTAGTTAGCGTCCCTTGAGCTTAGACCTACCCTTCTAGATCAAGTAGGGACTTCACAGAAAGAAGACCCGCAGTTAGTCGAGATCATGGACAAGTTGATTCGAGGCGAGATGATAAGTCACCTCGCTATAGATGACAAGGGATGGCTAAGACGCGATGAGAGAAAGAAGGCTCTTGAAGATGCACATCACTCGAGGAGGTGGCCGAGTTTGTCCCAAGGTGCATGTTGTGCCAACAGATTAAGGCCGGGTCATAAAAAGCCCAGTGGGCTATTACATCCATTGGAGGTCCCCGCAATGGAAGTAGTAAAGCGTCACGAGGGATTTCGTGGATGGACTGCCTAGATCAAGGAAAGGGAATACGAGCATGTGGGTCATAGTAGGTAGACTCACGAAGAGTGCTCATTTCACTCCGGTAAAGAGCGAAAGGACTGCATCATAGCTAGCGACAGTTTACTTTCAAGAAATAAAGCGGTTGCACGAGGTTCCCTAAAGTATAGTTAGTAACCATGACTCAATCTTCACTAGCCAGTTTTGGAATAGTCTACGGGAAGTCATGGGCAAGCAACTGAATCTAAGTACGGCCTATCATTCACAGGCGAATGGTTCATTTCGTTCAAGCATGAGTTATAGAAAATCACGTTAGTAAGAGCAATTGGCAACGTGGATTGGTATTTTCAAGAAAAGTTCTGCTGCGTGGAATACTTTATAGTAAGTAAACGAGATCCAGGACTCACTGGTGAATTTTGGAGAGCTTGCATGAAACCATGAGGTCATAGTTATGTTTAAGCCAAGAATGATAGAAGAGTAAGTGAAAAAGGAAGACGAGAGGCGACAATGAAATGGGTTCCAACTCATATTTGGAAATAAGAGTTAAGAAGCTAAGAAATCATGAGGTAAAAGACGGTCAAAGCACAGTGGAGTTAAGCTCAAGGAAATGTGACTTAGAAGACTGAAGGCTAGATACGCGCATCATATCTCTTTTTAAGAGCATATCCTTGATCCTTGTTTTCCTGTGGAACTTACTCGCATGTTATCTTTTTACGTATATCCTCTCGGTCCCATTCTCGGTCCTATTTCTGTCGGGAGGTATGACTTATTGGCTAGTAATACATGTCAGGGTTTGAAGGGGTACGTTAGGTTGACTAAACCTTTTGGGCTTTTATAGAATATGGGTTGGGTTAGGAAGGGATTTCTTGTAATCCGAAAGGGGTATATCCTGCTTATCTTCCCGATCTCTTTGTAGCATATCTTTTGCTATCCATGTTTGTCTTGATTACCTAGTTTATCATGTTAATCTTGTCATGAGAACCTTAGGTAGAAACCCTTTGGATGAAACATGTGTTTGAAACATGTTATGCTTGATGTTTGCAAGTGTTTGCAAGTGGTTACTCGTGGATGCATTATACACATTAGGCACTAGATCGGCTCACACACTCCTCATATTGCATATGCATGAGTGTTTACGCTTATTCATGGATGAAAATTTTTGTGTTATCACATGGATGTTGCATATGGATGTATGTTATGTGCACACATATAGATGTTATACATTACGTTAGGAATTGCATACATATGGATTCATTTCACTAACATAATTTGCATTGATGATATTTGCATTAGATAAGTACATATACACACACCTTTGCATATGTTCATACAACATTTAGAATCTTGTAAGGACAATGATTGCTCGTGGATGATGTTTTGAGTAGATGGATGTTGGATGGTAGGATATGTTCTTCCTAACTTAGAGATTTCGGGGACGAAATCCTTTAAGGAGGGGAGATTGTAACAACCCGTATTTTCAATAACCTGTTATAACATAAATCGAGGCAGAATTTAATTTATAAATCTGAATCAAGGGAAACGGGCTATGCCATTGCGTTCGTCTCGGAAAAATACGCGAAATAGAGTCCGAGTTTTCGAAAATCGGAGTCCGTATGACCCGATTAAGGCCCAACGAAGTTTTCAGAAAAATTCAAAGTAAAAACAGATTTCAAATTCAAGTTTGAATTTGGAAAAAGGGTCAGATTGGGCCAGGCGGGAAAATTCCCGCTAGAGCACCCAAGTCGACAGCCCTGTCGACTTGGGAGTCGACTTGGTTGGACCCAAGTCGACAGCCCTGTCGACTTGGCTGTCGACTGGGTTCAGCCGGGCAGTTTTGCCTGGTGCAGCATTTTGGGGTTTTGGTTAGGTTTTAGGGCCAGATTCGGTTTTAAGGATTGAGATTGGAACTAGGGTTTAATCCTAAGGCTAAAACTAATCCTAATCTCTATAAATAATCCCCTAACCTAACCCTAAATCATTATTATTCATTCAAGTAACTAAACTATGGCAAAATCATTCCTCTCATGGCCTCCACTCTCTTCATAAAATTCCTAAATAAATTTCTATGAGAGATTTTCCATGCATACAAGTGTTTCCAAGCTTGTATGAGCATCATTAGCTTGCATTCAAGTCAAGTTTCCATATTTACATCATAAAGCAAGGGTTTTTATTGATTTGGAGCTTTCATATTGGGTTTATTTGGTTTCATAAGGGCTTGGCTCAATCTATTAATATATTTGTGTCTTCATAAGAATTTGTAAGCCCTTTTCTACTTTCATATTTAAACTCTAAAGTTAATTGAATGAGGCAAGTTTGGTTGATCATTATGATATGCAAGTTTGCCATGATATGCAAGTTTACCATGTCATGTTATGCAAGTTTGATATGTTATGATATGCAAGTTTACCATGTTATGCTATGCAAGTTTGCCATGTTATGATATGCAAGTTTATCATGTTATGTTATGCAAGTATGCCATGTTATGATATGCAAGTTTATCATGTTATGTTATGCAAGTTTGCCATGTTATGATATGCAAGTTTATCATGTTATGTTATGCAAGTTTGATATGCAAGTTTGTCATATGATATGCGAGTTATGTTATGCAAGTTTGGGTTGATCATTTTGTTCATGTTATCATGTTATGCAAGCTTACTTTGAGTATATGAACATAAAGCTTCAAGCTTTATGCTAAAAGTTGCATTTTGTCAACATGTAAGTTATCATATCTCTTATGATAACTTGCATGTGAGGCTAAATGCGAACTTATGGCCATTTCTACATGTCATTTATCACCATGTATCACCAATATGCTAAGTTTGGTTTTATGCATGCTTTTGAGGCCTAAAAATGTAATATGCAAGTATATGAACATATGTACATTTCATATGCCACTATGTTAAACTTGTGGCTTCAACACCTTTATGTCATGATTATGCCAAGTTCCCTCTTTCTATCCTTTATGCGCTATTGCGATATGTAAGCGATGGGATTGCGTTTGGAGTTGGGTAAACTTAAAAGACATGAAAACATAAGATTGGGAATTTACCTATTAAGTTAGGTCTACCCATTGGGAATTTACCTATTAAATTAGGTCTACCCAAATTCTTGAAAACTTGTAATGTGTTTTGGAAACATGATGGACATGACACTTAGAAAATATAAGTGTGACCAACTCGAGGTTGGGTTGAGATTGTAGCGTAAAACTACCCGGAACCGATCGGCTTAACTAGTTGCTACAAACAATAGGACCCAATGTGAGAAGTTGGTCATGTTGTACCTTGAACCCGAGGTTAGACCAAGTTGTGGTGTAAAGCTACCCGGACCCGGCCGGCTTAACTAGTAACCACAACAAGGTCTAATGTGAGAGGTTAAGGCACATTAAATTAATTAATGCCTCATGATTAGGGTTAAGTCATGGTCCACTTAATACTTAACCAATTTGGGCTTGGTAGATTAATCAGGGTTAAGTCGTGAACTCATCGTTACACTTAACCAAGTTAATCCATGATTAGTAAAAGGGTTAAATCGTACTTAACCCACTAGAAAATCCTAGCAATGGGGGTCCACTCCAGCAGTAATCCCAAGTTCGTATCATTAAGACCCTAGGGACTAGGCTAGGGTGGGGGGCACAATTACTGGACTTGAGGTAAGTGACCAAAAACACGGCAGAGTGGTACGCCGGTGTAGTTCCGAGCGGACTATGGTCGTGCACATAGTCCGAAGCCGGGGAAAACATGCACGGGTACCAGTAGATCGAGACTGTGCACTTATGTTTATGGTGTCCAGGGGTTGACACCCTAGGGCTTGATACACCCGACGGGAGACCCTGCACAGTCTGACTACAATTATGTTTGGGCCGTATTGACACCAACAAGTGACGAGTTTGGCTTAGGGAGCCGATCGATTAGACCGTTTGGTTGGACCTCGTATTAGGGTCACTTCATATTATTGGACCTCGTATTAGGGTCACTTCATATTATTGGACCTCGTATTAGGGTCACTTCATATTATTGGACCTCGTATTAGGGTCACTTCATATTATTGGACCTCGTATTAGGGTCACTTCATATTATTGGACCTCGTATTAGGGTCACTTCATATTATTGGACCTCGTATTAGGGTCATTTCATGTTATTGGGCCAAAGCTTGGGCCAAGGGATCAATACTTGTTTATTCAAGTCATGTTAGTTTGCTAGTACACCTGTGGTGCAAAAACCTTAAACCTGATTATGCGACGACACCTTTATCTACCTTGTTAGTTAATCATCATGCTAGTATGTTGTTATCCTTATGATCATCCCTGCTTCTCATGTCAGTTAACTTTATCAGATTACATTGATTGTAGTAGGGCTTACTCAGTCTTTTTGACTGACCTGTTTTTCTTTCGCCTCTTTTCTTCCGTTTCCCCCCCCCCCCCAGGTTCTCAGGGTGGGAATATTGGAGCTTAGCTTGGATTTCTGATCACTTGCTTGTGGGATTTTAGCTCAAGTACGGTCTTGACATGAAGCTAGCTATGGTTATCACTTATTTTGGGGATAGTACTTATGTATTTCAGTTTTTCAGTGATGTTGCTTTTATCTAGACTTGTTTATTTGGAAAGTTATGTTGTACCAGACTTGTTTTGAAATAGTTTGAAATCTTCCGCTTTTTTACTTATCTTATTTACTCTGTTTACATATATACATATGTTCATGTTCTGCCTTGATATATCATTATGCATGTTTACCCGGTACAAACGCCCCTCCAAAGTCAGAGTGCTTGCAAGAGCCACCCTGGCGGAGGTGGGCTGTTACATAACGTACTCTTAGAACTGATAATTATCTGTTGATTACTGTGTGTTAACTATTTGGTTGAATTGCGTGTGTATTGGTTGAAAGTATAGATAACGATATATATAAATCATTAATCAAATATTGATTCTGTGTATCAGAATATTTTATATTCATGTCGTTTAACATCTGTGATGCAGGAAAACAGGTTGGAGGGATCCAACATGATTCCTCAATATTTATAATACTATTTGTTTTCATATATTGTGTTATATGATGTGACGTATAATCTGTGATTAATTATAATGACACTGGTCCAGTTATTTGGTACTATTGAATACCAAAAGAAATATTGGAATAGAAAAGGAAAATTTCAAACTGTGTATTGAAATAGAATATTTATAAAATCAAGGGATTTTATAAAAAGGAATTTAATAAAGAAAATATTAATAAAAATCAAAGAATTTTATAAAAAGGATTATTTACTTAGAAAGTAAATAAAAGGTATAAAAAGAATTATTTACTTAGAAAGTAAATAAAGGTATAAAAAGGATTATTTACTTAGAAAATAAATGGAAGTGTAAATCGATTATTTACTTAGAAAGTAAATAGATGTGTAAAACAATTAATTACTTAGCAAGTAAATAGAAGTATTAAGAAATATATTTACTTATAAAGTAAATAGAATTTATAAAGGAATATTTATTTAGAAAATTGAATAAAGATTAAAAGGAAATTATTTATAAAATCAAGGGATTTATAAAAGGGAATTATTTATAAAATCAAAAGGGTTTTATAAAGAAGAATATTTATTGGGAAAATAAATAGAAGTATAAAGAGATTATTTATTCAGAAAATAAATAAGATATTATAAAGGATATTTATTTAGAAAATAAACAAATAAAATAGAAAGAGAAAGATTTGTAAAACATTTACAAACAGAATTGAAAATAATTATTTATTTAGAAAATAAATAAAGATAAAAAGGGGAATTATTTGAGAAATAAATAGAATTATATAAAGGAAATATTTATATAAAATAAATATAGGCAAATAGGAAAGGAAGTATTTGTAATCGATTAGAGTTAACCAGTTGAGTTAATCGAGTATGGTTAGCCAAACCAAGTTAGTCGAATCGAGTGGGTGGAACCAAGTTAGTCAAGCCTAGTTAATCGAATCAAGTTGGTCGAACCAAGTTTGTCGAGTTAGTCAAATATGGCTAGTCGAGTCTAGTTAGTCGAGTCGAGTTAGTCAAGTCGAGTTAGTCGAGTCGAGTTAGTCAAGTCGAGTTAAGTTAGTCGATTTAAGTTTTCGAGTTGAGTTAATCGAATATGGTTCATCGAGTCGAGTTAATCGAATTTAGTTATTCGATAGGAGTCAATCGAATTTAGTTATTCGAATAGACTTCATCGATTATTAGTTATTCGAAAGGAGTTAATCGATGATAGTTTAATCGAAAGGAGTTATCGATGTTAGTTTAATCGAAAGGAGTTAATCGAACTTAGTTATTCGAAAGTGATATTATCGAATATAAGTTATTCAAAAGGAGATTATAGAATATAGTGTATTCGAAAGAAAGAGATCGAATATAATTTATTCGAAAGAGTGAGGTAATCGAATATAAGTTATTCGAAGTGAGTTAATCGAATATAAGTTATTCGAAGAGAGTTATCGAATATAAGTATTCGAAGTGAGAGAATCGAATATAAGTTATTCGAAGAGAGTTAACTGAATATATGTTATTTGAAGTAAGTTAATCGAATATTAGTTATTCGAAGTGTTACTCGAATATTAGTTATTCGAAGAGTGTTAAGCGAATATAAGTTATTCGAAGGAGTTATTGATTTTAGTTTAATCGAAAGGAGTTATCAAATATAGTTATTCGAAGAAGGATTTTCGAATATAGTTTATTCGAAAAGGAGTTATCGAATAAAGTTTACTCGAAAGGGAGTTATACATCGAATTCGATTATGTCGAATTTGATTATATTGAATTCGGGAAAATATTATCTATTTTCCGGTTTTTAAATCAAGATTTATTTATTTATAAATAAATTAGAGTATGTTAATTATTCAAAGTAAGAAATAAAAAGTTAGATGTTAAGTTAGATGTTAAGTTAGATATTTCAGAAGTAGGGATTATAACGTTATCGTTATAACCAATGGTTTCAATAAAGAAGTGGATACGTAAATAGAATCCGAGGGTTACGTAAGGAAGTTTGTTAAAGATTTAAAAAGATAAACTTTGACTATTCCAAAGTTAAAACATTGTTCAGTTAAGGTCTGAGAGGTAATTATACCCCAACTTGATTGACTTCCTTCTTAACTAAGGAATGGTAAGCTTTGATAGTGAAGGATGGTTAAGAGAATTTAGTTAATGAGTGAAATGGTTTGAGTTGGCATGGCGATGTTTGATTTAAACATCGGTTTAAACCAAGTGAAGGAGTTTTGGAAATGTTTTCCAAATAAGAATCAGAAATGTTTTCTGATAATAGAAAATAAGAATTTAGAATATATGGAAATAGGAGATAAATAAATTAATGAACTAAATAGAATAAGAGATAAATGTTAAATGATGATTGATCGATATAATTTCCATCTGGAAATAATATCGTTGTTTGCACACCTATTTTTCTTTGATAGTTAACTCACCGACTATCGAAGTTTTTGACCATTTTAACGTTGTAAATATGGAGAGACATGTTGGATTATTACTCGAAGAACCACTCCGTATTCGCATAAGTGTTGCGAATCATATATGCCAAAGATAATTGAAGATGGAGTAAAGTGCAAGGGCTGTTGTATAAATCTTAGGTAAAGATTGCCTAAGAAGGATGTACTGAATTGTGTCTTCGGTTTGTCCAGTCCTAGGACATCTTGTATGGATGAATGTATGACAGAGTATATTTAATAGATCGCGTAAGTTGATCTCTTCAAACGTATTTACGATTGGTGGTGGAGGAATTCGTTTCTCTTAGCTGTATACCCGTGGTATTTTTGGGGAAATCAATTTGTGATTTGGCGGGTATGACGATGTGGCATTCCAAGTAAAGGAAGATATGATATGTAAAAGATAAGGGTAGCTTCTAGCCGCACATCCGGAAATGACAAAAATCGGGCAGGCAGCATGGCTATGTAGGTCGCACCTATTAGGGTGTATAATCACCTGATCTAGAGTTTCATTTACTTCTAAAAATTTATTGTCGATGCTGTCCCATTCGGGAAACGGTTGCTAATCCCAACCGTTAGTGATATACATTCGAAACACTCAAGCGAAATGAGTGGTCGGTCATGTGTGGCCGGGTTGCAAGATGTTCTTGTTGAACCCAGTGTATTCCTCTCTAGAGGTACACTAGCGAAAGGTGGTTCCATACCTTGTCATAGTTGGAAATCCATTACCTAATACATGCTTGCGGTTTTGAATGTATACTATATATGTGGAACGTGAGATGAAAGCGTTTCTGCTAAATGATTATTATATTGTGGTTGATAGACACTATTATAATATCAAAAGAATTTTGATATAAAGATTACTTTGGATACTCATAAGGGGAAATCCCGTTCTGTTATTCGGCGTGGTCTCATGAGATATCGTTTTATTGCTCAAACTGTTATAAATTGTTTTACTCACACCAGTCCCATGACTGACCCGGACTTTATCTTGTTTTGTTTTCCCTAAACTCTTGGGTGCCCTATTTTGTACGGGCAGTCAAGTAGTCGGGTTTTACAGTTACTAGAAGAGCTGGAGTAGGAGGCTTCAGGATTATATAGCTATTGTTTATTTCCGCTGTGTTGTAAGTGTTGTACTTTGGAAATGATATGTATATTCAAGTACAGATTTATATTTCAAAATTTGATATATATTATATGTTATTCGTTCCACTGTGAGATTCGTGTTACTCTGATGTTGTGTTCTTCTTCTTCTTCTTCTTCTTCTTCTATTCTATGTTTCTATCTTATCTATTCTCACCATCTAATTTCTTCCATTAACTACCGGTATTTTCGATTCTTGGATGTTCAACATGTGTTGTATATCGGATAAACAAGATCGATTTTTCCGGAACGTTACAGAAAACTTTGATTATAACGGTAGCATAAGTCCAAGGTGATGCAGATGGAATGTGTGTGCATAAGTGTACAGCATATGCAGCTAAACAGAGTGCTCTTTCATGCATATGTGAAATTAGTGAATACACCACATATACATGCACAATGATACAATGGTGAAGTACATCATGAACAGTGCATCAGTGTGAAGCATTGTTGATACATAACAACAAGCCTAAGCAGTAACAAAAGCGAAGCCATACACATGAAGACAAGAGAACATAATATGATGCACACAGGCAGTACATATGGTGAAGCAAAAGTCAGTGCATACATGAGTACTCATGTTCATGTGCATTCTCAGTTTCACACAGCAAATTTGAGCATGAAGCAGTTTTTAAATACAATATCAAGTTTCACTACAAATCATGGGCAAGCATGGTTCATGGTGTATGGTGCAGGAAACATAAATGTACAGACAACAAACTTCAACATGGTCAAATAGTGCAGGTCAACATGAAGACAGCTCAACGGCAGTCTAGAGTGTCAAAGCATTCAAGTACTACAGGTGAACACAAATGTGCAAGGAACAAGGGTAGTGCAGTTTGATTCAAATTCAAATAAGGATTGATCATTAATGAATTGAGAATATTCCTCTTTCAGAAAAGTGGTTTGCAGAAATAAACATCATGGTGATTTGGCAGAATCAATTTTTGGAAATGGTTAAAACTGGCAAGTGTTTTAGCATGAACAATTTAAAGTTATTTTTTTGGCATCTTTTTTAATGAAACTGTAGAATCCATCCTTGGCAAGGTTTTAAAACATTCCTGAAATCATGATAGGAGCAAGAAAACAATTTCAGTGAGTTTGGATTTCAGGAATGCATTTTTCTTTCAAGTAACAAAGTAAATCGAGTGTGCAAATATACATGTATATATGGCAAGTGCATTCATGGTTCTTGAATAAATTTCAGGAAACAATCAATCAAGCAATTTCATAAAATACACACAAGGATTTATTTTCTTTTCAAGGGGCACAAAACAAGAAAGAGTTATCGTCAGATATTTTCGTGCAAAAGTGTAATGGCAGTATGAATTCAAGACAATTTTAATTCAAATCAAGATGGTGTTAGGCAGAGCGAAATCCGTGCAAGGAGAATAATGGCAACAAATCATTTTCAAATCGTGCAAACCGAAAGAGAAAAGCAATATTTTCAGATTGAATCATTTATTGAAATCAGAGGCCAGGGTTTTCCATACCGTATATTAATCACACCAATTCATCATCGGCAGTGTGTGCATCGAAACCACAAACAATTAAATCAAAAATTGAAACCAAGCATCACAAATTCAAGCAAAGAATCAAATCCGAATTACTCACAATTTTTTAGGGTTTCGATCAAGTGAGAATTCCAGCAAATCGACATCAGAAAGCAAGCTACAATGACCAGAGCCTTCAGAGATCAATATTCCAGAAGAAATCGATTTTGAATTGGGGTTTTGAGAAAACCCTAGTCCAGAAGTGTCGGCCGCCATTTTCAAGAAAAGAGGAACATGGAATCGGGTTCAAACAAATGAAGTAAAGGTGGAACCACTTTTGAGTTGGCCGGCCTATTCAAGTGATTTAAAGGGAGATTCTTTTTTTTTTTTAATACTAGGGTTTTAGTTTATTTTTGTTGTATTTTTTAATTTGTTTTGTAAACCATTTCAAACAGTTTCTAGTGTCCATAAAATACTAGGGTATCCAGTTAGGGTGTTGACTGACAGTTCCTAAGAGTCTGTAAAATCTAGGTTACTGGTTACGGGGATGTAATCAAGGAAAATCTGATCGAGGGGATATCGGTCTGTCTAGGGTTTTGAGCGTAGGGTTAGAATAGGAGCAGGGTTTGCGAGTGTACATGGTCTTGTATGCGGGATCTGTTCTATCACCTAGTAGAAACCTTAGGAATGCAGCAGTAGGCAGGGTTTTGCCGAAGCTGGGTATCTCTTGTGTCATTTAATTTCTGCATTTCTATTTCTACTACTATCTGTGATTTGTTTATTATCCCGTAATATCTTAAAAAATTGTAATCAACCCTATTCACCCCCCCTCCCTCTAGTGTAAATCTAGATCCAACAAGTGGTATCAGAGCTTGGTTTTTGATTAACTCTAGAATCATGTTTTCCCCTTGCTGTCAGTCTTCTGAGAGTCAGTCCAGTGATATTCCATTTATTTTCAATGGAACAGATTT
Source organism: Allium sativum (assembly GCA_030737875.1). Lineage (NCBI taxonomy): Eukaryota > Viridiplantae > Streptophyta > Magnoliopsida > Asparagales > Amaryllidaceae > Allium > Allium sativum. Next base: position 208,892,231 of record CM060918.1, read on the forward strand.
TCAAATTTGGAAATCAAATTTTGAATTATATTTAAAATCTGTTAATTCTGAATATTGGAATATTACTGAAAATATGGGAGACTTGTTAGACAAAAGGAATAAGGTCTTAAATGCTCACGTCATGCATATTATTTATTCCTATCTTGATAATGGTCAATTAAAATTTATCTCTCATTGTTTAACCGCGCAGGATATCTGGAAAACTCTCAACACGTTGTATGAAAAATTTGACAGCTGCTCAAAACCCTCAACTGCCAACTCAGATTCAGATTTGTGCTTAACTGGAGCTATTCATGACGACTCAAACGATGTGGAATTATCATATGAAGATTTGATATCTCTTTGTAATAATTTAACAAGAACTGTTGATCGTATCAAACGGAAAAACAAGTCTTTGAAATCTGAAAATTCTGAGTTGACTCACAATAACAATATGTTGAAATTAAAATTTGAAAACTCTAAGTGTAAGAATTGTTTTAACTTGAAAACCGATTTAGCTCAACTTAATGAAAATTCTAGAAAGATTGAAAGTGAATATTTGATTTTGAAAAATCACTAAGATGAGCTAATTCATAAAAATAACGCTCTGCAGAAGGAGTTGGATAAGGTTAATTTCGAACATGAAATTTTTGAAAAGGAAAATTTGTTGAAATCAGAATCTGCTTTGAAGGAACTTGAAAACGAAATTGGAAATTTCAAGATTTTTGAAATTGAAAAACAAAAGCTCTTTGATTCTGAGATTTCTGAATATAAAGTCATAATTGAGAAGCTTTTAGACGAGAATGATCTTCGGAAATCCAAAATCAATGATCTTGAGTTGAGTCTGAAACGTTTTTCGTCTGGAGAATTTTTTTTTAATATGCTTTTGAATAATCAGTTCTCTTATGGAAATAAAAAAGGTCTCAGTTTTGGAAAAACAAATGAGTTTGAAAAACGGAATTCAATTAATTTTAAAAATCCTTCAGATCGATTTGGAAATGTTTGTTTTAAAAATTTGAACTCTAACATTATCAAAGGATTTTTAAATCAAAAACGTGATGTGAATTTGATCGATAACAAATCATTTAAACAGTCTTGGATCCCAAATAAAAATAAAACGGCTTCGACTAAATTCAAACAGGTTTGGGTCCCTTAGGGTACAAAGGTAGATTCGAATGGTTTGTTATATAAACAAGTCTGGGTACCAAAACAAATAAACACAACTATGAGTGGTTTTACAAACTTTGTTAGACCATTCGATCCCCAAAATTGCTAGGTACCAAAGGAGGTTGAGGAACTGCTTTACAAGAACTGAATCTAAACTGCTTTATATCTTTGGGTCATCCTCAGTTCCTTAGCCAAATTCGTTGAGTCAGAGACTCTAGTTTACATTGATCTCAGGTATAATCTCTGAACTCATCTTTGTAAATATTTTTTCCTTTGTTTATTTCTTCTTCTACCTCTTCTATTTTTTCCATCTGATTGTTTTGATTTAATTTATCACTGCCATTTTTTTCTGTGCTTCTTAACTTCCAATTACAGAATTCATGATCTTTTGGAAATTCGGTTCATCTTGAATAAAACTCTGATGTTGTTAAATTACTTCCAGATCTTGAATTCAATTTTGTAATATTTCTGTAATTGTTTTGAAGTTCATTTTCTATCTTTTGAAGTCCTAACAGTGTTGACGTATTCTTGTTATATCTTGAACACTGTTAATTTGAAAAAAAAAATAAGATCTGAAAATTAAATGGGAATTCACACACCTCTGTTGTTCTGAGTTTATTCTAATTCATTTTAGAAAAGCTCAAAATATTGTACTCATTACAGCACTCTGTTATTTATCAGTTGTGATAATTTCATTGATTTTTAGAATGGCTTGAATTTTCTAAACATGACTTAAATTAGTGATACATCTTAAAGCTCGTCTTTATTCATGATTATTATGGTTGAAATTTGCTTGTTTGAAATCATTTGAAATTCTTGATATTTTGAATCACACACACCTCCTAAATTTGAAATTATCAATCTTGAGTGACTGATTCATTATATTTCAAAAACTTGACATTGTTTCAAGTGATTTCAAATAAATTATTTTGGATCATGAATATCTATCAAACCTGATGTAAGTGATTTTTTTCTTTGGGCTTGTCTGAAATATTTTGGAAAAAATTCTTTGAAAATTTGGGTCTGAAAATCACTGTTATTTCATGATTATTTGATTCAAATATTTGTTTGTTTTAAAATCATTTGAAATTATTGATTCATTGAATCACACACATATCCTGAATTTGAAACTGTTTCTGCTGTGCTGCTCTGATACTGTATTCAAATAACTGCCTGCTTTAATCTGACTGCTGCTCTGATAATTGTGCCAAATTTGTATTCTTGTCTGTTTGGGCTTTGTGTTTGAAATTTCTTTAATCTGAGATATCTAGGGTGTGAATAAATTCCTCGATAAAGGAGACTACAACTGGTATCAGCTCTTTCATCCATCTGGTTTTTTTTTCACCTTGTATAGACACCATACACATTTTTTCCCCTTGTATAAATCTGTACATATCCCTCTTGTAATTGATTTTCAATTTTAAAATTATTTATTGATTATTCATTCAGAAATTGAAATCAATATCAAAATTGAACTGTATTTATAATTCATCAAAATTATTATCAGTGTTTGAAATTGTGATGAATTGTGACTGCAGCATATATTTCACAACAAGAGGAGATTTTATTTGGATTTTCATGATGGTTGAACATTCATTATAATAACTTTGAACTGGCAATTATTTCACGACCATCTTCATTATCCATCATCCTTCTTCCATCCATCGTGATTTTATAATAATGTGGAGAGTTTAATATTTTTTTTAAATCATCTTGAATAAACAGTGGAAATATTTGTGATGTAATTGTGGCTATGTTATTATTATTCAGAATTAGTGATAATTGAAATTTTCAATGGTCTCGGTACAGTTGACCATATTTCATAATATAAATAATTTAGAAATTTATTTCACAGTCCATTTCTGTACCTACCACATTTCTATCATTCATAATGGTTGTATATACCGAGGAGTTTTTCTATTTAAAGCTGAAAATGATAAAATATATACATAAGTGTGTCTCTAACCTCATTTAAAAATCCAAGCTCTGGTTTTGCATGGTTATGAGACAACTTATAAGTTAAGCTGCGACTGACCTCATTTAAAAATCCAAGCTGTGGTCATGGGTGGTCGGTGTGCTCTTAAATAAAAGAAAAAGGAAATATTATGCTATAAACTAAAATTGAAATGTGTTGAAATCTTATGAAGTATTATGATTTGTTAATTGATATAGTTATTGGGATTTGAGAATATTCGATTTTGTCACTTAAATTGAATAATTAACTATAGTCCAAATCCGTCACTGTTTTTTGAACTTCATTTTTATAAATAAAAAATTGAAATTCATATTTATATAACTCTCCTCATTTTCTATAAACCTCATTGTAAATCCATCGTTCTACAATGTGAAAGATGCCACCTGTTCTCAGTTTATTATGATTTTTGTTTGACTGATTGAGATTTATGATGATCGTTCTTCCTCTTATGCTGAAATTATATTTTTAGTCAAATTTTTTATCTAAACTCTGTATCCTTTTGACGATAACAAAAGAGGGAGAATGGATTTTGATTTATAAGTGAATATTTTATAAATATTTTTAATTTTGAAAATTCATTATTTTTCAGTTCAGTTCACTCATATAGGGGAGTTTTCTGTGTAGGGGGAGCTTTCAAATAGGGGGAGTTCAATATTCACTGTCAAACACATTTATTGTGATCAAAATCTTTTATTTGTTTGTCATCATCAAAAGGGGGAGATTGTTGTATATAACGTAGTTTTATACACAATTATATGAATTTTTGTTTGATGATAACAACCAAATAAATATTATTTTAAATGTGTTTGTTATTGTACTGTTCTATATATATATATATATATTACAGACAGGAATATAATATTTATATTTAAATAGAATACGACTATATAGACATTCATCTATTCATACAGTATTTTATTTAAATATAAATATTATATTTCAAACATTCAAACAGTACAACTTTTTATAACTCCTCTAGTTATTCAATTCACAGAATATTGTACTTATAAATAAACAGAATAAAATAGACAAGTTCGTTTGACAACAATAAAATGATATTTTATTTCAATCAAACTTGTTTATTACAAAAATCAATACAATTCATATATATATATATATATACAGCTCCTCATTGCAACACTCATACATTCACTCAGTTTACATTTCAATATACAGAAATTTTTTTGACATATTCATACAGCCTTTTATACATTCACCCACACTGTCTTCAGTCTTCTGTTCTCACACCATCTTCTCAGTCAGTCCAGTCATCACCTGTTTACCTGTCACATGAAACACACACACAGTACACTGCAATAGAAATAAATCTGCATACGCACAAATATTATTATAATTTTAAAATTTTATTTGCCTCAGTTTTTTGGTGTGTTTCTCATCATTTTTCATGACTTGATCTGATTCATCTGTGTCTAGACAGACAGTTTGTATATGTATAGGGACAGGAAATTTTTCTGATGGCTGCAAATACACACGTGTATAAATACACGTGTGCACTGCCTCGCCAATCAGTGTGCAAATGAGGAGTAGCCACGTGGACCATCTCGACTTAGTGCACAGTCATCAGTGGGAAAATCAAATCAAAGAAGAAAGATGAAAATCAGCTCATACTCAAAGCAAATGAATCAAATCACATTCAAATCGGCAGAATTCAAGTGGGACAAGTTTTTTTTTTAAACAGAAAATCTTTAGCAAAACAACTCAGCAAGTACAAAGAAACAAGGTCAAGCCAGTGTGAAAATGGGTGTGCACAACATGTTTCAAGTGGCTCAGTAATTCATGGTGAACAAGTAATCAAATCAGGACAGTCAGGTTTGACACAAACATGGTGGAGCATGATGCAAAGGTCAAGCCAGGTGCAGCATATACAAGTATTGAAATGCCAAACCAGGCATAAGTCCAAGGTGATGCAGATGGAATGTGTGTGCATAAGTGTACGGCATATGCAGCTAAACAGAGTGCTCTTTCATGCATATGTGAAATTGGTGAATACACCACATATACATGCATAATGATACAATGGTGAAGTACATCATGAACAGTGCATCAGTGTAAAGCATTGGTGATACATAACAACAGGCCTAAGCAGTAACAAAAGTGAAGCCATACACATGAAGACAAGAGAACATAATATGATGCACACAGGTAGTACATATGGTGAAGCAAAAGTCAGTGCATACATGAGTACTCATGTTCATGTGCATTCTTAGTTTCACACAACAAATTTAAGCATGAAGCAGTTTTTAAATACAATATCAAGTTTCACTACAAATCATGGGCAAGCATGGTTCATGGTGTATGGTGCAGGAAACATAAGTGTACAGACAACAAACTTCAACATGGTCTAATAGTGCAGGTCAACATGAAGATAGCTCAACGGCGGTCTAGAGTGTCAAACATTCAAGTACTACAGGTGAACACAAATGTGCAAGGAACAAGGGTAGTGCAGTTTGATTCAGATTCAAATAAGGATTGATCATTAATGAATTGAGAATATTCCTCTTTCAGAAAAGTGGTTTGCAGAAATAAACATCATGGTGATTTGGCAGAACCAATTTTTGGCAATGGTTAAAACTGGCAAGTGTTTTAGCATGAACAATTTAAAGTTTTTTTTTGGCATCTTTTTTAATGAAACTGTAGAATCCATCCTTGGCAAGGTTTTAAAACATTCCTGAAATCATGATAGGAGCAAGAAAACAATTTCAGTCAGTTTGGATTTCTGGAATGCATTTTTCTTTCAAGTAACAAAGTAAATCGAGTGTGCAAATATACATGTATATATGGCAAGTGCATTCATGGTTCTTGAATAAATTCCAGGAAACAATCAATCAAGTAATTTCAGAAAATACACGCAAGGATTTATTTTCTTTTCAAGGGGCACAAAACAGGAAAGAGTTATTGTTAGATATTGTCGTGCAAAAGTGTAATGGCAGTATGAATTCAAGACAATTTTAATTCAAATCAAGATGGTGTAAGGCAGAGCGAAATCCATGCAAGGAGAATAATGGCAACAAATCATTTTCAAATCGTGCAAACCAAAAGAGGAAAGCAATATTTTCAGATCGAATCATTTATTGAAATCAGAGGCCAGGGTTTTCTATACCCTATGTTAATCACACCAATTCATCATCGGCAGTGTGTGCATCGAAACCACAAACAATTCAATCAAATATTGAAACCAAGCATCACAAATTCAAGCAAAGAATCAAATCCGAACTACTCACAATTTTTTAGGGTTTCGTTAAAGTGAGAACTCCAGCAAATCGACATCAGAAAGCAAGCTACAATGACCAGAGCCTTCAGAGATCAATATTCCAGAAGCAATCGATTTTGAATTGGGGTTTTGAGAAAACCCTAGTCCAGAAGTGTCGGCCACCATTTTCAAGAAAAGAGGAACAGGGAATCGGGTTCAAACAAATGAAGTAAAGGGTGGAACCACTTTTGAGTTGGCCGGCCTATTCAAGTGATTTAAAGGGAGATTATTCTTCTTTTTTTAATACTAGGATTTTTGTTTATTTTTGTTGTATTTTTTAATTTGTTTTGTAAACCATTTTGAACAGTTTCTAGTGTCTGTAAAATACTAGGGTATCCAGTCAGGGTGTTGACTGACAGTTCCTAAGAGTCTGTAAAATCTTGGTTACTGGTTACGGGGACGTAATCAAGGGGAATCTGATCGAGGGTGTAACACCCCCGTAATTCCGTAACGCTAAGATTCACAAATCAAGGCAGAATTTTAAGTTAAAATCAAAACCCAGGGAAACGGGCTGCGCCATTTCGTTCGTCTCGGAATTCTGCATGAAAACGAGTCCGAGTTAAACGAGTCCGAGTTTGCGTGAATCGGAGTCCGTATGAGGAAGATATGGCCCCCGGAAGTTTCAGCAAGGTTCAAATTTCAAAACAGACTCAGAAGCGGGCTGGGCGGGAAATTTCCCGCCCAGGACCCCAGGTCGACTGGGGAGTCGACCCCCCCAGGTCGAATGGGGAGTTGACCCCACCAGGTCGACTGGGGAGTCGACCTGGGTGTCGACCCCCCCTAAAGTCGACTGGGGAGTCGACCTGGGTGTCGACCCCCCCCCCCCCCCCCAAGTCGACTGGGGAGTCGACCTGGGTGACGACCCCCCTGCTTTTTCCAGCTTTCTGAACCTGGTTCGTTTCTCTGTATCTAGATGCCATTCTGACCAGATTCGTTGACTTCTACACTATATAAACAGCCCTAGTCTCCTTCTCTATTCACAATTCTTCTCTACCCTTATGCTGCAAAGATTCTGAGTGAATATGGCTTCTTCTCCTCCACTTAAAATAAATAATAAATAGAATAATATATATAAAATAAATCAAGACGAGGAGATGCTGCTCAAAGACTTTCAAGAAGAGATTCGAATCAAGATTAAAGCCTCAAGATAAGGATCAAAGGCTAACGTCGCACGAATCATAGCAACGCCATCTTTCTTTTCAAAACTAAATCTCAGTAAGTCAGTTATTTCTAGATTTGAACGTTTTTCTCTGTTCGTGACATGAAATTAAAGGAATAAAAGAATATGCCAAATCTCTCTCTCTATTCGAATCAGTACCTATACTCTTGAACTTAATTAGGAACTGTTATGATTCGAGGACAAATAAGACCATGACTATGAAACTATGGACCTTAAAACCATATGCCTACGACTATGAACATTTGCCTATGACTATGAACATTGCCTATGACTATGGACATTGCCTATGACTATGAACATATCCTATGACTGTGACTGTGATTATGAGGATTATTTACTTGACTAAGCCTATGCCTTTGATTAGGAAATATAAACTATTGCCTATGACATAACAAGGACATCTGTGATTAAACACCTGTGATTCATGACTAGGAAAGTGTTGCTTAAGTTTTGTGACTATGAAATTGGGTATAAACCCGATCATCTATTCTGTCTATTCTTGGTTATCTTTGGTTTTAGACCTTGGGAATTTACCTATTAAGTTAGGTCTACCCATGTTCTTGAACCTATGTCTCTATTCTGTCTATTCTTGGTTTTAGACCTTGGGAATTTACCTATTTAGTTAGGTCTACCCATGTTCTTGAACCGACGTCGTTATTCAACCCATTTTATGCCAGTTAGTATGTCTATCTTTTGCATAGCATCTTTGGTTCATTCCCTATTTTCTACGAACCTAGCTTTATTTATAATCTAGACTGAATCACGATTATACGAACGGTGGGAATGCGGTTTGGGAAAAATATGAAATTTACTAAAAACATAGTTTAACTTGGAAATTGGCATAAATTGGGAACATTTATTATGGCATGTTCATAGAAATGCAAGTGGGATAAAATTTGACATGAATAGTGAACTAGAGTAATAAGTCTAGAATTAGAATGTTGAATCGGAATTGGATTAGCTAATTTGGCACAATAAGTATATTGTCATAAATGTGAAATTGGCCATAATTGGGAGTAATTGGCAGGTTCAGCAAAATCATGGTTAGTGACACTTAATTTGGTATAGTCTACATACCAAAAAGCATAAATATGATTTAGAAGGGGAAATGGGCCATAAGAATGAATGTAGACAATTTACCTTAAAAGAGTAATTAGGAAATAAGTAAATTAGGAATAATTTACTTATAGAATTTGTCCTAAATGAGAAATGTAAATTTAGACAAATTAAAGATTTATTAACGACATCTCTTTTAATGAAACAACAGAAAGTTCTAGGGTGACAGAGAGGATAGTGTCTAGGCTTGGGTTTGGAAAATACAAGTTTCCTGCTCTCCCTGGCTATCCCTAACTGATTCGATGGACGGGATGGTTACTTTCAAAACCTGATTTGAAAATAAATTGAAACCCTTTGAACTTAGAAAACACGAATATGCCTAGCCCGAGGTTAGACTGAGTTGCGATGTGAACCTGCCCGGAACCAACCGGCATATCCAGTAGTCGCAACAATACCTGTCTAATGTGAGTGGTAGCGGCTTTAATTTATTTAGTTAAAGCTAGAACAAGAATGGGAGGGTTAAGTGCATAGAGACACTTAACCAAACTCAAAGTAGCAAAACGAGACTTGTAGGGGTTAAGTAAAGTTAATACACTTAGCCAAATTAATATGTTAACTAGACTAGAAGTTGGGGTTAAGTAAAACCTAATACACTTAGCCAATTTTGATATGTTAGCTGGGCTAGACTGTAGGGTTAAGTAAACTTGAACACTTAACCATCAGGTTGTGATAAATGAATAAGGCTAAGTCTAAAACATGAAGGGACAATACTTAACCATTAAGAACATGTTAGTGAAAACAGACGGGCACGGTTAAGTTAAAAAGGAACGCTTAACCAATACAGGATAATGGGTAGGGTTAAGTAATAAGGAATACCTAACCAATATAACTTGGTTTGTGGTCGGGTTAAGTCAACATGAATTACTGATAACACTTAACCAGTTTAACAGGATAAATGAAGGGGGTTAAGTAAGCTTGAATTGACTAATGACACTTAACCAATCCAAATTGACGGGAAAGAGAACTAAGTAGTAAACCTTAGTTAAGAAAACAACGATTCTGGAAACTAAGTGGTAAATCTTAGTTAGTAAAACTAAGTAGTAATTCTTAGTATAACACGGGAAGGAGCGAATGTCCGTCTGAGTAATAAAGGAGGCTCCAACGAATTGGGTTACGAAGCCCGAGGCTTCGAGGGGACGGGACGGTACTCTTGGTATCCCTCTGTGAGGTTGCAGATGATCCTCCTAAGCTCACAGAGGTTAAGGTCTGCGTAGAGGAACCAGGGTTATGCCTTGGTTGCAATACATGGCAACTTAAATACCAGGATGGACTGGCGTGATTCGGCGAGAAAACGGTAGCCCTGTGATAGCGACTCGTCGTCTACCATCCATCTTGAGTCAATCGAGATACGTGAAGCAGAAAGGCGGAGAACTCCAAAAGACCATATACTTGCTATCTAGTTATGGTTGCGGATGGCCATAGGATAGTGGGGCACCGGGGGCCAGCGTATAGTTCTCATTTTACAAGGTGTGCCTTTCATTAGTTGAGGGTGGGGTCAAGTGGGACCATAGCCACTGGAATAAAAACAGACCTTAGCATCTGCATCGGCAGATATCTGAAAGCTCCCGACCGATTTATGTATTCCTTGATTTGCCCTTTCGCAGGACTCGGACCGCACATTACAGGACATGTGCATCTAGACAAGCGATAACGATTCGCGATACATGCGTGGGGAAGTATAGGAACATATACCACTCTAGGTAGTGTGTCCTAGACTTGGGGGCATCGTTCGACAGGTAGAATAATTCCTAGTTGAACTAGGTGGCATAAATCCTAAATCCGAGAAGCATTCAGCTGACAGCGTAAACTCTAGTGGAATCTAGAAAGTACTTGGTAGAAAACCCTAGATTAAATCTAGGTAACAAATAAATAAATGTATACCCGAAGGCGATGGAAAATACAGGGATTGGGATCACGTTATCGTTACTAGTTGGAACACTAGTTAGGTGGTGCAGAGATATAGAAACCAGTATAACAAGGAAATAGTGAAGCGGCGAAAGTATTAGAGCATATCCAGTTTATCTTATCTTAGCATATCTTGTGATTATCTTGTCTAATCTTGCTGACCCTATGGTCAAGGTGTAATCTTGGATTCAGTTAATTCATGTCGTTTGTTTTTCCATGTTCACATGCTAGAAGTTACTGAACTTACTCAGGCTTTATGTCTGACTCTGTTTTTCTTTCGTCTTCTTTTCTTCCTTTCCCCTCCCCCCCCCCCCCCCTCCCCCAGGTTGTAGAGGAGGGAGTAGTATAGCTCAGGTTAAGTTGGACTGTCACTCTTTCCCAGCTTGAAGATTTGTCGAAGTTTTGCTTGGATTCTCTTTTCAGATGCTATGGCTGGTTCTTGCTACATTGGGGAATATAAATGTATTTTTATGCTTCTTTATTTTATAATACAGATGACACTCTGATATTGTAAAGAAATCTTTGTACAAACTATTTTATCAATAAAGCAAAGTTTTATTTTCCGCTGTTTAATTTCTGTCTGTCTTGTAATTTATCTGCATCTTTTACCCTAAATGCTCCACACAACTTAGTGCATTCCCTTTGTGAGTGACACTAACGGACGTGGGGTGTTACACGTGGTATCAAAGCTGAAGGTTACCGGATCAGATAAAAGATTTGAAAAATTGTTTTCAAAACGATTTTAAAAGAAGCATTTTCAAAAGAAAAGATTTGTTTTAAAGGCATATTCCCCAAAGCCATACGCACTATCTTCTCTTCCTCTGTTTGAATTCTTGTCTCCTTCTTTCTTGAGTCTCTAGGGGCTCCTGGCTTTCTGGGAGGTAACCTCATCGAGGGGCGAAGTAGTGCCCGACTTCCATCTATAGCCGTAGTAGTTCCACCTGCGGTTAGTTTTCTTTCAAGCTTAGTAGGGTTTTCTGTACGATGGAAGCAGCTTTCGAAAGATTTGTCAACATGACTACACACGAAAGAGGATGAGGAACTCATGGATGTAGATTTAGCTCACGAAGGAGGAAGGAATTATAAAACCTAAGACAAGAGGAAGTATTTTTAATAGGGTAGGATAGGGCATATAATTAAGGACAAGGGCAAGAACGAGGAACAAGATTTTCAGAAGGGCAAGTACATACTTTCACCACCAAGCGTACCTAGGAGAAGGGTAGTAAAGTTCTGTTGGAAGAGTCTAGTTTTGTTGTTCGTTTTAGCGCTTCGCATTTGTTCATATCCACTTCCATAGTTGAGTCTCTGCACCATAGTACTTGATCCCACTAGAGTCTCGAATCCAATTGGTGGTCCGACCAGTTTATTTTTGGTTAGTAGGGATTTGAGAATAGCTATCGAGTTTGCTTATATCATCTCACATAGATCGTCTAAATTCGGAGGAGATATTCCTTGGGTGCTTGTCTGATATTGGTTTAGGCCTTTGGGGCTTGTACTTGAGGGATGTCGAGTTTGACTAGGATGGCTTGCGTGAGAGATGAATAGTTGTGGCACGCACTCTAAAAAGCACGTAGTGACCTTTCGACCCTTATTGTTATGGCATGGCGGATAAGAGGGAGACCTCTAATCATCTTAGTACATATACTTGGTGCTGTAATTGACATCTGTTTATTTTGGAAATGGAGGCCAGAAACTTCACAATCGTGAAGTTAAAATAGTTAAGATACAGTGGAGTAAAGATCAAGAAGGCTAGATACTAGCGTCATACCCTTTTTCTTAAGGGTGCATCCTTGATTTCTTTGTGTAGGAGCTTTACGCATAATTGTTTCTCTCTTTCCGAAGTATATCACCTAGGTCGTATCTTCGATCCTTAGGTAGAAGCCAATGGATGTAAACATGTGTTTGAAACATGTTATGGTTGGTAGTTGCAAGTGGTTGCTAATGGTTGCTCGTGGATGCATATGCATATGTATTAGGCGCTAGATCAGTTCGGACGCTTTCATATTACATTTACAGATATGTATTTGTTTGCAAGTTGAGCCTGATATGTTATCATATGGATGTTGCATATGGATGAATGGCTATGCACACATGTAGTATTTACATAACTAGGGATGCTTGCATACATGATTGGACGCATGGTACTGACATGATTTGCATTAAGGAGGTCAACTGAATCAGTAGACCGCCTGATTTTGCATTAGATAAAGACATATACACACACTATGCATATGAAAATGAAAGCATTAGAAATCTTTTAAGGACAATGAATGCCTGTGATTGAATGGTTGAGTAGATGGGTGATTGGATGGTAGGACACATTCTTCCTAACTTGAAGATTTCGGGGACGAAATCCTTTTAAGTGGGGTAGAATGTAACACCCCGTAATTCCGTAATGCTAAGATTCACAAATCAAGGCAGAATTTCAAGTTAAAATCAAAACCCAGGGAAACGGGCTGCGCCATTTCGTTTGTCTCGGAATTCTGCATGAAAATGAGTCTGAGTTTGCGTGAATCGGAGTCCGTATGAGGAAGATATGGCCTCCGGAAGTTTCAGCAAGGATCAAATTTCAAAACAGACTCAGAAGCGGGCTGGGCGGGAAATTTCCCGCCCAGGACCCCAGGTCGACTGGGAGTCGACCTGGGTGTCGACCCCCCCCCCCCCTAGGTCGACTGGGGAGTCGACCTGGGTGTCGACCCCCCGCTTTTTCCAGCTTTCTGAACCTGGTTCGTTTCTCTGTATCTAGATGCCATTCTGACCAGATTCGTTGACTTCTACGCTATATAACAGCCCTAGTCTCCTTCTTTATTCACAATTCTTCTCTACCCTTATGCTGCAAAGATTCTGAGTGAACATGGCTTCTTCTCCTCCACTTAAAATAAATAATAAATAGAATAATATATATATATAATAAATCAAGACGAGGAGATGCTACTCAAAGACTTTCAAGAAGAAATTCGAATCAAGATTAAAGCCTCAAGATAAGGATCAAAGGCTAACGTCGCACGAATCATAGCAACGCCATCTTTCTTTTCAAATCTAAATCTCAGTAAGTCAGTTATTTCTAGATTTGAACGTTTTTCTCTTTTCGTGACATGAAATTAAAGGAATAAAAGAATATGCCAAATCTCTCTCTCTCTCTCTATTCGAATCAGTACCTATACTCTTGAACTTAATTAAGAACTGTTATGATTCGAGGACAAATAAGACCATGACTATGAAACTATGGACCTTAAAACCATATGCCTACGACTATGAACATTTTCCTATGACTATGAACATTGCCTATGACTATGGACATTGCCTATGACTATGAACATTGCCTATGACTGTGACTATGATTATGAGGATTATTTTCTTGACTAAGCCTATGCCTTTGATTAGGAAATATAAACTATTGCCTATGACATAACAAGGACATCTGTGATTAAACACCTGTGATTCATGACTAGGAAAGTGTTGCTTAAGTTTTGTGACTATGAAATTGGGTATAAACTCGATCATCTATTCTGTCTATTCTTGGTTATCTTTGGTTTTAGACCTTGGGAATTTACCTATTAAGTTAGGTCTACCCATGTTCTTGAACCCATGTCTCTATTCTGTCTATTCTTGGTTTTAGACCTTGGGAATTTACCTATTTAGTTAGGTCTACCCATGTTCTTGAACCGACGTCGTTATTCAACCCTTTTTATGCCAGTTAGTATGTCTATCTTTTGCATAGCATCTTTGGTTCATTCCCTATTTTCTACGAACCTAGCTTTATTTATAATCTAGACTGAATCACGATTATACGAATGGTGGGAATGCGGTTTGGGAAAAATATGAAATTTACTAAAAACATAGTTTAACTTGGAAATTGGCATAAATTGGGAACATTTATTATGGCATGTTCATAGAAATGCAAGTTGGATAAAATTTGACATGAATAGTGAACTAGAGTAATAAGTCTAGAATTAGAATGTTGAATCGGAATTGGATTAGCTAATTTGGCACAGTAAGTATATTGTCATAAATGTGAAATTGGCCATAATTGGGAGTAATTGGCAGGTTTAGCAAAATCATGGTTAGTGACACTTAATTTGGTATAGTCTACAAACCAAAAAGCATAAATATGATTTAGAAGGGGAAATGGGCCATAAGAATGAATGTAGACAATTTACCTTAAAAGAGTAATTGGGAAATAAGTAAATTAGGAATAATTTACTTATAGAATTTGTCCTAAATGAGAAATGTAAATTTAGACAAATTAAAGATTTATTAACGACATCTCTTTTAATGAAACACTAGAAAGTTCTAGGGTGACAAAGAGGATAGTGTCTAGGCTTGAGTTTGGTGGCTATCCCTAACTGATCCGACGGACGGGATGGTTACTTTCAAAACCTGATTTGAAAATAAATTGAAACCCTTTGAACTTAGAAAACACGAATATGCCTAGCCCGAGGTTAGACCGAGTTGCGATGTAAACCTGCCCGGAACCAACAGGCACATCCAGTAGTCGCAACAATACCTGTCTAATGTGAGTGGTAGCGGCTTTAATTTATCTAGTTAAAGCTAGAACAAGAATGGGAGGTTTAAGTCCATAGAGACACTTAACCAAACTCAAAGTAGCAAAACAAGACTTGTAGGGGTTAAGTAAAGTTAATACACTTAGCCAAATTAATATGTTAACTAGACTAGAAGTTGGGGTTAAGTAAAATCTAATACACTTAGCCAATTTTGATATGTTAGCTGGGCTAGACTGTAGGGTTAAGTAAACTTGAACACTTAACCATCAGGTTGTGATAAATGAATAAGGCTAAGTCTAAAACATGAAGGGACAATACTTAACCATTAAGAACATGTTAGTGAAAACAGACGGGCACGGTTAAGTTAAAAAGGAACGCTTAACCAATACAGGATAATGGGTAGGGTTAAGTAATAAGGAATACCTAACCAATATAACTTGGTTTGTGGTTGGGTTAAGTCAACATGAATTACTGATAACACTTAACCAGTTTAACAGGATAAATGAAGGGGTTTAAGTAAGCTTGAATTGACTAATGACACTTAACCAATCCAAATTGACGGGAATGAGAACTAAGTAGTAAACCTTAGTTAAGAAAACAACTATTCTGGAAACTAAGTGGTAAATCTTAGTTAGTAAAACTAAGTAGTAATTCTAAGTATAACACGGGAAGGAGCGAATGTCCGTCTGAGTAATAAAGGAGGCTCCAACGAATTGGGTTACGAAGCCCGAGGCTTCGAGGGGACGGGAGGGTACTCTTGGTATCCCTCTGTGAGGCTGCATATGATCCTCCTAGGCTCACAGAGGTTAAGGTCTGCGTAGAAGAACCAGGGTTATGCCTTGGTTGCAATACATGGCAACCTAAAGACCAGGATCGACCGGCGTGATTCGGCGAGCAAACGGTAGCCCTGTGATAGAGACTCGTCGTCTACCATCCATCTTGAGTCAATCGAGATACGTGAAGCAGAAAGGCGGAGAACTCCAAAAGACCATATACTTGCTATCTAGTTATGGTTGCGGATGGCCATAGGATAGTGGGGCACCGGGGGCCGGCGTATAGTTCTCATTTTACAAGGTGTGCCTTTCATTAGTTGAGGGAGGGGTCAAGTGGGACCATAACCACTGGAATAAAAACAGACCTTAGCATCTGCATCGGCAGATATCTGAAAGCTCCCAACCGAGTTCTGTATTCCTTGATTTGCCCTGTCGCAGGACTCGGACCGCACATTACAGGACATGTGCATCTAGACAAGTGATAACGATTCGCGATACATGTGTGGGGAAGTATAGGAACATATACCACTCTAGGTAGTGTGTCCTAGACTTGGGGGCATCGTTCGACAGGTAGCATAATTCCTAGTTGAACTAGGTGGCATAAATCCTGAATCCGAGAAGCATTCAGCAGACAGCGTAAACTCTAGTGGAATCTAGAAAGTACTTGGTAGAAAACCCTAGATTAAATCTAGGTAACAAATAAATAAATGTATACCTGAAGGCGATGGAAAATACAGGGATTGGGATCACGTTATCGTTACTAGTTGGAACACTAGTTAGGTGGTGCAGAGATATAGAATCCAGTATAACAAGGAAATAGTGAAACGGCGAAAGTATTAGAGCATATCCAGTTTATCTTATCTTAGCATATCTTGTGATTATCTTGTCTAATCTTGCTGACCCTATGGTCAAGGTGTAATCTTGGATTCAGTTAATTCATGTCGTTTGTTTTTCCATGTTCACATGCTAGAAGTTACTGAACTTACTCAGACTTTATGTCTGACTCTGTTTTTCTTTCGTCTTCTTTTCTTCCATTTCCCTCCCCCCCCCCCAGGTAGTAGAGGAGGGAGTAGTATAGCTCAGGTTAAGTTGGACTGTCACTCTTTCCCAGCTTGAAGATTTGTCGAAGTTTTGCTTGGATTCTCTTTTCAGATGCTATGGCTGGTTCTTGCTACATTGGGGAATATAAATGTATTTTTATGCTTCTTTATTTTGTAAGACAGATGACACTCTGATATTGTAAAGAAATCTTTGTACAAACTATTTTATCAATAAAGCAAAGTTTTATTTTCCGCTGTTTAATTTCTGTCTGTCTTGTAATTTATCTGCATCTTTTACCCTAAATGCTCCACAGAACTTAGTGCATTCCCTTTGTGAGTGACACTAACGGACGTGGGGTGTTACAGAGGGGATATCGGTCAGTCTAGGGTTTTGAGTGTAGGGTTAGCATAGGAGCAGGGTTTGCGAGTGTGCATTGTCTTGTATGCGGGATCTGTTCTATCACCTAGTAGAAACCTTAGTAATGCAGCAGTAGGCAGAGTTTTGCCGAAGCTGGGTATCTCTTGTGTCATTTAATTTCTGCATTTCAATTTCTAATACTATCTGTGATTTGTTTATTATCCCGTAATATCTTAAAAAATTGTAATTAACCCTACTCACCCCCTCTAGTGTTAATCTAGATCCAACAGCAGGGCGCTTATCGGAGATTGGATTTCCCACATGACAAGGTATGGAACCACCTTCCGATAGTGTATCTCTAGAGGGGAATACACTTGGTTCAACAAGAACGTCTTGCAACCCGACCCACACATGGCTGACCACTCATTTAACTTGAGTGTATCGAGCATATTATCACCAACGGTCGTGATCAGCGACCGTTACCAAAAGCTTACAGCAGCGAATATATTAAGAAGCAAATGAAATTTCTCTAGATCAGGTGATAATACCCCTAACGGGAATACCCACATGGCCATGCTGCCTGCCCGATTTCTTTCATTTCCCAGTTGATGAGGCTTAAGGCCACGATTAACTTTTTAGAACATCTTGCCACCATTTTCTTTGAAGGCCACATCATCCGATCCATCCATATACGTTGTCCTGGGACTGGACAAACCAAAGGCACCATTTTATTTAACCATCTTGGGTAGTTTCTATCTAAGATTAACATAACGACCCTTGCAATTTACTCCATCTTCGATCATCTTAAGCATAAGTTGACTCATAACGCTTTTGCCCATATGGAGTGGTTTTCAGATAATAAATCTAATCCCGGTCTCTCCGTATTGGCAACGGAGGTATAAAATAAATCAAAACTTTGATAGTTGGTGATTTAACTATCAAAGAAACATCCATACAATCAACGGTCTTATTTCCAATTGGAAATTCTACCGATCAAACATCAAAGAACACTGGCCCCTTTTATACGTAAACTCCCTATTTTATTATCAATTCCAAATTCCCATTTTCCTGTCTTTTCAAAGCTCGATTGTCTCTCTCGATTCTTGGAAAAACATTCCCAATATCCTAATTTCTTTATTCGAGAAAATATCTCTTATTCCAGTTAGAAAACATTTCTAACTATTCACGAATCCTTATTTTCTATATTCAGAAAATATATTTTATTTATATTAGAAACTATTTCCAAATGTCATTTCTTAATTCCTCATGGACCAATTCATTTCATTTTCTATGCATAGAAAATATCTCTCATTTTATTCTGAGAAAACATTTCAACAACCTTTAAATTAACGCGATGTTATAAAAACATCGTTATTATAACTCAAACCATTACTCATTTATTAATTAACCATAATGCTAACCAATCTTCATTATCGAACCTTAACCATTCCTCCATCAATCATGAAGTTAATCAAGTTGGGATATAATTACCTCTCAGACCTTAATTGAACAACATTCTCAATTTTGAAATAGTCAAGGCTCACAACTTCAAGCAAAACATCGCTTACGCGACTCTCAGATTCAATCTAATGATCCATTTCATTTGCTGAAAACATTGATTATAACGGTAGCGTTATAATCGTTGTTTCCAAATATTTGATTTATAAAACATTTAATATAACGATAGCATTAAAATTGCTATTTAGATTTATAAACATTTATTATAACAGTAGCGTTATAATCGCTGTTTAGATTTCCAAAACAATTATTCTAACGGCAGCGTTATAATCGTTGTTTCCAATATTTGGTTTATAAAAATGTAACTCGTACTTATTAATTTTAATAAATAAATTAATAAGTAAATAAATAATTAAATTTGATTCAAACAGAAATTAAAAATAACTACCCCTAAAGTCGATGTAATCGAACTCCAATAAATAACTCTCTCTCCAATAATCTATTTTCGATTTATACTCCAAATTTCAGAATTTATCTACCATTGCAGGTTAATTCAAATTCCAAATTCACTTCTGAATTTATCCTTTCCAAATCATTACCAAATCCCTTATTAACCATTTAACTCTACCGAAAGTTATCACAATTTATTTCATACTCCAAATTTGGAATAAAACTCATCGTTTTCCTTTTAAAACCGATTATCCATTTCCCTTTTCCATTCAAGTTCCTCTTTGGATTCATATTTCAAATTTAAATTTCCTTTATTAATATTTCATTTTCAAAATATTGGTTGTAACCCATTGTTCACTTTAATTGTGAATATATTTCTAATATATAATTAAATCAGTTCAATTTCATATGTATAAATAATATCTTAAACCCAAATTCTATTTTTAACTTCTATTCAGAATTTTTCATATAAATTTCAATTTTATTCCAATCATTTATAATCTCGTTCACGATTTCCTTTATAACTGCTAAGTTCAATCCAATTACAAATATCGATTGCAAACCTGATTTCCACTTTCTATATAAATTCAAAATTTTGAATTTATATTTCAATTTATTCCAAAATGAATATTTACTAAGTTTATAAATGTCATTTATAAGTAAGTCTTCTCAAATTATCTATCAAAAACAGATTTCTATTTAAAATCTCTTTTTTAATTCTTATAGTAGTTTTACATTTGATTATAAAATACCGATTTCAAACCAAACATTAATTATTCAATAATAATCCATAAACATCATTTATAATTTTAGTTACCTGTTTTATTCATTAAAACAAGTTTCTATTCGATATTCAGTTCCTATTTTGGAAATAATTTCCCTTTTAAAAATTTAAATTCCTTTTCTACATCCAAAATATTTTATGGTATTTTGAATACCAAAATTATAGAGCCAAGGTAACCCAAACACAACATAATCAATCATCAATCATATATCACATCATATATAACCAACAAATTATAAATAGTAATTAAAATGTTGAGGAATCCAGTTGGATCCCTGCAACCTGTTTCCCTACATTCACAGATGTTAATGAACATCAATAACATTAATTTCACATCAATATGAACTGTCGTGGTGGATAGAATTAATAATATATTAATGGTACAAATATATCAACCAGTTTTATCAATTGTGCAACCAAACAACCATCACACAGTATAAAACTACTATAAATAAATTCAAAATTGGTTTATATAAAAATAAAAACGAGTTAGAGTTAGTGAATTTACTCACCTTGTTTTGCAGTTGACAGTTCTGCTTTTTTGGTTTACAATCAAACAAATGTTTGATTTTATCATGAAATTTTAGCAACTCCATTTCCAACGAAATTAGCTCCGCCATGTAGTTCTCGTTGCAACAATCCCAGAGGAAGCTATTTGGTCCAATTCTGTTACGAATTAAAAGTTATCCAAGTTTTAATTTATACGATTTAAATTAACCAATTAAATCCTTTAATTAAATTATAAATTAAACTAATTATGTTTTATCTCTTTAACCCAGGCCGATTTAGTTTAACTCTTCTGCTCCTTCTTACTTCTGCAACCTAAATTAGCTCCATCAAGATTTAGCATCATTGAACAAACATCCGACCTCATTTCTGTGTTCATGAATGGCTAACCATCAAAGATTGGTCATCACAACCTCACCATTTACAGCAAGCTCCACACTTTTTCCAACTTCCGTTCAACAAAAAAAATCAACACCTACTGACATTTCCTCTTGCCATCCAAGCTATCCCATATAACATCACCAATCTTCTTCTTCTTGCTTACTTTCCTTTTTTTCCTTTTCTTTTTTTCCTACTTGACATACCCTACACGGCAGAAGCAGAGAAACAAACACAGTCAGCCTAAATCCCCTTTCAAAAATTCAAAACAACTTTGCAAAACTTCACCACTCCGTTTACAATACCTAGTGACCCCAAGGCTGCTGTTTAATTTGCATATGAAACTCCTCTTCACCTCTTAATTAACATACCCAAACCTTTCAAATGCCACTACAGTAACTTCATTGCTCCCTTACACTCATCACCTCAGCAAAGTCTCCTTCATCCAACCCCAGTAATTCAAATTACGACATTAAGCTCCACACAAAAATCAAACTGTTGCTGTATTTCCTATTTCACAATCAAACAAACGGAAGTTACCCTTCAAATTATCATTTCATCCTCCTGTCAAGTTCAAAGTTACACAAACTACCATTAACACCTTCATACAACAATGACAGAATGCCAACCCTACTTACAACAGTTCCGAACTTGCTGATGCCATGCCGATCAAATCATTACCCCAAAGAGAATTAATGTCTTTAACTCGTTAAATTTCCAGTCACCTCGCAAAAGAAAGAAGGCTGCGCCCTTCTTCTTCCTTTCCAAAAACATCTGAATCCAGCTGCTCAACCTCCCAACGCCACCTTCAACTCTGGCCATTAGTCTCCAACGCTGACCACACCAAAATGCTCGCCACCCTATCTTCCCCCTCCTCGTCACATCCTCCCCCAACTCGTGGCCAACCAGAAGAAATCGAGACCCCCTTCTCGAACTGAACAGAAGCATCACACGCTACGTGGACCACATCGAGGCATCGATCCCTCCCAAAGCCCATATACAAGATGCCTTTTCCTTGTCGAACTCGAACCAATGTCAGTTTTTACTCTTGGCACCTCAATTCCTAGAAAACCTATGCCCTAGGCTTTCGTTGTTGGCTAGTTGGACTCCAGAAGAGTGGTCGAGTCCAATAAAATGGACATGAGAGTGAAGAGCGTGAGTTAGGGGTTTCAAATATATGGTTTATATGATTTGTAGGAATTTACTTGAATTGTTGTGAATTTTTCAAATCATGAGATGTTCACGATTTTGTTGTCTAATGGCAGCGTGAAAATTTTGACCATAGAAGATAATGGTTTGGGTTAGGACAATTGGAGAGTATTTATAGGATGATAAATAATTTTTTTTATTGATTAAAATATTAATTTATACATTATCGCTAATACTCATTCGACATTTAATTTTCATATATCCATATACTAATTCCGTTTGCCCTGAAAATGGACAGAGCGCTATGTTTTGAAATTCTAGACCCAATAAAACTTGTTTGGTTGAAAACGGAGCCTGTTTGGAAAAATAGCAAAATTTTAAATGTTAAAACCATTAACTGATTCTCATTAATTTTTCCCATGCTCACATAACAAATTTGAATGCCCTGAAATTTAAAATCTTACCAATATTAAATATTCCGGACACAATGCTACTGGTTTCGTGGAAAACTGAGGTCGTTTGAATACTAGCCTTTTTTAGGAGTCCAATTTAAATTAAAATAAATTAATTTTAAAATGCCTCAATATAACAATAATAAAATATTACAATTGGACATACACGGGAAGAATTTTATACAGTATCCAAATAAAATACTTTTGGTTTAGTTTCAAACCAAATCGATATTCAATATATAAAAAAACTCTCTTATATTATATGATAAACCATTATATTTTTAATAATGAATTCCATAGCGACTATTTGAAAATTTGATTTGGATATAGAACAAAATCTACAATATGAAATCTTGATTTTCCTCCTTCATTAGAAAAATACAATAAAATAGATCCGAACACTTCTTGTTTCAAAGAAATCCGACTTATATTGGATCCTGTATATCCAATTAAAGTTTAAATCGTAAATTACGAACTACCGCGACTATTTCGAGCTCGTTTTAAATTATATTATAAATTATACGTTTAAATATTGTTTAATTATATAAACTCCTTATAAATTCCTATATATAATTCAAATAAAATATTAAAAACAAATTTAAATATTCAAAATTCAACGGCTAAAACTCCGATTCGCTACATTCTTGGATCTGGTTAATTTAGATTTCTCTTCTTTTTCACTTTTTCTTTTAGTCTGAGAATTGTGAATCCATGGTTATTTAGATTCTAGATTCAGTTAGGAGTGCCATGGAATGCTAGGTCCGGATCTGATTCATGAATTGGAAAGCTATTTGGTGAGTGGATTTAAGTTATGCCTTTTTTATAATGGTTTATTTATCGTTTGGCATTCCTCATTATTATGTATAGTAAATCTGCTGAAATGTTTAATCTGCTGAATTGATTAATGTAATAACCCGGAAATTCTGGGCCAGTTTAAAATTTTTATTTTGGCGATTTTAGCGAAGTTTGAATATTTAAAATGGAATATTTTAAATAATATCGACGAGAAATTTATTTTGAATATAATTTGAACGTATATATTATATACGTCGTCGTTAGATTATATATAATTATATATATAACTATAAATAGAAATGAAAATGGCGCGGTAGTTTGATAATTCGATTTCAAACTTCAATTGAATGTACCGGGTGCAAAACAATCCGGATTTTAGTGAAACCAAAAACAATAGGATCAAATTGATGATATCTTTCCAACGAATCCGGAAAATCGAAATTTCATAGCGGGGATCAAAAGATATGTCCAATTGAAAATTCTGAATAGTCGCTATGGAATTCAGGCCCTTAAAAATGGAATTTTGCAAACGACCTCGGATTTCGACGAAACCACTTTTGTTGGGTCCGTGATGTCAAATTATTGCTAGGTTTCAAATTTCATAATTTTTCGAATCAATATGTGAGCGTGGCAAAGGAAAACGCGTTTGACCAGTTTCAGTTGATTTTAATCGACTGGAAAATGGCCATTTTTCAAACGGTCACAGAATTCAACGAAACTAGTTTTGTTAGGACCGTATCGTCAATACGAAGTTAGAAAATATTTTTCGAGAATTTTTAGAGTTAGTATGTGACCCCAGTAATTTGAAATGTACGTTTACAATTCAATATATAGAGTTATATGTTGATTTTAACGGAAACTGATTGTAACGATCGAATCAGCTTGCGATACATATCCCATTGTGTTCGGAATGGGAGTAATTAGCTATGGACGGCAGGCGGTGGGCCTCGTTTAGAGGTCGTATGAAAAAGTCAAC
Source organism: Allium sativum (assembly GCA_030737875.1). NCBI lineage: Eukaryota > Viridiplantae > Streptophyta > Magnoliopsida > Asparagales > Amaryllidaceae > Allium > Allium sativum. The sequence continues at coordinate 208,916,449 of CM060918.1, forward strand.
TTTTTGAAATAATTAAATAATAAAATAAAATAAAATAATATCTCCCCTCCTTCCCTCTCTATATTCTTTCTGGCCACCCCTTCTCGTTTTCATTAATTCAGAAAAAAAAGAAACCCAATCGCGAACGACGATGGCCAGCCTCCCTCCACCCTCCTTCGCCGAAGTCGCCACCGCCTCCCTCCTCCAATCTACGCCTTCTCCTTCTCCCCCCCCCCCCCTTTCGGTTTCCCATAACCGCATCGACGCAGCCCCCCCCCCCCTTGAACCCTAAACCGCTGCCAAGACCCCAGTGCAACCACCTCCGACCTTCACTCAGCCCTTCCGCCCTCCTGCGACGCAGCGGCGAGCTTCCCCCTTCCCCCGATGAAGATCCGACCCCCATACCCCTGCCACCGACCACCTGAAGCACCCCCGCCCTTCAGCACCCTCCTGCGCAAGCCCATTCTCCACGACAAACAAAAAGGTGCGATTTTAATTTATATAAATGTTGTTTTAAATCAGTTCATAATTTTTTTTATGTAAAGCATAGAATAAAGAGACGGTTTTTATAATAAAAATATAATTTTTATTAAGGTAGAGTAGTAAAAATATGATTTTTTATATAAGAATAAAGATTTGTTTTTAGAGATAAAGTAGCGAAGGTCTTTATATGTAAAAAAAACGAGATCTTTATATGTAAAAATGCGAGATCTTTATATGTAAAAAGGCGAGATCTTTATATGTAAAAAGGCGAAATCTTTATATGAAAAATAGCGTGATAAAAATATAATTTTTATCTATATAGTAGTGTTGTAAAAATATAATTTTTATCTATATAACATCGTTGTAAAAAAATAGAATTTTTATCCATATAGCAAAGTAAAAATTCGATTTTTATATATTGAATAGTGAAGTAAAAATTCGATTTTTATATATTGAATAGCGAAGTAAAAAATTTGATTTTTATATATTGAATAACGAAGTAAAAATTCGATTTTTATATATTGAATAGCGAAGTAAAAATTCGATTTTTTATATATAGTGGCTACGGGCAACGAAAGCGACAAAAAGGCGAGAATGGCGATGATTTCTCTAAATGAAGTGTCGTGGAGTTGGAATAGCTATTGGTGAGAATTTCTCACTCTTCAATTTCCTTTTTTTTTCTAGTTATATATATATATACTAGGATGCAGACGGTGTTTAGTAGCACCCGACACCCGTCATCCACAGACCATGGATGGCTTGTTCGTTAAATTGTTTGGTTGTGTAGTTGGTTAGATTATTTGGTTTGAATTGAATTGTCTGGTGAAATGGAATGGATTTGATTGATGTGTGAATGGCGTGGGCCTTCACTAGACCGGGGATAAGGCTAGGCCTTGTCCCGTTTCTAGTATCGTGCCGTTATGCCGCCGAAATTTTCTAAAATAAGTTAGAAAAATAAAAATATCATTTTTATTTTGTAAATGAACTGAATAAAAATTCATGTGTTAAAATAAAATATTTTATCTTTAAAAATATAATTTTTAACGTGATTGTGAATAAATAAGTATTCATTTACAAACCGGACGGTTTGTTTATGTACACTGATTTGACTGACATTGATTGGGACGATAAATTTTACACATCGCCCAACTGCACAAATAAAATCTGTGTTTGTTGATTTTAAACCCCACACGGGTATTGGGATGAAATTTGAAGTTCACTCATCCTGATTGATTAAATATGTCGATCGATTGATTGACAGGCTATTATAAGCGTTAGATATCTATATTTGATGCTTATACAGTGTAGTGCACTTTGGATGATGGTTGATTATTTATCGTTGCTATTATATACATGTGTTGTATGGAATCCGTATAATTAACTTTATATGGTAATTGATTGGGCCTCATTCCAATTTGAAAAATAAAGGATATTATGAAATAAAGGTTCATGTGTTGACTGTACTCATCCGTTGAGATTAGTCATGTGTTGAACGAAGGATTTTAACAACAAAAATAGTCACACGTGGACAGTACTCATCCGTTGAGATTAGTCATGTGTTGGCAAAAATATAGATTCACGTATTGAATAAAATATAGATTCATTTGTTGAATAGAATAACGGAATTATTGAAATATATAAAGCCGTATTGATTAGAGATGCGCTATTTTGACGCGAACGATATTTATATCGATTATATTCGTTTTTAAATTTGAATTGAATTGAATAGAAAACCAATTTGAATTGAATTGAATAGAAAACCAATTTGAATTGAATCGAATAGAAAACCAATTTGAATTGAATCGAATAGAAAACCAATTTGAATTGAATTGAATAGAAAACCAATTTGAATTGAATCGAATAGAAAACCAATTTGAATTGAATCGAATAGAAAACTAATTTGAATTGAATCGAATAGAAAACCAATTTGAATTGAATTGAATAGAAAACCAATTTGAATTGAATTGAATATAAAGGAAATTTGAATTGAATTGAATAGAAAACCAATTTGAATTGAATTGAATATAAAGGAAATTTGAATTGAATCGAATAGAAAACGAATTTGAATTGAATTGAATAAATATTGAATTCAAACTGAATTTAAATGTGAATTGAATTGAAATGAATTTTAAAACGAATTTATAAGGAAAAATTCAATTTTGATTTGAATTGAAATGGAAGTTGAAATTGTTTTTGAAACGAATTTAAAACGATTTATAAAATTCGTTTAAATAGGAATCGATGAAATATATATTGTATATATAATATAATGGCCTGAATAGAACGCGCCGCGCCGCGGCAGTTCGTGAATTTCGACCATTTACTTCGAACGGACATTATAGGAGATCCGACCGTCGGATTCTCCTTAAATCCGAACCGTTGGGTTCGTATCGAAAAGAGCTTCCTAACGAATTTTGGAAATTTGAAATCTAGCGGTTGGATTTGGAGATACGTCCAAATCAAATTTGGAAAAGGTCGCTGTAAGTGCAGTTCGATGGCCGTTGATGGAAATCGACTGTACGGGCCTTGATAAAATTATTAAAAATAGTAATAATTTGTGTAAAATCATAAGAAATGATTTGGGAAAAATTGGGATGAAAAACTCCATATTTGAAAAGATAAAAATAGATTTATATTGAAATGAACTAGTTTGAACTAAAATTAAAACCCAACTATTTTTAAATAAATAAATTGGATTTGAAATGGGTTTTAAATAGAATTGATTCATGGGTTTATCGTGAACTGTGTTTTAAATAACACTAGTTCTTTAACCCGATAATAAATAGGATGTGATTTGGGTTTATCGTGAACTGTGTTTTAAATGACACTAGTTCTTTAACCCAGTAAAAGGAGTTTTAATGAATCTGCAATTAAATTGAAATGAGAATTGATAATTTAAATTATCAAATTTAGAAAGTGAGCGAGGATGGAGTATTACCAGTTTTGCTCCAAAGCGGTAGTTAAATCTTTAATCAGATTTGAACGTGAAATGGTAATTAATTTTACCGACAACACTGTGGTGTTAGATATGGAGTATTACCAGTTTTGCTTCATGGGATGAATAGGATTGGATTGGGAAATAAAATAAATAATTACTTCGGTGTGGTTCGCTAATCCCGACTAGTTTGGAAAACCATAATTTGGTTTGAAATGACATCCAAAGGAAGATTAAAGGGTAAATTTTAGAGAATTTATCTTGGATAAAATTAATGGGAACCTTTCCCTAAGAATGTGGAATTGGAATGAGGCGTATGTTGTGTTTGTGTAACATTTGTTTTTAATATACGCGGGTTGTTCGGAAAGTCCGGGTTTATACCCATTCTGAATAACCGATTCGACGATATGTCGAAGATGAAGACGGTGGTCGAAGGCCGGAAGTCTTCACATCGTTTGGATAATTACTGGCGATCCTGATTGGGCTGTACACCCAAGAGGATGGAAATAGTTGGTGGTCGTCCAGACGTACTTGGAGATGGATGGATATGCGAGGAAAGTGGCTCCGGTTTCGTTCAGACCTAGAACGGACTTGTAAATGGATTGTGTGTCTGACATTGGATTTTATTCTGTGTTGATTGATTTCTATTAAATATACATCTGTTTGGCGGCGGAGAATTTATTCTTTTGCTTAACGCCCTTCTCTAAGACGTACGAGCTTAGAGGTTATATATCGATAGATATCAATCGCATGGCATGAATTGCCTGTGTGGCACGCTGAGATGCAATGATCAAGGCTTCTGTTGAAAAGCAAAGTCTTGTGGTTGATGATCAAAGCACGGCCTACGTGGCAGCTTTGTGTATAACGTGAATTCGTGAGCCTCACACCTCGGTATGAGTCAAAAACGGGATGAGGACCCAAGGAGTGCACGACGTTTCTTTCTAGCTATGGGTGGTGTCAGTGACCTACCAGCCCTGACATTTATATACTTTTCACCTTTGTGGTTTGGATGCGAGGCGCCTCGATTATAGGTCCTATAGGGCCGGGAAACGTGTGTTCAGGAATAACTAATCCTCTAACGTAAGTGAGGACCGGCCTTGGAGGATCCCAGGATTGCCCAGAGTGTGTAGTCCTGTGGCATTTGCTAGAGTGTCTCGAACGCGGAGAGGAGCTTGCCCCTTGCCTCGACTCATGACGGAAATCCAATTTCCAATACATGATATTGCGGTTTTAATTGTAGAACTAGTATGGCGACATAGTAGATGGTAGCTATGCCGCCTATGATTGATATTTATGATTGAAATTGTTTTGACACTATACACTTATTATAGTATCAAATGATTTGTTTTAAACGTACCAAGCATGTTTGGCTGTTATAAGGTAAAACCCTATCCTCCGGCTTGCGTTGCATTGTGTGATGGGACCTGGGTCTTATAATAGCTTCATTTTTCGAAAAAGCATTGCGCTGTTTATTCTATGCACTGGTATTCTTGGGAGGAAACCCGTTCCGTGTTATACGGCGTGGTCCCTTGAATTACCCTCTTTTAAAATAAAGTTTAAATAACTGTTTTAGTTCTCACACCAATCACATGACTGACCTGGAGTTTATTGTTTTAACCTAAACTCTGGGTGCCCTCATTTTCTGCACGGGCAGCTAGTAGTTTTGGTTTTGTAGATTTATATTCACAGGATCCTGATTTACAGCTGGAACGATGCTCGGAAAGCTCTGTATCCGTGCATTACTTTCAGTTGTGTTTTATATTATTTTTCCGCTGCTATGTAATTTATTGTAATCTCTGATATTTATCGAATGTAATTTATTCATTTATACTCTGTATATTCTTGTATCTGATGGAATTGTTGTAATATACAATGAAATGTTCTTCCGTCTGCGTTCTATTTTGTCCTGTTCTCAAACGATCAGGGGTTTCGAACGGTCTAGATCGGTTTAACGACTGATTCGGATCGAGCGAAATTCCTGGACGTTACAATTAACCTACTGAAATCCATTGAAATTAAGTCCATGGAATATGACTGAAAATTTGGGATTCTATGAACATGTAAATCTGTAGGATTAATTCCAGATTAAGTGGAACATGTTAATGAAATTGTAAGTAAACCTGCTGAATCTGTGGGGTTGAGTAAACCAGTTTAATATGTCGGGGTTATATGAACATATTAACTTGTAATACTTAATCTATTTAATCTATTGGGGTTATATAAAAGCCTATTTCCATTAATCACCTATCTAAATTGGGAATTTCTGTGAACACTGTAATTATGAAATTTACAATGAACATTTGTTCAGAATATTATTGCGCCAAAAGATTACAGATAACAATTACAGTAAAATTTGGAAGAATGTATAAGCCTAAATCTACAGTAAATAGAAAATTGTAACCGCACTTAGACATGAGGTTAAGTCCAACTTGTGGTAGAAGTCTGCCCGGAACCGCCTGGCAAATCCAGCATCCACAAGTGGTCTGCTTAATGTGAGAGGTCTGGTGCATAAACATATATATGAATATATGTATATCACAAGATAGAAATAATTGGCATTGATTGTAACTGATGTAAATGAAGGAAAGTTACAATGGTAAAAGAATTGGAATGAACGGGGAATGATAATAACCTATTATGAATATACCTGAATGGGAAAAGGAAAGATAATAGGTAGCCTTGTCCTAGGGACAAGTGGAAATTATAACTTAAGTTATAATAAATGATAGAGGGAACAAGATAACTTATGTAATAATATAAGTTGTACTGTACTATAAATTAAGTAGTCTGTAAATCTAGAAGCCCGAAACCTTCTTTTTGTAATAAGTAGAGAAAAGAAGGGAAAACTTATGAAATGGAATAAGTTGTACTTAATTATAACTTAAATGATATGTAAACCTGAGAATCTGAATCCTGCTAATAAGAAGAACGTGTTGTCTGAAAACCTGAAAATCTGAAATCTGCTGATAAGAATAACATGTTAATGGCTTGTTAACGAACTTAAATGGGGTAAGTTATGTAACTGAAATTAATAAGCATGACGAACTTGGTAGCTTGAATAAGAAGTTAATATGATTTGAAATAACCAAGTTTACAGGAAATCTAATGAGATAAGGCAAGCATGTAATTAAATGTTTGGACATAGGCTCTAATAACACGTTAACCTGAGGCGCTTGGACCAGTCCGTACATCTGGAAATGAAGAACCCAATGGGTAGAAAATCGTGGTGTCATAAGACACGAGGGGAGCGCACGTTCATCTAATTATTCTGCCTGTTCTACCGGATATTCTTCTGAAATTCTGTTGGCTCCAAAGGAATGGAAGGGGAAGCACGTGGCTTCCTGGGACGTGGAGGGTACTCCTGGTATACCTCTATGTGGCGGCAGCGTTTTGGCTGTCTCGCAGAGGTTGGTTTTGTGTGTTACTACCTGTGAGTATACCTTGATTGCCACGATAGTGGGCAGTCAGAAGGCTGTAGGGTGGCTTAAGTGACTCGACGAATCTAGTGCCTTGTGACTAGGTGGGTTACGAATAACTCATATGTTTGCCTTAGGCGGGTCTAACCATCTGATTGGTAGTAATCGTCGGGTACCGCTCATCGACAGTCAGCATGATGCGGAAAGGCGGAGAGCTAAACTAAAAGACCATCGACCTTTTAATATCGAGGCTTTCATTGCAGGAAATGCCAATTTGGATGTATATTGTTTGTTAGGGGCACATCACTAGCTCATCTATCTGTTTGCCTTTAACTAGTTGAGGGAGGGGTCGGGAGGGATCATAGCCACCGTGAAAATGTAGACCATAGCAACTGTTTATATAGATATCCGAAAAGGCTCCCGAACGAGTTTCATGTATCTGATATAGCCCTGTTATGGAACTCGATGCACAGTAGATAATACATGCGGATACAAGCATACCGTTTTCGGATGGTGTATCATCGAGGTTGAGGCATTGAGTACGATTTACGATACGTACATAAGAAAGTCTCGATACATGCATGTCTGCTCCAGATGGTGTATCGTAAACTCTAGAGCATTACTATGTGATGGAATTTGATTTGATCGAATGGTTCGAAGGTGGCAATCCGTACGCTTACGTAGCATGGCGATGGAGGTTCTATGCAGAACGTAGTGCTGCTATATAGAGATTTGTACATTGTTCCGGCGTAGGATAAAGGATTGCATACATTTCTGTGGCGTTAAGGCGGAGACCGTGCGAGTGGGGTACCATGGGGTGTACCTTAATGTTGGGGGTAGCTAGATATATAGTGTATTAGGTTAATCCACTGGGAAGTACATGGGTATGACGTGTGTGTAAGCCTTGAGTTCTGTTAACCCAAGTAACCTAATAAATAAGAAAATGTAACTGAATGGTATATGTAGGGTTATCCAAAATGTGTAGTTTAAATCCAGTCACTAAAATTTGTGTTCTGACTCCCTCCTCATAACATACTCGTCGGTTAGATTTGTGGCAGAGATATGATAACTTTGGATATTGGTTAGGTAGTATTATTATCTGGGTAAGGCTATATTTGATTATATTATATCTCATTTCATTCCACTGTGAGATGTTTCATGTGCTCTTATATGTTTATTATCCCTTTCTTTTCTGCAGGATACCAAACAAACCAACACGGGTTTCGATAGATTAGAATTTGAGAAAAATTCGGTCTGGCATAATTCGGGTTGTTACATTTGATATCAGACCCTAGGTTTAGGATTCCTGTATAGATAGTGAGTGAACGTATTTATATTTTTTTTAAAATATATTATATATATGCCTTGGTCCATAGAGGAACCCATTATATAGAGAAACCATAATATTATAAAAGTTTGGATATCTGTATTGTACACTAGAGGAAAGAACATGGAAATATGAGACCCTTAGGAAATTTGGGTTTGAAGTGTACAATATACTTTGTATGAAAGAAAGGTGAATCCCATATGATAGTATTTTAGGTTAGTGGGTTTGGTAGTGAAACCTTATAAATGGAAAATGTTAAAAAGAGAAAAATGAATTAGGAATGAAAATAGTTGAGAGAATTGACTTTGTGGGAGTGTCTAGGAAAGCCTCGGTAAGTTGGAAACCCACTTTGAGTCTAATCCCATTGTTAACTTTTAAGAACTTGAAATTTAGAAGCTTTTGGAAAATGGTTTATGATATTTTCAAGTTCTGACCTTAAAAGTGTTTTTGACATTTAAAATATGTAAAGAACGTATTTGAGTAAGTACATATTGAGTTTTGATGTAAAATGGGGTATATTTTGGAAACAGTGATTTCTTTTGAAAATTTTGTCTAAATTAAATTCTCTCAATAAAAGGTGCGTATTATAGAGCATGTATAGCTCACTAGTTTCCAAGTTATATGGTATGAAAAAGTGTTGCATTTTGTTGAAAGCTAGAATTTTTAGTAAAGAAAGTTTTGAAATATCTATTCTTTTAACAATCATTTTTTTTAATTGTTTTGACACAAAATTTTGTTGGTAGACAAAATAAGTTGTAGAAAGTAAGAATAGAATAGATCTTTGCACCTAGTACATAGGGAAGTAAAATGAGGAAGCCAAACCATGTTTTCAAAATCATTGAGTAGGTAATAATTAGTACCTTGGGAAGGCGGGAAAAGTTTTTGAGGCTATAAAGTAGATAGCGAAAATTAACTTGGAATAATTGTAAGTTCCCATTGAATGCATAAGCATTGAAAAGCCTAGGGTGTTGCTTGGAAATGACTGTTAGTACACATCCAGGACTAGTGGTGACTACTAGATAGTGAAGGGCAAGTAAGTGTTTTGATCATGTTGCTAATTTTCCTATTAGCGGTAAAACCCGTTATTACATTTCTCTTTGGATCGTTCTGTTATTTTGTTCCTGTTAGATAGTCAGGGTAACACCTAAACGTGTCACTGATCCCATGGTTTGAACTTTTCTTTCTGAAGGGGACATAGTCCTGAGATTCTTGGCCCTTAGTAGTAGTTGTGTAGAGCGTTTGTTTTCCTATTTTAGTTTAAGGAATAGAAGACTTATTTGAAACTAAACTTAGATCTAAGGATTAAGTTAAATAAGCTAAGAAAAGAGTAATGGCATAACTAAAAAGGAAATAACAAATCCAGTAAATCAACAAACATGACAGTTAAAGAAAATGGAAAATTCTGAGAAAAGGTGAAAAAGAATAAGTTTTCCCAAGATAAGACAAAAAAAGAAAACCTGTAACAAAGAAAGTTTTCTTATGTGGGCTGTTCTTGGATAGGAAAATAGGGATTCTTTATTAAATAGTTGTATAAAATTCAAGTGCAGATAGAAAAGGTGCATAAAAGAAAAACGAAGATGTGAAGTTTTCCATTTACTACCTTTTTGTAACATAAGAAATCGAATTTAGCAAATTAAATGTTTCTAAAATTAGAAATTTAAAGATGGTTAGTGGGATTTTGGATGCAATAACTGGAGGAGCAGCGCTCTTGCTATGCAAGAGTGTTGGAAAATTTGGATGAAAACATATTTTGATTTTCAAAATATCGCATTCATATAGATTTGTCAGTATATTTTGGATGTATGCATCATGTTTTTAAAGGATTTTTGAAAAATTTGCATATATATAGGAGGTACTGCTTAGGCATACATGTATTTCTATGTTGTATTACACTTTGCACAAGTGCATAGATGTTTGCAAAAATTGGATGCACACATGATGGTTGTGATTTATGCGAGGAATTACTTGATTTTACCCTTACCAAATTTCGGAGATGAAATTTCCTACGGGTAGTAGAATGTAATACCCCACATTTTTAGTTAAAGAAAATAAATTGGGGATAAAATAATTAAATATTTAGAATTAGGTGAAACCGACATCACCGTTGCGTTCGTCCCGGAATTCTGGTTCAGATAGACCACAAGTTTGAGTAGAACGGAAAACGTATGAAGAAGTTATAGACATTAGAAGTTTGACAAAGCAAGCGGGCGGCAGGCTTGTGTAACCAGCGCACTTGGCAAGTGCGCCAAGGCTAATTTACCCTAGAGGACTTGTGAATTGCGCCAACGTATGTTTGTAGAACCATATGGGTCGACCCATACTGCCCAGGTCGACATATGGGTCAACCCAAGAGGGACGCACTCCGAATACGTTTTATGACGTGTGTTTCGCAGCTTTTATGCTTCGGGTTTAATCTATCAAAATCTAATGGTTTAGAGCTTTCTACTACGCCTATAAATAAACTAGCAGTGCCTAGTTTTATTCTCATATTTTTTGAGGTGCTTCCTAGGCTCTGTCGTTCTCTTTTCCCTCCAAACCTTTTCAGAAAATAAATTATTATTTCTTAGGCTTCTGATTCAAGGTTTGAAGATAAGGGATTTAAATGTACAGTGTAGGCGTCTAGAATTGTGATCGAAGTGAGGTAAATTATTGGATCTGGTCAATTTTGATTTCTCTTCTTTTCCCCCTTTTCTTTTAGTCTGAGAATTGTGAATCCATGGTTATTTAGATTCTAGATTCAGTTAGGAGAGCCATGAAATGCTAGGTCTAGACCAAAATCATGAATTGCAAAGCTATTAGGTGAGTGGGTTTAAGTTATGCCTTTTTGATATTGGTATATTTATTGTATATCATTCCTCTTTAATACATATAATAAACCTGCTGAAATGTTTAATTTACTGAAATGATTAACCTACTGAAATCTGTTGAAATTAAGTACCGTAGAATATGACTGGAAATTTGGGATTGTATGAACATGTAAATCAGTAGGCTTAATTCAAGATTAAGTGGAACATGTTAATGAAATTGTAAGTAAGCCTATTGAATCTATGGGTTTATGTAAACTTTTTTAATATACCGGGGTTATAAGAACCTGTTAACCTGTAATACTTTACCTATTTAATCTGTTGGGGTATATAAAAACCTATTTCCATTAATCACCTATCAGAATTGGGAATTTCTATGAACACTGTAATTATGAAATTTACAATGGACGTTTGTTAAGAATATTATTGCGCCAAAAGATTGTAAATAAGAATTACTGTAAAATTTGGAAGAATATAGAAGCCTAAATCTACAGTAAATGGAAAATTGTAACCGTACTTAGACATAAGGTTAAGTCCAGCTTGTGGTAGAAGTCTTCCCGTAACTACCGGACAAATCCATCATCCACATGTGGCCAGCTTAATGTGAGAGGTCTGGTGCATAAACATATATACAAATATATGTATATAACAGGATAGAAATAAATGGCATTGATTGTAATTAATGGAAATGAATGGAAGTTACAACGGTAAAAGAATTGGAATTAACGTGGAATGATAATAACCTACAATGAATATACCTGAAAGGGAAAAGGAAAGATAATAGGTAGCCTTGTCCTAGGGACAAGTGGAAATTATAACTTAGGTTATAATAAGTGATAGGGGGAATAAGATAACTTATGTAATAAGAATAGTTGTACTATATTATAAATTAAGTAATCCGTAAATCCGGAAGCCCGAAACTTGTTGTTTGTAATAAGTAGAGAAAAGAAGGGAAAACTTATGAAATACAATAAGTTGTACTTAATTACAAATTAAGTAATATGTAAACCTAAGAATCTAAATCATGTTGATAAGAAGAATATGTTATTTGAAAATCAGAAAATTTGAAATCAACTAATAAGAATAACATGTTAAAGGCTTGTTAATGAACTTAAATGGGCCAATTTATATAACTGAAATTAATAAGAAAGAGGAACTTGTTAACTTGAATAAGAAGTTAATATGATTTGAAATAACCAAGATAACTGGAAATCTAATGAGATAGAGCAAGCGAGTAATTAAATGTTTGGACAAAGGGTCTAATAAGACGTTAACCTAAGGCGCTTGGACCAGTCCGTACGTCTAGAAATGAAGAACCAAACGGTGTAGATCATCGTGGTGTCATGAAACACGAGGGAAGCACACATCCATCTGATTGTTCTTCCTATTTTACCTGATGTTCTGCTGATATTCTGTACGCTCCGAAGGACCGAAAGGGGAATGCGACTTCCTAGGATATAGAGGGTACTCCTAGTAGTCCTCTGTATGGTGGCAGCGTTTAGGCTATGCTCGTGGAGGATGGGTCTACGCGCTACAACCTGGTGACTATACCTTGATTGCCACGATAATGGGCAATCAGAAGGTTATAGGGTGGCTTAGGTGACTCGACGAGTCTAGTGCCTTGTGACTAGGAGGGTTACAACTATCTCATCTATTTGCCTTGGCAGGTCTAATCATCTGATTGACAGTAATCATCGGGTACCGGTCATCGACAATCAGCGTGATGCGGAAAGGCGAAGAGCTAAACCAAAAGACCATCGACCTTTTACTATCGAGGCTTTAGTTGCGGGACACGTCAATTTGGATGTAGATTTTTTGTTAGTGGAACGTCACTAGCTCTCATATCTGTTTGCCTTTCACTAGTTGAGGGAGGGGTTGGGTGGGACGATAGCCACCGTGAAAATGTAGACTATAAAATCTATGCATATGTATATCTGAAAAGGCTCCCGACCGAGTTCTATGTATTTGGTATAGCGCTTTTACGGAACTCGATGCACAATAGATAATACATGCGGATACATGCATACCGTTTTCGGATGGTGTATCATCGAAGTCGAGGCATCGAGTACGATTAACGATATGTATGTGAGAAAGTCTCGATATATTCATGTCTGCTACGAGTGGTGTATCATAGACTCTAGGGCATTCAATTGAATGGTTCGAAGGTGGAAATCTGTATGCTTACGTAGCATGGCTATGGCGGTTCTATGTGGAACGTACCGTTGTTATACGGAGATCCCTACGTTGTTCAAGCGTAGGATGAGGGACTGCGTTTATTTCTATAGCGTTATGGCAGAGACCGTGCACACGGGGTACCATGGGGTGTACCTTAATGTTGGGGGGTAGCTACATATATACTGTGTTAGGTTAATCCACGTGGAAATAGATGGGTACGATGTGTGTGTAAGCCTTGAGTATTGTTAACCCAAGTAACCTAATAAATAGGAAAATGTAACTGAACGGTATATGTAGGGTTATCCAAAATGTGTAGATTAAATCCAGTCACGAGAACTTGTGTTCTGACCCCCTCCTCATAACATATTCATATGTTAGTGTTGTGGCAAAGATATGATAGCTTTGGATATTAGTAAGGCAGTATTATTGTCTGGGTAAGGCTATATTTGAATATATTATATTTTATTTCATTTCGCTGTGAGATGTTTTTTGAGCGCTAATATGTTTATTATCTCTATATATTCTGCGGGATACCAGACAAACCAACACAAGTTTCGACAGATTAGAATTTTGAAAAAATTTCGGTCTGTCGGAATTCGGGTTGCTACATTCTCTACAGCCTACCATCATTCTCTCTTTTGTCCCCCATATGCAATCACTATCATTCTTACTCTGTCGCAGCTTTGTTAGCTTAACTATCTTACTTTTAAGCTATTTTGTGTCACACTCAAGAACTGGAAGCATCTTACAACGCCTACAAGCTTATGTTTTTCCCTCTACATGTAACAACTAAGTACCGATAGACCTTTTTTTTCAAAAATCCAAATTTATATATTGAACCTGAGCTGGTTTATCTGGTATCCCGTAGAAAGTTAAAAGTATATATCAGAGCTTATAATAGAAATCTCACAACAAAAGGGAATAAAATATAATAGTAAGTAAATAGTCACAAATACAATGACCTTATCTAACAAGCCTCTCTAAGCTGCAGGATCTCAACCACTTATCTAACCTACGGGTTTGCTATGAGGAGGGCTCAGAAAAAAAGTTCTGGTGAATGGATAAATTATACTTTCTACAAATAACACTATATATACTATTCTATCACTAGTTCATATTTATTAAGTTATTAGGGTTTATTTCAGTATAGTACGCTTCTGATTTCAACATAAATCGTACCCATCTACTCCCTAGTAGATTAACCTAATAAATAATATATATGTAGTTAAATATCCAATATCAAGGTACTTTCGCAGCACCCTCCTCAAGTGATCCCCATTGTCATACTAGGAAAACATATCGGACCTCAATATCCACATTACGAAAGCGTACTGGACTATGCTACGAAGGCATACCAAGTCTCCAACGTCACGCCACGAAAGAATACTAGGCTATGCTGGGTAAGCAAGTAAGCCACAATAGCTGCACCATAAGGGCGCCTTAATACCATAGTTTCTTTATGAAACTCAATTGGGGGATTTACACATGCCTGTAATGGACAATCTCATTAGGCCTACAATACAGATATCCAGATATAGGTTTGCCTCTTCGGTGGTTCTCCAAGGCCTCACTTCAGCGTACCCCTAATCTAATGAAAGAGTACTCAAAAGAGCTAAATGGTCGCCCTACCATCCAATCTAAACAAACATGTGCCCCCTTATCCAATGACCTGATAGTAAAATATCTTTGGTTTATTAGCTTAGCTGTAGTCTCTCCCGCACATGATTCGATTGACGATGACAAGTATCTGACGACCTCCTATCCTATGTTGGGTCCTGACCCTGAAGCCTTCCTCCTTGAGGTAGCCATCGAATCATCCTAAGATCATCCTCTTATTAGTCTTTAGGCTATTCATCATACAAGATGCATCCATGCATACTCACCGGATGGAACCGTACAGACCATGCCTTTGTAGAATCAGCTTTATTTGGCCTACCATAAAGGGCCATCACGGAGTATCCTCACGTCCCATAGAAGTCTCGCACTTCCTGTTGGATCTAGAATAACCCTAGAGGGGGGTGAATAGGTTTTTCACAGTTTTTCGCTCAATTAAAAAACGGACAGGATATTAAATTATAAACAGATCACAGAATACAGCAGAAATAAAAAGCAGTAACACACAGAATTACCTAGTTTGGCAAAATCTTGCCTACTGCTGCATTCCTAAGGTTTCTACTAGGTGATAGAATAGATCCCGCTTACAAGACCATGTAAACTCGCACTCCCTGCTCCTGTACTAACCCTACGCTCAAAACCCTACACAGATCCAATCCCCTAGATCAGATTTCCCATGATTACAACCATGTAACCAGTAACCCTAGTTTTTACAGACTCTAGTAAACTGCCAGTTAACACCGTAACTGGTTCACTAGTAATTTACAAACACTAGAAATTGATATGAACGATTTACAAAACGAATCAAAAACAAACAATACAAAATAAAAGGAACCCCAGATTTAAAACAAATTCTAGCCCAAAATAAAAAAACAATTAAACATAAAGGCTAGGTCCAAATAGGAGTGCGCCAACCCATTTATATGTGTGCATTGTCATTTGCTTTACTCGATCCCTTTTGTCCCTGAGAAAAAAATATGGCGGCTTGAAATGGGAATTAGGGTTTCCACATCCCAAATCAAACACCGACTTCAAATGATGGAAAAGGTTTAAATCTCTGATGATCTTAGAGTGTTGTTCTTCTTCGTCGGTTGATTTGGTTGTCCCTCTCTCTCTCTCTCTCTGTAGCGATCGAATCCCTTAAGAAAAATGTGAGTTATTTGTTTTACTCTTGGGTTCTTTTAATTGATTATGTTACAATACGATGCTTTTGCCAATGATGTAATGCGTGTATATATATATATGGTTAAAACAAAACCCTAAAACTCTAATTTCAAAAAATGACTTCGATCTGACTGTCCCGCGTGATTTTGTGGATTTATTGTTGCTTGATTGTCAATTCAGCTTTTATGAAATTTGGGTAATTCTGGAATCTAATTTGTGGCCCCTTGCTTTCCCCATGCGTGAATTTGTATTAAAACTTGAAAGAAAACTTGCCAAAGATGGATTCTTTAATTGATATTCTGCTCTGCCTTTTTGAATGAATAATTTCTGGAAATAATCCTTGATGGCTATGACTTGGATATGTCAATGCTGGAAAGCTTTAAAATTTTGCCAAAAATTATTGCGTACCCCAAAATTCAAAAATTGATTTCATGCCAAAAAACAGATTGTGATTTCTGCATTTCATGTTATTTGAAATTCAACACTTAATCACTTGCCAAAAATGCTGTTCACTAATTTGTCCCATATAATTCTTGCTGGTTCCTTGTGTGATTTAATACATCTCTGGAAATAAGATTTCTTGCCAAATCAATTTTGTAATTTTCTGGAAACACATTTTCTGGGCTTTTCCATCACACTTGCATTTCAGGAAACAAATTTAAAATTTAAATGTTGATTAACACCTGAAATGAATGAATTATATATATATATATATATATATATATATGTATCTACCTATTCATTGTCATATGCTTGACCCTGTCTCTTTATGCTTTTGCATTTCAGTTGTTCGAACAAGTTTGAGTTCACTGATATTTCCATTCAATTGAACTTCCCATTTGAAAAGCAACTGTATGTTAGTTTCAGTAGTTGTTTTAATCTTTCTGTGACCATACCTTCACTTGTTCACATGCATGTTCTAATGTCTTGACCTTGAGAACCATGGTGAAACATGCTCGACCAAACTTGTCCATGCTGTTTGCTATTGTTTTGTTGCACCACACTTGGCCATGCATTCACACTGTACACTTGAAAGATTTTACACTTGAACTTTCTTGTATACTTGCATTTCCTTGTGTTTCTCCACTGTGTTTAGTGCCATGCATATTTGAAAGTGAATTTTGTAAAAAATTGCTTGTTTGAAAAAACAGAAACTTGTGAATGATTTTCTTGAAAAATGTATTTGTTCTTGTTGAAGCTTTGTCACTTGAGCTGTTTTAATTTTCACACATGCCATTCTTGCTTGACTTGTTTACTGATTTACTCCATTGTATATACTGTAGTACATGACATAGTAGCATTACTCATGTTAAACCTGACCTTACTGAGCTGACAGCCTTGAGTGTGTTCACTGTCTTGACCAGTTTGAATTTTGGGCTGCACCTATATATGAATTGATCTGAATCTGGCACTTTTGACTTGTTCGCATGCTTGTGTTCACTTTGAGTACACTTGAAACACCTTACTTTGGACACCTTTTTTTGCATGCTTGGCCATTATATTTGAAAGATGTCATACTCGACCACTACTGCTTTGTTTTGAACCATGTTTGAGCTTGTGATGACTTTATTGTTTTCATGTGCACTAATTCAAGATGGTCCACGAGGCTACTCCTCAGTTGATCACTGACTGGCGAGGCAGTGCATGCGTGTATATATTATACACGTGTGTATATGCAATCGATCAGACTATACTCATGCCCCTGTACTATACATACAACCTGACTAGACATAGTTGAATCAGATCAAGTCATGAAAAATGATGAGAAACACACCGAAATTCTGAGGCAAATAAATTTTCAAAAATAAAAATTATATTCGCTAGAATTTAGAATATTATTTCTGTTTTAGATACTGTGTGTGTTTCTGTATGTGACAGGTATGAAGACTGGACTGACTGAAAGCTGTGAAGACAGAAGACAACAAGACAGTGTTGATTGTGTATATGAGTGAATGTATATATAACTGAGTGTGAGTGTTGTAGAGAGGAACTATGTACTAAAAAAGAATGTACTGAAATGTATATGAAATTGTATATCAGTGAATATATACAAATAGTGGAGTTGTAAATCTGTATTGTTTTAAATAATGAAATAAAATGTTATATTTAAATAAAATACTGTTTGAATATTTAATGTTCTGTATAGTCATATTTTATTTAAATATAAATATTATATTCCTATCTGTATGTATATGTGAAACAATACGACAATAAACACATTTATAAATAATATATATTTGGTTGTTATCATCAAACAAAAATCATATAATTGTGTATACAACTACGTCATATACAACAATTTCCCCCCTTTTGATGGTGACAAACAAATAAAAGATTTTGAGCACAATAAATGTGTTTTAACAGTGAATATTGAACTCCCCCTATTCATATGCTCCCCCTACAACCAAACTCCCCCTATAACTGTGCATGAGTGAAAGAAAAAATGAATTTTCAAAATTAAAAATATTTATAAAATATTCATTCATAAATCAAAATCTCAACCCATTCTCCCCCTTTTGTTATCATCAAAAGGATTCAGAGTTCAAAATATAGATGAAAAATGGCTAGAAAATATAATTTCAGCTTAAGAGGAAGAACGGTTATCATAAATCTCAATCAATCAAACAAAAATCATAATAAACTGAGAACTAGTGTCTTATTTCAGATTATAGAGAATGATGGATTTACGATGAAATATATTTAAATAGGAAGAGTTATAAAAATATGAATATTTTCCAATTATTTTTTAAAAGAATTTTTATAAAAAAGAAGCACAAAAACAGTGATGGATTTAGACTATAATTAATAATTCAAGTTAAGTGACAAAAACAGATAGTCTCAAATCCCAGTAGCTATCAATCAACAAATCATAATACTTCATAAGATATTAACACATTTCACGAGCTAGAAGACGGATTGATAAACTAATTTTTATACACCAAGGAGAATCTCAAATTAATTTTATTTAGTACACTATTTCCTTTTCTTTTATTTTTATTTAAGAGCACACTGACCACGCATAACCAGAGCTTGGATTTTTAAATAAGGTCAGTCGCAGCTTAAATTATAAGTTGTCTCATAACCATGCATGACCAGGGCTTGGATTTTTAAACGAGATTAGGGACACACTTATGAATTAATTATATATTTATCGCTTTGAGCTTCAAAAGAAGAACTCCTCGGTATATAAAACCAATATGAATGAGAGAAATATGGTAGGTACAGAATTGGACTGTGAATAAATTTCCAAATTAATTATATTATGAAATATGCTCGACTGTACCAGGATCATTGAAATTTTCAATTATCAATAATTCTGAATAATAACGTAGTCCAATTTCTATCACAAATATTTTTACTATTTATTCAAGATGATTTTTTTTAAAATATTAAACTCCCCACATTAATATAAAATTATCATGGATGGCAGAATGATGATAGATAAAGGAGATGGTCGTGAAATAATTGCTAATTCAATGATATAATAATAAATGTTCAACCATCATGAAAGATCTAAATAAAATCTCCTCCTATTGTGAAATATACTGTAGTCACAATTCATCACAATTTCAAAATCTGATAATGATTTTGATGAATTATAAATACAGTTCAATTTGGATATAGGTTTCAATTTCTGAATGGATAATCAATAAATAACTTTAAAATTGAAAATCAATTACAAGAGGAATATGCAGATCTATACAAGACAAGAGGGATTAAAAAAATATACAGAAAAAATAAACTGATACCACTTGATGTCTCTATTAATGAGGATTATAACACGACACTGGAGACAAACAAAAATAATTCAGACAACATAATTTTAACCACAAAGCCCAAGTAGACAAGATAACAGATTAGACACATTTATCAGAGCAGTAAACAGTTTTACTCAACACAAGTAATTATTTGAAAACATTTTTCAAAATAGTATCTGAGCAGCACAAAAAACCAATATCACAGCAGACTTGTCATGAAGATGATAACAAAAAAATGATTCATGATCCAAGATTAAAATACATTTATTTGAAGTCATTCGAGAAATATGAGAATCTCAAGATTCAGTGAATCAATCACACCAGAATATAAATTTCAGATCCAAGATATGTGTGTGATTCAATAAATCAATAATTTCGAATGATTGTTAAACGAACAAGTATTCAATTCAAATAATCATGAAATAGTAGTGAGTTTTAAGACCTGATTTTCAAAGAATTTTCCACAAGTATTTTCTGATAAGTACAAGAGAAATTTCAGATCATTTACATCAAGTTTGAGAGGTATTCATGATCCGAAAAATTAAAAATAATTTATTTGAAATCACTTGAATCAATGTCAAATTTGAGATATAATGAATCAGTCACACAAGGTTGATAATTTCAAATTTAAGAAGTGTGTGAGATTCAAAAAATCAAGAATTTCAGGAGATTTCAAACAAACAAATTTAAACCATAATGATCATGAATAAAGATGAATTTCAAGATGTATCACTGTGATTCAAGACAATTCAAAATATCCAAGCCAATCTGAAACATAATGAAATTATCACAATTGATAAATATTGATGTGCTGTAATGAGCAAATTATTTCAAGCTTTTCTAAAATGAATTAGTGAAAAACTCAAAACAACAGAGGTGTTTGAAATTCCATTAAGCTTTCAGATCTTCATGAATTTAGAATTCAAATTAACAATGTTCAAGATATTACATGAATGGTTCAGCACTGTTAGGAATTCATACATAAGAAAATAAACTTCAAAACAATTGCAGATATATATACAAGTTGAAATTCAAGATCTGGAAATGATTACAACATCAGATTTCTATTTAAATGAAGCGAATTTCTTAAAAAAATATGAATTTTGCAATTTGAAGTTAATGAAGCCCAAAAGAAGTTATAGTGATATGACAGTGGCAGATCAAATAAAAAAAAGAAGGGGAATAAAAAAATAGGTAATATAAAAAAAGAGAATATACAAAAATGAGTTTAGAGATTATACCTGAAATCGATGTAAGCAAATGAATCTCTAACTCAACAGATGTGGCTAAGGAACTGTGAATGATTCTGTGATATATAGCAGTTTGAATCCAGTTTTTCTTTAGCTATGCAGTTCCTCAGCCTCCTTCGGTATCTAACTGTTAAGAGGATTGAGTGGTCTAACAAAAATTTTAAAACCACTCTCAATTGTTTTCTTAGGTCTTGATACCCAAATCTGTTAGTATAACAATCCATCGGAATTTACTAAATTACCTTTAGGGACCCAAATCTGTTTGAATTTATATGAATTCACTTTGTTTCTTTTCGGGGTCCAAAAAGGATTAGATAGACTATTATCAAACAATTTATTTTCATGTTTGTGATTCAAAAAACTTTTGAAATATCCAGAGTTCAACTTTTCAAAACTGTCCTTCTTGAAGCAACTTGAGGGATTTTTAAAACCATTTGAATTGACATTTTCAAAAACATTATTTTTCCCAAAGCCAATACCATATTTATTTCCAATAGAAACTTGATTTTGCAACAACATATTCAGTTATTTTTCCCCATTAGAAAATTTATCCAAAGTTGATTCTAATCGTTGAATTTTGGATTTAAAATCACTGTTTTCTTTTATTAAATCAGAACATCGATTATTAGCGATCTTCCTTTCAATATCATGTTCTTTCAAAACCAAATTTTCAGATTCAAGTAATTTGATTTTCGCTTAGGGCTCAGAGATCTCAGATTCAAATCGTTTTGTTTTTCAGACTCAAATTTCATGGATCTTTCAATCTCATTTTCTATTTCTTTCAAAATCAAATCATATTTCAACAAATTCTCCTTTTTAGCAATTTCAAATTTGGAATGTATATCAGTGTTAAAAATTTCGAATTCCTTTTGTAGAAAGTTGTTCAAACTTGACAACTCAATCTTGTTTTCTTTTAAGATCAGAATTTCCTTTTCAAATATTTGAATATTTTTATTGAGATAAACAAGATTGGTTTTCAATTTTAAACAATTTTTGCAATCTGAATTTGAAGAATTTTTAAAATATTCATGTTGTGATTCCAAATCAACAATTTTGCTGGTCAACTCAGAATTCTTAGATTTCATAGATTTATTTTTCAGTTGGATTTTATCAATAGATTTGGTTAAATCAACACAAAAATAAACCGTATCTTCATATGAAAAATTTCTTATTTCATCGTCTGTTGAATCTCCAACACTATCATCATCTGATTCTTCTTTAGTAAATCCTGTTAGACATACTTCTGAATCTGAGTTAATCTTTGCAGGTTTTGAGCACTTGTTGTCATTTTGTCCAAACTTTGCATTAAGAGTTCCCCAAATTTCCTGCGCAGATAAACAATGATAGATAAGAATGAACTGTTCAGTGCTAAGATAATCGAATATAATTTTCATAGCACGAGCACTGAAGTAATATCTACACTATCAGACCCATTGATAACAACATCCCAACATTTAATATTAACAGATTTTAAAAAAATCCCATTCTGGATTTCCAGTTTAAAAAATCTGTTCCATCGAAAATAGTTGGAGATGAACTGGACTAACTCTCTATCGGTTGACAACTAGGATGACCCATGACTCTAGAGTTAATGAACTACCTTCTCTAATACCACTTGTTGGATCTAGAATAACCCTAGAGGGGGTGAATAGGGTTTTTCACAATTTTTCGCTCAACTAAAAAACTGACAGGATATTAAATAATAAAAAGATTACAGAATACATCAGAAATAAAAAGCATAAAGGAAATAACACATAAGGATACCCAGTTCGGCAAAATCCTGCCTACTACTGCATTCCTAAGGTTTGTACTAGGTGATAGAACAGATCCCGCTTACAAGACCATGTAAACTCGCACTCCCTGCTCCTATACTAACCCTATACTCAAATCCTTAAACTGATCTAATCCCCTAGATCAGATTTCCCCTGATTACGACCCTGTAACAAGTAACCCTAGTTTTTACAGACTCTAGTAAACTGCCAGTTAACACCGTAACTGGTTTCACTAGTATTTTACAGACACTTTACAAAACGAATCAAAAACAAAAAATACAAAATAAAAGGAACCCTAGATTTAAAATAAATTCTAGCCCAAAATAAAAAACAATTAAACATAAAGGCTAGGTCCAAATAGGAGTGTGCCGGCCCATTTGTTTGTGTGCATTGTCATTTGCTTTACTCGATCCCATTTGTCTCTGAGAAAAAAAATACGACGGATTGAAATGTGAATTAGGGTTTCCACATCCCAAATCAAACACCAACTTCAAATGCTGGAAAAGGTTTAATCTCTGATGATCTTTGAGTGTTGTTCTTCTTCGTCGGTTGATTTGGTTGTCCCTCTCTCTCTCACTCTCCCTCTCTCTGGCGATCGAATCCCTTAAGAAAAATGTGAGTTATTTGTTTTACTCTTGGGTTCTTTTAATTGATTGTGTTACAATACGATGCTTTTGCCAATGATGTAACGCGTGTATATATTGGGTTAAAATGAAACCCTAAAACTATGATTTTAGAAAATGACTTCGATCTGACAATCCCACGTGATTTTGTGGATTTATTTTCGCTTGATTATCGATTCAGTTTTTATGAAATTTGGGTAATTCTAGAATCTAATTTGTGGCCCCTTGCTTTCCCCTTGCGTGAATTTGTTTTAAAACTTGAAAGAAAACTTGCCAAAGATGGACTCTTTGATTGATATTCTGCTCTGCCTTTTTGAATGAATAATTTCTGGAAATAATCCTTGATGGCTATGACCTGGATATGTCAATGCTGGAAAGCTTTAAAATTTTGACAAAAACTATTGTGTACCCCAAAATTCAAAAATTGATTTCATGCCAAAAAATAGATTGTATTTTTGCATTTCATGTTATTTGAAATTCAACACTTAATCACTTGCCAAAAATGTTGCTCACTGATTTGTCCCATATAATTCTTGCTGGTTCCTTGCGTGATTGAATACATCTCTGGAAATAAGATTTCTTGCCAAATCAATTTTGTTATTTTTTAGAAACAAATTTTCTGGGCTTTGCCATCACACTTGCATTTCAGGAAACAAATTTAAAACTTGAATGTTGATTAACACCTGAAATGAATGAATAATATATATATATGTATATGTATGTATGTATGTATGTATGTATATGTATCTACCTGTTCATTGTCATATGCTTGACCCTGTCTCTTTATGCTCTTGCAGTTCTGTTGCTCGAACAAGTTTGAGTTCACTTATGTTTCCATTCATTTGAACTTCCCATCTGAAAAGCAACTGTATCTTAGTTTCAGTAGTTGTTTTAATCATGATGTGACCATACCTTCACTTGTTCACATGCATGTTCTAATGTCTTGACCTTGTGAACCATGGTGAAACATGCTTGATCAAACTTGTCATGCTATTTGCTATTGTTTTGTTGCGCCACAATTGGCCATGCATTCACACTGTACACTTGAAATATTGTGCACTTGAACTTGCTTGTCTACTTGCACTTCCTTGTGTTTCTCCACTGTGTTTAGTGCCATGCATGTTTGAAAGCGAATTCTGTAAAAAACTACTTGTTTGAAAAAACTGAAACTTATGAATGATTTTCTTGAAAAATGTATTTGTTCTTGTTAAAGCTTTGTCATGTGAGCTGTTTGTTTTTTCACATATTCCATTCCTTCTTGACTTGTTTACTGATTACTCCATTGTATATACTGTTGTACATGACATAGTAGCATTACTCATGTTAAACCTGACCTTGCTGAGCTGATAGCCTTGAGTGTGTTCACTGTCTTGACCAGTTTGAATTTTGGGATGCACCTATATATGAATCACTGTTTTAAATCTCGCAAATATCGCCCGAGATCTCCTTCAAGACCTCGTTTTGGGTTCCTTCCAAAACGAGACAGCAAATATCACTCTAAATCTCCTTTCGAATATATCGCCTGAGATATTGCAATATCGAACGATATATCAACCGAGACGAAATACTGGAATATCGTCCGAGATCTTAGTTTTTTTGGTTAAAATTTAAATTTGTGCCTGAACTAGAACTATAATTAAAAAACTCAAATCAGCCATATCAATCTTTTGTTATTTTACATTTTGCACATTAAACGACTATTTTATATGTTTGTACATGTTTTACAATGCTTCTGATTTTTATATTCGTCTTTTTACATACATGTTACTTATGAAATTATGTATTTTATGGTCTAATTATGCTGAATTTTTTAATGTTTTGGATCCTTTTAATGTTTCTTGCCTAACAATATTCATGCTTTAAGCATATTACAATTTAGAGTATGAATGATCTTTCGCAAAATAAAGAATAATAAAGTTATTTTACGTTTTAAGTTTAAGTTACTATGTTTTTGATAGCATTCATAAAAATCAGTTTGTTAAAATATAATTTTTAACAAGTCATGTACCCCGAGATTGTTCCGATATGAACTTTTAGACCCAAGATGAACTCCAGAGTTAGACTCATCTCGTCTAAGATCTCCCCCGATACGAGAACAAGTTTATAAAATCCCTAAGATGAAATGAGACCAATATCAGAGATCTAAAACCTTGATATGAACTAATCTGAATCTTGCACTTTTGACTTGTTCACATGCTTGTGTTCACTTTGAGTACACTTGAAACACCTTGCTTTGGACACCTATTTTTGCATGCTCGGCCATTATATTTGAAAGATGTCACACTCGACCATTGCTACTTTGTTTTGAACCATGTTTGTAACACCCTATGTCCGTTAATGTCACTCACAAAGCGAATGCATTAACTTCCACGAAACATTATAAGTAAACAGAACAGAATATTATAAGACAGATACATAAAGTAGTACTTGAAAAAATTATAACTTTATTACAGCAGAAACAGAAGTAAGTTTGGTTACATCCTTCAAAACCACAATATTGGAATTTAAGTACATAAATACCAGTCTTGTACAAAAGCCTTCAGAGTACGTAATTTTAAAGCCATAATCCCCGACAGAAAATGCCATAAATAGGTAGAATCAAAGCCAAGCAATACTTCAAGCACTTCAAGCAGAGAGAAATCTAAATCAAGCTCCTACGTTCCCAACCTGAGTTCCTGGGGGAGGGGGGTGGAACGGAAGAAAAGAGGCGAAACAAACTAGGTCAGACATACATCTGGTGAGTCCAGTGACTTTCAGCATATAAACAGATAGCAGTATCATGACATGTAAATAAAACTGGATGAGAGATAACTGTAACAGGAGTAATAGGTTAACAGAAGAAACAGAATGATATATACCAAGTTATGCTTCTTACTATATCTTACTTCGCTGCACTAATACTAGTATAACAGAATTAGGTGTTGTCCTAATGTCTAAACAGAAGACATGATGATCTCTTCAGAAACACGATGCTAGAAATGGGCCTTTACCACCCTAACATAGACAGACGTTCAAAAATAAAAGGCTAGTAATGGGCTTACCACCCAAACAGAGACAGACGGTACAGAAATAGAATCAGGAACAGAATCAGAGGCAGAAACAGAATAATCCTACGGAAACAGAATATTAGAATTAGGTGTACACTAGTAATGGGCCTTTACCACCCCAACAGACGGTAGCACAGAGAAATAGACAGGTGTTACCACCCCAATAGAAACAGACGTTACCCCAACAGAAACAGACAGAACAAAGTGTACACTAAATTCTACCCCAAGCGGTCGGCTCCCTAATACATAAATACCCTATGCCGGCCCCACAGAAGGGTGTATCACTCCATAAAGTGGCAACCTATAGACACAGACCTATTTACAGATGTCACAGTGTCTTACATCCTCGGAGCAGACCGGATCCATGCACGCACATGACCCGGTTGGAATGCGCCATCAACACCCCTCGCCATTATCAGAGTGAACCTCTTTCAATTAGTTCAGTAAGCGTGCCCTGACCCCTCTTAGTGTTGGGTCATAGTTTTGATACTAGAAAGGGTTATTGACTAATATGGGTTCCAAACAACAGATGACACAAGTAATTACCCCTCGTAACCTTGTGTCCCCAGACTAACAGATTTCAGATTAACTTGCTTTACAGATTTCAGATGTACAAAGTTCAGATTAACTAGTCCTCAGATCAGACATACAAGTTAGCAAGTTTTCAGACTGACAGATCAGATATACAGATTAACAAGTTTTCAGACTAACGGATCAGATATACTAATTAACAAGTTTTTAGACTAACAGATCAGATATACAGATTAACAGACTTACAGATTATTTCACCTAACCTTGTGTTGGGCCTACAGATTTTCAAATGGGTTTATTAGATTCATCAGTCTAGTTGATTTAACCCTATCCATCCAACACGTTTTAGGCATCACCTTTATCTTAGATTTGCATTAATTAAATATTAGTGCACAGACCTCTCACATTAGGTCGGTAGCTTGTAGCCGCTGGATGTGTCGGGCGGTTCCGAGTAGACTTCTGCCACAAGCCTGACCTAATCACGTGTCTGAGCATCTTTATGCCTATAACCTCTCACATTAGACTGACAGTTTGCAGTTGCTGGTTAAGCCGGTTGGGTCCGGGCAGGCTTTTACCGCAAACAGAGTCTAACCTCATGTCTCAGCATTCTTATTTGTAGCTAAAGTATTCATTCACAGATTATGCCAATTTCATACTAATTATGCCAATTCAACAAATTAACTTCTTCACAAGTTACAGCAGATTATCCAAAGTTCTATTAACATGTTTTGCTCAGTTTTAGATCGAGCCTACAGATTTCATACCCCAAATTATCGTATTCAGTTTCAATAGATTTAGCAGATTGGGCGATTTAATAGATTTAATCATTCCTTAAAATTCCATTGACATACCTCGCCTAATCATAAAATTAAGCCTAATTTTACAGGCCCAAATTATGGTCATAATTCACCATATAACATATGTCCCAAATTTTTGTTAAATTTTCACCGTACAGAATATTCTCTAAAAACCCCTAATCATGATGCACAATATAAATTATGCCAAATTATAGCCGTTGATTACCGCATATGTCAAATATCCAAAAATCAGAATTAAGCGTATTCACATTAATAGTTATCCCTATTTTAATATAGATCTTTTACGCCTAAATCATATATCCTTTTTTTTTCTTCCAAGTCATAGATCATCATATAAAATGTGCCCCCAAATCTAGATCTTAAATTACTTCATGTATTATGTCCTCAAAATCAGATCTTGAATTATAACATGCATTATGTCCCCCAAATTACAAGTCATATGTTGTCATACACTAATTCTCCTTCTTCCAAATCATAAACCATCATATATAGTATGCCTATATCTAGATCTTAAATTACCACTTATGTTGTGTTCTCAATTTAGTCACAAATCAGTTATGTCCAATTATGCATCATTCAATATTTTCCCCAAATTTAGCATTCGCGTGTCAATCTCTTATGAGATTTGGCTCAGGCTCGTGGTAGCTTGGCTATAGAACAGAAGGAAGGAAGAGATACAGAATAGTTACAATAAGATAGATCTACACAGAAAAACAGATCTGATAAACAAGAATAAGATGGATCTACACAGAAAACAGATCTGATAAACAAGAATAAGATAGATCTCCAATTCAGATTTATACCCATGTCAAGATCATAATTAAATTTCATATCTGGATATAACTGTACTCACAAATCGTGATTTAAGAAAGAGAAGAACAATTCTAGGATCTGATTTCTGGAGTTGATTAGCTTTCTGTTAATGTAGGCGTTGATCTGTTATCTTTATCTTCTCGCTTGAATTGACTGATTAGGGTGGAGGCTAGGTTACTTTAGGTTTTAGGAGCATGGAGGCACCATTCCTCTTTGTTATTGAATTAGGGTTGGTTCTTTCTATGTATTTATAGGTGTAAAGAGTGTTTTAGAGCCCTTAGATGAACTAAGAGACCATCAGAAACACCCAGCTCAAATACACATCGTCCGGCCACTCAGAAGAAGACACATCATCACAGAACACTGCAGAATTATATGCTGGATCGGTATGGGTGCACTTGGCAGGTGCGCTAGTGCATTTTTGTACTGGCGCACTTGTGAAGTGCGCCAGTGAATTCTGGTCAACTTCCGGTTTTTCTGCCTAACTTCGTTCGTCCAGATCTTCTTCATACGATATCCGTTTTACGCAAACTCAGACTCTATCTCAAGCAGAATTCCGAGAGGAACTGGCGTAACCCATTTCACAAAATTCTTCTTTTAATAATTAATTATTCTTTAATTATCTCTTATGTCCCATTTTAAAATTACGGGGTGTTACAATGTTTGAGCTTATGATGACTTTGTTGTTTTCATCTGCACTGAGTCAAGATAGTCCACGTGACTACTCCTCAGTTGCACACTGATTGGCGAGGCAGTGCACGCGTGTATATATTATACACGTGTGTCTATGCATTCGATCAGACTATATTCCTGTCCCTGTAATATACATACAAACTGACTAGACATGGTTGAATCAGATCAAGTCATGAAAAATGATGAGAAACACACCGAAATTCTAAGGCAAATAAATTTTCAGAAAAAATTATATTCGCTAGAATTTAGAATATTATTTCTATTCTAGATACTGTGTGTATTTCTGTATGTGACAGGTATGAAGACTGGACTGACTGAAAGCTGTGAAGACAGAAGACAACAAGACAATGTTGATTGTGTATATGAGTGAATGTATATTTAATTGAGTATTATAGTGAGGAACTGTGTACTGAAAAAGAATGTATTGAAATGTATATGAAATTGTATATCAGTGAATATATACAAATAGTGGAGTCATAAATCTGTACTATTTTAAATATTGAAATAAAATATTATGTTTAAATAAAATACTGTGTGAATATTTAAAGTTCTGTACAATCATATTTTATTTAAATATAAATATTATATTCCTATCTGTATGTACATGTGAAACGGTACAACAACAAACACATTTATAAATAATATATATTTGGCTGTTATCATCAAATAAAAATCCTATAATTGTGTATACAACTACGTCATATACAACACTTCCTTCCAGTCCCGGAAGACAAGCTGGACGTGTTCCCCTCCTGTCTCTAGACACCCACGATTAGGGCTGTCAATTTCTAACATGAATCATAACCCACATGGAAAAACTCCGACACGATCCATTTATAAACGGATCAATTTTGGGTCAACCTGCTCTGACCCGTTTAATAAACGGTTGGGTTTCGGGTTGACCAGTGAACCGGTTTTTGGCCCGCCATGACCCGTTAAATATAAAACATATTTTTATTCGTATATTATATGAGACCAATTAAATATTTTACATATTTTTATCCAGTCCATCGAGATATATTATTACAAAATGGCATTTACCATAACCCTAGTTTCACCACTTTACAGACAACAACCTGCCACACACTACTACCTTAACTCCTTCAGACGTCAATTGATTCCTCTCTTCCTATCAGTGACCAGTCCCTAGATTCAATATTTCATCAATTATTCAAATTACCAATCGGTACGTGGCGTCATTAGATCGAAGAACAACGGCGGCACACAACAAGATCGAAGAACATCCGCAACAGCATCAAATTCACATCGACAGCAGATTCAACAAGATCGGTCGGTTTTTTCCCCTGATTTTAGTATTTTCGTATATGTGTTTTCACTTAAAACATCCAAACCTGCAAATAAGTTTGTGTTGTTGCACTTGATACCATTTGCTATTGAATGTCTTTACTCAATGAGTCAATGGTTTACTAAAAACAGATGAATGCTTCACCTGGGCTAAATTTTTTGGGTATGTCTATAAACAACAATGATTTACACCATCGGGTTGGAATTATTGTCATTTTTTTTTAAATATTAATACCATTCAACAAACAAACTATTACAAACTACTACAAACTCGAGACAACCAGACCAATAAAACAGACTTAAAAACAAGCATAACAAGACCAGACTCCTTTCACCAATCTTGAACCAACCAAACAAAGTCGCAGAGAGCAGAAACAGAATCAACCACTAAACCCATAGAACAGCAAACGATCAAAGCACAGCCAACAAGAACAGGCTCTCAAGTCCAAACTTCAAAGAAGAAAGCCCAAACAGCAAAAGTCCAGCATCACCACAGACTGGAGACAGACCGAAAACAAAACAGAACAGGCCAGCAACAAAGAGAGCAAGGAAGACCACCACATCACTCACTGCCAGCACAATCAACCCAAAGATGGCAAAGCGGAGACACTTGTAATGGTCCACTGAAAAGTGATGAACATACTAGAAGAGGGAGATAGCTTACCAGACGAAGGGCGACGTGACACCATGCAGATCGTGAAAGAAGGAGGCCATCACTGGCACGCCGAGAAGGAGTCTGAAACCAGCTTGATAGATAATGAACAGCAGCTAGGGCCCAGAATAGCAGGAAGATGGAACTATCAGAGTAGAGCCTGCAGAGCAACATAGCACAGAACCCACAACCACATCACAACAACCACCCGAACTCAAATAAACACAACAGATCTGCAAATAAGCCGCCAAACCAACCAACAGCCATTGCTGAACCAACAAACCCTAGCTAGGAGGAGCTCAAGAGCAACTGCGGTTGAAGATTTCAGACAAAAGTTCAGATCTGAGCGATAAAGCGCAATAGAGTAGAGGGAAAGGCGATTGCAAAATTGGTGAAAGGAATCGGACACAGAAAATGTAAAGGAAAAAAAACACGAAAGCAGAAAAACCCTAACACAATAGCGGATGAGGTGTTTAAGAGGATGGAGGACGAAGCGTTGAGTGGAAGAGATAGAAACGAAAAGACAAAAAGCAGAAAAGAGAGAAGGGAGAGGGTGGCGGCGGAAAACCTAGCACCGTTAGAGACTCTCAAAACAGCTGTGTCTCCATCTCGCTTCTCACACAGAATTATTGTCATTATTTTCCCGTACCGTTGTATGATGTTATCCTAGATATTAGAACAAATTTTGAGGCTATCGTATTCTGATAAACAACTTCAGATTGTACACTACATATTTGGTTCTAATTTAATAATTTATGGTTTACTTAAAGATTAAAATAAATGTTTAACTAAATTTATTTTACACTATGAATTTTTGACTGGTATTTTTTCTGCTAGCTAAAGTATTTTATATATGTTTTTTTTTGCTTTAGTTTTGCAGAAAAGAGATGAATGTTTTTACTCCAAGTAGTGGTGGTTCTATAGAAATGAGTAAAGTTCGCGATACTTTGTTTGCTCTTTTTGATATTTACATGCAAATGTATGGTAAAAAAGCAGACACCGCTTCTAATAGTCAGAGTCAATCTTCCATAGGGGATATCTTAGTTTTTAAAGAATTCTTTGATGTTATGAAGGTGAACTTTATATAAGCATGCATTTAAACTTTAAAAACCTTTCTTCTATTACACAATTTAGTTTTTAATTGTATCTTACATATATATGTAGGATTTTGACAATTTTCAAAGTGAAGAACTTACATTTTCATCTCAGAAAACTCAACTAGAATTGTACTTGGATGAACCAAAGTTGGATAGGAAGACAAATTTGGATATTCTTGAATATTGGAAAGCTAATCAATTTATATTTCAAGGATTGTCTATTATGGCTCGTGATGTGTTACCCATTCCTATATCCACCATTGCGACGGAAGCATCATTTAGTGTAGGTGGTCGAGTTCTTGATCAATAACGAAGTGCAGTAAGCCTAAAGTTATAGAGGCAATCATATGCACACGAGATTGAATATTTGGAGATGGAGGTTAAATTTCTTACTTTGTTGTCCATTATATAAAATTTTATTTTCAAAAAATATAGCAACTTGATAGGTGCTACTACTTTGTCTATTATTCTTGAAGAATTAACGGAGGACATCAGCAACTTTGAAATCGATGGTGTCCACTCTCAAACTGCTGAGTGTTCTTCTAACAATCAGTGTCAACTCAACTAGTATGCTTAATAGCATTAGCATTTTCTACCATTCCTCTCTTCTTGGAAATATGAAGATATAATTGGTTGAATTTCAGCAAGTCCAATAATGGTTAGAAATAATTAACATATTTAGTTGGTTCAACTTCCAAGCCTTTTAGTTTGTTTGCATAAGAGTAGGCAATTGTTGTTGATGTTTGCATCTATCAATAGATTTTCTCCCACGTGTATGATGTCTAATTATCACACTATATGTGCCAATTACCGCTACCAATATGTCTAATAATTTAATATAACCTTTGTAGTTATGATATTAATCTACTTACCGTCTTTGTAAGTTTACATGATAAACCTTGTATATCTCCTTTTCTTGTCATAACCTCTTTCAATTATGTTACCCTTCTTTTTCATCTATACAATTCAATCCTTTTAGGAAGTTATGCCTTTTCCAAATTGATTGATACCAAAACTGTAATAAAATCCATTTCCATAGTTTGAGGTAATATAGGAACTTATTATTATAAAACATTTCTTTTCTTATTTTTAAGGTCATCTAATTAGTGCGCAATACAGTTAACCCTTTACTTCACACTAATCTTCATTTAATCATAATTTCGATTTTCAATCATGTTTCCTATTTTTCTTTATTTACCTAACTATGCAAATATATTCCCCCTTTTCCTAACTAATCAATATAGGTTATTCCAAACTTTTAGATTTATAAGTACATATACAAATTAACATATTTTATGTACTTAAGTATGATTTAGAATTATACCATTTTCCCATCTCTGTAATTATTTCAATTAAATCTGAAAGCTGATTCTTCACAAATAGTATGCAATTTCTAAAACTTTCCCTTTTATTACAATATTGACATAATATGTTATTTTTAACCCCAAATCATTAAAATTCCCCTCTTTGTTCATAATTTCAATTAATTCGCGCATAACCACAATCAAATAAATTTGCACCTAATCACAATTCAATTATTCTGCGTACAACCACATTATTTTGCGCATAACCACGATCTTTATTCAATTTGCATATAACAAAATTTAACATAAATTGTATATTATGACGTTGAAGAGGGGAAAAGAAGAAGAATAACGTATTTTAAATTCCAACAGAAATCAAATGATACAAAATACTGTTATCAGAAAATATAATTTAAATCCACTCACCTGACTGCTTTCCAATTCTTAAAACTAATTCAGATCTATCAGGAGTAGTCTTCCCAATTGAATCTATTATTAGAATAACCATAGATTTACAAATCTAACGATAAACGAATGAAAGGAATTCTAATAATTCATATTCATAGAATTTACCTCACACAGATGAGAAACTTGAGCACCTATAGCTTAGATTTATAATCTTTGTCTCCAGATCTTGAATCAAAACCCTAAAAATTAATATATTTTTATTTCTGAAGAATTTAGAGGAGAAAGAAAAAGGCAAAGCCCTGGCATTGTCTCAGAAAATATCAGTTAAAAGTTAGGCTTTACTAATCTATTTATAGGTGCAAAGTAGAATCTCGTTCGTTGGATCTAACCAAATAAAGTCAAAGCCGAACAAAACGTTCAAACCACGTCACTTTGCCCAGCAATGGGTCGACCCGGGCTCCAGGTGGGTCGACCCAGTCCTAAGATGGGTCGCATGAGTCGATCCATGTACTGGGTCGGGAATGTTAATTTCGCTCCTTTTTTATTTCTTGTCTAACGTTATACTCAATGTTACTTTTCTTATCTATTATTCTTCCCTATATTAATTTCTTCTATTTATAACACAAGTTTTCAAATTTCAATTTCAAATTTGCACGTATATATTAGTTTATAACTTTGTAAAATATTATTCTTTAATGGCTGCGCAATATTATTATTATCGTTGTCAATTCATTGATTCTTTCCTTCTAATATATGTTCAAGTTTCAAATGCATTTATTCTCTTGCATACTTTCATTCATTCCACAATTATTACTTTCCGTTTTAAGTTTACGCTTTAAATTTCAATTTTGAATCTATGGTATGTATTTACGCACAACTCCATTTATTTTTAAAATTCGAACAACAATATTATGACGTTTATTTCTTACTTATTTTGATTAATTGCATGTTACTTTTGATTTTCATGTCAATATATGTACACACACATACTGACATACACACACACATACACATATATCTATATATATACATATATACACATCCATATATATATATATATATATATATTTCTTATATGTACGTGCGCATATATTTTTCTTTTAGAACATGAATCTTTCTAGCCGTCCTGCTAAAATTTAAATACATGATGTTGGCGGGATTTGAGCTCACGTGTTACAAGTTGGAAGGCAAGTTCCGAACCACAATGCTTTTTGTTCACAAAACTAGAACATTGGAAACTTTTAGTTTTAGGTGTGTTCCTTCTATTTCTTCTTTGTCATGCTTATTCTAAAACTTCATTTAATAATATCTTCTTCATCTTAAGTCTGTTTTATGCAAACCATAGGTCTAAATTGATCAGAAAATCTCCATGGACGCAATGACGCTAGTTTCGTGACCAAATTCAAAAAAATTTACAAGTTTTATTTTATTTTTTAATTTAAAATTACGGGGTGTTACACTACATCTTCAAGCTGATTTTGTTATACCACTATGTTCGAGTCATGCACAAACTTCCGTGGATAGGAAATGTGAAAATATTGTTAATGCTCGACATCTTCCAAGGTAATTTAACCATATGTACCAATTTTCCAGTCCATGTTGTTATTAGAAATGGTCCAACAAATATAGTTCACCTTCCTTCCAAGTGAACACATTCTTAAGAGGAGAAACCTGTAAAATATCATATCTCCAACAGGGAATTCCAAATATCTTTTTCTCATATTAGAATGACTCTTCCTATAGTCTTGAGAAGCCTTAATTCGTTGTCAAATGATATTTTTATACACTAATGTCTTTCTAACCATCTTTGGCCCAAGTATCAGCTTCTCACCTGCTTCCTATCAACATGAAGGTGCATTACAAGGATGTCCACATAGTGCTTTATATCGTGTCATGCTAATACTTGAATAATATCTATTGTTGTATGCAAACTCTACCAAGTGTAGATGGTCTTCCTAAGACACTCTAAAATCCATAATGTAAGCTCGTTGAGGATCTTCCTAAATTCGATTCACACTTTCGATTTGCTCATTTGTTTATGAGTGATAGGTTGTACTAAGATGCAACTTGTTCTGAAATGCCTCCTTTATGTTCTTGCAAAATCCATAGGTAAATAGTGGGTCTCTATTGCTCACAATGTTTTTGGGCAAGCTATGAAATCCAACAATTTACTTAAAATGCAATTTAGTTAGCATCAACGTCGTTTGATTCGACTAGACATATATAAATCTTGTGCTCTTGGTCGATCAATCCACTATTATCATATGCTATCATATCCTTCTATGGTCTGTGACAATTCATCTATATAGTTCATAGATACTTGCTTTTATTTTCACTTGGGAATATCTAGTGGTTATAGCAATCCACTTGGCTTCTTCATCTCAGATTTCACTAAATGAAAATTCATTCACATCGAGATGAACTTTCCAACATCTTTCTTTATTCATTCCTAGTATTAAGTCCGCTTTATATCTCTATGCATCTTGTTACTGCCAAGATGAAAAATCAATTTGGAATGATAACACGCTCTCAGTATTTTATCTTATAATCTAATAACATTGGAAACAAATAGTCTTCCATCCTTATAAAGCCAACATTCTCGGTCGATTTCATACTATTTCATCCCTTTAGATTCTACCTCCGACTGAATCCTTATTAAGAACTCCTCTAGTTACATCTCACTTTTGACTAATACGAATCCTTTCTATAATAGTAGGTCTGATTGAAAAATCTTCTATCATCTTAGGATCAGCTCAAAATGCGGTCTGAAATCAAACCTAGCTATATACTTCATATGCTTCCATCTAAAGAATATAGATCCTAATTTAGCATATCTTCTACTCAATACATCAAAAGCTCCATTCCCTTTCTATGAAGTGTGGGAAATATCAAAGTCTCATAAGGCTAAGAACTCCAACCACTATAACTGTAAAAGATTGAGATTCTTTTAAGCGAAAAGGTGCTATAAGGATTTATTGCCTTTGAATAGCTCAAATATTTCTTTAATAGGTATTACTTTAACAACTTCAAAGAAAATACAATTACCACTGACCCAAGTCTCATTTTGCACCAACATTGCTTCTAGACCAATACCACAAGAATCTATGTATACTGTAGTAACAAATATAGGTGCACTCGTCAACTTCTCTATTAGAACCACAAATGTAGGCTCACACTTACAAAGAACTGGTTCTTCTTCATCAAGTTAGTCAACATACTGCAACCTTCGAGAATTCCTTGATGAAATATTAGTAATATCCTGCATATCCTTTGAAACTCCTCACATCCATAGCATTCTTTGGTTGATTCCAATCAGGTGCTGCCACTTTCGCATTGGATCCATAGTTATTTATTGTCTTTACATGGGATGACATGACCTAAGCATCTCACTTCTTTCTTCTGTAAGTGACACTTAGAGGACTTAACTCTTAACTTGTGATTTTGCAAAATCTCAAGCAAGCCCTCAAGTCCATCTTGAGCTCTTCCTTGGTTATAGAGTAAACCAAAATATTATCCATGAAAACAAGCATGAACTTATTCAACTAGTCTTTGAAAACTTTGTTCATCGCATTCAAAAAGTAAATTAGGTCATTGGCTAGTTCAAAAGATATCACCAATCACTCCTAAAAACCCGATGGCTCATTGAACGTAGCAATAGGCACACTTTCCTTTGCCACTCTATGGTGAAATCTCTGCCAAATCGATTTAAGAAAACACCCTTGGCTATGCAGTTGGTCAAACATGTAATCAATCCATGAAAGCAGATACTTATTCTTCCTTGTCACCTTATTTGGCTCACGACAGTCCACACGTAACTTCAAAGAGCCATTTGCCTTAGTCGCGAATAAAACAAATGCACTCTACTCGGATATGCTTAGATGAATGAATCAACCTCATTAGGTCATTCACTTGCACCTTTAATTCCATATACTCTTCGCGTGTCATACACCTCAAAGGCGTTACTGTCGCATGGCTTCCTTCAGAAAGTTGATCCAAAAATTGAACTCTATTTACGATGGAAATCCTTTCACCTCGAAAAAAACAACTAAGTACGTTTTAGTGATAGGTGCCAGTGTTGTTAAAATCGCTAGGCATATGCTAGACGGTGAGCATAGATTTGGGATTAGTTGCCAGACCGATGAGTAATCTAAGGTTAATTGAAACTATGTATTTTTTGTTAAACTCAAGTACTTTAGATTAAAAAATTCCCAATATTGACTTGTATATAATGGGGTTTATGGATTTGATTGGATTTGAAAGCAACCATAAGAAAAAAATTGCTAGAAGCAAATCTTTTGATGCTTTTGAAAGGCACGAAGCCTAATTAGGAGCACAGATAGTGCTTATAAACTTATATATTATTATAAATTATACATTAAGTCTCATTTAAGTGGATTGATCAAAACTTTGGTGGTAAGGCAAACCAAAAATCTAGGTCATGGAAGCTTAGAAGGTTTTCCAACAAGAATAGACATGGATCCTTACCTTCATATGGAATTTTTAGCGAATATAGTAAGATGGTAAATACCCCCATCTTACAGGAGTTAGTGTATCACTATCATCTGCCTATCCACAGTGCTAATTGTTACCTCTAGCTTCTCACAATGCACTGGTGTGGCATGTTTTCTAAGCCAATCCATTTCCAACATAATTCTAATTCCATCAAAATTCAAAATCTTGCAACAAAAAACATGGTAACATCAATGATCGGTAACACTAAGTCATGACAAGTCATACAAATACTAGTAGATGCTTCAATAAGGTTCATTACGATCAAAGCTCAATCTACTATCTCAGCTTCCAAAACTAATTTGCAAACTAGGCTATTACATACAAAAGGATGCGAAGCTCTAGTATCAAACAGAGCTGCAACAGAAATATTTCAAATGGAAAGCATACCTTGCACCACAATTCTCTTTCCCTTATCCATAGTAGTCGGAGAACTAGACAAGATCGGGAATAAAAGAAAATCGTATGCCTTCATAATCTATTTTTCCTTAATTGTTTTGCTGGTAGTCCTTTTTAATATTCCCCGGTGTTTTATAGTTATATCACATTCTTTCCTTTGTTGACTTACAATCCTTCATCAGATGAATTTTCCCTTTACATCCATGGCAAGTTAAAACTTCCCATTCTTTTATATCTCATTTCCCTGCCACTTATTCCTCTTCTCGTCCCATTTCTTCTTAACTCCCTTATGCCTTTGGTTTTTTTTTCCATTTCAGCAGTAATAACAATATCATCTTTATCTTTTGGGTACAAATTATCATGCCTAAGTGCTTTCTTCACCAACTTCTCGAAGGCATGTCAAGGTAAATAACTAACTTCTTCCTTAGGTTGTCACCTAACTTGTAACAACCAAAATTTTAGTACCCTTTGAGTCAACTAAAACAATACAAGTCTAACCCAAATTGCACTAAAACTCAGATGCTCAAGAAAGAAATTAGAGGGTGAAAAATAGAATGAAAGAAATTTAAAATTGAGGACAAGAAAAATAGAATCAGAGTAACACGAATCTTACAGCGGAACGAGTAAAATATATTAAATAACATAATTTGAAATACAAAACTGTATTTATACTTACATACAAACATCAGAGTACAACCTATATATGTCATAGCGGAAATAAACTCTATATATCTAATGCTGAAGCCTCCTGATCCAAGCTCCTTCCAGTGTATCGGTAATCCTGAACTACTTGATTACCCTACAAATTCAAGCACCCCATAGTTTAGGAAAAACATAGAAAAATTAACTCTGGGTCACTCATGGGACTGGTGTGAAAAAACGATTTTTAAACAGCTTGATTTTAACTTTCAAAAACATTTTGAAAGAAAAGATAATCGTAAGACCAATCTACACACAAATGCGGATGGTTTTTACCTTATGATAACCTAAAACATTTTGAAATCAATATTATTCTGATATTATGATAGTGTCTAAATACAAATAAATAACAATCTAGCAGAACGCTTGCATCTCACGCTCCACATATATAATATACAAACAAAACCGCAGGCGCTTATTGGAGAATGGATTCCAACTATGGCAAGGTATGGGACCACCTTCTGACAATATACCTCCAGAGATGAATACATTGGGATTCGACAAGAACGTCGTGCAACCCGGCTACACATGACCAGCCCCTCATTTCTCTTGAGAGTACCGAATATATCGTTACCACAGTTGGGGGCCAGCCAACTGAACCGATAGCATACAAATAAAAGGGACAACCGAAGGCATTTGTTTTCTCCAGGTCCGGTAATAATACACCCTTATAATGGGAGCGACCCACATAGCCATGCTGCTTACCCGATTTTATACCATTTCCCAGTTGAAGAGGCTTGAGGTCAGAACTTACCGTTAGACAGATCATAACTTTATTTATTTGAATGCCACATCGTCAAACCTGCCAAATCACAAATTGACTTCCCCAAAAATAATTACGGGTATAAAGCTAAGAGAAACGAATTACTCTGCCACCAACGTAAATACGTTTGAAGAGATTAACTTGCGCGATTTATTAGGTATACTTTGTCAGACATTCGTCCATACAAGTTGTTTTGGGACTGGACAAACCGAAGGCACCATTCTATAAACAGAACAACCCTTGTATAAACTACGTCTTCATTTGTCATCAATAATCTTTGACTTATAACGTTTAAATTGAATCGAAGTGGAAATTAGATTCCGGACGATGATAACGTAGGGTCAAGGTAAGTTTAAATAATAATCAAGTCAATATATTATTGATTCAGATTTGCTATCGGACTTATCAACTAAAAATATGTCACATACACGGTTCGCACTCCAGATTAAAATGGTAATCTACACAAGATGATTAACTGTGTCAGTGTTTAATTTAGACTATATAAGCTAGGGAAATAAGTCATAACATAGCTGGCAATTAAATCAATAAATAAATGGTCACAATATCTCTAGCAATTCAATTGGACAATTCAAATTTATTTGCAAAGATGAAGACATATTTACGATTTCAACAATGATCAACAAAGTCGATTTAATTTCATAGATTGTCAATGTTTAATAATATTCAAATTTATTATGATCTGTATTGACCAGGTTTCGGTCAAACAGTCATACGTCACAATTATGAATAACGTCGTACTCGTATTTCAATAACGTCATCGGATATCACAACTAGTTGCCAAACTACCTCACTGGAAGTATAACTCATGCTTCTATGTTCTGATTCTGTTGTACTCTTAGAAATAGTCTTCTGCTTTTTTGTTTTCCATGAAATTAAGGAATTTCCAAGAAACACACAATATCCACTCAAAGATCTACCTGAATCTGGGCAAGTACCCCAATCTGCATCACTATAAGCTGTAAGTTTGAATTCTGAATTTGCTGGAAATGAAAGACCCAGATTTATAGTGCCTTTAAGATATTTCAGCACATGCATAGCAGCTCTATAATGTGGCAATCTTGGAACTGTTAAAAACTGGCTTAATTGTTGAACAGCATAAGAGATGTCTGGCCTTGTAAGATTTAAATACAAAAATTTACCAATCAATCTCCTATAAATTTCAGGATCCTCTAACTGCTCTCCATCAGAAACACTGAGTTTTAATCCTTTTTGCATAGGAAATAAAACTGGTTTGCATTCTTCTAGCTGATTTTCTTTAAGCATATCTAAAATGTATTTTCTTTGATTCAAAAGAATACCAGAATTTGATCTTGAGACTTCTATTCCCAAAAAATATTTCAAACTACCCAAATCTTTGATTGTAAATGTATCATGTAAATCAGCTTTCAACTTATCCATTACCAAAATGTCATTTCCAGTGAGCAACAAATCATCAACATAAGTAACAACTATTGTGAAAGACTCATTGTTATTTATAAAAAACAATGAATAATCTTGTTTAGACTATGTAAAACCCCAATTAATCAAGAATTTTGTCAACTCTTTATTCCAACGCCTACTTGCTTGTTTTAAACCATAAATTGATCTTTTAAGTTTGCACACCTGACCTGGTTTAGCTTTCTTGTAGCCAAGAGGAGGAATCATATACACTTCTTCATCCAGAAAACCATGAAGGAAATCATTATTAATATCCAATTGCTGAATCTCCCACTTCTTAATAGCAGCCACTGCAATAATTAATCTAACAGTTGTTAGTTTTGCTACTGGACTAAAAGTATGCTTATAATCCTTACCAGACACTTGTTTATCTCCTCTTGCTACAACTCTGCTTTTACACCTTTCCACTTCACCATTTGGTTTAAATTTGGTTTTGTATACCCACTTTGATCCAATTGCCTTCTTCCCAAAGGGTAATTCAGTCAATTCCCATGTGCCATTGTTTTCAAGTGCCTGTAATTCCTTTTCCATTGATTGTACCCATTCAAAATGTTCTTTAGCTTGATTATAAGAAGATGGTTCATAGGCAACCATAACATTGTTCAGACTATGTAGATTCACAACATTTAAATGAGCAAGAGTAGGTTCTGCATAAATATTAAAACTAGCAGAATTGTTTGAATCCTTATCATGAACCACTCTAGTAGCTGTTTTTGTCATTACAAAATCATCAAATTTCTTAGGCAACTTACTGATTCTAGAAGAAACTCTAATATTTGGTGCTTCTGAAATTTGTGTAATGGGATGAATAATAGGAGATGTATTTGAATTTTGAGGAGAATCAGGGTTTTGAATACTGTTTTCAGAAATATCAGTATCAGGATTTTGAATGCTATTTTCAGGAATACTGTTATGATTATTTTGAAAATCATCAACATCAAAAGCAGGATTAACTTGAGGTAGTGAGGTCTCTGATGTTTGAGGAAAAAATGAAGGAATCAATTTTGGATCATCCTTAAATGGAAAACAGTTTTCAACAAAATATACATCTCTACTAAACACCACTTTACGAGAACCCAAATCAAATAATTTGTATCCTTTCTGTGCATAAGGATAACCTAATAAAACACATTTCTTTGATCTTGGAGCAAATTTATCATTTAACTTCTGAGCAGCAAAACATAAGCAACCAATAACTCTCAAGTAACTATAGTCTGGAATTTTTTTCATGAGCAGTTCATAAGGAGTTTTCCATTTTAGAACAGAACTGGGTAAAAGATTTATAATATGTGTAGCTGCAAGGACACAATCACCCCAAAATTTGTATGGAAGACCAGCAAGAAGCCTTATGGTTCTAGCAGTTTCAAGAAGATGTTTGTGCTTTCTTTCTACCCTACCATTTTGTTGTGGATTTCCTGGAATACTTCTTTGATGAATGATGCCTTTATTTAAAAAAAACACTCTACATGACTCTTGAATTATTTCTGTCCCATTATCACTTCTAATCACCTTTATTTTCTTGTTGAATTGAGTGTGAACATATTCAATAAATCCAACAATAACAGAATACACTTGAGTTTTCAAATGAAGCAAATGAGTCCATGTAGTTCTAGTATGATCATCCACAATTGTCAAAAAATATCTAGCACCAGATAATGATGGTCTTGAATATGGTCCCCAAAGGTCTATATGTACCATATCAAAAGGTTCGGCAACATAAGAACTTGATTTTAGAAAAGGCATTTTATTGTGTTTACCCAACACATAAGCTTCACAACTAAAATCACAATTATTATCATTATCATATTTGCCTGGAATGGACACTATTAAATGTTTCATATGACTGATAGAAATGTGACCTAACCTAGCATGAATAACATCAATACTAGGCTTTACATTGGCAGTAATGGTATTATTAGCATAAGAAAAAGAAGTATTAGAAACAACAGAATCAGAAGAAAAACAGTTTGAAGAATACTTGCAGAATTTGTACAGACCAAAATGCCTTGATCCAACAGCATACTCTTGTTTAGTAGAAGGGTCCTGAAAATAGCATGAATTTCTTTCAAATTTTGCAATTAGATGATTATCATCTAATAATCTGCCAACAGAAAGTAAATTATGCTTAAATTCAGGAACATAAAAGACATTTTTAAGAATTATTTCAGGATTTAACACTACTGTACCAACATATTTTACCATTTTAACAGTTCCATCAGGCAATGATATTCTAATTGGATTATTTAGTTGTTTAAGTGAAGCAAATAAAATCAAATTAGACGCCATATGATCTGTAGCCCCAGTGTCTATAATCCAACTTTCATAGTCAGATTTTTTCATTAGACAATCAAAAAATGATGCTGAAAATATACCTGCAAAA
The DNA here is from genome assembly GCA_030737875.1 of Allium sativum. NCBI lineage: Eukaryota > Viridiplantae > Streptophyta > Magnoliopsida > Asparagales > Amaryllidaceae > Allium > Allium sativum. The sequence goes on from CM060918.1 coordinate 208,960,625, forward strand.
TTTGCAGCAGCATACAAAGGATTATCTTCAGCTATGCTCCCTTTATTCTGCTGAATCATCTTAATCACTTCATTGTAAATTGCAGAAGCCATGACAGGATCGACATTTTTATTTGTTGTGCTTGACTCAGCAATTTCTTGTGGAGCTTTCCCAAGAATTCCTTGATTACTATTCTGAACATTTCCTGCCATCCTGGAGTTCCTTTTTCCTTTCAAATCTAACCACCACTCAGGATATCCAACAAGTTTAAAACATTGCTCAATGGTATGCCCTTTCTTCTTGCAATGATCACAAATAGCTTCACTTTTCTGCCTCTTAAGATCTTTCTTAATAGTCTGGTATGCAGGTTTTGGAAAAGTTTTGAGAATTTGAGTTTGAAAGGCACTCAATTCATTTTTAGCACTCACACTATTCAATTTGTTCTGTTGCTCAACTTGTTGAAGCATATAATAAGCCTTATGGACATTTGGAAGAGGATCAGTGCTTAGTATATTAATTTTCACTTGATCAAAATCTTTATTCAGCCCCGATAAAAACTGCATTAGCTTGTTCCTTTGATCAATTTCAAGAAATTTCTTAAAAATTCCACAGATACAACTGTTCATAGCATCACATGTACATTCAGGAAAACCCTCTAATAGCTGTAATTGATCCCAAGCACCCTTCAATTTTCCATAATACTCTGCTATCGAATCATCATTCTGCTGAGTTGAAGTAAGACTTTTATGTAGCTCAAAGATTCTAGGTGCAGTTGTCTGACCAAATCGTTCATTTAATTCTTTCCATAATTCTCTAGACGAATTCACAAACATGAAGCTCTCAGCTAGGTTTTTTTCAATTGAATTCAAAATCCATGACATAATCATATAATCATTTCTTATCCACTTTTGATGATTAACCGAAGACGCAACAGGTATAGGAAGAGATCCATCAACAAATTGAAGTTTATTTCTAGCTATTAAAGCCATTTTAACTGTTCTTGACCAATTCAAAAAATTTGCACCAGTAAGAACATGACTGCCTAATTGCATACCTGGATGATCGGAATTAGATAAGTAGTAGGGATCATTGAAATTCACTCAAGTTGGATTGAAGGCAGTCGAATTATTTTGAGAATCACCATCTTCATCATCATTCGCCATAACTAGGGTTTCGAGAAAACGAGTTCGAATCCAGAAAAATTAGCCAGAGAGAAGAAATAAGCAGAAGAATCAAATCACAAAAGAATCATCGATCGATCTGCTCTGATACCATGATGAATTTCTGAGTTTCAGACATCGTAAGAGAAAAGAGGAAATTTCTTATTTTCAGATCCAAAAAAATGTACAACCGAATACAAAAAACTTATACATCTCACCAACCAAACCAGGCCACTTTACAACATGGGCCTTAAAACTGTTTTAGCCCAAAAACCTAAAACGAAACTAATAAAAACAGAAAATAGAAAACAAAACATCAAACAGTACTACACGTTATACAAACATTATTTGAATACAAATTACACTACCCAACAGTTTATAACAAACATAGAAGTGCCTTCTGCTACTTCTAAAATATTATTTTACCTTTCCCTTGGAACGAAACTCAGACATGACACACAATAAGATTGTAAACTAGACTTGTATACTCGAACACATACAAATACATCCTCTCTATAATTTGGGCATGTTCCTTTCAAATGCTACTAGGCTATACCTCCGTAAACCACGCAACGCTTGGACAAAGGCAGAGGCCAATGAAACATCCAAGACCTATAAACAGTGATGTATTTAACACTGTAGAATATCCAATGTAGGTTTCCAGCTAAGAAAAAATATCCCGAGTTAATAACATCTCGAAAAGCATGCCTAGTGGAAATAAATATGGGATAGACAGCGCAACTGATCCTAAAAGTAGAAGCAACATACATTCACCTGCTAACGCAACTACTTGAGAGTACTCCCTCGGCATATGAATTTGTGGACTATTGCCTATTACTACTACTATTTTACAACCGACTTTGAACCACAGAGACGCAGTTTCATCTCAACTTTATCAAACATGTCATCAAGAATTAGAGGTTTCCCATTGTAACAGGAATATATATCTTGCTTTTATAAAGGTTCGAGCGTTTCCTTGCTAGAAGGATCGATGGGTCCAATGAAGAGATAGGACAGTCCTCCCACTGTCGTAGCAGAAATATGATGTTGGTCGCGTGCACGTGCAAGGAGTATAGCAACGACGGTTAACAACGTCTGTGCATTATGTGGAAAGCGGAGGCGATAGAGAAGAACATGTCACAAGTGGTGTGTGGATTCCTAGCTGTGATATAAGTGCGCCTACTATCCTTTGTATTTAGTTTCAGGGTTTTGTTTTCCTTTTCTTTTTGTTTCTAGTTTCAATTTCATATTTTCTATACATCCAAAGTGTAACATGGAGACTGAATCAATCCAACATATTCAGGAACATCGATGCATATATTTTTGCATCATCATACGTGTATATATATATATATATATATATCAATCGTTAATAGGCTTAAAATGGAGAAAAGGGAATTTATCAGTTACATAGTTCTCTGTTCTTTATTCACGCACATCTTAGATTTTTCATGAGATTTAATCAACCAATAAAATCTATTTCGAAGCATCTATGCTTATATATATATATATATATATATATATATATATATATATATATATATATATATATATATATATGTTCGCATCCTAATATATAACAACTACTAACAAGTTTTAAATTGGAGAAAGTGGGGAAATTTACTCACATAAATTTCTTACTGTTTTCATCTTTTGCTTCCAGTTTTAACATGAAAAATCTAGTCAGATATTACAAGTATTTAAGTCCATATATAGATAAATAAATACATCCATGAATAGTTTTAATAGGAAAAGAGGAATTAGTTTACTCACAAGGTTATGGGTCCTCTGTTCTTTTATTTAGTTCACTATCATTTTTCTCCTAATTTTAGGTTTTCTTCCATTCTCCTCTTCTCTGTTTCTAGGCTTGCTTCTTGTTCTTCTCTCAAGTTTTTGGATTGAAACTTATGAATGAAATGGAGTGTTTAGCTACTCATTTATAGATGAATTAAAACGATAAAATATGTGTATCATGGCTAGGATGGGAGGGGGGGTTCTAGCTGTTGAATTTTCCTATGATTGAAAAGGGATGGTGAAAATGTGCCTAGGCTATCTACATTCACTTCTTTCCATGCTTTCATAGCCGATCAGTAAAGGAAACACATGCATATGTGTACTGACCTATGTGCTAAAAGGTGTAAAAACTCATGCTTGGCCTCTAAGTTTTGGGTTGTCCTGTGGTGATGTGAAAAGAGGTGACATGGGTATTTACTTGTTCAGTCCTTTCCTCAGAAAATATAAAGTACATATCATGTACTGTTTACAATGGAAAATGCAATAGCATTGCCCATGTGCAAATTGGCTTTAAAAGTCTATACTTTGAGTCTAAGAAATCTAGCTATTTAAGGCTATGCACTTCATAAATTTAACATGAAAACTTAGCTTCTAGTCTTTGCTATTTACCCAAGATAAAGTCAGTTAGGATGTATAGGTAGGGCGATAGGTTGGTAGAGCGCATGTGCAAGTGGGAAAGGTTTAGTCTGATTGAACAAAAGTGGTTTATATTTGCATTTATTTGGTGATAGGAATTGGTACTCATACAATATTCAAATGTACTAACATGTACATATACATTTGTCTTCAAGTATTTAATAACCATGTACTTAGCTTCCTCCAATATGATGTAAACAAATTTTACTTATGCCATATAAAATTTCATAAGTTTAAAATATAAAATAAAATACAAGGCATTATTTCCCTTTTTATATTCATATATATACATATAAGTATACACATTTGTTAAGGAAATTTAAACAAGTTTCAGGATAATCAAAGTTGTAAAAATACCACTGATTTGTTAATATAAATAAAACAAATTAAATATATACGTTCATGATTTTAAACTAATGACTATATCCAAATCTATTTATAATATTCAATCCAATACTATTTAATTAAATTGAATTAAATTACAGACAAATCTATAAATTATAATCGAACGAAATTAGTCAAAAATCTGGGACATTACAATCTACCCCCCTTGAAAGAATTTCGACTCCTAAATTAAAAGTAGCGAGAAAATTCCAGTTATAGTTAAAATCGTAAACTTATATCCAAACACATATACGGGTCATATACAATCAATTACAACAAATACGACATCGAACACACACAAGTAATCAACCAGACAATTCACGACAACCAAAGCATTCAATACGCACATTAGCAACAAACTATTAAACAAAACTCCGGATGGATTCCTCATACACATTTTCAGACTTCCATGAATAGTACTTACTCCGTTTCATCTTGGATAGCTTCATCACCATATTCCGAAGTCACTTCTTATCTCAATCAATGATACATACTGGATTTTTAATCACAGTCAAATCTAATTCCAAAATCCAAGTCTCATTGGCTTGACGATTTCCAAATCAATAATGAACCATGAATCATCTCCTCCAATAGGATACGTGGAGCACACCACAAAACTCTTATGGTTCTGTAACGTCCCAGTTTTTACTGTATTTGTGATACAATTTATTTTATAATTTATTTTAATAATAAATTGTTAATCATAAATATTGGGAAAAATTCCAAATACGGGTATATTTTAATGATTTAAAATTTACGACCAGTGTATATATGATTATAAGAGTGGTAAATAATGTTGTATGATTTTGTTTGTATTTTTATGTATTTCGTTAGTTGAAGATCTAGATAGTGTTAATTGCAAATATTATAAAATTTGAATAATTATTTATAAATCTATTTTGTATGTTTTTACTTGCTATACTCATATACATATGCTAATAAATGATGTTTATATTGTGACTTTAACTTGTTCGCAATATAGGAAAGTAGATTAATCTATAAATAATTCAATTATCTATCACTTGTTTCATCTCTAAGCATAGTACATGACATGAGATAGACAAGAATAGGATATAATCTAAAACCAGAAAATTTTGTAGAGACTAAGTCTAAAATATATTATACAAGATGTACATATGCATAGAAACCATGGGTACTGCATCACTCCCTAAGAACCAGCTAAGTACATGTAGACAACTAAAGCCTATCTTGCCTATAACCTGCACAAATACAACTATCTCAATAACATGTATATGGCAAAAATTGAGTTTTCATTTCTACTTTTACTGGAAGCCTACACCTATAGTATATGCTAGTCTAAACTCCTGCATAGCCATAGAAGTAAGAAACATGTCAAGACCCCATCAATAGTTCCATTCAATCAATCAGGAAACACATCCTAATGAAGCCTTAGGGTAACATCTATTTCTTAATACTTAAGCAATGACATATTGTATTCATTTCAGAGCATTCGCTCATGGCTGTTTGCATTCAAAGGTGTACCCAAGGATTTGCATATCCCTAGTATTTTAGCCTGCTAGTTTCTATGAGTAATCATATATCTCTTTCTTTTCAATCAAGTGAAGCGAAGTAGTAGCCAGAACTTGCCTAAAGTAGTAGCTGTGTGAAGACATCCCATCTAGTGTAAATGCTCTGCAAAAGTTTAAATAAAGCAATATATTATTATTGAAATTTTTACTATAAATACACCTATACAATTCATGTTTTCTTCACACAAAATCAGTTGAGCCAGTTCAATGAAAACAGCCGCAAGCCTTAGGATCAGAGAAACTAATATTTGTGAGTAAACCTTTTCCTAAAAATCTCTGTTTTAAAACATTTCTTTGGTTAAAATGAATAATGCAAGTATGCTTGGTTGTGATACCTCCCATATGTTGTATATATCTATTCTAGATTAAACATTTTAAACCCATGATCCACAAATGCATAAGACAGTGGATTAACTGTTGTGAGTAATCTTTCACCCATTTGTTGTTAATATGTGTATTTGGTTGAATTAAATCTAATATATCAAACTAGGTTAGCGTATATAACTTTATAAAGTGAAGATGGAATCGCAGTTAGGATGTAGAAAGGAAAATGCAGCAGTTTATTGTGAAGGAAAAAAAAAAAGGAGGAGAACTCAAACCATTGTACTTTGCGTTAAAAGAACATGGATTAGTCTTGCAGTGCAGTAACCTCCATAGACCGCAATAACAATGGTATCAGCAAACTCAGCGGGATATATATATATATATATATGTATATATATATATATATATATATATATATATATGTGTATATATATATATATATATGTACAGATATGTATATATGTATATATATATGTATGTATGTATAAGGAAAACTCAGCGGGACACACACACACACAATATATGTATATATATATATATATATATATATATATATATATATATATATATATATATATACATACATACATATATTGTGTATATATGTATGTATGTATGTATAAGGAAAACTGAAATTAATTATATAACAATGGTAAACAGGGCTCTGTTTCTGGACAAAACAAATAACTGAAAGAACAAAAAAATACACTTAATAATTTTTGTAGAGTAAAACCCAAAGTATTGAGACAGTGACAAAAATCACACATGAACATAATTTATACTGGCACTTGGCTTCATAATGACCTGTTGTGATAGCATGTGTAATATCTACCTTCTGTAATATTTCGACAATGTGTGGTATGCATTGTGAATACGCTTATCGCCTTATCGTCTACCATTATATTTTCTTTCTTGACATCATGTTGCCGACTGAATAGTTTTACAGTATGTAAATTTTACCAAATAAATGTATTGTTCTGGGTATTAGAAAGATAGTAAACATTATCTACTTAGAATATATTATTGGTGTATGTGTGTGTCTATATATATATATAGTGTAATCAATAACAAAAGAAGAAGGACGTGTGCAGGGGTATATATTGGAGGTAGTACTGTTTTGTTTACCGAAGCTTTTGGTGGAAAATACAGATGGGAAGATTGAAATGGGGGCCGAAGCTTGGGCTTGGAAAGGGCGGTGAAGGAAATAGAGCTGTATGGTGTCCATTGTATGAAGTTGGAGATGGAGCAAAGGGCGAGGCAGTATTGTGAAGTGGTGAGGAGCAAGGCTTATCAGTTGCATTTTCTTAGATAATGCTGAAATCAAGGAGAATACCGTTGTTATACATACTAGTGTAGGATGGAAATCCTCAATAGGGAAATGGTCTGGTGTACAGGGCGACGGAAATTTCAATACCAAACTTTGAAGATGAAGAAGCTGTTGGAGTTGAAGATGGAGCCTTGGTGCTCAACTGCATTTCTCTACCTAATAAAACTTTAAACGAAAATGTACAGAAGGAAATCGTCCTGTAAATAAATAAATGGCAATCAGCAAAAAGGAATTTAGAAACGCGGTGACCTGAAGTGTATAAACAGGGCTGATAACGCAACAAGATTAAATAAGTTAAATAGTTATAGAATGGTTCTAAGCAGTGTTTTAAAGACCCAACCCAACCTCGGTTCGACCACGGTTAACCTCCGACCTTGAAGCGTCACGGCTCTTAAAATGAAATAACCTTGCGTGTTCACAGACCCGTGGTTTAACCTCAAAACCCTATAAAATCTCTGGTCGGACCTCTTTGAACCTCACGATTCTTCAACTTTGTGAAAAAATAATTGCTTCACTCTTCATTTTTCACTATAACAAATAATTTCATTGCCATTATCATTGAGTTTTGAATGATATAATTCATTTTTATGAGCATTTTACGATCTATAATTGAACAAATCATTTTTTCACAATGAAAAATTAGTAAATTTACAACTTTGTTATGATAAGTTGTTATACATTTATTTCAGTTAGGTAGTTTGGATACGGTTGTTTGTCATAATTGATTAAATTTTACCTATATTTAAAATAACTTTACGTTTAAACCGGAAAAATAGACATAAACTATCGGCGCGATTCTCACGGTCTAACCGGTTGAACCACGAAAACCTTGGACCTTTCACTGCCACGGTTTGACATACGGTTCGGTCTTCACAACTATGGTTCCAAGTCTACACTGACAAAATATCTAAGTTAAATATTATATAACATAAAAATATATGAGTAAGTAAATGGGGTGGAGAAGGCAAGATGCTGGTCTTCTCAGTGATTCAAATGAAATGGATTTTGTGATGATGTATTGCTCATACTGTTCGATTGCCATTTCTTATCAAATAAAACATGAAATTGTCTTTAGCCCGTGAAACTACTTAGAATAAAAAGAAAATAAAAATGTAAAGAAATGAATTGCAAGATATAAGGGAATAAATGGATGGAGGAAAGAAAAGAAATGGAATGGTCAGTTTGAAACATATACATTTTATATGCACTTACCACCGCAGCAATGAAAGTTATACCAAATTGAATAAAATTTAACAAAACAGGCTTTACTTCTTGTAATAAATATTTAAATTTTTCATAAATTTCTCAATTTTATATCAAATTTTATTACTTCAAAGTTTATTTTATTTACTAATATTTTCTTATTTCCAAAAAATATATTTTGTTTTAAAATAAATTGATAACTTAAATAAGAAGTAATAAATAAATAATGATTAATAGTCCTTAATAATTAAGATTGAAAATCAATATTCGATTATAATTAAGTAGTAGTTACTAATTAACAATTGATGAATAAGAAATAATAATCAATAATTATTATTTTTAATGATTCATAATTAATATGAAATAACTAATACACACACACACACGCACATATATATATATATATATATATATATATATATATATATATATATGGTAAAAAAGACGGCAAAAACTGGATTATATAGTTATTGTTGCAGATTTTTCAATGAGCATTAAAGAATCAAATTGTATAAGTCTTGTATATCAGTTGATTGTATAAAATGCATTTAATTAATATTAACGTTAAAACTGGTCATAAATGCACATAAAGAAAGAAAATACAAGGAACTGACATATAAGGCTTGTAATGATTATTCAACATACATTGTAATTAATGCATCATTCAAAGGAGGACAAAATGGGTATTGTAAAAAAACTTCAGACGGACACTGGTTTTTGAAGGCTCGTTAAAATTAAGAAAAACCGACAAAGTCGGTTTGATTAAGGATCGGTAAGTTGTGCTTCATTAGAAAGAGAATTATATCACATCAATGCTCATTTAGAGAATGGAATTGGTAGATTCTATATAGATTTGGAAGGATATAATATTATATCAGTGTCTTTTTTTTTTTTTCTGATCTGTAGAGTAAAATTCGGTGTAATAGTCATTATCTTACCTTAATCTGTATGTTTCTAAAATGCGTTTTTTTCACATTTTCTGTTAAATAATAATTTTTATAAATTGTAAATTTGATTCCCCTCTCTAATATGTGAAAACCATTAACATAAAAATGTTTTAACCTATATCCCTATGTTAGTTTTTGTTTAAAAAGAAAAGAAAAAATTATGCTTGAAAATTAAATATGAATGTTAATCTTTATGATTAAATATGTTCTTTTTCAATTTTTCGTAAATTGTTGAGTTTTGTATAAACATCCACGATCTAAAATCTTTAAATATTTGCTAATTTCTCTGCAGGTATTAGAAAATTTTCCTTTGTGGATTTATGTAGAGTGCTCCTTAAATTTTATAGAAACATGGATTTTTTATGAAATTGAAAATGATGGTTGTGTAATTTGAAATTTTTATGAAATTCCATTTAATATTTATGGTTATATGGATTACATGAGGCATATATAGTGGTAGTACTACACGTGGTTCTTGACATATAATTTCCTAATTGTCTTTCTTTCACGCTTTATTTCCACTCATATTATAAATTAACTACATCAAATATTAGTGGCTTTATGCAATAAAAATTTATTACCCGCTGAGTGATTTTTATTTTGCATTTCCTACTATACACATATATTTGTGTTCTTTGTTGAATTTTAGGTTTGATTCATTATAAGTAAAAGATAATTTTAATATGGATGTCCATTATTTAACGGCTGCAAAATCATATATATTTCATAATAAAAAAAATAGTATTTGGATTTGGAGAAAGTGTCACATAGTGTTTGATAGAATACCACTGTTGAACGAAAATATGACTATATATTTCTATTTATTTCTGCAAACTCTTTTATTGTTTAGTCGTTGAAAAATTATTTCAAATCTTTATAACAGAGTATTACTCGTTCACATTATACATGTTAGCACATGTCTTAACTTCACTTGCGTACCAATATTCTTCCAACATGCCAAGTTTTATATCTTATTATCAAACCACAATAAGTTGTTGTTGAACTCTATTTAGCATATTTATGAAGGGCATACATCCACTTTGTTCAGTTTTAATCTACTCTAATTTTTTTACCCAATTTAGGAAACGTCATATTCACTAAAGAAATAAATTTGGTGTTTCTAATACTATCAATGTAACAACCCGTATTTTCAATAACCTGTTATAACATAAATGGAGGCAGAATTAAACTGTAAAATCTGAATCAAGGGAAACGGGCTATGCCATTGCGTTCGTCTCGGAAAAATACGCGAAATAGAATCTGAGTTTTCGAAAATCGGAGTCCGTATGACCAAGATATGGCCTCGCGAAGTTTCACGAAAAAATCCCAAATTAAAGTATACTTAATTAAGTGAAATGGGTTGCGCAGAGAAATATATATATATTGATATATATACATATATATAATTGAAAATTAAATAAATAAATATGTAAAAATGTTCAAAACAGCGAATTGGGAGAGGGGAATAACCGAACCGGCCGATTTTTGAGGTCGACCCGAGCCTGCTGGGTCGACTAGGGGTTAATCCAGGGTGTTTGGCTGTCAACCCGTGGGCCGATTCGCTCAAATGCAGATTTTGCATTTGGATGGTTCTCATGGTTCATCTTTAATCTAAAGGCCCTAGATGGTTCCTACACTTGACTTCTTCCCCAAGACATGCTTTGATGGCTTGGATTGAATCTAGGTTTAATCCTATGGCCTAAAACACTTGCCTAATCTATAAATAAGACCCTAACCTATCCTAAATCCTCATTATTCGTTCATGCAACTAAACTATGGCAAAATTTTACATCTCATGGCCTCCACTCTCTTCATAAAATTTCTAAATGGTTTCTATGAGAGATTTTCCATGCATACAAGTGTTTTCAAGCTTGTATGAGTGTCATTAGCTTGCATTCAAGTCAAGTTTCTATCTTTGCGTCATAAAGCAAGGGTTTTGATCATTTTGGCTCAAGGGTTTTTATGTTAGAGCTTGCATTTTGGGTCTATTTGATTGCATAAGGGCTTTGTCATATCTTTTGTGCCTTCATAGCAATGTAAGCCCTTTCCCTACTCTTAGATATTAACTATGAAGTTAAATGTTCATGTTGCAAGTTTGGGTTTGATCATTGAGTATGATACATGCTATCATGTCATGCAAGTTTATGAAGTCATTATCTTGATCTTGTGAGCTAAAAGCTACAACCTTTATGTTGAAATGTTGCATTAGGCAACATGAGAACCCTCATAACCTTTATGTCAACTTGCATATGAAGTCATAACCCTTATATGATGATATATGCGAGTTACTAGTCATCATTTCATATCTTTTGTCACCATGATTCGCTTATGTGCCAAGTTTGGGTTTATGCATGTTTTGAGGCTTAAGAATGTAACATGCAAGTTAATGAACACATTTGTGCCTCATTTGCCACCATGATTAACTTGTGGCTTAATATCCATTTTTGTCATGCCTTTGCCAAGTCCCTTCTTTTAATCCATTACGTTGTCGCGAACGTATATGCGAGTTTAAAAGCGTTGGGTTATGTTATGGGTAATTTCTAATGACAGGAAAATACAACTTGAAAACATGACTTGAAATATAACATGGAAGTTGACATGTAAGTATGCATAAAAACATAAACTCGGGAATTTACCTATTAAGTTAGGTCTACCCTTTGGGAATTTACCTATTAAGTTAGGTCTACCCAAATGCTTGAAAACTTGTAACATGTTTTGGGAAACATGATGGACATGACACTTAGATAATATAAGTGTGGCCAACTCGAGGTTGGATTGAGTTTGCAACGTAAAACTACCCGGAACCGACCGGCCTAACTAGTAGTTGCAAACAATAGGACCCAATGTGAGAAGTTGGTCATGTTGTGCTTGAACCCGAGGTTAGACCAAGTTGTGGTGTAAAGCTACCCGGAACCGACCGGCTTAACTAGTAACCACAACAAAGTCTAATGTGAGAGGTGAAGGTGCATTAAGTAATTAATGCCACATGATAGGGTTAAGTTAATTTGATTAATGACTCTTAACCAAATATGACATGGACAAATGGGTTAAGTAATTTGATTAGGCTAATGATACTTAAAAAACATGACAAGGTTGGGTAGGTTAAGTAACTTGATTTGCCTAATGACACTTAACCATTTTTATATGACTAGTGGATGGGGTTAAGTTAACCAACACTTAATCAATCCAACGCGATAACTTGGTAAGGTTAAGTAAGTTTTCTTAATGACGCTTAACCGAAAAATACGGTTAACGAATGGGGTTAAGATTAGACTCAACTAGTCTAAACATGGAAATCGGATGGGGTTAAGTTAGCCTAGACTTAATTAATCCCACTTGGTAGTTTAATGGGGTTAAGTTAAACACTTAACTAATCTAAACATGATGAATTGATGTGGTTAAGTGACCTATACTTATCCAATCTAACTCGTTAATTTATTGTGGTTAAGTTAACCAATACTTAACCAATATAACGTGAAAACATGATAAGGCTAAGTCACGAATCGCTTGAATACACTTGACCGATTTGACTAAGTAAATTGATAGGGTCAAGTTAATATATACTTAACCAATCTAGAATGATAATTGGACGAGGTTAAGTCGTGAATTGCTTAATATACTTAACCAACTTGAGCATGGTTTGTAGGGTTAAGCCTTGAACTTGGATACTTAGCCAATTTTGACAGGATTTGTAGACGGGTTAAGTCATGAACTTAAGTGACACTTAATCCATTATGTAAACCCTAGTTCTGAGGATTAGGTGGATAACCATAGTTAACAAGGATAACGGGAACAATGCTAAGTGGTAAACCTTAGTTGAAGAATAACTAAGTAAGTATTCTTAGTCAAGGAAATTTAGACCAGTTCATAGATAGATGAGTAACCTGATACGGTAGGTCATCGTTTAAGTATACGAGTAGGAGCAAGTATCTGATTTAGATAAAGGCTCCAGCGAACTGGGTAACGAAGCAGCGGCTTCGGGGAACGTGAGGATATTCTTGATATCCCTCTATGAGCTGCCAGGTGATTATACTAGGCTCATGAGAGGTTAAGGTCTGCGTTAGAAGAACCAAGAGTATGCCTTGGTTGCTATACGAGCGACCTAAAGACGGGGATGGATAGGGGATAGTCGACAATACACGGTCGTACCCTAGATAGCATTTCGTCAGGCTACCTACCATCTTTGGTCAAGCGTGTACGTACGGAAAGGCAGAGAACACCCAAAAGACCATAATTGCTATCTAATTATGGTTGCGGTAAGGCTTGGATGTGGGTTGGCCAGTGTTGTGTTCTCATACAGGATTTATCCTGTCTTGTCTTTCACTAGTTGAGGGAGTGGTCTCGTGGGACCATAGCCACGTATAAGAAAAACAGACCTTAGCATCTGCATCGGCAGATAAATCGAAAGCTCCCGACCGAGTCCTGTATTTCTTGATTTGCCCTGTGACAGGACTCGGATGGCACGATGTGATACATGTGCATACAGTCATGGAAAAGCGATTCATGATGAATGCGTGGGAAAAAGGGCGCGGTTGGCGGTTAGCGTAATCCCTAGTGGCCCTAGGTGGTTGAACTCAAACCAAGATACGAAAACGTGCAATAGGTAAGCATAATCCCTAGCAGCCCTAGGTAGCATAAGTCCTAGTTGTACAAACAATAATTCATGTTGGAAGACCCTAGCTAGGTTTAGGGTAACAGTCCAAACCGATCTTAAGGATCATGGAACTATGTTAAAGTAATATAGAATCTCATGGGAAAGCCCGTATGGTCTACGGCAAGGGACTGAACATTTACATGGAATAAAACATACAAGTTGAGTAACCTATATATGCGATATATTAGGTTGACATGGACCATTACACGACTTTTGAGTGAGGGTCATTCTTGGTTAACACATGACACGGTGGGGATACTAGTACGGTAGGTGCAGAGCTAAAATACAGGATAGATATCACGGGGCGTTATACGTGACAGATATCTTGGGGATATTATACTTGATAGAAACCTGACGATGTGATACCTTGTTTTATCTTGACATCGTAATTTATCATGACACCTTAGTTTATCTGAGTTCAGTAGTTCATCCTATTATTATGATTTAGCTTATCTATCTTGTTATCATGCTTATGTTCATCTCAGTTTCTCATGTCAGTTAACTTTACTAGTTTTTATGCTAATAGTAGATAGGGCTTACTCAGTCTTTTTGACTGACCCGTTTTGTTTCGCCTCTTTTCTTCCGTTTCCCCCCCAGGTTACAGGGAGGAAATACTGTTGTTTAGTTCGGACTTCTTCTGCTTGAAGGTCATCATGGATGGCTTGGACTTTTCTTGGCTAATGGCTACTTTACTGTTTTTACGTGGGGAATAATTTATGAAAATGTCTTTATGCTTCTTTACTATTGCAAGACAGGTTTTGATGTACTCTGATGTAAATGGCTTTAGACCTTATTTATTCATGTTATGAAAGTTTGGTTTTACTTCCGCTATTTTATATGTTCTGACTTGTGATATTTCTGTGCATGTTTACCAATAATGCCCCTCTAAAGCTAGTGCATTCCTTTGCGAGTGACCCTAGCGGAGGCGGGGTGTTACACGTGGTATCAGAGCAGAAGGTTACCAGACTGGGCAAAAGTTTTTAAAGACCTTCTGAAAACTATTTGAAAAAAAAATCGTTTACAAAGAAGCATTTTTCAAGAAAATTTTCTTTTAAAAGAAAAAGGCTATTCCCCAAAGGCCATTAGCACTATCCTTGTTTCCTTAATTGAGTCTCTTTTCCTTTCTTTCCTCCATCTGTAGTCACAGTAGTTTTAACTGCGACTAGTCTTTTCTACCAACGAAAGTGCTTTCCATACGATGGAGGTGGTTCTCGAGAGACCAGTGGCCGCGTTATAAGAAAGGATCGTGAGAAAGAAGGATAAAGGATACGAGCTTAAGGATGAGCAACTTGTTGGTATGGCTTAGTCCTCAAAGGAGGGAGAAAGATGAACAATGAAACCCATGACGAGAGAGTACCTTTGGCATGGTAAAACGGGGCGGATAGTTAAGTATTATGGGACAAGGACAAGATCATCGGGAGGGCAGTAGTATGCTCTCATTTCTAGAGTACCTCGGAAGGAGGGTAACGATCTTGTTAAAGGTTTAGCTTTTCTTCTCTATCATCCCGTTAGGACTTCGTTGTTCGTATCATTTAAGTCTGCTTCGATAGTTGAGTCTCTGCACCTTAAGTACTAGCGTAATAGAGAATCCCATTTTTGTCTCAAAGTCCTATTGGAGAATCAGTCCATTTATACATGACTTGTTTGGATTTGGGAATGTCTATGCCAAGTGTTGAGTTTGGAAATAATGCTTATGTTTATAAGCTATGGATGGATTCTAGGGATGAAGTGGTTATCCAGTAGGGGGTGCCACTCTCGGTTTTGATAGGAGGGTAGTTAGACCTTTTGACTAGCCTTGGTAATGCCCTCGAAGTATCGGGTAACCTTTTTGAGGTTCTGTCATGACTAGTTACTTAGAATCCCTTGATGCCTTTATTGGAAATTTGAAGCCCGATCGAGTGGTGTTCGCCAATAAAACGGATGGTTTACTTCATTTATGCATGGGTTATAGATATCACCCTAGTAAGTGCGCATGATAACCTGATTGACATCTGTTTACTTTCAAGAGAAAGTTCTTCTACATGGAATGCCTTATAGTATATAAACGAGATCCAAGATTCACTAGTGAATTTTGGAAAGCTTGCATGAGATCATGAGTACGCAGTCATGTTTGCGTCAAGTATTCTAGGAAAAAGATAAGTGCAAGTGGAACGAGAGGCGACGAAGAAATGAGTTCCAGCTCATGTTATGGAAACAGGAATAAGAAGCTACAAAATCGCGAAGTTAAAAGACGACTTTGATGGTCAAAGACTAGATACGCGCATGATATCTCTTTTTGGGAGTATATCCTTGATCCTTGTTTTCGGTAGAGCTTACTTGTAGGCTATCTTTTGTGGACATCCTCTCGGTCCTATTCTCCGTTACAAACCCTGTAAGGAGTTTGTCATGTTTATCTTCTCGACCCTGTTTCAGGGAATTCTAGGTAGAACCCTATGGATGTAAACATGTATTTGAAACATGTTATGATTGATATGGTTGCAAGTGGTTGCTCGTGGATGCGCGAATACACATTAGATACTAGCTCGACTCGGTCACATTTCATATTGCATATGCATGAGTATTTATACTTGTTTATGGATGAAATCAAATGTATTATCATGCGGTTGTTGCATATGAATGAATGATTGTGCACGCATATAGTATCTATATGACTAGGACTATTTGCATACATGTTGGATTCATGGCACTATACATATTTTGCATTAGAAAGATTATTCAGACCTGATCATTAGCATTAGCTAAGGAACATGCACACACACGTTTTGCATATATTCATACAGCATTAGAAATCATCTAAGGACAATGGTTGCTTGTGGATGATGTTTTGAGTAGATGGATGATGGATGGTAGGATATGTTCTTCCTAACTTGGAGATTTCGGGGACGATATCCTAAAAGGTGGGGAGAATGTAACAACCCGTATTTTCAATAACCTGTTATAACATAAATGGAGGCAGAATTAAACTGTAAAATCTGAATCAAGGGAAACGGGCTATGCCATTGCGTTCGTCTCGGAAAAATACGCGAAATAGAGTCCGAGTTTTCGAAAATCGGAGTCCGTATGACCAAGATATGGCCTCGCGAAGTTTCACGAAAAATTCCCAAATTAAAGTGTACTTAATTAAGTGAAATGGGTTGCGCAGAGAAATATATATATATTGATATATATATATATATATATAATTGAAAATTAAATAAATAAATATGCAAAAATGTTCAAAACAACGAATTGGGAGAGGGGAATAACCGAACCGGCCGATTTTTGAGGTCGACCCGAGCCTGCTGGGTCGACTAGGGGTTAATCCAGGGTGTTTGGCTGTCAACCCGTGGGCCGATTCGCTCAAATGCAGATTTTGCATTTGGATGGTTCTCATGGTTCATCTTTAATCTAAAGGCCCTAGATGGTTCCTACACTTGACTTCTTCCCCAAGACATGCTTTGATGGCTTGGATTAAATCTAGGTTTAATCCTATGGCCTAAAACACTTGCCTAATCTATAAATAAGACCCTAACCTATCCTAAATCCTCATTATTCATTCATGCAACTAAACTATGGCAAAATTTTACCTCTCATGGCCTCTACTCTCTTCATAAAATTTCTAAATGGTTTCTATGAGAGATTTTCCATGCATACAAGTGTTTTCAAGCTTGTATGAGTGTCATTAGCTTGCATTCAAGTCAAGTTTCTATCTTTGCATCATAAAGCAAGGGTTTTGATCATTTTGGCTCAAGGGTTTTTATGTTAGAGCTTGCATTTTGGGTCTATTTGATTGCATAAGGGCTTTGTCATATCTTTTGTGCCTTCATAGCAATGTAAGCCCTTTCCCTACTCTTAGATATTAACTATGAAGTTAAATGTTCATGTTGCAAGTTTGGGTTTGATCATTGAGTATGATACATGCTATCATGTCATGCAAGTTTATGAAGTCATTATCTTGATCTTGTGAGCTAAAAGATACAACCTTTATGTTGAAATTTTGCATTAGGCAACATGAGAACCCTCATAACCTTTATGTCAACTTGCATATGAAGTCATAACCCTTATATGATGATATATGCGAGTTACTAGTCATCATTCCATATCTTTTGTCACCATGATTCGCTTATGTGCCAAGTTTGGGTTTATGCATGTTTTGAGGCTTAAGAATGTAACATGCAAGTTAATGAACACATTTGTGCCTCATTTGCCACCATGATTAACTTGTGGCTTAATATCCATTTTTGTCATGCCTTTGCCAAGTCTCTTCTTTTAATCCATTACGTTGTCGCGAACGTATATGCGAGTTTAAAAGCGTTGGGTTATGTTATGGGTAATTTCTAATGACAGGAAAATACAACTTGAAAACATGACTTGAAATATAACATGGAAGTTGACATGTAAGTATGCATAAAAACATAATCTTGGGAATTTACCTATTAAGTTAGGTCTACCCAAATGCTTGAAAACTTGTAACATGTTTTGGGAAACATGATAGACATGACACTTAGATAATATAAGTGTGGCCAACTCGAGGTTGGGTTGAGTTTGCAACGTAAAACTACCCGGAACCGACCGGCCTAACTAGTAGTTGCAAACAATAGGACCCAATGTGAGAAGTTGGTCATGTTGTGCTTGAACCCGAGGTTAGACCAAGTTGTAGTGTAAAGCTACCCGGAACCGACCGGCTTAACTAGTAACCACAACAAAGTCTAATGTGAGAGGTGAAGGTGCATTAAGTAATTAATGTCACATGATAGGGTTAAGTTAATTTGATTAATGACTCTTAAACAAATATGACATGGACAAATGGGTTAAGTAATTTGATTAGGCTAATGATACTTAACAAAACATGACAAGGTTGGGTAGGTTAAGTAACTTGATTTGCCTAATGACACTTAACCATTTTTATATGACTAGTGGATGAGGTTAAGTTAACCAACACTTAATCAATCCAACGCGATAACTTGGTAAGGTTAAGTAAGTTTTCTTAATGACGCTTAACCGAAAAATACGGTTAACGAATGGGGTTAAGATTAGACTCAACTAGTCTAAACATGGAAATCGGATGGGGTTAAGTTAGCCTAGACTTAATTAATCCCACTTGGTAGTTTAATGGGGTTAAGTTAAACACTTAACTAATCTAAACATGATGAATTGATGTGGTTAAGTGACCTATACTTATCCAATCTAACTCGTTAATTTATTGTGGTTAAGTTAACCAATACTTAACCAATATAACGTGAAAACATGATAAGGCTAAGTCACGAATCGCTTGAATACACTTGACCGATTTGACTAAGTAAATTGATAGGGTCAAGTTAATATATACTTAACCAATCTAGAATGATAATTGGACGAGGTTAAGTCGTGAATTGCTTAATATACTTAACCAACTTGAGCATGGTTTGTAGGGTTAAGCCTTGAACTTGGATACTTAGCCAATTTTGACAGGATTTGTAGACGGGTTAAGTCATGAACTTAAGTGACACTTAATCCATTATGTAAACCCTAGTTCTGAGGATTAGGTGGATAACCGTAGTTAACAAGGATAACGGGAACAATGCTAAGTGGTAAACCTTAGTTGAAGAATAACTAAGTAATGATTCTTAGTCAAGGAAATTTAGACCAGTTCATAGATAGATGAGTAACCTGATACGGTAGGTCATCGTTTAAGTATACGAGTAGGAGCAAGTATCTGATTTAGATAAAGGCTCCAGCGAACTGGGTAACGAAGCAGCGGCTTCGGGGAACGTGAGGATATTCTTGGTATCCCTCTATGAGCTGCCAGGTGATTATACTAGGCTCATGAGAGGTTAAGGTCTGCGTTAGAAGAACCAAGAGTATGCCTTGGTTGCTATACGAGCGACCTAAAGACGGGGATGGATAGGGGATAGTCGACGATACACGGTCGTACCCTAGATAGCATTTCGTCAGGCTACCTACCATCTTTGGTCAAGCGTGTACGTACGGAAAGGCAGAGAACACCCAAAAGACCATAATTGCTATCTAATTATGGTTGCGGTAAGGCTTGGATGTGGGTTGGCCAGTGTTGTGTTCTCATACAGGATTTATCCTGTCTTGTCTTTCACTAGTTGAGGGAGTGGTCTCGTGGGACCATAGCCACGTATAAGAAAAACAGACCTTAGCATCTGCATCGGCAGATAAATCGAAAGCTCCCGACCGAGTCCTGTATTTCTTGATTTGCCCTGTGACAGGACTCGGATGACACGATCTGATACATGTGCATACAGTCATGGAAAAGCGATTCACGATGAATGCATGGGAAAAAGGGCGTGGTTGGCGGTTAGCGTAATCCCTAGTGGCCCTAGGTGGTTGAACCCAAACCGAGATACGAAAACGTGCAATAGGTAAGCATAATCCCTAGCAGCCCTAGGTAGCATAAGTCCTAGTTGTACAAACAATAATTCATGTTGGAAGACCCTAGCTAGGTTTAGGGTAACAGTCCAAACCGATCTTAAGGATCATGGAACTATGTTAAAGTAATATAGAATCTCATGGGAAAGCCCGTATGGTCTACGGCAAGGGACTGAACATTTACATGGAATAAAACATACAAGTTGAGTAACCTATATATGTGATATATTAGGTTGACATGGACCATTACACGACTTTTGAGTGAGGGTCATTCTTGGTTAACACATGACACGGTGGGGATACTAGTACGGTAGGTGCAGAGCTAAAATACAGGATAGATATCACGGGGCGTTATACGTGACAGATATCTTGGGGATATTATACTTGATAGAAACCTGACGATGTGATACCTTGTTTTATCTTGACATCGTAATTTATCATGACACCTTAGTTTATCTGAGTTCAGTAGTTCATCCTGTTATTTTGATTTAGCTTATCTATCTTGTTATCATGCTTATGTTCATCTCAGTTTCTCATGTCAGTTAACTTTACTAGTTTTTATGCTAATAGTAGATAGGGCTTACTCAATCTTTTTGACTGACCCGTTTTGTTTCGCCTCTTTTCTTCCGTTTCCCCCCCAGGTTACAGGGAGGAAATACTGTTGTTTAGTTCGGACTTCTTCTGCTTGAAGGTCATCATGGATGGCTTGGACTTTTCTTGGCTAATGGCTACTTTACTGTTTTTACTTGGGGAATAATTTATGAAAATGTCTTTATGCTTCTTTACTATTGCAAGACAGGTTTTGATGTACTCTGATGTAAAAGGCTTTAGACCTTATTTATTCATGTTACGAAAGTTTGGTTTTACTTCCGCTATTTTATATGTTCTGTCTTGTGATATTTATGTGCATGTTTACCAATAATGCCCCTCTAAAGCTAGTGCATTCCTTTGCGAGTGACCCTAGCGGAGGCGGGGTGTTACAATCAACGTGCTAGAAATTTTAGCTTAGAAAATGAAAATATGAAACGTCGAGCATTAATATTAAAAGAACTGATTATATGTTAACCATTATTTCCTGCATTTTTGAATCTTTTGGTAGATTTTGTAGGCAAATTACATTATTCATCTCTTGCTGAACGCATAGTGCAAATTACATTATTCATCACGTGATGAGGTATCCACCATTCGTTCATACTTGGTGCCAGTTAATGCATAAGCTCTTTATGTTTGGATTTTATGTTTTGAATGCATGAGACTTGAACTGAAAGAAAAAAAAATTAATCAACTATCTAAATCATGGAAGACCTTGACTGATACTGAAGGAATTTCCTGATAAAAGTAGTAATCAAATGGATTCTCAATTTATCTTTCATGTGTTTCTCTATGGTGTGTCAATATTATTTTAGGTATTTCAAGGTCTGCCTTTGCTTCCATGTAATTATTGTATTTATGTTGACTTGATTTTCATAAACTCCCTTTTATTATCCTTATTCAAATAGGACAAAAAATTTGTGAGACCAACTAGATACTTTACATCAACAAAAATAAACTAAGATATTTCAAAAATCATACTTGATAAATTTGGTATACCGAGAATTGAAGATTTTTTTTTTTTGGTTTAAGTTGGATTCTCATTAGATACACTAATCAGTAAATAAATATATAAGGAATGAGGTTTATGCTTCCTACTTCAAAATATTGGTTAACCTTTTTTATTTGTTATTTGAGTACAACACATTGTTGATCTAAATCGCTATATTTGTTGGATGTTATGCATGTATGTACGCATTTGTTGACATATAAATAATCGATCTCAATGTTGTAAGCTACATGGGTCAAATGTTAATGTGAATTTAATTTAATTATTGCATTTAAAATGATTTTTAAATAAGATTTATGATGTTATTAATGAATTTTATTAGTTTTTGCTAAAAGATTGATTGGAAATAGTGTGTTCATTCTGTATGAAATAAATTCCAATACATACATGTATATATCTTTGTCTGTCCTCTTTGATTCTTTCCATGTTTGTTCAAAATGTGACATTTAGGAATTTGAAACTAGGATTACATGTTCTAATCTTCATTAATTTATTTATGTTGAAATGTGAATAGATGCATTTGTTTTTAGTGTCCTCCTCTATTCGTTGTTTCATTACTATTGCACCATTTTTCTCCTTCAAAATTGACCCATTCTTTTTATTTATCCTTTCCTAAATATTGCACGATATTTTCCTTCTTCTCCTCTTCTTTCCCTTTTCACTTCTTTCTCATGCAATTTTTCCTTAATTTTAAAGTAACTTTTCCTGATTAATTCTTTTCACAGAAAATAAATTATGCATAATTTCTTTCATGCAAGTTATTTTCTTTTATTAACCATGCATTCATTTCTTTTCTTCATTCATTTCTTTCCTTCATTCAATTAATTTATTACCCTTTATTCTATTAATTTCATTCCTTTATTCTATTTTTCACATCATATTTCATTTGCGTGTTTTCGCTCCTTATATTTACATCCCTTATTTTTCTTTCCCCTTTTGTTTTCCATCATTATTTTTCTTCAAGAAGAAACCATCTCTATGTATATATGCTTTCCTTCTCATTTTATATTAAGAAACAAGGACAACAACAAATTGCAAAACTATCAGCGTTATCTATGCATATATCTAACCATTTCTTTATCTTATTTGTGTCTGTCTAATTTAACATATTCCTTAAATTCTAAAATTTTAATATTATGTGTTTTGAAATTTGAAAACACACAACTTTCAAACAATAACCGCCAAGGCAATCAATCATACATTCATTCCTTTCCATTTATTCTCTTTTCTTCTGTGATTTACTTTTAAATTTGAATAAGAAATAAATATTGTCACCTCAGCCTTAGTTAGCCACCACTATAAGAAAAAGTTGATTTTACAGCCGCAAAATCCGTTTTCAATCTGTCGCTATATTGGTTTTAGCGACGGATTTCCTGTATAACACTGTTATCGGTAAAACCATGATAGTAATTGTGTCAAATTTCGAAGATGGAATTTAGCATGAGGTTTCCGTCATTATACTATTTATATAGTAAAAATATAATTTTATTTATTAATTTAATTTTAATTTATTTAACGACTATTTACCGATGAACAAGTAATTTATAATAAATTATTATTTATAAAAGGCATTGGTAAACCCTTACAAATTTTACAGGAGATTGACGACAAAAAGTTTTGATAAAAAATCTGTTTTAGGTATTTGTCGGAAACCCTTACAATTCAACAAAAAATTAGCGATGGAAATTAAATTAAGGTAAACTTAACTTCACTTTTTTGTTGGTAATTTGACGGAACGACGGCAAACCTCTTTTACAACTTATATAGGCAGTTGTGCTAAAAAAAAAAAAAACTAAAAAACCAACATTTTGCTGCTAAAGCAAGCAATAAATAAACCTAAATATAATAGGATAAATATGATAGCCACTGTAAGCAATTCAAACATTGCATTTAAAAAATTAATATATCAAATTAAGCAAATAACCAAATCAAAGCATACCAAAACAATACATTTTTTTTTTCATTCCTTCATACATGATCATTTAACACCCACACAGGTGCACACGTTGACTACTGGAATAATGAATAACATAGTTGAAGGTTGCTTGCTTTAGTCAGGTCCAACTCTCTCGGATCTAGTGGTTCCAACAAATCTCTCATACACAAATCTGAAAACAAAACACAAAAAAAGAACAGAAAAAAGAAAGCATGACAACATGGAATATCCACCTCAGTAATAGGGAGAACGGTAATATGAGCTTCCTCGAGCAACAGCTTGAAAGATACGTATTTGGAAATGTTGTGTATACCTAAGCTCAAATGCAAATCCCATAAAATCTGTTTCTTTTTCTTTTTTTTTTTTTCTTTTTTTTTTTTTTTTTTTTTTTTTTTTTGGTATTGGAAGTTTTACTTTCAGAAAACAGTGATGGACTCAAGTTTTATGCATTACTTCAAAAGTTTTGAAAGCATTTCCAAACATAAGCATCACTGCACATACACCAACTGAAACAGTATAAGCCCATAATAAACCAAAACATACACTTGTCACAACAAAAATAAAAGGGTACCTTGATGAATCTTCACATATCACCTTCGGCCTCATCCATACCTTCGCCGTCATCTGAACCTTTTCTGCCATCAGGATTTTCGCTGCCAACCTCACCTTCGCTCAGTTCTGACTCCATAAAGTTACAAATCTCCCTTTCCAAATCCAACCTAGCCTTCTTAACCTTTGTGTCCCTTCTCATGAACAGCCTCCCTTTCCTCTCCAAAGTCCGCCTGGTTTCCTCGTCCACTAACTCAAACCCCATCCCCAAAACCTTCTTGCACAACCCGTTATCCTCACAATGCTTGTTCATACCATCTTTCAGCCTAGCAAGACCAGCGTCATCCATACAATCTGTTTATAAGCAGAAGATAAGAGGAATCAGACTAGCCCTCCTAACAGCACAGTTAAGTAATGTATTCTCATAGATATAACTGGTATGTTACATAGATTTAGCACGTATATATGTTCCAAACAATAAAAGGTTCAATTTAAGCACAAAGAAATGATAAGAAGACAACCTCGCTCAATCGGTAGTTGAATCTCTGCAATTCCTGTAGTTTATTGTGTCGAGCTTTCCAACTGCTAACGACAAATATTGAACTTCAAAATAGACAAATTGATAAGACCACCAAATATTAAAATCCTTTATTAGACAATTATTTGATGTTTGACACTTTTAAAATGCAAAACATAAACAAATTTGCTGCTTGACAAAATGCTTGTATAATTTATGGATTATCAGCGGTTCGACTTGCAGTTCCAAAATAACATCTGTCACAGAAAATATAAAAAATGTTATTCAGGTGTCCCTTAAACCATAAAACATAAGGGATTAATAGAAAGATATATATCATGTAATTCGGAATTGAAAAAAAAAAAAAAAAAAAAAAAAAAAATAGATATTAAAGTCAGGTCCTACCCAGAACGGGTAATGCCAAGAATGGCTAATATGTGTAAATATTATTGTATCATTTATTCTTATTCTCTAGCATCTATTCAACTTTACCATGGATTTTGTGCTATGATGTCTCAAAATGTGGAAAGTAACGAGAGCTGCGGGGATGATAAACAAAAAACAACACATGCATTCTAAAGGGAGCTTTTAATGTCAATTAGTATAAGTATAACCCTTCTCTACTTTGATTTAAATCATCAGTAGAAATATAGACAAGTACTGGACTTCAAACGCAGCTCTATTTAAGCAACGAAATCAGTGGATAATCTGAAAAGGAGAGGAAAAAAAATGAAACTGTAAATAATTGAAACGATTGTTTTTTTTTTCTGGGAAAACAAAAATCAATTTTCACAACCTTGAAAGAACAAGCAGGTAAATGTGGATTAATAGGAAAACCAACTGTAGGTCCAAGATCAAAGACAACATCCATAAGTGCAAGCTAAAGTTGCGGTGACACCCATGACACCCTATGACACCCATGACAGCAAAATAGTAAAACCGCAATTTAACCAACCAGAAAGCAAAATATTAGCTCACCCAAAATCGTTACCAACTCCAGCAATCTCAACCACCATCGGATCATTCACACTTTGCAAGACGATACACCCAAACGGGCCAAACCCAAAGAAAAACACATGCCCACACTCTAAAAGCACAAATATTCCGATCATACTCCTAGCTCGTCCAACAACAGCGATCACAATACTAGATCCGAACTCAAGAGATTTGCTATGAAAATAGGATTAACACGTAGAGAGGGCAGGAAGCTAATAGAATGAAGACCAAAAAATTCAAATCTTGAAGCGGAGCAGTGTTAAAAAAGGATGCAGAACTTAGGAGTGAAACACGGCGATGACTTAGAGCCATAGTAGAAGCGATTTAGGAGCTAGAAGTGAAATAAAGAGAAGGCGGTAGGAGTTACGACGGGATAAAGGTAAATACAAGCAAGGAATAACGCATGTGGACCAGAGATAATACTAAGTTATACAAGAAATGCTACAATACTCGAAAAAAGTTTTTGTCAAAAAGTAAGAAATAGAGGTAAATACGGAACTCAAGGGTAGCAAGCATTGAATTCAGGGGGCTATTTGTGTAATTCAAGGGGTGACCCTCCTATTTTCTTATCTCTACCATAGTTTTTGACAAAATGAAAAGCGGGCAAAGTAGCATTTCCGAAGCTATATGTATACATATAACTGCTGCCTTGAGTTTTTTCCTGTTTCGCTCGTTTACGCCTATCTCTTTACGCTACGTGTCCGTCGAAAATCTTATGCTACATATCTCATATTCTCATGCAGTTCCTAGTTGCTTTGCTTTGGTCTAACTGTTTTTCCGCTGATTATGTTGATCGATATGCTCGAGTGCTCAATGGTTTTTGGAATTCACTATTTTATTCAATTTTATTGAAGTTAATTTACTTGAACAATGATTAATCCTGATTCGAGTATTTTATGTTTTTGCGTTGAACGCTCGGGTCAGATACGAGTGTTGCAGATTTGAGTTTTCAGTTATCAAAGCTGGAGAGAAGACGCATGACGCTTAGGCGCACGCAAGGCCTGACCAAAATGTAAACTTTTATTCTTTTTAAAATCGATGTATACATTTTGTTTCTTCCGTTGTATAAAAATATTTTGTAAAACTCTGATAGGTATATTAAATTTTTCCGTTGCAATTATTTTGCATTCTGTGATTCTGTGCGATTTGTTCTGTTAAAACTGTTAAGTTAAATAACTACCCGCCTTTTGAGTATTTCGAGCTGGTTTAAATACCGATTTGGAGCGGTCAAAAGGCAGGTCGTTACAATGGTATCAGAGCGAGGTTTGACAAAGCTTAGCTTAGCGGGTTTAAAAGCTCATTAGAGATAGAATAGCAATACTCTAGAATGAGTGGAATTGACACAAGAAATATTGTAAAGAGAGCGTATTTTGAAAATATAAATTATTTTTGAAATTAAATAAGTCGTTTTGAGAAGCGTAATGATTTTTAATATAAAATTAATTTGAAATAATATAGTTTGGAGATTGAAATTATGTAGTGTCTTTGAAATGTAAAATATTTTGGAAATATTAGTTAATTTAGAAGGTAGAGTATATTTTGAAATTTAAGCACTTTGAATATGAATTTATTTGAAAAGAAAATATTTTTGAAATGAGAATAAACAATTTGAAATTGTTTCAAAGAAATAAAGTATTTTAAAATATAAATAAATATGGAATTGGAGTGTTATGAATATAAATAAATTGAATACAATGTATGTTGAAATTCTAAAATAAGGAATAGTTTGAAATCAATATTAAGCCAATTTAAACCAATTAATTTTGGAAACAAATGAGACGTAAATAAATTGGATAGTAAATAAAATATCGTTTGAACAGAGCAAGAATCCAGCTTGCATAAGTAATACTGTGTTTGTTAATTGTTTGAAATATAAACATATGCGAAATAACTGATAAAATATTTAGTTTGCATCGAATGTATATGTAAATTGCTTGATAATATAAGTATGTGTACTATTAATAAATTCGATATTTAACCTGTGAGAATAAATTATTTTGGACATAATTTAATTTGGAATTGAAAATCCCTCTGAGGCCTCCCCTTTTTGAATCTGCATCTTTGATAGTTTCTTTCGATAGGTTTCCCGGTTTCCATCTTGAATCAGTTCTTGTTGTAATTGAAAAAAAATTTGAAGCGATGGATGTTTACAAGTCAATTTCCGTCTTCGATTATTGTTTACTTAAGTATATTGATGAATGGCAACTAAAAGTTGATATAAATTGACGATGTTAAATCATTGAAAGAATATGAAAGGTATATTAATTGATATACTGATTTAATTGACTTAAAAAGAAATTAAATACGAATGTGAATTTGAATAATTTGTTCAATTTGGAATATAATTGAAATTGAGATTTAAGTTTCGAACTTAATTGAAATTGAAAATGCGAATGGAAAACTAAAGTAATTAGCTAATGGGAACCTTTGGTTCAACTTGAAATGTGACTAAATTGAATCTGAAGTTAAAATGCGTTCAGCCGTGAAATTGGAACCGACAAAAACAGAAATTCTGAGATTTGGATAATTTATTCTCAGATTGGATTATGTGAAAATTTGTATTGTTATTTTATAATTATTTTATGTGAAATTATGGTGTTAGATTTGTCTCTATATTTAAATTTTTGTCTATGAGCTTAATTTATCTTTTGCTTTCAGAAAATTTTTCCTAAAGTTATTTATCCAAAACCTATTTTATGTATCCAAACTTATTTTACAAACTAGTTTATTTTATCATATTCATTTATATCATGTTTGTTAACTTACAATACTCATTTACCTTATTCAAACCATATTAATCCAATGTAACTATTTAGCTTATTTTCTAAGGTTTTATTTTTTTAAATATATTGTATATCGAGTTGGTTATTTTACAAAGCATATCTATTTATTTCAAACCTATTTTCAAAATCCATTTATTTATTAAGTTAATTTTACATTAAGCTATTATTTTCCCAAAAATTATTTTTGAAACTTAGTTATTTTATATAGATCTACATCTAATTTGAACAAATTAAGATCCAAAATGATTGAATGGAAAGGCTTAATTGAATATTGAAAATCGTGATGTGAAATCCATATTGAAAAGGGATTTAAAGAGTTGAATGACATTGAATACTCAAATCGACTTGTAAATGCGAACTAAAATTTCGAAATGATATTGAATATTCGAATCGTTTTGAAATCAATTGAATTGATCTTGAAAATAGAAATTTTGAAGATTATCGATATATGAATATTTCAATATGAATTTTGAAACTTATATACAAATTATATAAGTATGAGATTTGAAAATTATTGATTTGGAATATAACCAACGTGAAATTGATAATCTTATATAATGGATTTATATGAGAATGACATATTTGAAATGAGATCTGAAAAATTTATGTAAATGGATATTTATATAAATCAGATTTGAAATGAAGTACTATCTGTATAGCACATATGTTTTCGAACTTAGGATATGGAAGTACATTCTGCTTGATATCCGCACTGTGGACACATCGTGGATTCATTCTATCATTTCATCTTATCTTGATTAGGTTTTCTGGAAATAATACTCGAGTAATCCTTTGAATTTCGTGGGGTAACCCATGGGCTTATGAACTCGACTGCATAGCGAAATTCGTAGGGTTGTGATAGCTTATGATTACAGATGTTTCTTGGGGAATCCAAGCGAAACCATTGTGTAACTGCGATCTATGGTCGTTTTGTGGCGTAATCCGCTGGGTAGTGATTACCCTGAGGTACGGATGTTTCCTGGGGATCCAGGCGTAACCACTGTGTATTTGCGGTCCACATGGCATAATTCGAGAGGCAGTGATTGCTTAAGGTCTATGTGTGATAGAGATGTAACCACTAATGTTACTATAAGTAGACCTCGATCCATGAGTTGAGTTGGCATAACGTAATTCATAGAGCAGTGATTGCTCAAAGGTACGGATGTTTTCTAGGGGATCCAGACGAAACCATAGTGTATCAGTGATCTATGGTTGTGTTGTGTGTCATGGCGTAACTCGTAGGGCATTGATTGCTCAATGGTACGGATGTTATCTAGGGGAACCAGACATAACCATTGCGTATCCGCGATCCATGATTCGATTTGTTTGGATTGTACTTGCCATATCCATTGTAAATTCCGAGAATATGCTTTTCCAGTATTTTCACTGAAATTTCAAACAAGTTTGTGTTTAGTATTTGGAGATTTTTAGTCATGCGTCGGTACCACGTATGCCTAAATTTCTGTAAGAACAAAAATAAACTTGTTAAACTTCGAGCTATAAATACAAAAATAAACTTGTTAAACTTGAAAATAGAAATTTTGAAGATTATCGATATGTATTTTGAAACTTATATACAAATTATATAAGTATGAGATTTGAAAATTATTGATTTGGAATATAACCAATGTGAAATTGATAATCTTATATAATGGATTTATATGAGAATGACATATTTGAAATGAGATTTGGAAAAAATTGTAAATGGATATTTATAAAAATCAGATTTGAAATGAAGTACTATTTGTATAGTACATATGTTTTCGAACTTAGGATATGGAAGTACATTCTGCTTGATATCCGCATTGAGGCCACATCGTGGATTCATTTTATCGATTCATCTTATCTTGATTAGGTTTTCCAAAAATAATACTCGAGTAATCCTTTGAATTTCGTGGGGTAACCCATGGTCTTATGAACTCGACTGCTTAGCGAAATTCGTAGGGCTGTGATAGCTTACGGTTACGGATGTTTCTTGGGGGATCCAAGCGAAACCATTGTGTAACTACGATCTATGGTCGTTTTATGGCTTAATCCGCTGGGCAGTGATTACCCTGAGGTACGGATGTTTCCTGGGGGATCCAGGCGTAACCATTGTGTATCTACGGTCCACATGGCTTAATTCGAGAGGCAGTGATTTCTTAAGGTCTATGTGTGATAGAGATGTAACCACTAGAGTTACTATGAGTAGACTTTGATCCATGAGTTGAGTTGGCATAACGTAGTTCGTTAAGCGGTGATTGCTCAAAGGTGCGGATGTTTTCTGAGGGATCCAGACGAAACCATTGTGTATCTACGATCTATGGTTGTGTTGTGTGTCATGGCGTAACTCGTAGGGCATTGATTGCTCAATGGTACGGATGTTATCTAGGGGAACCAGACATAACCATTGCGTATCCGCGATCCATGATTCGATTTGTTTGGATTGTACTTGACATATCCATTGTAAATTTCGAGAAAATGCTTTTCCAATATTTTCACTGAAAGTTGAAACAAGTATATATTCAGTACTTGGAGATTTTTAGTCATGCGTCAATACCACGTATGCCTAACTTTCTATAAGAACAAAAATAAACTTGTTAAACTTCGAGTTATTAAGTATTTTCGAACTTTAAATAACAAATAAATATTATGAAATTAAAACCTATATAACCTAAACAAACAAATTAAGAAAGAGGGTTATAAAGGTTTTATAAGTCCACAGCTTTGAAATATAATAAAATATCCTTTTCTAAGTTTCCAACATGAAAATTTTGAGCTAAAATTTAAGTTATGTGAATTAAAATTTTATAACAGTTTATAACAAAAGGAGTTTGATATTTAATAAAATTTCGTGAAGACTTAATAAAGTTGGTTGTGACGATCCCAAAATCCGAGGTGCGGTATTAAGGATAATCATTGGAATATAACACATCAATCATCATAGCAGAGTACAGATAATAGCAAAGACAATAAAATAGAATAATTTTACATAGATATGACAGCGAAATCATAACATGTAACAACATCAGAATAGCACAACGTAGGATGTAACTTAGTAAATAAAGGGGAGTGATCAGTCATCATCACCAGAGGCGGAATATATACATGCCGTGAGACATAATAAGGGTATCAGTCTACATCGCCGAAGGCGGTACATATACATACGATAATAAGTACTGAAAGTAAAGCAGTCTGCATCGCCTGTGGCGGAATGATAATATAAGTAGAATAATGGCGGAAAATGTCAAAGTCATCTCTGTGGAGTCAGCCTCGCCATGAGCCAAAATGCACTCTATGCCACAGTGTAGAGCCAAAAACAACCTGTCACCCGTGAACTAGGCTGCCCGTGTGAAAATAAGGGCACCCGCGTTTGCAAAGTGAAACAAACAACGAGTCAGTCATGGGGACTGGTATGAGGAATCTATTTAACAGTTAAACAACAGTAATAAGCAAATCATAGGACCACGCCACTTTCGCGGAACGGGTTTACTCCAGTGATTGCTAGTGCATTTAAAACAATGTAAATTCTTTAAAACAACGCAATGCTTTTAAAAAGAATGAAGCCATTATAAGACTCAAGTCCCATCATACAATGCAACGCAAGCCGGAGGATAGAGTTTTACTTATAATGGCCAAATATGCTTGATACGTGTAAAGCAAAATCATTTGATATTATTACTAGTGCATATATGTTTCAAAACGAATAGCATCATAAATATCAATCATAGGCGGCATAGCTACCATCTACTATGTCTCCATACTACTTCTACAATCGAGTCCGTTATTTCGTATTAGAAATTGGATTTCCGTCATGAGTCGAGGCAAGGGGCAAGCTCCTCTTCGCTTCGAGACATTCTAGCAAATGCCTCAGGACTACACACTCTGGGTAACCCCTGGATCTTCAGGGCCGGTCCTCTCTTACGTTTGAGGATTAATTATTCATGAACACACGTTTCCCGGTCCTTACAGACCTATAATCGAGGCGCCTCGCATTCCAACAACCACATAGGTGAAAAATATATATATATATATATATATATGTCAGGGCTGGTAAGTCACTGACACCACCATATCTAGAAAGAAACGTCGTGCTCTCCCTGCAGTCCTTATCCCGTTTTTAACTCATACCGAGGTGTGAGGCTCGCGAATCCACGCTATACAAAAAGCCAGGCCACGTATACCATGCTTTGATCATCAACCACAAGACTTTGCTTTGCAACAGAAGCCTTGATCATAGCATCTTGGCATGCCACATAGGCAGTCCACTCCATACGACTGATTTCTATCGATATATAACCTCTGAGCTCGTACGTCTCAGAGAAGGGCGTTAAGCAAAAGAATAAATTCTCCGCCGCCAAACAAATATATATTTAACAGAGATCAATCAATACAGAACAAAATCCAATGTCAAACACACAGTCCATTTACAAGTCCGTTCTGGGTCTAAACGAAACCGGAGGCGTCAAATTCCTCGTATATCTGTACGATCAACACATACGTTCAGACGGCTACTACTTCCGTTCCTTCACGGTAGCTACTCCAGTCAGGAACCTCAGCAGCGCCCATCCAACCGATACGAAGATCGTCGGTCTTGAATCGTCTTTGTATTTTCCAATTCGAATCGCTTGCTAAATTATTTGAAATGAGGTTTAGCTCGGCCTTTTCAAATAATTCACGTAATTAGAATTTAAATCAATTCTTTCCATGGTTATATTATTCGACATCCATATTTCAGTTCTTTAGTGTTATTTTCGTGTCAAACACATACAACCATCAAATATCAAACAAATCAAGCCAAATTGGTTTATTTCCAATCTATGATGCTTATAATATTTTATAATGATTTTTTGCCATTTTTATTTATTTAAAAATGGCTATATTCAATTAAACGGCGTTTCAGGTCGTGCCGTGGCACTGGCGCTATTTTCCCCCTAATTTATTTTACACATATCTAAAAATCTAACCGTTGGATTTCTACAAAGTCTATATCAGTGGGAAGATATTCCCAAAGCGAACCCAACGGTTCCAGTTTCGTGAAAATCCGACGGTCGGATCTTCCACACTAGTCGTTTGAAGTTACGGTTTCAAAATTCGAACTGCAGCATCGTTATTCGATTTAATTTAATTATATTTATATTTATATATAAATATAAACGATTCTGGCGCTGTTTTTCTTCAAATTTGAATTAAACATTCCAGACAATCCAACCGTTGGATTTTTACAAGGTTGGCGCCGTTGGAAAGATATTTCCAAGGCGAACCCAGCGGTTGCAGTTTCGGGAAAATCCGATGGTCAGATTTCTCGTACTAATCGTTTCAAATTACGATTCCAAAACACGAACTGCACGGCTTCGATTCCTTTTAATTATATTTATATTTATATATATAAATATAGTTCATTCTACAATTTCAACTTCGTTTTCACTTCAAATATTTCACTAACGCCTTAATATTTCGAAAAATTTCGCCATAACCTCCTTTGTACGGGAAGGGGTTTGGAAATTTATTGGGCCGTGTTAGGTACCCAATAAATCCTATAAAGCATCCACATATTTATAGTGATATATTCTGGTGTTTACGGGGGAACGTGTATAGATAATAACTCCAGAGAATAAATTCTCGTCACCCCGCTCCGTGTGGAAATAAATAGTCCATGTGCCGTATCTAATAACTAGAGAGACGTGATTATTGTCAACTCCAGACCCGTGTGGGGTTTTTATTAATCTAGCAATTTATCGTTATATTTTATATAGTCCATATCATTCATCAGTTCAACCTGTAGTATATGATCATCGCCATACAAGCCTCTCACTCGTATGGTAAATCTTCCACCTCGTCACACAAGCTCCAATTGCTTATGTGGAATATGATGAAGTATGACTATCGTCAAGAAGTATGCCATGTAGTGTAGTTCAAAATTAATTGTTACTATCCTATGGCGATATTTATTATTTCACACAGAATAACCAGCACTCCGCATCCAATGGCATTCACAAGAGTTGATATAAAAATAAAATTGCGCAGCCAACTCATCAAGGCTTACCTATTTGTCGGGCACGCAAATAATTTCTTTACTCTACAGCTAATCCATTTTCCCTGTTCAACACATGTATATATATGCAGAACAATGCTAATAATAGTATTTCTAGCAAACTATTATTTATTTCGACACGTGTGTATTTTTATCAAAGCGTATACATGATAAAAGAAATATTTTTATCATCAAAAATATTTATTCAACACGTGAATGTTTTTAACACTTCATATTCACAATAAAGATGTAGTTTTTATTGTCTATTCATTTTATTTTAAAATACGATAACATTCAACACATGAATTTCAATTCAACTAATGAATTTTGATTCAACACATGAATATTCTATATAGCTTGTATATATATAAAAATGTGATTTTTATCGCTAAATCTATTTGTTTAAATTTCAAATAATATTCAACACATGAATTTCGATTCAACGAATGAATTTCAACTCAACACATGAATATTCTCTATAGTTTATATATATATATATATATATAAATGTGATTTTTATCGCTAAAGCTATTTGTTTAAATTCAAATAATATTCAACACATGAATTTCGATTCAACGAATGAATTTCAACTCAACACATGAATATTCTCTATAGTTTGTACATATATAAAAATGTGATTTTTATCGCTAAAGCTATTTGTTTAAATTCAAATAATATTCAACACATGAATTTCGATTCAACGAATGAATTTCAACTCAACACATGAATATTCTCTATAGTTTGTACATATATAAAAATGTGATTTTTATCGCTAAAGCTATTTGTTTAAATTCAAATAACATTCAACACATGAATTTCGATTCAACGAATGAATTTCAACTCAACACATGAATATTTGTTTTAACATATGTGATTAATTTCAACAATTGAAAATTATTCTAACACATGAATATTTCAGAAAATTTCGGCAGCATAACGGCAGGGTAGTTAAAACCGGGACCGTCCCTAGTACGGCTCCTCGCTCTACCTTAAAACCTCGCGGTTTTTGACAATGGGGATCATGCATCTAGTTCGCACGCAGGCGGCATGTTTTATTTTCAATTCCACAATCCTATTCTAATTTGTTTCAACCACAAGAGGGTATTTTTCAACCATAAAGGTATTTTTCAACCACAAAGGTATTTTTCAACCACAAACAATTATTTCCAACCATTCGTCATATCATATAATATCACGTCAATCACAAGCAATAAATATCGTCCATGGTTTATGGACGAGGGAAGTGTATATATATATATATATATATATATATATATATATATATTACTTCTATAATTCACTTGCATTTCATCACAATTCAAAGCATATATGTTTCATTCAACGCTTGTATAATTTATACATCGCTAATATAACTTATACAACACATGTACATGAGGTATGCAATGCGTATATAATTTACACTTCGCTTATATAATTTATACAACGCGGTTCCATTCACACAATTTAGTTTAGATTCCTCACATTGGTTTTTGTAGTGTTAAAAATCGTAAGAAGATCAGAAAAATCCGCGGCTTCTGCTAGATGGTAGAGAGCCTCCTTGCGGTCACGGTGTCTCCTGTTTCATCAAGTTTCGTTAACGAACGAAAAAGATATTATTTTTTAAAGTTTTGCAACACTTAAAAGTGTTATTTTCAATTCAGAATAATAAAGGTCGAACCTTTATATTTCGTTCAGAACTAGGTTTGGGATTTTTGCGAAATCGGTGGAGTATTGGGATGATCGGCGGTGCTGACGTGAAAGAGGGGGGTGGGGGCTTCCTGTCGACGGTGGTGCGGTCCTCTCCGGTGGCATGTGGCGTTGTCAGCGGCGCTGGGAAGTCTCGAAGTTTGGGGGCTCGATTCAGGCGGAGGAGGTGATGGTGGAGGTCGTGTTGGGGTCGGATGTGAAGAGGGGCGAAGGGGCTTTCGAATGGTGGTGGTGGCGTCGGCTGTAGGTGGCGGTGGCGGCCGGAAAAGGGGAGGGAAACTTTGAACGACGTGAATCGTCGATGGGAGGGTGGCGGCTAGGGTTTTCGTGGTTTTTTTTTTGAAAGGAAAAATCCTATTGGCCGAGGATTTATAGAAAATTTTTAAATAGTGTTTTTGCAAACAAACTCCTTTTCAAACCCAACAACTGTCGCCTCTAGCTAAATACCCCCATTCCAGACACAATGGGACATGTTTCGTTAGCCATTTCGACTGTTACAGTCGGTTATTTTTCAAATTAAAATATAAAACATTCAATATTTAATTTGAACGTACATTTCAATTTGCCAGGGCCACAAACTAAATCGAAAAATTCCAGAAAAATAAATCTAGCTTTGTTTTGACGATACGATCCCAACAAAACCAGTTTCGTCGAATTCTGAGCTCATATGCAAAATGTCCATTTTCAGGTCGATCCAATCTAGCAGAAATTGACCAATCACATTTTCTTTTGCCCCGCTCACATACTAGCTTCAAAAATTATGAAATTTGAAACCTAGCAATAATTTGACATCCCGGACCCAACAAAATTGGTTTCGTCGAATTCCGAGGTCGTATGCAAAATATCAATTTTCCAGGGCAATATATTCTATATAGCGACCTTTCTGAAAATTCATTTGGCCATAACTTTTGATTCCCGTTATGAAACTTCGATTTTTCAGATTCGTTAGAAAGGTATTCATAAACAGATTTAAATATTTTTGGTTTCGCTAAAATCCGTTATATTTCCCACCCGGTACAGTCAGACAAAGTTTGTATTCAAATCTTCAAACTACCATACTAGCCCCAATTCTTTATTTTATTGAAATATGTTATTTCAATTATTCAAATTCTTTGGTAATAACCAATTTTAAAAATTTTAAATTGGTTCACATTTTCCGGGTTATTACAATCTTCCCCACTTAAAACTTTTCGTCCTCGAAAAGGAAATAACAGCAAAGTAGGAAACAAAATGTAAATGCAAAGTATTGTAAAGGTACCTTGCACCGGAGTTAGTGAGAGATGTCCACTCTGCATTTGTGGTAGGCTTGTTTAATGCTTTCCTCCGTCTCCCAAGTACAGTCTCTAGGATCACTACTCCACTGCACTTTGACTAAATTAATCTTTTTGCTCCGTAGCTCTCTAGTTTCTTTGCCAACTATCTTCAATGGCTCTCTTCTGAGCGCTAATTCTGGTGTTATGTCTATATCCTGTTGCGCTGCTTCTTCTATAACAAGATCCGGATCATGAACATGTTTTCTGAGTTGAGACACGTGGAACACATCATGTACACTAGGCAACCAATCAGGTAATGAAACCCTATATGCCAGAGTTCCAATCCGTTCAAGTATAGGAAAGGGACCAATAAATCTCGGTGCTAACTTCCCAGTTTTGCCAAATCTGATTACTCCTCGCATCGGAGAAACTCTTAAATAAACATAATCGCCAACGGCAAATGATAAGTCTCTTCTTCTTGCATCAACATAACTTTTTTGTTGGCTCTGTGTGGTTTTCAGTCGCTTCTTAATGAAATCGACTTTATCTGATGCTTCTTGAATCATATCGGGCCCTAACACCAGTCTGTTGCCAGGTTCTACCCAACATGCGGGAGATCTGCACGGTCTACCGTATAATGCTTCAAATGGAGACATTCCCAAACTTGCTTGATAGCTATTGTTATAAGAGAATTCGGCTAAATGTAAGTGATCTTCCCATGAGCCTCCAAAATCGATAACGCAAGCCCGTAGTAAATCTTCTAGAATTCTATTCACCCGCTCAGTTTGGCCGTCTGTCTGAGGGTGATAAGCGATGCTTAGATTCAATTTGGTTCCTAATACATTCTGGAATGCTTCCCAGAATTTGCTAGTAAATAGGGGATCTCTATCACTGACTATATTGAGCGGCACTCCATGTAGTTTAACTATTTCTTTGAAGTAAATCTGTGCTAAACTTTGAGCCGTTTTGTTGGATCGGACAGGTATGAAATGGGCAGTCTTCGTGAAGCGATCTACGATCACCCATATACTATCGTTTCCTTTCTTAGTTCGAGGCAAGCCATTAATGAAGTCCATCGAAATTTGCTCCGACTTCCATCCTGGAATTTCTAATGGTTGTAATAGTCCAGCCAATTTCTGCTGATCGCTCTTAACTAGCTGACAAGTGGGGCATCTGCTAACATATAATGAAATATGTCTTTTCAAAGCTCTCCACCAGAATGTGCGTTTGATATCGTTATACATTTTGCTCACACCGGGATGGATACTTAATTTGGACTTATGGCACTCATCAAGTATTTCTCTTCGAAGCTCTGGAAGATTTGGGATGCAAATTCTGCCCTTTAATCTAAGAACTCCTTTGTCATCGAGTCGGAAGCTTGTGGATTCACCTCCTTTGACTCTCTGACTAACTCTTTGAATAAATTCATCGTCTTTATGAAGGGTGGAGATCCTGTCAATTAATGAGGATGTGATGACAAAACTGGCGATGATTTCATTCTTTCTGCTGAGCGCATCTGCTACAACATTGGCTTTCCCTAGAGTGTATAGAATTTCAAAATCGTATGCTGCAAGGAATTCTAACCAACGCTGTTGTCTTAAGTTTATATCTTTCTGAGTGAATAGATATTTCAAGGATTGATGATCGGTAAATAGTTCGAACTTCTCGCCTAGTAAATAATGCCTCCAGATTCTTAAAGCAAACACGATAGCTAATAACTCAAGATCATGAGTTGCATAGTTTCTTTCATGCGGCTTCAGCTGACGGCTGGCATAAGCGACCACTTGACCTTTTTGCATTAATACTGCGCCTAGCCCTCTAATAGAAGCATCTGTCCATACAGTCAAGTCTTGGTTGCCTTCTATAATTGTCAATACTGGAGCAGTTGTCAATTTCAGTTTCAGCTCCTGGAAAGCTTCTTCACATTCGGGAGTCCATTTGAATTTCTCATGCTTCTTTGTATGCTTTGTCAATACACCTGATATCTTTAAAAAATCCTGAACGAATTTCCGATAGTAACTAGCCAATCCAAGGAAACTTCGAACTTCTGTGGGGGTTCTGAATCGCTGTTATTTTGCTCGGATCTACAGCAATCCCTTCCTTTGATACGACATGGCCTAGGAACTTAACTTCATCCTGCCAGAAGACACACTTAGAAAATTTAGCTTTCAAGACATTTCTCCTCAGAATTTTCAACACTTGTTCTAAATGTTTTGCATGTTCGCCTTCCGACTAGGAGTAGATTAAAATGTCATCGATGAAGACTAGAACAAATTTATTCAGTACACCACGGAACACTCTGTTCATAAGATCGACGAAG
This sequence comes from Allium sativum, assembly GCA_030737875.1. Taxonomy (NCBI): domain Eukaryota; kingdom Viridiplantae; phylum Streptophyta; class Magnoliopsida; order Asparagales; family Amaryllidaceae; genus Allium; species Allium sativum. The sequence continues at coordinate 209,000,611 of CM060918.1, forward strand.
TATGCCGAAGCGTTACACAAGCCGAACGGCATTACTAACCATTCGTAGAATAAATCGGGACCCCTGAAGGTTGTCAAAGGAACACAGTCTTCGGCTATACGTAATTGGTGGAAACCTGTAGCTAGGTCCATTCTAGAAAATACCGTTGCTCCATTTAATTGATCTAACAGATCATCTATACGTGGCAAGGGATATTTGTTCTTCAGTGTCTGCTTATTGGGATCTCGGTAATCAACACAAAGTCTTAGATTACCGTCTGATTTCGGGACAAATACTACTGCTGCTCCCCAAGCTGAAAAGCTCGGTCTGATCAGACCTTTCCAAAGCAATTCTCGGGTTTGACTACCTAACTCTTCCTTTTCTTTCGGGGCCATTCTTCTAATTGGATGTACTACTGGTTGGGCGTTAGGAATTAGTTCTATCCTAAATTCAATTTCTCTTTGCGGCGATAAGTTTTCTACTTCTTCAAACACATCCGCATAGTTTTTAATGACCAGTATCTTTTCTAATGAAGGGGGAGTAACTTCTAAAGAAGACCAAAATTCTGTTCTATTAATTTCTGAACCGAGGCATGGTATAGTGATATGCCCAAATTTTGTTTTAACTTTCACGATTCTTTCGGCACATCTAACTTCGGCCTTATATTTTGTCAACCAGTCCAGCCCTAGTATAATATCAAATTCGGAAAGGTCCATGACAATCACTTTAAAAGAGAACTTGTAGCAAGAATAAGAGACAGGCACTCTACAATACGAACTGAGACTAACCGAACCTCCTATCGGGTTTTGAACTTTAATTGGTTCTTTAAACTTTCTTTGTTTCAATTTTAACTTGTGAACAATGTTACTAGAAATGAAGCTACGTGATGCACCAGTATCAAAAAGTACAGAAACTGGAATATTTTTAATGGTAAGGGTACCTCCCAAGACGTCGGGTTTACCTGATCCATCGGTGGTAGCTGGCGGGGTCTCCCCGTCATACACATGAGCTACTTGTGCATTCTGCTTTCGAGGAAAATTCCTGCTATAGTGCCCTTTCTTATGGCAGTTGTAGCATTCGGCTGAGCTGTGGTCTGGATTTTCCTTTGGCTTCTTCGAGGCTTTGCACACATTAGAAAAATGTCCTGGCTTCCCGCAGTTGTAGCAATTCCCCTTCGGTATATTTCCAGGTTTCTAAGTAGTGGCCGCTGTAATGCTAGACTCTGGCTGATCTGCTGAAGCTTTGCGCTTATTTCCAGCTTGGCTTTTGGCGCAGTCTTGGTTGGCATGTCTTTCATCCATATCTTCATAATTGCAAGCCATTTCTACCAATTCTGAGAAGGAGAGTTTGATGTTGCTCATGGCTCTGTCATGGTACTTGCGCTTTAGCCCAAATATTAACCTCTTGTTCTTAGCTTTGTTAATCATAATAAGCTCTGGAGCAAACACGACAACTGAGCGAATTTATTGAGGTAATCCTGGATAGAGAGATCTCCCTGCTGGAGATTAGCAAACTTCTCTCGCATCCTCTCTAAGGCCTGCTCAGGTACAAACTTCTCGTTGAACATGGTCTTGAATTGCTCCCAGGTCCTAACAGTACCTGCTGCATCTTCTGAGGTGATGGCATCCCACCACAACTCTGCTTCTTCCTGTAGGAGCCAAATACCTAGTCGTGCTTTGTTATTGGTCCCCAAACCCATGCCTTCAAAGATCTTTTCACAGGTCTTCAACCAAGCAATAGCCTCGGTCACTGTACCAAGGCCAGAAAAGGGTTTTCCCCCCAGGTTCCTATACCTCTTCGCTACTCTGTCTAGCTCAAAGTCCTGGGATGCTGATGGCTGAATAATAGGGCATTCCTCAACAACGGGGATATTCCCCCGTCCTCCTGCTACTCCTGCTCGGCCTCCACGGCCTCCACTAGCTGCTGCTGCTCGTGTAGCCATCAGAGAGAATACTGTATGAGCAAGAAAAGAGTCAAGCTCACAGATTTGATAATTTTCATATATGATAAAGCAGGGGAACATAAGGAAAGGTAATGATGTACTGATCAAATTGTTTTGCTAATCTGCTTAGCTCATTCTAGTACATTGCTAATCCTATCTCTAATGAGCTACTCGCCTTAGAACACTACTGATTCTATTCTGGCGAGGTGTTTAATGTGTTAGATCCCGGAACTAAGGTTAACCAAAGCTCTGATACCAACTGTGATGATCCCAAAATCTGAGGTGCGGTATTAAGGATAATCATTGGAATATAACACATCAATCATCATAGTAGAGTACAGATAATAGCAAAGACAATAAAATAGAATAATTTTACATAGATATGACAGTGGAATCATAACATGTAACAACATCAGAATAGCACAACGTAGGATGTAACTTAGTAAATAAAAGGGGAGTGATCAGTCATCATCGCCAGAGGCGGAATATATACATGCAGTGAGACATAATAAGGGTATCAGTCTACATCGCCGAAGGCGGTACATATACATACGATAATAAGTACTAAAAGTACAGCAATCTGCATCGCCTGTGGTGGAATCATAATATAAGTACAATAATGGCGGAAAATGTCAAAGTCATCTCTGTGGAGTCAGCCTCGCCATGAGCCAAAATGCACTCTATGCCACAGTGTAGAGCCAAAAACAACCTGTCACCCGTGAACTAGGCTGCCCGTGTGAAAATAAGGGCACCCGCGTTTGCAAAGTGAAACAAACAACGAGTCAGTCATGGGGACTGGTATGAGGAATCTATTTAACAGTTAAACAACAGTAATAAGCAAATCATAGGACCACGCCACTTTCGCGGAACGGGTTTACTCCAGTGATTGCTAGTGCATTTAAAACAATGTAAATTCTTTAAAACGACGCAATGCTTTTAAAAAGAATGAAGCCATTATAAGACTCAAGTCCCATCATACAATGCAACGCAAGCCGGAGGATAGAGTTTTACCTTATAATGGCCAAATATGCTGGATACGTGTAAAGCAAAATCATTTGATATTATTACTAGTGCATATATGTGTCAAAACGAACAGCATCATAAATATCAATCATAGGCGGCATAGCTACCATCTACTATGTCGCCATACTAGTTCTACAATCAAGTCCGTTATTTCGTATTGGAAATTGGATTTCCGTCATGAGTCGAGGCAAGGGGCAAGCTCCTCTCCGCTTTGAGACATTCTAGCAAATGCCTCAGGACTACACACTCTGGGTAACCCCTGGATATTCAGGGCCGGTCCTCTCTTACAATGAGGATTAGTTATTCCTGAACACATGTTTCCCGGTCCTTACAGACCTATAATCGAGGCGCCTCGCATTCCAACAACCACATAGGTGAAAAATAGATATATATGTCCGGGCTGGTAAGTCACTGACACCACCATAGCTAGAAAGAAACGTCGTGCTCTCCCTGCAGTCCTTATCCCATTTTTAACTCATATCGAGGTGTGAGGCTCGCGAATCCATGCTATACACAAAGCCAGGCCATGTAGACCGTGCTTTGATCATCAACCACAAGACTTTGCTTTGCAACAGAAGCCTTGATCATAGCATCTTGGCATGCTACATAGGCAGTCCACTCCATACGACTGATTTCTATCGATATATAACCTCTGAGCTCGTACGTCTCAGAGAAGGGCGTAAAGCAAAAGAATAAATTTTCCGCCGCCAAACAGATATATATATTTAACAGAGATCAATCAGTACAGAACAAAATCCAATGTCAGACACACAGTCCATTTACAAGTCCGTTCTGGGTCTGAACGAAACCGGAGGCGTCAAATTCCTCGTATATCCGTACGATCAACACATACGTTCAGACGGCTACTACTTCCGTTCCTTCACGGTAGCTACTCCAGTCAGGAACCTCAGCAGCGCCCATCCAACCGATACGAAGATCGTCGGTCTTGAATCGTCTTTGTATTTTCCAATTCGAATCGCTCGCTAAATTATTTGAAATGAGGGTTAGCTCGGCCTTTTTAAATAATTCACGTAATTAGAATTTAAATCAATTCTTTCCATGGTTATATTATTCGACATCCATATTTCAGTTCTTTAGTGTTATTTTCGTGTCAAACACATACAACCATCAAATATCAAACAAATCAAGCAAAATTGGTTTATTTCCAATCTATGATGCTTATAATATTTTATAACGATTTTTCGCCTTTTTATTTATTTAAAAATGGCTATATTCAATTAAACGACGTTTCAGGTCGTGCCGTGGCACTGACGCTGTTTTTCCCCTAATTTGTTTTACACATATCGGAAAATCTAACCGTTGGATTTCTACAAAGTCTATATCAGTGGGAAGATATTCCCAAAGCGAACCCAACGGTTCCAGTTTCGTGAAAATCCGACGGTCGGATCTTCCACACTAGTCGTTTGAAGTTACGGTTACAAAATTCGAACTGTAGCGTCGTTATTCGATTTAATTTAATTATATTTATATTTATATATAAATATAAACGATTCTGGCGCTGTTTTTCTTCAGATTTGAATTAAACATTCCAGACAATCCAACCGTTGGATTTTTACAAGGTTGGTGCCGTTGGAAAGATATTTCCAAGGCGAACCCAACGGTTGCGGTTTCGGGAAAATCCGATGGTCGGATTTCTCGTACTAATCGTTTCAAATTACGATTCCAAAACATGAACTGCACGGCTTCGATTCCTTTTAATTATATTTATATTTATATATATATATATATATATAGTTCATTCTATAATTTCAACTTCGTTTTCACTTCAAATATTTCACTAACGCCTTGATATTTCGAAAAATTTCGCCATAACCTCCTTTGTACGGGAAGGAGTTTGGAAATTTATTGGGCCGTGTTAGGTACCCAATAAATCCTATAAAGCATCCACATATTTATAGTGATATATTATGGTGTTTACGGGGGAGTGTGTATAGATAATAACTCCAGAGAATAAATTCTCGTCACCCCGCTCCGTGTGGAAATAAATAGTCCATGTGCCATATCTAATAACTAGAGAGACGTGATTATTGTCAACTCCAGACCCGTGTGGGGTTTTTATTAATCTGGCAATTTATCGTTATATTTTATATAGTCCATATATGTCATCAGTTCAACCTGTAGTATATGATCATCGCCATACAAGCCTCTCGCTCGTATGGTAAACCTTCCACCTCGTCACACAAGCTCCAATTGCTTATGTGGAATATGATGAAGTATGACTATCGTCAAGAAGTATGCCATGTAGTGTAGTTCAAAATTAATTGTTACTATCCTATAGCGATATTTATTATTTCACGCAGAATAACCAGCACTCCGCATCCAATGGCATTCACAGGAGTTGATATAAAAATAAAATTGCGCAGCCAACTCATCAAGGCTTACCTATTTGTTGGGCACGCAAATAATTTCTTTACTCTACAGCTAATCCGTTTTCCTTGTTCAACACATGTATATATATGCAGAACAAAGCTAATAATAGTCTTTCTAGCAAACTATTATTTATTTCTACACGTGTGTATTTTTGTCAAAGCGTATACATGATAAAAGAAATATTTTTATCATCAAAAATATTTACTCAACACGTGAATGTTTTTAACACTTCATATTCACAATAAAGATGTAGTTTTTATTGTCTATTCATTTTATTTTAAAATACGATAACATTCAACACATGAATTTCAATTCAACTAATGAATTTCGATTCAACACATGAATATTCTATATAGTTTGTATATATATAAAAATGTGATTTTTATCGCTAAATCTATTTGTTTAAATTCAAATAATATTCAACACATGAATTTCGATTCAACGAATGAATTTCAACTCTACACACGAATATTCTCTATAGTTTGTATATATATAAAAATGTGATTTTTATTGCTAAAGCTATTTGTTTAAATTTAAATAATATTCGACACATGAATTTCGATTCAACGAATGAATTTCAACTCAACACATGAATATTCTCTATAGTTTGTATATATATAAAAATGTGATTTTTATCGCTAAAGCTATTTGTTTAAATTCAAATAATATTCAACACATGAATTTCGATTCAACGAATGAATTTCAACTCAACACATGAATATTCTCTATAGTTTGTATATATATAAAAATGTGATTTTTATCGCTAAAGCTATTTGTTTAAATTCAAATAATATTCAACACATGAATTTCGATTCAACGAATGAATTTCAACTCAACACATGAACATTCGTTTTAACATATGTGATTAATTTCAACAATTGAAAATTATTCTAACACATGAATATTTCAGAAAATTTCGGCAACATAACGGCTGGGTAGTTAAAACCGGGACCGTCCCTAGTACGGCTCCTCGCTCTACCTTAAAGCCTCGCGGTTTTTGACAATGGGGATCATGCATCTAGTTCGCACGCAGGCGGCATGTTTTATTTCCAATTCCACAATCCTATTCTAATTTGTTTCAACCACAAGAGGGTATTTTTCAACCACGAAGGTATTTTTCAACCACAAAGGTATTTTTCAACCACAATATCAACCACAAACAATTATTTCCAGCCATTCGTCTTACCATATAATATCACGTCAATCACAAGCAATAAATATCGTCCATGGTCTGTGGACGAGGGGAGTGTATATATATATATATATATATATATATATATATTATTTCTATAATTCACTTGCATTTCATCACAATTCAAAGCATATATGTTTCATTCAACGCTTGTATAATTTATACATCGCTAATATAACTTATACAACACATGTACATGAGGTATGCAATGCGTATATAATTTACACTTTGCTTATATAATTTATACAACGCGATTCCATTCACACAATTTAGTTTAGATTCCTCACATTGGTTTTTGTAGTGCTAAAAATCGTAAGAAGATCAGAAAAATCCGCGGCTTCTGCTAGATGGTAGAGAGCCTCCTTGCGGTCAGGGTGTCTCCTGTTTCATCAAATTTCGTTAACGAACGAAAAAGATATTATTTTTCAAAGTTTTGCAACACTTAAAAGTGTTATTTTCAATTCAGAATAATAAAGGTCGAACCTTTATATTTCGTTCAGAACTAGGTTTGGGATTTTTGCGAAATCGGTGGAGTATTGGGATGATCGGCGGTGCTGACGTGAAAGAGGGGGGTGGGGGCTTCCTGTCAACGGTGGTGCAGTCCTCTCCGGTGGCCTGTGGCGTTGTCAGCAGCGCTGGGAAGTCTCGAAGTTTGGGGGCTCGATTCAGGCGGAAGAGGTGGTGGTGGAGGTCGTGTTGGGGTCGGATGTGAAGAGGGGCGAAGGGGCTTTCGAATGGTGGTGGTGGCGTCGGCGGTAGGTGGCGGTGGCGGCCGGAAAAGGGGAGGGAAAGTTTGAAATATGTGAATCGTCGATGGGAGGGTGGCGGCTAGGGTTTTCGTGGTTTTTTTTTTTTTTTGAAAGGAAAAATCCTATTGGCCGAGGATTTATAGAAAATTTTTAAATAGTGTTTTTACAAACGAACTCCTTTTCAAACCCAACGACTGTCGCCCCTAGCTAAATACCCCCATTCTAGACACAATGGGACATGTTTCGTTAGCTATTTCGACTGTTACAGTCAGTTATTTTTCAAATTAAAATATAAAACATTCAATATTTAATTTGAACGTACATTTCAATTTGCCAGGGCCACAACTGAATCAAAAAATTTCAGAAAAATAAATCTAGCTTTGTTTTGACGATACGGTCCCAACAAAACCAGTTTCGTCGAATTCTGAGCTCATATGCAAAATGTCCATTTTCAGGTCGATCCAATTTAGCAAAAATTGACCAATCACATTTTCTTTTGCCCCGCTCACATACTAGCTTCAAAAATTATGAAATTTGAAACCTAGCAATAAATTGACATTCCGGACCCGACAAAAGTGGTTTCGTCGAATTCCGAGGTCGTATGCAAAATACCAAATTTCCAGGGCTATATATTCTATATAGCGACCTTTCTGAAAATTCATTTGGCCATAACTTTTGATTCCCATTATGAAACTTCGATTTTTCAGATTCGTTAGAAAGGTATTCATAAACAGATTTAAATATTTTTGGTTTCGCTAAAATCCGTTATATTTCCCACCCGGTACAGTCAGACAAAGTTTGTATTCAAATCTTCAAACTGCCATACTAGCCCCAATTCTTTATTTTATTGAAATATGCTATTTCAATTATTCAAATTCTTTGGTAATAACCAATTTTAAAAATTTTAAATTGGTTCACATTTTTCGGGTTATTACATTGGTAGAAAATTAAGTGTTGTAAAAGTTACATAACCGTAAGAACATAAAAGGAAGCGATTCACTAATGAATTCGACATTCTAATGGAAATATGAAGTATGGATTAAAAGCCAAACAAAATGAATTCAACTGAGACCAATCCAAATAAAAATAGTTTGGATTTAAGTAGTAAATGGATAATGCGATATAAGAAGATATGAATTCGGTTATTGTGAGTCCGTTAAGCGACCAAGTAAATAAAATATGAAGACTTGGTAAGAAAAATCAAAATGAACCAAAGTGGAATGAATAAAAATGAACTTGATTAATAAGATTTTGAATTGAGTAAATTTAAGAAAATTGGAAAATATGTTTGAAAGTATATAAATCAAAATGAATGAGTTGGTTCAAAATATTACTAACATGTAATATGAACATAAATGACAAGCATATTTGGAATATAAGAATAACAATTGTTTTGTATGGATTTGAATGTAAGGTATAAATGAGTCTTTATTTTGTTGCATGTAAATGGAAGTTTACGTATCACACACACTTGCTTATTGCTTATGTTATATATATATATATATATATATATATATATATATATATTGAATTTACTTTGTATCCATGATTCTCATATTGGTTAAGTGTTTTAGTAGGAAGTCATGACATGTGCTTTGCATGAGAGCTCATTTTTGCGCTAAATGTTAAAAATTTAAGCAAGCATGCTTATAAACGCTAATATAAGGTACATATCTCGAATTTAATACCGTATTTAGATTTTTGTGTTGATTTTCCCCTATTTAGAGATGCCTTATCGTACAGATGAGAAGTACATTTTGTTTTTTTGTTTTTTTGGGTACGGGAAATTTTTTCCAATCGAACTGTGCAGGGGAGGTGCTGCCGAAATTTTCCGTAAATCCGGGCATTAGAAAAAATTTCTATTCATAAAATTCTATAAATTATATTGTTCTAATAAGACGTAATAAGTAATAATTTGAATAAAATTGAAATAGAACGAGTGTGTTGAAAATAATCGTCCATTCGCTGGCTGACATGTTTAGTTTCCCTTAACTTACCGTCACCTTTAGCTTATCATTCAATCTATTCGTACTTGAATGGGGCACTTATGTCGTCTATGATTGATACTTATGATTGAAATTGTTTTGACACTATACACCTATAGTAATAATAAAAGACGAAATTTAGCGTATCAAGCATTCTTTGGCTATTATAAGGTAAAGCCCTATCCTCCGGCTTGTGTTGCATTGTGTGATGGGACCTGGGTCTTATAATAGCTTCATTGTTCTTTATTTAGCATTGCGCTGTTGTTTTATGCACTAGTATTCTTGGGAGGAAATCCATTCCGTGTTATATGGCGTGGTCCCTGAATTTACCTAACTTTAAAAAAAAGATTAATAACTGTTTTAGTTCTCACACCAGTCACATGACTAACCTAGAGTTTATTGTTTTAATCTAAACTCTGGGTGCCCTTATTTTCCACACGGGCAGCTAGTAGTTTTGGTTTTGTAGATTTATATTCACAGGATCCTAGTTTACAGCTGGAACGATACTCGGAAAGCTCTGTATCCGTGTATTACTTTTAGTTGTGTTTAGTATTATCTTTCCGCTGCAGTAATGTATTTAAATCTCTGATATGTAGTAAATGTGTAATATGTAATTCATACTCTGTACATTCTTGTATTCTAATGGAATTGTTGTAATTAACAATGAAATGTTCTTCTATTTGTGTTCTGATTCGTCTTGTCCTTACGGTAATTCGTCCTTTGTATTCTCTTCGGAGATTGGGGAAGTTCGAGTCGCTTCATTAACCCTAATCACGTTTAGTTTCAAACTAATTGACTACTAATCACTTAAATTATATAAACTAATTTCTTGTGTTAATAAAAAAAACTAGGCCAGCTAATTACTTTTGATTTAGAAAAGACAAAGCCGATATCTTATACTAGAATGGTCTAAGCCTTTCTTTTATTCACCGTTGCTATTTGTTTCTAAAATGTATTATCAACATAACTAATAATAGGACTTAATATATTAACCTTAAACTTATGGTTATACCAAATAGGCCATTATTGCTAGGTTAGACAATAATATTTGGCCCGTACCTCTAAACTTTAATTATTTGTGAACCAAGCCACTAATTACACATAAATTTACGTTAATGACAGTATTACGTTAATACAATGCGACATCCATTCACCTCCTATTTCTTCCATCTGATTATACTGTTCTTCCATGCAAAGTTCAACTTCACCGCGCCATTTTTCGAGCTAACACTATTTGTCATCTTGTTATATGAATACACTGCCGCCTTCAACAGTGCATGTAACACCTCGTAAATTTATAACATTAAAATTCACAAATTAAAGTATACTTAATTTTTAGAAAAGAATTAAGTGAAATGGGTTGCGTAGAGAAATATATATATATATATTGATATATATATATATATAAATTAAAAATTAAATAAATAAATATGCGAAAAAGTTCAAAACAGCGAATTGGGAGGGGAAATAATCGAACCAGCCCATTTTTGAGGTCGACCCGAGCCCTGCTTGGTCGACTAGGGGTTAATCCAGGGTGTTTGGCTGTCAACCCGTGGGCCGATTCGCTCAAATGCAGATTTTGCATTTGATTGGTTCTCATGGTTCAGGGTTGATCTAATAGTCCTAAATAACTTCCTACATCTATAAATACATCCTAATGCTAAACCTAATTAAAATAGAATAGTTACCGTCATACCATCGCCATGGAAATCAATGGAGCCGCCGCCAACTAAGAAAGAAGAAAAGCAAATTCAATTCTAATTCTCTCAACCCTAAAGCAAAGCAAAACTCTCTCTTTTCTTCTCTAAATTGTGAGTATGATGATCTTAACAAGATTATTATCATTTTAATTAGGTTGAGTTATGAATGGATTATGAGTGGATGATGTGAATTATCATATATGTTGTTGTAAACCCCTTTTTCTATCATGTATATTTTAAATCCAATGTTATGTGATGATGATATCTTATATGTTGTAAATCATGCTATAATGATGTTATGTATGTTGAAAGTTTCTATGCTAAGTTGTGATGAATCATACATGTTAAAAAGGCCATGATGTCACCATCTATGCTAGTTAGTTCATATTAATTAAATCATCATGTTTGGGTTATGTTGATCTATATGACAAGTCACATATGCAAGTTAGATTGATTAGAAAAGTTATGAACATATACCAAGACATCTATTATGACATCTAGAATTATGCTATGACATATGTGATATCCTATGCTAGTTCACACCATCATTATGTTGCCTAAAAACCCAATATGCAAGTTTATGTATAGATTTGGGCTATGATCATATCATGTAAATTGAGACATTTAACAAGTTGACACCTTTTGATCCTTAACATGTGTAGTTTATGAAAGTTTCACCCCTATTATGATTAGATTTATTTTAATTGTCTATATGTTGTGATAATTTTTCTTTGTGCTAGGTGTTAGACTATACAAGTCTAGCCTATATTATGCGTTGAATAAGCGAACGTATAAACGTGGGGTAGGGGTAGTATTAAGGATTTAATATTAAAAAGTTAGGGTGCAATTGATATGATTTTGCATGCCATAAGTGGATGGCCATAAGTCAATTATGGACATCATTAAAAGTTTACTTAATTAATAATTTGAATAGGGAATTATTAAAACTGGGGTAAAAGATTTTAAGTGTTAATCAATGCTTAGGACACGAGGTTGGACTCGTTTGTGACGTAAACCTGCCGGACCCGCCCGGCAAATCCAGCTGCCATAAATGCCAGTCTAATGTGAGAGGTCTTTATGAGGTTATGGCCTGAATGAACTAAGAAATACTTAACCAGATAAACATGTAAGGTGGGACACGGGGGTTAAATAGGTGCCTTGGGTGGCATGAGGAATCTAGGGGGTGCCCTTAGCGGCATGTGAAATACGATTAGTAAGACTTAACCAAACACACATGTAAATGAACATGACTAAAAGGGTTAAGTGGGATATATTAATGACAAGCTTAGGTGGGTAGCTTGTGGGGGCCCATTTCAACCAGTATCCCAAACGTATCTTTGTTGGCTCGACCCAAGTCGAGGACAGGACACGCATACTGAGTTTGACTGTAAGAGGCCAAAACAGAGAGCGGTGGCAACGCAAGTCCAATGGGTTTCGTATGCGTGTGTGGACCCGGGCTGGTAGGTAAGACGTTGTTGCATCGTGTAGGTATAAGCCGTGCATTCTCGAGTTGTATCAGGTTGCCACTTTAGGGGAGTGATACACCCCACTGTGGGGCCAACACGGGTATCTACGAGTAGGGAGCCAATCGAAAGTGGGTAGTGGTGTACACCTAGTGGAGATAGGGGCAGGCGACACCTATGTAGTCAGCTAGGGGTACGTAAGGCTATTCATAAAGTTTCTATGTGAAGCAGGTGGGATCAAACAATAGGGTGACTGGTGTGGTGCAGTGTAGTAATGTGCGGTGCAGTGTAGTAATCATTCGTTAGTAATTAGGTGTGCCTTTACCATTATCTTTAACGTTATCTTAAACGCTATCTTTATCTTCCTAAGAGTTCATAGACATTTATTTATCTTCCATCTTATGCCTTAGTCTATTTATTTTGATAATAGTATTGTTAGAATTATCATACTCGCCAGACTTTATGTCTGACCCCCTCTATTTCTATCCTTTTTTCCCCTCCAGGTCCTCAGGTTGGGCCCAGCTCTAGTGGAGTTTGATTGAATTGCTTCATCTCTCTTTGGAAAGCTTGGACCGTTGAAGTAAAGTCCAGCTTGTTATCTTTTTAATTGCTATTTATGTAATGGGATTATGTATTTTGTTTTTATGAAGATGGATATTGTACTTGGTTATGATCTATGGTTTTATGATGTAACAAACATGTTTAATTTCCGCTGCAATAAAATGAAGTTATAGATTTCCAAGTACTATTTATTATCTGTCTTGTTGTAATTTTTCTGTTCTATATTCACTTATAACCTCCATGGAAGTTAATGCATTCCCTTTGTGAGTGGCATTAATGGACGTGGGGTGTTACACGTGGTACCAGAGCTTAAGGTTACCAGAACAGATAAAAATAATTTAGAAAAATAGTTATTTTTTGGAAGAAGTGCTTTCAAAAACATGTTTTAATGAGAAATTTAAAGAGAAAAGTTTTTTTAAAAAAAAAACATAATCCCCAATAGCCCATATCTTTATCTTTCGAATTCTCCATTCTGAATCTTTCCTTTTTCGTTTCAGCATGGCTGAAGATCTTAATCTACCCGACGGTGTAACGATACCAGGATGGTATAGGAGGTTATTAGAGGCTAGGGCCGCTGCAGGTCCAGCCAATGTTCCTCCACCACCAGTTGCACCCGTTCCTCCTCCTCCTCGCGTAGATACTTTTGTAAAGATGTGCAAGAATTCAAGGCTATGGGTGGAAAACCATTTCAAGGGTCAGAAACGTTTGTGGAAGCTAGAGATTGGCTTAAGGAGGTTGAAGAATTGCTAGAAATCTTTGAAGTAGAAGAAGGGAAGAGAGTTCATTTAGAAGCTTGGTTGATGAAGGGAGAGGCTTCGTTTTGGTGGGAGGTCACTAATGGGGAGCGTCCTGTTGACTCTTGGGCGGATCTCAGACGTAGGTTCGAGGCGAAGTTTCTCTCAAGGGCGGAAGAAAATCTATATATGGAAAGGTTCTTGACATTGAAGCAAGGAAGCTCATCAGTGAAAGAATATGTCAATAAATTTAATCAGTTAGCAAGGTTTGGCTTGGACTTAGTGAAGACGCTGGAGAAGAAGGCGCTGAGGTTCGTGAATGGCTTGAATGAACCATTGCAAGGGTTGGCTATGACCCACATCCCTATGGGGGCCACCTTTGAGAAGTTAGTAGAAATGGCGCTTATGCATGAGGAGAAAAGCGCTAAAGCTGATAAGGCACCCGAGAAGAAGGGGGATCAGAAGAAACCACAACAGCAAAACAAGAAGGGTGGTAAAGACAATAACGGCAAGGGAAAGAAGAAATGTTTTAACTGTGGAACCCCAGGCCATCTCAGCAAGGATTGCCGAAAAAAAAAGACAGTCTGTTTTCATTGTGGCGATGCGGGACATTTAGTGAAGGACTGCCCAAAGAAGGGGCAGAGGGAAGGAGCTACCTCGGGAGGACAGGTGCAGGCTCTTATGGCACCAGGGCAGGCTAGGGGACAAGTTCAGGCTCTCGCGGTCCCACCGCTGCAAGAACGAGGTAGAACCATTTCTGTTGAAAGCTAAATTTTTCTGTTTGATCATCCTGTTCGTACCTTATTCGATTCGGGTGCATCACATTCGTTTATCTCTACATCATTAGTTGAATCACTGCACTTAAACACCAGTTTAGTAGAGGATCCCTTAGTTGTTTCGAATCCAATAGGGGGCTCAGCTTATTTGTCCATGATGTGTTTGGATTTGAAAATTTCCATACTTAGCGTTGAATTTAGATGTGATGCTTATGTGTTGGGCTTCACGGGCTATGGGCTAATTTTAGGAATGGATTGGTTATCCAGAAATGGGGCCGTTCTTGATTGTGAAAGGAGAGTAGTTAGGCTCGTGACTCGCCTTGGCAACACTCTCGAAATCTTTTGTAATCCCATAAATTCGGTTATGCTAAGTTATCTAGAATCGCATGACGCGTCTAAGGAAAATCTACGATCTGTTAGAGTGGTCCGAGAATATTCGGATGTGTTTAAGGAGGTGAAGGGCTTGCCTCCGAAGCGGGAGATATATTTTCGAATATATCTTGTGGATAATGCGAAACCAGCATCTTTGCCGGTACGCCACATGGCTCCACGTGAAAGGAGGGAACTCGATAAGCAAGTGAAGGAGTTGCTTGAGAAGGGGTTCATAAGACGAAGTATATCGGAGTTGGGTGCTCCATTAGTATTTGCCACGAAGGCGGATGGGTCCCTTAGACTGTGTGTGGACTATAGGGAACTTAATAAACTTACTAAGAAGAACAGACACCCACTGCCGAGGATTGACGATCTCTTCGATCAGTTAGTTGGCGCCTCAGTGCTTTCGCAGTTGGACTTAGCCACTGGGTTCCATCAGTTGAGAGTGGCTGAGGATAGCATAGACAAGACTTCCTTTAGGACTCCGGACAGTTTCTATGAATGGCTAGTGATGCCCTTCGGTTTGACAAACGCCCCAACATATTTTGTTGATTTGATGAGTAGGGTGTTTAGGGAGTACCTTAACAAATTCGTGGTAGTCTTTGTAGATGACATCTTGATCTTTTCTAAGGATGAAGAAGAGCATGCCCTACATCTTAGGGAAGTGTTGGAGACCCTACGAGCGTATAGCCTTAAGGCTAAATTTTTTAAGTGTCACTTTTGGAGGAAGGAAGTACGGTTCTTAGGACACGTGGTTTCCAAAGAAGGAATAGCTGTAGATCCCGCGAAGGTGGTGGCCATCCAAGATTGGAAGGTTCCTAAAAATGCTACCGAAGTGAGAAGTTTCTTGGGGTTGGCTGGCTACAATAGGAAGTTTATCAAAGACTTCGCAAAGATATCAGCTCCACTGACACGCTTGATGAAGAAGAACCTAGTTTTCACATGGGACGTAGATTGTGATGATGCGTTCCAACGTTTGAAGAGAGCTTTGGCTTCAGCCCCAGTCTTAGTATTGCCAGACGGGAGTAAGCCGTTTACCGTTTATACTGACGCTTGTGGGACAGGACTAGGCGCAGTCTTAATGCAAGAGGGTAGGGTAATAGCCTATGGTGGAAGGCAGTTGAGAGCGCATGAGAAAAATTATCCTACACATGACCTAGAATTGGCCGCTATTGTTTTTGCGCTTAAGTCTTGGCGTCATTATCTTCTTGGCGAGAAATTTGAATTATTCACAGACCACAAGTCTTTAAAATACCTATTCTCTCAAAAGGACTTGAACTTAAGGAAGCAAAGGTGGATGGAGTTCTTAGCGTCCTACGACTACGAAATAGCCTATACCCCTGGCAAGGGTAACGTGGTGGCAGACGCCTTAAGTAGAAAAAGATTATCCTTAAGTCCTTTGTTTGTTGAGCGGCAAAGTTTAGAATTCATTTCGATGTTTGACTTTAGACCTTCCGTTGACTTCGTACCCGGTTTGCTAGCATCCTTGGAGGTCAGACCTACGCTTTTGGGACGGACTAGCGAGGCACAGCGAGACGACCCATAGTTAGTTGAGTTAGTAGAAAAGCTCAAAGGAGGGGAGTCATAAAGCCATCTCCGTAGGTATACCCTAGATGATAAGGGTTGGTTACGTAGGGACGGTAGACCTTGTGTACCAAAAGACGATGACCTAAGGAAGACTATTCTTGACGAAGCACATCATTCGAAGATGACCATTCATCCCGGCGGGGACAAGATGTACAAAGACATGAAGAGAGTTTACTTTTGGGCCGGCATGAAGAAAGACGTGGCCGAGTATGTCGCTAGATGCTTGGTGTGCCAACAAGTAAAAGCGGAGCAAAAGAAACCCGGTGGGTTGCTTCACCCATTGGAGGTTCCACTATGGAAATGGGAAAGCATCTCGATGGATTTTGTGGATGGATTACCGCGATCGAGGAAGGGTAATACGGGAATTTGGGTTATAGTAGATAGACTTACTAAGAGCGCCCATTTCATTCCCGTAAAGAGTAAGAGGACTGCTCCATGGTTAGCCTTCGTATACGTTCGAGAAATAGTTCGTTTTCACGGTGTTCCTTCTAGCATAGTGAGCGACCGCGATCCTATTTTCACTAGCGAATTTTGGAGAAGCTTACAAGAGGCGGTAGGGACTCAGTTATGTTTGGGCACCGCATATCATCCTCAGATGGACGGCCAGACCGAGAGCATGAATCGCATTCTAGAGGATCTGTTGAGGCTATGTATCCTAGACTTTGGGGATACGTGGGAAGAGCATTTTCCATTGGTGGAGTTCGCATATAATAATAGCTTTCAGTCCAGCATTGGTATGGCACCATTCGAAGCTCTTTATGGACGACCTTGTCGTTCACCTACATGTTGGTGGGAATCTACGGATAAGATCTTACTTGGGCCCGATATGATTAGGGAGACTTCGGAGAAGATCGACTTGATTCGAAGGAGGATGAAAGCAGCGCAAGATAGGCAGAAATCTTATGCGGATAAGAGGAGGACAGATCTCGAGTTTGAATTTAGGGACATGGTCTTTGTCAAAGTGTCTCCATTACGAAACGTTGTTCGCTTTGGGTCCGTTGGGGAATTAGCACCAAGGTTTGTGGGGTCGTTTCCTATTAAGGAGAGGATTGGACGGATGGCGTATAGAGTGGAGTTGCCCGAGAGACTTAGTGGTGTACATGATGTATTCCATGTGTCACATTTGAGGAAGTGCTTGCACGAGACCGAGGAAGTGGTAGAGCCGAGCTTTCTTAGAGAGGTGGAGATAGAGCGTGATGCGACAGTTCGACGAGCTCCTATGCGCATTCTTGGGTCGGAGATTAAGAAGCTGAGAAATCGAGAGTTCAGACTAGTCAAAGTGCAATGGGGAGATGATGAGAGCAACGCAACTTGGGAGACAGAAGAGAAGACGCATTCATGATACCCTTTTCTTTTTGAGGGTATGTCTTTTAATTTCTCCTTTATCGCTTAGCTTGTACTTATCTTATCTTTAGTATATCCTCTCGCTAGTATCTTTGACCTTTAGTTAGGATAATCCTATGGTTGTAACATGTGTTTGAGACATGTTATGTATGGTGGATGCAAAGTGGATGCAAGTGTTTGCTAGTGGTTGCTCGTGGATGCCTATACACACACTATTAGGCACCAGATCGGCTCAGTCAGTTCATATTGCATATTGCATATATATGGATGTATTTAGTAAAATGGATGTATAATGGTTGTATTATCATATAGTTGCTGCATTCGGGTGGATGGTTGTGCACGCATATAGAATTAATATGTATCATTAGGAATCTTTTGCATACATATTGGACGCATGGCACTATCATGAATTGCACTAAGGAGGTCGACTGAATCATTAGACCGCCTAATTTTGCATTAGATATGGACATATGCACACACTGTGCATATAAACATTAAAGCATTAGAAGTCTTTTAAGGACAATGGATGCTGGTGTTTGATGGTTGAGTAGATGGACGATTAGATGGTAGGATATACATTCTTCTTGACTTGGAGATTTCGGGGACGAAATCCTTTAAGGAGGGGAGAATGCAACACCCCATAATTTTATAACATTAAAATTCACAAATTAAAGTATACTTAATTTTTAGAAAAGAATTAAGTGAAATGCGTTGCGCAGAGAAATATATTGATATATATATATATATATATAAATTAAAAATTAAATAAATAAATATGCGAAAAAGTTCAAAACAGCGAATCGGGAGGGGAAATAACTGAACCGGCCCATTTTTGAGGTCGACCCGAGCCCTGCTGGGTCGATTAGGGGTTAATCCAGGGTGTTTGGCTGTCAACCCGTGGGCTGATTCGCTCAAATGCAGATTTTGCATTTGATTGGTTCTCATGGTTCAGGGTTAATCTAATAGTCCTAAATAACTTCCTACATCTATAAATACATCCTAATGCTAACCCTAAACCTAATTAAAATAGAATAGTTACCGTCATACCATCGCCATGGAAATCAATGGAGCCGCCGCCAACTAAGAAAGAAGAAAAGCAAATTCAATTCTAATTCTCTCAACCCTAAAGCAAAGCAAAACTCTCTCTTTTCTTCTCTAAATTGTGATTATGATGATCTTAACAAGATTATTATCATTTTAATTAGGTTGAGTTATGAATGGATTATGAGTGGATGATGTGAATTATCATATATGTTGTTGTAAACCCCTTTTTCTATCATGTATATTGTAAATCGAATGTTATGTGATGATGATATCTTATATGTTGTAAATCATGCTATAATGATGTTATGTATGTTGAAAGTTTCTATGCTAAGTTGTGATGAATCATACATGTTAAAAAGGCCATGATGTTACCATCTATGCTAGTTAGTTCATATTAATTAAATCATCATGTTTGGGTTATGTTGATCTATATGACAAGTCACATATGCAAGTTAGATTGATTAGAAAAGTTATGAACATATACCAAGACATCTATTATGACATCTAGAATTATGCTATGACATATGTGATATCCTATGCTAGTTCACACCATCATTATGTTGCCTAAAAACCCCATATGCAAGTTTATGTATAGATTTGGGCTATGATCATATCATATAAATTGAGACATTTAACAAGTTGACACCTTTTGATCCTTAACATGTGTAGTTTATGCAAGTTTTACCCCTATTATAATTAGATTTATTTTAATTGTCTATATGTTGTGATAATTTATCTTTGTGCTAGGTGTTAGACTATACAAGTCTAGCTTATATTATGCGTTGAATAAGCGAACGTATAAACGTGGGGTAGGGGTAGTATTAAGGATTTAATATTAAAAAGTTGGGGTGCAATTGATATGATTTTGCATGCCATAAGTGGATGGCCATAAGTCAATTATGGACATCATTAAAAGTTGACTTAATTAATAATTTGAATAGGGAATTATTAAAACTGGGGTAAAAGATTTTAAGTGTTAATCAATGCTTAGGACACGAGGTTGGACTCGTTTGTGACGTAAACCTGCTGGACCCGCCCAGCAAATCCAGCTGCCATAAATGCCAGTCTAATGTGAGAGGTCTTTATGAGATTATGGCCTGAATGAATTAAGAAATACTTAACCAGATAAACATGTAAGGTGGGACATGGGGGTTAAGTAGGTGCCTTGGGTGGCATGAGGAATCTAGGGGGTGCCCTTAGCGGCATGTGAAATACGATTAGTAAGAATTAACCAAACACACATGTAAATGAACATGACTAAGAGGGTTAAGTGGGATATATTAATGACAAGCTTAGGTGGGTAGCTTGTGGGGGCCCATTTCAACCAGTATCCCAAACGTATCTTTGTGGGCTCGACCCAAGTCGAGGACGAGACACGCATACTGAGTTTGACTGTAAGAGGCCAAAACGGGGAGCGGTGGCAACACAAGTCCAACGGGTTTCGTATGCGTGTGTGGACCCGGGCTGGTAGGTAAGACGTTGTTGCATCGTGTAGGTATAAGCCGTGCATTCTCAAGTTGTATCGGGTTGCCACTTTAGGGGAGTGATACACCCCACTTTGGGGCCAACACGGGTATCTACGAGTAGGGAGACAATCGAAAGTGGGTAGTGGGGAACACCTAGTGGAGATAGGGGCAGACGGCACCTATGTAGTCAGCTAGGGGTACGTAAGGCTATTTATAAAGTTTCTGTGTGAAGCAAGTGGGATCAAACAATAGGGTGACTGGTGTGGTGCAGTGTAGTAATGTGCGGTGCAGTGTAGTAATCATTCGTTAGTAATTAGGTGTGCCTTTACCGTTATCTTTAACGTTATCTTAAACGCTATCTTTATCTTCCTAAGAGTTCATAGGCATTTACTTGTCTTCCAGCTTATGCCTTAGTCTAGTTATTTTGATAATAGTATTGTTAGAATTATCATACTCGCCAGACTTTATGTCTGAACCCCTCTATTTCTATCCTTTTTCCCCCTCCAGGTCCTTAGGTTGGGCCCAGCTCTAGTGGAGTTTGATTGAATTGCTTCATCTCTCTTTGGAAAGCTTGGACCGTTGAAGTAAAGTCCAGCTTGTTATCTTTTTAATGGCTATTTATGTAATGGGATTATGTATTTTGTTTTTATGAAGATGGATATTGTACTTGGTTATGATCTATGGTTTTATGATGTAACAAACATGTTTAATTTCCGCTGCAATAAAATGAAGTTTTAGATTTCCAAGTACTATTTATTATCTGTCTTGTTGTAATTTTTCTGTTCTATATTCACTTATAACCTCCATGGAAGTTAATGCATTCCCTTTGTGAGTGACATTAATGGACGTGGGGTGTTATAGTGCACCCTCACCTATATTTCAACTTCACTGGAAAAAATAACCCATATGTCCTTCACGTTCTTTCAAATTCAGCTGCTTCCATCATTTCAAGAATTTATGCAACTAACCCATGTTTCTCTTCGCAAAGCCATACTTCAAATCTGCTCTTCACGTTTACCAGGCCCTCTCGTTACTGCTTTTCATGCATGTTTCAAAACCCATTCTCAAATTAAAAACCACGTGCCCTTTGCTTTGTTCAAACTGCAACAAGCCTCCTCGCTTGATACACCACTCCCTTCATTGCCTTCCTTTATCTTCACGCTGTTATATATTTTCTTCGTACTGTACTTTAGAAACCCATCTTGTACAAAAGAAAATCCTCCACCGCAACCTAGTTCTGATCATCGGACTCTGATCAAATCCTCCTATTCACCGCGCTCCACTGTTGTCTTTCACCACTCCAAACAGTTAGATACTCGGTCAACCCATATTCACGCAATTAACCCATAAAGTCGGCGTCTTCTTTGGTCGATCCCGAGCACCAGAGTTCGAGGTTCATGATCACAACAGTTGAGATTCAACATCTCAAAGAGCTGAACACGATTTGTTTTAGAAGTTGTTAAAGTGACTAAATGGATTAGAAGAGGGTTAAGGAGCAAGATTGTATAATATGGTTTGCACATGTTAAGAGATGGAGGCGCAGAAAATGAATTGCTTGGACTATGCAATTATAATTGACCAACAGAATTAGGTTTAGAGATGGGTATTTATAGACCCATATTATATTATTAAATAATATTTGTTAGACTTAACAGTGATGTAATGCTCAAAACCCATCACAAACAATTTCCGATCGAAATGAAAATTCCCGCCTTAGCATAAAACAATATTCTGAACACTATGGAAAAAGTTCCGTTTAATTCCGAGACTGTCTGTGAAAATTCCTTTATAAATCACAGGTGAAAAACACACGTTTAAATTTCCCACTATCACAAAATAAATCCAAATAACTTGAAACTTGAAACACTACTAAAATTAATCATTACGGATTTAATAAAATTGGTTTCGCTGAAACGGAGTTCGCTTGCATATCCGTTATTCTATATTACGCGTAAAACCACACTATTTTGGACATAAAAAACACCCGGTCTCCAAAAATAACAAACAATATATCTATTCTGACTCTAAACGTCAATACGAATTCAATGGAATTCGTTTCATGGCTTAATTCGATCATTAACTCGAGTTACGGTAAAAAAACTCCTTTTAAATCGAATTAAATTATTAAATTAATCGCTATTATTTATAAATAATTTTATAGCGACTACTTTAAAATTTGAATTCGACATAACTAACAAACTATAACATGAATTATGGATTTTTTTCTCTTTTACATGAAAATTATCATCAACAAGATTCCAATTTTCTTGTTTCATAGAAATCCGACTTATATCGGATCTTGTATATTCAATTGAAGTTCAAAATTCAATATTACAAACTACCGTGCCATTTCGAGCTCGATTTATATTATATAAATTAAATGTTTAAACTTCATTTTTTAAATAACGAATTCAATATTAAAATCCATTAATATTCCAAATAACATATTCAAAATAATAAAATAAATTAAATATTTAGTTACCAAATTACAGGACATTACATTCTTTCCCCCTTAATAGAATTTCATCCCCGAAATTACTTAGATAGGAAAATGATATAGATCCTATTCACTTTAAATCCAAGTATTTTAAATCAAAAACCGATTCAATATCGTAAATAAATATTTTTTCAAAAATATCGAAAATTTTCTAACACTTTAAATTCTCGGAAAAATTCGGTAAAGTCTCCTCTGTACGGAGTGACTTCTATGATATCGCAGGAACAAATAATATATATACATCAACCCACACGGTCAGAAAAATTAATAACCAAAATTTTATATTTTCGCGTAGGTATACCTTTTACGAGCGCTATTGAGCATAGTAGTCAATTTACAAGTATTTACGCAACCAAATCAATCCTTATAGCGTTCTAGCACCTGTACTCAACTCAATTCAACATATAAGTAACATATATGTGAAATATTTCAATAAGACATCACCTATTAACAAGTATACTATACAGATTCCTATGAACTAAACATGGACACCATTCGTTTTCAAATACAGCAATTAATTTCAAATCATATGTAGCTTCATTCCAATTTAATATATTAGAGTTCATTTACTTTAGTTTATAATACATTCTACTTTAACTTGTCTTAAGTTAAATTCTGATTTCCAATTTTAATTTAAAAATCTCATTCATAAACTATATATGTGAAACCTTCTGGTTATATTAACCATTCAAATTTCCATTTGAAATCCATTCAAATAAATAAATCAAACCACTATATCTCAATAATTTAATAAAATTATATATTTTCTATATAAAAGTATATTTTGGGCAAAATTATTTCATTTACCCTCTTTGCAAAACAAATCGTGTCCAATTTCAATTCAATGCTTTTCAACACTTGAACCGATCAAATAACATAATACAAAACATTTGTATATAAAATCTACAAATACGCGCTCTCATATATATGCGCTCAACTCGATCTAAGGTATTACTAATCCCATCTCTATCTAGTTATGCCACATAGCTAAGGTTATTACTAAACCATTGCTCTTATACCACTGTAACGACCCGGTAGGAATTCGACTCCTGAATTCCAACAATAACACATAAACCGTATTACTTGCCAAAACTCAAGTATCGAAAACATCAAATAGTTATTAGAAAGAAATTATAGGGTGAGATAAGAAAGAAAAAAATATATTAGAATATAAGAAGAAGAAGAACCAACACAACACAGAGTCTTATGTTGCAGAGGAACAAAATATAATATAGAAATAAAATCTTTACTAAGAGCTTTTAAAAATACTTACAATCATCACAGTACATCAACACATCTGGACAGTTAAAATAACATGCCCTCATAAACAATACACAGCGGAAAAGTATCTATCAAATATCATACGTCTAGACTCTTCCAGCTTGTATCATCACAACATCCGATAACCTGGACCTGTACAACCCGGTCTAACCCGAGCATTACAAACGCACAGTTCATTCTGGTGAACCAGAGTGAGAAAAACACATTAAGTTTAAAGGTATCGTTCAACCTGATTTTAACGTCAAAATCTTTTCGTAAGGAAAGGATAATCATAAGATCAAATCGATATATAAATATGAATAGTTTTTACCATGCGATAACCCAAAACATTTTGGAAATCATATCTTCTCTGATATTATAATAATGTCTAAATACAAATAAATACCAATATAGCAGAACGCTTTCATCTCACGCTCTTCATATATAGCACGGAATCAAAACCGCGGGCTCTTACTGGAGAACGAATTTACATGGCAAGGTATGGGTAACCACCTTCCGACAGTGTATCTCTAGAGATGAATACACCGAGTTCAACAAGAACATCTTGGAACTCAGGCTAAACATGACCGGCCTCTCATTTCGCTTGAGAGTACCGAATGTATTGTCACCTTACAGGTTTTTGTCGCGATCACCGTAGTTCTCGGGAGATACAGAAATGAAAAGAAGTAACAAATATGAATATTCTCTAGATGGCGACAATACATCCTTTTGATGGGTGCGACCCACATAGCCAAGCGACCTACCCGTTTTTTTTACAATTTTCCGGTTGATGAGGCTTGAGGTTTAACACTACCTTTAGAACATAACATCACCATTCACTTTGAATGCCACATTGTCAGATCCATCAAATCACTGATTGACGTCCACAAAAATATTCTGGATGTTAACGCCACCAATAGAAATACGCTTGTAAAAATTAATGTACGTGATTCTTTAAGAAATACTGTGTGAGACACCCCTCCATACAAATCATCCAGGAACAGGATGAACCGAAGGCACTCTCCTACTACATCCTAGATATCACCCTAGATCAGTAGCGAGTAGTCCTTGCAATCCGAAGATTCCAATCATAACAGAATCACTACGAAATAACTTTGGGAGAAAACCAGAGAAATTCATCAAATAGCCCTTCCGCTCTTGAAGATCCACGATCTTCAATTTCTCCATCTTCAGTCAGCATCTTCCACGTATTCGCTGGTTCGGAATGGGTTTTCGTATATAAATTCGACCCCGGTCTTTCCGTACCAGCAATCATATATGTCAGATTTGATAGTTGGTTATTTAACTATCAAATAAACAACCATTCATGCATAAAAATAAAATGAATTCACTGATTCACCAACATCATTTATCCTCTTTAATTAACCCGTTGTTAATTAAATATTAAAACTATTTACTATGAAAACATTTCACTTTCTTATTAGATATAAGAAAATTCCATTATCATTTTGCTTCTACTCATTAGACCCTTATTGTAAATTGGTAAGTGAATAAATCTCTCAATATCAATCCCCAAGGTCGAAACCAACATCAGATTAACATCTCGACAATTACTCAACTCAACCAGCATATAACAAGTTCAAACTTCGTAAAACACTATCATATTCCCTTTAACATTTTTAAACCGATTATATTATTATAATCTCACAAACCATTTTAATATTATTTATATATCATTTCACAAAATTGATTAAAACATCTCAACTTAACTTCCGTAAATAATATTACAGATTCCATTTCAAACCCCTTTACCTTTTCTTTACGAAATCTTAACCTTTCATTTACGAATTCCTTTACCATTTATTTAGAAATACTTTTCCACTCATTTATAAATCCTTTACCATTCGTTTTATAATTCCATAAATACTCGTTTTATAAATCCATTTCCACTGGCTTTATAAACCCATTTCCATTTGCTTTATAAATCATTAACTATCCACTTTATAAACCATATACCATTCGCTTTATAAACCATATACCATTCTCTTTATAAACCATTAACCATTCTCTTCATAAACCATTAGCCATTTTCTTCATAAACCATTAGCCATTCGCTGTATAACCATTAACGGTTCGCTGTATAAACCATTAACCATTCGCTGTATAAACCATTAGCTATTCGCTATATAAATCATTAACTATTCACTTTATAATCATTAACCATTCACTTTATAAATAATATACCATTCGCTGTATAAACCATTAACTATTCGTCGTATAAACCATTAACCATTCTCTTTATAAATCATTAACCATTCGCTGTATAAACCATTAGCTATTCGCATTATAAATCATTAACTATTCGCTATACAAAACATTAACTATTCGCTATATAAATCGTTAACCATTCGCTTTATAAACCATATACATTCGTTTAATAAACCATATAATAAACCATTATTGATTCGCTTTATAAACCATTATTCATTCGCTTCACAAACCATTATTCATTCGCTTTACAAACCATTATTTCAAAACTGTATATGAATACATCTTTGAAAAACATTTTAAATCAATTCAAATATCGATTTCATAAATCATTTCTTTATCAACAGTACTAAACAGGTAAATATCTGCTAAAGTACCAAACCGTGAAATATAAACCTATTTCACATTCAAATGAACACAATAAATCATATTGATAAACATTATCAATATTACTGAGAAATCCTATAGGATTTCTCCAACATGTCAATCCCTGTACCACAATTTCATATTATTCAACGTATATTATAATATAATAAAATTTAACAACTACTGGTGAGGAATCTAGTTGGATCCGTCCAACATATTTTTCCCTGCATCATCAAAATATGTTACCTCAATAAAATCATTCAATTCCATATATCGATATAAATACAATAATCGGCCAACAACAACAATTTAATATCAACCATTAGCAACCATAGCGCACATAAATAAAAACCCGACTTATATAAAATATAAGTGGGAAGAACTGAGTGAGTTTAACTCACCTTAATTTGATTCATTGTTGAAACGATTTGATTATAGTTAAATTAAACGACATTTGATTTAACTGTAAATCCTTGTTGTCTCTATTTCTGTCCAAAACAGTTCCATGATGTAGCGTTCGTCAAGGTGCACCTGGTTTTTTTCTCATTCTGATCATATATGAGTTAATTATTAATACCTTAAGTTAATATAATTTAATTTAATGATTTAATTAAGCTATAATTATCTTAACCCTAATCACATTTAGTTTCAAACTAATTGACCACTAAACACTTAAATTATATAAACTAATTTCTCGTGTTAATAAGAAAACTAGGTCAGTTAAATACTTTTGATTTAGAAAAGACAAAGCCGACATTTTAATTATATTAGAATGGCCGAAGCCTTTGTTTAATTCACCATTGCCATTTGATTCTGAAGTATGTTTTCAACATAACTAATCATAGGACTTAATATATTTACCTTAGACTTATGGTTATACCAAACAGGCCGTTATTCCAAGGTTAGACAATAATATTTGGCCCGCACCTCTAAACTTTAATTATCTATGAATCAAGCCACTAATTACACATAAATTAACGTTAATGACAGTATTAGTTTAATAAAATACGACATTCATTCACCTCCTGTTTCTTCCATCTGATTATACTGTTCTTCCATGCAAAGTTCAACTCCACCGCACCATTTTTCGAGCTAACACTGTTTGTCATCTTGTTATATGAATACACTGCTGCCTTCAACAGTGCACGCTCTCCTATATTTCAACTTCACTGGAAAAAAGAACCCATACGTCTTTCACATTCCTTCAAACTCATCTGCTTCCATCATTTCAAGAATTTACGTAACCAACCCATGTTTCTCTTCGCAAAGGCATACTTCAAATCTGCTCTTCACGTTTACCAGGCCCTCTCATTACTGCTTTTCATGCATGTTTCAGAACTGATGCTCAAATTAAAAACCGCGGGCCCTTTACTTTGTTCAAACTGCAACAAGCCTCCTCACACGATACACCACTCCCTTCGTTGCCTTCCTTTATCTTCACGTTGTTATACTTTTGCTTCTTACTGTACTTCAGAAACCCATCGTGTACAAAAGAAAATCCTCCACCGCAACGTAGTTCTGATCATCGAACTCCGATCAAATACTCCCATTCGCCGCGCTCCGCTGCCGTCTTTTACCACTCCAAACAGTTTGATACTCTTTCTACCCATTTTCACACAATTAACCCATAAAGTCAGTGCCTTCTATGGTCGATCTCAAGCACTAGTGTTCGAGATTCATGATCACAACCGTTGAGATTAAACATCTCAAAGTGCTGAACACAATTTGTTTTGGAAGTTGTTGAAATGACTAAATGGATTAGAAGAGAGTTAAGGAGAAAGATTGTAGAATATGGTTCGCTCATGTTAAGAGATGGAGGTGAAGAAAGTGGATTGCTTGGACCACACTTTTATAATTGACCAACAGAATTAGGTTTAGAGATGGGTATTTATAGACCCATAAATAATATTTATTAGACCTAGCGGTGAAGTAATGCTCGAAAAAAATCACAAACGATTTCCGATCGAAATGAGAATTCACAACTTAGCATAAAACACTATTCTGAACACTCTGGAAAAGGTTCCGTTTAATTCCGAGACTGTCTGTGAAAATTCCTTTATAAATCACAGGCGAAAAACACACATTTAAATTTCCCACGTTCACAAAATAAATCCAAATAATTTGAAACTTGAAAAACTACTAAAATTAATCATTGTGGATTTAATAAAATTGGTTTTGCTGAAAACGGAGTTCGTTTGCATAACCGTTATTCTATTTTATGCGTAAAACCACGCTATTTTGGACACCAAAACACCTGGTCTCCAAAAATAACAAACAATATATCTATTCTAACTCTAAACGTCAATACGAATTCAACGAAATTCGTTTCGTGGCTTAATTCGATCATTAACTCGAGTTATGGTCAAAAACCCCTTTTAAATCGAATTAAATTATTAAATTAATCGTTATTATTTATAAATAATTCCATTACGACTATTATAAAATTTGAATTCGACATAACTAACAAATTATAACATGAAATCTGGATTTTTCTCTTTCATGTGAAAATTATCATCAACAAGATTCCAACTTTTCTTGTTTCACAGAAATCTGACTAATATCGGATCCTGTATATTCAGTTGAAGTTCGAAATTCAATATTACGAACTACTACGCCATTTCAAGCTCTATTTATATTATATAAATTAAACATTCAAACTTTGTTTTATAAATAACAAATTCAATATTAAAATCCATTAATATTCCAAATAAAATATTCAAAATAATAAATTAAATTAAATATTTAGTTACCAAATTACAGGACATTACAACTACAAATAGTGAGAAGCCACTGGAACCCGTTTGTAGCCCTTGAAAAAACTTGGTGGTTTTCTTTATAACACCAAAACTATTACCTTCCAGCCCATCCCATTTCCAATCCATTCCATTTTCAATCCATTTCCGATCCAATTCCAATCAATTCCACACATATATAGAAATAACATTATAAACAACTAATATAAAGCAAATATACGTCAACATTAACAAACCAGACCATCCGAACATACCAAAAACCAACACATCAAAGTTACAAGTCTACAAATCAAATACAAA
This sequence comes from Allium sativum, assembly GCA_030737875.1. Classification (NCBI taxonomy): domain Eukaryota; kingdom Viridiplantae; phylum Streptophyta; class Magnoliopsida; order Asparagales; family Amaryllidaceae; genus Allium; species Allium sativum. The sequence goes on from CM060918.1 coordinate 209,030,324, forward strand.
CCATTGAAATGTATCCAAAGTATCATCCTCACCCACTTTGTACCAATATATACAATATAAAAAAAATCCTCACTATCCCCAAGTCAATATATACATTGTTCAATGACAAAATTAAAAAAAACACATACCGCAAACGTCATCTTCGTTTACAGAAGCACTAGACGATGAAGGAAAATTACCATGATTGTGCACATACTCCGCAAGCTTCTAATTTAGCCGCTCCATCTGTATAACCTGCAGACGATTTTTCTCCTACAGTTGCTCATCATGCTTCTAAGGTCCTTAATTTCTGCTTTGTCTTAGGCCTTCTAAGCTTGTCGATCCTGCAAATAGAATAAATAGCAAAAAGATTATGTCAGCATACAAAATATCATAACACTAAATATTTAAATGCTAATTTGTTGTATGTATGCAAAAGTATTAATCGCCGTTGGATTACCAAAGCAATAACATCTGCTCCGCTGCGACGGATCCATAATAGCCTCAAATATGTTGTCTTCCTCCTCAACTCATCACGTCCAGACTCCTCAAGCACATGAGTCGGTGCCTCCTGAAATCTTTCCTACAATGCAAACAATAATTTCAATTAAAAAATAATAGAATGCTATTTTTATTTTTTTATTAGCTAGTAACTAAACTTATCGACGTGAGTAATAAAATTTAAAACACACATACATATGCAGCTATCATCCTATCCTGATTACCCCACTGATATGTGACGTTGTTAGCCTCGTCTACTTGCCTGGATGCATGGGTGTGAGCAAATACATCCATATAGGACACGACATGTCCACGAGCTTTTTCCTGCAATTGATAATTTGTATAATTCAATTCCACATAGTTAATTACCGAACTAATCAATATACAAATGTAATCATTGATAATTTACCAAGTCCTCACGGTGATGCTGGAAAGACTTGGATCCTCCACGATGAGCTACTAGATTCCTGCTCCTGTTTGCGGACTTCCTTGCCGACTCTTCCTGTAAACGTACATTGACTAATTATTTAATAACTGGCAAAGAAATAAATGAGATCCGTTATAAATTTAGCTTGAACTCATCCGTGACCCATCACTCAACCATCTTGTTAAATACTTCATCGCTTATCCACCTTGGTTTCTTCCCCAATTTTTTAATCTCATATATTTTCTCTTTATAATTTTTACTGACCTTTGAGTTCCAATGTCGGTTAACTAGGCCGATGTCAGCTTCATGCAAATCTATTGTGCCCTGTACAATGAGAAAATATTACTAATTATTTATTTGTATTTAACCATTTGTAAAGCGGTATAAACTTACTGTTAATCCCATAAAATATGTGATTCATAAGCAATACGTTGAAGTGTAAAAAGTGATGTATTGGGTCTGACATGAAATGGGTCGTTAGCCCATTAAGTTGCCCACATTCGAGTTGAGGAAGCATAGTGTAATGCATATAAGACTCAGTTCATTCAAGCAAGGTTGTGGCATTTGTGCATGACACATGTACATTATATTTTATTGTTGCGATTATCTCTGTTTTCACGTACATTCTGTATTGTTCTATCCTGGAGGCACATGTGTAATTGTTTTGTACCGACATTGCATACGTAAGAGTAATGGATATTTCAGAAATTTTAATACGTACCAGTGTTAGTACAAGATAGTTTGCACGTGTTGCCCCTACAGCCTCATTCTCCATATTATCTGATGTTATTACTTAGTAATACTCTTGAATAATATGGGTATAGAGGTTGGTCGTTCTACAGTTAGGTCTCCAAGGCCTCGGGTCGTGCAGCACCACGTCATTGAGGGCATATGTGTCGTGGGTCGTTCTTACACTTTGAGTCGGGTTGGCTACATTCAGGTTGTTCATGCCTTAGGTCGTTCACATGTACATTTAGTCGGGTCGTTCGTACATGTTGGGTGGCCCGTGAGTTCCATTTGAAGGTGGTCGGACAGATGAAGTTCGCACACGAGCCTTAGAGTCGGGTCGCCCAATGACCCAATAACCTGCACACATGATTTTGAGCCTCTCCACCTCACCACTTCACCTATAAATACCCCATCAGCTCCTACATGAAAGGGAGAAAATTTTTCTACCCTAAAGGGCTGCCATTTTCATTTCTCAACATCAAGCAATCATCTCAAACTCCATTAAAGCTCCACCAAGCAATCATCTCCACCATTGTGAAATCATCAAAGATTATAAAAGTGCTTGATTATCAAAGATCTACTTCAATAATCTCTACAACTAAAGAGATCTAAGCATTTCCACGGTGACTTCAAGAGATTGTAGAGAAGAGATAGAGAATTGTTGAGAAGAAAGATTCATTGTAAAAAAACAGAAAAGATGTATAAAGTGAAAATGATAATGTAACTTGTAATGGTGAAGATCATAATGAATTCTCCAATTAAAGTGGACGTATGCCAGATCTAAGGCTAAACCACTATAAACACTCTCCCCTTTACTTTTTCCCACACTTATTTTCTCTTCACTTTGTTTTGATCATTTGTGAATTGTTGAAACACACCTCGGAGTGTTAGTGAAATTTTTTTCATTAACATTTTTAGTGCCCACCGTGGGGCTTGAACCCACGAACACAAGGTTAAGAGACTTGGTGGGTTTTTGTGGATTGTGAAGATTGAAAGCCTATCATTCTACGATATATCCGCAAGATCCAGAAGTCAAGCCCAGTGAAAGAATTCATACGAAGTTTGGAAGATTGTATGAGATCATGGAACCCTCGAAGAAAATCGGTAGTAAGTCTGTTAGAGGTTCAAATGCTGCTGCTTATGAGGTTCCAACCCCTTAAACCAATGACCCAGCTAGCTCTCAAACTCCGGGAGTTGGAGTGTCCCGAGAAGAGTTGGATACCGCCGTTGCTAGCTTGACTCAACAAATGGAAGCGTCAAACAAAGCTGTGATGGATAGGCTAGAAGCTCTCTTCGTTGCTCAAGCTACATCGACAAATCAGAAAGTTGAAATTAATCTTGAGGAGAATGCTAACTCGTCTCCTTCATATGTTAACCGTGAGAAATTTGTTGAAGAGGTTGGCAATTCGGATGAAGATATTAAAGATTCTAAACCTAATGCCAAGAACCGTTCTAAAAGATATACTTCTTGAAAAAGGGCTAGTCCCACCAAAGGGGAACCTTCCCAAGAGGGAGACCCCGGGCCCTAGATCCCTAACCGTGATCGCATTTTCTGGCGAGCATCTGGTAAAGGTGATGACGTTCGCCCCATGGGTTGACATGGCGATAAAGAATATCTTTTGGAGATGGTTAAGCAGATCATGAAAGAGAGTATGGAAAGGAATGATAAAGAAAGAGAATGGGATTTTTCTCCTAGAAAGACTCTACTTACTGAAAGAATTCGAAAGGCCGAATTACCAAAGAAATTTAATGCTCCAACCATGATAGTTTACAGCGAAACTGGTGACCCTAACCTGTTCTTGTACAAGTATAACCAGAATATGAATAGTACAACGGCCACAAATGAGATAAATTGCTTGTATTTCCCTATTTACTTGGAGAGAGTAGCGTCACTTTGGTTCACCAAATTACCACCAAATTCCACGGATAATTTCTTTGTTCTAGAAAAAAAATTCAAGGAGCAGGTTTAGACTGTATGCAACAAAAGTCAAAGACGTAATGTCACTGAGTGACGTGGAGAAAAGGTCGGGTGAATCAGTTAGAACTTCTCTTACACACTTCAATGATGTCATAACTGAAGTGGGGTATCTAGAGCTTTGTATGGTGTTGATGGCATTATACAAAGATGTGGATAAGAAGTCTGAGCTTGGGAGATGGATGAAAATGAAGGAGCCTAATACTCTTGGAAAGTTCTAAAAAAGGATGAGGAAATTACCAGAGTGGAAGATGATGCTTCTCTTCTCATAATGTTGATGAGAGCAGTGTTATGCCAGAGAAGAAAGATAACGTTGCTCAAGGTGGTCAAAAGAGTAATGGGGTACATAAGAGAGGAAATGATGGAAAAGACAACAGGAATGGTAAGAAACTTCGATTCTTTAACCTCTCGGAGTTGACTCCTCTAACAGACACCCCAGAAAATATATTTGCTGCCACTAAAGATACAGAAGATTATCTGAATCCAAAACTGCATAAGGGTGAGGCATAATAGTTGAAGTCTAGAAGGTTTTTTCATTTCCATAATCATCCTGGCTATAACACGAATGAATGTAGACATATGCAGAGCTTTATTGAAGAATTGATAAGGAAGAATAGGTTGCAAGACTATGTGAAGAAGCGGCAAACTGCGGATCCTTCTTCGAATCCTTAAGAGCAGAGTGCACCCGCTAATCAACCAAGTTCTAGCAATGGAGCTCCAGTGCAAGTTAACCAAAGGCCAGTGATTAATACCATTTCTGGAGGTCTTCATCCGGTAGGTAACAATTGAGGAGATATTGAAAGATATGCACATGCTTTGAGTATGTCATAAAGGAAGAGCAGTGTTTGATCCTGAGCAATAGTATTCCTATGAAGCAGCACAAGATCTCTTATAAAGACATTGTGTTCAGGGAGAAGGATGCTGAAGGTGTCATAAATCCTACTCTTGATCTGATGGTTGTGACAGTTGGGATAAGCCCAATAATAGTTAAGAGGGTGCACATTGATTACTGCGCCTATATTAATGTTTTGTTACAAAACACTTTTAACCTTATGAAGTTGTCTATGGATGAAGTGCGAGATTGTCAAACAAAGATAAGCGGTTCATGGGTGAACCAAAAAAACCAATCATAGTTATTGACTTGCTTGTTGAATTGGGAGAAGGAGAAAGGAGAGATATTATGATGAAAAATTTTGTGCTTGATGATGAACTTTCTGGATATAATGCATTCCTAGGCAGAACTGCTCTTGTTGATTTCAAAATTGCCCAAGCACCTTGGTGTTTGACTATGAAGTTTCCTACTGATAAGGGTGTTGGCATGATCGAGGGAGACCAGGTGTGACAACCCACATCCATTAATGTAACTCTTTATCAGAATCCATTAAGTTTCGTGAAGTGTTATAGGTAAACATAAATAGAAACATTACAAGACAGATATAAAATAACAGCGGAATTTAAAACTTTATTGAATAGAAAAGCATTGTGGTCCAAACTCAGTTACATCATAACTCTGAAATACAGAAAACCCATTACATCAATTTAAAACTTCTGACTTGTACTAAAATCATCATAGTACAATAATATAAAATCATAGTCCTCAAAGTATAGCCATATCAGAGAAGATAGAAAATCAAACCAGTACAACTAAGCAGCCCCAAGAAGAATGAAATAGGGAATCCAAATCAAGCCTGAGTATTCCCACCCTAGGAGCATTGGGAGGGATGGAAGAGAGAGAAGAGGAAACAAAATGGGTGAGACATAAAGTCGGGCGAGTCCGGTTACTTTTAGCATAAAAATGAGTAAAAGCATAATGGTAGACATATAAACTGGATGAGAAAGATAACAGTATCATAAGACAGGTATAATAGAATGAGCAGGAAAAGCAAAGTAAACAAAACAAAATAGGTTACGCTTCTCGAATACTTTTCTCTACACCAATACTAGTATAACAAAACAAGATGATCCCTACAGAAACAGATGGTAGACTTAGGAGTACTTCTAGTGATGGGTTTTATCCCCAACAATAATACCGGGCAGACCAGCAGTAATGATAGGTGTTACCCCCAACGAGAATAATAGGCTTCTCAACAAGCAAGACTAGATGTACCCTAATTACTACCCCAATCGATCGGCTCCCTAACATGTAGATACCCTGTGCTGGCACCACAGTAGGATGTATCACTTCCTAAAGTGGCAACCTGTTTATTTTCAAGATGCACAACAATATCTACTGATGTCACAGCGTCTTAATTTTCCCAAGCAAGATGGACCTATGCACGCACATGACTCCGGTGGATCCCGTGCTGTTAACACCCTCACCTATATAAACCTCTTACAATCAACTCAGCAAGCGTGCCTAGACCCCGACCTAGTTTGGGGTTCCTCATTTGATACCAAGATGGGTTACTGACCAATACAGGTCCCACACAACAGATGATACAAGCTACACCCTAGGCTTACATCCCCGACAGGTTATGCCTAACGGTTTAACAAGATTGCATAACACTAACATGTAATACAGGTTAAGTTTATCGGGCTTATATAACACCCCAGAGATTTAACAAGTTTACTTGACCCCCTCCCACTGATTCAAGCAAGTTTACTTAACCCATACTTAATTTGACAGGTTCATGTAACCCCCATAGATTTTAATAGGTTAAGTATTTTTGGTTAACAGATTCTTGTCATTCTCCATTTCATGTTTGTTAATGCACCAGACCTCTCACATTAAACCGACTACTTGTGGTTGTTGGATATGCCAGGCGATTCCGGGCGGATTTCTACCACATGCTAGATATAACCTCAAGTCTTAGCACCATTACGTGTACATTCACGCACCTGACCCCTCACATTAGATTAACCACTTATGGTTGCTGGATTTGTCGGGTCGTTCTGGGCAGACTTCTACCACAAGTGTAATCTAACCTCGTGTCTATGTGTAGTTACAGTTTCTATTTACTGTAGTCTTAGGCACATTCGTTCTTAGCCAATTATTCATGTTCATCATAAGTTACGCCACAAATTAAAGTCTTGGATCATGGTATATGTTATGCCCCTAAAATCCTCGTCATGTTTTCTAATACAAGTTATGCCCAAAATTTTAACATTTTCCACCGTTCCCAACTTCGTGCGTTCGCATATTTATGCGATAAGCCTAGCTCGAAGGTAGCTTAGGCTATAAAAATAAAATGGGGAAGAGGGAGAAAAGAGAGTAAGAATAGGAATAATAACAAAACAGGCATACGATGATAAAATTGATCATAGTAATAAGATAGGCATATGAGAACAGTAGATCAGGTGTACAATTAGTGGTAGATCTGTCATGATTCAAGTTATTAATAGGAATAAGATTAGATCCAAACTTATAAACATATCAAGATTACTTTTTAAATGTTTATATCTAAAAGCAACATAATCTCACAAGGACTGGATCTAAAGAACAGAGAAATGACTGTTAATGTTGTAGCAAAGATACTTGAATGCTTATAAATTGTTGTTGCAGAAGAATAGGCTAATTTAATCTGAGTTGGGGCAACACCTCGTTGTCACAATTGTTTTTGGTGAATAAAACAATAAGAATGAGGTCCTATTTATAACCTAAGGTCAACGAATCTCGCACAGAAATGTGTCCACGTGCAGGGGACGAATTTCCCCCAGATCTCGCTGGGGTTGGCCCCAGGGTCGACACCCCCGTGTAAGGGTCGACCCATGGGTCAACACCCATAAGGGACGGGGTCGAGCCCTAACAGGCCGATTTCCCTCCCTTTCCCACTCTGTAATTTTAATTTTTTGGATTTATTTTATTTATATATATTATACTTATATATATACAAAATTCAAACCTTAATATCTTCTTCATACGATGTCCGTTTTACGCAAACTCATAGTCTATCTTAAGCAGAATTCTGAGAAAAAACAACGGAACAACCCTTTTTACATAATTCACAATATTTAATTAAGTATTCTTTAATTTATCATTATAATATTCTTAAAAATTACGGGGTGTTACATTCTCACATACTTAAATGATTTCGTCCTTGAAATCTCTAAGTTAAGAAGAATGTATATCCTAACATGCCTTATCCATCTACTCATCCACCAATCACAGGCACCCATTGTCCTTAAATAGATTTTTAATGCTTATATGAACATATGCAAAGGTGTGTGTTTATGTCCCTATGCTAATGCGAAAGATCAGGCGGTCTACTGGTTCAGTTGACCTCCTTAATGCAATGTATGTTAGTTCCATGAATCCAACATGTATTCAAATAATCCTAGTATATCATGTGAACTCCATACGTGTGCACAATCATCCATCCAAATGCAACATTCATATGACGATACACCCATTTCCATCCATAAAAGAAGAAAATGCACACGTTTCCATATGCAGTATGAGAGTGATTGAGCTGATCTAGTGCCTAATGTGTGTGTATGCATCTACGAGCAATCACTAGCAAACACTTGCATCCACTTGCATCATCAAACATAACATGTCTTAAATACATGTTTACATCCGTTGTTCCCCTACCTAAAGGTCGAAGGTTCGATCGATTGGATATACCTCAATGACAGAAGCAAATACGAATAAAAATATCTGGAAAAGAAGTTAAGAACATACCCTTAAAAAGGAAAGGGTATGAAGCGTGAATCTTGTTTTCAGTTTCCCAAGTTGCCTCCTCTTGGTCATCTCGCCACTGAACTTTCATCAACTTGACCTCTCAGTTGCATACCTTCTTAACCTATGATCCAAGAATATGAGTAGGAACTCGTCTAACTGTCGCTTCCCATTCCACCTCTACTTCCTCAAGCATGCTCGGCTCAACTACTTCTGCAGTATCAAGCAGGCACTTCCGTAAATGAGAAACTTGGAAAGCATCATAAACACCCGTCAATCTCTCTGATAGCTTTACTCTATAGGGCCATTTGGCCAATCCTTTTTGTTATGAGAAATGGCCCTGCAAATTTGGTGCCAATTTCCCTATAAATTCAAAGCAAACCACATTTCTCAATGGTGATACCTTGATGAAAACCATGTCACCCACCTCAAACTCAATATCAGTCCTTCTCTTATGTACGTAGGACTTCTACCTATCCTAAGATGTCTTCATGCGTCTGCGAATAATATCTATCTTCTCTGAAGTTTCTCTAATCATCTCAGGTTCAGGTAGAAGCCTATCTGTAGACTCCCACCAACAAGTCGGTGATCTGCAGGGTCGTCCGTATAGTGCGTCGAAGGGTGCCATGCCAATACTAGCCTAATAATTGTTGTTGTAGGTGAACTCTACCAAAGGAATATGCTCTTCCAAGTCCCTCCGAAGTCCAGGACACACAGTCTTAAAAGATCCCCAATAACTCTATCACCCTTTCCGTCTGACCATCGGTCTGAGGATGATAAGCGGTGCTCCAACATAACTGTGTACCTATTGCCTCTTGCAAACTCCTCCAAAACTCACTGGTGAATATGGGGTCACGATCACTCACAATACTAGAAGGTACTCCATGCAGACGGACTATCTCACGAAGATAAACTATTGCCAGCCATGTTGCCATCCTCTTACTCTTAACGGGAATGAAATGAGTGCTCTTAGTCAACCTTTCAACTATAATCCAAATACTGGTATTTCCTTTCCTCGATCTAGGAAAACCATCAATGAAATCCATAGAGACGCTCTCCCACTTCCACTATGGGACCTCCAAAGGATGAAGTAAACCATTGGGCTTCTTTTGCTCAGCTTTTACTTGCTAGCAAATCAAACACCGAGAAGCAAACTCTGCTACATCTTTCTTCATCCCAGCCCAAAAGAAAACCCTCTTCATATCCCTATACATCTTATTACCATCGGAATGAATATTCATCCTAGAATGATGGGCTTCCTCAAGGACTGTCTTTAACAGACTCCCAACTCGGGGAACACAAAGCCTTCCATCTCGTCGCAACCATCCTCTATCATCTGTGAATATCTACTGAGGTGACTGGAAATCTCCCTCCTACCGAGCTTATCCAAGATGTCTTTTATCTGTGGGTTTTCTCGCTGTGAAGCTCCTATCTGATCCAAAATAGTAGGTCCCACCTCTAATGATGCCAATAAACTAGTTGTAAACTGGGTAGAGGGCCTAAAATCAAAAGTTGATACATACTCCAAGCTCCGCCTCTTTACAAATAGTGGACTCAAATTCATTCTCTGCCTACTCAGTGCATCTGCCACCACATTACCCTTGCCAGGGGTATAAGCAATCTCAAAGTCATAGGATGCTAAGAACTCCATCCATCTTTGTTGCCTCAAATTGAGACCCTTCTGCGAGAACAAGTACTTGAGAGATTTGTGATTGGTGTACAACTCGAACTTCTCTCCAAGCAAATATTGATGCCAAGACTTAAGCGCAAATACAATAGCAGCTAACTCTAAATCGTAGGTAGGGTAGTTCTTCTCATGAACTCTCAACTATCTGCCTCCATAACATACTACCCTTCCCTCTTGCGCCAAAACAACACCACGCCCTGTACCATAAGCATCAGTGAATACTGTGAACACTTTGTTCCCATCAGGTAAAGTCAAGATTAGGGCTATTGTCAAAGCCCTCTTCAATCGTCGAAAGGCATCCTCACAGTCTACATCGCAAGAAAGTGTTATATTCTTCTTTATCATCCTGGTGAGTGGGGCTCATATCTTTGCGAAGTCCTTAATGAACTTCCTACAATAGCTCGCTAGACCAAGAAAACTCCTCACTTCCGTTGCATTCATTGGAATCCGCCAATATTGAAATGCAACTACCTTTGTAGGATCTACTGCTATCCCTTCCTTAGAGACCACATGCCCTAGAAATCTCACAACCTTTCTCCAAGAATGACATTTGGAGAATTTTGCCTTATGCTGATGCACTCGGAGGGTCTTCAAAACCTCCCTTATATGTAGGGCATGCTCTTCCTCTTTCTTTGAGAAAATCAAGATGTCATCAACAAAGACAACAACGAATTTATTTAGAAACTCCTGAAACACTGTACTCATCAAATCCACAAAACAGGCGGGTGCAATCGTTAAACCAAAAGGCATGGCGAGCCACTCGAAGAAACCATCTGGGGCTCTAAATGTAATCTTGTCTATGCGGTCCTCGGCCATCCTTAACTGATGAAACCCCATGGCTAAGTCTAATTGGGGGAAAACAGACACACCAAAAAGCTGGTCAAACAAATCATCTATCCGCAGACGTGGGTGCCTATTTTTCTTAGTGAGCTTATTCAAATTCCTGTAATCCACACATTGGCGAAGCGAACCATCCACCTTAGTTGCGAATACCACCGATGAACCCCACTCAGATATGCTTCGCCTAATAAACCCTTTCTCAAGTAGCTCCCATACTTGCTTGTTGAGCTCCCTCCTTTCTCTCGGAGCCATGTGACGCAGAGGCAGTGCTACCGTCTTTTCATTGTCCACCCAGTATATACGGAAATCAATCTCGTGCCTCGTATGTAAGCCTCGAACCTCCTCAAAAACATCAAGATACTCGTAGACTCCTGGTACAGGTTATAAATCATCGATAGATGGATCAAGCGACTCTAGGTAACTAAGCATGACAAATCCCTTGGGGTCATGAGAAATCTCGAGGGTCCTCCCATGGCAAGTGAAATGTCTAACGACCCTCCTCTCAAAATCTAGAATGGCACCATACATGGTTATCCAATCCATCCCTAGAATTAAAACAATAGCCCATGAAACCAAGCACATATGCATCGCACTCAAACTCGATGCCCAACACTGATATTCTCAAGCCCTGACAAATCATAGACAAATGAGCCGTACCTCCTATGGGCTTTGAGATGATGACAGGATCCAAAACCATATTAGTACTAAGGTGTAGAAACTCAACCACAGTATCAAATATAAAAGAATGTGAAGTGCCCAAATCAAAAAGAGTTCTAATAGGATGATCGAAAAGAGAAATCAAACCTTCAATAGAAACTTTCCTACCTCTTTCCGGTACATCAGCCACGAGAGCATGCACCTTCCCTCTAGAAGATCATGCCCTTTGGCCCTGTCCTTGCTTCTTCAGCATTCCTTAATAAGGTGTCCGACCTCTCCACATTGGTGGCAAGCATTCTTCCTTTTTCTGCAATCTTTGCTCAAATGACCCATGCATCCACAATTATAACATTTCCTCTTTTTTTGGACTTTGTCATTCTTTCCGCCCTTCTTTCGCTATTATTATTTTTTCTTGGGCCACACTTTCTTATTTTGTGACTCATACACCTTAGCCTCATTCTTTTCACCTTTATCTTCTTCGTGCATCAATGCCATATCAATGAGTTTCTCAAAAGTTACTCCCATCGGAATATGAGACATAGCCAACCCATGGAGGTGTTCATTCAATCCTATAGCAAACCTCAAAGCTTTCTTGTGTGGGGTATTTACTAGCTCCAAACCAAATCTCGTCAATTGATTGAACTTATTAACATACTCTTTAACAAACATGCCTCCTTGGTTAAGTGCAAAAAAAATTCCATTTGCATACTTTGCCCGGCATGAGAAAAAACTTCATTTCGAATCTTTGTCGGACATCCCAAGTCTCGATTGGACATCTTACATGTGTCACTTCCCACCAAAACAAAGCCTCGTCTTTTAGCTGCCAAACGACCAACTGGATCTTCCTACAGTCGTCAACCTCAAAATCCCGAATAATTCTCCATCTCTTTAAGCCAATTCCTTGCTTCCACAAAAGTCTCAGTTCCTCGGAATGACTTTCCGCCCACAGCACAGAATTCCTTGCATATCTTGGAGAATTTATCAGCTCGTGGAGAAGGAGGAGGAACAGCGACTACAGCTGGGGGAGGAGCATCTGCTTGGCCTTTGGCAGACATTATAGCCTCAAGATACCTACGGGCATGTCGGTATCTGGACGCCCTAGGGAATATTAGACATGCTAGAAAAAGTGAAAGGGATTCAAACAGAGAATCGAAAGATATTTCATATGGCTTTGGGGAATATGTTTTTCAAAACAGACTTTTCTGTTGAAAGTGCTTTATTTTAAAACCTTTTTCAAAATAATTTCCAAAACCTTTTATCTGATCTGGTAACCTTCAGCTCTGATACCAAGTGTGACACCCCACATCTATTAATGTTACTCTTTATTAGAATGCATTAAGTTTTGTGAAGCGTTATAGGTAAACAGAAACATAAACATAAACATCACAAGACAGATATAAAATAACAATGGAATTTAAAACTTTATTAAATAGAAAAGCATCATGGTCCAAACTCAGTTACATCATAAGTCTGAAATACAGAAAACCCATTCCATCAATTTAAAACTTCTGTCTTGTACTAAAATCATCAGAGTACAATAATATAAAAAGCATAGTCCCCAAAGTATAGCCATATCAGAGAAGACAGGAAATCAAAGTGGTACATCTATGCAGCCCTAAGCGGAATGAAATAGAGAATCCAAATCAAGCCTGAGTATTACCACCTTGAGAGCCTGGGCTGGGGGGAAACAGAAGAGAGAGAAGAGGAAATAAAATGGATCAGACATAAAGTCTGGCGAGTCTAGTTACTTTCAGTATATAAATAACTAAAAGCATCATGATAGGCATATATATTGGATGAGAGAGATAACAACATCATAAGACAGGTATAACAGAATGAGCAGGGTAAGCATAATAAACAAAACAGAATAGGTTGCGCTTCTCCAATACTTTTCTCTGCACCAATACTAGTATAAAAAACAAAATGATCCATATAGAAACAAATGGTAGACTTAGGTGTACTTCTAGTGACAGTTTTACCCCTAACAATAATACCAGGCAGCCCAATAGTAATGACATGTGTTACCACCAATGAGAATAATGGGCTTCTCAACAAGCAAGACTAGATGTACCCTAATTACTACCCTAATCGATCGGCTCCCTAACCTGTAGATACTGTATGCTGGCCCCACACTAGGATGTATCACTTCCTAAAGTGTCAATCTGTTTATTTTCAAGATGCACAACAATATCTACTGATGTCACAGCGTCTTAATTTTCCCTAAGCAAGCTGGATCCATGCACGCACATGACTCTGGTGGATCCCGCGCTGTTAACACCCTCACCTATATGAACCTCTTACAATCAACTCATTAAGCATGCCCAGACCCCGACCTAGTTCAGGGTTCCTCATTTGATACCAAGATGGGTTATTAAATTATACGGGTCCCACACAATAGATGAGACAAGCTACCCCCTAGGCTTACATCCCCACTACTAGGATTTTGACAGGTTATTCCTAACAGTTTAGCAAGATTGCTTAACCCCGACATGCAATATAGGTTAAGTTTGTTGGGATTATATAACCCCCCATAGATTTAACAAGTTTACTTAACCCCCTCCCACTAATTCAAGCAAGTTTACTTAATCCCTACTCAATTTGATAGGTTCATGTAGCCCCCATAGATTTAAATAGGTTAAGTAATTCTGGTTAACAAATTCTTGTCATTCTACATTTCATGTATGTTAATGCACCAGACCTCTCACATTAAGTCGACTACTTGTGGTTGCTGGATATGTCAGGCGGTTCAAGGCAGACTTCTACCGCAAGCTAGACTTAACCTTATGTATTATCACCGTTATGTGTACGTTTATGCACCGTACCCCTCACATTAGATTGACCACTTGTGATTGCTGAATTTGTCGGGCGGTTCCGGGCAGACTTCTACCACTAGTGTAATCTAACCTTGTGTCTTAGTGCAGTTACAGTTTCTATTTACTGTAGTCTTAGGCATATTCGTTCATAACCAATTATTCATGTTCATCATAAGTTATGTCCCAAATTAAAGCCTTAGATCATGGTATATGTTATGCCCCCAAAATCCTCGTTATGTTTTCCAATACAAGTTATGCCCCAAATTTTAACATTCCCCACTGTTCCCAACTTCGTGCATTCACATATTTTAGTGATAGGCCTAGGCTCGAAGGTAGCTTAGGCTATAAAACTAAAATGGGGAAGAGGGAGAGAAGAGAACAAGAATAGGCGTAATAACAAAACAAACATGTGATGATAAAATTGATCATAGTAACAAGATATGCAACACCCCATAATTTTAAAATATTAAAATTAACAAATTTAAGGACACTTAATTTTTAGAAGAAGAATTAAGTGATACGGGTTAGGTCATTGTGTTCATCTCGGAATTCTACTTCAGATAGAGTCTGAGTTTGCATAAATCGGGCTCCGTATGAAGAAGTTATAGAGCTTAGAAGATTTCAAGTTTGAACAGAAATTAAATTAAAATAGTAATTAATAATCTAAAACCAGTTAGAATTTCAAAACAGCAGAATTGGGCTGAGCGGGAAATTTTCCACTCAGGGGTGTCGACACCCCCAGGGAGAGTCAACATAGGTGTCGACCCCCCATAAGGGAGTCGGCCCCAGTCGGCCAGGTTGGGCTAACGTGTTTCGGTGACCAGTTTTCTGATTTTAGGGCTTATGTGGCTTCATTTGGTTGGCTGAGTGATGTGTCATTATGAAATGGATGGTTTAGATTGATCCTAAACTAATCTAAGGGCTCTAATTAATCCTACACATCTATATAAACACCCATACACCTAAACCCTAATCTAAACTAAATTCATTCATAAGCCGCCATGTCGCTGCATCCTAAACTAAGCTATTCTCTTCTCCAATGAATTAAAGCTTAGGAATTGTGAAAAGGGATTCTAGAACAACAACGAACGAATCAATTATTTCTTCTATCACTGTGAGTACAGTTTCTTTCACAAGATAATTAATTAAAATAATTATGATAAGTTGTGATCTGGACTATATGAATATGCATGTTGAATCATATGCCATTAGCTAGTTCTGTTATCATCTATTTTGTTAATATATGCCAGTTTGTTATCATATGTAATTAGATTCATTTTATGATGTTAATTCCTACGTCTAATTACATATACTTGATTAGACTCATCTATGCAAGTTATGCGAGTTTGTATGCAAGTTATGTTTATCTGTGCAAGTTATGCAAGTTTATATATGCAAGTTATGCGATTTTATATACAAGTTATGTTCATCTATGCAAGTTATGCAAGTTTATATGCAAGTTATGTTCATCTATGCAAGTTATGCGAGTTTATATGCAAGTTATGTTCATCTGTGCAAGTTATGCGAGCTTATATGCAAGTTATGTTCATCTATGCAAGTTATGCAAGTTTATCTATGCCAGCTTATATGCAAGCTATGTTCATCTATGCAAGTTATGCAAGTTTATATGCAAGTTATGTTCATCTATGCAAGTTATGCGAGTTTATATACAAGTTATGTTCATCTAGGCAAGTTTATATGCAAGTTATAACAACCCGTATTTTCAATAAACTATTATAACATAAATCGAGGCAGAATTTAATTCAAAATTCAGAATCAGGGGAAACGGGCTATGCCATTGCGTTCGTCTCGGAAAAATACGCGAAATAGAGTCCGAGTTTTCGAAAATCGGAGTCCGTATGACCCGGTTAAGGCCCATTGAAGTTTTCAGAAATTTCTATGCTAAAAACAGATTTAAATTTCGAATTAAAAGCAAGGATTAGGGCTAATCAGGGTTAGGCGGGAAAATTCGCGCCAGGGGCCCCATGTCGACAGGCATGTCGACAGGGCCCCCAGGGTGTCGACAGCCCTGTCGACAGGGGGTGCCCAGGCAGTTCAGCCTGGTGCACCATTTCTGATTTGGGTTGGGTCTTGTGGCTTGGTTCTGGAGAATTCTGAGATCAGACGGGCAAAAACTAACCTAGGGTTAATCCTAGGGCTAAAAACACTCTAATCTTCTATAAATATACCCCTAATCCTACCCTAAAGCCTCATTAATCAATCTAGCAACTAAACTATGTCAATTTGAATCCTCAAATGGCCTCCACCTAAAATCCCTAGCCTCCACCTTCCTCAAAGTTAAATCCTATGAAGATATGATGATCATACAACCTTTTCTATGTTGTATGAATGCTTAATAACTTGCATTCTTCATTAAGTTGCAAGTTTGATTTGCTAAAGTTTGTGTTTTGGGATTTTGCAAAAGGGTTTTCTTATTTGAGGCTTTGTTTTGGGTTTTAAAAGGGCTTCTTCATCTTATTTGGTGGATTTGTGACTTGTTTATATTTGTAAGCCCTCTTACCTTCACTTTACAAACTCTAAAGTTAATGTTTGGTGAAAGTTGAGATTTATGTGAGTTTAGTTGATTATGCATGCTTATGCGGACTCACTATGTCATGTTTTATATGATTCATAAGTTATGCATGCTTATGCGAACTCACTATACCATGTTTTACATATTTCATAAGTTATGCATGCATATGCGAGATTACTATGCCATGTTTTACATGTTTCACAAGTTATGCATGCTTATGCGAGTTTATTATGTCATGTTCTACATGTTTCATGGGTTATGCATGTTTATGCAAGATCACCTTACCATGTTATGCAAGTTTAATGGATTATGCATGCTTATGCAAGTTCATCTTACCATGTTATGCAAGTTTAATGGATTATGCATGCTTATGCAAGTTCACCTTACTATGTTATGCATATTTAATAAGCTATGCATGTTTATGCGAGTTCACTATGACATGATTTGCAAGTTTAACATGTATGCATGTTCATCAAAATATGTGAAGATCATCATGTATGTTATGCCAAGTTACCTTTTATACCCTTATGCGTTATGACGAATATGTAAGCGAGATAATGACGTTGGGAGGGTTTGGGTAAACTTAAAAATACATGAAACTAAAAGATTGGGAATTTACCTATTAAGTTAGGTCTACCCCTTGGGAATTTACCTATTAAGTTAGGTCTACCCAAGTATATGTTAACTTGTAAATACGTTTTGGAGTGGGCATGACATTAGATAACATGATATGGCCAACTCGAGGTTAGACCTAGTTGTGGTGTAAATCTTCCCAGGTAACCACAACGTGGGGTCTAATGTGGGTAGTTGGTCATGTTGCACCATAAGACCCGAGGTTAGACCTAGACGTGGTGTAAATCTTCCCAGGTAACCACGGATGTCTAATGTGAGAGGTTGGGTGCGTTAAGTAATTAATGCCTCATAATTAGGGTTAAGTCATGGCCCACTAATACTTAACCAATAATGGGGATGCGAGGATTAGATGGGGTTAAGTGGTTACACTTAACTAATTTAATCCAGGATTAGTGAGGGGTTAAAACCACACTTAACCCTCTTAGAAACCCTAGCAGCGTGGTCTGTTCCAGCAGTAATCCCAGTTTGGTATCATTCACAACCCTAGAGGCTAGGCTAGGGCGGGGCACGATTACTGGACTGATGTAAGCGACCAAAGCGACGGCTGAGTGGTACAGCGGTGCGGGTCCGGCGGGCTACGGACGTGCACGTAGTCCGATGTTGGACAAACTCGAGGCACGGGTACCAGTAGGCTTAGACTGTGCATTATTGCTTAGGTGTCTGGGGTTGACACCTTAGGGCTTGATACACCCGAAGGTGGACCCAGCACAGTCTGACTACATCCATGTGGGCCGTATGGACACCAACACTTGACGTGTTAGGTTTATAGGGAGCCGATCCACTAGACCGTTGGGCTGGACCTTATACTAAGGTCACTTCATGTTATTGGGCCAAAGTTTGGGCTAAGGGATCAAGATCTATTTTGTGGGTTTGCTAGTACACTGTGGTGCAAAGTTTAATCTCGTCTATGTGATGTCACCTTTATCTATGTTCATCTCAGTTTCCATCATGTTGTTAACTTTATTAGTTTATAGATTGATCGTAGTAGGGCTTACCAGTCTTTTTGACTGACCTGTTTTCTTTCGCTTCTTTTCTTCCGTTTCCCCCCCCCCCACAGGTTCTCAGGGAGGGGCTACATCTGCTTAGTGGATCTTTGGCTTGCTTGTTGGATAGCTCATGTATGGATCTGAGCTAGCTGTGGCTTATCTTTTATTTCTGGGGATTAGTACTGATGTTATACCATGTATTTTGTTATCACGTATCTAGACTTATGTTGTATTTTGGATCATGACATTTTGATATTATGTACTTGACTATGTCGGTTTTCTGAAATGATGATGATGGGTTTTATCTGCTACCGCTGCTTTACTTATATTTATTTATATATATTCTGTCTTGCGATATCTCTGTGCATGTTTACCTTCACAATAACGCCCCTCCAAAGCTAGTACATTCTAAGGAGTGATCCTAGTGGAGGTGGGGTGTTACATTTGGTATCAGAGCACGAGGTTAACAAGATTGAACAAAACTTTTGAAAAAAAAAACCCTTTTGAAAAACTATTTTCAAAAACCTACTAAGTATTTTCCAAAATAAAGTCTAGATTATTTTAAGGCTAATCCCCAAAAGCCATCAGCGTTATCCTTCGTTCCCTTGACCTAATTTTATCTTATCTTTCGTTTCAGTATGGCTGAGAATCATGACATCCCAGATGGAGTGAACGTACCACTCTGGTATAGGAGACTTCTAGAAGCTAGGGCGGCAGCTGGTCCCGCCAACCCTACTCCCACTCCTCCTCCTGTAGTTGAGAATCCTATCCCTAATATCCCTCCTCCGGTGGTCCCTGCTCCCCATCCTCCAGCAGTTAATATTCCCCCTCCCGTTGCTAATGTTCCTCCTCCTCCCGTTGCTGAGGCTCCTCTTCCTCCTCCTCCCCCTCAGCATCCTCAGATTGAGTTTACGAAGGTTTGCAAAGACTTCAAGGCAATGGGAGGCAAGAATTTCCTAGGCACGGAATCTTTCGTTGAAGCTAGGAATTGGCTGAAGGACACGGAGGACTTGTTTGCCATCTTTGGGATTGATGACGAGAGGAAGATCTTATTGACAGTATGGCTTCTGAAGGATGAGGCGGCCTATTGGTGGGAGGTCACCAATGGGACGAGGCCCGTTGAGACTTGGGCCGATTTGAGGGCTAGATTTGTGACCAAGTTTCTATCTTCAGCGGAGGCGAATTTACAAATGGAGAAGTTCATTGCATTAAAGCAAGGGGATATGTCTGTCAAGGAGTATGTGAACAAGTTTAATCAGCTGGCCCGTTTTGGTTTGGATATAGTAAACACCCCGGAGAAGAAGGCTCTTCGATTTGCCAGAGGATTGAATGAGCCGCTACAGGGCTTGGCGATGTCACATATTCCGCATGGAGCCACTTTCTAGAGTTTGGTCAATATGGCTCTGCTTCAGGGAGATGGAAAGAAATAAGTCAAGTCGGGCGATACCCAAGCAAAGAAGATTGATTCTCAAGGCAAAGGCAATCAAGGCGGTCAAAGCAGCCAGGGGAATCAGGGCAAGAATAAGAAGGGCAATAATAAAGGCAAGGGGAAGTGCAATTACTGTGGCATAGCTGGGCACTTTGCTAAGGATTGCAGGAAGAAGAAAAGGAAGCTTAGTGGTGGATGCTTTTCTTGTGGGGAGACCGGGCACTTCAGCAAAGAATGCCTAAAGAAGAAAGGACAGGCTGGATCTTCAGGAGGGCAAGTTCATGCTCTCAATGCCACTTCAGTTCCCGAGCGAAGTAGTGTTTCTGTTGAGAACCTTGTTTATATCTCTGATCTTCCAGTACGTACCTTGTTTGATTCCGGTGCATCACATAGCTTTATTTCGTCTGATCTTGTTGATAGCTTGCACCTTAGTACTAGCTTAGTGGATGATCCCGTTTGTGTTTCGAATCCCATTGGGGGTTCTGCTCATCTATCTATGATATGTGAGGATCTGAGGATCTCTATACTCAGCGTAGAGTTCTTGTGTAGTGCGTATGTTCTCGGTTTCAGGGGATACGGATTGATCTTGGGCATGGATTGGCTGTCTAGATATGGAGCCATTCTGGATTGTGAGCATAGGGTTGTAAGGCTTGTGACTCGCCTGGGCAACACCTTAGAGATTTCATGCAATCCGAAGAATCCCGTCATGTTATGCTATCTAGAATCTCTCGACTCATCAGAGGAGGCCCTTCAGTCTGTAAGGGTGGTCCGAGATTATCCAGATGTGTTTGAAGAAGTTAAGGGGTTGCCCCCTAAACGAGAGATTGACTTTCGCATCTATCTGGTAGATAATGCTAAGCCTGTTTCTTTGCCCGTTCGGCATATGGCTCCGCGTGAGAGACGGGAGCTGAGCAAGCAAATGAAAGAATTGCTTGAGAAGGGCTTCATCAGAAGGAGTATATCCGAATGGGGAGCGCCTGTGGTGTTTGCGACTAAGGCAGACGGCTCTCTTCGACTCTGTGTGGATTATAGAGAATTGAATAAGCTGACTAAGAAAAACAGACATCCGTTACCAAGGATCAACGATCTCTTTGATCAACTTGTTGGTGCTTCTGTTTTCTCTCAGCTTGATCTTGCTACGGGTTTTCATCAGCTCAGAGCGGCTGAAGACAGCATAGACAAGACTGCATTCAGAACTCCAGACGGATTCTTTGAATGGCTTGTTATGCCGTTCGGTTTGACGAATGCACCCGCGTATTTTGTGGATTTGATGAGTAGGGTGTTTCGGGAGTTCTTGAATAAGTTTGTCGTGGTCTTTGTGGACGATATTCTGGTCTTCTCCAAGGATGAGGAAGAGCATGCGAGGCACCTAGTAGAGGTGATGGACACACTCAGAGCACACCAGTTAAAAGCCAAGTTCTCCAAGTGCCACTTTTGGAGAAGGGAAGTCAGATTTCTTGGGCATATCGTATCCAAGCAAGGCTTGGCGGTGGATCCCGCTAAGGTGGTTGCGGTTCAGGATTGGAAGACGCCAAGGAATGCAACCGAGGTGAGAAGCTTTCTGGGTCTTGCGGGTTTTTACCGGAAGTTCATCAAGGACTTCGCGAAGATATCCGCTCCTCTTACTAAGTTGACGAAGAAGAACTTAGTCTTTGCTTGGGATATGGATTGTGAGCTTGCTTTTCAGAGACTCAAGAGAGCCCTTACCTCCGCACCAGTTCTAGCCTTACCCGATGGTGGTAAGATATTTACCGTGTACACTGATGCTTGTGGCACGGGATTGGGTGCCGTTCTGATGCAAGAGGGCAGAGTTATATGTTTTGGTGGGAGGCAACTTAAGGTGCATGAGAGGAATTATCCCACTCATGATCTAGAGCTGGCAGCGATTGTATATGCGCTCAAAGCATGGCGTCATTATCTTCTGGGAGAGAGATTTGAGCTATATACTGATCATAAGTCTTTAAAGTATCTCTTTTCGCAGAAAGATCTGAACTTAAGACAGCAGAGATGGATGGAATTTTTGGCTTCCTATGATTTTGAGATATCCTATACCCCTGGCAAGGGGAATGTTGTAGAGGATGCGTTGAGTAGGAAAAGGTTGACACTAAGTCCTCTATTTGTTGAGATGAAGAATTTAGAGTTCTTGGCGACCTTTGATTTCTCTTTGGCAATGGAGTCGGTGACCGGTTCCTTGGCATCTTTAGAGCTCAGGCCTACCCTTCTAGATCAAGTCGGGGCTTCACAGAAGGAAGACCCTCAGATAATTGAGATCATGAACAAGCTGGTTCGAGGGGAGACATCTAGTCACCTTGCTCGATATTCTATAGACGATAAGGGTTGGCTGAGGAGGGATGGAAGGCTTTGTGTTCCGATGGTAGAAGACTTGGTGAGGAAAGTTCTTGAGGAAGCACATCGCTCCAAGATGACTATACATCCAGGTGGTGATAAGATGTATAAGGACATGAAGCGCGTTTTCTTCTGGCCTGGAATGAAGAAGGATGTGGCGGGGTTTGTCTTGAGATGTGTTATTTGTCAGAGAGTAAAAGCTGAGTCGAAGAAGCCCGGTGGGCTATTACATCCGCTAGAGGTCCCGCTATGGAAGTGGGAGAGCATTTCTATGGACTTTATTGATGGGCTTCCAAGGTCCAGGAAGGGGAATACGAGCATATGGGTCATTGTGGATAGGCTCACGAAGAGTGCTCATTTTATCCCAGTAAAGAGCAAAAGGACCGCATCTGGACTAGCATCAGTATATCTTCGTGAGATAGTGAGACTACATGGAGTCCCTTCCAGCATAGTCAGTGACCGAGACCCCATCTTTACTAGTCAGTTCTGGAACAGTTTGCAGGAGGCTATGGGCACGAAATTGAACCTGAGTACGGCCTATCACCCACAAACAGACGGCCAAACAGAAAGGGTGAATAGGGTACTTGAGGACTTGTTGAGGCTTTGCATTCTGGATTTTGGTGGTGCTTGGGAAGACCATCTTCCTCTTGTTGAGTTTGCATATAACAACAGTTATCAGGCGAGCATAGGGATGGCACCATTTGAGGCTTTATATGGGAGGCCGTGCAAGTCACCTACATGTTGGTGGGAGACCACGGATAAGCTTATACTTGGACCCGACATGATTAGGGACACATCCGAGAAGGTCGAATTGATTAGAAGACGGATGAAAGCGGCCCAAGACCGGCAGAAATCCTATGCTGACAGGCGAAGGTCCGAATTGGAGTTTGAGGTTGGGGACAAGGTTTTCGTAAAGGTTTCTCCTTTACGGAATGTGGTCCGGTTTGGAGCTGTTGGGAAGTTAGCACCAAGATTCGTTGGACCCTTCCCCATCATTGAGAGAATTGGGAAGATGGCTTATAAAGTGCAATTGCCCGAGAAGTTGTCCGGAGTGCATAATGTCTTTCATGTCTCGCATCTCCAAAAGTGCTTGCATGAGTCCGCTGAGGTGGTTGAACCTAGCATTCTTGAAGACGTGGAAGTAGAGAAAGAAGCAACTTTAAGGAAAGCTCCGATTCGTATCTTGGGGACAGAGACCAAGAAGCTAAGGAATCGTGAGGTCAGGTTAGTGAAAGTTCAATGGGGTGAAGCCGAAGAAGACGCAACTTGGGAAACCGAGGAGAAGATGCGTGGGCTTTATCCATTCCTTTTTTAGGATACACTCTCAATCTCTTTCCTTTGTTAGTATATCTTTCTCTTTGCTATCCATGTTTATCTAGTTATCGTGCAAATCTTGTCATGAGAACCTTAGGTAGAAACCCTTTGGATGAAACATGTGTTTGAAACATGTTATGTTTGATGGTTGCGAGTGGTTGCAAGTGTTTGCAAGTGGTTACTCGTGGATGCAAGATACACATTAGGCACTAGATCGGCTCACACACTCCTCATATTGCATGTGCATGGGTGTTTATGCTTATTCTTGGATGAAATTTGTATGCAATCACATGGATGTTGCATATGGATGTATGATTGAGCACGCATGTAGATATTATACATTATGTTAGGGATTTGCATACATATGGATACATTTCACTAACATATTTTGCATTGATCATTGCATTAGATAAGTACATATACACACACTTTTGCATATGTTCATACAGCATCTAGAATCTTTTAAGGACAATGGCTGCTCGTGGATGATGTTTTGAGTAGATGGATGTTGGATGGTAGGATATGTTCTTCCTAACTTGAAGATTTCGGGGACGAAATCCTTTAAGGAGGGGAGAATATAACAACCCGTATTTTCAATAAACTATTATAACATAAATCGAGGCAGAATTTAATTCAAAATTCAGAATCAGGGGAAACGGGCTATGCCATTGCGTTCGTCTCGGAAAAATACGCGAAATAGAGTCCGAGTTTTCGAAAATCGGAGTCCGTATGACCCGGTTAAGGCCCATTGAAGTTTTCAGAAATTTCTATGCTAAAAACAGATTTAAATTTCGAATTAAAAGCAAGGATTAGGGCTAATCAGGGTTAGGCGGGAAAATTCGCGCCAGGGGCCCCATGTCGACAGGCATGTCGACAGGGCCCCCAGGGTGTCGACAGCCCTGTCGACAGGGGGTGCCCAGGCAGTTCAGCCTGGTGCACCATTTCTGATTTGGGTTGGGTCTTGTGGCTTGGTTCTGGAGAATTCTGAGATCAGACGGGCAAAAACTAACCTAGGGTTAATCCTAGGGCTAAAAACACTCTAATCTTCTATAAATATACCCCTAATCCTACCCTAAAGCCTCATTAATCAATCTAGCAACTAAACTATGTCAATTTGAATCCTCAAATGGCCTCCACCTAAAATCCCTAGCCTCCACCTTCCTCAAAGTTAAATCCTATGAAGATATGATGATCATACAACCTTTTCTATGTTGTATGAATGCTTAATAACTTGCATTCTTCATTAAGTTGCAAGTTTGATTTGCTAAAGTTTGTGTTTTGGGATTTTGCAAAAGGGTTTTCTTATTTGAGGCTTTGTTTTGGGTTTTAAAAGGGCTTCTTCATCTTATTTGGTGGATTTGTGACTTGTTTATATTTGTAAGCCCTCTTACCTTCACTTTACAAACTCTAAAGTTAATGTTTGGTGAAAGTTGAGATTTATGTGAGTTTAGTTGATTATGCATGCTTATGCGGACTCACTATGTCATGTTTTATATGATTCATAAGTTATGCATGCTTATGCGAACTCACTATACCATGTTTTACATATTTCATAAGTTATGCATGCATATGCGAGATTACTATGCCATGTTTTACATGTTTCACAAGTTATGCATGCTTATGCGAGTTTATTATGTCATGTTCTACATGTTTCATGGGTTATGCATGTTTATGCAAGATCACCTTACCATGTTATGCAAGTTTAATGGATTATGCATGCTTATGCAAGTTCATCTTACCATGTTATGCAAGTTTAATGGATTATGCATGCTTATGCAAGTTCACCTTACTATGTTATGCATATTTAATAAGCTATGCATGTTTATGCGAGTTCACTATGACATGATTTGCAAGTTTAACATGTATGCATGTTCATCAAAATATGTGAAGATCATCATGTATGTTATGCCAAGTTACCTTTTATACCCTTATGCGTTATGACGAATATGTAAGCGAGATAATGACGTTGGGAGGGTTTGGGTAAACTTAAAAATACATGAAACTAAAAGATTGGGAATTTACCTATTAAGTTAGGTCTACCCCTTGGGAATTTACCTATTAAGTTAGGTCTACCCAAGTATATGTTAACTTGTAAATACGTTTTGGAGTGGGCATGACATTAGATAACATGATATGGCCAACTCGAGGTTAGACCTAGTTGTGGTGTAAATCTTCCCAGGTAACCACAACGTGGGGTCTAATGTGGGTAGTTGGTCATGTTGCACCATAAGACCCGAGGTTAGACCTAGACGTGGTGTAAATCTTCCCAGGTAACCACGGATGTCTAATGTGAGAGGTTGGGTGCGTTAAGTAATTAATGCCTCATAATTAGGGTTAAGTCATGGCCCACTAATACTTAACCAATAATGGGGATGCGAGGATTAGATGGGGTTAAGTGGTTACACTTAACTAATTTAATCCAGGATTAGTGAGGGGTTAAAACCACACTTAACCCTCTTAGAAACCCTAGCAGCGTGGTCTGTTCCAGCAGTAATCCCAGTTTGGTATCATTCACAACCCTAGAGGCTAGGCTAGGGCGGGGCACGATTACTGGACTGATGTAAGCGACCAAAGCGACGGCTGAGTGGTACAGCGGTGCGGGTCCGGCGGGCTACGGACGTGCACGTAGTCCGATGTTGGACAAACTCGAGGCACGGGTACCAGTAGGCTTAGACTGTGCATTATTGCTTAGGTGTCTGGGGTTGACACCTTAGGGCTTGATACACCCGAAGGTGGACCCAGCACAGTCTGACTACATCCATGTGGGCCGTATGGACACCAACACTTGACGTGTTAGGTTTATAGGGAGCCGATCCACTAGACCGTTGGGCTGGACCTTATACTAAGGTCACTTCATGTTATTGGGCCAAAGTTTGGGCTAAGGGATCAAGATCTATTTTGTGGGTTTGCTAGTACACTGTGGTGCAAAGTTTAATCTCGTCTATGTGATGTCACCTTTATCTATGTTCATCTCAGTTTCCATCATGTTGTTAACTTTATTAGTTTATAGATTGATCGTAGTAGGGCTTACCAGTCTTTTTGACTGACCTGTTTTCTTTCGCTTCTTTTCTTCCATTTCCCCCCCCACAGGTTCTCAGGGAGGGGCTACATCTGCTTAGTGGATCTTTGGCTTGCTTGTTGGATAGCTCATGTATGGATCTGAGCTAGCTGTGGCTTATCTTTTATTTCTGGGGATTAGTACTGATGTTATACCATGTATTTTGTTATCACGTATCTAGACTTATGTTGTATTTTGGATCATGACATTTTGATATTATGTACTTGACTATGTCGGTTTTCTGAAATGATGATGATGGGTTTTATCTGCTACCGCTGCTTTACTTATATTTATTTATATATATTCTGTCTTGCGATATCTCTGTGCATGTTTACCTTCACAATAACGCCCCTCCAAAGCTAGTACATTCTAAGGAGTGATCCTAGTGGAGGTGGGGTGTTACACAAGTTATGTTCATCTATGCAAGTTTATGCTTATATGTTTAGATCCATGTCAGTTCTAATGTTTAGATCTATGTCAGTTTACATTGCATATGTTAATTGGATCCATCTTATATGCTAGTTCACGTTTGTATGCTTAATAAGATTTATGTTGTTCTATGCCAAGTTTGTGTTACACATGCTTAATTAAATCTATATTGTTTTATGCCAGTGTGGATGTCATATGACTCTTTCTTTTCCTTATCTTATGAGTTAGGCTAACAGCGAGCCTAACGTATTATGTGAATTATACGTACCAACGACGTGGGAACATTGGGGAATAGTTTGGGAAATATTGAATATTGGATGTTATGTAATTGGCATAAATTGTTAGTAACCAAGTAATTAACTTGAGACATAAATTGGTATAGTTTATATACATGGAAATTATGGACATAATTTGGAGGATAATTATGAACATGGCTTGAATTGTAAATTATGGTCAATTTGAATTAGGGATATTAGTTCAAATTGGTGTTGAATAATAAAATGAGATAATGAACTTGCCTAACCCATGGTTAGATTGAGTTGCGGTGTAAGACTGCCCGGAACCACCCGGCACATCCAGCAACCGCAACAACAGGTCTAATGTGAGAGGTTAGTGCATCAAACCAAAAACCCGAGGATAGAATGAGTTTGCGGTAGAAGTCTGCCCGGAACCGCCTGGCACATCCAACAACCGCAAATAATAGTTCTAATGTGAGAGGTTGGTGCATTAATAAATTGATTAATGCCAATGAATGGACGTGCTAAGAATGGTAAGGTTAAGTAACATATGAATAGGCGACACTTAACCAATACAACATGTTAATTAAACAAATGGGTGGGGTTAGGTTAAATTGAGAACACTTAACCGTTATAACGTATTGATTACGAAACCCTAGTAACAGGGACCCATTTCAACAGTAACCCCCATAGATGTATCATGGTACCCTGAACTAGGCAGGGTGGGGCACGATTACTGGGCTGATTATAAGAAGTCAAAATAACGGCGGGTGGTGCATCAGTGTAGGTTCCGATGGAGTACGGACGTGCACGTGGTCCGAAGTGGAAAAATCAGGAACTGGGCATCAGTAGTTATACACTGTGCATCTTGAATTGTGTCAGGTTGCAATCATAGGGATTAATACACCCCATGGTGGGACCAGCACAGGTATCTACAAACAAGTGGGGCCGAATGACAGAAGTAATAAATACACACGAGTTATGGAGCCGATCGAATGGGGAGGGTAGTGGGTACAACTAGTGGAGATAGGGGTAGGCGGCACCTATGACAACAGTTAGGGGTACACGAAACTACCATTATTATTATTATCATTATGAAGGATCAACTTTCAGAGTAAATAGGGTTGGTGCAGTGTAGTAATTATCCTATAGTGATTAGAAACGCAATCAACGTTTATCTTATTCATCTTGCTTACCTTGTCATACATGATTATGTTACAGCCATTTCTTACTTTCCAGTTTATGTTCTTATCCTATTACTTTAATAATTATATTGTTAAAGTTACTGGACTCGCCAGACTTTATGTCTGACCTCGTTTGTTTCGCCTCTTTTCTTTTAGTCCCCTTCCCCCTCAGGTTCTCAGGGTGGGCCTAGTGGAGCTAGATTTGGATCTCTTTCTCTCTCTTTTGGAAGTGCTTGGATTGCTGAAAGTAAATGTTCAGCTTATCTCTTATTATGGCTAATTATGTTGGGGTTATGATTTTTGTTTTATGTACTCAGAAATTAATTTGTTAAGATGGATATTAAGTGTACTTGGTTTTATTGTTGATTTTGGTGTTGTAACCAAACTATTTCTCCGCTGCAATGAAGTTGTTTTAGATTTCTAAAGTACCAATATGTGTATCAGTCTTGTTATATTATGTTCTATACACTTATAATACTCTATGAAAGTTAATGCATTCCCTTAGTGAGTGACATTAATGGACGTGAGGTGTTACACGTGGTATCAGAGCTGAAGGTTACCAAAACAGATAAAAGATTTTGAAAATCATTTTCAAAAGAAACTTTATGAAGAAGTATTTTCGAAAACATGTTTTAAGGGGAGTACTTTTAAGGGAAATGTTTATTATGAAAAACATAATCCCCAAAAACCATATGTCTTTCTTTCGATTATTTGTTTCGAATCTCTCTCTTTTCCTTCTTGAGTCCCTTTCACCACGTTTAGATGCTTTTCTTAAGATATGTAAGGACTTCCGTGCGATGGGTGGAAAACTGCTTCATGGGACTGAGACATTTGTCGAGGATAGAAATGGATCAAGGAAGTAGAGGACTTGTTTGATATCTTTGAAATAGACAATGGAAGGAAGGTTCAACTAGCTGCTTGGTTAATGAAGGATGAAGCTCCATCTTGGTGGGAGGTCACGAATGGAGAACGTGCAGTGGAGGCATGGATATGACACAAGATAAGAAAGTAAACCTAAGAAGGGTGGAAAGAATAAAAAAACTCCGTGATAAGAGGAAGACAGGAGGTTGTTTCCAGTATGGTAAAGCAAGGACAAGTATAGAGGGCAGGATCTTCTGGAGGGAAGGATGTGTTCTCATGGTCAGTATACCGGAAAGAGATGGGAAGTTTCTGTTGAAGATTTGATTTCTTTTTTCCTAGAACTCTTTTAAACTCTTGCGCTTCGCATTCGTTTATATCTTCTTCGTTAGTTGAAACATTGCACCTAAATACTAGTTTAATCATGGATCCCATTGTAGTCTCAAATCCTATTGGTGGTTCGGCTCACTTATCTATGGTTTGTCGGGATTTGAGAGTGTCCATGTTGGGCATTGGATTTGAATGCAACTCCTTCGTTCTTGGTTTCACGGGCTATAGCTTGATTCTAGGCATGGATTGGCTAGCCAGGTATGGTGCCATCCTAGACTGCGAAAGGAGGGCAGTTAGATTGTTGACTCGCTATGGGAGGACCCTTGATATTTCTTGTGACCCTAGAGGTCCGGTGATGCTTAGCTACCTAGAATCACTTGACACATCCATCGATGATTTGGAATCTGTTCGTGTAGTCCATGAGTATGGTGACGTCTTTGATGAGGTTCGGGGTTTACCCCTGAGGCGCGGGATAAACTTTCGTATATACTTAGTAGATAATGCAAAGCCAGTTGCATTACCAGTGCGCCACATGGCTCCGAGAAAGAGAAAGGAACTCAGTAAGCAATTAAGAGAGTTTCTTGAGAAAGGGTTCATAAAAAGTAGTATTTCGGAATGGGGTGCCCCAGTTGTTTCTGCTACGAAGGCTGATGGTTCGCTTAGATTGTGCATGGACTATAAAGAGCTGAATAAGCTCACGAAAAAGAACAGACACCCCTTGCCGAGGATAGATGATATGTTCGATCAGTTGGTTGGTGCTTCAGTTTTCTTGCAGTTGGATTTAGCTACAGGATTTCATCCGCTAAGGGCGGCTAAGGACAACATAGATAAGGCTGCTTTTAGGGCTCCCAACGGTTTCTTCGAGTGGCTCGTCTTGCCTTTTGGTTTGACGAATGCACCCGCATATTTCGTAGACTTGATGAGTAGGGTGTTTAGGGATTTTCTAAACAAGTTTGTGGTAGTATTTATGGATGATATTTTGATTTTCTCTAGAAGCAAGGAAGAGCATGCCCTGCATCTTAGGGAAGTCTTAGAGACCCTACGAGCACATCAACTCAAAGCTAACTTCTCCAAATGTTATTTTTGGAGGAAAGAAGTGAGGTTCTTAGGACACGTGGTCTCTACGGAAGGGATAGCAGTGGATCCCACGAAGGTGGTAGTAATCCAATATTATAAGATTCCTAAGAATGCAAAAGAAGTAAGAACTTTTTTGGAGTTGGCGGGCTATTATAGGAAATTCATTAAGGACTTCGCGAAGATATCAGCCCCACTTACTCGGTTGACGAAGAAGAACTTGACTTTCTCTTGGGATGCTGACTGTGACAATGCTTTCCAACGTTTAAAGAGGATTTTGATGACAGCTCCAGTATTAGTTTTGCTGGATGGGAGCAAACCATTTACAGTATATACCAGTGCTTGCGGGATAGGGCTTGGAGCAATTTTCGATGCTAGAGGAAAAGGTGATGTGCAAAAGGCGGTAGGTACGCAGTTATGTTTGAGCATCGCGTATCGTCCACAGACGGATGGACGGACAGAAAGGGTGAATAGAATTCTTGAAAATATTTTGAGGTTATGTATCCTAGATTTTGGAGGGACATGAGAAAAGCACCTTCCATTTGTGGAGTTTGCTTATAACAACAGTTATTAAGCTAGTATTAGGGTTTTTATGGACGACCATGTCGATCGCCAACTTGTTGGTGGGAGTCTACGGATAAGATTTTGCTTGGACCCGAGCTGATTAGAGATAAACTCCAGAGAAGATGGACTTGATTCGAAGATGAATGGAGACGACACAGGGCCGGCAAAAGTCAAATGCTGACAAGAGATGAACCGATCTTGAGTTCGATGTTGGAGACATGGTTTTTATTAAAGTGTCACCGTTGAGGAACGTAGCTCGCTTTGGGAAGTGTGGGGAAATTAGCACCAAGGTTTGTAGGACCCTTTCCCATTACAGAGAGGATTGGACAGATGGCGTACAGAGTGAAGTTGTCGGAGAAGCTTAGTGGTGTTCATGATGTGTTTCACTTGTTGCATTTGCGGAAGTGTTTACATGATACCGCGGAAGTAGTGGAGCCGAGCATACTTAGAGAAGTGGAAGTGGAGCGAGATGCCACGATTAGACGAGCTCCTACATCCATCCTTGGATCAGAGGTCAAGAAATTACGCAACTGAGAAGTCAAGTTGGTCAAAGTGCAATGGGGAGATGATCAAGGAAACGCGACTTGGGAGGCAGAAGACAAGATGTGTGCATCGTACCCTTTCCTTTTTGAGGGTA
The DNA here is from genome assembly GCA_030737875.1 of Allium sativum. Lineage (NCBI taxonomy): Eukaryota > Viridiplantae > Streptophyta > Magnoliopsida > Asparagales > Amaryllidaceae > Allium > Allium sativum. Next base: position 209,062,161 of record CM060918.1, read on the forward strand.
TGTTCTTAATTTCTCCTTTTTCTACCGCTTTGTTTGCACTTGTTCTATCGTTTAATATGTCCTCTCGTTTACCTCTTCGATCTTTCAAGAGGAAAATCCTATGGTTGTAAACATGTGTTTGAGACGTGTTATGTTTGGTGGATGCAAGTGTTTGCTAGTGGTTGCTCGTGGATGCATTTACACACACATTAGGCACTAGATCGGCTCAATCACTTTCATATTGCATATGAATAAGTGTGCATATTTAAATTAATGGATGTATATTGATTGTGTTATCATATGATTGTTTCATTTGAATGAAATGATTGTGCACTCATGTAGAAATAATATCTATCATTAGGATTCTTTTGCATACATAATGGACGCATGGCACTATCATGATTTGCATTAAGGAGGTCAACTGAATTAGTAGGCCGCCTGATTTTGCATTGGATAAGGAACATATACACACACTTTTTACATATGTTCATATGACATTATAAATCTATTAAGGACAATGGATGCTTGTGATTGATGGTTAATTAGATGGATGATTAGATGGTAGGATATACATTCTTCTTGACTTGAAGATTTCGTGGACGAAATCCTGTAAGGAGAGAAGAATGTAACACCCCTTAATTTTAAAATATTAAAATTAACAAATTTAAGGACACTTAATTTTTAGAAGAAGAATTAAGTGAAATGGGTTACACCATAGTGTTCGTCTCGGAATTCTGCTTGAGATAGAGTCCAAGTTTGCGTAAATAGGCCTCCGTATGAAGAAGTTATGGAGCTTAGAAGAATTCAAGTTTAAACAGAAATTAAATTAAAATAATAATTAATAATCTAAAATCAGTTCGAATTTCAAAACAGCAAAATTGGGTTGAGCGGGAAATTTCCCGCTCAGGGGTGTCGACCCCCCCCCCCCGGGGGGGGGGGGGAGTTGACACAGGTGTCGACCCCCCTACAGAGGAGTTGACCCCTGTCGGCCAGGTTGGGATGACGTGTTCGGGTGATGATGTTTTTGATTTTAGGGCTTATGTAGCTTCGTTTGGTTGGTTGAGTGATGTGTCATTGTGAAATGGATGGTTTAGACTGATCCTAAACTAATCGAAGGGCTATAATTAATCCTACACATCTATATAAACACCTATAAACCTAAATCCTAATCTAAACTAAATTCATTCATAAGCCGCCATGCTGCTACATCCTAAACTAAGCTATTCTCTTCTCCAACAAATTAGAGCTTAGGAATTGTGAAAATGGAATCTAGAACAACAATGAATGAATCTATTCTTTCTTCTATCACTGTGAGTACAGTTTCTTTCACAAGATAATTAATTAAAATAATTATGGTAAGTTGTGTTCTGGACTGTATGAATATGCATGTTGAATCATATGCTATTAGCTAGTTCTGTTATCATATACTTTGTTAATATATGCCATTTTGTTATCATATGTAATTAGATTCATTTTATGATGTTAATTCCTATGTCTAATTACATATGCTTGATTAGATTCATCTATGCAAGTTATGTTTATCTATGCAAGTTATGCGAGTTTATATGTAAGTTATGTTTATCTATGCAAGTTTATCTATGCAAGTTATGCGAGTTTATATGCAAGTTATGTTCATCTGTGCAAGTTATGAAAGTTTATATGCAAGTTGTGTTCATCTATGCAAGTTTATATGCAAGTTATGTTCATCTATGCAAGTTATGCGAGTTTATATGCAAGTTATGTTTATCTACGCAAGTTATGAAAGTTTATCTATGCTAGTTTATATGCAAGTTATGCAAGTTTATATATGCCAGTTTATATGCAAGTTATGTTCATCTATGCAAGTTATGCGAGTTTATATGCAAGTTATGTTCATCTACGCAAGTTTATATGCAAGTTATGTTCATCTATGCAAGTTTATGCTTATATGATTAGATCCATGCTAGTTCTTATATTTAGATCTATGTCAATTTACATTGCATATGTTAATTGGATCTATCATATATGCTAGTTCACGTTTGTATGCTTAATTAGATTTATGTTGTTCTATGCCAAATTTTTTTTACACATGCCTAATTAGATCTATATTGTTTTATGCCAGTGTGGATGTCATATGCCTCTTTATTTTCCTTTTCTTATGAGTTAAGCTAACAGCAAGCCTAACGTATTATGTGAATTATATGTACAAACGACGTGGGAACGTTAGGGAATAGTTCGGAAAATATTAAATATTGGATATTATGTAATTGGCATAAATTGGTTAGTAACCATGTAATTAACTTGAGACGTAAATTGGTATAGTTTATATACATGGAAATTATGGACATAATTTGGAGGATAATTATGAACATAGCTCGAATGGGAAATTATAGACAATTTGAAATAGGGATATTGATTAAAATTGGGGTTGAATAATAAAATTAGATAATGAATATGCCTAACCCGAGGTAGATTGAGTTGCAGTGTAAGACTGCCTGAAACCACCCGGCACATCCAGCAACCGCAACAACAGGTCTAACTTGAGAGGTTAGTGCATCAAACCCAAAACCCGAGGTTAGAATTAGTTTGCAATAGAAGTCTTCCCGGAACCGCCCAGCACATCTAGCAACTGCAAACAACAGTTCTAATGTGAGAGGTTGGTGCATTAATAAATCAATTAATGCCAATGAACAGACATGCAAAGAATGGTAAGGTTAAGTAACATATGAATAGGCGATACTTAATCAATACAACATGTTAATTAAACAAATGGGTGGGGTTAGGTTAAATTGAGAACACTTAACCGTTATAACATGTTGATTAGGAGACCCTAGTAACGGGGACCCATTTCAGCAGTAACCCACATAGATGTATCATAGTACCCTGAACTAGGCAGGGTGAGGCACGAATATTGGGCTAATTATAAGCAGTCAAAATAGCGGCGGGTTGTGCATCAGTGTAGGTTCTGATGGAGTACGGGCGTGCACATCCTATGGAGTGGAAAAATCAGGACTGGGCATCTGTAGTTATACACTGTATTGTATCGGGTTGCCATCACAGGGATTGATACACCCCATGGTGGGACCAGCACAGGTATCTACAAAAAAGTGGGCCGAATGACACAAGTAATAAATACACACGAGTTAGTGAGCAGATCGAATGGGGAGGGTAGTGGGTACAACTAGTGGAGATAGGGGTAGGAGACACTTATGACAACAACTAGAGGTACATGAAACTACCATTATTATTATTATTATTATTATCATTATGAGGGATCAACTTTCAGAGTAAATAGGGTTGGTGCAGTGTAGTAATTATCCTATAGTGATTAGAAACGCAATCAACATTTATCTTATTCATCTTGCTTACCTTGTCATACATGCTTATGTTACAACCATTTCTTACTTTCTAGTTTATGTTCTTATCCTATTACTTTAATAATTATATTGTTAAAGTTACTGGACTCGCCCAGACTTTATGTCTAACCTCGTTTGTTTCACCTCTTTTCTTTCTGTTTCCCCCTAAGTTCTTAGGGTGGGCCTAGTGGAGCTTGATTTGGAACTCTTTCTCTCTCTTTTGGAAGTGCTTGGATTGCTGAAAGTAAAAGTTCGGCTTATCTCTTTTTATGGCTGATTATGTTGGGGGTTATGCTTTTTGTTTTATGTACTCATAAATTAATTTGTCAAGATGGATATTAAGTGTACTTTGTTTTATTGTCGATTTTGGTGTTGTAACCAAACTATTTCTCTGCTGCAATGAAGTTGTTTTAGATTTCTAAAGTACCAATATGTGTATCTGTCTTATTATATTCTATTCTATACACTTCTAATACTCCATGAAAGTTAATGCATTGCCTTTGTGAGTGATATTAATGGGCGTGGGGTGTTATAAGATAGGCATATGATGGAAGAATTGGGCATATGAGAACAATAGATTAGGTGTACACATAATGGTAGATCTGTTATGATTCAAGTTATTAATAGGCATAGGCTTAGATTCAAACTTATAAACATGTCAAGATTATTTTTTGAATGTTTATATCTAAAAGTAACATAAACTCATAGGGACTGGATCTAAGGAACAGAGAAATGACTGTTAATGTTGTAGCAGAGATCCTTGAATGCTTATAAATTGTTGTTGTAGAAGAATAGGCTAATTCAATCTGAGTTGGGGAATCACCTCGTTGTCATTGTTGTTTTTGGCGAATAAAACAATGAGATTGAGGTCCTATTTGTAGCCTAAGGTCAACGAATATCACTCAGAAATGTGTCCACGTGCAGGGGTCGAATCTGCCCTAGATCTCGGAGGGGTCGACACCCCCGCTGTAGAGGTCGACCCATGGGTCGACACCTATAAGGGACGGGATCGACCCCTAATGGGCCAATTTCCCTCCCTTTCCAGCTATGTAATTTTAATTTTCTAGATTTATTTTGTTTATATATATTATGCTTATATGTATACAAAATTCAAACCTTAATATCTTCTTCATACGATGTCCGTTTTAAGCAAATTCGGAGTCTATCTTAAGAAGAATTCCGAGACGAACGCAATGGCGCAGCCCGTTTTACTTAATTCATAATATTTAATTAAGTATTCTTTAATTTATCATTATAATGTTCTTAAAAATTATGAGGTGTTACACTAGGATACTTCTAGAGAGTGCTATTTCACAGAGTTGCCTGAAGCAAAGAAGAAGGATAAGGGTAAGAATGTGGAGGCTCCTTTCCGCATTCGTGACCCTGTCTTATAGCAACTAGTGCATGGCTCCTGCACCGAAGAGCATAGTGGAGCTCAGAATGAGATGGATCCTTGGAAAGCCAATGCAGGGGATAATCGAGTGGTGCCAGCTGAGCTCACAATTTCTATATCAGTTAATCAAAAAGATCCTGATTGGGTGTTGAAGATAGGATCGCAGTTGGGCCAGAAGTTGCAAAAAGATTTAGTTGTTTTCTTGAAAACTAATTTGGGCGTGTTCGCTTGGACCCATTCTGATATGTGCGAGATTTCACCCGAAGTTGCATTTCATGTGTTAAACATTAATCCAAGCATATCACCTATGAAACATTAGAGAAGGATTCAAGGCCCCGAATAGTCGATGGATCTCAAGGAAGAAGTGGATAGACTGATGGAAAATTGCTTTATTCAAGAGTTAACGTATCCGGATTGGGTGTCAAATCCTGTGTTAGTGAAGAAACCAATGGAAAATAGCATGTATGCATCAATTATTTAGACCTCAATAAAGCATGTCCTAAGGATAGTTTCATGTTGCCTAGAATCGGTCAGCTTGTAGATGCGACAGCGGGGCATGAACTCTTATCATTCAGGGATGCTTATTCAGGCTACAATTAGATAATGATGCATAAGCCGGACTAGTATAATGCAAGATTCATTATAGATGTTATGTTGTACTATTACAAGATGATGCCATTTGGGTTAAAGAATGTTGGAGCGACTTATCAACATCTTGTCAATGCGATGTTCAAGTCTCGAGATGGAAAGACTATGGAAGTCTATGTGGAAGACTTGCTGGTAAAATCAAAAAGTGCAGATGGTCATTTGGAGAATCTGGCTAAGATGTTTCATATCCTCAGGAAGTACGACATGAAGTTAAATCCTCTTAAGTGTTCATTCGGAGTCGCATCTGGGAAATTCCTCGGGTTCATTGTCAATGCAAGGGGCACCGAGGCCAACCTTACTCAGATTTCAACATTAAGAGAAGTGCAGGCTCCTAGGACAAAGAAAGACCTTCAGAGTTTGAATGGGAAGGTTGGTGCATTAAGTCTCTTCATTTCAAATGCAATGGATAGGTGTATACCACTCTTTGATGCATTGAGAAAAGGAAAGGAAGAGTTCTAATGGACTCCAAAATGTCGGATGGGTTTTGAAGAGTTAGTCGAGCTTATGGGAACACCCCCGATGTTGTCAAAGCCTAAAGATGGAGAAGACTTGTTCTTATATTTGGTTGTTTCATGCCATGCCTTAAGTGCAGCTTTGATTAGAGAGGATTCAAAGACTCAAAGACCAGCATAATACATTAATAAAAGGCTTACTGGGGCAGAGCTGAACTATCCGGAGTTAGAGATGCATGCATATTGTCTAGTTGTTGCCTCGAAGAACCTCAAGCCATATTTCCAAGGTCATTCTATCAAAGTGCTCACAGATCAGCCGATGAAGCAAGTCCTGTTTCGTTCGGAAATATCGGTAAGTCTATTGAAGTGGAATATCAAGCTCAGTCAGTATCAACGAACAAGATTTGGCAGACTTTATTGCTGAGTTTACAGATAGAGAAGAGGAGAAGGAAGTGCCTATAGAAGTGATCACTTGATGGAAGATGTTCGTTGATGGTGTTATGAATGAGTATTGCTTGGGGATAGGGGTAGTTCTAGAAACTCCTGAAGGACGCTCAGTCTGCTATGCTTTGAGATTGGCATTTCCATCGACAAATAATAAAGCTAAGCATGAAGCGTTAATCGCTAGACTAATGATAGCAAAGGAGTTATATTTGAAAGCCTTGCAAATTTTCAGTGATTAACAGTTGGTGGTGTGCTAGATTCGGAGAGAGTTTCAAGCTAAGGGAGGAAATTTGTCTGCTTATCCATCGAAGGCTTGGGAACTACTCAACAACTTGGACTACTAAACAATATCACATATCCCTCGAGAAGAAAATATGAAGGCGAACTCTATTGCAAAGTATGTTAGTTCTGGAGATGCTCAATTGTTGGAATTAGTACCAGTCGAAATTTTATTAAATCCCAATATGGAGGACAATGATGTAGATTTGATCATGGAAACACCTGAAGAGCCAGATTCATGGATGACTCCAATCAAAGTATATCTCCTCAATGGTGTGCTCCCAATTGACCTAAAGAGGCGAAGGAAGTTGCTCCAAAAAGCTCCTATGTTTCTTACTCAGGATGGTCAGTTGTACAAAAGGGGTTTCTCTATGCCTTTACTCATATTTGTTATCAAAAAAGAATCCAAGGCAATTCTGGCATAATTATATGGCGGAGAGTGTGGAGGGCATTCAGGTTGACAGACATTGGCCAAGAAAATTTTGTGATATGGTTATCTCTATCACAACTTCAACCGAGACTCTACAACATATGCCAGGAAATGTGACAGGTGTTAGAGATTTTCCAAAATTCCCAGAGCACAATCGACAGGCATCAATTTGATTGGAGCACTGCCTACTTCAAAATCCATCATGAAGTATGCCATTGTCGCGGTTGATTACTTCATGAAGTGGGCTGAAGCATAGCCATTAGCCACCATTACCTCAAGAAAAAACCATTAATTTCATCTTGAAGAATATCATTTGCAGGTTTGGTGTTCCGTAGAACACCGACAATGGGACTAAGTTCGAAAGCGACGAGTTCAAAAGTTTATGTGCCAAGTGTAAGATCCAAAAGAGTTTTGCAGCTGTAGCCCATGCGCTGGAAAATGGGCAGGTGGAAGCAATCAACTAGATCATAAAATCAAGCATCAAGAAGCGTCTTAAGAAATTAAATGGTGGTTGGGTAGACGAGCTCCCTCTTGCACTATGGGCGTATCGAACAACTCATAAATCTACGACTGGGCACAATCCTTTTTCCTTGGCATTTGGTTCTGAAGCGATGATTTCGATAGAGCTGGAGGCTCCTAATCACTGCAGAATTCATTTCAAGCAAGCATAGAATGGTCAGCTACAGTTAGAGGCACTCGATCAACTTAAGGAGAGACCGAATGAGGAAGAGCTCAGAATTGCAGCACGCCGAAGAAGAGTAGCTTGACATTTCAACAGCAAACTACGCCGAAGGACTTTCGAAGTTGGCGATCTCGTGCTTAAAAGGGTGGTGACTTCCATGGGTGTGTTCGGGCCAAATTGGGAAGGACCATATGTAATCAATCAAAATCTTCTAGATGGCATTTACAAACTCTCCACAGCTGATGGAATCCCAATTCCACGAGCTTGGAACTGTGAACACCTTCGTCGTTATTTTACATAGTTACTTTGTTCAATTTCCTGTAAAAATTATAATTGCAAATATTTTTTCAAGTCTTGTAAGTTGAACATCAATTATGAACGGAAGATTACCTACTTATCTCAACAATACTTTTGTAATTTTTTGTTAAATATTTCAAAATTTTCTTAAAGTCAATTTAATATTGTAGGTTACATAAAGAACGCTTGCTTCCTTAAGTTCCAATGAGACCTAGTGACCTCGACATCAACTTATCCCAGCAATGCTAGCTTAAGGATCGAGTGCTACAAACATCGATATGCTAAAACGTAAGGATGAAAAGCAATGCCTTGAAAAGCAAAAGGAAGGATTCACTAGGTGTCAAACAACACGAGACACGGCAAGTGAGCACAAAGCTAAAAAATGGTTGTAAATTCCACTAAAGGGGCACCTCCCAAAGCGAGAGGTCTAGGGCATGGTTCTTAACTGAGATAGCTTGCTTTGTCAAGTGCACGGTAAAGGAACTGCCATCCGCCCCATGGAACGACACAACAACAAAAAGTGTGCAAGTTCCACTGAAGGGGCACCTCCCAAAGCAAGAGGTCCAGGACCCTGGTTCTTTCCCTGAGATAGCTTGCTAAGCCAAGTGTCCAGTAAAGGAACTGGCGTCTGCCTCGTAGAACGATGCAACAACAAAAGTGTCTCATAGTGAAGCGTAAAAGCCTCTCATGGCGAAGCATAAAGCCTCTCATATGGAAGCTTAAGGCCTCTCATAGCGAAGCTTAACAGAGATCCCAACTGAAAGGGGGTGTCCAACATAGTTTCTCCGATGTCGAATTTATTATGCGGGAAAAGAAACAAAGGTTGGAATAAACAAAAATCCTAGCTGAAAGGGGGTGTCCAACATAGTTTCTTCAATGCCAGATTTATTCAGCGAGAGAAGAAACGAAGGTTGGATTAACAAGAAGTCCTAGCCGAAGGGGGGCACCCAATAAGATCATCATTGCCAGGGTCTACCTGGCCCGATTACGACAAATGTTGGGGTTAAATATAAGACCTCTTAAGCGGAGGCACAGGTACTGAAAGATCTCTCCAAAAAGGAGAAACAAAACAATCAATAAAGCATGGTTTCCTAGTGAATTGGCAAGCTCAGAAGCTTTAAGTATGCTAGCAGAAGCAAAAAGACTTCGTCGATAGACTATGAGCTTCTAGTTCCTTAATTCAAATCAAAGGAACTCAGCAAGTCGATCGTATCTAGCTTTAGTAATTCGTGATAACCGGTATGGGGGCAAACATTACCACATTGGAACGGAACAATGCTCTGAAAGCATACCATAGCTCATCACGACTTCGCAACAAATAAAAGATTCGTATCCTGCAAAGAGACAAATATGCAAAAGTACGACAAAGATAGAGAAAAAGATAAATTACAAACAAACCAAAAGCAATATTATTTCATCAAAGCAGGTCTCAAAATCAACTCTTCATAAATTCAAAAGCGAGGACCAGCATTCACATAAACATTCGGTCAAAGAAAACACCAAATAACAAAGCCATATAAAGCAAAGCGGATACACAAAAGCTCTAATCATCCTTCTTCCCGCCTTTAGAAGCACTGCTAGATCTTAGTGTGAATTTGAGAACTCTGGGTGGAGGAGGCATTACATCAGGTTGGCTTTAACCCTTGTCTTCTTCACCATCCTTCGGGTCATCAGGGTAGAAAAGCACAAGTGTCTTCTTGCGGGAGCTGCGCTTCCCCTTGCGCCTCTGTGATGAAGATTTACCCTTTTTCCCTAGGTGGCCTTTAACACCCTTCGTCGGGATTTCATCTGCATCCTCAAGGTCTTCTAATCCTCCTGACGAGAATTCCTGGTCATTTAGATTAGCAATTCCATCAATATTCTCTCCTTGTGACGTGGGTTGAGCAGCGAAAGTGGGAGTAGAGAATGTAGCCAAATAAGGATCCCCTGGAGGAGGAGTGTTGGTCGAAGCAGTTGTTGCAAAAGAGTTGAAGGTTTAAAGATTGTCGCAGTTCCCGTCACTTCAGCAATAGCAGTAGAAGATTTCGGTGTAATAAGGCCTAATGCAAATGAACGATAAGCAAAGAGCTCAATATACCCATATGGAGTGCTAAAATTTCAAGTCTAATAAGACTTGATCAAAGTCGATTTTACCTGAGGCTTGGGTACTTCTACGCTCCACTTTATAGTCATCTGGGTTATCATAATTGCCCCCGTCATCTCCTGCATGCTCCTCAGCAGTTTCTTTCCGTACTTCATGACTGGTAGAAGGGTCAATAGAAGGAGTAATAAGAGCCTGAAGATCAGAAACATTAATATCAGCAGAAATAGTGTAAGTATCAGTGGTAGATGTGTCTAGGGTTTGCTCCCCAGAAGGCCTAGCTCCATCAAATAAGCTACACTCTCTCATGAGGTGCTCTTTTCCTTTGGCTAAAGCCTTGTGGGACTCATCTTCTACATGGTTTTCTATGAGTTCCTTTTCAATATAGCCACTATCTTCAAGTTATGCAAGCACTGATTCCCGAACTTCAGCCAAAGTAATTGGGAATTAATCCACCAAGAAAGATAAACTGCCTCGTCCCATAATGCTGAGAGTATAAAATGTGAACAAGGTAACATTAGCTTCAGCTTTAGCATATTCTTGTTAGGAAGCCATCTCGCCTAAAAGTGCTTGATCTCTCTCCCACTCAAAAGTCTCCGCTTTGGTTTTCCATAAGGAAATCTCTAATTGCTGAGTAGTGTTCTTTTCACAGAGGCTAGCATTGTCTCGTAGATAAGTTTTAGCAATTTGTTGTTCCGCGGCTAATTGAATCTCCGTAGTCTTTTGTACAAAGTGGGCATCTTTGACTTGAAAAGCTAGCAAAGTTTCTCTAGCCTTGGCAGCGGCAAGCTCATCTTTAAGCCTTTGGTTCTCAGCCTCTAATTCTTGGTTCTTCTGGGTGAGAGATGAAATACTAGCATCATGTGCCTCGAGGGTTCTTTTCCACTCTTCTTTATCATTCTCCATCATAAGCATTGCCTCGCGGTTAACTCTATTGACTCGCTGAAGCTCGTCAGCCACCTTATGCTATAGGGATGTCTTTTAGACATGATCCTTAACCACATCCAGCTGCTTCCCGATATGACCTTTTACTGTATCCAGGTACTTAAGCAACTCTTCCTTGTCCATTGGCCTGATGTCTAGATTAAAACGAACTCCCTCTAAGAACCAAGTAGAAAACCGCTGGTAAGTGCGCTGGGTGCTGGATTAAGAGTATGTTTTGGTCTCCGGATAATTTGGTGTATATCGACAGGAGCTATGGTAGCTGATGGAGGTAGAAGAGGCATAAGGCTAGTAAGAGGTTGAGCAATAGGTGCAGGACCTTTTTCAGTCTTGGACCGCTTGTGTGAACTACTTCCACCGTGACCCTTGCCCTTATCATCTCTATCCCTCTTTTTATTATGATCATCCCTCTCTTGCCTATCCTGATCATAGTGGTTGTCACGATCTTACCTACTTCGCTTGTACTCATCTTAGCGATCCCGTTATTCTTGAGCTTTTCTCCATCTTCTCTGCTCTTCAGTCCCTCTATGATAACTGGACTGGATATAAGGTCACGGCTGATAAGAGCTTGTACGATGTTTGGACTGCATATAAGGTCGTGGCTGATAAGAGCTTGTGCGATGTTTGAACTCTTTCATATACGATCGGCTCATCGTTGGACCTGAAATAGGAAAAAGCAAGACTTCAGTGTTCAAAGCAAGAAGTACTGGGGTAGGATAGAAAGTGCACGCAAGACATCCAAAACTTTGAGTGTGTGTCGTGTGAGATCTAATGTGAATCTAATAATGAACCACTCTTCGTTTTTGGAGTTGACGCAGCTGAAATTTCGAAAACAAGTTTTCAGGATGGAGGAGTTAAAGCCAACTCGGTTGCCACCTTTGTCACTAATGCAGAGTGTTCGGAAGTACTGATACCACTCGTAGTAAGTTCACTTGTCATGACATTGAGATCGCCCAAATCCCCGTGTACATTAATAAAGTCATCCTCTGTAACAACCCGAATTTTTAATAACATGTTAAAATAAGAAATCAAGGCAGAATTAAATTATAAGTTAAGAATCAATGGGAACGGGTTACGTCATTGCGTTCGTCTCGAAATTCTGCTTGAAAACGAGTCCAAAATTTCGTAAATCAGAGTCCGTATGATCAAGATATGGCCCATAGAAGATTTCAGAAAATTCAAAATTCAGCCTGAAATTCAAATTCAGCCCCAAACAGACTGGGCGGGAAAATTTCCCGCCCAGCCCCAGGTCGACTGGGGAGTCGAGCTCCCCAGCCCCAGGTCGACTGCCCAGTCGACTTGGGTGTCGACCTGGGGGTCGACTTCCCTGGTCGGCCATGTTTGCCTGGTGCACCTGTTTGCTCCTTTGGGTCTGTTCACTTGGCCTGTGACGGGATTTGATGGTTCAGATCTAAACTAGGGTTAATCCTATGGCCTAAACTTGTCTCTACACCTATAAAAACACCCTAAGACCTAGCCTAAACCACCACAAATCATCCTAACAACTAAGTGCTGCCAAAATGCTCCTAACCATGGCCTCCATCTTCATCAAAGAGAGCTTGAGAGTTCTAAACTAAAGCTAAGGCAAAGGAGCAATCTTTCTCCATCAAATCAAAGGAGCTCCTTATATTCTCAAGGCTTCTAGTGTTGCTACATCATTCCTAGAGCTTCTACAACGTCTCTAACTTGTTCTATTTTGTTCTAGTTCTCATAGCCACGATTTTTAAGCCCCACTCTACTCTTAGGTGTAAACTATGAAATTAATATGAACATGTAGCAAGTTGAAATGAGATTCTTGTGTAATACTTGTCTTTGGTCTATCATTGTATGCATAGATCCATTCATGACTCTTTTGATCTATGATTGTGGGACTATCATGAACCTAGTACCGTTCATCTTGATTTTTGGATAGAAAGCTATGAGCTTTATTTGGGGATTATGCAAAATGCAACATAGAACCCCTCATAACCTTGATGTTAACTTGCCTATAATGTTGAACTACATGCTAGTCACAAGTTTATCACTCTATGTCAACTATTACCATGTTATCACCCTATTTTCTAAGTCTGATGTCATACATGTTTTGAGGCCAATAATCCTATATGCTAGTTGTGATGAACACCTTTGCCTCAAATATCATCATGTTTCACTTATGACCAACTTTACCACCTTATGCCCATCTTTGTCATATTGTTATGTTCCCCTTCTTGATCTATTTGTATTGATGCAAATTTACGTGCGATGAGAATACGTTATGGGTAGTTAGGCGAACTTGAAATGACATGAAAAACATGACTTGAAATGTGACATGAAAATTGATTATGCTTGAAAACTTAAATGTGGTCATGGCATGTAGAAAACCATAAAGTGGCCAACTCGAGGTTGGGTTGAGTTTGTAGTGTAAATCTGCCCGGAACCACCCGGTAAATCCAGTGGCTACAAACAATAGGACCCAATGTGAGTAGTTGGTCATATCGCGCTTGAAACCCGAGGTTAGACTAGGTTGTGGTGTAAATCTGCCCGGACCCGCCCGGCACATCCAGTAACCACAACAAAGTCTAATGTGAGAGGTTGGGCGCATTAAGTTAATTAATGCCACATGATAGGGTTAAGTCATGAACCACTTAGATGCACTTAACCAACTTGATACATGATTGGATAGGGTTTACCACACTTAACCCGCTATAAACCCTAGTTATGTGGTCCTTTTCAGTAGTAACCCTCTTGGATGTATCACGATACCCTAGGGACTAAGCTAGGGTGGGGCACGATTACTGGGCTGATTGTAAGCGACCAGAAAGACGGCTGAGTAGGTGCGCCAGTGTAGGTTCAGGCGGGCTATGGTCGTGCACATAGTCCGGAGTTGAAAAAAAACAAACATGGGCACCAGTAGGTTTAGACTGTGCGTGCTTGATTTGTGTCAGTGGTTGGAACCCTAGGGCTTGATACACCCTAGGGTGGACCTAGCACAGTTGACTACATTCCGTGATTGGGCCGTATGACACCGACACTCGACGAGTTAGGCTTATAGGGAGCCGATCGACTAGATCGTATAGTTAGACCTTGATTTGGGTCATCTCATGATATTGGGCCAAGGGATCATTTCTTGTTTATACTTGACATGTGTTAGAATACTAGTACTTTTGGTGCAAAACTAAACCTTGTATATGCGATGCCACACTTGATCTACCTTGTTATCAATTTATCATGCCAGTTAGTTACCATCTTTATGTTTCATCTCAGTTTCTCATGTTTAGTTAACTTCATTAGTTTTTATACTAATAGTAGGTAGGACTTACCAGTCTTTATGATTGACCCTTTTTCTTTCGCCTCTTTTCTTCCGTTCCCCCTCCCCAGGTTCTCAGGGAGGGAACACTAGTGCTTAGCTTGGACATTTGGCTTGCTTTCTTGACAGCTCATGTACGGTTTGGACTTGAGCTTGCTATGGCTTCACCACATCTATTTTGGGGATAGTTTACTTTATGTTATTTTCAGTTTATGTTTTCTACACTTGTGGTAGTTGGAAAATGATGACTAAGTATTTTGATGTAAGTTGACTTTGGTTTTGAAATGGTTAACTATGGTTTTTAAATTTCTACCGCTGCTTTACTTATTTATTTATCTATGTTCTGTCTTGTGATATCTCTGTGCATGTTTACCTAGACAACACCCCTCCAAAGCTAGTGCAATCACTCGTGAGTGGCCCTGGCGGAGGTGGGGTGTTACATCCTCAATAGTGGCTGGAATTGTAGGATCGATGTTGGTTCTCTCAATATTTAAATCGCCATTGTTCGTGATTTCTCCCTCTTCAAGTTGTTGCTCACACTTCTCGGGGACTTTACGCTCACATTGTATAGATTCCTCTTCTTCGATGGAAGGTAGTAGTGGTTAGGAAGGTGTTTCAGCTCCGCCAGCAAGGTCTGAGAATTTCTTTAATGACGACCTGGCAGCGTGAATTTTTAATGTAGTACCTTCTCCTGAAATAGCTGCCCCGATGCAGTGGGCGTACTTCTAAGAGTAGAAGTGACTTATTTTGAAGGAAAGGACCTAGAAGGATCCAGTAATACATATTGTCGAAGAAATTCCTCTTTGTTTAAGAATTTTTTTAAACCTGTCTTCGTTTCAAACAACTTTCAAAGACTCAAGAGTAGCTTTATAAACAACAGAGTCTTTGAAATCTTTGACAAAAGATGGAATTTCTACGAAAAGAAAAGAAGATTTAATGACTGAGACTTAAGAGAAATCGAATGAGAAGTGCTCCGAGAAAATATGTTCACCTCCTTCCATCCAAATTCCGTAGAAACTCTTGGGGAAATGAACAAAGAAGAACTTGTTCAACAAACCTAAATCACTATCCAGCAAGTCGAGTACGAGCTTGCGGTTTCGTGAACATTCAACAAATATGATAGACGAACGATCCTTCCTCCTTTTAAACGAGCATAGATAACAGATATCCTGAAAAGCAGGTTCACATCCCCTTATTCTCATAAAAAGCACATAAAGCCCTAATAGAATGGCTAGTCGTTTGGGTGTAGCTGGAATGGGGCAATGGCCAAACGTTGCAGGACCATCTGTAAACACAGGTTGAAAGGAGGAACGACACTACTCATCAACATCTAGCGATTAACTACTACATAGCCAAAGGGTGGTCGATCAGCGGTCACATTCTCCCCCGGTAGTATCGCGTCAGCCTCGGGGATGCTAAACTAATCATGCAACTGCTTAAAAGCATGCTCATTAAGTATTGTAGAATGTCTCTCATGTGGTAAGGTACTAAGGGGATGAGGACCAGGGACATGATGATTTGGTACTGACTCAGAAGTTGCAGTTATCGTAGCCTCAGAAGCAGAACTAGAAGGTTCATTTTGAATGGAAACAGTTGATGTTTACACCAAAAATTGGTATAACAACCAAAGAGGTGTTTCTGAACACGTTACCAAATCAGAGGCGAGATGCTTGGAAAGCACGTCACCTTTACAAAGGCGGGGTGTTAGAAAACCTTTGGAATTATATATGAGGCCGTATCCAACATTCCATAAGCATCAAGATACCAAAATTAAGAAAAGAAGGAAAAGAAGACAAGAGTTTATAGTGGTTCGACTCTTATTCGAGTCTACGTCCACTTTGAAGATAGCATTCCATTAATCACCATAAGATTTACATCATTTGCTCCTTTATACATTCATAAAAGCTCCTTTTACATGCATTTGCCTTTGAATCCACATAAGAATGATAGAGAGCTTGAAGAGATTATGCTAATCCTTCCATAGAAGCCATGATTGAAAGCTTGCTAGATCTTTAATGAATTGTGAAGAAGAGATGTTGAAATGCTTGAAGAAGCTCCAAAAAGCAATTTGATAGCACCTCTTCGTAGTTCCCTCCAAAAATCCCCCCCCTTTCATGTGAATTATGACGGGTATTTATAGTTAAAGTTGAAGGGTAGTGGCAAACTTGTAATTTAGAGTGTAAAGTTGGCGCTAGGTTGGCAATTGGTTGGCGCATGGTTGGCATTGTCATATTTACAAAACAGCCACTCCTTTTTTACATTTTGGCCAGTACACTCGTTTTTATCCGGCCATACACTCGTTTTTATGTTGGTGATCGGTTTTACACTCCTTTTAGGCTGCTGGTCGGTTTTACACTCCTTTTTTACGATGGTGGTCGGTTTTACACTCCTTTTGGGTTGCTGGTCGGTTTTACACTCCTTTTTTATGCTGTTGGTCGGTTTTACACTCCTTTTTTATGCTGCTAGTCAGTTTTACACTCCTTTCAGGCTGCTGGTCGGTTTTACACTCCTTTTTTATGCTGGTGGTCGGTTTTACACTCCTTTTAGGTTGCTGGTCGGTTTTACACTCCTTTTTTATGCTGCTCGTCGGTTTTACACTCCTTTTTTATGCTGCTGGTCGGTTTTACACTCCTTTTTTATGCTGGTCGATATACTCTTTTTTATAACTTTTCCACTATTGGCTTTGTATGTTTATGTCTTGTAGTATCGATCCAGCTTTATGGAGTATGGACCGACCAGAGACTAAAGGGACGACCAGGAGGCTTTAGCAATGTGAGGATCGACCAGGAATCTTCCAATATTAAGACGGAGCGGGCTTCCAGAAAGCTGGACCGATCAAATCTGTTGAGGTGCCGGAACCGACCAGACGCTCTGATGTGAGAAAGAACGATCCGAAACTGATGAGATCGACCATCCGCTGATGCCATTCCGAACCGATCAGGCTTAAATGAACAGGATGCTCGACCCCATTCGCTTGCTCGACCAAATCTGTAATAAACGACCGCGTTGTAGAGGCGGAGTACAACCTGGGCTTATGGGAAGCTATGCACGACCCCTGCTGCGTGTGCTTGATGGAACGACCGACCAGATAAGCTTCAGCTTGGACCGACCAGATGGTGCTCTTCTCAAGACCGACCAGGTCGCTAGCGAGCAGACCGACCAGATGGTGATGCTGGTGACCGATCAGTTGTGAGCGACCGGAGTTTGCTGTTTTTCAGCTGGTTAACATTTGCCCTCGAAGCTTGTATTTTTCGCTTGCGAGAAATGCGGGCTTCGAAATGATCATTGCTGTCATGGTCTTCGTTGGAATCCAGTCGTAGCCTTTTACTTGCTATGGCAAATCTTGCTTTGACTCATTGATTCCATACGCTTCAAGTTATGAACTTGTTGATTGGATTTATATGTTATATAGCACCTGTTCTGTAATGAAAACAAGCACTTGCACGGTTTTGGACTTATACGTTGTTATTGATCGTCCACATCAATAACAAATTAGTTAATCATTGATGAATGATGCATAATAAATTGAATGTCATATCTATGCAGAACTGCTTTACTCAACAGTTATGATTTGTTAAGCGTTATTTGCATAAACATGGTATTCGATTTTGAATTTAATTGATAAATTTGGGACTTCTACTTGGAGAAGCCATTGTATCTTTGATCTCTGCTTTGGAGAGATAACTTTTTCTATGGAAAGGATTTGTAGATTGTCGCATTGTTTCTTATTGCAAATTTGAGCGACATTTAAGTGAGGGTTGCATTGCTCCACGCTACAAACTCCCACACTTCGTCTCGCCTTAGCAAGCTCCCGTGCTTCGTTCTGCGCGTACGGATTCCCGAAAACCATTGGGTGAAGGTTATATTGATCCACGGAGCGGGCATCAGTCATCGGCTGCATTCACTTATCGCCATAAGTGCTCGCATCCCGACTGAAGGAGCCTGGACCTTCATGAGATTTTATGGTAAAGGTATTGATCCATGGAGCGGGCATCAGTCATCGGCTAAAGTCACTTATCGTCATAAGTGCTCACATCCCGACTGAAGGAGCCTGGACCTCCATGAACCTTTGAAGGTTGGGGTTTTTATTTTGCCTCTGTTATGGGAGGACTTTGTCTCGCCTCACTATGGGAGGACTTTGTTTTGCCTCACTATGGGAGGACTTTGTCTATTTGCCCTCGGAGAGGTCTTGGGTTTAATGCCCCCGGAGAGGTCTTGGGTTTAGTGCCCCCAGAGAGGTCTTGGGTTTAGTGCCCCCGGAGAGGTCTTGGGTTTAGTGCCCCCGGAGAGGTCTTGGGTTTAGTGCCCCCGGAGAGGTCTTGGGTTTTGTGCCTCAGGAGAGGTCTTGGGTTTTGTGCCCCCGGAGAGGTCTTGGGTTTAGTGCCCCCGGAGAGGTCTTGGGTTTAGTGCCCCCGGAGAGTCTTGGGTTTAGTGCCCCCGGAGAGGTCTTGGGTTTAGTGCCCCCGGAGAGGTCTTGGGTTTAGTGCCCCCGGAGAGGTCTTGGGTTTAGTGCCCCCGGAGAGGTCTTGGGTTTAGTGCCCCCGGAGAGGTCTTGGGTTTTCCACTCATTGTTATGAGTGTTTCGCCTCCCGACTGAAGGAGTTGGACCTCTATGAGGTTACACTTTGTGTTTGTTGAATTTTTTCCATCTGACTTTTGGCAGTTTCCCTTGCTCATGTTCCATGATGTGCCCTTCATCGTTGCGTTGATATTTTTGCACTATGAAATTTGGAATCATTGGGGGTCGCCATATTTCATCAGATTGTTGAGGAAATCAAGCATTTATTGG
Source organism: Allium sativum (assembly GCA_030737875.1). Lineage (NCBI taxonomy): Eukaryota > Viridiplantae > Streptophyta > Magnoliopsida > Asparagales > Amaryllidaceae > Allium > Allium sativum. The sequence goes on from CM060918.1 coordinate 209,081,197, forward strand.
ATGACCTGTAATGAGAAATCATTCCTTAGCAAAGTTCGAACTTTGAATTGTTCATAACATTGTAAGCAAGGAATTCGACTAAGCATATATGCTTTTGGTTACAGGACTATAGTTCAATGCTTTACTTAGCAATTATTACAAACTATTTACATGAAATTTCAAATGTAACAGAAGGTGAAAGTAAAGCAATAAAATGGTAAGTAAAAGGAGAGCGATGATGATCGCTTATTCTTGGCCCATTAAGAATGACAGTGGTTGTCAGTTGATTATTGGCCTTGAATCATTTTGAGCAGCTCCCTGCCCTTGAGATGTTGTAGCTTGAGGGCTTTTTATGTACTGTTGCAGATGACCTTTCTTGATTAGTTCTTCAAATAACAACTTTAGTTGTCTACAATCATTGGTGTCGTGGCCAGACTGCTTGTGGTAAATACAGTACTTCCCAGATTTGAGCAAATGGTCATTCATCTTTATCGGGCGAGGTTCTGGATAATCTTCGGTATCCTTCGTGGCCAAGAAGATGTTTACAATAGAGTCATTCAAAGGAGTCAATTCGGGAAGATCGGGGAGGCGAGATTTCTTGTTAGCTTTGTTCCCATTCCCATCATTGAATCGTTTTTGCCAGTGAGGTTTGTGGGCATTATCACTCCTTTTATCCTCTGTAGTATTACTTGGGTCAACTGAAGGATCTTTGTCTATCCTCATGTATTCTTCCGCTTTCTTGTAAAATTTATCAAGCGTGGTTGGCTCTTTCATTTTAATCCATTTGCCAAATTCACTATTTGCATCTATTGCGCTGAGAAGTGACATGAGGATTATGCGAGGCTCTGCATTTCGTACTTCGGAAAGAGCAACATTAAAGCGACTAAGAAATGCTTTGACTGTTTCGCCGGGATTTTGTTTCATCGATGAGAGAGTTATAGCATCCTTAGACTTAACAGCATATAAGCGAAATTGCTCCTTAAACTTTTTGGTCAAATCCGAGAATTGATCAATGGATTCTGGTTGCAACTTGGTGAACCATAGTGAGGCAGCTCCTTCCAAGTAAAGAGGAAAGTAAGTGCATCTCATCCCGTCGGTAGCTTTAGCTGCGGTCATGCCCCACTCATACTTGAACAAGAAATAATTGGGATCAGTAAGACCATTGTATGGAGGTAAAGTGGGAGGAGTGAACTTCTTTGGACACTCCGCTTGCAGGACCCTCTCGGTGAATGGAGTTCGACTTGGAGAGAAGTCCCAGTCCCTCTCGTCATCCTTGCAAGCTTGGTTCTTTTTCATAGCCTGCTCAATTGTTCCTGCAATATACTCTTCAGTGTTGCATTGTTCCGCGGCACCAACTTCGATCCCTTTACCGGATCTTTGCCTTAGCAAGTCAACACGGTTTAAGGATGTAGGAAGTGCCCTTGCGGGACTAGCAACATTTCGAGTATATCGGGCAGAATGATTGTTAGCACATGGATTGGCGTCCACAACCTTGGCTCCATTATCGTCATGTTCTCGGCCTTCAGCATCTTCCATGCCATTATTAAGATTTTGGTCGGAAGCGGAAGAACCTTCCTTCTCATCGAGATTGACTTGAGCCCTTTGAAGAGTAGGATTAGGGCGAACACCGAGGATGGCATCCAATTTCTCCATCATAGCTTTGGAAGCGGCATCAATGCGTTGATTTATGTTGGCAACCACAACATCTAGCTTGCATTTTGTGACACCAGCTCCGCTTATAGAATTTTGGCCAACCTCCAGAAGATTAGTTTGAGGTGTAGCTTCGTTGTTGGCGATACCTTCGGCTCCTCCAACGGATTTGCTATTCGCCTTTTTGGATTTCGCCATCATTTCGGTTATAGATCCGAACTTCGAAGAGAGCTTCTCCAGGGATTCCAACTCCGGACGGGTGATTGAGATTGAAGATGTGATCACGGCCTCACGGTGGGCGCCTAATTGATTACACCAAAAATTGGTATAACAACCAAAGAGGTGTTTCTGAACACGTTACCAAATCAGAGGCGAGATGCTTGGAAAGCACGTCACCTTTTCAAAGGCGGGGTGTTAGAAAACCTTTGGAATTATATATGAGGCCGTATCCAACATTCCATAAGCATCAAGATACCAAAATTAAGAAAAGAAGGAAAAGAAGACAAGAGTTTATAGTGGTTCGACTCTTATTCGAGTCTACGTCCACTTTAAAGATAGCATTCCATTAATCACCATAAGATTTACATCATTTGCTCCTTTATACATTCATAAAAGCTCCTTTTACATGCATTTGCCTTTGAATCCACATAAGAATGATAGAGAGCTTGAAGGGATTATGCTAATCCTTCCATAGAAGCCATGATTGAAAGCTTGCTAGATCTTCAATGAATTGTGAAGAAGAGATGTTGAAATGCTTGAAGAAGCTCCAAAAAGCAATTTGATAACACCTCTTCGTAGTTCCCTCCAAAAATCCCCCCTTTCATGTGAATTATGAGGGGTATTTATAGTTGGAGTTGAAGGGTAGTGGCAAACTTGTAATTTAGAGTGTAAAGTTGGCGCTAGGTTGGCAATTGGTTGGCGCATGGTTGGCATTGTCATATTTACAAAACAGCCACTCCTTTTTTACATTTTGGCCAGTACACTCGTTTTTATCCGGCCATACACTCGTTTTTATGCTGGTGGTCGGTTTTACACTCCTTTTAGGCTGCTGGTCGGTTTTACACTCCTTTTTTATGCTGGTGGACGGTTTTACACTCCTTTTAGGCTGCTGGTCGGTTTTACACTCCTTTTTAATGCTGCTGGTCGGTTTTACACTCCTTTTTTATGCTGCTGGTCGGTTTTACACTCCTTTCAGGCTGCTGGTCGGTTTTACACTCCTTTTTTTATGGTGGTGGTCGGTTTTACACTCCTTTTAGACTGCTGGTCGGTTTTACACTTCTTTTTTATGCTGCTGGTCGGTTTTACACTCCTTTTTTATGCTGCTGGTTGGTTTTACACTCCTTTTTTATGCTGCTGGTCGATACACTCTTTTTTATAACTTTGCCACTATTGGCTTTGTATGTTTATGTCTTGTAGTATCGATCCAGCTTTATGGAGTATGGACCGACCAAAGACTAAAGGGACGACCAGGAGGCTTCAGCAATGGGAGGATCGACCAGGAATCTTCCAATATTAAGACGGAGCGGGCTTCCGGAAAGCGGGACCGATCAAATCTGTTGACGTGCCGGAACCGACCAGACGCTCTGATGTGAGAAAGAACGATCCGAAACTGATGAGATCGACCATCCGCTGATGCCATTCCGAACCGATCAGGCTTAAATGAACAAGATGCTCGACCCCGTTCGCTTGCTCGACCAAATCTGTAATGAACGACCGCGTTGTAGAGGCGGAGTACGACCTGGGCTTCTGGGAAGCTATGCACGACACCTGCTTGCGTGTGCTTGATGGAACGACCGACCAGATTAGCTTCAGCTTGGACCGACCAGATGGTGCTCTTCTCAAGACCGACCAGGTCGCTAGCGAGCAGACCGACCAGATGGTGATGCTGGTGACCGATCAGTTGTGAGCGACCGGAGTTTGCTGTTTTTCAGCTGGTTAACAGTTGATTGATGACGTATCTTTCCTCAGGTATCCACTCTACACAAACAATCTTGTTTATAAATAAGTTGCAGATACGCATTTCCTAACTGTGAAGTTTCGAACAGAATTATATGAGTTATTAAAAGCGAAGCTTGAAATCCACAATCGGTGTGTGTTGATTAGTTGATCTCAAGCATCGCAGCGAGCTCAAACTTGAGTGTCGTATCTATACAAGCAAAGTTTGACAAGTTATAAATTGTTGAATGAAACAATTAAGTATAGGCACATCATTCAGTTTAAGTCTTGAAATTCGATGTAGTTCACTTTAATTAACTAATCTGTTATCGATGTGGGCAATCGATGGCAAGGTATAAGTCCAAAAAATCGTGCAATTATCTATTGTTGTTAAAGGACAGGTAGCATGGAGAATAAGTGTTCAAATTGCAAGTTTTAAGGCTCAAGTCATTTAAGACTTGGGTTGTGTAAAGCTTGGGTTATAGCAGTGTTTGAGTCGCTTAACAATCATGGGCCAGAAGGATGCACCTCAATGCCAAAGATTCAGGTCGCTCAATGACCCTAAGATTCAGGTCGCTCGACGATTCAAAGATTCAGGTCGCTCAACGACCCGAAGACTCGGGTCGCTCAACGACCCGAAGTTTCAGGTCGGCCAATGACCCAAATGCAATGGCTCGGTCATGCTCCAAGTGTGCACCAAAAAGCAAGTTTCGTGGGCCTATGGATGAAGGCAATTAGCAGAAGAAGAACCACGCTCACAAACAACTCAAATCCAAGCTATAAATATCAACTCATAAATCAATACAAGAAACTCACACATCATCAACATATTGCAAAATTGGTGCGATAGAGACAAGGAATTACCATGTCAAAGCCATACTTTGCTTCATCAAAATAAATAGCAAATTATGGGATTCATATGTCAAGTTTGCAAAGTCCAAACCAAAAATCGCTATGATAACCGCGAAAAGCATGATTGGGTTAAATTGCCATCTACATCTCTAAATCGCAAATCATTATATACAATATTTATCAGCAATTAGATTCAACTGCAACAAACTTCGGCTCATCAGATTTAGATCAGAGTGCGAGTTTCTAAAAAAATACGGATCGATGAAGAGATTCACACAATATTAATTGACGTCACTAAAACTTATTGAACACATGAATTATTGGTAATCAAAATGTGAGGAAATAAACGTCACTAAAACTGCAACCCAAGATTCAGAACTGCCGGATCAAAGTGAAGTCAAAGTTTCTAACTTCAGAGAGCAAATCATTAGGTTAATTCAAAACCCTTAAAATTCCTGAAATCGAACTGACGAGAAAACTAAGAGGAGTCAGCACCTACAACGGGTTAAGATAAACTTGGATGACCGAAAATTGGCAATGAAAGCTTCTGAAGGCTATGTGACTTTGAAGTAATTCAGCTCTAAAAAAATCAGCAACAAATTGAGTTAAACTAGCGATAATTGGAGTGGCGATTGAATTCAAGTGGATTTTGAAGCACTGATGAGTGATGGCAGTGCAGGACTCGATCAACGATGAAGTTAGCTTGTAGTGGAGTAGCAAATTTCTTGAGGAGAAGTTATCTTCCATTAACAAAGCTTCTTCAGCAAAAAGAAATAAAGTGAAAACCGATGACCTAAGGGAATACATAATGGCAAATATAAATGGGATGCTTCCAACCCATTTATTGGTCTGGGGTGGGCATAAACCGCACCGCAATGCGAAAACCGCCCAGACCGAGCCGCAAAAATGGTGTGGAAAACCACACAGGATTCTCTCTCTAAAGCAAACAACTCAAACCTAACCAACTCGCAACAATACGGTTCGGTTATGGTTTGAACTTTTAGCAAACCATATTAAACCGAACCGAACCGCATAGCTACATCGACAATGTTATGTTAAAATATTAACAAATTCCTCTCTAACTTTTAATTTAACGATATATATTTTATTTTCAATGTATGTTGTAGTTATACTAACTAAAGATAACACTATGTGTTTTAACCTTCAGGTGACACAATGTCATACAATCGTAACTTGATTGTTGACGGAAATAATTTTCTTGTTTCATATATAATACGGGTTCAAATCTGACCAAACCAAAACCGAACCGTATTACATCAAAACTGAACCTAAACCGAATCATTTGAACAGTTAATATAATGGTTTGTATTTTTGATCAACCGTTTGATGCGGTGCAGAAGCGGCTTGAGCTTCAAACCGCACCGAACCGAACCGCGCCCACCCCTATGTTGGCCCGAACAACCCACTGAAGTGTGCATGTAACCCTTCCTTAAGTAAAAAACAAATGACTCAAAAATAATATCAAAACCGTATGATCTGTGAAAATGTGTCAAAGCCAACACGATTGGGATTGATCGGTTTGAAGCCCACATTATATTTTCAATAATATAGGCTCTGAGGGGAAAATGTTAATCCCATGGAAAATTTGCTTCATAAATAATACGTTGAAGTGTAAAAAATGATGTATTAGTTCCAACATGAGACGGGTCGTTAGCCCCTTAATTTGCCAACATTCAGGTCGAGGAAGCATAGTATAATGCATACAAGACTCAAGTCTTTCAAATAAGGTCGTGAAAATTATGTATGACACAAACGAGTTGGGTCGTTCAACACTTAGGTATCCAAGGCATTGGGTCGTTCAGCACCAGGTCATTGAAGGCATATGTTTCATTGGGTTATTCTTACACTTTGAGTCATGTCGATTACGTTTAAGTCGTTCATGCCTCAAGTCGTTCACACGTACATTTAGCCGGTCAAGCGTATATGTGTGGTCGCTCGTGGGTTCCATTTGAAGGCGGGTCGGTCAGATGAAGGTCGCACCTGATCTAGAGAGTTGAGTAGCCCAACGACCTGATAGCCCGTACACATGATTTTGAGCCTCTTCATCTCACCACTTCGCCTATAAATACCCCGTCACCTCCTACATGAAAGGGACGAATTTTTCTGCCCAGAAGGACTGCCATTTTCATTTCACAACATCAAGCAATCATCTCAAACTCCATTAAAGCTCCATCAAGCTCCGATCAATCATCTCCATCATCAAAGATCATTAAAGTGCTCGATTAACGAAGGTTTACTTCAAATATCTCCATAACTAAAGAGATCTAAGCATTTCTATGATTAATTCAAGAGATTGTAGAGAAGAGATAGAGAATTGTAGAAAGAAAGATATTTTAAAAGAAAATAGAAAGATGTATAAAGTGAAAATGATTATGCACCTTGTAATGATGAAGATCATAATGAAATTTCCGATTAAAGTGGACGTAGGCCATATCTGAGGTCAAACCACTATAAACACTCTGTCCTTTACTTTATTTTTATCATTTGTGAAGTGTTGGAACATACCTTGGGGTGTTAGTGCAATTTTTTGCATTAACACTTACCAAAAAATCTTGCCCGATGGTCTCTCTCACGGTGTCGGGGATCCTGCTCCACTAAGGCCAGAAATTGCTCTTTCTGGCCATATACGTATCCTTAGAAATATTCAACACCATTTAAGATGGCTCCAACTCAAACCCCGTATGTTAAATATAAATTAGAACTTTAGATTATTATAGATATATCATGTACAAAATTAAATGTTATGCTGCTAATTTTGATACTTATGTATGGTCAGCCTTAGGCTTCAAGTAAACAACTGGACGAGCTAGTGGCTAGCCGCTACTCTCACCGGCCTGATGGGAAGAGCTACGTCGTCAAGTGCTGAAGTCGGACATGATATACCTACCACGGAGATATATATATATACACAATTCATAAAAATTAAGATACGATGAATTGTTACAAAAAGTAATACATGTTACACATATGTCATGTTGTGCATGTGGTGTGTGTGATTATACACTTGTTGTCGTTAAAGTTGTATAACTTAGATAAATGCAATATTAAACATAGTTAAATATAATGTGAATAATTCTGAAAATTACCAAATATTACTCGGTCTTCGTCGTTTTCTGATTTAGACTCGTTTTCATGTTCTATGTCGTTTTCCTTTACACTCTCAAATGCTTCGACTAATTATCTCATCATTTAAAGGTCCAAAATCAGTTTGATCATATGTAACTGCTATTTTAACATTTTCCTCCAAATTTGCTTGATAGCCTTACTTGTCGGGAATATTTTTCCATCAAACGTAAATCTTGCCTTGGGACCAATCTGCTTTATCCCTATTTAGAGATGGATAAGATGCATAATAATCTTGTAGGGCTTGTTTGGCTAGTAGAAAAGGATCGTACTTTTGATAACATGAGGTATGTTTAATTTTTATAAGATTATAATTTGGATGCACGTTAATACTAGAACTTGAAACATTGCTCAACCAGCTTCATCTAAACAAATAAACATCCTCTGCGGTGCCTTGTAAAATATATCAATTGCAACATTTGAGTTAACACGCCATAAAAATCATTTATATGATTATTAGGATCTTCACTACCATTAACAAATACACCAGTATTGTTTGTTAATTTTTAGCACTGCATTCTTTGGTGTTTAATTTATATCCATTAACAAAAAATGTTGGATGCGTTTTAACTTTTCTTTTTGGTTCAAATGCCAAATGTTTCAGTCCTTCCTCGAGCACAAGATTTGTGGGATTAGAAATGTAGTTTCTAAACCAACTACTAAAATCTTTGCTTAAATCGCTGTTTGGATTTTGTCATTCATAAATAATGCAAATACAAACATGATATGTTACATTATTATTTATTTACACATGTAACTCAAATTTAATAAAACTTGTAAAAAAATCATTACCTAACAAATGGTGCCACTTTAGGACAATTAAGGAGAATATATCTATATGCTACATGGTAATCTTTATCATCTAACCATATTTCCACACATTTTCCAGCATGTCGGTCATATTGTTTAAAAATCGATAATGTTGCTTCAGAAGAAGAATCTTGTTCAACGGCCTCATCATTACGCTTAACGCTTTCAAATGATAAGTTCGCATGATCATTAAAATAATGAAAGAAAAACAAAGAAGCTTCTCCTTCGATATATGATTTGCCAATAGAACCTTCAACTCGAGCTTTTTGTCTCACTTTTTTCTTTAAATGTTTTAAGTACCTAATAAAAAAAAAATTCAATTCAATATTAACTTCTATTTATAATTAAATTAACATTTAAATACTTAATATAGTAACATACCTGTCGAATGGGTACGTCCATCCATATTGCACAGGACCTCGAAGACGTGCTTCATATGGAAGATGAACAGGTAAATGCTCCATTACATTAAAGAAACCCGAAGGAAATATTTTCTCAATTTATATAGCAGTATAGTGATTTCTTCTCTAAGTTTAAGTATACCTAACCAGTTGAACAAATCTCCTTATAAAATAAATTAAGTTCTACTAATACCTTCCAAACTTTTACGGGTTACAATTCTTTGAAATCAGATGAGGACAAATTTTCCATCATTACATGACAATCATGGCTTTTCATTCCAATCAACTTTCCATTTTTATGTCGACACATCTACGAAGATTAGAGGGAATTCCATCGGGAAATTGTAATCTTTCCACCCATTTTTACAGTACTTTAACTTGGTTGTTGTCTAGTTCATAGCATTCTCTGGGTTTTTTTACTGTCATTGGGTTTCATATGAAGCTCAGGACAATTGCATATTTCCTTTATATCATGTCTAGATTTCATATCGTCTTTAGTTTTGTCCTTCACTTCCAAATCTGCATTAAACACATTATCAAATATGTTTTTATCATTATGCATCACGTCAATGTTACGATGAATTAAGAGAATTTTTCCAATAAGGCAATTCCCAGAATATACTCTGGTTGAACCAATTATGAAGCGTCGATTTACCTTGAATTTCAGTTTGTTTTCCGGTTTCATGTATATTTGGATAATATTTTACAAGTTTATATATATATATATATATACACATACATATATATATATATGTATATATATCCTCGCTTGACCAAACAGTTGGCGGTCGTAGAGTCTCGTGTCTATTAACCGTGACTTTTTTGTCTCTTCTAAAATGATGATTAATATGAAGAAAACATTAATGACAATCAAACCATGAAATTTTATTTCTATGCGGTAACGAAAATGCTTGTGTTTCTTCCATTCAATAAGAAAAAGAAAAACGACCGGTCGTACTCCAACCTGAAAGCATTGCATATGCAGGGAAATCGCTGATAGTCCATAACAAAGAAGCGATCATTCAAAAAATTTCTTTTTTGATACGTTGCAAGTTTTAACTCCTTTGTACCCTAATTTTTTTCAACTCTTCGATTAACGGCTGTAAATAAACATCAATGCCCTGTATCGGAACATCAGGGCTAGCAATGACAATTATGAGAAACATATATAGAGTTTTCATACACATTCATGGGGGTAGATTGTAAGGTGTGATTACTATAGGCCAAGATGAATATTTAGATCCAAATGGAGAAAACCGTGAGAAACAATCTATACATAAACCTAGTCTAACATTGCGGCTCTCCGCTGCAAAATCAGGATACTTCTTATCAAAATATTTTCATGCCTCTCCATCGGATGGGTGTGTCAACGTACCTTCTTGAGGTGTAATGCCCTGAGTCGGATCATCAGGGCTAGCAACGACAATTATGATAAACATACATAGAGTTTTCATACACATCTATAGGGGTAGATTGTAAGTTGTGATTATTATAGGCCAAGATGAATATTTAGATCCAAATGGAGAAAACTGTGAGAAACCATCTGTACATAAACCTAGCCTAACATTGCGGCTCTCCGCTGCAAAATCGGGATATTTCTTATCAAAATATTTTCACGCCTCTCCATCGGATGGGTGTGTCAACGTACCTTCTTGAGGTGTTCTCACACTATGTCATCTCATATGATGCACTGTTACAAATGATGCATATAACCATTGAAGTTTAAGGGTGATGGGTAAATAATGCATACGCTTGCACAGAACTTCTTTTCCCTTCTTTTTCCTTGGTTTGTATCTTTCTTGATTACATATTTTTCCATTTCTAAGATTAATGTCTTCTTTCCAATACAACATGCAACCATTTAAACATGTATCAATTTTTTGATACGGTAAATCAAAAGATGACATTAAGTGTTTTCACTTCATAATAAGTTTCGCACATTAAATTATCGAATGGCATATGGCATTTAGCAGCTTGAACAACAGCTGTAAATCCAGCTTCCGTAAGGTTGTATTTTGATTTCATTGCATTGTATTATGAAGGTAGCGATAATAAAGTGCCGCTTTTACATCCATTCCAATGGTTTTATTAATCATAATCCAATAAATCATATTTTTTTAGCTTCAATATTTGGTTCCTCTTCGACGTAAACATCGTCGTTATCAATTTGAATGGTAGGTAACATTGATCATGCAACATCTTCGACTATATTTTTTCAATGAGATTCGCACTAACTTCATCACTGATGACCTCCACCGACTGTTCTTGATTATTAAGGGCTACAATTTCTCCATGACGATCCCACAACAAATAATTGTGTACGAAACCCTATTAGCGCAAATAAATCTTGACTATATTTGGTATTAAATAGTTCAACAATTTGCACCTACTACATAGATAACGAATTTCTATATCGTTTCCCATATTACTTAAAACAATTTCGATGAACACTTGTGCCACGTTTTGAAAATCTTCACGTATTGCACCACTAATTTCCCTTCTTTGATACATCCATCTCCGGCAAATAAAGTAATTGACCACTTTTCCTACTTTAAACTTATGATGAAATAATAATAAAATAATCATAGATTTTAAATTTTGTTTAAATTTTATTTACTAATTTACTAAACATGTACTAGATTTTATTATTATTTTTACAAACTTTATTTTAAATAAACAACTATTGGTTCATTGACACTTATGTGTCTTCTTTCATGGTCCATCTTCTTACTTCATAATAGTAATTACATTCCATAAATCATATAATTTTAAGTGATTTCAGAAAATTTCGACAATATTTCCCTCATGTTCCTTGTATCGTACACAAATGCGTATACATAAGGAACATAAAGGAACCGCTGTCGAAATTTTGTGAACCGTTTAAAGTAATATGAGATTGGAAAAACCTTTACTAATGGTGTTCATGCCCTCCCTATCTTCTTCTTCATCTTTTTCTTTCGCCGTTGACCCAGCCTTCCCTCCTCTTCCCTCTTGTCCCCCTGATCCTCTACCTCCACCAGCCAATCCTTCTCAAGCTATTCCTTTCCATGCTCAGAAAGGATCATTTTCTTTGATTCATAATCTTGCTAATGTCAATATGGCTAATAACTTAAATCTTTCTGATCTTTCCATTGATAATCCTTCTTTCTTGAATTCTTCTAATACTAATATCAAGTCTTCTACCATAAACTCTGCAAATGTTAATTTATCGAACACTTCTTATCAGCAAATTTCATTTCATCCAACACTTTATCTTCCAATCATTCTTCTACTAAAGCTGATTTTGCATCACTTTCACCTCAAAATGCGGGCATCTTTAAGCCTATTCAATTCGATATTCCAAGAGATGGAGTGCGTAAGAAATTAACTGATCTGGTGAAAGATGAAGGAATTTAATATTGGAGCAACCACTTGGTCAGATTCTTTCTTGATGGTACTTTGTCCTACATTACAGTGGTTAATTTCTTGAAGATATCTTGGAAACTAAATGGAGTAGTGAGCATTAAATCTGATGGTATTTGTTTTACTTTAATTTTTCGAATGACATGGATAACAAGAAAATCATTCGCTCTGACCCAATTTCCGTAAGGGGGAGAATGTTTATAATTACTAAATGGCATCCATCACATGGTTGCTCACAGTCACAGATTAAGAAAGTGCTTGTATGGATTCACTTTCACAGAATTCCAAATATTCTATGGACCCGAATAGGAATTAACTTATTAGCATGCCATGTGGGTAGATTGATTTGTTTTAATGGTAGTACGGAAAATTGCGCAAATTTAATTACGCAAAAGCTTTAGTTGAAGTTTCACCTCAGTATGGACTTCCTAAAGCAATAGAAATTAATGGTTTAGGAGAAAATTGTCCACATGTTAAGCCACCATATGATTGTAGGCCTAGAATCTGTACCCACTGGAAATTTTTTGGACATGAAACTTCTAAATGTGAATTTGTTTTCAGGGTTGGAAAGAGGAAATTCATAATGAGGAGAATTTAAAGAAAGGTATGTAAGTGAGAATGAAAATATAAGGCAAGTTAGAAGAAATGTTAAAAAAGATGATTTTCAGAATGGATGGAATAAAGTAATTTCAAGGAAGAAAAAAGTATGGAGGAAGAAAGAGAATTATAGTAAAGCCTCAGTTGAGGATGATGTTAATGCAGCCATGGATGAATTTGTGGAAATAGTTAGTAATAATTCAAACGTAATAGAGGGTGAACAGAATAATAATGAGGAAATGGATATTAACATCAATGATTCAATAGAGAATAGGCAAAAGGTATTTCAAGTTAATGAGAAGGGACAATGTTTTGAATAGGGCAAAGTAAGTAATGGTGGTATTGACAAATTGGTGAAATATACTTTGTAGAAAGATAAACATAGTGATGTTGATAAGGGAAAAGGCAAGCAAGTGGTTACTAAGAATGAAACAAATGAAGAGACATTTCATGTTCATAATACCTTTTCGACTTTTAGAGAAATTGTCAGATTCAGATGAAGTAAATTTTGCTTCTGCATCCACTACTAATTCTTGTTCTTCAAGTTCAACCATATCAAATTCTTGTTTTACAAGTTCGTCGACTTCTTCCTCTGATCTTACTTCATCGTATGCATCTACATTTAGCTTTCAAGTCCAACCATCATCATCATTCATCTTCAAGCTTTACTTTCCAATGTATTCATCTTCACCATACTCTCATCTCTCTCCTCCATCTCATATCATTTTGCCACCACCATTGTCAGCCTCAGTAACTAATTCTTCCTCTCTTTCTGAAGATAAGCCGACTTCCATTAACATTGATCTTTCAACTTCATTAGCCACAAACAGTTCATCTTCTCATCTTAATGAGAAATATACTATTTCTACTATAGAAAAGTCACCATCAAAAGATATCGCTAATCCATCTACGCCTTCTAGGGATGTTGTTAAATCATCTAAAGGAAGGAGGAAAAGTCAAAGAAGAATCCATCAGATAGTGTACATCTTAATGACGGAATTGAATCCACACCAAATGATGCACTTCCTTTGGGTAGCTATAAGTTCCCATAAAAAAGACATACAAGGTAACATTCAACCCGGCCTTTTTCTTATCCTATCTCTCTTAAATGATGATGCATAATATATCATTTTGGAACATTAGAGGCATGAATTTAGCCTCTAAGAAAGGTGAAATAAAAGTCTTGATTAAAGAAACCAATACTCATTTGCTCTGTTTATCAGAAACCAAGCTGGATATGATTACTACTTTGAAAGAAGCTTTTTTCATCTCTAATAATTGGAGTTTTGATCAAAATCTGGTTGATGTAAGCTTTAATAGATTATTAACTATATGGAACCTGCAATACTTTAATCTTACAAAGTTAGGCTCAACAGATCAATTTATTTATTACCAATGTGATAATATGACTTCACGTTCATCCTTCTTTTTGACTTCTGTATATGCCCAAAATGCCTTTACATTAAGGCTATCATTCATTGACAACTTGAATCTTATTCATTCATCTCCTGATCCATGGATAATCGAGGGTGATTTCAATTGCATGTATTCTTGTTTTCAAAAGATGGGAGTTTGTGCTTTATCTTTAAAAGACATTGCTCCACTGAGTCAAGCCCTAATAAATTATAATCTTCTTCCTCTTCAAAGTTTTGGTTTCGATTACATATGGACAAATAGAAATAAATCTAGGCATCTAACCCTATGTAAACTTGACCTTATTTTTGTTAGTTCTCAGTTTTCAAATCTTTGGCCTAAGTCTTTCTATCAAATCCTCCACTCTTCTATTTCTGATCACTGTCCACTTCTTTTTAATTGGGGAAAATTTTATACCACTAGCAAAGGAAAGTACTCTTTTTTTTTTTTTGATTTCTCATGCAGAATATACTAACCTTTTGTTATAGGTCTGGTCTAATCATTCTGGTCGCACTCCTATGCATGCATTGTTAAATAAGCTTCAAAGGGTAGAATCTGAATTGAGGATTAAGCTAAAAAGTGTGATGGATATGGAGCTACAAGTTGTGAGGCAGAGTTCATATTTAAGAAAAGAGGTGGAGGCAGATAGGAACACCAAATACTTTCATAATGCATTGAAGGTCAATAGGGCAAAGAGAACTATATTCATGATCAAGGACAATGATGGTGTTACATTTAATACTGAAGCTGGTATAAGTAAGGAATTTGTTAAGTATTTCACTTCTATTCTAGCTCCATCAGATTCCATTCAAACTAATGTGTAGCCAATTTATCATCTGAAGCTTCCTACTCTTTTAGATCAGCAATCTATTGAGCTTATTTTTGTTGTTTCTAATGAAGAAATTAAAACTGCTGTCTTTAACTTGGATGCATCCAGTTCTAGAGAGCCGGATTGTTTTAATGCAAATTTTATTGCAAAAGAGTTGGTCCATAATTGGGAAGGATGTCATGGATGTTGTTCAAATTTTCTTTTTACATAATTCTCTTCCTGTCAGTTTAACTGCTATAGCAATGGCCTTAATTCCGAAGATAGACAACCCCTTTATGGTTTTGATTTTAGACCCATATCATGTTGTAATATCATCTACAAGGTAATTCAAAGGTTTTGGCTAATAGGCTTCAGATGGTACTTCCTTCAATCATTTTAAATAACCAATCATCCTTCATACGAGGAAGATCAATTAGTGACAACATATTAATCACTTAAGAGTTTATGCATGGTTATGGTAGGAAAGTTATATCATCAAGGTGTATGTTGAAACTAGATATTAGGAAAGCTTTTAACACTGTGTCATGGAGCTCTATTTTGGTTGTTATGTCTAGCATGAATTTTGCAAAGCCTTTCCTTGCTTGGATTTACACCTATATTTCAACACCACACTTCTCAGTCTCAAGGATTGAGGGTCTACATGAATATTTTAAGAGTACTCGTGGAGTTAGACAAGTAGATCCTATTTTAGCCTACCTATTCATCCTAGTTATGAAGCTTCTCAATTCTTTACTTATTGATAAAGTGGAGAAAAAGTAACTTGACTTGCATCCACGTTGTGAGTATCCAATGATTACTCACCTACTTTTTGCTGATGATCTAACTATTTTTATGAAGCTTACACATCATAATATCCAGTGTATCATTTCAGCTCTCCAAACCTTTTATGAAATATCTGGGTTGCAAATTAACATGAGTAAATCCCACATTAAGATTGCTAGGTTGCCTGAAGATAAGAAACATGACATTATTTGCAGTTCTGGATTACAGGAATTACCTTCTAATGCTACATATTCAGGTCTTCCACTTTTTAGTGCTACAGTATCAAAAGAGAAATGCATGCCGATGTTTGAGAAGATTATTGACAAATTTATACAGTGGCCAAGTTACAAGCTCTCGCAAGTAGGTGACTTGCTATTGTTCAAGCAATTGCAACAGCCATGGCAACCTATTGGACAAGGCATTACATCCTTCCACTTAAATTAATTAATATGGCGATAAGTGCTATGAACAAGTTTTTGTGGCATGGTGATCCATTTTCAGAGAAAATGATTCCAATCTCCTGTAGTAAATTATATAATGATAATAAGAATGGAGAGATAGGAAATACAAACTTGATACTATGGAATAAGTGGCAATATCAGTATACTTTAATAAGCTCTTTACAGAGGAAGGTTGTTTGTGGACTTAGTTTGTAAAGCACAATTTAATTGGAAATAAGAACTTTTGGACCATGCATATACCATAAAAACTCTAGCTGGAGCTGGAGAAACATTTTAAGATTTAGGAGCATATTTTTACCTCTAATTCAATTTAATTGTGGTGTTATTAAGCAGCTATCATTCTGGAATTCGCTATGGGCAGGAAGAGGTATAATTTTAAGTGAGCTTGTAGAGTATAATTTGAGAGATATTCTGGAATACCAGAAAATGTAGTCGTGAATGATTATATCCATGATGGGATATTGGTTTTACCATATACTAGCTCAGGAATGCTGAGGAACGTATGGAAAGAAATTAGTGGAAGTTTCAAAGTTAATGATGATATGCAGTTAGCCTAGAAGGGTAGGAAGCACTCAATCAAGTTGGTGTATCATTTGTTGCAAGATGATAAGTAAGTGTTCCCATGGCATTCAAGAATTTGGAATATGAAAAGCTCAGAAAAGGATAATTTCTTACTGTTGAAAGTCATGGCAAATGCCTTAAATACTAAGGAAAAACTACATGACATGGGTATAATTCTAGAAAATTTATTTGTATTGTGTAAGCCTGTGGCCGAGAACAATACACACTTACTCTTCCAATGTCTATATGTGTATCAAGTTCAAAGTAGAATCATGGCAACTGGTTGCTTTCATAGACCTTCTAATGTGAGCACTATAGAGTGGTTCAATATCTTCAAGGCGACGCAATGGAAATCTGACAAATGCAAGTTGTTATTAAATATTTTGAAGCATTTTATTTATGAGATATAGGATGAAATAAATAGGAGAGTATTTGGAATGGGTATGATGAACACTAATGAGCTTTCTGCGGTTGTCCACAGGAGGATAGTTAAGAGTTTGAAAACAGGATGATGCTTTAATTTTGATGTGCAGCTTGTAGTAATCTTTTGAAGTAGTGAAGTATTATTGATTCCCAGTGGCAGTATTTGTATAGTAACAACATTTTTTAGCTACTGTTAATAAGTTTGTGCATTTTTGTTGTCTAGTTTTAATTTTTGTTGATTTGATGTAAATGTAAAGATAAGAAAATTGTAATTCTTATATGTGTAAATATATTTTGTCTACCTTTCAAAAAAAATTCTACTTTATAATGCTTGTAACTTGTCCAATGCGGGAACGAATCCGAAAAATGATGTATCAGTTGAATAGAGATGTCTATTTTGTAGAAAAAACGAATATCCATATAACGATCATATACAACACTTTTTAGACATGGTCAAACATATATCTAAGGTTTAAATATTTGTTTATATTAAATTTAAATAATATATAATTTCTTTAAATATTTATTTATATTTTACTGTTTTATTACATATGTACTTAATTATATATTTTTACAATTTATTTAATCCTAACTACAACGATTACTATCAAAATAATTTATACATCAAATAAATTCGCTTGTTCGCACCATAAGCACAAAACTCGTGTTCACACAAATTATCCAAAAATAAGATTACTCCTAACTTAATATTAACTTCATGTTTGCATAAATTATACTATTTTCAGACTCTATAACACACAAAAATGTTCAATACTAACCAAATCAACATAAACTAACGCAATATACTACATTAGAAAAAATTCAATTGTAATAATTTGATCTCATGGTGATAATAACAACAATTAGGGGATAACATGCTATGATATACGTACACTAACAACTAAGAATCGATCAGAATATAAATTAAACATTAAATAAAAAACCTAAAAATTAGGTTTAGGAAAATTACCGATTTGGGTAGCTAGGGGGTGGAGAGGGGCTGGATTTACTTGTAGATGGCGTCGTAGGTGGTTGGCATGGTTGTTGGGGGTGGTAGCAGCGAAATTAAAGGTTGAGAAATGGTGGAATTAGGAAAAAAAAATGAAACTGGCGATGTTGAAGAAGCAGATGAGCTTCAAGTCGCGATTTCTGGAAAATATGCAGGAAATTTCCAATGGCCGCAAACAATCTTTATTCCATCGTTTTCCATGGGCTTGTTTAAAATTCAATGAGCCGTTGGGTTAGCCGATGGCGGCCGTTTGAAATAGGGCGTTGGAATGCATTGTAGTTCTAGTAGGGTCGAATTGAATCCAAGAATTATTTGGTGGGAAATTTGTGTTTTAGAATTGTTTAGTAATTAAAGTGTTGGTGTTTTATTAATTAAAAGATGCTTTGACATGTACAACAATCTCGAGAATAAGCGACATTTTAGAATATTAACTCCAAAAATTGAGCTAAGAAATGTTTGCAGCCACCAAGTTGGTGACATGAAAAAGTGAATGACGAGGCTAATTGATGGTGCAACCAAGATGGAACCAATCTTCTATAGAATTTATATAACAAGGAGATGGCATGACAACGTTTCTATTAGTTTGAATTCTAATAGGAATAAGTGTGTACTCCAAATAACTAGCTTTATGAAAGAGATGTTGTAAATTTTGAATATTTATGACACGATGTTTGGAGTAAAATTTGATCTTTATAAGAGCAAAGTATCAAACCTTTTTTAGGTTTTAATAAGTTGAACGTTGATTAAGTTTAAAATTTTGAGAACTATGTGGCATTTGTGTTACTACCAAAATTAACAGTGGAATGAGCTGGCGATGAAGGGGTATCGCATGACCGAAAGCTCACAAAAAACTCTTCAGAAAGTAGGGTCAAATACTAGGAAGAGCTAAGAGCAGGGAGGAATGAACCAAAAGCTATATTAACTGAAACCTTCCTAGGAGAAAAGATCGTAAAAGCTACTGGATAAGCTGGCAGGATCTATCCGATAGGGTCAATTCGACAAGATCCCTCCAATAGTGTCAACCCAAAAGGAGATTCTATGGCAAAAAGTCATCCTAATCCGAAACCAAGAAAGATAAAATCAATAAACCCGTCAGATAAAGTCCAAAGGAACTTTCGATATTAACCCGCCTAATATCGATACGTCGGGAAGCTAAAACTTCTGGAGTATCAAAAACAGGAGCACATAAAGATTGTCCAGAACCCATTTCCGTGATAGCCATCGCACAAATGCCTAGATGCCGCACTGATAAAATAACAGGCAAGTCACCTGGAGTAGCCTTCTGAAAGAACAGGCTATACCCGGAAATTCCACGGAGACGCAGACCAGAATCTCAGGAAGGATACAAGCTATCTACACTAGTTTACCTAGCACAGACGCCGACAGTGATTCTGAACCGGTTGCTAACCATATATACAATGAGGGCAGGCTCCTCTAAGTATTCACGAGAAAACCGAAAGCCTATATCCGAAAGGATATGACTGAGAACATACGCATGGAAGCTCAAGATACCTTCCGGGAAGCTACGACAAAATCAAGCACATATTCCCCTCGAAGAGGCTCTCGACTAGATGAAACCTTCATCGAGAAAGACATAATTAGCACCGCAAAGCGGCCGGAAGTGAAAACATCCAAGACCAAGGAAAAATACGGCCGATAAAGGCTCCTGAAGGCCCAATGGCCCAATAGCAGAAGTGGCTCCAAGTTTCCTATAAATAGGACTCCAGGGGTCACATTTTAAGGGGGCTCTGATTTTTCATTTGGCTAATCTTTGTATTTCCTCTCTTAAAACCCTCATACGGGGTCCAATTAAAGAAGTTCTTCTATTCTGGTCATGTATTCCAAATCAAAGATCAATAAAGTGTTCATCCATATCTAAAGCATCTTACTGTGAGTTTGTCATAGTGTTTTTCTTAATCATTAATTTTCGCAATTTATTGTGTATTTTCCGCAAATACTTGGATTCTTGTTCGGATGTTCTTACTGTCAAAGGCCTTTCCTATAGATTTAAACCCCTCTTATGAGCTTATGTCCTCCCCACAAGCTTTGATCTCATAGCGAGCTTGGTGTGGAGACCCTCGCTATTCGCCATTAGCGTCCTTTATCAAGAGCAATATATTAGTAAACCTCCTTTCCAAAACCTCGACATCTAGGGAAGGAGAACCAATTTAAGCCTGCAAAAGCTAAATAACCAACTCCTCTCCCTTAGATCCATCCCCATTGACCTACCTCTAGTATTGATGAAAATTATCGTTAACAATTTGGCGCTAGGAGGGCCCGAGCCTCTGACCTTGTGGTTAACAACCACATTTCTACCTGTGTGGTTCCATCCCAGATCGCACTAAGGCCTTGAGAAGACGAAATTATGGGTAGGAGGTCCCAGCAGAAGCCTTCAAATCCCAAATGGATGAGTCGAAAATCATGGACCTAGGAGTAATAGAAGAACTAAGGTTGAGAGTAGAAGCCTTACGCATAATAAAGCGAAAAAGGGAAATGGAACAATACGCTCCCGATATCAAAAAATTTAGCTATTCCCACATGGAGCTAACTCTGGCGCCTCCTCCAAATGACTCCACATCCAAGGGTATTAACATTTTTTTTCACCTAGGGAAAACCCTCGTCAGGCAAGTTAGGGGAACGGCGCTTGAACGAAAAATAATGGGCGACTTCGACCGCTTCGCCGACAAATGGTCTGAAGGAATAATATCTCAACCTCAGTATGTTTTGGGAGGAAGGGACGAAGGTGTAGGTACAACAACTAGACTGAGTCACAAAAGAATTAAATCCCGGCAGTGAGGAGAGGCGCGTTCGCCAGGGTTACCTAAGGAATACTACCTCACCTCTTCGATGGAAAACATTTACTTCCTAACCAAACATGAACTCAACTATTAGCCACTCACGAGGAATAGGCCTAAGTACGAAAGGAAAATAGGAGGACCCTACCGCTATTACCATATGATGAATGGACATGAGACTAATCACTACAGAGTCCTCGGGGAAACCATCGCTAGATTCATCAGCCAAGGCCAATTACGAGAATTTATGAAAATATCATAGTGAAATCGGTAAAAATCCTTAGGAAAAAGATTACTAAACATGTTCAAGGGTACGGAAAACCCTCCTCTCGGAATTTTAAAGGAAACCCAAAAGGGGTTAGATCGTAAACGGATTAAATCCCTCGTAATCGCCAAATTGGTCAGGACGAGGAATCTCCCGAAGGGGGATGATGTGTAGTCTTTCTCCATGCCTAAATGAGAGGGGGCAGGGTTAAAGCATCAAAATCGTAAGCCTCCGTTTCACACCATAAATGGTCGTGGCGGTGCATCTAACCTTAGCACGCCCTACCTCTGCTCGTAGAAGGGTATGCCCTGCCTCTGCTAGAACTAAGCACATCCTACCTTTGCCCGCAGAAGAGCACGTCCTACCTCTGCTTATGTTCCACATTACCCGTAGAAGGGAGTTCAAACCCTTGTAATTGCCTATGATGATCAAGATAGGGAACCCCTTGGAGGGGTGGTGGTGTATAAGGATCTATTAGAACCTACGATGGTCAATATAGAGCACCAAAAGAGTAAACCTTAGTTCTATGTCTACGATGGCCCCGTCTAAGTTTCTAAGACCTTATCATCGCCTATGATGGTCAGCATAAGGCGCCTCCTGGAGGGAGGTTGGGTAAGTCCTAGGGCCCTGCTTGTGGAAAAGCTAGCCAAGCGCACCAGACGCATAGGCCCAGAGAGTGGCCAACAAAGCACGTACATCCTCTGCTTTGACAGCAAAAGCCCAAGGAGTGACTCAGGAAGTACGTACAGCCTCTGCTTCACAAATCAAATCCAAAAGGGATGCCAAACATTAAATATCGGAGGGGGTTCCGGTTTTCTATACATTAATGTCCGAATCGGGGTCGATTCGGCTCTTTAAGAATACCGGAGGGGTCTCCGGTCTTCTATATATTAATGCCCAAATCTGTGTCAATTTGACTCTTCACAAACACCGGAGGGGGTTCCGGTCTTTAATACATTAATTCCTGAATTTGGGTCGGTTCGTCTCTGCATAAATACCAGAGGGGGTTCCGGTCTTCTAAATATTAATGCCCGAATCCAGATCGATTCGGCTCTTCACAAATGCCAGAAGAGGTTTCCGGTCTCCTATCCATATTAATACCCTAATCTGGGTTGATGCGGTTTTTTATGAATATCAGAAGGGGTTTCTGGTCCTCTACTTATGTCGATACCTGAATCCGGATCAAGGAGGACCTTTGCAAAGTGCCGGGAAAGGAATCCCAGTCTTATCTCAACACCGAAACCAGAAGAGGAGATCAGGTCTTACACCGACACCAAAATCTAAATAACCCCGATCTAAAAAGGATCCGGAAGGTGATAACTGACCAACAGGAAAACCCCAAGATGGTTATCACAAATTAGAACAACCATATATGTACTCAGGGAGGACAATCCACAAAGCAAAATTTGGAAGAAAATAAGAGGTCCATCATCAAAACAATTCCGAGTAAAAGAGGTATCTCCTTCCTTACTCAGGAAAATTTCTCAAACCATTCATATGCAAGCAATTGTTATACATGTTTCACATAATAGCTATTTACATAGTAGACATTGTCAATACAAGGAGTTCACTCACCAAAGAAAAATCATTACATTCTCAATACCCCAATTATAGGTATAATTGTATCTCACTACTACAACATATTATTAAAGAACTGGGTCCTCTCCATCATCAGGCAAAGGAGGGTCAATGGCATGATGAAGCGCGATGTCTAGTAATTTGTTAAGCTTCCGCACTTTCCTACTCATTTCTCCTAATTAATTAGAAGGCTTAATCTGAATTTTCATGGCTCTGTTATAAGCCCAACATTACCCTAAGAGAACTTTTTTCCTTCTCCAACTCGGAAACATCCTACACAAATTTTGCCTTTCTTCTTGTAAACGTCTAATTTGGTCAGCATACCTAACGCCACAATCATGATAATCCTTGATCTACTTAGTGTCATAAGTCCCTTTCATCTCGGCTACCACTGTCTTGCACCAGTTGGAAATGACTGATTCCTTTAGCCCAAGGGGGAGGGTTATTCAAATAATAAAACTTCTGATGGTTTGGGGTCTTACAAGAGGTCGCGACCCCAGGGGATGAAGATCCCGTCATGATAGAAATATTCGTGAAACAATATTCCCATGTCTCACACTTTGTAGTGGCGTTGTCCAAATAAATTTCCAAGTCAGCACTATGTTGGTGTAAACGCCTCAATTCATCTTCAAATTCAATAGAGGGTGTAGTGTTTATGTATGCCATTAATCTAAGAATAGTCTTGCATCTCTCTTCTAACTGTTCTTTCAAAGCATTCATCCTCTCAGTCAAATGTTTGATGGATAAATTCTGATGTAAAATCTTCCTCTCTTGTGACATAGGAAGAATTTACCTTGCCGGCAATGCTCCACCCTTAGACAGGAGAATCTCGGGTCGATCAACCTACCCACAGAAGCACAGGAAAGTAGTTACGATTTTATTTTCTTTCCAACTTGCAAGAATAAAACCCCTTTTCCTACATATCTTTGCACAAGTTAAACCCGAAACCAATCTACTATAACGTATAGACAAAAAGGAGAATCATAAAAAGATCACTTCTTTATGCATTTAATGTTTACATAGCGGCTCAGCATGTTTAATCCTAAAACTCTTTAGCATCGCTTCACGATGCCCTCTCAGAAAGTTAAAGGAGATAAGAGGAAATGCGGTGTAAACGTTCTTAAGTCCCTCAAGAAAACGCTTTTACCTGAAAGCGTAAGTAGGTGTCGTTCGAAACTCCTTTCTCAGTCTAAAATCATGCGTAATGCATCCTCATAATAAACAAAATTCTGTCATGATGTAAACAAGCATATTAGCCTTTACGTGTAACGATGGGGAACCCCATACAAGTGTTACATAGGTCGCGGAATTAAGCTTACAAGTGTGCCACCTACCCTACATAAAAACTGTTTGAATTCATCTGTTTTGTTACCTAACTCTGCTTAAGGCAGGAAACAACTTTTCTTTTGTCTATTGTAATGACAGGAGACTAGTTGAGGTTAAATATTCAGGAAAAGAGAAAAAAAACGTCTAGAATGAGAACTATACCCGTGGAAAAGGAACTTCAAGACCAATAGCTTTCTTCCCTCCCGAAAGACTGGAGGGGCCACCTTCTTTAAGCAATGACGATTCAGAGTTATGGATGAAATGCTTATCTTAGCAGCCGCCACCTCCGGAACTGTTGCCACCATTCTCCCTATTGTTACCAAC
Organism: Allium sativum; assembly: GCA_030737875.1. Lineage (NCBI taxonomy): Eukaryota > Viridiplantae > Streptophyta > Magnoliopsida > Asparagales > Amaryllidaceae > Allium > Allium sativum. The sequence goes on from CM060918.1 coordinate 209,105,713, forward strand.
AGAAGCGAGAGTCTCCCCTTCCTCGCCTAAATCGTCCAGAAGACGGTCAATATATAAAAGGTCCCCGATTTTGGGTTCACTCCTCTGCGGTATCTCGACTCATTCTTCGCCCAACTTAATCCTTTCCATAACCCAATCATGGACGAAGGAAGGAACTTGGCTGGTTCGGAATTTAGGAAGACTTTGAAGGATATCGGAAAGAAGGTGAAATTAGGCATCTTCATAGCAGTCGGACTTAATTTGTGGAAGGTGGACTTGCAAGAAATTAGAAATCCTTTCTTCGGGTGCATAGATTATCCGGGTAGCATGAGATAGTTTCTCATCCTTCTTCCGAAGCTCATCGGCGTGAGTAACCACGTCCTCTGCTATCTGGTGCTCTAAGGCCGACACCTTATCGGTTGTTACGTCCCTAGTCTGCCTCTCTTTCTCTAAAGCTCACTCGGCATGTTCCAAGGAAGCTTTCAACCACTCACACTCATCGCTCAAGGCTGCATTCGCTTCTCGAAGCCGAGTGATTTCAGTACCGGAGGAAGAAGGAGTCAGCTTAGACAAGTGCCATTCCTTGATAGTCTGGGAAATTAGATGTACAGTGCAACAAATGGAAAGCCCATAGTAAAAAGAGAACATTATACCTTAAGCTGTCGGGTTATCAAATGCTGGTAGAAGTCCACCATGTCAGAAGAGGTGGAAGGTAATGAGATGTCATAAAGTTCAGGTCCAGAAAGAACAAGTTTCACAAGATCAGTAAAATCCATTGGAGAATTAAGGAGCCCCAAAGGCTCAGTGGGCCGAGAAGCGGGAGTACGCGGCGTGGTACCAGCATCCGCTCCGGATGTACTTGGAAGGGAAAATGAAAAAAAAACACTTCTTGTTTTTCCGCCGGAAGCACTCCCGTAAATCACAGAAGCAGGAATATCAATCTTTAGTCTCTTAGCTGGCGGATCGACAGGTAATTCGGCCAACCTCTTAACAGAAAAAGCAGTAGATCAATTCAAAGCATCAGTAAGAGTAGGGGCTTCCGAAGTCGAAACTCCTAGTCAAACGAAAGGGCAAAGAAAGATTCAAGAATGCAGAACTTTGGTGTCAAAAAGACCTCAATAAAGAAACTACCGAACCAACAAAACATACCCGAAAATAAAGGAGTAGAGGGAGCAAACCCTTCTGAACATAACAATAAACGCTTAGAGGCAGGAAGACGAATAGGTGTTTGCCCCAAGGCCTTCTGTCCGTTAGGGAGGAGGTTATAGAGATACAGCTTGTCCTTGGTTAGTAAAGTAGACCGATCTGGCGGCTTTTCGAGTAGCTTCAAAATGAGGTCAGATACACGAGATTCACTTTCGGTTAAAGACACTCTCTTAGAAGCAAAATTTGGAAGGAAACAATTAAAGATAAGTCACAAATGAAAAAATAGCCACTCGCAAAGGGTTAAGAAGACTCACCACAATCAGAAAATTGGCCTGAAATACCGGCATGACATTTGATGAAGAAAAAAAATGATCTTTCCAAGGTATAGCCTTACCGTGCCATCGTTGACAATCTTCTGCAAGGGGGAAGCTTGGAATATAGGGAAGTCAGGGCCTCTTGAAAAACATATCAGGTGTCGAATGAGGTTAGAAGTAAGAGAAGCTTGACCCGATTCAAGAGAGAGTACTTCAAGACATAAGAGCAGTGTGTAAGTGCTTGGTAAAAGTTGAATGGGAGAAATCTCCAAATCCCATAGAAGTCGACACACAAAGGAAGGAAAAGGAAAGAAGCCTCTGTAATGACCCGCATTCTACGCATCGGAGGATCGTAGAATATTTATTTCATTTTCATATGAAGTCGTATGGTCGTGTAACTTTGGGGAACGATTATTGGGGTCATTTCCCATGTTCACGATTTTTTCCGAACTTTAAATGTCCCCTAGCGAATTTTGTTTTGCCTATAACTTTTGATTGGTAAGGAGTTTTGACCTGAAACCGCTTCCATTGGATTTGGATGATGGTTTACCATTCCGTATAGTAGTCACATTAATCAAATGGATTTAGCTTTTGGGAGATATGGCTAAAATAAGGTTTGGAAAGTGAAAAACAGCATAATTGGGCTTAACCGGGTGGATAACTGCTAAGCTCATAACCCATTTCGGGATTAGGGTTATGGGAGGGCTGATAGGGTTTGGGAAATCAGTTTTATTCATTTTTCTGGTCATCATTTACCTTCCTCTAACCCTAGCAATGGCCTCCACCTTCTAAACTACCTCCTAATAACATTTTAGTCTAATATTAAGCTAATCAACATCAAATCAAGGCAAATTAACATCAAATGGAGGTAGAGCTGATGTATTGCATTGGGATTCGATCCAAATCAGAGATACCTTCAAATCTAAGATTTATTTATGGCTAAGGTGAATGATTAGCATGTTTTTGCATTAATTACGGCTAATTAGGGGTGATTAATGATAATTAGCAAAATTATGATATGGAAAAATATGTAAAAATTCTTGAATATTATTTTATGCCTCTGGTAGAAATTTGGGTTAATTTGGGGTTTTGGGTGCGTTTGATCCATATTTACATGATTATTCATTGTTTTGATGTTCATGGTCGATCCAATATGTTGCTATTACTGTTTGGTATGATTTGAGAACGCATAGAACCGTTAGAATGGTCGAAAACGCTTTCGTGTGGCGTAAATAGCTTGTTGGAAAGTTGCAGGAACTTGGAGCAGGCCCCAGATCATGATACCACCCTCACGACTCGACCCGATCGTGACACCCCACTTCACGAGTGGTCCAAGCTCCACGAACCGACCCGCCATTTCTCCACACGTGGACCATCACCATGAGCCACCAGGGAGCATCATCATGAGCCGCCAGGGGCAGCACCATGAGTGGATCCCACGAGTAGGTCACGAACTAGAGCTCTCACGAACCGAGGAAGGAGCAACGAGCCACCAGCTTGCACGAACCGCGAGTCGCTTGTGCGTTGCTAACCAAATGGAAACCGAAGTGAGAACTGGAGGAGACCTAAACCCAAGATGCAAAGGAAGACCAAATGGGAGGTTATTACTCAGGATCCAGATAGGAACCAACGAGTTAACTCCATGAGTTGGGCTTTGCTGCGTGATGTGTGCAAAGGGGTTATCGATATTTATAACTTTGATTCACTATTGAGGAAGGGGGCATTGACCATGGACCAGTGCAGTGGGGTCAAAGTTGTATGGAGTCGAACTCCATCAGGACCCCTAAGGGAAAGTGGTCGTAGTATGGTTGTACGGAGCTGGGATTCATCAAGTCCCCAATGGTTCTAGTGATCAAAGCGTTGGATATTGAATACTTTTCGCACTGAGCGAGAGATGTGAGGATGATTGCTATGTTTGATGTCTACTATCACCATGACATTCACACTCCCATTTTACACTTTATGTAGGTGTTCCCTTAGAGTATTGTACATCTTGTTGTGCTAACTCTTTGGTTATAGGTCCAGGTTCAGGTATGATTATTTATACCTGTTATTGTTTTATTTTGCTGCTATCGCTCATACCAAACTTTTGTCTGACCCAGAGTTTTATGTCTCTTCTTATTACTCTGGGTGCTCCAAAACGAGCAGAATAGAAATAGATTAGGCGGTTATGCATGAGTATCTGTCCGGAGACGAGCAAGAGGCTTCCATGTACTATTTACATATATTCTCCCTGTGTTGTTGTTGGTCACTACTTTGGGCATTAGTAGTGTACCTTTTCTATTTTGCTTTGGAGAAAGTATTTGAAAGTTGTAATACTGATGGTTTGGATCATAATCTGTATTTTGAATTCCGCTGCTATGATGGTTTAGTTTTCATCTTATATACTGTCTCGCCTGTTTTATGTCAAGTTATGTTATTATTATATTTTATTCCATGCGCTGTAAGGTATACTATAGGTTCTTGATGATTCATAGTTTCAAACCCTTATCCTTTGACGACCGTCCCGTGCTGGTTGAACATTGGCACAACGCATTTCTTAGGAAGTACCGGCTGGTGCAGGGCGGGCCGTCACACTTGGTATCAGAGCCTACGTTGCATAGTTAACCTAGGGGAAGACAACAGGAAGAGATAGTATACGTATATGAGAGCGCGTATTTGTGATATTTTGGTCTTCAAAAACTAAATATATATATACTACTAGTATATCTAAGGATGAAGTCGCACTGCACAAAAAAAACAATCTATTACAATGTCAATTTTACACCGGGCATCAGCTGCCCGTTGTAATAGAGGGCTATTACAACAGTCAATTAAGGTCCATTATAATAGATGCCCTATACGACGCCTTTTTTACAACATGCACTGGAAGCCTGTTGTAAAAGATCTCTATTACAACGGTTCTTTCCGTCCCATTGTAATAGATATCAATTTTACAACGTTCACAACATGCCCGTTGTAATAGATGTCAATTTTACAACGGGGAAAAAGTGACCGTTGCAATAGGTGCCAATTTTACAATGGCCAAAAAATGCCCATTGCAATCGTTATAATGAATGTGTGCTGTGAGTTTTCAATAATAAACAATTAATAATCACAATGTTTTCTTAAAATTCGTATTTATTGGTATTTAATAATTTATCATTAATAATATTATATATTAGTCATATGTTACTAATTACTAACTATAATATTGCATTACTAATAATATTTATCATATACTACTAATATATATTAAGCAATAATAATATTATATTAATAATATGTCGCTAATATTTATTGTTTACTAATATTTAATAGTTAATAATTAATTACTAATTTACTATCATACAAATTGGTAAAAGTTTTCGAGGGAATCTTCTCCGTATGAAAGGATCGAATCAACATGCTTTTTTGATATGTGTGCTATATACATTTAAGCAAGAACGACGGGTGAATGAAGTATAAGTTTGCAACTATGAACAAGATATTCGAGAAGAGCACTTAATCAGGGCAATCTAATTCATGATTTTTAATTCAACAAATTTATAATTAATTGATTATTTAATTTTAATTGTGTAATATGCATTTAATAATTGCGAAGTGCTTGAAAAAATTGCAAAATTTCATTAAAATAGAAAATTATTCAAATAAAATGTAAAATTTTAACTTGCTCGATTTAGTTCAAAATTATAATTAAGGACTGGTAAATTACAGTTAATATCTATTAATTACATTAGATAATTAATAAGTATAACTAAGGACTAATAAGTATAGTATTAATATTACAATTAAATAATTTTCAATATTTAATTTGGTTATGTAGCAGTAAATAATTGATAATTAAACATTACTAACTACAACAAATATACCATTTTACAGCATTGATTTTGCAACAGTTCACCGAAACGTTGTAAAGTAACATATTTTTTAAAACATTAATTGATAGAGATGTTGTAATAGATTTTTTTTCAAACAACGTTCGTTGGACAAATGTAGTAAAATACAAAATATCTACAATATTTGGTTAAGTGTTGTAGAAAACAATCACCAACAATGAATGTTTTACATTGTATTGTACTTGGTTTTCATTACGCATATGTATTGCAATTGAAATATGTTTTTTTAAGTTGTAGATTGACAATAGTTAGTAATATTTATCTAATGTTGTAAACTCAAAGTCAGACAACAGCAGAAGAAAACAATTGTAAATTCTAATTTTTTCTTAATGTAACATTCACAGTTTATATTTAATACGACGTTTATTTTACATTTTTACCAATATTGTACTTAGTAACCTTTTCTTTATATTATTAATTCTTGTATTTGAAAAATTTATTATAAACAGTGTCACTAGTATTTTTTACAACATTGGTCTAGTGTTGTTAGAAGTCATAATAAAGAGAACAAGCTTTTTAATATTGCCCAGAAAACCAGTTTATTCAACAACCATTTTATACCTTGGTACTTAAAGCCAGCGATCCATGTACTACATTGGAAAGAACGAAATTATATTACGAGGATAGCTATTTTGAGCCATTCGATCATATAGTTAAAATATAAACGGTGGATATGAGCTCTTAATCAAATGAGACAAATTGCTAGCATTCCACCGAGAAAAACATTTTCCCGGTGCTCTTTTCGCACCCCCATTTTTCCTCTTTCCCAAATAGCAAGAACCCTAATTCGAACTTCCTAATGATTTTTAATTCACGTTGATCAAGTTTCCAACCAACTATCGAATCCTCCTATCAAGTAAATATTTACTTGACATGGGTGCACGGTATGGACCTATGGATTTTTCAGATTCAATCATAAATAATTAATGATTACTTAGGTATGTAGTTTTCAGGGTCAATCACAGATAGTTGATGATTATTTAGGTGCATAGGAATCACGATGCATTGAAGGGGAGAAATTGAATCTAGTTTCACTGGTAGATGGGTTTCCATATGGCAGATAAAGAGGACTTATGAGGTTCACGGTAAATGCAACGACCCAGATTTTTCGAACAGTTTATTTTAAATATTAATATGGTTTTAAATATTGAAATGATAAGGTAAATGGATATTTATATAGAAATTATCGATTTATAATCAAATATAATTTAATTCGTGTATATCGAACTATCATAAACCGTAAATAATTGAAACCGAAGTTAAAAACTAAATCAAAACAATTTAGATGATCAATATTAATTGTATTTGAATATAGACGATAATAAAAATAATTTATTACAAGCGAATTGATTAGTTCTGAATTTAAAATGGTATATAGGTTAAAATTTAATTTCAGAATATATACTGTTCAGTTCAGCATTGCGTTATAACATTTAAACGATAGTGGTTATGTTAAAATAGCGGTTTGTGATTTAAATTAATGGACCCCGAGATTTTAGATTGTAGATAAGCTTGAAATCAAATCAGAATCAATTTAAAAAGCATAAAAATCTCTCGAAATCAAATCACATTAAATTAGCCTACACTAGTTTACATCAGCTACCTGTACCCGTCCTCATGCCTATTCCTTCAGGGTGAAGTATTCATCTGTATAAATCGCGACCTTCACCTCCTTTATCTCATTCTTCTGCAAATGGAAACAAAGATTTTGCAAACAAATTAAAATGTTCGACCCCCTTCCTCTTTATTTTCTCAAACAGAAATTGAAATTCTAAACTCCCTAAAACCTTTCCCTCAAAATTCATCGAGCGCCAGTCTTCAAGTAGGGGGAGTCGCAGGGTCAACAGAGCAAAGAGGGGTTTTAGGCACAACGTTTTGGGGGCGCAAGTTGATTAGCTCGAGTTAGGTTTCTCGATTTCGAAATGATTTAGGGTTAAAAGAAAATCTGGAGGGTTCGAACCAGAAAATGTCGCACCTGTATTGTGCATGGCTGAAGCTGCTATGAGATCGTGATGTTGAATTTGGGATCATCGCAAGGAAGATCTCGACTTCGAATAACAGTGAAGGCTGAGCGTTCGCGGTTTAAGATGATGCGATGTTGAACTGTGGAAGTCGACAAGGGGTTCATTGTGTAGCTCGATGGTCTGGTTGTTGAACTGGGTGTTCACGATGGAGTATTTTGGGATAGAGCGATGCTTCTCTTTTACGACAAAGGGAAGTAAGGAATAGTGAGATGTCTTCTATTGAAATGGAGTGAACAGTGTGATTGTTTGAGGTGCTGCAGTGTTCTTTCAGAGGATGATGCGTTGGAGTCAATGCAGGATTCGACTGTGGTTTTGCTGTACGGGGAGGACAAAGTGTTGTTGTGCTAGTGAAAGGGAGGAGGGATCTAGTACATTAAAGTAGGCCACTAAGGCTAAAGCCTATTAACAAAACCAGGACAGATGCATTCTTTTCTTCCTAGCAAGTAGGAGGAAAAAACAAACAATGTTCTAGGTCCTTGACTTCTAAAGCTTGAAACAAGATTTCATTACTAATTAACTTAAACAAAATATGAAACTAATATTCTCATTTAATTCTAAATCTTGTAGTGAATTATTACCATGAGAGTTGCATGTGGTCAGATTGTCAATACATACATACATATACATACATATATATATGTTTAGATTTATCCTAAATCTGCTACTAATTTTAAATTCTTACCTTTTCTTATCTTTGTTTTTCCACTTTGGTGCAGTTAAAGTTCTGCAAAAAGAAGAAGACAACATTAGTTAAGATGTACAAGTCTAAAGAATGACTGTTTGAAAGCAGCAGAAGCTAAAGAAAAATACAATGCTTTTGACTAATATAGATAAACATTTTACAATAGAATATTTATCTATTACCTTTGAGATTTGAGCTTATGCTTCTGGCGTTTTGTTAAAATATGTAAAAGAGTCATTTTCATCTTTTTATACTGGTATGTAGTGTAGCTTTGGAAGAATATACAGATATGCAAGGTATCTAAAAACTTCATTAATTCTATTCTGATATGCATCAAATACCAACTTCCAAAGTTAATTTTTCAAGAGTGGGATTTGGGATCAAAAACTAAATTTGTAATAATACTTTAAAATTAAGCGGGGCATGGCCCCTACTCCCCCCCCCCCCTCGGCCTTCGTCTCTGCCAACAGATATATGACAAATTTCAGTATTCATGTATACTCATATACATGCAAATCAGATGGAATAAAATAGATTAACATACATAAACACATTTTGATTGCAAAGTAGGTGTACCTGTTTTGAACTAGTTTCTCTGTTTAGTTTCCCACATCAATTCACGTTTCTCTGGCCTTATTAATATCAATATCGAGATTGCAAATACAGTTCAGGTTCAACTTGATCATTGATGGCCTAACACAAATTTTTGCAATCTCGATTACTGATATTGATGGGACAAGAGCCTAAAAAATAATGCTTCTCCTGAGCCTACAGGGAAATTTTATACGAAATGTATCAGTTAAGTGTCACATATTGCAAAATTCATAAAATCCTAAGTCATATGTTGCATAATTTATAATTTGATATACTGTGTAACTAATATATGTAATTCATGAACAAGATTTACAAGTTCTACAACTGTGTTTAAGAAACTCCGTGCAAAATTCAATTGATTCTTCTTCGAGTTTACTTTCCGCTATACAACCGTTCGGAGAAAATCGATTTCTTACATATGTAGTACCAGGAAATACATGATCTCTAGGTAGGAAAGAACCAACAGAAGTGAGAAAATCATTGAATGCGGCGTTGCTAATCCCAAACCTAGCTTTACAGTTATACAACAATAACATTGAATCTAACTTAGTGCACTCGCTTCCCACAAATTGAGGTTGTTCGGCATCAACCACAAACCTCTTGAACTCAAACGCTTCGTTATCGTAATCCCCATAATTGTAGGCTGTTTCGTAAATATTAATTTCTTTCGAGGTAGGGGTCTGCTTTGTAGCATGACTCGTACTACCAACAGATGACCCCTAAAAGACTCTTCCCCATGCCTAATCCACTCAACATACCCTAAACTAAACTAAACTCATTTTCATATTGATGACCTCAAATTGTTTTAACCAGAAATCTTTTAAAATTAACACAACATCCGCATGGGCAGGCAATTGTCTAAGGATTTTTAGTGTATCCTTCAACGAATATCAAGAAGTTTTCAAAACCAATTTCATATTGTAAAGAATCCCTATCTTCTTTAATCCATGACTTATCCATTTCAACCACTTACAAATCAGAAATACCGAGTTCATGCTTACCCACTTAGAACAGATATAAATTAGCAATATCAAACCAAGCTTAACCACTTGCAAACCAAAAGCAAAATGAACAGAAAATGCTATACGAACATAAATCTGAGCGACTTACCACTTACAAACCTAGATTTGAGCTTCGAGCTTCATAAATTAGGGCTTTCAGCTATTCGATTTGAGCTTTAAACAGAGCTTCAAGCTTCATGAAGCAGCCTTACAAATTAGGGCTTTGAGTATGAATGGAGAGAGAAACTTCAGAAATTAGGGTTCGAGAGATTGGAGGGAAAAGTGAAAATTTTGGCTGAAGGCGCTGGGGGAAAATAATTTGGTTAAGGGAGGGAAATAAAATGTTAATAGGGAAATAGTTTGGCTAAGGTGCGGCCTGATTTTTCTTTTTTTTCTAAAGCGTGTATAAGACATCGCTCCTTTAATAAAATGATGTCTGAGAAACCAACAACATCAATTTTCTTTTTGACGAGGTTAAAAATCGTCTTGACATCGGCTGAGATTGCAAGCGATGTTAAAACCATGATATTTATTCTACTTTTTCTTGTAGTGTCTTGGCACTTTTCTCTTGCTTTCTCCATGCAGTTGTGGCTTAATATGCAGCATGAAACGTGTTATACACCTTGAATTGGGGCACGTTATTGATATATTTATCCCCATGTTGGCTGTCCTGTTCGACCTATATATATATATATATATATATATATATATATATATATATATATATATATATATATATATATGATACTGCATTTTTGAATTCGCATGTTTGACTAAGCCACACGCCACTTTTGTGTCACCGATCATGTTGTTTAATGCAAGTTTCCATGACCAATTTGTATCCCTGAACGAATTGTGTTTCTATACATAGTTAACGCCATATTTTGCATAGGTTCACTTGCATATTTCTCGTTCAGCTGAAGCATGACTTTGATATATATATATATATGTGTGTGTGTGTGTGTGTGTGTGTGTGTGTGTGTGTGTGGTGGTCGATGTACACATATGTATATATACCGCTGTATATGTATATATATGTCATCGGCATACGTAGATATGTTTTAGCATATATATGTGGTGGTCGGTGTACACATATCTATATATATATATACACACACACACCACTGTATGTTGATATATATGTCACCGACATACGTATATATATAATTCCATATGTTGTCCCGATTTGTTCCAAGTTGCTATGATATTTTCTGGAAGTTTCTCATGGGTTCGGTGTATTCGAAATTTAGTGAGTTATAGGATTAGATATTATATTTCAGTTTCTATTGAAGTTAATTTACTTGAACTATGATTAATCCTAACTCGAGTGTTTTAAGTTTTTGCATGGAACACTCTGGTCAGACCAAAGTGTTACAGATTTCAAGATTACAGCTTAGGATTTGATGACTGTCAAAGTCGGAGATTCCAAAAGCAGCACACTCTGAATATTTAATACGGCAAATATTTTCTTGTTTCCAAATTCTATTTTTATGTTCCGCTGCATACTAAAATCTGTATAGAAAAATCTTTTATTCAAAATTATGATTAATAAATATAAACATTTATTTCGCTGTTCAAGATTGTGTTATTTATTTTGTGTTGATTCTATTTTAAACTCTGTAAGCTAAATAACGATCCGTCGATTTGAACGTTTTAAGTTGGTTTAATTACTGATTTGAAGCGGTCAAAAAGGCGGGTCATTACAAGTGATATCAGAGCTTTGGTTTATTCAAAACTTAGCTTATTGGGTTTAAAATGAGAAGAATCAACACTAGTAAAATGATTTTTGAAAACAAAAAAGAGTTTTGAAAATATATTTTGAAAAGTAAATTATTTTGGAAATATTTTGAAACTAATATTTTGAATCTAATACAACAGAGAAAAATATTTTGAGATTTAAAATTCTTCGGAATCCCCAGACTTCGAATCTAGCTTTGCAAGAGCTTTTCTTCGATAAGTCTCCTTAGGTTTGAATCTCAAATCCGTTATTAAATGGTATGAAAGGAAGAAAAGTATTAGAGAATCGATGAATTAATTTCCATATTGTGTATTTAAAAATCAAAGATAACTGAAATTGATTGGAAATAAGAATTCAGATGGGAATTTAGATGAAAGGAGAAAATGGAAATCATTTCAAAAATGAAACGATGAAGTTTATTCCGATATTTGGAATATAGATTACGACAATGAAATCAAAACGGTTATAATTGGAATTCGATTGTGTCAAATTATATTACAAATTTATTTGGATTATTCAGAACATGACAAGATAAATTAAAATTGATTCCAAACTAATAATGTCGAATATATGAATTTGATAGTAAGTTATAAACTTGTTAATTAATTAACAAGAAGTGAATTGTAAACAAGAATTATAAATGAAGTGGAATATGAATAAAGAGTTTAAAGAGATTTGAACATATATTTGCATGGAATCAAAATTAATTTGATGTGACGATTTCAGATTTAGATAAAAGGAATAGTATTTACTTGTTAGAAGTAAATAACAGTTGAAAGCTAGTATGTTGCAAATGAAATTGGGATAAGAGAAATGGAGTTGACCAGTATGGTGAGACTATTCTAAAGCTCAGAATATAAATCAAATGATATTTTCCGAAGTTCGGAATAGATTATCGAATAAAAGATTATTCGAAAGGAAGTTATTCATGGGAGTCAATTATGTTGAGTTTCATGAAATATTATCTACTTTCCATTTTCATTGAAAATTTTATATATTATTAAATTAATTGTTTAGATTAATGAATAAAGTATATGTTAAAGTCAAATATTTCGAAGGTGTGAATTATTGTTATAATTAATGATTGTCGTCAAAGAAGTGGATTTGCCGAGAGTTGCGAAAGAAATGATTTTATAAGAAATTAAGAAATTGAGTTAAGAAATTTAGAAACTGACTGAAGATTAGTTAAGTTTGATAATTTCCTGAGTGTTGATCTGATGTTGTTTTCGTCCTTCAGGATTGATACTTAAGGAGCTATTTGCTTGCTAATTTACGGTCGAAGGTGTGAATATGGAAGAGAAATAATGTGAGAATGAGAAATTCATTATAGGAATGAAAATTCTGAAATTTTGAGAGCATAAAGATTTGAGTTAAGTAATGAACTTAATAATTGGAAGTTTGGGAGAAACTTTGGTTTATAACCAATAGAGTCATAAATCTGAGTTTGAAAAGGTATCAAATATCAGAATTGATTAAGAGATAAAAATGAGAATGTTTTGAATTTGAATGGAATTTGAGGATATTCAATTTTAGATATTGGATACAGAAGTTTCAGAATTTATATGAGATATATATAAGGACATAGTGAAATTGAAACTACTAGAGGGGAAGGTAATTGATTTGAGATAAAATCTTATATAACAGAATTTATATAAGACTGAGGTGTTTGGAAATATGATTTAGAAAGAAAATTTTATGAAACTTGACATAAGTATGATTTATGAGGAGTATGAAATGAAGTACAATATGTACATAGTACCATTTGTTTACAAGTCAAGATAAGGGAAGTACCGTGTTCTGCTTTGAATTTTGAGCTTAGTTGAGATATGTACATTGTGGTAGTAGGTTGTCTAGACGTAAAACTCATGAGTTGTCTGTTCTTGGAAGAACACGACCATGTAGCGTAATTCGCAGGGCTGTAGATGGCCTACGACGGACGGATGTTTCTTGGGAAACCAAGCGTAACTATTGTTTCTACTGCGATCTACGGTCGTGATAAGAGCATAATCCGTAGAGCTATGAAAGTTTACAGGTATGAATGTTTCCTGGGGGGAGCCAGACGTAACCATTGTATACCTGCGGTCCACATGGCATATCTACAAGTGAAAGAGATGTAACTACTAGAGTTAATAAAGGTAGCACTGTGCCTTCGTGATTGGATTTGTCTTCGTGACTTGATTTGTCTGGTGACTTGATTTATCCATGTGTCTTGAATTATTTTCATAATTTGTTGATTTGTTTTCGTGACACTGAGATAGAGCAGCCAACGCTCAATGACCTTAGCTTTACTTTTGATTCTAAAATATCTTCTGTTGATCTGTCCATGACGAAATTCATTGGGAAGTGATTTCCCATGGATATAGATGTTTTTTGGGGGATTCAGATGAAATCATTGTGTATCTGCGATTCATGAACAATCAACAAGTCAACATCACATTGGTACATTCCGTATCTATTTTCTTTTACAAATAATTTTCGAAATATTTTCACTGGGAGTTGAAACAAGGATAATTAGTACTTGGAGATTTCAGTCATGCGCCTAACCAGCGTATGCCTAATATCTGTGAGAACGACAATTGGCTTGTTAAACTTCGGATTATCAAATATTTTCAAATCCATATTTGGGAACTAAAATATACCAAACTCAATAAGTTAGAAAGTGGATTTCGAAATATCTTCAAGTCTATAGCTTGGAGTAATAATACAAATATTTTCTATACAAATTTCGTGTTATGTATAAAAGTTATAAAGGATTTTGGATTTTGGAAAATTTTCAAGTCGATAATTTGTAACTTGAAGAAGAGATGTTATTTACGCTCTTCAATGAGTGTTGGGAAAAATTAAATGGATTGAGCATTAGGAAATGTGGTTGAACATGGATATTAAGGAATTGGTGGAACGATATATAAGTAAACATTGACATATGAGGTCCATAAAGAAATTTGGAATAATTTGAGATGCATAAATCCAACTTATGCATAATTCGAAATTTAAGAAGAGATTGGTGTTGAAAAGAAATTTGATTTTCCAGGTTAATTGAACACGATAAATAAACAAAGAAGATTAGTGACTTGAATATTGATATTTAAATTGGTTATGGAAAATTTCACATAAATATGAAATTTTGAGGTATACGTTGGTGTAACCCTAACGATCTCTCCTTTTCCGGGACAAAAAGTTTTAAAGGAGGGAGAATGTAACATCCCAAAAATTTCAACAACTAGAATATGGAGTTAATTAACGATTTAGTTATTAATAATCAATTTTATATTTGAGATAAAATTAAAAATCAAAAACATTGTTTTGTGTATGAATTGAATTCGATATTTAATTCAGAGTGGGTAGTTGGAATCAAATATTTACTGTTGAATATTAGAATTGAATTTGACTGGATATTTGAATTGGACTGAATAATATAAATGGTTGGATTTAAAAATATACGTTACTGACGTTAAATAAATTGGAGATTTTATGTATTGAAAATATATGGAAAATTGTCTTGGTTATGTGTATTTTTATATATAAAGAAATTGAAATTTAACATTTCAAATTTGGAATCGAACAGAGTTGTTGATTGGCAAATGGAATAAAATCAGTAAACCGATAAATAATTTAAAAATTAAAATAACGTTGTACACAAATGGAGTCGGATTACAATTAAACTAATTTTAATGAATTCAGAACACAAAGACGAAGAGGTATGCATAATTTTTGTTGTAGTTAAAGATTGTGATGGTAGCACGAATATTAAGCGTTCAATGATAATTTACGGTATAGTTAAATACTTAATTAAATATCATTTATCACCTACCTTAAATAAACCCTTCCCTAGTATAAAACTTCATCGACCTATCATTTGAAAAACGCAACTACCCTAAAACTCTATGATTTTATAGTGTTCTTATCCCCAATTTTAGTTTTATAAATCATGCCTCGTTTCCATTTTTCTTGAGAAGAAAAATCAGTTCTTTCTCTAATTATTCTTCAGCAAAAATCATTTCCCAAAATCCCCTAATTTGAAAACAATGGCTGCTCCATTTCCCTCAAATTTCTCCAAAGCCACCATCTTGTCCATGACCGATCGATTCCAACCCTTCACCATCAAAGCTTCCGCACCTATTTAAAGCTCCAATAGATCGAAACCCTAGCGCCACTTCGGAAATCAAAGCCCCTACGAATTGAGCCTCGAAACTCCACCTCATCACTTTACAATTCGTGATGCCTTCTTCCTAATTTTTAAGAAAGTATCTGTTTACGATTAGCTTAGATAAAGTGATTTAATTTCAAAAGAAAACTAGATTAAAATAGTTAGATTTGGGTTGGTTTGTTTGTTGGCCGCTAAAATTGCTTGTTGAACACGGGTGTCGACTGCCTTGTATCCACCTAAATTTTTATGCTTCCACACTTGATCTTGCTTCCCGTATATATATATATATATATATATATATACTGCTTGTAGTAGGTCAATTTGTTTGGGATTGGACACTACAATATTCAGCACCTGTAACGACACGGATTTCGCCCAGACCTAATCGACCAAGACCGTTCGAATCCTGCATACGCTAACTTTGGGCATATAGCACATCAGAACAAATAATAAAAGATTTTTATAAACATTATAATAATGTTACATCAGAGTATAGAATATCAGAGTACATCGAATATAATACATCGGAAGATAATTTACAATAAATGTAATACAATGCAGCGGAACTATTAACTAATGCAGTGGAAGACCATCAATGCTCTGGACACAGCTTTAAACTTCGATCTAGAATCCTGCTCAATAAATAAATATCTGCAAAACAAGCCACTCGACTTCCCGTGTGGAAAATAAGGGCACCCGAGTTTGCAAGTGAAACAAACTACGAGTCAGTCATGAGACTGGTATGAGAAATCTTACTTAACCTATTTAGTAAAAAGGCTAATCACAGGACCACGCCGCTAACGCGGAACGGGTTTACTCCATTGGATTGCCAGGGCATAAATAAACTAAATCGTTAAATAACACAATGCTTTTTAGAAAAATGAAACCATTATAAGACTCAAGTCCATCACACATTACAACACAAACCAAAGGATCGAGTTTTACCTTATGATGGTCAAAAATGCTTGATACGATAAAACGGATTTGATATTATTATTAGTGTATATATGTTTTCAAAAACATTTCAATCATAGACGGCATAGCTACCATATACTATGTCGCCAAATATAGGTTTATAATCAAAACCGTATGGTGTCGTATTGGAAGTTGGATTTCCATCATGAAACAAGGCAAGGTATCGTCCTTACCGAATTTGAGACAATCTAGCCCATGTCTCAGGATTAGAGCTCGAGTGAGCCTTTAGGAGCCACAGGGTCGGTCCACAACTAATGTTAGTGGATTATATATAATTCCTGAACAATACGTCTCCCCGCCCTATGGGGCGTAAATAAAGAGCCACTAGGGACTCCAATCTGAGGTACCTCGCTTCCCATCATCCATATAAGTAAAAATGTCTGGGCTCCATACCATGACATCACTTCTAGCTAAAAAGAAACCATGTTCTCCCTGGATCCTTCTCCCGTTTCTTGTTCATACCGGAGTGTGAGGCTCGCGAAGAAACGCTACACAAAGCTATGCTAAAGAAAGTTGTGCTTTGATCATCAACCACAAGGCTCTGCCTTTCGACGAAAAGCCTTGATCATTTGCATCTTGGCATGCCACATTGACAATTCACGCCATGCGACTGATAACAATCAGTATATAACCTCTGAGCTCGTACATCTCAGAGAAGGGTGTTAAGCAAGAGAATAAATTCTCCGCCACCAAACAAATATATATTAAATAGAAATCAATTCACATAGAACGAAATCCAATGTCAGACATACATCCATTTACAAGTCCATTCTGGGTCTGAGCGAAACCGGAGACACCTTATTCCTCTCCCATATGCCGAATACAGGAAAGAGGATCTCGCATATCTGTCGATCTCCAAGTACGTCTGTACGATCACCACTTGTTACCTTGTCTTGGGATGCCTCCCAATCAAGACACCAGTAATCATCCAAATGATGTGAAGATCTCCGGTCTTCAACCACCGTCTTCATCTTCGACTCTTAATCGTCGTAGTAATTATTCAGAATGGGTTAAACCCGGTCTTTCCGAATAACTCGCGTATTTTATAATTAATAATCAATTGTTATAAAAAGACATCATACGCCTCATTCTAATTCAGAATATTCTTTTAAATAAATATTCACATTATTAGGGAAAGATTCCCATTAATTTTATCAAAGTTAAATTCTTTTGAATTTATTCTTAATCTTTTTTTAAAGATTCATTAAAACTCCAATTTGGTTTTAGTATCAAAAATCATTACTTTATGATTATTCAACTTTAAGAAATGAATCTTGTCTTTAACTGGGTTAAAGAACCAATGTCATTTAAAACATAGTTCACAAAAAACACAAAATCATCTTCCATTAAACATGGAATTTTTACAGAAATCAAATCAATATATAATCAGTATAAATTTCTATATCTGACTAATAATATAAATGGAATAATGGCAAAGCCTTTTAAATTCCATATATAATAACGGTCTTCTTTTACAGAAGCTCATCTCGATTATTATTAAATCGGATTACTTTCAATTCTAATTTCTTCTATTAAATTAGAAAACTTTACTTTGGAAAATTTCCAATAAATCTTAATAAAGAGATTTATAAATTCCAAATTATATTTTCACTGTTAATTGGGTTAAAGAACAAATGTCGTTTAAAACACAGTTCACAATAAACCCAATTCACATTTCATTTTATTCCAATTACTAAATATAATTGGAAACTCTAATAATCTTAATTAAAAGATTTATTCTTTTCTCTATTGGGTTTAAGAACAGTGTTATTGAAGACACCATTCAAGACAAACCCAAAAATCCAATTTATTTTATTTAATTCCAATTAAATATTAATTAATTTGAAAACTTCATTAAATCTTAATTTAAAGATTTATTCTAGTTAATAACTAGTTTATTTCGATAAAAATATATTTTTATCCTTTCAAATATGGAATTTTTCATCCAAATTCTTTTCAAATCATTTATTATGATTTTACATAATTTTTCCATATTTTTAATGATTTTATTAAGGCCTGTACAGTCGGTTTCCAATAACGGCCACCGAACTACATCCATAGCGACCTTTTCCAAATTTGATTTGGACATGATTCCAAATCCAACCATTAGATTTCAAAACTCTTATATTCATTGGAAAGCTCTTTTCGATTCAAACCCAACGGTTCCGGTTTTAAGAAAATCCGACGGTCGGATCTCCCGTTACATCAATTTGAAGTTAATGGTCGAAATTCGCGAACAGTCGCTGCGCGGCGCGTTCTATTCAGGCCATTATATATATAATATATATAATATATATATTTATATATAATATATATATATTATATATATTTCGTCGATTTCAATTTAAACGTATTTTATAAATCGTTTATAAATTTATTTTAAAACGATTCCAACCTCGTTTTCAATTTTCGATCAAAATTAAATATTCTATATTTGAATCATATTAAAATATTAATATTAGATTTTGAAACCACTACTTTTTTATATTCATTATAAAATGAATAAAACCGATCGATGAACCCGTTTGGGTTTAAAATGGCGTTTCTATACTTAACCCGGATTCATATTTTTATATTTTTTTTGTCCATCCAAAAATGGACATAAAAATCATAATTTTATTCTTTATTAAATTTATTTTAAAATATTCATTATTCTAAAATATACTTTATTTTAAAAGATTCTTTATTTAAAATATTTTTTATTTCTGAATCGGAATGCGACTCAGTCAAATACCATATAATTTCAGTTATATGGATTTCATACATCGCATGTATACATCAATAATGAGAAATAATGAGAAATAATCATTAAACAATCCATTCACATCCAGAGTGAAACTTTACAATTGTGTGAGCATTGAAATAAATAAATAGAGCTCATCACAGACTGTCAATCCATCTATTGAAATACAACTGAATATTGGGACTAGTGTATGTCAAATATCATCCCAATACCCGTGTGGGGTTTTCAGACAACAACAGTTTATTATAAATAAATCATTGGTTAATAATTTTAACCAATTCTAATCCTGTTTGGATTATTTTCTGTTTAACCAATTTTCACTGTTTAAATTATAAATAAATATTTATAATTTTAATTTCAACTACCATATTAATGTTAACAATATTTTTAATACATTAAACATTTCAACATCACAAACACATATTTCAAGACATGATTCGTCTTATTTAACAAAAAGTATTCTAACAAGATGACATTTCTATTTGACAAAAACATATTCTAACTAAACGATATTTATATTAAACAAAAACATATTCTAACTAAATGACATATTTATTTACAAAATATGTTTTCTAACATAAATGACATATTTATTTGCATACATTTTTCTACGTATTCCAATGACAAATAAAAGAATAATTTATTTGCATGCATTTTTCTATGTATTCTAATGACAAATAAAAGAATAATTTATTTGCATATATTTTTCTATGTATTCCAATGACAAATAAAAGAATAATTTATTTGCATAACCATTCTAATGTTTCTGATGACAAATAAAAAGAATATTTTATTTGTATAATAATTACAATGTCTCTAATTACAAATAAAATGAATATTTTATTTCCATGCCTATTTTCTACTTTTCTAATGTCAAATAAAAAGAAGTATTTTATTTGCATACGTTCTATGTCGCTAATGACAAATAAAAAGATAAATTTTATCTACCTGACATGTTCTATAATTCCAATGACAAAATAAAAAGTTAACTTTGTCTACATAACATGTTCTGTAATTCTAATGACAATGATAAAATAAAAAGGTTATTTTGTCTACATACCATTTCTATGTCCATATATGACAAATAAAAGATAATTTTTATTTACAACAATTCCAATATTTAACATGACAAATAAAAATGAAATATTATTATTTCTATACAATTTTATTTTTACATGACAAATAAAAATGAATGATTTTATTTGTATACGATTCTAATATGTATCATGATAAATAAAAATGAAATATTTTTATTTGTTTACAATTTTATTTAAACAAAACAATTAAAAATGATATTTTATTGAAAAATCTATTTCAACAAAACAAATAAAAATGATATTTTTATTTTGTTAACTTCATTTTGTTAACCATTCTATTTTAATAAAAATGTTAACTTCATTTTGCTAACCATTCTATTTTAATAAAAATGATATTTTAATTTTAACACAAATCTATTTGACACAAATATAATTTTTGTTTAAACACAAAAGCTATTTAACAAAAATATAATTTTTGTTTTAACTCAAATTTATTTAACAAAAATGTAATTTTTGTTTTAACACAAATCTACTTAACGAAAATGTAATTTTTTTGTTTTAACACAAATCTACTTAACAAAAATGCTATTTTTTGTTTTAACACAAATCTACTTAACGAAAACGTAATTTTCTATTTAACAAAAATGAATATTTTGTTTTAACACCTTTCTGTTTAACAAAAATGAATATTTTGTTTTAAAACTTTTCTATTTAATAAAAATGAATATTTTGTTTTAACACTTTTCTATTTAACAAAAATGAATATTTTGTTTTAACACTTTTCTATTTAACAAAAATGAATATTTTGTTTCAACTATTTTATTCAACAAAAATTGATAATTTTGTTTCGAATATTTTATTTCAACAAAAATGATAATTTTATTTCATTTGACATTTTCTAATCAGAATGTTATTTTTATTTTGACATAACATTATCTAACTAAATGTTATTTTTATTTTGACACATCGTTATCTAACAAAATGTTATTTTTATTTTGACATAACATTATCTAACAAAATGTTATTTTTATTTTGCCATAACATTGTCTAACAAAATGTTATTTTACAAGAACATATAATTCAACAAACCAGCATAACCATCAGTCAATCAATCTAAATGTCATACAACGCATATGTGTGTTCTATATAGCGTATATATTTAATATCACAATCACGATCAATTTAAATATATATATATATATATATTACATTTTAAATTGAGAAATCTCACATTGATTTTGAATTTTCCTGAATTCGTAGCAAGCTCGGTTTCATTTCTAGTCTTTTCCATGTTGTAGATATCATTGAGACGATTCCAACGGATCTAAAATCGTTGGATTTGGACCTCGTATGAGAGAGATATGATAGTAAATACATTTGATTACAAAAATTAAATTAAATTAAATTATTTATTAATTAAATAATCACCATCATTAACTAACTAATCACGTTGATTAAAACTGGATCCTTCTTCCTTGTTTCGTTCTCTGTAAACCATCGGTTTGAATATCCACTTGCGCACACTTCTCAAGGCGATGACCTGACGATCTGAGACCGCCACGTCGGAGGGCTACAACGCCTCCCCTTCGCCAGCCACCTCGCCGAGTTCGGTGGCCCCACGACCACGGAAAATGAGCCTAAAGGCGCTCGAAATTCGAGCTCCTCGCATCACCATATACGATCTTGCCCGTTGAGTCTGAAGATCTTGATCCTCTCAACAATTTTCCCTTTTGAAGTGTTGAAATTCATTGAATGAATTAGAAGAATAAGGAGGAAGAGCGACGGAATGTCGTGGCCATTGATTGAAAGGGAACGACGGTTGTTAAAATGAAATTAGGGTTTTATTTAATTCCTATTTATAATATAATAATACTAAATTTCTAGTTTTATAAATAAACCCATTAATTCTCCATAGCTCCAAATTCAGCCCAACGAGAGATTCCCCCCTCTAAATACCCCCATTCCGGATGCAACGGACAAGGTCCCATCATCCCATTTGATCGTCTTCGGCTTGTTTTCTTCAAATTAAAATATAAAGTATTTAATTATTTAATTTGATCGTACATTTTAATTTACCGAGGCCACATACTGACTCCAAAATTTAAAGAAAAATTATTTCTAATTATGTTTTGACGATATGGTCCTAATAAAATTAATTTCGCCGAATTTGGAGACTGTTTGAAAAATGTTCATTTTCTAAATGGCCATTTTCTAGTCTATCCAATTTGACTGAAATTGACAAAACACGTTCTCCTTTTCCACGCTTACATATTAATTCCAAAAAATATGAAAATTGGAATCTAGCAATAATTCGACGTTCCAGATCCAACCAAAGTGGTCTCGTCGAAAACAGAGGTCATCTGCAAAATGGCTATTTATTATATTAAAATATATATAAATTCTATAGCGACTATTCTGAATATTTAACTGGCCATAACTTTTGCCCGCTATGAAATTTCAATTTTTTAGATTCATTAGAAAGATATAATTAAATAGATTTAAATATTTTTGGTTTTACTGAAATCCGATTTATTTTGAATCCTATACATTCAGTCAAAGTTCAAATTCAAATTTTCAAACTACCGCGCTATCTCTATCTCCTTTTATAATTAAAATAAATATATACATTCTAATTTTATTTTAAATAAGTTTTTAATCGTTATTATTTAAAATAAATCATTTTAAATATTCAAAATCCATTAAACTTTCTAAAATAAAAAATTTAAATTGGTTCCAAAATTCCGGGTTGTTACAATCTCCCCCACTTAAAATCTTTTCGTCCTTGAAAAGGAACGGATCTGAAAGTTGTTTAATTAACCAACTCAACTATCATTCTTTTATTGGTTTTAATAATTTTATTAGTTGAACTAATAATCACACAACACAATCATCAATCAATTAGTTGATTAGCTTTTAAAATATATATAACTTTTGTATATTCAAAAATCATATTTTCTAAAATCGGATTATATATATAATCACAAATACGTTAATTATAAACTTGTCACTCTCAACTCATTCTAGGGCATTTCTAACCCTATCTCTAACAAGTTTTCTCATTCTAGGATTCTACTAATCCTATCTCTAATGAGTATTCTTTTATAGGATATTTCTAATCCTACCTCCGATGAGTCTTTTGCTCAGTTCTAACGTGTTGTACCCCAAAGATTTGAGCTAACCAAAGCTCTGATACCAGCTGTAATGACACGGATTTTTTCCGGACCTAAATAATCGTTAAATCAACCAAGACCATTCGAATCCTGCATACGCTAACTTTGGGCATACAACACATCAGAACAAATAATAGAAGGTTTTTATAAACATTATAATAATGTTACATCAGAGTACAGAATATCAGAGTACATCGAATATAATACGATGGAAGATAATTTATAATAAATGTAATACAATGCAGCGGAACTATTAACTAATGCAGCGGAAGACTATCAATGCTCTGGACACAGCTTTAAACTTTGATCCAGAATCCTTCTCAATAAATAAATACCTGCAAAACAAGCCACTCGACTGCCCATGTAGAAAATCAGGGCACCCGAGTTTGCAAGTGAAACAAACTACGAGTCAGTCGTGGGACTGGTATGAGAAATCTTACTTAACCTATTTAGTAAAAAGGCTAATCACAGGACCATGCCACTAACGTGGAACGGGTTTACTCCATTGGATTGCCAGTGCATAAATTAAGTAAATCGTTAAATAACGCAATGCTTTTTAGAAAAATGAAACCAGTATAAGATTCAGGTCCCATCACACAATGCAACGCAAACCGAAGGATAGAATTTACCTTAATAATGTTCAAAAATGCTTGATACGATAAAACGGATTTGATATTATTATTAGTGTATATATGTTTTCAAAAACATTTCAATCATAATGTATCAATCGTAGACGGCATAGCTACCATATACTATGTCGCCAAATATAGGTTTACAATCTAGCCCATGTCTCAGGCTCAGAGCTCGAGTGAGCCTTTAGGAGCCACAGGGGCGGTCCACAACTAATGTTAGTGGATTATATATAATTCCAGAACAATACATCTCCCCTCCCTATGGGGCGTAAATAAAGAGCCACTAGGGACTCCAATCCAAGGTACCTCGCTTTCCATCATCCACATAAGTAAAAATGTCTGGGCTCCATTACATGACACCACTTCTAGCTAGAAAGAAACGCATGTTCTCCCTGGATCCTTCTGCCGTTTCTGGTTCATACCGGGGTGTGAGGCTCGCGAAGTAACGCTACATAAAGCTATGCTAAATAAAGTTGTGCTTTGATCATCAACCACAAGGCTCTACCTTTCGACGAAAAGCCTTGATCATTTGCATCTTGGCATGCCACACTGCCAATTCACGCCATGCGACTGATAACTATCAATATATAACCTCTGAACTCGTACGTCTCAGAGAAGGGTGTTAAGCAAGAGAATAAATTCTCCGCCACCAAACAGATATATATTAAATAGAAATCAATTCACATAGAACGAAATCCAATGTCAGACATACATCCATTTACAAGTCCGTTCTGGGTTCGAACGAAACCGGAGACACCTTATTCCTCATTCCATATGCCCAATACAAGAGAGAGGTTCTCGCACATCCATCGATCTCCAAGTACGTCTGGACGATCACCAATTATTACCTTGTCTTGGGATGCCTCCCAATCAAGACATTGGTAATCATCCAAATGATGTGAAGATCTCCGGTCTTCAACCACCATCTTCATCTTCGACTCTTAATCGTCGTAAAAATTATTCAGAATGGGTTAATCCTGGTATTTCTGAATAACTCCGTATTTTATAATCAATAATCAAGTGCTATAAAAACACATCATATGCCTCATTACAATTCAGAATATTCTTTTAAATAAATATTCACATTATTAGGGAAAGATTCCTATTAATTTTATCAAAGATAAATTCTTTTGAATTTATTCTTTATTCTTCTTTTTAAAGATTCATTAAAACTCCAATTTGGTTTTAATATCAAAAATCATTACTTTATGATTATTCAACTTTAAGAAATTAATCTTGTCTTTAACTGGGTTAAAGAACCAATGTCATTTAAAACACAGTTCACGAAGAACCCAAAATCATCTTCCATTAAATATGGAATTTTCACAGAAATCAAATCAATATATAATCGGTATAAATTTCTATATCAGACTAATAATATAAATGGAATAACGGCAAAGACTTTTAAAATCCAAATATAATAATGGTCTTCTTTTACAGAAGCCCATCTCGATTATTATTAAATCGAATTCCATTCGATTCCAATTTCTTTTATTAAATTGGAAAACTTTACTTTGGAAAATTTCCATTAAATCTTAATATAGAGATTTATAAATTACAAATTATATTTTCACTGTTAATTGGGTTAAAGAACAAATGTCGTTTAAAACACTGGTCACAATAAACCCAATTCACATTTCGTTTTATTCTAATTACTAAATATAATTGGAAGCTCTAATAATCTTAATTAAAAGATTTATTCTTTTCTCCACTGGGTTTAAGAATAGTGTTATTGAAGACACCATTCACGACAAATCCAAAAATCCAGTTTATTTTATTTAATTCCAATTAAATATTGATTAATTGGAAAACTTCATTAAATCTTAACTTAAAGATTTATTCTAGTTAATAGCTAGTTCATTTCGATAAAAATATATTTTTATCTTTTCAAATATGGAATTTTTCATCCAAATTCTTTTAAATCATTTAATATGATTTTACATAATTTTTCTATATTTTTAATGACTTTATTAAGGCATGTACACTCGGTTTCCAATAACGGCCACCGAACTGCATCCATAGCGACCTTTTTCAAATTTGATTTGGACATAATTCCACATTCAACCACTAGATTTCAAAACTCTTATATTCATTGGAAAGCTCTTTTCAATACGAACCCAACAGTTCCGATTTTAGGAAAATCCGACAGTCGGATCTCCCGTTACATCAATTCGATGTTTATGGTCGAAATTCGCGAACGGTCGCTGCGCGGCGCGTTCTTTCCAGGCCATTATATATATAATATATATATTACATATATTTCATCGATTTCTGTTTAAATGTATTTTATAAATTGTTTATAAATTTATTTTAAAACGATTCCAACTTCATTTTCGATTTTAAGTCAAAATTGAATATTCTATATTTGAATCATATTAAATTATTAATATTTTCAAATTATTAGATTTTGAAATCACTGCTTTTCGATATTCATTATAAAATGAATAAAATCGATCGATAAACCCGTTCGGGTTAAAAATGGTGTTTTTAAACTTAACCCGGCTTCACATTTTTATATATTTGTGTCCATCCAAAAATGGACATAACAATCATAATTTTATTCTTCATTAAATTTATTTTAAAATATTCATTATTTAAAAATATACTTTATTTTAAAAGATTCTTTATTTAAAAGATTCTTTATTTCTAAATCAGAATGCGACTCAATCAATTACCATATAATTTCAGTTATATATGGATTTCATACATCGCATATATACATCAATAATGAGAAATAATCATTAAACAATCCATTCACATCTAGAGTGAAACTTTATAACTGTGTGAGCATTGAAATAAATAATTAACGCTCATCACGGACTGTCAATCCATCGATTGACATACAACTAAATATTGGGACTGGTGTATGTCAAATATCATGCCACCGTGTGGGGTTTTCAAACAACAGCAGTTTATTATAAATAAATCATTGGTTAATAATTTTAACCAATTCTAATCCTGTTTGGATTATTTTCTATTTAACCAATTTTCACTGTCTAAATTATAAATAAATATTTATAATTTTAATTTCATCTACCATATTAATGGTAACATTATTTTTAATACGCTAAACATTTCAACATCACAAACACTTATTTCAAGACATGATTCCTCTTATTTAACAAAACGTATTCCAATAAGATGACATTTCTATTTGACAAAAACATATTCCAACTAAACAATATTTTTATTAAACAAAAACATATTCTAACTAAATGATATATTTATTTACAAAATATGTTTTCTAACATAAATGACATATTTATTTACAAAATATGCTTTCTAACATAAATGGCATATTTGTTTGCATACATTTTTCTATGTATTCCAATGACAAATAAAAGAATAATTTATTTGCATACATTTTTCTACGTATTCTAATGACAAATAAAAGAATAATTTATTTGCATACATTTTTCTATGTATTCCAATGACAAATAAAAGAATAATTTATTTGCATAACCATTCTAATGTTTCTGATCACAAATAAAAAGAATATTTTATTTGTATAACAATTACAATGTCTCTAATTACAAATAAAATGAAGTATTTTATTTGCATACATTCTATGTCGCAAATGACAAATAAAAAATAATTTTTATCTACATGACATGTTCTATAATTCCAATGACAAAATAAAAAGTTAACTTTGTCTACATAACATGTTCTGTAATTCTAATGACAATGACAAAATAAAAAGGTGATTTTGTCTACATACCATTTCTAAGTCCATATATGAAAAATAAAAGATAATTTTTATTTGCAACAATTCCAATATTTAACATGTCAAATAAGAATGAAATATTATTATTTGTATACAATTTTATTTTTACATAACAAATAAAAATGAATGTTTTTATTTGTATACAATTCCAATACGTAACATGACAAATAAAAATGAAATATTTTTATTTGTTTACAATTCTATTTCAACAAAACAATTAAAAATGATATTTTATTTTGTTGACAAATCTATTTCAACAAAACAAATAAAAAAGATATTTTTATTTTGTTGACCATTTTATTTTAACAAAATGAATAAAAGTGATAACTTCATTTTGTTAACTATTCTATTTTAACAAAAATGATGATTTAGTTTTAACACAAATCTATTTGAGAAAAATATTACTTTTGTTTTAACACAAATCTATTTAACAAAAATGTAATTTTTGCTTTAATTCAAATCTATTTAACAAAAATGTAATTTTTTTTTTAACACAAATCAACTTAAAAAAATGTTATTTTTTGTTTTACCACAAATCTACTTAACAGAAATGTAATTTTTTTTAACACAAATCTACTTAACAAAAATGTTATTTTTGTTTTAATACTTATCTATTTAACAAAAATGAATATTTTGTTTTAACACTTTTCTATTTAACAAAAATGAATATTTTGTTTTAACACTTTTCTATTTAACAAAAATGAATATTTTGTTTCAACTATTTTATTCAACAAAAAATGATATTTTTGTTCCAATTATTTTATTTCAACAAAAATGATAATTTTATTTCACTTGACTTTTTCTAATCAAAATGTTATTTTTATTTTGACATAACATTATCTAACGAACATTTTTATTTTGACATAACATTATCTAACAAAATGTTGTTTTTATTTTGACATAACATTATCTAACAAAATGTTATTTTGCAAGAACATATAATTCAACAAACCAACACAACCACCATCATTCAATCAATCTAAATTTCATACAACGCATATGTGTGTTCTATATAGCGTATGTATTTAATATCACAATCACGATCAATTTAAATATATATATATATATTAAATTTTAAATTGCGAAATCTCACATGGGTTTTGAATTTGCCTGAATCCGTAGCAAGTTTCGTTTCAGTTCTGGTCCTTTTCGTGTTGTAGATATCGTTGAGACGATTCCAACGGATCTGAAATCGTTGGATTTGGACCTCGTATGAGAGAGATATGATAGTAAATACATTTGATTACAAAAATTAAATTAAATTATTAATTAATTAAATAATCACCATCATTAACTAATTAATCACGTTGATTAAAACTGGGTCCTTCTTTGAGACGACCCCAAACCCCGTACTGACGGCGGCAAGGGTAATCCTTAGAATATAACACATAAACAGATAATAGCAGAACAGAAATAAATAAATACACTAGATAATGCACAATAGAATATACTGGATAAACGAAATCATCAGAGTTACACAGTACACAGGATCATACTTAGTACAAATACAGTTCAGCTATACATAAATGTCTATAGCGGAAAACAAACATAATGTACAATAGGAGCTGAACAACATAAAAAGTGATAAATGATAGAATCAATCTTCAGCTCCAGCTATCCGGATAAAGCCAGCCAAACCTGAATACAAGGCTGCCCATGTAGAAAAAGGGGCACCCGAGTTTGAAAGTGAAACAAACTACGAGTCAGTCGTGGGACTGGTATGAGTAATCTACTCAACACATTAAGAATATGGCTAATCACAGGACCACGCCACTTTCGTGGAACGGGTTTACTCCATTGGATTGTCAGTGCTTTAAAACAAATCATTCTTTTAAACATCGCAATGCTTTTTATAAAAAATGAAGCCATTATAAGACTCAGTTCCCATCACACAATGCAACGCAAACCGGAGGATAGAGTTTTACCTTATAATAGCCAAAATATGCTTGATACGAATAAAACAAAAGCATTTGATATTATTACTAGTGTTTACATGTTTCAAAAACAATTTCGAATCATAACTATCAATCATAGACGGCATGGGTACCATATATCATGTCGCCATATATATATATATACTATCAAAACCGCACGGTGTCGTATTTGGAAATAGGATTTCCGTCATGAACCAAGGCAAAAGATAGTCCTTACCGAATTCGAGACAATCTAGCCCATGTCTCAGGCACAGCCGCAACCGTACCTTGGATCGTCAGGGCCGGTCCACACGAAGTGGATTATAATGCTTGAACAATGCGTCCCTCCTCCCTTTGGGGCGTAAATGAGCCAACGAATGACACCATCGGACCCGGATCATCCGATCTAACCGAGGCGCCTCGCAACAGTAACAACCACATAAGTCAAACTCGTCAGGGCGTGTAAAACCACTGACGCCACTTCTGGCTAGAAAGAAAACGCACGTCCCCTCTGAGGTCCTCTCCCGTTTCTGGTTCATACCGGGGTGTGAGGCTCGCGATTTCACGTTATACACAAAGCTATGCCACACAGGCGATGCTTTGATCATCACCACAAGACTTTGCTTTTCAACAGAAGTCCTGATCATCTTAGCATGCCACACAGGCAATTCACCCCGTGCAACTGATAGCTATCAATCACACAGAATAAATTCCAATGTCAGACACACTGTCCATTTGCAAGTCCGTTCTGGGTCTGAACGAAACCGGAGGCACTATATACCTCGCAAACCTATCGATCACCACGTACGTCTGGACGATCACCACTCATTATCCATATTTTGGGATGCCTCCCAATCAGGACCTCGGTTACCATCCAAATGAGGTGAAGATCTCCGGTCTTCGACACCGTCTTCATCTTCGATTTCTTATCATCGATTCAGTTATTCAGAATGGGATATACCCGGTCTTTCTGAGCAACTCGCATATATAATAAACAAGTGCTACACAAACACTACTACGCATCATTTTAATTCATTAGTCCCTAACCGTCAACCAGTAAGAGAACGATTTCCCAAATATTAACCCCGAAGGCCGAAACCAACATCAGATCAATACCCAAGAAACCATTCGACTTAGCCAACCTTCAGTTAGTTTCTAAATTTCATATCCATATCGTTTATAATATTTTATAATGATTTATCACTATTTTTATTTTTTTTAAAATAGCCAGTTTATTCAAAACGACACTTCGGGCCATAACGCGGTCGTGGCGCTGTTTTTCTTCAAATTTGATTTACACATATCTGAAAATCTAACCGTTGGATCTTCACAAAATTTACATCATTAGAAAGATCTTTTCAAAACGAATCCAACGGTTCTAGTTTCGGGAAAATACGACGGTCGGATCTCCCGGTACAATCGTTTGAAATTTCGATTTCAAAATACGAACTGCAGCGTCGTCATTCGATTTAATATAATTATATATATATATATATATATATATATATATATATATATATATAATCGATTCTGGCGCTGTTTTTCTTCAGATTTGAATTAAACATTCCATACAATCCAACCGTTGGATTTTTACAAAGTTGGTGCCGTTGGAAAGATATTTCCAAAGCGAACCCAATGGTTGCGGTTTCAGGAAAATCCGATGGTCGGATCTCCCGCACTAATAGTTTGAAATCACGGTTTCAAAATACGAACTACAGCTTCATTATTCGATATATTTCAATTCTATTTATATATATATATATCGATTCTTCGATTTCAAAACTATATGAATTTCATACATTTGATAAAAATGATATTTTTATCTAACTGTTTTCTATTTCAACACTTCACTAATTTTAACTATTCATGTATATAATAAAAATGTGATTTTTAATGTAAAACAATCTATTTCAAAACTCGACTATTTTATATAGTTAATATAGGTGATAAAAATAGGATTTTTATTATAAAACAATTTATTTCAAAACTAGATTATTTTATATAGTTCATATCGATGATAAAAATTGGATTTTTATTATAAAACAATTTCTTTCAAAATATGAATACCATTCAACACATGAATTTCAATTCAACGAATGAATTTCGATTCAACACATGAAGGTTTTCTATAGTTTATATAAATAGATAAAAAGGTGATTTTTATATTTAAAACACGAATACCATTCAACACATGAATTTTAATTCAACGAATGAATTTCGATTCAACACATGAAGGTTTTCTATAGTTTATATAAATAGATAAAATGGTGATTTTTATATTTAAAACACGAATACCATTCAACACATGAATTTCAATTCAACGAATGAATTTCGATTCAACACATGAAGGTTTTCTATAGTTTATATAAATAGATAAAAAGGTGATTTTTATATTTAAAACACGAATACCATTCAACACATGAATTTCAATTCAACGAATGAATTTCGATTCAACACATGAAGGTTTTCTATAGTTTATATAAATAGATAAAAAGGTGATTTTTATATTTAAAAACACGAATACCATTCAACACATGAATTTCAATTCAACGAATGAATTTCGATTCAACACATGAAGGTTTTCTATAGTTTATATAAATAGATAAAAAGGTGATTTTTATATTTAAAAACACGAATACCATTCAACACATGAATTTCAATTCAACGAATGAATTTCGGTTCAACACATGAAGGTTTTCTATAGTTTATATAAATAGATAAAAAAGGTGATTTTTATATTTAAAAACACGAATACCATTCAACACATGAATTCTATTCAACGAATGAATTTCAATTCAACACATGAAGGTTTTCTATTCAACAGACGAATATAGTTTCAATACAGGAAAATAATTCTAACATATGAATGTTATTCAAAATTTCGGCAGCATAACGGCAGGGTAGTTAAAACCGGGACCGTCCCTAGTACGGCTCCTCGCTCTACCTTAAAACCTCGCGATTTTTGACAATGGGGATTCATGCATCTAGTTCGCACGCAGGCGGCATGTATATTTATTTTATTTCCACAAACTAATCCTATGTGGTTTCAACCAAATATTTCTCAACCACAAACGGGTATTTTTCAACCACAATCAATCAATATCAACCACAAACAATTTCAATCAACCCTTCGCTATCAATCAATTTTCACACCAATCACAACCAATAAATTTCGTCCCTGGTTTGTGGACGAGGGGCATATATATATATATATATATATATATATATATATATATATATATATATAGCATTTCACTTCTATTACAACACATATATAATTTTTACAACGCATATATTGCTTATACATCGAACGTACAACTTATACAATGCTTATACAAGAGGTGTACAACGCTTATATAACTCATACATCGATTATATAATTTATACATCGTCGTTTTCCACATCGTTTATAATTTATAAATCTCACTTTGCTTTTCGCATTGCCAAAAATTGTAGAAGGCTCAGAAAAGTATTCAGTCTCTTCTAGAATGTAGAAGACGTCCTCACGGTCCCAGTGTCTCTTGTTTCACTGAATTTCGTCAACACATGAAAAAGATATGGTTTTTATTCGATAAGAAAACTTTGCGACACTTTTAAATGTTGAAATCACTTTAGAAAATAAAACCTGCTACCTTTCGTTTAGTGTTCAAAACTAGGGTCTAGATTTTCACCAAATCCGTGAAGCATGAAGAGGATAGGAGGGCGCTGCGTTGAAGAGGACGGAGAGGAGTACCTACGCTGGAAGGGGGACCCACTCTGGTGGCTCCAGTCACCCGCGGCGGAGCTCGAAAGTCGAGCACTTCCCGGGCTCGCAACTCGAGGAATACTACACGATAATTGCCAAACTTCACATGGATTTGAAGAGGACGGTTAGAGCTTCAAAATGGATCCAACCTCACTAGATTTCATTGAGAAACGAAAGAGAAAAGGAAGAGAGAAGGAAGAGAGAAGTTTCGGAGTGGTAGCCGCCGTCGCGCGTTTCAGATCTGGGAAGTAGATGGGGAGAGAGAAAAGTGAGGGCCAATCATATTTTTTTATTTTATTTATATATTTTCAAAATTCCAAAATACCCCTCTTCACATACGAACTCCAATCCAAACCCAACGACTGTCGTCCCTAGTGTTTTACCCCCATTCCGAACACAATGAGATATGTTTCGAAGGCCCATTCGACTGTTTCAGTCAGTTTTCATTCGAATTAAAAATATAAAACATTCAATATTCGATTTGAACATACATTTCAATTTGCCAGGGCCACAAACTGATCCGAAAAATTCCAGAAAAATAAATCTAGCTATGTTTTGACGATACGGTCCCAACAAAACTAGTTTCGTCGAATTCTGAGACTGTTTGCAAAATGGCCCATTTCTGGTCGATCCAATTTAACTATAATTGACCAAAACACATTTTCCTTTGCCACGCTCACATACTAGCTTCAAAAATTATGAAATTTGAAACCTAGTAATAACTTCTCATCCCGGATCCAACAAAAGTGGTTTCGTCGAATTCCGAGGTCGTTTGCAAAATGGCCAATTTCACGGGCTATATAAATTCCATAGCGACCTTTCTGAAAATACATTTGGCCATAACTTTTGCTTTCCGCTATGAAACTTCGATTTTTCATATTCGTTAGAAAGGTATTGACTAACAGATTTAAATACTTTGGGTTTCACTCAAACCCGTTTTGTTTTGCACCCGGTACATTTAGTCAAAGTTTGAATTCAAAATTTGAAACTGCCGCGCCATTTCAGGCCTTGTTTATAATTAGAATTAATTATATTCGTTTCAAACGTCGATTCAAACTCACTTTTCATTGCTATTATTTAAAATATTTATTTTGAATATTTAAAATCCACTATTTTAGCCAATTTTAAATTGGTTCAGATTTTCCGGGTCGTTACAATCTCCCCCACTTAAAACTTTTCGTCCTCGAAAAGGAACAAAGTCGAAAGTGGTTTGATTAATCAACTCTACATCCAATCTGGCTTCCATTCTCCAACTTTTCAGTTTTTGAGAATTTTCAAATTCTTCAAATATTTGGCTAACACCTGGAATTTTCGAAAAATTTTGCCATAACCTCCTTTGTACGGGGAGAGGTTTGGAAATTTATTGGGCCGTATTAGGTACCCAATAAATCCTAATAAGCATACAAATATTTATAGTGATATATTCTGGTGTTTATAGGGGAGCGTGTATAGATAATAACTCCAGAGAATAAATTCTAGTCACCATGTCAAAGCCTGAGGGAGTGTGTATTTTAATTGTTCCAGAGGATAAATCCTCGTCACCTCGTCCCGTGTGGGAAATAAATAATCCATGTGTCGTATCTAATGACTAGAGAGATGTGATTATTGTCAACTCTAGACCCGTGTGGGGTTTTTATTAATCTGGCAATTTATCGTTACATTTTAAATAGTCCATATCAGTCATCAGTTCAACCTGTAAAATATAGTCATCGCCATACAAGCCTCTCGCTCGTATGGTAAATCTTCCACCTCGTCACACAAGCTCCAAATGCTTATGTGGTATATGATGAAGTATGCCTATCTTCCAGAAGTATGCCATGTAATGTAGTTCAAAATTAATTATTACTATCCTATGGCGACATTTATTTTTACACATAGAATAACCAGCACTCCACATCCAATGGCATTCACAGGAGTTGATATAATAATATTTCGCATCCAACTCATTAAGGTTTACCTATTTGTCGGGCACGCAAATAAAATCTTTACTCAACAGCTATCCATTTACCTGTTCAAACATATATAATGCACAAGTATATATTTCTATCTATTTTCTAATCAGTTCAATGTGTGATTTAATTGAATAAATTCTTCCATTCATTCTCTTATTGATTAAATTAACTATCGTTTCAATAATTTAATTAATCAAATCTACTATCACACAACACAAACAACAATCAAATTGTTTTTAACTTTTCAAAAATATACTAATCGATTCATATATTCCTTTACTTTTCAAATATATATCTTTTATATATTCAAAAATTATATTTCTAAAACCAGACTATATATATATATCACAATTACGTTATTTATAAACTTATAACTCTCGACTAGTTCTGGGGCATTTCTGACCCCATCTCTAACGAGTTATTCTGATTCTGCTATACTCGTACTAGGATATTACTGATCCTATCTATATAGAGTTACCGGTCCTAGAACACTACTGGTTCTATCTCTGACGAGTTCGTTAATATGTTATATTCCAGAGCTAAGCTTAACCAAAGCTCCGATACCAAATTGAGACGACCCCAAACCCCGTACTAACGGCGGCAAGGGTAATCCTTGTAATATAACACATAAACAGATAATAGAAGAACAGAAATAAATAAATACACCAGATAATGCACAATAGAATATACTGGATAAACGAAATCATCAGAGTTACACAGTACACAGGATCATACTTAGTACAAATACAGTTCAGCTATACATAAATGTCTACAGCTAAAAACAAAAATAATGTACAATAGGAGCTGAACAGCATAAAAAGAGATAAATGATAGAATCCATCTTCAGCTCCAGCTATCCGGATAAAGCCAGCCAAACCTGAATACAAGGTTGCCCACGTAGAAAAAGGGGCACCCGAGTTTGAAAGTGAAACAAACTACGAGTCAGTCATGGGACTGGTATGAGAAATCTACTCAACACATTTAAAATATGGCTAATCACAGGACCACGCCACTTTCGTGGAACGGGTTTACTCCATTGGATTGCCAGTGCTTTAAAACAAATCATTCTTTTAAACATCGCAATGCTTTTTATAAAAAACGAAGCCATTATAAGACTCAGTTCCCATCACACAATGCAACGCAAACCGGAGGATAGAGTTTTACCTTATAATAGCCAAATTATGCTTGATACGAATAAAACAAAAGCATTTGATATTATTACTAGTGTTTACATGTTTCAAAAACAATTTCGAACCATAATTATCAATCATAGATGGCATGGGTACCATATATCATGTCGCCATATATATATATATACAATCAAAACCGCACGGTGTCGTATTTGGAAATTGGATTTCAGTCATGAACCAAGGCAAAAGATAGTCCTTACCGAATTCGAGACAATCTAGCCCATGTCTCAGGAACAGCCGCAACCGTACCTTGGATCGTCAGGGCCGGTCCACACGAAGTGGATTATAATGCCTGAACAATGCGTCCCTCCGCCCTTTGGGGCGTAAATGAGCCAACGAATGACTCCATCGGACCCGGATCGTCCGATCTAACCGAGGCGCCTCGCAACAGTAACAACCACATAAGTCAAACTCGTCAGGGCGTGTAAAACCACTGACGCCACTTCTAGCTAGAAAGAAAA
Organism: Allium sativum; assembly: GCA_030737875.1. NCBI lineage: Eukaryota > Viridiplantae > Streptophyta > Magnoliopsida > Asparagales > Amaryllidaceae > Allium > Allium sativum. The sequence continues at coordinate 209,142,758 of CM060918.1, forward strand.
TGCACGTCCCCCCTGAGGTCCTCTCCCGTTTCTGGTTCATACCGGGGTGTGAGGCTCGCGATTTCACGTTTTACACAAAGCTACGCCACACAGGCGGTGCTTTGATCATCACCACAAGACTTTGCTTTTCAATAGAAGTCCTGATCATTGCATCTTAGCATGCCACATAGGCAATTCACCCCGTGCAACTGATAGCTATCAATCACACAGAATAAATTCCAATGTCAGACACACTGTCCATTTGCAAGTCTGTTCTGGGTCTGAACGAAACCGAAGGCACTATACACCTCGCAAACCCATCGATCACCACGTACGTCTGGACGATCACCACTCATTATCCATATTTCGGGATGCCTCCCAATCAGGACCTCGGTTACCATCCAAACGAGGTGAAGATCTCCGGTCTTCGACCACCGTCTTCATCTTCGATTTCTTATCGTCGATTCAGTTATTCAGAATGGGATAAACCCGGTCTTTCTGAGCAACTCGCGTATATAATAAACAAGTGCTACATAAACACTACTACGCATCATTTCAATTCATTAGTCCCTAACCGTCAATCAGTAAGAGAACGATTTCCCAAATATTAACCCCGAAGGCCGAAACCAACATCAGATCAATACCCAAGAAACCATTCGACTTAGCCAACCTTCAGTTAGTTTCTAAATTTCATATCCATATCATTTGTAATATTTTATAACGATTTATCGCTATTTTTATTTATTTTATAATAGCCAACTTATTCAAAACGACACTTCGGGCCATAACGCGACCGTGGCGCTGTTTTTCTTCAGATTTGATTTACACATATATGAAAATCTAACCGTTGGATCTTCACAAAATTTACATCATTAGAAAGATCTTTTCAAAACGAATCCAACGGTTCCAGTTTCGGGAAAATCCGACGGTGAGATCTCCCGGTACAATCGTTTGAAATTTCGATTTCAAAATACGAACTGCAGCGTCGTTATTCGATTTAATATAATTATATTTATATATATATATATAATCGATTCTGGCGCTGTTTTTCTTCAGATTTGAATTAAACATTCCATACAATCCAACCGTTGGATTTTTACAAAGTTGGTGCCGTTGGAAAGATATTTCCAAAGCGAACCCAACGGTTGCGGTTTCAGGAAAATCCGATGGTCGGATCTCCCGCACTAATCGTTTGAAATCACGGTTTCAAAATACGAACTGCAGCTTCATTATTCGATATATTTCAATTCTATTTATATATATATATATATATATCGATTCTTCGATTTCAAAACTATATGAATTTCATACATTTGATAAAAATGATATTTTTATCTAACTGTTTTCTATTTTAACACTTCACTAATTTTAACAATTCATGTATATAATAAAAATGTGATTTTTAATGTAAAACAATTTATTTCAAAACTCGACTATTTTATATAGTTAATATAGGTGATAAAAATAGGATTTTTATTATAAAACAATTTATTTCAAAACTAGATTATTTTATATAGTTCATATCGATGATAAAAATTGGATTTTTATTATAAAACGATTTCTTTCAAAATATGTATACCATTCAACACATGAATTTCAATTCAATGAATGAATTTCGATTCAACACATGATGGTTTTCTATAGTTTATATAAATAGATAAAAAGGTGATTTTTATATTTAAAACACGAATACCATTCAACACATGAATTTCAATTCAACGAATGAATTTCGATTCAACACATGAAGGTTTTCTATAGTTAATATAAATAGATAAAAAGGTGATTTTATATTTAAAACACGAATACCATTCAACACATGAATTTCAATTCAACGAATGAATTTCGATTCAACACATGAAGGTTTTCTATAGTTTATATAAATAGATAAAAAGGGGATTTTTATATTTAAAACACGAATACCACTCAACACATGAATTTCAATTCAACGAATGAATTTCGATTCAACACATGAAGGTTTTCTATAGTTTATATAAATAGATAAAAAGTTGATTTTTATATTTAAAAACACGAATACCATTCAACACATGAATTTCAATTCAACGAATGAATTTCGATTCAACGCATGAAGGTTTTCTATAGTTTATATAAATAGATAAAAAGGTGATTTTTATATTTAAAAACACGAATACCATTCAACACATGAATTTCAACGAATGAATTTCGATTCAACACATGAAGGTTTTCTATTGTTTATATAAATAGATAAAAAGGTGATTTTTATATTTAAAAACACGAATACCATTCAACACATGAATTCTATTCAACGAATGAATTTCAATTCAGCACATAAAGGTTTTCTATTCAACAGACGAATATAGTTTCAATGCAGGAAAATAATTCTAACACATGAATGTTATTCAAAATTTCGCAGCATAACGGCAGGGTAGTTAAAACCGGGACCGTCCCTAGTACGGCTCCTCGCTCTACCTTAAAACCTTGCGGTTTTTGACAATGGGGATTCATGCATCTAGTTCGCACGCAGGCGGCATGTATATTTATTTCATTTCCACAAACTAATCCTATGTGGTTTCAACCAAATATTTCTCAACCACAAACGGGTATTTTTCAACCACAATCAATCAATATCAACCACAAACAATTTCAATCAACCCTTCGCTATCAATCAATTTTCACACCAATCACAACCAATAAATATCGTTCATGGTTTGTGGACGAGGGGCGTATATATATATATAGCATTTCACTTCTATTTCAACACATATATAGTTTTTACAACGCATATACAACTTATACATCGAACGTACAACTTATACGACGCTTATACAAGAGGTGTACAACGCTTATATAACTCATACATCGATTATATAATTCATACATCGTCGTTTTCCACATCGTTTATAATTTAGAAATCTCACTTTGCTTTTCGCGTTACCAAAAATTGTAGAAGGCTCAGAAAAATATCCTGTCTCTTCTAGAATGTAGAAGACGTCCTCACGGTCCCGGTGTCTCTTGTTTCACTGAATTTCGTCAACATATGAAAAAGATATGATTTTTATTCGATAAGCAAACTTTGCGACACTTTTAAATGTTGAAATCACTTTAGAAAATAAAACCCGTTACCTTTCGTTTAGTGTTCAAAACTAGGGTCTAGATTTTCACCAAATCCGTGAAGTATGAAGAGGATCGTAGGGCGCTGCGTCGAAGAGGACGGAGAGGAGTACCTGCGCCGGAAGGGGGACCCACTCCGGTGGCTCCAGTCACCCGCGGTGGAGCTCGAAAGTCGAGCACTTCTCGGGCTCACAACTCGAGGAATACTGCACGATAATTGCCAAACTTCACATGGATTTGAAGAGGACGGTTAGAGCTTCAAAATGGATCCAACCTCACTTGATTTCATTGAGAAACGAAAGAGAAAAGGAAGAGAGAAGTTTTGGAGTGGTAGCCGTCGTCGCGCGTTTCAGATCAGGGAAGAAGACGGGGAGAGAGAAAAGTGAGGGCCAATCATATTTTTTTTATTTATATATTTTCAAAATTCCAAAATACCCCTCTTCACATACGAACTCCAATCCATACCCAACGACTGTCGTCCCTAGTGTTTTACCCCCATTCCGAACACAATGGGATATGGTTCGAAGGCCCATTCGACTGTTTTAGTCAGTTTTCATTCGAATTAAAATATAAAACATTCAATATTCGATTTGAACATACATTTCAATTTGCCAGGGCCACAAACTGATCCGAAAAATTCTAGAAAAATAAATCTAGCTATGTTTTGACGATACGGTCCCAACAAAACTAGTTTCGTCGAATTCTGAGACCATTTGCAAAATGGCCCATTTTTGGTCGATCCAATTTAACTATAATTGACCAAAACACATTTTCCTTTGCCACGCTCACATACTAGCTTCAAAAATTATGAAATTTGAAACCTAGCAATAACTTCTCATCCCGGATCCAACAAAAGTGGTTTCGACGAATTCCGAGGTCGTTTGCAAAATGGCCAATTTCACGGGCTATATAAATTCCATAGCGACCTTTCTGAAAATTCATTTGGCCATAACTTTTGCTTTCTGCTATGAAACTTCGATTTTTCAGATTCGTTAGAAAGGTATTCACTAACAGATTTAAATATTTTTGGTTTCACTCAAATCCGTTTTGTTTTGAACCCGGTACAGTCGGTCAAAGTTTGAATTCAAAATTTGAAACTACCGCGCCATTTCAGGCCTTGTTTATAATTAGAATTAATTATATTCGTTTTCAAACGTCGATTCAAACTCACTTTTCATTGCTATTATTTAAAATATTTATTTTAAATATTTAAAATCCACTATTTTAGCCAATTTAAAAATTTTAAATTGGTTCAGATTTTCCGGGTTGTTACATTCTTCCTCGTTTCGTTCTCTGTAAACCATCGGTTTGAATCTCCACTTGCGGACGCTTCTCGAGGCGATGACCGGACGATCTGAGACCGCCACGTCGGAGGGCTACAGCGCCTCCCCCTTCGCCAGCCACCTCGCCGAGTTAGGTGGTCTCACCACCATGGAAAATGAGCCCAAACGCCGGCGATAGGCGCTTGAAATTCGAGCTCGTTGCATCATTATATACAATCTTACCCGTTGAATCTGAAGATCTTGATCCTCTCTACAATTTTCCCTTTTGAAGTGTTGAAATTCATTGAATGAATTAGAAAAATAATGAGGAAGAGCGATGGAATGTCGTGGCCATTGATTGAAAGGGAATGGTGGTTGTTAAAATGAAATTAGGGTTTTATTTAATTCCTATTTATATAATATAATAATATTAAATTTCTAGTTTTACAAATAAACCCATTAATTCTGCATAGCTCCAAATTCAGCCCAATGAGAGTTGTCCCTAACCCCCATTCCGGACGCAATGGACTAGGTCTCGTTAGCCCATTTAATCATCTTCAGCTTGTTTTATTCAAATTAAAATATAAATAATTTAATTATTTAATTTGATCGTACATTTTAATTTACCGAGGCCACATACTGACTCCAAAATTTACAGAAAAATTATTTCTAATTATATATTGATGATACGATCCTAACAAAATGAATTTCATCGAATTTGGAGACCGTTTGAAAAATGGCTATTTTCTGGTCGATCCAATTTGACTAAAATTGACAAAACTCATTTTCTTTTGCCATACTCACATATTAATTCCAAAAATTATGAAAATTGGAATCAAGCAATAATTCGACATTCCGGATCCAACTGATGTGGTCTCATCAAAAAGAAGGTCATTTACATAATGGCTATTTATTATATTAATATATATATACACACACACACCATAGCGACTATTCTAAATATTTAACTGGCCATAACTTTTGATCCCCGCTATGAAATTTCAATTTTTCAGATTCGTTAGAAAGATATAATTAAACAGATTTAAATATTTTTGGTTTTACTGAAATCCGATTTATTTTGAATCCTGTACATTCAGCCAAAGTTCAAATTCAAATTTTCAAACTACCGTTTTGATGCCTTGATTGACTATGCAGTTGAAGAAACAATAGATAATGTTCATGATACATCTGAATTCACAGCTGAAAATGTGCATGAAGTCTAAAAAAGGTTTTAGAGTGGGTAAGGTGAAAGTGATAGGATGGCAGAGGAATCAGTCAGGGGTGGAGTTGAGCAAGTTTGCTACGCGGAAGATAATGGTAGAAGGTGATAGTGCTGGATGGGGAGGTAAGGTGCATATGCAGGGTGGTTGTGATGTAACAAGGAGTAATGATCAGGTAGTTGTGAATGATGCGGTGATAGTCAGAAGGAATAGATGTGAGAGGATGGGTGTTAATGTGGTTGACCGAGTCGATTCATATAAATTTCAGATTATGATAGAGTTCTCAGGATGCTCTATTTGGATGAAGAATTCGATGGTTAAAGCTTTTTCATTGGTGTGGTGTCCAAGTTTTAGTGGTTTTTACTCAGGAGGGGAGAGAAGTGTCGCTGGTCTACAGGTTAATTCGGAGGCTGAAGAAGAAAGCTGTGGTGTATGCTCTTCAAGGGAAGCTTGTGTGACGCCATGCAGAAGGGGGAGGAGAAGGAAAGCAGATCGAAGTTCGGGGGTGGTGAGACGTAGTGCAAGATTGCGTTGCAGATCGGCTTCTTCTCAAGGTAAGTCCCTATGCTCAAATATGAAAAATAGTAGTAGTTTGAGCTCGGGCCCAGGTATGTTTACAAATTATGGCAGTGTTTATTCTCCATTTGTACTGGGTAGTTTATCGACTGCTCAATTATTTCAGCTTGTTAGCGACACAGCATTCGTTTTTTCTGATTTAGACTTAGATGCCGACTTCATTAGGAGTAGAGAACTAGAGCGAGTGACATCCATAGGTAAATGAGGACAGTAAGCTGGAACATTAGGGGTCTGAATGAACCAAATAAATGTGCTAAAGTTAGGAATTTTTTTAAGGATTATCACCTTGATATCATAATACTTCAAGAAACTAAAATTGATGACCCTGACCCCAGTTTTTATAGGAGATTAGGGGGCACTATTTTTCGTAACTGGTCGTGTCTATCGGCTATAGGTAGCGCTGGTGGGCTAATGATTGGTTGGAGAGATAATCAGTTTAGACTCGTACAGGAAATACCGATGTTGCATTCCTTGCATGTTATTTTAGCGTCGACTGTTGATAATTCCCTTTTAGGCATTTCAAATGTATATGGTCCGCATAACAAAATAGATAGAAGGCGGTTGTGGATGGAATGTTCAGACTTTAGAAATCTATCATTCAATTATTGGATTGTAGGGGGAGACTTCAACGTCACTAGATTTTTAGGAGAGAGATCACCTAGAGAAGGAGATTTCTCGGACATGGAGGAATTTAACGAGTTTGTCTTAGTTAATAATTTGATTGAAATTCCAATGTATAACAGAATGTTTACCTGGTCAAATGTTAGAGATTTTCCATCTTATGCTCTATTAGACAGATTTTTTATTAACTCGGAAATGGAAGATAGGTTTGCAATATGTAGAGTTAAAGGTCTTCCATTTTTATTGTCAGATCACTGTCCAATTATTCTCTCTTGTGATTCGAATTTATTAATAAGTAGTAATTTTAAATTTGAGAAGATGTGGTTATTGGATAATAGCTTTAGTAATTTGGTCATGGTTAAATGGAATTCCTTGAGTTATTTTAATAATTTGTATAAAGATAATCCTGCAAAGATTTTTGTTGCAAAGTTAGGAAAACTGAGATTTTTTCTTAAACGATGGAATAAGTATATATTTGGTAATGTTAGAATTAAAAAAGATAAGATATTATGTGAAATGTTAGACATAGATAAAGTTGGAGAAATACGAATTCTTAATACAAATGAGAAGGACAGACTAAATAATCTTAGAAATGATCTTAAGTTAATTATGGAAAAAGAAGAGGTAATGTGGAGACAAAGATCCCGAATTCAATGGATAAAAGAAGGTGATAATAACACGAAATTTTTCCATAGTATAGCTAATAAAAGGAGACGTGATAATATGATACATTCCATCTTTATTAATGACGTGGAGGTGTCTGCACAGAAGGAGTTAAATGACGCTTTTACTAGATATTATAAACAAATTTTAGGAACTAGAGTAAATAGAAGGATTAATGTTAGATGGAATGAGATTTATCCGGTGGCCTCAAGAATTGATCTAACGGACTTAGATTATCCTTTCACTGAGAGAGAGATATGGAAGGCTATTTGCGATATGCCTAGCGATAAAGCTCCAGGACCAGATGGATTTTCTGTTCTATTTTATAAACAGTTTTGGGAAATTCTAAAGGTTGATATTATTAATCTATTTAATGATTTTTATAATGGTAATCTGAGATTAGGAAGTTTTAATTTTGCCAACGTCATTCTTATACATAAGAAAATGGGGGCGAAATCACTTAAAGATTTCAGACCTATCTCATTAATTAATGTTTCGGTAAAAATTATATCAAAAGTTCTCGCAAACAGATTAAGCAAGAAAATGAATGATTTAATAGATGTCTCTCAAACAGCGTTTATTAAGGGTAGAAATATAGTAGATGGGGTAGCGGCAGTTCAGGAATATATTAATGTATGTGTTAAAAATAATTTCACATGTTCCATTTTGAAATTAGACTTTGAGAAGGCTTTTGACTCTGTCAATTGGGATTTTATTTGTGACTTGTGTCTAGCGAGGGGGTTTAGTGTTAGATGGTCCAACTGGATCATGCTTTTGCTTAAGTCTGGATGTTCCAGTATTGTTGTTAATGGAGTAGTTGGTAAGAAGATTCAATCTAAGAGAGGTCTTAGACAAGGTGACCCACTCTCGCCTTTTTTATTTAATTTAGCGGTAGATGTTTTTTCTAGAATTATCAAGAGGGCAGGTAGGTTAGGTGTTTTAGGTTGGGTGGGAAATGAGACATTTCAGAATGAACTATCTATACTCCAGTTTGCAGATGACACCATATTATTCTCATCTCATTTACCTAAGCACGTTACGGCTCTTAAGTTTATATTATATGGATTTGAGATGTTATCTGGTCTTAGTATAAACTTTGAAAAGAGTGCTATCATGGTACTTAATGATAGTAGTAATATAGAGCCCTTTGTGGCCAGTACATTAAATTGTTCTAAAATGAAGTTTCCATTTGACTATTTAGGATTCAAAATTAGGCCGTCAAAGCTTAAAAAGGTAGACTGGGAAATTATTATAGAAAAAATAAACAATAGGTTAATGAGTTGGAATAATAGATTTCTCTCGAGGGCAGGTAGGCTAGTATTAGTAAATTCAGTTTTATCAGCTATCCCCACATATTGGATGACAGTTCATCGTTGTCCTAAGTGGGCTATCGAGAAAATTGATAGAATTAGAAGGAATTTTCTTTGGAATGGAGGTCCGAATGGTTGTGGTTATAAATGTTTAGTTAATTGGGATTTGTGCTGCAAGCCTAAGGGAGATGGGGGTTTAGGTATTATTAATTTATATAATTTTAATTCCTCTTTATTAACTAAATGGTTATGGAAATTTAGAAATTCTGATATAGTGGCTACTTGGAAGAATTTAGTTTCAAAAGCTTATTATTCTGGGGGGGAGTTTCTAGTGGGATCGGGAACTAGTTGGTTAAATAGGTTATCTCACTTTTGGAAGGAAGTTCTAAACTGTTTTGACTTTTTTAAGTTAGGTTATAAAATGACAGTTCACTCGGGCAATTCTACCTTTTTCTGGCATGATGTTTGGATATCTAGTATACCCCTTAAAATTGAATTCGTAGATCTTTTTAATATTTGTGATTTTAAGAATTCATTAATTGAGGATGTATATAGAAGGGACGCAGATCCCCCATGGGAGTTTTCGTTCGTCTACATTTTAGAGGGAGATTTATTAAGGCAATTGGCTTTGTTGAAAGCAAAATTAAACTTATATCACCTGGATGAGTATAGGGATACCATTAGTTGGGGATTAGATAAGAGTTCAGTTTATTCTGTCAATTCAATGTATAAACTAATAAATTTTCCAGGTATGTCCCTATTACCTTTTAAGTATATATGGAAATCAAATTCCCCTCCTAAAGCCAAGTTTCTGATGTGGTTGATAGTGCATAAGAAGCTTAATACAGTGGAGCTATTAAAGAAGAAGAATGCTATATTTGATGTTAAATGTTGTTTTTGTGGTCAATTAGAGGAAGATGTTGATCATTTATTTTTTTTCTTGTAATTTTACAAATCATATTTTAATCATGGTATTAAGGATTTTTGTTATGGCTAATTTGAGTATTGTTAATAACTGTGAAAAATATTGGAATCATTATAGACTTAAGTATAAATCAAAAAAGATATACGTATTTGACTCTTTAATTGTTATTATTAGTTGGTTTATTTGGATGGAAAGAAACCAGAGATTTTTTCAATCAAATTCAGTACCATCCGATAAATTAATCATCAAGATAGTATATTACTGTCTAGATTGGATGACCGCTTCAAGTAATAAGTATTTTAGAGAATTTAGCTTTGGTGATTATTTGCTAAAGGTTAGGGCAAATTTGGGATTATTTATGTGTATCAATAGGTATTTTAGATACAATAGATACCGTATTGGTGTATAAAATTCTAGTTTTGAGAAGGATAGTATGTTTTTCTAATAGCTTAGTTCTGGTTCTAGTATATAAAATAAGGATGTCTAATAGTAAATAAAAATATGCATATCTAATATTCTTAAACACATATATAAATATATATTTATATATATATTTATATTAGCATAAAATATAATCATATTGATTGGTGTAGGAAACTAATGTGGATGTTTATGACGAAAGATATTCTTTAAGCACCATATATGCTATATGATATATATGTTCTTGTTAGGTATCATCTCGTCAAATTAATAATTATTCAGTTTTTGACTTATGAGAGGATTAAATGAAACTATTCTGAATAGTGAATTATATTTTCTTTTGGTATGGTTCTTTTCAGTTTCATCTTACTATAAGGCGATTTGGTTATGTCTAGCTAATGTATTATTCTTAGTAATTGTAAGGTTTGATGTAATTCATAATATGTTATGGTATGTATATAAGGAAATGGCATATTATAGTTTGTGTATTATATGAGTAAACTAGAGTAAACTAGGATCTAATTAATTGTTCACAATGGTGACTACAAATTTCAATAAGCAAGTCATTTTTAATAAATTTTCAATATGTAAAATGCTAGGATATTGAATCTATCATGGAATTATGATATGTCTTGTTAATAATAATTTAGTGAATGTTAGTAAAGGATGGACTTTTCAAAAATGTGATCAGCTTTGCTAAGGAGTGTATGAAGTTGGTGTTAATGTTTTCAGGGTGAAGTTTTGATTAGGATCAATATTGAGTTAGGACATTGGAAAGATTAGAAGGTTATCATTTTTCGTTAGCTAATGTTTTGGAAGTTTCGAGTGGTTATATTCTGGTATATAGGTTAGTTTTTAGTGAAAATCTGATAAGTTAATTTTAACTAAAGTTGCTGTTCTGATTTTCAAATCCTTCTAATATTAAAAGAATTGGTTTGCTGCACATGTAAGATTTTTGGGTATTTCAATAGCTAATCAGTAGCAGTAGTTTTTGTCTCAGCGTTTTAATTTATATTTTCATAGAGGATAACATGTTGTCATTTCAGTATCTTATTCTTTTTTCTATGGCATATATGTACGAATATATAATGATATATATATATATATATATATATATATATATATATATGTTTATATATATATATATATACACTATATATTCTTGCATATATGTTTTTAGCCACTAACGATGGGTGCTCCTTAGCTATGTTTCAGGATTACAGGTAGAAGAATTCTTTGAAGATATATTTGGATATATGTAGTAGATATAAAGGAAGATTTATATGGATAGCTGTAGATTCGAAGACGGATATATTAGAGATACATTGTCCGTGATAGATGTTGTGATCATGGGATGTTTTATTCTATTATAGTTACTTTTTAAACGGTTATTATTGGTATGGAAGTAGATATACTCAATATCGGGTGGTAGCCTTGCCGGAATTCGATACTTGAGTATGATGGGCGGTGGTTTATCCGGAGTTCATCCATCTACTTTTCCATGCATACATATATAACCGTGAGGCACAGAATTGTATTCTCTTTATACCTGTAGCTGGATCATGTAGTTTGTGTTTTATATTATATATGTGTGCTCTCTTCATTCTGAAGATCACACATCTCTGGTTTCAAACTACCGCGCTATTTCTAATTCCCTTTATAATTAAAATAAATATATTCCTTCTAACTTTATTTTAAATAAATTTTTAATTGTTATTATTTAAAATAAATTCAAAATCCATTAAAATTTCTAAAATAAAATTTTTAAATTGGTTCCAAAATTCCGGGTTGTTACAACACATATATATACATTCTAAGCTTCAAAATATTTCACCCTGGTTGTCTTTCCTAGCCATGTATGTACCTGTTACATGTAGTATTGTATATCGTTGAGGCCTAAAATTTTGGTAGTTGCTCATAACCTTACACTGTTCATTTTAAATTCTAGTATGTCGCGGCTAATATATGTTCATAGACATACTTGTTGGTTTGTTTAGGACGTGACTCCCTTCTTTTACTTGAACCCAAGCTAAAACACATGCTGATATAGGAAGTAAGCACCGTAGAAATGCACTGTGTACAAATGGTGGTACTGACATGAATTTTTGCACATTTAACCTTTTTTTAACATGCTATGATTGTTGTACTCGACTGTGTCTCACTTTATTTTCTAAACAACATTGTTCATGGCAACCCCTATTAGTTGAGGTCTGGAAACTAATGTGTACAAATTGAACTGACATATAACTATACATGGTGGTTTTCCATGGTGTATTGGGCCGCATGATAATTAACATATATTGCTTGGTATACTTCACCTGTAAGGACTTGGTTATATATACATATGCGGACATAATTTGGAACTGGAAGTACATTTGATTTCCCCATACTTTTATAAAAACTGCCTACATGTGTTAAAGACATAAAGTACATTTATTTTACTCAAACTTTTATAAAAACTGCCTGAATGTGTTATAGACAAGAAATGCATTCATCTGCCAAATTTTATAAAAGCTGGCACTACAATTGTTTTTGCCAAATTTTATAAAAGCTTATATTACATTTCCTTTGGGAAAATAATATATTGGGTCTTGCTTATTCCCATGCTTGTTGAAATTTTTGCTACATATATTGTAACCTGAAACTTATTGGTTTATGCACCATTGTTTGCCATACATTTAGTACTTTTTACAATGATTAACCGAATTTGGAATGAACTCATAACTTGACATACTAGAGCATGATCATTGTTATAAAGGTTAGTTGATATGAAATGAATGCATACATTCCATATATTTGAGTTTAATCATTCCAAGTGTATTTCAATTGACATATCTTATATTGTTATTAGTGGTTAAAAATGTACATGAGCTGCCTTTATTATGGTGTAGCCAAACGACCCAATCATGTCATTCTCGGTTGTTCCATAATATTCTCATTATTTGATTCACCTGGGTTAAGCTCTAGTTGGAACCATATTGTACTTATCTTGGCACTTTTCTCTTATTTTCTCCATGCTATTGTGGCTTGATATGCAGCATAAAACATGTTATACACCTTGAATTGGGGCACGTTATTGATATATTTATCCCCATGCCGGTTGCCCTACTCGACATATATATATATATATATATATATATATATATATATATATATATTTGTTTGTCTATTTATATATTTACTTACATATGATACTGCATTTTTCAATTGGCATGTTTGACCATGCCACATGCCACTTTTGTGTCACTGATCCTGTTGTTTGATGCAAGTTTCCATGACCATTTATATCCCTGAACGAACTTTATTTCTACACATAGTTAGCGCCATATTGTGCACTGATTAACTTGTGCATTTCTCGTTCAGTCTAAGCATAACTTTGATATGTGTGTGTGTGATGGCCAATGTACACATATGCATATATATGTCATCGGCGTATGTATATATATATATTTTATTATATATATGTGCGGCTGGTGTGCACATATGTATATATATACCATTATATGTGTATATATATGTCACCGACATACGTATATATATAATTCCATATGCTGTCCCAATTTGTTTCAAGTTGCTATGATATTTTCCAGTAGTTTCTCATGGGTTTATTGTACTCGAAATTTAGTGAATTACAGGATTAGCTATTATATTTCAATTTTTATTGAAGTTAATTTACTTGACCTATGATTAATCTTGATTCGAGTGTTTTATGTTTTTGTATGGAACACTCGGGTCAGACCCAGTGTTACAGATTTAAAGATTATAGCATATGATTTGAAGACTGTTAAAGCTGGGGATTCCAATGGCAGCACACTCTGAAGATTTAATACAGTAAATATTTTCTTATTTCCAAATTCTATTTTTGCATTCCGCTGCATAGAAAAATCTGTATAAAAAATCTTGTATTTAAAATTCTGACTAATAAATGTAAAAATTTATTTCACTGTTCAAGATTGTGTTATTTATTCAGTGTATTTTCTATGTCGATTCTATTTTAAACTCTGTAAGCTAAATAACAATCCGTCGATTTGAATGTTTTAAGTTAGTTTAATTACCGATTTGAAGCGGTCAAAAAGGCAGGCCATTACAGAAGATCTTGATGAAGGTAAGGATTTCACTCGAGAGGAAGTGTTGCCTTTGAGTAGTAAATTGAAATCAAATAAAAGACACACGAGTAGTAACCACATGTATGATCCTACAGTTTCTTAAAGATGACATTACTATCTTTGTTTTGCACAACTGTACTGGATATTATGGCATTATACAACGTAGTATGGTTTACGCAAGTAACTGCTCTGGATCTTGTGGCAATATGCAGTTAGTATGGTTTGCGTGTAAGCTGATTTGAATTGCAGTGAAGGCATGCAACAAGTAAATAGTATATACAAAAGATTCTCTACTGTAACATTTTTGTTTTTAGCTAGCCATTTGATGTTTTTGTGAGTAAGTATACAGTGAAAATTTGTTGTATTTTGGGAGAGTTGTATAGTGAGTCATAGCATATTATGTATTGTATATATTTGAGAGTTTGTAACCTTGAAATTCTCGTGTAGATAATAAAATTTTCACGCTTAAGATTAAAAAAAATGAATTTTAAGATATGATATATAGATTTAAATGATAGATGTGATAAGAATTTATTAAGTTATACTTTGAATCTAAAGTATAATGAAGTTAAACATTTTACAATTATTTTTGTGAATCATGATCTTATTAAAGTATGATTCCTACAAACGACCACAGTGAAATGGCATATAGTATCATATAATTTTCCATGGATCCTAACAAAATAAAGCAGAATATTCTTTATGTTTTGTGCACTTCTGTGAAAATTTCGCTTGAGTTAATTTACATATATGAGAATGTTATCCTGGCCTGAATGTACCATTTTACTTTATACTCAGGTCAGACCGAGTATTATAGCTTGAGATTACATTTGACAATGCTGGAGATTCATGAAAATCTCTTATTTATTAAATTATTTCTATCATTTTATATGCATTAACGAAATTTACGTTTTAACCTTCCATTGTGTTTAATTTTGTAACTCTGACGTATTATATTATTTTATTCTGTTGTGAGATATTATATTATTTTGGGTCTTTGATCCTACGATTGATTCTAATTAAAGCCCTTAATAGCAGACTGTTACATAAGTGGCATGGATTCGAGTATCATGGAAACCGGGCATTATCGTATATCCAATGCACTTAGTGAGTGAATGTGATAATGAATGATGGACGCAACGCTTGCTGAATCATTTATCACCTTACGTACATCAAGTGATGTTGGTATCATCGACTCTAACATCCGGACATCCCTTGTATTCCAATGTTTGATACACTCACGATGATTATCATAGAGTAGTGTATATTTTATATATGCTAACTTTTATGGATGCAAGGGCAGGACAAATATAATTCCCATACTCTTCGTGCTATATACTATTACGACTTTTACAGTACTTTTAGATTATTATTTTTATCGCTCACACCAGACTATTGTCTGACCCAAAGTTTTATTTCCCTCTTATTACCTTAGGTAGTCATCAATGACGATGCTGAGCAGACTAGGTGACATGTGTGAGCATTCTTTGGAGCTACGCCTATGGATTAGTAAGAGGTGGTGTCTTTTGTATTTGTACTTGTATCTTTATTGTTTATTTGTTGTATGATTCTAAAGAGACTTGACAATGCTATTTATTCTTTTTAGAGACTATTTATCAATTTAAGTTTATATATCTCTTGCATAAACTCTATTACTGTTCTGTATAGTACAGTTTCGCTTATTTTATATTTTTGACTGTTATTATTATATTTTAGCTAATGCATTAAGATATATGATGGGTTTTGTGATTGAGTTTTGTTTCTTCCTTTCTTTTCTCTAATATTTTCTTCTTTTCTTTCACACCTCTCTTCTTTCTCTTATTATTTTTTTCTCTTGACAAATGTTTTATGTCGATCGAGCGCTTGTATAGTGCATATTTGGGTTATATGAGGACCAATTATGTATGGTGGTCGTCACATTGGTATCAGAGCTTAGCTAGGTTGGAATTTAAGCAGTATCGAAACTGAGAGTTAATATATACG
This sequence comes from Allium sativum, assembly GCA_030737875.1. NCBI lineage: Eukaryota > Viridiplantae > Streptophyta > Magnoliopsida > Asparagales > Amaryllidaceae > Allium > Allium sativum. The sequence goes on from CM060918.1 coordinate 209,158,913, forward strand.
AGAAAAGTATGCATTTGTATATATTTTGGTTTTCATGTTTATATATTATTATAATGTATAGCATAGGTTGCTTTGCACATGAATGCCATTTGAATAGTTTTCTCTATTAGCAAATGATCGTCCTAACTACCTATTTGAGACGATCTAGAGAACGAGAAATACTACTAATTACTCCATTTCTGGAGTTGGGAATCAAACAGAATCGAGGACTAGTCTTTATTTTCATTTTATGTTTCCATTAATGGTACAAACCATTATCTGAGATGCTTTAATATCTCTAACTGCTTATGGCGCTCAAGTGCAGCGAGTCTACTATGCTATGTTGTATGGACACTTATGTGTCTATGTGGCCAAATTTTCCTTGGAATGGAGTCGAATGTTGTGGATTTGTTGGGTTCTCTTGAGGAGTTCTTCGACGACATGGAGTTAGGCGTTGAAGTGAAGTAGAATTTTTCTTCTTGAAAACCCCAAGGTTGAATCTGAATTAGCTGAGACTTTTAACTGCTTTTATTTCATGAATTGATTCGCTCGAGGCTAGTTCATGATTCACTTCGAGGGAATTGTATTGACTTCTTAGAAGTTGGCGTTGAGCGAGGAGTTCATCGATTTAGGCAATATGTCTGTAATGACCCGGAAATTTAGCGATCTTGGATATCCGATATACAACACATATCAAACATCCAAGGATCGAAAAAAACCGAATAGTTAATGAAAGAAAGCAGAGGGTGAGGAAAGATAAGATAGAAACTTAGAATAGAAGAAGAAGAACACAACATCAGAGTAACATGAACCTCACAGCGGAACGAATAACATATAATAGATAACATATCTTTGAAATATAAATCTGTACTTGAATATACATATCATTTTCAAAGTACAGCACTTACAACACAGCGGAAATAAACTATAGCTATATGATCCTGAAGCCTCCTGCTCCAGCTCTTCAAGTATCTGTAAATCCCGACTACTTGACTGCCCGTACAAAATTGGGCACCCAAGAGTTTAGGGAAAACAAAACAAAATAAACTCCGGGTCAGTCATGGGACTGGTATGAGTAAAACAGTTTAAAACAGTTTAAGCAGGTAAATGATATCTCATAAGGCCACGCCGTATAACGGAACGGGTTTTCCCTTATGAGAATCCAAATTATCTTTATATCAAAAACCTTTTGATATTATAATAATGTCTATCAACCACAATATAATAATCATCTAGCAGAAACGCTTTCATCTCACATTACACATACATAGTATACAATCAAAACCGCAAGCACGTATTGGGTAATGGATTTCCAACTACGACAAGGTATGGAACCACCTTTCGCTAGTGTACCTCTAGAAAGGAAAACACTGGGTTCAACAAGAACATCTTGCAACCTGGCCACACATGACCGACCACTCATTTCGCTTGAGTGTATCGAATGTATATCACCAACGGTTGGGATCAGCAACCGTTTCCCGAATGGGACAACATCAACAATAGATTTTTAGAAGTAAATGAAATCTAGATCAGGTGATTATACACCCTACTTCGGAGCGACCGACTTAGCCATGCTGCCTACCCGATTTCTGTCATTTCCCGGTTGATGAGGCTTGAGGTTATGCTTTATCATCATATCAGATTCACTTCGAATGCCACATTGTCAAATCCATCGAAAATCACTAATTGACGTCTACAACAGCACATTACGTGTTAGTTAAAGAAGTTTCCTTCTCCGCTTCCACTCTTGGTACGGTTGAAGAAATCAATGTACGTGACCTTTCTGGAAATACTCTGTCAGACATTCATCCATACAAGTCATCCAGGAATAGGATGAACCGAAGGCACTATTCAGTACATCCATCTTAGGCATTGTTATCTAAGACTTATACAATAGCCCTTGCACTTTACTCCGTCTTCAATTTTCTTTGGCATATATGATTCGCAATGCTTATGCCAATACAGAGTGGTTCTTTGGATAATAATCCAACTGGTCTCTCCATACTAACAACGTTAAAATGGTCAAAACTTCGATAGTCTGTGATTTAACCATCAAAGAAAAACAGGTGTGCAAACAACGATATTATTTCCAAATGGAAATTCTACCAATCAATCATCAATTATATATATATATATATATATATCCCTATTTTCTATGTTTAGAAAATATACGTTATTAACACTGGAAAACATTTCCATTGTTTATTTACATATCGCTATCATTTCACAACTATCGGTCCCTGACTGTAAACTAGTAGGAGAACAATTCTCTAAGTATAAACCCCGAAGGCTGAAACCAACATTAGATCGATACTCAGAAAACTATTCAACTTAACTAATCTCTAGTCAGTTTCTAATCTGGTTTAACTCTATTTCGATTAATCTGTTCGATTAACTTGATTCGATTAACTCTTCTATTTATTTTTTAAATAGAAAATCCTTTATTCCATTTATTTTGCTTAACATCTCTTTTATAACTTATTCAATTTCTAAGTCAATATCCCTTTATCATAACTTATTCATTTCCTAAATAAATAATCCGTTTAGTATCCTATTTATTTATTCTAAATGTTTCCTTTAATAACCCTATTTATTAAACAAATAAATATGTCCTTTCCTTATTCTATTTATTTAACAAATAAATAAATCCATTATCTTATCTTATTTATCGAACAAATAAATATCTCACTTATTATCTCCTATTTATTTTCTAAGTAAATAGTCTATTTTATAACATCTTATTTATTTATCCTAAATAAATAATTCACTTTGTAATTATTCCTTATCTATAAATATTCCAATTTATTTTTATTCTGTTTTCAATATAACTTTGAAAATCTCCTATTCCCATTCCGATATTTTATGGTACTTAACACATCATATCACGATGACCAATATCGTCCAAACACATATAATCAACCACAGATTATAAACCACATCATATATCACAATATATGAAAAACAATAAAATAACTGCTGAGGAATCCAATCAGATTCCTCCAACCTGTTTCCCTGCATCCATAGATGTTACACAATAAAATCAACATCACTTTCAGTTCCATATGATATATTCTGTTAAACAGAATCAATATAGAAATTCAACTAACTGACTAGCAGTTCAATCAAACAGTCAATACACAGAATCAGCCATCATTTATCAGTTCTAAATATACGTTATAAGAATATAACTGTTCAGAATTGGTGAGTTTTACTCACTATGGCAGTTCATCGTTAAAGAACGATAAACTGTTGTTTGGTTTGAATCAAACAGTTTGTTTTGTCATAAATTCATACGAGCCCCAATCCACTTCCAGTCAGCTTTATTATGAAGCTCTCATCCATACGATCCTGTCGGATCTTGTTTCGCTGAATTCCGATAATATATGACTAAGTTATTATCGTTATAAGTTACACATATTTTATTTAAAACTAAACTTAATTAAATAAACGGGCTTTTACCCATTTGATCCACCCGGCCCAAACAAGCTATACCGCACCCGTTTTATTCCCTTTCTTCCCAGATGATACACAGTGAAACTGATCCCTTTTCATGGCCATTTGCCAAGCCACAAATCTCCTTTTTCCCACTCGTTTCTCCCCCCATACTCATTTAAAAATCAAACTACTTTCACCAAACATCCAGCATCTAAATCTCCTTAAACCCATAACAACTTTGCCTTCCAAACATCAAACCCCTACCTCGTCACTTACAAACGGCTGTCCCCTTCACCATAGTCAACCGAAGTTCACCAGTAGCTGAGCCCACTAATTCTCGCCGCCTCCTTTCCCTGTTCTGACCAACGAGATCCCCTACGCCTCCCTTCACAATTCGACCTTGCTGTTTTCTCCGATCATGGCGCCACCAAGTGCGACATATCCTTCCCCGACCTTCGCTAGAAACCACCACCAAAAAGTGCGATGCTTTTTATCGTGATACCCCAGAGTAAATTTGCCACAGAAGTTTATCCAATGTCACGAGTTCAACAGCGGACTCGCTTTCACCTCGAACACTTGTATACTCCTCCGCTCGTCCGGCTTTACCTCGCATCCTCCCTATGGTCTCTCACGCTAATCCATAGAAAAAGGAGTGACCTTGTTTCCATTGAGTATAGGGTTTTTAATTGTTTCGTGAGGATGATTGCTCTCGTTTCTTTTTTTCTTGCTTTGGTTGGTTACGGGAGATGAACGATGGGCTTGTATATTTAGTATTTGGTCCTTGGAACCCATTTTTGTGAAGGTGGATTCTCCACGTTTTGGGGTTTTGCTTTGGTTGGTTTACGGTCCACGTCTTCAGCTATGTTTTTATATGGTGTAGAAGCCTCCACCATGTATAAATTTTCCTTTATAAAGTTTATAAAAGTTGCATACCGTGTTACGTACAATTATACCATGTGTGAGCGCTGAAAACTGAAATAAATATACCGTTGGAATCAGCGATGTGCAAGGATTCCAAAAATATAATAATACCGGTAGATTAACTCATATGTGAAACCCCGAAATGTTGATACAGGGTGCCAAATACTCCAAATAAAAAGTTGCTTATTTAATTAATTAAAAATTACCATAAAATTCTAAAAATTAAATTACCACTACGTCTCAAAAGAACCTTATCTCGATTATATTCGTTATTCTAATTAAATTCTAAACTGAATTAATATCACAAATGATCCAGTTCACACCATATCGTGAATTCTACTATTTCCGACTATTCTGCAATTTAAATATATTATTTAATTATTATTTTAATTAAATATTCATTATTGTTTTAATAAACGACCATTTAAATTCTCTAAACCACTCTTTAAATAATTTAATAAATTAATTATTATACCGCTGAAGATGCGGGTCATTACATTCTTCCCTACTAAGTAATTTCGTCCTCGAAATTGCTAAGTTAGAAAACAAACCCTATCGACTGGTTAGAACTTATTTGTTCACTTCTTAACTTCAGTTTCAACTGAACCAATTTAATGTCAGTTAAATATTAATTAATTCTTGTCAACGAAAATTTTCAAAAATCCTGACAATTTTCTAACGCCTTAATTTTTCGAAAAATTTCGCCAGCACCACCTTTGTACTGGTCAATCGGTCAAACTCCAACTCGCCTCTCTGGGCCATCTCCAACCCAAAAGAAAATCAAACAGCCAAGTGGCTTGCCAATTCGGCTCATAAATCTCATGCTTATATCGAATATAAACTTGTACCTTTTGTCGGGCATATCAACTCTATTACTTCCATATTCTATCAACTCAGCATATACCAATGTTATCCCAATCAATTCCAATCTGCTTTTATCCACAACAACACCATTCGCTTATATCCGAGCCAAATATCATTTTAACTTGAGTTTCTTCTCGATTCCCAACTCTTAACTTGATTATCCCATTACACTTCAAATTTGAATCTCACAATCCAATTTGTCTTGATATCATTCTAATTCAATCTCAGTTACCACTTTACTGGCTTTACTTTAATTCAAATTTGCTTTCACAAATTTCTGTTAAATTTGTTTTTAATTTAAATAGTCTCTCCCTGGGAGTTTTTAAACAGTTTACTCTTTTAAAAATCAAATTTTCCTTTTTGAAATTCAACACAACTTGTCTTTTCCAAAACAAATTCAAAACAATATCTCTGGTAGTAATTCGTCACTTACAACTCGAAAATGAATACCGATGATGCAGCTGTCATCATCAGAATCTATTTTCCAGTGATCGAAGTGAGTTCAATACTATAAAACCATTTCTAAACATTTCCATTTTGAAATTAATTTCAAAATATAATTCACACTGCTTGTAAAACAATTTAAAATCTCTCAGGATCTTAAATTTTCCTTATTTTTAATCCAAATCCATTTACAAACACTTGTCCAGTTTTCCAGAATTTTAATTCAATTTTTGGTTTAAATTTTAGATTTCACTCAACTGATTTCACGTATTTCACTTATATGAATTCTGATTGCTTATTTACATAACCACTTAATTTATAATCTTACAAGATTATAATAACAACCAATATATCCACTATATTATAATTTTGATATATATCTTCTCTATATTAAGATATACCTTGGGTCAACTTATTTTAATTTACCCTCTTTTCAAAACATATCGTGTCGACCCATCGTATTCAAGTGTTTATAAACTCCTACCGGTACAGTGGATCAAACTGATCGACCAGAACCCATAAACAACTCACCCAATGAATCTCAACAATATAAAACCACTTTAAATCAAATTACAAGTACGCACTCGTATACATACACTCAACTCAATCTAGGGTATTACTAACCCCATCTCTACCGAGTCACGCCACAGAGCCAAGGTAATTCTTAACTTAAGCTCTGATACCAACTGTAATGACCCGGAAATTTAGCGATCTTGGTTATCCGATATACAACACGTATCGAACATCCAAGGATCGAAAAAACCGAATAGTTAATGAAAGAAAACAGAGGGTGAGGAAAGATAAGATGAAACTTAGAATAGAAGAAGAAGAAGACAACATCAGAGTAACATGAACCTTACAGCGGAACGAATAACATATAATAGATAACATATCTTTGAAATTAAAATTTATACTTGAATATACATATCATTTTCAAAGTACAACACTTACAACACAGCGGAAATAAACTATAGCTATATGATCCTGAAGCCTCCTGCTCCAGCTCTTCAAGTATTTGTAAATCCCGACTACTTGACAGCCCGTACAAAATTGGGCACCCAAGAGTTTAGGGAAAACAAAACAAAATAAACTCCGGGTTAGTCATGGGACTGGTATGAGTAAAACAGTTTAAGCAGGTAAATGATATCTCATAAGACCACGCCGTATAACGGAACGGGTTTTTCCCTTACGAGAATCCAAATTATCTTTATATCAAAAACCTTTTGATATTATAATAATGTCTATCAGCCACAATATAATAATCATCTAGCAGAAACGCTTTCATCTCACGTTCTACATTCATAGTATACAATCAAAACCGCAAGCACGTATTGGGTAATGGATTTCCAACTATGACAAGGTATGGAACCATCTTTCGCTAGTGTACCTCTAGAAAGGAATACACTGGGTTCAACAAGAACATCTTGCAACCCGGCCACACATGACCGACCACTCATTTCGCTTGAGTGTATCGAATGTATATCACCAACGGTTGGGATCAGCAACCGTTTCCCGAATGGGACAGCATCAACAATAGATTTTTAGAAGTAAATGAAACTCTAGATCAGGTGATTATACACCCTACTTTGGAGCGACCGACTTAGCCATGCTGCCTGCCTGGTTTCTGTCATTTCCCGGTTGATGAGGCTTGAGGTTACGCTTTATCATCATATCAGATTCACTTCGAATGCCACATTGTCAGATCCATCGAAAATCACTAATTGACGTCTACAACAGCACATTACGTGTAAGCTAAAGCAGTTTCCTTCTCCGCTTCCACTCTTGGTACGGTTGAAGAAATCAATGTACGTGACCTTTCTGGAAATACTCTGTCGGACATTCATCCATACAAGTCATCCAGGAACAGGATGAACCGAAGGCACTATTCAGTACATCCATCTTAGGCACTGTTATCTAAGACTTATACAATAGCCCTTGCACTTTACTCCATCTTCAATTTTCTTTGGCATATATGATTCACAACGCGTATGCCAATACAGAGTGGTTCTTTGGATAATAATCAAACCGGTCTCTCCATATTAACAACGTTAAAATGGTCAAAACTTCGATAGTCTGTGATTTAACCATCAAAGAAAAACGGGTGTGCAAACAACGATATTATTTCCAAATGGAAATTCTATCAATCAATCATCAATCATATATATATATATTTCCTAATTTTCTATGTTTGTAAAATATACGTTATTAACAATGGAAAAAATTTCCATTGTTTATTTACATATCACTATCATTTCACAACTATCAGTCCCTGACTGTAAACTAGTAGGAGAACAATTCTCTAAGTATAAACCCCGAAGGCCGAAACCAACATCATATCAATACTCAGAAAACTATTCAACTTAACTAATCTCTAGTCGGTTTCTAATCTGTTTTAACTCTATTTCGATTACTCTGTTCGATTAACTTGATTCGATTAACTCTGTTCGATTAACTTGATTCGATTAACTCTTCTATTTATTTTCTAAATAGAAAATCCTTTATTCCATTTATTTTGCTTAACATCTCTTTTATAACTTATTCAATTTCTAAGTCAATATCCCTTTATCATAACTTATTCATTTCCTAAATAAATAATCTGTTTAATATCCTATTTATTTATTCTAAATGTTTCCTTTAATAACCCTATTTATTTAACAAATAAATATGTCATTTCCTTATTCTATTTATTTAACAAATAAATAAATCCATTATCTTATCCTATTTATCTAACAAATAAATATCTCACTTATTATCTCCTATTTATTTTCTAAGTAAATTGTCCATTTTATAACATCTTATTTATTTATCCTAAATAAATAATTCACTTTATAATTATTCCTTATTTATAAATATTCCAATTTATTTTTATTTTGTTTCCAATATCACTTTGAAAATTTCCTATTCCCATCCCGATATTTTATGGTACTTAACACATCATATCACGATGACCAATATCGTCCAAACACATATAATCAACCACAGATTATAAACCACATCATATATCACAATATGAAAAACAATAAAATAACTTTTGAGGAATCCAGTCGGATTCCTCCAACCTGTTTCCCTGCATCCATAGATGTTACACAATAAAATCAACATCACTTTCAGTTCCATATGATATATTCTGTTAAACAGAATCAATATAGAAATTCAACTAACTGACTAGCAGTTCAATCACACAGTCAATACACAGAATCAACCATCATTTATCAGTTCTAAATATACGTTATAAGAATATAACTGTTCAGAGTTGGTGAGTTTTACTCACTTTGGCAGTTCATCGTTAAAGAACGATAAACTGTTGTTTGATTTGAATCAAACAGTTTATTTTACCATAAATTCATACGAGCCCCAATCCACTTCCAGTCAGCTTTATTATGAAGCTCTCGTCCATACGATCCTGTCGGATCTTGTTTCGCTGAATTCCGATAATATATGACCAAGTTATTATCGTTATAAGTTACACATATTTTATTTAAAACTAAACTTAATTAAATAAACGGGCTTTTACCCATTTGATCCACCCGGCCCAAACAAGCTATACCTCACCCATTTTATTTCCTTTCTTCCCAGATGATACACAGTGAAACTGATCCCTTTTCATGGCCATTTGACAAGCCTCAAATCTCCTTTTTCCCACTTGTTTCTCCCCTCATACTCATTTAAAAATCAAACTACTTTCACCAAACATCCAGCATCTAAATCTCCTTAAACCCATAACAACTTTGCCTTCCAAACATCAAACCCCCACCTCGTCACTTACAAACGGTTGTCCCCTTCACCACAGTCAACCGAAGTTCACCAGTGGCTGACCCCACTAATTCTCGCCGCCTCCTTTCCCCGTTCTGACCAACGAGATCCCCTACGCCTCCCTTCACAATCCGACCTTGCTGCTTTCTCCGATCATAGCGCCACCAGGTGCGACATATCCTTCCCCGACCTTCGCCAAAAACCACCACAAAAAAGTGCGATGCTTTTTATCGTGATACCCCAAAGCAAATTTGCCACAAAAGTTTATCCAATGTCACGAGTTCAATAGCGGACTCGCTTTCACCTCTAACGCTTGTATACTCCTCCGCTCGTCCGGCTTTACCTCGCATCCTCCCTATGGTCTCTCACGCTAATCCGTAGAAAAAAAGTGACCTTGTTTCCATTGAGTACAGGGTTTTTAATTGTTTCGTGAGGATGATTGCTCTCGTTTCTTTTTTTCTTGCTTTGATTGGTTACGGGATATGAACAATGGGCTTGTGTATTTAGTATTAGGTCCTTGGATCCCATTTTTGTGAAGGTGGATTCTCCACGTTTTGGGGTTTTGATTGGTTTATTGTCCACGTCTTAGCTATGTTTTTATATGGTGTAGAAGCCTCCACCATGTATAAATTTTCCTTTATAAAGTTTATAAAAGCTGCATACCGTGTTACGTACAATTATACCACTTAAGACTGAAATAAATATACCGTTGTAATCAGCGATGTGCCAGGATTCCAAAAATATAATAATACCGGTAGATTAACTCATATTGTGAAACCCCGAAATGTTGATACAGGGTGCCAAATACTCCAAATAAAAAGTTGCTTATTTAATTAATTAAAAATTACCATAAAATTCTAAAAATTAAATTACCACTACGTCTCAAAAGAACCTTATCCCGATTTGCAACCGATATCTTGTTATACAAAATAAACTGTTACGGTCGATAAACGATTCTATAGCGACTATTTGGAAATTTGATTTGGACATAAATCAAAATCTACTCGACAAAATCCCAATTTTTCTCTTCCACTAGAAAGATGTACTCTACCAGCTCGACACATTTCTTGTTTCACAGAAATCCGATTTAAAACGAACCCTGTACATTCAGTTGAAGTTCAAATCGCCAAATAGCGAACTACCGCGCCATTTCGAGCTCGATTATAATTATAATATAATTATATGTTCAAACTTCGTTCAAATAATATATTCATTATTCTAATTAAATTATAAACTGAATTAATATCACAGATGATCCAGTTCACACCATATCGTGAATTCTACTATTTCCGACTATTCTGGAATTTAAATATATAATTTAATTAATATTTTAATTAAATATTCATTATTGTTTTAATTAAACGACCATTTAAATTCTCTAAACCACTCTTTAAATAATTAAATAAATTAATTATTATACCGCTGAAGATGCGGGTCATTACAATGTCTGTTGTGGAGTGTGTGACCAATTTAAATGTGTTATCGAAGCATGGTTTATTTTCACATTATTACTCCATACAAGGAAGTTATGATTATATATCTAGGTTAACTAATCAACTCGATAAGCGATTGATTTCATTTGCTAAGTGAATGATGGCTTAGAGGATTTGATTAAGGAAGCCCATGATGTTTGAGCTTGTAACTAGTATCGAGAGTTTTCCTGTTTTGTAGGGATAAATAGTTGAGACATGTATTGATCGTCTTTCCCATTTCTTTGAGTTCTCCCTCAATGGAAGAGAAGAGAAGTGATGTCATCATACAAGATATGTTTTCCACTAATGGCGTTTTCATACATTTTTGTTCGAGTAGAGATTATATCGTTCCATCTGATCTTGCGGGTTAATGTAAGTTGTAGGATTGGTACTCATGATAATTGAATATGATTTACCATGTTGAGGGCTTAATTAGATTATATATAGGTAGAATCTCGTGTTTGATCACCAAAGTTTAATACCTTGGATGATTGTAGCAACGATAGCACTTATTTTTAGGCCTCGAGGTGGGTAGAGTTACAACTTAGATTGTCTATACTTGATAGTATACATGTGTAGCAACTTGGGAATTTGGCAATACTCAGTTTAATTATTAAATTAGGCTCCAAAAATGGAATTTTTGCAAACAATGGAACTTAACCACGAAACCTGCACGTTGCGTTTGTAACGGAATTCTGGTCAACTTTCATGTTTGGAACTTCGCGAACGGAGTCCGTATGCAAAAGTTACGGACAAAATACGAAAACGAACGAAAAATAAATCAGCAGAATAATATGATAAATATATACCATTTATAAACTGCCTTTACTGGGAGTATACGTCCAGATCAGTTGACCCCTTGGGCGCGACTTCGCCAAGTGACGCCTAAGGTCGTTGGGTTTATTTTTCTTACATAAAATTTTATAATGAACAGATCTTAGTTACATTTAATCTATCGATCTAGGGCCATTCTAATTCCTATAAATAAAGGATTCGACCTCATCCTTTTGCACACAATTCTGATGGTAGCAACAAGGCTTTTTCATTTCCCTCTTTTTCCAAACTTCTTTCAAATCAAATGTAAATATACATAATCAAAACAAACATAGATTGAAGAAGATTAGAATCAAAACAAACATAGCTGCAAAGCGTTTAGGCTTTCCTTTATTCAAATTCCTTCCCTTTTTCCTATTTTCTTGCAGATCTACAAATATGAAAGAAACCCGTTTTAGAAAAATTGTAGATCTGTAAGATTTTGGGTATTGTAGGCCTAAAGGTTCATTCAAATTCAAATTTAGATGACATTCAGGTGAGTGGGAAATTTATATACATCATTTATAATAACCTATTTAGTTCGTTTGTAATAGATCCGAGATGTATACCTAAAAGTTTATCAGATTTCTTTATTATTTTGTCAAATATGAAATAATATGTTGTGGTTTGAACGTTGGAAATTTGTAGGCTTGTCTAGTTTATTATATTATTTCCTACAATTGTATTTTGGATGTTGTGGTTATTGTATACACCTTGGATCTGGAAATCAGTCTCAAAACCATCGTAAAAAATTGTAGTTTTATTCCAGATCCTTATTTTTTGTGTTAATTTGAGATTTATGTAAATTTAGATTAAAAGATTGCACCTGTTTAAGTTTGATGTTGTTGGAGTTTTACTTGGTTATAATAGAAATGCCTTTTTAGTTCTTTTTAATAAAAAGAGAATTGTTTCAAATCAGCAATGAATATGTACAAAACAATTGGGAAGGGATGTGTAAATTTATGTATATTTGTACGTAGTTTATAACAACCGTTCCAAAACATATATTTTTTATTTCTTGTGATTTGAAATATGTTCATATCCTTTTTTAATTATTTTGGTCAATTTTACAATAACTACAGTTATTGACCTTTTTATAAGATTTAGAATCTTAAACAATATTAAGCTTAAAAAAGTTTGTTTTGGCCGTTAGTTTAGACCAGAACATAAATGGTTAATAATAATAAAATAAAATACAGTGTTAATTCGCGTACACGCACACACGCACACACACATATATATATTCATATCCGTCTGAATCCACGTAAATAACACAAATATATTATTATAAATAAACGTTTGTTATTGTTGTATGTTTGAATAGTTTTCGGTTTGGTGGAAATGTATACGGAAATATAATCCATAATAAATGGAAATAGGTATTAAAACTGTCGTAGCAATAAATGGATTTGATTCGCTATAAATAAGGTTATAAACAAAATAAGGAAGGTTGTAACCATTTTTGATTGGGGAATGAATTGAATAGGATAAACATGCCTAAATGGTTACAATTTGAATTATGTCAGAAATAGGAATTTGTAGCTCCAATTAGGGGAGTAAATAAATAATTCCTATACATACATACATATATACATACATACATATATATATATATATGTATGTATGTATGTATGTATGTATGTATGTGTATGCAAAAAAGAATTTAAGCAAAATAAAGTGATGTAGAAAAGTTTAATAGCTATAATAAATAGATTAGAATTTAAAATGGGATTGATATAAGAAGGACATTTAACGTCTGAGGAAAATATGACTGTTAGGTTCATAAAATGGCATTAGTGTTAATTAATGGTAATAAATGGTATTTAATGGGTTAATTAGTGTCTTAGGGAAGTATGACTGTTAGAGTCATAAATGGCAGGAGCCCTGGTTAACAATAGTAAATGGAAATCAAATGGAATTAATGAGGATTGATTGTCGTAGTAAATATGAGTCCAATAAGAAAATTGATAAATAAACATCCTAGGATAGGAAGTTACAAGTTTTCCTTGTTTAATTCTAGTTAATATATAATTAATATAATTAAAAATCAAGATTGGACTTAGTAGGTTAATGATGTGAGGCCAGTTGCCTTATCCGACAGAAGTCTACACTTTCTAACAGTTGGATATATGTACAACTGATGTGAGATATCATTAACCATAGGAACCCGTGACAATAGTTAATTGCGTGCGAGGATTGTTTCCTAAATTAAGGTTTATCTCAAGTGTGAGGTATTAAGTGGTTATATGACCCGCCCCCTGTCCCAGAAGTGGAAACCTTAACAAGGAAATAATTTTACGCGTAGCCTGCTTCGGGGTAAAGGTATTAAGTAGTTGGATTCACCCTTAAAAGGGTAGTAAGTGATTGCGCAACTCACCTTCCAATAATCTAGAAGTATTAATTGTTGAAGGTCCACTTCCTCTAGGTATTAAGTGATTGGATCAAGGGTCCACCTTGAGATTAGGTATTAAATGACCACTACGGAGGTACCATAGGTATGCCTATCCTGCGGAAGTGTTAAGTGGTTAGGGGATTATCTAATAAGGTCATCTAGATAGTAACATATGGGACCACCAAGAGGGTCTTAAATGGTGTCGCGCTCCTACCTAAACCTAGTATTAAGTGACTGCTTACTATCTCTCGTCTTATGCAGGGCATGGTTATATGCATGAATTAATGAAGCCTTAAATTAGTAGGACTTATAGCTAGTATCCTCTAATTAAAATTAGTGTAAAGTAAACCACCGAGAATGGTATTAAGTGACTGATGAGTCCGCCTTAGGTCTTAAGTTATCGAAAGGATCCATCCTTATCTATCATCGATAGCGAGGTCTTAAGTGGATATATAGAAATAATTAATCTCCATATGAACAGTAAGTAGTTGAGAGTCCACCTCTTGGATTATGGTGATTGGTTGAATGGTGGTTTAAAGCTTCATAATTATGCGTAAACATTCTATCTTAGTACTGTTATCTTTTGGGAATGCCACCTTAGGTATGGTAGTTAGTCGTCGTGCATAAATCTTTACAAGGTTAGGTCAAAATTACTAGTCTTCTTGGACATATGTTTCGGTTTTGACCAAACGGTGTATTGTATATAGTGTTATACATTTTCTACTCACTAGGATTTCTTGTTCTAACTCCCCTCCTCATAACAACTCTAAGGTTTATCTTAGGGAAGAAAGGTATTAGTAGGTGTTCAAGTTTGGTTTTCGGTTCTCATTCTCTCATGCTCGATAACGATGTAGTGATTTGCCTTAAGGTCATCGCCTTAGTCGGTATTTGTTATCTTATTCCATTTTCGTTGTGAGTTAGTTTTACGGTACACTGATTATGCTCAGGCTCCTTAATTTCAGGTCCCAAATTTATACTCTTAGTTCTTGGAATGGTTTGAGTTTCGATTTTTATTGAAATTCAGGCTTGAAAAAGTATAGGACGTTACAATATGGTTCGTCAAAAACTAAATCTCATCGAGTCATGTTTGCTTGTTTGCCAATTTGGTTGCTTGTTGTTGAATTTGAGATTAAATAGACATAATATTGATTCTAGTAGCTAATTGATTGAGAGAATACGAAACATCAGTGGTTGTGAGAGCTTGTTGGTGATGATAGTCGGTTAGGACACATCATTATCATATCGAATTCGATCTCACACTCTAGCACATACATATCGCCTAAATCGACAAACTCCTTACCGACCTCAAAGAAGTCGATACGAATATCTACCTAGTGAACTGTGAACTAATCGCGAGAAAATCGATTCCGAGAATCTGAAACGATTAAAAACCTTGACCAATTCAGGCTCAAACATGTAGCTTCTTCGGATTAAACTCATAATTCATTCAACATCCAACCCCAAGTCATCAAAGAAGCCCTTACAAGAGCCCAAACAACTCTCGCACTACAATAGTTGACTCCATTCCAAGGAATAGCCTACCATATAGACACATAAGTGTCCATACAGTGCAGCATAGTCGACTTGCTACACTTGGGAAACACAAAAAATTAGGGATATTAGAACACCCCAGATAATGGTTCATACCATTGCTAGAAACATAAAATGTAAATCAAGGCTAGTAGTCCTTGATTCTCATCTCCAAAGGCGGAGAAATTAGTAGTTTTTCTCATTCGCTAGATCGTTTTGAGTAGTGTTGAGGACGACCAGTCACTAATAGATAATACTACTCCAGTGGCACTCGTGTGAAAAACAACCTATGCTATATATACTACTAATATATAGATTTCAAAACCAAAATATATCCAAACACGTACACTCCTGTACATATTAACCCTTGGTTTCGATACAATTTAGGTTAAACAATGCAAACTAAGCCTTAGTACCAAATGTGACGACCCACTATACACTATCGTTCTTATATAACTCAATAACACGCTGTAAAAAACCCCATCAATGTACAATAATTGTCAGAAAGAAGAGAAAAAGGACAGAAAAGAAAAAAAACAGAAGAGAAGAGAAAGGAAAATAACTTAAACACAATCAAAGAACCTGTCATATATCTAATAGCGCATCAGATAATATGTTATAGTAACAATCAACATCATAAAACAAACGACAAAGTAGTAACTTTATAAACTCTATAATCAAAATATACAGGCGCATAGAGCTATATAGAACAATAATATAGTCTATATAAGAAATAAATAAACTCAAACTGATAATCATTCTCTAATAAGAATACATAATACTATCAAGTCTACACAGTGTCACACAACAGAATAAACAAAAATAATAGAAGTATGAAAACACATCATCTCCTTCTAGTCCACCTATGCAGCTCCAAATGATATTTATACCTGATATCTGGCATACTTATCAGCATTATCGATGAGCACACAAGGTAACAATAAAGAAATAAAACCTTGGTCCGGTATAATAATAGTCCAGTATGGGTGATAAATAAATCCCAAAGTACTGTAAAAGTTGTAATAGTATATATGATATGGAGGGTATGGAGAATCATACTTGTCCTGCCTCTACATCCACAAAGTTAGTACATAATAACATTATGCAAAGAGGATGTGATAGAGGTCAAAGCACTAATGACGATAAACAAATAAACATCCATAACATCCATCCTCACATTCACTTGCTTAAGGTGTTTAATATATGATACTCAATACTTTGCTCACCAAATCCATTGAGGCATTGGCAGTGCCTACTGCAACATGCTCTACTAGATTATCGCTACCTAGTCCACACGACAACTGTCTTTGGGGTCCAAGCCAATCAGTCCACACTAAAGCTGGATTTGATTCATTATGGTAACCCACATCAAAGGTGTACCAAAATCATGAATACCGATAACTTCTTTGCATACGTTCTCCACAGCAGATCCCTTATTAGGACTGTTCATTAGGGTCCCCTCTGATGTCGATCAACAAGTGTTCTATCCACGGTGAACAACACTACCATAAGACCTCACCAACAGCCTTCTGAGTCATGATAACTATGTGTTATCCCATCCTTATATGACAATCATCTCAATGCGACCCAATGTCGTCAATTCTACATCTTTGAGAAAACCTATCCGTTGTAGCAGCCTCATCTCTATCATAGAATCACCTTTGTCGAATGATGAATTACCGCTTAGCACTGCATCCTTGCCTCATGCCGAAGACATTGATCGAAGAATCATCATGTCAAATCACTATTGAATGGACCATCGTATCCTGCTCCAAGAAGTGCACCATTATCCGTGTTAAATTGGCCTAAGTGGCCAATAACAATAGTAGTTGATATCGACTACCCTATAGTGATCGATAAAAGTCTACTTGGATCATGTATTTAACCAAAATTGGTTAAATGTACTTCTATGGCAAAACGTCTAGCATTCGTTGTGAAATCCATCCCGTTCCCAAGTCCATCCTCCGTCTTTATATCGGCCACCAACCTACAGTTTTGCTCGGTCTTCAAATTCGTCATTGAGCTCCATTGTTGCTCCATCGTCAAATCCAACCATGCGCTTTAAAGCTTCTTCGAGAATTTTTCTCATTATTCTAAATCTATCATCCTTGACCGCTCAATCAATATACACTTACATGTGCATTTGATCGATGAACACTCCAAACTCTAACGAATGAGATTTCCTAATACTAAATCACCTACGAACGATGTTTTAAGCTAAATTAAGCAAAAAAAATCAACCATGAAACCAACAGTCATACAAAACTTTAAACTAGCATACAAACATCCATAACAGCAAAAATGAATTAAATAGAACCCATCCATATCAGTCAAAGTGAGATAAGCGTTAAAATAATCTAAATCTAACAATGCGGTCAAAATAGAGCATATAACGCGCGAATAAGTTAAAATATGATATTCGGGTTAAAACTACTCAAATCACTTTTGGATTTTTATATTTACTATTTACCAAGTTCTACTATCCTAAGGATTACGTTTTATAACTAGAAATCGCTTTAAAATGTTAGACTTGCACTATACAAACAAAAACAATTCAGTGAAAGGCAATATTACCCACCTTAACCAAATTAGAGCAAACCAACTCTCAAACACAGAACTCACCAATACAAATCCAATGGAAGAAACAACGTTTGATTCAGTTCTCATATGCAAAAGATATTCAATGCATAAGGTAATAGATTAATTAACCAATTTAATAAACTAAACCAACAATTAAATCACTAATTACCTCTTTATCCCTTTCTTCCTTAGCATTACACATGCCCTGCATTTCACCTCCGCCGTACACATCCAAGGGTGATACGGAACTCCGGTCATTGGAACTCGATTCTATTTGCACCATTGCGCTTCTCACCAAAGGCTCGACTTGTCCACGCTCGAATCGCGCCATCTGAGTTAGTCTATCAAAATTCATCCTCCCCGCGCTAGCCATAGTTGTCGTCCATGCTCCTCAAAATCACGACTCCCGATCCTAAACGGACCATCCCAAAATCAATACGTCAACGTAATGCACCTACCCGGTCCCATACCGACAACCGTATGCCCTAACTCTGTCCAAATCGTGCAAAAATCGCAACCTAGTTCATCATGGTTTTTTGTAATGTCGCATGAGATTAAAATGGTATTGGTGTGGAGATCTTTTCGACATTGGTATAATCGAAGTAGTTTCACGATTTTAGGAGCAATAAATTCATGGAAATGAAATTTTGAAGTTAATATAGAGGTAGCAATCTCCATTTTGAATGAACAATAAAACAGTGGTTTAGGGAGGATGTGGAACAGTACTTGGCCAATTGGGTTTAGATTAGTGGATAATGCTTTAGCATTTTATCCTCTTGTAATTTCAATCTCAACTAGAAATAATCGCGCGTTTTAATTCGTTGCGGTTAAATGACACGTCCTATCACTAGGAAACTTGATGATGTCTATCATCTCAACAATACATTTCCAAAGGTACAGTTTCATCAAAATTCGAGAATATGCTCCAAAACGACCATTTATGCCTATTTTAGATTGTTTTGACCACTAAATGTTCTGAACTCGAAATATAGCGATCCAAATACTTTATATTCATGTGATTAACAATCTAGAATCAGTGGAACTAGTCTTGAGTCCTGATTCGATGGTATGAGAGAAGCCACTATTAGAACATCTAACTAATTAATGATTAATATCTAAATAAAATATTTGAATATCTAATCAATAAAATATGGGTCGTTACAATAGGTATCTAGTCTGATGGGTTTGGAAGATTTCTGACTGTGATAGTGTGCTCTCTATAACATGTATTCCTGTATGCATCATATTTATTATTGTTTATATTAGTCTGGATGTTGTTGTGCATGTGTGCTTTTTTGCTAGGTATGATAGTTTTCTGGGTGTGAAGGTTTTCTGACTATACTATGTAGACACTACATTGATTTAAAAGAGCAAGAGCAAGAATATGTAGAATCGCGAAGACAATTGGGCGAACAAAGTTATCATGAAGTAGGACTAATTCAAGTGCAGAGACACAGTTTAAGGCATCAATTATAACAAGTCATCCAAGGAAAGACCAAACAAGAATTTGACTCACTAATGATAATACATGAATGTGTATATGCTTTGATACAAGAGTTTACTCAAAGAGGAAATGATACAGGTCGTCGTTATTTTAGAAGCTATATTGATTCAAGAGGCTGCGCGTTTTGGCAGCGGATTGATGATCTTTCTGCAAACGATCCATTAAATGCACTAATGAATTAGAGTATTAACTAACGATATTGCGAACTCGATTAATTGGGTAGCAAAATGAAATTAGCAGACTTCACAATTAGCTTAATGAATTAGATATTAGTATGCAAAATTAAGTTCTTCATAGTTATTATTATGTTTAAAGTTGTTAGATGATGGTGTGCAACCTTGTATCATTATTTTCAGTGTTATTACTGAACTCCTTAAAAGCAGACCAAAATTTCAATAAATAGCTTATACAAACACTAATGAATACATATAGCAATAATGGATATTTTACTTAACATTTGCTCATGGGGTTATTACTCAAATTACAACATATAGCTGTTCAATCTCAAGTGATTTGTACCCGCAAAGTTTATATGGTGATCGAAGAAGCAACGTGAGTCATATGTTGAATGTGGAAGCTAAAAACGTCCATCTCTTTCACTTGAGCTATTATACCACAGTAGTTTCAACATGACCTACTTGACGTGACAACGTACTTCTTGTGTCAAAGCCATCTGTATTAACATATAGAATGATTTGCGTACGCTTCTTTGAGGATAACCCAAAATCTTGATCAGTGTCTTCTTTCATGTGAATAGTATTCGCTTGAATGTATGCCTTTATAAAGTCAAGTAATCTGATGGAAGCAAAATTTCAGTTGACATTTTGAAATTTAATGGCTTAATTCTTTTTTTTTTCTTTTGAAAATGGGTAAACCGCCTCATTAAAAGCCTGAACTAGAACTCGACGTGAGAGCTAGTTAGAAAAAAGAGTGCGGTGTTTTATTGACAACGAATCAATAAAATGTATAGAAAAGTATGTTAGTTCAGCAATACATACCAAAAAAGGAACAACACATGAAGACCGGCAAAAACAAAACAAATACACGGCATAAGCTAACACGTGCCACCAAACAAACACGGGTAGTAAATACCGAAGCCAGTTCATCTACCATATTCCCAGAATGAAACTCCATCGCAATACAAAGGGAAAACTCCCAAATCGCACCTTCACGAAGAAAACAAAATCACCCCGAATCCAGGAGATTGACTCCCCATCAATCTACAATAGCCATGTTGGAATGATCAAATTTTTTTAATCTTCTCGAGCTCCTCAGTAAGTAACGGTTCTATAAATTCCAATCTATGAAATTTGTCCCATTCACGATTGTTACGAATCCTGAAGTTTCTCTCATTGCAGTTGTGGTAGACTGTGGTCACTATGGTGCAACAGGCAGCATCTTGGTGGAGCAATGCGGATGTGAAAGAGTTGTTAATCAAAGCAATTTCGTCTTCAAGCTTTAATGTACTCGCATGAGAGGGATGAAGGCCGAGCCTCAGACAGAATCTAACCCAAAGATACACAACATATGGGCATTGGAAGAAAAGTTGATCTTTTTTTTCTAATTCTTCATTACACAGAACACGGATAGGATTTACGTTGTAGCCCTAATTCACCATTATATCTTTAGGGATCAAACGACTGAGTATGGCTTTATAAATACATAAAGACGTCTTAGGACATTTTATATAATACCACACAATTTTGCACCAATCTTGCTCTTCATCATGATTTCTAGACATATCCCAGGTTGAATAAAAACTGAAACTGTCCTTCTTGTCATTCCAGCTCAGTAATCCATGTCGCTATTCGTTTGAATATTAATTGAATTAATTTGGCTGGAAATCAGTCTCGCAACCAGTAAACAGTTTGGGTTAAAAAAACCCATTGTTAAAAATGTAGTCAACAGTCAAATCTTCCTCTCCAAACAGACTTAAGTGATCCCATCCTAGAATTTTAACCACTACTTCACTATTAATCCAAGGGTCGAACCACAACTTGGTGTCCCTACCATTAACTATGCATCGATTAATACATTTCAGGCCCATGTATCTATGTTTGAGAATAGTTTTCCATGTGCCTAAACTATTGTTGTCTATAATCATTACCAAAAAATGTTTGCCAGACCAATATCTATCCAGCATCCATTTTTTCCACAGACTATCCCCGTTTACAAAATGCCAAAGAAGTTTCAGAGCAGCCGCCTTTTTAATATATTTAAAGTTTCGTAAACCTACTCCCCCTTCAGATTTAGGAGTATATAACATGTCCCAAGCTATGTTGTGTCTTTTACCTGCCCATATGAAATTAGCGCGTAGTTTATTAATTTTACTTATCATTGCCTCAGGCAATTAATAGGTAAGCATCCAGTACATAACCATAGGCGTAATAATAGTACAAATCAATTCAATTTTTCCAGCCATTGATAACAATCTACAATCCCAGCTGTCCATCTTACATCTAATTTTATCAAAAAGTTCTTCACAATTTGAGAAATGTAAATAGTTATTAGTAAGTGGGACACCAAGATATTTAACTGGAAGCCTTCCCACTTTCATATTGAGCTCCTGAAGCATCTGACATTTATTATTGACTCCTTTGCTGAAAAACACTTTCGATTTCATGTTATTAATTTTGAGACAATCAAATTCTTTTAATTGGTCTAAAATATTATTGATTTCCGTTATGTCGCAAATCTTAACTCTAGAGAAGATCATTAAATCATCAGCGTAGATCAAATGAGTAATATGCGGCTCTTGTTTGTATATAGGTTGAATCAGATTTGCATGCGCTGCTTTAAGCATAAGAATGGAAAAAAATTCCATAGCCACACAGAATAGATATGGGGATAGAGGGTCTCCCTGTCGTAAGCCCTAATTGCTATAAATGAAGCCCTTAGGGCTACCTTGAACCAGAATAGAAAAAGTAGGAGTATTAATGCAAGTTTTAATAATACGCACTAAGCGTCTAGGAAATCCCATTCTCAAAAGCATGTGACAGATGAAATTTCTATTGACCATATCATACGCTTTTTGCAAATCAATCTTAATGCGAACTCTATCACTACTTTTAATATTAAATTGTCTAACTTGTTCATGCGCTAGCAGGATGTTTTCAGCAATGAATCTCCTCGGGATGAAGGCCGACTGGCTATCAGAAATCAAATGCTTGAGGTAAGGTTTAATTCTGTTGCGTATGACTTTCAAAATAATTTTATACATGATGTTACAGATTGAAATGGGTATGTAATCTGAAATAGAATTAGGTTTGTCAACTTTGGGCATCGAGGTTAAGAAAGTATGATTTATACCCTTAGCAAGTTTACCGGTGCGAAAAACCTCTTCTATCATCTCTATCAAATTGACTTTTAGCTCCACCCAGTGATGCATAAAGAAAATTGCAGTAAAACCATCGGGTCCCGGACTTTTATCATCTGGGATGGAAAAAACGGCACTGCGTACTTCCTCCAGACTAACTTCCTCATTCAAATGCATTCTTCCCCTGTCATTAATCACATTAATACAGTTAACATTTGGGTAATCAGAGATTGTAGAATTATCAGCATTAAAAATGTCTGAAAAATACTGAATAGCCTCCCTTTCAATACTTTCTGCATCATGTACAAGGTCATCGTTCCTCAATAACAAATTACTCCAATTATTTATATGTTTCCTCAAAGACATCTTCACGTGAAAAAACTTTGTACATGAATCCCCCTCTGTCAGCCAGTTAATCTTAGCTTTCTTCTTAGCGTTGCAAGCTTCAATGTAGCATTGGTCTTTCCATTTGTTGTTCGCTTCTCTAAGCATTTCAAAATTGTTATCATCAGCAGGGTTTTCATCTATAACAGCAAGACCTATAATTCTCCTCTAAAGTATATAGGACATCTGAGCCTTTTAGGTGTTATAGTTCCACACTTTGAGGTAAATTTTACAGGTTTTCAAAAAAAATTGAAAATTGTGAGTCAAAGAACCTTGAACATACTAGTTCATAGCATCGTAGGCTACCTGGAAAATAACATCTCTGTAACCCTCCTTATGCACCCAAGAATTCACAAACCTGAAAGGAACATTTCCAACCTTATTACTTTTCTTCCTAAAATTAACACATATTGGGATATGGTCACTAATAGGGTTAGCTACCCCAAAAGCATTAAATTCTGGGAAAATATCCATAAATAGGTGATTACATAACACATTATTAATTTTAGTAGCTACCTCCTTTTTCCTCCGTGTGTATTTGAAACTTGCTATAGGAATATCCATCAGTCCAACACTAGAGATGCAATCAATAAGGCCTTTTATATGTCAGAACGGAACTGTAGATCTCCCTTTCTTGTTGTAGGGAGATAGAATATTGTTAAAATCCCCAAGAACCAACCATGGAATATCAACAATGTGAGATTCATTAATCAATTCCAACCATAATTTTTCACTGTCAAAAAGGAAGTTGCTAGCATATATAAAAGTGATTCTGCATGCAAAACCATCAGTATTGTCCGCCAGAATAAAAATATGTTGATATGTCATAGCCACAACGTTTGCTTTCCAAATACCAGAGTCCCACACCAAAAGAATTCCTCCCTCACTTCCTGTATTGTTATTATCCATAACCTCCCATTTTCTATTAAGCTTACTTTTTAACAAATTTATCATATCATTATCCAGTTTATTCTCCAAGAGGCCAACAATAGATGGCCTATATTTGTTAAGGAACTTAATACCTCATACTGTTTGTTGTTAGCAATTAGTCCCCTAAGATTCCATGCGATGACGTTTATTAATCATACTCTGGTTCCTTGTCGACACTTTAGAAGGAGCAGCAGGGCTTGATTTACAACTTTTCTTCTTGATAGTTTTACTTGCATTTTCTAGTTCATCTTGGAATTTTTGGTTTTTCTCAATGTTATGTGATACGTCAATCTCTTTTTCCGGTTGGATTGTAGTCTCTTCAGCAGCGGTAACTTGTTCAGTGAGGTTCTCTTCCTTCGAATCATCCCAGTCTTCCACCATGCCTTCTAAATTCTCTCGAAGGATAGCATCAGACGCTACATCAATTGTATTGCGAGAATCATGTGGATCCTTTTCCGATAGCGACAAACCCGATATCATATTGGCATTACTGTCATTCATCTGTATAATAGAATTGTTCGATCCTTTTTTAAGATGGGCTTCCACATTTGATATATTATGTATTATATTCTTTATGATTCCATTTTTTGAACCTTCATTTATATTGTTATTGTCATTTTAGAGACCACTGGGATTAGATGCAACCCCTGTATCATGCTGAATTGATTGTGCATAGTTTCCAGTAATATAAATGGTAACATTATTATTTTTGTCACCTGTATCAGTTTGTACACCATTGGCATCATTCATAATCGTGGTATGTTGAAAGGTGAGACTTCTTTTGTAACGTCTCGTATTTTTTGACCAATTATTTGAAATATTTTATTTATTTAAAATATGGATTTGAATAAATAATTGGATTTAACCATTTTATTTTGAATATTATTTATATATTATAATAATATTTTATTTTCAAAATATTTGGGAAAATGTTGAATTTGCTGAATAATGTGAACGGGCAATTTAAAAAGGTTTAATATCGTTCGTATTGAAATTAAAGTAGCAATTCGTTATTAAAACGACGTTCAAACGTTTAATTTATAATTATATTATAAAACGAGCTGCAACGGCGCAGCAGTTCGTAATATTTCGTTTTGAACTTTAAACAGCTGTACATGATCCAAAATAAGTCGGATTTTCTTGAAACAAGAAACGTATGAATCTATTTGATAGTGTCTTTCTAATGAAAGAGAAAAATCCAATTTTCATACTGTAGATTTTATTTTATGTCCAAATCAAATTTTGAAAAGGTCGTTATGGAATTTCTTTATATATTATGGCGATTATTTATATAAAATAAAGGATTTTTATTTTTTCTAAATATCAATTTGGCTTCAAACTCAATCCGAGTTATTTATTTTGGTAGCGTATGAAATTCTGTTCGTATATGGCCAATTTTAATATTTTATTATTTTTATATTGAGGTACTTTAAAATTAGTTTATTTTAATGTAAATTGGACCTTTGAAAAGGGCATTTATTCAAACGACCTCCTTTTTGACGAAACAAATTTTTTTGAGATCGTAATAGCTAATTATTGCTATAATTCAAGTTGCGCGTCAATCGGACTTATTTTGTGAGCGTGACAAAATAAAATGCAAGTAAAACGACCATTTGGACGTGAATGAGCGCCGTTTGAGCAATCGAACTCGGAATTCGACGAAACAAGTTTCATTAGGACCGTATCGTCAAATTATACTACGCTGTCCATTTCCGTCTCAAACGGAGTTTGTACGTGAGCACAAGAGCGAATAAACAACGTTTAAAATAGCGATAGGTACGAAGTAAAAATCGTTAGTCGTTATCAGCGAAATATCTTCAGCTACATCGAAATAAATTAATATATTTTCTCATTATATATATATGCCCACCCTAAAACAAGAAAATTCAGCCTACATCTCTCTTTTCCACCTGAAATTTGCAATAAAGCCCCTGATCACTGTTTAATTTATTTCCTTAATTTGGTGATGAATTTGAGGGGGGTTCCAAAGGGAAAGTTGTAGATCGGGTCAATGGCTACTTGCAGCAAAAATTTGGGAACCTATAGTGGCCTGAGGTGGCCAGAATTTCTCCATAACCAGTGGATCTGAGTTTCTGTTTGTGGCAAATTACTCGACGCTGAAGGAGTTTCAGGTAGTGGGGTCGGTGGCAAACGAAAGAGGGGAGATGGGGCTTTGATTTGGTGGTGGTGCGGCAGGCTACGATCGACGGTGGTGGTAGTAGACAGTTGAACTGAGGGGTTGTTTTTGGAAAGCTGGAAAGGGTAGTGGTCAAATTTTGGCGTCGTTGACCATCGTTGGTGGCGGGGGTCTGAAGGGGGAGGTGCTGGGTGGCGAGCTTCTTCGATTGGCGATGGTCGGAGGTGCCCAGGTGGAGTGAGGCGGCGGAATTTGGTGGATGAACGGAATTGGGGGTTTACGCAATTTCCGGCGACGGAGGAGGTTTTGGCGACCGGGGCTTCTGGCGTTTGGGGTTTGGGGTACGGCGGTTCTGATGACGTGGTTGAGGGCGGTGCCGGTGAACTCTAGTAGGCGGTGGAGGCTTCAAAGGTGATGGAGCCGTGTTTTTATTTCTTCGAACAAGAGGCCATCGGGTTTTCACGGAGGTGAAGAGAAAACATGTTTTTGCTTCTAACGAGGATGACGTGGCAGGTTAACTTTAATAAGGTAGTTAGTTTTAAATTATTTAATTAAATTATTTATTAGTTGTTAATTTATCGTATAAGTTATATAAACTTGAAATGGCGATAACTTTCTCGTACGTTAACGAAATCTGATGAAACTGGATCCGTTGGGATCGCAGGGACGAGACCTAGGTGATGGCGCTGACTAGGAATCATTTGGACGCAGTTGAAATTTTAGATAATTTCAAACGCTCGACTGAAATTTAAAGGAACAAACGCGTCAACCGTCAACCGATAGGAACTGATGAGTAAATTCTCACACCTTCTGGAATCCTGTGATGAGGCAAATTCATATTAAAATATAATTTACCGTTAAAAGTATAAATTGGTTGATTGGTTGCTATTGGTTGTTTATTGTTGATTGGTTGCTGTCATTTATATTTCATCGTTTTAAATTAGTAGATTATTGAAATTTATTGCATATATTATTATCAAATGTATAACGAGCTGTGATGCAGGGAAGAACAGGTTAGAGGGATCCGACCGGATTCCTCAGATATTATATATGTTGTTTGTTTGTTTCATATTGTTGATATATGAACTGATTTAACCCCAGATGGTAGTGAAACCTGTTTGAACATGATGGTTGAATAAATATGCACCTGTGTTGTGTTTAAAATCAATCGAAAGTGTTGATTGGGTAATTGGCAGTGAATGGCCTAAAATGTATTGTTTCAGACGTTGGTTTTCCGGTCGGTGAATTGACGCAGTTTTAAAGTTATAAATTATTTTATAACTGAATTAAGGTTTTTCAATTATTTTATATAAATAATTAAATTATAAATTTATAAATAAATATTTTAAATCGAGTTTGTTAGAAAAATTATTTAAATGGTTTGTACTAGTTTTAGAAGAAGAAAGCCAGAATGTACCTACGGGTTAGTAAAATAGATTGATTGTTTTTAAAACAATTAAATAGTGTTTTTAAATTAATTAAGTTATTTAATTAATTTAGAAGGGGGAAATGACAAATGATATTCAGTTAATAGTTAGTTAACTGATATGTACGGTTGGTAAAATCGACCGTTGTTAATTGAAATTGATAATGGAATTAATTTGATTTAAATTATCTAAATATTCGTTAAATTTAACGAAGGGTGTTAAATGGTAGTTAATCTTCGATTAACTAGAATCCATAGTAGTTATCGAGATTGTTTAGTGTTAAATTATTAGTTAATCTTCGATTAACTATAAACTAAGGAAATTATCGAATTGTTTAGTGTTAATGGAGCTGGTTTTTATTTAATAAGCTTTTAAAAATGATAATAATTCTATTTTTAATTAATATCAAAGTTAACCATTTTAATATGGTTAATATATAAGTTAATTATTATTTTAATTAATAATAATTAAAGCATTTATTTTTAATTGGAAATTCAATTAAGAAATGATTAAGTGGCGTTATGGTTTGATCAAAGGGCAATAAGAGTTATAAAAAAAGTTATAATTCAAGTCTCAAACGAGATTGGTAAATTGAATTATTAAGTATATTTAGGGTTTAAATAAGGTTTTACTTAATTTCTAAATTAAGTAAAGTAAATTCAATCGAATGAAATTATTAGGGAAGATGGTAAATAGATTAGAATATGGTAAGGGTAATGGTTTTAAAATAAAATATAAAAAAAAGTTATTTAATTTGACTTAGGGGATTATTATAAGTATTTAGGGAGAAATCCAAGCAAGGTTTAGGAAAAGGTTTTTAAACTAAAACGATATCTTTGAAAGGTTAAAGAATTGTGTAAATGAAACACTATAATTGAAATAAGGGTTTCAAAAACAAGGAGAAATACATATAGTGATTTTGGAAATAAAATCCAAGTAAAAGAGTGCTTGTTGTAAGAAGGTGGAAAACGGATTTTCATCCAAGAAAAACTTTATTATAGAAAGGCCAGATAGATGAAATCAAATTATTTGACGAGGGATTTTCAATAGAACTCAAAATGTATAAGCGAAATAATGTTTTAAGTTAAAAGTTCTGTTTATTGAATATTTACTTAATTGAAGGAATTAAGTAAGGAGATTATTGAACGAGGATTCAAATATAAGAAAGGGTTTTATAAAACCAGGTTTGAAATCGAAGTGGTAAATGAGAATTTTAGTATCAGTGGTTAAGTGATGAACTTTTATTATTCTGAGATGAGAATGTTGTCGATCAAGGTCTGAGAGGTAAATAAAATACCCTAACTTGGACGGCTTCATTATTATCGAGGAATGGTATTAGTTTGAAACGAGTAAAAGGTGTTGTAATCAATGTGATACCCCATACGAGAAGTATCGAATATAAGTGCGAGATTTGCAAATAGGAAAAATACTAAAATGTTAGTTACAATGTAAATAAGAATATTTGGTTTTAAATTATATAAGTCGACATTTGCTTTTCCATATCAGAATTGGAAATTTGTTTAATACCGTTAAGCACACTATATACATATATAGATCGAGATGCTGAATATAAGAAAAAGGGGAAAGAAAGGGTTTTGATAAATATAGTGATATATCCAATATTAAGGAAAATGGAAAGCTATATATATATATACACACACACACACACACATTCTCTGAAATGTATAAAATAGTTTGTAAAGTTAATTACGAATAAATATAATGTTTTGGATTTATTGGAAGATCTAGAAGTTATTAACGATTTTGTTAAATATATTTTAAATAGGCCAAGTCATGCCAAATACTGAATCAGTGAACTTATTCTATTTACATAATTGTTATTCGATAGTTATATCATCAACTATCAAACCAGACAAATACGATTGTTGGTACGGAAAGACCGGGATCGAATTTATATTCGCAAACAATTCCGACCAGCAAATACGTGAAGATGTCAATTGAAGACGGAGCAAGTGAAGACCGTGGATCTTCATAAGCGGAAGGATTACTTGACGAATATTCTCTGTGAATTGCAACACAGAAGTATCCTGACGTGATTCGGTCGTGGTTGAGATTTTGCGGATTGCAAGGACTACTCGTTACTGATCCTTGTGGTGATTACTATATAAGGATGCGGTAGGAGGGTACCTTCGGTTCATCCTGTTCCTCGATGACTTGTATGGATGAATATTTGACAGAGTATTTCTAATGGGTCACGTACATTGATTTTTTCAAACGTGTCGTAGTTGGTTAGCTCCCAACTAGGGTATTTTTGTGGACGTTAATTAGTGATATCCAGAGGATCTGACGATGTGGCATTCAAAGTAAATGATGGCTAGATGTTCTAGAGGGAAATTCTAGCCTCAAGCCTCACAACCGGGAAATGACAAAAAATCGGGCAGGCAGCATGGCTATGTGGGTCGCTCCCATTAGGGTGTATAATCACCTATCTAAAGAAATTCCTTTTGCTTATTTAATCTATTTCGATGTTGTCCCTTTTTTGGGAGACGGTTGCTGATCCCAACCGTCGGTGATATACATTCGATAACTCAAGCGAAATGAGTGGTCGGTCATGTGTGGGCCAGGTTGTAAGACGTTCTTGTTGAACCCAGTGTATTCGCCTCTAGAGATACACTATCGGTTGGTGGTCCCATACCTTGTCAAAGTCAGAATCCAATTTCCAATAAGCGCCCGTGTTTTTCGATTATATAATATATATGTGGAGCGTGAGATGCAAGCGTTCCGTTAGATTGTTAATTACTTGTATTTAGACAATATGATAATATCAGAATAAGTTATGATTTCAAGAATGGTTGGGGTCATAGTAAGGTAAAAACCGTCCGTGTTTATCTGTGAGCTGGTCTTACTATTATCCTTTTATTTCAAAAGGATTTTTCAAAGTTAAACAAGTTGTTTGTATTGTGAATTTATCACTGAAAGTATTCCAGACTGACCCGATGAATTTTGCTTTGCTTCAAATGTGCTCGGGTCAGACCGAGTGTATTTCCAAGTTAGGTTCGCTTGGAGTTTTCAGGAGCTGGAAGCAGGAGGCTTCACCGCTAGTTATATAGAGTTATTTCCGCTGTGACAGTTATATGTTGTACTCTGATGATTGGTATGTATATACAGTTCTTTTGTATAAAGAGATTTGATATTTTATTTTATCTGTTCCGCTGTGAGATTCTGATGTGATGTTCTTCTTCTTTCTTCTATTCTAATATTCTTTCTTTCTTTTCTCACCCTCTAAATTCTTTCTAATAATGTTCCAGTGTTTTCGATGCTTGGAAGGTCGGCATTAGATATGGTGATTGTATTTATGTCGATTTTCAAGACCGAAAATCCGTCGGGTCGTTACATCTGTTCTCTTCAGAAACAAGATTAATATGACCAACATTAGTGGAGTTCGCACAATTAGCATCATTTTATTCTAAATCCGTCACTACTGTACTTGTTTCTGGAATATTATTATGAACTTCATCCAAGCCGTTGTGATTATTATCTGTCACGTCCTGGTCAATAGAACTATTGCCACTATCTTTAGGTACCCAAACTTCTGCAACTTTGACTCTTAATTCGAGAATGTCACATGATGGAGTTATAAGTCGACGTAAAGTAATAAAATCAAATGAGCAATCCCTGTTGAGAAACATGGAATCAAGTGACTTAGTAGTAGCTAGTGATAGACTAACTTCACTTCTAAGTAATATCTTAATTGCATCTACCTCCAAAAAAGAAGAATAAGAATTATAACTTAAAAAACAAAAATTAAGGATCCTACAAGTATAGGTTCTAGAAGATACAGACAGAACCAGAGCCCCCACAAGAAGAACTATACTGAATAAGGCACATAAATGTTTTTTACGCGAAAAGAAGGATGACGGATATTTATTAAGAGACGTTTCTCAATTATCTTGGGATTATCTAGATTATATTTTTGACTAAAAAACGCAGTATTCTTAAAGCACAACAGCAAAAGTATGACATTGATGAAGGAAGTTTAAATGTTTAGAGGAAGTGGAACAACACCATCCACGTTACTAATTAACTAATATCGAGTATCCTTTTCATGCTATTTATTTCAGTTTATGTGCTTTGCTATAAGTTTGTAGGTTTGTTTTGAGTTTACTCAATTATCAGGTGTAATGTTTATTAATATTGTTACAATTTGATTAGCAATAAAATAAAGTAACATAACCGATAAATGACAAAATAAACATATAAAAGGATCAAAATATACATAAAACAATTGTATACATATCCCATAATTTCTAAAATTAACTAATTTTTGAAAATCAGAAAGTTACTTGTTGAAAACATAGCATAGGAATATTTAGTCAAAAAAAAAAAACATCTAAAATTTGTAGAAAATGAAGCACAAAAGAGTTTCAGATAACCTTTTTTCTATGAACGGAGAATGAAAACTGTTTGTACTATAAACGGAGAAAAGGAAATGGTTTCTGCCATAAACAGATTTCAATTTTCCGTTTATTGATCGACGGTCTAAGAAAAAGGACAACATTCCATAAATTCGATCCTCATGCTGGAATTGTTTTTGCTCGAGCCGGAATGGCTTATTTTCACTCACTGCTAGGGATGTTCAAACAGTCTATTTTTTTTTTTTTTTTAAATGTGTTGGTAAAAAGCACTCAATTTCTTCACTTTTAAATTAAAAACATCAGTTTTAGACTTTTCAATGAAACTCATGGTATTAAAAAGGGAAAAAAAATAGATGCTTTTGGCATCACTCTTTTAAAATTTGTGGCCCAACGCACAATTGAAGCTGGAATGAAAGAACGATTCTTGATTCCAAGCTTTAAACTAGGGCTGTTATGGTAATGGTAACCGTTACCGATACGAGAAAACCGTTAGCATACCGATACTATTGGTAAGTCAAAAACGAATACCAATAATTTACCGTTACTGCTGGTAAAATGTTCATTGGGATACCGATAAGATGGTAAACCGTTGACTGATAATGGTAAACTTACCGATACATAAAGCTATTAAGACATTAACACATAAAATTTTTGGTAACGATAAAAAAGTAAATATTTTTTACTAAATCTAACACCATTAATGTTAATATAAATATTTAAAATTATTTTAATTGACATAGAAAATTTATTTAGCTTATCACAAGATATTTACAACAATATGGCATAATAATTTTGTTAATCTTAAACTTTAAAGTTAATAAAGCCAAAAAGAATTACCATCCTAAATAAATCTATAAACATCCTGCATAAAGTATGATAAACTTTCAAAAAAATAAAGGTTGGAAGACATTAAAATAGTTATAAAAAAAACAGATTGGTAATTTTACCGTTACCACTGGTGTTGACATTTATTTACCGCTATTTTACCGATAATAATAATAAAACTTACCGTTACCATACCGATAAATTGGTATACCACTACAGCTCGATATTGGTTAGCAATGGTTTGATATGGTAAATTTACTATTACCATAACAGCCCTACTTTAAACTACAAAAAGGATTCCAGATTCAAAAATTACAGTGTTACTCCAAATCCAATATAAAATCTACTTATAGGACTTAATGGCCTAAATCATCGAATTCCCTTCTTATGCTTTTTCAATCGCAAATCCAGGGAAGGTAAGTTATATGTCTCTAATTGCAATTCTTTTTTCTTATTTTGTGAAATTGCCGTTGAGTTAGAAAAATACATATTTGAGTTAATTATGAACCATGTGGCAGTTCTTATATTTGAGTTGACGGTTTCTCATTGGTGAAATATTTTAATCAGTAATTTACCATTTCGTGCATTATTACGTCTTTTTAATTCCCACTCATAATTGACTTAAGCCATTTGGATTTAAGTCAAAAAGTCTGCTTTTTGTTGCTTTCGATTGCAGATTAGATAGGTAAACGGTGAGTAAGTATGCACCATAACCACACCAAATACCCTGTCCATCAACTACAGCTGGTGGGGATGAAACCTCGAACTTCATGGACAAAACTCCTTATGCACGATCAACTATGCCATTCACGGATGGTCAGTCACCCTTCTTTTGCGTGGGAAATCCAGCTTTTCAAACGGGTAATGGATAAGTTTTTCAGCTGTCAAATTTTTAGTTTAGAACTGTGAATGTAGTAGTTAAGAAGCCTCAAGTTAGTTACATTTTTCATTACTGACTGAAATCTAAACATTTTGACATTTTCAATGGAATTCACTTGCATGCACAAAATATAGAAATGAAAAATAATCTTATGTGATGTAGTATTGTAATGATATTTAGAACAGCAAAATAGTCAACAAGTTTAAAATATCAGAATTGGTCAAGCATTTAATTTCCTATTATGTTAGTACTTCTGCTGGTAATTTCAACTATAATAGCTATATTTTTAAAACCAAGTGGAAATAATTTAGAATCTTAACATATTTTCTGGCAATTACTAGCATGTTTGATGGCTGCTAAACAGTGCTGATATGAGGCCAATTATACAGAATACAAATATTTCATTTGCTTGCGAAGACATTTTTTATATGTTGCCCCAAAAGTCTTAGATCACTGTCATTATGAAGGCAATACATGCGTGGTGGCTGACTAAAAAATTTTGCAACTTGTTCTTGCTGGATTTTTATACAGAATTAATCCAAGCACTAACTCACATACTAACCTGCACCATTAAGTGATCAAACAAGATGAAGTTACTTTCATTACTTCCACTATTCTGTCTTCTTTCCAGTTTTCCAGCCACTTATTCCAACATGCTAGGCTTGCTAGCTATCAAGAGCCAAATATTTAACGACCCTAACAAGATTCTTAACTCGTGGAATGGAACCAATACCGATTTTTGCAAGTGGTATGGAGTTTTATGTGGAAAAAAACATCCAAAAAAAGTTGTATCACTTGATTTAAGGTCTCAGGGTTTATCTGGCTATTTATCTCCATTTATAGGTAATCTTACATTTCTTAGAACTTTAATTCTAAAAAACAACAGCTTTTCTGGTGATATTCCACCCGAAATTGGACGCTTGAGACGACTTCGTCTCCTTAATTTAAAAGACAACCTGTTCCATGGAAGGATACCATCTAACTTGTCATTTTGTTCAGACATCAACCGAGTTGTACTCGAAAATAATTTACTGTCTGGGAAAATTCCTTATGAGCTCAAGTATTTATCTAAACTTGAAGTTCTGAATCTGCACACAAATAATTTAACTGGTATCATCCAACCTTGGTTAGGAAACCTTTCTTTTCTTACTTGGCTTGCATTAGGAAGAAACAATTTGGGTGGGGGAATCCCTAACGAAATCGGGAACCTCAAAGCACTTAAGTATTTTCAAGTGGGGTTAAGCATGCTTAGTGGTATTATTCCTCCATCCTTTTTTAATCTCTCAAATTTGGAAGAAATCAGTATGAGTTTCAATGAGTTGCAAGGAATGCTTCCATCATCTATGGGTGACACACTTCCTAATCTTAGAATTTTATATTCTGCAACAAACAAATTTGAAGGACATATTCCATCTTCACTTTTCAATGCCTCTAAACTTGAAAGGGTTCAGATTTCTGAGAATAATTTCAGTGGTCTTGTGCCTTCATCTATGGGGAAACTCGAAAACTTTGAACTTCTCGATCTTTCTATGAATTCTATACATGCAAATGATGTTGAAGAATGGAAGTTCGTTGATGAGTTGACAAATTGTACACATTTATTTGCCCTGTCCTTGCATAAAAATTTGTTTAGGGGCTCGATACCAAACTCGCTTGTTAATCTCTCCACTCAACTTGAATATTTGAGTGTAGGATCGAATTCAATATCAGGCAGTGTACCTTTAGAAATCGGAAACTTGGTGAATTTAAATGTACTTAACATGAACGAGAATCTTCTTTATGGAAATATACCTGAGAGTATAGGAAAAATTAAGACATTAGAACATTTGAACTTGGATAATAATCAGTTAAGAGGGAATATTCCAGTAGCACTTTCCAACCTCACACTATTGTATAAACTTCGACTAAATGATAATCGACTGGATGGCAGTATATCTCCAAGACTTGGAGATATAAAGAAGTTAAATGTGGTCGATTTCTCTAGCAACAAACTCATCGGCAGCATACCTAAAGAGCTTTTAAGCTCCCTATATGAATGTCATCTTCTCAATTTTTCATATAATTCTTTAACAGGATCTATTCCTTTAGAAGTTGGTAGCCTGAAAAACGTTTTAATATTGTCCTTCTCTTCAAATAAATTATCTGGCAAAATTCCAAGAACGCTGTCTAATTGTTTATCACTGCAACACCTTTCTCTAGATGGGAATTCTTTTGAAGGGGAAATTCCATCATCTCTTAGTAACATAAAGGGTCTTCTTGAACTTGATCTTTCGAACAATAGTTTGTCTGGGATCATACCTAAAGAGCTTGAGCAAATTCATGATTTGGTCTATTTGAATTTGTCGTCTAATCATCTTCATGGAAAAGTGCCTAGTAAAGGCGTCTTTGCAAACATAAGTTCACACTCACTGCTTGGAAATGTTGGTCTTTGTGGTGGTTCTCCCAAACTTCGGTTACCAGTGTGTACCGTGAATGAATCTAGAAGTGAGAAGAAGTTTATTATTTTTATGGTAGTGATACCAATAATTGTTTTTGTTTTTGCCTTGTCTGTAGTTCTGTTGGTCTTTTTATTTGTTCGTAAGTCAAGGAAACAAAAACCGCCAAATTCTTCATTCGATGAAGGATATCCGAAAGTATCATATGCACAACTAGCTCGAGGAACTAATAGATTTTCTTCCACTAGTATCATCGGTTGTGGCAGACATGGCACCATTTATAAAGGTTCCATAGAACATGTGGAAGGAATTGTTGCTGTCAAAGTTTTTAACCTTGAAGTAGTAGGAGCTTCTAGAAGCTTCATGGCCGAATGCAAAGCTCTAAGAAACATCAGACACCGTAACATTGTTAAGATTTTAGTTTCGTGCTCAAGCATTGATCTTGATCGTAATGAATTTAAAGCGCTGGTGTTCA
This sequence comes from Allium sativum, assembly GCA_030737875.1. Taxonomy (NCBI): domain Eukaryota; kingdom Viridiplantae; phylum Streptophyta; class Magnoliopsida; order Asparagales; family Amaryllidaceae; genus Allium; species Allium sativum. Next base: position 209,195,785 of record CM060918.1, read on the forward strand.
GGTACATGCCTAATGGGAGTTTAGAGGAATGGCTGCATCCAGAGTATGAAAGGCGGCTGAGTTTCGATCAGAGAGTAGATATAGCTATTGACATTGCTGAAGCGTTGGATTATCTTCATAATGATTGTCAGCCTTTGGTTATTCATTGTGATGTAAAGCCGAGTAACATTCTTTTAGATGATGACATGTTAGCTCGACTTGCTGATTTTGGGTTAGCTAGTGCTCTTGGTGGAGATGGGTTGCTTGATCCAGATCAGTCGGATGCAATGATAGGAACTATTGGGTACATTGCTCCAGGTAACCCTTTGTTTATTTGTTTTTATTTTTTCCAGTAAGCCGCTTTTGGCTCATGAACTTTTAGATAATGTGATTTTCACTTGAGGATGATATTGAAATGACGTTTAATTTGAATAGAAATACTATTAAAGGCATGTTCAGAGGCTGCGCTTTTTTAAATATAGAGGATTTTAATGATTTTTCTTTTCTTTTCAACATGGTCATCTGTTCGAAACCTTTTTAGTCTCTTTTCTGAAAATAATGCCAATGACGGCAACATTTGCACTTCAGGGTTATTTTTTGTAATAATTTAAAGTTTTGCACTTTTTAAGAATAATTTATTTGGAAATGTTGGCACTTGGCAATGATATAGAATCACCATTGCCGAAGTTATCTTCACTACCGGCAATCGATTCTCAAACAAGTTGGACGCCTTGTGGTACTTCATTGCCGATCAAACCTTGGGATACATGGCTAAAAATATCACCAATTATTTTCTATAAAACGAAGTCATTTTGGTTAGTAAATAAACAAAAATTTAAAGCTGGTTCCTCGAAACATTTTCCATCTTGCACATTGATAATTTCCTATTCCATTTTGGTGAATGACATTTGCTAAAATGAAGAACTACTATTCATGTGCTCTTCAATTTGCCAGATTGAAAAAATGATTGGGACATCAACTTTAAATGACTCCATTTTACCAAAATGATGTCTTCGGCTCCAATTCTATTATAACGCTGCAAACTGCTATCATATTTTTGTTACTTAGAATCAAATACTATTAATCAAAAATATGTATCTTCAAGAGTTTGGATTGAGGAGGGCAAATTCCACAGCTGGGGATGTTTACAGCTACGGAATTCTACTTCTAGAGCTGTTTACAGGAAGAAGACCTGTAAATGATTTGTTTGTAGATGGATTTACTCTTCATGATTTTTCTACTAGGGAATTTCCATCAGGAATATCAAATATTGTTGATCCTTCATTGCTCAATTGTGTGCAAGAACCCGAAAGTAGGATAAGTGAAGAATGCTTGGTATCCATAATTGGAGTTGGCATTTCATGCTCAAATCATTTGCCTGAAAATCGAATGGAGATGCGAGACGCCGTCAGTGAGTTGCATAAAATTAAAAGTACTTATAACAAGAAATTTGACTCTATGCATCGTTGCAACGGTTAAAGATCTATGTTATTGTGGATTAACTAAGTTTATTTGCATTGAGGTTTTTATAGAAGTGCAGCAAATTGTATATGCAGTGAACTCATCATGCAGAAATGCATCTCCTTTGTTTGTATGTACACATATATAGTGTAATGTTTGTTTGTCAAAATGTAGAATTTGTTGTGTATAATCGGTGCATAATTTGTTCGTATAATGTTTATACAAAAATTTTAGGAAGATACAATTGCATAAGATGAGCATACTGGTTTAATATACCTGACTGGTTGAGGTCGAGTAATGGTTTGAAAATACCCATTGAACCTGGGTTTTGTTAGGGTTATGCTTAGTAAATGGGCTTAAGTCTAGGTTTAAGCTAACGAACTTGACCTACTGTTCTTAAACTTCTTGAAGAAAAAAAAGGCACTAACCTTTAGTAAATCCCAGAGCCAGGATATCTCCCCAGGCTTTTCGTGCTTGCAAATCCCATAGCGAGGAATTTACCCAAAGCCTTATAGCCAGGGCCGGTTCTGTTGTTTGGGATGCCCTAGGCGAGCTTAGGAAAATTGAGTACTAACTCTTGCATTGCCAAAAAATAACCCAAGCAGAGTAGGTATGGATGATTTTCATGGTTTTATATAATCATTCAAAGAGAGGGTGAGGCAAAAGATCAGTGCTATATGCGAAGGAAGAGAAGAAATCTGAAAGATGGGGCAGAAAAACCAGCACTAGCAATATAATCATGCAAAAGAAGCCAAAAACAAAAACAGAACGGTAGAGCAGCGAATTAGCCAACAGTCGGAATCAAACCCAGATCCAACTGCCAGTCATTTGCATGCACAACCAATGTAACACCCCGAATTTCGGTTAATGCTAAAATTCACAAATTAAAGAATAACTAATCCCAGATGTGGGAATTAGGGGAAACGGGTTGCACCATTGCGTTCGTCTCGGAAAAATACGCGAAATAGAGTCTGAGTTTTCGAAAATCGGAGTCCGTATGAAGAAGATACGGACGAACGAAGTTAGGCAGAAAAACCGAAAAACTAGCCAGAATGCACTGGCGCACTTGTGAAGTGCGCCAACACAAAAATGCACTGGCGCACTTGTGAAGTGCGCCAACACATTTTTACACTGGCGCACTTGGGAAGTGCGCCCGCGTCGAGCCAGAAACCTGCACAGCTTTCTGGCTGGCCTGGTGCACCATTTTAGGGTTTAGGCTGTGTTTTGGGGCTGGTTTCTGGAAGCTTCCTAGATCGGATGGTCCTAATCTAATTTAGGGTTAATCTAATGGCCTAAAACACTTGCCTAATCCTATAAATAAGACCCTAAGCTAGCCCTAAATGGTCATAATCCTATCTCCTAACTAAACTATGCCAAAATTTTCTATGATCATGGCCTCCACTCAAAACCCTAGCCTCCATCCTATTTCTAAACTATTTCTATGAAGGCTTTCATGTGCATACAAGCATCTTTGAGTTGTATGAGTGATCATTGGCTTGCATTCATCATCAAGTTGCAAGCTTTATGTTCAAGGCTAGAGTTTTTGGGTGATTTGTGGCAAGGGTTTGCTTTTTGGAGTTTAGTGGTGAGTTTCTATAGACTTAACAATCAATTGTTAAATTGATTATGATAGGATATGATAAGATATGGCTATGTTTGTGGAATCAATGTGTTTATGCAAGTTTATTTTAGTGTATGTTGTGTGCTATATGCAAGTTTAATGCTATGTTTTATGATGCAAAACACTATGTTGAACATTGATTCATATGTAACATGTTATGCAAGCTATATGGGAGATTATATGCAAGTCTATATGTAACATGTTATGCAAGTTATGTATTTGGTTTTATGCATGCTAAGTATTTGGTTTTATGCATGCTATGTATGTGGTTTTATGCATGCTAAGTATTTGGTTTTATGCATGCTAAGTGTTTGGTTTTATGCAAGTTTGTCTCTTTTTATGATATGCATAATATATGCAAGTTTGTCTCTAAGTATGGCATGTTATGCAAGTTCATATGCAAGTTATGATACATATTCATATGCAAGTTATGATGCAAGTTCATATGCAAGTTATGATGCAAGTTCATATGCAAGTTTATGTGCAAGTTCATATGCAAGTTGTCTCTTTTATGATATGCATAATGCAAGTTTGGGTTAAATACTAGTTTGGTTTAATGTATGTTCATATATGCAAGTTGACACCTTTTGAACCCATGATAAAGTTACATGCTATGTTGGCTAAACCCATGACCTTTGTGATGAATCTTCCCTTTATTATGTCGTGTTATGAGAACGAACTACGTGGGGAACGATGGGGTTAATATGCATGTTAATAAAATGATGTGAAATGGGTATGATTAATCGTACCACAAATTAAATGGACGTAATTGGGAATTTACCTATTAAGTTAGGTCTACCCATATTATGGAGTTGGGAATTTACCTATTAAGTTAGGTCTACCCATACTATGGAATTGGGAATTTACCTATTGAGTTAGGTCTACCCATATTCTTAAAAATGTGTAATTAATTAGGCATAATTAATTCAAATTATGGGGGTGATTAATTAGGTGTAATTAATTAACTAAGACACGAGGTTGGACCCTTTTGTAGCGGAAGTCTGCCCGGAACCGACCGGCCATCCAGCAGCTACAAATGATTGGCCCAATGTGAGAGGTCTTAGTCATAAATTAAATACGTGATTAAAGTAAAGACACGAGGTTAGACCTTTTTATGACAGAAGTCTGCCCGGAACCAACCGGCATATCCAGCAGTCATAAAAGATGGTCTAATGTGAGAGGTCTTTATGAGGTCATGATCTTAATTAATTAAGAAACACTTAACCATATTAGCATGTAGAGGGACATGAAAGGTTAAGTGGGTGCCTTGGGTGGCATGTGGAAATCTAGTGGGTTGCCTTGGGTGGCAATAGAAAATACGATTAGAATACTTAACCAAATAGGAACATGTAATTAAACATGGGTAAAGGGTTAAGTTAGTGCTTTGGGTGGCATGTGGAAATCTAGTGGGTGCCTTAAGTGGCAATTGATATATGATTAGATGACTTAACCAAACCTTAACATGTAGGTGGGCATGATTATAAAAGGGGTTAAGTGGGATACACTAGATAAAATAACAAGCTTAGGTGGTAGCTTGTGGGGGTCCATTTCAACCAATATCCCAAACGTATCTTAGTGTGCTCGACTCTAGTCGAGTGACGGGACACACATATTGGGCTTGACTATAAGAGGCCAAAATGGGTTAGCGGTGGCAACGCATGACCAACGGGTTTCATATGCGTGTGTGGACCCGGGCTGGTAAATAAGACGTTGCATCGTGTAGATATAAGCCGTGCACCGTTAGTTTTATCAGGTTGCCACGTTGGGGAATGGTACACCCCACGGTGGGGCCAGCACGGGTATCTACGTTAGGGAGCCGATCGAATGGGGAGTAGTGTGTACACCTAGTGGATTGTAGGGCCCCGAGGCGTCTACTTAGTCACCTAGGGGTACGCGAGAACTATTAAGTTAATTTTATAAGTCCATGGGTGGGATCAACCTTTAAGTTAGGAATGACTGGTGTGGTGCAGTGTAGGAATTACCCTTGGGTGGGTAGATCTGGGGTGGTGTGATCCAGTAATTATCCTTGGGTGGATAAATGCGTCTTTTCGGTTATCTTAGTACGTCCTGTGTTTAGTTGGCTACTTAGTGTAGTCATTATCCCCAGAGGTACCGTACCTTATTTATATCATACCCTAATTACTTTAATGATTGTATTGTTAGGGTTATAGGACTCACTTAGACTTATGTCTGACCCCGTTGTTTCTTTATCTTTTTCCCAACCCTCAGGTTTTCAGAGTGGGCCTAGCACTAGTGGGCTTTGATCAGACTGCTTTATCTATCTTTTGGAGCTTGGACCGTGGATGTAAAGCTCAGTTTATCTTTTCTATTATGGCTATTAGGTTATGTAGTGGGATTATGTACTTTCGTTTTTATCAGGATGGATATTATGTACTTGACTCTTATTTATGGTTTTGGTGTAACCAAACATGTTTTACTTTCCGCTGAAATGAAATGATGTTTTAAATTCTCAAGTATTACTTATATCTGTCTTGTTGTAATTTTTCTGTTCTATATTCACTTAAAATACTCCACCGATGTTATGGCATTCCCTTAGTGAGTGACCGTAGCGGGTGTGGGGTGTTACACGTGGTATCAGAGCTTAAGGTTACCAGAACAGATAAAAATTTTAGAGAAACTATTTTCTAAGAATATTTTTGAAAGGAGTATTTTCAAAAACATGTCTTTTAAGAGAAAAGTTTTTGAAAGAAAAGCATAATCCCCAATAGCCATATCTATATCTTTCGAATTCTCCGTTTTGAATCTCTTCCTCTCTCGTTTTGAGTTTCCCCTCCGCGTATAGATGACCTTTCTAAGATAGATAAGAACGGAAAACCACTTCAAGGGACTTAGACATTAGTCGGATTAGAAGTTGGTTCAAGAAGGAGGAGGACTGGTAGGTATCTATTGGATAGACGATGGGAGGAAGGCTCAAATAGTTGTTTGGTTAATGAACGATGAAACCTCATTGGTGGGAGGTTACGAGTGCAGAATGGGAAGAAGAAGGCGAGTAGTTATCCTTTTGGAGGAATGGGACACCGTATTAGGATTGTCCAAAGGGGCATGGGCAAGGTATGGAATCTCCTGGAGGGTAGTTGTATTCCCTCGCGGCTAGTGTACCAGATGGGGATAGGACCGTCTAGGTTGGAATTTGGATTTCTTTATTATCCGGTTCGACCTTTATTAGATTCTGACGCATCGAGTTCGTTTATCTCATCATTGTTAGTTGAGTCACTGCACTTAGACACCAGTTTGGTAGATGATCCCTTAGTTGTTTCAAACCCAATTGGGGCTCCATGATGTGTTTGGGTTTGAAAGTTTCTATACTTAGCGTTGAGTTTAGATGTTATGCTTTTTGGGCTTCACGGGCTATGGGTTAGTTTGGGCATGAACTGGTTATCCAGTAGGGGTGCCGTTCTTGATTTTGAAGGGAGAGTTGTTAGGCTTATGACCCGCTTGGGTAACACTCTCGAGATCTCTTGTAATCCCATGGAATCTGTTATGCTAAGTTATCTAGAATCGCTTGACACGTCGGTCGAGAGTTTGCGATCTATTAGAGTGGTCCGGGAATACTCGGATGTGTTTGAGGAGGTGAAGGGCTTACCTCCGGAGCGGGAGATTGACTTCCGAATATATCTGGTAGACAATGCTAAACCTGTATCTTTACCAGTGCGCCACATGGCTCCTCGCGAGAGGAGGGAACTCCATAAGCAAGTAGGGGAGTTGCTTGAGAAGGGGTCCATAAGACAAAGTATATCAGAGTGGGGTGCTCCAGTAGTTTTTGCTACGAAGGCGGATGGGTCCCTCAGACTTTGTGTAGGCTAAAGAGAACTAAATAAACTCACAAAGAAGAATAGACACCCATTGCCGAGGATTGATGATCTCTTTGATCAGTTGGTTGGCGCCTCAGTATTTTCGCAAGTTGGACTCAGCCACGGGGTTTCGTCAGTTGAGAGTGGCTGAGGATAGTATAGAGAAGATTGCCTTTAGGACTCCGGATGGTTTTATGAGTGGCTGGTGATGCCATTTGGTTAGACGAACGCCTCCGCATACTTTGTTGATTTGATGAGAAGGGTGTTCAGGGAGTACCTAAATAAGTTCGTGATGATCTTGGTGGATGACATCTTGGTCTTTTCTAGGAGCGAAATAAGTTTTCGTATGTGCTCAATAGGTTGAGCAAAGCCCGTTATGGGATAAACGGTGGTTTTGGAGCGAGACTGGCAAGGACATCCAGAGTTGGACAAGGGCTTAATTATTTAGCCGTTTTTACTAGTATCATCTCACGTAGGTCGTCTGAATTCGAAGGAGGTATCCCTTGGGTGTTTGTCTGATATTGGTTTAGGCCTTTGGGGCTTGCATTTGGGGGATGTCGAGTTCGACTAGGGTGGTCTGCGTGAGAGATGGATAGTTGTGACGATTTTGCATGGGAGAATATCATCATTTTCTCTAGAAGTGGAGAAAAGCATGCCCTACATCTTAGGGAAGTGTTGGAGACTCTTTGAGCGCATTGTCTTAAGACAACAAAGGTGGATGGAATTCTTAGCATCCTATGAGTTTGAGATAGCGTATACCCCTGGTAAGGGTAACGTGGTGGTAGACGCCTTAAGCAGAAAAAAGGCTGTCTTTGAGTCCATTGTTCGTGGAATGGCGAAGCTTGGAGTGTAATTCTATGTTTGACTTCAGACCTTCCGTTGACTTTGTACCCGGTTTGCTAGCCTCCTTGGAGGTTAGGCCTACTCTTTTGGGGCGGATTGGCGAGGCTCAGCGAGACGACCCACAGTTGGTTGAGTTGGTAGAGAAGCTTATAAGGGGGGAGTCGTCCAGCCATTTGGGTAGATACACCATAGATGATAGGGGATGGTTGCATAGAGACGGTAGACTTTGTGTACCGCAAGATGAGGGTTTGAAGAAGGCTATTTTGGATGATGCACATCGTTCAAGAATGACTATTCATCCCGGTGGAGACAAAATGTACTAAGACATGAAGAGAATTTTCTTCTGGGCCGGTATGAAGAAAGATGTGGCCGAGTATGTGGCTAGATGCTTAGTGTGCCAACAAGTTAAAGCGGAGCAAAGGAAACCCGGTGGGTTGCTACACCCATTGGAAGTTCCGCAATGGAAGTGGGATAGTGTCTCGATGGATTTCATCGATGGGTTACCGAGATCGAGGAAGGGCAATACGGGAATTTGGGTTGTGGTAGAAAGACTTACCAAGAGTGCCCATTTTATACCCGTGAAGAGTAAGAGGACCGCTCCATGGCTTGCTTCAGTCTATGTTAGAGAGATTGTTAGATTGCATGGCGTACCATCCAGCATTGTGAGTGATCGAGATCCTATCTTCACTAGTGAGTTTTGGAGAAGTTTGCAAGAGGCGGTAGGGACTCAGTTGTGTTTGAGCACCGCATATCATCCTCAGACGGACGGTCAGACCGAGAGGGTGAATCGTATCTTAGAAGATCTCTTGAGGCTTTGTATCTTGGATTTTGGAGGTACATGGGAAGAACATCTTCCTTTGGTGGAGTTCGCATACAATAACAGCTTTCAGTCTAGTATTGGCATGACACCTTTCGAAGCTCTTTATGGAAGGCCTTGTCGATCTCCTACATGTTGGTGGGAATCTACGGATAAGATCTTGCTTAGGCCAGATATGGTTAGAGAGACTTCAGAGAAGATTGATTTGATTCGAAGAAGGATGAAGGCAGCGCAAGATAGACAGAAATCTTATGCGGATCGGAGAAGGACGGATCTTGAGTTTGAGGTTGGGGACATGGTTTTTGTCAAAGTATCTCCGTTGAGAAATGTTGTTCGCTTTGGGTCCGTTGGGAAGTTAGCACCGAGGTTTGTTGGGCCGTTTCCTATTAAGGAAAGGATTGGACGGATGGCATATAGGGTGGAGTTGCCCGACAGACTTAGTGGTGTTCATGATGTATTCCATGTATCACATTTGAGGAAGTGCTTACATGAGACCGCAGAGGTGGTAGAGCCGAGCTTGCTTAGAGATGTAGAGGTAGAGCGTGATGCGACAATTCGACGAGCTCCTACTCGCATCCTTGGGTCAGAAACTAGGAAGTTGAGGAACAGAGAAGTTCAGCTAGTTAAAGTGCAATGGGGAGATGACGAAAGCAATGCTACTTGGGAGACGGAAGCGAAGATGCGTTCTTTGTACCCATTTCTTTTTGAGAGTATGTCTTTTAACTTCTCCTTTATCGCTTGTCTAGTACTTATCTTATCTTTAGTATATCCTCTCGCTAGTACCTATGACCTTTAGATAGGGTAAATCTATGGTTGAAACATGTGTTTGAGACATGTTATGTTTGATGGATGCGTGTGGATGCAAGTGGTTGCTCGTGGATGCATATACACACACTCTAGACACTAGATCGGCTCAATCACTTCATATGGCATATTGCATAAAATTGTGTGTAGGAAGCTATATTTATGGATGTATAATGATTGTGTTATCATATGGATGATGCATTTTGGTGAATGATTGTGCACTCATGTAGATATTGTATGTGTCGATAGGGTTCTCTCGCATACATAATGGATGCATGGCACTATCATGGTTTGCATATGTTCATACATTAGATAGGGAACATATACACACACTTTTTGCATATGCTCATACATCATTAGAAACTGTTTTAAGGACAATGGATGCCCGTGTTTGATGGATTGAGTAGATGGTTGTTTGGATGGTAGGATATGCATTCTCCTTAGCTTAGAGATTTCGGGGACGAAATCCTTTAAGGAGGGGAGAATGTAACACCCCGAATTTCGGTTAATGCTAAAATTCACAAATTAAAGAATAACTAATCCCAGATGTGGGAATTAGGGGAAACGGGTTGCACCATTGCGTTCGTCTCGGAAAAATACGCGAAATAGAGTCTGAGTTTTCGAAAATCGGAGTCCGTATGAAGAAGATATGGACGAACGAAGTTAGGCAGAAAAACCGAAAAACTAGCCAGAATGCACTGGCGCACTTGTGAAGTGCGCCAACACAAAAATGCACTGGCGCACTTGTGAAGTGCGCCAACACATTTTTACACTGGCGCACTTGGGAAGTGCGCCCGTGTCGAGCCAGAAACCTGCACAGCTTTCTGGCTGGCCTGGTGCACCATTTTAGGGTTTAGGCTGTGTTTTGGGGCTGGTTTCTGGAAGCTTCCGAGATCGGATGGTCCTAATCTAATTTATGGTTAATCTAATGGCCTAAAACACTTGCCTAATCCTATAAATAAGACCCTAAGCTAGCCCTAAATGGTCATAATCCTATCTCCTAACTAAACTATGCCAAAATTTTCTATGATCATGGCCTCCACTCAAAACCCTAGCCTCCATCCTATTTCTAAACTATTTCTATGAAGGCTTTCATGTGCATACAAGCATCTTTGAGTTGTATGAGTGATCATTGGCTTGCATTCATCATCAAGTTGCAAGCTTTATGTTCAAGGCTAGAGTTTTTGGGTGATTTGTGGCAAGGGTTTGCTTATTGGAGTTTAGTGGTGAGTTTCTATAGACTTAACAATCAATTGTTAAATTGATTATGATAGGATATGATAAGATATGGCTATGTTTGTGGAATCAATGTGTTTATGCAAGTTTAGTATAGTGTATGTTGTGTGCTATATGCAAGTTTAATGCTATGTTTTATGATGCAAAACACTATGTTGAACATTGATTCATATGTAACATGTTATGCAAGCTATATGGGAGATTATATGCAAGTCTATATGTAACATGTTATGCAAGTTATGTATTTGGTTTTATGCATGCTAAGTATTTGGTTTTATGCATGCTATGTATGTGGTTTTATGCATGCTAAGTATTTGGTTTTATGCATGCTAAGTGTTTGGTTTTATGCAAGTTTGTCTCTTTTTATGATATGCATAATATATGCAAGTTTGTCTCTAAGTATGGCATGTTATGCAAGTACATATGCAAGTTATGATACATATTCATATGCAAGTTATGATGCAAGTTCATATGCAAGTTATGATACATGTTCATATGCAAGTTATGATGCAAGTTCATATGCAAGTTATGATGCAAGTTCATATGCAACTTATGATGCAAGTTCATATGCAAGTTATGATACATGTTCATATGCAAGTTATGATGCAAGTTCATATGCAAGTTATGATGCAAGTTCATATGCAAGTTTATGTGCAAGTTCATATGCAAGTTGTCTCTTTTATGATATGCATAATGCAAGTTTGGGTTAAATACTAGTTGGGTTTAATGTATGTTCATATATGCAAATTGACACCTTTTGAACCCATGATAAAGTTACATGCTATGTTGGCTAAACCCATGACCTTTGTGATGAATCTTCCCTTTATTATGTCGTGTTATGAGAACGAACTACGTGGGGAACGATGGGGTTAATATGCATGTTAATAAAATGATGTGAAATGGGTATGATTAATCGTACCACAAATTAAATGGACGTAATTGGGAATTTACCTATTAAGTTAGGTCTACCCATATTATGGAGTTGGGAATTTACCTATTAAGTTAGGTCTACCCATACTATGGAATTGGGAATTTACCTATTGAGTTAGGTCTACCCATATTCTTAAAAATGTGTAATTAATTAGGCATAATTAATTCAAATTATGGGGGTGATTAATTAGGTGTAATTAATCAACTAAGACACGAGGTTGGACCCTTTTGTAGCGGATGTCTGCCCGGAACCGATCGGCCATCCAGCAGCTACAAATGATTGGCCCAATGTGACAGGTCTTAGTCATAAATTAAATACGTGATTAAAGTAAAGACACGAGGTTAGACCTTTTTATGACAGAAGTCTGCCCGGAACCAACCGGCATATCCAGCAGTCATAAAAGATGGTCTAATGTGAGAGGTCTTTATGAGGTCATGATCTTAATTAATTAAGAAACACTTAACCATATTAGCATGTAGAGGGACATGAGGTGTTAAGTGGGTGCCTTAGGTGGCATGTGGAAATCTAGTGGGTTGCCTTGGGTGGCAATAGAAAATACGATTAGAATACTTAACCAAAGAGGAACATGTAATTAAACATGGGTAAAGGGTTAAGTTAGTGCTTTGGGTGGCATGTGGAAATCTAGTGGGTGCCTTAAGTGGCAATTGATATATGATTAGATGACTTAACCAAACCTTAACATGTAGGTGGGCATGATTATAAAAGGGGTTAAGTGGGATACACTAGATAAAATAACAAGCTTAGGTGGTAGCTTGTGGGGGCCCATTTCAACCAATATCCCAAACGTATCTTAGTGGGCTCGACTCTAGTCGAGTGACGGGACACGCATATTGGGCTTGACTATAAGAGGCCAAAATGGGTTAGCGATGGCAACGCATGACCAACGGGTTTCATATGCGTGTGTGGACCCGGGCTGGTAAATAAGACGTTGTTGCATCGTGTAGATATAAGCCGTGCACCGTTAGTTTTATCAGGTTGCCACGTTGGGGAATGGTACACCCCACGGTGGGGCCAGCACGGGTATCTACGTTAGGGAACCGATCGAATGGGGAGTAGTGTGTACACCTAGTGGATTGTAGGGCCCCGAGGCGTCTACTTAGTCACCTAGGGGTACGCGAGAACTATTAAGTTAATTTTATAAGTCCATGGGTGGGATCAACCTTTAAGTTAGGAATGACTGGTGTGGTGCAGTGTAGGAATTACCCTTGGGTGGGTAGATTTGGGGTGGTGTGATCCAGTAATTATCCTTGGGTGGATAAATGCGTCTTTTCGGTTATCTTAGTACGTCCTGTGTTTAGTTGGCTACTTAGTGTAGTCATTATCCCCAGAGGTACCGTACCTTGTTTATATCATACCCTAATTACTTTAATGATTGTATTGTTAGGGTTATAGGACTCACTCAGACTTATGTCTGACCCCGTTGTTTCTTTATCTTTTTCCCAACCCTCAGGTTTTCAGAGTGGGCCTAGCACTAGTGGGCTTTGATCAGACTGCTTTATCTATCTTTTGGAGCTTGGACCGTGGATGTAAAGCTCAGTTTATCTTTTCTATTATGGCTATTAGGTTATGTAGTGGGATTATGTACTTTCGTTTTTATCAGGATGGATATTATGTACTTGACTCTTATTTATGGTTTTGGTGTAACCAAACATGTTTTACTTTCCGCTGAAATGAAATGATGTTTTAAATTCTCAAGTATTACTTATATCTGTCTTGTTGTAATTTTTCTGTTCTATATTCACTTAAAATACTCCACCGATGTTATGGCATTCCCTTAGTGAGTGACCGTAGCGGGTGTGGGGTGTTACAACCAATGAACCAACGCACTATTATTGTCTTATTTCAAACCATCAACTTATATATTTAGAAACTAATGTTCATCTTCACCATCCTCCTCCTTGTTGGTTGCCCCATGGAGATGGGTTGCCCTAGGCGGCCGCCTGCTCCGCCTAGCCCTGGAGCCGGCCCTGCTTATAGTTTAACCTCAAATATTCAGTTGGATCACTCTATAAAATGCCGAGCACTTTCTTAGACTCTCTTGACATGATGCTAGAACTCATCAGGCTGGAGTGCTTCAACTTAGTTGAAATGAGCTTTTTATTGAATTCCATGAGTTTTTATGGGAATTTCAAAAAGGGAAACTAGAACCTTACATTGAAATAAAACATATGAAGTTCTTATATAATATATATAATTCCTAATTGCTTTAGTACATGGATTGATGGAAGTATGGGAAAGATGGATAAATATAATCCTTTCTAAGTTTTGTAAATATGAATATTTCTGGTATGCAAGTTTTTGGGAGAGTTTATAAAACATGGATAGTTGTGTTATGCACAACGGAGGACTCGTGAATTAACACACAAATAGGCGGATAAATTCTTAATAATAATAATAATAAGCAACCTCATATTCACTTCCAATACATAACATTTAGTGTGATTGTGCTCAACGAGCCTTTACAACATTAAATTTCTTACCTACAGAATCCAAATATATCTTCTAAGCAAAATCACACTTTAAATAAAGGGACATGCAATCAACGAGAAATTCATCTCTATAGCATTTCGAATCACCATTTTGACATGGTTCATACTTGAAAATGTTGTTTCGGTAGTTGCGGTAGTGATAGGAAGTGTCAGCACATGACATGTCAATTTATCATTCAGATAATAGATTTCAAACTTTCTTGTTACAAATAGCGATTGGCATAGCAACCACGTGTATTTATATTTCAAACCAAGGACCGCTTTTAACATCAAGTTGATGTCATCAACTGATGGTATCATTCCTCTTTTTTTTTTTAAGATAGAAGAGCTTTTGGTTCCATTTCTGGTTGTTTGTTCAATATTTTAACATACGCTATTAAATATTATATCATATAAATAGCAAAACTGGATGGTATCAAATTCAACAAAACAACAATCAAATTATTTTACTAATGTAATATTTTCCTTTAAAAAAATGAATCTCAGCGATAAGGTATTTAATTACTATTCTTTTAGAAAATGCCAATCATTTTCAGTCTTATTTTACAAAAGCTATTTTATATAAAACATATTTAAGAACTTTAAATTTAGGTAACTATTTTAGTTTTCAAGAAAAAATTAGTGGGCCTAACTATCATAGTTAGAGAAAAGAATAAAATAAAATGTTTTCATATTGCAATATGCTCAACAAATAATGAGTTAAACTAGCGATGGAATATAAATCAACCGAGAGAGGGAGGGAGGGAGGGAGGGAGGGAGAGAGAGAGAGAGAGAGAGAGATATTCACTAACTAGTTTTTCATTCAAATTACTTAACTGTTATCTAATAATGTGCAAGCAAACGAAAAATCACCTTAATGGTTACTGAGTTAATCTTTAATATTGAGCTAGAGTCAGCAGTCGGCATTGGAAGGAGTTGTTTCTTTCTTCTATTATGGGCCATTAACTAAGATAGAGATTCACTAACTAGTTTTTCATTCAAATTACTTAAATGTTATCTAATAATTTGCAAGCAAACGAAAAATCACCTTAACGGTTACTGAGTTAATCTTTAATATTGAGCTAGAGTCAACAGTCGGCATTGGAAGGAGTTGTTTCTTTCTTCCGTTATGGGCCATTAACTTCAATATGTAGAAAACTGAGAGAAAAAACAGGCAGTGCACAAAGTTGGCCTTCCTTCATTTTTGGGCCAGGCTGGATTATGCTTTGCAGTGTTTTTAGTTATTTTTTGGGTTTACCCCTGGGCTGCAGCCCAATTATACTCATGGCTAGATCCGTCCTTGATTATGCAAGTTATATAGAATTCAAAAATATTATAGCTAAAATAATAGGAAGAACTGCCAGATGTATAAGTATCAAGATTTGACACTAAAAAGTCCAAAAATATAATATTATTGAAATACATAATATCTTATATATGCAAGTTTGTAAAATTCAACATTGGACGTGTTTATCCATTGGTCAGTTTTTCCTTATGCGGTATTAAGCACAGGGCCGATGGTCATGTTTTTATTTCATTATTTGAGGTTAAACTCCCTCTATTCCCTTTTACTTGTCATTTTTTCCTTTTTTTCGAAAAAGAACTTTATTTCCTAAATGCATTTTAATGTAGAGTTAACTATTTGATTTAAGAAGAGTAATGTAACACGAATATTATGTCTGTTTGATATTAAGATAATCTTAATATAGAAGATAATCATGATATATGATTAGCTGTCGGACGATCGTAAAAACAAGTAAAATGAAACAGAGGGGGTACATTTTATATTTGTCATAATAAAGAAAGTTGCTCCTGCTTCAAAAACATTTTATGTGCATGTCCCATTCCACATGAAATCCTCATCCTATTTTTGTTTTTATTTGGTAGGGTGGTGAATTCTCAAAACAACGTGGTACAATTTTTTGGTAGCCATTAATATTTGAAAGTTGGTTTTGGCGTTGTTTTTTGTTAAACAACCATTAACACCCAAATGAGCCATGCAATATGAAAGAAATAAAGAACACAATTTTTTATAATGGTTCGTCAATTCTGGACTACGTCCACTTTAAATAATATTTTACTATATTGTAGATTACATGTATAGTATTCTATTTGTATGAATGTAGAGGAAGAACATGTTTGTTATCTTCAAGAAATGACAGGGCTTTTGTGTGTAGAGAAGAAGAAGAAGATTCTTATCTAAGTGTCCAAGGTTATGTACTTCTGAAGAAAGCATCAGATCCGCCTAGGACTTTATGGAGGTCCACCAAAAAAGGCCAACCAAGCCCCAAAAGTGGAGGCCCAGATCGCCCCACTCATTAGGGGTTAGTAACAACCTATCAAGAGGAATCAATACCGAGGATTGCACCCAATTAGGATACGACCCCAAGGTGAGTCCCTTTGTGATTCTCTCTTATCTTTGTGTACTTGGTTCTTCAGATCGTCCACCGGATTTTGAGTTGTGAAGTAATTTCCTTAAAGTTTCAAGTTTGAGTTTTCGCATTTCGTATCCATACCGATCCCTAGCTTTTCCTGAGTTTTTTTTCTACATTTAGCCAACTTCAATGTGTTATCTGAGTAAATCCAGCCGTTAGCAGCTTCATATCTTACACTACAACAAAAATACACTCTTACAACGTTTGATAAATGTTGTCAATACACATCAACAACGTTTTTGCTGGCGTTGTGATATGCATAGTTGCATAAAATATGAGTTTTTAACATCATTTACTTATTGTTGCGGGAAACGTTGTAGATTGTATATTAACAACATTATTTAATTGTAGTATATGTTTATTATATTAATTAGAACGGGTTTTCACAATAATCCAGAAGTATTGTAAAACTAAATTTTTAATAACATATTACGGACATTGATGTAATGTCTCACGTCTATCGTAATAAGTCGTTAATTCCTTACACAACATTTTTACAATGATTTTTGTGCATTTAAAATACAAGTCTAAAACATTGGAAAAAAATAATGAAAAGTAAGGTACAACATTTAAAAAGAATTGTATTTGAATTCTAGACTATAATTTTAAAACGTTGTAAACTAACTTGTTACAAGTACATTTCAACATTGTGTATGTTATTTTAACAACGTATAGTACACTTTGTAAATAACATTTTAACTATTTATTATAAGCATTGTAAAAGATAGTATTTGCAATTTTTCATAGCCGTAATATATAGATCTTATATGACATTTCATAAACATTATAAATATTATTTTTAACAATAATTATTTCATATTCTACGATTCACTATACATGATTATCATCACAACAGAAGGAGTCTATAGAATGATAATACAAAAATTAGTATTGGACAACAAATGGAAAGAATGTCTTAAATTGCAGACGATTAATGTTATTACATTTACAACAAACTCGTGGACATACAAGCAAATAAATCTACTAACATATACGTACATACATTATTTGCACAAGTGAAACAAGCAAAAGTAAAGAACGCCAATCACTCCATACTTTCATGATGTTGAAGTTCCTTGAAGTTGCGGGGTGA